>OW121849.1:15786421-18286421 GCA_933228895.1 Platycnemis pennipes | reverse complement strand
TTTTGTACCTTAAAATCAGATCTACTTTTTACAGTGTGCGTTCGGAATAAATGCGTTTGCATAAAACCCCTTGCTTAGAGAGACGATCCTGAAAAATATATACCTACTAAATTATTGGTTACAGGCCTCAACCTTCTCATGTTTTTCCTTGCCTGTAACGTGTTAACTAAAACGGTTGACAATTTTCTCGTTCTAGTTTTAAAGAACTTCACTATGATTGAAGAAAAAGATATCCTTAATGGCTTCTGCTTCTAGTTTCCTCAATCCTATCTGGAACTTTTTCTATTGGAGGTAAAAATTGTTAGTTGACTCCATCATTTAAACTTATGTAGGGCAAATAAGTAAGTAGGTACATGCGATGTGAATTGGGACCTTTTATCACACATTTAAGTGTATTCTCTGGGATAGGTGTCCATGGAACGTGGTTGACAGCTGAAGCATATTCCTGTTCAAATCGTTCATATCTTGGAATAGTATCAGCGATAATGATATGATCATAGTTAATATCTCCAGAAAAGGAATGGCTTCAGAAATGAAGCATGGTTGATATTGAAGACATTGGCCGTAGATAGGAAAAGGTAAATTATCGATCCTAAAGAAACTTCAATATTAACTAGTTTAGGCACTAGTACTTCAGAAAGAACTACTTTAGGGAAAACAGTTCTAAATGCTCATTGCGATCTTCTTAACAAGAATGGGATGATTGTGCAACGATGGTCATCTTTCTCCTGGGAGACTCTTCCAGTTACTCTTACCTCTCCTCACCTTGGTCTTATTGTGTTTTGTCAATCAATCTGTTAATAAAACTACTATTCTCATTCTTTCCCTAAAATAGTTACCACTATCTAGCGTTCTTATGAGGACTCTTGTCACTTCTATTAGTCAGAACGTCTGTTCGTGGCGGTACTTGTTCCATTTATTACGTTATTTTTAATGCATGTTAAGATAATTTAACGTCCAGTTCTGTATCTTTCGGCAATATGAATTGCTCTTTATTTAATTCTATAACCAATACGGTTGAAGGTGAACCGGTTGGTTTGGGTGTTGATTCAGTAGTTAAAGGTGTGGGTGAAATGAGAATTATTCCCATATTTCAATTTTTATACATAGTTAAATATAGGTGGTTGGATATAGAGAAACATTTTTCACTCGAAATCGGGGAGTGAATGGTATATCTTTTTTATATCCGTGTAGCATTTTTTGAGCTAAAATGTCCTATGATGTTTGCTATGAATAATTGCTGGAAATAATTCGTTTTTATATATCAGGCGTTGGTTATTAAAATTAGCATTCAAGACAGAACAACTATTGTAAGTATTCACTCACCGTGACTCATATTGCATTAACTTATGAAATGTTTTTGATTCATTGTAGGTCAGTCAAACGAAATTGATGATTGGTGATGTTATTTGGTATTTTTGGAAGTTTCATCTCGTCATTTTAATGTAAGCTTCCATAATGTATCAAATAGTTATGTGAAATTTTTCAGCGGCCGTGAAAAAACATTTTTACTGCCATGTATTCATTTTACAGTATGGCGATAGACTCTCCGATCCACTGCCTTCGAGTGGTTTATTCGTACACGGCTACCTATAGCATGAACTACGTTGAAGAGCATTTCATGGAATATCAGTGGTCTTTTCTGCTCTTCTTTGTATCTCGGGGAAGTAGTTTACTAACCTAAGCCCCATTTCAAGTACCTCATCGTATTATTCTCTTATAAGTTGAACCGGATGAAATTGCTTTCTGTGCATCTTAAGCTCCACCCTCCCCTCCCCCCCCCCCCCCCCCCAGTAACCCTCCTCCAGTCTTTTCCTTGGTGGGATGTCAAGTGTTATACACTTTCCTCAAGGCACTCCGAGAGCTCACGATTCTCAGTAGAGAAATCGGTTTACGGAAAACAAATATTGGGGAAATGGAGCAATGCTGGAGCAGACTTTTGCGCTAGATAGTGTGGTCAAAAATTAGAGAGCAGCAGGTACCAAATACCAACATGTAAGTGGGAAAGACTTAGGCTTCTAATATTCGATTCTAAGTACTCGGTTAAGGTCATGTATTTAGGAGGGTAACGCTGAATATTTGGGGTGGTCCTGGAGAGGGAAGCAATTTTGAAATTTATTGCATAAGTAGGTTTTCCGAGAAACAATTATTTCGCTATAGCATGGAGTTATCAAGGAATAAGTTTACCACACGTGTTCGTTTAAATGAGGGTGAATAGAGTATAGGAAAAAGTTAAGTGGTACATTTTACCACAATTTCCACCAGAAAAGAATCCAGAGCTCAACTTAATATAAGTAGAAGCAACAGGTTATAATGAGAGCTACATTTCCATAGGCGGAGAAATATAGGAGTGTTTTCTACCTCTAATAATCAGAGTTATGATATTTTGAAATTTTATGTGATGGTAGTTAAACTAAAATTGATAATTAGGTACTCAGTTGGATTGGCATTTGAAATTTAAAGTTATCGTTCGAATGCGAAGGTGCTCAAGGAAATCAATAATAGGTAAGATATGCATTATTCTCATTTCTCTCTACACATTCACTCAAAAATAGCTACTGACAATACTAATTGTGCACAGTCGTGCATCTTCCTAGCCCTGTGAACTAGAGAAGATTCGTAGATATCGAGAAATCGGCTGGCATTTGACCTGAATCGGAGAACCCGAATAACTTTCATGAATTGCATTGAGCGGGAAATCATCCGTATTTTCTCTCTGCGAGAGCTGAGAGGCCTTCGTGCCATCAACGTATGACTATTCTCATTGACGCTATTTCCTTCCGGACCATTGCATTTCAAATTACTTCAGTGTTGTGTTCCCTACGGCTTTCATGCCTCGTTGTCAAACGGAGTAATCTTCGGGTGAATTTTCTGTATGTCATTCCATTACTTTATCCGTTAGACAATAACACCTCAATTCAGGATGCAGCCTACATATCATGCACATTTTCAGTCACTTTGAGGGGAGCGATGTCATGCAGGGGATGATTTTATCAGATTGAATGCCATGCCATGGATGAGACTTGAGACTAGCATTTCTTGAGATTAATATTTAGGATATTTTACTTTGTCTTTCCTGTTATTGACTTCTTTGTTGAAGTTTTAGCGTAGTTTTCTCCGAGGAAAAAAATACTTTTACGAGATATTTCTTGGAGTCCTGGTGAAGAAACATTAAATATTCGAATTGTAGAAAACTTAAAACGGTTGATGATGATTTTTTCTGCAAAATTCTTACTTCATGCAGCGTTTGAGAAAAAATAAGTGGACCCGCGTTTTGAACGTGAAAAATGGGGGTTGCGCCAGTTATTCCAACCATTCTCTCACCAAATTTATTGATCTTCTATCTCCTCTAAGGGTCATTATCGAGATCATACTCTTCCTCCTAGGGATATGAAAGGTTAAAAAAAACCTCTAGCCTTACCTGGAGACATACCTCATTGACCTTTCCTATGCCCTATTGCCACCTTTTTTCTACTGCTTCACATTCTGCTTCGTCTTCTTCTTCCGTCTTTTTTCATCATCCGTCTTCGTTCTTAATATTACACTAGATTTTCAATGGCAATTCTTCCTGAAGTAATACTACGGGAGATGTGAAGCTTAAGTAATACGACACTAATCTTTTCATGATGTGACATTTAAAAAAAGAGTTCTAAGTAAATATAGCGCGTGCAATAATATGTAATATTTTATCTTACACGCTTGGTATTGTTATCTTTTGTAGTAGGAAGTAGGTGTTATGGATGACTTTTTCATGCATTTTAAATCACTCCCCCATGATTTGTACTTTAAAATGATATATGAGAGTCCATGTATATACATATTTCGCTAACGTACATATTTGTGGTAAAATCACTCTTCACGATAACATTTTGGCTGTGATATTTTACATCAGGCCCATGCTCGTCATGACCACTAACAGTGCTTGATGTTTACTCCCCATCCTGGAAACCAAAATTCAATTCGTCACCTACCTTTTATCCATTTCATTTATCAATAAATGCAGCAATATTATGGCTTTCAGTATTTTTTTTAACACTCGAACTATGCTTCGAGTCCATATTTTGTGGTTATAATGATCGCTTGGCGAAGGAGAATTGCCTCGCATGCAGCATATATAACAGAAACTTAAATTTAAATTTTAGTCTCGTTTACAGGGTATTCTACAAACAATTACATATTGAAAGTGCCTATTTGTCGAGGCTAAAGATTGGCATAATATATGTATCCAGGAAATAATTCTAATTATTTCAACCAGTAATTGACCTTCAATGATGAAATTTTAAAATGTTTCCATTAGCAAAAATATTAAATTGATGATTCATCCACACTCATAAACCAAAGCGCATTGCATGCCACAAATTTTACGGAGCCCTTTTAGTTTTTTCTTCAAATTATCTAACGCTATATTCCACCCGCCTATCCACTATTAGGAGGTTATGAGACACCTTGGTGGCGGGCGGTAAGCCTCTCCAAACTACAACCCCTTTTTGGCGAGCCTAATGCTTCCTCCTGGGGAATTTTTTCGGATCAAGCAGCGAAAAAATAAGCTCTTTTGGTAAAGGGGGACTGCTTTTTCCCAAGCCCGATAGGAGAGGAGGGGAACAGGCCGTAAAATTCAACATTTTTATGAGGCATCAGGCTTGAGTTTTCCCTCCCAAAATATTTTCCGGTTCCCGCTGCCTATCTCGCGCCAGGAAAATGTGAGCGAGTGAATGAAAGAGTGCGAGATAAACGGGAAAAAATCTTGGTAGAGAGGAAGAGAGGTGAATCAATAGAAATAATGTGAGATAGAGAGAGGGAAAATAAATAGAAAGGGAAAGAGAGAGATTCAATATGGTTTAATGTTATATTAGAGGGCTGATTTGCTGACCATGTCTCAGGTTAGAATCGAGAGAACCGTCAGTGTATCTGCAGCCCTACCTAAGCTGAAATTTTCCTGGCAACCAAATATTTCTCGGAGGCCGCAGGCGAAGCTCAGGGAAAGTAACTGCTCCCCAAACCCTGATTTATGAATTTCACTCCCTATTGGCCTAAGTATTGGTGAGCTCTTCCTTCAGCAACCAGAGTAACTTCCGGGCTGAGCTTCTCAATGGAAGCCTCCCTCTCCCTTTCGTATTTGTTGCCCCGAGCCCACGTAATACCAAAATAATCAAACCCATGGTCTTTGAGTCGAATAGGGAGCGAAATATTCGGGGGGATGGACAAGGGAGGCATAAGAGGTCAAAGAGGATCTGAGAGAGAGCGAGTAGTAGAACAGAGGATAGGGCTTGGGGAAGGGAGGGTGGGAGGGAGGCGGTCCACCTGGCTGGCGCAGATTAGCTCGCCAGGTCCTATTAGGGGGCGTGGGGATGGGATGGATGAGGAGAGGGGGTGTGGCTGGAGGAGCTGGATGCTGCCGCTCGGCATTTCCATCTTGATTTGAATCACTCGTGTAACATCGGAAATGGTGGAAAGATACAAAAAGAACGTCATTTCCCAATGAAATACTATTCAACACAACGCTATGTGGACGCCACATCTGATATCTATAGCACATCACAGAAATCGCGATATTTTTTCGGTGCGTTACAAAATGGGAAAAGCGATAAGCGGTGTATTGCGTTTCATCCTGATATGGCTTCTTATCGTCTATTGTGATAAGGTGACTTAAAATTCGATATGATACGTTTACATCGTAAGTATCGCCGGTGTGGAGAGGACGTAGGACGTTGAATTGGACGATTGCTGAGATAGGCAGGGGTTGCGAGGGGTCTCCAATAATGTTAGCGGACGCTAGAAGGAAGAGGTAGTGGGCTCTCTTTTAGGAGTTAGGGAGCTTACTACGGGATTGAAATTTTGTGCGAGGATACATGAGAGTGGGGGTTACTAGTTTTGAACCTCAGATCCGATTTTGCCAGGGACCAATGCTATGGACTCAGTTGGACGGGTGAGAGAGATCCCCTTGCGGGCCTCAGTCGAACTAGTCCGTGACTGTTGGGCACTCCATCTCGCTTTTCCTGTTCCCACAAAAGCCGTCTCTTGAAAATGAATTCCTGTGGTTTGAGGTATGTAGAACCCTTTATCACCACCTACTGCTGGCCTTACATCAATCCGTATGGCATTAAATTTATTTTCCCATGGTGAATACCCTATAACTGACAATTTACTTTCAATAATGGATCTAGACGAAAAATCGGAATTTATTTTTGACTTTTCAATGAGCTTTTAACGCCAATATTTTACATTAAATACTTCCTGTTATCAAAAATAGCTATATAATTTTAATATATAAATTGATCAAATTTTGCGGATATTAATGTTGAATCATTTTGGGAGGAATGTGAACGTAGAATTACAATTTTTCCTCATTCTTGATCTGAATTAATTAAAAAATATTCTCTTTATTTCTTTGTCCATTTTGAGAAATTTAAGAGCAAAACAAATACTTTCCAATTATATTTCAACAACATGAAAATAAAATATAAGCACCATATATTTGCAAAGAAAATTATAGGATAATTTGGGGGCAAGAGGAAGAGAAAGGGCTGTTTCCAGCCGTTAAAAACTTTCATAGAATTAAGCATTCGTTTCCTGCATGATTGAATTTCAAGGAGAATTATACAAAAGTAATTTTGAGGTATCTTTTGAAAAAAAAATAAAAATCCCCGTCATTTACAGTTTAGCATAAAAGTTTAATATGGGGAGAGAACTTACGGACTTTCACAAGGGAGTGAGTGCGTGCGAGCAATTCCATAAAAAACTTCCCCTGGCGATGTTCACTGGATAGCAATTAAAATATTGACTTTTCTTGGTTATATATGATTAAAAAAAGGCGAAGCAAATCCATCGCAGCAGTGGAGCATACATTTATGGTGGCAAAGTGAATGAGTCCTCAAATTATGTGGCCAGTGGTTACTCTCATGAGTGAATTAATGGAGGAATTTCACCAGATGTTATGCGATGGACTTTCGAGTTTTACAGACTTCACTTTTCCGCTAAAGTGGTGAATTTATTACTTCTCATGTTCTACAGTCCCTCGATGTCATAAAATAATCACATCCATCAATAATCTCTAGATATTGTTCCTTTAAATTAATCGCTTACAGTAGGTTATATTTATATTGAAGGGAAAGTGTATCAGATTAAATTGCTTATCTTAGAAGTAGAAGTAAGGGTAAAATGATGACGGTGCAAAATTAAATTTCATTTTTAAATCTACCTGGGGTACCACATCAAGTTTGGTGGTATATATTTAACGAGTGAATTGCTTTAAAGAATTTATTACTTTCTGTAAAATCGTAAATAATCATAAGTATTTAATATCATTCCATGAACTTTCACGCTAAGACAGAAATAGAGCCAAAATGATATTCGACAAGGGCACACAAAAGTTCTTCGAAGCTGGTCAGGAGAGTCTGCGCAAACACCCATGCCCTGGGGGCCTATGTTCGAAAACGCTCGAGTTCCCCGCCAGTCGTACACGAACTCGAGTAGTGAAGTCGCATGCGTCTAAAAGCGCGCGAAAATTGGTATGCTGGAACTGAAATCCGTCGTATGCGAGATCCACCACTCGAGTGAGTGGGTGAAGGTGTGGCAACGTCGCCGGAGCGCACCCTTCGAGTGCGAAATGGCCGCCAAATTTAAACAACGAATAATAATTTGATAGGTAATCGTATGTTATGAGCGGAAATTGCGATAAACTGCATTAATATTACTTTGATGGTGTAATATAGACCTCAATAATTGCTTCTGAAGGTCATGTAAGTGTTAAAACTGCTAAGTACTGTAAATGTAAACTCATGAGACCTCATCACTGTTATCCAATATTCTTAAAGCGTAGATATGGTGTTCAGCATCTTTTTGAATTGAGAAATGGCATTAACGTATTTGTAAATATGATCAATTACTGAAACGGCATCTACCATCACCGCCGGAAATGTCTAAACCTTCATGTAAGCATGATCACACTCATGGCATTTATACACGGTATTGCGTTTTATCATTTTAGCTGGTCTTGACACTATTGTAGTGTTTATGCCACTGCCGTTCAGTCACAGAGAAGAGGTATTCTCTATTGAATTCTAAATTTGTTAACGAGATTCAGTCAACGATATAGAACGGAGGAAAAGGCAGTGATTATATGCGAGTCATCAGGATGATGAATCAGACTACATGCTTTCCGAAAGGTCGCGAATTAATATTTCCAATCCTTAAGGGAAGTAATTAAATCTAAAAAATGTCACGTTATACTACTCACTTCCATTGTAAAAATTATAGACTAGTGTAAGGTGAGTTACAAACTTGTTATCGAATCGATACCTGCAGTTGACTGAGGCTTTCCGTCTATTTTAGTCCTTAATAAATTCGCTAAATAACGTTGAATAACTTTTATTCATTGTGACGGCTTGCATCAGTACCATTATCTTCTTTCAATCATTTGTCGGATTGTGATCCTTGTGTAATTCACATGAGTGTGATTGGTCGCGATACTAGACTTTACAGTCGCCCCTCTACAATGCCCTCTACACAATGTTGACCGTAATCGATCGCTTCAACCTCTTCACATAATTTCTTTTTCATTTTGCTTAGGAGGTGTAATCGTACAGTCAAGAGGCCTCGGAAATATTTTTCTTCTAGTTGAGAATGACGCGAAAGCGTTGAAACAGATGAGGAACATTAAAAGTAGTGTGGAATAATACTAAGTTTATTTCGTTTCATAATGAGTTTTAACTTGCAACACATTCTATGAATGCATCTGTAGCTTAACTCTTTCTCCCCTTCAAATGAATAATAAGAATAAGTTGCGTGCTAAAGGAGTAACGGATATGCTTTAGGCAGCTGAGACATATGAGTAAAAAGTAGAACCAAATTTAATACGAGATTAGGGAAAGGAGCATATATGATCGCAACCAAATCTACCAGCGAATAATCGGCATCACACTTAGAACAAATTAATTACCGTGAAAAAGCTCACACATTTAGAATTAGGGGACTAGATCATTAGAAAAATAATTCCTTGTTTTTAATCCAAATACTAAGTAATTACTTGGAAGAATTGGTGGCGTCACACATTGTAAGAATCAAATAACTTTCAATTATTCCACTTAAATGTTTATACAAACGCACGACTTCAACGTCTTAGCGTCATTTTCAGCGTGACAATTACTTTAAAATGACAGTAAGACATTCACATTCATTGGTAAAATAAAACTTAAAATGTAATTGTACAAAGTACAACAATTCTAACTACATTGCGAGACCATGCAAGATTTTTCCCAGTTATTTTCTTCGAATCGCCATTGATGGCAAAGGTTTTCCATCTACATCTACGCGACACCCTGAAAGCCACCACGAGGGTGTGTGGCAGGGGGTGAAGATCACCAAGCATGCACTATTGACATGCAAACAAGTAACTATAGGGTCTCAATGTCACTACTAATGTCATCGAATCGAGTATTTAGTTGGTACAACCGTGCCACAGTCTCTTAATTCATCTTAAATATATTTCCCACTTCCGGGGAGGACACATTATTCCTCTTTTGCCATGTTTCTTCAGCTGCTAAATCGTCAGCACCCGCCATTACGCTCACTCGAAGGGTAAGTCGACTGGTATCCACCGCTCGAGTAGCCGGTAGCCGTGTACGAGTGAACTCGAGTGGTTCGAGCGGTTCGAGCATAGCAAATTCGCCGAGCGCTCGGGTTCATACCACGTGACTCGAGTACGACGGCGAAGTCGTGTACGACTAAAATTTCGAACATAGGCCCCCTGGACAGTTAAAACCCCACCCGGGAGGTGTTTGAAACTGCACCCTCTATTATTGACATACAAGAACTTTGCCGTGACACTTCCGCGGCCAGCTAAATCATTGCTTAAAGTTTTTCAAATACAATATGATAAATCACAGAGAGACTAATTTTATGAGATTATCCCGGAAGAAGGCAAGAGTAGGTATTGAGGTGCTAGGGCATCTGCCAGAACAAGTGAAACCTATTTGTTTCTTTGATACACCGTGGGCATAGATTGACGTAGTGGTGATCGTATTCCCATAAATGGAAAATTAAGCACTGGAATGTAAACTGCTGAATTGCCTTTCTCAGCGAGATGGACTCCGAGGTACTCAGCGTCAAAAGTTCCCGGGACCACGTTTAGACCACGAAGCATATTCCGCTTGGTGTTCTTTTGTTACTTCGGTAGCCAACGAGTTTGTGCTGAAGAACTCCCGCAAATCAAACTGACGAGCGCCATGCTATCGGCCGAGCCTGGAGGGATTGGCGATGACACGGTCATCATGGAACTGCGATGGAGCGATCAGGGCCATAACCGATGGAATCGTGCCGACTACGATGGGATTCATGGGCCTTTACGCCAGGTCGTAACGCCAACCCCTCGCTGCTCGGGCCGCTAGATACCTCGGGTGTGTCTATAAAGTCTGCCATTTGCAGTAATGAGAGTTGGGGGAGTGTGCAACATCTGCCTGAAACTGCCACCTTTGTCGGCCTTATGATGCTCCCATTTCTCTACTCGCTCCAAGAAAGCTGCTCTCTTGTGACTAACAAACGTAGAATCAAACTCTCTTCCTTACTTCTGCGTCGGTGTTCTCATTTTTCCTCCTATTCCTTTCCCTCTTTCCATCTTCAGAAGCCTACGCTTTTCACGGTGAAATTCTCCTCTTGACTTGCAAAAAGATTTGAGTAGGAATGTGTAGAATGCATAGTCTCTAGTAACTTGTTAGTATATAGTCTCTAGAGACTAACCAAAGCTTATGGAAACATGTAGCCCTAATCTATATAAACGCTAACATATATGGCAGATAGGTAGTTTTTCTGCAAAAATTCAAGTACTTCATAAACATTTTGGTAACGCAAGTTATGTTTATGTAAACGTTACTAACCCTTGTCTCCCAAAAAATACTCACCTTATTTAATAATGAATGCCATTAATACTGATTGATAACTTAGAAAGAATAATAAAGAAGAAATTTAAAGATTTATTTGCGTAAAATAAATCAATATTCACTTAAAAACATTTAATTAATTAAATTTAAACTGTTCAAATGAGAAGAGATTATTTTTTCCCATGGAGAAGAGATGAATTGATTGATAGATTTGGAATTTTTTGAGAAACGGAAGACCGTTGGGTCCACACTTATTGTCCTCAGGTGTTATGAGGTCCACGGTTAACAGCCCCATCTAAGAGCTGAAGCACTGACTCCAAATTGTTCTCGACAAATCACACAAGTTAGGACGGCTATACTGTTGAGCAATCTCTGCTACTTCCGGAACTTGTATTTGGAGCTACTACTCCTCCACACTTGAGGGCATTTCAGTTTGGAAAGAGAGAAGAGTCACGACGGCATCAGGTAGGAGGGAAAGAAGGCTTGGAGGAACGGTATGACTAGGATACACTCTCCGCAAGACAGAAAACGCTGGACTTACCGCCATATCTCTTCCAGAAGACGGTGTATGTATTTTAAATGATTGTAACTTAAATCCCTGTGTCAAGAAATCTTCTTAAACCTTGCCTAGATTTGAATTATATTCCTTAAAATTGGAATACAGCTCTTTAGCCACCAAAACAAAATTCATATCCCGTGACTTTTGTACTCTGTATTGATATTCAATTGTGTTCGGGTATTGGGAGGTATTCCCATTGGAATAACTTAAACTGGCGTAAGGTTATAACACTGCAAATGCGTATGGGGATTTAGATCTGAATTATGATGACAGCTGGAAAAGACTTCTCAAACTTCCGTTACACTCGCTTCAAATCTATTGTTGGTCACACACATAGGAATTAAGCCAATTTATGTAACTTTTCCAAACTAACCTTTGTTATAATTTGGCCTGTGTATTCCGCACAATTCACATATATCTCTGGTTAACGCCACCTAAGAATAAAGGAAATTACACATAAAATGTCACCGCTATCACTATCATGGTTTTATTTGCATTAGAGAAGCTTTTACTGTTTTTCTTAAAATCTCGTGCCAAGTGCCGCGACTGTTTTCCAGAGAGAGAGAGTATGTGTACTAAAATCAATGCGACATAAATGGGCTCTCTCCTTTTCTTGGCTTGATAAGTTTTGCTTAATAGCGAGGAAAGTGAATCACTTGGAATGACTTACGCTCTTGAAAAAATTGTCAACATTAATGAGTATTAAGTAATTTATGAGGCTTTGACCGATTCAGACGTGTCTCTTCTCTTCTGCACTGCCATGAAAACTCTGTTTCTCCACGCCGTTTTTTGCAGAAGTGGCTATTTATTTTTTTGGTTATATTCTGTTCCTCAGAATTGGATGTGCTGCCAAAAAGTTTTCATTTAGTTGGAGAAGTATTAAAACGGCAAGCTTAATGGAATCTATTTACTTTTAATAAAATGGTAAAAAAAGAGCTGCTATCTCATAATGAATGAGCAGTTCAAAGGCAATGGAAAAATGTATTAATACCCAATAATGAGTCACGGCCTTGGAATATAGGAACATAAAATATAATTTCAAAGTATAATTAATTCTGTTACGAGCTTTATTGCTTTTTTTAGCAATATAAGAATTAATTTTACCCTTATCACGACACGCGTATAGCAAGATTTTCGATCACTTACATTTTCTTTTTAACTGATGTTCCAATAAGAATAAAATTGGATACTTACGGGGCTTATTTCGCAGTTATGTATATTTTTCAAAGAACGATTCTTCCTGTGTATATTTTCTGACAATAGCGTACTGTAGGTATATACGGTCATTATTAAATCTATTGCTCTCTTACAATTATGGAGCATTTGGAAAATGTGACACCAATTAGATGACCTCTTATGCAATTGACACGAGGCTAAATGCATTAATTCTTAAATTTTCAACCTAGTCAGAATAAGAATTAAGAATTAATCTTTCTTATCAGAAAAAAGACAAAATTTGCAATTTACTACATAAAAACTTTATTCCGACCCGGGTTTCGTTGGCACTGCAACATCGTCAGGTGAAAAATAACGATGTTGCAGTGCCAACGAAACCCGGGTCGGAATAAAGTTTTTATGTAGTAAATTGCAAATTTTGTCTTTTTTTCTGATATGTTCGAATACCACGCAATATCGCCAGAATCTACGGATTTAATCTTTCTTAATGATCCAATTATATTTTCTTGTGAAACAGAATTCAAAAGTAGCTACATCAGTGGGAATTTTATGACTGCAGCTAAAGATTGTCTGCCATTAAAGTATTTATAACTCTTTCTCGTTTTTGTTCAGTTCTTGTTATTTTCCTTTGAGAAATTTGGAGTTAGAGCGATTAACGTATTACAATTCGTTACAGTACACATTATCGCTCCATATAATTGAAAGTATAGTGCAGCCATAGTCATGAAAAATTGGATTTTATGTACATCACATTGACGTACCATATCACGATAAGCAAACTGATATGTAACGTAGTTTTCCGCAGAGCTTACCAGTAAAGGCTTTTCGGGAGTAGCTGCAAGATGAAAGTATATGCTGCGATCGATTTTTTGCCACCATTGCAGGGTACATGATTAGAGAATTATTAATTAACTGGAAATTCGGTGAAATGTAATAACGCACTAAACAATGCTGTCCTACACACGTGACAATCTTTTACAACACCTGCTCCCCAAAGGCTTTATTGGAAAACTGACTGATATTAATGAAAGCTGCTCGGCTTAACCTAGTTAATTATCTTCTCAGTGATTTTGATCATACCAATTATATAAATGCAATGGTGGGTGGCGTTACTTTGTGGAACTCCTTCATGGTGAACGCAAGGGAAAAAAAATATCTGGCCAGATGATGATACGCTGTATCGAAACCGGTGGCAATAAAAATTCTATCCTGTGGACCAGCAAAGTATTTTTTTCTCCCTTGTGTTCATACCAATTGTACATTGTACGATAAAAGATATCTTGAACACTGTCTATCCCTTTGGCTTAACGTACCTATAAGATATCAAGGTATCCGGGTTGGAGGTCCTTAATAGTGTTCGAACTTCCTCATTAGAACTCTCACTAGTCTTTTGGAAGAGATGACCAAAAGCTAAGGTCAGTTGCGTCATTTAGGGTTAATGGGCAATTGGTTATATCCAGAAATTTTTACAGAGTTGAATGTGGATGGAGAGAAAAGTGGCAACGGCATGAGCCTACTATCAACAAAATGGACCAAGGTGTCCACGATTTTAACGTCCCATACGACGGGTGGAGTACTGAACAGCACTCGAGGGATAAACCAATGAAAAACCTCTGCCGCTTCCGGGATTCTAACCCAGTCCCTCGGAATAAGAGGACAGTGCTCCAGCAACTACACCAACCTAATCCCCCAATCCTCACTTAGGGTCCCTCCTCGAGGGATAGTAATCGCCTCGTCCTTTTCAATCCGATTCATTCATTTCCAACCCTTTCATGCTTGCTCTCAGTCGCCTCTAGGGTGAAATTCTGTCGGAATACGACTAGGAAAGAGTTCACACCATTCCTCGGCCCGGGGACGGACTGCAGGGCTGGGAATTTGGACGAGAGGGGTGCCAGCGGCTAAGGCCACAAGGCAGAGAGAGGGTCGCGGGGGGTGTTGTAGTCAGGCTTCTTCTCGGATAGTAGTCCCGCAGTACGGGGCGTGTCGGGTGGGACACTGGTGTTTAGGGAGGGGGGGGGCGCCGATGGGTTGGCCGGGAGAGGAGTCCTGGAGCGAAGGAGGATGTTGCGTACGGAAGGGAAGAAGGATGCCCCAGACGGGGGAAGGGGAAATGTGAAGGGAGGAAGATATTGGCCGGCGGAGATGGAAGTGAATTTCAAAGGGTATTCGCTTCAGAAATTTCACTCATCTGAAATCGCGCTTCCCAATATAAAGACGGATATGAGGCTGTCTAAAGGATCTCATCCGCGATGGATATAGAATTGAGAGCCTGCGCTGGAAAATGGCCCTTGAGAAGGCGTCGTCTTTAATTATCAAGATTCATCCCTCTCTCTCTCTTTCCCCATCTTGAGTTCCCTTTCAAAAGGAGTTCATTCCTGTTCTCCAAGAAAGTATTCACATTTTTGGCTGCACATGATGTATTTCGAGATGGGATTTCTACTTTTATAACAACTTCAGAAAACGTTAGGAGTCTTTGTGGTTAAGTTTGCTTATAAATCTCCCATTTTCAAGCTTATATTCATGGTTCTATTGGCAGGGTAGGGCCCTTTACTTGCAAAACAAATGGACTTGACGTCAAACTGTGATATATTATTGACTCCAAAACCCAGTTCTAACTCCTTTATTGCTACGTGCAATACTATTTTTCAATTATTCAGTCATTGTAATTTAACTTTCATCCATTTCTCAATCTAATTATTCATTTGAAAGTAATTGTAGCAGTACAATATCCTTTCATAAGCGACTACTTGTCCTAGGTCTGTACATTCAACATATTATTCTTGTCATTTTACTGTGACAGAAGTATACTTTCAGTTTGTTGCCAATTCATATTACTATTACGATACTATCACACGTTAATATTAACCATTCCCTCCACAACAATCCTAAGTATGGGAATGAAAACTTGATCTAAGATTTTTAAAGTACTCAAGTATCACATTTCCTTTGATAAGCTGTGGAGCCTGTCTCTATAAAAGAAACTCATGTATAAGGCCTTTGAGTCAAAATGCAACCCGTTATTAGGCGAGTGGCTTTTAAAATGTTGTTGTGCGTATGAATATTCTGTATTTCCGGGATTGATGGCATGACTAATTACAATATTTTAATCTATTATGCAGAAGTTCACAGACGTTATATTCTCTATCAGGAAAAGGACTGTTCAATATTATGAAAGGCAATAAATACAGGTTTCTCCCAAACAAGTCAAAGGAAAAATTAATCATAGGACGATCTGTCATTTATTTGGCTTAAAACAGCATATCATCCGTCAATCCATTTACAGCGTGCATTTTCAAAGGTATGATTGCCAGTATGAGCGTTAACGTTCGTTCCAATACCATAAAAAAGGAAGTGAAATCTTCATCGTACTCATCATAAAACTAATGTAATCAAACTTTATTGCTGAATCAGATTAAGAGGTCATAAATTTTATAAAACCCAACAGGTTCACTCACCACCTAGCTAAAATCTCCAGAGACCATGAATGTAAACTTATAAGGGTCCTTTTAGTTAATATTGCCAATTCGTCTCGGTCTTGACCAATATTTTCTTGAATAGAACTGGAATTTTGTGCTTTGACCTAGATGAAGATTTAGATCGACGGAGTCACTCTCTTTTCATTGGCGTAATTCTGTCAATTATCCGCCTTATGTTGTACATTCATAGCTAATGGCTTTATTATTGGCCGCTTTAATGCAAAAACTTTGTTATTTTCATTCTAGTTCACATCAATCTCGTTCTCTGTGCTGTTTTGATAATCCGTCTCGCTAGTTTACCTTTTCAAATTTCTGGCATTTAAAAATTCAAGTGCTATAAAAGAATGGTAATCCCTTTTAATCACGGTGTTCATTGAATGAGTTAAAACATATCCTTTGAAAAAAGATCGCAAGTTTTCCCGGCGTAGTATGCTGGCAGTGAAGTCTGTTCGGGTGCTCCACCAGGTAAATTCTTCCATCACTGCCGACGTTTCGAAGAACGAGTCGTTCTCCATCCTCAGGGCTGAATGGCAGTGAGCTCAGAACAGATATCCTTTGACTGTCCGCGAATCATATTTTACTTTTTCCATCAGAGATTGTTCAGAATATTTATTATTACTTAATACAAAATGGCAGCGTTTGTATCTGTAGTCTTCAATTTGTAAAAGTGTTAGCTTATCGAAGAATTTGAAGAGTGAGTTCAAGACGTGACGTCAAGGTAGTATATGTTATACCTTACTATATTCCTTATTATTAATATACATAGATTCGCAGTACTTGTATTAACAATAATATGGTGACTGCTATGCCTCATGAGAAATTATATTTAACTAAGTTCATCGAGAAAAATATCTCGATGAAAAACTTAATAATTTCAATGTTATTAAAGTTCAATGGGCAGATATTTCAATTTATATTCTCTCAAGATCAGATTCCTTGTGCTACATACGTATTTTAGTATAGGTAGATGAATTGTTATATCTCACTATTCTTCTTCCTTGGAAATATTAATTTACATAGTGGATCCCATTAACATGAACTGCAGGACTATTTAAAATACGATCAAGAAACTTTGGTCACTGAATGCGATGAAATAATACTTGAATACAGTGAGAATATCACCAGTATGAAAGCCAGAAACACGTTACAGGTAGCACTTCACGTATTTGTATAAAAAATACATGAATTTGGAGTTGCTTAGAAATAATTATGAAATAATGGTATAAGAAATAACTACATGCGCGTAAAGCAGCGAGACAAAGTGCATTATCAGGATTTCGATGCATTACGGCTAAAATGTAGGATTTTAAAGAGGGCATGACAATTTTTAAGCAGAAAACGATATGATATCAGGTAAATAAGCAATGTGTTTGGAACGTTAGACGTGTAGCTTGATATCTCTTATCCTTGGGTTCTTCTGAAAAAGGGACTTGAGGTAGGATGGAAGTTTGAAGCATGCTTACGGGAGGAAGTGGAAAAATTAAGCTCATCCGATGCAACCGAAGGAATTAAAGAGAAGGTTCTCGCGAATAAAAGAGTTGAAAAATATTACAGGTAGGGATCCCCTTGAGATAAAATCAATTTCTTAGAAACACATCGTAAAAAGCAAAGAAACGTCACGAGATAAAAAAGGGGCGAAGCAAATAATGGAAGACACTGATAGAAAAACTCGAGGTTTTTATAGTCTCCTGATATATTTCCATTGAGAGGACGGTGAGTAGGATACCGTTTTGGTTTTTAATGCATTTTCATTTCATACTTATTATTCTGAGAAGTCCAAACGCCCATGAAAAAGCAAGTATGTTAACACTCGCACAGAATTTTAGCGATTCAGCTTATATAGCATTGCCAACACTTTTTTGTCTCTCTCATCTTTCTTCGGTTTTGACCGAATTTGAGAGAAAAATTTGGAAAGACCATTCTCATACGCTTCATTTATCACGCTGATGGAAGGCGTTAGAGTAGTCGGGAAAGTCTTCTTTTAACTAAGTTAAGGGAGAAACCATTGTTTAGGACCTACGGGTGTGATTCAGTAAGCACAAATCAGAAAGCAAAGCCTGTAATGGAAGAGATAATAATCGTCTAACCAGTAGCGTGACATGTTAAATGATTGGGTGTCGAATCGGAGCATTAAAGGGTGGTGAGAGATGTTTATAGAACGGAAAACGGGATGAGATGGACAAGTTTTGAGGGAGTGGAGTCGGGGTATTCTAAAGTAAAACTCATGCCCATGGATAGGTTCATAATCATGTATTTTTGATAATGCCGAATCTCTAAAAATGTCAGCATTGCTCTCTCCTAATAACACTAGAGCGTAGTCAGTAGTCCTTAAATCGAATCTCCACTTATCTGCGTTACTTATCTGAAGGTGACAAATAAATGCTAAACGTAGGAGATCTACTTCACTTTCTCTTGTTGCCTGTTACTAGTGTGTCCCACTTTGGAGAAATGTTTATAGAACGGGACACGGGGTGAGATGGACAACTTTCGAGGGAGAGGAGTTGAATTACTCCGAAGTAAAACTCAGGCTCAAGGACAGGTTCATTATCCATGTATTTTTCAATATTGCCGGATCTCTAAAAATTTCGGCAAAAAAGTCTCCTAATAAAGCTCTTGAGCATAATCAGAGGACCTTAAAAGTTTTCTTCTGTAGTATGCGTTACTCACCTATCAAAGTTACTCTAAGAACACTCGTCCAGTAGCGTTGATGATTCAAACTTTATTTAGCCAACGCATCCTACACAATTTATCACGTAAAGATAAAATATTACTTATAATGAAGAAGTATATAAATTTTAATTCATTTTTATGCAATTCAGTAGTTTCCTCCGCATGCTTAATACTTTTTCTGGGGTGGTAGCATCGTGAATATTGGTTTCATCAAAGCAGTGTATTTGTGAATAAGCCTGTTTTTTCATGTAAATATGGTATAAGTGCTCTCTATGATTGATAATTCATGCCTGATGATGGTTTACACCTCCTGCCGCACACTCATATGGTGGTTTGCAGGGTATTATATGGGTGTAGATATCGTCTCTAAACCACAGTGTTTTTTCTGCTGTAGGGAAAGTGAAAATATGAAAGAAATGTTTGTGAAAGCTCTACAATGAAAGCAAACTTACAAAAGTGGGAATTAAATCAAAGAGGGAGATTATCCAAAATATAAAAATGTTGAGGACACCATGCTGAAGTCAAAATTTGCAGCAGTCTTTGGAGACAGATGACTTGCGGGTACTACACTCATTCATAAATGTCGAAGGACTACCATTGCTCTGCTAATAAAAGTAGATAGGAAACTCTACCGGTAAAAACTCTGATCCTCACGATAATTTATTTGAAGGTATTAATGACGACCATTTTGAGGGTTATGTCTATTATGGAAACACATGATATTTATTTGGGGGTTTTAAAGTCTTTAATTGCCCTTAAAGGCACTTCAGACCTGGTGCAGGCACAGGAGTGGAAGAGAATAGGGGAATTTCCTGAAACGAACTATTTGACTCCTTGCGTGAAGAAGGGGGAAAGAATTCATAGGATAGACTTGAGCACTAGCAAAGTTATCCTATCAGCCTTTCACAAATCTTGCTGTTCTTCTCTACAGATGATTGAATTTCTCAGTTAATTGAGTGAATCTTCATCATCCAGATCCCACAGACTTGCGCGACCTCTAGAATTACGACGAAAGAAACGTAGACTCTTCCTCTGACTTTCCTTTGTATTTAACTTGAATGAATTTCAACTGACTATTTACGAGGAAAGTTATTTTCGATGTGATTCTTATAGGTCATGTTTTCTTTGAATGTGAACTCGAGGTAATTGAATGGGGTAGCGCTGATACGCAGATGCGGTAGACTGATATTTTCTCGGTTAATTGCTAGTGCCCGCTAATTTTCATTACCGAAACTTTCCCTATATAAAATAGTGTCATCAGTAATAGACTTAGTTTTAGCTAAGGTATTTATGTATTAATACGTGTAAGCATTTGAGGTAGATTGTATATGAATCCTCGAGAGGCACGTGACTCTATTTCGCTTTCATCAAAATTGAAGAATCATAAATTCTAACGACTACAAAAGCTCCTCCGTCTTGCAGCTTCATGTGAATTGATTTAGTGGAAACGCAAAAAAAAGGGCATTTTAACCAAGGTGCATACACTTAATGACAGCTCACGAAATTTCAGTAAACGGAGTTCATTTTCAGTAGGATAATGAACTTATACTGTATGATATAAGTGAATAACATACTGTCAACTCTTAGATTAACCATTTACGGATTTGCCTGGCGTAATTAACATAGAATGTGAAAATGGTGGCAGAGGAACGAGGGGTAAGAGTTGGGAGAGCTTTCCTTTTAGTTATTATTATACTTGCTTCCCTAATTTCCTTTTCATGGTCTTAATTTTTTAAACTTAAAGTCGACCGATTTGCGGTCACTGAATTTCAAAAGAAAATTTACGAATCAGGTGGTGGTTTCTCTAACGTAGCCGGAGAGCATTTAACAGACAGCGTCTACTAAAACCTTCCACTGGCATCTGCATTACCTGCGTATACCACTGGTAGAGTAAACAGAGCATCAGAGTCATCGAAATTAATTGTTTCATTCCTTTCTTCTTTGGCATTCGGCCATGACGGGCTGTTGCCCTGAGAATGGTGTGGGGTGTGAGGGTTGTTAAGGCAGGTGGGAGTAATGAGTAGATGGCAACCGATAAGGGGAAGAATTTAGAGGGGGGAGGAGCTAACGCTGAGGGAGGGCAGTCAGCGGATTGGTGAAGAGATGTGAGAGATTGGCGTGTTTGCGGTGAACGAGGAGGGTTCGATTGAACAATGAAGAATGTCCCGAGGCGCAATCATGAATCTTAACAACCTTCACACTCACGTTATCGATTGGATGCATAAGAGTGAGAGCGAGGTCCCTATTTTTCACTTTTTTCTATAGATTTCAAATTTTAAGTAAAAATAGAGAAGGAGTCGCATGAGATACGAAAGGGAATAGTTTGTTTCCGGAGAGGTTTTGAGTAAGGACTGTAGCATGGAAACTAGAAGTTTTATGGGTGGGTAGGCTTAATAAGAAATAAGGATGAGAGATAGCCTAAGCAGAGAATGGAATAAGGACGGAAAGAAACTACGTTGTTATCAGCCTAATCTCGAAGAAAAAGCTCCATCGAGTTTATAGTTAAACAACCAAGCCTATGAAAGAAATGTTTCAATAGAAACACTACATTCAAAACTAAAATCGAGATCGGTATGTTCCTGAAATATTTCTTTTGCTTCTGAGATTCAGACCAGGTACCTCTGTAGGTGAATCCTATGCCTACCCAACTAGTCCCATCCACAAAACCATGGCGGTGTTAACAAATATCTCACATGTAGTCACAATACTTTTAATTTGGAAGTAATGGAAATGCCTATATGTGTATATATATTTATATTATATATATATACACTTTCTTCGAAAATCACTCAGGTGAATAATAGTTCAATATAAGTTTATCACAGGCGTGATGACACAAAAAATAGAAAATAGTGAAAGGACTCACTGGTGACCAGTGAGTCCTTTCACTATTTTCTATTTTTTGTGTCATTACGCCTGTGATAAACTTATATTGAACCATATATATATATATATATAAAATATGTAGAAGAGAGAGTAGAGATGTCCTAATAAATGCTAGCAACAAGGTGTTGAGGGTGGGGGTGAAGGAAAGGATAATCAGTGGACACTTACCAGTAGATGACCCATGGAGAGCCTGGTGTCCACTGCGCTTTGGAGCTTTCGGGTCACGAACCCTTCTTCAGCTGGAGGAGATCACTACTGAGGTGTCACACTGAAGTCAAGGGTTTCGGTTGGTGTGTGAAAAGGGGATTGGCTAGGGTAAAAAGGAGGGAAGGGGAAGAGGGAGGACTAGGAAGGGGAAATGGAGAGGGAAATTGGACGGGTGGAGAAAGATAGCGAATGTTGATACCGGGAGAAGTGGTTGATTTTAATATGGAAATATAGGCGAGCTCCCAGTGGCGGAGCTCTAACGTTGATGTTTCGGGTGGGAATGCTCTGATTACCTTCACTCTGAAGCAGTCATTGAAGGGAAGGTTATGAGAATTGGCGTGCTCGGCTACTGGCAACCTTAAATTTCGGGTGGATTGGATTTGGATTCGCGAGATACAACTATCATCATCAGTTTGTGCCTCCGATCTCCAACCGATTGGCTCACATCCCTGTAACGAACCCAGATGCCTCACATGCCCCATTAACTCCCATTCCCACTCCTTTATCAGCCCGGTCACAAACGTCACATACCAAATACATTCTCGAGGAACCTGCTCCTCGAGTAATGTAATATATGAAATTTCCTGTAATCACTGCCAGGCCTTCTATATAGAACTGACGACCACCTCTTTTAATATGCGAATCAATAACCATAGGAGCAGTGTCACCCGAAATTTAAGGTTGCCAGTAGCCGAGCACGCCAATTCTCATAACCTTCCCTTCAATGACTGCTTCAGAGTGAAGGTAATCAGAGCATTCCCACCCGAAACATCTACGTTAGAGCTCCGCCACTGGGAGCTCGCCTATATTTCCATATTAAAATCAACCACTTCTCCCGGTATCAACATTCGCTAGCTTTCTCCACCCGTCCAATTTCCCTCTCCATATCCCCTTCCTAGTCCACCCTCTTTCCCCTCCCTCCTTTTTACCCTAGCCAATCCCCTTTTCACACACCAACCGAAACCCTTGACTCCAGTGTGACACCCCAGTAGTGATCTCCTCCAGCTGAAGAAGGGTTCGTGACCCGAAAGCTCCAAAGCGCAGTGGACACCAGGCTCTCCATTGGTCATCTACTGGTAAGTGTCCACTGATTATCCTTTCCTTCACCCCAACCCTCAACACCTTGTTGCTAGCATTTACATATATATATTGTGACGGGACACGTGGCTGGACTGTTCGACCTCTTCTCAGCCGGGGTTTGTCTCCGTACGGATCCTGCGGTCGGGCAATTTCCCCCCCCTCTTTCCCGTTCCCTCCGTCAGCCACGAATGAGAACGCGCCAACGCCACTCCGGAGAAAGGAAAAGAAAGCTTCGCTCCTAATGAGAAGCGACAAGGGGTGCCACTCAAAACCGGGGTCAAGCTGATCAGCAAGCAGAGATCAACGAGAAAAATATCTTAGGGTGAGGCCTTCGCGGAACTGCAGCATTACCCTCCGAGATCGGCAATGATCGGACCTGAAAATCGAATGGACGCGGATCACCGCGTTCGGGAGTAAAGGACGACTCGCGTTCACAGGAAAAACACCGATTTATTACTAGACACATAGGAAAATTACACTCCTACACTATAATGAGGGATGAATGAGTTGGTGATACGTGAAACATTAATGAAATATACCCAAATGATAGCTAACCTAACTAAGAACTAATGAATGATACAAAAAATGAACAGTGAAACCCTTTGAAAAATGAAATGAAATGACATGAAACCCTTTATACAATATTTACAAGCTCCTCGTCCTTTCGTTTGAAATATGGTTGAGGACCACTAGGACGGGAGGAGAGTGATACAATTTCAGTCTGCTTGGGACTGATTTTCAAATGACGTGCGCCCCTCTTAGAGAATGTGAGTTCACTTGCGCAGGACGGTGGAGTTGACTCAGGAGTTTGGCAGCGACGGCTTTCGCCCCGATTCACTGGGCGTCGAAGACGGGATCGGAGTTCGCTCGACCGTTGGCCGATCGGTTCGGGGAGGTTTGATAGGAAAGTACTATGCCTTGTAAGGTGTCTGGAGCATGCCCGGAGACGCGTGGGTTTCCCGGCCCTGGGGTGAGAAATCGTTGGATCCGGTCCTCGGTCCAACCTTCTACGTCCGCCTTAGAGCCAACAGGGAAATTGTCGCCTGGCTGCGATGTCGTCCGCTTGCACGAGATGTGTCCTCTCAAGCAATGACTCCTTCGCAGGTCCGCCTCTCCAGCTCCACGCCTTATGGCTGCTTTCAATCTGTCCTCCTCGCTTCTCCGTTCTCTGCGTCCACTTGCGTCGCTTCGCTCTTCTTCCTTTGAGTCGTCTCTCTCCGTCTGCCGTCTTTCACTCTGGAGTCAGAGGTTTGAGGTCTGGGTCTGGGGCGAGCTCACTGGGGAACCCCTTTTTATATCCTCGGTCATTGCGACCGGCGCTACAACTAACATTACAAATAATGGAGGATCGAAAAAATGGTGGGCGGTAATTTGAATCACGCGCGAGCCGTCTCTCTCTCCGTTTGTCGCGCGGATCCATACGATCGCGCGAAGACGCCGTGATCACGCTCACACGAGCAGATCGTCACATCATATATATATATATATATATATATATATATATATATATATAAATCCCGGTACCATTTTGCCCTCCTTTCATTGCGCAACGTTTTGGCGTCTACCAGAACGGCTGATGTATGTTGATATTTTACTGTGTATGCTTTACGTACGAGTGAATGCTATATCCGAGGACATGATAGTATTTTGAATTAAATGTATTCCTATGAGATATACATGCACTCGTTTTCGTTAGGTGCAGCTAGCATCCTGGCATCCTTTCATATCCAATCATTTTGGCAACCCGCGTATATTTTATATATATGAACATCCTTTTGGACTCCATTCCGTTTTTTGACCTTTATGGGTATATCATTTTAACGTCCGGCAATGTTGCCAAATTTCACTTCATTGAAAGCGCTGTACTAGCGTGTTCCTATGGGTCCTGGACACGTCTCTTGCACCGAACGAGTTAGGAATAGTGTTTTTTGATAATTTTCTAAGGAAATTGACAGAGCCAAAATGGACAACTATGGAATAAACGTGCTCCTCAATAGTAAATATTAATGTTGTTTGGAAATGTTTGATAGGATTGCCCTTTAATCCCTTTAATATTTAATAATTTAAATTTCTGTACGTTACTTTTACATGAAAAATGAAGGTAAAAATAAGGCTTAGCAGACGAATTTTTCTCAAAATTAGTAAATCTTATTCCTGTAGTCATAAACAAAAATATTAAAGATGAATACGTTGAGTTTTTCTGATAAAAATAGTTCATATTTAGCTTCAGCATTAGCATTCCCGATGACAGGAATCATCGATTTTCTGATAAATATCATAACAATATAGTAATAATTATGTATTTTTTAAATTTTACTAACTAAAGGCATACGTTAAAATGCAATAGGAAGGACGAATATCATAAATACGCGCGAAATGTAGTACTTTCAAAAATTTCCATAAATGGGTGACTGCTATCTTGGGTTTTATAGCTATAATTGACTCAGTTTCTATTTCGAAACGCTATATTCCATTTATTAAAATGAAAACACATAACTAATGTAGTAATTTAATCCCGACCTTCACAAAACGGGAATAGTGTACAGAGTTATCAGAACAGGGGGAACCAAGTAGGTGCGAAGGTGCAGAAGGCATCATACGCATGCAGTGTACAGGTGAATAGGAAGCCAGAATTAGTTCTCGCCTCCCTGACAAAGCGATTCGTTCTTTTTGGCATCTTGTGGTGTCCACATGCGTGCCCGAAATTCATCGGCTGTGGCGTCATAACTTTCTTCATATAGAATATTTTACGAATGCATTAATGCTTTTTATTCCGTTAGCAGTTATTTCTTTTCAATAGGCTTGTACAAATTAAAACGTTTTAAACTACATGCAATGCGTTCGGTTGCTTATTTGCACCCATTTCACTGTTCATTTGACGGACTTTTGAAGTACAATTCATTTTTCACCATATCATTATTCTTGGTGGGTTTCTTCGTATTTCTCTGAATTTGCGCTTATTCGAGCATTTCATTAGGTATTAATAACCTTAGTTTTACCGAATGTAAAAATCCTTGATCCGTGAGTAATGCGAGCAGTAAGGTTTTCATCAACATATACATCTACGTAAAACCCTGCCAGCCTCCGCGAGGGTAAATGGTAGGGGGTAAAAAATAGGGGATTCAAAAAATTAAAATTAAAATCCATAACGACGCCTACATATCTCTCTAATTTATTCATCGGGTCAAATCTTGAAAAATACGCTGGACTTCTTAATATTTATCTCACATATTTATTGAATCAGTCCCATTAAAATTTCATCAGGAGATTCAATTGGTATTAAGTACTTAACGTATGAAGTAATAACCCAATCTAACTTATCTATTATTTTTGACACACTGCTAAACTTATCGTAACAACTTATAACAAACTTACCTGCTCTTCGCTACAAATTCTAGTTCTCTGATCAAACCTTATTTATTCAGAACATCTAAGTACCTGTGGATTCAACGCATTCAGTTGTCATTTACCTATGATTTAGGAATGTTTTATCGAATTATTCCTCTTCCAAAATATAATAGCCACTCACTTTTTACGTTTACTTCTAACTGCCGCTTTGTCGCACCAATTTGAATTGCATCTAAACCCTTGCTTCCTAAAAGTGATTCCCTATACTCTTAATTCGATTCTTCCCCGTAAACTACCGTGTAGTCTAATCTTACTGCTCATTCCGGTACCCAATGAGCTGCTGTATGAAATGAATAGAATTGGAGCTATTACGTTAGCCGATAAATTGAAAAATCTAAATAACACTAATATAAAGGAAACCTACAAAAATATTTTCCAAATATCCCCGGAAGATCTAAACACAAATACTTTCACGGAATCTCTCTAGTACGAACAGATAGAAAGGGGAGAGGACTCACATAAGACGGTATCATACTATGGTATCATTAATATTTCGCAATTCCCGCAAGTTCCACCGTAAAATAGTAAGCTACGAGCAGTAAGAGATAATCACATTCGTCCAACTGAAATCAGTCACACGGATATTAAATAACTGAGTTACTTAGCTGTGTTATTTGAGCAGTTTCTGAGCGACTAGAAATTGAAAACTGATATCTTCCCTCGTGATTCTTAAGGTTGCGCTACTACATTGTCAGCTGCAGAGGGGTCCAAGTCCCAGGAGGATCACGTTACCAAGAAAATACTTTCCTTGTGTTCTCAAGTACCTAGAAAAAATATGCCCCTCTCCCCCTTTCCACTCCAAATACGGACACTTCATTGTTCTTGAAAGGTCTTGATGGATTTGGAGTCCGTTTTGTTTAAGGGTGCTCCCTAGCTACCTTTAAAAGCCCGTTGCAGGTGCTTATGATGAACGTGACTACGACTTCATCGTAGCAGCTGGTATTTTGGAAAATTTTCCCATTGTAGCGAAAGAATTGTTTTTTTTGTGTGAGTGGAATGGATTTTTTATTGGTATATTTGTTATTTGATAAAAAATAGCCAAACTTTCCATTTTTGTCCCTTTTTAGTCGCTATTTGCGAAGCCTAGAATACGAACAGAGGATTTAGCTTCCATTATACTCAAAGCTTGATCCTTCATCTACACATTCAAACAACAACTTTTGATGCTATTTCTATAGCTAGGTCATAATAGTCGACGCTGTGGAGCATGTTTCGCGTTTTTAAACTGGTTGTGCGCTGATGTTCAAACCGAAGATTACTTCCTTAAGCGGTCTTCCCCCACTCCTGCCCTAAGGATTTCCACCCCTCTTGTTTACGAAACTCCAGATGTGTTCGCTCTGTGAGAGAGCGCGAGCTTTCTAGAGCGGTGTCAGGTTACACCTTCGAAGATAACACCCCCCCAATTGGGTCGACGACGAGCCTCCGGATTAATTCTTTCTGGCCATCGTGGAAATAGGAAAGCATACTTCGATGACGGCTGGTAAGTTTACTATGGCAAATTTGCGAATATGTGGAAATGTTATTACTACACGTATTAAATAAGGATTCTCCACGAGAAATGGATTGGCAACGGCATGGTTACTTATCACGTTTATCACACGTATCATTTATTTCAGTGAAGAGCACGTGATTCATGAAGAAAATTCATCGGGTCATTATTTTAACGTTTTCAGCTATAAATAATTACCGAACTGAATTACAGGCCTCCAATATGATATGTATATGGCTAGGTTACGCTCAAATGGCGGAAATGAGTACAATTTTGAACGTACCGCACATGGCCAGCCAAACATTCCTGAATAAGCAAGCCGACATTGCTCCTGCCATACATCATGTTGCTTGGGAGGAGATGAAGAAAGCGGCTATGGATGAAAGTGAACCTGCGATCAAAGCAGGGGAAGTGGATAAGGATGGTACACCTTTGATAACGGTGGTGTCTGACGGATCATGGGAAAAAAGATCATACCGCACAAACTATAACTCTTTGTCAGGAGTGGTACGCATATTGTTCATGGACGCCAAATCGGTCGCTATTAATGCAAACACATTTTCAGGCTTACATTGTGGGATTTATAACTAAAAAAAGTCACATTTATTGGAGTAAGAAATAAGTACTGCAGTATGTACGCAAGCCAGTTCAAAAGACCCTATGAATAATGCAAGGCCTCACACATGTTTTAAGAACTGGAGTGCTTCTTCTACGGCAATGGAAACAGATACCATAGTGGAAGGCTTCAAAAACAGCGTTAAAATGTTTTTTTTTTTAAGTATAATAGACTCATAGGTAAGAAGTACTCCAGTATGTGTCAAGTTTTCAAGCAGACGACTATCTGTATGCTCCACTAAATTCAATAATTTTTTCATGCGATGGAGATAGCAGCGTCATGCAAAGGTTTGGGAGAGTATTGCCATACGGTGTAGACCTTCCTGTTCAAAAGGTGGAATGCTCGAACCATTTGCTTCGAAATACTGCCACCGCATCGCACCGCAGATGTTGCAAGGAAAACGAATAACTGGAAAGGCCATTTACCAGTAACTATTAGGAAAAATATTGGAGACAACTTACATCGGTTAAGGAATGCAGTAACTTCTGCCATAAAATTTAGAAAGAGTAAGCTAACTGCTGACTCCACAGAGCTACAGAAAGACATTATAAATGGCTCACGACTTGTTTTCGGGGATCATTGTAAGTGTGCGGCGTACTTTTGTCGTGGACCAAAGTCGGAAGAGGAGAACCGTGCGCCTCTGTTGATGAACTTTGGGTTATGGGACGATATCATGTCAGCAGATAAAATTCTGGCCAACCACACTCCCAGCTCGATCCTGAACGTAACCAGCAATCAAGCAGAATCCTTCAACTCATATGTGGCAAAATATGTCGCAGGGAAAAGCGTAAATTTCGCTTTGAGGGGTTCATTTCAAACTAGGTGTGAAGTGGCCGCTTCAGCCTTCAATGCAGGACCAGATGTTCATGCATTGATACACAATAACATCACAAACAAGAGTCCAGGATTTTTTACGAAAACATTCAAAATGGCCTCCGAAAAAAGGCAGAGATGCGAGCAAAGCGACGTCTTAAATTTAAAGGATCATTGGAGCATCCTGCCCAGCATTATGGCCTGCATGGCCCACACATTTTACTGGATTCTTAAGTGGGATTCTTAATTTACATTTTTACTAGATTTTTAAGTGGGCGATAGCAGAGGGTTGTCATAGATGGTATCATGTCGGACACAATCAAAGTCACATCGGGAGTTCCCCGGGGTAGCGTAGTAGGTCCGCTTCTATTTATTTTATACATAAACGATTTGAGTACCGTAGTTAGTAGTAAGCTTAGACTTTTTGAACACGATGCGGTAGTGTACAGTGGTATATCAAAAGAAGAGGACAGGAAATCGCTCAGCAAAGATTTACATATACATCTACATAATACCCTGCAAGCCACCATAAAGGTGTGTGGCAAGGGGTGAACTCTCACCAAACTTGCACTACATATCATGCATAAAAAAGATTAGTACTTGTATAGGTACTGTTCAAAACTACGCTATTTAAAAAAAGAGAAAAATTGCAAAGCATACATGCCTAAACATGCCATTAGTTGGGTTAGCTTTAAGTCCTTATACCAACATGCAGCTACCAATGTTATCCATTGCTACACTCGTACTGGATATATTTACCGTTATTCATATCCCTAATAGTACGAGGAAAAAAGGACATTTTGAATCTGTCAGTTCAGCAATCAATTGCTCTAATTTTGTGATTATGGTCCAGTCTACCATAGTAAGTTGGGGTCCGCAAAATATTTTTAACATCATCACTGAAAATATGGTCTTGGAATATATTTAAGAGATTAAGTCTAAATGTCAACCTGACAATGATTCCCAATTTAATTCATTTAATAGTCTGGTTACGATAATAAGGTTATCATACCGTCCCTTTCAAAATCTTGCCGATCTTCGCTGCGCACGTTCAAGTTCGTTATTTAGACCGATTTCGTAGGGATTCCATACACTGGCAGCATATTCCAAATGAGGTCTTACAAGGGAAAAGTAGCTGATTTAGATGCAATTCAAGAGTGGTGCGACAAATGGCAGTTAGAACCTAACCTTAAAAAGTGTGTAGCTATCAATTTTTGAAGAAGGAATAATTCGACAGAGCGTACCTATAAAATTAGTAACACGAAGATCGAAAACGTTGAAACCATAAGATATTTAGGTGTAACAATCACTATGGATTTATCGTGGGGAAGACACATAAGGGAAATATGCGGCCGAGCGAAGAGAAAGATAGGATTTATAAAAGAGTACTTGGAAAATGTGATGAGAAGACAAAAGAGCGATGCTATTTTTCACTAGTTAGGCCCCACCTTGAGTATGCAGCCAGTGTATGGGATCCTAATGAATTAGGTTTGATCAGAGAACTAGAGAGTGCAGCGTAGAGCTGCTAGGTTCGTTAAAAGGTGTTACGATAGGTTGAGTACCGTTTCAGAATTAATAAAAGAATTAGGGTGGGAATCATTATCAGAGCGTAGGTTAAAGTACTGATTGAATCTATTAGAGAAATTTCAATCGGATAGCTTTACTGAAGATGTTAGGCACATATTAAAAAAACCAGCGTATTATGCTAGATTCGACCAGATAAATAAGATAAGAGATTGTCATACCGATAGATTCAAAATGGCATTTTCCCCCGTACTATAAGAGAACAGAATAGGCAGCATAACAAAGGGATAGGTAGGGGAAGTATTTTAGAGTATTCTGTAGTGCATGATGCATGTTATAACCCCTTAAATACTAAAGATACTAACAATCAAGTTGTATGAGACAGTATAGTTGCTAGTTTGCATGTCAGTAGTGCATGCTTGGTGACCTTCACCCCCTGCCACACACCCTCGCGGTGGCTTGCAGGGTATAGTGTAGATAATAGATGCAAAATATCGAGGAGGATGTTGAAATTGACTTAACTGTGAGAGATGATTTCCTAAATTCCCTGAAATTAGACGAGAAGCAAACAAGACAACTGGAAGCATCTACCAGAACTCAACGCCTCTGTCAAACATGGCACGTTTAGTGGAGAAAAAGGCTCACCGCCTCTACCTTTGCTCGAGTTTGTGAATTAGGAGCAGGAACCTCCCGGGAGAAGAGTGTTCAGTCTTTACTCTACCCGTCTTTTCGGCCACCGACTATGGAATTGCGGGTGAGGCATTGGCGATAACGTAGTACGAGAGAGTCAGGGGCAATAAGGTTAACCCATTGGGTGTTTAGTCGATAGGAGGACCTCTTACATAGCATCAACGCCCAGATGGCGTCCTGTCAGATGTCAATGGAATAGTTGAGGTGAAATGTCCATACGTAAGCATGGATGCGCATCCTTACGGATGCTGTCTCTCAAAAGAAATTAGCATCTTGTGAGATTATAGACGGCGAAGTTGCTCTAAAAGTAAAGGGTGATTATTTTTACTACACTGTAAAAAGTTGATCTGATTTTCAGTGCGATCTGAATTTAAGCGCTGTTTGGTTTAAGGCAGGAACACGGATGCAAGGTGCGTAAGAGGCAGGAACATGGATGGTTGGTACAGGAGCAGTTAAGCAGGAAGCAGAGGAAGCAGGATTCTGGATGGTCTGATTTTCAGTCGTTCACCTGCCTTATTTTTAGACAAGATATTACTGCTGAAATTCAACATACCCTGTCTTAAAATTGTTGCATCTGAAATTCAGATCGCTTTTGTACCTTAAAATCAGATCTACTTTTTACAGTGTAGATCCAAGGTCAACTCCACATCACGGAGTAGAAATACTGCCACCTTATTTTATGGAGCCAGTTAGGTATGGCAGTTTTGCGATGACAGAGATTATGACTTCTGGTCAAAATATATGGAGGATAAATTTTAAAAATTTTACACGGACAGCCTTTTACCAGAAATTCCACATCACATTTAAAAGCTGTTGAACGAGTTTCATGGTGACGTGGGAGAAAAATACTTACCCTGACACTCATTGAAAAACCATTCAATTTCCTTTTGATAGCTACTCATCTTCTGAGAGTGTGCATTTCAACCTTATTTGAAGTTCTTTCATCATTTTTCCTTGACTTTGTTTATTCATGTTCCTTATCCTTTTATAAATACTAACGCAGGCTGAAGTTCTCCCAAAATTTTAATAGCATGCGAATAGTTTTCTCATATTATGTTTTCATATAGTGCTAATATAAAAATTATATTATGCAAATCCGTGTGCTTCCCTTGTTTTTCATAGCATTGTGATATTTTGAAAGCTGTTTGTTACAGTTGCTGTTAAATTTCACGAAACATTTCTAAAATATGTAAACATTCTTTAGATAATCCGTGTTTGAAGAGCATATTGTATTTTTGACTTGGCTTATTTTAGGGAACTCTCATGGAACGGCCTATACTGAAACCAATAGCCCAATGAAAGATTTTTGTCATTCGTTATTGAAACTTTTCTTTTAAATTATGCCATGAAATTTTCCACTTTTATCCTACATCTGTTGTGCATATTCTAACTCGAAGTTTCATGAGTTTAGACAAAGATGAATTTCATAATAGGCGTAAAATATAGATGAGCAAGCGAAAATCTAGAGATATCCGGGTTTGATTCCCGATAAAGGCCGACGATATTTCCTCTGCGGCATCGTTGTGCTTCTACCTTGCCGTTGTTGCTTTACGGGCAATACCACGGTTAGTTAGTGGCAATCTCAAATTTCAACCAGATCGGGGGCATGGGTACCTACAAGATTTTTGGTTATCTGCTAGAACGAACGACAATGGCTGCATAAAATTCATAAGGGCTCCTCCTCCTGCTAAGGAAAGCGAATATGTATTCTCCAAGGGGTTGAAAAAACACCCGTCGACTTCGGGATAATTAAATAATATACTCAGCAACGGTCCCGCAGAAAATATCTACATACTTAATCTAAGTTTTTAGGAAAAGAAGTTATCTTGAGTTCATTGTTTGAAACGTATTGCTTATTGTAGAGTGGGTGTGAGAGAAATGGGAGGAGGTGAGGCATCATCGGTAACCTCGTGTATTCTATCTACGGGAAGGAAATGGCGAAAGGCACGGGTGAAGGGGATTTAAGAGTATGTATAAGGTTGATTTTCGAGAGAAGAAGATGAAAGAGACAGAGTGTTGCGATCTGAGAGAAGAGAACCTAAGAGAAGTGCACCAACTCGAATATATGTCGAGCTCCATCAACACAGTAAGGTTTTGATTTAATCATGAACCACATTTTGATGCATACTTTCTGTATATAAGTGACTTCCTCCTTGTATATGTAGCCATTGTATGGGATCGGAATGAATTAGTATTGATCAGAGAACTAGAGAGTGTGCAGCGTAGAGCAGTTAGGTTCGTTAAAGTTGTTACGATAGCTTAAGTAGTGTATCAGAATTAACACTAGAACTACAGAAAACGTTAAAATGCAGATGAAATCTATTACATATGTTTAAATCGGATAGCTTTACTGAAGATGTTAGGCACATATTAAAAACTCCAGCGTATTACTCGAGATTTGACCAAATAGATAAAATTAGAGATATATTCGAGTTGGTGGAGGAGACCTGCTGAAAGTTGTGGATCCAATTACACAACGTGGCGCTGTCTGGTGCTGAAAATGTGCTCATCTGCATGGTAACCGACAAAATAAGAGATTGTGAGATCAAGCATCCAAAAAAAATACTTGAAGCTCGATCGGCAAACACAGAAAACATCACAGTGAGAAAATTTGAAGTGATATATTATTACGGAAAGCAAAGACCTATCTTCATCTGAAATCATAGGAAAAATTGCAGTGAATATACCCCCACGCTCCCACAGTTTAATTGAGAAGGACATATTGAAAACGGCAACCGACTTCTTGGATCGGAATTGCCACAATTCCTAAACGTTTCTGCCCACACAAAAAATGTTGAGAGAAATATTCGTCTTGTGAAGGATGCCTCTGCGACAATCTATGGATGAGAGAACAGATTTATAAAAACAATATTTGCTGAGAGAGAGAGAGCATATGCCTGAATTTCGTCAAAAACTTCAGCACAAAGTACATGATTCAAACTAAATACTGAGTGCACAATTAGATCGGAAGGTTGGGTTGGGCACGGGTGGAACCCAAAGCGTAGCCACTTCATCGTGATCACATCTGGGTTGTTACTGGAAACGGTAGCAAGCGAAGAGCTACGAAGCACTGAAAGCGCTGTTTTCCTATCCTTAATTAAAAAAAAATCATTGTTTATTGCGGTTTTTCACTCATGTAGCTACTGATAAACCCTTTCTACTTACCTTCTGACAGTTTTAAGCGTCATGGTGCTCGCGGAGTAAAGATACCCGTTTTTCGCTCGCGTACGAGTCCCCGTAGTCTTATCCATAACTCGGGGCAACAAGGGCCCCAGCATCGCACAAGTGGTAAGCAGACAAAGGCAGGTGTGGAAAAATATTTCAAAGCCACATGGAAGTAAAGGCTGCAATGCTTAAGGAAGAAGTGACTTTTCCTGGTGCATCGGCATTACTTTATTCCGTGTACATGTACAGAGTAAGAAAGAATTCCGATTAAACATGAGACTGTAAGAGGCAACGCGACAAACTAGTTTCCAAACTCCGGCGCGTCTACAGTTTCCTCGATAAATGAGCTGAACTATTTATAATTACACCATATAAAGACTATTCAACTGATAAGTATTAAAAATCAATCGAGCGTAACTAGTGCTGCGTTGAGAGGGTGGAGACAGTTCAAATAGCAAAACGATCTCGCAAGTTAAGGCCCATGCGCCACGCCCTCTATCTTACTGCCGCTGGTTGAGTTTTTCCAAATTAATTAGCCACTGCGTTCACGATCGTATTAAGCATCCACAACAACTATTATTTTATTATGCGCCCACCCCACCATACTGGAACATCAGAATATTTTTATGGTGCAGCCCCAATAGTCTACTTGTAATTGCGGGCCTGTCTTAAAGTAGGAATTTTTGTCGAAAACTGGACGTTATGTTTATAATGACAACATTGAAAACCTAATTCTTCACGTACATCGGGCCGTTAGAAAGGGCACAAATAAGTAGTTCTACAACAAGGTATAATAATTATATTGATTAAATGAACTGTGCATACAGTATAATTTGACATAGATTTCATTAAAAGAACAGATATTAGTATAAATATTTATCTCACACTACGAGCATGGTTTCGACGATTAACGTCATCATCCTGATGTTTATTCTGTTAAACCTAAATAATTACCAAAAATAAATTCAAAAATGTATTTCGTTAAAAAAATTTATTTTGAATTATCATCCTGGATAAATATATTGTGCACAATTAACAATGAAATCTAACTTTTCCCTAACTCCTCGATAGTATGAGCTAATTTATTAATTAGAAGTAAATTGGACAGAAGATCTTGAGTCAGCGTTAATCTAAGTCGGACCTCGACGATTTATAATTTAGAATATACTCTTTTACAAGTTACTTGAGTGCAAGGAAGGGTAACAACACACTTATCGTGGTGTTTACAAGTTTGTAACTTGTAAACAGCACAATAAGTGTGTTGTTACCTTTCCTTACACTGAGGTAACTTGTGAAAGAGTATTTTCTAAATTAAAAAACGTTGAGGACAGACTTAGATGAACGCGGACTCAAGAGCTTCTGTCCACCTTATAATTAATAAATTCATTCATAATTAACAAAAGCTCAAATGGAAACAGTTCATAGACTTGGGGAAAGCACAAGCCTAAATTATAAATTCTAGCATTTTCTATTTTGGGTGCAAGGAATGAACTCCTTTCTCTTCTTCAAAGTTAACTTCATCATCTTCACTGTCTTTTCGAATTTTGTTTAGATTAGACATGTCTTCTCCTTCATCATATACAACTTTTTCTGTCTTGGCAAATATTTCGTACTGATCTGCAAACTCTTTCAGTTCTATAAGTAAAGAATTTCTTTCTACTTCACACAAATTCAGAATAGCGAATATTATGTCGGAAGGAAAAGTATCTACCTATGCTAATTCGTGAAATTTTTTTCGGATCAATCCAAGAGTAATCTTTTAAAATGTCTCGTTTGGGTACGAATTTCTCTTTAATAGTTGTTCTGGTGCGATCATAAATGTTAAAGTAGATCAATATGTACTTTTGAGTGGAAACAATTTCAGGTGCTTTTTCTCCTGACATAGTTTTCTTTCTTGACGTCGTGTGTGTTTTAAAATCCAGTTTCACTTCCACGTCAATTGAGTCGCCTAGATCACTTCTAATATTTTCCAGCATACTTCTCGTTCTTTCGTAATGCAATGTAAGTACTCATCACATCTTTTAGAATTGGGTTGCTGTAACAAACAAACCACCATATTCCAGGCTGTAGCGCTCCCATTATTCTTACTCTGAAGGTATTTAGACTCACGAGAGGCAAAAAAAATATATTTAAAAAAACAAAAGACTGAAACATGTTTTCAAATGCTCTACATTGGCTTAATTTATATATGGTCGAGAATTTTGATTTGTATAAAAATTTGCAGTGGATATATCCCACAACACACTGATTAGATTGGTTAATTTCCCTGAGTAACCAATTTTAAATATTCTCCATCTTCAATCGATGAATGTGCCCTATGCTTAATCCACCACCTTGTAGCACTAATCTTTTGGATTTTGCAGATAGTGCGATGTTAGACTAACATCTGTGGACGCTAATATTGTTTGCACCTCCAGGCCCCTCGCATGGGCCCCTCGCACCCCCTAAGCCGCCTCGGGCGGGGGGCCCTCGGCGATCGCTGACCTGAAGACCGAGCCAGACCGCCCCTGGATGTAATGTGATATTCCTGCATATGAGTCAGACACTGAGATATCAAATTACCGAATGACATAGCAGTTTTGCTCACAAAGCCTCTACGCTCTGAGACGTTGAAATCTTCCGATATCTTTCGTTAGTGGTCACAGGTGCAGAGGCAGACAGAGGGGTCGCTGTCCCACGCGGATCATATTACCGAGACTACATATAGATTCATTGTTATTGAATGCCTTGAAAAGAAATATCCCCCCAACCACTCAGAAATTGGACCCTTCTTTGTTCGTAAAGGATGTTGATCGAGGTGGTCGTCCTTGAGTACGTAGTTATTTACTTAGGACGGTATTGTTCCCGATGTATCCTAAAATGCAATATTATATGAAGATATCCACATACGTATAACCTGCCGAATGAAACATTGTGCATTCCAAGTACGAGACAAAAAGCCCTTCGATTAGTGGTTCAAAGTATATACAGCGCACAGATATAGAGATATAGATCGGCAGTGCAATGTATCATGCATAGAGGGGGCTGAAGCCAACCTAACGCAACCCGCACGACATATTGCGCAATGCCGCCATCTTACCACTACCCACGACAGTTCAGTGTGAAAAGTGCTTCGCTGAAAATAGTGGTGTTTATTGCTGAAGGGAAAACACAGTTCATCAGAGGCTAATACCTGACTAATGACTAATACTTGCTCAGTGTATGGCTGCCATTTTAAGTGCGGAAGAATACAAATATCGGGTTAACTCGATGTTTCTATGAAGACTGATCCATGGATTATGTGTCATATTTGACCTCAAATTTAAGGCACTTTTATTTGACACTCGATGATGAAATTTGATACAAGGCTAGAATAAGGTCCCATGTTTTGTGCGAAGTGAGCATCATTTTAAAAATTCGATTTTTTGACCCCAGAATATAGGTCCAAAATAAAATCAAATTTTGCCTCATAAGGTTTAAATGTAAAAACATCCGAGATACAAGAAATTCAGAATTTTTTTCCAAAATTTTAATTTGCAAAGATACACTCTTCACACTAAACTGTCGGGGGTAGTGGTAAGTAGCGGGATAGCGCTTTTTTGTCATGCGGGTTGTGTTAATTTGGCTTCACGCCCCACAGTGGTCCGAAATCGGAAATACCTGGCCAAAAGTCAATTTTTCGACTTTTTGCAAGGAAACTTAAAACGGTGTTTTCGTATTGTAGAGGACATGGCCTACAAAATAGGGTACTAAATCGGTCTCTCTATAGCACACATTAATGTGTATCACTCGTGAAAGTTGGGTAAATCAAGGGTTAATCGCCCGTCGCGTTGGATCTGTAAATTTTTGTGAAGTTAACCTTGATAGTAGAAGGCTTTAAATACATAAGCGTCCTTCACTAATTTTTTCACGGAATTTTGATACCTCATAAAATAAAAATCCGGTAATTTTGTTCCAATTGAGTACTTGGTTGACCATTTAAATGTTTTAGAAATATTTATCCATTATGTAGTAATTTTTTTAATAAATGCATCATTATTGTTTTGTGCTCCACTTTGCTCCTCTGACATTTTCATATGGAAATGAGCAGGAAAGCCAATTAAACACGACGAAGAAATAAAGTCTTGCTTATACTTGCTTATCTGACCTCCAGACTGTTTTAAGTTGAGCGGCACAACGCACCGCTCCGCATCTTCGGCCCGCAGCGGCGGCGGCGGCCGAGCTAATGCGCAGTGACTCAAGTGGTTTTATCAATAGTTACTCTTGTGGAATGTTACAGATTTTTCATCTTCATACACAATTTGCACTGTTTTGTACCAAATTATATTCTTTTCTCGCGTATTGGATATTCCTGTAAACCCAAAGTTCATCAATAAGGTCTATCTCTGTTTTTAATGAGGGTCGGTTTACGTGCTAGCATATACCTTTATACCATGATACGAATTATAATCCAAACGAAAAGCTACAGATGTTTACTCAGCAATTAACTGTTGCTTTGTATTCGTATATTTTAATATTTCTATTACGCCTGAACCACCCTGTCCACCACTCGCTTCTGGAAGTAGGATAAGGCCTTCCACGGAGCAATAAAAGTTTCAAAATACCCTTGCTGTTCCCTCGCCGCCCTAAAGAGATATTTTGACTGAAAAGGGCAGCTTTCCGTTGCACATTTATTGCCTTCAAACCAAAAAAACCAAGCCGCGTGCTCTTCATTGACGATGGGACGGATTGCACTTGGGCCACGAAAGCAGAACTCTTTCTGCACGTGCGTTAAGATTTCTTGGAATACTACGGAACGAGGATAACGGTCAACACCCACGAACTCTGCCGTAGTTTTAAGCATTGACACTTCAAAAACGTTCCAGTACTCATTTATACTCAGTGTAGAAGCGTGAAGAGCATAGAAGCGTGTTCTGATCTGCTTGTCCTTCTCAGAGGAAAGAAACACCTCTCCTGCCTGACACCTAACCATCAATATACGCCAGAAAAGGATAGATAAGTGTATTCCTATTCCTTGTTCCAATTTTAATTCATCATTCTTAGTTTTGAAGTTTTTATTGATTTTATATTTATTGATTGATCTCTTTTGTGGTTGGCATTGCATTTTCTTATAGGTATTTGGTTCAGCGTTCTCGTTTCAGCCCTAAAAGGTTATGTATTAAGAGTTGTAATAATTGTCATAGAGATAACGAACCTTGAGTTGAACGAGAAATTTATGAAGTGAAATAGATATTCTTTAGCTTCAAAGAAACAATACGTTCTGGAATACTTAATTGCTCAATTGAATATAAACGGAGATGTTGCTGCCAAAAACATTCTGACGCGCTGCATGCAGAAATTTTTTCCCCAAGTATCTGGAAAAGTGGGAACAAAGCCCGCGTTCGGATAAATTTTTCAGGAAAAAGTTCAAAAAGTGGTTATAGCTGGAGTTTAAACTTCCTTCATGTGCATGTCTTCCCAGTACGCACGGTGAGTATCCATTTTTACAATTACGATTAACTGATAAGATGTTAATATTTTATTGGTTAGTAATAAAATAATATTTTGCATTTTCGCAAGAGTATGCTGAAATAGGGCGACGGCCAAAAAAATTATTTGAGGAGTCAAGCGAAAGAGAAAAGAGAAGAAGAACTCAGAGTCAGCACGTTGTCAGCTGAGGTAGCCCTAACTGCTTCAATTAACTATCGCAGCAAAGGCCTCGAAACTGCTGCAAAACTAATCAAGAAACAGATCTGAATGTCCAACTCTACGCACGGTATTACATGCCATCTACTGTGCATAAGATGCTGATCCACTTAGCAGCATTTTCCAAGGAATCTTTTATTCTAATTGGACACTTCTTAGAAGAAGTCATAAAGGCAAATAATGAGGATATAAGAAGATATCGGGAGTACCTCACAGGGAAATTGTCTAAGTTGGCAACAACTGAAGACTTATTCCAAACATCATTGTTAGTCTCAGATCGATTAATTTAAGTATCAGGCATGTTGAAGAAAACTGAGGTAAACTTAGCAATTGAAGTTAAAAATCTTCTTGCCCTGGCTGATACGCACAGCGACAAGAGTCCGATATAGTGATGTCGGGATAAGACTTTTATTAGATAAAAATGATTAGGTATGCCAAAGTAAATATACCTATATGAAAGCATCAAGTATATCTTTTTTCCTATTTTTCCAGAAGTTATATATCACTTATATCATATTATTTAACCTAAAATAGAGTATTCAATTATTCTAAATGGGTAGCTAACGCGCAAGCCGGTAGCTGAAGGTCGTGGGTTCGAATCCCGTGAACGACAGGGTCGAAGCATTACATGGATCTCGAAGTACTATGCATTCATTAATTACGTAAATATTTTGGAGAGATATGATCTAAATAGTTGTGGGTCCTTTGTACCCAGATAATTACTTCCGTAGAATATTTGGAAATTGTTTAAATAATTATATCTCTTTAAAATGTTAACATTTAGAGATACATAAAAAAACTTCAAAATCGGATTCAGCAGTTCAATACACTTGGGATTCAACTATTTTACTTTGTAAGTACGTTGATATAACGACGGTTTTAATTTTGGCCAATTTTTTCCCATTTTGGACCACTGTGCGCCCCCTCTATACACGATGTATTGCACCGCCGGCTCATGGTGTGAATCGCGATATATCAACCTTCAACTAAGGAATATTGTTCTCAGGGTGAATTTAACCATCGTGACCAACCCCGAACAGAAGCCAAAGAGAAATGGAGTGGCAAAGTGAGGTTGCTGAAAGTGACTCGAGCGTAACTCTAGGATGACAAGAGGAATCTTTAAATATTATCATCGACTTGGCACCTATTTCATTAAACCTAAGATACGACACGTTTTTGCCCCGAATAACACACATAGACCTCATGATCTATGATCCCGTGTAGTCCTTGGAGATCAACAGATGAGAATATGGATATAGGGTCCGTACTTTGTCAATCATTTATGTCCCATTTGTTGCCCATATTTGCCTACCTAGACCTAGGTGACCTTTGACCCCTGTGTAACTGGAGGAGAACTGTTGATCTTGGGACTGTCATTTACTCCGAAAACATGTTCAAAACTTAATGTTATTGAACAACTTGTTGTTGGGATACAAATCATCAAAGTCGTCACTTTCTTCAAAGATCATCAAAAAGCGGCACTTTTTCCGTACCTAACATCCGATGAAAAAATATTATAATGCTCCTCAAAAATTTCAATTTACCATCAAAAAGCGCAGAAATAATTAAGAAATATTACGGTGTGGTCAGTTTTTCCATAGGCCCTCCTGTTATTTTGTTATTTCTATCCAAACTCTATTTCTGCATCGACAGTAAGTCAGAAGCCAATGCTATTATATATCTTAAAAATGGAATAATCCTCTCTGAGTTTGCAGTTTGCTGATAAAAACAGTGTTTTTCTATCACCAATGGAAATAGTATCAAAGGAATTGCTCATTGTGTCTCCGTCATAAATAAATAGAAAAAATTGGATTAGGCTGCGTATTCAAAGTTTTGAAAAGTGGGTCGAGGTAAGATGGCGGCGCCGCGCATCGCATGGCTTCAAAATTTAAGGGGAACTACCGGGCCTTGATACAGCGTATGCAAATCAACTTGGAAGAATCAGGACGAATTAAAAAAATTAATAATGCGAACTGGAAACAATTGACCTATATTTTAGGGGAAGGTGTAGGTATATTAAATCCCAAACGGATTGATACAGGTGTATATATTCTTAGCTTTTATCTGGAATCACGTTTGGTTTCAGCCCACTTCAAAACTTTACTGCGATAAAAATTTTTGCATATGGATAAACGGACTAAACTCACTTCGATGAATACCAGGGTAAAATTTACCAACCAAACTCAATTATAATGCACAGAGCATTAAACACTTTTTTCCGCATTAATGAATTACTTCGAGTAAAATCCCCCACCTCCTCCTCTGAACCAACAAAACTAATATTTTTATCGCACATTTCGGCGTCTATCACGTACAAATATTGTCACTTACTTTCATTGAATTACTTGTATGCGACGTATTACTTAAAAACGTATGTATAACTTATAAAGTCATAACGACCTCTAATGTATGCATTATTGGCAACTTTTCTCCATGACCCCATCTTCAATCGACGTATCATTATTTTCCACTTATATTTATTGAATTTTCAATTTCATTTTATAGGATTGCAAAACCTTTAAAACATCTGTGAAGTAAGTTCTATTGCAAAGCGGGCATATTAATTAAGTACATTTTTCTTGGGTCAGGAAAAGCTGTGCTAACGCATATTCATCGATACTCCAAAATATACAATTCAAAAAAATGCAAGAGCGACGTGGTGTGGGCTCGATGTCCATATCTGAGATGGCTGAGATTAGGCAGGGGTTAAAAACAACAGAGATAATAAACGCTATATATAGTAGACATATTCCTACAAAACGTTATAACTCCGTCAACTTCATGTTTCTCATCACTGGCAGGTTGCGTTCATAGTTGATCTACTCCATGCACCAAGTCCTTTCCGCTCAGTAATAGACAAATAAAATAAAGAGCGCTTTCAACTATCTTCCGTCTTCTCCTGAACCCTATGGCTCTCAAGGTTCCGAGTGATTTTGTTGATGTGCTCAGGGTGTCGATATATCGGCTCTTGATAAAACTATTTTTTTAAAGCATGGGTTATTAAAAATGTCTAATTGACCCATGGAAAAATATATAATTAAGGTAAAATACGCCTAAAATATATGCTTAAAATTTCCAACTTCAGGGCCAATGTTAGGTTTTCAAAAATGTTTTTAAAAGAAATAGATCTTTTCAAGTTTAAGCCGTGATCTTTTTGGGAGGGCTAAATATATATGCCATGAGAGCAAAAGAGTTAATTGAATGGTACCACATCCTTGGCTGTTATCTGAAATATTTTCATTTCCAAATACGGCGAATAAGATCACGTGAGTATGAGCATGCAAGCCATTTCCTATTATCCCATACTATTCAAGTCTCGAAAAGTATTAATTATGTTTTACTGTTTAGGCACGCACCATTGTAATGCTCAACGTAATGTGTCAGGAAAGAATGATTCTAGAGGCAAATTTGATCCAAAATATGCGAGTGGTACTCAAGCAGAAATTTAGGAATATTCGTATTTTTTTAACACAGGAATTATTGTCGTCAATTCTTTTCGAGGATTTGGTTTTGTTTTACCATGCAGTTGATATCCACCGCCCACTACATTAATGTCATAGAATTCACCCTTCTCATTCGCAGTTCTCTAACAATAAGACGCCCAGATGTTCGCGGCTTCCTTCCACCGTGGTCCGATGTGGCATAGAGGGAAAGATGAAACTCGACTCTATCTGAGAATGCCTCGCTATCAATGATTCAGCTGCTTGAGAGTCCCACCATCGAGGGCCAGATTTCCTCTTCTGAGTTTCGTAAACAAAGCGGCGTGCGAGCCGCTAGGGCTCAGTTATTTTTCCGTGTCACAACGACGATAGAAATAATTTATCAGCCCTAATGCCCTTAAAATTAGGCCTAGAAAAAAAGCTAAATTTCAAGGGGAAACTGATATCAACGCCTTCACGTTTTTGCCGTCTGCTGCATACATTTGTACTAGAGATTTAAATATTACTCTCCAAAAACACAGCAGTAACTTAAATACGTTTATAGCTATCTTACTATCTGCTGTGATTTAAAAACTGAAATAGTGCTTCACCCACCAATGAGAATATTCCCTGCCTTGTTCCTGAAATTCTTGATATCGTAAAGCTTACTTTTAGTCGCCTTAGTAAACTTAACTTAAACTTTGTTAACCATTTTTTTCCATATTTATCCTTGTGGTTTGCCCGGCAATCGTCCTGAAAAAAATATCCTCTTCCATATCAGCGACTGGGAAAGCAAGAACAATACAGTTTTACGTTTCGCATCGATAATTTCTTGGGGAGAACTTTTTCATCCTTCTAATCTCCTGCGACACAATGAAGGCTCAACTCAACATCTCTGCTCAAGACTGTATGTACCACTGTACCGTGACAGAAAAAGTAACCTTCAGCGCCGCACATCCTGGCGCCTGGTAATGGTAGAAAGAACAAATATGTAGTATATATATATATATATATATATATATATATATATCATATATATATATATATATGTATATATATATATATATATGTATATATATATATATATATATATATGATGTGACGATCTGCTCGTGTGAGCGTGATCACGGCGTCTTCGCGCGATCGTATGGATCCGCGCGATATATATATATATATATATATATATATATATATATATATATATATATATATATATATATATATATATATATATATATATATGCGTATATAAAATATGTAGAAGAGAGAGAAGAGATGTCCTAATAAATGCTAGCAACAAGGTGTTGAGGGTGGGGGTGAAGGAAAGGATAATCAGTGGACACTTACCAGTAGATGACCCATGGAGAGCCTGGTGTCCACTGCGCTTTGGAGCTTTCGGGTCACGAACCCTTCTTCAGCTGGAGGAGATCACTACTGGGGTGTCACACTGGAGTCAAGGGTTTCGGTTGGTGTGTGAAAAGGGGATTGGCTAGGGTAAAAAGGAGGGAGGGGGAAGAGGGTGGACTAGGAAGGGGAAATGGAGAGGGAAATTGGACGGGTGGAGAAAGCTAGCGAATGTTGATGCCGGGAGAAAAATTGTCGCCTGGCTGCGATGCGCCTGGTGCCGCCTTTTTCAACGTAAGAGGGTTGACTGCCGTTGACTGCTGGCTGAGTCCTCTTCGTGAGTGAAAGAGTGGGGGGGGGGGGTGGTAAGAATGGGTACAGGAGTGGGGCGGGAGACAGTTGAGGAGGTAAGGAAGTGCCCAATTTCAGCAATATTCTTAGATCCACCCGACCCACTCTTCTACATGCTCCCCTTCCTTCCTATTTCTCTTCACCTTGCAAACGCCCGAGATGCAAATGTTGCTTTCTACTCCGCTCAGCCTCCTCATCAGTCCTTAATAAATCCTCCTCTACACCCTCCTGCACCTCCACCAATGTAGTTTACCGCCTCTCCTGCAATTTCTGCCCCTCCTTCTACATTGGAGAGTGCACTACACCACTAGCTATCAGGATGAACAACCACCGGCATTCCACCAAAATTCCTCCCTTCCACGAACCTATCCCGAAACATACTGCCAACCATAATCAAACGTATGACAACTGTTTTTCCCTCGCCATAGTGGAAGTACTTTCCGAAAATGCCGCTAGCATTGAGGTGAGGTCTCGTGAATTGGCGCGTATCTCGCTCGAAAGATCCTATCAAAAGCCAGGCTTGAACATCTCCCACTAGAGGCCACCACTTCCTTACCTCCTCCACTGTCTCCCGCCCCACTCCTGTACCCATTCTTACCACCGCCCCCCCCCACTCTTTCACTCACGAAGAGGACTCAGCCAGCAGTCAACGGCAGTCAACCCTCTTACGTTGAAAAAGGCGGCACGACCGCGGAAACGTCCAAACTTTTGTGAGTGCCTCTTTTGCGTGTTTCTATGTTTTCGTCGTCTGTTTTATTTCGTATATATACATACATATATACATACATCACGGAAGTAGCATATATACATATGTAAAACCATGTGATCATCATCAAAGAAGTGCACTCTGATAGTATCAGCTTTAGCCGTTCTGTCCTAAAAATAAAAAAGTTTTTAAAATTCGTATTATCTGTTCGTAATATTATTAACTAATTCTAAAAATTTCTTAATTAAATAATATTTTGCTCGGAGACCAATGCGGGGCATCTAAGATGAGATTAGATGAAGAGGGTAACATTTGGAAGCCATTAGAAAACTATAGGTACCTTAAAAAATGGAATAGGTGGTACCATCTTGGAAAAGAATTGCTTGTTGGCAGAAAAAAAATCCAGGTAACCTCGCTGACACAAAGAATTTAAGAATGCGAGGCAGAAGGTTATTTTGCGGAAGATAGTCGGGGAGAGAGTAGGGACTCGAGAGAACCCTGTGAGCCCGCACCAGAGCAGGAGGCTCAAATGGGTTCATGCGGAAAAGGGCTCTGCCAAAGCTGAGTCTCTGCGGAATTGGATACGTCCCATTTCACATGGGCCGGAACGTGCTATGAGAAAGTCGAAATTTTCAGAGCAGATGCAGAAGAAAATTCAGGTGGAAACGAATGGCGAGGAGAACAATGCTATAGCGGAGGGAGATTAAAGTTCGCGGTGTGAGAGTAGACTGGGATGGGGGATGGGAGGTAGGCGGGGGGGGAGCTATCGCGGAAAGGTGGGATTTCGCGGGGGAGCGGGGAGGGACACCTGAGGGATGCGGGTGTTCCGCTGGCTGCTTGCTCCTCCACCTTCCCACGCTCGACGTGGTGGGTCTGGGAACTGCCGCACCGTCCCGCGCGGCGCAGTATGGATGCCGTAAATGGCGGGAGAGGGTACGGTGCGGCTTGTTCAGTGCAGCGGTGGGGGTAAGATCAGCAACGAGCGCGCTCGTTGCTGATCTTACCCCCGAGCGTTAAACTGCGTAGGTGCGGTCATATTTCCTCTACATCTACGTAATATTCTGCGAGTCACCACGAGGGTGTGTGGCAGGGGATGAAGATCATTCAAACATATAATATTCATATGCAACTAGGCTACTACATGGAAGTATGCTAGATAATAGTGCCACTTGTAGATAGTTGGTTAGTATCTACATGGTAAACAAGCGATCTTTGGTTGCCAATACATTCGTAATGTACTACAAACTTTTTTTTAGGGGGAGGAAAATGCATTTACGCACACCTGGGCAAAATGGTATACTCGGATAGTGTGGGTCTAAGCAGAATAGTGCAAAACCCACTAAAAACCTCCCCCAATTATGGCTTTTACAGAGGCAGCAACTGTATTCGTCAAGGGAGACCTCGGGCTTCAGCCGATCCCTTGCTTCTTCCACGTTGTCTTCATGAAGATGTTCAATTCCATTAATCTACCAATGATCGTCCTTGAAGATATGACTTTGATGTCTTTCCTTGAAAAGATGTTTTCTTCGAGAAGTGCTGCCAGGGATTTTCTGCTCCAGAGCCCCCTACAACTCAGGGTGATAGCTAGAGTCGGGTATAGCTTGGCTATATCGGGTATAGAGCAGGGGAATAGCTAGGTCCTGGGTGTATTTCTCCACCTTCACTTTATTCCCTCAGTTGAGATCCTGCTGCTTCCCGAGGATTTGGGCATCTAGAACATATTCGAGGTCTCCTTTTGTTGCGAGGAGGTCCGGCTTCCTAAGTCCGCTACTGTGTTGATCTTCGGTTCTTTTGTTACCCTGTAGTCTTTGTCGAATAGTTTCCTAACGACGTAGTTCACTAGTGCATCATGCCTAGTAATGCGGGAATTTTGAGTTCTGTGACCACCTTGCAATACGTGATTTAGTGTTTCAATTCTCCCGCATCCAGCTCTACAGGTTTTCTCCGTGTTTCTCCCTCTAGCTGTTCTTGATCTTACGGAGAGTTCATTAATCCGGAGCCTTATGGAGTTTATAAAGTCTTTACCATTTAGGACCCGCGTGCCATCACCTATCCAGGCGTGCTGTCCCCTCACGTGTCTGGATAGTTTTAGAGTGCTTCCGTCACAAGAATGATATATTTTATTGGCCCATTGTTTCGCCATTTGCCTAGATATTTTTATTACGGTTTTGCCATCCTTTAATCTTTGTCCGATCATTTCAATTTCACTTGTTAGAGAGTTACTTATTCTTCCACCGGCTAAGTATTTAGATGTGGTTGGGCTAAGTAGGCGTTCTCTTCTTCGTAAAGTAACCGTCCATCTAAGGGACGGGATGTTTAATCCACCGTCCACGATACCGGCATGGAAGTAAGCATTCGGAGTATTATGTGAGAGCCTGATCCATAATCGGACTCTTTGCCTTATCGCCTTATCCACGGTTTTGAGTGTTCCCACCAAGATTGACCCAGAGGTCAATTGGTGCATAAGATTGGGGATTATAGTAGTGTCAAAGTGCCCATAGCCTTTGCTGAGGTTTTAGGGGTGCATTAGAGAGAATATTGAGCTTATTGAGTAGATGCTCTTTCAAATTGTCTCTGATTTTACCTTCAGGTTTGAATTGAAATCCTCAGTATTTCCGTCGATCACTTCTTTTAACGGTGGAATATTTTGGCCATTCACGGTGAAGGTGCCTTTTTGATCAATTGCAACCTTTTTGGTGAGGGATAGTTTTGATCGCCACTGTGTGGTTTTTCCCTGCATTCACCTCCAGGCCACAGGATTGTAGGTGATTTCCCGTAATGTTTAATAATTTCTGTAAGTCCTTGGGAGTAGAGGCTAGTAAGATGAGGTCATCAACGAAAGCCATTATATTTACATGATATCCCCAATATTTACACCAATCTCAGATGGTATTTGCCTTAGTATCTCATCCATGAGAAAATTAAAGAGAATCGGAGAGAGAGGATCTCCTTGCTTCACTCCCCTCTGGGAATGTATTTCCTCAGAGGTCCATCTCCCGTGGTGGATACGGGTAGATCTTTGCTTATAGACATTATCGATATAATCGATGAATGGCCGTGGTAGATCTTTGGTAAGCATGACTCTTTCCAGGTTCTTAAACGTGATAGAATCAAATGCCTTTTTAATGCCAGTCGAAGCCATAAACATTTGCTTCCGGTTCTCCTTGTTACGTCTGAGCATTAAATCAAGCAAGAGGGTATTTTCATTGCAACCATCTGCTGAGATGAAAGCTCTCTGCCTGAGCCACAATTTTTAGTCTATTATCAAGTATTTTATGCAATGTTCGGGCAAACACCGATGAGATGGTAATCGGTCGGAAGTCTCTTCCTTCTTTTTTGGTATGAGTGAGCAGTTAGGTATTTTCTTGCGAAAAAATACGAGATTGAAGATCAGTGTAAAAGGTGCTCCGGGATAGCCTTAAGCAAACGAGCCAAAATTCCATCTGGTCCAGGTGCTGAAAATCGACAAGTGTATTCAGAATCTGCCGTCATATGACCCTCGCGCGTTGGCACTGGAGCGTCGCGACGCGTCGGTGGACGCTCCAGCAGTAAATGTATTCGTTCCGAGGCTTATTTTCTTAGACGCACCAACACTGATGTTGGACGAAAGGGCTGGTAACCCCCAAGTCCCAAGCTACCAGGAGGCTCCTGGCACCGGTCCACACCGCGAGAAGGTGGGGTTGGCTGGTGAATAATGGTGAAGGGCCAAAATAGTGGCCTATTTTGCCCAGAGCCTTCACCCCATATGGACCAAAAATCTAACAATATTTCACCTACCTATCCCTTTGCTACGCTGTGTTTTGTACGCAGGAAAAATGACATTATATATATATATATATATATATCGTTACATCAACCTATCTCTCTAATCTTCTCAATCTGATCAAATCTAGTATAATACGCAGGAGTTCTTAATATGTATCTAACGTCATCTGTTAACAAATCAGCTTCAAGTATACTTAAATTTTTTCAACCTAAATTTTAACCTGTGTTTTGTTATAAATTCCCTCCCAGTTCTTCTATTAAACTCGTAACACTAATTCAACTACCATAACAGGCTTTAATAATTCTAGATTATCTCTTTTCACATACTCTAATTCCTTTAACATACCTCCCTCGTACAGATCCCATATGCTAGTAGCACATTCTAAATGTAACCTGACAAGTGTAAAATAGCTTCTTTCTCGCACTCTCTCATCGCATTCGCCTAAAACCCTTTTTACCTGGGTGCCGGAACTGCCACACGGTCGTGCACGGCGCGGAATGGATGCCGTAAGTGCGCGAGAGGGAACAGGTAATCCAATCCTCGGGTCATAGATGAATTGGAGTGAAGCGGAGCACCGTAGAGGGCATACATTTTTTTCGCCTCACTGATTTTTAATATTTTTACCTCCCTCTCTTTACGATCAGCGGGTAAAGTCCCTTAATGACCCCACTCTAAAAAAAAAATAAGCAAAACTTTGTCTTTTTCACACAAATAAGTTTTAGCAAAACCCAATCAGTTTTCGACGACTGAGCGTATTTTCAAGGGTAATGAGGGGCATTTCTTAAATCTTGTTGAAGGAAAAGTTCTGAAAGATTTTTTCCCCTCCGATGTTCTAGTAATATCCATGGAATTAGAAACAACCCACTCCCTAAATTTCGCTACACTGCCGACGAATCCTCTAATTTTTTTGAATGATCATATAGGTACTTATCATAGATATTCCTTATTTAGTTCTCAATACTATTTTATATTCGTATTTATTCACCAGGTTCGAGTCCCGGTTGCGGTCAAATTTTGGTATTTTAAAGGAAATTCGTTGTAGGCCATCATGGAAGTCCTCGGAGAAAAGTATAAGGAGAAGAATTTGCTGCGTTGCCATAATGAGGAGTGAAACTGCATATAGGAAAAGTTAATTGAAAATAATGGAACTCTTAAGTTGTTTTTAGAAGAAAATATATCTGGTATGTGAGAAAAAGGAAGGAGTAAAATGGGCAATTTAAATGGTTAGAAAGTGGTGAGACCTATGCAATCTTATTGGAAGAACATTATCGGATTAGAATCGCTTGAAAGTGGTTAGGAGAAGAAATAAAGCAGTAAGTACACTTCACTGAAATCTACAGTAACCGGTAGAATGTACAGAACTGTACTCGTCATTTAGCAGAAGTTGGAAATTTTTAATGGTATTTCGAATACAACAAATGTTCTTTCTGGTATTATCCACTAGCTTTTAGAATTCGGCGGAAAAAGAGCTCAGCAATGACTCAAGAAAGTTGAATTCAAAATTTCTCATTTATAGAGTAAACAAGGTATTAGTGCGCTGTTTTATCTAGTGGCACTCACCTTTTAGAATCCATTTTCTTGTACGATGATTTAATTACCGGTGGAATCGGTAGAAAAATTTTCTTTTTAATCAACACATTCTTGTTAAAAACGCGGAAGAGGAAATTATGACCTGTGGAATGCCCATGCTTGAATATTTTAATGGGAGTGGAGGCAAGTTGTCCCACCATACTTGAATACGAAGAGTGTAATTGGGAGGGTGAAGACTAGCATCCGCACTCGGAGTATGTGCGAAAGCGGTCGACACAGTGTGGGATAAGACATGATAACGGATGGGGAACAGAGCGATAAAAAAGGCAAAACTTCGAGCCTGCGAACGGAATTTAATTGTTATACGTGGTGAGTGACGCGGGTTGCTACGTAATCGCATTTACTCACATCACCGCCCTTGCATAAATTGGATTTCCGTGAATTCAAAGCAATTGCCCCAGTAAAGCACTGAATAGCGTCCGGATAACGGGAAAAACACCTCAGATTCACTGCCAATTGCTTTATGAGTGAGGAGCGAAAACCGCTGGGAATGCATTTAAATATAAAGTCAATTTATTTATGCTTAATCCAAATATACTACTCGAGTGAAACGTTACCAACGGATACAATTAATACTCTGTATTTCTGTAAATAAGTAACTGAAAGTTACAAAAGCATTTACCGGAAGTTTATGTGTTTGGTACAAAAGCGTTACGCATGGAAGGGGATGTCATAAAATATTCAAGATCTTTTCTAAACGTTTTTATTCATAAAAATCTATGTAGCTGAAAACTGAGAATTGGCCATAAAAACACGTATTGGCTAAAAGCCCACCATTTGGGTAATTTGACAAGTATTATCGCTTTTATTTTCGGATAAATGCTCATCATTTCTTTGCTAAGAATGAGATATTGCATCCACTGATAGTCAAATTGATGTTTAGGTGGTATTACATTTTTGTTATGATGTTTATATCTTTTAGTTATTATTTTTTATCATAAATCAAATCCAACGTATTATGAAATCGCAATGAACTACTTTACATCGCTTTTAAAGGTGTAAACCTACTAAAGATTAGAAAAATGACGAAATAACTGTTGAATTTCAATTTCATTAGGAAAATAAATCATTCGAATTGGTGTTCAAATTTATTCAGATAAACATGCAAAGGTGATTCAAAAATTGTCAAGCTATTGCTCGAGGGGGCTAATGCAGTTTTGAGGGGGACAACACCTTTCTTCCACGATTTAAAAATTTATTTTTTTCATTCCTGAAATGCCACAAAGTTTCAATCAAAGCGCATTAACGTAGGCCGATGAATAATCAGATGTTCCTCAAGTTAGAAATCACTGCCAGTTAAAGATAAACAAATGAATAATTTCAGTATATCAAATCTGATCGATAGAAAATATTCAAATAATCAGCAAATAATGACCCTTTAGTAGAGAATATTGTATTACAATTGTTGTTAAAAGTCTTGCAAAGTGAGCAAAGTCAATTTCACTCGTGAACATATTTCAACTATAAATTCAAAACTCATAAAAAAAGAAAACTTAGTACTAACTTCTAAATCCCCAGCTGCCCTTTTCATGCAAATACTGAATGGTAAAATGGAATGGGAATTTGTACTTGTGAAGGTCTTATCCAGGTGTACTCCTATTTACTTCGGAATAATGCATAGAGTTGTGAGACTGCACTGTTTTATTATTTATGACTGCAATCAAAAGCTTATTTATGATCCAATTTATAGCCAGCTTGTATTTTCCTTAAGGCATTAATAAAATGTCTTCACAATACCTAAAATCTCCCTCTTTGAATTCGCTGCCCGTAGGCATCTCATTACCGCCGCTTAATTTACTGAGTAATTGGTGAACTTAGTGTCAAAATTGGATGCCTTCATTTTCCGGGAACGTTCATTTCTTTATCTTCTGTAATGGATAAGTTATATACTCTGTTTGCGCGTCCAGGAAATTTGATTAAATATAGCTCCATTACCAAACACCTCGTCTTCATCTAAAAAATTACGGAGGACTTGCTTTTTCTAAAACATCGCGACCCATTGTTTCTGCTGCATTTCTCGCTTATTTATTGTATAGCTGAGCGTGTAAAATATAGAGTTGAATTAATAACAAAAAGGTGAAGGGTTAACATTCGTATATTTAGTTTATATTCAGGCTATGAGAGATGTTTTTCTTGTTGTAGTTGACAATCAACAGTTTAAATAATATAGGTAGTTAAGAAATGGTGAGCAGTTGGACAGAGGTGGGAAATTTTATGAAACTGCGAAAGATTTAAGAGGTTACTTAGCCTCAGTAATCATTCAACCTGTAATTAAATGCACCAAGAATACTTTGGGTTGTTTCAGTCGAAGAATAGGATTCGAAACTTGAACTTCCATCCATTCATAATTCTAATAGGGACCCTTAAAAATCTCTGTCAAAGTCAAAAACTGACTCTCAGCCCCATGCATATAAATTCGAATCTCCATTCACCACATTACCCCGACATCCAAAAACAGGTGTTCAGAAATTCTCTCTGTAGCCGAATTTCTTATAATTAAGTCAAATTTTTTAACTAAAGAACTTTGTACAAATTGTCCATTTCTTAACTGCGCTTTATGACTCTGGTGGCGAGTGGTTGTGCTTCCGGACAGGACTTTTTAACATTCATAAACGCAAAGGAAAACGGTTTTGATTGCTGGTGGAGCAGTTTCAGACAGACTCTTATGGCCTCACATATTACTATCGCATTGTGGCAATCATGAGGTGTGGTAAGAAGCAGTGGTGTCTCATGATTTCCCGGGCCAAGAAGCCCACGACGAAAAGCCTACGACGAAGATTCTGCCAGAGGAATGTATTGAAAGTTCAACTGAGGTAAAAAAATCAGGAGGAGAAATTGGACAGTTTTCACTTAACTCTTGATCCCTCGGAATTTTATTCCCCACAAAAAATTATTGGTAAAATTGTTATATTAAAAGCATTTTCTATTTTACTGAAATATGCTTAATTATTCACTTTCATAAAGGCCATAAAAATAATTTGATATTGCCCCTTTGAGGTTAGCGGACCCTTAAAGGGACTATAAATTAAGGTTGGAGGACAATTTCAAGCATTATTTGTATATATTAAGGCTCTTCCATAAAAGCCTCGCCGTATCCTCAACACGAAAACTTAAATATCGCCTCAGGAAAAACGATATATGTATCACCTATTTCAGTGAAGTCAACCAATCTCTGGAGTAATTCATGTGCACTCTCATCATCATCAGTATTTCAATCGTAGGATTGGAAACTGTGTAAATAAACCGTGACTGAGCTCAATCTGCTGATGAAGGCCTGGAGTGAGATAAAAAGTGTAGGAACGAGAAGAAATATGTTGGGACTGACCGGCTAAGAAATAGGTTCAGCTGTATTGAACCTATCATAGGAGCAATGACGTGTGGTAATGAGAATTCAAATGTATTGACATGCCTAGGTTTTCGATCCAGGTCCCGTGTTCCTCTCACTCACCCTCACATTGCAATTTCGTGGCTCAATGTGTCGCCGCTCACGCCTCCCATCTACGGCAGCGACCGTTCCCCAGGGAAGGGGGGAGGAATGCATAAAAGGGATTGGGAGGGCAAGGGAGCACCGGCGGACGGACCAATATCTTGAGGGGAGAAAAAGAGGATCTGTTCCCCCCCCCCAGTCCCAGGTAGCGCCTCCCTGGAGACACCCGGAGAACGGGAACGAATGTAGTAGGCCGCGTGCGTATGGTGGCGGAGGACCATAGGTATTCCAGCCGTGAGAAGGAAAGGGGATTACATGGACTCGGGCATATCGAGGGGCAGTCTCGAATCTCTTCTCCTAGTGAAGAAAACCTTCATGGGAGAAAAGGAAGTAGGGAGGAGAAAAGAGTTTGAAGACCGTGTTCGGAAAGTGAATGGGAGAGGGAAAGTTTAGGGTTGAGGTGAAAACGAAGGTTCGTCAGCGCTGCTAGCGAAGGCAAAAAAGGAACATACGTTAAAATCCAAAGAGTAAGGACGATCAGTATCCAGAACTAAAGACAATGGGCTAGATCTTATTTAAGGGATGGTTGTCATATTTCATTCTCGTAGTCTTATTCATAGCTAAAGCCCTTGATAACTTTATTTTGCACGAAGAATCTTCTCTCATTTTTAAGATTTTCTATTTTATGGAAAATTTTTCTTCTCTGTCTTAACCCATCGCTACTAATTCTTTAAAAGCTTATAATTTCCTTGATGCCAAATAAAGGAAATGGTTAGTTAAAATACTATTTTAGTAGCAATTAGGCACAAATTCGTACAAATGATTTTTATGATATTTTTCCGATTTCATGAAAATGAAAAAATTACGAATCAAAATATTTGATTTCTCTCTTTTAACGTGAAAGATGGATTTTTCTAAAACCAATAATATAGATACAGGTTCACTAACCTGTGATATCATATATCGAATCCAGAAATTTTGTCACATCATTCGTGTAAAGATGATGACTTCACTGTGGATATATTATGGAAATAAAGCAAATGCTTATGATTCCTTAGGCAGAGAGGGTAAAATATCAAAAGTTATCTTGGAAATGTCAAAATTCCAGACTTAATTAAATTCCTACTAATTAAATTCACTTAATTGGTTAATCTTCCCTTCTTTATGGCATCTTCTATTCATTCTTACATTTTAAAATCTTATTTCACTTAATAATGTTCTTTGGACCCTATATCTAGAGACTCAGATCAACAATTAAAGGCATATGCTTGAAATATTAGTTAAAATGTCATGTGAGGGAAAGAGAGTTGGGAAACGGAAATAATTTCAGCAAATATTCATTCCAGATTTTTCCCATAAAATTTTAATCAGCCAGATTATCTTAATTGAATGAAAAGGTCTACGGGTCGGAGCCAGGATGATTATATTGGAAGTGAAATCACATATTTCATAGCATTTCAAATCAAATTATGATTAGAGTTAACATTACAGTACCTACTCATATTTTGGCACTGAAATAATACCGAGGGACCTTGGACTGATCTTACTTTATTTTGCAAAATAATGAAAGGAGATTTTAAAAAATTGAGCGGGAGAGCGGTTGGTTTCCACGAGTTCAATATCGTACCATTGACGAAGTTTCTCTTAACCGATCCAATAACAAAATCAAATCAATTTATATTTGCTCTTATAGTCAGCGATAGTAAATTTCAAATCTCCCAAGTTTTCATAGCGATCGTGGGTAATGCATTTTAGTTTGAAAAGACCTCTTCTCCTTGAATGCTAGTGGTCCCCCTTATTATCCACATCTTCAGAGGTCATTCTATTAATCCCCCCTCATGAAAGGAATTACGAGCTCTTATATCCTCCAGTTAATCTCTTTTACATAAACTGATTTAGTGGTTGCTTCGTTACCTTTGAGTTAATTTTTGTATGATAATAAGGAAATAAATTAGCTTGATAGCGAGATTTCCACAGAGAAAAAAATATTCTACCTTTTCTGGGATAAAAACTCAGATCCCTTAGCTCAGCGGGTAAACCGTTAAGAATTTTCACCGCTAGTTTATCACTTTTAAAATAGTATATTAAACGCTTGTTGTTGTAAATCTCACTCTTCTTTAATACTAAGCTGTTCTCGTATTCAGGAGAAGGGCGTTCGCAACGGTGAGACCAACACCGGTGGGTCCCGTTCTACTGACTTTTCAAAGTCTTGATGCCTGAGGGGAAAGATATCTCTTTCACTAACGCTTCTCAAAATGATCTTCTATGCCCCATTTTATGAAAATTGTCGAAGGACATATGGACAGGAAGATCGTAAAAGGAAGGCCTCGTATTAGATATATGGAACAATTGACAAAGGATGTAAAAGAGAAGAAATACGTAAATATGAACAGATTAGCCGTTAGAATAACTCAGTGGAGGGCTACGTCCTATTGATGATTAATGATGCGCCAATTTGATTTCTTTCGGAAAAAACGGGAAATATTGATGATCATGATATTTAAGGCTAGAAACGTAAGTAAACATATTTGAGTAAAAATTAATGTGTTAAATACATCAAGGGGTATAGACCATGAATTTATAATTTATGAAAATAAGTATTATATGCATATCATATATACACATACGGAAATGTATATGCAGTTTAATGACTTGAAGATAGGAATAAACTTTTCTTTACGAAATGCGTTTCAAGAAAAATATACTTACGTGTAATTTTTCAGCGATACTTTTTCATGTAACATTTGAAAGTGCATTATTAATACTCTACCGTTGGTGTGCACCGTAAGTTGTCAAAGATTTAATTACGACCTTTAACTGGATATGAATTCGCAGTTCGAAAGGCCGAACATCAATGATTCTAAAACATCTACTCCTTCATTAAGAATCAACTGACATGTATATGAAGGAGTGGACTTGATTGATTGATCCTTCCACCCTGCGGCGTGTCTCTCCCTGGCTGGTGGGAGTCGTTGCGGCTAAAGGCGTAGTGTTGAAGGGGGGTGGGAAGGAGGGGGAAAGGGAACGGAGGGATAGGGAGGGAGATGAGAAGGGGGTTTGAAGCAGCCTTGGAGAGCCTTTATGGGCGAAGGAGGAGAGTTATGACAGCGGGCGAATATATTTCGGCGAGGCAGGGTCGTCGGAGTGGGACGATGTAGGAGGGGGTTCCAGAAAGGCATACATTCGATTAGGCTATAAATCTTTCTTTTCTTAGGAAAAAAATCTCTCCTCCGGCATAATCAAAAAAGCTCATTGAATCTCTGCAAATAGAATATTTGGCTTTTGAGGCAAACCAGATGGATTGAGCCTTCGTGAAATTAAATAGGCTGTTGAAGTTTATTTTTATTGCTCGAATGGGAAAACTTGGCTTGGTTAAATCTCCGTCAGTTGAAATGTATAACCGACTGTGAATGATTGCTAGAATAAGATCACATATGGTTACAGAACAGTGTTTTCATTTCATGTGATGTGACTTTAAAGGACTATAATCATCCGGTACATTGACAAATGACTGATACTGAATCTAAATCAGGAGTAATCACCACTTTGGGTCATATTTAAGGTACACCAATGTAATAGACGAGAAACTGGCCCTGAAATATTTTTAAACAAATATTACGAGACTTTGATTTGCTTCCCCTCTTCTCTGGGCTGTTTTTGCTACTCAGTCAATCTGCTTAATTTTCGTCATTGATCTCAAACACCATCTATAAATTACTCCCGGCTTCAACTTTTCTAAGGCTGTACTAGTCCATATCTCACTGCCATAAAGTGGTATGCTCCAAAACTTAAGTTCTAAAAAAGTATTACCTCACAAGCTTTTATTTCCGTCTCTAAGTACATTTTTCTATCGGTAAAATGCCCTCCTTATTTATTGCTCCTTTCATCTTATTCCGTCCATTCTCAGTTCCACAGCTCGACAGATAGTAATAAACATTCACCTCTTATAGCTGTTGTTTCTCTAGTTAAACAATAGTTATTGCCTTCGCTTTTCTACTGCATACTATTGCATTTTCGTTGACCATGTAGTGATTTCTGTCCAACAGACATGAGGTGATATCTTTTACAAGTTAACTTGAGTCTTCCTGATATTTCTTCGAGTCCTTTCCATGACATTGGCAGAACGTATCGTGGTGACTTTTTCCCATGAATATTCAGCCCTGAAACTTTCTCTTTTACTTTGTAAGAACTTTTTTTACGCGCCGTGTAAGTCATCTCTTTTCATTATCAGTTCAAAGTTATTTCCAGTGATTAAGGAAACTAACCATCTGTTTATAGCTCGGCCGTTGATTAGAAAGTGACGTGAATGATATGTAGGCTGGATGATGCCTGTAACGGGTATTTTGTTGAATTTTGGCGACGTGGGCGGGGTCCCAGGTCATTTACAAAGGATTCAAAACCATGGTTTTTTGGGAATTTATGTGATAACTTGTGATATTTATTTCATAATCGATAAAAAGATAGAGCGCCTTGCTAATTACTGCGTTCAATTCATTCGTTCGTGGAAGGTGGATTTGGTTTTTATGTCACTGCCGATAGCTTACCATTTAACTTGATTGTGTAGGCTTTCATCGAGGTCTGTTTTAAAAAAGGTTTAATATGTGATTCCTAGTAATGTACCTATTTAACTTTCGAAAGAATTCGAAGGGATATGAAATTTGACCTAGTGATTGTTTTTGATTGGCCATTTGAATAAACATTTGCTTTTATTTCTGCACGTGCAACTAAATCGACGTAACAGTTTTCAAACTACCGTTTGGGTGAGGCGGTGGGGAACAGCATACGAGCACATCTTATTCTCTATTGATTCGTCGCGCATTTCTATTAATACATGCTCATACAGATGTTAGGCTTTAAATTCCTGCCAAATTTGGCTACACATTCAGGCATGCGCTTATACTTAAAGCAGGGGGAGAAAGTTCGTTAGATGTGCCTGAGTGTCGATTTCATGAACCTGTTTGAGCTAGCGACAAAGAGTACAGTGCCCCTTCGACCACAGTGAGAATGGGGCAAATATTGATTTTGATAATGGTCTTATTTTTGTGGTTATAAATTGTGTTGTATTGTGTATCACGTGGCTTCCAAATTTCTGTTGTGGCAATACTGAGTAGAATCATAGAGTCATTATCGTAATCCTCACAAAAGTATTAGAAACATTCCACTTTTACATACATGTAAGATTATACACTTGCATATTTTATGATGGATTTTCACCAAATATGAAAAAGAAGGGAAAACAAATGTTGGAACGAGAAAAAAAACAGATAATTAATTTATTCTGCATCAACATCTACTGTGAGCCTCCTATCGGGTATATTATGCCACGTTGTGTGTCAACGTCGATGATGTATATAGTAGATGCACTAATACGTACAGCACAGTTACAAAATGACTGGTCTTTCATAGTGAGCATTGAAACCTACTTTCTAATGATTCACGGATAATTACAATCGTTATTGTAACAATGTTCATTAGAAATGCATTTACATTACAATGTAGCATCCCTTAGTCAACTATCTTCCACTCATGCAAAGTTGCAGTGATTTATCTTCAAGTACTTCAATATATTATGTTTTATAATGATATCATTGATGACTCTGAGCTCTGATGACGCGGGGACGAACACTACTCGACCTTTGAGGAACGCTTTATATGCGGCATTCAGTATTATTTTCACTAAGGCAATTCTGTTTATGGAAAGAGGAGGGACCTCTGTGTTAAGGCGAACCCGTAAACGGGAAAGAAGCAATTTTCGAAGCTGTTGAAAGACCAAGACTTTTGAGTTTTAAGGAGGCCTTGGTGGAATTAGATGCGCAATGATGGCAGACCTAGTTTGAGAGAGCTATTTTTCGGGCGGTTAAAGGGTGTGCGAGAACATATTTGGCCTGCTTGTCCCCTAACGAGGGAATGGACCGACAAGATGGCGAATAGCCTCTCTTCAGTCGACGGTGAGTGACGCGGTAAGGGAGTGGGGGAGTGACGCAGGCGGAATGAGTTGAAGAGAAGTCAGGTGGAATGAAGGACTTGGGTAGCGAGCGGCATAGGACCCCCACCAAAAGGAAAACAGCCTGAGCCCTTTATATGGCCGCTAAAAGAGGCAAGAGTGCGGAATAGTATAGTCAGGTTTTTAGCAACATTACTCATTTATTGAAATATATCCAAATTCTCTGATTTTGGACAAAGAAGTAAACCTTACTCTAGGTTTAATTATCCTGCTCTTCAATACGAGGGTGGCTTAGAATAAAAGGTAATTTTGTAGATAAGTTGCATAGATGGAAGCTATAAAGTGTAACCCTTTCATTTTATGACTTTTGTTTCCTTCGCTATAACGTCTAATCCTTCCACCTAAATTAAGTAGTACCTTAAACTTTTCAATTTCATATAACTATCCCACGTAAATACTGATATATTTGCATGCCTGCATGAGAATAAGCGTAAATTTAGTTTTCTCTGATTTGAAATTCATACCTGGTTAAAGCTCGTCCCACGCCGCACATTCTTACAGTGGAATTCAGGGTATTATGTAGATGAATGACCACAACTATATTACCGGAACTAACACTTCAAACTTCACACCTCCAGTTACCTGATGACACTTTCCTGATTCCAGACTTCCATAGTCCTGAATAACCCTCCTTAAGTGTTCTCTAAACCTATCCTCTAGAGGGTTTGTCTTGCAAATATATATGATGTCATGTGCAATTATAATAACTTGTTAAACTGTGCTGTACTCATGTTATAACCAGTCTCACTCACAAGATGATTTTAGAATGATGTGCTTACTCATGTCGCGTGATTTTTTTTCATATCCTAATCATGCATAACTGCAATAACGGTTTTATTTTCTAAAACTTTCTCAGTTTTGTTATGTTAATACGTTTTTGCTTAGGTCCTCTTTGAGTTTCTCAAATCACCAGCATCAAGTGTCGAAATTGAATTTATTTCTATGGACTCCTGTTACGAATAATTACCATGTAAGTAGATGAAATTAGATTAGGTACCGTAGATTTTGATGAAGTAGAGGACTCCGTAGTTATTTATTCGAACATTGATATTTTAAAATACCTCACTTTTGAATACTTCGGGAAATATAGGTCGGTTTTAAAATTCAGTCTATTTCACAACGTTTGTGGTGCGGAGTTGATGTCTGCGGGCTACTCATCGTGCACTTCAATCTCCTCGGGAGTTGTTTTCTTCATGGATGACTTTATTCTCCATCATCACCGTAGATTGGCTGCATGGAGAAAACACGAACGCAATCTCTATTCTCGAAGCTAAAGTTGTCATTGCATTGGAGGGAATACGCCTGTGAGACGACATCTCCTCTTCAACATATCGTGTGTCATCCACCAACTTCAATTCAGGAAGTTTTTGGAGTCACGCGTGAATTTCATCATAACTTGCAAATGTGAAAAAGATAGAGTTGCAGGAGTGGAATGAGGATTATAGAGAAGAGTGGAGACCAAAATGACGCAGATTACTTGTATATGTTGGATAAATCTACACCCATTTTACAATAAAATATCCTGAAACAAGAGCCCTAAGATTTCCATGAACTTTCGACTTTGTGATTGTTTAGTATTTTATTGGTAGCTGTCTTCCAGATAGTGTAGGAATTAGTCGACAATCATTTCTCCGATTACATTTTAGTGACAGCTTCTTCCCTGTAATATTTATTTGTGTTTTTTTCATAACTTTTAAAATATCTCTGACACTCCTTCCTTCTTAGCTCATAGCTTATGGTAGCAGGAAAATACTCTGCAGATTAATTTTAGCATTTTCCACCTTCAGTAATGAAAATTTTGCCGGAAATTGGTTAGTGGGTATCGTGTTACTGTTTTTTCCTTAATCATGTTTTTGTAATGATATATTACATTCTGGGATTTCCCCACCTGAAAGAATGACTTTAATGAAAATTAATTGCCCATAGTTCGGCACTTCTGGAACTCTGAAAACAATCATTGAAATACACTTAATCTCTGTTTTCATTTCTTCATATTCATCAATCAGGGAAAAATATTTCTGAGCATAAATAGCTACAGTATTTTGTACTTTTGGATCCGTAGACCCATGAAAAAAGGTGTGGTGTGAAAAAGTTTTTTTGTATCCTTTCACGGTTTCAGTTAATTAAACCCAAAAAGCTTGGTAAAATACTACGGCGTACGTACCATTACAAAAAGTTCCACACGAAAAAGTTCCGGAAAATGGAACGGAACTCATGGATATTATGAACTCAAATGATGATGCATGATGCATATGTTTTCCCATAGCTTTTAAGATGTATATGCAGTTACTAGGTACGTCATGGTTATTCAGCAATTAGACACAGTGACAAACATTACTGATGCTACTAGGGTACCATTTCTTCGTTATTAAAGCATCTCAGTTCTTAATTCCCATCCATTCTACCCCAGAAACGACATTGTCGCATTTTTATGTGAGGGGTTTCTGCTATGTAAAATGTTTCTTGAACCCATGCTCTTGATTTGCTCATTTCTGGATGAATTACTCTTGGGTTAACAAGTGGGACAAGTGGTACTACGTGGATATGGAACTTTTTATGTCGGGGGAAAGGTTGTAGCAAGCTTGAAACTTGAATATAAGTAATAACCAACGCAGCCTGTGCCGAATCATGATAATTAAAGATCCCGTGGATGATTTAGGAGAGGGAATTAAGAGGGAGGGCAAGGACACTGAACCATGAACCTAGAGGGCGAGCAGGGAGGAGAGGAGGGACTGAGGATGGACTTTGATCCCTCCTGGCTTGCATCCCCTCATCCCCGATCGAAAGAGGCGAGGGTGTGGTGTGGGGCGGGTGGGTAGGGGGGGGGGCATGAAGTGGGGGCATGGAGGCCTCAGCGGCAGCAGCACCAGTTCAAAGGGGAGGGATGAGGAGTGGGAGGGAGAGGTGTGTTCCAGGGTCATTAAGGCGAGCGGGCAAAAAGCCTTCGAGGAAATTGGGCGGGCGAGTCACGAAAGGTCGACGGGGAGGGAGGTCTCCCTCCTCGGGTCCCCGGAGTCTTCGGAGGGCCTCAACAGCGTGTTCGGCGAGAGCAAGGGGCGTAAAGGGTTGAGGCTGTGGATTGGAGAATGCGAATCGGTGGACTTGGCGGGTTCGGGCCGAGTGAAGGGTTAAGGAGAAGGGCAACGGAGTTCGGCGGGCCGTTAGGGAAGGTTGAAAATGACCGTGCCTACTAAGGTGCATGCACGTGAACGCAAACAGATTCAGCAGGATCGTCTCCTGTTTGGGTGGATTTGATCTTTATTGCAGTGTCCCGAACAGACAAAGCGGACATAGAAGAAGCTCATGGGCTTAGTTTATAAATATATGTGTAGTAAAATTCCGAATGATCGAAATTTGACGTTTCTATATTGAAATTTTATTCGATGGAAAATTACACAGAAACTAGAAAATTTCTGTTGATGAGGAAGAGAAATAAGTAGGAAGGATGATGACTTAAAAACACTGAATTAAGAGGTTGGATAGACTAGAGTAATGGAGAGAGTATGTGTACATTGATGCAAGGCAAAAAATATAATATACTAGTTTTTCTACTAGTTTTTCTAGTTTACTAATAGATCGTAAATAAAGTTCCATTATTCATTTAATCATAATAAATTTAGTGCTAGCAAAAAAAAAGGTTGAGGTTAATTGGATATGTGTTTAGAGAAAGCGTATTTATTTTTCAAGAATTGTTTAGTGACTTATTTAATGGTTTAGCGAAAGAAAATTTTTAATATTTCCATTCTTCTGTACTTTTAAATGCGTCCACTGAGGGCTTACAGCGTATTATGAATGATAAATACCATTTAAAACTTTCCATTAATTTCAACCAAACCAACATTATAGTTTTAAGACAAGAGCTAGAACTAATTACTTGTGTTGTGGAAAGATCAAGACTGATAAAAGAGACCTCATCTCAATATCATCAAACTTAAAGAGATAACTTTCCTGGACAGTCAAGAAGCTACTCAGCTGGGTTCCTAGCAGGCAAACGTATACTCTCTCCACGGTGACACATCCGATTGAGTTTTGATGAATACATGCTCTAATTTTCACAGTAGCTGCGACCAGTGTGCCCAATACAAAAACGAGTACTATCAAGGCAAATGAAGAAGCTTTTGGATGGCGAGTTCCACAGATGGAAACCAACACGGAAACGGAGGCGTTGAATAAATACGCGAGAGAGCGGCAGATACTGGGTATGGAGGGAAAGAGGGAATTCGGGAAAGCAGTGCGAAAGCGAAGCAGGCCGAGAGGAAATTCACTCTTGCGTGCAGAGATCAAGAGTGAACCCTTTAAAGGCAAACCCTTTGTACCGGAGAAGAGGGAAATCTGTGCGTTCTGTGGGGTGGAGAGTAGGACGGGAGGGATGTAGGGGCGGGGCGGCCGAGCGAAAGGGGATGGCAGGGGTTGAGGTGACGCCCTAATCGAGTGACGTCAAGGGGCTTGATGGGAGTCAAAGGGTGGACGCCGTCCAGGGTCGAAATGCGACATTTGACCCCGCAGGGTTAGTATCAGACAAGATATGTGCATCCTAGAAAAGTGGAATTGTGAAGCATTTCATTTATACATTTAACTACCTCTTCTAATAATAATTGCAATTTATATAATTTTGCCTAATTTGCCTCACATGAGCATACGTTCCCATCGCAGAGGTCAGAGGTAATCAGCAGAGGTAATCAGAAAACTATTTATTTCATTTTATAAAGTCAGTCCCTCAGTTATTTGAAAGACAAGCGTAGCTATGAAGGTAATGGTTATCGTAGTATAATTAGTTGTAAGCGAAATAATGGAATTATTAATGATATAAAACAAATTTTATAGAAATATTTCAACCATCTACCCAAAGCACTTTTTTAATTGGAGATGGTGTGGCGTCAAATTTAAATATACTGTATCTGTAATCATTTTTATTGTTTCCTATCCGTTGCGGAGTACATTTATTATGAAAGTACACATTAGTGAACGTATAGAGTTTGTTTCCGATAATGTATTCATAAGTATTTGACGGGTTATGGAATTGTAAAAAAATTAGCTCCTTCTGTGATAAGTATTTTATAAATATGAAATTTGCCTTTCTCGAACCAAATTCCATCTCTCTGCTGGGTCTTTTAGTATACGCTCCATTCAGCGTATAAATACAATAATAGTACACATTTCAAATAGAATTAGAAACTTTTCTAAGGATAAAAACAGTACCTTTTACATTTTACCATATATCTAATTTGAGAAGTGTCCGTTCGTCCGTCCCTCTATCTCGCAAACGATTCCTCCTAAAGAGATGTCGTAAACTGCATTGTATTTCTAGCCCTCTCAAAATCCCGGGAAAACTATTCCCGTTTTTTCAATTCCCGGGCTCGATTTCTGGCGCCAAATATGAGTCCACATTGGTTTTGATTGACTTTTTCAATTTATGAAAGTGCAAGGGCTTCTTCTTTCACTCAGTAAAATAACTAAATATTTCTCCATTTCTTTCATTCTTTCTTTATTTAATGGGGAATAGTATTAATTTTCTTATTATTTCAATTGATTTACACTTTTTCCTTGAGGTTTCTGTATATTGTGTAATTTACTTTGAAAGTTACCGTTTTTTTCGGTCCTTTTCCGAGCGTTGCTAAGGTCTTTGCCATTGTCGTCTCCGAAATCGTGGATTCTTAAACAGTTCTTCATATGCCGTGAACTGCATTGTACTTTTCACGAGGATAAAAGAAAGTGCTAAAGGAGATTTTAGCCGTTAATTCGTAATCCTGGCAGTATCTGGCACAAATATGAATCCTGGCAGTGATGATAACTTTACAATAGTAAACATATTTATGGGTCCGATACTGACTTGGAGGCATGAAAACTTGGTAACAATTTTTTCCCGCCCCTTCATGAAAAATTTTGAAATGTCTAAATACAGTGGAAAATTAAAAAATTTCTCCCTCCCAAAGAATATCAATGAACACCTTCAGCTAGAAAATTGGAAGAGTATTCCCATTTTTGTAAAGATGATTGTTTCAATACGGATAGTATTTCTGTATTTCCGTTGAGTTATTTTGTTTTGGAGCGATTTCCATTTTCCAAGTTGGGATACTTTGTTTTCAATAAATCTTAAAATATCTTAACATTTTGCATATATTAGAATTCTCTGACACCCGTTGAATTTCAACGGGAACTTCCGCTAGTTTAAATAAATTATATACATTTATTACTAATTTATCACAAGCACTGCAATCACAAGCAAATTGTCACATATCTTTTATCTTCCGTAATTTTAAAGTGTAAAATTCATTCCTTTTTTCATAGATTTTTAGATTTTTTAAAGCTACGTAAAGCTCCTGGAACGTAACGTGTCCATTTTTTTAATTCACGTGTTGTTATTCTTCCAACTGCTTATTATAAGGGTGGATTTGATTGCTTAAGTTTAGGACAGATGAATTGGAATTGTTACATCATGACCATGGCCCAATTGACCATGATTTAGAATGATGAAACCTCTATCCTAATAAAAAATATATTTTTATGGGAATTTACAGGGAATGTTTTGGCTCTAAGCAATACATACTCCATTTTATGCTTCAGTTATCTTTTCTTAACTTCTCTGCTCATAACTGTTCATTATTTTCCTAAGTAAAGTAAACTCCTATTTTGATAAAATACTTTTCTATTGAGAATTTCTCGTTCTGCGCCCACTTTTTATATGATACTACCCAGATAAAACAGGAGGTTCCTCCTCTATTTTGGTGTTCTCTTAATTATTTTGAATACATTTTATCGCTATGTGAAGACATTATTAAAACTGTCAAAAATACTTTAAGTGACAATCCTAAAATTCATTCAGCTAAGCTTTACACTCAGTTTTACTATTGGCTTGCCTCTTCTAATTAATATAATTTTTCTCGTTAAAATCCATCACTACTTTCTCCATAAATTTCGTACGGGAGCTTTTTTGTCATTCTTCCCATTCACATTTTCCTGGTCGATTGCATTCATCAGACCAATATGTCCTACGACATGACTGATTAATTTATCCCGTATTTTTCTCGTTTAATTAATTTTTTTAAAACACCACTCTTTGCAATGGCAATCAGAAAATATATTTTTTAACCTTCCATAACCTCAGGAACGGGACCTTCTTTACGCACAGATTGTTCCTAATAAAAAGTCTGCATTACTGATGAAGCATCTCTCCTCTGCTTAAGGATAATTAATTCTTTATTAGTCTTTCATGATATCCTCAATTTTAAAAAAAATCAGGGATACGCATTACAATTTTCAGAAGAGGCCAGATAATTTTCCTCCTCTTCTTGGGACATAGGTATTTACACATGAGTCAAGAAAGATCTTGTTTTTTAAGTTTGCAAATAAAGTTGCGTTTTTGATGATAAATAAGATCCTCATATATATATGTGCTGGAAAATTTTCTGAAACATGTTTGCTATTACAATTATTAAAATGAATTGCGAGCCGAGGGACTTAACTTTTCATGCCATAAAGCGGAATAGCTCTGGATTTGACTCTTTTTCCTTCCTAATATTTTAACAGACACTACCGTTTTGTAATATTATAAGGAGCAGCGACACCTACGGAAGAAAATCAACCGAGAAAATAATTCTATAACAAAATGCCCACAACCGAAGTTAGTTGCATATATAACCTGAAATATTCTAAATATTACTATTTGGCAAGTCAGTATCTTAAGTGGATATTGTAAGTTAAATGAGAAAATTAAACAATGCTGACACAGTAGAGGTGTGAAATGGGTTAAGTAGAATTTTCTCATTTTGAATAAAGTAGTTTGAAATGCTATTATCACCTTCGCGGAGAAAGCCATCTACACCTTTGAATGATGAAAACTTCTTGGTTCATTTGGCGTAAGATCAATATGAGAAAGCAAACGTGTGGTGAGAATCTAAGGGAAAAAAGAATTCGGACGCTGTGGGAAATTCGGAAAAATTGGAACCGGGGACTTCGGCGCCGCGAGGTACAGCCTCCATAACCGTATCGCGTCACTGCGGTCCGCGCTTAGAATTTTTAACGCACCCTACATTTCGTTTCGTTGAAGCGATGAGGTGGAATGGAGGAGGTATTTCCATCAGCCAGGGGTGGGCGTGGGAATTGGGAAGGCAGAACGGCATGGATAGGGCCAAGGAGGGAGATGGAAGGGTGAGCTAGAGGCAGACGGCCCCCAGAGTCACTCGCTGAACAAGGGCCTCGTCACGCATCCCCGGTGGGGAGAAAAAAGTACGAGGGAAGGAGTCCCTCAAAACCCTCACTTTCCTGTGACCGCCGCACCAAGGCGATGGTGGGCTTGACAAATATGAGCGCTCCTCGACGACCCTGGTGGGATGATTTTGGAAAATTCAGCGCCCAGGACACGACCATGCGGTACTCGCCTTCTCGTATGACCCCTGCTCTCAGACCGCCAAAAGGGAAAGAACCGCCATTTCGAACCGGAAGAAAAGCGAGGCTTTCCGTGTAATTTTCCACGACCTTTTTTGGACAAAATAGGTGGAGATGAAAAGAGGGGAATGCGAGAGATAGAGATAGTAAGTTCGAGCGATGGAGTGACTCAATGTTGGCAGACGGCTCATACAAGGCCGCTCGTTACGGATAAATACGTATCGCTGTGCTGCTAGCCCTCTACGCTGCTAAGTAAGTTAAGTCGTAAATACACTTAATTTACCATTTTCTGTTGCAATGGGGATGTGTTGGATCTTCAGTCATGCCTATTTAAGTGCCGAAAAGTGATTGAAGGGCGTTTTAGCCAAGATAGGTAACCCCATCCCTTCCATCCCTATCCCTATACCTTTCCTCCCGGTCTGAAGCGCCTATTAGTGCGGAAACAGACTTGAAAACACCCAAGGGCGTTTTAGGAGTGTTTCTTTGTTTGACTCTCACCACGGTTTCTTTGAACGAAATGACTAAATCAGTTTCTGCCAGTATACAGCATTAACAAACACCAGTAGTTATATTATTAGCCAAGTTGCCAATTGAAAGTGAGTGGTTTCCACAAGATTGGGCATGAATATACGAACAAACAATTTATACATGGGGTTTTATAGCAAAATAAAACGCTGGATATCGTTCACATTTTAGAGAAAAACTTACTTCAATATATTGGTATTCCAAATATACACGAGTAGAAATAGAAAGTTATGTGATAACTTCATTATTCAGGAGATACCCATCAGTCACGATTTCGTTGTAATTTACTTGTTATTAGTCTCTGGCATGTTCTAATTACAATGCCTCTCTTAAATATCTGTTTCTTCGTCGTGATTCAAATTTCGAAATTGGATTCGAAATCTGAGGTCAAACTGTACGCAGATGTGAACGGTTATCTCTCACCGAATACTTAACAACCAATTCCCAGACACAAAGAAAATACTTTTTTTTTACAAATCACTCTAAATTATCTGGAGAACTTTCCTCCCCACGCATGGAAAGTTAGGAGTTCTTCCGAGTCATTATTTCCTCAGCAGGCCCAAAATGTTGTATCTGATTTCAATACATATCACAGAATTATTTTTTCCAAAGATTGAAATTGAGCCTGATTTTTTGATTCCCACATTTGTGAAGTGGATCATGTCAGTGAAAGAAATAAAGTGGGTAAATATCATCTGCCTAGAGATCAAATCAGCCTAGTGCCTTATAATCAGTTAGTCCACTAAAGAGCACTGGGTAGTAATATTTTTGCGATCACGAACGGAGCCAACTCACTCATGGTGTTTTCAAGTCTGTTTCCGCACTAATAGGCGCTTCAGACCGGTAGGAAAGGTATAAGGATAGGGATGGAAGGGATAGAAGGGATAGGGATATGTGGTCTGAAGCTTGTAAGGACCCGGCTTCTGAATCTCGGAGCCAACATGTATGTGGTAATGAGTTTATGTACGGGGTGGAGTGAATATTGGGATGGGTTTCCGGGTTGTGCAGCACACGGAGTTATGGTCAAACAAAATAATAATATCCATATTTCATAATTATTGTTCTCTGTCAAAATCTCGCATCCGCACTATTCTAAGGCTGACAAAATTTGAACGTGATTGATCTTTTATATTCTTTAACATCAGGGGTTCCCAAACTATTTCGTACTACGCCCCCTCCTGTTAAAATGGAAACCTTCCACGCCCCCCTTCAACAATAAATTTTGTGGGCATGTTAAAAAAACAAGTATTACATTGAAAAAAATGGATTTTTACTATCACAAGATACAACATTATGAGTTTCAATTTAAAGAAATACTGTTAAGGGAAAAACCTCGACAAAAAGCTATATTTTTCTGCTATAAAACAGTTTTATACAAGTGGATTTTTAAGTTTTCTAAACATCAAGTTTGATTTCTAAAATCTACACCATAAAATTAGATAAAGAAACGTATGGATTTTATTTACTTAGAGGTTTTTATTTTTAACTGGTGTCGCGCTCACGCCCCCCTGGGGGGGCGCGCCCCCCAGTTTGGGAACCCCTGTTTTACATCAACCACAGGCACAATATTTCAATGCGTTTCAGACTTCGTAATTTAGTTAGTAAAATGTTTCACAGTTTTTATTTTTGAATGGGTTTGAGTGAGGGATGGATTTTACCAATCGCCTCCTGGGTACAGGAGAGCTTGTCAGCCATTGGAAATGTTCAAACTGGGGTCGCGGATGAAGGCGCTGGTGAAGAGGGTGGTTTAGAAAGGTGGGAACTCGGATTCGGAAGAGAGAGATCCCGCGTGAGAGGCGAGGGCGCCACCCTGCGCCGTTCGCTCGAGACAAAGAGGCTGCGAACTTTAAAACCCTGAAACGACGACGACCGTAAAAGGTTGTTCCTTTCTCGGGGCGAGAGTGTTTTCTGAAGTTCTTCGGGGGCATAATGTTGGGGGCAGTAGGGGGGTGGATGGGAGGTCGATAGGACTGAAGGTTGACGTGGGGGAAGAGACGTCTCGGCCACTCTCCAATTCACCATTCCTCTTGGGTCGAGGAGATGCGGAACCACGGGAGAATAGACCGAGAGAGGAACTCCCAGAACCCTCAGCGCAGCCAAGGCATTCGGCTTCCCGGAAAAATATCTAAATAAAATGTGTGTGGAATACAGCCACGACTCTTTCCAAGTGTTTAGCAGTTTAACTGTGTTTATAGCTAAGACACCTTGAAAATTACACTAAATTTTAATAGTACCTAATATCCTTGATCTTGAACTACATTTCATACATGTGGGTACATAATTTACGGATTAAGGCGTTACTATAGTATTTATCCGAGTCTGAGACGACTCATAACTGGAGGAACTTGATTTAACATAAAATGGCAATCAACCTCATCGTAGAATAATTATTTATTACTGTTAAAGTAGAATATTTATTTTTCCTCGCGTATCCATTTCCAATTCTTTAATATGCCCTTATATACAGTTTGGCAAGAATTTTTTAAATCTGCTTTCATTTAGCAAACATAAAAGTCCATTTCGGTGAATTTTCGTTTGGAATTATTGCTTTGCATATGCTAACGAATATTTCTTCAAATCCTTAGCTTCAATTTAGGTGATTCATGTTTACAATCTATTATCATTATCACCATAATAGGTAATTTCAGCTCGAGAGTTCAAATTGGCATTTCTGATTTTTCGCTCCATATGTGGCTGAAAGAATTAGCCTATACTATTTTTATGGTTCTATACCAATCTTAAATTATTATTACCGACAAATTTATACAATTAAGGAATTAAATTGTTTTTATTATTAAACTCGTATACGTTCGGATATTATTTGTTTTTATGAAACATTGTCCTGAAATTAGACGGTGATATAAAAGATTAAATTACTCGTGAGTGGAGGTGAAATGATCTTGTTTCCTGCTCTTTTATGCAAAATGGAGCAGTTGGAGAAAGGAGGAGAAATCGTCTGCAAAATCTATGAGCGGAGAAGGGGTTTAAAAGCTTTTAGTGGCAGTGTATAAACATCGAAAGGGAATGGAAAGTCATAGCTGGAGAGTTTTTGGACAGCCATATTAAAGTTTGATAAGCGCGGGTGATGATGAAAAGGAAAGCGGAGAGTTTCGGGGAAGAGGAGTTGGAGAGGAAGGAATAGAGGATATGAGAGTGAATCCGTAACTAATTGACCTCTCAGCCCAAAGTTCTCAGCGTTCCTCAAAGTGCCGCCCGCTATTTTGTTGAAGAACTAGAAGGATCCACCTCGGTCACTCCACGATCAGCTGCACGGGCAGCTTCTTTTTCAGTGCTTACGGGAAAAGTGAAGAGTAAATGGCGGAATGATTTGAATAACGGAAACAAAATAATTTGATAAATGAGAGCCTAATGCTCTTCGATATGTATTTCCGACCCATAGTTCATTTTTTTTAAATAATAGTTAATAAAATTATGCTCAGTTTTCTTAAATTTCGTATTAAAAATAATGGAATCTGAATATTTTTTTCGCGAAGGGTCTCCAATCATTTAAATTCACACGTAAATTTAGCATTTGAGAATTTATTTAATTTAATATGGCATTTGCGAGTACGTCTTTAAGTTGCGAGAGCATGTTGCAGGGGGTGGTAAGTTACCATTCATAAGTTAACAAGAAGCTGGAAAAGCCTTATTGGTAGATATTGATTAGTGATTAGTTAATGCGATGGGAAATATGGAGTTGTAGTTACGTATTTTGCACGGGAAAAATGTATTATTGTATCGCTTGGCCCTAGAGTTGACTGTTCTACATTAGTCATTGCTGACTCTGCTGCTGCGGTATTCCGGGGGTGACTATAAGTCTGTTAGGTTCGACTTCTTTTGGCTTGAAATTTTCTAGTAATTTTAATTCTTGACACAATCTTGTTGCCTCTAAGGCTTTCCATCCAAACACTTTCTGTAGCCAGGTGATTCTTTCTGTGCGTGCATTTGTTACAAAATGCACTGATTTCCATTGCATTCAGATCCCAAACTGAACATTAATTCATTGAATTCAAAAGTCTTTAATATACCTATGGTGAGGCATAACGGATGAAACATGACGTATATTTTTAATTTTCCTCTAGCACTTACTAGCAATTCGTTTAAATAATTTTTATTGACTTTAATGCTGTGCTAAAAACATTTCTAATATGATTCTCCAATTATATATTCGAAGTAGCATGATATTTAGAGCTAAATAATATTTTCCTGCTTTAATTCACTATTATACTACTCGTCGATATGGAATTATTTTCATGAAATGCAATGAAACCTTATTTATGTTACTTTTTGTAAGAAAAAGGTGAGAAAAACAACATAGTAAATGGTACCTTTTAGAAGTTCTAAGCTAAGAAGATTACAAAGAGCTTCATGGTGCTTCACGTCTTTGCTTGCCACCATTGCATGTTCTGTTGATCTATACCAGAATTATGGTGCTCGTATTCGTCAGTAATATATAGTAATTCATCAAATTTTAATATCGGAGGTATCATTCCGTCAGGATATCGTCATAGCACAGCATTCAAGAAACTAATTCCTCCTAAGTGGCTTCCAAAATTGCCTACAGAGTTCGCCAGTTGGGTCTGGCGCAAGTAGGCATCGAGCGAAGGGCTGCCTTTCATTCGACTCAAAGTTTTCTTCAAACGCGTGGGTATATGGCAGCTAAGCCTTTGAATGGGTTATATGGGAAAGGGAGGTATTTCAAAATCGACGCGGGCCTACAGGCACCTTTGAAAGTTTTCGGAAAGGAAACTAGAGAATTTTCGATTAAGTGCGAGGGATCGTTGAAAGGACGGAAACGTGTATCGGTGGAGCGAATGCGGTTCCTGGATATGAGCGAGAGGGTGAACGGGTGGGTAACACGCAGGAAGGAGAGAAATCCATCGCTGCTGTATCCGACAAAGAGGGAGGTCGGAGACAGGGTTCCCGTTTCTTGTGAAGGTGTCTGACACGGAGAGGTGGCCGCGAAACACGTCGTTTATGCGAGAGGAGTGCGTATCTGGCTGAGGACAGCTTCCTGTGCGGGAGGAGCTGGCCGGAGAACAAGGCGTAGAAGTAGTCGAGTACCTACTCGTTACGGCGTTGGATTGCGGACTGTTGCCACTTCCGCTGACATGAAGCTGCTGCCATTATTTGCTTCTCAGTCAATAAGTGTCCAACATTGCATTAGCTGTGAAGGACGGGAATAGTGAATCTCATTAAATTTTGATCCGGCTTTGCTTATTTAGCTGATTCTTTTATAACAACATCGCAACATCGTGTCCAACATTGCATTAGCTGTGAAGGACGGGAATAGTGAGTCTCATTAAATTTTGATCCGGCTCTGCTTATTTAGCTGATTCTTTCATAACAACATCGCAACATCGTGTCCAACATTGCATTAGATGTGAAGGACGGGAATAGTGAGTCTCATTAAATTTTGATCCGGCTCTGCTAATTTAGCTGATTATTTTATAACGTCGCAATCACCATCATCCAAAATATTTTTAAAGATAGGCTTCACTAAGAAAATTTATAATTCAGCTGGAGCTTCTGCTGTTTCTGTGCCGTGATCCACGAAGTGGAGGGTAGCGTATAATATGAGGTGTAGATGCACAATCTTCGTATGAGTTTGGAGGAGAATCTGTATTCCATTACTATATTACTAATCGGTAGATTCTACATGTGCATACAGCGAAAAATAGTAAAACCTTTAATAATTGAAGTGTTCCTGCTTCGATCATTTTCAGCAGTAAAATATTTGCAGAATTGGAAGTGGTTTTACCTTAAAATATATCCCGTGGATGAATGATTTTCACCAAGTTATACTCGCTTCTGTTTTTTACATTAAGTATTGGATTCCATGTATGAGCCAAAAAAAGTGGAGCGTGGCAATACGCTGACTCCGATAAAATCTTTTAGGAAGAAAAAGCCAAAGTTCGGGCATTTTGTATTTCGTCATTTTTTCATAAAAACCCACGGTTACCGGGAGGGAGGAATATCATGAATGAGCCTACGAAGAGAGGTTGAACATTTATTCCACTCAATCACCAAAAGAATGCGAAAAGGTGTCGGAAGTTTACTGCAACTTATGAAAGTGCGATCAAAATTATACCGAGGAGTTGGGACGGACCATGAGGTAGAGCTCAAAAGAGCAAGAAAGGTGCATTCATCTAAGTCTCTAGTGCAAGATCGTTACGTCTAGCACGAAAAGAAATCAATTTCATGGGCTATAAATTAATCTTTCATGCAAAAGGCGAGAGCAACGGCATTATGAGAGATACAATTGAATCTAGAGTGAAAGAGGAATTTTAGCAGGGACGGCTACTTCCAATTAAGCAAAGCATGGACACGTACGTTGACTCAAGTAGCTCGAAAGTAACGGAAGCACGGTGATGCGGTTGACCCATCTCAGCCCCCTTAACCTTGCCTCGAGAGCATACGTTCCCAAAAAAATCCTGCCTTTTTTTACCTTAGTGACGATGGCGAACTTTGCCTTTGAAGCGTCAGTAATCATCATTAATGCGACTCTATGGCACTGAAATCTGAGAAAATTTTATTCAGTGCACTCGCTGAGAAAAATTGGAGATCCTATATAATTAATGTCGATTATAGAATCTCAAACTTCGCAGTAGGTACGTTGTCAAGTTACCTCCCGTGACAAAGACTGAATGAACCTAATTTTATTTTTTGAGTCGACATTTTTTTTAACTCCGTATAAATCGACATCATTGCTTGAAGGAGAGGAATTTCTTTCTCAAGCCCGAATATAGCTCAAGCTATTCCCTAATGTTTACAATGCCGTGCCGTGTAATTCCCTAATGTATACAATGCTAATTTGGATGATAGCTACATGCAACGCAACATTTGCTCTTTTCGACCTTGTGCCCTGATGTGCTGAATGACGGAAGTACCTAAGTCTTCAGGGACAGAAAAAAGGTGGAAAAGACGAAAAAGTGATAGCGATCCCTATCTTTGTCATTATCTATGAAATTATCAACTCAAACGATCAGTTTTAAGCTATCATTTCAGCTATCCCGGAAAATGGACGTAATAATGATCGTGTAGTTTGGAATTTACTTTGTTATCCAGGTATGGTATTCAACAGCGGATATTTTATTGGGCAACCTTCTGTATCAATGTATTTCAACAAAGTTGTTCTTCACCATGCACTCTAAACTCCTTGTCATCAACTTTTAAACTGTTGGATAAAAAATAGTAATGACCTGTATATTGTATTAGAGTATTGACAGATAAATAGTCAAAATAAATAATATCACCATGAGAATCCGTTTTGCCATATTAGCTCCATGAGGAAGCAAGGGAGTAATTCCAATTTCACCTTCTTCTATTGACCAGAGTGATGAGGCATCCGGAGTATTTTGATATTATACCCATGCACTAAAACCTCGAAGGAACTTGAGTTCTTATTAACAGTTGTATAATAACAGGTAGCCCTTCACTGCTTTAATGTTAGGATATTCATTTCTTAGAACCGAGCATTTTAGATTGGTATTGCTTAAAACTAAGGATTGAAAAATTCCAAAATTTAACCAAACCCGATGCAGATGCCGATTTTCAACCTCATTGATGTATTCATTTGAAAAAACAACTTATTTAGAGTTAGCTCAAATGCTGCTTAAAACGAAATATAAAATCCAAGAATAGCACTGCAGGATTAATAACGTCCGTAATACTACACAACTTTAAAATATTTAGGCAAGCATTGGGGTAGCAATTCCTAAATTAAATTCTTTGTGTTACCAAAAATATGCAGGTCCTTCATTTTTTTCATGCTGAAAATTATCAATACATGTCAATAGCATCATTGAGCTTCCCGAGGATAGGCCGTTCTATTTAACGTCTCCGATAGTTCCAGTCTCATAAGCACAAGCATTACCTCATTCACTGTTAACAGAATACATTATTGCTGAGATAGTAAAGCATAAGTACTCTTTCAGAATCAACTCCTCAAAGTTTTGATTGGTGTATGACTCCATTTCATCCGAAGAGCCGATATTAAATACAGTGACTGGTGGGTTGTCATGACAACTTTTCGGTAATGATTTTAACCAGGGATAGAAAAAATAATTTTTCCAGTATGCTGCAAGTAATGAAATGTGTGCACATCAGAAATTTATTTTGCAAAACAGTGCATTGTGCATCAATGCTGATAGTGAAAAAAATTTCTGGTCAATGATTAGACTTAACTCAGTTTATTTGGTATAAATGTATAAAATCACAGCAAAAAAAAACTAAACCACTTTACTTTAGCGCCCGTTAGCGCCCACAGATATTCTGAGCTGCGCATTCACCCGAATTATATCAGCAGTTTCCCAAATAAGGGGTGTGTGCAACCCATCCCTTACGTGGTGGATCTCTACGATCAACCCAATATTTAGAGAATGTATAGTTTTTTTACTGCTATTACGTTCTTTGATTTTACAAAAATAATGAACCTAGTCAAAAGTTATAATAATTTTACTTTTCCTTGCTTTTTGATGCATTGTTAGGAATTTCGATGCAAATCATTATAGGATTGATTTCACGGTGAGTGGCATTTAGTTAGTCTCATTCGAGGTGGATCGTTTACATTTGTGGTAGAAGTCGTCAATTTCACGAAACTCACCATATTTGAGGTTAATATTCGTTTGATTTATGAGTAATATTTAACTGCCAAAAATAAGACCTTCACTGTCTAGTTTATTTTTAGACCTTTAAATCATTCCTGCATTCCTTCTGAAAATGTTTTTTCACCCGACCCCAAACAACAAACTGATGAAATATAGAGAAAATTATATTTTTCGGCCAGAGGCTTGGTAGCTTTTTAGTAGCATATTTACTACACTAGGAGGAATGTGCAGGCAAATCACCGATACTCTGGGAATGCCACGATAAATATAGTACTGAACAGTTAGGATTTCTTAAAATCTAAAATATCTACAATATATGACTGACTGTCATATTAATTCTCATTTCGATAAGATGTTTTTTGCCTTAAATCACACGTGATGCACGTTTTCACAGTCCCGTAGGACGTACCTCTCCTCGCTGCTCGCAACCGCCATCTGAAGTTTTCGCTTTACCCTAGGTGGTAGGGGCGGAAGGGGCCAAGGAAAAAACATTTTTTTCCTTGCTTAAAAAGGAACAAGGTGTGTGACTTTCCTCTCATGGTTGGTGAGTGGAAGCACTTACGCCACAGCTCTGATAAGATACCTCACGAATGAAATTCGATACTGTCAATAAGTCAACTGCTTACCCAAGAAGTTAGGGAGGGTATATTTTTATGTGAACAATTACGTAGAGGAAGTGAGTAAATATTTTCATTCACTTTTAGCCGTGACATCTGCTGTCAAACCACTCTGTAGGCATGGGTCATTTGATTGTAGAAATATTTTACTCCACAACAATTGCCCTCTTAGCATCACTCCATTTATTGCTGAATGAACTTGTTTTACATTTTCAAGTGGGTGAAAAAAATAAATCCATTTGAGGTTAAAGGTCAAGGATCACGTCACAATCAACTACCAAAAGTTTCAGGTAGCAAGGTGAGCTCCAGATAGCAAGAGAGGGGAATGGAAAACCGTATTTTCATCCCTTCTTTTATGAGATTCGTCTTTTTGGCTTTAAATTGGTGATGAGATAGGTTTGTCCCTCGTTTATGACAATGATGGATCAGAAATTCAGAATAAGAATTGCTATTTGGGGGCGAAAGATATTTCTTTTAGCGTAGCAACTCACGGTTAAACCTCATTTCTTGTCTTTCCATACGCTTTTCTTTCACCTCGCCTGATTGTGATGCTTGAATACTGTAACAAGGATCATGTGCATATATTTTTCTGAAGCTTTTCACAGCTTTTTTTCGGCACAAAATCCCAAAGCCAAAATAGCTTTTATCGCTCCCTAAAGTCGGAATGAAAAAATTACAATGGTTTTCATTACCTTAGATTGAGTGCTTCATCGTCATACTTGAGGCTACTGCTGGATTTTGTAGCCATTTGAAGTCTTGGTCCTTTCCAAGAGGTGGTTAATGTGGTATTGCTGTTTTCTGGTGAATTTGGACGTGATATATGTGATTCAAATTTTCAAGGATTTGAATTCAAGGTGAAATTCAAGGATTTTAATATCCCATTCCTCATTAGACACGTGGAGGTTCCAACTCGGGAAAGATGTGCTATATAGTTGGAGCACACATTGCTGCATAATTTTAAAACACATTGCTGAGAGCTCACGGTTATATAACGGTGATGTTTAATACATTTCCGTGTCAGCATTATCAGGTTGTGTTATCTGGGCGTTGTATTAAAATTTGCATTATACTATATGTAAATAGAGATACATTATGCAGGCCAAGTAAGTCCTCAAATGGCACCGTTGTAAAGAGGTTCCGAACTGGAGACATTCAGCGGTAATTTCATTTGCAAGCTAATTTTCCGATACGGTCGCCAAATTATCACCGTCATCTCAATTTCACCATGGCTTTACAATGCTATGAATCACTAATGCTGCTAGTAAGTGAGCAGTAGTGGAAATACCTCATTCCACGAATGTTTTTTTGTTTCCGGTTTGTCAATGCACGAAAATACAAGCACTCATTTGAACGTTAGTTTGGAATTCTGGATGGAATTAGAATTGATCTTTCCTCTTTTGGTGCACTCGATCATGATTCTGACGCCTGGCATTGAATTTATGAGTAAATAAAACAAAGAATCAAATCTACGCATCACTAATAAAAACATTAGGCATTTTATTTCATCACTAAATTGAAGTAAGCTGAAATTAAAACCTATAAATGGTAAGTAGAATGAAACTTATGTTTTGGATTCTTATTTAAATACATGTACACTAGGACAAAAAGTTTCCAAATCACATATTTCAATACAATGATTTTCGTATCTTACTTCATACACCTTTACCAAATAGTGTGAATTTAGTCATAACGTTACTGGTTCTTTTCATTAATAACTATCTTCCAATATCGATATACATTTGCCAGGGTCATAGCTGTATCCTCGGGATTGATTTATTTCTCTTATTTTAACATATGATTCACTGCCCGAATTTTTTAAAAATGCTGTGACAATGCTTAGAGTGAGGGAAACTTATCCCATAGGAAATGAATTCAACTTTAACATCTAATATATTCAACTTATTTTTATCCAAATCGTGGCTAATACTACGTGCCTGGAAGTTCTTGAGTAACTTTTCCATTCTTCAGCTGTCGATGAAATCCAAGTGAGATGGATGACCTTCGTTCTGCTCTCGAGCGCATTTATAAGAGTTCTCTGTCAGCCACGGACGGTGTTACCATTGCATCCATCTTCGTTTTATTTCATTTTGCGGTGATTTATCCAACTCTTTTCAGCTTATTCTTCCTCTGGTGTGCTTAAATTCATGTCTGTCGAAAGAAGTTAATCTTTCACAGTATTTACTTTCTGCAAACAGTTTTTCTCAGCATAGGCAATAGAAGTTATGCGTTAGGATGCTTAATAATTTGTAAGCACATAGTTGGTGGATAACTAACGGTGATTTTTAAGACATTTCCGTGACAGCCGTATCAGGTTGTGTTTATCTGGGTGATGAGTATTATTAAAATGTGCCTATTACTGACTATGTGGAGATGCATCATGCTGGCCTAGTAATTACGCAAAACTTATTGAAATTATTTGCCCTCCGGGTCACATGTTTATGTGCAGAAAGGGATCTCGTTTATTCATGGGTTTCAAACTAGCCTCGAAAGTCACCGATGCTTTTATTGTGCATCATCACCGATCAACAATCCTAGGATTGGTTTGACGCAGTCCTCCACTCGATTATTCTATCGAGTGGAGGGTTTCTTCTATTGTACATGTCAGCAAATATACTCGTCAAGGTTTTTGGGTAAAGTTCACAGTCCTTGAGTTTTCTGTAAGTAAGGACCTCGGTGTTTAAAGTTAGTCTAGTGGGCAGTAACACAGGGCGTATGATTGCGACTGCTTCATGGCGTTGTATGTTCGCGTAAGATCTTGTTAAATTCTAAAGACACTCACAGGAAATAAACACGCCATGGTAGCTTAGCTGCTTAAAATAATTGTTTAGGTTAAATGATTTTTTCCTGCAGAAACGTTGCTCCAAGAGCGCAATTATGTTGAAACAAATAACAAAAGTGATAATACGCCATCTTTTATGAGTGGATTCTCATTTCTATACCAAAACTCATATTAATATAGTAGGCACCATCCACAAATAATTAAAATTTCTTATTTACGTGGTATAATTGGGCTCAATTTGCCCACTAATGGCATACATACGTAAGATCAATATTAAGGCAATGCAAAGATTTTAATTTCAGCCTAAATTTTATTTCCACTCTTCAGAGTTTTTTAACAGTGATGTTTTTCTGATACTGTCTCCCGGATTGGAAATTTCTAGCATAGGTAGGAATTATTGAATCATATTATTGAATGATACTTTATAACTTTGGCACAAAACGTATTGAAATTTTATAGCTAATATATCAGAAAGGACTGAACGATGTTAGCCGTTTATGACTGCACCACCATCAATATGGGACTTAATTTTCAATACATGGTAATAGTTTCGCTCATAGAATGTGTGAAACTAAAGCAAGGCTAAACGAAGGCATGGCTCAAAAAATATTCCAGTATTTATTTTAAATGAAAGAAATTCCATTTTATATTAATATATTATTAATATAATTAATATAATATTTTTTTCTGAATAGATTGCGAGCAGTCACAGTAAAACTTCAAAGATATTTTGTGAATCAATATAAAACCACCGCCATCTTTTCAGTTGATTAGAATGAAGTAAGTAGTTAAATTTGCTTTTTGTTTTCCGTATACGAATATAAAATTAAAAAAAAAAGTTTCACCCGTTTACCTTGAAAACTTAAATATCAAAATGTGGTGAGGTTAATGGGAGTGAAAATAAACCAGAAATTGTGAAGAGACGCTTGCTGTGGAGTAATTAACGGTTTCATTGTGCCTAGCAAACCATCATGGAAACAAAATTTCACTGTTAGAGGTAATTGGTAATGTAGTGAATATTAACTTGAAAATCAGCTTCCATGAAACATTTCAATCAATTCAGCTCCTTTTTTTTTGGTCAGCCGCCATGCGATAGATGTCATAAAAATTTAATGAGTTTATAATAGCATTTCAACCCAAAATCTGGGTAGGTTTGTTAAATAAACAGTATAAAAATGATTGTCTTATTTGATCACGAATATGAAAATTTTCCGCAATTCTATGACAGAAATTCTGACGTTCAGTTGCTTTCAGTTTTAACATGAGAGACTGTAATGGGTTGAAGCGTTCCCATCGGTCACTTCACGCAGTGATTAACATGCTGGGAAATTAGATCAACGCTAGATGGAGAATAAATCATGGGATACCGATGGAGGAATGGTAACGAGGGATGGGGCGAAAGCTCTGCAAATGCTAGCAAGAGACGAGGGAGGACGTGCGGCGAGTCTGAAAACCAGTGTCCGTCAAAAGGCAGTGAGGAGGGCGGAAAAGGGGGCATGGCACTCCTCTCGCCCCAAACTCCCTCCCCTACAACCCCATTCCTCCCACGTCACACCTGAACCAACTCCCGGGAACACCCCTGCTCCCTTTTTAAGCCTTTATCCTTTCGCAGAACAAATGTTATCCCTATCGGAGCGTTAACAAGCGCAGCTCTCTTTATCAGTCACCCGGTCCGTCCGTTTGAGCTGGCTGATTGGATGAAGCCCCTTTTCATCCCTCCGGTCCTTGAAAGGAAGGGAAATGGAACGCGTCATCTTTCCTTTTGTTCCCTGAGTCGTGTGGCTCTGGAGCGAGGCGTCGAGTTTCCTTCCGCATTCTTCTCCTCACGGGGAGTTGCTTAAATGAGATCAATTAAGGATCGCAGCGCGGCGACGATTGAGTGGAATCGTAATCTACGCTGACAGTGCGAGCTTGGATGTCTCTGTACTGTGACGGATCTCCGCTAAACAGATTGAAGGCCTCTCTCTTTTGGGGAGATTGGGATGCTGATGAAAAGTGAGCGCTCTGTTCGATTTGATCTATTGGTATCCGGGATTCAACATGAAGAAGACAGTCCTCATCAAAATTTAAGGAATAATTTTTGGAAGTTAGAGAAAATACGTATGTCTTGAGGGTTTAAACAATGATTTTTATATTTTCATGTTACTGAAGAAGTGTAAAAAAGGAAAAAAAGCCATCTTCGTAAGTTTTTTGAAGGTGGGATGAGTAGATAAGAGATACGGGATTGTACATCTATTTGTACCAAGGAGTAGACTCTTGTCTTCCACGTTCTTAAAAATCTTCAGACACGTGAAAGTGCAGCACTTCGAGTGGCTGATTTCATAATGTGACCAGCGTTGAATTTTTTTCGTTTTCATTCTAATTTTGATTCTTGTCATGAGTGATGTAATTAGTAATGAATTAAAAATATTTTCGTAACTTCTTTTTCCTCTTATGAATTATTCAAGAACCAAACCATTGAATCAACTATTTGACCGAGTAATAAAGTAAATAAATAGTTCTCATATTTAACCATGGATTTATAGTAAATTGGAAATAAAGTGACTATTAAAGTAGAAATCTGCAGCAGAAAAAAGTCGTTTCAGAATGAGGCTTGACTTCAAAAAGTGACTCCCCCTCTATATACTTCTTTGATATCCCAAAAATTATCCGTGCCCCATTTCACCGTTTATGAATGTATATTTTCGCAACCGCAGCATCATGAGGATTGAGTTGGTGAGGTGGCTAGAGTCATAGCTTCTCATTCCATTCATTTTTCAGGAGCATAAATTTTTAGTTTTATTGGTCCCCCACGTGAGCACTTTAATTTCAATGCTCTTTACGTTGGATTTGACGTTAAACTGTGACTTTCTTGGTGCCGTCGTTAAGAGTAGACGGATTCCAACGCTGAGTGGGTCTTCTCCCTCCCTTCGTACTCTAAAAATCCTTACCTATGCCCTGTTTTCCACCTTAGTGGTGCAAATATCTTAGGGGTAGGTACCGTATGCTAAACACACTCCAAGAAAGATGTCGTTATTACTGGATATGACCTTAGTACATGTAATTTGGGGTGAAACGTCATTCGACAAATATTATGGTATTTTCAATTTGCTTTCTTATTGAAATTCGTGGGTACTGAGATATGATATTCTTTCGTTGTGCCCTGTATTGCATGCCGCTAAAGCATTCCGTTGTGTTATTCGTTGCATGTTCTATCAATCCTTGTGGGTGAGTAGTTAGGAGCGAATGAAAATCACGCAATCAAAGGAAGAAGGACCTCTGCCAGAGCTGCCGACGCTGGAAGTCTGCTCGCTTAAGGCCCTCCACTCTAAGATTGAACACCAAGCCATATACGCGCTTGGTGTTCTACCTTACAGTGAGCGGACTCTAGCAAATTCCACGAGAAACTCGTCAAAGAAGAGGCAGCAGTAAAGATGGAAAATTGCTCGGAAGAGTGGCGAAATCCAAGACAGCGTCACGATTGCATTATTCAATGCCTTGTCTAGCTTGTTGCTTCGTGGCAGTTGTTTTTTTTCGTGCATAAATATGATTTAAAAGGATTTTCATTTACGTTATACCCATCTTTAATTGATTATTTCTTCTGTTATAAATACTTACTGCTTGTTAAAAGTTGATGCATTTAGGTAGTTTTTTTAAGGAAGTCATGGAGGGTTAATTTAAATGGTGAAGTGCATTTTTCCTAAGCAATGCTACACGTTTTCCTTTATTTATGATTGTTTTCTGCACGCTCGTTAAATTTGAGTAATATTTATCATTTTCACCCAGAGTATGTATATGTTTTCACTTTTGCGTCCAGTGTTGCTATGTGTTGTCTCATTTAACTTTTACCTTAAATGCTTTTTAGGCGTCTCTCATGTTTATGCTGTTTATGCAGTTTTTAAGTGTGCATGTTACAGATTATTAAATGATAAAATCAGCGTAAACGTTTATCAGTTTTATGCCTATTGAATGACATACTATGTTACGTAGTCAATATTTGACTCACTCTTCACTAACAAATGTTGCATTGATGGTTTGAGTAATAGGTATTCTGCCAAAAATATGTTCCAAATAAAAACTTTAAAAAGAGACAGCGATGGCATAATCCCAGTAAATCCTCCTTCCAATAAACTTATGACTCTAATTTCTAATTTGCTTTGTCGGTAAGCCTTTATTTGAGTCATTGAATAAGGCAATAATTTAGACTATGATTTAAAAAGGCCAATAAAACTCAAGGATGTAGTAGTCCGGAAAATCAACATTTCAGTAATAAAAATATTTTTTCCTAAAATATACATATGCTGTTAACGGATGGTGTTATAGTAAGTTTGAAGTAAAATATGTTGGGATTGTATATTTAGGTAATATTTTTTTAAATATTTACAAACAAGTTTTTCCTCTTCACCAGAGCATTCATAATGGTTCGTGCTTGTTGTATTGTATTGTAATCAGCGTGCCTATAGCTTAGTGTAATCAGCGAGGCTGTAAGGGCACCTATTTATGTAAATAATATAATGCATTGAGTGTGGGCTTCTAAGATAAAGGGATATTCCATGCTGTTCCTCGTGGCCGAAGTGATTTAGGTTATTGAGAGGAAAACTTGAAATTTGAGGAAATCAATAATTAAAATGTGTTACATAGATAGATCCAGGGAGAGGACTAGAGGTATTTTTCACAACCAACTCAATAAACGTGATAGATCCTGAAAAAAAAGTTTTCACCTGGAAGCCTTGAGATTAAAATTAAGAAAATAACCAGCTGGAAAGAAACGTATAACATTCCCCCCTTCCCTTTATTCACTCCCTCATTTCCCATCTCTTTTGGGGTAATAAATACCGCCGACGCTTGAGGTTTCTGCTAACCTTATGATGTCTTGAATTACAATGCAAATCTGAAGAGAATGTATTATAAAATTCCATTTGGGCACTCTGCCAGTATTTTTCTACGAGCAAACGAAAAGGGAAGTTGAGAGAGAGGCACAGATAAACTAATCCTCCGTAGCAGAAAGGTGAATTCGTCACAAAATCCGTAGTGCATCGCTAATTCACTTCGTGAGGACTCCTAGACAAAACAAGGGTTTGCCTTCCCTGTGAGTCTCCAATCAGGTTCGCTTATCGACACTGTGACAGGTCTGTGATGGATATTTTTCCAACTTTTGAGTGAAATACATGATTTCAAGGAGATATGTATTATCTGATAAACGTTTTCTATCTCCAGAGGTTCTGTCTTTTCTGACTCCTATTTCCAGAAGGTATATTTTTTTAACCCCAGGAAGAATTCAAGTTCGCTCATGCGCAAGTATCAGCAACGTATAATAAGACTAATCGTCTGTTTTCTTCTTCATAGCGCAATAAAAATCTACGCGTTATGGTTTGGTTGATAGAGTACTGGCTTTCAAGGACTCGGGTTCAAATCCAAGGTGAGGTAGCGATTATATTTATCGATATACTGGTCGCCACTTAGATTATTTGTGGAGAGCACTTTGATTTGGTAGTACTCCGTCCATGGGATGGGACGCTGAGTCGTGATCCCATCGGCGACTTCGTTGAGAACAGGATGATACTGACTCAGGGTTTCTCTCCACCTTCTTCTTCCAGGGTTTCTCTTCCACCTTCTTGGTAGTCATAACAGCTTCTCAATGTCATGACTACCAAGTTTTGTGATTAATTTAAGCTCTAAATTTTCTTTGATAGTAAAATACATAATATCTATACTTTGAACGCACAAAGAATCCTAAACTAAATGATGAGTTTCTAAAAAAGAGTTCAGTGCATTTCACGATTAGTGTCAGGCTTTTGGAAATAAAAAATACTTAAAACCATTCAAGTATGGCAACATAAAAAGGAATGAAAAAACCTAGATAGTGGGTCAAAATCCACTGAAATGTTCATCGTGGCCGACGAAGACGGCCGCTTAACGGCGTCCCTTATTCCACAGAGTGAAGTGGATCCTCGGAGTTAAAATATGGCCGAGGTGCCCTCAAACGCTCAAGCACTTTCGCATGCAACAAGCAAGGAGGAAAAGGGCGTGGGGGGGGGAAGGGAGGGCAAAAGTCGTCCCCTCTAAATCTCCTGGAAACGAGCTGCCCTGTAGGAGACTGCCTCATCGCCGCGACCTCTACTCGATCATTAAGGTCGTCGACGCCCTAATCAGATTGATGGCGTAATCCGATAGGCGGGGGCTGCCGGGAGATAAAGCCGTCCTTTTTTGAGGATCACCCGCTCGGAGGGACGGGATACACGATTACTACTCCATTCCTCCAGTCCCCACCCACCTCGGCCTGTCCCCTTAATCTCTCGTTTCGTAGTTTCCGGCCTTAATTTCGCCATGACTCGCATTTCGCCTCGCCTCTCCCCAGATGGAATTCTTCCCCTCGTGCCGAATTCTCTCAGAGCCTGCACTCTTCCTGCGTCCCCTCTTTGCCTTTCATCGGATCCCGTCGCACTTCCGCCTTCATTCATTCGGCCTCTTCGATTCCTTACGCTTCGTCCCCTCCCTTTGTTTCTCTTCCTCTTCCCCCTCTTCCTTTCTTCCGTTCTCCGTTCCTATCTTTCTCTCCGCCTCGCTCTCTCGTTATCTCCTGTGAGATCCCTTTAATTAGTGCGCGGCGTAGACATCGCTTCCTTCCCCTTGACACCTCTCACCCTCCCTCCCCCTCCCCGAAACAAAGGATTTCACGGGGGGGAGTCTAAAAAATGGCGGAGTATGGCAGAGGTATCATCGGGAGAGCCGCGGCCCTTAAAGGCCTCTCCTCCTAGTCGCTCCATTTTAATTGCTGTAACCAGTTCTTCTCTTCCTCTTATCTATTCCCTCACCTCTCTCCCTACCCCTCTCCCCCTTCTCTGCCTCTCCCACCCTCTCTCCCGCCTGCTCTTCGCTTCATTCCACCCCTCTCCACCGGCTGCGTTCTCACTCTTCGCGCGCTTTCTTTCCCCCATCAAAAATTCTAAACTTATCCTACCTGAAGGCTTTTAGGGAGAAAAGTTTGCCCAATTTGAAGTATTGTTGGATCCACTTTGAGGGAATAGCTTTAAAAATCATCAGTGGCTATTGAACCTTGGTTTGTTTGACACAGTGAAACTTGTCTCTTTTTATTGGCCCCGTAATTTCTTTCAAACTTCATTTTGTCTTCATGTTTCTTCCATCTCATTCATCAGTCACATTCCGCATTCTTCTTGCAGATTATAGTTTTCACTCAACTTCTTTTTCCTCTGTCTTCCTTTTGATTTCCTCGTTCTTTTTCATTTCTACCGTATCCAACGACTAGCCTAATATGCTTTATGTACATTTATTTGTGTTCTTATCATAGACCAATTCCTTCTGGTAGCTTATTTTGGTGATTTTTTTTCACTTTCAAATGCAAAATATCGTTACCATATTCTTTTCTTTCTCTCTTCTTAGTTATGAACCCTTAAGTAATGACAGTGAATATACGATTTGAAGTTTTAGCTACTTATCTGTAAATTTTTTCCATCACGCATTTCGCCTCTCCTAACGCTCTACTTATTACTCTTGAATATTTTTATGTGTGGTTAATTTTTTCAACATTGAAGGTCATATTAGCTTGTTTTGATTACGCAGACTACTAATAATGCACCACAATTTTATGCTGTACACAGAACCCCAATTTGAAGTATTGTTGGATCGATTGACTCTCTCGATGTACACGTGAAGTGGTGAGACTTGAAGTTGACCTTTTTTTAACTTATATCGAGTCAAGTTTAATCACTACAAAATTTTACAAAAGTAATAGGTTTAAAGTTATAGAGAGGTAGTTTTCTTTTATATACAAAATCTAATTAGGAGTTTCACTGTGCTTCATAAGTTCTCCCTTTGTCGTTTTCATTACCGTTACCACTTGTTCATATGCACCAAAGTAGCCTGCTATATTCCAGCATCTCAGTTTTTCCACTCGGTATGCATTCGGCTATAATTAAAAATTTTAGATTTCTTCTGTCACCTACCTCTATCCTAACTTACCCTTAAATGAAATGTAAAAGCTACAGTGAAATGGGTAAAGCTGCTGGTATGAAGTTAAGATCTTCAAAACTGCGTTATTGGTGTCTGAGAAAAACAATGACATCGGTAGATACCTGGTAACAAAATTATTTTTGTTATAATTTTATTACTGATTTTTCTTATTGTACTACCATATGGCTAGTCACTTTCTTTCAATTCTTGTTTCTTTTTGAAGCTTTTTCTGTGCCCGGAATCTCCTGGCAGATTTCTAGTAACATACACTCTAAAGGTTCACTCTACATAATTTCTTCTAACACCTTCTTCATTTGCTAAGTATTTCTCTCTGTTTCGTTTTCTTTTTTCCCAGATTATGCATGTACTGCTTTGTTTATTTAACTCCTTGACCTATTGAATCTATTGACTATTGAATATGAGAGTCATTGAAAAAGGGCTTCATTACATAATCTCATGCATTGATGTTTTTCGTTTCAAAGTATTGTGGATTTTGAATCATAGGTTGATGGTATTTTATTTTTTAAATTTTTTAGCCTAAGCAATTTATTGACCTATGTTAAATATGGTACATACCATGTGTTTTACACTCTAGTTTTCGGTAAACTGAAATTGAAAACACTCGAAACAAAACCAAGCGATTTTTTTAACTGTACGAATATTTCCATTTATCGATATCTGATAGTTATAATGGTGATAGTCTATTAATAGCGTAAAATCTGCTAGTCTTTCACAGGACAAATTGGTTTTGATAGAGATTTACTACAGGTTATTACACATTACTACAGAGGTCTCATAATCTGTTTGCAGAACAGCCCTTTGTTAACTTTTTCTATCTTCAGATATGGAGTTCCCTACTTTTGTGATTTCCTACTCCAAATGTTTACCATTACTTCGTTCTCCTCGCTAAATAAATAATGTGTATTAGAGTTAAGTCAAATACAGTCCAAGCTGTACTCAGCGGTTTATTTAATTGTAATTATGGTAGATAACTTAAGAAAAGGAAAAAACATCAGTTTCAACAAATGGGAAATTATATTTTACGGCAAAAATTAAAGTTGCAACATCTTTCAAGATGCAAAATGTAATATTGTCTTAGAAATAAATATTGCAACCATTTATGCCGTTAGAAATTTAAAAGAAAATGTTCCGTTATCTATTTCTATTGTTTTTCGATTGAAGCCCGTTTCATTTTAAATAGGTATCTTTCCATTCTTCAATGCGTTTTCCGAGGATTTTATGGCGTTGAAAGCACCTTCCAACATATTTTCCCCAATATAGTTACGCATTAAATTTCATACATAAAAACTTTGTGGGTTCGTGGGTCAACACCAACATATTCATATGTTTGAATTTTGGCCTTAAGTGTCGTAATATTGGGCTTGTTGGAAATTTATGTCCTTGCACATACATGATGCCTACAGGCAAGATAGTCAAAATTATTTTTGAAATGTGTACTTTTCGGCCCGATTGCACTCCAGAAGCTAATTATATTCGCTCTGACAATGTTTTTGCCAGATTAATAGGGACCGGAAAATATCGCATCTTGCGATAAACCCGAATTTTCTGCGAAAATTCAGGATAAAGGCGAAATATTTGCGAATTAATAAATATGCAAAAATATGCTAAATGAGGTTATGAATGCAAACAACTTGTAGGAAATGGCAATAAAAATATCTCTATGTTTTTCTTTTTGAAATATCCCTTTTTATCCATTAAAACTATGATTACTATCACATGGGCATATCAAATTAGCATGTTTTCAACTTAAACGTAATAAAACACATATATGTGAAATGATTATTGAGCAGCGGAGCGTTGCTGCGCATTTTGATACCCTTTGTCAGTAAACAAAAGTGTTTGGGCACGCACTTGCATTCACATGGTGCATCAGTCTTGTGAAGCAGTGTAAATGCGAGACTGTACGAGGATTCAGGCTTTAAAACTTAGGTACAACTGGGTTATCCCAATTATCGACAAACACGATACACAGTTAAACTACGTATTTGCGTTACGGGAATTTACGTTTTCCCGCGATTTACAGCGTTTTTATCGGATCCCATCCCATTTTCTATATCCAGCGTATGCACAACACCGTGTTTACAGCATGACATTTTCCGCTTTCCCGCTGTTTGCGTTAGATGCGGGTTAGAATGCGATAGAATTCGAACTATACAAAATTTTAAAAACAAAATTCCCTTCAATGACAGTTATCCATGCATGCTAGTGTATATAAAACACTTTTTTACCCCGTTTCGTGCATATACACTTCAAAAACACAAGAGAGAGAGCATTAATGTACACCGTTTTTCGGAAGAATTTGAACTTGGCGGCATAGCGTGGCAGTACACAGCGCCACTAGTGACGGGAAGATTAAATTTTTACACCCGTCGTTTTGCCAGGAAAAGCTTATTATTATGAATGAATGCGTGTAGGATGCAATTTATAGTTTAGGAACACCTGCGGGAGTATATTTAAACTGTACCAAAGTTCATATTCTGAAGAATGAAAATGAATTTTTAACCAGACATTATGAAACATTAAAAATGGATTAACTGAACTGGTGGACGATAACAGTCAATCATTCGTCGGACCATTGCGCTGAATTCGTTCTACAGTTTTATTTCAGGTTACTACAAAACAAAACTTATTGAAACTTGTTTTATCACGTGTAAACCGCATTGAATAAATAAAATTATTTTGCCGAGAAATTTTTGTAGCTAGATAACTACTTTTGCTGGCCGGCCAGCGACGCAGCTCAATATTATCATGTTGTTTATGTTATCCTTAATTTCTCCGGAACATAAATTTTATTTTATCGGGAAATAGATGCAAACTACATGATTTTCAGATAACTCAAGGGTTTTCGGTTTACTTCCGCGTTCATTCATTCCTCTGGACGAAAGTTTCGTCGGCATTCCAGACGCCATCTTCAGATCCGAAGATCGCCTCCCATCAAATTTCCTTTGTCTTCTTTCCATGTATATCCTATATATTCGAGGTATATATTTTCTATATGTAATTTCTTATACTTCGAACCTGAAGATGCAATCTGGAATCTTCTAATCACCGTGGTAACCTTCTCCGCAATTAGAATATTTTCAATTTAGGCGTAAATAAAAGTTGTGGATTCTCATGATGCAACTCGAACTGATGTAAGGCACATCCGATTACCGTTCTCTACGATAAATACAAAGGTGCACAATCGCGATGTGATTCAGAAACATGGTAGACATACACCTACCGATAATGTGGACATGTGAGAGCTTTTTTTCGCTCAATAAGACAGACATCTGTCAAAAAAAAATAAAAAGTCCATAAATCTAGGTAAGAAGGAATGCCAACTTGAAAAGTGGTTTTTCAGTTCTAGATCGTAAAATATCGCGTGAATGGCTTCGTCATAAGAGAAAAGGAATTACACAATTTATAATTTTGGGAATTATGGACTTGACAACGTACAATATTTCAAATTCCACCCAAACCAACCCCATGGTTGGTTGGGTTGGTTAAATCAGTTCCCCTTCCCCATGGCTGGCTTGCTTTTTATGTAGGTACTTGAACCTGGAAGCAATTTTTAACATGATCAGTAGGTATTAGTATGAAGTCGTATTGAGTTCTAAAATAAATCAGCCGTAAACTAGGTAACATTGTTTTTAAATAATCATTTTTCCCAAGTAAATTAGCTAAAAACTTCGTGACAGTTTTTTAACTCATAGTCCCATGTTAGAAATATTTCTAAAGTGTCAAATTAAGTTTTCATAAAAGGTATTGCATGGATTTTAACAAACGTATTGATTGAGGTAATGATAAATTTGCATATTGTGCAGACAAGCTTAAGAATTGATATTAAATTCTAGGTTATTCGACGACAAAAAATAGATGATAATTTCAGGAAAATAAGTGCTAATTTCGTAAAAAATAGATGCTAATTTTGCAAAATATAGATGCTATTTTTTCCGGTCCCTATTATATCAATAATAATTTTGATCTAGCACCATTGCAGAGTAGTCCATATTTATCAACATGTTTTGAAAGAGCATCATCATAATGGGTCAAAAATCCTAAGATTGGTTCAACGGTGCTCTTCAATCACTTAACCTCTTTGTACTTAAATAATCCCCCCTAAGCTAAGGAAGGCCTCATGTGAGGCCTTCCTTAGCTTTGAGAGACTTTTTCATCTTCCGATTCACTCTTCGATAGTTTTCATCGGACCATCATATCTCAGGAGTTTTAGTTACAAGGTACAAGTTTTAAGCTAACAATTAACAATAATAATGTCAAACATGGTAGGGTTAGAATTATGTGTTTATAATTTCTAACGTCTTTTACCGTTTCGCTACGTTCTATATAAACCTGATTTTTACGTGAATTGCTATGAATACGTAATCTCGGAATCAAAAATAGCGTTGGTCATGTATGGTACGAATTACTGAAAGCACAATAGATTCACAACATTTTCGTGTATTATACAACTATTCGAGCAATCTTAGTTTTAAAACAGTAATCCATAACCAGAAAAAGAGTTTTTATATTTTCCTCTCTCTTGTGGTACTTGTCTCCATCTCACAGGTTTATTATTTGTAGTTAAATTTTGCAAAATCAATACAGATGGCAGAAGACAAAAAATATCTCTTAGTGCATTGAGTCATCAAGAATCAATTATCACGCATTCTTAACCTCTTATTCTCCATTTTTACGAGTATGTTAGCGATCACTTTGATTTTTCAAGCAAAAATACTGTAGAGCGTGTGACTTGATGTCAATATCATTGGCGTTTTTTGAAATAAGCTAGAGCATTTAAACACACAAATATTAGGTGAATGATAATATATGGTAGTTGAATAAAGAGCTTTCGGAATGTCGTTTTCCCTCATTTTTTATCCACTTAATTCCCATGCGGTTACTGCCTACAACATTCTTTTTTCCTCTATCACCTGATTATTTCGTCATTTGTCCCCATTCCCATCCCACGTCTCCAAATTCTTAACAATTTTTTGTGCCTGTCTGCACAATTACTGTCTGTAAAATTACATTTTTAAAGTGTAGCTGTGATTAATTACCTATAGAATGATCACAAACACAGAGGATAGGATTGAGCAAATACTTTTCGGCAATAGATTTTATCTCATAGTGAATGAAATATTTTTTCCATTTAGTTGGGCATATTTTGGCAATTTCGGTATTCATTGGATTCGGTACTATTTTCATTTGTCCTTGCCTCGGATCAGTGTCCAAATATGTTACTGAATAGGTTGCCATGAGTTCTCTTTAGAGATTTTACCAGACATTTTGCCTTGCACTTATTCCAGGACTTTTTCATTTAAAATCGGTCGATCCATTTTTTATCATTCTTTTGTAGCACTTCATATCAAAATGCAACAAGTCTTGACTTATCTGCTGCTATTATCATCCATATCTCATTCCCGATGCCGATTTTAATATTTAACTTTCACTTTTGTTTATAAGTACTTTCGTGTCTCCCAAAGAAAATCCTTGCCTGCATAAAGGTATATGGAATAAGAAATTAGATTTCAAAACAATAACAAAGTGCTAGATAGATATGTAAGCAACGACTTAAATCATCTGACTTGTTTTAGCATTTAAATCGATGTAAAAACAAAATTTGGGGAAAATACTGAGATAGTTTCGTTGAAATTAAAAAAAAATTTAGAACTGGGCTGTCATCATTATTTAAACAGTTAGAAGAAAGAAATTTGTTTCCAAGTTACTCAAATTAGTGCGATACGTATCTAGGGCTTTAGAGGTTCCCTTTTCCTTCTCCACCTTTCTCAACATATTACTGGAAATTTATTTCCCCTAACTGTAGATATGTAGTGAACTGGAGAGTTAAAGGAATATTTGATCTTATTGACAGAAAAGCAATCCGAGGCATATATTAGCAAAATGCCTACACTCATATTTTGGTTTCCTATCACTGCTCAACGGCGGCCACGAAATTATTTATCATGTTTCTTCATTCCTCCTCTTGACTAGGCTATTCTCTATTGTTTTTTTTGCTGAAACGGATACCGTCATCCTTGACTATGATCCGTATAAGATTTTGGTGGAAGGTCATAAGGATCTGGAAGATTGCACTCCACTTACTTTACAAAATTTTTCTTTCCTTGTCCGTCATTATCCCTTCTTTCACCACTTCTCTCTTTTTTACCCTCAACCGTTGGCTAACTCGTCCATCGTAAAGCTTGTTGCCAGTACTTGAAATATTTTCTTTTATCCATTGAATGGAATTCAAGTGAGTGCATAGTGAAGTTTTTCACACTTAATTTTGCCTCTGACTGACATGTGACCAGACCCTTCGGCTGAGCCACAAAAGCCGACAATGTCATATAGCTCACTTGTTCTCTACCCACTACCGTTCTCCCAATGTATATTAATTATGTCAATGCTATGCCATGCTTTTATATTATACCCCACTCTTTTATATTCTCTGTTTTCATTACTCCAGCATTAATTACCTCACATAGTCCTCCCATCCAGCATTGATCAATCCTAACATAATTGAAACTCCTCTCTTATTCTTAGCTTCTTTGCTCCCAGGCTAAGGTATTAGTGAAAAAAGCGTTTAGGTGAGCTTGATATTCAATTTTGAAAGCATATCACGAAGATGTTGCAAGACAGAGCCGTTACCGAAAGTCTTCCTTATATGAAAAAGTTTCTGGAATTGAAAGCTGAAATTAAAACTAATTCATTCATTAAAGGTTATGTGTTTCAACAAAAGTTCAACTTCCAAATAAACTTTTCCTGCCAATTTCTCGCTTGCAGACCTTATCACGCCTTCCTTCCAAAATCTGCGGGTGTTTAATCTTCACGCCTTATAAATTGGAAGCTATTCCAAACTTTTCCGTTTTAGCAGCTAAACAAATTGTCTTCCCCTCTCTCGTACCAATTCTCTGCATTTAAATTTTTTTCCCATGTGCGGATCTCAGCTTCCGCTCATTTAATGGCCCATTACGATATCCCATCCCACTTCCATGGCTGCCTACGATGTATCCGAGGCTTGGAGTAGGAGAGATGGAAAAAAAGTCACCCGCCTCTTTATCGCAACAGATTCGTCGTTCATAAGCGGAGGAAACTTTTCTCGTTTGGAGTGTTCCCGGAGAAAAAAGCCTTTCTCCGCATCTAGGCAATAAAGTATTCGGTTTTCACTTCTCTTCCTTTTTCAGTGCACCCCAGGCTCGGTTTTCTTACTAGGTCCAAGTCCTTCTTACCAACATTCCTGTGAGTCACGAGAGCGAGCAACCGCCCTCGCTTGCCCCAAATCCATACCACCGTCGCGGACGATTGCCCCATACTCATCCCACGAACGGTCTTGCGACGATCAGGGAAACATCCGTGAGGGTGGCTTAGTGCTTTGGAAAAACCCCGTTATGATTCCGTCTTGGCTTTCCCCATACGGAGTGAAAAATATGAGGGTTATCGTATACTATTTGCTCGCTGGATGGGAGACATCCGCTTCATGACTATTTGAAACAAGATACTAGATGAAAGCATTGAAGGAAGTTGAGCAGAAACTAGATGTATGAAGAAGAGATTTTTTCGCTAGCATTCGCGTCTTACCACTCCAACATAATTGCATCGATAAACATATTAATTTTCATTAAACGCTTTATGATTAAGGCTTACTCCTAATCGTAGGTAATAGATACTCGTTTCATTGAGTGTCAAAATTGTTCTGTATTAATTCATTTTATCGAAGTAATCATTGGGTATCGTTCACTCTTGGCTATTTTATAATGCAATGGAAACATATATAAAATATATTCCAAATTTTCGCACAGTCATCATTTTGTGATATTTATAATAGTCATTGGCCTATGATACTCTTTATGATACAATGATTGCCTTTACATATGATTTCAAGTATTCCGCCCTTAATAAAATACAGACGGTGTGTAACTCCAAATAACTTCATTGACAAGGTGTTAATGAGTAATATGAATGTATTTTGAGGTCAAAAAATAACTTTTATATAATTGATAGGATAATTATAAAATTAAGTATGTTTTCGTCATATTAACAATCGTAGTTTAAATAAAATGCTGATGCTATACATAGAATGATAATACATTTGTGGCACGCTCCATTCTATTCAAGGATTAATTGAATAAAAACTAGCTTAAGTATGCGAGTAGGTACTTGCCCCTTTTTTTAAAATCATAATTGATTAATTTAGGCAATATACATACTCGTTAGAACGTCTTTATTAATTAATCGGGGGAAAGAAAAGGACAAATATAGTAAGTGGAGGTAAGTATACCCTTTCGACCTTTTATTCTCCCTTTTTATTGCTGCCGTGCGACTCTGTTTGTTGTTTTGCAGAGAAAAAAAAATTGCAAGTGATCTGGTGGTATGAGAATACTCGTCACACGCGAACAAACAAGAACTCTGAGCGCAACTGTTTTAACATTTGCTATGTTCAGCACATCCCTTTGGTAATTAGACTGTGACATATTTAGGAATTCTGATGGATGAAGACTTATCATGGTTAAATCATATAAACAAGGTCTGCAAAAAATTAGTCCATAAATCGCTATTTCCTCGGCTAAGATCCAAATATTTCATCCCACATCTCCAAAGTCACAAATAGTATTCGCTTCACTTTTGCCACATTTTGAATTAGCATCTGAAGACGTATCTCAAGATTTTGCCCTAAAACTTCTGAAAGTATCTTTGAATGCATGCTTCTGGTTCCTCCTCTGGTATAATGTTATATTACCTAATGCATTAACAAAATATCTTTACAAGAACTTGGTTACAGACGTGAAATGCATCCTCTCTCTCCACCATACAAATTTTCAAAGCAAAACCGCACGTCATCACATTTCCACCGCTCAAAAACGATTTCTAAGAATGAATGCATGAAGAAATCAAAATCTGGTGGCTCCTCAAAACCTAATGACTATTTTCAACTAATAATTTATTATCACTGCCTGTTTTGAGTGAAATAAACTCAGGTCAACCTAATGGGGAGTTAATTCGCATTCGTTATTTAAAAGGGTGGTACGCAAAACACATTTCAAAATACAATTCATTGACAAATAGACATAAAGTTCCCCGAAGCCTTAATATATGTAAAATTTTCAAATGGAAATGGAAAAATATATAATGCACAGCTTACCCCCATCTCTGCATTATTTTTTATGTATATCATGTGAAATTACATTTCATATTCTTATCCTTGTGTTTACCTGCTTGACCAGTTTTACCGTGCATCCATTTGGAGTTTTTCCTCAATCTAGCCTCAAATAAGGTCTGATACTATTATTATTTAGTTCTACGTTTTGCAACCTTTCCTGCATATGTCAATCAACACGATCTTTTTACTTTTGAGTTTTTCAGGTCACCTCGATCGTAGTCTATAGCGTAGTCCTCAGCACTTCTGGAAACGTTATTGCTAAACTAACCTTATTCTCAATATAAAATTGAGTTATATTAAGCGTATTTAATCATTCCCATAGTATTTGTGACCGGAGAATCAGCTGTGAAGTGGATTTCAATCATCAGCCGATTTTACTTGCTAATGGCCACTTTGAGACTCTTAGATAAAGATAGTTTTGCAGATTATCCTCAACGTTTATGCTCAGTAATAACTAAAATTAAAACTGAACAATTATAAACCTTGTTGGTAATGTTTGAGCTGCGTACTCAAATCACAGCCAGACAGATAGATAGATAGATAGATAAGAGTCTTTATTGGGGCGAGATTGAGACTAAAATGTCCCTTCTTCCACCTAACCCGTAGTCAATGCATGAAATATAGCACATATAAACATTGTTCTAAATACTCAAAAAATATATAAAATTACAATAGAAAAATAATTTAAATTACAATGAGGAAAAAATAAATAAGATAATATGACAACGAAAAAAAAAATAATATGAATATTAAGATGAACGAAAAAAAACGAAATATGAATATAAGGTTTCGATTAGGAAAACCATATAAAATCAAAGTGGGTAGGGCTGGTGGGTAGTGGCCAAGTGGGTAGATCTGGTGAGAAGGCAAAAATTCAGTTAGGGAACTGGACCCTACTTTGTTCTATGCTTGAGAATGTTTCTCTATATGCAGTCCACTGAAGTGCATTGATTTAGTTCAATTGTCATTCCTGGCGTGAATCTCAATTGATTATAAATTATACTTTCCCCAAATTATGGTTGTATTTTTTCATATGAGCTATTTTAAGTCATTGAGAATTTATCCTCACAGGAATAGTAGTTAAATTCTTTATCGGTCATGTTGCGAATAAATCTCTAAATGGCATGCAATAGCACTAAAAATTTGAAGTTTTAAGAATGCATATTTGCAAATAGATCCCACTCTCACTTCTTGCTTTACTTTTAGTCCAATTGCAGAGCACTTCAATGTGTACTACCTGAATTTTCATTCTACTACTAATCTTCCCAGCAAAGAAGGTTCCGCTAAAGAGATCTAAGCAGCCGTCTGCGGTAAAAGGCACATTAACGGTGCCGCTGCTTGTGCAATACTCGCAAGAACATGATCAAGAGTTTAACTAAGAGAGTTTCAGCGTTAGATGATTATATGAGTGGAGAAGCTAACAACTAAATAAACATTGTCCAATATGGCGGTATATTTTTTTCATCCGAAACAAATAAATTGGAAAAAAATATCTCAAGGAAAGTGTGTAGAAAAAGTGCAGTGGATTTAGGTACCATTTAGCTTTGAGACTAGCCCATGAAAACCCATTTTTTCAGTGGTTACCCACAATAAATATAGAACTTCCAATTCCTAATTCTTTTGTTCACCATATTTTGGATTCTTAACTCTCTCTATACTATCTATCAAAACGTATACTGCTGTTTGGATTTCTCTGAGCGTAATATAAAATCAAATTATAAATTCACTCTAGCAGATATTCCACAGAAAAAAAAATCATTCGCCTTGACTGCGACTTGAACTCGGACCCCCTGCTTTTCCAGACAGGTGCTCTCCCCCTTCAGTTCTTGGGTTTACGTCCCAGTCAATGCGAAAGAGTTTTTCTCTGGGGAATATCTGCTATTGCGCAATTTCAGCGGGTAACGTAGTTAAATTTCCGCGACTAGTTCACGAGCGTTGAATTTGTCATCAAATTAAAATTGTTATCCCACTAGGTGAGGTCTTTGGCCTTTCTTTCTCACTTCAGCCTACCACTATTAGTTTTTCTGCCTGTGTCTCTGGCGTAAAGTAATTTACATTTTTAAATTATTATTTTCCATTTATTTAAAGCTAACGCCGAGATTTCCTACGCTCTATTTTCAATTCAAAACAACAAACGCTGCTTGCCACCATGCAATTATCAGAGGCTAGACTTCTATACTAATGGGTAGTCTCATTGTGGTCAATGCCCTATACCTTTTGTTGAATATACCTTATTTCTGCTTCATAGTTTAATTTTAAACCGTGGAAATACTCTTGTGAATATTCCATCGATTTCAAAGTTTCCTTTTTTGGTGGAAACCTGAGACTTTTCGACTTGTCCTTGACATTGTCATCAGTATTATACGTAATTAATACTTTTATGGTAATAATTATGTATGAAATCAATTATAATCGATGTATTATCATTCCATTAATATGAAAGTGTTTATTCGTAGTTAAAGCTGAAACGAGAAATTTTAATAAAATAAATGTTATGCATGAAATGTATTTATTAAATTATATACTTACTATATATATATAGATGTGCTACTGAGAGACTAGGTTATTTGTTGAGCTTAAATGGCTATGTTTCTTGATTGTACGAAATGATAATAAGTTAGGTTTGTTATAATTATGCTTTCCTTTGCTCCATCTCATATTTTGTTGATAAAAATAAATTTCTTTGCTGAGTTTAGATTTATGGAATGATAATTTTAAGACCATATCGCAGCCAAATGAACATTCAAAAAGGCACTAAAATTTTAATGACCGGAGTATCTTTTGTTTGGGCCAGAATTTTAATAGCTACGCGAATTCACCTGCGGTTTATCGTACCCCTAAAGGGCCATCAAACGACCTTCTGCTATCTTTTCCCCGCGTCCTCTGAGCTCGTCGCTTACCAAGCAACCCCTTTCTCAAGCAACCTATCTTTCTCACCCGTAAAAAATGATGAGATCCACGAAATGTTTTTAACGTAAATCATACTGTTGGGCTGAAAAATATAACTGTGTACTACCTACAGTAAACGTTTTATATAGAATCGACAATATTCTAAAAATAATAGATGCTCTGGAAAAAGTGTGTGAGGCATTATAAAGTGGAAAGAATTTTACGCAAAGAAATAATAAAGTAGTTTTTAATATCATCTTCAGTGGTAAAATTATTCAAAGTTATTTCAGGGGATGATTTAATGCAACCATTATTTAACTATTGTTGACTTTCCTCTTTTTAGAAGCTAGTTTCACTACAGTGAAACCTGTCTAGAGACGGCTCTTAAAAAAGAAATTTACCGTTCTACCATTACATTTTGAGAGTTGCTCGTGGTAATTGTGAATTAACAATGAGCCATGAAAATGCAAAAGATGAACGTGGCAACAGTATATATATATAATAAATGAGTTAATCCCTGATGTTGCGTTTCTAATTATTATGCAGCAGCTTTCCCTCTGCATCAAATCTTGTGTTAGATGAGATACGTTAATTGCATGGCTAAAGTTTGAAAAATATCACCTTTTTGTCAACTTCCTGCTTTCTCAGTTGTCCATTCATGGATATATTTTGTTCTTTGCGCAATCAAAATGTGGCCACAAACTAATATCTCTCATGGACTTAACTTAGGTAAGACATTCCACATTTTCGAGCCGGGTCGATGTCAAAATATTGACGTCATACGGTCGAGGTTCGATAATATCCAGTCCTCCTTGGTTACTTTCCCCTGCTCTCCGCGGAAGGCGTTCCGAACCCGCTCTGAGAGCGGCAATGGCTCATAAGTCTCGAGTGCTCCCTCTAGCCATGTCCAATACATTACTTCGCCTCCCCCTTTCCTTGGCGCAGTTAAGACAGTAGAGTTCCCTCCACACCGCATAAAGCGTCGGGCTTCGTTAAATTCTGCCATTGGCTTATTCTCTATGTAGATGGAGAGAGAGAGGAGAGGCGGGGGAACTAACTCCACGAAAGCCAACCATGTCCTTCCACGCCCACTGGAATTCCTTCATTTCCGTTCGAAGGTGACGCAACTGAAAGTGAACTTTAAAGGGACTAGGTATCTTAAGGGAATTGCCAAGTTTTGAAGGCTCTTGAGAAGTCCGCGAGGAAGTTTCGAAAGGGGATCCTGCTTTGCATCGAAGGCCAAATGTTCGAAAACGAAATTCTCTTGAAGTTCTCATAAGATCACCGCCAATTTGTGCTGAACTGAGATTAACGCCTTGGTGGCATTGGCAAATCATTGCTAAAATGTAGAAACACATCTGAACACTCGTGCGTCATGAAAGGGAATAGGCTAACCTTTTAGGCTTAGTTGACTGGAGACTCGACTAGCTATTTTCATTTCGATATAGATATGCTGCATTCTTCAGATTATGCATAGATTTATTTTATAAACTGATAAAATCGTGATTTCAATCTATCCGGAACACATGATTAGACGTGATCTGATTCCATGGGCTGGCGTAGTATGACTCCAAGAATTGATTGTATGTACTTTGATTTCATCTGGTGTACGTAGAAAAAAAAACTATTTAAAAGAGTGCAGACCTTTAAATAGTTTATTTGGTAACTTTGAATTTGCTAAGATTTGCCTAGACAGTTTTACACCTTTCATTCGCCAGTCTTTCCGTTAGAAAGACTGGCGAAAGAAATATTCTTTAAACTCCCCGTGATTCCTCATTACCCTTCGTAGAATTCTCCAAGACTAGGTTTACCAGAAGACTTTTATGTAAGTGTTTTTAAGGACGTGCCGTAGATATTTGGATTGCTGTCGCAAGTATCGGCAAAATGAAATTCAATATCTAACATTTCTTGATTGATTTAATGAACTGAATTCCGTACAATTTGTCCACATTCCTATGAAAACTGATTTTAGAAACTATTGCTATAAGCCTGATTTTAATCCATCGAGAACGCATGATTAAACGTAATCTGATTTCAATGGCGGGCGTAGTATGACTCCAAGGATTGTAGTTTAATTTCATATGGTGTTTCATTTATTTTAGAAACTGTCCCCGAATAAACTAGGGATTTCATAATTAAATGAGAGAAAGAGTACCTTTAGCTGACATAAAGTAAGCAGAGAGACTCTGCTAACTGTGTCCAAAGGTTTCACCCTTAGGTAAGCGTATTTTCTTACAATCTGATATGTTCCTACCAGTCAAGAGTTTTTTCCACACCCATATACTTACAACACTGGCCCATGATGAATGTGACCGATAACTTTTGCCCAGCTTTGTCCAACAGTTTAACTCCCTGCGCCCTCCTGATGATGTCATGCACCCGCTACCCCCAAGATCCCACAAACATAAATCCCGTAGCACTGCCGATGGACCCTCTCTTTTCTGTGAAGAAAACCATGGTTTGTTCATTTTAACTCAGTTAATTATTCACCAACTATTATTTGTATCTTGGTTATTATTTTTACAATGGCTAAATTTATAACAATCCATTCTTCCTACCTTACGGAATGCGGAAAATCCCCTTCCCATTTTACAATACGTACCATGTGGACAGTCCCTTCAGTGGAATTGTGATGCATTAGTAATTTTTTTTCAAATATGCTAATAGCAACAATATGTGCTACAGTATTCCCTGTAAATGCGGGGAATTTTACATTGGAGAGACATGCCACACCACTGAGACCCGCATCAAGGAACACAAGAGATGCATCAGATTGGGCTACTCTGAAAAGTCCGCCGTCGCCGAGCTCATCCTCAACAGGGACCATCTCATAGCAGTTGACGACGCTAAATTACTTAGCAGACCCTATGGGCATTGGGACCGTATGACCAAGGAGGCGATTGAAATCAGATTGCGGGTGAACATTTTCAACCGCGCCGCCGGATACGCCTCAGCAACTCTTGGAAACCAGTGCTCCGTAAAATACAAGAAGAAAGAGGGAAGACTCGAACTAGTCAATCAGGAGTGACCTGAGCCGGCGCATAGAGTATATATACCCGACAGGTTCTTGGACACGACACTCTGAGGAAGATGGCAGGGTTATCTGTCGAAAGGTTGGCATCGCCATTTCGGTGACCCAGTAGAGAACCCGAGAAGACTTCACCAGCTAACAACAATATCATAGATTGATGATAGATCAAAATGATAAGAGATCAAAATGCTATGCGATTGCATTTGATCAATGTATGGGTGAAACCTGCTTTTTATTGATGGGCATCGAGCATATTTGTAACTTGTCGATTCCATTGATAACTGTTACATCAGTTTATCAGACTAAATAATATTCTAGATAGTGCAATGAAAATAATGTTCTCAAGCAGTTAAGGCATTTATTGCTACAGTATCATGTTTTTTCTCCGATGTCGTTTGCAGTAATATATTTACCTGCTCTATATTTCACATTATCACTTTCAAAACTATGTTGGAAGAGACTGAGACTGTAGGCTATGTTTCTTATTCTTATGTTTCTTTTCATCAATCAGACGGAAGAGAGGGAGTTTAAATACGACAAAAAATAAAATTTTGCCGGCCCTGTCCAGGCTTTTTGGATGGGTAGGAAATATGCTGCTGGAAAGCGTAGGAAATTAATCTGGCATCATTCGCATACGAATAGATGGGTACTTTCTTCCTCCATAGTGGTAGTACCTCAGATCATATTTAGAAAACAGATTAAAGGTTCTGAAATACATAATGAGCAACGGTATATCAAATAATGACTGTCCCCGAGTAAGCCATGAATTTCATCAAGCAAATGATACAGTGTTTATCCTTATCTGACCTAAATTTAGGAGATATATTCTGCTAATATACATGCAAAGGGAGTACCAAATGCGAGGTTTTAAAAAACAAATACATTTCGTTTTGAAATTTTCTAGTGATCGCCAGAAGTAATCTCATTGGAAAAATGGAAATGATAGGTATATTTCACATGCTTGAATAATGAGATCGTTTACCTATTTAAAGAAAGATATTTAGTTGATTTAATAGTCTTCGTGCCGTCACTACCACGAGCCTTGGCTTTCCTCTCGTGAGCAATCCCACTGGTTGAAAACCCTCATACTGGTGAAAACCTCTCGAGGAAACCTTAGTTAATTTTAATGTTCTCATAGCAAAAGGAATCTTATTCAACGTGAGTAATAATCATTACGCTCAGACCATTGAAAAACTTCAGCGGAGAACCTTTTAGGCACATACGGATAGTTCAATAAAGTAAATTAATCTTCTATGGCAAATTCCCTTTGATAAAATGATACTCTCAGTAATATAGTTTTGTAAAGGAAGGAGCTATCTGTTAGTGGGACTAATTTCCCGGAGTTGAAACTAACGGTACTTACATGCAAATTTCAGTTATTGTTAACACGCCACACGTCTTACCATGTCCGGAATCACCCTTCTGTAGTCCCGGCAAAAATGGGGCCATTTCAAAGCTGCCACTGGAATTATTACGACATAAGTCCACTCTCAAAGTTACACAAAAAAGAAGTAGGGACTACTCAAACTCCACAAGTTTTTCTGCTTGTGTTCCACCTTTATTCTGCCCCTTTCTGCCACATGCATTCCTCCCTCTCTCTCCCTACCTGCTTCTTTCCACTTCCCGTCCTTCCCTTCACGCGCTTCCCTGTCGATTAGAGTTGATGGCCGATCTTTCTCCCACTAGTTTCCAGGGAAATAAATGGAAAAAGGAAGAAAAGGATGGTTCCCCTCAAGAACTGGGCAGACCCGAGGCGTGGTAGAAAACTACTCCTTCTTTCACATTTTCTGGCCCTTGAACACAATCGGATGGAAAATAGGTAAGGCTGGCTGCGTAGCGGGATGTAAAGGTTCAACTGTAACTTCCTTCGTAAGGATTTTTATTCCAAATGCCCACTACTGTGCCCACGACATGAACTGGTGTTGAGGTTTTAATTTCGATGGAATCCATTAATACTCTTCTGTAGCCCGTCTATCGCTTCTGCTCTTTAAATGTCTACAAAAAGAAATTGTCTATTTGTAGCTCTTTGAAAGAGCTACAAATATTGAAAAATAAGTGAATACCTGCTCGTAGCTTTGCAATAAGGAGGACAAATCTAAATATATTTTGAGAGGATCTTGGGGAAATACAAAAGTATTCCTATTTTCTTCTTGATTATCTGCTAATATAGTGAGCATCGTTTATTATGTATTTGTTATTGCACTTTTTAGCTATAGCATTTTTATTTTATAAGTTTATTTTTGGCAAGTGCAATAAAAGAGACGTCTACTGAAAACTCTAAAAAGGAGACGGAACAGCTTGATCGGTCATATCTTAAGATATGATAGTCTGATGAAGAAAATCGTCGAACGACAAGTAAATGGGAAGAACGAAAAAAGAAGGCCCCGTAAGAGATGCATATAAGAGGTCGTGAAGGATGTAAAAGACAGAAATTATGTTATTATGAAGAGATTGGCCGATAGAAGAATCGAGTGAAGGGCTGCGTCAAATCAATCATAGTATTGTTCACCGATGATGATGATGAAGTTTATTATTTTCCACAAAGAGTATTTTGTGTTTTTTAAAGTAGTGAGTCCGTCTGCTTGGACGGAATTGTTTGATTAGCCCAGTATTTTGCTACTAAAATTTTTATTAATATAATAGCACGTTTTTCACTTATTCTAACAAAATATATCTCCTTTTATATATTATATTCTTCACGTTTTGACACTCGCAGCCATGTTTCGTGTTTTACCTATTATTCCTCGTTATCCGCTCTTAAGGAGTTAATTCTACATTCTAATGTGTAAAACGTTGCTTTTCCGCTTCATTTTAAGCAGTTTCGTCATCAGTATGAATATTTCCTAATTTATCCTCTATCATAAACTCATATACAAGCATTATCTTGACGTGGTTAGCATTTGCTCTTAATCTCACTTTTCTCGCGGAGGTTGCGATTTCAATCTCAATAACTGGCCTAATTTTCAACGTCCGCCTCAACACAAACTTTTTTTTTAAATTCCGCCTCCACCACCTGAAGGGGAACATGGTGAGAGGTTTGAGAAAAAAAATGTTCTTTATTTTCTGAGGATCATTTCCATTTGTATGAAATTCACGTCCACCCGTAATTACATCTCCACAGCACCGCGCCTGAAATTAAAACATCGTTGTTGTTTCCCCCATTACAAATGCACCCCCGGTTGAAATTATTACTCCAATAGAGATACGAGCAAAGCTGCATTCCACAAAAGGGGCTAGGGAGAAAGGGTGAAGGTTGGGAAATAAATTACGAGGATGAGGAAGGAACACGTACACGCGCGCGAGCACTAGCGCCGAATGGATAACGAGATGATCTCCTCCAGTCTACTCCAGGAAATTGTAAAAGTCCCCCTCCAGCGACCCTCCAGCCCAGTTCCACCTACCCTCCTCCCTTGACCGGGGTGGTGTGTTCGGGCGACTGCTCAGCATCGGGAGGAGAGGCAACTGTCTCCAAAAACGAATGTCGTCTTAGCACGAACCAAACCCATGTGCGCTCAAGGACTGGAATTGGCGTTAAATGCTCTAGTCTGGAGAGAGAGAGAGAGAGAGAGAGAGAGAGAGAGAGAGAGAGAGAGAGAGAGAGAGTGGAAAACATTAATTGGGTGAGTGCTGGGAAAAGATTGGGAATGGGGTCATTTACCATATTTTTATTGCCAAATGTGATAAAGCTTGTAAAATAAAAAGACCCATATTTTTCCATTATTCGATCTGTTGAGTCTTTCTCGAGTAATAATCAGCGATAAACTTGTCCAACCCTTTCGGAAAAATAGGCGTGCAAACAACTGGTACGTCATCCACTTCGTCTAGTCACGACTAAGACTGGGGAACACTTCGCTCAATGGCAATAGGGGACACGCAGCTAACACCACCATTCGAATAGGTTGTATGACTCCATGCGCATTATTTAAAAAGGCATTCGGCTACATAACAATTTGTGAAAAGCAAATGCATTTCTAAATAGTTTCAGCCACACCAAATTGTACACGGAAATATTTTTCTGCCCAATTGCTTAGGGTTATTTGCAGGTTTAGACAGGATCTCTTCAGTCAGACCTCCCCTCCCTACCACAGCTCCCCTCTCGTCCTTCCTCAACACAGCCAAGGAGGGGAGGTGGATGACGTAGTTATCCGTAACGCAGCTCGTTCGGTGGGTGTCGCCTGTTCCGTATTTTAATTGTTGATTTATGAGTGAATTACTCTGATGAGAAGATTAATTATTTCACCAAAATTCATTTTTCGTTTCCATCTAACGATTTCGTGTATGAAAGAGCGATTTCGGTTCCGAGTAAACTCCCTCATTCTCCCGATGCAAATGCACTTTCAATTCGTTTCACAAGGATCCAATGTCTTGTGCCCCTAGAGGCTTAATTTGTGCAGGTCATTTGTAGCGCATGCTGTAAGTAGTAAAGTTGTCCAGAATGAGCCTAAAATGTCATTTGAAGCAGTTTAAAAAATTACTACCTTTTCATCCTAGAACTCAGATTTGTTGTTTATATTTCGTTTCTTTCATGCCAATTAGAGCTCTTAACTTTTGCGTAAATTTTATGGAAAAGTTATGTTGATATGCTTAGTGGTGTACATTTTGAAGATTAGCCTTGTTGGTGACGATAGAGAACCAAAGACGTGAAATTCACACATTAGAGAAGAGCACAACTTCCTTTTTTCTGTGCTGCCTGACAAGGCAGCACGCAAAACGTGTTAAATTGTATAAAAAAAAAACAAATTTATCACGAATCCCTTTAAAGTTCCGAAAGCATCAAAAATAAGCACTCAGTCGTATATGAGCGTCACAAAGAATAGATATTCATAGAACGAGTAACCATAGAGCTCGTAGGTGTTTAAAAAGCTACATATTTCAGTATGATTAATCGTTTTACCATTTTAAAGAGCTACTATCTTAATTTCCGTAAATAATGTAGTCAAAAAATAATTTACTTGGCAGTATTTCCCGCTAAAAGCTGTTTTGATTTATGTACTTTGAACTACCATATACCGCAATCTAGTGATAGTCATTGCGGAAATCAGTGTTTAGATTTAATTTATGATGTCACCCTTGCGTAAGCATCCAATTCTTAGGATACCAATTGAAACGTTTCCATTCCTTTAAAAGTACACCGACTTTAGCTAGATATCTTAGCCAATCGTATATCACGACTTGATTATCTACAGAAAAACTGGGTAGTTATACTTACAATTAGATGGAAAAACTATTATGCTTACCAGAAGCAATATTAATTTCACAGTGGTAGTTGGAAAGGTACCATCATAAACATTTAAATCTCACATGCCCTCATAATCGAAAATTGAGCCTGCAAAACCTTCCATTTCGTAAGGAACGCTCGAGAGATAAATGGAAACCCTTAGTTAATTAGTTAAAGTGACTGTTTAGGTGCTTTCCAACCTTTTTCACCTACGCTATCATGATAATCACCTCACAGTTTTTATTGCTGAGTATATTCATCGCCGTCTCTAACGCTGAAATTGACATTGAGCAGAGAGACAGCATTGAGAGAGCTTTACTCTTCCTCTTCTACAATTTTAAAATTGACTCGTGACATAAGGCTACATATCCTCTCGGAGGCTCGAAATGAGGAAATGTAGATGTAGTACTCCGCGCTGCCAAATGGCTGGCTCGTACTGAGTCCGTATTTCCTCCGTAGCTACATTTAGCATATCTTTACGTTGGCGATGAAAGTTTTCATTATTCCCGCCGTAACAATGGCTCCCAGTGGGGGATAGATTTTCGTGGACGCCGCGCAAGTTTTCTGAGCTGTCTCCTAATTCACCATGAACGCCATCTCTCTCTCTATTTCTCCCTTTTTCTCTTTGTTCACCCTCCAACCCTCTTCCGCAGGAGGGAGGGAAGGAAGGGGAGGATTTGTGAGAAAGATACCAAGGGGACCCGCCCGCTTCTCACAGCTCGGTGTTCCACCGCAAGCAGAGCACTCGAGATGAATTGGGGAGAAAGAGGCTCCTTATCCCGATGGTATTCCGCGTCGTTTTTGTACCTTAAGATGAGGAGAGAAGGAATTCGTCTTAATGGTGAGCCGAGCGCGTGAATGAGCAGTTTTTAACCTTTCTCCAGTTCTTCTTGTCGTCATGCAAATTAATTATCATTTAATTTTGCGGAGTAGTCTCATTTAGCAAATGAATTCGATGAGCACACAGCGGGAACAGCCTCGGGTATCCCAAATGACATCCACAATCAAATGTGAGTCTGAGGTGAAGAGGAAAGATTTCTCGATTTCCGTCAAGAAAATGAAATGGAATTCACGAGGAAATGATGCGGCTGTGCAAAGTATCATTTTGCTTAGGGTGGAGCAGCCTATTTCGATATCAATGTGACATTTGAATAAACGTTTATCACAAACGCTGAACAATTTCGCTTATGAAGGTTATTGTGTCAGTAGTTTAGAAGTAATATTGGTAACTTGGTGCCTTATTGTGATAATAATGGTGTTTAAATGTTATATTGATGAATTCCTTGACTTCAATTCCATGCCCTTCTGCTACTTTTACTATCCAATACGCATTTTCAAAATGGAACCCCCATGTGAATAGCAGTCATTGACTTTGACTTTAAGTGCTCCAAATTTTCAGGTTATTCCGCATCGTCAAACCCAATTGCGAGTAAAGAGGTGCCTTGGAAGGGATTCAAAATCTCACTCTTTTCTTTGCCTGGCCGGTGTGCTACCGACATTGCTTCCGCGGCCTGCTCTATTTACACTAGTAGAAACTCTATTAAGATTTTCGTGGAAAGTTCGCAATCCTTAATACATTATATATACAATATTTTGGCCTTCAAGCGGCGCAAAATATCTCTTAATTCCGTTCATCTTTTATGATCACCTAGCACTGTGGTAGATCGTTGGTGAAAATCCGATGAGGTAGTTTTGTGCAATGTATGTCGCAATATTTTACCTAGTGGAAGTGAAGTGGATTCAACGTAGAAGCAATGAATTCCGTGTGAGAGTGCCCTGGGTCTCATGCTTTATAGGAGTGAATTCGGATAACCGAAATCACGAGGATCCCACCAGAAATTTCCATCGTATGTCCGAGATCACTCTCCACAGGTATCAGCATGGATTCTACCGATATTTTCCACTGGACAGATGCACAATGCAATATTTCACTATCAAATCAATAACTTTTTTGGATTATTTCCTGAGTCCTCGAGCCTAAAAGCAATGGATATTAGGCTCTAGCACGATTTCTCAATAAATTACATTAATTATTATAACCTAATGCTGTAAAATTTTTTGTCTTTGAATGAAAATTTTGAATATCTCTTTAGATTGATCAAGGACTAATTCGAATAAAACAAATCAAGCGAGTTTTCAAGTTAAACCTACAACTTTGTCCTCTAATTTTTTCATGGAAGTAACTTTGTTCATTGTTTTTCCTTGTACCTGTGACTGGTATAAGGTAAAATTAATGAATTATCTGGAGTTATCCCGGCATATAATGCTGGTGAAGTCTTCGGTAGAAAACCCGTGAAGACTTCACCAGGTAAAATTAATATTAAGCAGTCATAATACAGAAGTATAAACCCTTACTAAATGCAGTAACAGCAATTAGAGACTTGAAATGCTTCTACAGAAAAGGTTATATCCCACCTTTTAAACTAATCCCTCAGTAATAATAAAGAGTATCTTATCCCAGACCCTACAGTTATGGTATTGCTGAGTCAACGCTTTAAAGGCCGAGCTATTGTGGTAAAATATTATTAAGCAGGCTAATTTCTGTTCCTTTTGACCTAAAATTATGAATTGAAGGCCAGCTTCTGAATATATGCTCCAGAACCAGTTGCAGAATCCCTATATGTATACTTTCTTTCTCATGACTATATTGATTTGACATATATATCTAATCTTAAATATAACCTCATAAACACTTGTGTAAAGAGCACCATTTTTTCTGCTGATAGCAACAAGTTTCATGTTTTCATCTGGGTGAAGCGACATACTCAGTATTTCTTCTCCATCAAATAGGGATACAGTTCTTAGTCTATGATGTCTACTTTCCAGGATCCTCTAAACTTAAATTTTATCATTCAAAGCAATCAATATCAAAGTTTCTTCCTCCATGTAAACAATACTTATTTTGCTCATTCCTTTCACATCGTAAAAATCGTCCCAAATTATGTCATATGCCGGAAGCCGTGCATTATGAGAATAAAACGGGAAATTCAAAAAATATTTTTTCCTTTAAAATATTTTGCAAAATTTATAAATTCACGTCTGATTCCATTATTTATCTGTAGTGCAAGACGAGTACCGGGCTTTGAAACCAAACTCTGTAGTAGTATATCTCATTTAACATTCCAACAACATCATCCAATGGTATACCTCCCGAATAGTGATCAGACAGAAAGGAACATAGAAATAAATATTATGTTATGCAGTGAATCATTTTATTAATATGCATATTTTAATTAGGATTAATAATTAAAAATATGGTTATTTTTCCATTTCGATTTTAACCATAATTCTGGAAAAAAAATCAAATGAAAAGTGGAAGCTGACTAAAAAACAATATGTTTTTTAGACAGCTTCCTCGGTGATAAAGCACATGTAATAAATGTGAGAAGTTGAATAAGTATATAAGCATCAAAACTTTCTTCGTGTGTTCTGAAACAAAGGCTGATGAAATGAGCAGATTTCCATCGACGATCGTGAGGAGTGCTTATTAAATTAAGATCTTTGAGCGAAAAGGAAGGATTTCAACCTTTTCTACAGCTATGTAAATGAGTCTGAGTGTTTTCATGTTGCAAAACTGCAAACCCTCCTTGCTTCCCACTCTCCTCTCCCTTTCGCACATTTCCCTACCGGCATGAATGAGGGCCGTGGACTGCCCTGTCATAGCGAGGGTACAACGCGGCATTCTCCCCTCGAGGCACGCCCCTCCTCCACGGGCTAAACTTCCCCACGCTCGCGTGCCTCGGTCACCTGTCAGAGGAGGACGTGATGGAGTGCACCATTCGCGGAGCTTTTATGACGCCTGGTCGAAAGAAGGCCTGCCGTGCGCGGCGCTGCCCTTCCTGCATCATAGTGCTGACGTCTCTGATCAGTAACTCAGTCCCAGAAGGCAAGAAAAATTCCATTATGTGTCAAATACATCCAGAGTATACACATGCTGGCGTGGCGTGGAGTGCATCGAGTTAAATATATACCGGATCGAATTCGTAGTCAGCGACTATTTTAGAATTCTAGTTATGATTGGTTTGTGTTAATTGTTATTAGATTACTGAATAACTGTTCCAATATCTGAGGGAGTAAGCCAAGTTGTTTGCTTCAAATAGGATACTTGGGTTACTGGGAAACTATGGTTATTGTTAGGGAATTAGAGGAAAGGTGAAGTTGGCATTCTGCCCCTACTCAATTTTCCCATTCCCGAATAGGCGGAAATTGCCCTTAACTATTCATGTAATTTTGAGCTCCACAAGATATGCATATTAGTGAAGACACCCATTAAACCGTTTACAATAATTCTGATAGTACAGGTTGGGTGATAAGTTTTATGAAACATGTAGGACTCCCTCGTTTTATATGGACCCTAAACGAGATTGTTTTTGGGTAATGATATATGTTTCAATCATAAAATCCTATCATGGAACAACCAATAATATACAATAAACCATGACGAAAAGATCTACTACTACTAGACTAAATATACTTACCATTAGTATTTGAGTGAATCCCTCTGTGGCCGATAGCAAATTCATAGGTGGATGCGCCAAGAACCCCAATCTCAAACGTGCTGTCATTTCTGAATACACGATCTGAATTTCATTTTTAAAGATCTTCTGGAGAAAGGTTCTATGGGAGATTGAATTACTGGCTAGAATTCAAAACGAGGATGATATTTGTTTGTATATCTACTGGATATATGATTATACTCATAGTTAGACTAAAAGTCAAAGCCATAAGTAGACTCATAATTATGCACATAGCTCATATACTCATAGCAAAAAGGTTTAATTACCTAGTATTCCTATACATACTAATCACCACTTTGAGTTTTTATTGAAATAAAAAAATGCACAATGGTCATTTTTTCATTTGAAGTGTGAAGATTTATTATAATTTTGTTTGAGCTGTATTTATATAAAATGAAAGATATTTTTTGATAAACACCAAAATTGCATAAAACATTAGATTATAAGATTCAACAACTAAATGGAAATATTTCATCTCCGTATGATGAGATTCGCATTCACATTGTTTAGATATTATTTTCCGTTTCATTGCCAACAATAAGTGTTTGAGGATATCCGATATAAGAGTCTAGTGGAGCGCTGTTGCACCAATCTTAATTTTGCCGACTGATGATAATGAAATATTTTAAATAGGTTACGAGAAATACTTTGTGAAACATTTTCCCTCTGCCTACCAGCTTCACTGTTACGATTCTTCTGAACAATATAATGCTAAAAAAATGTTAAAAGTGAATACTAGGCACGAATTGATCGTTACGTTAAAAACCACCCGGAAATAGCGATAATAAATGAGAATAGAATTTTGTAAAAGGAATTAAATAGTTTTCACCACTTGGATCCAAGCACAAAAGTGATTTGTTAAATGATTTGAATTATCCGACGTTTTCACGGAGCAAATCGATTTTACTATTACACTGGAAAACACTAAATTTGTTGACTTAGGTCTGACACCATTTCTTGACTAACTTATGGGTTCTGAATCCAAAAATTACTTCAGTTTTTGTCTATCACGTCAAATTTTTCAGCTACAGGTTACCCTCTCTTTATTCCAAAAGTCACTCAAAATGTGCATGCAAAGGAAAGCAAAGGAAGATATTGTCAAATATACTGTTCATAGAGTAAAATTTTATTCATTCAAAGTCTATGTATAGTCACTTGGACAAATTAAAAAGTAGTAAATTGACAAAAAATAGCAGTGAAAGGCATTTAAAAGTTGGAAAATTCTTTCCCCAAACGACGAAAATGCATGTTCAGGTAAACATTTTCACTTATAGCTTTGCGTAGTGTTCAATCTGTGGACAATCTGATAATGATGCTTCAACAACAGTCAGCCATCAAATTTCATATACATCTACATATCATCATTCCATCTTCCATCTATCTTCACATCCATTATTATCAAATCTTGGTGGAATCGCTCTCCCTGCACATCACTAACTGCACCAAGATTTTCTGGAAAGTCAGCAAATTGGATATGTAGAAAATAAAACTTGAAGCTAATGTTGCAACCTAGCAATTTGATACTTTTCAAGAATTGCTGGACGATTTCGTTGTAATTCTATTTTCGAGTATTTCCAATAAAGCCTTTGACCAGGTTTTTGAATGCCGAACAAGCATTCTTTTGGAGTTCAGTCATTGTTACGGTGAAATTTTCATCTTAAATGAGCTGCCGAATCTCTAGAACATCAAACACACCAGGCTTTATTATTTCAAAATACAGGTGAGTAAATTCTGAAATGAGATGATTGAAACACTCCTACAGTAGGCAGCAACTTAGCAAATTGTTTCATGAGACCCAGTTTTATATGCAGGGTGGAAATATAATATTATTCCTGTCTATTAGTGGCTGATGTAGAATATTAGGTATTAGAATATCACCAGGTTTGAGGACAGATCTTGGCGGCTGCTTCAACTGCACCCAATGATTCTCGTGAGCTATGGTGTCCCCCATACACAAAAAACAGGGATACTTGTTGTATCCACATTGCTGGCCAAGAAGGAAGCAGTTCATTTTAAGGTCAACACAAATTGTGCATGTGATATTTAAACAAATCAATGACTCTCTTTATATCTTCATACTCTTCACGACAGTTAACTGAATGGCCTATTGGGACTGCACCAAATAAATATCCATTGTGAGGGAGGACACATTTCAAGATCCGTTTTGAGCTATCTGTGAACAGTCGCCATAAGCTGCGTCATAAGCTGGAATTCCCAACTCCTCCATTAAAGCAAGTACGTTATGGCAATATACAATTTCACCGTCCTATTAGTATTACATTAATATAGTTTCCTTAATCGAAAGGATACCTTAGCTCCTTTTTCAAGCACGTTTTTCTTGTGCTGTCTGGACGTTAGGAGTTCTGAAGGTTTTTTTGATCGTCCCAAATTTCGTGCTAAATCATTCAACTCATACTGGTTAAATCCGCTACGAACGGAGACATCTTCAACTTCAAAATCTTCATCGTTGGTGTCACTTCGATCTTCACCACGCACTATTTCCTGTTCTTCACAAGAGGGTAATTCTTTGAAAAGTGGCAGTGGGATTCCATCTGAATGAAGCACTGGGCATACGAGTATAAGGTGATGGTAAACTAGGATACTCTATATTACATTTGATTTTATTGTAATATCCGGAATATTTCTCCATACCAGTCACTTGAAGGGTCTATGGGCTCTCACCAAATTATAGGCAGACCAAATTGCAATTTATCGCGTGTACCCTTCCTCCACATCCGCAAACTCTTAATTCACTGCTTTCACGCATTGTGAGGAGCCCAAGGTTTATATTGATCACCAATTTTCACTTTAAATACACAAAATAGGCTTGCCTGACAAATGCGATGGTTTTTCCTTTGACTAGGAATGGTGAAACTGCCACACATGTAACAAAAAGAATCAGGGCTATTCTATGATTAACGCTCGATCCAGGGAGTAAAGTCACTTAAGATAAACTGTAGAGAAAAAACTTGACGTTATAGAAGAAAACTAAGTACATTTTTGAAATCAGCATGCCTATTTTACTTTAAGTCAGCTGAAAAATCAAACACAACAGAAATTTTGCAAAAAATTCTTCCCCAGTGTTATTTCTCCGTTGGGATTTTGAATTGAGTTTTTCAGTTTTTTCATAAGTCCTCTCCGGCAAAATCATTTTATTTCCCTTGTCGGATATATTTCAGTTCCCTTGTTTAAATCACAATTAAGGCTCATAATTGAAATAACTTTGCGTGTCCTCCCTTTTCTAGATTAATATTATGATTGAAGTAGCTCAAGAAATAGTCAACTGAGCGGTAATACAGGAAATATTCTTTTGGATACAACCTAAGAAGACCACCTTTTCAATTTAGTGGCTAATACTAAATGCCATTCTGAATCTTCCTTTGCCGATATTGATTTCTGCAACCCGACAAAAATTTTATCTTTCACTGAGTTTTTTTACTATTTTTGTAAATATTTCTCTTTCATTTTCATTATGAATTTTGTTTTATGCCAAATGTGGTGTGTGGCGTTGGTTATTTCTGATTTGTTACAGCAATTTGTCTCACCAAAGGGAGCTAACAGGAGGTTTTTGCAGTTATTCCTGCAAATACACTCAAAAAGTGGGGACACGCATAACTTTTTTCCTCTCAATGAAAGTGTGAATGTGATTATGTGACACTTAACACAGTTGAACTTTTGATACACTATGACTAACTACTAATAATCAATTTTTTAATCATAAAAAGGATTATTATTAGCTTATTTAATGAATTAACGTTACTTCTATCCAATTACCCGCCTATCCTAAATGACGCACATGACCTGTTGTCAGTCCTCTCACCCAAATAAGTACAACTGCTGATGATAAATGAACTATTGTTGAATTCTTGAATGATGAGATCACAACGTGCGCTGGAGAGAAGGAATTTCTTTGGTGATTTAATTTTTATGCCCATATGTTGGGAAGTGTTCAGTTTGAAGTTGGTGTGCAGTATAAAAATTGTCAGTGTTCTCCTGTAGCACCACGATAGATGACAACCGACAGGTGACAAAAATTCTAAGAGCTACATTTGTTACAAACTTAGGAACATGAGAGCTAGTAAAAGTAACATTTCATACTGCCGTATATGGTTGAAAAAAATGTAGGTATATACTCGTATATTGGATAATACTTCATTTCGATAATTTTTCTAGGCCTAATTTTATGAATGGTGATATTCCTACAGACATCCCTGAATGAAATGCCATGAAACTTAAAACGCAATAAGTGAAATAGATAATTAGGTAACAAAAATAATATATGTTACGATTATAGCTAAAGAGTTCTGACAGTGTACTTAGGCAGTAAAAATTCAAAAGACCACACTTCTCCCTCGTTTCAGGCAGATGTATCCATGTACATGGTGACGCTTAACGTGACGTAAAATACGCTAACACTGCTTCTCATATAGCGAACTTTGAAAGCTATCACACAATATATCACGGGGGCTATGAATGCACGCAAATACTTCCATATGGTCATTTTTAGCTCTTATATTTGAAATAAAAAATCCTTCTAATTTCTTTTTTATAATTTCCTCCACAAAACCGTTACCCTCACCTGAAAGCTTTCAGCAGTGCCTGGATTAAAAGCATATACCGATTTATTCTTTATTTAAATGAGAATAATACATTCTGTGAATAAATTGGTTTTTAGCCATTAATTACCTGACGCGTTCATAATTGTTGGTAAAATAATATTTTACCCGCGGATATGAACGCAGTTTGGTAGAACTCCATTCATTTCCTAGGCTTCAAGCATTTATCAAGCGAAGAGCAGACAACAGTAAATAGCTTTGAAGGAAGCCGGATAAGTTTATTCCGAATTTTTTAGGAAAAACATAAAATTCACCGTGAAAGAACAATATGAAAACATATAGAATACGGTTTATTAGAGCTGAAACCGTCCTAAAATAATCCAGGGTATTTTGACAGCATTAGTTTTTAACGTAATCAGTCTAAATTTAACTAAGAACAAAAATGCAGTTCCTATTGGTGTTTTACTTTAATTAAAATTTATTTTTCCTCAAACTTAGCCATCATTATATCTTTTTGGAACAATCGAAATTTTTGAAGCCTACTAATGTCTCTCATCCTCGACAATCAATCAGATATTGGAGATAATAAAACCCGGCGGGACTATTCCCTCTTTTATGTGTGATGTAGTAAAACTGTTGATTGAATAATAAACGAACTTCCGTCAGCATAGCTTCGCCATGACGCGCTTTTCCTACGTCTTCCGTTTGCAGAGCAAGACTTCCCTTTCGGGAATACTTCTCCCATCGGTTTCCGCTCTTCCGCGCTGCGCCGATTGACAGCGAAATAAGCGAGCTGAGGAAAGAGAGAGCGGATAGTAAGCGAGTGCTTATGTTGGTGAGTTTTTTCCAATGACGTTTTCGGGAATTGAATTTCCTAGTCCGGTGGGTTCCTATTTTCCAAGCCGTCGGCCGCGTCGGCGTGTTCCCAAGGTGCAGCATTCTCCGCCCCCCTCCTCCTCCCTTCCCTCCTCACCCTCCCACCTTTTACGATCTCCCACCCACCCCGCATCCACTCCCTTGAGCACCCTCACCACCCGCCCCCGTCCCTTTCCTCGGAGGATATCCCCGTCGGGGATGAAGCCGCAAGGAAGACTCGCTGCGCTGACCGTAGTCATCCCCAGAGTCCCTTTTTATTTGCTGAAGGCGAGGAAGTCGGACCAGGGACTCAACCCCAGTTTTGTGCTTGTTACATTACTTCGCACCCCTCGGGGGAACGGCGTGCCTCTTTCTCCGTTTGCCGCCCAGCAACTTGCTCGTCTCTTTTATGTTTTGCTCCATGCGCCCGGAAGTTGGCTCGTGATCTATATTTTTTAGCTATGCATATATCCCAGCCAACCACATCGTTTGTGAGTGGAGAGTATGAAATCACCAGATATGTAATACAGACGTGTACAAAGTTATTTATAAGAAAATATTTATTAGCCTTATGAGAAAATATTTATGTTTAATACGAAAAAACACTTGGTTATAATTCCACACTTTATTTCATGAAGACGAGCCGGGTTTCAGCATGTCATGCCATCTTCAGGTACAAATGGGTGGGTGGCTTACACTTATATACCTGTGAGTGGAGGGGGGGGGGAATATGACAACAGTGGTGAGGGGTTTGGGGAGGGGGGAAGCATGAGTAATGTCCAAGGCTGTTTTTCGAAGGAGGGAGGGGGGGGGGTTAAGGTTGAGAGTCGTGGAGGGATGGTAGTGTGATATGAAGGAGAGGAGACTGGGAGGGGAACATATGGTCATTACAAAGTTTAGTGGGGCAATTCACAATTTCAAACTGTTCTAAGAAGTCCATTTTACGCCCTTTGTCAGTACAATGTAAAATCCGAGTTTCAAATTCACACCAATGGTTCTCGTCACATAAATGTTTGGCTATTCCGGAGGATTCGTCATTATTTAAAAAACATCGTCTATGTTCTTTCACTCTAATGTTAAAACTTCTCCCAGTTTGTCCAACATATCCAATGTTACAGGTATTACACTTCAACTGGTAAACACCACTTTTCTGTATATTGTCATACTTGTCCTTTGTATTAAAAAGCATTTTACCCAATGGCACAGGATTGTAAAATGACACTTTGGCATTATGGATTATATTACATAGTTTATACCTATTAGACATGAGCTATGAATGGTAGCTTGCACCAGCGTGAAGGTTTGTCAATATCAACTTGAATGGAAGTTATAAGATTTATAGCTTGTTTTTTGTCAGATCTTTCAATAAGTTTTCCAATCAGTTTTGGGTCAAAATCATTTTGTTGGGCAATATACTTAATGGTATTTAATTAATTATTGAAGTTGTCCTGGGACATTGGGATACTTGTTAACCTGTTCACCATTGATTTTAGCGAAGCTGTTTTATGAATACGGTGATGGTTTGAGTTCATTGGAATAACGACATCCGTAAACGTAGGTTTACGATAAATTGAAAACTCGTGTTTGCCCGTACTAATATCAATGTTAAGATCTAAAAAGTTAATGTTATGTCCACCGTATTCCAAAGTGAACTCGATTGATTGGTGCAGAGAGTTTATGAAAGAGGTCAAGTTATTCAGCTGGCACAAGCTACCTGACCACAAACATATAATGTCATCCACATAACGATACCAATAACATATGTTACTTAACATTGGATGCTTTCAATCGAATAATTTAAGTTCTAACTCATTCATGAATATCTCAGCCAAAATTGTTGACAATGGCGACCCCATAGCCAGGCCAGACGTTTGTTTATAGAATGTACCATTAAATAAGAAATAATTTTGTTCGATACATAAATCCAAAAGTAATTTTATCTCATTTAACATTTTGTCATCACCACCTGAACGTTTAATTAAATTTACCGCTAAGTTTGAGGCTTCCTTGGCTGGAACTGACGTAAACAGGTTAGTCACATCAAAGGAAATGAGTTTAGAATTGGGAGGGGGTTTCACTGTTGATATTTTTGTCACCAAATCCACTGCGTTCTTAATGTTGAATTTCGATTGAAAAGAAGAATAATTTCTCAACAGACTATTCAATTTCACAGCCAATTTATGACATGGGGTGGTGAAGTGTGTTCCCCTATGTTCCCATATGTTCCCCTCCCAGTCTCCTCTCCTTTATATCACACTACCATCCCTCCACGACTCTCAACCTTAACACCCCCCCTCCCTCCTTCGAAAAACAGCCTTGGCCATTACTCATGCTTTCCCCCTCCCCAAACCCCTCACCCCTGTTGTCATATCCCCCCCCCCCTCCACTCACAGGTATATAAGTGTAAGCCACCCACCCATTTGTACCTGAAGATGGCATGACATGCTGAAACCCGGGTCGTCTTCATGAAATAAAGTGTGGAATTATAACCAAGTGTTTTTTCGTATTAAATATGAAGCAGTTCCACCGAGTAACGCCGGAGACAGTGTCTTATATTAAAATATTTATGAGCAAAAAGTTCATTGTTTACATTGCATCCAAGGAGCTATATGATTTTTTCATAAATTCTTGTCTTCTCATTAACTGTCTAGGTTTCTGTGAGAGAATTGAAGATATTCCTTCACGTGGGTCTTAGTGGAAAATTTCCATAGAGAAAATAAATACACTTCGGATATTCCATACTTTTTTATTAAGGCAACCGACCGAGATTTCGACATCTAAGCGCCATTCTCAAGGTTCACAGAGAAGTGGAGAGTTGCTTCAGGTCTGTGCACTTCTCCGTGAACCTTGAGAATGGAGCTTAGATGTTGTCATGTTATATTATTCAGGGGAGGTTACCTACAGATGAGGTCATTTAGGATAAGTGGGTAATTGGGCAGTAGTAGGAGTTTTCAGTGAATGGAGCAAGAGTGGATATAAAAACCCGGCTTCAAAGATAGCCTACTTTTAAAGACAGGTACCAAGGGGACCACAGCTTAACGTATCATCCGATGGACGTAGTACTGAACCTGAAATGCCCGCCACTAGGCACTCAGTAGGGACTGGTTTTCCATTGAAAAATCCGCCACTGCCGAGAATCGAACCCGGGCCCTCGGGATGAGAGACCAGCACTCTGGCCACCAAACCAACCCGAACCTCGCTTAGGTGTTGAAACCGTGGTCGGTCGCTTTAACAAAGTAGTGTGGAATACACTAAATTAGTGATTTTCATTCTGACAGAGAGTTCTGGTGAAGAATAGGATTCAACGTAGCTGAGAAGCTTGCCTATTCTCTGGAAGTTTGGCCTTTATTGGCTCTAGCCTTTCCGTGGTTTGGTGAAATTCGTTAATATTGCTGTAAAAGTCATATTTAGCCTTCTTCATTGATAATCAAAAATATTATATTTTGACGCACGATCACCTCACATTTCTACATTGTCATGATAGGCAGTTGATTACGATCAGGTCAATATAAGTTGCCAGGATGTGCTCAGAAAAAGTGACCGCACGATGATGCAGCACAGAAGGTTTTATTGCTCCTCTCTGTTTGCTAAAGGAGGTCGTTCTTCGAGGAGAAAAAGTAAATGCAGGAAATCCATTCCAGGGGAATTTTTAGTTTAACAGTAAGGAATCCGGCTAAATGGTTGTCATTGTTATCGATAATTGAAACCAATAGTTCATTTAGGTTTAATGTCTTATATTTAAGTGTTCACATATATCTCTTTGTCTTCTAGCCAAATGTGTTGCCTATAATCCACCATATTTCTAATTAGCATTTAATACCACGCAGTGATCTATATATATAAAAATGAATGTATGTGTGTGTGTGTGTGTGTGTATGTGTGTATGTCCTTTATGCATTACTACACCATTCATCGGATCGCCATAAAACTTTGGGAAGTTGTTGAGTACATTCCCGAAAAGAGGACTATGAAAGCGATTTTTCAATATCGATACTTTATCGATATAATATCGCTAAAGTATCGATAAATTGATACATTATTGATACAAAATTGAGGTGAAATTATTTAGTTTTTCAAAAGGAATGTATCGTTGAAATATCGATACTGTATCGAATGTATATAAATTGTTTGTCCTTTATGCATTACTATTCATCGGATCGCCATGAAACTTTGGAAAGTTATTGAGTACACTCCGCGAAGGTTTCTACAAAATCGATAATTCAATGTCGATACTGTATCGATATAATATCGATATAATATAGATACATCGATACATTGTTGATACAAAATTGAGGTGAATTTATTTAGGTGTTTTTTATCAAAGTTTTATAAAGTATCATTACAATATCGATACTGTATCGATACAATATTGATAACTTCATGCATTACCACAACATTCATCCAATTTCCATGAAGCTTTGGTTAGTTGTTTTGTTCACTCCATGAAGGTTTGTACAATATCGAGAATACAATATCGACACTGGAGACGGGATGTGCATCCAATTGAACTTGCAATTCATTGAAACACTCACGTGCAACATATTCAAATCATCCGGCATGGGACAAATATTTCAGAAATGCCAACTTATTGCTTGGGATGAATGCACAATGGTGCACAAAGCATCGCTCGAGGCTCTGGATCGATCATTGCAAGATTTCTGTTGAATCCTGAGATCATTTGAAAAGCATTAATATTGCTTGCACGACATTTCAGGCACACATTACCTGTAATTCCTCGATTGACACTAGCGGATGAAATAAATGCTTGCCTGAAATATTCTACTTTGTGATGACATGTAAAGACGTTAAAATTATATACAAATATGCGTGTCCAGCTGCAAAACAATCGATCACCTGAGATATATTGTATACCCATAAGAATTGTGAAATTAAACCAACTATAATTGTGCGCTTTCCATTTAACCAGATTGAGCCACAGCAACGCGTGGCCGGGTCAGCTTGTATAATATATACAGGTAATAAGTACATTATAAAGACTATTCTACATACTTGGATAAATATTTTTACGATAACCATGCTTTTTACCCCGTTGGTGGAATTCTATAGTCCTTTAGGTATTCCAACTGAGTAGGTACATTGAAAATTCTTGCTAAATCCTCATCGATAAATTGTCGTTTACATATTTTTTCCCCTTGAATGAATAATCATAAAATTGTTATTCAACTTAATCAGCTTTGATGTTTATATTTAATCTTCATGCACATTCCTTCTCGAGTTCACAAAAATATTTTAAAAGGCCGCCTTGCTCATGATGAGAACGATCAATATCAACTTAAGCAGCAAGTAAATTATACTCCAAGCTAATCGTATTAATAGTATTAAGTATTAAATACAAGTGTCCACGAATGCCTTTGAACCCTGTTACTTTTGGCAACAGAGGAGAAAACGAACTACTAATCCTTAGTGGAAATAATTTGGCTACGGGCGATTATCATCTTCCGATAACGTATTTCATCCCTGCGTTCTCCCCATGAATAATCAGCAAAAGCATAAGTTAGAGAAACATTTTGGAGGATCTTCACATTTATTAGCATAAGTCGTTAGAGTAGCACATGAACAATTGAGACGAAAAATAGAGACATAGCTAAAGATGAAAGAAATAGAGTGAAAATATTCTTTCGCAATCAAGTGCGGATTCCTGTCTCTGGTTTTCTCGTTAATGATGAAGCTGCCTGCATTCTGGATGAGTTTTTAAGGGATAGCGTTGCTTTGGTAGAAAGAATACAGGTCCTTAACGTCGATAACCTGAGTTCCTGAGCTCATGTTGGCAGTGGCAGAGGTTTTTTGCTAGAAACCCGGTCCGTTCTTGAGTGATTTTCTTCGCTGATAGCATCCAAGGGCAGCACTCAGTCCGTCAAATGGGATGTTATACTTATGAATCTCTTACCTCTGATAAAAGTGAGAAACAATGTAAGCGCCGAATTTCTCTACGCTTCATCCGCTCATGAAAATCCTATCTTTGGACATCTATCCTAATTGTGCAAATATCCATAGCTGTTGGCCGTCTCCATTCATTACAGTTACAAAGTTTTCACTTCATTTATTAATCTTTAGGCTCTGAAATTTAATGGACGGAAGACTTAATTAAGTAGTAAACTCATAGTTATTCCCTCAAGCTCAAAAGTTATGAGTATAAAAAATAAATCTTCTCACATTATGTTATTGTATCTTATGAAATCTTGCTTAGAATACATAACGAAAACGCACGGCTAAAATAGCGAAAATATTGAGCATTAGCATTGCTAAATTTTGCACATTTCCTTGCAAATGTGAGTCTATTACTTGAATCATTCATCTACAGTTTGAATAATTTTTGCATGAGTGTTTTCAAGTAACATTAAAGCTCTTATTCGCATGTAAGTAGCACAACTGAAGCTCCCTCTCCAGCCTCTGCCACACACCCTTGGGGTGGATCGCAGCGTATTACGTAGGGGAGGAAAGCATCGTAAAAGTTATTACCCCCAACTCTCTTCGTTTGAATCTTTCTCGTAACCGCAGAGTCTAGAATATTCTTGCCTTGTCTAACTCTATTCAAATTTTTCTCGGACCCATTATTCCATTTGAAAGCGGTATGATATGTTTTTTAAAAATCCAAAATAGCAAAAGTGAAAAGTATTCAATCTGCAGTAACTCCATCCTATGGAGTCCCTCTGAAACTGAGGAACGTATGAACAATTGTGCATCATCGCCTTTAAGCTTCGAAGAAAATCACAGCGCCTCTAGCCGGCAGGGGAGACAACTACAAAGGGATCGTTTGTATCCGACGATTTTGCTTGCAACGTAGCTGCCGCGAGTCTAAGTGCTCCCGCATCGGGTGACTTTTAAAACGGGGTCACGGTCGTCGAAGATTTTGACGAGGCGCTTGGTGGAGACCACGCATGCACGAAATAGAGTCACTTTTGTATGAGCCATTTTTCCTGAAACTTTTCCTACTGAAAAATGAGATATTTCGTAACTATTTCATTTACAAATATATTCCCAGAGTCATTCAATAGCCTTCGTTGTGATATACGTAATCGGGCTTATCCCAATACCAGATTGCAGTATCGATTTCCTATTCACATTCCTCTACTGCGTAGAATTCCGAGAAAAAAATTACATTAATAGTGTTCAAGTTTCCTTCAAATAATTATTTTTCTCATGCGACTGATACAGAACTATTTTGACATTATTTTCTGGGTTTTGGTCACATCAAATTGCAGTCTTGAGTAGGCTTTGAATTATTTTATAAATGCTTCTTTTCGTTGGAGACATGATGATTACTAGGGCGAAAGGAGAGACAACTTTAGATTATGGCCGGTACGAACTAAACCGCTTATCACCGAGTCTCCCAAAATTGTTAAGAGCAAACAAAACTCCGTTCAATTATTTACATTCCTGCTTTCATATCTAAATGCAAGTTTTTAATTGGGAAAATGCAGGAAATTATAAATATTGATTTTTTAACAACAATTTTTTCCTTTTAGTATTTTCGGACGCATAAAAACATTTTGGTGCTTAAAAACGAGATCTTTTAATGGTTGAATGTTAAAAAAGAGGCAGCTGCTATTGTAAGCACTTGTTTTCCCTGAGGAGTATATGGCCACGTTGTAACTCCGTCCATAAGTGATATATAGTTTTAGGATCGCGAAATGTCTATTTCACATGCCACTTGTATTTTACTGGTGTTTCTCTCAACAAAATTTTGTCAAATGCTTTCAATGTACTTCAATGTACTTCTGGATAATAATTTCACCGGAGACTTTAAATTTTTTCTAACACCATCCAGTAGCACAAAACATCACCTTCAGTTCAATTGTGACAATTACATATTGACCGGATCATTGTATTGATTCGGAATATTTATTGTGCATCGTTTAGTGTTGTTGGGTAGCTGGCTCGGCGTGCTCAACCGCAAAATTCACAATGATTAATGATTGGCTGGCAAGTTAAATGCCTAATTGGCATCCTTATTCCCGCAAACCCAAAATTTCTGGGCGTTAATGTCTTGTTGAGATATCGGTATTGTGCAGAATTCTGGTGAAAGGGTTTCTGGGGAGGTTAATGGAAATACTAGTGAGCCTTATTCATCGCGAGCGTTGTTGAGCTATCTAATATGTAGGTGTAACCAAAGAGATGGAAATCGAGGAACAAACAGAACTGCTTAGAAACTACACAAACAAGCGCCTCTAACTGACACCAGGCTGCTAAAGTTCTCTCCTTGATAAAATGATTTTGTTTCTTTATTCTACTTGGCGGTAATTCTTTTCTCTTTCGAGTACAGTGTCGAAGTTCTGAATACGCATATGCTTTGCTTTTGCAATAATAATAGAGTTTTCTCTGCATTTTAAAATTTAACTGGTAAAGGGGTGTCCTAAAATTTGCGGTAGGTTTTGATGGACATGAAATACTGCCCCTAAAGTTGCCTATGCTCATTCTTCATGTACCGTTCTATTTAAATATGTTTGCTTCCTACAACTTTTTATTTCCTTCATATTGCATAGTATTCTACTCTTTTGCTTCGTATTGCTTTCTCTTTACAACGTTCCTCAAAGCCGCGTTGCACCCATTGCATTCATTTACATTCATTTAAACTAATAAGTATATTGGAAAAGTCACGAAGGATGTGAAAGAGAAGAATTATGTTAGTTTAAAGAGGTAAGCAAGTCGCTGAATCGAGTGGAGAGCTTCGTCAAGTCAATCTTTTGACTGTAGACCTTTGATGATGATCAAGAAACATTGATTTCATCAGTCATGATTTCTATCCGTCGGACAATAGTACGCCTTGATAAAATATATTCTTCAAGCCTTGTTTCTTTTAAAGGCATCTTATACTAGCATTGTAGCTCTTAGTCACATGTCAGTAGTGAATGTTTGGTGATATTCACCCCCTGCCTTACGCCACCACGGTAGCTCGCAGTATATTACGTAGTTGTATATGTACTGTCAACATCCAGCATATAAAATTTCATGAATTTTCCCTCATCAAAAGACCAAGCAGCTAAGCTATTGTCTTGCTTCCCATAAACCCGCCCCGGACAATGCTCTGGTGCTCCTTTTTTTGCTTGCGTAACATTTACTGCTAGGTATCAAGTTCATCTTGATATTTTGTATTACATCTTTCTAAAGTTGTTATTATTTATTCCGGTGATCCGCATGTCTTCTAGAAATGCGCCCATTCCAAGTTCTGTTGATGGATACGTACGGGTTGGCATCAAATTTATAATAGATATTTATTCAAAATAAAATAGTCCTCCGTCTCGTTGCCTTGAAACTGACGATTCTCTACATTTTTTTCTATTTTTTTTAACGGAAGTACGAGGCCGAGGAAAAAGGCGAATGAGTGTATTTACAAGTCTCAACCTAGTCATGTTGACTGGTGAGCAGTTTATTCCCCTACGTTTGCTGGAGAAGGGTCCACAAGCACGATAACATTACTTGTACCTCGCCACATGGCCTCAACAGATCGGCGTCCGAGATAGGGTGCCCTTAGCTGGCTGAGCAATATTCTGGATGCCGTGCATGCGTCGCTGAGCTCCATCTCGTCAGTCCCATGCTTTCCTTTCACCGCACCCTACGAATCATCGCTGCTTCCCACCAACTCTTTCGACACCCTTCATGAAAGATGAAGCAGAATTTGAAGTAAATAATTTTTAGCCAAAGATCATTTTTTATAAATGGCCCTAATGTACGCGATAAATTCACCTCCACTGCATTTTTAGGGGTCAGATATGTTTCGTCTAATTAATAGTTGTTGCAGAATGAATATTGGGTGCATTATAATGCATGTATTTTAGTTGCGGAAAAGTAAAGAAAATGTAGTGTTCGATTTACCTTCGGAAAACAACCTATATCCGTAGCGATTGTATTATTTCTTGGACGCTGTCATCTCTTCCGCTGTCATATCTTCCGCTGTCATCTCTTCCGCTTTCCCCCTTCGCTTCCGAACTGCGTTCCTTCCAGACACACCCGTATTCTTCCCACGGACCCCCTCCCCCTTGAGCAACCCCCAACCCCCGATAATCTGCCGCCTCCCCTCATCCTGCCATTCATCGTCTCACTGCTGCTCATCATCCCAGCGGCCCGTAATCCCAGCCATCCCTCTTCCTTCGTCTTTTCCGGTCCACCGCTGCCGCCCACCTCAACGAGACAGCCGCTCGATCCCCTTCCCGTCAGCCCTCCCACACCCATATCCCCTAACTCTTCTCTTCCTCATCATCCCTCCTTCCCTGTACCTACACGCATCGCCAGCTCCTCCAGCCCAACATTCCCACCCCGGCATTGATTTGTCCACTTTCCTCATAGCCTTCCGCCCCATTTTGGTTGAACCCCAGCCAACCACCCGGAGTTTAACACCAGTGGTTCCCCTCTGTGATGCTACTACTTTAGAAGGTGCGTGAAGGCTGAGCACCTGAATGGCTTTGTCCCGGAAATGCTGAGGTCTGCGAAATCTCTTGTTTATTTGGTTCGTTGATTATCTCAATAAGAATTCAATTTAAATCTAGATCGAACAAAAGTTGTTTTCACGCTAATTTCAACCAAAGGAATGAAATAAATAACGTAGTCCCTATTATACCCCTATTATTTCAAGTATAAGTAATATTGCTTGGTTCAAAGTTGTTAAAGTGTGGCTTGATGTATTTCTGAATTTATATTGGAGCAAGGAAACCCATATATCGTATCTTTGCTCATATTTGGCAGGTAAATATTTCAACTGAGTTTTCGTTGAATTGTACCTTTGGTGGATTGTCCGAAAAAGTGACTTTTATCATTTTTATTTGCCCTCATGGTTCGAGAATGTGACCCGTTAAGTGAGTTAGAGTCGCATGACTTATGACTTTTTCGCGTTGTCGTTATCAATTATGCAAACCTCTTTCGAAGCAAACGGTAACCGGTTTAACCAACCAATTACCGAGTTCAATCAATATGCCAAATTTGAAAAACGCGGTCAAGTTTTTCCCTCCAAAACGTATTTTAAAAAAACAGCGCTAACCCTAGCTCCAACATAATGAAGATTCGCGATAGGACAACTGGATATCACGGAGGTGTAGTGAATTGAAGCCGACCTTTACGCTTGAGTTGATCGTTGAGCTTGATTTTTATACGTTCAAAGATATGTAACATGTTTAAAGTAGAGAACACGAGGATAACATAGTTTTTATGTTAAACACACTATGCTGCCTTTGCAGAATTATTCATTAACATAGTGGAAGCAATGTGCAAATCAAGGGAATTTTTACTTCATTTATTGAATATCCCAAATGCTTTGGCTACTGATTTTGTTTGACCAAAGTTTTTAGTTGCTAACTCTGAGATTTTTTATCAGTGGAAAATGCGTTAACTCTTTCGTTATTCAAAATTTCCTCTTGCCGAAAATTGTAAATTTAACACAGCTGCTTGCTAAACTATTTTAGAGACCATAAATTGCAGTGGATAAAAGAATTTCACAAATAAGAGCACACTGAATGTAACATGAGTATTTTGGCTGGCGTTACTGCTTTTGTAGTATTATTTCTAACTAATCAATTATTATTTACGGATCAAATTGCAACTTTCATGAGGATAATTTCCACCCTATTTCGCATAGTATCTTTTTTAGAATGAATCACAAAAATGTCGCCACTTATTTTGAAATGGACCCATTAATTGCACTATTTCAGAAACACGTTTCCACTGAAAGACTCATTCCTAAGCATTGGCAGACGCTTGATCAGAGACAGCTATGAAATTAACTATTTAGTACGAAAGCGTGTTGTGCGGGCACTCGTTTATCTAGTGCTTGAAGGTGGCACAGAGAACCATTGTTTTATCAAATTAGTGTGGCTCCCTGACAATAGTCCTCACCAGTCCCTAGACATACACTACCAATCACAAGCCCATCTGGTTTGGAATGGGGATCTATTCCCTTCCTCCATTTCTCTATCTCCACCCATTAGCCTCCTTGTCGATCTCACCACCAAAGCTTCGCTACCCTCTCACATGTGTCACTAGGTATCCGCGGAGACGGAGGACATTGATTCGAATATCATTCCTCTGGCCCACCCTCCCATTCCTTGCCCCTTCCCTTTCACCTTCATCTCTGAGTGACGCCAAAGGAACTCACCGCTGCGATAAGATCCTGTGCCTCCTTTCGTCCTTTCCCTCCGAAAGTGAGACCCCAGGATTGCTTTACAGAGGCACGTAGAAAGAATACGCATACATTTAATTGTTTTAAAATGACATTTCATTTCCAATAAATGAATTTAATATCCATGAAGGCTGTTCGGACTTCCTACCGGTTCAGGTCTTAGAAATTTGCCGACGTTTCGATGCATGTGCCCAAAATCATTCTCATCAGCTAGTGATCACACTCAGACCTGAATATGATGTGAGAAAGACTTCGGCAGACTTCGAGGACCTTACCAGGTAGGAAAACTGAACAGGCTTCAAAAATGGAATGGACCGGGAAACACATAAAACTTTCTTCAAATTTTAGATCATTTTAATCCGAGGAGAGCGTCTTCAGAAAAATGTGGTGTAGCAATTTAAGGTGAGAATCGAATTGATGCAGTATCTTGTGTCCTGGATTTCCATTCCGAGGTACAGGGTTTGAATTCCGAGATAGTGATGTGGATTTTCTTCATTTGCATGATGTAAAATACTTCAGTTTATTATCAATATAAATTCAAGTCAGGCTGTCCAACGAATGCGACATTAAATGTTGGTAAGGACCGCCTTTCAATGATGTGCTGATATGGCAAGATGGGCTCCATTTGAACCTTTAATTGTTTCCTGTAAAGTCCGGCATCTACTAAAATAGCCTCCCTCGTCATTAATGGCAATAATGGCCTTCACTCTATTCCGCCTAAAATACTGCTTTTTGACTGAAATCAAGGCATTTTATGACTTACAAAACGGAGCAAAGCCCAATCCCCAAAGCTATTAAGAATTATTACGCTTTCATAGTACCTACCGCTATGAAACGTGAAAATGGCATCCATACAAGAATCTCAAGTTGTTAATGTGAATGAAATTGTGATCTGTTCAGTGCAATATTTTGTACTACTCTACCATTTGAGTTTCCGGGGTCAATGTAGAGTGTTATCGCCATCATGCTTGGTAGCTGAATGGTGAAAGAAATTACAAGTTTGCCTGTCCTGCACAAGGCCGTAAAATAAATAACTATCCGAATCGCTCTGTTGACGGGGACTGCTTATTTTTTTATCCAACTATGCATCAAATAACATCCCTTGCTAATGTCCACAAAAGCCTTTTACATCTACCCGTCTGTCTCTGTAGTTTTCGGATGTTTTCCACCTTGTGTAAGAAAAACATGACGATGCATTTTTCACACTTTTTATTGAATAAAACTCTACCGGTTTTGACACTTTTTTGTCATTGTCAAGGGTACTCAGGGTGTCTTGACAATGACACGAGAGTGTCGAAACCGGTAGGGTTTTACTCAATAAAAAGTGTGAAAAATACATCGTCAAGTTTTTCTTACTCCATGTCACTTTTTCACTAAGTATCGCCTGATTCCATCCAGTTTTCCACCTTATTTCATTCCGTATTGGTTCACCTCCATCTACGATCTCTTTCTTTCTACACTCTTTCTATTCGTTCTCATCTACGTTTCATGGAAATCCGCCTTTTATTTTTTCCAGAAGGGATTTCCCCTTATGCTACTCCCTTTCCTTACCTGCAGTGTAACTTCTCGTAAAAAGCCAAAGGTTCATAACGAGCAAGTGATAAATATTTTTATGCGCAGCAGTTTGGTGACAGGCGCATTGACGAACACGGAATGGAGATTATCTTGCTGCTATTTGCATCCCACTGTATTTAAATCCAAAACTTGAGGACCTAATATTTTCCGCGTTGTAGCTGCTATTTTTTGCTTTATCCAATAGTCTTTCCTAAAACAAAATGAATGAACTTTATGAACGAAATATATTCTGAAGCGCCGTTGGAGAAGTAGTTTGCTTGCTTTGTGCGAAAAACCATTGTGCAAATATTTGCATGCATGCTGTGAAATATCCCTTATGGAAAACACAATTGAAAATTTTTAGAAAGGCTGTTTATCTAAAATTTGCCTGTAATAAGCTTTTTTTTTAGATCTAGTCGGTTTTCCAGTTTTGCGCTTTATTTCAACTCGGAGACTAGGTTTACTTCTTAATGTTCCCAGAATGGAGCCCGTTTTTTCTGTTGTGTTCTATTCGGTATTCCATTTGAATAATACCATTTAAAGAGCGGCTTTTCTTTAAAATTTGATATTCTTTGGGACACACAATTCAGTAGAATCAGTGGAGAGGTATGGGATAGTTACCAGGAAGACAAAATGCTTTACAAAACTTTACGCTTTGATAAGGCGTTTACTGTGCCTTTATTCATTTACATGAATATATATTTAGCTACTCAAAATTTTCATAATGCACAAAAGATTAAACTTTTACACGGTCAACATTGCACGTTATATCTATTTTCACGGTAAAACGCCTGATTCCTTAGCTTCATTAATACATAATGGTTGTATTTTCCCCTCCCTGTTGTATTAGGAGGTATATGGAATACAGTAAGTAAATTATTCTAAAGATACATTGTCACACTGCGTTATTCCTATGAATTTATTAAATTAATAATTCTATTAAATATTCTTAGAAAATTTTAATGTGGCAAAAAATAAATCACTGAATAATTTAAATGGTTCTTGCTAGATGTCTCAAAAGTACCCTCCCAATAGAAATTTGTATGTTTTTGAGCTAGAATCCTTTAGGGCACAGAATTACTACAATCAGATTTAGAAACATACTCCTTCTTTATGAGCCACAGGGTTGCTAAGACAGTTGAGTTTTGGGCTGGCAACGCTAAGGTCACGTGTTTGACCGTCATGTTGACCATGGAAATACTATTTGTCTCATTACTTGATCAGTCAGTGTACCTACTCTCCAATTAAAACTCAGCTTCTATAGCATCTTAGAATTAATTTCTTCAGTACTTCAAAATGATTCAGTCTTTGTGCTTTTCTCACCATTCTTTTCTGTAATTTTTTGGGCGCAAGACTTGAAGTAAATATAAAATGTGAAATTATTTCACTTTTCAAAACCAAGCAACCAACTGAATACTTGTCTACACTCACTCACTCAATGATTCAACCCGAAGGTTGGTATTGATAGGTGAGAGTAGAGCTCACCCCGTACTAAGCCGATGGCGTGTGAAATTCACACGTTCAGAGTAGGGGGGCCAGTTCCATTCCTGGGCCACCTACTATTTCAGGCGCTTTCCTAGAGTTCTGACATGTATAAAATCGAATCGCGAGGATCGCGAGCCCGGGATTTGAACCCGGGAAAGAGCCTTTCTGGAGACCCCCATCTAAAATCCTCGCCATTCCATTTTCTACGTGTCAGAACTTCGTAGGAAATCGCGGGTGGCCCAGGGAAAGGAACTGGCCCCCCTACCCTGAATGTGTGAATTTCACACGCCATTGGCTTAGTACGGGGTGAGCTCTACTCTGACCTATCAACACCAACCTTCGGGTTGAATCACTGAGTGAGTGCTTGTCTACATCAATCGATAACTCTGTAATTATGTGCCATTTTTGTCAAAATCGTGTATCACTTGCATTCGGCTGTGATGTGATGAAACATTTAACGTTGATGCTAAAGTAAATGCTCTTGCTAAATCTAGAGTAAAGCAATGATAATTATAGAGCATAATATCTCGCCATTTCATTATGACTCTAAACGAGTCTTGATGAATTTTGGTCTGCATGTCAAGCGGGAAATTTTGCCATTCAAACTAATTTACCGCACGTCAAATGGAAACCACGATTCACCAAAGTGAGTACTGCTTCTTTGACTGTGAATTTTGAAGCACCTGAAATGTGAATAAAATCGTTTTCTTGAAAATCTTTGGACAGCATTTCTAATTCATAGCACTGGAAGTTCGGTATGGAGTTGGTAGAAATTTGTAAATTTTCTTGTAAAGAGGGTCTTGTCGCAGTAGGATGTCATTCAAAGGAGTTCGTCTTCTCTTCCATGTGCCCGCGGCCGCGCAGACGAGTTCTGCGAGGAGTTCCCGCACAACCTGCTGCCCACGCCCGGCTACTGGATCGAGTGCTCCCGGCAGAAGATCGCCTCGGATAACCTCTGGGACGAATCTGGCTCGGAGCACGAGCTGCTGAACGAGGAGGAGGAGCTGGAGGGGGAGGAGGGGGCGGGGGGCGAAGGGGCAGGGGTGGGGGACGGAGGCTCCGGAGCGGCGGGGTCCGGCGCGGAGGCCGGAGGCTCCGGGGAGGGCGCGCGGAGGATGCGGGACCCCGGAGGGGGCGGAGGCGAGGCCGGGGTCAAGAGAGGGGCGAGCCGGAGGGTGCGGAGGCGGCAGCGGACCCGCAGGAGGCGGAGCCGGCGGAAGGCCGGGGGGGCGGACGGTCCGCGGGGGTCAGTGAGCGGGGAGTCGGGCGCGGGGGTGGACGGGGAGGGCGAGGGGGGCGGGGCGGATGGGGGCGAGGCGGCGGAAGGGGGCGGAGGGGGTCGGGAGGGCGGGGAGTGCCACGTCAACTTCGAGGACGAGGAGGACGACGAGGAGGCGGAGGACGAGGAGGCGGAGGAGGAGGGCTGCTACGAGGACGACCTCCTGGAGGAGGACGAGGAGGACGAGGAGCTGGAGGAGGAGCTGGAGGGCCTCCGGGAGGAGGCGCAGAAGAAGAAGACGGTCATCGAGGAGCAGTGGGAGAAGAACCAGTGCTTCGAGTTGACCTCCGTCGAGCAGGAGACGTACGAGAAGTACTTCTACGGGACGGAGCACTGGAACTACTTCACGAACGACGAGGACCTCGGCCCGGTCATCTTGAGTATCAAGCAGGAGACGCTGAACAACAGGGATCAGTTCCGGTGAGTAAGCGCTCATCTTCGGCGGTCACATCTCTCTCTCTCTTTCCGCCGCATTGTCCCATCAGTGTTATTTCTGCCATTCCTGACGAGTGTGCCCTCATGAATGGGGAGAAGAGTGGACAGTGTCCATGGCAGACGGCGGCCTGTGACCTTTAGGAACCTGTTTCGCGCAAGGCGAGGATGTTAATTGCCGAGCGATTCGAACGCGCGGCATGCGATGAATATCGGAGACATATGATCACCCCGATTGGCAAAGTTCTGCAATTTTCCGTGTCTCTTCCTCTAAAGGATCTTTCTCTAAATGCTTTTAATATTTTATGCTTGGACTATTAATTTAAACAAGTTATCGAAAAACCAATATCTCGTCCATGATAATGAATGGTGTATCTTTTTACGCCTGCGTGGATTTTTTTATTAAAATAGCTTATAGTTTCAATTAAAGGTGCATAATAACACAGAAAGAAATACACGAGCCAAATCCACAAAAATATTTTTGTGGATTTGGCTCGTGTTTTTCTTTCTGTGTTATCATGTTTCGCTTCCGCTCTATATCGCCTGAATCTTCAAAATTCGCAAAGGTGCATAAATTATATGAGTTAAGTAACTATGAATTGCATATAACTGTCAGAATCACTGACTCTAGGTACATATGTATAACAGATTTCAATCAAATGTTAGTACATACCGGAGCTTTAGATGGATACCCTTTTATTTATTTATATTATAATTTCGTTCAAAAATCCATCATTTGTTAATTTCAAATTTTTTTCCAGAAAGTAGAGGCTGTTAGTTTATTTTATATTCATGAGTTTGAGCTATTCTGTTCCTCTGATAAGTAATTTGCTGCTAAAGGGGGCCAAACAGTCATCTCCAAACTGTATTTTTTGGCTCTAATGTGCTCAAATCTTCTATGAACTTGTATTCAGTAATTCAGTATTCAGCCCATATCCGTAGGATTTAAGGGGACCAAAAACCTTAAAAGAAAAGATCATTTAGTGGCAGTTTTTGTTATTTTTGGTCCCATACAATTCGATTATCCTAATCACACCAGAAAATAAATCCGAACATATAATTTCTTAACGTTGATAATCTCTGTGAAGAAATAATCAAACCGCATTCTGCAAACTGGAAAAAATTGTACCTACATTTCTGACATAAGGTACTTGGACGGTTTATCGTACTATTCTTTTCTACCAATGTGTTATACATTATATTGTTTCATACCAATGTGTGTACAAGATCGACCGACATAAGTATAGCCCCATAGTAGTCTGACATTCTCTGTTTTATCTCCCAAACTTATACAAATGTCTCCAAATTACTGATGTTTCAAATCTCAGGACCCATTCTCTTCCCACATATCCTAGAAAATCCAATACGGACAACGTGTTTTATATGTCATCGGACCGCAAAATATCCAGGATTCATTTTTCATGGTTGAGGAAAAAATGCATGAGGGTAACCTTTGATGCGAGAGGCTGAAACTTTTTCATGCAAAAGATTACCGTTATAGAGACATCAGCTATTTGTGATTGACCAAAGCTTTGAAGTCATTCTTCTAGAATCAAATAATTTTCTCCCTCAGACGGAAGAATAATTAATGCTAGAAGTGGCATTTTCAAAGCATAAGAGACTGATGTTTTTCTTTGTGATGACAGATACGTTTTCACTTCACAAAGTCAATCTCAACTTGAATTCTTGCACGATACGGTTCATTTTTGACCCGTCAATTCCCCATGAAACCGCTCGTCGCTCCATCACCTGTCGAATAAAAGCCATAAAAGAACCGTTTTCCAAATCCTTTTCCTTCTTGACGTTCAACGAGCATCAAATACAAGCGGGATCATTTTTTCCTATCCATATTCATTGGAGCACCTTCACTGTTGGCCCTAATGCTTTGAATCCACGTGGCAGTGATTGATTGAAGATAAAAGCGCAGAGATGTAGGACCGCCCCTAGAGAATTTCCCTTAAAGGGAAACAGAGTGGTTTCGGCGTGAGTAATGCGAAAAATAAACTTTTGACAGTTGTTCAGCGATGACATTATTGAAGCGTGGTTTAAAAGGATGTGGAATAATTCTTCGTTCTGGAAAATAACTTTTGAATAAATATACATCAGGGTGTATGCTACTTGATAAAATTTGAGATCACACAATTGAAAATGACTTTCTAGAGTGCGATTTACACTTCCTATTTTTCCGGAAAAACCATAAAATTATATATTATATCCATAATATTGTTCACAAGTTAAATAACCATAGCAAGATTTTGAAAAATGGTTTTGCTCTTGGATTGAAGAAAACGCATTGACGCAATTATTTGATCAGTTGATGAAAGGAAAAAATGAGTGAAGGAAAATTGAAAGATTGTATTTAAACTAAGTTTAAAATTATCCCTGCTCTGCTGTATATTATTCATAGCCCTGCTTTTTTCCATAGCATTTAAAAAGATATTCTAGTGGCATAAAAGGATGCTAAAACTGCCTATAGGATAGTGAGGAACCACTTCAAAGAACGGAATATAAGATGCAATGCCATAAGGGAAAATAATGGAGAACCTTTTATTGAAAATGAAGACAAAGTGAAGAGATGGAAAGAAAATCTGGAAGTGTTATACAACGGAAACAATCTCAGCAAGAAAATGGTCGAAGAGGAAAATGAAGTCAAAGAGGATGATTGGGGGCATCAATATTAAGATGGGAATTTGGCGCTACAGTGTAGGACCCTCGCATGAATAAAGCTTCTGGATTTGATGATATTCCTGTAGAACTAATAAAAATGCAGGAGAGAAGACATTAACCCATCTTTACAAAACTATCTGCGACAAGTACTCAACAGGAGAAATACCCAGGGACTTCGAGAAGAACATCATCATTCCTATTCCCAAAATAAAGAGAGCGGAGAAATGTGAATATTTTAGGACTATAATCCTGACAACACATGCATCGAAGATATTGACAAGGATTATTTACAGAAGAATATAACGAAAAGCAGAGGAGTTCCTGGATGAATATCAATTCGGATTCAGGAAAAGCAGGGGTACAAGAGAGGCAATATTGGTCCTTAGGCTGCTCATAGAGAAGAGAATGGAGAAGAACAAACCGACGTTCATTGCATTTGTGGATTTAGAGAAGGCCTTTGAGAACGTGGATTGTAATTCGATGCTTGGAATTCTGAAGGGAATTGGTGTGTCCTACAATGACCGAAGAATATACACAGTCTGTACAAAAACCAAGTAGCTGTGATTAAATCTGGACCCATCTGTGAAGAGGCAAGAATAAGGAAAGGAGTGTGACAAGGCTGTACACTGTCTCCCGTAATTTTTAATGTTTATATCGAGAGAGCCATCAATGAAATCAAAGAGAAGTCTTCTGGAATGACTATCCACGGGGAAAAAATAAGCATGCTGCGATTCACTGATGACATAAAACTCATAGCAGAGACAGAGAGGGATCTGAACAAGATTCTAGTAACCATAGAAGGGACAATGGCCAGATATCAGCTGAAGATAAATAAGAAGACTAAGATGGTGTTCCGCAAGAGAGAAGAGGCCAAAACCAACCCTAAATTAGGAAAACAAAAGTTGGAAGAGGTGAAAGGGTTCTGTTACCTTGGAAGCCGAGTAACCAACCGCGGACAAAGCAAGAAAGAAATTGCCAGCAGAATAGCCCAGACAAAGAGGGCATTCTATCAAAAGAAGAATCTATTTACCGCTGGAAATACAAGCGTAGAAGTAAGGAAACAATTCATCAGGACGTACATCTGGAGCTTGTTTCTTTATGGTATCGAGGAATGGACAATGACAGCAGCGGAAAAGAAAAGGGTGGAAGCATTCGAAATGTGGTGCTACAGAGGAATGATGAAGATTAAATGCATCGACCGAGTAAGTAACGAGGAAGTTCTAAGAAGAGTGGGAAAAAAGAGAAGTCTTCTGAATACCCTAAGAAGAAGACGGGACAACTTGATCGGCCACATCACGAGGCATGATGGCCTGATGAAGACAATCGTAGCGGAACAACTAGAGGGGAAGAATGGCAAACGAAGGCCTCGTGCAAGATATCGCATATGGAACAAGGATGTGAAAAAGAAAATTTACGTAAATATGAAGAGATTAGCCGATAAAATAACATTGTGGAGAGCTGCGTCAAGCAAATCTGAAGATTGATGCCTTATAATGATGAGCATCTATTTTCCTGAATCGTTGGAATATAGTAAAGAATTTAACCTTTACCATTCTCAGGGAAAACATCAGGTTATTTATCAGCTCAATCGTGTGCCCGTTCAGTTTTGCAGGGGTATCAGTGGAGTAGGTCTTATTAATCACAGACTTGCTGAAAATATTCTGCAAACATTCTTCAAGCAGGTGAAGAGTGCGGAATTAGCTTTAAAGTGTCAGGATTTTCAGGTGGGTGAGTAAGGCTAAAAGTACGAAAACTTGGTTGCAGTAAATAAATTAAGAAAGAAAAATTCGTAGTTTGCCTAGAACCATGTAAACAGTATGGTAGCATTTTTCTAAAATTTATTCGGGGAAACATGCTCCCAACTCCAAACATGGTACGGGCACAAAAACTCCGTCACTGTCTCCAGGACAGTTATTTTATTCCATGAGCGATAATTCACACCGCCGAGTGCACCATGCTGACCCCACTGTCATTTCGACTGGGCACCTTAGTCCGCTAATTCTCGAGATAAAATAAAAAAATGGGCCCGAGTTTGGCTGCGTCAACGAACGTAGAGGGGCGTAAACAAGGCGTGTGCGGGCAGATGTGTGCGCCCGTGGGTGCGTGGGTGGGGGGGTGGGGGGTGGAAGAGCCTGGGGAGTGAGGATAAAGGGTGGGAAAGATGAGATGAGCGAGGTCGTGTAAACGGCTGGCGAAATTTGCGTGGAGATTGCGGCCATGTTTGCCGCCTGCGTGGCTTGCTGAACCAGAGTCGCTGCCTTAATGGGGGGAGAGGGAAGGGAAAAAAAGGTATGAAGAGTGACGGGGGCGAGTGGGGTCGTGGCTGGGGCGTTGTCAGAGGAGGGAAAGGGGTGAGTGTGTGTGTGTGGCAATGGGGGCGGAGTGGGGTGTGCGAGGGTCCCTTCTCGCATGTCGCTGGGGCCCTGTCCCTTGTCGCTCCCTCGCCCCCGGTCCCCCTGCGCCCATTCTGCCTACCCTAGTGATTCGCCTCCAATCTTCCCAATAGCCGAGCGCCCCCTTAAATTTTCCAAACCCCCCATCGGAAAGGTCGCTGCCCACCCTCCACCCCTGCACTCTCCCCATCCAGTGTTTTGACCCACATGCTTTTGGCAGGGTTTCCCCCTCTTCCACTTCAGGACGGAATCATTGAGGACTTCTTGCCACCTTTCCTTCACTGTGGAACTAAGCATTAAAAAAGGATACCTTGGTTGGTAACTAAATATTTTATCATACCTTACGCCATCAACCTTAGTGCGAGATTTGAAGATTGGAAATGAGTATAATGTCCACATATGATCTCTATTTCGTGCATATTTATTCAGTGGCATTATATCCATTTTGTATTGGAAAGTCCTTATAGCTGAATTTTTTAACACATATATGCATGAAACAATGATGCCAGATTAAAGTATTTTCAGGGTATTAAAAACCTTGAAGACTAAGATAAATTCAAAGGTCTGGTAAAAACTGCTCCCAGTGTCAGAGAATATTGAAAAAGGATCCAAATGTCCATGGCGTTTGACATTCTCAAGTATTATCTCCAAATGAGTTGTCATTAGTGTTTTCAAGTCTGTATCCGTACTAATAGGCACTCCAGACCGGGAGGAAAGGTACAAGGATGGGAATAGAGGGGTAAGAAGAAATGGTGGAGAGAAATCCGGCGTGCCGTTGGCAATACCCTACTAATGAAGAAAATATTAAAGAAGACTACGGCCTTTATTCCACCGTGCAGACGGAATACTGAACTCATATGCTCTCCACAAAGCGCCAAAGTAGGGGCCGGTTTACCGCTGAAAAAATGTCTGCCTCTGCTGTAGCCTCTTAGTGGGAAGCCAGTATCCCAGTTAATGCACCCCAATACTCCATTGAAATCTTCAAGTTGTCCTCCCTTGCAAAATTTATATCGACGCTTATGCAATGTAAATTATATTATGATGCATTCTAAACATGGTATTTATGGGTATATTTTACGAAATTTGAGTGCAGAATTATCATAATCTGGTCATAAATAATTTTGAAATTAAGCAATGTTTTCCGCTGTTGTGACATATATATCCTAAATTCTGAAATCTACAGAAAGCAGGCTATGAAGTGCTACATTTTATTGTTTTTATCCATAAATATGATTACCAATAGGTTTAGAAATTCTCCCCTTTAATCTATAATTTAAAAGTACTCTTATATTAAACAATAGATAATAACGTGAGGCAATATTTAATTTCCTGATTGAAACAGCTAATATTAATGATACTACTACTGCCATTATATACACAATAATAATTCCCTGCACGACACCATATAGATATGTGAAATGGGGTTATATAATTTTTTTTTGAGGAAAATCAAGTTGTATGTATATTTGATTTCTCTGTACACAAATTTTCAGCAAAAATCTAAAATTGGCCTCAAATTTTAAGGACACGTAACTCATGTTAACTTTAAGTGTCATGAATCCCACCTCGGGTACAAGTGCATTACTTGTCTAAGGCATCAATAAAAGTGGGGACGTAGTGATATAACTTCTGATATTGTGATAAATTAAAGATCCATTATATCTCTTACATTTCGTTTAAATTAAGGAAAATGAAAGGTAAAAAACAAAGGGTTCAAAAAATGCAAAAAATATCAAGGTAATTGACTTTTTCCAATTAGATTTACAGGCAGAAATGGCGGAAATTTGACCTTTTTGGAAACTACAGTTACTCTGGCGGGCATTTTTCAGTCCCCTTAGCCGCTTTATAGCCATCTCAGTACCACCCACGTCCTAATGAACATCCACCATGTCGTTCTCCCAGCACACACTTCTTCTGCCGGCTCTCAACCGCAAAGCGGCTCCCTCCTTCCGACCCGAGCTCTGCATTGACCCATTTTCTAACCATCTCACTAAACTCCAACCTGCAGTTCAGAGCCAGTATTGGTTTATGTTTGCCCCTGCAACCCAGCGAAGGAAACGACTTTTATACTTTACCTAAGGGTATACTGTAAGGCTATACTTTTCCGGGAGGACTTCAGTAACCTTCGTTCCCGTGCCTACTTTAGCCCCATTCTTATCTTATTGCCATCTTCCCCCAAGAAAGATAAGACGGTATGGTCGCCATCCTAACTCGCCTTGTGATTTCAGTGATTCGGGAAAGTGGCTATTTTTTGATGAAGTTTCTTATTCATCTCGGCATGGATCAAAGTATAGGAGTTTTTTTTCCAAGAGATAGTTTAACCGTTATCATCTTTCTTAAGTTATTGCAACGTAATGGAATTATGCTTATCCAATAATACTTGAAATAATCAAGATTAGTTTATCAAACATGAAAAAACTTAATTTTCTTTGCTTAATCTATTGACTTTAGTATCGTTTCCTATAATTGAGATTCATCATTTGCACTCCGTTTTCTTCTTACTAGAACGAGCTTTTGTATATTGATATTAGAGACAGAGTGTTCCACGGACGGAGAGACGGACGACCAGAAAATTGGCCAAAATGACCCTTAGGATGACCGATTTTAACCATGCTTGGCAAAACGTCACCATTTGATAGGAAAATTAAAACCCCAAAGCCGTTTTGCAAAACACGCAACCGTTTGCGAGACATTACAACGTTGCAAAATTCGAATTTTGCAAAACTTACTACACATTTTAAGATATACTCTGAGACCTTAAAGCTACAGATTTTCAAATGGACTTATTTTAAGGACTTAAATTGGACGAATATAATATAGGACTATATTATAAAATATAAACAATTTTATAAATTTTATAAGAATTTTAACCTTTCCAATCGATTTTTGACTTTGTACTTATGCCCTCGATTTTGCCCATTTTTTTATATGTAGTAGATACAAACCTTCTCTAGAAGAAGCTCCGAATTTTGTGCTCTGACTGACGCGTCGCATTACTAACTAAATACTCACTTCTATATAAGCATGAAACCAGTCGTTTTTCCCTATTAAGAAACAAATATTTTACAAACTGGCGTTAAAATTTTTGATCCAGTCTTATAGGGAAAATTATACCATCATGCGGATACTTATCTCAAAATTCTTACTTTCGCTGTCAATCAGGCATCATAATATGCATAAAGGTCAGATTTTATGTAGCATAGTTTATGGAATTTCTGATATCCGTTCCAAAGTTCTACTGGCGCATCTAGACCTCAACCTTGCCGGTCAACTGAGTTTAATACCATAGTGAACGCAAATGTAGTTATTTCTTCATAATTTCCTGTAATGCAGGTGCATGTTCTCAAGTATGTAACCAACGTTAATTACTTTGCTGCGTTGATACCATTCATTCAAAGTCTTCAAGCTTATTCGTTCTCGTCACGTATCTTTAAGATAGCTTAATCTCTACAAAGGCTAATAGAGCACTAGATAGAATGGTAGTAGAAATAGAGCATTAGGTTTCTAACTGGGGGAGCCTTCTAATTCACTAGCACACTTATAGCATTCCCGCTACTATCTGGCTACCTGACTCGTTTTTTTCTTGATTACCCTGGAAAAAAAGAGGTGATATATTAAATTTTAGATGTGCCGTCAAATATAAGACTTGGACTTGAGGCCGCTGGCTACAGGGCCCACCAAATTACGTTGGCCTTAATACTAGTGCTTTAAGAAGTCTCCTTCCTCCATAGCTTTTTGATGTTTTTAGTAGGCATCCTTTCCTTCGGCAGGATGAGGCTTGCGCTCATATTTTGAATGCTATAATTTCGATCTACTTTGACTTCAATATTAATAAAAATAAAGCCAATCTCGGCTTTGTATTTTCTTCGCAGATTCTGAAAAGCCGTTCAATAGAGTAGCTTTGATAAAGTTATTGAGAATACTGTAGAGCATGGGAGCAGATTTCTAAAAAAAATTGTTTTCGGCAAAGAAGAATGAATGACCGGCGCTTGATTTGGAAGATCAATAGCCTTGAAAAGATTAAAGGCAACTCGTCCCACAGTTTCAAATTTTTTCCTGGAAACTGGTGTAAGCAAGGTGAAGCATAATGAGCAGATAGGATGCCTCTGAGTTGATTGAGCTTGGAGAAGGGAGAAGAGAGTACTTCTGGTGGTGGGGAACAAAATTTGGATATTGCGGCGTAAAAGAGGTATTTTTGGGACAAAAGAAGGTAAAAATGAGGGTGATAGAGGTTTTGAAAGAAAGAGAAAGGGAAATACATTTTAATAGCGTCATGGACTATGAAGCTTGAATTACTAATGAGGGAATTGAGTCCGAACTCTCTGTTTCTCACTCAATTTTGATCCATGTTAATGTGTTCAGAGATAACCTATACCCAGGTTGAATTGAGTTAACTTATTTTGAAAATTCTTTCAAAAAATTAAAGTGATAGTAGCTTTAGTAAATATCGAAATGAGGTTTAATTCGTGAGCCTGATATGTGTTTGTCTTAAATTTTCATTTCGGTATAAAAACCCTCTATTAGTGTTCAAATTACAAAGAAATTAGTAACCTGATTATTACAGCCAATAATTTTTATGGGGTACGAAAGTAAGTGTCAGCTACCCACCTGGATTTCTAGACTCTTGTTTCATCTTGGCAGGTACCAGTCGAACATCGCACGGTCAATGAAACCTAAACAATGCGCTTTAACTTTGCATATTACTTTAATAAGGTTCTTTTCACTCACATTAATTCAAAACAATGCTGAAAAACTATTCAGAAGGACGTATTATAATTATTCTAAGAGGTATGCTGTTCCATGTATCATGTCATTACATGTATTATTATTTTCCTTAGATTAAAATACTTATCGGTGAAGACCGTATTGCATCTCTTTTATTGAATTTTCACGTGTTTGTGCGCATCACTGGATAAATAAATTAAGGCCACTCATGGCTGGCTCAAAATGCTTTAACGAATGCGCAGTTATATAGTGACCTCAGAAATACGTATTTTTTTCTCTATTTAATATCATTATTATGATTTTTTAAATTCCAAGTTAATCAGTGGAATGCACAAAAAAGTAATTGTTATCTGTGTAATGGAAGGAGCGTAGTCATCCAATGTCGTTGTAATGTTCCATAATGCCCATAACCGTGTGGCACAAGACTTTGAAGAGCACGTCTTTCTACAACTTCCTCCCTTGTGGCCCCTTAAAACTTCCGCCAAGTGGCGCAGGACGAGTTTCATCGCTTGGGGCCCAAGGATTGTTTGGTCACATCACGTTCCCACGTCGCTTGCGATTTGAGGATTATTGGAAGAAGGCAGTGACTGGCAGCCGAGTTGATTTTCACCATTAAGAATGCATCTACATTGATCCTCAAAGGAGCAGGACATGGGGAGAGACCGCTTCATTCATACATTTGCTCTCCGGAGATTTAGGAATGAAAATGTGGTAAATAATATTCCGATATTTTGTTTTTTTAATTTCCAAACTCTTCTAACACTGCATCTTTTCTCCGTCATTTATTTTGATAGTTTATCAAATTCTTATTATCATTTTAACCAGGATAACCCTTTTTTTCTCACTAGCGTTGTTTTATCTCAGTAATATCAATGATTCCTCAACCCTTCCCTGTTCACTCTATGCTCTGTGTTGTCCTATTTTAATTAAATTTATAAGAATCAGTGTATTGCTTAACTCAGTGATGTCCATTGCCTATCGGCTTAAAACAGGAGTGATTTCCGCGAATGTTCAGTGTCTAAATTTCTCCTTTATTCATGAAGAATAAGCGGCTGCTGAGGTAAAGGCAGGAAATACATACCGGGAACTGGAAAAGGTAGAGAGAAACTCTTCGTGAGTATTTGATAGTTGATTGGATATTCAGGGCAGGCGACGGATAAATAACTCATTTGCACCATAAATGATAATGGATTATTGGGTATATTTAGGAACGTTTCAGATAATGGAGAAAGTGTGGAGACCCGGAGTCGGCATTAGCCTACTCTTAACGACAGGCGCCAGTGGTTCCACGGATTAATGCCCCATCCGACGGACAGAGTGCTGAACCTGAAATGCTCTCCACTAAGCACTCAAGTTGGGACCGGCCCTCGCCGCCACCAAAATCCGCCACTGCCGGTAATCGTACCCGTCCCTCGGAATGGGAGGCCAGTAATCAAGCCACCACACCAAAGTGATTTGGATTTGTTCGAACCCGAATCTTTGGGGTAATGCTCCTGCAAAATAACTATTTTGATCTCATCGATTATATGACACCTATTCCGGACATTTACGACCACGTTGTCAATTCGTCGTCATTTCCTTTTGATGCCATCTTGCCTTGCTCTGCTCTCGAGTCGTCATCGAGGGGTGGTTTCCTTCTTAAACGTGAAAGGGAACATGATAGAACAGGGATGTTAGTAATATCTTCTTTGAGAACTACGTCCGGGAATGGAAAATTTAGAAAAAATTATATGGTCATTCCACCTCAATTCAACAAACGTTTGTCCCTTAGGGTCTCAGATTTTGATAAAAATTGGTATAAGTGAACAAAATCAACTCAAACTGAATAACCTCAAACAGTTTTGTGAAAAAATATTTTTTCAGCGAATTATGGATGTTTTAATTTTTTCGCATTTTTAGCAAAAACCGAGCCTTAAATCATATTATCACTTATATCTCCGCTGGTAATTGTCATACAGCAATGATTAATAGCTCTATTTAAATCTAAATCTTTATTAAATGCAAATATATCAATAAAAATTATTTTCTTGTAAATCCTATTGTTGTTCATTACTAATGTTTAAAAAATTGTTAAGTAATAAACTTTTCTCAAATACTCCATCTCAAAATCGGCCGAAAATTTTTTCCATAATTTAAACATACCCAGCTAACTATTCCAAAAATAAAATTTAGTGGCAATTCATAAATGCGTTTTTTATAAATATTTAAACATTTACAATTTTCTCTCCCGCGGCCCGTCGGCTCCCCCATTTGGAATACATGCAGAGATACGCGAATCAAGCCTAAAAATTTCGTAATTGCTCAAGGTCGTGGCTATATGAGATAAAAATATATTATAAACTATAAATTTTAACAACAATTGTTATTTCTTCTTTCACTTTTCGAACTAAATATTGAGTTGATCCAAATTTCTCTTGAATTTTTGCCACACTCCAGGTTTTAGGCAGTGTAGACAGGACTAAAATGTTTTCACTGTAGGAAATAGCTTCAGGAAATTTTTCCTTGAGTTGAATTAGCATTTCACACCCTATTAACTCTTATGGGCTGAACGAAGTTCTTGCTTTTCCCCATACTTTCCCGATTGCTCTTCGATAAACAGAAGTCATTTTATGAAAAAATCTTTCGATTTAAATTTCGATTTCGAAAATTTCTTCGATTTAATTTTATGAATTTTTTCTTTAGAGTATTTTCTACTTCTCAAATTTTTCTATTCACTGGTGATGTACCGACTTCGGATAAACTCAGGTTGATTTTTTCTAGTACAGATTGACGAGGTGAATAAGGTGCACCATCGCTCTCTCCTTTTTAGTCACTGTCATTGCTGGAGTTGCTTTTAGGTAGTGATATATGAGCCTCCGCAAATTGCAAACCAGAAGGCCCCAGTTGTGACAGTACTGCTTCTGCAGCCACAAGCTGCTCAGGAACGTCTTCTTGATGACTGATGTGAGACCTTGGTGTGTCACCTTTCGCGACTCCCTTATTCAGAAACAGGCTGCACGGACGACACAATTTTCTGCCCTCGACCAAAAACATCACTCTAGTGCTGAAAATTTTCGATTTGTAATATTTGGCAGTAATTGTTTATAAATTAGCACTACGGATAATTCAATGCAGTTTCAGTGGATAATAACACAGTTTTGACGCTTTGTATAAAAAGCAAGAAACGATTTTTCATTGTTAACGCACGCTGTTTCCACTTTGACACCACTTCTATCCTCGATGAGCTGCATATCTCTTCGATACATTTAAAGGCACTGTCTCACGAACACTTTCCTCCTCTCACTGCACCGATGGAGCAAATTTTGACACAATTTTGACAATTAGTTTAAAAAGCTATGTACGAGAAAAAAGAAAAGACAGACAGCTCTTGAATTAGGAGATGCACACACAGTGACAGACCAAAACAAACTGAGACTTCTTCGGTGAATAAACGCAGCTACCAACAAAAACATGTGGAGCTAGATGATCTTCCTTCAAGCTTTTAGCCACATACCACAATGGGCAGAATTGGCCACCAACGGGGTCATAATAATAGGGTTCTGAAAGGAAGTGGAAAGGTTTTTACCCTCTTGCTATCCGTAGGTGCCATAAAATATTTCTTTTTAGAGAGAGCTACTTTTACGGAATACGTCTCAATGCACGAAAAGCCACATCTGCAGGCTCTCTACTCGAATTGAAAATGAAATTGTTTTGTATGGATAAAAAATATTTGGACACGAAAATCGGAGTTAGCAGTAAATTTGTCTATGGAGATAATAAGAGTGAGACAGCAAAAACGAGGAAAGTTTTCTGCTAGAACAAATGATGCAAAAATTCCATAATTGTAATTTATTTTCATTTCATTTCATCAATGATTTCATACTTGAAGATTCTTAAAAAGTTTTTTCATATTAATTGTCACAGATTTTTAGCTCAAATAAAAGTTAATCCGCCTGGAAACTTAAGTGGGGCTCAATGGTAAATTTCTCTGCAAACATCCATTTAATAGAACAAATAACAATTGTTGTTAACATTTATAGTTTATAATATATTTTTATCTCATATAGCCACGACCTTGAGCAATTACGAAATTTTTAGGCTTGATTCGCGTGTCTGCTGCATGTATTCCAAATGGGGGAGCTGACGGGCCGCGGGAGAGAAAATTGTAAATGTTTAAATATTTATAAAAAACGCATTTATGAATTGCCACTAAATTTTATTTTTGGAATAGTTAGCTGGGTATGTTTAAATGATGGAAAAAAATTTCGGCCGATTCTGAGATGGAGTAATTGAGAAAAGTTTATTAACAATTTTTTAAACATTAGTAATGAACAACAATAGGGTTTACAAGAAAATAATTTTATTGATATATTTGCATTTAATAAAGATTTAGCTTTAAAAAGAGCTATTAATCATTGCTGTATGACAATTACAAGCGGAGATATAAGTGATAATATGATTTAAGGCTCGGTTTTTTGCTAAAAATGCGAAAAAATTAAAGCATGCATAATTCGCTGAAAAAAATTTTTTTCACAAAACTGTTTGAGGTTATTCAGTTTGAGTTGATTTTGTTCACTTATACCAATTTTTATCAAAATCCGAAACCCTAAGGGACAAACGTTTGTTGAATTGAGGTGGAATGTCCCTATATTATTTTTAGTTTTTCGGATGATTATTATTGAATTAAGTGACATTTTCTTATTTTCTTGACTTTATTTCTCCTAACTTCTTGGAATAAAATGAAATATATGGTTCATTCCACGTCAATTCGACCAGGACATCGGCAAAAATGTCCCTTAGGGTCACCAATTTTGACCAAATTTGGCATTTTGGCTCCATTTATAATAAAATGAAAACCCCAAAGTCGCTTTGAAAAAAACACAACCATTTTTGAAATATTGAAACGTTGTAAAATTCGACTTTTTCAAAAGTTACTACACATTTTAGGGTATACCTCAGAGACAAAGAGACCTCAGACGTGTTCAAGGGCTTATTTGAAAGTCCTTGAATTGAAAAAATACAATAAGGAATTATATTGTGAAAAATAAAAATTTTTATAAAGTTTATAACAATTTTAAGGCGTCCAATCTATTTTTGACGTTTGCTGATTTTTTTATATGTTGTAGGCACAACCCTCCTCACCAAATTAAAAAAGTTAGCTACAGGTGATATTTCATTTAATAAAGAAAAGTATTTTTGAGTGAAGGCGTGACGCCCGCCGGTCACCATGGCGCCCGCCTACCGGCCGACATTCTGGTACTCTGATGTCTTCAGATCTCATTGTCAGTAGCTTTCTCACTCATATTCTTCTCACCAATTTTCAACCGCATACTAACTCTTTGCCCGTGCATATCGCTATTTGTTTCGCCCAGGTGTGACCACAACCGTAGAATCTATGAAGAGCGGTACCTGGCCTCAGAGAACAATTGACAAACCTTGTCTCGTCCTCGGCTTTCAGTACCAATCTCCTCACATACTCCATTAGCACATTCTCCGAAACCTCTTTCTCAGTTCTTTTTTTCAAAGAAACGGGTGTACTATTCCGTTGCCCACCATCTCTCATTCGAATTTTACTCTGAGGGAAGACAACGGGGAAGGCAGAGCGCTACCCATATCATCTAAACGGATATTTTGTTTCTCTTCGCATACGATAGCCTCCCAGGCCAAGGCAAAACCCTGACTTCCCATAGTTTTGTTTCCGTTCCCGTTAATTTAATGGGTCCACTTTTTTAATTCCACTTTTAAACATTTTTCCCTGCATGACTTCATACACACGAATGATGTAAGTCTCCGGAATTGGTGAAAAAATAAATTATGTTTCGTGAAAAAATGGAATAATTTTCGAATTTAATATTTAGATAAGTTGAAAATTTTATTTTTAGCTCTCCTTAAGAGTAGATTTGAGAGATTCCTTTCGTTGTATTTTTCATTAGCCACCAAGAAACACTCTTCAAGTCATCACTCACCCTAGAGGTGGAATGCGATTTACTATATTGATAAAATAGTTGTTTTAAATTCTAACAGTGTTTTTTAAACAATATCTTGTTATTTTTTAATGCTTTGTATTGTAAAAATAAACTTCATTTAGTATGCAAAAGCCAATGCATGGCAAATGATCATTTCACTCCGAAAAAATCCATTACAATGAAATCTTACTCATTTATCCTGCACTCATCTTTGTGATTTTGTTCTCCCAAATCCAAATGAAATCAGGATTGGAGGAGAAAAAAAATTTTGGCTTTGCGAGAATAATTCATCTTTTTCGCATTTCACAAATTGGCTTCAATGCTTACAGTTTTCGGGTGGAACTTTTTAGAACGAAAATGGGACGCGTTTTTTCCGTCGCATTCATTTCTCATTTGCATTGCTCCAACGATGACAGCAGTTAGAAATAAATTCCTTTCCCGAGATCGGAAGAATGGTTCTACTAACTGTAAAAAAATTAGTAAATTCAGAGCTAACAATAACTATCCTAATTAGAAGAAAAGTTGTTTTATATTCATTTCTGTTAACGAATTCTCTTGTACCCTTCAATGACTATAATCCCTTCTGCATGTTTAACTCAGCAAGGAAAACATGAATTCCTTTCGGTCACGCCATTGCGTGAATATATTTGAATTCTAAAACTTAACACATTTCTTGTGAATGTTCATGAATGAGAGCCTGTGTTTACAGTATGTTTTGTACAAAAATAAAAGTTCTTTCCATGTCGCAGAAGCTCTCTTATTGAATGCTTGAAATAAAAATCCAATAAACCTATTCAGTTAGCCATCGCTTTCATGCATTGACACCATAGGTATTATTTCACTCAACGTCTATTTTAACTTTTCATCAACGAGGAAGCCTTAAAAGCTATAATTCATTTTATTTAATTCATGATTGCTATTAGCACACTTATGAAAACTCTTTATTCTCTGTCATGCATTTATTTTCTAGGGTTCATCTGTAATATCCGTTTTAAATTCTTTCCCACTTTGACAGGTAATAAACAGCACAAATCAATTAAATTGACCCCTGGTACTTCAATTATCTCAATTAAAATATCGTGTTCGACCATTTGTATTCAACTGCAATTTAAATCTTTTATTTTCTAATAAATCCATTTTTAACCGGTGAGGAGGTTAGACGCAAGGAATTATATAAATATCTACGCAGCCGGCCAATAAGTTTCGGGAGTACCTCGGAATAAAATACTTTATGATTTAAAAAAATTAAAACTGGTGAAGGGATCTATTTTTTTCCTTACTTGTTGGATTTGTGCTACAATTTTCTATCCCATCACCACGCACTTGCGGGACTGGTCGAAGGGGCTCTAGAATGCCCTGGCTAATTAGACGTCTACGGTGCTGTTCGGAACCACTACATAGCGGGCTGAGATTGAAAAAAGCTGGCCATAATTGGTTTTTTCAGCCCGGGTTTTGAAACTTCATAAAGTCCGCTGCATTTATTGGTGCATTTTTTCACATGCAATTTTTCCTAGAAATCACGACTTTACGATCAACATGGGGTAAAGTTTTCTCCTGTTTTTAAATTCTTCCAGCCAATATTTTGTTTTCATTCAGGAAAATAGATTAAAACTACACTGAGCTGCGAAAGATTTCTTGTATCACGAGATATACAAAGTATCCTGATTTAGAATTGGTTAAGAAGTTAAGCAATGCCAAAAGTAAAACACACATTTCGATTGCGCGGCGTAGCCCACCGGCAACCGGGAATACAATGTCGAGACTAGTTTTCTGATAGGTTATGGAGTCACAAACTTTGCTATGGTTATTGTTCAGGTTTACCAATTAAAAACACCCTCCGCAGATATTGTAATGGCGATATTATAGAAGTATCGAAGGAATTCACTTTACTCGATATAACATCATGAAAAGGCTACCCTTTGAAGCTATTTTCAGTTTCTGGTCAAGTATGAATACCTACTACTAAAGCTGAAAAAGAGGAATATGGAGGATATTCAATCATGGTAATCCCTTTTTTGTCTAAAATACTACCAACTTGGCGAGGTTTTCGGACGCCTACTCTCGCTTCCCTTTTTACTCGGGTGCCAACAAACGCAGAGCAAACTTCGCCCACACCTTCCCCACAGTCAATCGTCATACATGGTTCTGAAAACCTACAGCAATACCGAGGTCACCGGCTATTTCTTTTTTTGTTCTTTCGACGTTTAGAGCGAACCAGTACGCGCACGCGGTGCACGATGTCACTACTTTGGCTTTTCATTGGTCTACCGGTATGATAATGGGCTTTTAGAGACCTACCACTATTCATTAGCCGACAAAACTATAGTTACCCTTTACTTTGATTCATGAAGTCTCTTTCACACACTTCTCACATCATTTCGTACAATTTAGTTGCAGTTACACCGTATTATAACAAAACTTGATTGAGTCACGTGACGCCATTTTGGCGACGATGACAACGCGTAAAATTACACGTTCGCAGATCATGTGTACAAAAACAGACTCTCGCTTGCCACTACAACAAAAACAGGTAGAAAATGGGAGCTTCAGCTTACGTAGCTCTACAGATTTTTGTCGGATTGCACCTATTTTTTTGTTTTAATAATTTAGCCCCAGAAAGTGGTGGAAAGGCATTGTGCGATGATAGTACGTCATTTTAACTCGTATTATTGAGAACCAAGGCGAGCCAATCAAACAAATCTGACAGAACAGCCTTCAGTTTATATTGAGTACCGAGATACCAAATAAAATACTGCGAGGTCATTTTTCTTTCACGAGGTGTGACACCTACGCGTCATTGAATATATTTTGTTACACGAGAGAAGAGTGGAAATCCCGAAACCCAGAAGTTTGGTTTGGAACTACTCGAGCTAGATGTCTGATCTCCTTATGTAGGATATGCTTTACTGAAAAGCATCTTTAGTGTTGCTATGTGAGGATGAATGCTTTGAAAGGACATTCTTTGCTGATAATTTGTTGTATGATAAGCAAAACAAGAAGAAATAAATTTAAAAAGGCAGGAATACTCCTCGCAGAGTAGAATAGTAATAAAGTCATTGATCGGAGAACCCACATCACGGTGTTTATTCTTTGGCATAGCGCTTTGTATGTAATGGAGTTACACTCAGTTCACCTACAACTACGTAGGTACTTATCGCTTTTCAACTAGGAGCTTCTTTTATAGAATCGTCAGAGGACGACTTCCACTCTTTTGTTTTCTAACTCAACACTCACTATAAGACTTTGCATTGGATATTGAGACTTTGATGTGGGGAACTTCATGTGGGGAACAGCGCTAAAGCGCTGGCATCAAATCATTTGATGACTGCGGGGAACCAACACCATTTACTACCACTAAGGTTTCATCTACATCTACAGTACACAATAACCTATGAGCCATCTTGAGAGTGTGAAGCAGGGGGTAAAGATCACTAAACATGCACTGTTGATATGAATCTGGGCAACCACATGGAAACATGTTAGATAATAGGGCCGCATGCAGCTAGAGCCTGACGATTCTCTTTGCAGTAGCAACTATAAGTTTTTAACTCTAAATTCTTCTCTGTGTGCAACTTTCTTGGCGTCAAAACCAACCGTAGAGGTGAGCACAGATATAAATATTCTATATTTTTATTGATTCTCTTCCATTCAAATCTGATTAAACACTGGTATTTTCATATTCCTTTAGTTTTATTGCAAGGATGTTCTGATAAAACTTCATTTTCATTACATTACGACACATATCAATAGCCCGCCATAAATTTCTGCCAACATAATAGGAAATAAAGATTTATGGCCGAAATATAGTACGAGATTTACTACCCGGTAATACAAAATTGAATAAATCAGGGGAGAGGAAATAAAATACTAGTCTTTCATGTTGAAAAACATGAACTCAGTGTTAAATTTTCGTATGCTGCGCTCGAAGCTTAGTTTATCATTCTTTATACCACGTTTACGCCTCCGTGTATCGATGGGGCGGATTGAAATTCTCGTTGGGTGTTTGGCAAGAAGGGGATAGGAAAGTGCGGGCACGGGAAATAGGGGGATGCATATTCCTGCCATTTTTTTTTAAGCAGCACCCGAAAGATTTTTTTCTTTATTTCCTCCGTTCAATGTGGTGGGAAATGAGTTTTCAAGACTCTTTCTGGAGCGGACATGTCGTGTCCTCCGGAATTTCAGGACTTTGAAAGGAGGTATGTTTGAGCATGGAGCGTGAATGCTGAAGCCTGGAAAGAGTATACTTTTAATTCTGCTCTAAACTTTAAGGATCGGAAGCAATCAATATAAGAATCATCTTCCACTCATCATAGCCAATATGTCTGTGTTAAAGAAACATTTGAAACATCATTTATTGATGATATCATTTCAATATGATGTAGTCATATGGTACATATAAGAGTAATATTGACTGTGAATGTAAACATTGAACGTTCCTTTGGTAATTCTCTCAATATGCATCTCTCCAGTTTAGTTTATCCTGAGATAAAGTCTAGATATTAGACATATTCTTTCAAATCTTTAATCTTACTTTTCTTCGCCATCTACGCTAAATCATCATTTTATTGATATTTAATTCGATCACAAGTTAAACTCCACTAAATTAGTAGAGCAAATTCTTGTATCAATAAAAGGTAACACTTTCTTGAGGTATTAAACACGCCGCTGAAATATCGAGAAATAGCATGCCTACAATTCGTTAGATGAAGGATTGTTTAGATTAAAGTTCGGCCCCGGTGGCGGCGTGGTTAAGTCCTCGCCTGATAACCTGAGGGTCCCGCCTGAGTGGGTTTTTTCACCACTCAGGACATGGTTGTGTGTGCTCGTCCGTTGTTATGTGTTAAATACCCCGATGTAAAGGCCATATGTGCTGTTTTCGGCGGTAGTGGAAAAAAAATAAAAAAAATAAAAAAAAATAAATACAATCAATGTGAGTGTCCTGGCAATTAAAAATAGGGTTTGAATTATTCTTCATAAAATCTTGATTCTGTATTTTTTATTCTCTATGTAACATGGCTGACGTACTAAACCAAGCCACACTAAATCAAATAAATTGCTCTCTATTAAAAAATACCATAGCTCATAGGCAAAATCAGATAAATTATAAATGGCATAGTTAAAAATGTATTCTACCTGATACTCATATGTAATATATCAATATCTAAGACTCGCCTTAAAATTATTTATCACTCTCGTACGAAAATGGAGAGCATAGTATGGTTCTCCACCAAAACAAAAATTATTACGGGTGAACCAAATGTCAGAGGCAAATGGGTGGCGCCATGTGTCATGACTTAGTTTTGGAAAAGCATTAAAACCATTAAATATCTGCTAGCATTGGAGTTTTACTTGAAGATTAAGATGAAAATAAATTGTGTTGGCATATTATATTCTTATATATACTCATTAATTATACTCTTATAAACTCAAGATTGAGGCTACGTGTTGTGCTCACATCCACCATACTTTGCTTCTACCGTACAACTTGCAAAGTAATTAGGTCTTCACATTTAATTTGCCCTCTTCAAAGTTGGTGAATTTATGCCCGGGTGATAAACCCGCATAGTCACTTGTTCCTTCGTATTATGTATTTTTCATTATGTTAGTGCTACAGCAGTATTATTATCCTCTTTTAACATTGAAAGTAACATGAATTTGAGATACACACGTCCTTAGTTATCACAAGTCTTTCCTTCTCCATACTAGGATATCTTCTTTTCGCTATTTATGATTCCAATTCTTGCTTCACTGTATAGTCTGCTATTGTTTGTTTCCCATTGCAGTATGTCTATTTTAAGTTCTTCTTCTGAGATTTTTTCTTCTAAGAAATATTTCAATAGTAATGGCTTCGCAGCTCCCTACCTTTTTGGATGTCCTGTCCAATGCCTTCCCAGACTAGTGTATGTTTAATCTCCGTCTTCGGGAATTCCTCTTCTCATCTGATGAAGGTCGAGACCCGCTGTGCATAGTCACCCTCGCCCGGGGCCCTCCTTTCCACCCACCCCCTCTCCCGAAGGCCGAGGTGGACTGTCCGAGCAGCCTTTCTGGGGAGTGTGTGTGTGTGAAATTGGAGTGGCGGGCAACTCAAGGAAACCGCGATCAGGGGCAACATTTGGGAGGGAGGGGGTGGAGCGCGTGGGAGGTTGGGGGGTTTCACGAAAACAAGGGCAGTGCCGTTTGCTCTCGCGCGCACACACTCAAGGGAGGGGAGGTCCCTCCCCTCTCCCGCCTATTCATGACGTCAATCGTCCCCGCCATTTTGAGGACTTCCCCCCTCCCTAATCCGTGGCGCACTTTCCACATGTGTCTCTATTTCTCGTGCCTCCTCATTCACTCGGCCTCCTCCATTCCACCCCTCCCTCCCCCACCCTGCTCTTCTCCCCTCTTCCCTCTCCACGTCGATTTGTCGCCGGGGCAACCGATCCACGCTTTTAGTGCGGCCATCGCAAATCGATTAAGGGAAACCGGTGTACAAATATGCACTCGTCGCTCCTGAGAGAGGAAATGAATGATGACAAACGATCTGGCTTTTTAATCACATTGATGAAGAGGAGACGCCAACAGCTAGCTGCTTTATATTTATCGGTTTTGAGGCAATAGTGAATATGGAGGTACATGCCCGAAAGAGGTAAGTTAATCGCCATTGGTTTGTCACCCACGTTATAGAAACGAGGGCATACATCCCTCGACTTCATTGGTGTTTAACATGGATCCACCTATCCTCGGATTAACGATTGATCTACTTAATATGTATCCTTCAAGTGGGGCCTGAAATAGCTGGAGGTATGGCCTTTTTCCGATTTCACGATCAGCTTTTACGATTCCCGCGTGAATATGAGAATTTAACTTCTAAAGAAGTTTTGTTACAGGGTATAACTATAGGTTTAGAGTTACCATTAATTTCGCTTCTTCCATGCATTGCATTTGCCCTGGGGTATTGATATTTTATTTGTACTGATCATTAGTGCCTCGAGTTTCTCTGTATCTACTTCAAAAAGGCCTTTGCCATACAGCCCCTACTGTTCTGGGCATACCTTTCCCAAAGCAGCAGAAGACAGAACCATTAATCTCTTTTCTTCAGTTTATCTATTAGATTGAATACGCCCACATGGCTATACTTTGCTTTTTCGATAATACAACTCCCAATCATACCTCTCTTCCCTCAGACTCTTCCTCGGGAGTTTTTTTTCATTAATGGACGAAAATGTTTATTTGCATATTATGATGGGCGAAAATATTCTTCATAAATATTAATCCTTATGTATCAATACGGAAATACTCGTGATTCATCTCCATGGGTGTCTGTTAAATGTTATCATGACATCCACATGAGGCGATGTTGGATAATTTTTTAATGTCAGCAAATGGGACTATCAAATCTACTGGATTTATTTAGCGTAGATAAATTTTGAGGTGGTTTAAAATGAAGGTTAATCTTACTCTTTATATTTCAGTACACATTTCCGTATTTACCTTTAGCGTTATCATACTTTAGTTGGAAATGAAAGATGTTTCGTCCGCATACCTGATAATTCACATATTTTTTTCCGGGAGAAATTTCATATAGCTTCTGTCACAAGAAATGGTTAACACGTTACAAACGCTATGAGATAATTGAGATATTAATGAGCATTCTCGTGACATGGTGTTTACCACGTTGGAAGTAAATTATCAGCTATATTATGTGCTTCATTATGAGTATTTTTATCTAAAGATTGGTTTAATGCAACCCTTCATTATGCTTTATTCTGTGTTTATTCTCTCACGCCCTAAGAGGTTTTTTCTTTTACGTCATTCTTTATTTACTCTATATACTTTTCGCTTAGATGTCCTCGCGGGACCTTTCCATTAATTTACCCTGCCATTATATTTGTAATTAATCCGTTTTGTCTCATTGCGTTGCACTCATCATGAATATTGTGTCACAAAATGCTCCTGAAATAGGTCTTGCTGAGTTTGATGAGGTTAAGCAAAATCAATCCCAAGATAGGCTAAAGAGATCATAGTGCCATGAACTTTTAGAACTTTTGCATTTGCTTTTATAATTAGGTTATTAAGAAATATTGACTTTTACGCTTAGGTTTTGATAAGTTTTTCCCTTTTAGTGAAGTTTTTGAATGTCAATTTGACGAAGAGATCGGAGATGAATGTTCTGGACATCTGTGGTTGTCTGCCGAACGCAAATGTTATAAATTGTATCCATTCTAAAAAAATGTTCAAAAAATTTAGCTAAAACATTTGTAACATCAAGCATTAATAAGCTGTACAGTGCGTTTCCAAACGATTGTTTGCGCTTCAACATTTCTGCAACAACAAATTTTACTTTTATTCACCTATTTTGAAAGCTAGCATCTAATCTTGGTTTATTTACCTAAATTTTGCTGCTGATACTTAGTTAACATCATATTTCATGTTAATTTAACATTGCAAGTATTGGACACTGTTAACAAAGGTATAATTTAACAGCAGCTTAAGAGATAAAAGATAGGAAAGAGACGTCTTCTTTATCATAACGGACGGCTAGACGCCTGTTTTCTTTAATTTTGCCAAAGAATCTTTCGATAATACCTCTAAGACGATATTTTTGCTTATCATAAACAATAGCAGTTTTTCTATTTTTTTTCCTGGGATAACCGGAATATTATTTTGAGAGCAAAGATTCATGGTTTTAAATTGGTATTTGGTTAATGAAAAAAATTGCAAACTAATTAGCTAGTTTAATTCCGTAGAATCCAAATCATAATCTACATAGCCATAGGTCTAGAGAAAGGATCATGTATTTATCTCCCGCCTCATTTTAATATATCTACTAAAGGTTTGCCCAATTCAAGAATTGGTTTGCTTGTTTTCATCCCTTCTTACACTAGAGCGCATTTATTTTTCTTTGTTTCAAGACAATCTTTATTACGTGGATGTTTACTTGTTTTCTGACTCTTTGACATATGTATCTAAAAACATATGCAAAATTACATGCCAACATTCTTCAATAATGTCCAGTAATTTTCCCTTAGTATTTCAACCTTACAAATAGCATAATCACATCACGTATGTTACACGAGAGTGGACGTTAAAGAGAGCCTAAGGATGTTGCCCCTAAATTAATTTAAAAAAATGATGGAGCAAATTTCTAATGATATGATTCAAGAAATGGAAGCACTTACAGACTAATTTAATATCTTATTCTTTCTTTCGCATAGGCCTTCGCCAGTAGCCTCTAACCATTGAATCCCGACGATTGAAGGGGTAATAAAACGCATTTCCTTTGGGTCCGTTAGTCTGATAAAAACTACCAACCTAACTAAGCAAGTGTGGCCAGAAAGCTAATTACTAATGATAGTTGTTATTTTGTGAAAGATTACTTTAAAGATTTAATTGGTCAAGGCTTCAAATTAAAATCTCATTCTGAATGGTAGGGATGCTTTTACGATAGTTATACATTTTTCAAACTTACTTTAATTTGTACTATAAAATGCACTACGGCATATACAATACTATATTGTATATTAATCAATGCCACGCTCAAATTGAAAGTTTCTAATAGATGTCAAGGCAATTTAAACTTATCCTTCCTGCTCTGTGCCTCTTTGATATTACGCTAATGGCTTATACGATGCCAGTATAGCAGAGTACTAAAAATGTTTTTGTTGTATTCAGATAACAGTTTTGTCTCAAATTATTTCTGTACACATATATAGATCCTACGATCACAAAATGAAATCCACTCTAATGACAAAATTCACCTAAGGTCCAAAATCTTGTGAGAACGGAGTTATTGTTTGAAACAGGTTCCTTTTTTTTTATTTTGCGAGTTTACCCCAGGGTGATCCTTATGTCTTCAATCATTTTCTCGGCTCGGAAAAAATAAGCGATAAAGGGAATAATGACTGTTTGCAAACGTCGCCCAGGGTTGAAGAGCCGTGGGCGGCGCTCCCGATGCCGCAGCGGGGGAGCATTTGGAGGGAGGGCAGCGGGTCGCGGGACTCGAGGGAGACGGTTCTCATTAATGAATATCCATTAGGTTGGGAGTGGCCACTCCTTCCACCCTCGGGGGTTGGAGCAACAGAGTGGAGGGTGCAGAAGCGTGGGCGTTAAGAGTGGGGACATTAACACATTCATAAATCGCGCTGCGTCAGGCAGTGAAAGGAGTCCACCCTCGTTCGCGGCGGCCGTGTCATTCCTCTTCCCTTCGTGCTCCCTCCGCCTCCATCTAACCCCCGCTCACCCCCTCCCTTCCCTCGACAGAGCCTTGCTAGTCACCCCCACTGCTATCACCAACACATGCAATCATTCCTAAGAGTCTTATCTCTTGATCATCTCAACTGCACAGGAATAGAGTATTATCGAAAGGGCTGTGAAAAAGGTTTATTGATTTTTCTGGGGGATTGAATTAAATGGAGGATGATGATTGTTTTAAGGTACGAAGCTTCATGTTTTCGTATCTTTTTGAACAACTCGAGGCATATAAATTCCTTTATTGCCTAAGTAATGGCTACGTTGCGATACCTATAATTTTTAAACTATTGCGAGTGGAACTATGTTGAAGTACATTATATATAACGTTTTTAATGCATATGTGGTACAAATAACTTTGTGGAAGGATACAAATACTACAATATGGCTTAATTAATTCTTTGTCATATTTATGAGCACTACTGCTTCATTTGGACCTTAAGGAGAGTTTTAATACTTTAAATTAAATTGGCAACAGATTATACCTCATAAGCAATAAGTTTAGAATACAGTACTTAACATGAAAAATTCGTACATTCGGCAATCCGTTTAGGGACATTTTGAAGAGGTAATTAGCGAGAAATCTTGTCATAGTATTGGGCATTGCTGCAATAATTCCGTACAAAAAGTGAATCCAGTGCTAAACTTATATGCTGATTCAAAGAGTGAGAGAGTAAATTGATGAAGTCACTGGAAAATACTGTAAAATACTCCATAAAAATCTATTAAAATTTGTGGATAATCACAAATCATAATTCAGTAAAAATATTTTAAGTACTAATCAATAATCGTAAACATGCTTGTAATAAAAATTCATTGGAATGCATCCTTGTTTAACTTTTACGGTACATATCTGGAAAAAATTTGGGATATTATATGAAGATTTTTTTCCCAGGGCCTGATATAGCTCAGGCCATAGGCCCAGCAAACTTTTATAGCGGGTAAACTCTTCTGTTCGTGGCTGCATTTCAGTGCACAGCTACTTTTATTCGCTCAATTCAAAATGCGTGAGTTCAATAGATTCGTTTATCACGTTTATTCGTTTAATGTTAAATGGAACAGAATTTCTCTTCAGATTGATAGACTAGAACTTCTGCTGAGTATATCCCTAAAAACAACCCATATTCATGTTGCAATGCAGTGAGTATATTTTATTTATATTTGCTAATTTCTCTCTCATAAGGCCATTATCAAAATACCTATATACGAATATATGTATTTTTCTCTCGTAGTACATAGTTGTATTGTGGTGAAGCGACTGAAAGCTAAGATCATTCGTACCATTGAGAAGATGCGAGTATTTTGGTATGGTAGGAGTTTTCAGGGAACCTTGGGAGGGTGAAGAGAAACCCAGGAAAATTATTGCATTATAAGCAGTATTTGCATAATTATTTTCTTCCATATTCTTTAGTATTGGATCCACATATCTCATCCGAGGCTTTCCTTTTTTATTTTTCCCATTCACTCTTCCCCATGGTTTTATCAGTCCATTATGGCTTACGATATAGGCGAAGAATCACAAAATATGTTCTTATCACTTGAGTGCAAAGTTTTAAGAAGTCTTGTCCCTTCTCCTACACTTCTCATGACTTCTTCGTCAGTCAGTCAGTCAATCCATTGTATCATCGTTATTCTCCTGTATCAGCTGTTGCTGTTATCGTCCATGCATCAATGCTATAAACACTCCAAACGTATGTTCTAATGAAATGTTTCCTTACATTTGCTCTCGTATTTCTAGATGAGGCATAACTTTAAATAAACTCTTTCTTCTCTTTGAGGTGTTTTCCTAGCGGTTTTCCTAGCTTGTTTTCTCCTTAAGGTGTTTAGCGTCAGTGTTGGCCTTTTCTGTCCTACTGCAAGGGACCGTTATACGAATAAAATAATCCTCTCACTGCTGGGATCAAACCCGGGCCCTCGGAATAGAAAGCCAGTACTCGGAAGGAAAGAATATTTATGAGAATATGAATGAACTCAGTCCTTTAAGAAGGAGAAAAATGTGACTGAAATTACGTGGGATTTTTAAAATCGTACTGGAGTGTATTACGCACTATTTTTGAGACTAAGGCTGGGATAGTTTTTGTCAAGTGTCATTTGGAGTGACATTTGTCCGTTGAAGTCAGTAGGTTTTCACTTTATTTTTTCAGTTACTTACAGCAAAATGAAACATTAATAATTTTAATGCATGAATCAATAGCTTTAGAATGATATAGTAATTGGGAATACAATTTTCAGGATTCACGTTAGTAGTCAAATGAAAATTTCATGATTCATTTTCATGGCTTTACCTAAATAATATTTAAATTTGCTTCCCAGAGTTTCAGATGGAGGTTCATCTATTAGGATCCATTTATTACGCTCTGCTATCCTATCAATGTTAGACACAAAAGATGTCAATCAACCAAGTGCTCTTCTTTTGTTCCCCATGTCATATAGCCATTTTACAACGCCATAAAAATGCGACATATGCCACTCACTTTAGAACATGTTAAACACCGTTCAGATTTTTTCGTTTAGCTGCCGGTTAATGGTATTTGTGTACTTAGACTTTATTTATTTTTCTGTTTATGAAAGATACTCTAAATTTCGTCCACCATGACGTAAAATGTAGGTTCCATTACATTTATCTCGCCGTTTTTGCTATTTCAGATTCTGCGAAACAACTCGAACTCATACATGCTATATTTTTCACTAATTTGTGATTTCGGTAAATTCTTTGGTGAAGCAATGAAATAAAGGTTTTAAGCCAATATCTTGATTTGCACATAACACTATAGCTTTATTTAGTCTAGTTACTTATCAATACTTTATAAATTTTGTTTCTTTTTTGCTTCCTAAATTCTCTCAATAAAATTAAATCAGCTGGTCTTTTACCTATGTTCTGTGGAAAATTTATGGTATATTTAGAGGGCTCTTTCTTGGAAATGTGGAATTTCATGCTACTATACATCGTTTTTTAGTAGATAATCAATGGGATAATCATTGGGGATCGGTGTAGTGGCCTCCCATCCCGAGGGTTAAAATCCCAGAAAAGGTGTTTTTAATCCCTGCCATACACCCTCTGGTAACTTTCGGTTTATAACGTAAATGTGGATATAATAATCATTATTTTGTTTCTGATATTAATTTTAGTGCTAAAAATCAAAGCTTCAATATATGATTACCTATTATGCAGTATGAATGTCCCTGAAATCAGATCGATTAACGGTAATTATGGCACTACACTGGTAAATGTTCAATGTCATGAAAATTCCTAATTATTTAATAGATCTGTATAAAATATAAATATTCATACATATTTTGGAGTTGTTTATGCAGGCATTCTCGTTTATTGTTATGACAATGATGATTTTTTTTTCATTAAAATTTTAAAATGCTATGCATACAAATGAGTATTACTAATTTGATGTTCTCATTGAACGCTTTCTCTGTCGTCATTCACGATGTGCGAAATGACCTAAGTCGTCGACGCACCCTCTAAACCTAACACTACTACTATAATTCAAAGTGGCCCCTTATTCCCATATTGTCTTCACGTTTTCATTATGTAGCCCTACAAAAGCCACCTTCATGGCTACTAGCACCATTGCATTTCTTTATGTCATTCGTTAATGTATGGCAATTTTATAATTTATCATGGTGAAATTTTGTAAATAGGTTTTAATTGCAGGATGTATACAAATTTCTAATGCATAATTCATATACTCTTCAATACGATTAAAACAATAGCAATTGCTATATAACTATATATAGCTTGCTGTGAAAGAGAATTTAATTGTCCTGCAGTTTCACTTACAATAATGGAATGAATATGACTAATTTCGCCACATAAATTAGCCTCAATTGAAACAATATATTTCGATATTAGTGAAATAAAATGTATCATTTCTCTCTGTATCCATGACAATGATATGTATGACAATTTGTGTGTATATTAATCGAAAATCACCATATTGACAAATTTTTGGGATTGTATGTAACCTTTTATTAGGATCTTGAGATTTATTTTATCTATTTAAAAATTCCGCCATGATTCGTCAAATAACAATTTTTTTGCACTGTGGAAAAAGAAATTAATGCTTCAATGCGGGAGAGTGGCCTTTTGCAAGAGATTCAACACGAGCACATAGCACCCTTCCATGTGACCCCAACATTTCCTATCAAGACATTCTCTAGAAAATGGATTCATGCGAGCAATGGAAACAAGGTCTCGTTTGTAAGTTCCCCGAGTAAGATGCCATCGCTTGGTTGTCCCTGAGGAATAAACTCAGTTTCCGTGTAAATAACTTCCCCAAACGTATCTCACCGAGATCTCTCTGGAAGCACTGGCTCTGGACCTTCGGAGAAGGTGACGTGAAAATAAAATCACGCAAAACGTATACGGGTGTGTGTATGCTGAGGAGAGGTTTGTGCTAAGACTCGAAGCGAGTAGGGGACGAAACATTCTGAAGGTGAGAGGGGATTAGGGTTTTAGTCGTCGGGCGGCGTGGAGGGGATGTTCTCGAGGAGGCGTTCCCTTACCCCCACGCTCTTCTCCCCACACCACCCTCGAGTAATTATTTCCACCCAAGCAAATATCCCCGCGAGGCCCGTCCTTCCTCCGCATTTCCTTCTGTTTTCCCACGCCAGTCCTCACGGTTTCCCACTCACTGCTGCTTCCTTCCACCGGGCCTCCCTCCGTCTGTTGCTCCATCCGCGAAATTGTCATCGCCTTCATTATCCTCACTTGGCATGGCACATGTCTTATCCCGTTGAGCCCCTCCTAAGCTGAGTGTGGGCATTAACTGGGTGTGTCCATTTTCTTGGATTAGGATTGCTTATTACAACCGCGTAAAATAGATTGCGTATGATATTGTAAACATTTTTAAATCATGAATGTCATGGAATAAAAAGTTATTTGCAGGCTCTTCAGTACCTAGATCTTCTAGTATCTTGCAATAACAATGCTGGTAAGATAATATATATTATAGGTAAATAATACCTATGAATGAATAGGTAAAGCATAGCCACAGATATAGGAAGGAATAAATATGTTGTTCAGTGGTGGAAACTATCACTTATGTACATTGCATAATTGTTAAAAATGCATTTAGATATCGTGTTAAATTAACTAACCTTCCCAGATGAACTAAGAACTGGCAATGATGTCAAGCTTGGTGGAAATTTCAGATTCAATTCCAGAAATGGCCGCTAGAAAATAGAATGTTTTTCCGCAATAAGCCAAATTATTTTTAAGTAATAATTCTCCACAACAAGTAAAGCTTTATTATTACGTACAAAGAAACAAGCAAAAGATCTTGGAGACGTACTAAAAAATTATGTCCTTGCTGAACTTTAAGTCTCCTCGTAAAGTAATGGCCGTTATCATTTGATGAAATTTCCCAACTTAAATCAAAACTTTCCTAAAAAACCACAAACAAGATTTATTTAATCATTTTTCGTAGTCAGAACTTGGAAGCGCATTATGCACTATGCTCGCAAGAATCTTGTGTTATAATGTAAAAAAAGGAACAGAAATAGAGAAAAAATATGCTGAGAAAAATCAGATATCTACCGTGTCTTAATTGAGTTAGTCACGTTAAGTGCTTTTTTAAAACCAGAAGAAAGATCTATTTGAGATTACAATAAAAAAATTCTGGATTAAGCTTGTATTTCTGCGCCGATACCTTCTCCGCAGTGAATGCAAGGTAATACACGTGAAGCCAAGCAGGCAATTTATTTCTCGAGCTTGCCAATTGGGTTAAACGGAGGGAAAATGAGCAATGCAACGAAAAAAGGACCACAATACGTAGATTATAGTTTTTTTAGATTACATTCCATAATTGGCTCTTAAGGGAAGCTAATCTAAAACTATATGAGAATTTCCATTATTTCAGAAAGTCCACGGGTCACATACGCCTTGCTGAAAGGACTACTTTTTTGGAATAAACATTAATAAACATTGCCATCCAGGTATCAATATTTTGGGAATTCAAAATTGCAGGATGCAAAGTTTGAGGACTTTCAAAGATTGAGTTTTCATTTCTTCATCCTGGAAATTTACTTCCATTCTAGAAGTTGAGAAATTTTCAATACCATCGTTCTAATTAATCTTCTATAATAATGTCCGAGTAGATTCTCCCACCTCAGACCATGTCCAAAAATGAAATAATATTTAGTTAACATGATATTTTACCTTTTTATATTATTTGAATATTTGTTTTTAAAGCCTGTAGAATCCATAAATTAGGAAGAATTTGATCACGTATAGCCTCATGTAGGTTAATTTCAGGATATCATTTTATTTCCTGCTTCAGTTCCTGTTTTCAAAAGCGCATTATTTATTAGTGAAACTTTATTCCTTTTCTTCTGGTTTAATCGGTTAGACATGGTCGTATTTTTGTCCTCCGGCACGTGATCTTCCCTTCTTCCACAAACTTCCCTTTGCCCTCCTTACGCTGCCCCTGCTAATCAAACAAACTTCGGGGTCTGCCGCCATGCCACCTCTCGCTCGTCCACACACTCCCTCCTCCCCCAACCCCCACACACACTCTCTCTCTCCCACTCGAGGGCACTCATATGTTTTCCAACACGTCTACCTCTTCTTCTTCACACCTCTTCCTCGAAGGCATTCTCCGCGGCTTACTTCACGAGGAATTGAGATCTCACCGAAAACCCCCGGGGTACCTATGTCTGCGGCTAAATCCCTCGCCGTCTTTTCGTACTTCCCCTCGCGCACTTTGTGAAGACAGAGAAGCGCAAGCACTGCGAAGTCGGTGAAAGACAAAGGAATCTTTCTCCGAGGCACAAGGAGGAGGAGATAACATTTGGAATCATTGCCGAAAAATGTGTGTTTTTACACCTTTCTCCCCTACGGACCTTTTAGCTCACGACAGGCCTTCAGTTCATTATTTTTCCTAACCGTTTCTCCTATCTGATAAGTACATGATGATTCTTGAATTAGGATTCAATTTTATTATGTATGTCATGCTTGCATTTAGCACGTACCTCATCGATGTAACACTCCACTAGATGAGCATAGCCCTACGACCTTCTTATTACCCTTGTCTACCTAGTTTCCTTTAGTCTTTCTTCTAACTTAGAATTATTGAATCAAGTTTGCTTCAGTATTTTTGGCATTATTATTCAGAGACGAACATATTCAGTCTTCGATGCGAGCATTTTTGTTAAATGGTTGATCCAATTTACATTTATTTAATATGTTAAAGGTAATTAATATGACTGAAATATAATTCTCCTCATTCCACCCAGCACTATTATGCTCCTACGGTAACTTAAAATTGTCTCAAAACATATTTTTGTCCTATTTGATCACAGAATATCTCTATTATTAGAGATATTCTGTGATGAAATTTCATACTTTCAAGTTTCGTCTGCAGCTATGCGCAGGGCATATAATTACAGAGAGTAAATGGATGCCTAGCACAAACGGCCAATTGCCATTGACTGATCGATTCTCGCTATTATTTCAACATTCCGCCTCTGGCATTTATAGTGTTATTAAGATGTTAAAAATTAATGCAGGTAATTTTCTCAAAAAATCTTAAATCATATAATTACAATGTTTTTTGTTGCGTCTAAAATTCTTACGTCTAGAAATATTTTAAGTATTTATAGAAAGATATTGAAGTTTTCAATACTGCATTATGGAACATTTCCACCAAATCAAATCTGAGTCTGGTTTATTTTAAGTATTTTCTAAGACGCGCAAATTTAATTTAAAAACTACTTCTTTTACTGATACTGTACTTTAAACCAGCTTTTTAATCCTTATCCATCATTTTGTTCCCTCTTTAAGTGGAAAAATAGTTTTAATAGAAATATTGCTTTTGCCAATTAGTACTTCTTAGTTTCTCAGAATAGCCTCTATGTGAACTAAGCTATCACCTTTGCAGGTGTCTAGATATCATAATTAATCTTTAATATGTGAATACTATTATGAACTCTACTCGGTATACTTAATTACTAACGTAATATTTGCGAGAAAACGTGGTCATTATCTTTTGCATGTGAATTAATTGCAACGTGGAGATCAAGAATGGCATCAATTCCTACGTGAATTTAAATTAGCTAGATGTTAGAGTTTAGGATGAGGAGTTATTGAGGCATTGAATTAAAGTAAGGTATTAAAAATTTGAATTTTTTTATTTTCCTAGTTGGTTTCGAGTTCCTAATTGTAATTATGGCACAGGCTGTTTTTCATATTTTTATTTGTGCTGGCTTGAAAGAGGGACAATTGCATTAAGACTTTTATGCACTAAAATGGAAATAGCCTTATCGCAATTAAAAAGAAAACATGAATATGCTGCAACCAAAATTCTTTTTTCAATCAAATATTTCACGTACCTATATAATTAAATTTTCCCGTTCCAGAGCTTAACGTGGCACCGTGTATTATTTCCGAATGGTTTCAGCAAGGTTCGTTCCAGAGGAGAAGTACTAATAAGGGGAATAATGGTTCACCATTTTGAGCCAAAAAGAGACGTGAATCATTCCATTCATGCGGACGTTAGATTCTCGGGCTGTGACGCAGGGGAGGCGGATAGAGGGAGGGAGGGATGGAGTGTGGGGTCCCGAGTGTGAGCGACAGTCGGCGAGATGCGAACGGACAAAAGAAGCGAGAGAGGACGCTTTGTGTTCACTCGCCCCCCCCCCCCCCCCTCTGTCCTTAGTCCTGGCACATTTCCACGTGCCTACAGCCCCTCACCCCCTGCCGTCAACCTTGCACCCCCCTCTCATCTCACCATACCTACGTCACTCTCCCGTTCGCCGCCCTCTCTCCCGGGGAGAGGCACACGATGGGTGGAACTTTGAAAGGGAAGGTCTGAGACAGGGAGAGCTGGCTGAGGGGTCTGTTTGATGGAGGCATAGATGACGAAAAACCTGAAGAGCGAGGGAAGTTGTTGAGCAGGGGATAGTTTTGTAGCCTGAGCAGAATACTCGAGCAGGGAACGAGACTTCAAAGACATTCGACGGGCTTTTTCTCCGGTTAAGCCACCCATTTGGCGCCACGTATGACATGAATTGACAACTGGAGCGAACTCCGGTTTGTTTGAGGAGGACTCGAGCATTTAAGCATTTTTTTAGCTATTTTAAGGAGAAGTGAATGCAGAAAGGGGGGGGTTCGCTTGCCACGGACGTGCACGTTGATCCCCGCCGACACTCATAACGTAAGAGAGTGACTCACAGTGCAAAAACGTGACCTAGTGGCTTTGGAACGAGCTCACTGACGACCAGTGATACTTTTCTATCCGTGTTGGTTGCTTTTAGCCCCGCGATAACCAGTTTTCAAAAAAATAATACCATGATATCCCACTAACACGTGCTTGCTAGGACACTGATCTGCCGCTGAAGCTTATCTTTCATATGGTCTCATAGTAATTTTTGTATTGTATGATATGCATGGCTGAATCGATACAGTGACTTTTTCATCAATTTGAGATAAACGACTGCATCGAGCTAATGCAAAACTGAGAGTTGATAAGATTTTTGCCAAGTCTAATTTATTTTGGCGACCCTTATCAAGTAATTTTTTGACATTCCTGGTATAATAATATTGATTACAAGCATAATAACACTACAGTTTATTACAACATTATACAATCAAAATAATTGTAATTAGTTATACAGAATACTAACATAAGTAATGAATGGATCAATTCACTCAGGATTTATTCAAAGAATTAGTGCAGGGAAAGCTTTATCATTAATCTTTGCAGAATTCCACTAAACCATTCCACTGGAATAAATGACTCTGCTAACTGGTTTATTGAATTGGTTTTACTGATTACTGGCTTATGGAAATTGGTTACTGCACAAAAATACTATTTAAATTATACTGATTTGCTCTATCATTTTACAAAAGTGTTACGATATTTTACAATGCGATACTATTTCACGATTTTACGATAGATTCATTTATTCTATTTGAAATAAGGACCCAGAAGAATATAATTAAAATATTTAAGTATTGTTAAATAAATCATTAGTTGGAGCGAATGGTTATTACTGACGATACAAAACAATTTATTCTTTCAGTAGTCTTTTATAATATATCAGTAATTTTATCATGATTCCTGATTTGATTTAACGCTTAAAATTCAGCGTGAAATATCTACATCGCTCTAATCTTATCCATGATGAATAAAAAATTAATGTTGCTTCAAGGCGTTCAACAAGATTGCTCATTCAATAGGGGCATCAATAGCAAGTACAATACGAGCTTCAACCTCTATGATCTAAGGATCTCTAGGATCTAACATGTTTTCGATATGTCTCTATACTTCCCGTATCGGACGACAATTAACCTAAGGGGAAAAAAATAAAAAATGTTTAGTACTGCAGTAGAAAATTATTGCTGTTGGGGGATTATCGCAAACATTTTAGCAATAGCTTAGTTAATTCTACTGCAAGATTTTACAGCATATGGAGAGTAACAGTATGTAGCTAAAATACAGTGGCCTTCTGCTAAAGGTTTGAAGGTCAATAAAAACAGTGCAGGTATCCCTCGTTTAACGCTAATTCAATCAACGATCTTTCCTGGAGTTCGGTTGTTCCTCCGAGTGTTTTTTCAATTAGAATGACAAAATTCACCGCTTGAAAGTGCAACTGTCACTGTGCATGTGTCATTGTATTTTCAGACCACCTTTTCTTGAGACATTAGGCAGGAAAATAACGAGAAGAAGCATCTCACGTCATCTTCCTTAAGTACATTGATAAATTCTTAGACACTTAAAAATCGAAATAACAATCGCATTGATCACCAAGTGAGTGAGAGTTGACTACTCTAAAATTTATGTTAGTGAGGGATAACACACTTATCAAAGAATTAAAATCCTATTTTCCCTGCATTTAAAAAAACCCATTATTTGAGTAAGAACCATCCTAGACTAGTTACATTCTATTTTTTCAAACCCAAACACGGTATCAACCTTTAAGAGGACGCAGTTATCCCCCTGTTTTGCAGCATCTTCTGCGATCCGTTCTCATTCAATCAATTCTGCTTGTATCAACTTGAAAGTTTTGGTTAAATCAAGAAAATAAGTGAAATTAGGGTGCTATACTTTTAAAAACCTACTGAACCCAATATTAATAGGAGGGATATTCAACAAATATTGGCCTTTTTTCGGGAAATGTTGCGGAATGCCGAATCAGGAAACACCCTTTTTGGCTAAGTCACCCCAGAATTATGTGTCTGGCATTGGCATACCCACTGCCACTGAGAAATTTCCTCAAATAAATGTATAATTTAGGAAGAACAAACATGAGTTTAGAGAGATTTTAGCGTAGTAATCGGCGTCTACAGCAGCCCCCGCTGTTGTCTTAGTTCTCTTTTTTCCCGCCGCGAGCGCTCTCTCAGAAACGGAAATGGCCAACTCATATGTCGCTGGAAAGACGAGGGGGGGAAGTGAGAGGGGGGGGAAGAAAGAAGAGAGGGGGATGGAGTCTTACTTCCCCGGGAAGAGTCCGAGAGGGTCTTTGGAGCGAGGTAGTCTTTGACAAGCGTTGCTAGCGAACTGCTTGAGCCACCAATCATTTATCCGTAACGCACACGTTTGTCGCAAATTTCTAAGTTTTTCCACCTTGTGGAATTCAGTGCTACCGACAGTATTGTCACGTTACCATACTTGTACTTAGTATATTTACAATGCCTTCTGCAAAACAGCGTCAAATAAAGGGTAGAAGGAGTAGAAAATTGAATTTGTCTGCCGTGAGGAAACGAGGGAGGGGTGAGCATCTAGCACGATGGAGGGAAGAACCAAGGTAAAGTAAATGTGATGGCTGCGAGAAAAAAAAGTCACGCTCCTTGTTCTTTGGGGGATCCGATGACCGGTGCATAAAATCCGATGTTTAGTAAGATGCAGAATCCGGAACTCAAGGAACTTGGCGTTTCTTACAGACAGTACAGACACTCCATCTTTTACAAGAAGAGTTTCTCTCCGTTTTGAATAAAATTACAACATTTTCTAATAATTTCAGTGCCGATTCTGAATGCAGAATATTAATTAAGAACCTGAAAGGAAGAGGCTCGAATGAATGCGATGATGAAGCACCTTCTCAAGCGATAATAACTACTGTGCGTACACCAACAACCTCAACAGCGGACCTTCATTGTTCTTCGGAAAGTTTGATCGAGTTAGCGGAAATGCGTGAGGAACATGTAGCTCTCCCTGTGTCTGGTCGAAGGATAGTGGATTTGCATTATTTAAAAAAAATACAATCCATTCGCCTTTCAAGTGCACTTTCAGAAATGTTTCTTGTGGGAGAACGTCATCTAGGCTTGAAAACGTTTAAAATGTGTGTGCAATGCCAAGGAAAATATATGGACTGAAGACAGTAATTCTACGAGCATTGAAATTAACTTCGCTGTTGTGCCTGGTGTGATGTTCTCAGGTGGCGGTTATTCCCAACTAGTGAAATATTTTCTGCAATGAATATCCCCATCATTGCAGAAAAAACCTATAAAAAATACCACGACAAGGTGCGCGAAGGATGGGACATGTACGCTGCGAAAGAAATGGAGGCGGCCGCGAAGATTGAAGCCTCAAAAGCAATAGAAAACGGGGACGTTGACGAAGATGGAGTCCCTCTAATCACGATGATTGCAGACGGGGGTTGGTGTAAGAGATCTTATCGCAGTGACTACTCATTAAATGGAGTAGCGAGTATTCAATGTTTCAAACTAGAAAATATCCATTTGATGCAAATATTATTTAAAGGAAAAAGACGCATAATATTTATGATCAATTTGTGTGAAACAATAATCTCTCTTCCGGAGGTGTAATTTATTTTTTTAGGGAATAAGCGAGAATTCTTTAAGGGGTTCTAATTTCATTTGAGTTTAAATTTTCTTCAGTGCCACTCTTCAGTCATTGTTTTTTACGTCTATTTATTAGGGAGAGAGTCTATTCCTCTAATCTGCCCGCCCGCAAGCACCATTTAAATCTGAAAAAATGATGAAATAAGCTTTATTCACAAGATTATCTTCTGTTATTCCTATGCACGCATTGTAAAGTATAGTGTACATTCATTCAAGGGCACGTTGGCTATCGTTGGATTTAACTCCAAAAAAGTTATTTTCATAGCAGCGAAGAACAGATAGTGCACCACTTGCGCCCGGGCAGCTTCGAGAGGGCAAGAAGCTGCAGAGCACAAATGCTTCAAGAATTGTCTTTCAGCATGGAGGCTGCTGCCATTGTTGCTGGATTTTGCAGAAGTGAAGAGATGTATGGTGTCCGATATGCAGATGGTGACTCCAGTGACTTGCAGATGGTGACTCCAGTGTGAACAAAAAAGTTCTAGACGCGAGACCTTACAAGACTTTGATCGTGGAAAAGGTTGAGTTCCGTAATCACCTTATAAATAGTTACTGTAATAAAATAAATGAACTTGTAATTACAAGGAACCGTGAAAAATGTGATATCATGCAAAGAAAATTGATAGCCGAAATCATTTTGCGCTTGTGAGCGGCGGTCACAAAAGGTGTTGAGTTTACGAAATGCCAAAATGTGTCAATTGCGCAAAAAAATAAGCTGCTCCGGAAGGATATCCTCAACAGCCCTAGCCACGTTTTAGGAGAATGTGAGCGGTGTGTAGGAATAGGATATTTCTGTGATGAGAGCAATAGCCCGGGAAGACAAAAAAAACGTGCCAACGTTGAAAGAATACGGGGTGTATGAAAAATTAACAAATATTGTCCTGATGATTAGTCGCCACAGCCAAAGCCTTATTTAAGACGTGGATTATCCTGTCGAGCATTATAATGCCATTATTGGAAAATTGATTGGTGGAAAGCGGGTAAAATTTGCTATATGCCGGTCACATAAGGGAAGATTTGCCGGGACAGTGGTCAATTTCAATTCGGGAAACCCTCTGAAAACTCTATAAAAATGTTTGTAATGTGAGTCCTGGATATTACTGTAAAAGGTCTCTCCAAAGAAGACTGAGGAAGGCAATTTCTACTTCCATCCGCAGGAAATTGCAAAAAAGTCGAGAAGGAATATATTTAATCGGCTGGGAAAAAATCCTCATTCCGACTATGGCCCCTATTCTAAAAGGCCTAATATGCCTATTGAGGACTTAACGAATGAGTGCCGGGTATTAATGGACTCAGAAAAATTTACTTGACTGTATGTACTTTATATAATTACTTATAAACTCAAAAATTTACTTGGAATGTATGCTTCCCGAGTTATTCGATCCGAGATTCTCCCAATCGTTGCTGATCCGGAATCCTCCCTGTATTTTGGCTGCCTAAGAGAACAGATATTGCGAAAAGAAACGTAAGGGGGGAGAGAAGAATGAAATGGGAAATTTGGCACGCAAAAAGCAGAAAAAATAAATCATATTCAAAACCGACATGACTTTTTATCTTTCCTCCCATGGTGGGGTAGAGTACTTATTACCCAGGTAGCACCTTTTACGTGAGAACTGAGTGATTTGAACTTTTCATGTAACACAGTGGGAGCTGAAACTAAACCGACTGCTGGTGAATAGGGTGAAGAATTACAAAAGCAAGGATCTGTATAGAATTAGGAAGGGATGAGCAGGCTCGGTGTTTCAACCGAAATGAGAACGTAAACTGCAACATAGAATTAAATCGCAATGTATTCATTTATTTAGTCGATTTTGATGAGGACATTGACTGATCATCATAGCCATACTTCACGGGAATACCTACTTCAGAAACTAGGAACTAAGTGGCATCAGTTAATTCTAAAAGCAACCTGATAGAGTTATATCATAATTTGCCATATTCATTATCTAGTGCAACAGGCAAAATAAAGTGATTAAACTTTCTAAATTTAAAGTCAAACTTTTGGGCCGGATAAGTCATGTTATCACCCAGCATTTTTCGACGAAATCGTGCGTCTCGCACCCTAATACGAATACAAGGGTGAAAGATGATGTGTGTGAGCTGTTGCCACTCTTGCGGACTCAGCCTCACGTGCGCTGAAATGACAACCTTGCGCTCAGTGGGTTACGAAATCTTCGGTGAAGAAGGATCATATTACCGAAGGGAAGGCCTAGGGCCCTCCCTTATGGGGCAATAGACGCATGGGGAGGGGATTCTTCCTTCCCCCACACAAGGCATGAGCAACGTAGAAGACACACTCTAAACAAATACACCCGTTGGAATGGCACTGACTCAGGTAACTCTATCGGTCGACAGGAAAACTATCTTCACACTCAGAAGTGGAAAAAAATGTATGTACTACGTCCTCTTAACTACTTACACGAGTAAATTTTCAGTCTCTCGGGATAATTAAACATGAAGAACAGTCAACTCAAAGTCCAAGTTTAGAAGACTTAGTTGAGTATGTATTGAGCAAATCAAGTGATTTTGATGCATCTAGAGATTGAGCAAGGCTTGATTACAATTGCGTGCTCTAATAAAGCAGAGAAATAAATTAATTTTAATGGAATTTTGAAGGTAGGTATTTCATTGAGTAGCGATGGCTGTAGGTTGCGATTTTTGCACCAAATCAACGTAAACTACTCAAGAATTTCCATCTACTGAAGTGATAATGACACTGAGGTCAAGGATATTAGTAATAATAACTAATATAACTTCTAAATATATTTCTTTAGTGATTTATTAAACTTGTCTGAAGTGTTTACTAAGTCAAATTTATTATTACCGATACGAATCTCCTATAAATGACACTGTTCATAAGGGATTTTTTTATATTCGCTTAACACGACACATTTTCTAAAGCGTATCTTTCATGCTAAACGGGCTTTCCTGCTTTACAATGCATGTCCATATTGAACATCCTGCGAGTTTTACTACATGCAGCATTTTAAAGTATTTTAGGGTTGCCTATGTTCCTCGTTCTGCACAAACGCATTGATAGCTGCATTTAAAATATAAATGCGTTTTGAAGACCACATTTTATGAGTATCCATGTCTAAAATCTCGTGGCTGAGCCTAAAGTCACCGAGTGCGTCCACCCGGTTGCGGTGGTGGATCGACCTCTAGATATAGAGATCAGCTGCGAGATAAGCGAGTTTACTTGTCGAATAGTGCACAAAAAGTAACGGCATTCCGATGGGGTATTGGTAAGGCAGGCCTCTAAATATTACAGAACCTGTGAAGATGCCGTGACTTTTCGACGGGAGGCCGCCAATAATTACGCTTCTCATCATCCGTAGGAGAAGGCAGCAGCTCTTCTTCATATTAGGAAGGTAGAGACCACAGTTGTCGGTACAGCGACACTTACTTCACTACAGGCTTGGTAACATTTACTTCAGATCTCCGGCAGGGACTACCCGAGAGAGTACATCAGTCAAATGTGATAAAACATTTTAGGGCATGAACATGGAACGTGATTACGCTTAGGACCGTTGGAAAACTGGAGAACATGAAAGGAGAAATAGTGCTAGTTCTGCGCACAACATCAGTTAGTGGTCTCCAATACAATGTTTAAAAATCACAACCGAAGAAGATGCACGTGAAAAATGGCAGGAGACAGAAAAAGATTTCCAATAGGCAATATTTTAGTGAAACTGAGATTTAGGAATTAGGTGAAGAAATGCAAAAGCTACCCTTCGGCAGACATCGACAGTGACCATAATTTAGTGAAGATGAAATGCCATATAAAATTCAAGAAGTTGGAGGAAACGAAGAAGAAGATATGGCAAGCAGAAAAAATGAAAGAGGATCATCATTACCAGGCATTTCAGAAAGCAGTGGCAAACAATATAGGAGAGAATCTCAATAAAAAATCAGTCGAGAGCGTTGGGAAAACATTAAATGTGGACTACATGAAGAACTAAAAGAAATTTTCGGAAGAAGAAAAGCTGTCAAGAAAAGCTATGGATCTAGAAGGAAGTCTTAGACCTAATTGAAGAAAGAACACAGTACAATAATGCGAAAACTGAAGAAGGACAGCTTTGCTACAAAGGAATAAGGAACGAAATAAGTCGCAAAGCCAGGAAAGCTGGAGGGACGTGCATGAAGAATCTATGAAAAGATGTACAAAACAACCTTGCAGATGAATGCAGAAAAGATGGAAAGAATATCTGGAAGAGGTACACAAGGGAAAAAATCTCAGCACAAAAACTATCGAAAAGTAAATCGAAGTTAAAAACAATGATGTGGGTGCGTCAATATTAAGAACTCGACGCTGCAGTAAGGGACCTTTGGATGAATAAGACTTCTCGTATGGATGTTGTTCCTTCAGAACTAATTAAAAATGCAGGAGAGAAGACTTTACCTCTTCTTTACAAAATCATCTGCGACATGTACTCAACAGGAGAAATACTCAGGGGCTTCGAGAAAAATATCATTATTCCTGTTCCCAAAAAGATGAGAGCGGAGAAATGCGAAAGTTTTAGGACTATAAGCCTTGCGGCACATGCATTGAAGATATTGACAAGGATAATATACAGAAGAATAGAACGAAATACAGAGGAGTTCCTGGATAAAGATCAGTTCGGATTCAGGATAAGTAAAGGTAAAAGAGAAGCAATTATTGCCCTTAGACTGCTCATTGAGAAGAGAATGGAGAGGAACATGCCGAAGTTCATTGTATTTGTGGATTTAGAGAAGGCTTTTTACAAAGTTGATTGGGATTCAATGCTTGGAATTCTGAAGGGAATTAGAGTTTCCTACAATGACCAAAGAGTTATCCACAGTCTGTATAAAAACCAAGTTTAAATTAAGGATTAAATCTGGACCTAGCTGTGAAGAGGCAAGAATAAGGAAAGGCGGAAGACAGGGCTGTGCACTGTCTGCCGTAATTTTCAATATTTACATTGAGAGAGCCATCAAAGAATTTAAAGCGAGGTCTTCAAGGGTGTATATCAATGGAGAAAAAAATAGCATGCTGCGATTCGCTGATGATGTAGCAGAAACAGAGAGGGATCGAAATAAGATGATAACCATTGAAAATTCAATGTCCAGATATCAGCTGAAGATCAATAAGAAGACGACTAAGATATTGGTGTGCAGCAAAAAGGAAGAGGCCAAAACTAATGTCAAACTAGGAAAACAAAAACTTGATGAAGTGAAAGAGTTCTGTTACCTAGGAAGCCGAGTAACCAACGATGGACGAAGCAAGAAAGAAATAGTTAGTAGAATAGCCCAGGCAAAGAGGGCATTCTATCAAAAGAATCATCTACTTACAGCTCTAGTAACTGGGAATACGAGCGTAAAAGTCAGGAAACAATTCATCAGAACATACATCTGGACGTTTCTTTACGGCAGTGAGACATGGACGATGACATCAGTGAAGAATAATAGGATAGAAGCATTCGAACTTCTACGGAAGAATGATGAAGATTAAATGGATCGACCGAATAAGTAACGAGGAATTCCTAAGAAGAGTGGGAGAAAAGATAAGTCTGCTGAAAACTCTAAAAAGGAGACGGGATAACTTAATCTGCCATATCTTGAGACAAGATGAAGACAATTGTCGAGGGAAAAGTGAGTGGGAAGATTGGGAAAGGCAGGCCTCGTATGAGATACATGGAACAGGTTGTGAAGGGTGTAAAATAGAATAATTACACCAATATGAAAAGGTTGGCGGATAGAAGAATCTCTGGTTAATCAACCAGCAGTGGAGCGCACGGTCCTTCCAAAAGTTTTTCAGCATGCCTCTTCTTGAGTCTGACATTGATCTTCTAATTTCCAAAATGCCTTTAACAAAAAGTAACGCAGTTTTTCATGCTATTTTAGCTCCGTAGCAAGGATATTTATGTGTACACTATTCCACTATAACGCTCGCGTAAATCATCATTAAATGCATATGGGGAGAAGGGTGACGTTGATGTATGCGTGAAGCGTGTCTCGCCTCATTCTACGCGAGGCTCTGGGAAATACTTCTGTGGGAAGTTCGGAGTGCGGGCATGGTAGGGGAGTCGAGAGGTTTGAAGCAGAACTCATTCCGTTCTTTTGCGTACCTCGCGGGGGAATTGAATATATTATAAGTTACAGGAAGAGATAAACAAGTTAAATTAAATGGATAAGGATGACAGTAGGAGGTAGTTTTGATAAAATGAAGGTTGGCTTTATTTTTCAACCACTCTTAAAAGAAAAATTTTTTCTTTCGCTAGTGAAAAGAGTCTTACAATGAGATAATAATTAGAAAACGTTATGGATAAGGAAACAAAGAAAATGCCAAAGATTTTAATGACTGATTAATATGACTGCTAAATACAGATGATGGTATTTGAGCGAGAAAGGAAGTACCAAGTCAGCTCTTACTAACATAAGAGAGGAACTACGTTGGTATGAAGAGGTTGGCCGAAATCGAGTGGAGGGCTGCCTCAAACCAATCCTAGGATTGTTGACCCTTGATGATGATGAAATACATTTGTTATTCTGTGATATGTGAATGCAAATAGTTTCCACGAAATCATTCAGCCATATTCTTTCCGAATAAATTACACGAACGCTACTATTAAAAATCTATCTCTCATTTATTTCTAGACCCCTCAGGAACCCCTCGTATTCATTCCTTGTCCAGCACATACCTACTGTTTTTTCTTCGTTTCTCGTTATATTTCCTCTTCCTCGGTATTATTCAGTACCTGCAGTCTATGCTAAATACATACGATGATATGGATTCAATTATTTCATTTCGATAGGCTGACTTAAATGAGGTACCATGAAGTAAAATCAGTATTTAGGTGATATTTAGTTTATGTGAGTGGAATAATCTGTCCTTGCTTTCCCTAAATTTTTGCTAATAGTGGCAAAAGCAGAAATATCCAGATTTTTAGTTTAACTCGGGACAATCTGTACAGGATACTTATCTTACGAAATATATATGCTATAAATGGAAACATTATCATTACTCTATGACTGTATTTTTCCTAGTCCCTACAAAAGCACGCAAGGAAAGTGGCTGGTGGTAGCTTCAGGGGATATAAACCTTCAGAAGTGAGGAAGCAACCAGAAACGTTTCGAGGATGGATGTGGGGCGAGAAAGGAATGAGGCTTTGCATGATTTCCCTTCCTCTAGCCGAGGGTGTGCATTTCTCTCCCACTGCAGCCATGCACACCCCCTTCCACGCTCCGAAACCCCTCCAGCCCCTCTGCCCTACTCCCTCCCGACGCTCCCTCAACCCCTCGCCTCAAACCCGGCCCCATTTGAATGCACGGCAACTCCTCAAGGGTCCAGCAGAAATCGATGAGCTCGCGCTCGCCTCGTTCATTCACCTTTCCGCGCATCCTCACTCTCTTCGTCCTTTTCTCTCTCTCTCTCTTATTTTCCTCTCCCCCGCTCCCCTCTCCCCCTGTTCTCCTCCCCTCCCGGCATCCTCCGCGCTCGCGAATGAGGCGGATTCGGGAGAATGCGGGTGCGGCGATTCCTGGGTGCGGGAGGCTCGAGAGAAGGCCCGAGCCTCGGGAGGTGGTGCGGGGACGGGATAGCGGGAGGCCGTAATTGGGAGTGGGATAAAATAAGTTCGAGGCCCGCCGTCAAACGTGAGTGGGTTTTGCGGAAAGGGCCTGCCTCATGTACCACTGACCACTTCTGTGGAGACGGGGAATAGTGATTAAAGCTAAGCCACAGGGTGAACAAGCCATGACTAACATGACTCTCACAGCGCTTAAAGCCAAGCCACAGGGTAAAAAATCCATGACTAACATGACCCTAGATTGCAGTGACGGTTTAAATGAATTTCAGTCTCAATGCAGGAGTTAATTGAGCCTCTTTTCCTTTCTTGTTGAGTAAACTAATAAATTAAACTTTCTTGGAATTCTAGCACTTTATCTAGTTTTATCTGGGAATAAAACATTTCTAAATAACTCTTGACCTCTGGCTATAACCTGATCCGTGCACTGTAAGCTAAATTTTGAGTTTTTACGACATGAACTCATAGATTTCTTCAACAAAGAGTGCCTGCTATCATATGCAGTTTATGGAAATACGTGGGTTTTCCCGGTGAACGCTGGTGGTTATGTTTTAACGGTTTCCAACCGCGTGAAGATGCCGATGGGATATGAAGTTTCAATTATTGGTTAACGTGAAGACGCGTGTTGTAATTTCTCAAACTATCATATTAAATTTATACTTTGGCTGATCGAAGATTTTCGCTGCCTGGATAATATCCAGTTGTCCCTTTCGGGATCTTCTGCGTGGATGGCATTGTCGCCCAAGTTTTCACGACCGAAATGGTCACGACCCTGTTGATGCGCCCTGCAACGAAAGCTTGGACGACCATTCCATCCACGCTGCAGATCCCGAAAGTGACAACTGGATAATTTAGACTTTCTTACCTTGCTCTCTCCCGTTTTGCCCGTTAAGATCAACACAGCTGAACTACTCAAGGAGCTGAGGTAGGCTGAGCAGGGACTTTGTTATTGATTGAGAAAGTTTAATTATCATCCGGCACCGCTCAGTGGGATCTCGTAGCTTGGAATCGACATTAAAGTCATCAATTTAAGCTTATAAAATGAAAGCTGTGGGATGAGGCTATTACATTCATTTCATATCAAGTATACCTACTTATTTCTCCAATGTCCCCTCAATTTTTGGCAAGCCGCAAGGATCACTGAATACTAATACGACGGCTAAAATATTCACTGTAACCCTGGGTCATGTCGGCAGTTTGACGAGAATTCAGCGAAAGCTGTCCTTCGTTATATTATGCATCTAAGTAATTCCCTGCAAGCCATCGTAAGGGCATGTGGGAGGGGATGAAGACCACCAAACATGCATTATTGACATGCAACTAGGCTACTACATGAAAACATGATACATAACAGAGTCACTCGCAGCTAGAATGTTAGTAAAATATTGTTAGTTAGTATTGCATAAGAATAAAATTTATTATTTTTTCAGAAGTATGAGAGTTCCTTTCGTTGACTTCAAAGATAATGGTACTTGTTTCCGCTTTTGGCAATGACCTAAAGTGCGAGCTTTTCCATTTGTGTATACTGTGGATAAAAATGTGACGACCTTAGAAAAATAATGTTCCATGGAGGAAATTCCACATATTTTTTTATGCTGAACATATATGGTATTTAAAACTTAAAAGAGATCATCTCGGTTATTTTGTCACTAGAAGGAAACTCAACCCAAGGAACTCGAAAGTATTTGACTTAAAAATATATTCCACGTTATAGCCTTGATATGACGTTGATTTCTACTTATTTAATTGCTTCAGAAATTAATTATATAGCCCATATGATTATCTGCACTCTGTTTCTCTCAGTTTAAAGAATTACCGTTATTCATTACAGTAGTGTCATCATTATAACAAATGTGTCCTGTATTTAGCAATGACTTACCCTTAATTTTCCGTTTTATTATACCTAGATAAATATCGCTAGAAATTGCTTTCGCTAAATATCGAATCATCGTGTACGATTTCATAGCCACTACTACTAAGATCAACCTACTACTAAGGTCAACCTAGTACTAAGGTCAACCTGACTGTATTATGTAATTTTCAAGTGCTTAGCAGTAAAAAAGGTACGGTAATAACGTTACGCGAATACAAAATGCCGATTTACACATTACAGACACTCTGGTAGTGTTTAAGTATTTGCTGACACTATATACTATACTATACCGAGATTTAAATAAGACTCTATTTGACATTGAAAAGATCGAAGATAAATAAAAAGACGAAGTTAATGGCACGTACTAGAAGTGAGGAGACCAAGAAAACAATTGAGAAGCAGAAGCTTGAAGAGGTGTGCGAATATTACTAACTGGGAAGCCAAGTAACTAGAATGTAGAGCTCTCGATCAACGACTCGTTCATTGAAAGCCGAGGTGGTGAAGATGAATATGAAGAAAGCCATCGAAATCAGGCTGAAAACCAACAATTTCAATCGGGATTCAGGTTATTCACCACTTGGACTTACCTTACCTTTCAATACGGGTTTCCAAGTGGTACCTTACTTGATACCACTTGGAAACCCGTATTGAAAACCATGAAGACGATGAACCTGAGCAGCCAATCGGAGACCACACCCAACCGAACGCACAGCGCCAACCAATCAGAAGTCACTTTACAGGTAAAAGTCTGTATATAAGGAGGCCAAAACGCAACATTTGACATTCTTAACCCTGAGGAAGATGAACGAGTCGTTCATCGAAACGTCGATGAGGATGGAAGCCCTGACCCGGTGGAGATTCCGAGAGCTCTGCATTCACTGCCTATGCCGTATAAACACCAGATCCGAGTAACTAGCGTCGAGCAAAGCAAGAAAGAGATAGCCAGTAGAATAACGTAGGCGAAGATGGAATACTACCAAAAGAAGATTATTTTTTCAACTAGAAATGCAAGCTAGAAATTAAGAAAAGAATACATTGAAATATAGATCCTGAGGACACATCTTCATAGCAATGAGGGATGGGCGATAATAGCAGCAGAAAAATCATCAAAAGCTCCGAATCTGGAAGCATTCGAAATAGTGTGCCTTACGAAAAAGTCCAAAGAGAAGGAGAAAAGAGAAGTTGCTGAAAAGCGGTACAACACAATCTGCCTAATCTTGAGATATTTTGACATGATGAAGACAATGGGGTCGTTTACTCTATTTTTTATTTCCGAATCTGATATAGTTTGTAAAATAAAAATAACGATATTTTTCCTTCCTTTGATCCGTCAAACACTTAAGAGGAGAAAAACTGATGTTTTTAACCCTTTCGGTAACGTTAGCGTGCAAAAGACAAGTACGTCATCCACTTCGTCCAATCGCAACTGAGTCCGTGAAGCTCTTTCGCCCTATCACAATGGAGAACACACAGTAGACTCCGCGAATGGAATTGGTTACGACAGGATCTGTGCGAGCAGACCTTCCGACACCCCCCCCCCCTCACCCACTCCCTTCCCTTTCCCTAAAAGCAATCAAGGACGGGAGATGGATGACGTAGTAATCCTTAACGCAGCTCGTTCAGTAGGCGCCACCTTTAGCTTATATTAATTTTTGATCTACGAGTGAATATCTCTAGTTATAAGATTATTTTTTCACCAAAATTCATTTCTCGCTTCCATCTATCGATTTCGTTTCCGAGTAAACGCCCCCATTGTAGAGCGGCAAGTGAATGGGAAGGATGGAAAAGGCCTCACAGCAGATACATAAAGCAACTTGTTAAGGATATGAAAGAATAATTATGCAAAAATGAAGAGGCTACCTAGCTGATGAGAGAATTGAGTCGAGAGCTGCGTTGTGGCATGTGAGCCCATGAAGATGAAAGCTAAATTGATTAATCAAAACTCCTTTTGCAAAATAGCTTTCAGAATACCTCTGATAATTAGGAGAATATAGATCAAAATATTATACCTTAGACATTTATACCAATTTTATATATTTTTTAGAAATTATTTTGTTATAATAGCATAATATACTACATATTTTGTAATGGTTCATCATATTATCGACCCATTTCTTCAATGATTAAGTAATATGTTGATCTGAAAACTTGAACGGTAAAACTTTGATTTTATCGATAAATTGATACATTATTGATACAAAATTGAGGTTAAATTATTTAGTTTTTTAGAAGGAATGTATCGTTGCAATATCGATACTGTATCAAATGTATATAATGTGTTTGTCCTTTATTCATTACTATTCATCGGATCGCCATGAAACTTTGGAAAGTTATTGAGTACGCTCCGCGAAGATTTCTACAAAATCGATAATTCAATTTCGATACTGTATCGAAATAATATCGATAAAATATGGATAAATCGATACATTGTTGATACAAAATTGAGGTGAAATTATTTAGGTGTTTTTTATCAAAGTTTTATAAAGTATCATTACAATATCGATACTGTATCGATACAATATTGATAACTTCATGCATTACCACAACATTCATCCAATTTCCATGAAGCTTTGGTTAGTTGTTTTGTTCACTCCATGAAGGTTTGTACAATATCGAGAATACAATATCGACACTAAAGACGGGATGTGCATCCCATTGAACTTGCAATTCATTGAAACACTCACGTGCAACATATTCAAATCATCCGGCATGGGACAAATATTTCAGAAATGCCAACTTATTCCTTGGGATGAATACACAATGGTGCACAAAGCATCGCTCGAGGCTCTGGATCGATCATTGCAAGATTTGCGTGGAAACCTGAGACCATTGGAGAACGCATTAATATTGCTTGCAGGAGATTTCAGGCAAACATTACCTGTAATTCCTCGATTGACACTAGCGGATGAAATAAATGCTTGCCTGAAATATTCTACTTTCTGACGACATGTAAAGATGTTAAAATTAAATACAAATATGAGTGTGCAGCTGCAAAACAATCGATCAGCTGAGATATACTCACATAAATTGCTGAAAATTGGGAACGGAAAGGTGCCAGTTGATCTGACCTCAGGAAAAATTTAATTGCCTCATAACTTTTGCAATTTAGTAACTTCAAAAGAAGAGATGGTTGAAAAAGTATTCCCCAATATTCAAATCAATTATAAGGATCACAATTGGCTAAATGAACGAGCTATTCTTGCGGCCAAGAACAAAGACTTCTACGAACTTATTATTCAGTCTAACACTCAAAGCGACGCAGGCACATATGTACAAGACCGTCGACACTCTTGTGGAAGCAGATGAGGCAATTGGTTATCGAACGGAATTTTTGAATTTACTCGATCAGCCAGGGATGCCACCGAACATACTGCAATTGAAAATCGGCGTGCCAATTATCATGTTGCTAAATATCAACTAGCCAAAGCTTGGCAACGGCACGCGGCTTTCAGTAAATAAATAAATGAGCAACGTGGTAGAATCCACAATCTGGACATGAACTTTCAAAGGTGAAGATGTCCTCATTCCTCGCATTCCTATGATTCCAACAGATACGCCATTTCAATTTAAGTGATTGTATTCCCAAGTCGATCGGTATTTGCATTCACCATCAACAAGGCTCAGGGTCGGTCTTTAGAACTATGCGGTTTAGATCTATACACGGATTGCTTCTCAAATGTACGTGTATTTTGTTGCGTGTGTGTTGCGTGTTCTACGTGTATGTTGCGTGTTCTACGTGTATGTTGCGTGTTCTACGTGTATGTTGCGTGTTCTAGAGTCGGCAAACCAGACAATGTCTATATCTGCTCAGACAATGGAACAACAAAAAATATTGTATACCCATAAGAATTGTGCAATGAAGCATACTATAAACGTGCGCTTTCCATTTAACCAGATTGAGCCACAGTAACGCGTGGCCGGGTACAGCTTGTTAATAGAATATAGCCAAGACCATTACTTTTATATTGTTTTATATATTTTAAGGCGTAAACGACCAAGTGCAACACGTTCAATTGAAAGATTATTTCATTTTATATTAATACTATTACAATAATATTAAATATATTATAAGGTACACCTTCAGTGGTCTCTGTTTTAACAGGAATAAAAGTGTAAAATCTCAATGCTGCTTCCTTTTAAAAATGCGTGTAATTCATTTTAAACGCTTCAAACTTTGTGTTATTAAAAAAACACTAGGGAAGGGTGGGAAAATTATCTGCTGTACACTAATTATTCCTTACTAACATCAAATTTTCCATTATGGGCAATCTTTAAAAAACTGTTGTTAAAATTATAAGCTTTCTTTTACATATTTGAACGTTAATTTTTTCAGTGCCTTAAAGCTGGGCCTACATTAACAAAATGACATCTGATTAGGTTCATCTCATCACTTACAAAAACATCATTTCTCGGCATTGAAAGGACTTGCAACATTCCTCAAGCGTAAAGGGCGTACCTATGTCTGATATTTGACGGCGTGTCCGAGACCTTGTGTGAATCAAGGAATACCACGATGCGCATCGTCTCCCAAGAAGGGGTTTTCACCACAAAAAGCCACGCAGGAAGTCCATCCGGTAACATTTCGTTCCCATTGCTGGTGGCATTCCTTTCGACCCCTTTATGAGCGCTCCGTCTGAATTCCTCTCTCCACTCCTCTAGCGGTTTGTCGCCGTGTTATAGCACTTTTGTTTCCACCAAGAGGTGGCCTCTTCTATCTCACAATAATGGCAAGAGGAATCCAAGACTGCCCTAAATCTGGAGTGAAAAATTATATCATTACAACCCAAAGACTAAAAGGCTAGAAAAAAATAAGTAGTCATCATGTATGCTACTAGTATCTATGCTATACTAGTTATCTCTTAGTAAGATTAAGTATAGTGTTATTTTGGACTGAGGAAAGCGTTACTCACAAACAATAATTCACTTCGGGAAACATTTCTTTTAAAAACTTATATTTATAACTGAATGTCTAAACATTTGTTTGCTTGGAATGAATTTTAAAATTTCGGCAGATGATAATGTGTGTCAGGGAACTTGGTGTGATATCATATCTACTATCGTGCCTTTTCCGTTTCACTGAAAAGATAGTGCTCAGCATTTGCTTTGGCAAAGTAGCAACAAAGGTTAACTGAGATGAATCAAGCTGTTTGGGCATGATATGAGCCTGTTTCCACAACGACCCATCTTTGAAGGAGAGACACAAAGAACACTACTTGCTGTTATATGAATCCACAATGGATAAACAAAGAATAGCAAGATTTTTTAGACATAGCTATCTAAAGAAGATTTCCTGGATGTTTGTGAACTACACAGATTTATATAATCTTTTGCTGTGAGACATTGGAACAGAAAAATAAAAATATATACCTTGTCAAATCAAGAAGCAACCCAGCTATTCTATGCAATCGCGCTGCTTTTAATTAACAAAATCTATCTATATATATATATAAATGAATGTATGTCTGTGTGTCCTTTATGCATTACTACACCATTCATCGGATCGCCATGAAACTTTGGGAAGTTGTTGAGTACATTCCCGAAAAGAGGACTACGAAATCGATATTTCAATATCAATACTTTATCGATATAATATCGCTAAAGTATCGATAAATTGATACATTATTGATACAAAATTGAGGTTAAATTATTTAGTTTTTTAGAAGGAATGTATCGTTGCCTATATTGTATACCCATAAGAATTGTGAAATTAAACATACTATAAACGTGCGCTTTCCATTTAACCAGATTGAGCCACAGCAACGCGTGGCCGGGTCAGCTTGTACGTAATAAATTTACGAAGGAATGGAAGTTTTCTAATACAAGTGAATTTTTCACAGGATTTTCACAAGGGTTGTATAATTCAGTTGTTGGTGTTTAGTAAAATTGACTTAACCAATAAATTTACTACATAAATTATATTTTATATGAAGAGAAGGTCCAATCCATCCAATCCAATCCAATCCATGTTTAAGTTACCAAAGGCAGTTTCACCTAATATTTCATACGATCGGAACGTGTTTTATCAATGGTGTTACATTTTAAACACTAATTTTTTGTCCTGGCCATATTAAAAATGTTTATTAGCAATGGAATGACTTCCAATAACAACTCTACTCTTTGAATAAAGACTTATTTATGCAAAGAAATAGATATATAATTAGGGTGTGTTCATAAGTTTGGGCGATTAGTGCCTTCCAGATTGACTTGTCTCAACTTTATTCCACCTATCCTGCTGATTTAGCTATGGACAGTAGTATATTTGTAGAACCTACCTTCAACTCACTCAATTTGAGTTTTTTTCGCTGCTTCTATCTAGTGTGCAATTTTATAATCTCTGAAATATCACAGAAAACACCAACAGCTGAATTTTACTGCTTGAACGTTAAAAGGATTCAAACGGCTAATTAGGAACTTGGTGAGTCATTGTGGTAGGTATATACAAGCAAGGTGGTGAACGAAAAAATTCTCTTCAATATCTATTGTCAAATTTTGCATCCCAGGTCACGTAGCTGTAGCTTTAGTATTTCAGAGACCGCCTTTAGCTCACCTTCATGTTTACGTAGTGTACTGGAACCGAGCAGGAATTGTCTGTATTCAATTCAGTCCCCTTTGATAAGCAATTATAGATCTTTACAATAAATTATTTTGTAATTTTTCATTTTGTGTAAGTAAAAATGAGGTTAAAGGGCGTTTAACTAGTATACCGAATTCCTTCTTAAGCTATCAAAATTCTTAAACCTAGGCGATATGGAAGAGCTGAAAAAAACTTCTGATAAACTATTGCAATTTCCACAACCTTGAGCTGGAGTCCAAAACTTTTTCTTGATATTCCAGAGGTGTAACAACACCTTCCCCGTAAAAATTTCTGCTGGCTATTCCGAAGGAAGTCTTTCTTTACTTTCTTTCCTCAACCCATACCTCGGAGATCCTCTGAGCACCTTTGCCGACCTTTAAGAAGAATCCTCTACCCGTTTTCTTCGCCGTCCACCCTCCGTATTCCGCCAGCTTCCTCCTCGTCCGAACATCCCCCGCCACATCCCCTCTCCTTTCATTTTATCATCCACTCTCATCCTTTCCTAATCTCCCCACCAAACAAACCCCTCCCCATCTCTATGCATGCTCACGGTCCCACCATTCTAAATTAAGTTTCCGCTCCAGTCTCCCCCCACCCTGCCGCGCATTCACCAACGCCGCCCCTCAGTTCAACTTCCCTCCCCAAACTCCTCCTTCTCACTGCTCCCTTTAATGCCTATTCCTATGCATAAGAGGGGCCGCTCCTAAATTTCGTTCAATGCTGAAAACTCCACGCGTATATTTAAATTCCGCCGCGCTTGCCGAAGATAGGTCTATCATTACAAGTCATTGGCACTTAATATATTAAGTTTTAAGAGGTCCGGGTAATGTCAGCCAATTTTAAAATATAATGCTGGAGTAGATATCTGTCGTAAATCCTACTAAACTACATTTCCCTCCAAATAAAGTTGTTCCAAAATAATGATGTCTTTTTCATTCTCTAGGCTCTTAAAATGTGTGCTGCCGCCCAGTTGTATTGGGATAAGAAATTTGCGGGTGGTTTTATTTCGATTCAAATAATCATCTTACCGAATTCAGTGTCTACGACCTACGCTTCTTCTTCTATTAATTACTTTAGGCAGACCGCAATAATTAAATGGGTAGTACTTAGACCAGGAAACCTAAAGTCATTGGCTTATAATTCCTTCTCTGGGGTGGATGCCATGTTTAGGCAAGTAGCTATTTCGTTTAGGATTGACGTTGCGGTATAAACTTAGTAGGGTGGGGTCATCATAAGTTTTATTCAATCGCTCCAAGTACTGTCCATCTGATGCATTTTATACTTTGTAAGATCTAGAAATCACTCCTTGCCAAACGTTCCTGTAGATAGCTTCTGGTATTAATTATTCCAGTAAACTCATGTGAAAACCAAGTAAAAATAGGTAACCAAGTTGCGCAGAAAGTGGTCAATCAACTTGCCATATAAGAGGGTAACCAGTTAACTTAAAAATTTGTGAAATCGTGTTGAAGAGGAAAATAGTTGTATTAGAACTTAATTCTGCTCTCCTCAGCGAAAATCTGCTCGAATGAGTGCAGTGAGTCAGTACTATTTTAGTTAATCCTCACCTCGTAACAGGTGTGCTCTGAGGTCTACGTGCAATGCTTATCTACTTTCAAAACGAAAAAATATATAATCTTAGTTTTTGCTCATTCCCTCCACAATTTACTTCCGCGATACGAAGTTCGGGGCTAGAGTAAACCCCATGTAGCGATGCATAATACCAGATCCGTTTTTGAACGTAAAGCCTTCTTCCGCAGAGCAGCGCGTGCACATCAGAACGAGGATCAATGGTGGTGTGCTATAGAGGGAGAAGCGCTCGGGCCAGATTTTTCAAGTTCCTGTTCTCCATCCTCATTATTGAGTCCCTGTGTGAGCTCTTTTTTAGAAAGTGGTTCCTTGAGCGAGGAACCCATCCCATCTTTTGCTCCGAGCGAACTCATCGGGCATTCCTGTGCCGTCGCGAGAGGAACCCTCCCCATCCCCGTGGAACCCCCACCCTGACCTCTCGGGTGGTTGCCCCTAGCCCGTCATGTGCGTCCTCCCCTTCCTCGCCAACCCTTCTCCGTCTTCACTACCGCCCTTCAACGGCTCAACACAGCCAGCTGCCGAAATGGATCGTGGCACAATGTTTTATTTTATTTGCAGAAACAAATTTCCTAAGTGCAGTGCGAAGCTGTGAGGAGAATTTGTGTTGTGGGTATTGGGAAAGGTATCGTGAGGATGAGATGGGTTTCTGAGATAGTAAAAGAAGGATAATGTATCTCTCGGAGGTATGCGTGAATAAGTATCCACTCCTTATAATACGATAAATAATAAATTTGTGCAGGGCAGATAAAAGGTATGCATGGTAGCTCATAATATGGTCGTTATAAATAATTATTGTTTTGAATCAAATGATTCTCTGATTTATCAGGTATATTAACAACAAGCTGACAGTGAAATCACGAATTAATGGTTTTCTAATAAAATATTTTTTTGTTATATCTTATTGTCAGTTCATAAAGTATGGTATTAATGGCTATTAATAGACTGGACTATTTTAAAATTGGCATTTCAGGCTAGGGTCAAGCAAAAAGCTTAATAGCTTAAAAATGATAGAAATGTTTAACGGCTTCACATTATGGGTCTTTTCGAGGTTAGATGGATAGAATGGGAGAGAAAGATAATACTGGAATAGTGGAGAATAGTGAAATAGCCTTCGTGAGTTTCTTCGTTATTTTCAAAATGTGAATGATAGTGAGTGCAGAGAGGATAGATGATTGAGGCCTAAATTTATAAGAAAAGCCTAACTCTAGTATGTATTTACTGGCCGATGAAAATCCAAAAGGAAAAAGAATTTGGTAGAAGCTCTGCGAGTAGCTTGACATAATAATAGGTAGTGTTCTGGGCATATTGTGCTACAGAAGTGATACAAATTTTTACGTACCTCAGATAACTTTATGTTTATACATTCCACATTAATGTACTAGCTATTTAATTTAGTGCACAACACTATATTATGGTTGTTTTATTATCATTAAAGCAGATTTTCTAGAAATAATGCTTGTATGAGTTGGGATTCAAACCCTAAGGGTTCGGGTCTTCAGGTTAACGCATTCGTATATGGCTGATCACAGAGTTCAGCATACTTCAATTAATTTGAATATCCAGTCAGCGTTTAGGTGCGTTGGTATTGAATTTGGATTAGGAGAGGGAAATCAGTGTATATATGACTCGAATTTTGCTGAAAGAAAAAGATTAGTTGCTGTAAAAATTGTATACAACTTCTCCTGGGCACAAAATGGTGGCAAAAGTGTGACTACATTCCATGCGCATATTATCACGCATACATATTCTCATAACATCTTAAGGTCTTGGGCAGGATAAGAAGTAGGTAAATTATATTGAATCATGGACTGGAAAAGTAAGAACAAGTGTGAATAAATAAAGTTATTAGTTAACTAAACCGGTAAACAATGTAGTTAACATTGTGTCCATGTGGTAGAAAAATATTCAACTGATTTATATTAATCAAAACGATGCAAAGAGAACAAGTGCAGAAATTTATGAGCTAATTCAAATGACTAAATAAAAATGAAACAGCAATCGCCTAGCACTCATTAAATATGAATGAGAGGTGGGCGGAAAGAAAATTTCAAAGGAATCAATATGTTATGCTACGTCTGCGAAATAAATGTCTTCTATGCGAACAAAAAAACAAAAAAGGAAGATTTTCAGTTGCGAAATGTGATAATGAATTAATAACAGGACAAGGAAGTATTGATATTACCAATAGGCATTCAGACCATTTGGAGAGAGTATACCTGCTGAACTACTGTATGCATTGATAAAAGGTCACTGTAATAAGGATATTGATACGTTTTTTCAGCCATGTTCAAAAGGGTATAATTTTCTATACACAGCCACATTTAAGCAACCAGTAATCCATTAGCTCAAAAACCTTTTGCAGATGGCTCTGTGGTATTGTTTGGAAAACTCCTAACTACAGTTAGAGATTGAGTTATATGATTTAAGTTTTCTTCAATTTCTTGTACAAACTCTTGCATGAGGAAATCGTACCGTGTAAAGCGGCAAATTGTACGAAAACTTGTGCGATTGTCTGAATTACTGAACGGGAAATAGAACGTGTTCTAATTCCATTCAGACAAACATACAATTTCGTTCAGTCTATACAAGAGTTTGTACAAGAAATTGTGCAAAAATTGTATCGTGTAAAGCGGCCTTTATGGTCATAAATTTAATTTCTTATGAGACTTTTTATGGCTTACTTATCAGAAATAAATATTCAATGAAATAACACTTTCCATTGTGACCAATTTGCCTAAAATATTTCAAACAGCAACGAATATTTCAAAACATATTTCTTTTGAACTTTTAATTGGGTTGCTCTGATTTTTTATGAAATCCTTATAAACTGCGTATCAACATTCATATATATTTTATCTGAAAGCAAATAGTCAGGTCTACTCGTACACATTTTAGCTCATAATAAATGCATCGCCTTCAATTCTGATTTTAATTCACATTGATGAATCACCTTAGAAGGAGAAAATGTTTAAGATTGTTTTTTTATACGGGTATTTTTCAATTAATTATCAAAATAAGGTAATGAATGCTGAATGAAATTACATAATTGTTTCCTAGATTTATTGTGTAAGTTAGAGGTTGCCTAGATTTTAATGCCAAAGGAAATCTTTCGTAAGCTGGCTGGGTAAAAATCAGCTAAACATTTATGCTTTGACGTTGAAGAATACTTTCAATGATGTTTTGTGAAATTCATAAATTTTCTAGATTGTAAATCATCCATGTAAATCCTTTGTTAAGCGGCTGGGTGAAAACTTAACTATTTACCTACTCCTCAGTAAAAGCGACGTTGTTCAATAGAGAATACGGTTACACACATTCAGGTGTGCGAAAATGAATTATTGAAAGAACCAATTGGAGCGGGAATCTGGCCAATCAGAGAGCAGCAAACTGAGATAGGGGGCCTATGTGAAGCGGACAAAAAGTTCATTCAACACTTCTGACCTGAATAAGCAGAATCAAATGTCTACGAAACCTGTTACCAAACAATAATGGATAAAACCGGGAAGACTTGGCTTTTCAACAACACTCGGGACTTTGAAAAACAATATTAACAATCTTAACACTACGATGACTATTGCGTTAGGAACTGAAATATTTTGCGTCTTGAAATCGGTGAGGTAACTGTTTAGATCAGTGGGACCTCACCATTGGATTGTCCTTCACACTTTCCCCCAGATATTTTCGACTCCCTGCCTCCGTCATCTTCCTTGGTCCGCTCCACACCCCTCGCGACCCTTATAACTTTTTCATGTCCCCAACTCGCTCTGACTTCCCTGTCAGCCCTCCCTACATCACTCTCTCCGCACGCACGGCCGTCCATTACTTCCCCTGCATTTCATATGCCCTACTCTCCTCTATCCCTCTCATATTTCCACACATGCGTTATTCATGTTCATGTTCGTCCCTGAGCACTAATTTTTTCCCGTTTGCCTTGCTTCCTTTTTCTCTCCGGACTGGTTTCCTCCAATCTTTCCCACATCCACTGTGGACGCGATCTTACAACCTTGGATCTCTGGCTTTGGCCAGAGGGTTTGGCAAAAAATAAAGGTCCATGCACCCTCTAAGCCACATTTATTTTATCCTCGCATCTCCTCGTTTGCTTTACTCTCGCATCTCCTCCTACGGTGACTATCGGTTCATCGTTCACTGGTAATTCTTTTCCGGACCAACGACTTAAAAGCATACTTAAAGCCTCTTTCTTAAATATCAAGGTTTTACAAACTTGCATTGCAACGCTTCAGGTTCAAAGCGATCTTCTAGAAACATTATTGTGAACAGTTGCTTAAAAAATCTCTAATATTATTCATAATATGTCACTAGGCTCCTTTGACAACACTAGGTATTACCTATGTGCACGGCATTGCTTCCCTTGGCTCCAGCTGTGTTCTGTATATCTGTCAATTCAATATTTGGAGACCTTGCTGGTCCTCGGATTTGTAAAATCCGACCAAACATCTAGTCACCATACGTATAGAGCTGTCGATCTATCTTGGACCTGGTATTCACAGAGTAAGTGGGAAATTTTTATTTGTAAACTAAAAGGATACTAGAGGATTATCCGTCTCGTTCTTTATGTGATGGCTTGTTTAGACTTGTTAACCTCAAACTCTTTACCGTCAACAAAGTGCTGAAACATTGACTGATATTCTTTTTCTAATTCTCTGTCTGTATTTGCTACCAGTAATTGACGATTACAGTATGACTGAAAAAGAATTCATCGCAGCGGAAAAATTATATTAAATTGTTAAAATATTAAAAATACATTAACACATTATATAATATTAAGTATTATATCGTACTTCTGTGCGAATGTAATGCCTTACAAGACTCCATAAGCAAAAGATAACTGTTAGAATCTATTTTTCTAAGTTTGTTATCAAGATATTTGCATATCACTTTCAATTAAGGATTCTGGTACAATTTTTTGCCAAGAATATGACGTGTACGGGTTTGTAAGTTCGCACTCTCAGCAAAAGGGGAAAACCTGGCCACGGATTTGTCAAATGTCCCTTATCTCGTGACAAGTGTCTAACGGAATTGCGCTTTCCGATAAAATAAAGCATCGGCGACGGAATGTACGTGAGCCTCTTCATTTTGCACCGGATATTGCTTCCCGAAGGAGACTTGGAGGAGGGGGGAGGCGGCAGATGTCGGTGTAGAAATGAGGAAGGTGGCTCCGGGCTTGCGTCATCGCGCAGTCGTATTGCCGCCAGCATGGAAAATAAAAGGGAGCTGATTTTATATCGGTTATCTCTCGCGTTCAATCGGAGCAGTCACGACCTGCGGCATTTCCGTGGCGGAGTTTTGATTAAACTGTGAAAAGCAGTTTTCCGCGAAAAAATATTCCCGTCACCCCGCTCGGTGTGAAACACTTATGCCGCCCTTTCAGGATATTTTTCCGAGAGTCGGAAGGGAAAGGCGCCCGGCGCTGACCCACGCCCTTTTGCCCCACTTTCACCATTCAACTAAAAGCTCGCCCCTGATGACAAAATGTGCCTTATTCCATGGTTCGGAGCTGTTGCCGAGCAAGTGGGGCGCAGGATGTAGTGCATACCACCAATATTATGTCCTTGCTTGCTCCTGCCACAATCACGAGAATACTTAAAAATAGCGTAACATTTCCTCGTGCAGGTTGAGATATTTCTTTATTTACATTTGTCATGCACCCAGGAAGCTGACGCTAGGGTATATGGGGAGGGGTCATCCCCTGCAGGCTTTGGATACACTGGCAAAATACTACTCGGAACCATGTTACAGGTTCCACTGTAAAAAAAATGAATGATGAGGATAGATGTTTTGCTCAACATAACTTCTAATTTATAACTACATATCATCATGTTGATCGAAATTACTACGTTAGTATTTGTGACTATGCTCCAAACATCCAAGTAGACAGCTAACACACCAGAGTACTCCGCATTCCACTATCGATGCACATACTTCAATCCACTTGAATGTGACTCGGTTTTCAGCCATCAGTACTAAGCTTTCGTATAAAAATGTCCCCGCCATAAACGCAAATTGTATTCTCCACCCTAAATTTTATTCAAGCAATATATTTTTATAGCGCCATACTTTGTGATGAATTGCGCCGTCTTAAACTTTATCAATCACTGAATGAGATCGTTTTTTGAAACTTGGCATTAGTCCAAAATTGATGTAGATTCTTTCTATCAATTATCTCTACCAATTACCGATCGCTTGTAGCTCTAGATGTAGGAACGGGGGAAAAACGTTCTAATTTATGAGCTTTTTTTATTCCGTAATTTCAGTAAATTCTGTAATGGTACATAGATTTCCACTCAACTCTTATGGCCAACTAATAATCTAAACTTAGCTAATTTCAAAATTATCTATAGTATAGATATATTTGAAAGTAGCTATGAACTATGCGTCAACAGAGCAATTAATCTGATGACTAAAAGAACCTTATGATAAAACCTTGCACGAGATTCTATTACTGCCAAAAGCCATCTGCGTTGATGATGCCATGCCAATTGTGCCCTTGATATTTCGTAATAAGCGTTGAATTACGAGAAAACAAAATTCAGCGGCTTAACTCAGGAACTTTCTCGAGTGTAGGCCAAAGTGAAGCAAGAAACTTTGTCGAGTGCGAAGTTTAGTGTACTAACGATGCAAAGGGCTTCAAAATAAGTTTCTTGCCCCTGAATAACTTCGTACTCTCCCGAGAAACTCTTTTTAAAGTGCCACTCCTACTCTCTTACCCCCACCTCCACCCACTGTCTCCTCACTCAGCAAGCAGAACGACCCAAGTTTTAGAAACGATTTCCACGCATCCCTCCCAAAGTATGCATTTAAGCCACCGCATGTAAAACTAAGGGTATGCTATGTTTCAAACTGATTGCTTATGTTTACAAAATTCCGGGGCATGAAGCTCTCCTCGTAGATTACCTTAGAGAATACCGTTTGAGCAGCAAAAATTATTATTCTTATTAATAAGTAGATTACATTAGAGTGCATATTTTTTCAAGCAAGTAGAAGTATCCTCTTATAGTTTGCAAGCATGTGTTGCGCTGAATATTGGAAAACACTCCTTGAAATGTTTAGAGAAAATAGAGAGAGTAAAATGTTTTCAATAAAACTTTAAAGGCAAAAGAATATCCGCAATAAATTTTCATTTTTTAAATGTTAAATAGGGCGCTGATAATCATTATCTTAATGTTTACGCAAATTCTTCATTTCTTGATTTTTACCGTGGCATATTTCATGTAGTTTAATTATTTGATAGCACTAAGTTACAATAAACACAACACTATTTAAAGTGTTTTAATAAGTTTCAAAAGCACATATGCATGGATATCCTGTAGTATCTTCGGTGCAGAGAGGTATTTCATTACATATTGTTTCTCTTACGTACCCCAACAATCTCTTTTCTTCTGCTCTGATTATAACTATGCGGTATTTAGGAGAGAAGTGTTTTACATTTTTTTTCTTTCATTAATGATGACTTATTGCGTGTTGTGTAGTGGCAATGTCATATGCTATGATTTGGACCTATAATTATATAACATAACCTGTTCAGTTTTCATTATTGAGTTTCAATGAATGACTCAACTGTCTCGCTTGATTTCTCTCAAGGTAATGCTAGTTTATTCGGTGAAACATTGGCACTAAGTGCTAACCTCTAACCTAATAATAGTTCTCTTTTTAAGCTCGTGAGCTCGATAATGAGACGAAATGTGCTTGTCCGCAATACCTCTTATCCATTTGGATGGGTTCAGGGAGAAAAGAGAAAGAGAACACTGATGAAGACTTTGTTTCTTGTCTACTTCGATGTTTGTCACTTAGTTGTGATGAGTTTTCTGTGAACAAGGACTATAAAAGTAGTTATAGAGCTTTCTTGTCTTACCTACTTCATAAAACAGAGATGGAAAAAATTGTATCAAATATTTAAAATTAACATACTTGTTAATATGCTCTTGCGTCTTGGGAAAATTATTGGTTTATTAGGCTTGGTAAAGTTGGAGTGTAATATTCTCTCTTATTTTTAAAAATTTCTCGAAGAACAACCTATGGAACCTAATTTGTACTTTGAACTGAACTGCCAACATTTTCGCGCTATGGTTGAGAATTCTATGGATAAAATCTCTGCTCTTTGGTAAGGGTGAAATATCATGTCACTTTAAATAACAAGTTTTTAATGCTTTTATGAATTCATGGCTTGAGAAAAGGTAGAATCATATAACAGATTATCAATTCAAGATGATTATAACAACCACATTTACATTAGATTTTTATCGACATATCAATATGTTTCACAAAATAATTTCATTTTTCAAATGTTAAACTACGCTCATAACAAAATACAAAGGAGGCGATGAAATCCTACAGCTTTTTTGATTTGTTATGATTGAAGACGAACACCTTTGATTCCATTATTTTGTGAACAAGTAGAATGATTAGTAGGCAAACTTATAATAAGTAACCAGACAGACACCACTTCATTTTTATATATTAGCATGACTAAGCTAACATTATGATTATTTTCAGTTTAATGATTGCATAAATTTCTTTATTATATTGTAGTTAATATCAACGATAGTCTCCAATAGATTTTTTGTACTGTGCTGGTTATAAAGTGCTGGACATGGAAGAATATAATGAAGAAAATATTGATGGTTTCTTTAGATACGACTAGATAGTGGTAGATTGGATAGTTACGGCAGGCTAAAAACCATCATATGGGAACTTAGTGACGCAAGGAAATACCTGAGTAGATGATCAAAAGAAGCAACTCAAATGTGAAGAGTTTGATGACTCAGTTAACATAGAAAGTCCATGTAGGTTGGGATAGAGATATCACAATAATTTTGACTCACTAAGGCTATGAATACCGTATTGTGATGGCGGTGATTTTTTTGAGCTAAAAGCACTGCAAAGTTGTCTCGAAAGTTCTATAACCAGCACAATTATGGTGCTGCACAATTCCCGCGACAGCTGAATTTCAAGTGTAGCCTCCCCAAGGGAAAAATATCAATGATCTTATCGGTTAAGGGCCATTAAGACTTTATTCAAATCCGAAAACTCTTGGGTGGCTGCTGTATACATTTACTTCCGTACTTGCATATTCATGCGTTTTTCAATGAACCCGAGTAGTATGCTGCATTCCATTGATTTGTTGAGAGAGAAGTAATCTGCCTGAAAGTATAACATTGGGTACCATTTCGTTTTGTAATATTTCGTAAATATCAATAGCATTTAGCACTTTCCCCTCATTATTTTTTCAAATACTTCAACGGGAATCAGTGCTTGGATAGCTGAATGCTTTACCTTTCTTTTTTCGTCAATACCGTAGAAAAAAGTCGAAAATTTAAATATTTTATTAGTTTTCCCACAGCTTTAGTAGCTAATATTTTTTGGCATCTTGGCTGCGTAATTCCGACTTCCTTTTGATTTTCCGCATCGGTACTCGATATTTTTTTTCCATTTGAACGCAAACTGATTGTTGCCAGTATTCTGTCTTCTTTTCTTAAGGACAACTAAGGAAAATTGACTTGTAAGGTTCGGATATAAGCCTTGATAAACCCTTTCTCCCGATGTCGTCGGTATTTATTATTGATGTGGGCTTGAAGGAAATGGTATCATCTCGTCGTCCATTTTCAACCACCGCCGTCCATCTGGCGCGACTACACGCGAGTCCCTCGAAATGAGAATGGTTGGGGTGTGAGGGTCGGCGGTGGTTGGGGCGGAATTTCTTTCCTTCGACCGAAATCTTTTAGCACTATGATGCTCAGTCCCCAGACTGCCCGCCCTCGGCACGCAAGCGGCCGGCTTTCATTTCCCCACTCCAGCGAACACCCGATCGTTATCCGGAATGCGTGGGCGGACATATCCGTCACTCTCTTTACGGATATTGGACGGACGAACCTGCCCCCAACCATACCTCCCCCACTTCGTCTCTGGGGCCACTGGGGTTCAGGCTACCTCCCATGACCCCGGTATCCTATTGTGCAGGTTGTGGCTGAATCAGAGATCATAAACTAGGTCGATATAAATGGAAACGACACATGCATTCTTCGTGAAAGAAACTAGAATCGGGGTTGAAAAATGGTGGAGTTAGATCAGATAGCACTCTCACGTTTTCTTTCCTATGAGTAAGTCAATTAACCTTGTATGAACCATTGTGTTCAACTTCAGTGAAGCTACTTCCCGCGATAGCAGGCCTCCAGAAGCAGCACCATCACACATCGTAAAGTCTTTTAGCAATCAATGGCATCCTTGCCATAATCACCACGGCATAAGCAAGGTTCCTTCTTGTCGTGCAGTACGCTCTGGTTAAACCCTATGGTAAACCCATTTTACGATGCTGTCGGCGCTTATTAAGTTATTATGGATGTGGACTTGAAGGAAACAGCATTTCCAGAAACTGATCAATTTATTTATTTATCTCTTTGTTTCTCTTCCGATAATATGAGTTGCATTCACTTTATTCAAGATTAAATGGATCCATTATTTGAATATAAAGTCCTATCATCAGCGCAGGACGATGCCCAAGGGCATCTGATCTGACTAACTAACTAGTTGAACCATGCGGAGCAATGTGGATTTTGGTTAGAGTGTCAGTAGAAAAGGTAGATTTTTTTCCTTTGTGTAACTCCATTCAGTTTGCACTGCAAGCTGATTTAGTTACTGTGATTCTCAGAATGGCTGGTTCCTATGAGGGCAACTTTTCTAGTATCCATGAAGGCTACCGGAATTTATTATGGGAGTGGAGGCAAGTGTTTCCGGTGTGGGAATGGATGGAGACGGCACTAAGTGAGGGAATGGGGTGCCCTGAATACCCCTCCCCAATCTCCTCTCCCCCTCGCCCCATTCATCCACCCAGGCTCCTCTTCTCTTTCTAGCCTCCTGCCCCTGAACAGTACCGCCCCACTCAATTCTTTCCCTCTCCTTCTAAGTCTCGAGGGCACACTTCCCTACACCTCCCCCCCCTCACTCACTTCTCCTCCCCCGCCGGTGTTTCCTCCGGGGAGAACGACCCAAATGCTGCTGCTGCGCCTTAAACGCCTTCATGCATCGAAATAACTCGAGTTCCAAGGATGACCCCGCGCGCCTCGGGAGAGCCCGACCCTTGCATGTACCGGTTTTGAATGCTAATCCCATTTTCAAAGGCGAAAATAAAATCGAGTTTGTCTTGTTTCCCGAAAAAGTTCACCGGTGGTCATCATCATAAACCATAGCTGCTTTTGAATTTTCTATTCTGTCTTTTCACATTCAGGATTGGGGTTTTTCTCCTATTAAAGGCATTACAGTGGGCAAAGGGACATGAACAGAGAGGAATTACACCAAAGGTAAGAATAAAATTTATCTCTTGGCTTCTTTTCTGATAATATGAGTAGGTATTTATATTTTGAAGATAAAATGGATGGATCGAGTGAATAACGATGAAGTCGCAAGAAGAGGGGAAAAAAGAGAATTCTTATGAAAACCCTAAGAAGAAGGCAGGACTACTTAATCCACCATATCATGAGGCATGATGGCTTGATGAAGAAAATCGTCAGAAATCAAGGGAATGGGGAGAATAGCAAAGGCCTCGTAAATAAAGATACATGCAACAAGTGATAAGAGAATCAAAATAGAAGAATTACTTAAATATGAAGGGATTTCCTGAAAGGAGACTCGCGTGTAGAGCTGCGTCAAATCAATCTAATGATTGATGACAGTTATTGATGATCATTATTAACTTTACTGGAAACATGAATCTGCAGCAAAGGGAGAGGTAAAAAGAGACACGATAAGTTTATAAAAGAATATTCGCAGTGCTTCCATTACAGTGCTTTGCAGGAGGGCGATGAATTTCGATATCGATAAATAGTACCGGCATAGTCTCCATTTCGTATGCGTTTGAGAGTTTGCAGCTACTTTCACTATTTGCTTGCAATTATAGGTAGATACCAGCCCCCTGAAGCTTAATGCTATCGCCTTATAGCGAAAGCGTACCATTCGTGTACGGTTTCAGTGTTTCGCCACCAGTTGTCGCTACTGCCTAGCGATGCTAGTATTTTTTCTGGATGCATTGCTTGCATGTGAAAACATCGGTTAGTAATGAATTGTTTAATTATTTAGTGGCCAGTTAGCGTAATTTAGTTTGTGGCTATTTCAGCAAGAAAATATTTCGAACTCTTGCGCTATTGCCACTGTGAGTTCTTTGTCAAAGAAAACTAGGACAATGCCTAAAGAAGTGTGGTGTACTGTTGTCACATTCATCTTCAGCCTCGTTATATTAAGAATTAAAACCATATTTTTTCGTGGCATTTCACGTATATATAACCATAAATAACGATTCATCGTATTTCTATTATAATGTAACTGATCTATATTGCGACACGCTAAGGTTTCAAGATTAAAATATAAAAAAAACTGTAGATAGTAAAAAACCCATATTTGTACGAAATTTTGCCCGTGCTGTGCACAATACTCAAAAATGATTTGCTTGGTAATATATGCACTGTTTTCACAGTTACAATAGTTTGAATAAAATATGTTAAAATGTCGGAATTTAGACCCCATGGCCCGAATCCCGACACATATATGCTTCTAATTCCGACAGTGTGTGGTTCGCAAGTTTAAGAGCTAAAAAGCAAAACATGAGTGGGAAACTGTAATGAAATAAGTTTTATTTACGCAAAAGAAAGCAATAATTTCATAATAAAGCGTTCATGACAATACTTGAAAATATTTTACTAGTCATAGCATTAAGGACAGAAGAAAATTCTACGAAATTTAGCATCTGCACATTCCTCGTGGAGACACTGTTTGCAAAAGCTGCACAGACTAATATAGGCACCCTGTCCTCTCTGAAAATGGTGAAATACCGGTGCTCTTTTTTATTGGAAGGCATTTCACTAGCACCCGGCTTGCCTGCGTCTCCAGCTCAGGATTTATTTTTTCCGGAATGGTTTTTCAACAATGTTGTAATTATTTCCTGGCATTTGCATAATATAGTGTTCAACTACGATACTTTTTAGCTTTTCAAAGTAATATTTCACGAGCATGCGTTTTAATTTCATGGCTCTACCTTGGTTCATTCTCTGAGCCCTTCTCTTTGATACATCCATGCGTCTATTCAAAAATAACTTCATCAACTTTCTACCAGCTAATCCTGCGTTTTCATCGAAATTATGTGTGATTCCATTGATTTCACAGTAGACAGAGACCCTTCTTCTCAGTCGACCAGTTACCGGCATCCCTATCTCTCCGAAAAAAAATTCTCCGGCATAATTCCTTCTCTTGATCACAAACCAAAAGAGCAGACGACCAACATTTTCTTTATCGTATTATTTTCTGAATTAAGAAAATTCGTGCATAACTTGCAACAGTTATTTCAATGAATTTTCGTTCTTCTCGTTAAATATTTTTATGTAAGGAAACAGCTAATCATAGAGCTCTGAAAAACCACAATAGCTGTTTACAAAAGTCGCACATAATTCAACGATCTCCGGTACTGTTATGTGCGAGTTAAACGAAAATTAAGAGCCGCTAGTCCTTATTCCGACACCTGTCGGAATTAGGGAATCCACGATCTTTCTAACTCATTCTTGAAATTCTCACTGTGTATCCATTATTTCTCCTGACTATGCATGATGCACTAAACAGCAACAATAGGCTGCTAAGCGATATAAAATATATATCACTTTCTAAAAATGAAACACAGAAAATTGGTTAAAATGACACCTCAAGACGCACGCCTTTCGCACTAGAACACAAAATTTGATCTAATACAACCAGCGCCACACCTAGGACAAGGTAACTTTTTGTGTCTCCTCGTTGATAGACTCCAGTCCCATATTTAATGACAACTGTCCACCAATTTCAGTACTTTTAGCAATGCTCCCGGGTGTCGGAATTATTCCCGTGTCGGAATATGGCGTAGGTACCTTATATCATCCAGATATCCACCCATATTATGTGGTTGGATTTCTCTGTAGGAAATTCAGAAAATTTGTACACTGCATTGATTGTTCCAGTTCTTTGGATTCATAAAAATCTAAAAGTGACGTCAATATGTTAGCATTGTTGAATTCTAGGAGTTCTATTATAAAGCATAATAACCTTTACATTATGCTGAGGCAAGTGGAGCATATCCTTATTAGGAATATAATGTTTCCAGATTGCTATTCCAGAACATTAGAATTATGTTTGGACAATATGTGTTTTACATTTCCCTTTGAAACACATGGGACTGAAATGATAACACATATTTTACATTATTTCATTTTAATGAGACTAGACAGCAGTATAAAAGAATATATGCCGACTTAATTTTTAAAAATTCAGTCTACCGAAAAATCCTCTCATTTTCATAAAACATGATGCAAAATAAAATTTTGATTTGCATTTTAAATTCAGTGTGTTTAAAAATGTTTTGTTTGACAATAAAATAAAATCAGTATCTTCTCCGAATCATGGATTTCCTTGTCTCATCTTATCTCTCTGTATCACGTAGGTATATTCTGAATATGTTGAGTGAGCTTGAAATGGTAAAAATGCACGTTATAAGCATAATGAGTTAATTCTTTTACTCATTTTTAATAATTCTTGAATTAACTGCATTATTAATAATTGCTTCTGAATGTATATAATATTGCCTCAACGCTTGAATAGTTTTTTAAAGTCGTTAAAGTGCTGTGAAGGTAAAGCGGAAATATGCCTCAAAGTATGAGGTTCTTAAAGTTATAAAAGGATACTCTTTATCAAAGTAATGTTATAACACTATCACGCATGTTGAAGACAAAACTCAAGCTTATGTTTTTATTAGGTACTACACTTATAATTGGCGTTAAAAGGGTTTAATAATATATAAAATTAAATTGCAATAAGCGCGTGTCAACTTTTCCTTAAAGGTTCGAAATTAAATAATTGAAATTTACTGGTTAAAAATGCTTCTTTTACTTGAATATTCTGATGATGTGATATTAAATATAAATACTAAAATGTCCTTCCGTTGGTATTATCTCCTGTTAACAACACTTTGCCTCTCTGTTAAACTTACTTTGATTTTTAAGGATTCCGCAAACCCCTATGCACCTATAAATGTCACAAAAAATTGGCGCGCCTCCTGTGACCTAATCATACGTAACAATATGAAACTTAGAGAGAATAAGAAACAAACTTAGCGATGTTCAAACGCTTCTCTGCCTTATGATGAAAGAGGCTGAGATAATTTCAAATCCACCATAATGTTTTGTTCCAAAAAACAAATATAGATGCGATATTTGTGCACTTGTCACCCACGTTTTCCACCCACTTGCCACGTAAAATTAATTTTTTTCGCGGTGGATAGAAATTGAAAAATTAGTACTAGTAGATAAGGTGTACTTTGCTTGGGTTTCAAATTTTTGGGATCCCTATTTTCATTCCTGCAACTCTTTAAATTAGATTATTTCAGTGCAACGCTCAAAAGCTAGTATTGCTAGATGCTAGCGACAACTTGCGGCGGAAGAAGGAAACCGTACACTAAGGGTACGAATTTTTTTGTTGATATTCCTATCCTATATATTAATCCGTGGTAGATACATACATTACACCAAATGAGGAACAAGAACACATAGGTCCACCCAATCGCCTGCATGAATGATGGGAGCTTACCAAGATCAAACACCAACGGCGTGAGAATTTTGCACATTGCAGTAGCGGGAGCGGATAATTTCCTTAATGCTGTCACTTTTGCTTGAGCGGACACTTTCAAAGCATTATCCCCTGGGTTTTAATAAACTTGAGAGCGGAACTCGGAGAAATTTTGGCCTGTGTTATTTTTTTACCTCTTGCAGAAACATCAATGCCAAAACTTCATCAAAATTCAGTTCTGCCTTTAAAATTATTATTTAACCAATCGTGATGATTCAAATTTTTAAATTCTTCAGATTTTCAAAGGCCCCTTGACAGTGTTTTTATCACCTCAAAAACTTCACAAATTAATGTGGATATGTGAATGAAAGCAATTGAACAATGCACCCCGGGAGAACAAGAACTTTTGAATCGAAAGGAGCCGTAAGTCGTAGAAAAGGGAAAAAATTGAAGAGGATCTAGAAAGAAAGAAGGAGGAGGCCACACAGAACTGGAAGTGTAGCAAGGCATGCGAGAAAAATTAACTCAAGGATGGAAAGGGTGGAAACGGCCCCTGAACGGGATAAAAATTTCATCGAATTTTCCAAACAAAGTCGTAGCGTGAGAATCAACTAGTATTATTGCTTCTCAATCGATAAATTAATAATATAGGTAGTCTGAGAAGAACTGGAGATTTTTCCCGACTTCTCGTGCGGAGTTCCCTTCCATTGAGCGGACTACCATCCCCACCTCATGCAAGCCCACTGCTGCGATCCCCCCTCCCATCGACTGGATATAAGAACGCCCCTCCTGCCATCTCAAGAGCTTCCACGTCTCCCGCCAGCCGCATCCAAGCTCTGCCCTCGGAGAGCCCCACCCCTTATTCTTCGCCCACCTTCACTTCCATTCTCCTCTCCTCAAGCACCCCCACCCTCTCCTGATCATCCAGAGGAAATAAAAAGGACCATCACTGGCTGACCCACTTTCATCGACCACCTTCCTTCCCCAGTCTGACCCAACCCCCGTCTCCCCTATTCCCTCTTTTACACGCAACCGAATGAACGAGTCGTTTACTTTTCCTCGCCCTCCACTTTTATAATGTTTGTGCACAAGAAACGATTCCAGGGGATCAGATTACATACAATAAGCAATCTGCCAGTTGTCTGCATGGATCATTTCTATCCTTTTTCGAATCTTCTGGATATTACTATTCCAACACCATTTCTAATTTTATTTCAGTGCATGTTTTACCAGGTTACATGCAATCCAAAAAATTATTCTATTCCTTGACTCAATTTTACAATTTATTTTAATTACTTGTTCTACTTCCTACCAGATTTCATTAACACTGCCTCCTCTTCAATCATTTGTAGCACTATCTCATTTAATTCCCTTACCAGGCATCCTCTTCACCCACGTGTCAATCGTCTCCAAATTCTCCTCACCCACCTCCCTCAGGATGTTTCCCAACTATAAAATTCATTTGTTAATTTTTTCAAACTAATGTAATAATAAAAGAATCTTGATGGAGAAGAAAACGATATATTTTCACTGAGAGTCCAACCCAGAGCTACCTGATATTCGGTCAGGAGCTTCAACCTGTTTAGCTACCATAGTATATTTCTTTTCTGTGGATTTATTGACGTTTTAAAAGAACAAGATCTGAGGAAGTCTCTCTATTACGCATTTCCGAGGATTACTAAGTTAATAATTTTTTCTGCTACTTCAGAATTCTTGAATTTGTAAAACGTGAGCACCTAAGTGGCTTGGCACGTTGGCTTTAGCCTCATGGACGATGGCGCTGAGTCAACGTTTATGGCTGCTTCTTTCTCAGTTGGACAGTTCGTGTAACCTCTTGTTAGATTAGAGCTTCGAGATATCATCAATAAATGATGATGCATACGTACCTTTAACTGATTAAATTAACTGGTCAGATATAACAGGGTTTCGGGATCAAGTACGGTCAAAGTGGTCACGTTTTTTTCTCTGTGGAAATTTTACTGTTCTTTATTTCAGCAAGTGACTCCATATATACTTTCGCGGCTATTTCACTCCCTTGATTTTAAGGTGACGATCATGATTTGATCAACAAGGGAAATTGCAACGGAATCATGTCTTTAGACATTACCGCTCCATGTTTTTCTTCCCCTTCATAAATAACTTCCTTGAACATAACTTTGATGTTCTCATGGGATGTTTGGATATTTAAGCCTTTCAAAATTATCAATGGTTTCATCATTTTTACTTGCTTGCGTAACAACTTTGACCCGTTCGGTCAGATAGACTAATATTTCAGAATATTGCTTATAATTGAACTGAATCATTAGCAATAATGATTGAAAAAGTGCGGATTACCATGCTTGCATCATTCAATTGTCTCTTTTCACTAGTTTTCCCTAGAACAGATTTCACTAGATTTAAAAAAGGCAATTAATTTTTTTTTAGATAAATAGAAATTAGATTTAATCTGAAATCAGAATAATAAAATTATACTTGCCAATAAAATATATTTTACTAAAATATTTCATACTGTACTTCAATGCTTTCAGTAAGAATTGATGTGATAAATACCTGCAAAAGACATTTCATTCAAAGGACCTCGAAAAAATATTCTTTTTTACTTTTTCAATAAAATTCCACGTTTCTAGATTTTAAAGAGCAAATAACGTCGTGTTAACGAAATGCATGGTAGTATCTATCCTAAAGACATAGAAAAAGAGATGCATATATAAATAGCCACCCTTTAGCTACAGTACATAGACACATTTAAAAATGCGTTCAGATATACATACACAAATGGGGTCTTTCACCATATTTTTTTATTTTCGAATCTCATAGAGATTGTAGAATAAAAAGACCTGTATTTTTCCGTTCTTCGATCCGTCAATTAGTTCTACAGTTATAAGCGGTGAAAAACTGATGTTTTTAATTCCTTCGGAAAAGTGGGCGTGCAAAGGACTCTCACGTCATCCACTTCGTCCAGTCAAAACTAAGACCGCGAAGTTCCTTCGCCTTATCGCAATGGAGGTAACAGATTACTCAGCCAGTGGAAAAGGTTGCGACAGGATCTCTTCAGGCAGACTTCCCCTCCCCACCTCCCCAAGCAGCATCGTATGGCAGTTATACGTCGGCCCAATGTCATTTTGACGTCACCAATGTCCTTTTAATATCGGCTGATGATGCCGATATAAAAATGACATATAAATGATACCTTTCTCCGATATAAAAATGATGTTGACGATCGTATCTTAAAGTGATATTTTAGATATCTTTTTCCGATGCAAAAATGATGTCAGCTGAGCTGACTAATATAGGGCATAAAAATGATCCTATTTTTCTGATCGCTGGATTTTATAATTTTTTTTATTCAATTTTTTCCTCCGACGTCAGAGAGAAGAAAATCAAATATTCGTGATTGGTCAGAACATCAGAAACCATTTGGAAGTCTACATATAAAATTAGAATTATGAATTTTTAAGGATTCGATAATACAGAAAGAAAAAACAAGAGCCTTCCACTGTTTCGCTTCCACTCCATATCGCCTGAATCTTCAGAATTAGTAAGGGTTCAAAGTTTGCTTACAAATTGCCGTCCACGCGGCAGGCTTGGAATATCCTACATTTTCCGCCAAGGGCGGCTTTAGCGCTGGATGGAGTTCACCATTGGTCGTGGCTTCCTTGAAGCCATTTCTCCCTTGCGTTGCCATCCTTGATGGACCGCGAGGGCTCAACATCTAGTACCTTGAACCTCAGTAAAAATTGCCATGTGAATTAGGGATCCTGGGGAGCGTAGTGGTCTGCGCAGTGGCCCGGAAAGCCAAAGGCCCGTGGTTCCATGCCCGGATCAGGTGAATTTTTTCACATGGCAATTAATGTTAACCCTCATATTGGGTTATAACTCCAATAACTTCAACAAAAAACGAGTTTTAAATATTTTATTACAGTGATAACGCTTACAGTTACGCATCTTTCACTAAGGGAAGTTGGGTCAAGAGTAAAGCAGGTATCTCATTACTATCATAAACGCTTAAAATTACCCATTCATTAACAAGGAGAGTTGGATTAGGGGTTAAGTGCAGGGTTCTTAATTTGAACATTCTTAGATCGAAACTAACTATCGCCTTTTTTCCATCGCATTTTTATTGTACGACCGTCCCTGATTATAAATATTTTTAACATGCTTGTCCAGGATACATTTTGACTATCTTACTTATTAAATCATCCCAATATCATCTTAATCAAAAATCAGTCCAGTGTAATATCAAACATAGGTCTATCCAATATGATTTTTATGCCACAGTTTAGTGGTGAAAGATGTCTTTTTATCACCAAATTTATAGCGGCCCAATGTCGTCAGCAAATGTCATTTTTATAATGGCAAATGTCTTTTGACATTTGCCGATATCGGTAGCCAATATCGGATTGATCAATAAGTGATATGTGACGGTGTAAAAATGATATTGGGCCAATATCATGTTACTGCTTGGGCCCGCTCACTAACCTTTCCTCCTCAACACAGTCAAAGAAAGTAGCTATTTCGGTTCCGAAAAAAACACCCCGATTACGTACACATACGTATATATAAATTCTAATATATAAACTCATCGTGAAGGCAGTATATACAAATTAACACTACGCGTGGAGGGTTTTCAAAGTCTTATTAATGCCAAATTTTAAAAAATATAAATAACATTGAGACCTCGCATATGCTAGCGTTTTAAAAGGGTTAAATATTGTTTGACCTCATGAAGGTAATTTGAAAAATTCACCTGCTCAACCTAATGAGTAAAGGTCTCATTTTGAGCAGAAACTGTATTCTTTAACATGGTTAAACCTTTTCGTGTGAATACCGGCGGATTACAAACTTCTTTCCGGTATCAATTAACTGGACAGGAGTTTTATTTATTATTTTACCTTACACATCTTTAAACTTTCTCTCTTTTAACGAGGAATGAAATCTGAAACTCTCTTCTTTCGATTTTCCATCCCATTTAATACTTTCTTTGTAACTACCACTAGAAGAACACCATATCTCTGAAGACTTCTCGTTTTCTCAATAAATTTTCACTTAAGTATTCTTTTATCATACATCTTCCGAATCACTGTCACTACTGTGATAAAAACACTAAATGCACTTCGCTTTTTCATCACCAGGCTTGCAACACATTATCAAAAAAGATATCATTGAAAAAAATATGTTCTGATTTCCCTGATTTTACTTTTCAGATGCTTTCGACTTCCAATCACTTGAAGACACATGATGTTATTGTCATTTACGGCAAAAAGAACATTTTCATGTTTTTTGTCGGAATGGGCCAGAGGGTTAGACACCTTAAACAATGCTAATTTTCATTCATTCATACATCTGGACAAACTATTTCGCAAATGCAAACAATACATGACGAGTCCCTGGAAACAATTTCTAAAATGTCTTACCGGGTGGAATATTCACTACAAAAATGTACAAACGGAATAAAAGTTTAAAATAAATGTATTTAAACATATGTAGTTGAAGTTAATGTCTATTTAAACTATGAGGATCCATTCGTTTCGGGACTTCCTTCGCGTGTGTCCATTCTGGGGTGACAAGAGTTTCGCCAACGTTTTAGTTCGCGTCTTCAGGTCTGAAGTGCTTCATAGCAGATTTTTAACGTATTATATACCATTTACTTCTGCGCTATGATGTTCAAGTGGGCGCATTTTCATTGACCGTTTGACTAGTGTTTTCATTTAGGCGCTTCCAAGTATGGGAGAGCTTATAGCTATCCTCTCTGTTAAAATTGTTGGGGTTTTTGGCCGTTTCGATCGCCTCGTGTATGAGCCTTGGGAAATAGCGTTTTTCGGTCTTGATTAGCTTGCCTCCGTCTAAGTTGATATTGTGTGTCGGGCCTTCCCAGAAGTGCTCCACGATGGCTGAAAGACGCAGTTGTCTGTTGTTTGTCGCTCTCCTGTGTTCTTGAATACGGGTATTTAAGGAACACGAGGTTTGCCCAATGTAGGCCTTCCCACAATCGCATCGGACCTCGTATATGCCGCTCTGTTCTTTCATCGGCATAAGGTGTTTACTTCTACACAAAATGTCCCTTGTCTTAGTGACGCAGGTGTATCTGGTCAGGACGTTATGTTTGGCAAGAGCCCTGAATATTTTTTCCGTGGTTCCGTCAACGTAAGGTATCACGGCGAAAGTGGCATAATTCTTTTTCCTCGTAGTAGTAGTCTCTTCGGCCCTGCTCAAGGCCAAAACTCGTTTATCTTCTTCTCTCTGAGCAACTTGATGCATAGCGTGTCAGTGGAGGTTTTTGTCTTAAAAAAAACTTAAATAGAGGCTGTTTCTCGTTTCCAATAGACGAATCGTCGCAGATGGAAAGGGCTTGGTTGTAAAAGTTGATAACTATTAGTTCTCTCATACTTGGAAGCGCCTAATTGAAAAAAAATAGTCAAACGGTCAATGAAAACGCGCCCACTGGAACATGAAAGCGCAGAAGTAAGACGGTAAAAATCTGCTATGAAACACTTCAGACCTGAAGACGCGAACTGAAACTTTGGTGAAACTGTTGTCACCCCAGAATGGACACACGCGGAAGAAATCCCGAAACTAATGGATTCTCATACCAGATACTCCGCGGAAGCCTCAATAATGAATTCTATTTAAACTTATTTATTCTAGTCTGGATTAAAATAATGTTAATAGCCTGGTGTATAAAAAGATGATTAGCAGCATTTTCAACAACACTAGTTGCATCAATATGTGAATCAAATTTCACGTGAACTTGCTTCTGAACGTTTCCACATTCTCTGGAAATTTATTGTCACCTATATCCTATCTGTGCAGTAGTCTGTGATGATGTCTTAATCACCACTCTAGCATTGCGTTCATACCGATCGGAGCGTAATATGCGAGTTGCCTCAATATGTGCACAACACCATTGCAATACAGATCAGCATAAATTTTGCTTTCAACGATTCAGTTTACATGCTAACCTACCGCCTAATACTGATTCCCATGGTAGTTATTCCAGGCAGATAGAGACGCTGTTACAATTACCATGATCAAATTTTTAAAATATTTCCAGTTTCACTGTACAATATCATCCTAACATGTTTGTATACCCATATATGTCTTAAATTTCAGCTATTTGGTATCTACATTCATCAGTTGTATTTCCTTTACTGATATTTTTTTCTAATTAACCTATCTGTTGCAAAGATAATGTCCTGCCGCATACACTCGTGATGGCTCGCAGGCCATTACGCAATATATAGTGTATACGTAGACGTAATGATTCCATGCCAGAAGACTGATCGGTACTTTTGTTGAGGTGAGGAAGCCAGGTGGTTTGCCATGCAGGATTGTGGGTATAGAAGAGGGAGGACGAGGAGAAAAACGACGGAGTAGAATCGCCTCTCTTAAATCTTTCCTCTAGCTCCACAAGGGAATGGGAGTCTGTAGGGGCGAGTTTACATATTTTCGTTACGTTTTTATTTAATTTATTTCCAATTGGGGCAATTTAACTGGGAAATGAAGTTCTCCCGGGAAGGAAAGAGTTCGGAGGCTTCCCTCTCGCGAATATAAAAGTCGTGTCAGGGGAAGGGAGAGAAGTAATGAGGGGGCGAATTCTATGAGGTTTAAATAAACGAGAGTGGAGGAGAGGAAGGTGATGGAAGAGGAGGTGGAGATGAGGACTGAGTGAATTGGTGAGAGGAAGAGGAGAAGTCGAGAAACGGAGAGTGAGGAGCGCGGAAGGAACGGGATCCGATTGGAGTCAATTTGAAGAAATCGGAAGCAATCTAAGATAGTTGGGAACAAATCGCAAGAATTGGATGGAATTCGAAGGGCTCAGGAAGAGCACGAGCGGGAGGAGAATGGAACTCGGAGCGCGGTACAGCGTTCGCTCGGGAAAGATTGAAACAACCCTGGTTTGGCAGGGGATGAAGGGAATTCAGGAAGATGTTTTGAGAATGAAAGAAAGGTAGTTTCAAAAATTTAAGGTGAGGAGAAAGATTGCGCTGCTCATATTGAGAAATAGACTTCAATTCATGACAAAATATATCGAAGTTAAGGCAGTGTGTAAGCAACAAGCCACCCATCTTTCTCTTGACAATCTTCTGACACGTCAGTGAACATATTTAGAAGTGGAATATGTGCTCTTTTAATAAGGACAGGAGGTGATTATGATTATAAAGGGAGTTCAATATGATAACAGATGCATCATTTCACCTATTTATAGAAATATTTATTTCCCACCTTCTACATATGATAAATAACAGGGAAATCATGATTTTCCTTCAAGAGGATCTAGCATACGTTATACATATATATCATTACACATTAAATACCCGTAAAGTATAGAGAAGTCTAAACTGAGGAGGCAGCATCTGTAATTATACTTGTGAAAGTACATATATATAAGACTAGTATTTAGCTGTTCCAGTGGGGTTTTTAATAACTATGTGTATAGCTGTTAGCATTCATTCATTCCAAGAGTCAGAGTCGTAAAGAGCTGTGAAGGCTCATAGAGGCTCTTACTTACTCTTACATTCCCTCATTGACTCAACAATACAGTATATTGGATTTGTACATTGGGGAACCTTTGAACTAACCCCCCTGATGACCCATTGATAAAATAATGTTTACTTAAATGCCAGTGACTTTACCAATGATTAGCAGAGGAAAATAGAAATGGTATAATCACTGAAACATTAGACTTGTAAATGAAAATTATTCTTTGAAATATGAAGCGTAGTAATTTGCTATCCGCTACCACAACTTATATTAATTACAGACATTTTTCGTTGCTGTCATATGGGGATCTAGCAACACACTAGCTAATCTGAAAATCATATTACAATTTATGTTTTAATTATGTGAAGAGGCAAATTTTCTTTGATAAAACATGCTTTAAAAATAATCCAACACATTGAATTAAAGTTATCGGGAGGCATTTTTAGAAATGAGGAATAAATTTCACTAAAATTTAAGTTTTTTTACTGTTTATCGTCTTCTTCCTCGTACATCATCTTTTCAGGAGTGTAAAATAAACACTAAACATTCGTTTTTATTTACTTATTTAAACTTTATATCATTCCCAATTGCAAATTTTCTTAGAGAATCTGAAAAACAATCGGAAACTTAACCTATCAAGTGAAGAATGTTAGTAGAAATGGTCAATTTTTAAAAGTCAGAGGTTGTTTAAAAGTCAGTTAAAAAATAATAGCAATATCGTCAATAATTATCGTTAAATACTGTTTATGGATGAATAAATTATTTATTACGGAGAAGTTAGTGACTCAAAAGAATATAACAGCTGCTATTGCCCTCGGTTATCTCTAGTATTTTTCCGACATAAGCTTGAAATATGTAAATTCAATTATCATCCCCAAATTTCAACCTAAGTTAATGCACATAATTTATAGCAACAAATATTAGGAAGATACAAAATTGAGCATTTTATCTTAAGACAAGAAGTGGAGAACAAATTAACAAAGTAGCTAAATATACTAAATATGATTAAAGGTAACCACATTAATATTGCCTAAAGGTAACTATATTTATTATTAAAATAAATATCAACTACACACAATTAAAAGTAAGAGAGCAGCAGTCTTTATGCCAATGAAGATTCCATATTATATATGCATTTTAAAATGCATAATATTAGTTTTTTTACGACACGAAACTGAACCCTAGCTTCTGAGAAAGAGAAGAAATATTAGAAATCATAACAGGACAATAGTCGTTGCTGCTAGAATCATAGAGAGTTACCGAGCCAAAATTTCCTCTCGCTTAAATACTAAGACTAACTGGTTCACCTGCGATTCTTTGCACTACTACGAGTGCCGGGGAAGGCGCAGGGGATTGTGGGAAGGTGGACTCACGTTGACACTTGCTCCCCGCTGAGCGATGGCGAGGAAGGAGCATCCAGTCGTTCCAGCGCCCTACAGTGTTAGGAATAAGGGGGACGGGAGTTGTTGTGGGGGAGAGAGGGGTAGGAGCAAAGGATCTGAGGGGTAAGGCGTTTACGTGTGTACCTAATGGTGGGAGGGCGGGGGCGGGACGAGAGGGAGGGAAACGAATCAATACGGCCATCTCTTCTTCCTCCATTGTCGCTGGATGGGGGGAGGAGTACGCGTCGGCGGCAAGTGCTCCATGGGGATGGGGCAGGTGGGGGAGTGGAAAGAGGTTTCGGGGGCTAATTCGCCCCGAAACCTGGGCACCCCCTCCTCCATCGCATTATACTCGGGGATACACGAGGCGCATGTCGAGACACGAGGTATTGAATTATCCCCATCCCCTGTGGCGCGCTTTTAATATTGCCCATTAAGGATTCATTGGCCCCGGATCGGAAGGGGTGTTAATCGACGCTCGACCCTGGAATGGGACGTCTGTTTTCTCTAGGGGTTAATATACTGTCAAAGCTCTCCCTCGGATTCGATGTTTTTGAGCGGAGTCAAAAAGCAAAGGCGAGTGATTGCACTCGTATGAAATGCTAGCCTATGAGTCGTTCCAATTTGCAGCAATATTGTTCCATCATCAGTCGATGACACCGCGCTTGGAGAGCAGGTTAATCTGGTACGATTTATTTAGTTTCTGTCTCAGTCTGAAGTAAATTTATCCATTCATTTATTCACAAAACGACTACAAATCTCATGAGTCCTTCTGCTTTTCTCACAATCACACGAATAATTTTTGAGAAAATATTTTCGAAGAAATTATGAGGCTATAAACAGTAATATCCAATGAAAAAATTGTTCTGAATATAAAAGAATGAATATTAGGCTTAATAACTCTTAATGTGTCTTTGAACTATGCTGCCAATAAGTTTAAACGCTCAAGATAAAATGCAATGTTCTGAATTCGGTTATATTTTTTTCTATAAGTATTATGGATAGGGATAAGTCGTATGATGAAGTAATCTCCTGGTAAGAGTCGTAAAGAATGTAAGGAGACACATTGATGGCCAGTCTGATATTTGATTGAATTCAGTCTGTTAATTGCCATTTTATCAGCAAACGCAGCGAGCTATTATGCTAAATGGGAGATATGGAAAAATGAATTTTACATTTACGTCTACGCAATAACCTGAGGGCTACCAAGAGGGGAAGTGGCCGTCGGTAAAAATCACCAAACATACACTATTGACATGTAACTAAGAGCTACCATGCTACTACTATATGGACATTTTACAATTTATTAAAATAGTAGATACTGTTTTAACCTTACATAATTGGTAAAGCGGAACTTGGGACAAAAAATCCAGGTTGGCCACTTAACAGGAGCGATAAAAATTTATTGGAGAATTGATGGTGTAGAAAAAATACCCTTCATCCTGATAATTACTTTGTTGTTCAAACCACGGAGCAAAGCGTGCAGATGGTCATTATGGAAAAATATATCAAAATAATGTCTTAGCGTCATTTGTGTGGCATTGGGTTAATTAAGCCAGAGGCATTAAATGCAATATCTACTCCGCAAAGTAATTTCCGAAAAAAAGTAGGTATTATATGAACCCATCATCATCATAAGTCATCAATCCTCAGATTGGTTTGACGCAGCTCTCCACTGAGTTATTCTATCGGCTAATCTCTTCATATTTACGTATTTCTTCTCTTTCACATCCTTCATCACTTGTTCCATGCTCCTTATCCGAAGCCTTCCTTTGCCATTCTTCCGATCCATATGCCCTTCAAAGATTGTCCTCATCAGGTCATCGTGTCTTAAGATATGGCCGATTACGTTACCCCGTCTTCTTCTTAGAGTTTTCCGCAGGCTTCTCTTTTCTCCCACTCTTTTTAAGAATTTTTTTAAGAATTCTTCGTTTGTCACTCGGTCAAACCATTTTTTCTTCATCATTCTTCTATAGCACCACATTTTGAATGCTTCCACGCTTTTCTTCTCCACTGCTGCCATCGTCCATGTCTCACTGTCATAAAGACACATGCTCCAGATGTACGTTCTGATGAATTGCTTCCTTACTTCCAAGTTTGAATTTCCAGCTGTTATAGAATATTCTTTTGATAGATGCCCTCTTTGCCTGGCCTATTCTGCTCACAATTTCCTTTTTGCTTCGTCCATCGTTGGTTACTCTGCTTCCCAGATAGCAGAACTCATTCACCTCTTCCAGCTTTTGTTTTTCTAGTTTAATGTGGGTTTAGGCTTCTTCTCTCTTGCTGCAAGATCTTCATCATTATCAATCTTAAAGATCTTCTGATATCTGGCCATTGCTCTTTCCATGGATATTAGAGTCTAATTCAGATCCTTTTCTGTCTCTGCTACGAGTGCTATGACATCAGCAAATCGCAGTATGCTCATTTTTTCTCCGTAGATTTACAATCCAGAAGACTTCTCTTTGCTGATGGCTCTCTCGATGTAAACATTGAAAATTGCGGGAGACAGTGTACAGCCCTGTCTGACTCCTTTCCTTATTCTTGCCTCTTCACAGTTGTGTCCAGATTTAATTACAGCTACTTCGTTTCTATAGAGACTGTGGATAATTCTTTGGTCATTGTAGGCCATTCCAATTCCCTCCAGAAGTCCGAGCATTGACTATCAATCAACGCTGTCAAAAGTCTTCTCTAAATCTACAAATGCAAAGAACGTCCGGATGTTCCTCTCCATTCACTTCTCAATGAGTAGTCTAAGGGCTAATATTGCTTCTCTTGTACCCTTACTTTTCCTGAATCAAAATTGATCTTTATCCAGGAACTCCACAGCTTTTCGTTCTATTTTTCTGTAGATGATCCTTGTCAATATCTTCGATGCAGGTCTTGTAAGGCTTATAGTCCTAAAATTTTCACATTTCTCCGCTCTCTTCATTTTGGGAATAGGAATGATGATATTTTTCTCGAAGTCTCTGGGTATACATCCTGTAGAGCACAGGTTGCAGATATTATTGTAAAGATGGGTCAATGACTTCTCTCCTGCATTTTTAATTATTTCCACAGGAATATCATCAATTCCAGCAGCCTTATTCATGCGAAGTTCCCTTACTGCAGCGTCAAATTCCGATCTTAATATTGATGCTCCTATATCATCCTCTTCTTCTTCGCTCTTCGATCGCTTTCGTGCTGAGATGGTTTCCCTTGTATAACTCTTCCAGATATTCTTTCCATCTCTTCACTTTGTCTTCATTTTCAATCAAAAGTTTTCCATTCTAGCCCCTTATGGCGTTGCATCTTTCGCTCCGTTCTTTGAAGTGGTTCCTCACTATCACAGGCCGTTTCCACATTTCCAAGGGCAAAGTTGTTTTGTACTTAATTTGCATAGATTGTTCAATCACATTTCTCTAGCTTTCCTGGTTTTGCGACTTATTTCGTTCATTATTCTTTAGTAACTAAGACACCCTTCATCTTTTTCCACATTCTTGCACATACTTTCTTTTTTCTTCAATCAGGTCTAAGACTTCTTCCGTGATCCATGGCTTCTTCTTGACAGCTTTTCTTCTTCCAATTCTTTTGCGGCTTCCTGTAGTCCACATTTAATGTTTCCCCAACGCTTTTCCAGTGATTTCTCATTGAGATCCTCTCCGATATTGTTTCCCACTGCTTTCTGAAATGCCAGCTAATGTCGATTCTCCTTCAGTTTATGTACTTGCCATGTGTTCTTCATTTTTGTCTTCAATTTCTTGACTTTTAAATGGCATTTTGACATTAATAAATTTATGTCACTATCAATTTCTGCCCCAGGGTAGCTTTTGCAGTCCTTCACCTGGTTCCTAAACCTATGCTTCACTAAAATGTAGTCTATCTGAAATATTTTCCTGTCTCCTGTCAGTTTCCAAGTGGATCTTCTTTGGTTGGGGTTTTTAAACAATGTGTTGGCAACCACCAACATATGTTGTGTGCAGCTCTCCAGAAGTCATTCTCCTCTTTCTTTTTGGTTTCCCAATCCATATTTCTCAGTTATTCTTCCATCTTGGCCTTCGCTTACGACCGTGTTCCAATCTCCTGAAATAATTAGGTTTTCTTCTTCTCTAACATGCTTTACGACTTCCATGATATCTTCGTAGACGTCTTCCAATTCTTCATCTTCGTAGTCCGACGTAGGCATGTAAACCTGCACCACTACGCTATCTACAAGTTTAGTCTCGATCTTCACCATTATTATCTCTTCATTGTACTGCAGGGCGCTCTTCACACGCATTCCGGCACTCTTCCTGAGCATTATGCTTGCCCCAGCATTGCCATTTAATGATTCCGTGTGTATAATCCTGTAGCTTCAGCTCCAGAAGTCTCCTTCTTCGGGCCACTTCATTTCGCTGATTCCTAATACGTCGAGGTCCATTCTCTTCTCTTCCACCTTTAGATTTTCCAGTTTTCCGCTGGCCAGTAGCGATCTCACGTTCAATGTTTCTACCCTAAAATGTTTATCACACTTTACTGATGGGTAGTCCCCGCCCGGAGATCCGAATTGAGGAGTATTTTACGGTATGAACTCAAAGTTTTGGATAAAAGTTGTTACAAAAATAATCATGATTAATTACATATCCTTTATGCTCAAAGATAAATGCTCAAATAGAGCAAAAAGAAATGACTTAATTCCTCTTTATTTTATTTGCTAGTGCAGTACTTTTCATGAATAATAATATATTCTATAATATTTTCAAAAATTTTATTCGGAAGAATATAAGAATAATTTACTCATATATTATTTCATGTCGGTGGTAAAGGTTCTGCTAATGTCCATTAGAGCATTCAAAATATTTTTAAACTATTTTTATACCATAATATTGCAGAACAAAGAGCAAAGATTTTTAGTCGTAATATTTGAATGAACACTTGTTTATAAGAGCATCGTTTTCATGATGAGCCCGTCTAGATTCACGTTGCAGATGTGAGGAAATACACTTATGACATAACAAATTCAGCTCTAGTATTTTAGCGCAGAGCGTTAGCATTACAGAAATTATTGCGCATTATTGAAATTATGCTATTTCTCCATTACTTATCTTCGATGATTTTCCACCTCATCAGTAAGCATCATTTGTTTCTTTACTGCTTTATAGTAATATTCAATTTGAAAATACATTCGATCAGGCATGAAAAGTTCCTGAATCACTTCCTTGCAGCAGCAATATCCCCCTCACGGAAGGATTAATTCTGATGGACGTATCTTTATTCTGAGTTTTAGTTTTATAAATTAGAACAGTTTTTACCGAAAGGGTTTTTTTGGGGAATTCTGAATGGTAGTTATTATAAGGGATGACAAAAGGGTGATTAATATTCTTCTCGCACTATAAAAGCTCTGTCGTACAACCATTAGATTCAGTAAAAAATTATGAGAAATGAGTTCACCTCTGACTGAGAGTCTACTACTGCTTTGACCCTCGTCTACTATTCCCTTCATGTGATCCTCGATATGGTTTCATAATTTCCCTCGTATTCGCATCCGCTTCCAACACTTTCTTATCTCAACGTTCGTGTAGTCACATCTTATGCTTATAAAGACGTGTGCTACAACAGAGTTGGCTAGGTTCACAGTTATGAACAATACAGGCTAAGGCAAAACTTCTCCCTTATCTTGTCCATCATCTCTCTTTATAAGTGATTAATCTTTTTCCCCTCGTAGTTTCTGTCTTTCTGCAGTTTATTAAAATACCTATGTTGGAAAGAATGTTTTGGCCTCTGATATCATTTTCAACATAGATGCATGTTGTTGCTACAAATTCAGGTGTAAAGTGAACCTTGCAAGGTTGAGGGTTTTAAAATGGAAATATATTTGGAAGCCACAATTATAGAAAATACAGTGATGTTGAAGTAAGACTGATAAATGTAACGGTTGGCAAGCAAAAATCGAGAGTTGTCTGGGCTGAAACACCAAAATATCCTTCTTGTTCAGAAGCGATAACACTCAGTAAAGACTCGTCCTTGCTGAGTATTGCCCAACTTTTTATGCCCATCTACTGAGTTCTTCGACCTAGACATTGTTTGTCAAAACAAAAAACAATCACGGCCTCTATTACCACAGCATCCCATTCGCCAAAGTAATTGAAAAAGTAACTTTTAACGTAAGAGTTACTTTTTTAACTTCAACGCTAATCAGTTACTTTTTAGAAAAGTAACTGATTAACTTCAACAATTTACTTTAACAGGAATAAACGTTAACTGTAATCAGTTCATTTTTTAGGCAACTTATCCAAATATGTACCTCTTTTGCTAACCTTGTCAAGTCACTTAAATTGGGAGTTATTTCAATGAATTTGAAAGAAGGTTTTCTTCCAAAGGTGGCCGAAAACAGAGTTGGCTATCACATTCGATTCGATCACGAAATAGAAGCATACTGTTGTTCATGCTCGTATCCTTTTTCTTGTGAGCAAATTATGAACATAATATGTACTTTTAAAACATGATCAAAAATTATGGTACCGTTAGACTTGATTTCCGTGATTCTAAGAAATTTTACTCAACAAAGTTATGTGTTAAAGTTTAATGAAATACATTAAAATTGTACCCAAATTATATCTTCAACAATCTATAAACATTGTAATTCATTGTAGCAATTGATCAACTATGCACATATTATGTCTACTTAATACGTAAATAAATAGCTTTTACAGACAATTTACAGCATATCCTTCATTTCAAATGCGTAGAGCATATTTCTCGATGATTCAACCGCTGTAACACACCCCCAATTAGTGTTGAATGTTTACGCGTAATTTTAGAAGCACGAATAAATTTCCATTCTTGTGAATTAGGTAGACATTATATACTCACTCCCGACTTGGCGACTAATACCTACTGTGCATTTAAATAATAGCCGTTTTAAGAGTACTCCGACAGTAAATAATCAAGACCCCACACGCCGATTTAGTGATATCCTTTAAGGATTTCCATATCGCATAATATGGACGTAATAGAGTAACACTTGAAAAGGATAGCGGACTTCGAAACGAGAACGGGAGAATCAAGACAACACTGTACCTGGTCATCATCATCATAGGCATCATTTTAAAGGACAGGTATTCGCTATGTACGTGGAAATCAGTATTTAAGCTAAATGCAGTTCTGAACTCCATCTACGCATACTAACTGCACCCTTACATTCGCTATACTATTCGGACCACCAACCCGCACTATTGAGTGTTAGTAAATAAGGAAAGTAGTTCGGCTAAGGAACAGAAAGGAAAATCATTACATGAGTCTATCAAAACATGGGAAACGGCGTTATTTGACAAGTTATCACCAGTTTATATATAAGGAGAGAGAGTGTTTTACTGAGACGTAGCCAATAATGGGATATGGACTATAAAAACCAGGACTTTACGGGGTTATTAGGTTTACGGGTCCACCTTGGAGGTTATTAAAGTGGGAGGGCAGTGATATCAGTTAGTTTCGTGTAGCAGTGACGCAACACGAGTGTAACAGGCAAAAAGGCAACTCGGAAAATATTGACGGGCTTTTATGGAAGCTGCCTACAGCGGAATAATCGAAGGTGATATCATTAACTAATGAATTCCCTAAATATGCACCCATCGTTTAGACAACAAACACAAAATAAAATGTGTAAGTTATTATAGGTAATATTTTCTTTAAATAATGGAAAATTTATCGAAAGTATTTAAGAATAACCAGCCAATTCAAATGCGTTAAAGGCATTGAGGTTAATCCGCGACGATTTTATGTGTTGATCTGTATGTAAAGCAATTAGTTCCGTAGTCAAGACTGTAAATTCAGGATCATAGGAAGGAAATTATGACAAGAGGACGAGAAGAGGCATAATATGTGGAATGAGATGGATGAGAGAGACCGGCTTGTGGAGGGTGATTGGAAGAATTTACATTTATACAGAAAGCTTCAAACCATCCCTCCTCCAGACTGTGTGTAAGAGATCTCTTCAATCTACTCAATATTATTGTCGCTAAATAAAGTTAGAACTACATGAATTCCCATTAGAAAGATATCAAATTTAACCTGTGATAGAGCTTCTTATTTTTTATACAACCTGCGGTGCGATCTGTGCAATTATTTTATGCAAATATTTCGGAACAGACGATTACGCTAAGGCATGTGTTAAAAATTGCGCCTATGCACCCTAAATGGAAAGATTCATCAAGCTACGTGCATACAGACTGATAATTACAAACCAGATCAAAATGAGATATTTTTCCCCAGTGATCTGTATTGCATTTATGGCCATTTGTGCTTACGGATTAATTATAGTTTAAAAACTATCACTTTTCGTTATGTCTTTTATTTTATAATTATGATCTAGTCTACCTTACTAGGTAAGTGTTTTAATGTCTTTAGATAAACAATCCTCATTAACTTTCTACATCTGTTTCCGGCAAGACACTAAGGTGAAGCAGCAGGATATGACGTACACTCCGAAGATCCCAATTTCCTGCTACGAAACATGAAACATGAAACAAAAAGTTATCAGCGCTGTCAAAAAAGAAGTTGTTGTATTTGTATACATGGCGTATATAGAAACACATAAATGTGTGTGCATGCACTCCAAATGTTTTTCTATGTGCGCCCAAACTTTGCGCTTCCTCTTCCGCCAGTGCCTGGATTTGTTGCGGGAAGAAATGTTGGAGAAATGTTTCTTCTCGAGATAACTTGCATCACTCACCCATCATCCGTCCGTCTTCCTTTCTATTCTCCAAATCTTCAGGGAGGCGCACGAAACCCTCTCAATATTGGTTCTGCATCGTACACGGCAACAGCCGATGAAATTGAAAGGATTTTGGTGGTGGAAGAGATTGCATCCTATCTCGTAGCCATTCCCCAGGGAACGTTCGTTAGGGCGAATGCAAAAATCCAATCTTTGTTCTCCGAAGGTTTATCGAACGTTTTTTACTCATTTAATTTCCTATCCGGTATCGGTACCGAGCTCAAATTCCCATTATTTCAGTACTCCGTGACTTGGCAATTGAATAAAAATGAGCATGGCGTTGGAATATTACTTTACTTCACTCAATTTTATTTCCTGCTCGTCGTTCAATTTATTACTCCTTAATAGGAACATCATTCATTTTGGTCTTTTATATTGAAATGAGAAATTGGATGGTTGGCCACATGAAACGTCCTCACTTTCACTAAACGTGCCTACATAAATCAGCAGCACGTGAGCAGCTCACGCACCATTATTTCAATAATATATTTAAAACCTCTACATCTTCACTCTAGAAATTCAAACAATCTCTGTCTTTATACACTCTACCTTCATTTTGCATCGTTTAATATTTTTACCGTAGAATTTTTGCATTAGTGTTACTTTAGTTTTATGGTAGCTGCCCCATTTATTAAATCGAAGTCCTATTATTTAACAGTAAAAATCATTGTAATTCCTTTAATTCCATTCAAATGAGCATGTGAAAATATAATCTGATTGCTTCGTATATGACTTTATTCAACTTTGCAGTAAAACTGGTAAAGCATTCAAGGGCTTCAGGATTGTATGACTGCATTAGTGAACGCCTAGTTTTTTATTTTTTTCTACTGCATATCCTTGCATGATACTATGAAAAAAAATCAAGAATTGATAAACGTTTAGCGCCTCAGTATGAGATAGTTTAGGTGACAAGACACTATGGTGACGCAGCAAGATAAGATTTTCTCTCTGGAGAACCCCATTTCCTACTACGGCGCCTATGAAACAGGCACAAAAATTTAGCAGCGCTGTAAAAAAGAATTTGGCATGTGTACATGCATGGCGTTATGACAAATTCAAAATTCTTCTTGAACCTCCAAGTGCTACTCACAATGATACATGCGTATACAGCGTAAGGAGAGGCAATGTATCCGCGTATTTTTGACAGAAACAAATATTTAAATAATTATCATGGACAAATAATTGACAAATGGACATTTATAGACGTATCTCTAAACTCAGTAAGCTCAAAGGATGTAGTAAGCACTTCCAGGAAGATAGGTGTGGGTAATGGAGGTGTTGGAGTGATTAGTAGCGCGATGTTTTATTGATGAGGAAGGGATTGCTGTTGTTTGCTTCGCCCTTTCCGTTCTTGGACCTCCAAGTAGGCGAACATGTCGTGGCGAAACTTCCCTCCAAGGAGCCCACTCTGGAGAAAGCGACCTCTTGCTTCTCGATCCCTTGCAGAAGAGACGATTTTGTGTTGCCTTCTGGGGATTGATTTACCGTTCCAAACCGCCACGGTTGCCGTTGCATCTCGGCCAACGGTCTCCTTTCCCTCTAATCAGCCAGATTGATAAAGGGACGGTATGATAACTATATTAGAGTAACCAATCTATTTAATGAACTTAAATGGTAATCATTTTCTGATCGTGGGTTGAAATTTCGACTTAATCTCTTATAAAATTCCAAGATATATTTTCACTGATGACGTTAAAAATATTTTTCGAACTCCAACTTACTATGGTAGACTGGACCATAATCGCAAAATTAGAGGAATTGATTACCGAACGGGCAGATTCAAAACTTCCTTCTTTTATCGTGCAACTCCTATATGAACTAGTAGCTTTAAATATATCCAATAGCATACATGCAATTGTATCAAAAGATGGTGTAGGTAGTTTCATGTTGGCATAAGGATTTTAATCTAACCCAACTAACAGCAGGTTTCTGCATGCTTGCTTTGCTCTTTTTTATCTTTTTGATATTGTGAAGTTTATACTAGAATATTATTGCTAATACTTTTTATTAATGACATGTAAAGCATGTTTAGTGTGAATTAAAATTAACCCTCGTGCGGTACAGTGGTGAGAGCCGAAATAGAAGGTACGGTTGGGTCGGATCCGACCCGAACTCTTTTTGATGAGGTTTATGATAGAAATAAGTGCGCAGTTAGCATTTTTATTGCATAATAATATTTACTAACCGAAAATTATGAAGACGCACCTGTTTCTAGTTAAGAGAAGACTTTATATTTCCAGTCGATATTTATTTCGTCGACCGTGGTCATCACCCTTCCCTTTCCATCGACCTCTCCCTACTCTGTACATCTGGATAATAAAATCTTGAACAATGTTGTCTTGAAAATGACGCCGTAGCGTTGGTGGCGTCGAATCCGCGGTGGACTACATAAATACCGTGTGGTTGGGTGTGGAAAACTGCAATTCCACTACGTACAGCCTGAAACCTTCGAAGACGTCCAAACACATCCGCTCACTAAATATCTCTGAAAACACCGAGTCAATTTCCACCGAAACGACCGGCCACATCTGTGAATTATTCGCATCTTTTCTGACATTTTATGTCACTGTAACATCAGTCGTGCAAGTGAAAATTCCATGCGGCTCCAAGTGGTACATAGTCGACCATCGAACTACCCTCATCGTCTCTCGTCACCTTCTCAGAACATTGTCTTATTTGCATCGTTTACTCCAATATGAAGACCCATTCATGATATTTACAGACGAAAAGTATTACTCAAAACGACCCCGCCTTACCAAAAATTGTGGCAAAGATTACACTGATAACAATACTTAGCCATTAACATAGTTCCTGTATCAACTCATGAAGTGAACAAATTATCGGTTGCGACATTTCGATTACTCCCAGTAACTGATTCCGTGATCCGTAGAACAGACTGAGTCGGTAAGGGTAAATCGCCCCTCTTTTTCGTTTTATCTTAGCCAACATTTGGTATGCCTGAGACGAAAATGAATGTCCTGGCTTCACACAGTGACAATTTTTAAACCATACTTGTCGGGTTTCGATGGTATGAACATCTTGGAGGGGCATCGACCTCGGAAACTAAGCAATGTTTCATCCACCGTCAAATATTCTGAAGGGCTATAATACATCAGACAGTGGCTAACAAACGTATTCCATGTCTCTCGACAAGCAAAAAATTTATCTTTAGCCATTCTTGACTCCTTAGTCTTCTTACCATCAAATTTCAAATTTTGCAGAAGGAATGCTAATTTCTTCTGAGACATAGTGCAACGAAAGATAGGTGGTCCATAAATCTCTAAAAACATATCATCTTTGTTCAAACCAGAATCCTTCAAGACACCACTCATAAACAAAATACCTATGAGTGCTTTCATCTCAGCCACGTCTGTAGGACGTAAAAAGGAAAGGAGGACGTCAGATGAGAGAGCTCTATTTCGTCATTAGTGTGACGAGCAATAATTCCTATCATTTCATCAGTTATGAAATATAAAAGTAATTTTTCTTCATCTGTTACTCCTCGAGCATCCTCTTTCAGCCCAGGCAAATGAGTAATCACGTTCAAAGATGAGGTTCGCGAAAATTTTGAGCGTAATGGCTCATCCGTCCCCAATGTTCCTTCGTCTTTCTCTAGCTCAAAATTCCTATTATCTGACATACCTTCGTCATTATTTGGTTCTACATTTCTCTCGAAGTTCTCATTCTCCTCAACACAGTCGAAAACATCTTATTCGATATCACTGTTCATCAGAATTTCATCCTCCGATTCTGAGACAGATTCCTCCTGACCAGGTACATCCTCTCTTTCGTCATCAGAGTCTATAGTCTGCTGACGAAGTAACTCGGCTAGAACGTCCTCAGGGGTTCGAAATATTTATTTTGAAGCGATTTTGTGGGCAGAACTACGAAAAAGAGTAAAGCGCATAGCGAGAAAATTCTGTAACATTAATGGTACGGTAGGGTCGGATGCGACCCAAAACAAGAGAGCGCATGGGAAAACTGAATGTAGGTAGCCAAATTCACTTATCAGGTCGCTGAAACCACTCCTACACATTTAGCACGACTGACTGATAGGGTTCCTGGCCAACTCATCCTCCTAAGAAGAGAGGGGGGGACAGGGTCTCGGAAAACTAAATGCTCGGGTCGGATCCGACCCCCACCGTACCGTTTGAGGGTTAAAAATGAAATACACCTTTATAGCGGCTTGCAGATTATTATGCAGATGTAATCAGATCACAATAGGCGTCCTAATCGGATACGATTTTGTCATTTCTTATTGTCCCGCGTCCTCAACAAAGTATTATTTCAGTTTCAAGCCTGTTCCCGGCGTCCGACTTAAGATTAATCACCCCCTGCCACGCATCATCATGGTATTATAATGTGTAGTTTCGATGGATGCAGATGTAACCGCGCGCACCTTTTTCCTTTGCGAGGCGCCGGCGACCTTGAACGATGACGCAGCTCCTCAACAATAGCAATGCCCACCTTTCTCTCCTCCGTGGGCACTCCTCCCTCTTCTCGTTCCCTCCTCTCGTTGAGTGCGTTGTAGTAGATCAATAGTGCGAGAGAGGGGGCGGAGGGGAATGGGGGAGGGGGCGGGAGGAGTTGCAGGGAGGTTGGGACCCGCACGCGGCAGAGCTGCAGGGGGCGAGGGTTCGCTCGGGAGAGAGCAATATCACCACCACCCCCCCCTCCTCTCCGCCCTCCTCCCCCCCTCCCCCCGAAGGGGCTGTCAATCCTCACGGCCCCGATCCTCCCACCCACGCACGCATTCTTCCCTCCCTCCCTCCCCCTCTCTTCACCTGGCCCTAACTGGACGCTGACCGCTGCCCTCCAAATTCCATGCGTGAGGTGAGGGGAGCCCCATAGCCAATACCTGTGGAGAATTTCGGAGTTTTCAGCGCGGAGAACTCTCTTTGATTAATGCTGAAAACGCTATACCAAGTAAATTTCATGCATTCGCTGAATGTGATATGAAAACAAAATCTTAGGGACACATTCACATGGAACCCTGGGATGAACCTATAGGGTAATGGTTAGCATACAACCTAAAGCTATAGTAGTGCGAGATAAGAAAAACGTGTAGAGTAGTCGTGCATCAGGCACGTGAACTAAATATGTAATAATATGAAGAAATGTGCGATTAAAGAAAGAAAGGAAATAGGCACATATCGTTTATCCATTGGTAAATTTTGTCTATCATTTAACTCCGGTATATATTTTCACTTGTCCTTGATAAGGGCGTTTAGGATGATTTAATAGATATATAACTTTATTAAATTATTCTACTAACTATCATTTCACCTAAATTGCACCTACCTATCATGACTCACATTATATTCTCCTTATTTGAAGATAAGATATAAGTCTTCCTGCTGATCAGTATGCCTTTCTAATTTATTTCTCGTGATCGAGTTGACCGATCAAGATATGAAAGAATATATTTATGATTAACGGAAAATGTCCTTTGTCTAACTTCATAAATAAAAACAATGTTAATATAATTTGCATGCTTCCAATACAAAGCGAAATCCTAGAGACACATCCACATGGAATCCTGGGAGGAACCTATACTACATACTGCCAGTGAGTTGAAAAAACTAATAAAATTCATAACACTTGTTTCCATCGACACTTAAGAAGAATGGCTCCACAATAGCACTGCTCCAGACACATTTCTGCCATTACCTCTTTCCGTACCCTTGGTTCACTGCTCGCGAATCATCTATCACTTGTCTCGTATATATCCAATAAAAGGCCTACCACAGAGCATCTTGTTCGGTTTGTCTCTTAAGCATCCTATAGCAAGTCATCATTTAATTAAGTTTCCGGACGGGAAACCATTGCTCATGCAGCTGTTCTCTTCTTTCATCTACGCATACATTTACGCAATACCACACAAATCCCCACAAAACTGTGTAGAAGGGGGTGAATTGTTACATGGAATCACCATCAGTAAACAATCCTAAGATAAGTTTGACGCAGATCTCTGATGAAATCTATAGGAAATCTGCGGATAGGAGATCTCCGCAGATCTCCTATCAGCTAATCTTTTCACATTTACGTATCATGTCGGACACAATCAAAGTCACATCGCGAGTTCCACAGGGTAGCTTAGTAGGTCCGCTTCTATTTCTTTTATACATAAACGATTTGGATACCGTAGTTAGTAGTAAGCTTATACTTTTTGCAGGCGATGCGGTAGTGTATAGGGGTATCTCAAAAGAAGAAGACAGGAAATCGCTTAGCAAGGATTTAGATGCAATTCAACAGTGGTGCGATAAATGGCAGTTAGAACTTAACCTTAAAAAGTGTGTAGCTATCAATTTTTGGAGGAGGAATAATTCGATAGAGCGTAACTATAAAATTAGTAACACGAAGATCGAAAACGTTGAAACCATAAGATATTTAGGAATAACAATCACTAAAGATTTATCGTGGGGAAGACACATCCGGGAAATATGCGGCCGAGCGAAGAGAAAGCTAGGATTTATAAAAAGAGTACTTGGGAAATGTGATGAGAAGACAAAAGAGCGATGCTACTTTTCACTAGTTAGGCCCCACCTTGAGTATGCAGCCAGTGTATGGGATCCTAATGAATTAGGTTTGATGAGAGAACTAGACAGTGTGCAGCGTAGAGCAGCTAGGTTCGTCAAAAGGTGTTACGATAGGTTGAGTAGTGTATCAGAATTAATACAAGAATTAGGGTGGGAATCATTATCAGAGCGTAGATTAAAGTTCAGATTAAATCTATTGCAGAAATTTCAATCGGATAGCTTTACTGAAGATGTTAGGCACATATTAAGAAAACCAGCGTATTATGCTACATTCGACCAGATAAATAAGATTAGAGAGCTAGATTGTCGTACCTATAGATTCAAAATGGCATTTTTCCCCCGTACTATAAGAGAACAGAATAGGCAGCATAACAAAGGGATTGGGAAATATTTTTGAGTACCTAGTCTGTAGTGCATGATGTATGTATTAACCCCTTAAACACTATATATACTAACAATCTAGTTGCATGAGACCCTATAGTTGCTTGTTTGCATGTTAGTAGTGCATGCTTGGTGATCTTCACCCCCTGCCACACACCCTCGCGGTGGCTTGCAGGGTATCGTGTAGATGTAGATGTACGTATTTCTTCTCTTATCCATCCTTCCTCTATTGCTCTGTACATCTCAAACGAAATACGATGCCTTCCCTTGCCATTCTTCCAGTCCACGCTTCCTTCCACGATTGCCTTTCTCAGGCCATCATGTCTCATGATGTGGCCGATTAAGTTGTCCCGTCTTCTCATTAGAGATTTTAGAGTCGGTCAGGCATGCATTTTAAATCAGAGACATCCATCATAATGCAGACAGACAAAAATATTTACGTACTCACTACCTACCTGCATCTATGAGGCACAATCCACCACTTTGTGGAAAATGTCAGACTTGCATTCACGAGACACTGTAAACTTAAATAACACCAATTTCTTAGCAAGTGCATATAAATGCAAAAATAACTGATTATTTCGGTGTATCTACAAGTACATTGATCAATTAACTTATGTATTCTATAGTATTCATGAGCTATTAATGTTGAAACATGCACAAGTTATAATAAAATAACTGCACATTAATCTTCCAAATCATAATGTATAGTTTCTTTTTCAATTATAATGCCCCATGTGTATTTGCTGTAATCTTTATATGCCCCCAAATAGTTCGCGGATAAAACCAGGAGCGGATCTAATCAAATGGTACAAACCCGTTAAAAATCTACCTGCTCCCACGAAATTGGTGCCGCAATCAGAATGGATTATACGCGGAGTTCTGCGGCATGCAATCAATCGTTGAAAGGCCGCAATGAATGAGAGAGTGGAGAGCGACGTCACCAACTCCAGATGCACCGCCTTCAAAGCAAAACAAACAAACAAGCATAAATAGGCCTTTCCCAAGGATGCATTCCTCCGGTTAGTTAGTTTGTAAGAGAATGGACCACCGTAATCCGTTTCCATGAAAGAAAACGAGGGTTATGGCACAATTCTAGCAGTCGGGAGATCCGATATGATTGGGTGCAAAGTTGCTCAAAGTTCAATCACCAGTGTGAACAAACGGTGCATATTATTATCTCCAATATAATGAGGACCCGAACCGATATAATCCATAACTGCCCACAAATTAAAGCTTCCAGTACTACTGGACCACCGTGCTGAGATACCAAATGGTAATGATGAATGATGAGAAGTGAAAGATGACTAACTTTAGGGAGCAGCATAGGGTGCCTACTTAACGATGGTAACTAGGAATAGGAAAATCTACCGCCCACCCTAATCATTACATTGTCTTCCAATCTGGGACAAATACGAGCAATGCTGAGTGACAGGCAAATGCCCTTATGAAGTGAGCAAATAATGGATTCGAAGTGAAAATGATGTTCCAACTTCACCTAACTAAATAGAGCTTTAGTCCTCTCAGATCCTGCCACCGGCAATTCCGAACATCTTTGTTCTCTTTTCATCACCCCCATGAATCTCAACATCTCAACATCAATCTCACATCACCCAAATGAGTTTAACATAGTGTTTAGTAAATCAAAAGATGAAAAGTGCCCCTAATGATTTAGGCTGGGGCAGTATATGATCTGATTGCTGCCGAATGGTACTTACAAAAATTCAGAGGCGTCAATGCCATGACGAGCAGGCGCGATGTCCATAATTCAGGTTCCAACAATTCCTTCTTATAATTCTTTCCAACAATGGTCAAAACAAAAACTGTCCCCTCTTATTGAGGATCAAAAATAGAGAACATTCTTGCCCTCTCACGGCGAACACAAAAAAAAGAAATGCACCACTCGGCGGCAAATACGATTAGAAGGTTACCGAACATAAACTCATCCACCAAAATTGGGTGCCAATTTTAAATATAATTAACAAGTAACGGCATGAATGGTTAGGAAAATATGAAGAAACCAAACAAAAAGCGTTCAATCTGAACCTGGGAAGATAATGAAAAAAGGTTAGGAAATTAATTAGGTTCTTCACTCTCATGGGGGCCAAATCAGAGACTTTGTACAAATGGGTAGCCCACGGATGGGAATGGTTCAGCACGAATGTTCCCTAAACAAACGATTTGTAAAATAAAATGAACAATTTACCAAAAAGTATACAAAAAGAAAAGGACAGGGACAAAAACAAAACAAAATAACGAAAAAATAGATTGTTGAACAAACAGTTTGGCCAGTTTTGAAACTGGGCGTTTAAAATGACCAAACGCTGTTCGGACAGTGCAAACCCGCATTCGTCCATCAGTTCCTTGATGAACATCAATTATTCTAGCCAAAGGCCATTGCAAAGGAGTACTATTCTCCCTTTTAAGGATCACTACATCCCCTCGTTCTAAATTTGGATTTTCCAATATACATTTTCGCCTATATTGCAATGTGGATAGATACTCGTTTGTCCATCGATTACAGAAATGTTGAGAAATTCGTTTCACAAGTTCGCATCCGGTTACTCGGTTGATTTAAACATCTAAAAGGCTTGGTTCTGGGAAAGCAACTAATGGTTTAGCAATCAAGAAATGTCAAGGTGTTAAAACTTCCAATTCATTGTGATCTGATGGTAAAGAGACTGTAGAAGTAAATGGTCTGGAGTTTAATACGGCTTCAATCCTGGTAAATACGGTTGATAATTCTTCACAACTTAAAATTTGGCTGCCCACTATCTTTGACCCACTACCTTTGTCACTCACTGGTGAGAGTAACGTGTAATTTAAAATTATAAAATTTCAAAATCCACTGCAAAGACAGCCCTTAGTAATGTATGGGCAGAATTCAAAAGAAAAACACTTGGGGAACAATTGAAATAAAATCCATAAGTCTTCTGGTCGTACGTAAGGGAAGTGCAGGGCCATAAGGCTGCCGTCCATTCACTTAAAAATGATAAGGGTGAAATGGCCACATGCACTCTTGATAAAGTTAACTTGCTAAATTCCTTCTTCCAAACAATTTTCAACCCACCTTCCGGGGTTTCAACTGTCGTCTTACCTGAACTCTTTCAGCGGCCGATGCAACCAATTGAAATTTCCTGTAATGGCATTGAAAAGTTACTTAAAGATAAAGGCCCCAACAAATCTACTGACCCTGATGAAATTCCCTCCCGCGTAAATAGAGGATTGACTTCCGAAATGTCACCCTACCTTGGAATAGTATTTATTAAATCCCTCACCAAACACGTCAAACCGATGGACTGGAAAGCAGCCAATGTAACACCCATTTTTTAAAATAGTTATAGGGAGTAGCCATCTAACTACAGACTTATATCCCTCACACCCATTTTTCAAGGATCTGGAATATATAACTGTCAGTTCAGTCATGGGACACCTAGATAGCCAGAATGTATTGTTCAATGTTCATCATGGCTTCCGGAAGAGCAGATCATGTGAGACTCAACTTGCTCTCTTTTCATACGATATTTTAGTTTCTGGCGAAAATAATATTCCAGTGGATGCTATATTTCTCTATTTCAAAAAAGACTTTCACAAGGTGTCTCATAGAAAACTAATCTTGAAATTATAACCTTATGGGTTGGAGAGTAACATTATATCATGGATAAACGATTTTCTGCATGATCGGGTGCAAAGAGTGGTTTTGGACGGTGTTACCTCACCAGCAATTAAAGTCACTTCGGGTGTACCACAAGGTAGTGTGATAAGTCCACTCCTGTTCCTTCTGTACATAATTGATATCAATAAGGTGGTCAAAAGTAAGCTTCATCTATTTGCCGATGACGGAGTAGTGTACAGAGAAATTCTAAACCCAAACGATAAAATATAATTAACTGATGACCTACAAGAAATTGAAAATTGGTGTCATACATTGCAGTTAGAATTAATTTTTTTTTAATGCCTAGTAATGAATTAAAAAAAAAATAATAGCTCTCCTCCTAGCACTTACAATATAAGTTATAATGAATTAACAAACGTTGAATCCATTAAATACCTTGGAATAAGACTGACACATGATCTTTCCTGGGGTAAACATATACGTGAAATAATTGGTCAAGCGAATCGTAAACTGGGATTCATCAAAAGAGTACTGGGTAAATGTGACGATCATGTACGAGAAATTAGCCCTTGTTAGACCTCATTTGGAATATGCTGCCAGTGTATGGAATCCCTACAAAATCGGTCTAAATAATGAACTTGAACGTGAGCAGCGAAAATCGGCAAGATTTGTAAATGGATGGCACGATAACCTTATTAGTGTAACCAGTCTATAAAATGAGTGAAATTGGGAATCATTCTCAGGTTGCAGGTTGAAATTTAGACAATCTCTTAAATAATTTTCAAGACCATATCAGTGATGATGTTAAAAATATTTTGTGAACCCAAACTTACTATGGTAGACTGGACCATAATCACAAAATTAGAGAAATTGATTGCCGAACTGACAGATTCAAAATGTCCTTTTTCCCTCGTACAATTAGGGATATGAAAGACGGTAAATATGTCCAGTACGAGTGAATCATACCTTACGTAGTGGCATGTTGGTAGAAGGACTTGAGGCTAACCCAACTAACAGCATGTTTTTGCATGTTTGCTTAGCTATTTTTATCTTTTTTTAAATAGTGATGTTTACAATAGTATATTAGAATAGAATAGAATACTAATCCTTTATTATGCATGATATGTAGTGAATGTTTGGTGAGAATTCACCCCCTATCACATACCTTTATGGTGGCCTGCAGGGTATTACGTAGGTGTAGATGTCACATCCTTTAACATGTTGCCACCAGAGGTTACAGAATTTTAATTTTTCTTCGCAAAATTAATTAACTGATTCACAGGAGGAAATAATCCCCCCCCCCCCCCCCGCCTCCCCCCAACGCTTCGTCAAAACGCGACAAGATATCAAAATCTACATCCCGAGCTGCCAATCGAAAAAGAATAAATTCACCAAACTTCGGAAAATTCAAAGTATTCAGTGTGGAATACATCTCCGTGAAGGTAGTTACAAATAGTTGCAACGAGGACAATTGACCGGAAGATGCACTTGGAAACCCTAAAAGTTTATTCAGATAACTAAATCCAAGCACTCGGGGATTATGAAAGTAATCATTTGACTCCTTCCAGATGAATAATGCACGTCACCGAATGGAACCGAGGAAATTATCACTAGCACCTTGCCTTGCAAGGCCGACTTCAAGTAAGAAAATTTCCAATACGAGGAATACTTTCTCACTCATGCACGACCGATTTGAATAAATCGCGAAATGCTGGCCATTCGGAAATTGCCCTAAAAATACTTCATAACTTTGATTATTGGAAGCCTACATTTCTGCATCGGCACCGAATGAAAAATAACACCTGCATGGACAGTTTAATTGCGAGACACACGGGCAACACCGAAAGAGTGAAATAATACGTGTCTTCTACCTCCACGTCTTGTTCTGAATCAGCCGAAAAAGCCTCCATTCGATTATCAACATAAAAAAGTATTTCATTTTGCACTCCCAGAAAAGACTGATATACATCATTCAAATGGGAACACCGAGTGAGAAAAGCTGCATATGTCGGATGCGTAGGAATTTCAGCCCGTTGCAATTTGCTTAACTCGCTTGCTATAGAATAGGCGGTCAAATGGTCAGCTCAAACTGGTCTCTTTTGAACGGGAGTAGCTCCATTTGAGACTCAAAATCTCTCTGGTGATTTTCGGTTAATTTTGCTTCAACAGTTGCATATAAACTATAGTCGATCTTAAATTAAAACGTTTCGCCGTATCACTCCTAATTCCCGGGTTTCGGCACCAGAAAATGTTCACGAACTTCGGGATTTCACGAAAATGCGGGACTGAGCGTCGAGAGGACGTGGTCGTACGCACAACGTGATAGACAAGTTATAAAGAGGGTTAACGGAGGGAAAAACACGGGGAAGAAAAGATAGGAAAAGCAGTAAGGAAAGAAATATAAAATAAATGGTGAAGTACGGGGCAAAGAAAGGTAGAAGAGAAAATGAAGGGGAAGGAAGTAGGTACTTACTCCCGCTTGCCAGACTGAAATTATTCACCACGCCGCCAGCTGACTCGCGCTGGCGTGAACTCCTCCAGTGACCACTCCCGGAGAAAAAACCGAGACGAGACTATCCTTCACTCAGTCGACCAGGGAACTTCCCTGACTTGGCTGCGCTATCTTGACCGGCACACACAGAAAACAAAAACGATACGAAAATGCATGGTGGGAGCGGGAAAGGGAGGGAGGTTCAACAGAAAATAAACTTGGGCAAACCAAAGATAAAAAGGTAAAATAAAACAGGTCTATCCCACCGGCGCGCAAGAACAAGTATTTTGTGGATCCAACTCTTTCAATTGTGGGTTTACTGGTGTTTTAGGATAGCTTTATCGTACTATTCTTTTCCTTAAAATGTATGGTCACATGTTTATTAGGTTTAGCTCTAACTGCCATTTATCGTAACAAATTTCATTTACATTCAGATCTCTACTAATGATTCCCTCTATTCCTTGTTTGCAAAATTTTTGTGCATGTATTTGACATGATTAAATCTTTAATAAACCTCTGCTCGTGCCAACTTAAAATTCATTAGCAAGAAAAATAGCGTCATTTTATGTGCCAAAACTTTTTACATTTCTTATTAATTAATAATGGTTGATTTGAGATGAGGAACTGTAGCGATGTCTTTTCAAAATCTAAGAATGTCGCATAAACCCAATACTGTTTTCGTCGAAGACTCCAATATCATGTACGTTAAACCTAGTCGCGTCCCGTAAAACCAACCTTTCCGGATCCCATGTTCGCTGTTTATAATTAATCCACGGTCCAAATGCCACATAATATAAAATAATAATTATGCATTGAAATTCCATACATGATGTTCATGCGAGTGAAGTGGGCCATTAGTTACTTGATTCTTCCCTCTCATGGCCTTCAAATATAGGTGTAATGTTAACTACTTTCATTCTTGATTGTACAAACCTTTAGGTAGTAGATATTTGCTATAGGTTTTATAGAATATTATGTCTGTATAGGGAACAACGTCAGGTGCTATTCTTTCGTATACTCTGGGAAGAAACGGACCATAACCAGGGAACGTACTACGTCTTGCCATTCCTCTCACTTGCTACATTGCTACGTTTCGCCTCTCTCTCTCTAAATTTTTACTTTAAGCTATTTGAATCTATTCTTGAGGTTACTATTTTCATTTTTATTTTCTAAATATTGAGTAATTTAATTCGCTTGTCTCTCTTACCAATTATCTCCAAAAAACGCCAACCTTTTGTCAATGTTCTATTCAACTACAGCGGCAGATAGGCTATATGCACCAAGAGAATTCTTTATAATTGAAAGCTGACATTAATTGGTACTTTATTAATTTATGGAGGTAAAAGACAATATCAAATGATTATAAGCGGGGTATGTTGACTCTGGAGCGTCAGCGTATATTTTAAACAGTCTGTCGATGTTTCCAAGCGATGACAATTATTAGAGGAAGAGAAATATGAATTGATAGGTGAATATCTTCACATCAAAATAGTTTTTAGCTACATAAGGTTCAAATTTAGGCATATGGATTTTGTTACTTTATTGCATAGAAAACTGGAGCCCCATCCCAGCATTTACTATTTCCAAACGCCAAAAACCTTTATGCATCCCACCACTTTAATAGCAGAAGTGTAAAATGTAGGGATCGTAGGGCGCGCGCTTTGGCCGGAATGGTGCTGGGGGAGGAAATTAGTCTATCGGCGCATGAACACGGAAAGAGAATCGCGTAGTGGTATTTCATCCCGAAAAAGTAAGAGGAGCGTGTCAGCCTGAATATCAAGCACATTTCAAGAGGGTAAACTACCATATTTTCATATTTCAAAATATTTTCCTTCAATTGGTTGCAGAAATCTCAATGCTTTTTCCCATGTCACTTTGATGGATATAATCGTTAGCTTAACTCAGCGAGTGGAAAGCGGAAAATCCGCCCGTTCTCACGTTAAATTCACGCCCTCTCTGGAACTTATTGCCTTGCAATTAGCCGGGCAGTTTTTCCGCGTTCCACTTATCCCAACCTTTTCTCGCACACATGAATACCGATCAAGGCTCTTATAAGCCTACTAGCCGTGTTATTCCCCGTATCCTCCGTAAAAGCATGAATATTTGGATGGAGATTTTTTTCTCAAATATGTTTTAGTAAAGAATTTTAATAGTTAAGAGGATTGACTGAATACCTGAAAAGATATTCCCTGATTTCAAGGAAAACACACTATATGTTTTCAACAGAAATTCCATTTACTTTTATTTGATTGCTATTTACTTAATGTGCTTGAATTCTTCTGTTATTTGTAACAATTTAGTCCCATATTGTTCATGCAAATGGAACCAATCTAGATTTTTCTGGGTAGCAAAATATATGAAACGTTTTGTAAAACAGAGAAATAAGAAAAGGCTTTAAAAGTAAAAGTTTTGTTAATTTTTGGGCAGTATTAAAAATGCGATCGAAGAGACTGGGATTAATAGTCATGATGGAGAGTCACCGCCTATGTTACGCTATTGCCTTAGCTTGCATGATACTATGCGGATGCAAAAACCATATCAGAAAGGCTAACAGCTCATAATGCGATAATGGACCATTCGCATTGCTCAATACAGGAATTTGGCTGTCCCACTCAAAGGCTAACTGGCAAAGGGTGTTTCATCCCTCCCAGTTCAAGGGAAATACTACCCTCTGCCCCACTCATAGCGACGCCCGGCAGACCCACGTATGCTCGCCCTCTCACGCCTCACCTTCTGTCACGTTACGCCGCGTTGCGCCGTGTTCTCCGGCCACAGACAAGCTACGCGACACTCCCTTCCAACTTTTCCCCACGCCTTGACAGATGTGTTGATCGCCGTCTCCTTCGGACGGCGCAATGCGATCCCTTTTTCCCACGGCGCATCTTCCCCCAACCTTCCGCCCTCCAACCCCCACTTGGAACTCCCCCATAACGCCTAAGCCCGGAATTCCTTAGTAACCGGATGTTGCTTGGCTGTCACGTGTCCTCACTTCCTCGTCCGGGTGTTGAGTGGGAGTCAGTGGAGAGGCGTGACCCATGACCCAAAGCCACTTTGTTTGCTGGTTTCGATTCAATTGGGTGCTGATTCCGGATCGTGCCACCGTAGTAAAATCCAGTGGATTTAAATCTACATCTACGGAGCTCCCTGCAAGCCATATTCAGAGTTTAACAAAAAATAAATGAATTCCAGGCTTCTACATCTACGAAATACCCTGCGAGCCACCGCAAGAGTATGTGGCAGAGGTAAAGATCACCAACCATGCACTACTAACATGTAACTTCATGGAAAAAAAAGTTGTGTTCAACCCGAAGGTTGGTTTTTTATACGTGAGGGTAGAACACACGCCGTGCTAAGTCATCGGAGAGTAAAATTCAAACGTTCAGAGTAGGGGGGCCAGTTCCTTTCCCGCCTGCGATTTTCTACTTAGTTCTGGCACAGAAAATCGAATAGCGAGGATTTTTATTCAGAAAGGCTCTTGCCCGGTATTTGGACCCGTAATCTTCCGATCAGCAACTCAGCGCTCTATTCACTAGGCCATCACGACCTCCTACTTCATGGAGACATGTTAGATGTAAGGGTTATGTTGTCTAGATGGTAAATACGATAATGAAGTGATTACTGGTTGGAGAGGCGTTTTTCTAAATTTATTTATCTGTATTTTTCTAGCATGTATGGTTTAGTAAAGCTTAAACATGCTTCATACACTGCATTTAAAATTACGTAATAACCTCAAACCACCACTAGGGTGTGTGGCAGGCAGCTGGCTACGGCCAACTGCTACACAGCACCGTATCAAGACAAACTGGTGTTTGCTATGCCTCTACCAGGCACATGCAGCACGTTGACTGGAAACTACAAAGTTGCCATTACAGAGAGCACCCCCGTAAAAGATGAAAACGATCCAAAAGAAAGAAATAATTTAAAGACTACTTCATTGATATGATAATATTATAAAAAATAGCTTTTAACTTTCATTTGTTTTGGTCCGCCTATGAAATAGTTTCAGTATATTATTGCTTTCAAAACATAGTAATACTCCATAGTTTATTAATATGCTGGAAGATTTCATTTCATAGAAAAAGATGAATGAGTTAAAAATATAATTTTCTGCTCTTAAGTATGAGCTTATATGTAAAGTGTGCGTCGAAGAAAGTTGAATTATCATCATTATGGATAAATAAATTAGAATTTAGGTTAGTATTTAACTTTAGGTTTGGAAGGTGGCTATAGGAACGCTCTGCTGATAACTTTTGCGTCAACCTACTGTCTGCATGATATATTTTTAATCAGTATTTTCACTAACGAAACGCTCTGCTTTCTTTTATATTTCATTGAGCTCTGAAATCAACTATTCCGTAGAATGATGCCAAATTCTCTTTATGTAATAATTTACTTAAGCCCTAGCCTCGTAATTACATGTTTCCAGGCCTGGAAACATGGAGTCCCGTATTTGTAATGCACAAGGGTAATTTTTTTTTAGATATTGCCGGGTATGCTTGGCATACAAATGAAACTATATCTTTAAAATCACTCAAATTTTTGATAGCATTTTGCATTCAGAAGCTAAAATACGTGTGATATCATCCTGTTCCCGTTCTGAATTCAGTATACTAAAAAATTCAAACGAAATAGATTTCCTAATAAGAGGAGTTTTTACTCGATGGTAATGAAGTTCATAGCAAACCTTATCGAGATCTCATCTGCCATGCCAACTCTACTGCCATTCACACATGCGAAAATATTCTACCCCGTTTATAAACTACTTATATGAAACCAATAGTGGCAGTAGGTACTACCCCCCTGCGGAAAATAGTAAGCATGCAGTCACGGGACACGTGAAATGTTATCTATGAAAGACACTAAATCGTTCATGAATACAAAGCAATATAACAGTTTTGTTAGGTTCTCATTTTTGTAAACAAATGCAATTATGAACTGACATTTCCAAGTAATACAAGATAAACGATTCCTCTACATGCATTTAACTCTGCTAATCGGTGATTGCCAGCAAGGTAATTAGTTTTGTTGTGAGAGAGAAGTGTGATAGAAAATTGCTTGGTGGAATGTTAATCCCTACACGATACTTACAGTGGCTCATAGGATCCTTTAGAGATGCGACTTTGGATTAATTTAATTAATGCGTGCAAGAGATACTGACATTAGAGGAGTGGTGGTGTAATAAAGTACATATTATGGCCGACGAATCATAATATTTGCACATGATTTTAATTTCTCAATTCCAGTCTTGATGAAAATGCTTACAACCCACCTGTTAGCATTTACATTCAGCTATTGATTAATAGGTCCTTGCATTACAGTTTTAACTACTGTCATTGACCATTAGGATAGCGCTGTTATTTACAATTTTTCATTAGTACATGAATGTTAAGCACATAAGCTTATTATTTTTATTGTAGCATTCTTATAATATCCCTTGTGTGTTTTCGGCCTTTCTGATCAATTATATTGCAATAGTTTTACTATTTGATTAGATTCTTCAAAGGCTTGCAGTAATTTATCCCCCAAAAATTAACAAGTTTTTCTTCTCTAACGTTGGTATATTATGGAATATGTGCGTAAATTATTTAAGTTAAAAAAATGTTCCATGCAAAATTTTCTGCCTGATCCTCAAACCTTGAAAACCTTTTTAAATTAAAAATTATAATGAGGAGGGATTTTAAGACGTTTGCTAAGCTATACAAGATATGCTGATATCATTCGATAATTTAAAAAAATAATGCTTTGTGATAAAAACGGCTAAATTTCAATCGCGTTGTTCTATTCTCATTAAAGGTTTTCTCCCATTTCATTAGCCTTGGCTTCGGTCTACAGTCTGTAATCTGCCCGCATCATAGCTTTATTAAATTTATCTCAGAGTTGATCATACGCTTAGTGAAATGCAAAGCATTTTTACGAACTGGTAGGCATTTTCACATCACTCCATTTCATTAGATGCATCTTCAAGGGCCATTAGCAGGCACCAAGATTATGTTTGCTTTGCAGGATTTATATATTATTTTGATATATGAACATTAATTAAATTTCATTTTGATGTGCCGGAGAGAAAGATATTAACTTGACTACGAGCCTTTTTCTTTGCATCAAACTTTTGATTGCCTGGCATGAATAATAGAACCCCTGACTGCTGAAAATTAGTCATACTTCCTTAATATCCATATCTAGTCAATTTCTTTCAATCCCCTTCGTTTAGTTGTTTTCTCTTTTCAGAAAATATAACCATGCATTAGCCAATTTATACTCTCTATTTTTATAAAGGCTTATTATAATTGAAAATCCATCAGTCCCTTGGGACTACTGGTCCCAAAATTCAAAATTCCTTGCGACAGCTGGTTTTGATGGAAAGTGTAGCACATGCTGTGAATTCGCCCCTCTGACATTCTTGGTCTTCACCTCCCTCCCTTAATATCACCTATTTTCGTCCAATTTCTGTTAATGAAGGAAAATCCTTTTCCCTTCCTCATTGAAGCTCACTCTCTTGAAATGAAACGTGCGCTTTCCTTGCTCAAGTTGAATATCGAGGAAATAGTACGAGACAGGCTCTTTTTTCACTCTGTGTTACAGCACTAAACCTATTTTCTCCATAACGAAAGGCTCCGAATCGTATGGATAGTTTCAAAGTAACGTGGGCAAAGTTCTATTTGGTTGATATTTTCTTTCCAAGTCAAAGATATACCGTGCAATATTTCGTTCTCAAAATAATTATGTATCTTGAATATCAATGGAGTAAAATTCATCTTTATCATTAATGTTATCTTTAGGTTCGTCGGGAGGGTCATAATGGCAAGTGTGATGCTTTTTTTCTCTTTGATGAGTGAAGCCATTTCGTCAAAATTTATTCCATTCCATCGCGTTCAATTTCTAGCAGTAAGATTTTGAATGTTGCAGGGGTTAATGCATAGTTATTTGTCACGCCATGCAACACATTGCTATAGTGTCTTGCAGTGTACTATGCAGATTTAGATCAATACTGAACCAGGAAAGTGTTTTGCATTTGTGCTTCCTCAAAAGTAAAATTGTTTAGGAACATATAGAATATTTCAACCTTCGATCAGCTAATCATTACCTGCCGGCCTAATTCTTGCAAATATCTGGACTTGTTTCTAAACCTAACATAGCACCTATTAACTTTGTTACCCACTACTGGAAGCATTGATTCATTTTATTTCACTTTCTTTTATTGATGGCAATGTCTGAAATAAAACATTATGCTCCTCGCTCAGCAAATGCAATGCTTTAATTATTAAATTTCAGGCATGTATTTATTCATTAATAACCTGCGCAGTGAGTGACATTCGGTTCCCTCAGACAAAATATTAAATGCTAACCTTCCATAATAGCTAATTGGTTTTACAGCATCAAAATGATTGTCATTATGTATTTCAAGAACGAAACATTCACCACTCCATCTCCTGTAGAGAACTTTAAAGGATCCGACGAACGAGTTCTCAACTCTTCAACCGCAAACTTTAACGTTCCTACGCTGTCTGCAATGACTTAAAAACGTCCTCTCTTCTAAGATTTGCGATTAGACTAAGAAATAGAATTCAAAGTGAATATTTAATCATCAATCAATCAACTAATCAATGGTCGAAATCAACGACTTCTATGCCATCGTACTGTCTGCAAATCAAATGGAATTCTTCGCCAATTTTTTTTTTACTTTCAACTCACATGACTGACGGCTAAGAAATGTGATGATAGAAGCAATCATCAAAATAATAGCATAGAGTGTCTCAAGTACAGAGTGACAAACTTTATACTTATGAAATGAGTTCTCAGTTTACTTTCTACTCTGCGTTCGAGGTGCTCCGTCTTCCTCTTTGCCTGTCGTGCCCTCGCCACTCCTGGTGGGGTGATCTCCGTTTTGGGCGCCGATCCTCCAGCCTCAGCCACATTGCGACTCTCGGCGAAGCACTAAAGAGCGGAGCAATTAAGTTTTGCAAGGGGAAGTGCCTTCTTCAACCTTCGAATGGGTGATGAGAGGGTGAGTGAGTCGGATTCGTACGGAGAGACTTGTAAAAGCTGCGGATATGAAGGAGGGAAATAAAGGAGGCGGATCAGCAGAGAATGGATGGTATCCAGGGCAGAACAAGGGAGCGAGCAAGACGGAGTATAAAGCGGCAAGTTTTCGTTTCAACTCGAGGCCTGACTTTTCGTCCCTTCCTCCGTACAGTCGCCTCTCTATGTCCCACAAAACCGTCCAGATTCGTGTGTACTTGCCCTCCGGCCCATTCATTCGTTTGCACCCGCCTTTATTTTCCTGACGATGGGTGTTCTTTCTTACTCGTTGGTACCCTAAGGAACATTTAAAACAGTTTATTGCTGCTTCCAATATGCGAGGCAATTTCTTTATCCCTCTGATTCTTTAAGAACAAGAGAATGAAACGCTAATATTGAACAAATAATGCTATAATTATTGAATAAAAACGAAATTCCCTGGAAGTCATGGCAGTTAAAGAGAAGTAAACATTAGGTGCTCGAGAAAATTTGAAGTGAAGAGAACCCAGTGGCGGAATCGGGAAACCAGGGAGATAGCTCAAGCAGCGGTTCGAAAGGTAATAACTATTACCTGAAGATGTTGTGGTAAAAAAATTGGTTTCTAAGCCAACAGTAAAGTGAGATACTACTAAGCGTATCTTTTTTTACTTTATTTGATAATAAAGGGGTGAACTACGTAAACGAATACCGTGAAATACGCCGCAAAGGCACATGATGAAGAGTGGCTTCCCACCAGGCTTACATAACTCTGTCATATTATCAGCGGCTATGTGACCGAGGTTACGGCTACCGATAATTTTACCTTGGAAGCGAAATGCATCCAGTAAAGCTTCTACATTTAAAATTTAATTCCTACTCTTCCAGGACATACACTGAAAAATACTTTTACGATGAGTAATGGTTTCAATACTCATATTTGGGGTCTCATACCCTAAAGAGGGAAAGCCTATTCTTATGCTCTACTCTAATAATCTGATGTATGCTTGAAACATAAGTCAATAAACTATATCATCTAGCCCTATGCATCTCCTCCCTCGCCCCTTCGCCATATTATATACTAGCAATCTAGAAAGCACTTGGCATTTAGTTAAATTTCCGCATACGCAAATGATATAAGCCTATGCTTCAGACCAATAGACGCTAACGCCAATTCAGTCCATATCAGAATCAAAACCAGAGATTAGCAAAATGACTTATTTGAGCAATTAGAGGGGCTAACAGCAATTAGATATTCACATGATTCTCGGACGTTTGTTTGAGCTCAAGAACCATTAACTGAAATAACTTATAATTGGTGTAAATTCCCGTTATTGATTTATTTAGCATCGCACTTCCTAGTTTTAGTCCAAAAATATGAATGAGAGAGCATATGCTTGTTTTTATACATATTTAAGGGATCAATGCTCTGGAGAGAGGAAACTTGATGAGAGGATAAAGGAAATTGAGATTCTGGAGGCAGGTTACTGCTTCTTGACGGACGATGGCCACCCCCTTCAGATCTCTATGACTACAGTTTCATTCGTGGCTACACTCGCTGGAGATAGTGTGGGAGCAGCTTCCATATGCCGCAAAAGTGGGAAAAAGGGAATCTCGCGCTCCCCATGAGCAAATTCTGTACATTCACACTTCTACCGCGCCCAGAGTTTAATTTCCTGAAGGCAAAAACACCGCAGTTGCCGGGCAACGCTCGGACGCTCGGAAACTTTTTAATTAAATTTGTAATAAGGAACGATGCCGATCCAACTCCCAAAAAGTAGACATTTTATCTTTAGCTCCTTGTCTTCTTATACCACACAAATATGCTACAGTCTTCCCATTGGAGGCTGGTCAAGGAAGCAAACTGGCGTGATTAAGTGATAGAAACTGGAGCACAGAACATAGTCCCTGTTAATCGCACCGTCAGAAATCTTCTTCGACGTCTCAAAATGGACCACTATTTATTTGTCTCTCTGAATAGCATATATTGAAAATAAATACTCTGATAAAATATATTGTTGATGAATGAAAAAAATACTGTTGTTTTAAAAAATCTTATACACATCTAGAGTCATTTTCCAATACTTAGGGCAAAGTCTCTGCAATAGATTAACAAGTTCAATGTCCATATTTTCAGTTTTCGGAATCTTGGACCGCGATGTGGATAGTACGGCTAGTTTGGCTGTTAGCATTTGGCTGAAACGTACTTCACCTGATAGTAGCACATTGTGTGGTGCTCCTATGTGTTTCAATTTTGGACCACCAGTTGCCGAGACCGCCCGAAGCAATAAGCCTTAGCCCTTTCCTTCACTCCGTGGCGAGTCAATATCCTCTCGCGAGCCTTCTTTTATTGGAATGCGCTCTTCGGAATCGCCTTCCGTGGCGGATAGCGGAATTAAGAGACGCCTGCTGTCGTTGGTGCAGTGGCCAGCGAGGGAGCCTTCCCTTCACGCCCTCATTCCGCCGGCCCTGGCTTGACCTTTGGCCTTCCATCATCCCCTTTTCATCACCCGGGACGGCGTCAGCTTGCTCCCCTGCCCTCTTCCAGCAAACAACACCTCCCTCATTTGTTGCACGCCTTCGGCCCTCTACTCTGATGTTCCCCCCGAACGGACGCGAGGGGGAAGAGGCCTGGAGACATTTCGTGGCAAGGTATTAGGGCTCAGCGGAAAGAATGAAGTCCTTGATAGTTAGGTGGCTATGATGTTGGCATTGGACACTGTATAACAGGTAAACATAATTAATACGTCTTAATGACTTGGATTAAACGAAAGAAATGCACAGTTTCAATATAGCAGCCCCTAGGGTTCATTTGCTCCTCGATGATGGATCTTCATCCTGAAATTTCGTTTCCGAAAGCTATAAATGTACTCAGCCATACATGTACTCATGTACTAAGCTATTAATTTACTCATACAAGGTGGTCATGCACTTTGGGAAGTTCATTACATCTACTTAGTGACTCCATCTAATACCCAAACCACGTTTATCGGGTTTATCAGGTTTAGTAGTTTTCAATATACCAGAGGTCGTAGAAAAGAAAGCATTACCGACCACAAAAGCGTAGATCCATACTTTTGTTGTCGGTTTAATATTTACTCCCAGAATATAATTCGTGTTTCCATATGTATATGAAGGGGAGCATTCGAATTAGGCAAAGTAAAAACTATGCAGTCTTTAAAAGGTTACATCTTTAAGGTATTAAAGTGATTTTCATCTTTAATTATGACAATAATTAACCACGCTAAGATATGCTGGATATTGAGTAGGTAAAGCACCATTGTGAATAGGAGGGCATTTATCCTACACATATGCCGGCGCATTTATTTATTTATTCTATTTTTTCTTCTGCCATAAGACTAGTTTTGTGACTAGTGGGCATGCATTACAATGGTCCAACGGAAACAAAGTGATATGCAGGTCACTTACCTTACGAGTCACCTTCACAGTGCAGGTAAATAATCTTCTCCTTTACGTCATATGCTGAATGAAAGACTGAATTCAGTTAGGTAGATTAAGTTCGATAGATGTATTCACTTCAGATAAATAGATAAAGATATCTTTCTATCAATGAATACTAATTAACTGCAACGGCCAACGCAATGACCAGGTAAGGACGAGTCATTTAGGTAGAGACTTCTCCTTAAGGGCATGTTAAATATGTTTTTTCTAACTTTTTACCAACGACTACTAAGCTTTTTTAATAACAAAGTCACAAACGTGAACTATCCCTCTGACTCACCCCTTCGGCGTTTCTTTTGAGGTACTGTCTAGATACATGGACACATGTTGGAATTTTCTTCATCGTATCTTATGAAGACTTGAAACGTTTTCAAGAAAAGATGAAGTACTTCGCCGTTCCACGTCCAGCAGGAGTGCAAGTGACTCCCTACCAATGCTCCGGTGACTTAATTTATTTTACTTATCTTATTTATCATTTTAATCTATTATAGTCCCTTATTGTTTTCAAAAATAATAATTTTTTAAAACTCTCTGTACTCGTACGCTTGAATAAAAAGCCGGATGTTATATTCATGATTCTCCATTATTGTCGTAAATCCACGTTAAAATTTTGCGCATCAATTTCTGCATTGTATTAATTAGTCTTCCGTTTAGTTTACCGCATGAATATTATTCCCAGCTCAAATTACCTGAAAGTTTCCTCTTGTAAACGTAGTTGGGGGATTGTGCAGTGAAGATTTGTACCGCACATTATCTCACCTGCAAATGAAACATACTTCAACTGGAAGCTATATCAAGGTGCATAACTCTTTGTCGAGAGGAGTGTAGCAAAAGGCACAACATCACAAGGCGTTGGATCTAATAGGGACGGTTAGGAGTGTGACAGTCGTTTTGTGAGTTAAACATCGCATGCAGTCAGGGCTGGTTTAATAATTTTGATTTTAGTGTAAAGAGTTTACAGAACATTTTTCCATACAGAGGCAGAATGCAGAAAAAAATATCCACTCGCCTAAAATCTTTTTTATGGTCTATCAACAGAATTTTCTTAGGTATAAAACTTATATTCCTTGATAAAGAACAACTTTTTATGGACATTTTCATTTAATTCCATTTTATGTGTTATCTTTGGAATCTTACGCCGCAGTATGAAACTTTTTTAATCAAAATAAACTCGGAAATCGGTGATACAATTAAATATCAATTACTTTTAAGAGGGAAATAAAGTTTTCAATATTCTCTTGGCCCAATATTGCATTTTTGCTATCAATTTGGTTGTTTTATCACCTAACTACGCTAAAATGCAAAGCTTATGGTTCATCCCATTCTTTCGAACGTGTTATAAAGTCAGTTGCAACTATTTGCAATAACGAACTGTCAGTAACACATTTTTTGCTACGTAAATTTTTCTTGAACGGCAAACTGCCCTGTACTGCCTTCTAGTAAATTTGGACTCTTACAGCACTGTGAGATTTTTAATGGTTACCTACATTCTTTTCGAAGTTGTTTAGCCAAAAAAATCCATCTCCAACTTTTCCTAATAATGTTGGAAATCCGTAGCTTACGACGTTCTATGTTTTCGACGTTCTCCGTTCTTTAATGAAGGTTTCCAAAAGGTATTTGACTGTAAATTCTGAAATTTCATCGTATTTATGGATCCAATTCTGCAGATGACTTCCCGGGACTTCAGACTGTAACTCCATTCTAAGAAGTACAGAGAAAAATTGCCGAGTGTACGAGAGCTGAAATTTTTATGGGTATTACAACTTAGGCTTCGATTCATTTTACCACCCAACCAACTAATATCCTATTTTATTGTCGTAGCCTTCGTTAAGAATTCGGCTACAAGTTTCGTTCATGGAAATATTAGTTAATCATTAAAAAATAAAAAATTGTAAAAATTGAATAGATTGAATGGATAGAGTGATGCTAGAATATGTGGTACATACTGATAATTTCAGGTGTCTTAAACATCCTATTTAGGTAAAAATGACTTCAATTTCCATCATTGCATTCAAAACTCAGAGTGACCCCACAGTGAAATAAAAAAATGAAATAACCTGATCACCTCGGTCTTCAACTAAACAGATGGAAATATCTGCCTTCCTAGATATTATCCATTGAATTCCTTTGAGTATTAAGTTTGTGACCGATTAAGCGAAAGGCACTGCATAACAAGTTGTTGGATATAATAGCGACGGTCGGAAGTAGCATCTACGCGAAGATTAAGTAGCAAAATACCATACATTTATCATTGAGTGAACAGTTAGTTACCTGGAGCATTATTTCAACCTGCTGTGGAAGCTGAAACAAATGGAATGAGCCATTAATCCTATGGATGTAGCTGACATTGAAACGACTTTTGCCAATATCGTTACTAAATGTGCATAGTTCTGAAGGAAATCCGCTTCGTCATAACGTTTGGTCTTTACGTCCCATTCTTTGTCTATAAATGTGCCTTTATAGTTGTAATATAAATTTTATCTTATTTTGACACCCTTGCGAATGATTAACGATCAGATGGTGTAACTCTAAACATTAATGTAAGTATAAACAAAAGCTTGTCGCAATATAATAAAGGTATGCATACAAATCCATTACTATGCTAAATGTATTTCTTTCCTTCCACCGTTATGAAAGCATATTGGGGAATAACTATAATAATAAATGAATAATAAAGATACTAACTTTGATTAAATAAATTTTTAAAATATCAAAAGATGAATGGAAGTAAATGCAATGAACTTAAGTGCAAAACATTTGGAAAACCTTACAAAAATAATAAAGATAAACAGCTGTCATAAAAATCAAAATTTTTATACGAAAATCAACGGTAAAGCAAATACATTTTCATCACTCAATTACAATGCTTAGATTCAATCAGATTGCATTATCTGCGAGACTTCATCTTAAGGGCCTCATTTTTGTAGGCATTTCAATATTTTTTTACCAACCCCTCGTTGTCTTCCCAATGATATCGTAAGTGGATAAGCATGCTCTGCTGTCCTCGATGGGAGCTAGAATTCGTCTATTTTAACTCTGCAAAATACAGATGAGTACGGCGAAACTGCTGGAGTGTGATTACCAGATTTGGACTGACTTCTATTTTTCCATTGCTGATAAATTTTAATTCGTTGAAGATATTTTAGAGAAAGGACGCTGAGAAATAAAATATAATCTTCTTGCACTTAGCTTCAGTGCTAAAATTGAATTTTGAAAACACCCCCTAAATTGGAAGACTTGGCAGCGTCCTGGAGGAGGCTCCCGAGGCAGAGAGAAAAGGGCTGAGAGGGATTCGGACTGGTAAGGGAAAAGTAAAGGCAAGTGGGGGTGGAGAAAGGCACATGCGCTTCGATGGATACACGTTAAATTAGGTGAAAATTTAGATTCCAACTCTATCTGAGATTCTTCCCTTATTTCTACCTCCAATGGCCATGTAAGGACGCAAACACAAAGGAAGCTGGTTTCCTGCTTATCGGTTTCGATCTGCGCCTTTGACCCGTGCTACTTGGAGAAAACAAAGAAAAGGGGTTGAAAATTCCTGTAGGTACTGTTAATTAGTTCGGCGGGAATGTCGTCTATTTCAGGAGTCTTATTTAACCACAAATCCCTTACTGCTGCTTCAAACTCCGATTCTTATGGTTAAGTCTCCCATGTAATCATTTTTGACTTTATAACATTTTTAACATTCTAGTACCTTGAACCTCGGTAAAATTGCCATGAGAATTAAGGATCCTGGTAGCGTAGTGGTCTGCGCAGTGGCCTGGAAAGTCAAAGGTCCTTGGTTCCATTCCCGGGTCCAGGTGAATTTTTTCTCATGACCGTTAATGTCAATTTCACCGCCGTTCACGCGACAGGCTTGAAATATCCTACATTTACCGCCAAGCGCGGCTTTAGCGCTGAATGGGATTCACCATTGGTCGTGGTTTTTTTATAGCCCTTTCTCCCTTGATGGACCGCGAGGGCTCAAAAACTAGTACCTTGAACCTCGGTAAAATTGCCATGAGAATTAAGGATCCTGGGTAGCGTAGTGGTCTGCGAAGTGACCTGGAGAGCGAAAGGTTCGATTCTCGGTCCAGGTGAATTTTTTCTCATGGCAATTAATGTGAATTTCACCGCCGTTCACGCGACAGGCTTGAAATATCCTATATGTATTATGAAGTAACCTAAAGGAAAATAAAATATCGGATAACATTTGGCAAACAAATTTCACAATTTAACTTCAATTTTGCTGGTTGTCTTGCAATTAAGTACACATATAAAACCATAATAAACGGTTATATACAGATAAATACTAGAGTCTAAATCGTACGAAGAAACATTGTTAAATTATTATAAAATCTTATGTTTCCTTATAGTTCACTCATAAGTCAATGTTCAATCCGAAAGTTGGTTTGATAGGTGCGGGAAGAACTCACCCCGTGCTAAGCAATTGGCGTGCAAACTTTACACATTTAGGATAGGGGGCCTTTTTCTTTCCCTGGCCCTCCCACAATTTCCTAAGATGTTCTCCCAATGGGTAAATTGCAGCGCGAAGATTTTAGATGAGAGTGCTCAGAGATATTTAACCTCATCTCAACACGAGGCCCTCGAATCTATAGCCCAGTTCTCCACCCATTAGGTGACCACAAACTCGTTTTTATATAATCGATGGTCGGCTAGTTGACTTGGTGGAATTTAGACATAGCGAAAAAGAAACTACTTAGTTAATTCCACGGTTTATTTTGGAAGACTACCGGTTTAAACCTTTGCACTCCTGACTCCTGATGATGACCTGCAAAGGTTGAAACCGGTAGAGTCTTCCAAAATAAACCGTGGAATTAACTAAGTAGTTTCTTTTTCGCTCGTTTTTATAGTTGACAACAATAATTTTTTCAAATTATGTACACTTGCTAAATTTATTCTTTAAACGGCTTACGGTGCCATTTTTAGCGTTTTAAATAGTCGTGGTTTAAATATTGCTATTATTTTCTGAACGATCAGCTATAAATCGAACTGAATCTTAACATTTTAAACTCTTTTCCAAATATTATATAAATACTTAGAGCTGTACCTAAGAACTGAATCGGAGGGTTACTCATTTTAAAACTACAATCATTAAATGAAATTTGTAAAGGTAGATAAAAGCTCTATCGTTCCATAGAAAGTTGGCTTTGCTATTACTAGTTTTACTATTTTAGAGGTATCGACACGATAATTTCTTGGTACCGAGAGGATTATCTTTAGATATGAACTGATTCAAAAAAAAAAAGCTTCCTCTAGCTCTGGCATAAATAATGCCCACTCCATGTCATTTTTTCTTTCCTCAGCTTTCAAGAAAGCGTTTCCCATTAGCGATAAAAGTCACATCTGAATTATTATTTGAATGGATACTTTTTGCGTTAGCAAAAAAAATTTATGTTCCGGCTCTGATTTTTCGGTGACTTTTTGTGATGGCAATCGTTTAAAATGCCAATAGAAAACACGTAGCTCCCAAATCTCAGTTATGACATGCTTCGTAGTGTCATGCTTGTTTAAATTTTCCTTTCTGGTAGCACAGATAGGTTTTTCAGTATAAGTGTAGATTAACTTATAAGGGTCGATGATGATCACATAATTCGATAGTGAGATTTTTTTAGATAGATACATTTTCGTTGAACTGTTATCGCCCTTTTAGTGCTATCACTTGGTAGGGGATTGCAAACTTTTAACCTCAGTATTAGTATATCTCTAGCCCCTATCTCCATGCTTAAACTTAGTTTCACAAAACTTTTTCGTTGAAAGCCTATTCCAGTGATTTTTATTCCCCTATGAAAACTCATTTCTTACTAAAATTATCTAAAATCACAGTGAATTTTAAACTTGAATTATAATGTGGCATGTAGCATCCCGTACTTTCCCGTCGCGCACTCAGGTTGAATATTCTTTGGGTTTCCTCCGCACCATAGCTATCGCAATTACCGACGAGGCGACGGATAAGTCGGCTATTCAATTCAAAGTATACCCTGCTAAAGCCAGGAATACTTCACTACCTGACCTGCAGTATTTAGTAATTTAAAGCAAATTCCAACTTTCAACTTCACTCAGTTCCGAATCTATTTTCTCCAGCAGATGATAACCATGATGATGCCTTCTACAATAGGAGCTGGTCTTGCAATCAATATTCCGTTTGTCATAAAAAAAGAAACCGGTGGATATTTTCAATCGATAATCGAAATGGAAATATCAAATCGCTCCCCCGCACTCTCTCACCCTGCGCATTACCCTAAAATCCCTTTCTGACTACTTCAACCGTGGCTGGAGGCAAAGAAAGAGATTTTTTCTGCCTCCAGCAGAAATCATGAGAAAGGTTTTGTAATTTATCGTCGCGCCCTTCTCCCATTCAAACCATTACCGTCCCTCCCTGAAGTCCGAAATTCTTTCTCCTCGAGCAGCGGCGGCCGTTGGCAGCAACGTGAGCGTTCTTTTTCTGCTCCCTTACGCACTAAATCACCCGTGCGAGGGCAGCAGCGAGGTTCGATTCATAATCGCTCCATTGACACCGATTTCGGCAAGCCCAGGGTCGCAACGAAAGTTAAGGACTCCAAATCTACTTGAAAGACCATTACTGTTGGCCGTAAAAAAAAACTTGTTTTCGGGGGCGAGAATATTGTTTTAGGAATGCCACCTGGCGTACACGGTGCGCACCAATCGTTTATTAAAACACGCTAATATCTAAACGCTACTTTCCGAGAAAGCCGATTTCTTATTTTTTCTTCAGTGTTAGTGAAGCACATGAATCAAAACAAAGTTTAGTTAGAGAAAGGTTAGACTTAAAGGTTAGACTATGGGACTCTCTGAAATATAAACCCACGAGGTTATCTTTTAATCCAATCACTCTATCACTTTTTATTGTAACTGATAAGCAGAGTTAGCACCAGCTCTGCCTTTCTAAAATTGTTTAAAATGGTAATCCCGAAACAGGTTTAGGTCCTCATGGGTACCTATATTCCTTTAATTGATAGCATTGTCGTAGATAATGTTGTGAATGTTGTGTAAATGGCATAAAATATATTATTATTATTATTATAACAATTATTTGGCTTATATGTCAACGTCTATAACTTATTCCCACAAGCACAACTAACTTCGCAGATGTTGATACGAGTTAAATTCCATTAGAATGTGTTTCATTCGCAGAGAAGTATTTTATCCCTCACATCGAAGCAGAGTGTTTTCTGGGGTGAAGAGGTGGGAGTGGCTCAAGGCACAGCAATCCTTCCTTCAAACCATATCGTTCTTCGTAAAATAACACATTCCTCCCGGCTGCTCCCAACTGTTTGAGACATCGACACAGAGTAATTTTTTACTTTGTACATTCCATTATAAATTGTAGAATATAAATTAAATATCAAATGTAAATCGTAACATACATGTTTTCTCGCCGGAGAAGTGTACACATTTAGCACCGTAGCCTTTACGTTTTAAGAACCTTTGGATTCCACATGGTGGAATAAGCTCTCTCGTTAACCAGGTTGGCCTATTCCCTCACAGCAAAGCGCAATAGTCCCCGGGATCTATAATGATAGGATTTCTATTTCTTTTCTATTAAGAATTTGAGAGATAAAATGCATTTCCTGTGGCGTGGGATGGAAATGGGAAACTCAGTATCAGTGGCTGAGGGAATTAATTCATGTTATCCTAATACTAAGAACTTCTCAATTATACCACAGTACATCAGATCCGATTTTCTTTCAATTTAGTCTACACGACCATTGGATGTTACGTAGAAATGATAACTTTGAATCTATAACAGAAATAAAATAAATTAGGCGATTGATGTCTTAAAGGATTCATGTAAAAGAGCTTCGGCATGCGTATTTCTTCAAAATGCTAATGCGAGACTAAGACTTTTAGAAATATAATGAGGAATCGAATTTCCCAATGTCATAAACTCATTAAAGACCGAATACGCATTGGCCAATGGCCAGGTATCACCTGAATATCAGTAAAAATAAGACTAAAATATTGGTGTACAGAAAGTGAAAAGAGGCCAAAATCAACATTAAACTAGTAAAACAAAACCTTGAGGAGCTAAAAGATTTCTTTTTCCTAGAAAGCTGAGTGACCAACGATGGACGAAGCAAGAAAGAAATAGTCAGAAGAGTAGCCCAGGCAAAGAGAACATTCTATCAAAAGAAAAGCCTACTTACAGCTGACAATACAAGCGTAGAAGTAAGGAAATTTATCAGGACGTAAATCTGGAGCATGTTTCTTTACGGGAGTGAGGCATGGACGATGGCAGCGGTGGAGAGGAAAAGAGTGGAAGCATTCGATATATGGTGCTACAGAAGACATATAAAGATTAACAAACGAAGAAGTCTTAAGAATAGTGGGATAAAATAGGTGCCTCCTGAAAACCCTAAAAATGAGGAAACTTAATCAACGATATCTTAAGACATGATAGCCTGATGAAGGAAATCGTCAAGGGAAAAATGAACGGGAGGAATGGAAAAGGCAGGTCTCGTATTACATATGTGGAAGAGGTTGTGAGGGATGCAAAAGAGAGGAATTACGTTAATATGAAGAAGTTGGCTGATATAATAATCGAGTGGAGAGATACGTATTGTATGCCTAGACTGTGTTTTATTCCTCACAATTGACCAATGTCTTTCCAAGAGATTCTGCATCATTCCCTTTTAGGTTCTAGACTAGCTTATGATCTTATTTACCGGGACGGAACCCATTATGAGTCTTTAAATCCAGCTATATTACGATAGAAAAAGGCAAGAATTGTAACAAAGAGTAAATGGCAAGAACATTCCTATCCATTATTTGTTCATCTAAATCTCGTCCCAATTAGAAACTTGTTACGTTCAATGGTCTAAAAATTGTTTATTTAATAAGTGTTAAGTTAAATTTCCCATGGTTTCTGAAGGTGAGCATATTTATGATCTAACATAGGAGCCGCCGCTTCCGAAACCGAATCTCTCATTGAAAAAGAGATTCTTTTTGCATTTGGTGCCAAAAATATATAATTCCTCACCAGATCTGATTCTTATCTAAGTCTGTAAAAAATTAATGAAAATGTAAAAACTTGCATTGTGCACTAAATAGCCCTGATGAAGCCGCAATAAAGAGGCGAAACGTTGGCGAAAATTGGTGTTCATCATAAATGACCAAACAACTCCATACAACTTTTCCATTTCTACGTAAATAAAGTGGTCGATAACATACGAGGGTTGTTCAATAAGTCTTTAGAAAATAGTATGAAAAAACATTTTTTTGGGTAGATATTTTTTAATTTTCAACATAATCTCCCTCAAGTTCTATACATTTGTCTAAGAGTTATTCCAAATGTTTTAAACCCTCCAAAAAGTAGGATTTCGGAAGGTCCTCAAAATAGGGATTGGTTTGGACGATTACCTCTTCGTTAGACGTAAACCTTTGTCCGCCAAGCCATTTCTTCAAGTTAGGTAATAAGAAAAAGTCACTGGGGGCCAAATCTGGTGAATACGGTGGGTGCTGTAATAAATGGAACTTTAATTCCGTAATTTTGGCCATCGCAACTGCGCAGGTGCACACCCGTGCATTGTCTTGATGAAAGAGGATATTTTTCCGTTTCAAATGAGAACGTTTTCCCTTGATTTCTTCGCCAAGCTGGTCCAATAGCTACGCATAATACTCTCCTGTTATCGTTTTACCCTTTTCCAAGTAATCGATGTAGATGATTCCGCGTGCATCCCAAAATACCGTGACCATAAACTAGTCGGCCGATTTCACCGTCTTTGCCCTCTTCGGAGCCCGTTCTCCATTGAAAATCCATTGTTTTGACTGTTTTTTTGTCTCTGGAGTGTAGTAATGTATCCACGTTTCATCAACAGTTATGTATCGACGGATAAACTCCTCACGGTTGGGGCGGAAAAGCGCCAAAACAGCGTCAGAGTCGACCACACGATTCCGTTTATTCTCCACTGTGAGCAAACGCGGCACCCATCTTGCCGATATTTTTTTCACACCTAATTTTTCGTGCAAAATTGAAGCGACTGCCGTGCGATATGCCTGTGGCCTCAACTATTTCGCGTATTTTGATCGTCGATCACTTAAAACAATATCGTGGATTTTGTCAATCATTTTGGGGGTAGACACTTCCACAGGGCGTCCGGAACGATGTTCATATTTTGTGGATGTACGGACACGTTCAAACTCATGCATCCAATTGTAAACAGTTGAAAACACAGTAGCAGATGTGCCATGAACTTTGTCCGACTCAGCTTTGAGATTTTTCGACGTTAACCCTTTTAAATAAAAATGTTTTATCGCCGTGCTAAACTCGCTTTTTTCTATTTCTATAAATAAGCAAAAGCTGTTGACTACAATCGACAACAACAATGAAACTATGTGATGGATACAGCTGAAACACTAACACCCGACTAGTTAGAAGTGCTGCTTACTGGGAAAAATTCATTTTTGATACTACGAGCGCAGTCTCTTGGATTTTCTAAGGACTTATTGAACGACCCTCGTACTTCATTATTCCTCACCAGATGTCATTAAAAGCAAAAGGAATGGGAAAATATGCTTGAAAAAGTCAAAGGCAATTGGCACGTGACTATATTGATGCTTTGTGTTGAAAAACTCTAATTATGTGTAAAATTGTATCTTTATCATATCTGATTTCATTACTATTCAAGGATTTGATGTGCTTTTATTCAAGGATTTTGAAACAACAAATCATTTTAATTGCATAAGGCATCCCTTCCACATGTCAGTGACCTTTGAGGCTGCCTAAAACTCCATATCAGTTGTGAATTGGATCCACTATATGTTTAAATTTGCGCTAAATTGTGGAGTAAATAAAATATCATAATAGTAAGTATTATTATTGAAGCATAAAGCTCGATAGAAAAGAAGTTCGCGGCACCTCGATATTTTTAACACTTACAGTCATGGTTACAGAATTACACTGCCATAGCATTATGTGCGCAATTACCTGTGATAAAAGAGTTCGGTCGATGCATTCCTGTTTCAGGCAAGGCTTATACCCACAATCCTATGACATAAGAGAGGTCGGCACTAGTGATGGGTTGTTTTTATCGGAAAAAATCTGCAATACTCATTATCACACAAACATGGCACTTGAGATTGTTCTCATGAACTACATCCAAATTCAGTTAGAATCTATCATTATCGTAATTTGAAAAACAAAATTCATCAAAATGCTTTAACGCTAAAATATATTTTTTATTGGTTATATTGTCAACTAAGTTATGATTCCGAATGAAAATACTTAGGTATATGGAATATCATGTTGCATTATCGCACAAATGGAACTTCTGGAAACGAAAATTTCTGATTTTAATTGATTATTTTTTATCATTACGTCATCATGGAAAAAATCATATGAAATTATTCAATAGACTGGCTTACATTAATGGAACGAATGATTTGTCATAAAATTGCTCAGGTCCAATGAATGATGACAGGACGAAAGAAAGATCAGTACGTAAGAGGATGCTGAGATACTGACTAGGGACGGACACACGAAGTAAGTAATGAGCTCGACGCTGATGACTTCCTACGTCCGTCCAGGAAATTAAGTTCAATTTGCGGACTCTCGAGTGAGTGAAACTTGTGTGAGTGTTTCGTAGAGGCCGCCGCAGGATCATGTTTGCGAAACTATGCAGCGCGAGGTATTCGGGAAAGTGAATAGCCAAGAGAAGGCGGGGACTAAGGAGGAGGGGAAGGGAAGGGAGAGGGGAGGAAGGCCGGGGATAATGTGGAGAGCTAATCGAGAACAAAGGAGGATTGGAGGGGGTCACGTGACGGTGGAGGCGCCGGCGCTGGAAGTGGGGTCTTGAAACGGCACCGGAGTGTGTTTGAATGCGCTCGAGAACAAGTTTGGCTTTAATTTTGTGGAATCGAAAACTTGGTTAGCAAACTTCGTGAAATTTAATTTATGTAATTGAAGGAAAACACACTTTCTTCCTTCCCCTTTCTTCCAGTTCCCACTCCTCCTGCTCACCTCCTCCCGCGAGGGGACTCACTCTTGGGTTAACGTCATTTGTTCAGCGATACGAATTTCGGGAATCCCCTCCCCCGTGCATTATACAAGGGCACAATCTCATCTTGTTAACAGAGGTGCTGCCAACGAGGTCGTCCCGTGGACGCGGAAGAAATTAGGCAAGGTTGCTGAAGGCCACGGCTGCGATACCTCCTTGAGCTCAAGGAGATTCTTGCGGGAGTGTCTAGACTCAATTACCTACAAGAGTACATCTAAATTTACATATTACCCTGAAAGCCACTAGAAGGGTGTGTGGCACCGGGTGAACTATCATTAGGAAACTTTGCACTTTCCTTTGTGCGGCTTTTACATTTTAATATACTTTGCGTGTCCCCCGACCAAAAGCACGCCCCAAATCAGTCAAGCAGGCCCAGATTTAAATTTATTCCATTCGATTCACACTTAAATGACAGCAATATGAGAAGTATATGTGCAGCATTCTTTTACCAAAATTAGAAATAATTGCATAATTGATAATGATCCACGTCTGTTTCAAGCCGATATCATCAAATAAAATGGGTGACATTTTGATAAATTTTACATAAACGTCTTTCTTCACTAGAATTATAAATCACTAACCTCAAACTGAAAGTCCGTTTTCATTGAGAGAGGCGACCGTCAAATAAGGTCATTTGCATCATTAAGATAGGTGGGAAGAGGTAAGAACTTAGGGAAAAGAGAAAGTGTGGAGAGAAACCCGGCGTTGGCTTACCCATAACAAATAGCACCCACCGTGGTTTAAAACCCATTCAACGGACATTATTCAGAACTTTAAATGTTCTTCTTATCAAACTCAAGAATATACCGCTAAAAATGGTCCAATGCACTTAGGATTGGTAGGATTGGATAATTCAAAGCTCTATCTAGCAACCAGACCAGCCCAATTTCCCCAAAAGTCGGTCTGCTTGGCGGAGGTAGAGCTCACCAAGTATAAAAGTCAATGACGAATAGAAGTTGTGCGTCAGTTGAGGGAAAAAGCCTCTATGGTGCACGTAGCTTCCCAGGAAGATCTCGCATGCAGAGAGGGACGAAACATGAATTCAGCTGGCTGCGACGAGAGGCCTCTCCATGTTTTGAACCCAGGGCATTTGGTAAATGACCTTACACTTAACCCTATGGAGTCGTACGCCATCACGCCGAACTATAATAGATTGTAGTAGCCGTCATAGTTACAGATTATGGAAGTGTATGGAAAACAATTGAAAATTTGTCATTTTCATGTCTAAAATTTACAAATATAATTCTTTTTTTCTAATTTCCGATTCTATTATTTTGAGGAAAACTAATTTGATATCCAAGCAGAATGAAAATATTTCAGCATGGATATGAAAATGTAGAAATGGGCCCTGAATGACGAACACTTGTCAATGTGTCCGAATTTCAAATGTTTGTGGCACTGATGTGTGTTGCAGTTCCTGCTAATAGAGTGCTTTACATCTCGCATAATGAAGCAGTGCATGCGAATATGTTTTCAAGTATGGAGGCCGAGATACTGAAGGGCATGTATGTTAACACGCGCTTTTAAGAGTCGTAAATTACTCACCCAGTAAAAATCAAAATCAGAACGGTCGAAGCCCTCTACTCATCATCACCAATATCAGTCAACAATCTAAGATAGTTAGTCGCAGTTCTCCACTCAATTGTTCCATCAGTTAACCTCTTCACAGTAACATATTTCTTCTCTTTGCGTTGAAGTTTCACGGCCTTCACCACTTGCTTTCTATACTTTAATAGAGGTCTACCTTTTCTAGTCTTCTCACTTACTTGCCCTTCAAATATCATCTTCGTCGTGTATCAAGATATGGTTGAGCAAGTGGTTTTCCTTTTAAAGGTTTTTACAATACTTCTTTTTTCTTAGAATTTCGTTATTCATATTTTATCTTTATAAATTATGCACGCATGCCGCTACGCTTTGCAGGACGAGAATTAGGTTGATAATAAATGTAATATTGAGAGCTCATCGGAAAAAGGAGTGATACTCAATAACCAGATTGAATGCCACACTTAGTTTTCAGTACCGTCATTTCGTGTGGAATGAAATTTTATACCAACCTCCCATCACCTGCTCACCACTTATACGGAAATGAAAACATCCGGTCAATGAGAATGAAAGATGTTAGTGATTGGTACATTGCATCTGATTGCTGATCGCATGTAGTACGTACATCCTTAAGTAAATGGAAGTGAATGAAAGATGTTAGTGATTGGTATGTTCCGTAAGATATACGTATACGTTGGTTTCCGTGATGTATACGTATGATACCAATCATCCCTTTATTTATTTAGTAACTGATCGATATGCGCTTTGTTCTCATTTAATTCGTATGGCGTTTCACACTCAGCTGGCTGGCAATCGTAAAAGAGGCGTAGGGAACGCACTGCGTGTCCACGCACGCACCTCCCTACCGCTCGGCAACCGCCGCAGTGGTTTCTCTTTTTCCCTCCACTCTCTCTCTTATCTTAATACTCTCCCATTTTCTTCCTATCCTCCTCTTTTAAGCCCTTCTTGACCTCTCCTAGAACAGTTGGTCAGGTGCGACCCCATCCCGCGAAATTGATTCAGAAAATCAACTTTGAAACTATTCCTTGGATTGGAGTGTACGACATTGTTATTCCTTATTCCAATTCTGTTCGTAACTTGGGTATTATCATGAATAACAACTTGTCATGGCACGATCAGGTTAATACCATTTCTAATAGAGATAATGGAATATTATTTAAGCTTGAAACTCGAGAAGAATTCTACCCTTGCGCACTAGAAAAAGCTTAATTACTACGCTAATTTTTCCTGAATTTCATTACTGTACTCTAGTACTCGGGGACCTTTCGCATGAACTGAATAAGAAATAGCAAAGGCTGCAAAATTCCTGCATTCGGTTCATTTCCAACCTTCGCAGGGACGAGCACATTTCCCCTTAGTGGGAAAAGCTCCTTTGAATGGATATTCCATCTAGAAGGAAATATCTGCTGTGTGCCTTTTTATTTCCTTTATTTAAAAATCAAAAACCGACATACCTCCTGGACCTCTTTCATCATCCAATGGAAAGTAGGACAATGTTAACAATAAGTAACCATCCAGCCTTTACTTACCTGCTCAGAGAACTGCAATGTACTACTTCCCATTCTTTCGTTGTTACATCTACCCACATATGGAAAACATTGTCTAATGAATTAAAGACCTGCAGTAATGTGAACGCCTTAAAAAACAAATGTTTTAATCTCATTTTTAACCAAAATTCACGTTAATAATCGGACTGAAATTTGTTTCTACTGTTACTGCTAAACTGTTTCTATTGTTACTGTTAAATACTGCTACTGTAGCTGCTAAAATACTGTTTCAACATTTGACTGAAATAGTAAAATTTAGTGTTTTGCTAGTGTTATGTTGCTATTGTGTAAAATAATTGATTTATGCATGGCATTTTTGCTTTTGAGGCAAATGTATAATTTTCTATTTTATTTTTTGTATTTTTTTCAGGGGACAGAATGTCCCAGAACAGTAAATAAAAAACATTAAACATTAAACATCCCACATACCCCTAAGAGCTCTCTATTCCGAATAAGATGTCCTTTTCCGGACCCTAACTTGTTTCCCTCTTCCCCGCTTAACGTCCTCCCACCCTCTCCACCCCCCTCCCACCGCTCCCCACTCCCTTACCTCTTCCACGAGAACCACCTTAATTATTTCCGAGTCGCACGTTTCAAGGGAGGTACCTTAAATGTCTTTTTATGTGTGTTTTTGTTGCCGGTGTTTTTGGAAGAGCAAGGTTCGTGCTCTACTTAATGGAGAGTAGCGAGCAGCTATTTTGAGAGTTTGCCTTGGACACTGGGCACTGGAAATGTGCCCTCCGCAATATCATCCGGCATTTTTAATTGATTCTGCTTCCATCCTAATACTCCAATTCCGTCTCCAACACCGCGTGATTCCCTATTAATTGTTGCGTTTCATTTCTAGCCCATTGTCAGAAGGAAATTATGGTTAATAATTTTCATGACTTCCAAAGGTCCACGTTAAATCTTATAAATTTTAGTGTAAAATCGCTATGAATGACGGCATGGTCTAGGGAAAATATTGGTGATTTCATATACATCTACGCAATGATACACCGGGTGAGTAAAAAATTGTAGCACTTTTCCACAAATTATATTTTTTAAATTTCACAACACGCGTTTCGGCTTACTAATCCTAAGGTTACTGTACCTACTTTTGGAGATGGCTTCGTAAGCAAAAAAACGTGTTTTGTAATTTTTTTAAGTTTTTAAAATATCTTTGGAAAACTGCTACACTTTTTCACTCACCTAGTATGTGTCACTTCCACTATGTGATGCCTGAATCAGTGAACAGTCAACGTAATAACTTGCAAGCCACCGTGAAGTTGAGTTTCACATTGCCAAAATAAATCTTAAATATTACTTCACCTTTGAATGTCTTTGACTCACCATAGCGTGAAAAATGTGCTTGAATATCGCTTTAAGAAAATTTGAAAAATTCTCAGTGCTAAGAAATTTCTCTTCAAGTAATTGGCCTGAAGGGCTTCGATAGGTGTGGGTACTAAGAGCTCACCTCGTTTTAGCCACTTTGGTGAGTGAAATTCTCGCGTTCAGGTTTGAAGTGGGCAGTTCCATTTTCAGCAACACCTGCGGTTTTTGGCAAACTTTTGGTGCCCATAAAGGCTTACGCCGAGGAGTTTAGCGTTGAGAAAACTCTCTCGGTCTAGAGCCGAGCCCATCACTTATTGGTTACTAAGTAGCGATGTCCATATAACAGCCAAGTGATCTTACAAAGTCGGAGGTAAACTGATAACTGGTGACTACATTTCTGCCATAAATACTGGGAAAGGGTGATAGCACACTATTGGGTAAAAGAATTTTAACCATTCCGTTATAGACCACTTCTTGCTTTGTACTTACGTACTAAGCGTAAAATTAAGTATCAATTAAGTTAGTGAAACTTCATTTTAACCTAAAATGAGGTTTCTACTAAATAAGTAGAATACTGTGTAAAATAGTGATTTTTAGGGTTTATATAGCTTGGTACTCAGCTCCATAGCCCCATATACAAAATTTAGTACTAGTCATCCCTTGGGAGGTCAAGGTGGTCAAGGTTAATTGGTTTGAGAAGGTAACTTGGGACATACAGGCTACGATCATATTTGTTGAAGTTGCTGTTGCGTAGCAAACTGTGCTTTAAACCTCTGAGCAAGTAATTTCCACTATTTTAAGAAAATAACCTTCCAAATCAATCATTAGCACGGAGAACGGTCTATTTTTAGATACCGTTTGCAGTTATGTCTAATAACAAATTAATCAATACTTTTATGGTTAGTTATTTACGCAAAAGACAAGTGTGTGCCAATGCTAGAGTAGACGGATCAATAAAACTTAAACTATATCAAATCTGTTTGAATATGATGTTGATTTCAATATAAATTTAACATGGTAGCATGTATTTATAATTATTGCTTGCTTATGTGTCAATAAATGAAGAAGAATTCATTAAATATTAAAAGGCTTCCATCACACTCGAAACTATCCTATTTCTCGTCTATTTCTACTGACGCTTTAAGCTATATGAAGAGCTCCATACTTAAAGTCTGCCTAAGTAGGTCAGTAACGTTTCGAGTTATTATTCAAACCCTGCCACACTGGCTATCAAGATGTTATTTTGCTGAAAAAAATACTTTATGAATTTATAATGCACATATAGCCGTGTGTAATAAATCGAAAAAACGAATTACTGAGGTTTTCGATCCGAAAGTTTATCTCTCTGTTTTTCATTTTTGTGTGCCCAGCTGATGCAGTGTAACGGAAGGAATATGTAAATAATAGAAAACAGTAAAACCCATTAATTTTGACTCCTTTCGCTTTGCTCCGAGCCTAGCCTTCAATGGTCTTAACCGAAATTCATCGAATCGATTAACGATGTTTAGAGCTTAGCGCGTCGATTTTTATCTTGATTATGATTCTTCCAAGAGAGCGCACCTTAATCTGAATAACGTTCTTATATTACATCTACATAACACCTTGCCAGCCACCATAAAGGTGTGCGGCAGGGAGTGACTTACTCAAAGCATGCTTTATTTGTCATGCTTGAAAGGATTAGTGACTATTATTCCGTGAATCGAAAGGGCAAGGTCCCGGTCAAGGCGAATGATTTTTTCTCTGTGGAACTCCTTGCTACAGTGCAATTTTCAGCGGGTGACGCCGCTAAAGTTTCCGCGGCCAGTTTGCGGTCTTTGAATCCTAGGATTGGTTTGACGCAGCCCTCCACTCGATTCTTTTATCGGCTAACCTCTTCATATTACCGTAACTCTTCTCTCACTTTGACGTTATGTTCCATATACTCATACGCGGCCTTCCTTTGCCGTTCTTCACGTTCAAATGTCCTTCAACGACTGCCTTCATCAGCCCGTCATGTCTCATGATGTGGCTGATTAAGTTATTCATTAGAATTAAGTTATTCATCACGTTCCTCGTGTGAAAAGATCTGCATGACGTTCATCTGATCCTCCTTGGGAAACATCCTAGCCATCACAGCGATAACGGAGCTCATTGCATAGGCTACCGATATTACGAGGCTATTGGATCGATCGAATTGATCACGGAACGCGTGACGCTGGTAAACATGCTTTGGTTTGGATACTTTACGGATTCATGCCGCATGCTAGGAACATCTTTAGGGTAGAATTTATGCTTTTACGCGAAGGGTACCTTACACATTTACCATGAAAGGCAACAATCGGGATTCTTTTTCTACTCCTTACCCACGCGTGGGTCCAGTATCATGTTGACGTGCAACCACTTTTTTTATTAAAATAACAAGCGCAAATAACACAGGGAAATCTGACATATGACAAGTGAGTGGCCTGCAAAAGGCGTTGCCGCGTAGAGTTCGTCATGAGCATTCTACTTTATAACTATTTGGCGTCGCGTCGTCGCGCGGAGCTCGGCTACAGTTGAATTTTGGAGCAGAACACGAACGTGGGCCGCCCTAGCCATAGCCTAGACATAGCAGCACAATTCACCAGGCCCAAAATTTCGACAAAATTGGTCAAATTCATCGGGTATGCATATCAATATAATCGATATCGGCCCTTGCATTAATCGATTCTAAATTTTCGATTACCTAATCGTTATCGTAATCGCCCATCCGTAGTATTTTCTCCAGAAGACTTCTCTTTGATCTCATTGCTGACTCATTCGATGTAATCATTAAAAATCATAGGAGACAGTGCACAGCCTTATCTTACTCCTTTCCTTATTCTTGCTTATCCATAGCTGGAACCAGTTGTAATCTCAGCTATTTGTTTTAAAAAGAAATTTTAAGACAGACTATTAAAAAAAGCATTGTACATGCAAAATCATCATCTTCCATTAATTATGTTTTGTAAAGGATGTATCTCGCATTTTGCTGGGATTGAATTTTATGCGCTTGTGCCTTGAATCTGAGGCAGCAATCCTGTATTCCAGATAGCATACGTACGAAATGTAAACAGAAACCGCACCTGAACCGTGAGGCGAGACCCTATTGGCTCCGATTCCACAACCGGCTGGTGGGGATACTGGTCGGTACGATTAGAACCGTGATTGCAACCACCGTAACCGACAGGCAACGGATAGTGTGATGCGGAATTAGCTCTTCCGGGCGAGCGGGTCTTGAACTTCCCGGAGACTGCGTTAGGAATACAGCGGTGCCACGACATCAAAACGGTGGCGACTCTACCTTTTGGGCCACTCCTCACACTCTCTCGGGTTCCGAAGTCGTTCCCGTGCCCTGAAAGGGGGTGGGGTGGATGAATACAAGCGGAAGGGGGAAGAGGGTCAGTGGCGCCCGCCCCCCCTGCCCCCCGCGCGTCGCCGCTCCGTAAATAAATGATGCGGACAGGGGGAAAGCGGTGCTGGTAGCCGACCCTCAGGCTACGCCCTACCGACAGCGCGTTTCACATACATAAACGTAATACCCTGTGACTCACAGCGACAGTGTATGGCAGGGGGTGTAGGTAAAAAACCATGCACTTCTAGCATGCAACTATGAACTGCAATACCACTAATAATGAAAGTACCACTAATATGGACAGCCAGAATTTAGTAAAGAGTTTATACGCGATTGATGATTGGTGGTTAGTTGGTGATAAGGTTTTCACGGGTGTATTAGTTAGCAGCTAGAATTAAATTTGAAGAAATGAGTGATAATGAGATTTTGGAAAAAGAATAGCTTTCTCCGGAATAATCACTGCATCAAAAAAAAAAGAAAATATCTGACGCAGAATTTATTAAATACTTAAGCGTCACCATCACTGAAACCATGTCATGGAGAAACATATCAGGGGAATAACTAGTGTAGCAAACCGTACATTAGGATTCGTAAATAGGGCTCTAGGCTAATGCGATGGGATAGTACGAGAAAAAAGCTAGAAAACACTTGTCAGGCCTCATTTAGAATATTTGGAAATGTCCGCTAGTATGAGGAATCCGTGTGAGAAAGGTATGATAAGGAATTAGAGTATGTGCAAAGGAGATCTGGTAGATTTATTAAAGGCCGTTATGATAACTGTATTAGTGTAACGAGTTCAACAAAAGATTTAGGATGGAAATTACTATCAGAAGGCAGGTTGAAATTTAGGCTAAACCTTTTAGGAAAATTCGAAGCTGATTTGTTCACAGATGACGTTAGATATATACTAAGAACCCCTGCGTATTTGCTAGATGGGATCAGATAAACAAGATAAGAGATAGATTGTCATACCGATGGATTTAAAATGTAGTTTTTCCCGCGCACAATATGAGAGCACAATAGGTAGATTAGCGGGGGGCTAGGTAGGTAAAAAATGTCTACAGTTGTCTGAAGTACATGATGCATTTTTGAGCATTACTAACACATGCATGGTATGGAAATGGTGATAAATGTATTTAGGATAATGTTCTTCTAACCATTAATTATTTCACTAATGTGTTTAGTTACTACCCACCTATTTGCACGGGACTCTTATGTCTAACATGTGCCATGAAGTAGTACCATTAAAGCTCTTATTTGTATGTAGGTAGTTTGTGATCTTCACCCCATGCCACGCACTCTAGTGGTGGTACACAGAGTATAACGCAGATTTTGGTGTACTTCAAGGAAACATGTTTGATATAAAAGCAAGAGGAACTAGATAGTTATTATCTGCATAGTAATGAAGTGTTTATTGGTTAGAACAGCATTCCTCTGAATATATATTTATTTGTATTTCCTTAGCATTCAGGGGTTCGTTGTATGAAAACATCCTCTCTGGAGTACGTGGGCACGTCATAAGCTCCCCGTCGCATGTTTCCGTGTTCACCAGTCGGTGGGAGGGAAGATGTCATGTCCGAGGTCCTTATGGGTCGACCCTTCCGCCGAGCACTCGCTGGCTCTTCGATACCTAGGAGCAATCACCTCTGAGAGCCTCATCGCCGGGAATGGCTCTTCTCCCCTCAAACGGATCGCTTCTCCCCGCCCCAGGGTTTTATTTAACTCCGGCGTTGCCTCCATTACATCTTAATGAGAAATTTGATTTTCCGTATTTCAGAAGGGTCTTTGGAATGTAACACTTAAATTCTAGTACTCAAAGTAAATTCTTCATGACTTAGCCCCTTAAAATAAGGAAATCAAAAAGAGTAAAGCTATATATATTCCATTCATCAAAAAAATGTCATTGACACTTATCTTCCACTGTGTTTTACTTTCTTTTCTTTTTTTAAGTACTTATGCCTTATCTTTTCAACCTAAAAGTAACGCGTTAGTCGCTTTTAACCTTCGAGTTCGTAACTAGTGTGCTATTTTTAAGCCAACCGTAATCAAATTCCGTTTGGGAACTTCCTTCTCTTCTTCTTTACCTGACCTATAACCATGGTTTAATGATTTAATTGTTTAAATTGTTTATTCCAAGAATGTTACACAACCTTTTACTATAGCTATAAAATGTACCTACTATTTGTTATACGGGTATTTGGTATTATTTTCGTATTGCTGAGTACGGCACCACTACCAAAGAAACAGATTTTTATTTATTTACTCCAATGATCACGGCTGGTGGAGATTTTTTTAAATCTCTCTCAACCTGAATATTTGATAAATATTTCTTTTCATTAAACCAAAAAAACCTGCCTAACAAAATATTATATATTCATCATTCATCATCATTGGTCAACAATCCTAGGATTGGTTTGACGCAGCTTTCCACTCGATTCTTCTTTCGGCCAACATTTTCATTGTGACGTAATTCTTCTCTTTTAGATCCTTCATAACCTGTTCCATGTATCTCATACGAGGCCTGCCTTTTCCTATCTTCCCGTTCACTTTTCCCTCGACGATAGTGTTCATCACGCCGTCGTGTCTCAAGATATGGCCGATTAGGTTGTCCCTTCTTCTTTATAGAGTTTTCAGCAGACTTCTCTTTTCTCCTACTCTTCTTAGCACTTCCTCGTTACTTACTCGGTCGATCCATTTAATCTTCAGCATTCTTCTGTGGCACCACATTTCGAATGCTTCCACCCTTTTCTTCTCCGCTGCTCTCATCGTCCATGCCTCACTGCCGTAAAGAAACATGCTCCAGATATATGTTCTGATAAACTGTTTCCTTACTTCTACGCTGTATTTCCGGCTGTAAGTAGATTCTTCTTTTGATAGAATGCCCTCCTTGCCTGGGCTATTCTACTAACTATGTCTTTCTTGGGCAAGGGCCTAGCCACGTTGACACACAGGTTCCCGTGAGGTCACCGAAGTTAAGTAACGTTGGGCCCGGACAGAGGTTGGATGGGTGACCCTCCTCCATACCGCTGCCGCGGTGCTCTTTCCCCTGTCTGCGAGTGGCGGGCAGGTTAAATGTGGGTTGGTACAATGGATCTAAAGAGGTCTAAGTGCCAGGGGGGCTCCAGAAGGCCCCCGCCCACCCCCTCCAATTTACAATGTCTTTCTTGCTTTGTCCGCGGTTGGTTACTCGGCTTCCAAGGTAACAGAACTCTTTCACCTCTTCCAACTTTTGTTTTCCTAATTTAAGGTTGGTCTTGGTTTTTGTACAGACTGTACATAATTCTTCGGTCATTGTATGACACTCCAATTCCCTTCAGCATTCCAAGCATTGAATCCCAATCCACGCTGTCAAAAGCCTTCTCTAAATCCACAAATGCAATGAACGTTGGCTTGTTCTTTTCCATTCTCTTCTCTATGAGCAGTCTAAGGGCCAATATTGCTTCCCTTGTACCTTTAATTTTCCTGAATCCGAATTTATCTTCATCCAGGAACTCCTCTGCTTTTCGTTCTATTCTTCTGTAGATGATCCTTGTCAGTATCTTCGATGAATGTGTCGTCAGGCTTATAGTCCTAAAATTTTCGCATTTCTCAGCTCTCTTCTTCTTGGGAATAGGAATGATGATGTTTTTCTCGAAGTCCTTTGGAATTTCTCCTGTTGAGTACATGTCGCAGATGGTTTTGTAAAGATGAGTTAATGTCTTCTCTCCCGAATTTTTAATTAGTTCTGCAGGAACATCATCATCTATATCAGAAGCCTTATTCGTCCGAAGGTCCCTTACTGCAGCGTCGAATTACGATCTTAATATTGATGCTCTCATACCACCCTTTTCCACTTCGCTTACCCCTTCAATAGCTTTTATGCTGAGATGGTTTCCCTTGTATAACTCTTCCAGATATCCTTTCCATCTCTTCACTTTGTCCTCGTTTTCAATCAAAATTTCACCATTCTTGTCCCTTATGGCATTACATCTTGCGCTCCGTTCCTTGAAGTGGTTCCTCACAATCCTGTAGGCATCTTCCACCTTTCCAAGTGCAAGGTTGTTTTGTACATCTTCGCATAGATTCTTCACCCACATCTCTCTAGCTTTCCTTGCTTTACGACTTATTTCGTTCCTTATTCTTTTGTAGCAAAGCTGCCCTTCTCAGTTTTAGCATTCTTGTACTTTCTTCTTTTTTCAATCAAGTCTAAGACTTCTTCTGTGATCCATGGCTTCTTCTTGGCAACTTTTCTTCTTCCAAGAACTTCTTTTGCGGCTTCCTGTAGTCCACATTTAATGTTTTCCCAACGCTCTTCCACTGATTTCTCATTCAGGTCTTCTCCTATGTTGTTTTCCACTGCTTTTTGAAATGCCTGCTGATGTTGTGCCTCCTTCAGGTTGTCTACTTGCCATGTGTTCTTCACAGTCTTCTTCGATTTCTTGAATTTTAGATGGCATTTCATCATCACTAAATTATGGTCACTGTCCATGTCTGCCCCAGGTTAGCTTTTGCAGTCCTTCACTTGGTTTCTAAATCTCTGCTTCACTAAAATGTAGTCTATTTGACATCTTCTTCGGTCTCCTGACATTTTCCATGTGTATCTTCTCCGGTTGTGATTTTTAAACAATGTGTTAGCGACCACTAACTTATGTTGTGTGCAGAACTCCGTCAGTCTTTCTCCTCTTTCGTTTCGGATTCCCAATCCGTATTTTCCAGTTATTCTTCCATCTTGACCTTCGCCGACGATGGCTTTCCGATCTCCTAAAATAATTAGGTTTTCTTCTCCATTTACCTGTATTATAACTTCCGTGATATCTTCGTAGACGTCTTCCACTTCCTCATCTTCATAGTCCGTTGTAGGCATGTAAACCTGAACCACTACGGTATCTACAGGTTTGGTTTCGATCTTCACCATTATTATCCTTTCATTGTACCGCAGGAAGCTCTTCACACGCATTCCGGCGCTCTTTCTTGAGTATGATCCCTACTCCAGCATTACCATTTAATGATCCCGTATGTATACCTAATCATGTAGCTTCCACACCAAAATCTCCTTCTTCTGGCCAATTCATTTCGCTGATTCCTAATACGTCGAGGTCCATTCTTTGCATTTCCACCTTCAGGTTCTCCAATCTTCCACAGGTCCGAAGCGATCTCACGTTCCATGTCCCTACCCTAAAAAGTTTATCACATTTGACTGATGTACTCTCTCGAGTACTCCCCGCCCGGAGATCCGAATGGGGGACTATTTTACCTCCGGAATATTTTAATCGAGAGGGTGCCATCACGTCTTGATTAGAAAGAAAAGAGTGGAGTAGCTGCGACTCCTCGGGATATTAATATGGTGGTTTCCCCTTGCCTTCCACATCGCAGTACTACAGCCGTTACAGTAAATGTTACCACACCTGTAGTGAGATGAGTGTCGCTGTACCGACCACTGTGGTCTCCAACTTCACTCATGTGAAGAAGAGCTGCTGCCCTCTCCGGGTGATGAGAAGCGTAATTATTGGCGGCCTCCCGTCGCCAAGTCACGGCATCTTCACAGCTTCTGTATTATTTAATGGCCTACCTTACCCAGGGATAGACCAATACCCCCTCGGAATGCCGTCACTTTTTGTCCACGACTGCTTATTCGTCGATTAAACTCGCTTATCTCGCAGCTAATCTCTATATCTAGAGGTCGACCCATCCACAACCCGGTGGACGCACTCGGTGGCTTTAAGCTCAGCCGGGAGATATTCATCATTACTGTACTATTTATAAATACCAGTTATCACTCCCTACGTCATAATCTCGCGATAAAACGAATTTCTACACCTAATACTAAGGGATGGATTAAGCAAGAAGGAAATAAACAGCTTAGTAGTCCTGAAAATAGTACATTCCACCACTAGGATAATATAATTACGGCTATAAATACACGATTGGAAGTAAGAAAATTCACTTATTTTGAACGTAAATTTGAATCACATGGTGGAGAATGTAAAAGCGGTGGTATATTTTAATATGAAGAGTTTTGCAATAGACGAACCGCCTGGAAAACTTCGCCAAACCAACTTTAATAATGATGGCTTGTGATGATGTCACTTTGTTTTCAATTATTTTTAATTGAAAAAAGTGCTACGAGGCTGATTAGTTGTCCTTTGTTATTAGTTTCCCATGGACGTGCACCGACCAGTTATCCATGGGGACGGGTCTAAGAACGATGACTTCAGACGAAATTCATAGAGAAATGGGAGGAATCTATTGGAGCTATTATAACCAATAATCATTTGTTATTATGTATACACTAGCCATCTAGCTGAATATGACCCTATTTCATAATATGTTTCAATGTAGTAGTCTTGTTGCATGTCAATAGTGCATATTTGGTGATCTTCACCCCCTGCCACATACCCTCGAGGTCTCTGTAGGATATTGCGTAAATGTAGATAACACTTGGAATGAGAAAGTGGGACATCTGCTTTGAATTGCTAATATAATGTCCTGATATTATAATTGATAATATAACTCTGGAGTATAAGGGTTTTTTTTTAGTATTAGAATATCGGTCAACAGCGCCAACCATTCGCGCAGCGGGAGTCATGCTCACCACGGGTAACAATAGCTCATGGTCTCCTTGCTCCTACCCCCTTCGCCCTTTATTAAACTCTCTCCTTTCATTCCAACTTTTCTTTCTTCACCAGAGCCCTTTCTACCCACGCATCCGTTGTTGTGGGAGGCATTCCCAAGCCTTAAACTCAATCCCCGTTAGACGCCGACAACTTATGGGGAGAAAATGAAGCTGCTGTAAGGAAGGGAAAGTTTTTTTTGTTCTCTCTCTCCCTCTTGAAGGGGAGGAAGCTCCATTCCCCTGGATTCCGCTGTTGATGTCTTTTTCTTCGGGTCCCCGTGACGTGTATCACGTGACTTCAGCGTGGCAAGAGGATGGGTAGCATGCCCCAGGCACCTCCTTCTTCTAGCTCAGCCCCAAGCCGATCCTCTCATGCTGCAGAGACGTGCTGCCCCCTGCGCCGCCCTTTACCTCCGCCCCCCTTCCTCTCCCCAAACCGATTTAGGGATTATCTGGCGGACACTGGGTGCGGAGACGGATTAGGGGGATCCAGAAGGGAGGGAGGAGAATAGATTGAATTGAGCGGAGGGCCTCGTTTTTTGCCGCGGATCAGGTTTACCTCGGTCGCCTGTGTCTCCTTTAATGCCTTCAATGCATCTTCAGGCATTTTTTTTCCTCTATAACGAAGCATTCTAAGATAGGAGAAGCTGGAGCAGAGAGTGCTTTTTGATCCTTTTTCTTCTCACTAGGTTGAGGATTGTAAAATAAAATATGCTGCATTCCTGGCGAATTTCTGGAGTTATGTTATGTCACAAATTTGGCGTATGATAGCTATGGTGTAATTGTTGATATAAAATCCTCCAAATGGGGATGTGGCAGATTCCTAGTCTCACGGGTTATGCAAGAGTAGTTCTTTATTGAATTGCTGCAGTTTAAGTTTCCTTTTACCCTATCCAGCATCTTTTATCCAGTTCTTTCATCGATTTTCCTTGTTCTTTCCAACTTCTTCTCTAAAAGCAGTTCCTTAAACGATGACGTAGAGTAAATTTTATTCCCGGGGACGCTTTAATTTAGAAATGCAGCACAGGAAATGAGTTCCGTTTTGAAAGCTCCTCAATTTAAATTTTTGGAATGAAAAATTTCATTTGATGCCATTGATGTCGTCTTCGCCTGGTGCAAACAAAACTGGGATTTGAAGGATTCAAAATCTTTGGGAGTTGATTTTCTGTCCTTTGGACCATTGGAAGTTTTGATGATGTATTTTATATTGAATCAGAGAAGCATAAATGTAATTATTTTCGAAAGAGTTTAAACCACCACTAAAATCACGGCAGTGGAGTTGAGTTTTGGGCTATTTCTAAGCTAATTGCACTGGAGTCTACTAATTTTTTTGGAATACTGATTATTACCGGAATTTTAATATTGTTCCTACTGGAAATCTGCTAAAAAACGTCATTGAATGACAGTCCCAACTACGAAAAATAAATGTGATGTTTTCTCATTGGCTCAATATCATTCTAAACCTTCTTTCTCGAGGACCCGAGAAATTGATTATAAGTAATATCTTCCACTAATGCTTTTTGCTACCTTTGTACGTGGTTTGATCAAGAGGTGTGGGCAATCACTCAATTACTTTTCCGCCGTCCTTAATTGGCATGCGATGACCGCGAATGTGAATGTCGTTGTGATCTTTGTGGGTTTCCCAATGAAAATAAAAGGTTGGAAATTTGATGTTTGGTAACAAGACAGGAATTTTATGCTCGAAAAGAAAAAAATCTGAAGCGCTATTGGTCTTAACAACTTCATGCAAACTCCGAACCCGACGACGCAAGAGGCTCTTGATCCTCGTGGTAGTGTGGGAGGGATGCGGAAAGATGGCGGGGAAGGGGGAGAGGGAATCCATTAACCCCCGACCATCTGTGTCGCCCCTTCAACCTCCTCCCTCTTTTCATTTGTGACCCAACGTTAAATTCGAGAGCATCTCTCGTTATTCTCCCTCACCGTTATCACGGGATGTGTTCCTCAAGAAGGGCGGAGGGAGGATGGAGTTTGCCTCGGACATTTTTTTAAGAGTAAAAAAAATACCAAAGACGTGTCTTTTGGAGGAAGGGCGGTTGGGTGGCGCTGTGAAAGAGGCCAGGAAGTAGGGTGCGAGAGTCATTGGGGAGGGAGAAGAGTGAAGAATGGATTGACGGCAGGGGGTGAGATTTCGAGACTGGAAAATGGAGAGGGAGGGAGGTTGGCGACGTCGAGGTTGGAGGATGGGGAGGGTTGGGTTCAGAACTCGGGCGTGGGGGTGTGTGTGTGCGTGTGCCTGTAAAGAAAGGACTCTCACGGAAGGGGTGAGAAAGGGAGGGAGGAGAAGGGGATGCGATTGGGATTTACTGCGGAGGGCGTGAACTGCCTCCCCCGGGGCGTTAACTTCCCATGGGGAGGTGATTGCTCGGCTGGAGGAGGGGGTTGAAGGTAAAGGGACGAATGGGAAGGGTGGGAAGGAAATCAGAAGGAGAAAGAGCGGATGTAAAAGAGATAGATGCTCTCTACGCGCACGTCTTCTCAAAGACGGGGTTTTAAGCGTTGGTAGGCTTGGGCGACTGCGTGATTTGGGTGGTGGGGACGCATGATGGTCATAATTTTGGCCCCCGAAGTAAGGGGCTTCTCGTTTCTGAAAATGGTGGAAATCAGTTTAAGTTCTTCATTTCAATTATTTTTTTCCGGTATTTGAGGATCAGATGATAAAATTCAAAGAATTATGAACCTGTTTTTGAACAATGTGAGGCGTACTGATTTTGTTTTTGACAATTTGTTTTGTTTGGCATTAACAGTCCATGTTCATCGGGTTGCTGCAGTGACTAGACTGGCCTCCCATCCCAATGACAGTGGTTCAAGTCCCGTCATTGTAGCTGTGCTTCTTGGCCCCTACTTTAGTGCTGCCAGAAAAGTTCTTCAGCCAGTAGTCCGTCTGTCAGATTGGACGTTAAACCTTCACTTTGTCACATTTGGTTGATAGAAATTGTATGCCAGCATCAGGTTTCTCTCCGCCCTTCTTTACTCTAATCAATTCAAACCTTTACCATATTTTTCCCACTTACCCTAAATAGCGTGAGCGATCTTAGATGACAGTCGACTCCGGCAAATGATAATGGCAACAGTATTCATAAAAATGGTTAAGCAATCATGCGAAAACATTATATTAGATGGGCTAGCTTAAAGTCCTTATACCAATATGCAAGTACTTATGCTATCCATTGACACACTTGTGTAGATGTACTATTGATCAAATTTACAGCTATTCGTATCCTTAGTTGTAAGAGGAAAGAAGGACATATTGAATTCGTCGGTTCGGCAGTATAATTCTCTATTTTTACTATCAAGGTCCAGGCTACCATGGAGTCTACCAAATGCCAAGTTTGAGCTTGCAAAATATTTCTACGTCATCAGTGAAAATATTGTCTTGGAATTTAGTTATCGGATTAAGTATAAATTTCAACCAAAAGTCAGATAATGATTCCCATTTTAGTTCATCTTAAAGACTATTTACGCTAACATAGTTATCATACCGCAGTAGATTGGGTGGAGGACAGTGGAGAAAAAACGATGATGAATCGGTTTAAATATCACTCACTTTGTCTATATAATACCCTGCAAGCCACCATAAACATATGTGGCAGGAGAAATCAATGTCTCGTCATCCTAAGCGTTAGGCAACATTTAAGCACTCACAAGGGCTCTCCTTTGTTTGGAATTTTTGTCAGATCTTGAATTTGTTTTACACTGCTTTTTGGCGCTTTAGTGCTTTGTGCAACCAAAACACTTGTTTCCTTGACTTGAAATGCTTCTCATTGGCCAATTTGATGTTAAATAGGTTAGAATTTGATATTCACCAAGTATAACACAAAATTCAATGACACAAGTCCAGGTGAAGCTGACCCTTTTTTATCACAGAAACACTTCCTCTTTTACGATGAACTCTATGCACAGGAAACTACCGCATGGAAGTTAAACTCGTACTGAGTGCCTGGAAAGGACTAAATATGGAACTGTGCGGAGAGCCAATCAGTGTTACCAAATTACCTGCAGTGTTGCCATTCTCATTACTTTTCTGACAATCCTCGTAGATGCCCCTGCCATACACCCTCGCGATCATTACACAGTATTACACAGAGGTGTGGTAAAGGTAAGGGGACGCGGCGTACAAAGCTGAGGATGGCTGGAGAACCATTCACTGCCGAACGTAGCGCCCACTTCAACTGTGTGTCACGCGCGTTGCGTTGCGCTGGCAACGCCTTCGAAATTCTCATCAAGGAGCACCAATATTAGGTGTTCAGCGTACAGACGGTCGACGCCTCGCATTCGTACCTTAGTCTGGGCTATGCTGCCGGGTATGATGGCACGTTGGCTGTAATGCAGCCAGATGATTTAAGTGAGGTAAGGCCAAATGATACAGCCTCCATAGTTTTATCGTTAGCCATTTTTTGCACGAACTGAAGTGAAATCAACAACATGTTTTGTCTCATTATCGCTCAAGCATCTCTGTATTTTTCTTCCAAATGAACGTTTTATTATTTTGTTGATATAAAATAAAAATTATTTATCAATAAATTTTCTATGATAGCCCATCATATTTATTGAGATATGAAAGTATTCAATTCCAGATTAATTCAAACTCTAGTTCATATTATAGGTAGTATTTTTACTCTTGAAAATTTATCTAATAGAAATAAGCACGTGTAATATTTATTTTCTTAACATTCTTAATATATTGCTATCAAATTTGTCACTTTCCACGTTGGTAACATCCTCTGCTGTAGATCTCTTCAGCGTATGGGTGGGATAATTAACGAAGAGAATTCTGTTTATTTTCATTTGTTGTGAATGCCCGAAGACCACGCATGAGGTGCGTTGAGAAAGAAGTGTATGGTGCATAAGAGTTGCGCTAATATAAAGAAATTGGCCGACCTTAGTAGAAAGCGAGATCAAACCAATCTGGCTATGACAGATATAAATGATGACCATGATGACCTATATTCTAAGATATAGAATTGCCGGGGATGAACACGACGATCAGTGCCAAGGCGACACTGAGGCGAATTACAGGGAATTAAACCCGAAGTTATAATTTTAACAGTGGAGGCAAAGGAACGTCCTCTGAGACGAGAATTGATGTAGGTAATGATCATGATAAGAAAAAATATTGTTAGGAAAAGTAATATTTTTTAGCTGGTACTTATAGTAACGAACTGGAATGCTGGATGGCCACATCCGATGATATATTGAAGGCCCCAATTAGCACAAAATTGCCATTGGTGTAAGACGATGTTGGAACGTGTTTCAACATCATCAGGTTACACGTTATATCAAACAAATTGGTATAATTGGAACAAATGTAAAGGGTGTGTAACGTCAACTAGCTGGAAACTGGAAAATATATAAATTGCGTAGGTGTTTAGAGTAAAGATTTCGCATTTGACGGATTTGACATAATATGCATTGGTAGCTTCATTCACGTCAATAGCTGATATAAAGTGTAATAGCATTTATGCTTTTTTCATCGATATGGAATTTATTTACCAACTTACACAATAATATAACATTATAGTAACCTGATGATGTCAACCGTTCGACGAAACCGGCCGTTTTGTGAATTTATTCCTGCCGAATACAAAGTTTTTCCATGTTATAATTACAGTTTTATCACGTCACATGTGTGGCCCAAAAGTACACAAACTGAAATTCCGTCTGATTTAATACGCCATAAAGTGGAAAAAGTTGCCGAGATAACGTTTTCCAGCATTTTTATCTACATCTACGCTATAACCTGCAAGCCCACGCGAGAGTGAATGGCAAGGGGTGAAGATTGCCAAACGTGTACTATTGAAATGCAACTACGCTACTACAAGGAATTCAGATATACATATGTACAGACATCTGTTTTAGGCAACAATTAACATTGTAACAAAGTACGATTGCTACCAACAACTCCGTATGATTTTTCCCATGCCTGAAATCCATCTTCTTCTCTATCTTCATAAGCCCCCAGGCTGTGTAGTGCAAGCGGATATTGAGCAAAATGGAGCGTAATACTCTGTCAGCCATTTATCCTAATCTGATTTACGAATGGCTTCAACTTCAAGCCCTTTCCCAAAATATTTGCTAGGAAATATCGTCTCATAAAATTCGCCTACCACCGGGCACAAGAGGTCTTTTATCTGCAAGGGAAGACACCCAAATTTTCCTGTGCTGTTTCGCTTCCCCCGCTAAGGAAAGAGAGGTGAGCCACATGCAAAAATACAGCCATACTTTGGTACACGGATCGTACAGGGCATTTTTGGGATGTCCACTTAGACAGGAATTACATCCTGGGCGACGCGGCGTGGGTGGAGAGGGTCTCCGGGTTGAAAGTATAGGGTCACTTGGCGGGCACACGGCACATTTCGCCAGCGACCAACCTCGCATGAATATGCATCAGCGGTCTGGGGAAGAAGACCGCGCTGTTCTCTTCCCCTCTGGGGACACGTGCTCCCCGAACATTTCACCCCCTTCTCAGTCACCTGTTCCATTCCCCTACACTACACCTCCTCCCCTCCCCAAAGGGACGGCTATTCCAACGGCTCCCAAGCGCCCACCTAAAGAAGCGGTAAATGGTGCCCCGCGTAAGTGGTGCGGGAAGGAGGATAAAGTGGAGCAGGCAAAGGGACAGCACGTCCTCTGAGACGAATGTTGGTGACCTCAAGGGTGACCGGTGCAGAGCCCTAGTCAAAACCGTCCAGGGGTTTATTCCACTCGGGAGAATTCAACTTTGAGGTGAAGGAGTCAGACAAGAGGAAGAACAAGAGGAGACGGAAATGTAGAAGGGAGATTTCGAGGGCCACTTCTGGACTACTATCAATACATCTGCATAATACCCTGCAAGCCACCATAAAGGTGTGTGGCAGGGGTCTATTTACACCACACATGCGTTTCATATAAAACCTGATAAGTGGTTGTACTATATTCCAGCCGAAAGAACACATTTAAAAATGATTTACGTAGAAAAGTATGCACAAACATGCAGCTGGGTTATCTTAAAGTCCTTGCACCAACGTGCAACTACCTACCCTATTCATTGATACACTTGTATGTACAATATTGAATAAATTTACAACTATTTATATTCTTAATTTTTCGAGGAAAGAGGGGCATTTTAAATATATCGGTTTACGAACCAATTTCCTAAATTTCATGTTCATGGTCTAGTCTACCTTAGTAAATTGGAGTTTGCAAAATGTTTTTTACGTCGTTAGTAAATATTTTGCCTGGGAATTTACTTAAGAGATTAAGTTGGTTTTTCAATCTACGGGCTGATAATAGGTCCCATTTCAGTTTAATTAATGATTATGGGGTAGCTATACTCTCTATTCATATTGTTGGGCATCTTGGAAATTTCAATTGTTTCCCTTATAATTCTAGGGAAATAGCGCTTTTCCATCGTGAGGATTTTAGGTTCCATTAATTTCACGGAGTGGTTAGGTTCAATCGAAACGTGCTTTGCCATGGCCGAGTTCCCCTCTTGTCTGTTTTTGAGGGCCCGTGAATGTTCCTTGGTTCGGCATTGCACAGCTCTCTTTGCTTGCCCTGCGTGTGATTTTTCACAGCTACAGAGAACCTCGTAAACACCTTCGTGGATTCCGGGTGGGAGGCGATCCTTCGCTCTGATGAGAGACTGGATAATTCATTGTCGCATCCGAATCTATTTTGGATGCTGTGTTTCGTGAGAACTTGCGATATTTTCTACGTGGTTCCTCCGATGAAAGGGATGAAGGCACGTGCGACAGGATTTAAAATGTTGGATTTATCGCTCTGTTGGTCCAACCGAAAAACTGTTTTTTGGACTGTGGCTTTATCATATCCATTCTTTCTTAGGGCAGCAAGAAGATGTTTCTCCTCTTCAGAAAGCGATTGTTGGTCGGAAATAGCTCAAGCTCGGTGAACACAGAACTCTGTTGCCTCATTACTCTGTGAATTTAATGGAAACAAATATTATCGCGAGGAAAAAGCGCTATTTCCCTATAATTATAACGGAAGCAATTGAAATTTCCAAGAGACCCAACAATATGAATAAAGAGTTTAGCTACCCCCTCTCTAACACGTGGAAACGAGTATTCACATAAACATCAACAATCAATCAGCGAGAAGCGGCCACTTGCGAGTACGTATAAATAAACCTCAACTGCGAAGCATCTTCCACTTGGACATCGGCTTCGGACCTTATCCTATCCCCATCCCTTCCATTCCTATCCTTATACCTTTCCTCCCGGTCTGAAGCGCCTATTAGTGCGGAAACAGACTTGAAAACACCCATAGATCTGATCTTTCACTTCACTGGGGACGCCCGCAGTAGAGTGGGTGAAACGTAGCCATTTTAGCAGAATGGTAATACGGAAGACTCCCGAATGCTTTCTACAATCATCGGAACTCCGCGAAAACCTTCGCCAGATATCTAATGGCCTGGTTAAGCTAGCATAAATATTATACCGTCCCTTTGCATATATTATTTATCTTCGCAATACACATTTCCCTATTTTAACCTATTACTTAAGGATGGCATATACTGGCAGTGTATTCAAAATAAGGCCTAAGAAGGGAAAAGTAGCTGATTTCTTGATTGATGAGTACGATTAGCTTGACAAATATATATTTTGTATGGTCGCGGCAATGATACATCAGCTCATTTTGCTGAATATGGAGAAACTTTGCCGTTGCTTTTGTGCATGTTTAAACTAAAAATCAACAATTTTATACTTCTTTAACTTAACCGAGAAGATGTATACTAAAAACTAATTGAAAAGGTAGGGTTGGAACGATATTATCAATGATGTTTTGCTCCATAAAAATTGTATTATCTATTTCTTACGCAACGAAAATAATAGGCAAATTAAATGGACTTAATATATTAAAATTCCAAAAGTAGGTTTGTCAAAGCCCCTGGTAGAATTAAAAGCAAGTGACGTGTGGGAGGAGTAGGTACTAAGGAAGCGAACTTTATTAATATGTTAGACTCCTATGCAGTATTTTGGACTTGTCTCTAACTAAGAGAGAGAGAGAAAGAGAGAGAATAGCCATTAAAATAAAATATTGCGGTGATGAAAGACGCAAAAATAACCATGTATCTCGATCACTAAAACTCGTATAAACGCCAGAAAATTCACATTGGTGGTGTCACGGTAGTAAATGAGCGAGGCTATTTGGGATATGGCGTTAGTTATATGAGCGTTCTATATCTAATTGATCATATCCTATAGAACCGATCCTAACGAAGGAATTGATCGGTTTCCATTTGAAAAATACTTTCTGCTTCCGGAATTCGAACCCAAACCCTCTCGGTGAGAGGCCAGTACTCTGGCCACTACACCAACTCAGCCCCTCTCTCCACGAATAATATCATTATTTTCGATTATCCATTTTATTCCGCATGAATAAAATTTTCTTCCTTGATCCTTTATCAATTACGTGTTGATTCGTTTCTCATCCTCAGGATACTGGTACGAGCCATCAGTTACACGGTCCACGGCCTCATCCCAGCATCTTGCGTTTTTGCTGACCGATATAACAGGGAGGAAGTGGTGCGCTCTCTCGGCAAGGAAGTTAACCTAAATCCACCGCTCACCCTGGGGCAACTGCCAGACACTCCGGAGGAGCTCCTCAAGTTGGACCAGGTGAGTAAAGTCCCCGCTCCACGCAATCACAAACTGCATTCCTGTTACCAATCTCTTCTGGTAACATTTACATGATATACATGGTTGTTATTACTTTTCCTTGAATCAATGTGTTTTAATTTTCTCTTCAAGATACCTTTAAGGGTATTATGTTGGTTTGAAGACATTTAAGAGCGGAAACTTAATTTCCAAATTAGCGATAGTTAATTATCCGGGAAAATTAAATCCACCATTTTTATCTCGTTCAAACGAACAAATCACCTGATGAAAAGCAGTCTTTGTACGGAGGGAAAATCCATCTTAAGTTTACCCGAGTTCATTAGGCGTTAGCTTTAGCCGTTTAATTTCGCCATTTATTTTTTGTGACAGCGAGTGATCAACGAATGCTTATCATTTTCCAACTTCTTATTGGTATTTGTAAAAGGAATGACCTGCCTTCGTCTATTTCTTTTATATGTAAGACACCATACTTTTTGCTAATTCATTCGGAAACTGTTTAGATATTTAGATGCAAATGGCATGTAATAAATTGCAACCTACGCAGTGCTTAAGAAATATATTTTGTTACTGATAACATATCGTTTAAATACCGAAAATGTTATAATTTAAAACTATAACTTTGTAATTCCACAAACCCAATTGAGAAACGACCTCAGTTTCGACGTTCAACGACATAGTCAGTGTTTCATTCAAATATGATTGCATAATGAGTATTACATAACGTAACGCCTGCAGCCACCAAATATATCGAAAAATATGAATAAAATGAGTGACAGTCATATCAAATAATGAGTACCATGGAGATTTTACTTCTCAGAAAAGGACCAATCAGAGCAATATTTTATGGTTATTTAATTAATAGTTCTCACTAACCGTCCTCTGGAAGCATACTCCTCATGGACACATATAATGTTGTTATTGTCTGCTAAATGGTGAATCACCATCTTTATCCGTGTTTTTGGTGTGGTTTTTATTGAATTTAAGTAAATATTAGTTCATTTATCATATCATTCTACCATTCATTTGTAAATAAATCGCAATTACTCTCAGATATGGATACGAGCCTGTAATTGCGATACCTGAACTGAATAGGTCTTAATTCATCCTACGCAGGTATAATAATGTAGAAGATAAGTCTGCTGCTACATTTATATTAACGACATTTAAAACCGAAAGGATCCAAAAATGTGCCAGTACTTTCCTGCCTTATTGTTTGTCTTTTTTCAGCCACGGAGGAGAAGGAAAATTTATGATTTAACTACACTCTAGACTCATATCAATTATTCTTTCCTCTTAAATGTATGAAGTTTTCCTAATACTACTATGGTCAGTTCTACGAGTTCAAATACTGGCAGAATTAAAGGAAAATAAATAAATGTATATGTATGGTTCATGTTTTCCCCATTTCATCGACTCATGTTTTCTCCATTTCAACAACTAAAATTTAAAACGGATGAATAAGAAGAAAAATCTAATGTAAAATTAAAAGTAAAAATCAACAGGTTATTGATTTCTTTCTTCTCATCATTATTGTTTATATTTATTCAACGTTTCGTAGCCATGTTTTGGATAGAAGTTATCGTTTAATCAATGACATTTATTCCTGTTTCCAAGACGTGCCAGACGTGACCCCTGTCCTCACGTTATTCCTTATTTTAACTACCCTTCTTTCATTTATTTATCTTTTCCTTTCTCATTACTTTTTATGTATCTAAGTATCTTTCCTTGAATGATAAGAGAAACTCGGTGAATCGTTTCAAACTATTCCGGTGCAAACCTCGTATCTCCACTCTCGTACTGCCTATATATTTAACATTTATTGCTTCAGAATGCCAAACTGTAGCGTATCACCATGGTAACGAGGCGAAACCTCCCCTAAGTTTTATCGCTCCTCAAATTGCCGTCGGACTCGAAAAGCCCAAGCACCCTGGGAATTGAATGGGACGACATTTCGCTTCTCCCTGCTCCCACGGGAACTAACACACATAATTGATTTTCTGATGAGGTCTTTTAAAATATCATTCTTAGGAATGATTTTTTCGAGCGTACTCAGTATCGAAATGAACATGCATATCTGAAATACTAAATCCACCACATAATAATGAAAATTAATGTTCAGTGCATGGAGTCATTTAAAAAAATATTGTTATCAACTTACTTTTTCCCAAGTACCAATAGGTTATCATTAATGAATTTTATAATGGCACGTAAACAACTTGTCCATCAATCAAACTCGTAAGTCGTAGTGAATTCCATGTAAAAACTAACGCAGGCATATTTTAGCTGAGGCTCAGCTACAGTAAATTAATTCTGGAAATTAAAATACTTAATGAATGAAAATGGACTGAATTTAAACTTGTAAAGTTTAGCATGCCTCAATACGTGTACCTACTTGAGAATTTTACTGTTATTAACTTCAGTTTCAGATCTTGGCAGAAAAAAATGTTTCCTCGTTTTGTGTAACTTTATGAAAAGTAACTATTAATTGATAGGGACACTAGTTAGGGGTGTTCACATCCTGAGACTTTTATTCAGAAAAATATTTGGTGATCATCAACATCTTGCAGGACAAAAACCGTGCATTATGAAAAATATAAACCATGGCCTAAATATGTATTCCCAGTGGGGAGAGACCATGCAAAAGACATTCAGGAACTAATTCAAAAGTAGTCCACCACTGAACTATCCTGAGCATACATCCATAGAATGTTCAAGTGTGAACTATTCATTTGAAACTGTTCATAGATCGTTCATTGAATGTTCAAGTGTGAACTATTGATTTGAGGCTGTTCATAGATCGTTCATTTCCAGTCCACCAAGTATTATTCAAATAACACCCATGCTAGGTTAACCTCAAATGGCAATTTAAGAACACTTCAGTCATATTACATATATCGGTTAGGCATGAAAAATTGTAGTAAAGCCACTGCAGGGTAATACATTAGTAATATTTGAAAATTGTGAGCATTAACGATGTCTATCTATTTACTCACCGCAGTGAATTAATAGGCTATGTTCAATTGGAACGTATCAGCACCTTGCCGGGTCTGCTTCGGACCTTATCCTATCCCCATCCCTTCCATTCCTATCCTTATACCTTTCCTCCCGGTCTGAAGCGCCTATTAGTGCGGAAACAGACTTGAAAACACCCATGACATGACAGTTCCTTCTACCCAACCCCCTTCCATTCCTATCCTTATACCATTCCTCCCGGTCTGAAGCGCCTATTAGTGCGGAAACAGACTTGAAAACACCCATGAGTGAGACTCAGACACCGAACTATCCCTTCCATCCCTATCCTTATACCTTTCCTCCCGGTCTGAAGCGCCTATTAGTGCGGAAACAGACTTGAAAACACCCATGAAAAGTGAGACTCAGATATTTCGATACAGCACGAGCTTCGGACCTTATCCTAACCCCATCCCTTCCATTCCTATCCTTATACCTTTCCTCCCGGTCTGAAGCGCCTATTAGTGCGGAAACAGACTTGAAAACACCCATAGTTAGTGAGACTCATCCTAGAGGCCCCCATCCCTTCCATTCCTATCCTTATACCTTTCCTCCCGGTCTGAAGCGCCTATTAGTGCGGAAACAGACTTGAAAACACCCATAAAAAGTTCTACAGAATTTATCTGGGCTCATTAATTTTAATTACAGGATTCTTTTAAGAATTAAGAAATTCTACAAGAAAATATCTTCTTATAATATACCCTCATGCTTCATATGTTATTCATTCAAAAACAGTTAAGCCGCAATTCATTCAAGTTAAACGTTCTTTGAACATTCTATGAAGTAATCCAATGAATGTTCTTTGCACTATCTGTGAGTGCCATTTGAACGTTCATTGAATGTCCTTCTTGAATAATCTTTGAACGTTCAAACAGTCTTGACTGAACGTTCTTTGAGCATCTTTTGGACAATTAATTCCCCACTGGGTTGTAGAATGAATATCCGTAAAATTAAGTGAAATGATTTTATATTCTTCATTATTCATTCACCATTCGATTCTTATTCTTTGAACAGGGGAAGGGACATGCATTAAGAAAGCGTCTTAATACGATGTATGCCAAAGTAGTATTATTTCTCATGCTGAGATATCAAGACATTCATCAGAAGTCAAGGGAGTATGTGTAGTTTTTTGCTGTGGTACATTTAATTTGTCGCTTTATTTAAATTCTTATTCTCGGAAATGTTTAGTGAAGCTAAATTGAACTACATCTTCAACTTCGCTACTTACAAAATGAAATATGATGCAATAACAGTCAATGGTTATTTTGTTATTGACTCTGATACTGTGCTCCAGCGTTCTCTCCAGGGAAACATTGAATATCTTAAAATTCTCACATTTTAATGAAGTTATTTCTGCTTTAAATTGATCCAAACTAAAAACATAACCATAACCCAAAGGCCATTCAAGGCGAGTCTGTGGAAAAGTTAGGTATCCCCGAAACGTAAGCTCCCTCCAGTTCAAGCATTTGGTTCTGCGGCATAGCAATGCAATGCAGAAGCATCCGATTGTTATTTTGTCACTGGAAAAAGGGGAAACTTTCCGCTTATTCTCTCAGATAAACTTTTGCAATAATGGTATCACATTTGCCACCCCTTCGTCTACTTCGGGTTTCTAATGAATTTTAATTATCATTCCCAGTATCTCGGATTGTTGGGACATTTTGGAGCCCTTAATGCTTTACTTTGTATTTAAACAGCATATAATCGCTAAGTAACCATTTATTCATTCACAGTAAATATCAAAGTGCTTTAGATAGCATATTTGAGTTTGGAGCCCTCGGTTAGCGTAGAGACATGCTTCTGGTGACGTTGAATGACTTTAAAGGCACAACCTGGAACACAAGATATATACTTTGTTTCACTTGTTTCAAAATTCAAAAAGTTTCCAAGATGGAAGAAAGAGGAAATCTTAACATTTATGTGCACTATAAAAAAAATAATATGCTTGCATTCTTTCCTTAAGCGGAATATAGTTATGCCACTCTCATAACTTTGTTATTCTACCACTGCGCTTTGGGAAAACAATTTTGGGGAGAGAAGATTATGGAATCTTCAAATCCTGCATAATAGGTATGCCCTGGCCTGTTTAGAATAGCAAAAGGCACAAGAACTTTCATTTCTTACTTTATGCAACCCCATTTTAGCTAAGCCTTCGGTATAGTATGACTTATGTGTATAGGATTTTTGGCTAAAAAGATTCAGCAGTGTTATTCGACATATTCAATTAGATTTCAGGATATGCTTTCCTGCAAAAAGGTTGTGTAAGGGATTAAGTCTAAATTTCAACCTGCGATCTGACAATTATTCCCAATTTAATTAATTTAATAGACTGGTTACGCTAATAAGGTTATCGTGCCGTCCCTTTACAAATCTTGCCGATCTTCGCTGCACACGTTCAAGTTTATTATTTAGACCGATTTCGTAGGGATCCCATTCAATGGCAGCATATTCCAAATGAGGTCTAACAATGGAAAAGTAGCTGATTTCCTTCATGCTTCGCCCGTCAGTGGTTACTCGGCTGCCTAAATACTAATACTCTTTCACCTCCACAAACTTTTGCTTTTCTTGCGTTGGTCTTGGTCTCTTCTCTCCTACTTCTTACCTTAGAACGCTTTTTGTTGATCATTAGATGATATCAGGCAATTGTGTTTTCTACGTTAACCTTATTCTTTAAACGTCTAACCGTCTCCGACATGGCTGCTACGTCATCGGTGAATCGCAGCATGTCGAATGTTTCTCTCCGTGAATATTCACTCGTCTTGGATTTCATTGGTGGCTTTCTCGGTTTAGACATTGAAAAATACGGGAGGGAGTGCACAACTTTGCCACAATCCTTTCTTCATTATTTATACTCTTCTAATCTTCTTCTATTTCATATTAGTCACTTGGTTTTTATAGAAACTGGGTAATTTTGCTATTACTATATGGCATTTAAATTTTATTCAGAGAATTGATCTTCTATCTACATGACAAGGGTCTTCTCAAAGTCAAATCAATTATGATCTCAAATTCTGTTTGCAGGTAATAAATAGATAGGATTGCTTTCATAACTCTGTTTGCGAAGTATATTTTAGTACCACTAGCGCAATTAAATGTTTAAGACCATAGTTATATATATGTTCATATTGAATATTAGCATATTAGCTGTTTTTATACATTATATCGCATTAACATGTTTTGAATCTTATACAAAAAAGCCCGGTTTCCGCATTCCTTTCAGTTCGTGCACAACTCATTACATGTATTATTAAAAAACTACGGATATTAATAACGCAAGTTAATTCAAAATTTCATTTACATTCAATGAATATTTATTTTTAAGGGGTAGATGTGATGAGAAATAAAGCCTATTTCTCTGTGCAAACTATGTGGTTAAAACTAGTTTGCTTAGACATAAAGATAGACTCGTTGAGAACTTGTAGTCATCGAATGCTGGCATCCCCTTCTTCAAGGAATATATGATTTTTTTCCCATGTCAAGTTAAAAGGAATTTAGATCATGTACAGGACTAGTAAGATGGCAGATGCAGGCACACTTTATCTCTTTGTAAGGGCTTCATTCAATATTTTTTTGCATTTTATTCACCTCACTCATTAGCGAGGCTTACGCACCATTCTCATTAGTGAGGTCCAATATTCTAAGAGCTCAAAAGCATTGAAGCAGTACAATCAGGAATCAGCTTTATTTTTATGATTTACTGTGTGTTATGACTCTATATGTACATTAAATACCAAAGCGGCAAAATCTAACTTGTGAAATGGGATCGGATGTAAAATTAATTTAACGTCATTCTAGATAATGCTCTTTTTTATTCCAATCTCACATCAGAAATCAAGGGAGTATGTGTAGTTTTTTGCTGTGGTACATTTGATTTATCACGTTATTTAAATTCTTATGCTTGGAACTGTTTAGTAAAGCTAAATTGAACTACATCTTCAACTTCGCCACTTACAAAATGAAATATGATGCAATAACAGTCAATGGTTATTTTGTTATTGGCTCTAATACTGTGCTCCAGCGTTCTCAGGGAAATATTGAATATCTTAAAATTCTCACGTTTAATGAAGTTATTTCTGCTTGAAATGATCCAGTCTTATTTTATGATTTACCGTGTGCTATGGCTCTATACGTTAAATACCAAAGCGGTAAAAAATCTAACTTGTAAAACGGGATCGGATGTAAAATTAATTTAAAGTAATTCCAGATAATGCTCTATTTTATTCCCATCTCACATCCTTAAAATAGCATCCCAGCTGGAGTATATGACCACAAGGACCTGCATCGACTAAAACTCAAAACGAAAATGGGCCGTGTTTATGTCACGGAAAGAAAGAGATGCAGATGCAAGAGGAAAGGGAAGGAGAGGCTGCATAATTTGTCGCTTAAGTGTCCACTCCATCACCGCCTTCACGGAAGGCAACAGGTGCAGAGGAAGGTTTTAAGGGAGTAGCTTGGGGTGAAGAATCTGCTGGAAGTTGGCGAGGGTGAGGGATGGAATAAGGCTTTTAAGAGAAGCGGTACAAGGACCATGTGGCCGAGTCTAGATAAGAATAGCGAAAGGTCTGGGTGAGGCGAAGTGGAAGGATTTAAGGCAACCGCCACTATCGTAAGCTGGCGTCCTGTTGAAGGGCCTGCGGCCGTTAATTGCTGGATACTGCGGCAGAGTGAGCAACACTGCTATAATACTTTGGAGAATACGGTCTCAGGGAAGTTTGGACAGACTGGAACAAGAAGGAAGTGTGTGTGAAGAATGGAATAAGAAATAATTGATTTAGACTGGAGACCATTGGGGATAAAAAAATAAGAATTTGATGTTTGTGTTCTCTGTTTTCATTGACCTCATTTTCGTTATATTGCTAAAAATGGGTGCAATAAAAAAATTAATTCATTTCTTCATCCATCGCTGGAATCTCACTTAAACATAGTTTTCCAAACAATTTCAAGAAAATATTTCATAGATTTAAGTGAACTTGTAAAATTTATCGCTTAGCTATAATTCTGTCTTATTTCATTTTTGAAGGGTAAGCAAATATATTTGTCTAGAGGTTACATAGAACCTATCCCGCTATGTGTTAGTTTGAGGTAGTAGGTGGCGTTGCAAGTGACGTTGCTCTGTTCCCTAGTTAAGTAATTATTAAAAGTGAAGTCGGTAGTGTGGTTGTTGATAATATGACTGCTTACTCGTTTGTTGCGCATGCGTGGTGTAGAGTCAGCACAATATTAGCGGTGAATTTCAGGGATCAATGTAGAACTTGGGCAGTGACACGTGGTTCACGCAATTTAATTTGATGATATAACTTAATATATGAATCACAATAGTAGAATTTTCTGCAAATAATTCCAACGAGGTTTTAGAGGAAAGTTCGCGATTCTTAAATTTGTTAACAGAGAAAAAATATTACGCATTGCTAAAAATTAATGAATAAATTTTTACTTTAATAAATAATGATCGTTTTTTCAAGTTGATTGCAGCTATATTATCTATTCTCATGTCCCTTTTATGCACCAGATTCATTGAAGTAAGTTGTATTTAAATTCTGACAAATTCTCAAGACTTGTCGTGGTTTAACAATTAATTCCAAAAATCTTTTTTCATATTACCTTCATTTCATAGCCTCAATTATATTTTACCTTCTCATTAATGTTATATAATAATGTTTAAAGGAGAATATTTTATTTTGGTTCACGGAAGGATGACCATGTAAAAAAAAGCCATAGTGCTCCGGGAGAAAATTGCGTTTGTCAAGCCTCAATGATCTCTAATGCGTATTTGGTGTTCACCCCTAGCAGCCGAGGCCACATTTGAGGACAGAGGCGACTATTTTTCCACCCCGTTGCCCCTAATTAAATCGCGCCATCACCGGTACCACTACGCTCACGCGATCTTCCGAAATTATAAATTTCTCCTCGGTTTGAGATGCGGCCAGTGCAAACACCTAGCGTGTGCCCCCCTCGGCGTGGTGGTTTATTAAAATGAAAGCGTGGATTTCCCATCCCTAATGGGGTGCACTTAAACTGACTTTCCCAAATGGAGGAAGCATTACTCTTCGTATCCAAAGCTCACTGAATTTCGGAAGTAGATTGTAGCTCTCCGGCCGCAGCGAACCGCTGTAAGTTAGTATCTCCCGGACTTTTTAGGGGGAACCTTGTGGTGGGGACCTTACTTGAGTGTACGTCAAGTGAGAAGTTTTCGGCAGAAAATGATGGTAATTGTACGATAAATAACTCCAATTTTGCAGGTTGTCCATACTGTTGGACCGCTATCCTTAAAAGCGAAAACATTACATCCATCAACCCTTTACTTGTGAGGGTAACCGAGTGGGAATAATTTTAAAAGCCTAAATTGGCTAATCCGAACGCTCCCAAACTTTCCAAACAATTCATTTTCCTGTCCCTATCTGTAATTTAATTTATCGATGCCAATAATGAACAGGAACTATTCAAATATTACCATGATGTAATGACCATAATGAAACGGTCGTCGATGAAAACAGCTACTAAAAGCGAATTCATTATGATTTATGGTCGAATTCTCAAGAATTAGTCCCAATGAGAATAAAGGAAACGTTGCGTGTATCTGAATATGCATCTTAAAATAACGTTTGTGAATCTACTATTTCAGCAGTAGCTTGCCTATTTAATTCAGTAACCAATGGCATATCATCATCATCATCGGTAAACAATCCTAGGATTGGTTTGACGTAGTCCTCCTCTCAATTCTTCTATCGGCCAGCCTCTTCATATTAACGTAATTCTTCTTTTCCACACCCTTCAAAACCTATTCCATATATGTCATACGCGGTCTGCCTTTTCCTTTCTTCACGTTCACTTAACCCTTGACGGTTTTCTTCATCAGCCCTTGTCTTAAGGTGCGGCCGATTAAGTTGTTCTATCTTCTTTTTAGTTTTCAGCAGACTTCTCTTTTCTCCACTCTTCTTAGGACCTCCGCATTACTTACTCGGTCGATCCATTTAATATTCATCACTCTTCTGTAGCACCACATTTTGAATGCTTCCAGCCTTTTCTCCTCCGCAATTGTCACCGTCCATGCCTCACTGCCATAAATGAACATATTCCACATGTATCTTCTGATGAATTATTTCCTTACTTATATGCTTGTATTTCCAGATGTAAGTAGATTATTCTTTTGACAGAATGCCCTCTTTGCCTGAGCTATTCTACTAATTCTTTCTTACTTCGTCCATCGTTGTTTATTCGGCTTTATAGGTGACAGAACTTTTTCACCACTTCCAGTTTTTGTTTTCCTAGTTTAACGTTGGGTTTGGCCTCCTCTCTCTTACTGCACACCCATATCTTAGTCTTCTTCTTATTGGTCATCAGCTGATATCAGACCATTGTACTACTAGCCCATTGAAGATAAAGTGAACTGACCGATTAACAAATGAGGACATGCTGAGAAGAATGCGAGAAAAGAGAAGTCCGCTGAAAACTTCAATAAGAAAACAGAACAATGTAATCGGCCATATCTTAAAACACGATGGGCTGATGAAGTAAGCTTTCGACGGGAAAGTGAATGGAGAAAATGAAGGAAGGTCAAGTAACCAAGATCTTGCATGAGATGTATGGAGCAAGTAGGGAAGGATATGTAAGAGAACGATTCCGTTAATATGAAGAGGTTAGCCGAATCAAGTAGGGAGCTGCGTCAAACCTGTCTTAGGATTGTTCACCATGACTGTGAATGGCATGCTCATACTTTGAAACCTTGATAGCCATAAATTTTATCGTTCGGTAATCCCTGGAAATATTTTAGAAAACCATGGGATTAGAGCATTATTTTAGCTTTACCGTAATTTCTTTTGCTCCTATGAGCTTTTGTCCAATACATGATATCCTTGAATACTGGACCTACTGTCCTCCAAAATATTACGAGCACTCGAGTTTCACGGGTGTTGATGAAGTGACCTAAATAACTAAAGAAAATTTAATCATGAGATATTTTTGTCGTTTAATTCTACGTTAATTGTTATTTACATTAAGTTTCTTTATTTCTTTATTGTTAGTATTTCTTATTAAAGTTTGAATGCTAAAAATGACGAGTTTGTTACGTGTTTAATAACTACGCCGATATTAAAAACTTATTTTTCAAATATTCTACAGATTATTTAATGTAAATTATTACACAATATAAACCAGAATATTTTATGTGTTCTCTATACAATTCAGAATTTTATCCTCCCAAGATATTATATAGTATTCTTTTTTTAACAGAAGCGTTTTTCTCAACTCTGGGTGGTCGAACTAATGCTATTTAAATTGTGTTTCCATCATCAAAGTATCATTTTTTAGAAATGTGGAATCCTGAAATTTAAGGAAGATGCATAAAACACTCTTGTTTATATTGTACTAAAATTTGGATTAAATACTGTGAAAATGTTTTAGAAATAAATTTTTAAAAACTGCATAGTGTTGAACACGTAAAAATCCGTTGCATTTTCCATTCAAGCTCAAATGCAAAATATAAACATATATTAAGGAAAATTAAAGTACACAACAATTAATATAGAATTAGACGGAAAAATATGGTATGATTAAATTTTTTGTAGTTATTTTGGCTACTTCATGACTCTTCAAACCAGATTGCACATAATATTTTGGTCGTCAGTCGTTCACGATTCTCTCATGAAAGTAAATTCCCAAAAATAAGTTGGCTGGGAATAGCTTTATTCTCCTCCTAATGGTAATAGAGTTTGTTGACGTATTTATCTAACACAAGAATTGTCTCTGATTGCAGTATTTTACAGTAATAAACATATTTTTTATTCCACTTTAACTAAATATTGAAGTAGAGTTAGTACAAAAGCAACCATTTTTCGGGGGAATATAGGTACCCAGAGGCTAGCCTATTGTGTAATAGTGTAATAATTTTTCCATGCATATCATTCCGTCGATGAGAGATTTTCTTCAAAACAAAATTCTGCTGTCCGAAAGATCAATTCAGCAAGACTTAGAAGGCATGACTGAGCACGTAGAAGGTAGGTAGCGCAGAGTGTATAGAGAAGAAGGGGTACACCAAATGGGCACTTTCATTTACAATAGCTCATAAGATATATGATCAGGCATCAGAATGACTAAGAGATATGTACAAAAACTTGACTTTGGAAGATATTTCTTTTAGAGAGGGTGTAGCGGCAGTAATCAGAGCACGTTGAAGGCATATCACAAACCTGTACTAATACACTTCTTGACGATTATGTTCAAAAGGCTTCATATCTTAATGAAGCCATCATTTCCCTGTTTATGATTATGACACAATGTGAAGAGAACCATAATGTTGACCAATAACCCTGTGTACGATGATTAAGTCTAAATCTCAAATAAATGTTAGGAATGAATATCACAATTTCCACCAAGTCAAGCCTGAAACAGTAAAGTTTACTATCTTCATGGGTTTTTATTTCATTTCAATTTCCATTTAAGAAATGACCTACATAATTTCTCACAACGTTGATTTATTTCCCTTAGAACATCATAAAAAACAAGGAAACAAACATGGGTGAATTTGAAAGATGTACGTACACTGAACAATAGGAGGCAGCCGAAGTATTTCGTCGTTCAACCGCAAGCAATGAGGTGGCGGAAGAATAAATAAGGATGTCGATGTGTGGGTGGAAAGTTGATGATTTTAGGGAAGAGGGCCGGGCGTGTGGACGTGAAGATAATCTCGTTGCGTCCATCGGGAGAGAAGGGAGCACCTTAAATCTCTCGCTGTAAGATTTCCAGCGGGAGAAATTTCACGGGTAGGGGAGCGGTGGGAGGAAGGAGACGCCTCGTGAATCCGGGATGAGGAGGCTTCGATTTCCTCTCTCCCGTTTCTTCTTCCCTGGCGTCCGCCTTCCTTTCCGTCGTGAGAGAGAAATGCTCTCGTGGAGAGCGGCTGATGAGAGAGACGCGATCTAACCGATGCCAGTGGCCCATATGCTGTAGCTGCTGTTACTGTTGTTAACACTGGCGCTTTTTATCATATTAGTTTCATTAGCACTACCTTAGTGCACGTAACAGCAAGGTAATAGACATTTTTTTACAATATCTGTATCCTTCTTCTTATTCGGCCCCTGGTATTTCAAAAGCTATGATAATTTTAGGACATATTTACACACAGGGTCCAGAGTAGCGATTTGGGATAGATCGCGTTCCTAGTATTTTACTTCTCATTTACGCCCTCTTGCCTTGTTTAATTCGCCAACGTCCTCTGCTGCAGAGATGTCGGGGGATCGATTGGTGTGATGGCTATAGTATTTGCTTCTCATCCTGAGGGCTCTCGCTTGAATCCCAGCAATGGCAGAGATATTTCTGTGGAATCTTGGTCTCTTCTTGATGCTTCGTGGAGATCATACTGAGTTCAGCACTCCGACCGTTGCGTCGTGGAACGAAAAACTGTTAATCCCTTGGCTAATCTCGTTAAGAATGGATAAGCATAAACGTCAGGTGTTTCCTTGTCCTTCCTTCGTTCCCTGCAGGAAGGGCAGAGAAAATTCCCTCCTCTGACAAATTATACACCTATCATTTGCGGCATAAACTACAACATCTGTCGGTCACCCCCGTTAGAATAACTAATGATACATTTGGAAAGAATTGCTGGCCCTTTCTTCTGGAATCACATGGATGGGACTTAGAAAATTGACACTTTGCAACCCCAAAAGTCGAAAATCATGCGCGATTACAAAGCATCATTGTTCCAAGTCTAATATTAGATACTGCATAGATTATATTCAGACGAATGTGAGCTATTTATCAACTATCCACCATTATCATTTGACTAGTAACTGGAAATATATAGACTCTCCATTACATTTAGTCACCTAACCTCCTTTTTAATAACTTCAACAGCAATTCCTTCCGGCTTACAAGCATTCCGATTTCCCCACGTTTATTTCTTCTCTCTCCCATCGCATTCTTAGCCGGCGGCCATTGCGTTCAAAGCCTTTCAGTTCTTACCCTCGTGCTTTTCACTCCCGATACATTCTCTCTTTGGCTTGTTATATCTTCTTACTTCTCCCAACAGGCTACCAAGGAGGTAATGAGATTATCACAGGTAGAATTTATATTCCTATAATTTTTAATAATTTTTTAAAGAATTTATTCTTTTAGTGTACCTAATCTTAAACAATAAATGGCTATACATACGTCAAAAGATTTTTTCCGTACAAATGTTATGTATGTGAATGGGGTATGCAAGTTACCCCTGTTAGTACTGAACGTGCCTCGACAATTTTTATAAATGAGTCATTGATATTAGTCAGGAATGTATGATTATTCAACAAACGTTCATCAATAATGCGTATTTCGTCAAGTTATGGAAAATATTACATTTTAAAGGTTCTCTATATTTTTTGAATGTTTACAATTTAATTTTCCTGTAGATAGCTGCTAACTTTGGAATGGAATTTATATATTTCATAGAAATGAGCAAAATAAAATTTAAAATCATTTTTCATAAAATATTTAACAAATTACATTTTATGGTATAGCAGTGTGTATCGAGTTTGCGGAAAATTATATGAGTGACATAAATTCCACAGAAAAGTCATCGTAAATTTCGTGCAATAGTGGCTGATGTATGTAGCATAATGTTTTTCTTTTTAGGCATACCACAGAAATAAACTAAAAATCATGCATTGCTGGCAATATTGCGAGTAAAATGAGGTAAAAAAAGTACCAAACTCACCGTACTAAGTATTTTTACTGCTTTCTACGCTGCATATAGCTAAAAAAGCGTACTACCAGTTGTAGTAATTTGCAACAAAGACCACAGTCATCAGTGCCGCTGATAATCACGAATGTTTCACGTTTGAGCAACTTGAAGAAATGCAGCCATCACCTTCGCTCAGAAATACACAGGATGAGATACACACCACTCGGAATTAAAATGTCATCAGTTCGTTGAACTCGTTTCAATGTATTTCTAAGTTTTAACACTTTAGTTCACTAAATTCAAGGTTGCAATACAGGAGAATTTTTCCAATCATCTTCGAATTAATGGAAACAATTGAGTATTTCTCATTGAATATGAAGCGTATTTGCAACAATTTTGTGCAGCTCTCATCAATTCCAGAATATGATATTTCACTAAACATTGATCTTTTTGGGCTGAGCGGCAACTGAGTAACGCAGAATGAAGAGGAAATATTTAAATAACTGTGACTGGAATACTCTGCTAATTTACCTATTGATATGATTTTCTTTTGCTGCCGAAATTTTCTACATACCTGTAAAATGCGGGTACTTCTGCGATGTCCATGCGGCATCACCTTTTTCCGAATTTACACCTACATGCGCATAAAACCCGCCAGAATATTACGCATATGTATATAAAGGGTAATGTATAAATGATAGGGAAAAGGTTGAAGATCATCAAACATGGCATGCATGCAACCAAGAGCTACAATGCTACTACTTCGTGGAGATATATTAGATATGAGGTCGCTTGCAACTACATGGTTAGTTTAACAAAAATGGCTTATGAGTATATTGAATAATAATTTCCAAAATTTAATTACAACTACATTACAAAAATTATAGCTAATGGCAAGCAACTTCCAGTTTACAGCTTTCGGAGACTTTTATTCATTTTTAGATTATTAGCGTGTACATGATAATGAACTTTATAACCTTTTATAATCTACATGGTAATGAACTTTATAACCTTTTATGACCTACTGATTATAAAACCATTTATCTAAATATTTTTATATGTACAGCTTGTTCAGTGAAACTAAATCAAAGAGGACGAAGGCAGGTAAATAAAAGTTTGCGTCACCATCCGAGCTCGACAAATATTACTGAAGTTTTATTTAAGTTTGTACGCATTTATTTTTTATTTCCTCTGATGTTTTTTGCTGCTTTATATTCGTCCACAAATTTGAAGTTCAAGCGTATGATTTTGGCACAACAAACTGTTACCCTTTGGAGCCCGAAACTGGTAAAAGCAGAATTAAAAAATAACATAATGAACGAACGTGCTAGAGAGACAACAATTTACATTTATACGGTATGCCTTATAACGTATAATGCCCTTGAAATGTTTACAACTGATGAGTGACTAGCAGTTTTCAGGGGGTAATGTAATTTTAGGACATGTACTATGTAGCAAAATCTGGCACGCGCAAAAATGTATATATCAGCAATTTTCAGAGCTAAGCGGAGACGTGAAAAGTATTTGAGAGGATATTTTTGGACTTGGCGGAGCCATATTTGGGTCATATAGGGGGATTATAATTCAATACATATAATTATTATTAACTTCGTTGCATCTACTTCTTTCCGTTATACAATTCGAGTAAAGCTTTGCATTCACTAGCACACTCAGATCAACTAAAAAGGAAAGTTCAGCATTTTTGAATGAACTAGTCCTCCCATATTATCTCGTATTGGAAATAGATTCGGTAAGTTTCCATTATTTCCACGATTGTATGAATACTTCAACGGCAGCAGTAGAGGACTAGCCTTCAAAATCGGGTGCAAGAAAAATATATCACGTATGTGAAGAAAATGGAAAAACGAGAATGTGGGTTACAAGTTAAAAAAAAACAATTATCTAAATACATCGCGTAGAAAATGTAATCACAAAATGGAATTGGTATGATCATTTATAAGTATATGTGTTAAAAACTTCATCTTTTAAGTTCAAAAAATCCTCACTGTGCTTCAATGCTTGACTGAAAATATCACAAGTTACCTTCAAAATTTTTTTAATGTTTAATTAATAACATTTCTCTGTGTAATTTACCAAATAATGACAACCAATTTAAAAAATTTAAGATATCAATGATCAAATGTACAAAATAAAATTGATCAATTGAATCAATGATTTCATCAAACATATTTAAAGGGACCATTCAGTTCCTCTTCTTGGTTGGGGGAAGTTGTGAAAGAACTAGATAGAGGTGAGGTTTTCCATTTACATTTTCCAAGACTTAAAATTTCTTTAGCCAATTTTTTTTCATGCTCTACCACATTTAAAATCTCGATCCCATATTTTTAATTTCTCTAACTTCCCTACTTTTCAGGATTTTATTACTTTTGTCTCAAATGCAAAATATTCACATATTCGAACTGTATCTTACTTTTACCCTGAATTTTCTCCGGTCCCTTTTCTGACTTGGTAATTCTTTTATCTCCGAATTCAACTGGCTTAGTGAGGTCTGTCCATAGTTCTATTAACACTTCCATCCCTTGCCATGTCGCTGTAAAAGCGTTAGGGGATATACCTTGTCTCACTATTCTTTCTCTAGCACTTCTATCACTATATCTGTCACTACTCGTTCCACTTTACCGTTTGCTGCACTAATCCGATTCCGATTGAAATTTGTACATTTGCTTTACTTGATCTACTCGAGTTTAAATTGGTAATTGGCATTTATAGCAACCTAATAGCATGTCGAATGCTTTCTTCATATAGATACTCACCTCTGAGGCTAGAAACCTCAAAAATATAAACTCTACGCCTTTCATCGCTCGCTTCGATGAGTTACAATAGTGCTTTAGGTGCATAAATTTGAATAAACAATGCGATACATAATAAAATAATGGAATATGCAAATGTAAGATTACGTCCAAATTTTTCTTGCGTGATTGACAACTGATGGTTTCAAAAAATACCCGAATAGCTCTCTATTTTTTCCTCCTCAGTGAGTTTACAATCGTTATGAGACAAATTTGATACAGAATTACACCAACCAAGAGACGCGTGGGCGTGCATTAAAAGGATTTTATCTGTGATCAGGTAGACATTAATAGTTTTTAGTGATAACCAGTCTTTGAGTACGTATGCCTGAATTATTAACCCTCACTAAACCCTCAAGACATCACTAGAGTGGAGCCGTGTTTGGCTACGGCTCCAGTCCAAGGGCTCCTGTTTGACACGCCATTGGTGGATGCGTATCAGAGGTTATTTTTTATGGCTTTTGCTCTGTAGCTTTTTATTTCCCTTTCTTTGGCACCAATTCTCTGCTAGTTTGTGCAAATTCAAATGGTAGTATATTAACTTCTTTTAACAATTGGTTTCAATCATTTTTATTTATCATGGACAAATTCTTTCTCCATTTTAGAGTACCTATTACATCGCAGCATTTTCTTTGAAATTTAGGTCCTTGGAAAAGTTTTCGCTCTGATCATTCTAATACAGTGGTCTAAAGGGGCTGCAACATTCTGGTAAATCCCATTCTTTACCTTTCAGTCCTCATTGAAGCGTCCCGTAGACGGTCGTGGTAACCAGATTGGTAACGTGTCTGCTGGCAACATGAATACCATAGCTTCAGATTCCCACATAACGCAGGAGTGTTATATTTGTCTCAGATTTAGTAATCCAGGATTTACTACGTCAAATAAATTGAGCCGTTGTAGCAACTAAAACTGATTCTACACCTACTTGAAGTGACTCCCAATGCATCCTTGGCTTCAGTGTATCTCTTTGATGACCTGCCCTTCAATCTTCTAATGGCAAGCGGCATAACCATGTTACCTCTTTCATGCAATAAATAATTGATTTCAATAACATTTGTTCATCTAATTAATTACCCTTCTAGAGAAATTTTCTTCGGAAGAGTTTCCATGTTAGTATCTATTTACTTAAAGAAAAATATAACAATCTCATTAACCTTCAACAAGATGGGCCTCGTAATATTTTATTTCAGCATAGAATAAAGAAAAATAACAGTGAAAAATGAAGACATTGATATTAATTTGGTGTAATTAAGAAGAGAAAATTTCCTGCTTTTCTTTGCATTGAGTAATAATTCAGAGGGAGCGGGGCATATCTATTTCCATATTCCTTTTTAGCTAGGCTGTCTGCTTCCTTACAAATGCATATTGATCTGTGAAACAACATCTACACTTTGAGAGCTGACAGGAAGTGGACAGTTATAAATATAAAGCAGAGAATATATTTTGGCCCTTTTCCTGTTATTCATCGAATAACACAGCGATATTTTCTACCATCTCCCAATCCCTATATTAGCAACAGACTTTTGTCACCTTGCTGGTTCTGGGCATGAATTATGGTAACATTTTTACACCCTGCACCTATCGTAGTCATATTTCCTGGTGTGGATGCACCTCCTGCCACACACCCTCAAGGTGGCTTTCAGGGTATATCGTAGATATAGATAGATATAGTCATCAGTACTCATTAAGAAACTCACTGTCTACAGTAACTGTCAAAAAGTTTATCCTTCATTACTTACTATATTAGTCTTTAAGGTCCATGCCTATTAGCGGTTAGAGCGCTCTTCAACTGGCTCTCAGTCAATCTCATACAATATGTTTCCTATAAGATTCAACAATCATAGTACCACAGTTTGGCGATATATTTAGCAGTGAGATTGTGTAACAGGGCCATAATTTTTCTCCCTCCTTCTCACATTTTTACTTTCAAAAGTGAGCGTATCTTTTATCCGACCGTAAAACATTTTTTTTCTGTGCACACGCGAAAGCTGCACGGAGGGGATAAAAAGAATGAAAATTTGAGTTGTAAAAGTGGAGACAGGACCGAGCGGGATTAGTCCAGATGAGGTCACGCTAGCCGAATCCGCAGTTTCCCGAGCCGCACGAAGGTCACCCTCCTATATAAGCCAGTAGCTTTTGGCTCGTCCGGTGGGGGGCTCTGGAGAGCCACTGCCGGAGCGTGGAAGCGACTTCGCCTCCTGCCGAATATTTAAAGCCGCACCACGAATAATGCTAAGCATAGCGCTGAATCATACGAATTTCATGGCGCAGGTTTCAAAAGGGCGGACTTTTCTCACTTAGCGTCATAAAGAATGCTCCCCTGCCGCGAAAATGAGTTCGCTGGGGTACAAAGGAAGGGAGGAGAGAGCATTGCAGAAGGGATCCCAGCTTTAGGAAAACCCCTGATCACCCCGCCAACCCCTCGGCATCGACTTTCCTCGCTTTCCCCCTTCAGTCTCCCTTTCTCTCCCTTTCACTTCCGTTCTTCATCCATCTGCTTTCGCTCCGACTCCCTTCCCTGGCACGGTCGAGTTTAACTGGATCAACCTCCTTTGAGTTTCCATGGAGATTTGGGCTTAAAAGTTTCCGAGCGAAGTTTGGCTGCGTTCGATCCATTCGCCCATACATCTATCTATTCCGCCTCAATATCCTTCCTCTCCCTCGGCCGTTCCACGCCCTTCACCTCCCATGTCCTCCCTCCTCCAGGCCTCCAAACAATGCCTTATCGCTGGATGGTAACTTTTATGAATCCTCCAAGGATTAAGGAATCCCGCGGAAGGTTGAGCGAAAAGAGAGGTTTTTTGGGGCAGGGGTTCGCTGATTGGCTGACGACTGGAGTTTGTTGCGAGTTTCTCATTGGCTGAGGCATGAGTTTGGGGCTGGAGATAGGGAGAGGACGAAGGAGGAAAAGAAATGCAGAAGGTGTTTGATGCGATTTAACGTCCTCTCGTGGCAATAAGCAGCCTTTGCCATTTCGGCAATAGGGGTTTGGAGGACTTTTTCCCAGGATACGGATTTTGACGGAATCAATTGGGACGAGGGCATACTGGAGCCATATTTTTAATCAAAAAGTTTCTTTAGGTGTAAATTTAAGAGGACGTTTTAAGTGATGAAAGGGCTTCGCCTTTAGAATTCATTTCGGTTGATTAAGAGGCTGTAAGTTCCTGTAGTATCAAGCTAATGTTGCCTTCCGTATCCCTTTAAGTGAGCTCTGAAGATTAATTTTCCCTTCTCTCAAAGTATCGCGTCTACCATCTGATAATTTTCCATGAAAAATAGAATTCCAATTTAGTTCTTGAGGAAATTAGGACCAGTCTTACGCATTCCAATAATGGAATATGCAGAGTAATGAAACACGTAGCATCGTAAAACTGAAAGAGCTACCGTTTTCTTTTATTTATTCAATGATTTCATGCTTGAACTATCGACCTTATCCTGCACAATCTTTCGAGGGTGCAAATTAAATTCCGACACCATCCTCGAAGTATGATTATTTTGACAAATCCGTCCATGTTATCTAAAATATGGACTTATTTAAAATGATATGTACACTATTCACTTGATAACTCCTAATACTTTGTTGGACTTTATTATTACAGCTCGAGTGTATTTTCACTTTATTTTCTTTTAATTTGTTCAAAGAGGATGAAAATTATGACCAATATTTGATTTATTCTCAGTTATACTCAGATATCGTTGTTTTCTGCAACAATCCAATAAAAGCAAACTCACAACTAGTGCTTTCCAAGCAATCAGCCGTGAAAGATCAATAACGCCCAGGTCTGGCATCCTAAAGGTCGAAATTTTGAATCCACAGGGTAAGAACGTTGTGTTTGCCCTAGGATTAACATCTTAGGCTAGACGGTGCGATAAAATCCCAGCCGTTATAGACAAGTACGTACCAGTCAGCGAAATAAAGTTTCTTAATTAAACGTGGCTTTACTCTTAGTGTGAGGCTTAAATCTGCTCCCACCAGTCTCGTATTAGCATCTGAAATTGTGTCCAGAATTATTTCATGCAAAAGCATTAATTACGAACAAATATTGTGTTACTACCTTCTGAGGAGCAAATATCAGATACCATGGATTTTTTTACGATTCTGTCGCCATGTTTGCAAAAAGGATACATTTCCAGTGGAAGTGAAACGTCGAAATTCCGCACCGAAAGGGAGATTTTTGGGCACTATTTGGAATTTTGAAACAATAGTTTACTCTTCTCTCTGGAAATGAATTTCTCCCGATCTGATTTTCTGCTGGTTTAACATAGAAATTCGAGGGTATTTACGATATAACTCTCCTTTTAACTGGGAACGGAATATAATTTTCACCTAAATTTCAAGTGTATCACGTGGTTGATTACTAATGTATTACAAACATTACTAAAACATAACATATTACGTAGCGTAAAGTGACGCAAACTATTTTGTATCTGCCAAGTAAAAATGTCCATCCGTATTATCGCTTAAGTTGCCATCGTCCATCCGTGTCATTGATTTGAATTTGAGCAACCCATACAGTTATAGTTCCTTATTTATTGTTAATATTTTACAAATTTGATAATGAACACCATCCATCTGTTTTACAGTAACTTCACTGTACAAACTGAAAAATCGAGTCCCATTTCCAGGATTTTTTTATAATTTGCCTCTCAAAATGAGTTACTTGGAAATTAAGCACCCGAAGCAAAAATATTGTATCGAAGCTGCTCTCAACTGACGGCTATGACTCTCCGCCACCAAATATTGATGGAGCATTTTAAAGTGCCCTTGGTATGCAATGATGCCTAGTTAAGGGCATGCAACAGTTTGTACCCTGAAGCGGTCGCTCTAATTGACGTTGGTGGAACGCAGCAGAGGCAAATGGCATGTAAATATGTCATGATGGAGACCACGTGTCCAAAGCAATTTCACTCCAAAGGAAGTCCTCGGGTGTTAAAAGGTTAATGCAAGGGAAGGAAGGGGAAGAGGGAAGAGGAGGGTCTACGTTTCCTGACGGAGCAAACAGAGGGATGCTGTACTGCGCTAGCCATGACGCGCAAACTTTCCCAACGGTCACTCCGTCCCAAGTCATCCTTCATTCTGCGGGGAAAAGTCTGCCTCATTTTCCTCCGACAATTTTGCTACTAACAAAAATTACACATGTACACGTACATCTACGTAATACCCTGCGAGACACCACGAAGGTGTGTGGCAGGGGGTGAAGGTCACCAAACATGCTCTATTCACATGCAACTAGAATACTAGGATATACTAGATAATAGGGTATATGCAGCTAGAAGGTTAGTATCTATGCAATAAGAAAGGGATTATTGGTTATTATATTTCTCTAAGGTCCGAAATAATGACACTACACTCGTATTTTCCTCGTAAGAGACGAAAAAATACCTAGATATACATTCTTCAGTCCATAAAAAGTTATCATCCCTCTTTCTCAGTTTATTTATTCTAAAACTTTTGTTTACGCATTTTTTTCCTTTTCTAATGTGTATTACATCAAAATTAACCTTTTCTACCTCTTTTTTTGCTCGTAATTTTATATTAAATTTTCTGATAACACGACGAACAAATAATTTTCAAGAGTGTAAAACAGCGAGACGGTGAAGTATTAAAAACCCAACACTTAGGTATAATAATACTTGAACACATAATAATAATTGAAGGGGTGATCGGGGGTTTTGTGGAGCCCTCCCGGCACTTTAAATCCATTGCGCCATCCCACAGTTTACCTGCCCGCCACTTGCAGACAGGGAACAAGAGCACCGCGCTAGATGTATTGAGGAGGGTTACCCATCCAACCTCCCGGCCCGGGTCCATCGTAGCTTAACTTCGGTCATCTGACGGGAACTGGTGTTTCAACGTGGATCCTTACACATCACCATAGGTGGATGATACTTTAATTTCAATGCACAATTATATTCGGACAAGCTCAGAGAAAATCTACATTGTTTTCAAGTATTTTGACGAAAATTTTGAGATCTGTCAGAGCTATCGTTTATCGAGCTGCTTTCCTAAAATACAATACCATTGTTTGGCACTATAAATTCACGAAAAGCCTGTTTTAAAAGAACTGGTGAAATGGAAATATATTTTACTCTGATGAGATTGAATCATTGCAGATTTTTTTAATAATACAGAATCGGGAAAAAGATGTTTCAAATGTACTCGCTGATAACTGCACGGTCCTTCACGCTCTCGGAAATCGAAATTCTTGTTTTGAGTCAAAACAAAGATGCTTATGTCTACATAATATATTTTATCCCAGAATCTCACTGTCTCTTAAAGAGCTGGAGAAAAATCCATCAAATATTCAATATTATGACCATAAACCGCCGTCCTTGAAAAAGGGTGTCGTGGTTTTTGTGATTCTTAGACATTTTATCAGCTGGCGGAATATTTACTAAATGAAATTCACAATGGTGACTAGTGAATTCTAGTAACTGGAATGGAGTTTTTCATTTAACAACTAATTCTTTCAGTTAAATAACAATGAAATTCGTATTTTTCGCGCGATGTAACTTAAATAGCGACCGGGGTTCCAACTGGTCAATGCACTTCGGTCATCATTGCTTCGATTAAGACTGAAATGGCCACACTTAAAAGTACTCAACAAACGATTTGATAAATCTTGAAACGATTCAGTTGACTAGACAGTTTCAAGTAATTCTAGAGGTAACTAAGCTCATTCATTTCAGTTATTTTTGATTCCTTCTTTTTATAACTCGATTGATTCTCCCATCGAGATGTTAAAATATTCAACACAGCCCATTCCCACTAATTGGTGACCATCTCATTTTGTATTATAGTTTTCACGCACTCGTATGCTTATGATAGCATACGATTGCGTGCAAAAAGAAGTATATTGTATTTATGTATATTATATTTGGTATATGTAATTTCCAAATTCTTGCTACCTGCTCTCAACTGCTTTGCTGATTCTGGTGGGAACAAGACCCACAGTTTGGGCTAGTATATAATAGAATTAGATAATATGTTTTCAAAATGCACTGAATTGCCTCTTTAATCACTGTCCTTCATGGCTTTTTCATAGGGCTGCATTTTATTACATATTATATTTGTGATGAAAAATGACTGTGAGTCGTACACTCTACATAAAAATTTTAAATTTCACATCAAATTCCATAATTTTGGCTCTGTGGACACAAAACATAAAGAGGGAGAGCATTACACAAAAAACGGTACTTTAAAATTAAAAATGCTGACTTGTACGAAAATAAATCGAAATGATTAACCTTTATGAACTTCGTGAAGTAATTCAATTGGAAAAAACCAACCAATTGGCATTCAAGAATAAGAATCTTATTCTTAGATGAAATATCAGTGTATTGGAATTGTCTTGGAATATTATCACTTCAAACTGGAGGAAGTTGCGAGAAATAAAGTTAATAACCCTAATAAGAGTATTTTAAAGCAGTATACGTAACGATTTCGAATTTCTTGCCACCTAAGTTATTCAGCTGATGGGAGCTAATGTCTCTCATATATTTCTCTCATTTTTCTCAATGGCATTTCATAACTTACAGCTCATCTATATCGTGAATTAATAGTGTTTTCGTGGTGTAAGTAAAATATTGTTTGTTTGCTACCAAATAAATTATGATGAATCAGCCTTTCAATTTTATTTTAATGATTATGATAATTACATAAGTAACTTTGCACTTTGCGTTTGTTACTGTCCCGGATTGTTTAATAACAGTATATGATAGGACCATTTAGTAATAATTTATATTTAAATTTCCTCACGTTTATCGCAATAATTATTACAGATAATTCATATATTTGTCTTTCATCTTTAACTTAAGGCTTCAATCGTAGATGAGCGCCAAACTCATTATTAATCACTAATATTCTAGTAATTCTTGTTAAATACCTATTTCGGTATAGGTATTTAATATCGGTTACAGATACAAATACTACCTGTTTCGCTCCTTATAGCTTGAGAACAGATAAACTATTCTTTTTTCCGTATTAATATATACTTCTCTCTAGTGCCAGGTTTTGACTGGTTGAGGTATAAAGTACACCATTATCTACTGCATTGATTGCCCATTTTTCTCTTGCAAATAAAATTAAACTTTTTATAGGTTGCTTTTAATTGTATTTTTCTCAATTTTTTTAGCAATTCAGGTTACCCAGACTGAAAATGTTGGGCGGAACTTGACCATAAAATCTATTAAAATAATATGAATAATGTGGTAATTGGCAGAATGACAAGATTCTTCTTGTAGAATTTAATATCAATTGCACCTATATTGCGTTTACTTTATGATTCTATACGTCCCATTCAGAGAAAAGAAATTAATTCGTGCTGTAACATGGCGGCAATATCTTACGAAGGATAGTGTTTTAGCAGCCTTTAGTCCACGAATCCATGTTTTAGAGGTGTGAGCTCAATCACCACTGTACGTATAGCGTCAAAGATAGCCACCAGAGTAATGAGTACAAACGCAAACTTATTAATCGGACCGTTCGTCTTGACATAGGTTTATGACATATACTTCTGCTTAGTGATCAAATTTAACACACTGCTCTGGAATCCTAATTCTATCGAATGATCTCTCGATCATATTCTAGGATTAGATCGCCACTTGACGTGCTTATTTTAGCCATCTTAATTTCTTTTTTTTATAGGAAGCTAAGAATTTTTACTATAATTTTAGATAATTTTTTCATAAAAACTACTCACTTATCAGTAAATAGTTGCACATTTTGACCAACATGTTCAAAATTGAGAGGGCTTAAAAATACAGTGATAAGTTATTAGCACTTTTGTGTGAACGCTTTCGTGGTGGAAAGTTGGACTTGGCTGTTTTCTTGAGGAGTACCTTAGTCCTATCAACAATTCTCAGATGTTTTAAGGTCAGAAATAAAATTTCTGACCTGAAGCTGAACGCAAAAGAACTGAAGGTGATACTGCTATCGGAGCATTATTTACCAAAGAGGAAAACATCCTGGAAGAAATAAACCCTCAAGAAATAGGGAAATCTGCATGAGCATGCTTCAGTTGTACATACGCATGAATACGTGTCACCTTCAAGAAGGTTAATCCCAAACTGATGCCATCACTTTCTTATAATGCTATCACAACGCCAAACGTGTTTGTATTTTATTTTTCTCCAAAGTGGATGGAAATTTGAGTCGAGCTTAACGACATTATCAACAGAGAATTTTTTCCTTTGTCTCTAAATCTCAATTCAAATCTGAAAACTTGATTTAAATATCAAACTTTTAATTTCCAAATCCTCTACCCGTAAAATACGAAAGTCTTACCCTTTTGAAAAGGGGGTAATTTAATGCCCGAGTGGCGACACGCATTGATTTTTCAATAATCATGAACCGGGGGATATTTTTTTTAGTCGTTGAAGAAGGTCGCTCTAAGGGCCACTGAGATTCTCATTCACACAAATGGGACCATCGTTCCAAATAATGTATTCGTGTATTCCGAGCTTTGGAGTCTGGTATTCCTTACACGTCGCCTGATTTTTTTTTTATACTTTTGCCCCAGCAGGAGCATGATCACTAATTACGCACTAACAAAGCGACGTAATTGGACAGCCTAACCCTTTTCCCCTCCGGCATGGGACAGGAGGTAAAGAGGAGGAGATGGCGTTGAGGTTTGCTTGGCGGTGGAAGAGAAAAGCAGAATGACGCCGAGCGCAAGGAAACAAAATAATGCGCAAGAGGGCGCTGCAAATGACCCTTTGAGCTCGTCGTCGCAGGAAATTCGTTACGTATCTCTAATAAAGGGTTTTCGTGAGCGGGGGAAGGGTAGGAAAGGGGGTAGGGTCTTTTTGGCTGCGGATAAATTAGTGACGGTCGATATTAATTGCCCCAGTTCCGACCCCAACGCTACGATGTGCAAGCGGTGTCTTCGAGCTTGGCTTGGACGTAGTCCTGCAAAAGCATCCGCTCCCCCTCTCTCCCCAGATCACGTGCCACATCACAGACAAGCGAACTGATGCATTTACACCTGTACGACCTTTACTACCATGTACGACGCGTAAATCTGAATGATGCCACCAGGAAATTTGGCTGGGATAGACAAACTATCTAAACGAGACAGGAAGATGGTTTTAAGAAATCATTTCATTCATTCGTTGTAATATTAATTTTTCCTACCTGCATGCATTATGGTTGCTCTAAACGCAAGAAGAATATAATTACTTTTGCGTATTTATTCCACAGATAACCTATATTTCGTCGTTATTTTCCTCAATGTAAATATTTTTTGAGCTACCTGCACGTTTCTGTCTTCACTGTAACAATAATTATCGAATAATCGATATTTTTCATGGAGAATATTTACAACGATGCCCCCAGTTTTATAGATTGGCTAATTTTTCAAACTGCATGTCTCTGCGCACACGATAGCAGCACGCAACCCACAGCAATCAGCATCGAGTGTGGAGCAGTTTGGCTACCAGAATACCCCAACAAGTATAAAACCACTTTATTCAAGCCATTAGGAAAACATTTTGTCTCTACTCTTCTTGGTTTGTGGGTGCTGTAGACGCCACACGTTTAGTTGCAACCTTCTCCACATTCCCTTTGTGGCAAACGCCGACAATTACGAAAGCTATTATCTGTTAGGGAATAGAACAAGTGGTGACTATAGGCGAATACCGTTTCAGTGTAACAACCAATTGATTTATCCAGCTATTCGTAAGATATTTATTTGATTCAACCCTTATGGAGCACTATTTCTTTTTATCCATCCTCACGCAAGGGTTACACTCTTACCTCAATTTTGGGGGAGGGAGGCTCTTTCTTCAAAATGCCACCGAATTTACTGAAGTTCTCTATTCATTGGCCATGGTGTAAGAGGAGAAACTGTGATGTGATGAATAGGGCCTGTTATTTTGAACAATAGGTTTAAAAAAATGCAGGAAGGCAAATCAGGCCCTCTGGAATCGGATATATACTTCAGCTATATTCCTCCGGGAGTTAAATTGATCTGTACTCTTACCATGAAAAAAATCATCTTCATTAGGATCTGCTCCATCGAAAAGAAACTTCTAAATAACCTTCTCGGTTTTGTATCTTCTTTAATTCCTTATCATTTTATTTTGATCCTATTTTTATTAGCATTCCAATTTATTATTTTTCAGTGAAAAGTTAGCCTCTATTCACGTATTTTCATTCTTAAATTACTACTTCATTTCCAAGAGAATCATAATAAGCGTCTTAAATATTCCCTAATGTAGGATAGCCATCCGAACTAAATAACCTCAGTTTAACGTTAAATTTAGCTGCACCAGCTAAGATAGGAAAGAATAGCGAGGCAATGTGTCATAAAGTCATCCATTCGATGGTCTGGCGGAAACTACATGTAGAGTTGAATTAGTCAGGTGCTATTTTCATTCGCATTCCAATTAAATACGTCCTAATTTTCTGGTTGTACTACTACTTTATTCCTTATGAATAATACGTGACGCTCTGATTCATGATTCAATTACTACCATATAATATGTGAGTTTAGCTATACTAATTAGTGTTTTTGGCATCAACGGAAACGTCCCTGGTGAAAATGGGCAGGATAATCTCACGCTCGCTACACTCTCCTGAGCGTGTGCGCGAGAAAGTGTAGTTGAAGGTAATGCACATTCTCGAGAGCGCGTGAAAAGAGTAAACTGAAACAAGCACACTCTGGTCTCACCCTCTCGAGGCTATGTGAGGAGCGTGCAGGCGAGGTAAAATAACGTCCGCTGAGCGGGCCTACGCCCTATTCTTACTCCCTTCTCACCCTCTGCAGAGTGTGCAAAGAGCGTTCGGGCGAGGTAAAGTTAACGTCTACTGAGCGGGCCTACTCTCTTCTTACTCTCTTCTCACCCTCTGCAGAGAGTGCGGGAGAGGTTAGCGTCGCATCCTGTCAGTTTGAAGGTGTGCGTACTCTCCTGAGGAACATACGCTCTTTAGGTGGGAGCGCATCTATAACCAACGTGATTGGACAGACCATAGAAACTCAAGTTCTGCAGTCAATTTCCTTCCTTTATTTATCTTACAACAATGCCTCACTTATAACACCAAATGTATTCCCCTCGTTCCTGCAACCCAAAAATGAGGGTGGAATTCATGCAAGATCTACTCCAAAATTATCCTTCCGAAGAGAAAGAAAGGCATGCGTGAGAATTTCTCCCCGAAAAAATAAAATATAAGAAACTCACTGCTGGCAATGCTCAGAAGTCATTGTTGGCTGCTGCTCGGATGCCGCGGCGGCCTCATTGTGCCAACCCTCACGATATCAGTCAATTCGATCATCTTACAGCACCAGAAAGAGGGCACAGATTTAAGACGTGATTTAGGACAAAAATAATTTTTGAAGTACAGGAAAGGCTAGGCTCGGACAGTCCATAAATATTTCTCCTTGAACAAGAGAAAAGTATAATACAGTTAACTCACTGGATCGGGTTGGATACCTGACAGGCCGTTTTCTCAGCTTTCTTGGCCCAGTTGGCCATGCGTAGCTCCGATATCTGCTCAACGATGGTTTAGGTGTCACAAACTCCCTTCAAGTTCTTTGCAAGCCTCCGGGTCCCTCTCATTTCGTTATTACAGCTTCACTACTGGCCCACACAACTTTCTATACTTTACAAACTCGAACCGCCTCAGTTTCGTCATCATCCTTATTTTTCATAAGCATCCACTAGTCAGAGCTCTCGGGAAAATTAGTCATTGCCGTTAAAAAAATCACATATAAACTCTTTTCCAAGTACTTTCCTACTAGCTGGGCAATCACAGACAACACTTCTGGGAAGATAGACAAAACTGATAGAATCAAAACGTTGGGACTGATTTCACTGCCTTCTGTGAGGTCGGACGCTTTAAAACGAACTGATATGTCGTACTCCACCGTAGTCCAATCCAGTCGTAGTAACCGACCACCAATGTATTTAGAAACCGAACTGTGTTTGAAGACACTGTTTCTAATAAGGTTTGTGCGTCGGAACTAATATGGCGGTATGTGTTTACTTTGTTGCAGTGAGGGGACCTTGTTGTGCTTTCGGGGGCAACATTCCACCTCGCTCTTCCCGCATCCAGAGCACTCCGCCAGAGCGTGATATAAGAGCATGAACACTTTCTTTTCACCCTCGCAAAAGAGTATTACGAGGGTATGCGGGAGGTGCTGGCTGCACTCCACCAGACTGTGTGAGAACAGTGTAAATACATAGTTCTCACTTTCGTTAGAGAGTACGAAGAGGGTGTGCGGGAGGTGCTGGCCGCACTCTGCCAGAGAGTGGGAGAACAGTGTGAATACATCCTTCTCACCGTCGTAAGAGAGTATGACTAGGGTGTATGGTAGGTACTCCGCGAGAGCGTAAGAAAAGTGTGAACACTCTCTTCTCACCTTCGCACGAGAGTAAGACGAGGGTACGGGGAAGGTGCGAGCGGCACTTCTCCAGAGCGTGCGACGCGAGTGTGTATACTTTCCACACACTGCCTCTGGGGAGCACGCAAGGAATTGTGAAGAGAGCTGTGCTAGAGAGTGAGAAGAGGGTGCCGCACACTTCCCAATTACATTCTCGAGAGAGTTAGGAGAGTGCAAAGAGCGTGTAAATAGAGTGCAATTACCCTCCTCTCACCCTCTCGGATACGTATTACTGAGCTCCATTTTCGCTAGGGGTGCCTGCAAAAGGGCTAATTCATCATTTATTTTCATGAGTGAAACAAATCCAAGTGGTTCTACGGTGCATAAAACGAAAAAGTGTTACATTCCACCCTCGATCACCCGAATGGAACTTTTCTTATTTTTAAGGGTTTAATTCCATTCTCGTACCTTTAAAAAGTTGCACCTTTATCTTAGCATATGTCTTGTGGATAGTTTTTTTCTTATCCCACACCCCTTCCAGTGCAATTACCACGGTACAATGTGTATCAAAATATTTTAAATGGTGCCAGAGCAATGTGTTTCAATTAAAAAAATATTGTAATCTGACAAGATTTCCGGGTGACGGAAGGTGGAAATTTCTTAAGCGCACTTGACACCGAAAAACCGCTTTTCCCGGGCAACAGGTTAAATTATCACTGGTCCATTCTATTCATTGAGCTTCATTTGTTACGTCAGAGCCTTTTTGTCGCTGTTGTCTCTCTTCACGGTTTCTCATCTGAGTGAAATTAATGGAAAATTGTCAATATTTTGAAATTAGACCTTAATATCCATTACAATATTCTTCAGCGTATATTGAGAGTTGAATGTCAGACTGGAGTGAATAGGAAAGCATTATAGCGTACTATACACACCTTATCCTGCACACTGAGAACCAATTTCGTTTCCCTTAGCTCTTATGCCCCTTGTCCGAAACTAAATAAACTTTCTCTATTTTTATCTACATTATTATGAATATACATATTAATGTATTTACCCAGTAATTTCTCTCTGGTATCCCACTAAAAGCTTTTTCATCCTCATTAGACAATTAATTTGTGTTATCCTCTCCCCTCTTTTGGCAAAAAACGTTTTCTGTCCTTTTTTGCTCCATTTTTCCTCCTCCTATCTTCATACCTAAATCGGAAAAAACACAGTTGCATATTCATCTCTATTGTAAAATAATACAAGTTCTTAAGCCATGAAATATTGTTTCTATATCACAATCATACCGTATCTTCCCTTGGTGTGATTAATTGCTATTCATTATGCTGCTCTATTTTATCCCAGGTTTTCATCAAGTCAGAACTCAAAGTTGGCGTCATATTTGTTAAGGAGGGTCAGTACACTGAGGAGGAGATCCTGGAAAATAATGACAACAGTCCACTTTTTGAAGAGTTCCTGCAAATCCTCGGAGAAAGGGTCCGGTTAAAAGGTATGTTTCCTCAAATACTTTCATCCAACCGGAACAGTAAAATCCAGTGAATAATCTTAAGCAGAGAGCAGTTTTATCTCGCTTATTTGAAAAACATCCATATACCTGCATTAGTTATTTTTGGGAGCAGCTGCTTGTGGCGCCTTGTCGACAAGGCGCCAAACGCAGCTGCTCCCGAAAATGACTAATGCAGATCATCCTCGCTGCGAAAACTTACGCACTTACATCCTTATACCTGTCCTAATCCCTAAGTCCGTTTTTTTTAAACCGGATATTTCTTACTCAAAAATATGTTTAAGACTAAGCTTCATACATTTCTCAGCTTTGACTTCCATGATTTGAAAATTTTTAAAATCTGGTATTTTTCTCTTGAACTTAATGCTGAAAAAACGCTGCCGATTAAATTCACGAAATTAAAAGTTGTCATACAAACGCATAAAATTCATGTCGCATTCTCTGCCTCTTATTTCCAGGACATAGTTCTAGAGAATTTTTTTTTTATAATTTTAAATGAGTATCTTTCTATAATATATACTTTTATTTTATTTCTATAGCTAAATTGAGCGTTTTTACTAAAGTTTTACGGTGCACGTTCAGCGAATAATAAGTTGCGGGCATACTAATTTTCAACTCCGTTCCATTTAAAGTGAACGGGCACCTTCACTTTCTACATTTATTATGATTTTAACGGCTTCTTACAATTTCACAGACGGAGGTTACGATTCGTTATTAACCCTCTGCAGCTATACTACAAATATATTTGTGATGCCGTTGCTTTCAATTTGACGAAGCTCCCGTCGGGAGTGTGGTCCCTATCACTGGGAGAAAGGCGCTCGTTTACTCTTTTGCTGAGGATGAGTCCTCCTTTTGGTTGTCGAGCGTGAAAAGCGACGCGTCCCCCTCAATTCGAATCCGGTGCGTCGCAGCGCCATCCCTAGTTTTCACGCTTGCGTCAGCCCTAAAGGCCGCTTTACACGATACAATTTTTCGTACAATTTCTTGTACAAACTCTTGCATGAGGAAATTGTACCGTGTAAAGCGGCAAATTGTACGAAAACTTGCGCGATTGTCTGAATGACTGAACGGGAAATACAACGTGTTCTAATTCCATTCAGACAAACATACAATTTCGTTCAGTCTATACAAGAATTTGTACAAGAAATTGTGCAAAAAATTGTATCGTGTAAAGCGGCCTTATGGGGAGAGAGAGCGTGTTGAACGTGTAGGGGGAACTAAAACAGGGTTAGATCCACGAGCAGCCCAAACCTTTATGCGGGAATTCCCGCGCTCATCCGTTGTCTTATTTTTTCAACGCTGGAGGTACAAGAAACCTAATGGTATGCAGTCTTCCTGCTGCTAAATGGGTCAAGAGATTGTTATTCCATTCTTTACGCGCGCGTACCCTCTCGGTACTCAGACCATCTAAAGGACACATTTTCAGAGCACCGGTATATATGGAGTGCAAAAGAGGGGTCACCACAAAGGACCTAGAAATATCGACGACTTGGGGTGAGATCACGGATCCTTCAAGAGGGTTTTATTTCTTCACTAGCTGAAGGTTGATTCCCAACGTAAGAGATAAAAGTAGGAAATAATAGAGTTGTTGTGATTTTACAGGGGAAAAGCTTACACCTAACATGTTAAGGTAATTTACCTCATTAAGTAGAGTTTCCACGTACTCTGCCTTTATTTTTATTCTGGCGTCTTGGTTCCATTCACTTTTCATCTTTGTTAGCAATCGTGCCTTGACGCCTTCGTGGCATTATATGGCTGAAATTGTGTTCACAGGGGATGTAATTTTAACATTTCAGCGAGGAAACTAAGAATAATACGTATTTACATCGGTGGAATGTTAACAGGGATCAAGCAAGAAGATAAATTTAAATAAATAAATACTCACAAATACAGCAGACTAATACCAGCAGAGAAAAATCAAATGCGTATATTCAGACGAGCAGTAGTAGCGATAAATTTGCACAAATAATTCAAAGGAGTAAGTATAGAAGCAAAAACGAGCGTCTCAGTCGACGAACCATATCAAACTTATTCATAAACAAAGCCTTCGCTCACCATGATAAACGGCTCTTAAAGGAGTAAAATTTCAGAATGTTCCGCAGAAATCTTCAAATTTCCTGTAATTTTAACCAAAATCAGTATTCGACAATAAAAGTAAGATTCGTTATTTGAAATACCTTTCGGCTAGTGTGCCTCTGAAGATCCTGCGATGAATATTTTTTATTAAAATTTACAAATGAAATAATTGCCTCAAGCAATAAGACCTTCACATGCACATCTTATGGGAACGCTTTGACTCGTCTGGAGAGAAACCGTAGACAATTATTTACATAAAAAGTAGCTCATTAAAAGCGCAAGAATGACATTTATTTCACTTCAAAGTTTGAATGCCGTACTACGTTTGGTTCTCGAGTTTTATGGGAATGAATGTGCCTTGAAACATTAGTATATTCTAATTTATAATGCAACAATCCCTTTAAGCTACGTTTTCATGTGGCCGTTTTTGCGTTGCGTTGCCGCTGCGTTGTGAGGCAGGAAAATACCCTGTTTTCATGTCACCGGCAGCGCCAGCAGCTGCGCACCAAAACTTATGACGGTGGTAAACCGTGGTATAGGTGTAATCCGTAGCTAAATAATCACGTGACAAACAAATGACAGGCAAAATTCGTTGTTCCTAGCTCTGACGCAGCTACGTCAACGCAGGCTGCGCTGAAAGATGAAAGATTGCTAACTCGGACGGCAACGCAGGCTACGTTGGCGCAGCGTGCGTCAACGCAAAAACGGCCACAAAATACGTAGCTTTAGTCGTCAAGGGGACAGGGCTATCTAGACTGAAAAAATATCATATTTAAATACATACATTATACTTTATATATAAGAAGATTATGACGCTATGTAAAACATCACAAACACTACAATATCATGGATCCTTCCTCGTTTTCACTGTCGTTATTAATGACGCAAATTTCACTAGGAGCGCTATGCTTGCTGTAACGGTCATATTGACTCGCTAACACTAATTGCGGTTTGTGATATAAATACTAGGGGTCTCGACAAAAGTGGACCAAAGTCCCTCGATCAGCCCCTGAGTCCTTTTAACTGTAAATGGATGCAGTATAGATTCACTATTTCAGCATTTTCCGTGCCTTTGGACTGTGCAGGAAGCGGTGGTAGCTATTAATGAGGACTTGAAATTAAAACTGAAATGTGTCGCTCTACAATAACTTAATATGTATTGATTATTATAAGAACAGGTGGTGTAAATACAAGGAAGAGTTTAATTTATCACTTAAGCTTGTAAAAGGTATTATCATAGAGGAATTATCGGTCTGGATTTATGAAAAACTAAGGAAAATAGCATCTTAAAACGTACACTGGTCAATTTATCTGTTGCAGGGTGAGACTGCCTATGAGAAAAACAAACTTTTTATCCATGAAGGCCGGTGTATCTCTCGGTGAATAAAAATAAACTGTTTGTCGTGAGCAGTCTATGAAAGTATGCCACGTAGTAAAACTTAGGTTGTTTCAAGCGATTTATTACCGGCATATAAGAAAAAATTATAAAACAATCCTGGCCGGAATAAGTCGAAAGAATGGAAAGAATTATGAAGATACGATGCCGTGTTACGAGTCTTTTCATTAATCATATGGCTTTCTAAACCTTCATTCCACAGAACTACTGTTAAAAATGTAACTACTGTTATGCCCTTATGAAAAAAGTCAAAACACAAAGTAAAATTTTGATCCAAATGGTAAGAAAGTACATAAATTCATTTTTTTTGTTTTTGAGGAAACCTGTCCTGTATGAGAACTTGAAAACCATACCGTAATTGAATGAACGAGACTTTAAAGAACAAATTAAAAATATTTTTCGCACGAAATAGGAATTGTGGCGAAGGTTAGCAACAGACCAAAGTCTGGAAAATATTATCATTGAACTTGGTATGCCGCGTGTAAATAAGCTATGAAGCCTTTTTCTATTCCTAGGGTTTTTAAATATAAGCGGCTGGTAAAAGCATGATTTCGCCAAGATATTCATCCAAAATCGAGAGACTGTAAGGAAAATACTGAAAAAATAAGCCTAAATAACACGTCATAAAATTAGCATATAGATGGAGGTACCAAACCCATGGAAACATACAATAGTGTCACTATAGTCCTTTTCTTGCGTTGGTTTGACCGATATTTAAGAACGATATTACGGCTTAAAAAACATGCTGGTAATAAATAATTTCTTAGTAGACTACGCTGCGCGCATTATTTTTACGAAGAATATAGCAATATTCCGTGTTTTAGTCAGAACTGAAACATTACTTTAGGCATTAACGCAATTTTAAAGGAATAATTACAGTGTAACGCATTCAATAGAAAAAAACACCGAGCTTAAAGGCACATCTCTCTCTATCTCTTCCCCACTCACTCGTCTCCCACTTTGAGAATCGTATGTCAGGACATGGATTTTAAAAAATGTTGTTTAATGACCAAATTTTTATGAGAAACATTTTAATCAGCTTAAATTTCACAGGATTTTACAAGCTTGAAAATATTTTTTCTGGTGGCTGTTGTATCTGTTGAGCATTTTAATATCTTTGACATGTTGTCCTGTCAACCTGTTCAAGTAATTTAAGTAAACCCCCTAGTCTGGCTTTAGCCAGAAAGAAAGATCACAGGTCATTCGCTCCCGTAAAGGCTCGCGTAAAGGGGGGGAGGGAGAGGAAGAAATATAGCTACAGGAATCAGAGGTCAGCCATCGCCTCTCTGGGAATATCCCAGAATTTCTCACTTGGCGCCGGTCCAGGGGAAATATTTGCATTAACGGCTGCTTTTGGAAACAATGAAAAGATCAAGCACCAGTTTATTTGGACCCTGTTCGCGGGCGCAGGCAGTGGGTTTAAAAGGGTACGAGGGATGGGGATGAAGTGGGGTGGAGAGGGTAAATGCTCCGTGGGAGGATGAAGCGGTCCAGGAATGAGCCGCTTCGCCGCCGCAGGTGGGTATCGAGGGCGGAGGGTGAATATATTGCTACATGGTCTCCATCCGGGAAACTCCCTCTTTACCCCGCTCCAGTGAAAGGAGTGTAGAGCGTGCAGAGGGAGACTCGTTCCAGGGATCCGTTTTTAGCGATAGAGACAGGATTCGGCGATTTTGAACGTGCGTTTTCGACAACCACATACGGGAATTTTAAGTGCTGCATATCTACATGTTACAAGCGAAAAATGACGATATTGCCAAATAGTAGCTGAAATAGTGCATTGCTTTTTTAACATTACCAGGTGTCCCACTCACTATCAATGAGCTATCGCCGCGTATTGGGCTTAACTATTTTTAAAAATTCTTCCGGAATAATTTTAAGAAAACGTAAGAAACGCATGATAAAAGTTACCGTTGTACAATGGAAATACATTTTAAAATTATGCTGCATCATATATTGCACGATACTTTGTGAATACTTATTCAGTATATCATTGGAGTCGTGGTGTCCAAGTGGGTAGAGCACTGAGCAGCGACCTGAGCACTGAGATGGGTCCCGGCTTCAAATCCCGGGCAAGAACCTTTCTGGAGACCCCCCACCCACAATCCTTGTGATTCAATTTTCTGCGTGATAGAACTTTGTAGGAAATCACAGGTGGCCCAGGCAAAGGAACTGCCCCCCCTACCCTGAATGTGTGAATTTCACACGCCAGTGGCTTAGTACTGGGTGAACTCTACCCTCACTCAACAAAAACAAACTTTCGGGTTGAGCACACCTTTTACAGACATTAAACTTCCATCATGTTTCAACCTCTCTAAAATGGAAAAACATAGATGAAGGGAAAATATACTGTTAGTTCCTTGAGTTTCATCATATTTGCAAGACTCGTTTTTAACTTTGGATTTCAATTTCGTGCCGCAAAGGCTGTATCTTTGTTTACTGGATATAAAAGCATTTTTCTCATTTACTTTTTGTATGAAAGGATCAATATAATTTTATCGAGGTAGTAGCTATTTTACGGTGCAGCAAAACTTTACGTTTTCAAACTTCATGGATTTCTTATATTATTTATGGGATGTCGTCGAAAATTGCCAATGGAACAATAGCACAGAAGTAAAGAGCCAGTAAAATATTTTATTTAGATACGTGTTGTTGCTTTCTCTGATATGCCGATCACGCAAAGTCACTTGTAAGTCACGGGTTAGCAAGAAAACACAATGTTCGTGGGTAATAATCCCGCCTCTTGTTGAAAAAGGATGAAAAGGCAGCGGTGGAAAGAGATTTATAGTTCTCTGTTAGCTAAGGTTTATCGCATGGCGTAACTTAAGCTCTTAATCTGAAGGAAAACTTGACATCCATAAGCGAGGTGGATTCGAATCTGCGACCATTGGGTTACCAACCCACAGTGTTACCAACCTGGGTATCGCAATCTGTCTTAGCATTAAGTAGGAGTGAGTTTGTGTGATATGCGAACATTAGGTACATGTCGAAGAAGTTTGCAGACTTTTTTATGACAACTTTATTCTTCCTGTGATAGCAAGCGATATTTGGCCAAACGCGTTGGCAACTCCGATCACATTCTGCTTCCAGCGAGCTCGTATTTCGTTGGACTTCGCCTCACATTACCCCACCCATCAATTTCATTCCTCGCCACTCAAGAAGGTGCCACACTAGACACCCGGAGTGGTGCTCTTCTCTCCTCAGTTCCTCCGAACAAGCAATGCCCTGAAGGAACGAGTGTTTACGTGGCGTGAGGAAGTAGCGCTGAGGGCGAATGACCAAGGCGTGCGGGGAAGTGTTCGCTTCAAGGCACCGGATGCCACGAGTGACGTCTCTTTCCCCCCCCACCAATCGACTCAGTGGACGGGACGCGTTGGACTTCCCCCCTCCCTCTCTAGGGCCTCCCTGCGCCCCCGGGGGACGGGGGGCGGCGACGACGCCGAGAACTGCTTCCCGGCGCCTGACCTGCGAGCCCTCGCATCCCGCCCACGGCACCCCAATCCGATCCTCGTGTGCCGGCAATCCGCAAGCAGCGCCTCGTATTGCGAAGCGCGTCACGTCCAGGGCGTGAAGCAGGGAAGTTGTCACGGTGGCGGAAAGGGAGAGGCGCACTCTCATCACGACTCGTGACAGGACTCGTCGTCACTCAACAGCGGAATTCCTTTTTTCCTCGTGTGTCAGTTCACTCGCGACATCTAGAGGACATCAAGAGCATCTGCAAAATTCACTCGGTACTATAACAAGAGTCGTTTCAGGGGTGATGTGGTGGAATAACATAAATAAAGAAGATTGGCAATTTTCCACGGAAGAAACTGTGGAACATTACCAGTCTTCCTTTATAACACTCGGTTATAGTTTTCCACCCACATATCTCCACATTTTTCATTTCTCCTACTCGGAAATTTTTAGTCAATACCAATTCATATTGCTATTGACTGAAATTTTCGAGTAGGACAAATGAAAAATTAGCAGAACTGTCTTCAAATTCCATCTCTTTGGATAATTCATCTTAAGTTGCATAAAATGTATGTGTGTGTGAGTGTATAAATACCAATGAAAGAATAAGGAAAATGGATACGTAACACATAAAAGGACCAACACAGACAAGGTGGTAAAGATGGAATCGGGCCAGATCACAACAGAAAAAAGTTTGACTCAGCTGTAAACTCAACCACGGACTTTCAAATTGAACTGGATAATTTGGAGGTCCGTAGTACAATTCCCGTACAGTAGTCTCGTACGTTTAAGTACAGAAAAGAAGAGCCAAAACACGTTCATTTTTTCTTTTTCTGCGGAGGAGTTCCGGAGGCTCTTGCGCTCTCTATATTTCTTGGAGAAATTAATGTAAAATTGTCAATATTTTAAACCTTAATATTCATTACAATACTCTTCAGCGTATATTGAGAGTTAAATGTCAGACTGGAGTGATTTTGAAAGTATTTTAGCATGCTATAAACACCTTCTCCTGCACACTGAGGACCAATTTCGTTTCCCTATAGCTCTTATGCCCCTTGTCCAAGACCTAAATGCCTCTAATTTTTATATTCTTATTTAATTTTAAAGTCTTATTATTCTTAAAGTTTTTAGTAAGTATCGTGCAGAAGCAGAAATGACATATTGCCAGATTATCAATTTACCTTTAATCCGTGTTGTTTTATGTAAGGGATTGAAAAAAACTTTCGTAGAGCATTTTCTCACAATTTGACTTCAAACAGGTGTGTTTATTTTGATGCAATTCTTTCCACATTCGAGTTTACTCGATTTTTCGGGGGAGTTTCTGTGTCCATTTTATTAACTTGGTGCTGTTTTTCAGCCTCCTTTTTACTGTGATTTTTAAGATGAGAGCATTATTTTCCCGATTAATCTTGTATTAAATCAAAAATACCAGCTCCGATGAGACAGAAATGTTTCCGTCTACTCATAAATATTTTCTGTTTAGGAATAAGATCAGCCATTCTAAGTTAATATTCTAAGTTAATACTCATGAAAATAAAGTGCTGGATTCATCATTTAAGTCACTCAACGTTTATGCCCTCGGCATTACACTCACAAGAAAGTGGAGACCAACGCACTTGTCGTAACTGATGAACTTTACACGCCCGAGAATCCCTAGCGTGTTTCCCTCCTCTCAAGGAGATCCTCTCACTCAAGGAGAATTCAGCCTCTAATTTATTACACAATGCCAGAGAAAATTGGAGTTTGCTAATAGAGACATGTGGGAGTAGATGAGAGTTAATGACGTAATTTTGCACGACTAGAGGATTTGGGAAGCAATTGGAAAGGGGAGGGACATGCTCAAAAAGAGGGGATTCATAGGAACAATCTTTCTTGGCGAAATTTTACCATGTATATTAAAGAATGTAAATCTTTAATACTTTCCGATTAAATCTTGTTTTACCCCTTCATCGTATAAATGTAACGCATAAGATTTAAAAATCAGAGGAATGTTTTCCACCAATAAATAGCAGTTAAACTATCAATGATCGGCCATTTAAAATGGTGTGTGTATTAAGTCCCATTATTCTCATTAATAAAAATATTTTCTTCCATTTACACCAAATTACAAGTACTTTAAGACAAATACTTTTCACATTTAATAGACATCACTTTTTTAAACCTCAATTACTTATTATTTCGAATGAAAAAGCAATCTATCTACGATCATTCGGTAATATAAATGTAATTTAATAGTAGTTAGGGCTTCGTTTTCAGTTCAAAAGCGCACCAGCTGTTGTATGTTATTTTATCACCGACAACAGCTTTCTCCTTCCTTTCAGCAAGAGTCTTCGTTTTGAAACTCTTGTCAGCCACTACTAATATGCGTAGCAAAACCGTTGAATGTAGCAAAGAAGGATGTGGTGCTTTTTCTGGCTCATTGACTGCATTAAGACAACGTATTTTATATTTAATTTTACCAGAAGAGTCATAGAAGATTAGGTACCTTTGCAGCGTTTCTCGAAAGAAGAACAGCAGTTCACTCTCAAGGGCGGGGGGGTACCAAAAGAAATGCCACACCTTGGAAGAATAGACCTTTCTCAGAACATCTCCTTCTACAGAGTACCCTGCGAGCCATCTTGAAGCTGCGCCGTAAAGGGAGATTCGTCACCAAGCAAAAACGTATCAACAACCTGGGTAAAAGCAATGGAGAGTTATGCTATTATGTAGCGAAATAGCATGAGTTAGTCTAACACTAAGGTCTTTCTGCTGAACGAATGGAAATGGTGAAATACGTGGTTTCGTCCACTCAGCGTCTGCAGTGCCGCTTGCACTTCGCTTGATTACCTCCACACTACGCATGATACGCTGCGCTCGTCGAATATATAGAGCGCGCTGAATCCAGAATCGGTGATTCTACCTCATCTGATTATATCTATACATCTGCAAACCACGAGCTAGCTACCCAGGGAATATGATGCAGTCAACGGTTCTTTACCAGAATTGTAGTACGCGGTGGAAAAGTATTGGCTTCGAATATACTTCTAAGATTCATTTTCTATCCAGAATAAGGCTTCTACGTCACTTGGTGTAAAATATAATTCACATTATAACGGTAGATCACACGCAAGCAAATATGCACACATTTAGCAATGAACACAAAGGTTGGCTCCCACCCCTGGGACCCTATGATTTACGCCTTGGAGAAAGGATAAGAAATGGCGGCAATATCTTTTGAGTCATCCATATATTAAGCACCGCTGTTATTTTCACCTTTAGCAACCCCTTCTCCTTTTAACGATCCGTAACATTCTCCATAACCTCCCTAAATTGCGGGCCTCGGTGGCTCCGGGGTAAATCCCCTGCCAGTCAAACTCGAGTCATGCGTAGATAATGCAACTATACGAGTGTAAAAGAGGCATTAAGGCTATGCACTGATTAAGTTTAGTTTGAGTATTGACCGAAGTCACTTTCAAATATTGTAAATCGTTTATATTTGGGTCTTTATTTATCTATTACATTCTGCCTAATTTAATTAACACCAGTCTTGCATTAATTCTCGTTCTCCTTCCTAAAAATCCAAGTTACGGAACCCAAACTCAAAACCCTTTACTAATATTTTCTTCTCCTTTATTGTTATTCTGATTTTGTTGCCTGATATTAATTTTCTCTCGAGGCCGAGCATCTGCACTAATGCTCGTCCCAGCGTTCAAACATCTCCACAACTACCTTTAAAATTCTATTCTGTTTCCCGTTAAATATAGAGACCCAGGATTTGGGTGTAAAAAAAATACTATGCATTATTGCCTATGTCGTTTTACTCATTCCGTTGTAACAAGACATACTTTTCCAAAAACGCTTATAAATAGCAAAAGCCATTAGCGTCTTGAATTGCTATCAAAATTAATCAGCCCATTTAAACGGAAAAGTATTATTTTTGTACTTATTTTTCCAAATCCATCTCGGATTGTCTCTTTCATTTCTGATGAACGTACTTGGTTCACAGACCAGTAATACTGGACGGATTAGTGGTGCTAGCTCACACACTAAATTCATTACACCAGGAACCGGCACTTCCTATTCTGGAGATGGATACTTCCATTCAAATGCTTGATGGAATGCAGAACCCTATGTCCAACAACCAGCCTAAAGAAATCTAAATCAGTTTGAGAATCAAGTACGACAATTACTACTGAACCATTATTAAGTAAAAGCAAAACCGGTAAGTGGCGTATTCAGGAATGCAGGATATATTTAGAGAGTTGCATCTAGATGAAAATAGAGGAGTGACCCCTTAAACTTAAAATCCTTTGAAATTTAATGCAAGCCTATTTTACGCAATGCATAATGAATGCCAGGCTTTGATGGTGGCTCTAAATTTTGCCTCTTGCGATATCTTCATCATAGAACAGCATTCCACTTTTTTTATTTTTACATGTTTACCTTTAAGGGAGATAAATGCTCAATAAATTTTCTACAGTAACTAGAGTCTTCCACAGTATCTCTCTTTGTTTCCGTTAAGTCCCCTTTGTCAACGATAAATTGCAGCATGCTATTTTTTCCCCGGGGATGTTCACTTCTGGAGCCATTGCTTTGAATTATTTGATAAATTTCTTGGTACGAGATATTAAAAATTACAGCAGGTAGTGTATAGCATTGTCTTACTTCTTTCATCATTCTAGCTTCTTCTCTGGGAGGTCCATATTTAATCACAGCACCCTCAATTGATTAAAACTTTCGCGGACCATGTCTAAGTGATGTGGTTTTTTTGTGGGCTGTCGTAGTTGCCCACCTACGTTTCCCCTCCGCTGCTGGAGGTCTCTTCAGGGTAGAACTGTGTCTCTGCGGATTTCCCAGGTATTTATGTGGGTTCGGGTAGGTGTGGTGAAGAGTGGGAGGTGGTGGGGTTATTTCTCTGGAACATTCTGGATTTAGAAAATGGGAAGGCATTGAATTGCTTAATCTCTGCCCTTGGTCCCTGTTAAAATTGTTGTTCTTAATTGAATATCCCTCCCCTCTCGAATGACGCGAGTTCGGAAGTGTGTATCTCTGGATAAGACCTTCACGCCGGGGATGTCTACGGTGAGCCCACAATCTTAGAATACAGGTCTGGACACTTGGCACTAATTCCCTATGGAGCTTCCCTGAGTCTCTTAGCTTTAGTTCGTCGCTTTTCCGCTAGGTACGCTTACATCTTTAGGTTTAAATTTACATTGTGCCAGTTCAGGTAAGATTAGTTTTTGTGATAATTGAGCAAGTTGCTTGTAGAATTTTTTTTTCTACTATAGTTGGGTACGATAAATCATTACAAAGTATGTGTCGTGAATAATCCATGGAAATGCTGAATAATTCCATTTCTCCTGGGTGCAAGATAGGATACATGTGTCGAAAAAGTTTCGAGATTTGACCTGCCTAAAAATGAAGCATTACGGCTAAAATGGAAGAGAGTCCTTCAGATTTCGTCCTTTCGCCGAAGAATTTTGTTTGTGAATAACGTTTTCACGTGTCCTACACTCTACGCGGCAAGGAGTCACGGACAGAGACCCGTCACATTGTAGCTAGGGTCGATGAAACTCGTATTAAGCCATTATTAAATATTCCTTATCGCCCATTCTTGATTTTTTGAACTTCTAAGGCCAACACTGAATCCTAAATTATTTTAAAACAAGTTGCGTAACGAAACTTAAGCTTAGGGATCACACTGTGCAATCTGGTTTCCTCAATTACCCTTGGTATCTTTATTCGAAGACCCCCCCCAGAAAATCTCCGCGGTGAAGATAAGTAGCGAAGGAAAATGTAGGCGATGTAATACTAGTGTTGCCGCTGTGATCAATTTGTATTGATCAGCGATAAAGTTCAGAGTGAACTTGACATGCTAAACGAGAAAGTTGTTCATAGTAGTTCAGTTGGTATTTCTTTATTTTATGTGCTGCTGAAATTATTCATTTTCCTTATGCATGCGAAAATATTCTACCAACTGATGCATTTTGTACGTTTTACTGTAGCTGTTGCCGTACATTTCTATATTAAATTATAAAGCTTGCCTGGTTATCCCAAAATTTTGGATGTAGTATTCAGCCATCCTGATGTCGTGACAGCTCCGTCTGGGTGGCACAGATTTGTCTCCTCAGGTGCAATATGAAACGGGTGGGATATTATACCTTTGCTACCACAACTGAAGGAAAAACTACATACCTATGATAAAAAAGTTTAAATTTTCAGAAGTATCGCAATTCCTAAACACTTATCCTCAATAATGCAGTCGGCATTACAGCTTTGATTGGTCACTAAGAAATTCTTGACGTCTTGGATATGGAAGAGGTGATCAAAATATTAATTAACGTGAGGGTGTACAGTGGGGCTCTAATTGAAGATTTTCTGGCTGATTCGCGTAAAGATGCCATCTGTAAAGATGACATTGGCGTGAGGAATCTTAAAAACTGCAGCTTTTTCCTAACAGTACCCGTATCTGGCCCTTGTGCTCGGTCCAAGTGCAGCATTATATAGAGGACACTGCACCCAAAAGGAAAACCCTTGTTCACAGGGTAACTCTGACGGTGAATTAGAGTAAACCAGGAGAGTTTCCCTACTCCTTGGAGGGAATATCATCTTGAACCTATTCCGTCGACTGTTTATGAATGCCAAAAAAAGTTAGAGCACAATTAGAAAAGGATGCTATTACATCGAAATAAAAAAGACAAATTAAATAGAGGAAAAACTCCTAAAATTGAATTTCTCTTAAGCTCAGATAACTTGTCACTGAGATAATTGCTCCATCAAAAGGGCAAACTACTAAAGCCATAAGGTACTTATATGACTGTGAATTGTTTTTATATTAATGCATATCCGGTTTCCAGGCACCACCAAATTCTAAGAGGTAATGAAATCCTCTAATTTCCATCACTCCGAACTATTAGGAGGAATCTGGCGATGGTGAACAGCAAGCATGGACGTTATGATAAGTTTTTTTTTAAGTTTATGAAAATCATGTTAGCTCTAAAAGGGGTAGGAAATTCATAATATGCTACATTTAGATGAAATTGGCTCGAGAGAGGCTTTGTTAGTGTGTTCATCAACATTGTCTGATGAAGTGACCCCTTACCTTCAAGCTATAAATCAAAGAGTCTCCTCCACAGAACCAAAGTGTTATTCAATTGGAATATTTTTTATCTTACAGAGTTTAAAATATATTATATACCTTACGGACAATATTTTTTGAATAATTACATCAATGCTAAAAATTTCTTATAATTTTTTTCAACTATATCTCTTTAAATAAATAATGGGTAACTTCTTATTTATTATATATCATTCAAGTCCTCTCAACTCTTACGCCTATGAAATGTAGAATTTGAAATTTAAACATGTAATCTGTTTTCTTTGCAGTTATTAGTTGGATTCAGAATTGACCCTACGAAAGTAGCTGCACCTTTATTTCCTGATAGTGGGTAATAGTTAAAAAATATTGAGACTCCTGATCACACATTCTACGCTGGTGGAAATTTTTGGCGAACAAACCCCCTTGGGTAAAATATCGAAAATAGAGCGCAAAAGGAGTAAACTCCGCGGTTTTTCAAATTTTGCTTACACAATAGAAGGAAGAGGTGGTACATTTTAAGCAAAACAATGTATATGTTTTGCTAGTTGGACGCATAATTGTTAACTGTTAGAGCAACTTTATCCGATTCAGTTTAGTATTGAAAGCACCTTCATTTACATTGCATGGAAATTATCCACCTATGATTTCAATTTATGCGTGGTAAACAAAGTATGACACCCGAAAACATCATTTAAGAGTAAGCCGTGTGTTAGAGGTTAAATAATATCTTGAGATAGCGGCTTTAAACTAAGATGTTTTAATAACGAGTCACAGACACATCCAAATTCCAGTTTACAAATTGAACGACTGACAGAGAGTTGACAACAACAATATAGATAAATAGTTACTGACATAAATAGCAACATATGTTGCCAACCCATATTTATGTATTAGATTACAACTCTAACACCCTCACTTAATCTAATAGGTATATATATATAAATCATTAAGATTCTGCAACCAGTGCTTTCTTCCTGTCATATGGACCGTAGCTCCGGAGTAGATGAACCAGTCAGCTTCACTCGCGATGTGTTTGGCTCCCAAGGCTGCCACAGAGAGAAGAGTTCTCTCCTTTTTCATCACCGTACTCGGTACAGCTGATGGTCCTTGTGCAGTCCTGGACCCATGCGATGAACCGCTACTGTGTGTCTCGTAGTTCCATCTGCTCCTGCATTTGGCTCTAATGTGACCAAATTTCCCACGTTTCTAGCCACTTGCACTGCTTTACCAGATTGTCGCCCGGAAACCCTATTACTTTTTGCTCACAACGCGGACTCGTCATTTTGGCCCCACCGACTGTCCTGAATTAATTTGGATGTGTCATCTGCGGCGTAGCCTTCAACGCAACCTTCATGCACTAAATACATCTTCATTTGGAATGTCCAAATATTGTAATTGTCCCGTCCATCCAATTTTTCCATGGATGCCAAACCAGTTCCAACTGACGCCTCAGCCATTTTTCGCTTTAACGATACGATACGAAAAAAAAATGCACTCGCGTAATGTTGCAGTACTATTGAAGCACAACTGGTCCTTTTCGGTCGCCTGGGCCCATAACCTGTTAGAGGTTAAATAATATCTTGAGATATCGGCTTTAAACTAAGATGTTTTAATAACGAGTCACAGACACATCCAAATTCCAGTTTACAAATTGAACGACTGACAGAGAGTTGACAACAACAATATAGATAAATAGTTACTGACATAAATAGCAACATATGTTGCCAACCCATATTTATGTATTAGATTACAACTCTAACACCGTGAATCTTTTTTCTCGAGGTATTCAGCCTAAAGGACTACTAGCACCTCTAGCTGCCAACTAAGAAACAACAGTCTCATTAAGGGAACCGCAACAACAGCATAGTTGCCTGACCAGTTTTTCTAAGATCGTGGGTGTGCCCTTCGGTGACTGCAGGGCGTTGAAAGTTACGGAGTCGAATGGCAGCGAGATGCTCCTTAAGGCCTGGTTACACGATACATTAACACGCACGAGTTAATGTGCGAATTCATGCCTGTTTACATGTCTGAATAAATGAACGTTTGCGTGAACGAGATGCATGAATGAGTGGTTACACGGTACATTCGTTCGCACAAGTTTTGACACATTTTCACGGAACGCAAGGCGATTGCTTTTTTTTATTTTCTTTACAATGTGCAAATTTTAAGTGTAAACAGTATCATTAAATAGGAAGTAGACCGTACCCCCCCTGAAATTGCTTCCCTTTTCGTTGTTTTGCGTTTTTTAAAATGGTGTTTTCCCTATCTTTTAACATGGGAAACCAGTTGCCATGCAAATTTGTTTATTGATATTGATAAGTAAAGTTGTTTACGTTATTTGGTAATGGAGTGCATTTAAGAAGTTGAAGACATTGGAATTACTTTCATCAATCAGTTACGTGAGTACGAAAATATTAATTGACGTCTATCAAGTCTATTGATAATTGATAGCAATGTTCGTTTCCGTGTTCTGCCACCAGATGTCCCAGAATAACGAAAATGTACGAATGCATGAACAGAAAATAGAACGGGTTCTATTTTCTGTTCACGCATTCATTCATTTGTACATTTTGGTGTGGTTACACGGTGCATTTTCGCGTTCATTCTCGCGTTCATTCATTTGCACATTAACTCGTACGGGTTAATGTATCGTGTAACCAGGCCTTAACACATGGTTTTGATGGTGCGGCCCGTCTCACCAATATAAAAATATATATACTATGTGGCAAGTTTGGCATTTAATTTCATTGACCCCCTATGCATCCAATTTATCACGTCCTTGACGCTGCGTAGGTATAATATTCCGGAGTTGACTTTCGGGCTTGAATATAGTATTTACATTTTATTTTGACTAAATTCTTGCAATCCGGTCCGTCATCCCTCGGATGCATGGCAAGAAAGCCTTTTTCGCTGGTTTGATTTCTTTCAACGGTGATTTTGTCCTCTGTTTTTCTTTCTCTCTAATGGCCCTGTCAATATCACTCTTTCTGTAACCAATTTCAAGTAAAATCTTTCTTAATGTTCTTAGTTTATTTGATCGGTGATCGCCATCGATTAAAATAAAAGAACGGTAGACCATAGTCTTCAGCACGCCATTTATTTGTCCCGGGTGATGGTGCGAGCTGGCGTGGAGGTACGTATTGGTGTTGGTGGGTTTCCGGTAAACCGTATGCCCCAAGGGTCCGTCATTCTTCCTCATAATGAGCACATCCAAGAACGCAAGACTCCCATTCACTTCGACCTCTTTCGTGAATTTTATGTTGTTGTGTCTCTGGTTGACATGATCGAAGAACTGTTCTAATTTCTCCCTGCCGTGACTCCAGACCACAAGCGTAACCAGAGAGAAGGTTAGTGAGTAGCACATAAAATTCACGAAAGAGGTCGAAGTGAATGGGTGGGTCCGTGTTGTGAAATTGGTGCCGTCCGTACAAAACCCAGCCACTGCGAATAGTATGGCTTCATTCCCCCACGGTAGTCACTGATGATCTTGATGCTAGTTTGGAGGACCGTTGTGATGGCATCATGGCGCGGCTGTGAAGATATTACGAAACTAACCTGTTGTTTGAAATAGTTGACAGACTGAAATAGTTGCAATTTCAGCAGTTTCATTTAGGCATCACTTTATTTCACCACTAATCCTCCCTTTCGCGAACGTTGAGGGAAAGGTGATCTGAGCCTTAGAGAACATGTACAAGGTAACGTCGAACGCATTCAATGTGAAAGTCACCAATTATAGTGGGCAGTAAGTTACAAATATAGTAAAGAAATGATGAATGCGCAGTAAATGACGTGAACTATGTAGTTCTCTGCACACAACGTAGTTTTTTTCTGTATTTGCACTGCCTTGAATATTACTCCTATCCCTTAAACTAATGCGTAGAATCATAATGAAGCGTTTTTCTCAGGTTTGCTCCGATTGTGATATCTGAAACCGTGTCTTACCGAAAAGAATAATTGCTTCTTGTAAAATCTGGTACAAGCAGATCTATGACCGCGTCTTAACGAAATCGCGTCTTGTGAAACCGCCCTATGTGGTGAGGGCTTGCTGTAATGCCGATCATATGCTATCTGCGAAACCAAAGGACAGCATAAACACAGTAGTTACATATGCGTATACTGTGATTGCCTTTGAATTCGGAGCGGGTGCGATATGGCATATTGTATTTAATTTTATTCTTCACATCGTATGGAGTCCCAAACTCTGCCTCTTCTTTTAGCTACTGTGTCCTTAATATCATACTCAGTCCTATTCCCTTCTATACTCTCAGGTTTCAATTTCCTCTAAATTTTAAGAAGCGGATTAAATCTTCATTCGGTGACAACTCATTTTTTCCCCTCTTCCTTTCCCTGTCACCATTTATTCAGAAAACTTTTCATTTTTTCGGTCCAGAGGTTCGATCGATCGATGGCCATCCCCCTCCTTCCAATCATTCCCAATTTTTATTCTCCGCTCCTCCCGGCGCTCCATCTCCACGCCATCGAGCACTGGAATATCTATCTCTTTCCGGAAATGAAATTTGTAATGCGAATCGTGTTCCTCTCAGCTTTCCGGATACCGATGGGTTTTACTTGTTTTGTTTTCATTTACACGTTCGCGGGAACATATTTGTGGGGCTCGTTTCTCTGTACCCCCGGGAAAGTCGGAAATTCCGTGAAATCCGCTTCTGAAAGTGTGTTCTCCGGACACTTTTTAGGAGGAAATGAATATATTCTGATTAGCTTGATTATCGCATTCTCTCATACATGTTTATTCTATTAGTATTCAGGCTAATTGGCCACTTTTCGCATAATTTTCCTTGCCAGTGCTTGACAAAATACTAAATATAATGCTAATTTTCCTAATTTAAAAATATTTAGTTTTTTAGTAATTTCATTTATAATTTTATGAATGTTCAAATCAAAATAATATTCACATACACAATCTGTAATTGATACAGGATTTTACTTCACACACCTTGTGATTCTGTATATTCTGACAGCGACAATAATTCACCATATTTTCCCTCTGATTAATTTCCTGAGATCAATAATAACGGTTATTATTTAAATTTTATACCGGTACTAAATATAACATAGCCATGCATCTTTTCAAAAAGTGCTAATAAAACTATCGGAATGGGTAACATATACAGGCATATTGTTTGTTTCTCGAACTGCTAAATTAGTTTTCAAAACTTTCCTCCAGAAAGTTGCTGGAACAGATCCAGGAATATTTTTCGATCTTATGCTTATATTTCAGGCTTACGATGTTGGCTGTTTTGTGGCTAACTGCTTTTTGAAAACTTGTCAATAAATTTCAAGGACTGAGTGCATGAGGATATAAGACCTTTTTTCAATTGAAAAAGTATCAAACACTGTGAACTTTACTATTGCCACTAGACATTTTAGCACAATTGTTGACAGTTTGGCAATGTTTAAAACACTCAATGTGCGCTTAGCTTTCTCTATTTTCTTCTCAGGCCCTTACCCTGCACACTCTCTGCTAATAATGCTTCTACTCTACGTATAAACTGCCTGGAGGGAGGGTGTATGAATAAGCATAGTGTTTGCTTATCAGAGTGTCAACTAACTCTCAGATTATCCATTAGATTATCGCAGTAACTTCATTTTCTCAACCCATCAAAGGACTTCTACGTTTCTCCTCCAATCTAACCAATGCACTTTTCTCGTCCTTCTTCAATCCCCCCTTAATCCCCTCTGATCTATTTTAATCCCCTCTGATCTATTCTAATTCTCTCTTCATAGGATACATGATTAGAAGCCGCATAACATCATGCTCGTAACGAAATTTTTATTGCCCTCTTCATCACATCCTGGCTCGAGAGCTAGTTCTCTCCTGTAGTTAAAACTTACATTTTGCTAACTAGATTCTTCTTCTGGTGTATTCAGTACTACGCCCATGTTTATCCTGAACGTATCCCGATTCACTACATTCCACTTGTTCCATCTCGCATCCCCTTCTCATTTCCCGAATTGCTTAGATATTTTCTCATGGAATGAACAGTGAGGATAAAGGAAACCCCGATCCTCCTTTGTGTCCTACTATGGCCCAGCTTGTTGCCCACAGAGATTCCTTATCTGCTATCCTTAATCGCATCCTAATGCCCATATGCAAGTAATTTAAATTATAATTATTTATATATGCCTCATTCATTGATCATTTTGAGATTGCAACAAAATCTAGGCGTCCATTTTGCTGATTAAAATAATTAGTTACATTTAAACATAAAAAAATTTATAACTAACACCTTACCCCCAAAATTAAAACGGTAACTTCGTCCTTTCGAAATTTCATTCATATGTTTTCGACGCTGGGCAACATCAGACCTGATTATGTGCAACGCTGACATCTAGGCCGTGTAACATACCAATAAATTGTGGAATCAAAAATAGTGTTTTCATTTTAAATGCATAGCAAATTCTATAAATTTACGCCTGATAAAATTAGCTAACGTTTTGCCCAAATTCATTATCCAAGCAAATCCCCTTACAGTAGTTTTACTTTCCTTAGTATTTTGGCCTGAGATGCCTATCCTCCACTTAATGAGTCGTACAAAGATCACCATATCGGCTTCAAGTTGCATGTGTATAAGTTTTTCCACATCTAATCCAGATGATAACTCTGAGAAGAAGCAAAACATTTATAGCTAAAACGCATTGATGGGTTTTGCCCTCCAAAAAGGTAGGTATTATACTTTTAAATTTTCATTTGAGTCTGCTACAATAAAATTGTATTCATAAATTCAAAGGTTTTCATACTTTCATTTATCTGATTAGGTAGGTTTCTTTACTCTATTTACAACCGATTGTTAGAATGGTAGCACATAGAATTGAATGGATCTGAAATATCATTCATGGATATAATCTCTTGTTTTTAAAAAAGCTAAAAATTGCATTAAAAAGGTAATCAGTTGTTGCATAGCATGTAGATGTATTTTATGACATGTTAAAAAAATTGCCCTAGATTATGAACTACTTATTTCTAGAAAATAATAGCGTACTACTGCTATCGTTATAGCATTCATTTCTAAACCCATTCTGTGGAACGAGGTAGCCTGAATATTTTGGTAAGGTTACTGAAAAATTTTTCGGGAATAATGAAAAAAGCATCTGGGAACGTGATTTACCGACTCTCTCCTAAAATACGGAGGCTTTCCATTCAGTATTTTATTTCTTGCTCCACACTCATATATGGTGGGCCAGAGCATATTCCCTCGAGTGGTGCATTCTCACGACCCCTCTGTGACCTTCGCGTTACCGATTACCATTTCGCTTTGGTCTCGTCAAGCAGTCACAAATTCTGCTGTGTGCTCTTAAGGCCTCGTATTCATGAACATGGAAGCAGATAGCAGAAGAGAATTAAATACGAAGGTTCTGTAGGATTACCTGGACAGTTTTATAGATCTTTTTATCTATTTACGTGCTCAATGCATCAGCAATTTAATAGCTTAAAGATAAGCTTCTTACGTAAAATAGCTTCACTAAAATTTTGAAATATTGATGATATATTTTACGCCACCAAACTTTTATTTTGCCAGATTGTTATTGTCCATTATGTATTTCAATCGTTGTGTGCATATCTGTGTATCAATTATTAAAACATTTCATCATTTTAGTGATGAAATGGATTTTTGTAACGAATAAATTAACCTAAATATTTTTGATACGATACTGAAAAATGTGTCGGACAGGATGACAAATGAGCGTCAGGAAACGAGATTTACCAACTCTTTCGTAACATTCAGAGGCTTTCCATTCAGTGTTTTACTTCTTGCTCCATACTCATATATTGCGGGCCAGAGCGTATTCCCTTGGATGGTGCATTGTCACGACCCCTCTCTGACCTTCACGTTACCGGTTCTATCATTCGTTCATGTGTATCTTCACGTGTTTGTTAAGATTTACGGGTTAATTCCTTCATATGCATCTTCATGTGTAAGTTCACTGCTTGTAAACATATTGAAATCAACTGCATTGAGAATATTATCAGCCAGATAATTCTTGAGTTGATCACTGGAGGCAATAGAGATTCCTATTTAGAAATATTAAAGCTAATTTTGAGCTGTTAAGTTCTTCTATATTTCCTTGGGGCGTCGAATTTGTGCTCGTTTGCTAGGGTCAGCATAGATGGAAATACATCATGTATTCTTTTATGTTTTCCGTGCACGTTTCTTGATATACATTCGTGATGAAGGAGCAGAATATTTTCATTTTCCACTCTCTAAATGCAATGTGATGTTTGCTCACTAGTAAATTCCAATTGTCAATAAAAACGCCAAGTTTACACGCTGATTTTACCTGTGGAACTGCTTTCCCTTTAATATCAACCCGACTTCATTTTTAGCTCCTACAATTTACAATTGAATTTACGTAAATCATTTCGATTCGGATAGCCGAATTTTAGACAGAAGTTATGTTAAATCATTATTTTTCATTTTCAATGCATCACACTTTATAAAATAAATTGTAAAAAGAAAAAAACGGCAGTTTGTCTTCATGACGAAAATCTTTTCTTGAAGGTTTGCTGATTGTGATTTTTCGAGGAACCCTTTTACGGCTTGGCCGAAATTCCATCTCACGACTCTAGTCACCTGAGCTGAACCTTACGCACACGAAGTTCAAGTACCACTTTCTGTTTTCCCCTTCTAAATTCCATTTTCCACCATTGATCTTCATTAGCCATTGAAGCCAGGGATTCCTGCTGTAGTGTCGTTTTCATGTCTCCCGTTCCACATTTTTGTCTTTGGCCTCCCTGAAGTCCATCGCGTAATTTACTCGCTTCCCCTTGGAAAGGAAACTGGGGAAGCCATGGCCATTGCTGAAATTCTTGAACCACGACTCTCTTAGCCCAAGAAATAAGCACGTAATTTGCCCTTGTTTTATAGTTATGTATTGGTAAGCCATTGTGAGTCTAAGAGCAAAAAGATCGTTACTATTAAGCAATCAAGTATAAAATTGGCTCTACTTAACTTTAGCTATTTATTATTTTTCAGGGCTGCTGATAGTTAATTTTGTAGTGATCCCTCATCCTCAATTTTTCCTCTTAGATAGAATGAAAATATATTACCTCAATCATGATCTCATAATATTTTTGCCGAAAAAAGCAGTGAGATATTGCTGTAAAACAATGGTGACAATGAAATAAAGTTTACATATCTAACGAATGAAACGAAACTGTTACACCTTCATGGAAGGATTAAAATTTCTAGCAATGCTTAATCGATGCAGTAGAAACTTTGCCTTGGCAGTTTGAAATTAGTATTAATCATAATACTTCTTGAATGATACATTTAACTGTTTGTTTATGAGAGAAGAGGTTAGCATGGTACATGTTAGACAGCGAGCATTAAAACTGTTTTCAAAGCACTGCGTAATGAAACTGTCTTTAAGAACATTTTGTGTATTTTAATGTGCATCAAGGGGAAATTCTCCCACAACTTAGGGACTTAATTTCAACTAAAACCTTCCCTTAGAGCACCTCGGAAAGTCATTGCAATTTTGCATCATAATCGCTGAAAGATTCAGCTGCGATGGATAATTAAGTTCAAAAATTACCTCACCAGTAATAGCACTGTATTTCAGATTGACACACGTTATCACTTCAAAGTCAATAGCTATGGTTGAGTCCTCCAATTAACCTAATTGAAACTATGGATGCCGTATACATGCATCTTGGCTATCCTGCGAGGAACTAGGTATTTAAGTTGGTTCAGAGCTTTTAGGCGGAGGCGTAATTTATCCCACACGTGAGATAAACACTCGCTCTGGTAACGAGATTAAAACTTCATCTCTCCGTGCTGGCTTGCGCTTAGTCCCGGGCTGTCATCGCTCTTTTACGCACTAAGGAGGGAGTCTCATAAACCAGCTGCGTCCATCACAGGGCAATTGTATGATCCTCATGTTCAGCGTGGATTCATTGTATGAGTGGTTGGAGGAGACCAGAAAATTATAAACTATATCTTGAGTGCGCGAAATTGTAAAGGGCGATTTTTCCAAAAAAAATGTCTTTGCAAAATTGCAAATATAGACTTAACTCTCAATGTAAGTACAAAAAACGATAGCTGCAAAATAATGTTTGCTTGGGTCAATCATATTAGAAGCAGAACGAAAATACTAATCTCCAGCATCAGGAGGTCTACTACAGTACGAAGTTGTGATAGAATTAGGTTCTCCAGCTGCTACTCACACTGTCAAACTTAAATTTATTCCAAGAGTCCTAAGGCAAGCACAGCATCCATTTTCGAGGCGGAATTTGAATCCGCGACCTTATCCCTTACGTGGAAACCTAACTTTTACCACGTAGTTACAAACCCAGGGTACCCGAGTGCCCACCTCTAGTGTTTTTTTTTTTTTTGAGTCAGCATGAGAACAGAATACATGATTTCAAATCCATGTGCTTGACTAAATAAACATCAATAGAAAATATGTTAGCACCATGAAGTCCCCTAGCCTGCTAAATTCTGTATCCAAAATAAAATTCCTGAATTGTTCTAAATAAATGTTGGTAATAAATAATGTGCCATAAAATTGTGAAACTTATTTATTTAAGAAGCCCAGTCTCAAACACTTATTAAGCGATGGTATTAATCAATTCACCGGAATAAACCTGGGTGTCCGCTGAGCAAATGTACTTCGACGCTATTTTGTTTACCTATAAAAAAATAATAATTAAATTGTCATTAGTTATTTAGCTTTCAAATGAGTTTGGTAATGAGAATACTGAGACTCAAATGAAAGTTTTAATTATTACTGAAGTTAAAAGCAAAAAAGTGACAGGGTAGCCACCCGGGTGTGTATGTACATACATAAGGGTTAAGTTAGCCGCTTTCCTACCCCCTTTCTCCCTTTCCCTCCCTTGAACTAGAACTTTGCAATACTTTCTCTGGACTAAACATTGACTCTTTTAAACCCTATATCCCAGGTTTAATAATATGCAATACACCCCTGGAAAAGCAAAATTTCTATTATTATCTAAGTAGCTTGATATTTTTCTTCCATTATCTGAACTATATATACCTACATAGAAATAATTCTGAGCAGTTTAGAAGGTTCTTTGTCCATTGAATCTGCATGGCTGAATAAATAAGGAGTGGCATAATGAGGTGCTGTATGTAAAATGTAATATTACCAAGTAAAAACTTCTGCATCGCAATTCTTTCCAATATAGCTATATTGATATCGTTTGACTTTCTGCATAATTCAAATATCTATATATTATTTTGCATCACTTAATTTAGCAAACATTTGTTGCCTGTTACTATGTTCATTGATTAGAAGTGTCTCATTAGCCCTGAAAAGTATTACTGCATCTTATTTACTTTATTCTCTGCTCATTTTTATTAGGTAATAACTATAATATAATAGTACTCCTTTTGATGTATAAAGGGATTGATTAATATACTCGCGCTGTTTTATAACTTACTAATAACTTCAAATGATATCTTCAGATGAATGCTTTCAGTGTCGTTTGTTGAATAACATAGATAATTTATAGATATAAAGATAATATATAGATAAGGTTACCCATTAATATATCCATCCATGTATCCATTAATTAGAAGATACCATTTTTTACCTAGGCTATCCGACCTAACACAGCTTTTAGAGAAATTCAATGCGAAGATAATAAATAATAAGAAATCGTTGTGTAGACATATTTTATGCCATTTATATGATATTAAAATTCCGTAATACTTTTGTAATCCAACGTATCGTACTTCTCTTGAATACGATATTCAGCCAATAAAAAGGCAACTTGGGAAAGTTACTTCGTTTTTCTCTTGGGGAAAATTAAAATTTTCAAAATAAGAGTGCTTTAATCGTGTACAAAAATATATTCTCCCTATTTCTACCGGCAAAATTGTAATAATCGACGGTTCATTCTTGTAAAACGCAGTCACGTCCCACAGTAACACACCAGTCTGAGAATATGTAGGTACACAAATCTCATTAGCAACAAAAGATTTTCAGCCAAAATAAATGGATATGAATCAAGAAAAAAGAAAATATGTCAATATAATTTCACCGTATCATTCCATAAAATTTTATAATTTTTCTAGTTGATCATGCACAATGCGTTGCAGGCAAACGACCATTCGATACCATACCTGTGAGGGAACATTAACCACTGCTCTCAACAACCTCACGTAATATCACAAGTAATACCAGGAAGAAGCTAGGCTCGGAGAACTGGTTTGGCCTACTAGCTTGAGTCACTTCGCGTAAGATAGGTACTGACTTGGATCATGACCCCTCTTCCTATTCAGTCTTAGCATCGTGTAGCTGATAGACATTTCTAAAATACACCTACATCATGGCTGTGGGACCAAAAAATCTCAGAGAATTCTGGATATGTTGGCATTGAATTTGCATGCATGAGAGAGAATATACTTTTATGCTTCTGTAATCTAGGTAGGAGAATCCTATGAAGCTTAATAGAATGAATTCGTTTATTCTCGACCCATGTTAGTATAAAATACCTAAGAAATGGGCAAAATATTTTTCGCTTTCAAAATTTCTCTGCCAGTGCGTGCCATTTTTTTATTAGGCGTAGTCTGAATAGCAGGACAGGGCCGACTGGAATTTCCGTAAAACATCCATCCACTTGCATTTATCCTGCGTCTGCCTAAAGATACTTTTATCCAAGTTCGAACATTATGAGCAGGGAACTCCCTAATCCCGCTTCACAAATGGCCTCGGATAATGATAACGCCGCGTCAAACGGGGACCGCATAAATATATGGTCCCCTTGTCGCCAGCGGGGCTCATCCACCCCGTCCCTCGGGTTTTAATCGGGGAATATCATCCGCCCAGCAGAGCAGGCTGAAGGATGGTGGGGGGAGGCGGGGCACACCCCCGTGCGAGGGGGGCGGGATATGCGCCCCCGACACCCTGGGCGGTAAATCTTGGCCTACAGCCGAAATGAGTTGGGCAAACATAAGGCAGCGTTTGCGCTCGACTTTGCAGCGTAGGGAGGATATTTGGCGTGGGGGAAGAGAGAGTGGGTTGAGGTGTGCTGCGGGGTAAAGGGTTCAGGGTAGAAATGAAAGGATTAGGAGAATAATGGAGGAATAAATGTGAGAGGGTATTCGAAAGGAAGAGCTTGATGAAGAGTGAGTGGAGACTGCGGGAAAAGTGATAGTCAGAGCCTTGAAGGGATGGTCGGGAAGGTGAGACGGAAGGGTAAACGGATTTTTTCTAAACGCAAATGCATGAAAATTGATAGGATTTAATGTTCTGGTATCAAGCCCAAGAATATAATGCTAATCAAATTCTGGTCAACATTTTCAAGAACTGTCAATAGACAGTTAATTATGGCTTTTCTAAATTATTTATTATAATCCTAATGTAATCATTAAATACTATTCAACTAAGTTTATATTTTAAACTAGAGATTGTTAAAATGCAATCCCTAATTCACCCCCTGCCACACACCATTATGGTGGCTAGCAGGACGTTGTGTAACATTTAGATATAGATATATCTAGGTTATATTAATTTCATACGTACTTATTTTATGCTAACTTTCAAAGGCAATTTACAAGCACATAGTGTTTCTGAATATTGATTTTCCTTCAAAACCTCACTTTCCCTCTAGTGAATTAAATTAAACTCCACAAATAAACACCATGCCAAGTAAACATTTTCATGAATAAACTCTATCCACTGTAAAAGGTGAAAACAATAGTGTAGAAATGACGTTGAAACGTGTGTGATTAAATGTTCACCAGTGCATGCATTTCTTCATTTTCATTCTTCCATTTTAATGGAGGAAAACTAAACATTTGCATCCAGTACCTTGCCCATCTGTAATTTGGCTGCAATCACCATAAGCAATGAGGCAGCTTTCTCTCGACATTTCCCTCAATGTGACCGAACGTTTAGCTTCGGGCTAACAGCTGAGCCCTTGATTTATTGTTGGAGAAAATCTTAATATCCAGAGCCTCCGTTTGGGGAAGCTATCGAGCGGGCACTTCGTTTGGATCCTCTCCGGGGCTAATGCAATAACTTGGCTGAGAGATCGACGGTGGAATCCCCGGGCCGTGTAGTGGAAAAAACCTTGACTGCGCGCCAATACGCGCGGAGCGGCGGCCGCGGGCAATACCATCGAGTGGGGATTGCATGAAATTTTAAAGAGGAGAGCGGTACGGAAGGGTTGTAGGAGCGATTACCGCTTTTGCCACTGCCTTCCCCGGGGGCGCTGCCGATGCTTTCCTTTGGACCTCCTCCCCCCTTCTCACTCCTTCCTCTCTCGTATCTGTGCACGTTTCAAGCCAAAAGCTGCATTCCAATGAAAGTGTTTTATTTCAAATGTGCGTCTGCTATCGGCTATTATTTCATTGCACCCAAATTAATTACTTGTAAACTTTCTGTATGCTTAATGGTCAATGCCAAATACGTCAGAACTAGAATCAGAGAAATAATCACGCAAGTAAAGCATGTTTTAAATCCTACATAATGCACAAAATAGCATAATTTATAAGCCATCCCATTTAAGAATCTCATTCTCTGAAATAGGGTGAATTTTAGAAATGTTATAGTCTTTTGCCCAAAATGTACGGATTTTTAGACGTCCAATTATCAATTTTATTTGACGTACACTATCTCTGTCCCTTCACAATTACGTTCGTAACTTATATATTTTTGCAGGCTTTTTATTATTTTCGTGACGTAAAGTAAAATAGTCATCAAAATAAAAACTCAATTAAAGTAAAATAAGTCATTTTAAGAACTCTAGATTTCTTGAGTGAGTATTGCTAAATGCAATTACGGAATGCCAATAGCCACGAATACATGTAACAAATTCTAGAAACATTCTGAGCAAATAAATAACTGTCTCAGCATCCCTAAATAGAGAGAATTTGTCGTATAACAGAACCTTTTGCTGCTTGAGATCGTTCTCTCCTAGCCAATACATCGGAACGCAGTGTTACGCTTCCCTTCCCTGCCTTTTTCCCTTCATGTCCGCTCTCGTCCTCTCGCCCACACCACCGGCTTCCTACTCACTCCCCCCCGGCGTCAGTTTGATCGCCATGCTCAGTGCGCATGCGCCCAAAATGAGTCGAGCAGAGTGTGGACGAAGCAGAAATAATGCATGAGCGAAGGGGACGAGGTGTCAGTCGTCAATTTATCGACGGGACGGACGCGAGATCGAGGGAGGTTGGACCGCGGGGGTGGAAAGAGCAGAAAATCATGGCCCCATAATTCCTCCCTTTTCTAATGTCACCTGCGAGAGAAATATTTTTACTTGTAATTGCGAGATACCGACAACGTAAAGTCTTCCAAAACTTTTTTTAAAGTCCAGAAGGTTAAAGAAAGGTTTGTACCCTGCTTCGGCCTCCTTCGGAATCTGCTCCAGTCGCAGTGTTCAAACTCTCGTCCATTGAGCGGTGCACTCTCTGAAAAAACATTCGTTTCCATTTCAATTATTTTCCTGATAGTGTACCTAAATTGGAATGAGAAGGAAGTCTCATACAAAGTTTCGTTTAATTTTAATGTAAAAAATAAGAAACTCTCCAATAACTGCAATACCTACACCAAATATCTTTCGTTTCTGGGCTTGAAAAAAGCAGTTCACAAAACACATTTAACCCTCAAACCGTGACGTCGGTCTCCCAGACCGCTACCCCTCAAATACCATTATTTTTTCCCCTTGTTGTTTAGCGTGCGGCCTCGTAAAATTCAGTAGCTTCCTAACTTTTGCCAGTGAACATTTATCCGAAGCAAAGAGAATCTGCGATGCGAAGAAATATTTTATTTTTAACTTTTCTAGAAGTTCCGGTCTGACAGACCGACGTCACGGTTAACGTATTTTTTTTTAAAACCCCTACCTTTTCCAAGATAAGTTGAAATATTATTTTCTTGTAGCAATGATTCAATTTTTAACTATTTAAATATTTATTTTTATTATTTATACTACTGTTTTAATGACAGTACTTCTTCATTTAGTTTAAGAAATCGAACCATAGACCTTCAAGAATGTCATAAGTTGACATAAAAAACTCTCAGAGCCAGATATTGCTGAAAAAATCAGGAAATATCTTCAAAAGCTCAGCAATGAATCAGATGCAGCATGTAAATTAGCGGATTCGGATAGCAGCAAAGATGATGATGAAATTCATAGTGAGTGCAGCAAGGGCTCTTCAATTGAATGTGATTATGAGTACACTGTTAGAGAAATTAGTGGTAGCTTTCACGATAGGAGTGACAATGTTTTTTACGGGAATAAAGGTTATGCCTGGAGTAAAAAGGAGCCGAAGAGAACCATCAGAGTAGCTTAGCGAAATATTATTGCGCTAAAGACAGGACTGAAAAAGTTGACTTTATCAATTGGTGGCAATCCTTCAGTGCTTGAAGTTTTCAATTTGATTTTTGACAACGAAATGCTTTGTTTCATGGTAAAGTTTACGAACTACGGAATTGAAAGTACAAGAAATCTTACCAACCGAAGGGATCGTCTGGTGTATTCCAATGTTGATGTTTTAAATTGAAGGCTCTCATTGGCCTTCTTTTGTTTTCCTCAGCATTGATATGTAATAGAGAGAATACCCAAAGACTTTTTTCCTCGTGTCGTGCCTTACGACCGATTTTTCGGACAGTAATATCGAGAAAGAGGTTTGAAGTGTTAGTACAATGCCTTCGTTTTGGGAGTGTATCCAAATACTCGTGAATCCAGAAAGAAAACAGACCCTACTACAGCAATAAGCTGGATATTTGGTCGTTTCATTGAAAATTCTAAAAAAATGTTCCTCTTTGGGTTCCCTAGTTTGTGTAGATAGAATTTTGGTACAATTTCGAGGCAGATCCTCGTTCATAATGTACATCCCAAAAAACGATGTATGGTTTTTATTTAGTAGATGTCCAAGCAATTACTTTTACAATGCGTACATTCACAATGGTAAGTATTCTGATGGCACTGGAGTATTTTCAAACAAAAAAAATGTCCAAACCCCTTCTCAGCCTATTCTCGGAGTTTGTAAATCCATACAACAAATAGATATGTAACAGCAGATAATTGGCTTTCATCATTATAGATGCGTTAGGAGCTGCGAAAAAGATTACTGTCCTTCGTGGGTACCTTGAAGAAAATCGTGAGAAAAATTCCACCTCAAATTCTCCCTAACAATAAGAGAGTAGCTTGACCCAGTATGATTGGATTTACTAAGAATAAAACTCTTGTCACATGTGCTACAAAGAAGAAGAGTTGTGTTGTTAGTCTCCTCCATGTACTCAACAACTGACCAGGGTGAAAAAGGATTACCGGAGATAAGTTCATTCTATAATCGCATAAAAGAGGTGTGGACACATCGGACCAAAAGCGTTCTATTTATATTGGCATCAGAAAACAATGTGGTAGGTTGTGTAGTGTTACAAGGAACCAAAGTAACTAAGCGGCGTCACATTCAAGGCTGGTAAGTCAAATGTTCACTTGTATTTTACAGCCCTTCAAGAAGCAATACCATTTGAAAATTTTTTTGCTCATTACTGGTCACAAAGACAGTGTTTGAAAGTGTTTTATACGTACGACCTGTAGCTCCCATTAGTGTAAATGTAAGTAAACCTTGAATGGAAAAATGTTTAAGGTAGAAATTAGCCAATTTCACAACTACAAAATGTGTAACATATATTCAAGTGCAGGGTGAAGTACACAGTGAGTACACAACAGAAAAACCTTTAAGAAAAATTACAGCTAAAGAATTTAGATGGGTAATGGAAATTTTTACAGTTGAGGAAGAAAGAATTACGGCACAAATTCCCAAAAGAAACGCGGATAATAATTCAAAAACAGAAAAAAGAGAAAGATAATTACGAAGTGTCGGTCTGAGAGACCGACGTCACGGTTTACGTACCTTTTTTCTCGTCAAAGTTTGAGGTTTGAAATGTACATTTGAGAAACGTTTAGGAAAAAGCCCAATTGAAGGAATTAGACAATAGCAGTTTATGAAGTTTAGGAAGAAAGAATTACGGCACACATTCCCAAAGAAACACGGTTAATAATTCAAAAAGAAAATAAGGAGAAGGATAATTGTGAGATGACGGTCTTAGGTACCGACGTCACGGTTTACGTAACTTTTTTCACGTCACGGTTTGAGGGTTAAGTAAAAATACTTATGTACCTAAATATATACATATGCACACACTGTATTCAACTGCGGAGTCTGCTGCGCGTATAAAGACATATCAGAGGGGCAGGAAAGGTTAGGAGGAGGGATTTGTGGGGTGCGGAGAGAAAGGAGGGAGGCTGGCGGCGGCATTACTCCGCTTTTTACGAATGGCGCCCGCCGTTCAACGTGCCCCGATTCCTTCAATTTATGAGTGAGCTTTTCATAATCCGATGTGGGTTGACCAACTAAAAAAAATAGATGGCTTTTATCCATGCATTAAGAAATCTTCTTCTCTGAAATTGCGATGCTTTAATTATATTAGCCATGGAGGAGATCTAAAATCCTTTATGGCAAAAACCTTAAATCAGAACCAATATCTTTCACGCTTGGAAGTAGCTTTAGGCTGAGTCGAGTTACGTCTCTTATTGCCAAATTTTCAAGACCTATTCTACAGACCAAGTTGAACACTCATAATATTCTGTTGAAGAGGAGATTACCCCTCAATACCACAACTTGTTCTCCCCTCTGAATTAAAAACGAGTTTTAAGCATCGGGTTAAGCATGTTGAACTAAATATATTCGCCTCATTCTATATGATTCAAATATCACCTAATATATTTTATAAATAAAATACGTTTGGAAGTAACTTTGTGGTATTCCATTACACCAAGGTTTATTAGTAACTTTAAAAAAAATTTGTAAAACTTACTAACCATCCAACCATGGAACTTAACCATGGAATATATCCTATAGTTATGTGTATAATCATCATTCAGTTACTGCGTCAATTATTTTAGTAAGCATTCGTTATAAATATTTTATAAAATTTTATTCTGCGGTCTTGTGAAGTAGGTAATAACGCTAATTTTTTTATTTAATCTCCCGTTATAAATCAGTAAGATCACAGTCTATTCAAAAGGAAAGAATGCTTTCGGCTGCATTTATACATGCATCACATTTTGTTTTTATTCATTATGAGTATCTACCACATCATAGGTTCAATAATAGTTCGCAACATAAATTATTTATTAATAACAGCCCATGTGTGTGATGCCATAAATATATAATTGCCTCTAATTTTTGCAAAAAAAATCATTTTCATGAGAATACGTTGTAATACTTGTGGAAGAAAGTGACTGTTCCTTCACCTTTGCGTATCAGGGCTGCGCCCGGAATGACAGAGGAGTTATCTTTCAGTGCGTTGCTTAACGTATTTTAAGATACTGCATAAGATCGTGAACAGTGGTTCCTTTAAAGCCAAATTCCTTACCAATGTCATCCTGATGGACCGTAGTAACGAATAAGAACATCTCCCATAAATCTCCCATTAAAAATTTTCATTGGGATAAGGATTCCTGAGTACGGTGGTATATATATTAAAGCTTTACTATAAAAAAGGTCCGTGGTTCGATTTCCGGTCAAGGTAGCCTTTTTTTCTCTGGCAATTTTCAGCTCAATATCAGCCCTGCAAAGCTACAGAATAAATATCATGTGCGAAATAAGGTATTTCTTAATTGGCGTTGCAGTTTCTTTCGGGGGGCTAGTGTGAGACAATACAAAGTCAGAGACAGACGTGAGGAGAGGAGGGTGAAGTCTAGAACGAGGTTCTATATTTAAAGAGTTAGTTAATCGATGAAGACGATACGAAAAACCAGTCTTGGGACGCAGTAGAGCTGCATTTCTCTCAAACTGTTCTCTCAGTACAGTGAATATGCTAACAAATTTCTGACCGTGAATATTAGACTTTCTCACAAATAATTCTTAAGTGTAGAGAAACAAGAAATGTAAAATTCGTGTATAAAATTCCTTGGTCTATAATATCGTTAAAACAAATATATCTTCACCCTGAGAAGTGAAGAAATACAAAATTTACGTGGAAGACCAACAATTCAAAAGCTCATCAATTCAAAAACAGGTCATTATATTAATTTCAGAGAGATGTTTTAAACTTTTCCTTCTCAGGCTTATCTCACGCATTGAGTATCACTGTACGATTCTTTGAGCAATTAATCAGTCCATTTGTTTACCCTGAATGCCCGTATGAAAATACGAGCATTCTCTTGCATTAAATGAAGCCTCACTCCTTCTTAGACTTATAAGGTTTGTAATATATTTCACTTGATTAAACATGAAACTCTTTTTTGGTAGGTATATATATTAAAGCTTTACTATAATTGCCTTAATTTACCTCGTGAGTTGCGTGATAAAGTTATGATTAAGAGAATTTGGTTAACCTGTGGACTCTTTTTGCATATTAGTCTTCACTTCGAAGGTAACATTAATTTCAAACGGCTAAAATATCACGTGATTTCATCGTAAAATTTCAAGTCATTATCATAATTTATTGTGGCGGAATTCCACGTGTTTTAAACGAGTATTCCGCATTTCACACCTCCGCATGCATGGATAGCACACTTTTAAATGAACTGTTTTTCTCATCCTAGGTTTTGACAAGTACAAGGGAGGGCTGGATACAGTTCATGACCTCACAGGACTTTACTCTGTCTACACCAATTGGAGGGGAATTGAAATTATGTTCCACGTTTCCACACAGCTGCCTTATGAAAAGCACGATCCTCAAAAGGTATGTATGCGTGAGAGTTGTTTACCGTGATCCTTCATGTCAACAAAATGTCGTGAGCAAAATCAACTTAGATTCCATTTTCCGTCATGCGTTACATTTTTAGCCTATTGGTTTTATCTAAAACTCGCAAGAGGTACCCAATCCAGCTGCAATAGAGTATTTGTCTTATCAGCTAAACAGGTAATGAACCCTGTAATATTTTGGAGCCAAGAAGTGTCACTGCAATCTTTAAGTCACTTTAGCAGCAAATCTTGTATTCCATCTACGCCATTTTCATGATTGCTAAAAAAATACTGCAAGTGGCTTGACGTTTATTTTACCTTTCAATATGCCATTAGTTTTATGCAACGTTAATGTATTAGATAGTTTTATAGCATAGTTTTGTTACAGTACAGTTTTTTAAAGTATAAGATAGTTTTTCAAAAATCAGTGGAAAGCAATTCGCAAGGACTCAAGTGGATCCATGTGATTATGTTAAAAAATTCCCTAAATCCAGTTTACAATGTCACCTGAGTTAATTATGATATAAATATGCTGCATTATGTTAAGTTCTCGAGTGGCCCAAAATTAAAATAGTGCATATTTTATTGCACTCTTCCAGGGAGACATTTCTTGGTAATACTTTTATTTCATTAGAAAAATTTCTTATACACTATTCTTAAGTTCTAAAAAATAGACGCTGTTTATGAGTTTAATAGTTTAACTTTCCATCATTTTATTAGTCATAATCGAATTTAAGGCTTATTCCTTCCAGTTATGTCGAGCTGTTAGCCTCACTGAAATTTATTTCTCGCGATGCAGCCATTTACGTGATACGAGTGGGATGAGCCTTCATCGCAGCTGCGTGGCGCTCTGGGTAATTAAAGATTTGAAGCTGCTATTACAGTTGATCCATTTAAGCGCCGAGTGTGCTGGATATGTGTCTTGCACCCTGTTTTTTCATTATTTCTTTTAACCCGAATGATTCCCTCAATATCAGCGGTGGTTAGCGGAGGAACGTTTGCTTCATAGCGTCGTCGTCGAAAAATTTACACATGAAATGTTAAATTTTGCGTCCCTCCTATTCCCTCTACCAAGAGCTCTAGTAATACAAATGGCGGCTGTGATCTCCAGAGCTTCTGCATTTATAAAATTACGCGAGACGGTTAATCTTTAACACAGGAAAAATCAATACAGTTTGAAATTCCGTCGTATACCTTCTGTCTGCATGTAAAGACCCGCTTACGGTTTCTTCATAAATTATTTATTTTTTCAGCATGGTGGCAGGAGAATGTTTTGATCAGAATATTATGCCCCTTTTCTGCTTCTAAAAACAACTTCTGTTATAGTAATCGATCGGAAAACGCCAGAAATTTTTCTTCTACACTCCCTTCAGTTGCGTCACATATTTCAGACACGTCTGGAATGCGTTCGTCACTGGATGAAAATGGAAGAAACGGAAAGCCTTCAGCAAAAAATCTTTCGTTAACGTGTGTCTTTCTCTTAGATGTAATTTTATTTTTACATAGTGTTTACGTTTCGAAGATAAATATATATAAAAGATATAATGCACATGAAACTATTAGCAAGATCAGGTTAAAAACCCTCAGAAGATATTTATTGCTCACGCCTTTCAAAGTACGATATTTTTCTCCATTGATTTATTTTACTATATTGAGGTTCTTGCTTCAGAGGACTTCAGGTACTGCTCAATAGACTTAGATGCAAATTGATCGCATAGTTTTTCTTAATACATTATTTTCGTGTTTTTTTCATTTTTATCGTATTAACATGTAAATCAACAAGATTTACGAAAAGTTTACACAGAAAATCGTGTGCTTCTATTTACTCCACCTCAAGAGAGCTTTAGTGTAATACGTGAGTGGTGCCGCTTTGAGTTTTTTTTAATCCTTTATCTATTCTTTATCCTTTTAACAGGTCTTAGAAACAAACAAACGAAATTGCCTTGAAATTGAGATGAAAGTGTATTATGGCTCATCACAGTATTATTAATATAGTCTATCCATTGGAAAAATGCATCATCAAATAGGAAATTAATGATGAAGAATGATGCTCTCTCGGTTTCAGGTTATCTTTTTGCCTTTTTTCATTTAACTGCACTAATTCGGATGAAATCTGAGGACTTGTTGTGAGAATGTCATTCAATTGACAGACCGTTTGCTCATGAGTAACTGGTTGATCGTCCAGAGAACCCAAAGTCAATTGATTTATAACTCACTTCAGACAAGGGAGTATTTTTTCGGGAATAGCCTTAGGTGCCATATAATCTCGTTAGATGGGGAAACATCAACCTCAATTAAAATAGCATCCATTTCAAAGTTTCTCTGTGGATCCCTCTATTTGTCTCATTTCAAAATAACTCCTACCTTCATTGTAACAATGATTTACTATTCTTCCTGGTTAGAAGGTTATTGTAAGAATTCTCATTACTTAGCACATTTTATAGGTTTATAAGGCTAATGTAAGTATATACCGACCAATAAATTCATCGCATTTTTATCGCAATACCCGAGTTTATGAAGAAGGATGGCAAACTATATTTTTCAACATTTCCTCTCTAGTTTGAGGTACATATATCGTCTCGTCCAAATTGTTAGCATAAGTTGCGCGAGTTCTCTTCGTCCCCCCCCCCCCCTTTCAGCGTAGCAACAAATGCTGCATCTCTCGCTGTGGCATTCCTACGGCCTCATACACATCCGCTTATTTATTCTCTTTCTCCCCCCCCTCTTCATTCCCCCAGCTCCAAAGGAAGAGACACATCGGCAACGACATCGTCTGCGTGGTGTTCCTCGAGGCGGACAACACGGCCTTCTCTCCCGCCTGCATCAAGAGCCACTTCCTGCACACCTTCATCCTCGTCCGGACGAGCCCAAGGATCCGGAGAAAGCCGACGAGATACGAGGTCAGTGAAGGGCCGTGATGTTTGTGGGCGTCGCGGCAATTAACCAGAGCAACGATTGAGACCAAGCTGCCACTTACGATATCTCTTGTGAGCGAGAGTTCCCATAACTCCCACATAATATTCCACCACAAAAAGGCAGTCAAGAACCTGAAATTAGACATTTTGAAGTTCTTGAAATCATGAAATGCGCCGACTCCGATCATCGTGGTTGGCAGTCATTGCCAACTTTAGACATAGATATGGCAGCAACCGTAGAGTTCTCATAGCTGACATGTTATCGCATAAATAAAATTTTAAAACTTGTGAAACCAAGGTTTAATCTATTTTCGTCTCCGTTGTTCGTTAAATTTGTCTGTGACTATTCTACTTGAAAAATATATATGCAAATATAAAAAGTTATAAAAACTTTTCTGATTAAAAAACCACTCCTTGATGAAATTTAAGGTTATGAGTAACATTATAAAGACCCGTTCTCTGATAACTTAGCTTTGAGCAATTCTTAACATATTCTTTGTAACTTTTCTTCAGTATTTTTAAATTTAATTAATTGAACTTAAAGTACCATGATAAATTTTAACAGTTTCACAGGGGTTTCACAAGAGTTTCACAGGGAAGGAAAATTTACCTAGAGTTTAAGTAAAAGATTAGTGCAGCTTTGCACTCGAGGAAACGTTATCTTATCATGTTAAATATTGTTTCCCTGAGTAACGGAGAAAGCTTTTCTAACAATGAAATTCCATTATTTTTAGAACCTTACAATGAAGGTTGATATGAATCAGGGTGACTAACTATGAAGTAGTGTCGTAAAAGTATTCAGAATTCATTTCAAATTAGTATATGTGCACTCAACTTCACCAAGTAGAAACAATGTGGGTACGTAAATAGCTTTCTACTTCTGGATCTGTGAATTGCAGAATGTTCCAGGGTACATTTTTTACTTGTATCGTAATCAGATGTCAAAAATAAATAAATATTAGAGAATAACGGAATACATGCATAAGCATTGCTGCTATCATAAAGGCGACCATTATTAACTTTGGCAGGAGTTACAGGTGGGGTTTTCCGGATCCAAGTCCCTTTCGCATCATAGGTGATATGGAGAAACTCTAAATAACGATGGATTTTTTAAATGTTATTCGCCATTTCACGCGGAATAAAAAAGATTCTCCTAATCCATATTGGTCAAAAGTAACACAGGTTTGCAAATGATGAATTTAAACCCCTATTTCATTTTCATGTATTTTCCATTGTAAATAACGTCTATGGCCCCAAACATTAATCTACCAACCATACCATCTCAAGGAGATACACCTAAGTAGTGCTCATGCATTCTAAGAACATTATTTTAGCCTTTTCCTTTAAACATTAGCGTACAGAAAATATTTCAGCCTTAAATAGCTGATTCGTAGTCTGTCACAAACCACGGTTGCGTTTACGTTGTGGTCTTTCGACCAAGTATGATGAGTTTACGCTACGCTAGCTTCCTCACGCTTACGACACCAACAGCGCTTTACTCCGGCTATCTTCATGCTCATGCACCCGAGGAGCAATTTCACATTTTTGCTCCTGAATGTAGACTGTACTCTACATTTCTGTATAATGAGCTTAGGAGATAAACGAGTGAGATGCAGCTCTAAATTTGGCAAATATCTAGCTTAGACTTTAATCGTGATCAACGGTCTCAGGGAGTAATCAGCTCACATCTAATTTATTTTAACTTGAAAAAACTCTCTTTACCTTAGATAAGTCACATAACGTAGAAACTTAAAAATTGTATTAAATCTATCCTAAAATCCTCAAAAAAATTGGATCAAAATTATTGTTAGCTCCCATTAGCCCAGCACATAAATAATTATAACTCCTGTATGCCTGGCCAATAATACTCAACATATTAAAAGCTGATGAAACTTGAATCTTGGTATCTAAGGAAATCCATAAACTCTAACAATCACACATCGCACATAAACTGATATTAAGATATCTTTGGTTCATCCTCAATTTAAAAGTCATCTGTAGAGTTTTCTAATCATCAGTTCCAATTTTTCATTTACTTGCTTCCAATGCAATGCTCGTGGATGGTGGACGAACATGTTGGAGTGGTTGCTGATCAGTGGAAATAATCTTGTCATCAAGCACCCCGAGTGTGACAGAAAATTAAAAATTGATCGGCATCCGGAAGAAATGTTTATTTAAATTATCTTCGCAAATTTAACGCCGTGTTTTGACGTGATGATTTCACGCAGTAACTACTGATCCATTTTGTCATATGTGACAAAATGAATCAGTATTGTCCGCTTGGTTTTCCTGCAATAATTTTGATCAAATATAGGAATATAAATTGAATCCCTTTGCCATTTTGTTGTGCAAAGTCTTTTTTACATTTTATATCTATGATTATTATAAACCTGGCATTTGGAATTGGCTTTATCCTGACCTTAAACAATTCTCGTCAACTTTTCTATTTTACTGCAAATGTTATAAAGGCTCTTTCAAGCTAACGCGTTACTGAAATCTTTTTATATACGACTTACTGCTGAAAACTGCTCATTTTAATGCTGTTGTTTTTTTATTCTTATGATTGCGTTGGGATATATTCCTTCCTTAACAAGCTAGTGATGAAATAAAAAATATGAATAAAAATAATATTTTAGTAAAGCGAGAAAAATCTCCTACAATGTTTATTACCTGATCATGAGGACTATAAATTTAAATTTGTTTCCTCTGGTCTTGTTAGCTTTAGCTTTCATTTGTTCATTCATGTGAGTCATTTAAATACACTGCATGTAAAATAATTTCCAATGAACTGCTTCCCAGTCACATCCTTAGAATGAAAAAATTAGGTAGCTCCAGAATAAAGCAGATCTTTGGAAAATAAAATATGTATTTAGTTTCAAGGGCAAATCATATTCAGTTTTAGCTTTAGCATTGATTCTCGATAACTTTGAGAATCATATTTAAAACCACTGATAACACTACACAACTCGGGACTACGATTAGCAGCTGGAGTCCCTAGAACGAGCCCAGTGTTGAGCGTATACGCGGGCTCTGGTGAACCACTGTTGCACACCCGCATGGCTATACTCATGTGTAGTTACGCTGCAAAGATTTTATCTATGCCATCTCACCTTTGTTTTAGTATTGTTTTCAAACCTAGATTTTTAGATGCTTTTAACAGAAAGGCGAAGGCCACGAGGCCATATGGTGTCCGTTTAAATGATTTTATTACAGAGACAATTATCTCTTTACCTAACGTATACCCATTAGTTCGTCCAAGTAATCTTCCTTGGCTTACTCCTCAATCAGACTTTGTTCTAGCCCTACATAGATACCTCAAATATATTTGGCTGGGGAGTATCAACGTACATTTCTTGCCTTCCTCCACTATCAACCGGAACTAACACTTGTCTATAACGACGGATCTAAGTCCACTACAGCCTGTGCGTGCCCAGTTGTACCTCCCTACCACGGAGTAAGGACAGCGAAACTAAACCCAAAGTGTAACGTTCATACATCGGAGCTCTTCGAAATAACAATGGCTTTCCGTGGCATAAAATGCTCCAATAAGAAATTTCTCATTTGCACCGACTCTATAAGCACACTGAAATCCATTTCAAAAATGTCCTTGACTCAGACGATAGTCCAGGACATCCAATAATCCCTATTATCTCTGAGGGAGAATGGGGTATCAATTGCATTCATACGGATACCCGGGCATGTAGGTATAAGTGGCAATGAAAAGGCTGACTGTGCTGCTAAGAAGGCGCTAAATAACTCTGACCTAACATCTCATCTGGTACCTACCGCACAAGGATCTGAGAGTTATGCTAAGCAATGTGGCACTGGAGTTATGGCGAGAACATCGGGGAAACATCTTGAGCAAAATACCCCACGAAATAAAATCGATAACACCTGCATGGCCTCCAGAGTCCATCATGGCATGTCAGAGGGAAGAGGTAATAATCGTCACGCGTTTAAGAACTGAGCATTGTGGTCTAACCCATTCATTTGTGTTCACCGAAGATATAATTCCACCTCGATGTGACGACTGCGACTCACCTCTCTCCGTGAAAGATTTCCTAACAGAATGTGACAGATACCGGAAAGTTCGGGACTCGCTAGGGATCGGGGACGACGTAGAATTCGTTCTACGCAACGACCCTGATCGCCTATCAACGGTAATAAATCTGCCAAAAAATATAGGCCTCATAAAACTGATGTAGCCGGAATGTTAAAGTTCCTCATTTCCTGTTCCCCAGTTCCTGCATTTTGACAACATCGTATTACAACACATTATATTAAATACAATTCTTTATTTTAAGAAATAAACTGTGTGCGTTGCGAGATGACCTATCGCCGTCAACGCACCCTTAAAACCCAATTCTACCTACTCGATAACTTTGAGATTCTGAAGCTCGCCGTTAAAAAAATAGTCCATCTTAGTTTTATACCAATTTTCATTTAACCTCATTTGCTATTTTATTGGACCTGTTCAATTAACTGACATTAGCTGACATTTAAAAGAGCTTGATCATAGCGCTTGGCGAGTCTATTTGCTGCTTTCCGGATTTGCGTGACCACATCTTATACAGGTATATCTCAGTGTATGGAAGTTTCTATGAAGTAATTCATTTAAATAATACTAAATACGGTCAGAAGATTTAATGAGGAAAGAGGAGAGCTATAAATAATATTTTTAATTCTTGCAGTCGACATTTTTCAATTATCAAGATATCAATGCGGAATGAGTCGGTTTTTTGGCAGCACTACAGAAACCATTAGCAGTCTTTTTGCAAACTTCGAGGTAAGGTGATGGTTGATTTTTCATAACCTCACATTGTATTTTTCTTTCTGTTCTGTGAGCAATGTCGATTGAACAAAATTGTGACTTTGCTTTTATTTTAATTAACCATTGTAGCTAAATTGAAAAGAAAGTATCAAACGGGCCATTTTCATTCCGATGCGCTAAATTTCCATCGAACATTTTTAAACGAACAGAGCGCTGTCATCAATTAACGTGATTGCTAGCGGGGTCAGCAAACATACTTGAAATCCCCATTTTTTGCTCCGCATTCCGTCTGGAATGTGGCATTCTATCGCCGTTCCGTGCGTTGGAGGGAGTGAAGCACTGCTGTCGCTTCCGCGGGGAACTGCTCACATTTCAGAGAGACAGAGAGAAATCAAGCCCCACACATGAAAACACGGAAAATCAAAGCCAAACACTGCGGCTCTCAAAAAGACCGATGGGGATCATCAGTCGCTGGCGGAGAAGCGTGCAAGCAAAAGCGCGCTCCCCGCAGAGCCTCGACGTGATGCCTGGCCGATTTTCGAATCACCCTCCCCTCTTCCCCCTTTCCTCCAACCCCGACCCTTTCCCAATCACTCTCAGGAGCGCAGAGCCACTCACCCTCTCTCCTCGCACCCCCGTTGCCCCCCACCTCCGCAATTGTCCATTACACGACTCGTGGCGACAGTTTTCACGCACGGCAGCTGAGCGAATGAACCGACATCAATTCAGGAAACGATTATTCGATCGGCTCTGTGTAATAGGCCTCCAGTGGGCTTCGAAAATTTTCAGTTCCTCGGGTTTCACATCGCCATGGCCCATTGCGGGTGTTCTTCCATACCCCAGGATCCGCTTTCATCTGTCGCTCGAAAACTACGCTCGGTCCGCTTACATACCATTGTACTACATATATGCAAAAGCTACTCGTGGAAAAAACCCGAAAATATTCATGTTGCAATGGCAAAATACTTGGATAGGTTTGTGAACCCGATCCAAACCGTCTACATGTATGAGTTTATTGATCGAATTTTAAGGTCATTTCATTTCTTTATTTCTCTAAATTTTAAGGATTCCAATTTCTACCTATTTTTAATTTATTTGTTTTGATTGCTCCCAAAAATTATTCCCTTTGTTTCTCGGGTACTAGGCTACTAAGTTTTACAAATAAGCATTTTATATTTCTTCCCTTGTCTCTTATTAACTACTTAATAATAATTCAAGGTGTTTCTAAGGGTAAACATCGTTGCAAATGAGGGATAGTTAAATTCACCCTCAAGGCTTTTGAAGTTCTAATAATATGGGAAAGTAGAATTAACGTAAAAAACAGAAGTAAATTCATTTTTAGGGAGTAGAGGACGTACTACTGTGGAACCATGTCATAATTTGATCGCAAAATAAGAATTTGGTTCTGCATTGAGCATTTTTTCTGGAGCATAGCTGGCTGGCTTTGTGATTGGAGCTGAATTTTACAGTCCACCCCAGGAATTTATAGAAATATCTGCGGGTCCATCTGATATTAAGGAAGTTCCGTAACACCGTTAATCCCGTAAGATTTCTGTATTTCTTAACCCATATTCTCACCCTTTCTCATAGCTTCCGAACAAGTATTTAAGTTTGCCCTCATTTCGGTAGACTATCCCCGCTACTCCGTTTTCCAAATTTAAATTCCGGTGGTTAAGTCCTCGCCTGCTAACCTGAGGGTCGAGGGTTCGAATCCCGCCTGAGTGGGTTTTTTTCACTACTCAGGACATGGATGTGTGTGATTGTCCGTTGTTGATTGTTAAATCCCCCGATGTAAAAGGCTGTTTTCGGGGGTAGTGGTAAATAAATAAATATCATTTAAATAAATCGAACTCATCCTTGCCTCACTATCTCTCACTTTCAGACCTTCTCTTCTTTCACTGCCTTCTTAGATTTTTTCCTTGGAGTATTTCCACCACCACTCCATTTACCTCTCGTTGTTTTACCTCCTAATTCAGTTTAATGTTATCAATTTTAGTACTTCACTCACCTCTATCACATTCGTTTACTATATATTCCCAAAGCTGACTTCCGTACCGTCAGAGATGAGTGGTGGTTTCGGATATTAGTTTGAATTTAGAGTTCTAATTTCTTGCTTTGCGATTTTTCCTTGTCAGATAGGTTCAGCCCTGAACAATCAAAACTTAAATTCCGATTTTGCAAGGCATCTGGTACACATGTTCATGAACTTTTGTGGGTTCAGACGCACTTATCTACACCAACTTAATACCGTAGCATGTTCCTTCAAGTCGGAGCTATGTAATCTTAAAATGATATAGTACTAAGTCCATCATCGTGTGAAATTCACACATTTGGGTGGAAAAAATCAGTCCTTTCCATGTGCCACCTCCGGTTTCCCAGTAAGATCTTACGCTCAGAAAACCTCACAGCATAGGTTAAAATGGACGTTCCCTTGGACATTTCCTGGATTTCAATCCTGGAGATCCGTTCATAAGCCCAGAACATCATTCACTGAGCTGCCACGCCATAAAAATAGTGATGTGCATTGAAAATGGGCACAAATTTGGTGAATGTTATGAATACATCTATCCATGGCAAAAGAATTTAATTTCTTTTCTCAACAACCGTTTGTGATGTGGAGGGCAATTTTTTCATATTTTATTCCTCTTTCAACTACATTTTCTATGTTTTCTCCGTTTTTAGTATAAATGCTCATTTTAATTATTTTTGACGCAGAATAATGCTTAAGTTTATACGTTGATCGGGAAATAGTGTTCCCTCGTAGCTCTGACAATGTCTACACTCCAGCTGGTTGTTCTGTTTCATTAAACTTGTAGACGAAGACGTCCAAGGACAATAAAAGGGCTATTCTATTCTATTCTAAAAACTTAGTGACCGCGTTCTAATTTGTGGAATTTTTCCATAAAACCATGAAACAGTTCAGTTACCTTGAAACAAAAATGATGCAGAGATATAACAGTTGTAAACTACTCTGGTTCACTGCTGGTACAAACAGTTCAGCCGTTAAGCCATCATCAGATGCATACAAAGAGTTTTTCCCCCATCCTCATATTCCTTCCCTCTCCCCGCCACTGCCCGTTCCATAACTATAATAAAACAAACTCTTTTATGTTCCTGATGGCCTAATGGCTAAAACCGGTTGTATCAGCAATACACCAGTGGAATTCTCAAGTATATATACCTATATGTATCACTCTGCTTAATGCCTATCCCACGACTACACCTAGCCACGGAGAAAATCTCTTCACTCTCTTCCTGTCAGCCGGTCAATCCAGGAGTACCTATGTGAAAAGTGATGAAGGGAATAATTATTCTGACGGGTGAACGTCTCTTTTTTTCGTGGATTTTCTGTCAATTTCTTTCATCTCCTCCCCCCCCCCCCCCAACCTCCTCCTTTCCATCCCCGCTCATCTTCATTCGGGAGGCACTTAATCCGCCTTTCGGCATTCCACGCACTCTTTTCTCTTCCCGTCTCTCTCCACTTTCCCCTTATTTTCCTTTCTTTGTCTCCTTCCTCCGCACGTCACATATCATTGGTTCTTTAGCACCATCAAATTGCATTTTAATAGAATGGTAGTGTCACCTATCGGAGCCTACGCATGTTTTGCATGTGGTACAAAGCTCACACTGTTCTTATACAGGACAATGCTACCCATTCCAGGTCTCTTGACCCTTTAACACCATAGTTGAGATTTTTCCCCTGGCCAGGTATGATATTGATCTGAGCTGGAAAGCAGCAGTGACGAGTTGGTCTCAAGCGGGTCTCTTATATTTCTTCACGAATCGACGAAAATTAATTTTAAAATGTCTTTTGTGGGTCTTTTTCCTCCGTGTGATTTATCTAGCTAACCTCCTTGACAGTTTGTTACTTAATTTCAACACTTCAACGCCTTATCAAACGCCCAACCTCTAAACTTCAGCGCGTGTTCTACGCTCACAAGAGCGCTCACAGAGCGCCCTCCCCCCCTCCCGACAGCACACCACTCTACACCAGGGGTCTTTTAGGTTCCTCTTCTCCCTCCTCCCCGGTAACCGTCGCCATCACCCTCGAAACCTCCGGACAACCAATTATCTTCGTAGAGGAAAAGGGTGTTTTTTCTCGCTCGGGCCCCTGACAGTCAACATGTCCCTCACCGGACCGCCCCTCCTCTACCGAGCTCTCCTCCCCCGCCCCTCCCTTTTACCTCGCCTCTCCACATTAAATTCGAATCCACTCCCACCACACCCCAGTCCTTCTCTTATCACCACGCTAAAGTTTAAGAGGATATGTGGAGACCAGGCAAATGGACACCCGGTGGCATTAAAAGTTCCATTTTCAGGATGCAAGATTTATTAACATAATTCGATATAGCACCATAGCTAATGTATGCCTCGTAGTCCTCTTATGTTTCAAAGAGTAATTACTTCTTTTGTTTTAGCAACTAATCTCACCACACGCAGATGAAAGCCAACAATTTTACGCTAATTTTACCATCAGTACTATTGCCCACGTTATTTGAACGTGTCATATGAAATTGACTTCTATCTCGGCACGAGTTTGAGCGTAATCGAAGAGAAGATGGATAATTCTACTACAATTTGGAGTGTATTTGTCCCGCAAAATGTAATACTTGTTTTTCACGGCATTTAATGTTTTTCCAACATCATGGCATTTCAACCTGAAGAAATTGCAACATAATGTGTAAAATAAGCGAAATGGCTCATCTTTCTCCCTCACTGCATAGATATTTTCTTACAGGAGATATTTTAAATTGCTAGAAAACTGCAAATTTTCTTTTTACTTTTGCAAGTTTTCCGAGCTTGTCTACCCCTTGCTACTTACAATTAGTCTGCCACTGCCTGCATGGCATAGTTGGGAAAGTTACCATAAAAATAGGTGATTAAAGTAAAGTTAATCTCTGTAAAAAGTAACTATTTAAAGTTAAAAGTTACTTTGGTAAAATTGGATGCTGTGGCAGTAGAGGCCTTGATAGTTTTCAGAAAAATTTTCTTCCATTCCACTTGAGACTTCTTCGTTTGTCACTCGGTTAAACCACTTTATCTGCATCTTCTTTGGTAGCTCTACATTTCAAATACTTCCAGCCTTGACTTCTCTGCTGTTGTTATGGTCCATGCTTCACTAGCATATACCGTATAGCATCATGCTCCTGATGTATGTTCCAATGAAATTTTTCTTAACTTCCACGCCTGTATTTGCAGCTGTAAGAAGAATCTTCTTTTCATAAATTATCATTTTCGCCTGGGTTATTCTACTGAAAATATGAGTTTTACTTCGTCCATCGCTGGTTACTTGACTTCCCTGGTGACAGTACTCTTCCATCTCCTTCAGTTTTAATTTTCCCAGTTTAACATTGGTCCTGGCTTCTTTTCTTCAACTGCATACCTTAGTTTTCTTTTTATTGATCTCCAGGTGATATCTGGCCATTGTCCTTTCCACATTTCCTGGTTCTTCTTTAAATCTTCTTCTGATTTTGCCATGACTGCTGTGTCATTGACAAATCGCAGCACGCTATTTACCTCCCAGTGGAAATTCACTCCCAAAGACTTTTCTTTGACTTCTTGGATGGCTTTCTCGATGTAGACATTGAATAATACGAGAGACAGTGCACAGTTTTTTTTAATCCTTTCTTTATGCTTGCTTCTCTACTGCTGGGACCTGATTTCATTACAGCCACATGGTTTTTATACAAGCAGTGGACAATTCTTCGGTCATTTTATGATACTCTAATTTCCTTCAGAATCCTCAACATCACGTTCCAATCCACGTTGTCAAATGTCTTCTCCAAAACTACAAATGCAACAAAGGTCGGTAGATTCTTCCCTCTCCTTTATAAGTAGCCTGAGGGCCAAAATCACTTCTTCTGTGTCCTCGTTTTTTCTGAACGCAAATCGGTTCTCGTCCAGGAACTCCTCAACTATTCGTTCAATTTTCTGTAGATGATTCTTGTCCTTCGAGGCACTCTAAGATTCTCACAATGCTCGGCCCTCTTCTTTTTGTTAGTAGGGATGATGACGTTCTTCTCAAAGGTCGTGGGTATTTCTCCTGAAGAGTACATGTCGCTGATGGTTGTGTACAGCTGGGTAAATGTCTTAGTTCCCACATTTTTCATTATTTTGGCAGAAATATAATCAAATCCAAAAGTCTTATTTACCCGCAGGTTCCTTGCAGCAGCTTTATTTTATGATTTTAAAATTAAAGCTCCCAAACGATCCTTATCGACTCAATTTTCCTCTTTGATTACTTTCGCTCTAAGATGGCTTCCATTGTACAACTCATCCAAGTATTCCTTCCATCCCTTCACTCTACCCCCACATATTCAATTAAGAGTTCTCCATTCTTGCCCCTAATGGTATTGCATTTTGCAGACCGTTCTTTGAAGTGACTTCTTACCATCCTTCCACATTTCCACGTGCGAGGTTGCTTTGTACATCTTCGCATAGATTCTTCATCCACATTTCCCTTGATTTTCTCGGTTTGTGGTTTATTTTTTTCCTAATTCTTATGTAGCGAAGTTGCCCGTCATTAGGTTCCACATTTTTATATTTTTTTCTCTCTTCAATCAATTCCAAGATTTCTTCTGTAATTTATGGATTCTTCTTGACAACCTTTCTTCTCCCCAGAACCTCTTTTGTGGCTCTCTTCTCAACTAATTTCACAGTCAGATCCGCCTCTATCTTGTCTTTCACTGTCTTCTGAAAGGCCAGCCATTGTTGAGGCTCCTGTAGTTTCTCTACTTAAACGTTCTTGATTAATTCTTTCCATGCTTTCATTGAACATTTTACGCCATAATTAAAAAGCCATATGTTAATATAAGTTAAGATAAGCCATACTTTCTTGATTAATTTATTAAATTTCTTGAATTTTAAGTGGCATTTCATCATCGCTAAGTCGTAGTCATTGTCGATATCTGTACCCAGGTAGCTTTTACAGTTTTTCAACTGGTTCGTAAAACTCTGCTTCACTAAAAGGTAGTCAATTTGAAATATTTTTCTGCCTCCGGGCATTTTCAAGGTATATCTTCTCCATTGGTGGTTTTTAAACAATGTTTGCCAGCTTGTGTTGTGTGCAGAATTCTATAAGAATGGTAAACACGTAGAGAAATTTTTCAGAAGTTTTGTGCAGTATCCTTGTCCACGGTTTTAATTGCGACATGCACACATGCCAAGATTTCCATGGCGCTGTTCTCTATTGCCTTTTTCACTACAATGCATGTACACTAATGCTCCTGCTACACTAATGCACATGCTACCGCGTGTCAACAGGTGTCGGTCGTGACGAGGGACGAAGTAGGAGCCTACAAACCCTACCTCTGGGAGCAGTCGGTCTTCGACAAGGGCCCCATGTTCCGGGAGTGGCTGCTGACCAAGGTGGTGAACGGCGAGCGGGCCTCGTACTCGGCGCCCAAATTCGCCCGAATGCAGGAGAGGACCAGGAGCCAGATGCTGGAGGACATAGTGGCCAACCTGCAGAACCACGCGGAAACAGGTCAAATACCCAAGCCGTACAGGTAAGCACGGGGTGAACAACTATGGTTTAAGACAATATTTGCTTTTCAATCATACATCTGGGATTTTGAAACCATTCGTAATTCCTGTATGAAAACTCTTCTCTGTACGTAGCAGATGTCCTTTTCTCCTCTCCACCCTTCCTTCAACATGCACCCGCGTAACATTTTGCCCTTTTTCTGAGAATTAAACTATTTCCTCTTTTAATTCATTAACACCATTAATGGTATTCATGTTGTCACCTTTGTATTTCAACGAAATTCGGCGAGGTTTTCCGAGTACCTTCTGGTTATATCCCATTATCTCCACTTTTACATTCCTGCCACCTACTTTCCAATTCAGAGCTGAAGCTTTAACTTTCATTCCCTCCTCACATAGGTGCCATGTAACATGATTTCCAATATTTACGTGTTATTACTTTCACGTCTTACTTTCCATCTTTTATGCTGGTACGTGCGTATAACGCTATTGGAAAATAGGCATTAATCGTCCTTCGTTTTTTTTCTGCACAGGCGCGGGTCGTGGCGTCCCATTGGTCACATGCGGCCTTCAAGCCCGCTCCTCGATTCCGTCCGCGATCAGTTTGAAGACTACGATCAGCTGGCCAAGGACTTCACCCGCGTCTTCCTTAACGTTCCGGCGTCGCTCGGGGGCGCCGACGCCAACAACAATGCCGCCCTCTTCGACGTGTGCTTCATGGTGGGTCAGAGCAAGCAGAAGGTCAAGTTCATCGGGGTGAGAGCCATCTTAGGAGTCAGAAGCAGGTAAGTGTCCTGATCAAGACGTGGAAAACAGAGAAAACGAAGTGACTGCTTCACTTTATTGCTCTAGACCCTCTAGACTAACCGGATGCAATTTCGCTCGTCACTAAAATGTAAATGCAACGATGAAATATTTGCCATTTCCAAATTTAAGGCTTTTATTTCTTTTCCTGAAATTTTAATTACACCATGTGAAATGATGTCTTTTCCCTGAAAATTACGAGTCTAATAAGGTACAGACTCATAAGCCGTGGTAATTTTTATAAACTTCATAAATCAAGTATTTAACGTATTTTAATGATTCAATTATTTGACTTTTCTAATACTTATTGCAATCTTAAACTGTTTTAGAATTGGCATGGCAATAAAATACCTTCTGCCCAGCACTCTTCGGCGGTGGCTATTAATTGCCTCCATCGACTTATTATTATTAATGGTGAGAAAGTAGGATTATTTTTTGATAACGTATATTTAAATAGCCTGCCAAGCAATCGTTCACTGATGTAGTCGTCTCTTATCACAGAATCCTTCAATCACACATAAATATCATTGCAGAAAAGAGACGGGGTACTGCCCTCTCATCTAAAGGGCCAGAATTCCGGCAGTGGAAGATGTTTCCCACAGGTTAACCGGACCCTTACTTGGGAGATACCATTGGAGTTTAGTGCTCCATCCGTTGTATGGCCGCTAAGCCGTGGCCCCATGGTCGTCTTTCGTTTAGAGGAGGCTGATTAGATTAGTTTGGCCATGCCATGCCAATGCCATGGGCCATCCTACTCCCCAATACATAAAGCAACGGTGGGCAGAGGATGTGCTTGTGTTAGTGTGCAAAAAGTGAATTCGTCATCACCGTCAATGTCTAAGAGGCAGCTAATTTCTACGCAAAGGCTACTTATGAATACATGTAAATTAATACCACCCTTAGCCAGTATTTTACTAAAATTGTACTCAGCGAGTGAAATCCCTCTCCCGATAGAGACAAGACTAGGAAAATCCGACATACCCAAGGCCGCTGGTTACCTTGCTTGTGCATGCTGGATTCTAAGGCTCCCAACATTCTTGGTGAACCATGTATTCTCCAGGGAAGACCAGAACCAGTGGTGGCGTCTTCTTCTGAACTGGGGCATATTTAGTAAGCGTGTGTTCCTTCAAAGAGCCGAAAAAGAAATAGGGGTCTATACCATAGAGCTTATGGTCTATGGTAAGCGCTATAGTCTATACAGACGCCTCCCTGACCCAGGTCGCCGTCATGATCACGCAATGGCCCCGGACCTTTGAAGTACCCAAGAGTGGCACATTAACGCTATCGAGATGTTTTGCACTTTTTTTGGCCTCATGGATGCAGTAATGTTATTAAATGATTTGAACTTAACTGGCGTAAAGACCGTTTTACACGGTACATTTTTTGTACAAACGTTTGTATGAGGAAAATGGTACCGTGTAATGCGCAAATTGTGTGAACGCCTGAGCGAATGTCTGAATGACTGAACGGAAAATAGAACCTGATCTAATTCCATTCAGACAAACATACAATTTCGTTCAGTTTCATGCGTTCGTTTATATAAAAAATCGCACCGTGTAAAACAGCATTAAGAATAAACATGTTTCTTGATAAACAAAGCGCATTGTAAACGCTTAAAAAGGGTAGTGGAATTTTGTTTAGGGTCCATTCAGACTTGATTCAATTATATTTCCAAATAAATGAAGAACTACAGTCACGAAGAGTGACGTACCTACGTTGCATCCAAGCGTAACCCGGCCGACGAGCTATCACGGGCCGTGCCCTCATAATATGTGTACGTCGGTCATATTGGTCAGTTGGGCATACGTGGGACGCAGGCACGAAGCCAGGGGGGGGGGGCTTCTAAGACTTCAGCCCCACCTAAATTTTTCCCAATAATTTGCTGTTCTGAATTTAACTGGGCATGATAATCCGGATCACAGTACATACATATAATTCAAGTGCTAAGTGTCATGAAACGGAATCATTAGTTTGATACTTGTGTGTGGTTATTAATTGTCCTTTTCAATCTGGTATGCATGTATGCGCTGAACTTCTGTTCTGGGGCTGGATAAAATAACTGCTTAATAAAAAAGAAAGCACTGAACTTTACCAGTGAGAAGAGATAGGAATGGACACTGTGAAAGTTAATACCAAGGTCTAAAAAGTAAGGGAAGAGATTTGTAACATGTCGGCACCGAACGGGCAAGGCTGATTTGTTTCAAGTTACGCTGCACTTAAGAGTTAGCACCCTCCCCCTCCCCCCAAATAAAATTTCTGTCTACGTGCCTGGTGGGACGGCGTCGGGTCTGTGGTTTAGTCGTTGCGATTTGCGTGAGTACATTACTCTGAATGTGAATTCGGCTGGACATTTGAATTGACGATGTGACGCTGCAATGTAAATTAATGAATCGTCTTTTAAAATATTGGAGTCTACAGGAGAATGTAGATTTATAACGTGAAAAAAGACATCGCAAAGTTTAAAATGATAGAAGGGGCACTTTACGAAAACTTTTGTCTTACTCATTTCCGTCCTCTATTTCAGTCCATGCGGCCAAGAAGAAAAATATTTTTTTAACCCTTTTGTTTCCTCGCATGAACTACCAAGCTGCATTTAACATTCTTTTTACTCGGTCCCATGCAGACAATAGAATTTGCTTGCAGAGTTTTTGTGCTCGTTCAACCTGTTGCTAACCTGTTGTTCGATCAGTTCGGTCAACAAATTCTCCGTTGTTTCTTTTCATTTTTTTCCTTCTAAAATGCCTCATGCAAAAGACTTCATTTGTCGAGTGTTTCATCGGTAGTACATGAGCTGAAAGACCTTGCTGCTCTCGAGACGGCATCTACATGTGATAAGATTTTAACTTCAATTGAATAATGCAACGATGATTTATATTTTTCCACTCATTTCTGTACAGAAGCGCAAAGTTGAAATATAATGCATATAATGTTAAATTCTAGCATTGTAAAGGGTAACGACTGAGGAAAAAAATTCTACTTTAAATACGGAAAGCTGGGCAAAAGAATTTTAAATGCTTGTTACATTGCAGATTTATGTATTTTCGCCTTTAATTTTTTTCAGCGTTTAAGTATAAAATATTTAATATTTAGGCACTTAATGCATCCATGTATGATGAACGTTTTCACCTCCATTGTCACGAACTGTTCTCTAGTTATAGTGGATCACTACCACGATTTCCAATGACTCTAAAAAAGTAAGATGGATGCGTGAATAGTTTTATGTGTATTACACTCCAATGTAGTTTGACCTAGATTTATCAACAAAAATCGGATATTCTCCAATGCTTACACTATAGTTTTAACCCATGATCCCACTGCACTTGGAAAATGAGCTTCAACTGAAAAACTTCCACTGTGATAGGGCTTATTACGACCAAGTTTCACTTTTTACAGTATTCTACCTGAAGATTATTTTTTGTCTGATCCCAACTCGAAAAATGTTGATTTTCATCGATGAATCAAGTTTGGAATATTCCAGTATTATTAGAATACTCATGATGTTCTACCCAACACCGGGGGTTATATATATATATTTGTTATGCCTTCAGGGAAAGTGTCTTTTTGAATTTTTTCGGGAGGTTTAGTCTGTATTTAAACCTACCACCCTAATTTTCGAAGAGGCGCGGTCCAACTTCCTCGAAAAGAAATGAACTTTCCTTATTATTTAAATTTTGTCTTGATCAAAAGTTTATAACCTCTGGATGTCTTTCAATCCGTTCGATTTTAACATGACATTAAGTATTTTTCCTCATTTATTGAAAAGGGAAAAATTTCAACGGCGCGAAAACGCGACGGCAAGCTATTGCATGCCGGTAAATTATACGAGTGACATCAGAGGTACTTACACTATCTCCTCTCCCTACCACTTTCTGTGGACGCTTCTAAGCTGAAGGTCATTTAATTTATTACGATTCACCTTTATTTACTAAATTACTAAATATTATTTATTCAGTTAATGTATTCATTTAAAAACATATAATATTAATTTTACTAAGCATTGGTTGATAATAAGCTTGTTGAGAACTTTTAATAAGCATGGTGTGAACTTGGCCCATAATTGTGCCAAATTCACGCTATTTTACTGGAGCTTAGAGGATCTATATATACGATATACTATATATACATCTATATACTATATATATATCTAATGATAAGTTCAGGTGACGAGTATTCCCTATGCCTTGCAACGTAAAAAATTGTACCCGTTACGTCATTTACAAGGTTATGCATTCCCGCCATTTCTGAGATTATTAAAATGAACCTAAAATGTACATTTATATTTCTAGTGAACTGTGATTTCTAAATCCAAATTATTTATGCATAATAAATATATTTATGATGGGGCACGAATCGCAATGACTGAATTATGCTTTCTTTCAGGAAGGAAACTTCCCTATTGTAATGTAAATGAGTGATTTCTTTTGTTGATACGATTCATAATATGATATGAATCAAACGAAACGAAATGGCGACCACAAAATATCAGTGATGGTGAAAATGGCTATTGTTTGCATTATTAATTTCGAAGTTCACTCTTTAAATCCTTTAAAACAAATTACGTATTACGTATTTTTAAAGGATTTTAAGTGTCGAAGTTTTTTGTTAGTATCCGGGAAGAAAAGGAATGAAAGTGTAGTGGTTTCTTCCCGCCTGGTCCATGGCAACGCATCTTCGCTTACGCTTTCTCCACCTTGCCCCGCCCCCTCCCCCTGCCCACAGGGTGTTCCAGGAAATGCTGTACGGCATCTCGACTGGCTTCGGGTCGCCGCAGGTTCCCGTGGCGGAGCTTCTGGCGCGCGCCGTGCCCACCCTGCATAGCCCCCAGCAGAGCAAGCCAAAGAGCAGCAATTTCCTCCAGGTCCCCGATATCGAAACCCCCCGGTGAGTCATATGCAGCCACACCCACCAAGCACAGAACATCCACGAGTTATGACGTTGCATTTCCACACTTGCAATGCATTTCCAGAAAAGGAAACAAAAAGTGAGAGATGACGGCAATGGATACTAACATTAGCTCCCGCGTCGGAAATGTTGGTTCATCGTGTCCGCTTTCATGAGACTAGTTAATGTGTAATGTTGAACAGGGATCATGGCTCCTTTTCTCGCGTTGAAACTATCGTAATCGATAACTCATGCATATCTAGAAGCAAACAGCTCATAGGAACTGTAATGTTGGTTTGAGGCGCCAATTAGTAAGTAAATTCTGCACCCTTTACCAGTCATTAGTACAAAAAATCGGGAAACGCGGATAACCCGCTGTTTGGTTCTTTCCGGATTCATTTCTCTACGGTGCGCCGCCAAAATAAATAAACTCCCACAGAAAATAACACAATCTGCCGATGAAATGATCCTCGCTGTGCATATTATGCCAAAAAAGAATACAGTAGAGCTGTCCCGGCTGCAATTAAATGTTCGCAAGCCTCGGATGGTGACACAAAGGATAGCGTATTACATTGGACCAGTCGGTAGGATCGTAGTGAAAGTCACGATTGAAGGAAAATAATGACAAAAGTTTACTTACATTTGAGACCACTGCCAATGCACAAAATAGATTGTCGATGCACCGAGAATCCGTAGCCAGGATAATGCCGCACGGATAGTCAGGAGTTTACAGTATGTAGAACCAAAAAGCAGTTCAAGAATTACAGCAACGTTTCCGCTCTCCTGCTCTTCGTTAAAAAAGAAGGGCAACACGATTTTGTGCACCATCAAGAAATGTGATGAAAATTCACTTTTTTACCACATCATTTCCTACACATTTATTTATTTTTATTTTCCATTACCACCGAAAACAGCACTAGTGGCTTGGGGAATTTCAACAATTTAACAACAGACGAGCATACACATCCATGTCCTGAGTGGTGAAAAAACCCACTCAGGCGGTTCTCGAACCCGCGACCCAATGATGACTTAAACACGCCGCCACCGGGGCCGACATCCTCATCCCTCCCTACACATGCCAAGGTTTGGCTGATTTTGCATGAAAACAAGCCGATATTAAATGACAGTTGCTTTCAGTAATCACCTCTACGCGTGAGGAGAAAAAACAGCATGTGCATCTGTCTTTAGAGTAAAAATACATGTATGCGTACTGTTGCCACATTTTCCTCGAAGCATTTATGTAATGTTGCCAAGTTGAGCTGAGGCGGTGAAAGACTCGCGAGGTCAGTGATGCTCCCTCGTGGAACGAGGATCGATCCATCGAATCATGAATCCGAGACGTTTAACTATTACGGGTGGCGTAAAACCCCGTAAGTCCTTCCCTTGTTTGCCATACAGGCGGCGCATAAAAAAGTATCACCGTGAGTAAATATGCTCATTCTTCCTCTGCCGATTGATTTTTTCAAAAGAGACTCATTTCACGACAGAGTTTTAACAGGGATTTCAATGCTCATTCGTATTTTATACGGTTATGGACAGAAAAATTGAAGACTCTCAGATATATTTCACCTTGACTTTCACGTAGCAGTAAAATACTTATTTGCCCAGAAAACTCAGAAAAGACTTAATTGCATTTTTCATTGAATTAAACACTTTTAATTGAACTAAACACTGATGAATTAAGGTTTTGATCAATACGCAATTTAAAAATATTATCGAGTGATTTCATACTTTTTTATATTTTTTCCTTGAGTATTTTTTGTATCGGATATCAAACTTGATTTAGTCATTCCATTTCTTATGCATTCATGGCAAAAATTCAGGATGTTATTGAATCATTTCATTCATCGGTAGTCTGCATTACAAAAAAGCTAGAGTTTGCAGTTTAAGTAAAAGTCAATTGTAAAGATAGATCCTGTTTTGTTCCTCCGCAAATGATTTAAATGGATGTAGTAGTAACTTTCTTAAAGGAATTTATATTCCAACGTACTGTCATTGAATTGTAATTCAGTTTACCGTCTCACCAAAACACTAAGGAGTGCCTTTCATTCGAGTCCCGTTTTCTGTGATAAATGGAGATAGCATTTAGTCCTACGGCTTAAGCTATAGATTGGAGACAGTGGAGACGTTTCTAAAATTTTAAGGGAATGCGATATATTGGTTTTTTCAAATGATAAACAAAAGCCTTTAGCCCAACTTTCAAAATAGGCGCCATTAAAGAATCCAACAAACCCCTAAAAAGGACTCAGTGTTCACGTATACCTTATCAGCGCTTTTACTTCTATTAAAACAAAAGAATCAATCACGTAAACGAAGACGCTTAGCTACGCTCAACCATAATGCTGAACGTAGTTGAGAAGATGAAGACTTTCTTGCAAGGCCTTTCGGGTCGAAAGCCCTTGCAGGAAAGCCTGTCGAAAAAATTGTCCTGTGCCCTTCCTTCTTCATCAGAGTGCCATTTCACGACTCCGGAGATAAAGAGGCGACCACTCAACTTAATACGCGTCTCCGCTAGAGTCTCCTCCATAGAAACAACAAACAACCCCCTCCCCAATTCAGCAAGAGTACGCCCTCGATATCCCCTTATTGTGCTCTCTCCTCTCCCACCTCCCCAAGGGGGAGGGGCCCCCTTCCTCCTCTCCCACCTCGCGAACAACCTCCTGCCCGTTAATTCCTTAACGGTAAACATTCACTTCACTCTGGTGACTGGAGTATCTTAATAGCTAGCGACCTCGATATTGAATTTTCTCGCATAAGGTCTCAAAATCGATTTCAAAAGGCTAAATTTTGAGGAGAATTCAATGTAAAATATGTACATACTTAAGTAAGGAAGAAGAAAAATAGACGATTTAAATATTTCCTTAAGTAATATCATGAAAAAAGACTCAGAGGAAACTCCTTATATTTTACTGTTTTGACATGAATGTTTTCTTTTAATAGCATTGATATGATTTTAGGAAGATGGATGATTTTTGTTCCCTGTATAAATCTCGCTATCTTTCCCATTTCCCACATTATAGGAAGGATGTGAAAGATAGGAATTACGTTAACATGAATAAGTTGGCCGATAGAAGAATCAAGTGGAGGGCTACGTCAAACCAATTCTAAGATTGTTGACCGATGTGGTTAATGATGATGATATTCATTTTATGTTGATAATTTTCAACAGATTCTTATTCTGTCCTATAAACTACATACTATACTCGATGATTTCTGTTAGAATCCAAATCATTTCCAGAGTACGATGAACTGAAAAACAGTTGAGACAGCATGCTGTCTTGCTAGATGCAGGTCGCCCGTGATTTGGGATCGTTTTTTCCCGCGAACCATTCTTGACTTCAGTGCAATAGGAGCACTTCGCCGTGTATCAAAGCATATCTTTCTTTCCGTCACTATCCTTTATTTCCCTCTTCTCTCTCTTTTTCGCAACTGTTGTCTAAACAATCCAGGCTACTGGCTCTTGCGTCGTATCGTCGGCGTGGTATCATTTGGCTGTACATGATAATTCCTCCGAAAATAGCGGAGAGGAGAAAATATGCTTATGTGCCGGGGAGAAGGGGTAAAACTATGCGCCTGTGACCCAATATATCACATGGAAAATCAGAGGGTTAAGGCCTCACTTCCGTGATTTTCATTCCACAGAAAGAGAGCATTCCCTCAGGCTGAAAATCACTGCTCTAAAGGCTTAGCTGCTGCACCAGCAATGCGGCAGCTGCTTTTGTTAAACTTGGGCCCGGTCGCGTACTTGAATATTTCCGATGTCCGAAAGCTATTATGAGCACGGAAATCTTCTCCCTGGTTTACTTTTTATTGCCAGGAGTTTCAACAACAACCACTTTAACTTGTTATTCACTAATATTCAATTAGCATTAAACAGACCTCATAAAATTGGCCTTGGCGTGAAATAGTTTTTGTAAAAGTTTGAGGTGCAGGTATCGACTGATTTGAACAAATGCTTAGTCATTAAAATTTGGTGCCAAGTACTCGTATGATCGTACTCGCTTGTATGAAAGGGCCGATTTCTTTAACATATATATTGGGGAGTGAAAATTTCGCTTTTTTAAAAATAATTTCTTTGTTTGGCACCACTATAATATTTCTCATATATGTTGCTCATTTTTTTAATCCGATCAATATATAGATGCAAATTTATAAATACAAGATATTGCGATACGGATTAAACTCAAAAAGGAGATTCCTTCTCATGGTACGCTAGATATTTTCATTGTTTCTCAATTCATTAAATGGTTAGATGCAGCCCTCCATTGCCTATTCATTGCTATCTCAGTTGGTAGGCCCTAGTTCTTCTTCCTTCCAAATTCCCTATTTTTTTGACTCGTGTATTTTCTCGATGGGCAGCGGAATTTCCACAAAATCCTTTGGCCGGGACTCGAACCCGGAATTCCCTGATTTCCGTCCAGGGATTTTACCACATACGCTAAACAAGACTTCTAAAGGTTTTTCCTATGAAGCCTTGGTAGCTTACGTGTTAAAGGACCTGGCCGTCAGTCTCGGGTTTGGATCAAGGTGGATATTTTCGTTGCAGAAAATCTGCTACTTTTCATTTCAGCGGGTGATTTCGCTAAGGTATTCGCGGCTAATTCGCAATCCTTGAATTTCTGGATGAGATTTTGATTCCATTTTCCCCTGGTTATCTTCCCGACCCATCTAGTCCGAGTACACTTGGGTCCAATCCACCTGGTTCTCCTTTGCTCTTTTAGATCTGTCTTCCTCCGCTCTTTTTTGTACCCCAAGAGTTTTCCCTTAAGTGTCTCAACACTTGCCAACTCTGGTTTCCGCCCGCAGGCCGAAGAGCGTACCCAACTCTCCGATGGTGAAGAGGGCCTTCTCGCGACTGGGAACCATCACCGCTGGCTGGGGCCGCAGCATCCGGAAGCACCACCAGCAGAGCCAGCAGCAGTCCTCGGCGGCGTCTTCCTCAGCGGCTGGAGGTGCGGGCAGCTCCAGGGTGTCTGGCTCGTCGCCCGCGACTTTAACGGTTGAGGACCGGAAGAAGTGGTCCAGTTCGCAAGATTGCTCCAGTGCGTTCTTTGGAAACGGGAAACAAACAGCTGGAAAAGATCATTCCTTAATGTCGGCAGGCACGAGGGGCGTAGTCAGGAGACCGGAAATGGGGCTTCAGAGAGAAATCAAGGGCGGGAGAGAATAGCGAGGGGAGGTCCAGGGGGCGACCGAACGAGGTCACCCAAGCGTGCCTTCGGATTAAAGGAGAGATCATTCGAACGAGCTCGTTGTTTTCGCAGTTTTAGACTCATTTGCATCTTCTTTTTTTTTAAACTTTGGTGTGTTTTGAAAAGCATGCATGAAAACTTGTTTTGTGATTTCCTTTAATATTTACATCAGAAAAAGGCAATCGCAGTGCATTCAGTTGTCTAGGAGAGTTTGACCTGAATATTAACTATCGATGAATATGAAGGGCGTAGGATCTTCTTTTTACGCTGGAGAGCGCCATGATTATAGTAGGTATTTATAACAAATTTTTCTCGTCACGAATCATTATTGTATTTTCTATATGGGTCATTCCATGTCAAATCGACCAGGTGATTGCCCTTAGGGTCACCAATTTTGACCAAATTTGCAAACGGTTCCATTTCATAAGAAAATGAAAACCCCAAAGTCGTTTTGCAAAAACTAAACCGTTTCCGAAATATTGCAACGTTGCAAAATTCGAATTTTGCAAAAGTTACTACACATTTTACGGTATATCTCAGAACCTATTTGTGCTACAGACGTGCTTTAGGGCTTATTTTAAAGGCCTTGAATTGGAAAACTATAATAAGGGATTATATTGTAAAATAATTTTCTAAGTTTATACAATTTTAAAGTTTCAAATCAATTTTTGACGATGTATATGCACCTTCGATTTTGCCCATTTTTGTATGCTGTAGACACAACCCTCCACTACAAATTAAAAAAGTTTTCCAAAGGCAATATTTCATTTAAGAAAGAAAAATATTTTTGAGTGAAGGCGTGATACTCGCCGGTCACCGCGGCGCCCGCCTACCGGCCGACCGTATGGTACTCTGGTTTCTTCAGATCCTTGTAACTTACTCATTCATCTTCTTCTCTCTAAATGTTAACCGTTTACCAACTCTTTGCCCGTGAATATCGCTATATGTTTCGCCCAGGTGTGACCACAGCCTTAGAATCTATGAAGAGCGGCGCCTGGCCCCAGAGAACAATTGAGTAACCTTGTCCCGTCCTCGGCTTCTAGTACTACTCTCCTTACATACTCTATTAGCATGTTCTCCGAAACCTTTTTCTCAGTTCTTTTTTCAAAGAAACGGTTGCACTATTCCGTTTCCCACCATCTGCCACTCGAATAGGTTCTGAGGTTGTGGTCACACCTGGGCGAAACATGTAGCGATATGCACGGGCAAAGAGTTGGTATGCGGTTAAAAATTAGTGATAAACTGATAAATGAGAAAGTTACCGAGATCTGAAGACACCAGAGTACCATAACGTTGGCCGGTAGGCGGGTGCCACGGTGACCGGCGAGCGTCACGCCTTCACTCAAACTGAAACAACTACCTTTATTCTATGGGAGCTAATCACTATTTTTATCGAAGCTGAGTTGAGGCTCGGAAGATCATACTGCGCATCCTTACGGCCGGGACCGAGGCATTATGAATCAAGTATTTTTATTTGACAATGATTTTTTCCTCGTTTTTATACTGTCCAATAAAAAATTTGGGTTTAATTTCAAATAATTCACCTCCAAATCCATTTTTTTTTATCCATGGAGTATGAAAAATTAACTATCGAGTGCTTAAAAGTGATGTTGGTGGTTGTCATTTTCGCCAGTGAAAGAAGCGACCTTCAGCTCGTATCGTTTGCGCCATTAAGGATTACTAAGTAGCTTTGTGTCGGTAGGATCGAGTATATAACAAAGCTTAGGCTGAAAAAACTGAAACGTCGTCATAAGGGATCATGCGATAAAAGGCACCAAGAGGTCTACGATTCAATAAAGTGAGAACTGATCATCATATTTCCCCACGTCTTTGGACTCCATTCCACAGCCAGCATTCCACAAAAAGATTTCGGTCACTCACAGGAGTCAAACCTGCCCCTGGAATCAAACCTAATAGGGCCAAATCCTTCTAGGCACCACGCCTATTCAATCCTCGACTGATCTCTGATCACGAGAATTTTCCAAATGGGTTTCGGAAGTTGTCTCTGGAAGGTTTAACGTCCTCCATTTTCTACGGAGCGATGGCGGTCACACAAATCTCGGGAGGCAAAAGTCTCGTCGGGAGGGTTACTATCCGAGGAAATTCCCACGCCTCGAATGCGGCGACATTCTCCCCAAATGAAAGGATCGGGAGAGATTATTTTACATTAAAATTCAGCCCCATGCCAATTCGCCACGAGTTTCAATAGAGGTTGGATGACAGGACCTGGGGCTTCCCCGACCCTTTCTCGCCCGGGAAACCACGGAACGGCGGAGAGGGGCTTCTCATCCCCATTATTGCCACTTACAGTCTATTTACCTTCAAAATCCGCTCCCCAACTCTCTCTTCTCCCAACTCTCCCTTCCCCTCTCTCGTCCACCCTTCACTTCTTGCCCGCTGACGCCCCTTCCCCTCCCCCCGACACCACCACATCCACGCCGAACCAACCCTTCCTCGCTCCCTCTCATTTCCGTTTCTTGGAACCGATATCGGTTCTATTGCTCGAAATCTAATGACAAAAGTACTCTCCCAGTGTGACACGGAATCCCTGCACATGCCTCCGAGTAATATTAGATTTTCAACAAGAGATGCACATCATCATTTGCGCAACAGGTCATCTTTGTGTATAATTTAATCTTTGCACCGACTGAAGTGCTGGTTCACTGTTTGTAGCGATGGAAAATGGGTAGATAATTTGTGCAAAATACTTCTTGGACACTGTGTGTGCTTCTCGATGGCTTCGAGAACGATATTTTCCCGCTTATTAAAGATATTCCGCCGTATCAATACTTTTGCTACTCCTACTAATTTAAAAGGGCACGTGTATTATCTCCTGCTAATAATGAAAAAAATATCACGAGTTTTTTTCTGGCTCAAGGATTTGGTGATAGTACTACGCTTCTCAACTGTGGGAAACTCGTGGGGGTAAACTTTATGAATTTCTTAAGCATAAATAGCTGTGATAATGCAATAAATTCTGAGAAATCCTGTATCGTCAATCTGTGCTGTGCAACCTATGAATAAATTTCGCAATTAAAATCGAAAACTACGCATATCTTACCTATTTAACTACCTCTTTATGCCGCTAAAAATAAACTTCTATCCGCCTGTCATCACCAAAAATCTCGAGTCTCAGGAGGAGGACTTGGAGGACTGACTGCTTCTCTTCCACGAATCAGTCGAGGGCACTCCAAAAGAGCTTTACAGTCAAGTCGTAGCCAATGATTTTCTGATGGAAACTCTGCTGCGCAGCTTTAGGGTGGTTGTTTTCCAATTTCGTCAGCCTAGAAAGTTGATTTCGTCCTTCTCCAAAGACAAACCCTCCCACGGAGTGAGTTTTCTCCCCCACCCCATTTCCAACTTCTTCCTCCCGCAGAGGCCTTCCCTGCCTCCTCCTCAACACCACCCATCTTAATTCCCTAGGCACCCTTTAATCAATCCAGGGCCCATCTCCCTCGCTGTCGTGTATAATGATATGGGAACGCCACCACTTAGCGGGCCTTTTACAATTCAAGGGGCCCAAAAAAATGAGGCACCGAGCGTATTCTGTGCATCCTACGTACCATCCAGTCTTCGTATTGCTGAGTGATCAAGAGCGGTGTTTGTACAAGAACTCGTACACTGCCATTGTCATAATCTAATGCTATCAGCTTTTACATTGATTTTGGCACCCTTGCTAAATGCCACCTGGCAGTCTCTTCGACCCTCCCTTGTCTCTTGTATCAAATGAGACGTTAGATATAGTCATCCCTCCCGAGGTTCACGATTCGAATCTTGGTTGATGATTTTTCGAAAGGACAGCTGTCCTCATGGGAGTGCGATGTGGACAGCAGTGTAATGGCAGTAGTCCTTTCGTCATCGATAGGATGTTCAAATGTGTATCCTTTGGTATGTGTCGTTTAAAGTAGGCTAGAGCCGGTACTGAGATTCTCATTACTCTTCATCCACAACAAAACTTCCTATCTACATCCAACTAGCCAAATATACTCAATGTCACAAAGTCACCTGTCATTGGTCAATTCCTCACATAATTATGAGCTGAATATCAGACACCATCAACTCAAGTCCTTCCATCCTATGTCTGCTTCTATTGCAGTCCTTGGTAAATACTTGAATCTTAGAATACGTGCAAGCATATTCCGTTTATTACGTACCTATCTTTCACTGAATTCCATAATTGCGATTTTTCCATGTGCATCCCATTCTTTCTTGAATTCTATTTTATCTCTATTATAATTCCAAAATTACACCATATTCTGTCTTCCATCATCTAATACCCTGAATTTTCAAATATTAGATTCAGAGATTCTAATCCGGTAAATTTTAAGGAGAGAGTCACCGATTTGGTCATTTCATGTATACAACACGTTCTTACTTCATCAGCCTCCCATGTTTATATTTTTTAGATTTCTAAAATAATTATGAAAAGAGGGAGTTCACAGAAAAATACACCAGCAAAATTGTATAAATAAAATAGTTTTCTTTCAGAGAAGAAAAAAATTAAAAATATTCAAAATTTTGTTCACCTTAACCTCCTGAGCATCCTGAGTTTAAAACTTTTAAAATAGCTCTTTCCAATTGTTGACTCTCAAAATATTTTTGTAGCAATCGTATGTAAGGCGTAGTGTCTGCTATGCTATCACAACTACTCTTCCTAAGTTTTCATTACTTAGTTATGAATACAATATGACCAGTTGTAGCAGGTTTTAGGAAAATGTTACATTGACCTCGAGCATAGGTATATGTTTTAGTCTACGTTTGCGGTGCACCCAACAATTATTTGTAGTGTTCAGCTTCATAACATATTCAGTCTCTTTCTTATCTGTATTTTTCAAGTCTGTACCCGAGCTTAAAGGTGCTTCAGACAGACAAGATAGAAACAGAAGGGTAGGGAGGAAGGGTTGAGAGAAAGCCAGCATTGGAATTTCAGTTGTTTTAGCAAGAAGTACTGAGGGTATCACCTCTTTGTATCTCATTCAACAGACAGAGCTCTGGACTTAATGTATGTACTCTCCACAAAGCCCTCAAGCCCTTTTCATAGGTAAGCCCTTAAGGCTTACCTATGAAAAATATCTTCAACTGCCAGAAATCAAAATCAGGCCCTCTCACGAGAGGCCAGTACACATTACTACATCAATCCGACCCCTTCACATTATTTCATTTTTAGATAAAAAAGCCTAATTGCAAAGGCCAACATCTGCCTTGTAATAGGTAATTTTAGATAGTAAAATAGTAATCAGGATAACAAATTATTTGAAATGCACTCAATAGGCTCAGCTGGAGTACTTCTACTCTCCCTGCAAACCCTTGAGTATCATGATTAAAGTAGACTTTTGGTAATGCATAGGTGGTTGGCAAAGGATAAACATGTGCAGTGCATACCTGGCATTCATGAAATGGATAATGTACTAATTGATTTTGGTTGACTAATTGATAAATTTATTATTCTTCACGGCAAGTTTACATTAAATCCAGTATTTATTATTCTGAATTCATCCTTCAGATTTTAGCAGATGATGTATAAAATCAACCTTATCAGGATTTTATGTGCCAATTAAACATGTTATGACTGTATTTTTTCTTAAATGGCTGATGCCAAAGATTATCTCCTGAGTTGAACATTAAATGAGAATCTGTTAATCAAGATTTTTTATAACGTCTACCAATATTTATATATATAAACCTTCAATTCCATCTTCCTCTCGTAGGCTATTTACTACTCATCATGTTGATGATAATGAAATTTAAGGCTTTCAGAAATGTTTTTCACCAGTAAATTTTATGAGCCTCATGATTTCGCACCTTTCTTTCGTCTCCCCCCATTTAGCTTGCAATTATGAGCATGTAATATGCAATGCAATTTTAAAATCTTTCTTAAGCATTTTATTCTATAGTTTTCCTTTATCTTGTTTATTACAGTCTGCACTATAACTTCCTAATTGTCGACTATTTATTTTGAATCTGCATGATGATTTCTTGCACCTCTATCACTTAAGAATGTTCTGAATGATATTATGCATACCGTAAAGCATACTTTAAATCCCCTGTAATGAATTAAAGTACATAAATTAATTATAAATTCTTTTAAGATAAAGGTACATTGTTCATTTCATCCCATAAGCTTTTCATCAATCAACAACTTTCTTTAATAAATAGGTAAATATACATGGAAGTCATAATTGTTTTTTTGTGAGCACAGTCAATTTACCACACTACATCATGATGCCACATGAAATTTAATTTGAGTTGGTACTGTAATATAAAGAAGGGGAAGGTGGGAATTTCTAGAAGAAATCCATAATTTAGCTTTCATTTTCCAGGAAAGGATGGAAAAGATGGCAAAGGAGGGTCAGGAGGAGACAAGGGTGCCGGCACTTCTTCATCTGGTGTACCACAGCTGGCGGTACCACGACTTAGTGTGTGTGCTGATGCCCAGAAAGTTGATAGGGCTAAACTGGCTCAGACTGAGGTACTGTCTGAATGAATATTCAACGGGCTTTTAACAAAGAAGTTGTTCTCGGCTACTTGCACTTCATTGTCTGAAATTTTATTTTAGAGAAAGCCTCTAAATTTTAGTGGTAGTGTTTTCTTTTATTTGATTCTGATTCAATCCTAATAATGCTCTGGCTAAATGACTCTTTCAGAATGGTTGACGGAAAACATAGAAATGGTGCTACAGTATACTCGATAATACGAAGTCAGCGGGACCGGATAGTCAGTACTTCGTAATTTCGAAATTTGTAATTTCGAATATTTTCAAAAAATCGTAAAAATATTTTTTTTCTCTAACTTTTGTTGTCTTCAGTAACATTGTTTAACTCTTTCCGTCGTTGTCCGTGAAATCATTCTTAAAAGATACCTTAGTGTCATACACTATCGCATGTCTTAAAAGACCGTAAAATAAATACCTACTTGTATTTTACATGAAAATGGTTTAAAACTGGCGACCGTAATGTTGCCAAAATTTATTCCGAGTATCAAAAAAGTATATTAAACAAAAGTTGACATTTTGTAATAAGAATTTAATTTTCGGAATCCGCAGTCAGTAGAGACGGGCAACTAGTACGGACGATAAAAATAGACATTTTCTTTTAGCATCTACGTTGTTATGATGGTTGCTGGCCCAATCGCACTTTAGTTGCCCTCTATCGCCCTATCATACCTAAAAGAAAGGCAAGGAACTAAGTCCGTTTCCAGAAAAAAAGCATTCACATATTATTATTTGTGACGTCTTCCGTGTCGTCAGCTGAATAAATGATTTTGAGAGGTAATACAGTGGACTCTCTTTAGGACGTTCCTTGATAGCATGTGTTTCTCGCTTGCATGTTTGTTTCATTTCTGTATGTAAATGTATATTTTTTGACAATGTCTATTGTGATTTACATCATTTAACGACAAATAAACTGATTGGTTTCCTCTGGTCCGCGTCACAGTGTGTGTAAAAATTACTGGCTAGCACGTTTTGGTTACCTCTAGCACGTTCAGAGGAGGACCGAACCAAATTTGTCCCAGGAAAATAATCACCGTATAGGTTGATTTTACGATGGATATCTCGTAAACCATTTAAATCTTGCATTAAAAAGATTGCTATTGCTTACAAAAACATTTAAAATAGGTATTTTATGGTTAAAAAATGTTTATGAAGCATTAAAAGGGCATCCAAATCCCCGCATTTTATCACGATGCTCGTTTGTTTTACAATTGTCGACCGGCCGTCAAAAATACGCGTGCACCAATACTTCGTAACAGTAAAAGTGAGACGAGTGCTTAGAATTAGCCATGGGAGGCCTGAGCTGAAAAGAAAGTTATCAGTTGAAAAGCTCAACCTTCTCCGAAAAGTAGGCGAAAATCCACATATGAAGTGTATGAGAAATAACTGCTAAAAATGAAAGTTCGAGCTAAACTCGAGATCCTTCTACTCAACGCATAAGATGTTCGGTGTTTCCACCTTCACTCCGAATTCGTTTTCGAAAATATAAAATTCAAATGAAGTATTGTGGTCCGGTCAAGTGTTATGATGGATTCTCGTTAGAAAAATAGAAGATGGTCGAGTTTCTCCAATGTTGCATGTTTCTCCAATGTTACGGAGAAAAACCGGTTTCGTAAATTGACTAGAATAATTAAACGAATAAGTAAATCATTTGATACTTGAAGGACATAATGACAAAAGTACAATTCATACTCTACCAAAATTTCCTTTCGTTTGCGACTCTAAACAAATTGTGCCATTTTTCTACAATCAGCAACACTGATATCTTAGGTGTCTACGCCGGCAGAAATAGTTGTGCTGTAGCAGGTTTTCGACGAGGTTCGTAAAAACGAATTCCATTTGTTCCTGGGGATCGGGCCCGAAGTTCGTAATTTCAAAAAAATCGTATTTTCGAAGCTTCGTATTTTCAAATATTGCCATGTGTTTACTGTTGCATTTCAGTAATAACCTTAGAAATGACTTCTTCACTATTTTAGTACGTTAATATTTATTGAACATTGTACAGCACATGTTACTAACGCACACACGTAATGGCCACCATTACTCAACGACTCGTCACTTTGCCTCAGTGCATCACGTGATCACTACGTGATACAACATTTACTACAGGCTTTTAGTCGGGATGGTCGGGACCGACAGTATAATAGTAATAAAGAAACTTCATATTATTGAGAATCTACTGTATTTTTCTCTGCATACCCTTTATTTGTCCATACATTTGTAATCACTGATTGAGTTACTCACTTGTACTAAAGAACTTGAGGAATCAATGCGTCCACTTTAAGTTAATAGTGTGGTAGTGAAGTAAGCATGTTACAATTTACTAATGATTATTCAATGTTTACAGTATGATGTAATTTCTGATGCTTAACGTTTTACAGATATGTGATTGGTAAACTTTAAGCTAGACTTCCTGTATATGGTTTAAATTATAACCTCACATGACATGTAGTTGGGTTAAATATCACTCCAAGATAAATAATAATTCTTTTTTTTGGCCTTTAAAAATTCAAGTTAATTAATACTTTTTACTTTCTCAGCCCCAGGTGTACAATTAAATTTGGGAGATTGCATTCATATGAGTTAGCTCTTTATTTAATGAAAATTGGTCATTTTATTCATCTTCAGGTATCATTTCTTGTAAAATTAGTAAATAAGTTACTATACTATATGTGCTCTCTCACTTGATGTTTTAAACCTTGAAAATTTAACTCTGAAATTTAAACGCACTTTTTCATGCCACATGTGAATCTCCATCTCATAATATGCTCTATCTTCAGCATAGAATCTTTGTTGATTACTGTTATTTCTGTAAGTCAATTATTTATAATCACATATCAGTCCCAACATTTTTGTTGAATTCCAGTTGGATTCCAACTTGCTTTGCTATGTGAGTTGATAGTCTAGGGAGAAGGTACAATATCTTCAGTAGTTAAAATTGTGTGAAAAACAGTAAGATGGAAGTGGTTTTGTGTTACAGAGTGCACTATGTGGATTGAAGCTCATTTTCCCTGTGTTCTCATTTCCTGTGTTGGTCCTGAAATAACTTGCTTAAGGCTATTCTTTTACTTTTAGACCTTTACTTCATTCCATTACAAATTAATTATTTTTTCGATCTCTTAACTCTGCCAGTTCTCCATCATTGAATTTGATTCTGAAACATTCCGTATATTACTGGACTATCTGCACACTGGTTCATGCCCATTAACATGTGCCAATATTCCGGGCCTCATTTGTGCAGCAGAGCATTATGATCTACCAGAACTCCTGCAAGCATGCTTCCACCACGCAAAGCAGTTTTTAAGGACTGAAGTTGTAAGTACTTCCACTTTAGAAGAGGTAGCAAATTTATCTCTTAGGTTTACTCCTTGGGACTTATTATAGCAAGATGTTGCAGTTATTTCCTTGTACTTTCATTGATATTAACTCAATATGCTCTATCTTTTCTGTGGTGTGGACGGAAAAATTTAAGTGCTTGAGACTCATAGACCAAACCTGGATCTTGAGACTCTTGGACGTGTGAGCATGAAAACATCATTTTCCCTCGATGTGGGTAGGTGAGGTTTCACAAGGTTTTCCACATCTCTTCAGAAAAACTTAAGTTTCAAGGTCAATTTCCTAACAAAAATATCCACTACTTTTATTAAAAAATGAGGAAAGGTATTAGGGGGATGGGCACCTCATTTACTCCAAGCTAATTCTTCAATCAATGAAAAAGTTTTTAGAGTCCTAACTGGAAAAAATAATGGTGCAAAGGACATGTAGGACATCATTGATACTGTATTACCTTGGCAGTATAGTCTGATGATTATGATTATGTCTTTGTTGTAAGGTAAATCCTTTCTTTTGGCCTTCCTTAAATAAAGATCCCCAGTCAATAATATCAAATGTAAGAAATGATTTTTGATCTCAGAACATGTTTTCAATTGCAATACAGGTATATAATAATATGCAATGTACATAAAGTCTCTTCCGAAAAATTTATCTCAGATCAACAAAAATGACAATCTTTGAAGTGTTTGTCAGAATTAATTTGATCAATCATTGTGGATGGCCTCTTAAGAGGCCATGGCAAGTCTTATGAATAGCTTTTTTATGGCCAAATACTAGTCAAATAATTTCCTGCCACCAGGTACTGGAACCACCAGTATCTGGTGGTTCACCAGGTACACTTACATTGAATGTGTTAGACAAGCCAAAAGCTAGGCCATGTACTATTTCACAACACATGATTACTCTTTATTCAGTATCATAAATATGGGAAGCTTAAAATTATCATGTGGTGTTTTAAATAATACCTACTAACTTGGCTTTTCAGTACTCATCATATGCTTGGCAGAGAAATTGTAGGTTACTTCCCAAAGTATTAGTTGTTAATTTATTATTATTCTTGTCATGCCATTTTGAAAGCTAGTCCTGAAGAACTCATATTTCATAGAAATGCACACACTCTCATGTGAGTATACACATTATAAGGAAATATAAATCCAATTTCACTCTCATTTTGATGATTTATTCGTTCTCACTTACATATTTATTCCTTATAAAATTAACTTCCCAAGAATTTTTTAGCTACAATTCATGCCTTCCTATCAAAGCTTGTAGAAGTTGTAAAATGTACTACCCCGTAGCATGGCTATAAGAAAGTTGTGGTAGACTTTTATCTCTAAGAAGTACAGGTCATATTTACAGAATATGGTCTACTTTCTCAAGTGCTTAACAGCTTTTTAAATATCCTCATTGCCATTAAGTATGTTAGAAGTAATTTTTAATAATAGAGCTTTTGAAAATCAGTTTATGCTGCTGATGGAATTGCACTGTGGAGAGTCATATGACAAAGCAACAGCCCACAACTAATGAAAGGTGCAAAATTCAAACCTAGGTTAAGCAAGCTCGATCACAGCTTTTCATTCTCATTTCATGTGGTTTATTTAATACTGTTATTGTCACATTGGTTATTTTTGAGATTATGGCTCATATTTGGAATCTTGTGTGTCACAAAGGCAAGTGAATGCAATGATTGAAAGTGGAAGTAGTGTCAATGAATATAATAAATTTATAAACTATTCTCTTTGTTTAAAATTCTAACTCGCATAAGTGTGTTAATAAAATTGTGAATTCGTTATGTCACATCAAGAAACGCTAAACGTTCACGGATTTAGTTCGGTCGAATTATGTGTATAGTGGGCAATTATGCCGAATGAAATTAAATGTGATATTCTATATCCGATCCGAGTTAGTGTTATTTCAGCTTTCTCTAGTTCCTCAGTTTTTTTGGAGTAGGAGAAGGTGGGAGTTCCACGACATATCTCCAGGAGCAGCTTATAGGTTTTTTTGTAATTACTATTAATTTTTGTAATTCTCTTAAGAGAACAGCAGGGAACCGATCCCCCTGGAATGGTTCCAGGGTGGTTCCCCCTGGAACGGTTCCCCGCCCAAAATTTTATGAGAATTTCTCATAAGACCACATTGCCAATTTACTATGAGAAAATTTCTTATGAGACTTATGAGAAATTTTCTCATTAGATCTCATTGCCAATTTATTATGAGAAAATTTCTCATAAGTTCTAATGAGAAAATTTCTCATAAGATCTCATTGCCAATTTATTATGAGAAAATTTCTTATGAGACTTATGAGAAATTTCCAATAGAGTATACATTGGTCCTATATTGGCTGCTAATATTGGTCCAGCAATGGCTGAAGAAATCGGATCAATATCGGTCCAATATCGGGTGAACACGGTACATTGGCTAAATCTTGGCTGCCAATATTTGGCCGATATAGGCTGCCAATATTGGCTACATGACGCAAAACGTTATCATTTGGACATTGGCCCAATATTGGCTGCCGATATTGGGCCGACATTAGAACATTGGCAAATGATATCGGCCCGACATATGCCCAATATTGGGTGGCTACTTGGGCTGATGGAGGGTGCTTGAACAGGTCTTCCTAACCCAAGTGAATGCCTCAGAAGCTTCATTTTTTAAATCACTTGGAGCAATATCAAGGAATACAGATTTGACTCCCAAAAAAGATTGATTGATGATGGAACTACAAGTAGCACTACAGAAAAAAACTACCCCCACCCTGGTGAGGTAATTTCAGATACTGTTCAGCTAGGAGAGTTTTAATTACACTAACAAGACTGAATTTCAAGCTGAACAAATGAACATTTTTTTGTAAAGTTGTATATTTTGTACCATGATTAAGTCAGTAAAACAGGATCAGTATATTGTTTCATAACAAAATGCCATGGTGAGTAGAAAAATGCAATTTAAACTTTTGCAGTCCAAAAATCCTAATTCAAAGGAAACAGTGAAGTTCAAATGTTTTTTTCTCCTTACCCACTGAAGTTTGGTCCCATTCACTTGATCTACTTACCTCATTTATAAATATTTTTTCAACTCTCTCTCTTTCTTATTTTCAAGGTATGCGTGATGCTTTGCTCATTAGAGAATTACTACTGGAGATATACCTCAGCTTCAGAACTTGTTAACATGATTCTTGCCTTTGTGGAGACACGGGCTCATCAGGTGAGATATTAATCCATCAACTCTAGAGCATTACATCAAATTAAAAATTGCTATTATTTTATGCAGCACATAGGTAGGTTATTTCACCATATTAGAGCATTATCAGGTGAACCTAGTGATTTTGTATTATGATGAACCTTGTGTTCATCAAATACTAGTCTTTTATTTCCTAGTTTTATCCTAATTCTTGGCGACACATAGTTTGTGAAATAATCCCTTTTTTATACTGACTTTATTTGCAATCAATGTTTAGCTTATCAAAATCCCTTATGTCCATGGGATATTTAAATTCATTTTCAGCATGAATACCTCCTCTCCTCAGTAAGTTCATTTACTTTATATAATTCTATTCAGCCCATATATAAACAATTATTGTCTCATAAAAGAATATCATCAGATTACTTTATTGCCATTTTACTTATGGGTTTTTGTCATTTTTTTTTGAGTTCTTGCAATGAGTTTATTTTTTGCAACAATTTAGTTCTTAATTTGTATTACATTTGGACAGGCATAGTTAATCCATTGTTTCAAACACTAGTTTATGATGTGAAAAGCTACCTCAAAACTCAAGCTATTGATAAATTAGCTCTTAAAAATTTATGAAATAACTTAAACATTCTTGTTAATTTTGGAGTTAAAACCAGTAGGAGAAAAAACCAATCGGAGAAAAAAATCATCTCAATATTATTCTTCCTAGTTATATAACTAGGAAGAATAATGCTGCATGAATTTCATCTTCTTTCTGCTCTGTAATACCAAATAGCATAGAAACAAGCTCTTATCTACCTCCTTGTCACCATTTAAGTTATGTTTACGTGAGATTGCTTGTCTCTCTACTTACTACTCCAAATAGATCTGGATCTGCTAATGATTGAATACTAGGCAACTTTCAGATACGCAACTCTTGTGCAACCTTTAGAAAGACTAGGATTTATCTCCTAAAATATCTTTTCTAGTAAAAATAATAACCGATTTTATAGTATTATTATTGACAGTTTTGCCATTTAAGTTACTTTGAGTGGGCTATGGAAACACATTTTGGGTAATGATTTTAAAACCTTTGCCTTACTCTTTTTCATTCATCAGTACGACCAGCTACCTTCCACACTTCTTTGCACTGAAATTATTATTTTTATTAACTGTCAGCTCTTAAATGTAGAATTTTTGTTTCAGTGACTGAAACATTTTCAATGCCCCAGGCAACCACTTTGATTATCTCAGTCTCCCTATTTTCCTAATATCGGCAGCTGTATTATGATCACTATCCTTCTTCCTCTGCCATGCGTACAATCTCCTGGAGCCTGCCATTTTTTCTATTCTTGCTTTCCGTATCAAACTACACTTAAATAGATATGGGAAGATTGGGGTGATGGTATCTTAGCACATTGTGAGGGATTTTCATCATTCCACTTTCATGCATATCAAGCCAATGTCCTGATTTTTCATACTTACTATGAAATCTGTACTTACTTTTCTAGGAGTAAAATTTATCTCTCTTTCTCTTTTCTCTCCTTACAAAGGAAGGAAAAGAGAATAGAGAATTTTCTCTCCTTAATAATAGGAGAAAAGACTATTTTTAAATGTTGCCCACATTGCAGTACATACAGCTGTCAGGTGAATAAAGAGCCCATTATTAGTGGTGAAAGTAACAAAAGAAGGACAATGTTGCCAAGAGCTGTTGATTCCCCTGTAATGTACATGCACATACAAAAAACTGGAGGTATAAATACTTGTTGCTGTGTTAAAACTCATCTTTCTGCATTTTAAGTGGTGCCTGAAATCAACAGGAATGAAAACTATTGAATTCCTTCAAGTTCTGGGGTTCTACAAAATCATCATCATCATCATTGGTCAACAATCCTAGGATTGGTTTGATGCAGCCCTCCATTTGATTATTCTATTGGCCAACCTTTTCATTGTGACGTCATTCTTCTCTTTTACATCCATCACAACCTGTTCCATGTACCTTATGCAAGGCCTGCCATTTCCAATCTTCCCATTCACTTTTTCCTCGACAATTGTCTTCATCAGGCCATCATGTCTCAAGATATGGCTGATTAAATTGTCCCTTCTTCTTTTTAGAGTTATCAGCAGACCTCTTTTCTCCGACTCTTCTTAGGACTTCCTCATTACTTACTCGGTCAATCCATTTAATCTTCATCATTCTTCCATAGCACCACATTTCAAAGTCTTCTACCCTTTTCTCCTCTGCTGCTGTCATCGTCCATGCCAATGTCACTGCCATAAAGAAACAGGCTCCAGATATATGTTCTGATGAACTATTTCCTTACTTCTATGCTTGTATTTCCAGCTGTAAGTAGATTCTTCTTTTGATAGAAAGCCCTCTTTGCCTGGGCTATTCTACTATTTCTTTCTTGCTTCGTCCATCGCTGATTACTCTACTTCCTAGGTAACAGAACTCTTTAACACGTTGAGTGCGGATGACGCACACGTGTGCATCATGGACGTCTGCTTCCCAGGAGCGGGTGACGCATCATGTGAGTCCTCAGTTTCATTGCCTTATAATTCTCCGCTGCTACCTCCTGCTCCTTATAGTGGTATCTTCCTCTTTGGGTCCGCCTTGCGTAAGGACTCATTTTTTCTGCGTTTTCGTCATTTCCGATTCCTTCTTCATTCGAGCTCAGAACACTGTCAAGTTGCATATAGGAGAGATAGCTTGTATTTTTTCCTACTTTTACGCTTTTCACTTTCAAGCAGGAACTGTCTAATGTCAGGTGAATACCGTTATTCATGACCAAGCGAGTGATAGACGAATGCAAGCGACTTGCGTCTACCGCTAACCCGGGTTCCAGCGATAAGGGGCGGATGCAAGGGGGGAACCCTGAGTTTCCTTCTTAGGAAGTTCAATGACTTTTCTTCACCAGCATCCCTAATAGGCTTTGTGGACCAGCGCAGCTCACTGTGGGACCATGTGTGCAATTTATAACTGGTGGTACTCTTTTGATTTCCCTTACCAGAATTGGACATAAAGAATAAATTTTGTAAGGTCCACAAAACACTATAATATATACGACCAGGTTTTCGATACATAATATCATCTTCAGGTCTAACCTGAAATAATATTATGAATCAAAACCTAGGTGGAACCTACACACAAGTCTGTTTTGTGGATGTTATAATGTGTTTTCTTTATATCCGATATGGAGAGGTTCTACATAGTAAGCCTGAAGTCATTACTTACTCCAGGAGTTGTTGACACTCGTGCCAGGTCGTGCATGCTAGGTTGCACATTGTTAGGGGTTGTCGACACCGTAGACAAGAAGCGTTTGTCGTCGCTCAGCTATCCACGAAAGCACTCGTGCTCACGTCGAATTAAAAATAACTAATTTCTTCCTCCACCGAGAGTTGATTTAGATGAGCGTTATCTCTTACACCAATTCTTCAAGAGAAAAAGTACTTTTTTCGGAAGGAATATGCATCCTCAAATGGCGTGATAAAAGAGGCGTGTTAGTCGTATCATCAGAACACGATGGGGAAATGGCACAAGTAAAGGCAAGGAGTGGAAAAATCACCCAAAAACCAAATATAATTGAGAGGTACAACCAATTTATGGGAGGAATAGATCATAGTGATCAGATGCTGGCATATTACCCCCTAGAGAAGAAGTCCTTAAGATGGTACATGAAAATTCCCTTACATGTGCTTCACCTCATAATGAACAATACTCATTGCTTATTCCACTTATATGGAGGAAATAAAATAAGTTTGCTGGATTACTGAAACAATGTAATCGAGTACCTAATTTATAAAAACCGAGCACCACTAGTGCGTTCCCTCCCTGGGGCAGCTAGAGGGTGAGAAAGGATCCACTTGCCTTCCCAATCCATCCATAAAAGAGCAGAAAGAAAAAGGTGCAGGGTGTGTTTTAAAAAAGGATGGAGAAAAGATATATCTTTCTTCCGTCCCAACTGCCAAGACAAACCAGGCCTTTGCCTGGAACCCTGTTATAGGGAATTCCCTTGCGTGTAAATATAACTTTTGCAAAGAGCATGTATAATTATTATTTGAAATGAAAATTTGTGTTTTTCATACACTATTTCACCTTTTCATTGTAAATAGTGCTATTTCGTTGTATGTAAATTAAAATACATGCAAATGCAAATATGTGTATGTAATAAGTAAATGTATAAGTAATAGCAATTTTCAAATTGGTGTATCATGTGGAATGATGTAAAACCATAATTTATTCACGGATTTTGCTTGGGGCCTCTTTTAGGGAATTAAATTCAATGTAAAAATATTTTTATTAATTTTTCAAATGCATATTTTCAGATGAAAATTTGTTTTCAATTTAATTAGCAATTCTTTTCTTAAATATTACTTATGTATTTGTCATAAAAAGGCAAACACGGCATGTAAAATGTAAATATACTGAATCCATTATGAATTAGATTGATTTGTGGATTTGCATTTTATTTAGAATAATGTACATCCATAGAGTATATGTTATTGCATATGTTTTTCGGTTTATATCACCAGATTTTCCTGCTCTACATGGGACACTTTTCTATACCTATTTTATCTCAACCTCGTGAAAGAATGATATTTAATCTGCCACTGTAAACGGCGACTGGTGCATTAAAAATTGCCAAAAATTAAAAATTGTTTTGTGGACCAGGAATCTAACAACTAGGCTTGCCGGGGCCTCATCATCTCGTGAGTTTACAATCTAAATTGGGATGGCTTTTAAAACAAAGGGAATAATTCCAGAGGATAGGAAGTGATCTTTACTTGAGGGACTAGGAAAAGAAGTTGAGTCTAAATTATATTAGGCTTCTTCCACTAAAAGAGAAAATTCACACATGAGGCTGTTTCCAAGGGCATGGTTCCACGTAAAAAGTAGTTGTACGAACTGAATGAAACTAAGTAATCGGCCGCTTGGTCAGCTACCGACTCAGAGGAGAACGACTCAAGTGTTTAACATCTTGGAGAGGAGGTCAAAAACTCTGGATTGGGGAATGGGGATTGTTGGACAAACGGTGACTTCATACAGGCGGCTGAAAGAAGATATAACTACGAGCTTTGCGGGTTGCATATCACTTAAAACCATTTTGGGGGGCAGATGACGCACACCGTGCATCAAAAAATTAATGTGATTTAGTTTATACAAAAAACAAAAATAAAATAAATGTATAGTGTTGTACCGGTTTTGAGTGTTTGAGAGCTCATGCAGATGGAAAAAAAAATCTCCAGTCACAGAAAAATTTTATTTGGAAAAACCCACATTGAAAGGGTTAACTTCATCAAGTTTTTGTTTTCCTAGTTTGACATTGGTTTTGGCCTCTTCTTTCTTGCTGCAAACCAATATCTTATTTAGTCTCCTTCTTATTAATCTTCAACTCATATCTGACCATTGTCTTTTCCATGGTTACTAGAATCTTGTTCAGACCCCTCTCTGTCTCTGCTATGAGTGCTATGTCATCAGCGAATCGCAGCATGCTTATTTTTTCTCCGTGGATAGCCACTCCAGCAGACTTCTCCTTGACTTCATTGATGGCTCTCTTGATATAAACATTAAAAATTACAGGAGACAGTGCACAGCCTTGTCTCACACTTTTCCTTACTCTTGCATCTTCACAACTGGGTCCAGATTTTATCACAGCTACTCAGTTTTTATACAGACTGTGGATAATTCTTTAGTCATTGTAGGATACTCCATTTCCCTTCAGAATTCCAAACATCGAATCCCAATCCACGTTGACAAAAGCCTTCTCTAAATCCACAAATGAAATGAACATCGGCTTGTTATTCTCCATTCTCTTCTCAATGAGCAGTCTAAGGGCCAAAATTGCTTCTCTTTATTGCTCTCTCAAAATTACTTTTCCTGAATCCAAATTGATCTTTATCCAGGTAATCCTCTGCCTTTTGTTCTATTCTTCTGTAGATTATCCTGGTCAATATCTTGATGCAAAATGCTTTCTACAAATATGTAATAATAACTAATTTTTTACAAACATATGCCCACCACATAAAATTAATGGCTTTTATGAGTGAGTTGGTGTGCAGTGATGCACAAGTTGGTCATTCTCTTAAGTTTCAACTTAAGAATGCATCTCAGTCAAATAAAAATATCTCTCATGCCCTTGTGATTTCTTTCTCATTACAGCTATTTAATGATCCTGAGTTCCTCACACTCTCTGAATCAATGGTACAAATGATCATGTGCCGCAACTTAGAGGTTGCTGAGGTCAGAAAATTTGAAGCAATGCTCATGTGGGCAAGAAATCGGATCCGGGTTCGCTCAAACACATCATCAAAGCTTGATGCCAAGCTGGAATTCAAGTGCATTATGGAGCGGTTGGCTCGTGACTTAAAATTATACAGAATATCTCCTCAAGAGCTTATAAAGGTAAGTGCCATGTTGTAAGATCAGATTTTAATTTATTTATTTAATATATTTATATATTTATGTATGTATTACGGATGGGACATTTGAATATTCGAATCCATCAAATAATGCCTCTTTCGTCAAATCTTCCAATCCAGAGAGTTTCACTTTGAATCAGAATCCTTAAAAATCCGAGTCACTTACATCCTCAGAAGACAAAAATCCTGGCGTTCCTTTCAATTCAACTTTACTGCCACCACCTGTTATCATAATCAAAAGTATGGATGGAATCGATTCTTTGAGAGCCCTTTTTGCCCGATGGAGCTCTGTGGCATGTCAGGGCACTCTGTGTCATGCATGCTGAAAGAGCACTGGAGAGCAATCATCCACGGGAGCATAAAAGAATCTGCCATTGCAGAACACACATCATCGGGAGGTCCAGGCACAGTACATCATATTTTACCCAAAAAGGCAGGTGTAATAGCAAATGAACCTCGCTACTACCCAAGATTCATATGGTAGGCAGCCACAATGGAGAAACATCCATAGAATTTCAACCCTGACAACAGCATGAAACTTATCTTTGCACAAGAGACACTATTTTGTCCACCACCCAAGGCAATGTCCTTCAAAACACCCAGGGCCCAGGCTGAGTCATTCCCTTCTGTGGTGGAGGTGGTGAGTGGTGAAAGTCAGCGAGAGACAAAACCAAATAAGGCTAAAATGGCATGTCTCCTCAATAAATAGACGAGACTTTCTCTTCGTTATTTTAACCCTGATGATATGGCCCATGATGGATGCAAAAGCTTGGACAACAATGCTCCACATGCAGTGGCTCCCAAAAGAAACAACTGGAAACATATGCAGCACATTTCGCGTGCAAGTTTGTTAAGTGGCAAAATCTGGACTAAAACTGATTTGAAATTCATCTGCACTGTGCTGAACCCAAAAGGGAAATAAACCATGGATTTGCAACTATAATGTAAACTGTTTTTGCTGGGTTGACATCGTGTTGCTCTGAACTATATTGATACTACACTATTTGAGCTGAGTTTTAAACTCTATAGACCTGATGAACATAATAAAAAAACTTGTCACAATTCCACCCTGGTATTTTAATAACCGATCAATTTTGACACTTTCAGCATCATTTTCAAGGTACACAACTAATAAGTTAACTCAACACCCTGCTTATAGAGCCATTCCTCCCCTATCTCAATAGGAAAACTTCTGTACAATTCTAAAGAAAAAGTGGAAACCAAAGACAAAGGTGGAGTGTGTTAGGTATGCTTCGCGGGATGTTTTTCGCACTTCATTTGTTTAGCTGTGTGTGGCAGCCCTGTCCAGCGGGTGTAAGCAACAGTTGATATTGAACTTCTGGGCTCGCAGGACGTGGCCCTGGCTGACTACCATTGTACCATGTACATCCTCAAATGTGGGACTGTGACTGGCTTTATGAGGGCCAAACAAGTAGAGCATTCAAAACCAGATTTAATAAACATTGGAGAAGTGTTATAAATAAAGATTATAAGTCACACTACACGAAACATATAACAGTTAGTGGTCATCATTGGAATTAAAAAATTTTGAAATGCCTAAATGAGCATAAACCAGCTCTTCTGCTAGCAGGTAATGAACTTAAACTGGCAATGGAGTTGACTCCAGCTCAGTGGAACCTTATAGACAATTATATTCCAATTCTTGATGTGTTTGACTCAGCTATATCTATTGTGAGTTCAGGAATCACAACAACCTCTGAGATAATTCCACTGGTCCACCTCTGATGATATAGAAGGTACTGCTTCTCATGCATCAGGATTTCATGGGCTAAGAAATGATTGGCATCTCTAAAACTTTGGTATGCTAACTTTGAGGATGAGAAGCTGTATGCTTTTGCAACTCTCTTGGACCCATGCCTGAAGTCGCATCCATTCAAAGATCTATTAGCAGCAGATCTAGCAGCAGATCTAGCAGCTGCTGAGGAAAATTTCATTATTGAAACAAGACATATTGCTATCAATGAAATACAATCCTCTGAAAGACATGACTAGTGTTAGATCAAAGGACACAACTAACTTCAACACCACAAAGCTCCATTTGGTCTCATTACAGTCCAATCGTCAGAGAACTTGGTGGTGAATCAAGTGAAGTGGATGGTGCAGAAAATGAGGTTATATCTTTCCTTTCTGAAAATACATTGTCATCAACTTTTAACATCACTGAATATTGGAATGTATGCAGTAAATTTCCACAATTGCAAAACTTGCAAAGAAATATTTATGTAAACCTGCAGCCACTGTTTCTTCAGAAAGGGTTTTTAGTACCACTACCATGATTGCTGATAAAAAACGAAACAGACTAGACCCAGAACGTGTTAAAATGTTGCTCTTTCTGAACAAAAACTTGTGAAGTGGAATCTGAACTTATGGTCTACTGACTCAAAGATTTCCTACAGAACTTTGTTTATTGCACTTTAAATCACATTCACTCTTTTTTGTTAAGAAATTATTCCCGGCATTAAGGTGGGTAATTAAGCTCTATTTTTGTGTAGAACGTTAAATGTGATAGGTGATAGCAAAATGTTCATAATTATAATTGTTTTGCTTGCAAAGTAGGTGTCTTTCATACAGCTTTGCCAATGAGAGAAGTTTTTTAGTAATAAAGGAATAGGTACCTACACAACAAATAAAATTTCTGACTGATATGCATTGTAAAACTTAAGAAAAAATTTAAATAATTCCTAATTGTCTCTCTTTTCTGGTATCTATAGATATGAAAAAGGCCATTTACTTTTGATTAACTAATTAATTAGTAATCAACGCTTACTTATTCAAGCATATTATGACGTTTATTTCCAAAAATAAAGTAATTGGAACTGTACAGTATTTTAGTAATTAATTTATTGCACAATAATATACAATTATATTAGTGGTATAAGTGTCATTAGTAATAGATTAGAAGTGGAGCTGAGAACCGGGAACTGATTGATAGAAGATAGAATCAGAACTGAGAACCAGAACCGAGAAACTGTGGAACCTTCCCATCCCTAGTAAAAATTATAAACAATTGGACTGACTTTAAAGGATCACAGATGTTTTTCACTGTTTAACACCATGACCCATCACAATTGGCATCAACTCCCACCTCTCTCTCGCTGGCACCCCCATTCCAGGCACGAATTCCACAAACTGAACTTCCCCCTTGTCCCCCCACCCCCTTCCAAAGCTCAAATCCTACCTCCACCCCCCTTCCGCAACTGGAATGGCTCTATAAGCAGGGTTTTGAGTTGATTTCTTTGTCATGTACCTTGAACATGAATCCGAAAGCATAAAAATTGATTGGTCATTAAAATAGTAGAGCAGAATTGTACCAAGTGTTTTTATTATGTCCAATTGTCACAACCCCATCAAAGTGACGTCCAACTCCATCCATGTAATCTATTGACCTATGTTGATGCTGCACTGCTATCATAGAGATAATGTGAAGAATTGCTGTGAAATGTAAATTTTGTTCCCATTCATGACTTAACTGCTATTGATTCTACAATTGGCATGGCTACTTGGAATTTCCACAAGTGAACAGTTTATCTGATTATTGATGCAATAGTAAACACAAAAGAGCAGTGAGCTTTTTAATTTTTCAGTATCTGTAAATAAGTTTTTACCCCTTCTCAAACTCAATTTTATTCACATGCATACAGCAGAACTTACAAGCCTAAGGACTTAAGGCAGAACATTTTACTCTCAAACATTTGTCTCACTAAATGAGGTAGAGTGAGGAACCTCGTCAGTTTCAAATATGAAATTATTTGTTGCTCCCAGCAAACACAAAAAGCTACAGCAACACTGCACAATTGATGACAAGGTTGAAAGTGAAAATTACCATGCATGAAACATAGCATATATGCAACACTGTTTCAGAATGCAGTGGCGAAACATGTTGCTTTAGCCCAGCAGCATTTCATACACAATACATGTTTGCAACACACTGCTGAGGCACTGATAACCTAAGGTACCAAAACATTCCAGCAGGGTGAGATGATTCTGTCTGGGTGACAGAGGGTTATTGTAATTTTCAAGGAGCTTTGTCAGATCCAATTAAATTTTCATTTACTCACCAAGTTGATTTAAAAGGTTATATTTTCATCACTACATCATATTGCGCAATCCATAGGTTCTCAGCATTAGCCATTTCATCAAGATAACTCTTATTCATCTCACCTAGTGTTGAAACAATATCAATTATGTATTTATTTAAGATTTTCTTATTTTTATCTTTGAAATGGATATTAGGGTAACATTGAAAGGCAGAAAGCACTCCAGTATTAGTCTTTTAAAATGAGTTTTTGAGATTACATCAATGCAAACCTTATATGAACAGCTTCCTAACGTAAATATTTCAGTATGAGGGAGGGGTGGACCCAGGCATCACAGAGAGAGTAGGGTAGGGTGGGAACGGAGGGTAGAGGGGGATGGTCACCAGTCACTTGTCTCCTTACCCTCACCCCTCCAATGAGAAGACAGTCTATGGATATGTATTATTGAAATCATTGTTTTGGATCCCCCCCGGATCCACCCCAGATATGAGGTTACAATCGGTAGGTAGGTGCATGTTATTAGATGTCAAATTCTATTCAATTAGTCAGCGCAGGTGGTGGCAAGGTAAAGTCCTCGCCTGCAAATCCTAGGGTTGTGGGTTCGAGTCCGGCCTGGGTGGGTTTTTCAGTGGTTCAGCCCCTGGGAAACCTGATGACAGGCAAATGCCTACTAGGATCCCTAAAATCGCATTCAGGACAATTACATAGAATACATTCACAGAATAGTCCGGATGCAAAAAAATTGTCCAATGGACGGTACAGTAGGTAATGAGTAATCTCATTAGACATTAACATACAGCTAACAAAAAAATTAAAAATAGCTACTTGTCTCAAATCATATTTTACATTTTTGGGACCATGTAAAAACATTTCTTTGGTGATACTCTTAAGGCTGAGGTAACAATCTTAGAGCACTCTCCTTAGATTTTAATATTTATTCAATTTGGCTTCCCTCTCCATTAGCAAGGATAATTGGTGCTTAACAGTAACTAGTCCTTAAGTTGGGTGAAGTGCTTCCCTTACTTTCACCATTAGCCTGGCATGAGAGTAACCAATGAAGAAGTTTGTCATGCAATGCATTTTTTGTCTTCCTATAAAAATCTTGTGGCACCACTAGCTGTTTTCCCTGAACTCTGAAGTCCCTGAAATCATGAAACAACAGGTGTGGCCTCAATTGCAATGCAACTGTGCAAGTATTGCATTTGTGTTTCAATTATCAACACAGTAAAGTCAACACTTTTTCAATTCAGTTTCAACACAGATTTTTCCACTAGTGTTGTTTTGGAATAAAAACTTTGGAGTATACATATTTTCATAGCACAGCTATTTCTGCATTTCAAACTTTCTGCCAGAAAATTTAAACTACCATAGAAGTGTTTCCCGCCAACTTAAAAATTGTGAACATCTCTTTCTGGAAAATTACCTTCAAAATATTATTTTGAAGGTAATTTTCAATTTTCAAGGCCAGAGATTTTGATGGCTGGTTAGTAGACTTTCTGATTATAATTTACAAATTGATCCTAATACCTATTCATGTTATTCAAAAAATGGAATAAACCTTATGCTGTAGATAAAGAGTTTCACATTTTTCTCTCATTAATATTTATTTTTCTCTCTTCATAGGTGGTGCTGCCTAGTAAAGCAATTAAAAATGAACGTATACTTGAGACGCTAATGTTTCAGGCTAATTCAGGGATGTATCGCATTCAGGACAGTTACATAGAAGCCTGTCAACAGAGACTTCAAAAACAGGATTCCAGATTTAGTGAGTGGGATTCCTTTGACTATGGACTTTGAGCCATTGAAGACTCTGCTAACCCATGTTTAATCAACCATGTGCAATGTCAGCCATGAAGCAGTTTCCAAATTTCAAGCCTGGCCTGGCATGGTTCACATATACATATGTATTTTATAAATCTGATCTGCAGAGATGCAGATAAAATAACACAAACCCACTGAGGTACGGTGTGAAGATTATAATATCTCTCATATAATATTGATTTCGAGGTCTCAAATTTCTTCCTCAACCTGGCTGAAAAATAAACCAATAGTGTGAATAGGCCACATGATAACTTTAAATGATTTCCCTCTGAAGGACTGCTGATCAATAACCTGCTTCAGCTAGTAGTCATTATTCATCCAGGGAATTTGATGAAGTACAATTTGGTCCAAGTCTAAATATGCACAAATGGTTCCACCAAAGTGTTCCCCTTCTACTAAAGCGAGTAAATACATGAACAATTTTCCAAGAGTTTTTTTAAATGGTTTGTTAACTCTACAGGAGGCGGCATGAGTGTACAAGGTATCACGATATTGTGGTAAGTCGTCCATTCCTATGGATGGAGAGTGATTTAAAAGATGATTTCAAAATATTTATTTTTTTTGTATGCCAAAACCCACAGGGTTGGATTTCCTCAGAGGTTTGGCTATAAAATATTTTTCCACTTAATAAAGTGAAGATGCATTTAAACAGTTAGGATTTGTACTCAAAGAAAGAGCCTGAGTGTATGACAAAGTTAACCATGCTACACCATTAGTACTATTTATGGGATAGGAGGATAGAGAATTATGAAAAGTACCATAGACATCAGGATCTGGTTCATCATTTTCTTATAAGCCCCCATATTGTAAATTAATTAAAAAGACACTTTTTTTGAAATAAATTTCCAAAATTGCCACCTCCTCTTGGGAGTACTCCAAGAACAGCTATTTTTACGCTTAGCTTAGGTATTCCTAATGATTCAGAATGATTAAGATGGGATTCTGTGATAAGATAATATGTAAAATGAAAGATTGATTTTTCTTTAAACCATTACATAATATTCTTTTTTCACTAAGTGTCTGTATCCTGAAAAAATTCTGAACATTCTTTCTTGATATATAATGATTGTAATCTTCATCTTCAGGAGTATCAAAAGGCTAATATGCTACAAATGTACAGCCATCATGATTTCATTAAAACATGGATTAAATAAGCTTTTGTATATATCAGGAACTCCAGTGATCCACTGTCATCAAAGATCATTGTTTTAGTTTCGTTAAAATGATGATTAACTTCCATCCAATAACCTACATTCAGGACTGATTGAGTTATCTAGATACCAATGTGTAACAAACGACTGTGGATGTATGCATATTGTAATGGAATATTGGAGTATAAATGGATACTAGGTCAGTTCTGTTTATTTGAGGTTCTTTTGAGAGAATCAAAGGCTACCTTGACTCTTTAAGTGCTTGCAATGCACAGCGTTGGTAATATAAGATGTGAATTAATATAATTTATTTATCATGAAGCCTTAATTCTTAAATATATTATGTATTGCCTCAAAAAACATTTTTTCACTATAATCACTGAATGAAAAACAAATTGACCTCCGAATATCATTTTCTACACTTATATAAGATGATTTTACAATACTTCATTATGAATCCAAAAGATAGGAAATGGGAAAATTTGTATTTTAGCTGCATAGTCAATATCTATTTATTATTTTCACTGCAGCTACAAAGGACTACTGCGTGCTTCAAGAGATAATCAAAGTTTATTTAGTTCATGAATTATTGTTCTTTATCCATCAATAAATAGTTTCAGTGATGCCTTATTCGATGTGCATCATTTTTATTCTCTCTCAAGGAATCCACTAATTTAAAATCTAATGAAAGTCATGGTAATTTCCTTTGAAGTTGGACTACTGATTGGATTTGTAGGTCTAAGATTTCTCAACAAATCCCTGCAACTCCCTAATCAGGCTCTGGGTAGATAGCTAAATGTTTCCATGAGGTGATTTTTTTAATTTTTATAATTGCTCTGATGTCAAAGCTTATTTTATATCTTTGGACTCCATAAATTGTATGTTCTTCCAAAACTAATATTTGAAAATGATCAGGATATTGAACATACATTCTGATAATTATTTAAATCTTGTTTCATGAACTTTTTATTTCATTTTTCCATCAAAAAAGGTAGTAGAGAAAACTTATTAGTGTGTAAATTGTTTCTTATCTCATTTTAAAAACCTCAGATATCATGGAAATATCATTTAGTCAGGGGTCACCAACCTGTTAACACCATTAACCCCTTCAAGAAGTATTTTAATTTTTGTCAACCCCTTCTACTTTAATACCAAATAACTAAACCTGGAGAAGCTTACTCATTTTTAAATTATTTGTGTTATGATGTTATAATTTATATTGTGCATCAAATGATTATACTAAATCAGACATGTTATTATAAGACCCCAGTCCATTCAATGAGTTCAACTTCAGCCCTAACAACACCATTTTGACCTGGGGATCAAAATCGGTTACTCTGGGGACCTAATAAGGTCAACAGATATTTTAATTACATATAATAGGATGACTTCTTCCATATTCATAACACTACATGACTATTTTCAGCTTTTCCAGCATACATCTAACCATCACAAATTTCTAAACCACTAACCTGACTAAAAATTCAAAGTTCTTTCATATTTTTTGGATGCCTGATTTGGATTCAGTGCTCTTTAAATAATTGTGTTGAGGAGATGAGTCGAGTAGGGTTGTCTTTTTGAATTAATGTGTTGATAACCTTATATTTTGCTACATTTCATCAGAGTAAATTGCTATGGACTATTCTTTAAAAATAGTAACTTTTCGTCTCATGTTTAGTGGCTGTCACACAAAGTATAATAATTTTCCAAATGTTTAACTGAGTAACCTCTAGATTTTTAATCTTAAATCTTAGTTTGTCTCAGAAGCATATTGATCTCATTTATGACTAGTGAGGTATCAAAGTACAGTGTTTAACCCAACAAATGAATATTGGGTAAACTGTCCAAAATGCAAATGATAAACAAATTTACTTCTTACCTACCACCTCTTTTTGTGGAATTACTTCTGACACATTTATTATTATACAGTTGTTTACAGTATGCACTACTTTTTACAAGCAATTAATTTTTGAGCAACTTAATTGCATTCTAAGGATATATAATTGTAGCTAGGCAAAAAGCAAATGCAAAATTTTGGCCATATTACCAAATATCATTCAAATAAAGAGGTGAAAACCTAACTTAATGGAAAACTAAATTTTAATTTGGCCTGCAGGGTAATATGTTTAAAAAGTGCATGAGATAATAGCAGTTGGTAATTGCTTTTTAAATGTCTTTGGAACATAATCATTGCTAGTGAAACCATGCTCCCAGAAGTGGCAAAATCCAAAGCCGTTTGGCACATAAAATCATCTTGGAAAACTTTGGAAGTGATTTGGCCAGAGAAATTTTGAGTTTTAACTTTACCCGTCATTTTCATAAGAAAAATTAACATCTTCATAGCAGCTGAACTTGAGTCCGACCTTTGATTAAGTATATGAACTTTTACTGACTTTCTGGAACTTGGAAATTGCAATATGTTTCCATTTTTGTATTCATAACATTAATTTAATATGCATTGTAAAGTTTATATCACTGACTTCTCATGAAAGATGTGTAAATGCTGACTATTAGATTTATAGAGAGTTGCGTTGAACAAAATACATATATGCATATATTTTCATCTATATTGTGTGATGGACCTGTAAAAATTTTGTATGTCAGAGAGTGTACAATTTAAAATAGCTGTGGTAATGTGATAACCTTGTGGTTTTCTGTCCAGTATACTCTGATACTGTATGTCAATGAACATAAGGGATTTCCTTTTTTCTTGCTCTTGTATGAAATATCATTTTAATAAGTTATCATTCAAGTTATAGGACAAAAAAAGTCAAATGGAATCACAGGTTACTGCTGTCATTGCTTGGATGTAATTCTTCATGAGCTATTCAGGATAATTTGATGAATTTAACCCTTTTGGCCTGGTTCTTTTTTTATCTTAAAAGACCTCAGGAAGATGCAGTGCTTTACTTGCTGCTACAGCTTAATGGGCATGCATAGTTAACCATTGTTTTCAAAGTGCAACAAGTACCTATCAGAGAGTTTAACAGGTAAATTTTCTGTATGCATATATGAATGGCTTGATGTGGAACTATCATCATAAATGATCCCCATATATTTCAAAATGAAAGAAATTTATATGCTGAATGAATATAGGTTAAAAAATAAACTTATGGCATGTTTTATACAAAAGTATTTTTTCAATTTCTTTCTATCACAAGTACTCAACATTAAAGTTTGGAGATAGTAATGATTTTGATAGCAATGACTGGAACAAGTTCAACAATAACTCCAGATGACTTACAGCAATTCCAACTGAACATTTCTATGAGTAATAAAATGTTTTCACGTTAACTACCTGGTCACTAAATTTCCCTTGCAGTAAAATGCAAGCAGCCAATGTGTGTTACCATAGAAATATAAAATGATCATAGAATTAAATAATGCTTGCTGGATTTCATATACTGTGTTGAGATAATTTGTGGTGTTATGGTAATCCCAGGAAATATCATGAGTCAACAATAACATACATTAAATGTTGCATCTTATTCCACATCTAAATCCTATAAAATTTAAGCGATGTGAGTGCTTGGTGTGAATTCTTGTTACTTATTACCTACTGATGAATGGTAGTACTTGTTAATTCTCTGGAGAATCAAGTGATTTTAATGGACTATACTTATTTTTTTTAACCAATAAAATTTAGCCTTTTACTGAAACTGCTAATTCCATTGTCTAAAGACTGAAATTTTTTTGGTAATGTACAAAATATCAGCTCCATCTTAGCTCAAGTTATAAGGTGGAATGCTTAGCAAAATTATTATTCCAGGTCACCATTTGTAATGACATTCCTTCCTGATTTTATTTGCTTTTTTAGACAACATAAGCTTTTGGGTAGGCTGAATAATTGTCCTTAGAAAAAATATGTATGTAGAAGGTACACAAAGATTTACAATATAACTTGAGTTCATTTAATTTCTTACAATCTTTAGCAACGTGTGATGTGTGATTTCAATTCTGTTTATTGTAATGGAATGAAAGTGTAGCCCATGTATCAATGTAGGCAATTGATGACTGCTTCACACTTAACTATGAAATTGTGAGTAGTCAATGGATTTCATAACTCAACTCCTTGGAGCATTAGAGTGACAATACTATGCTTAGTGCTCCAATCTTTGTGTATTCATTTGGTTATGGGTCACAAGTGTTTTCAGGAAACACACTGTCCTTAACCTAATGAGGAGAACCAAGTGTCTTAACGTCCATATGTCAAAAGGCACATGGCTATTGTTGTTCTGTTGTTTTGTCTGTTTTGCTGTGATGTCTATTGTTTGTTAAAATTTCCTGCAATGAGAGACTTTTCTACCTATTTCAAGATGATCATCTTTGTAACATTAACTTTTCTAGAATCACACAGTTCAGAAATGTGTGCTATCTTTTCCTACCAAAAATTGAGAGTAGGAACTGTGAAGTATTGTATGATTGTATTGTGGTGATGAAAATAAAGTTTATTTAGATTAATGTTTATATCTGGGGATTTTACAGAGATTTTATATGTTTTTATAAATATGTGTCCAGAAAATGTCATCAGTTTGTCTTCAAACAATGATATTCATCCATGGAAGAATTTATCACTCATTTGCTGCATTCATTACTTCACTATAATTATGTCTTTCACTAAAATTGACTTCTTTAAGCCGATAGGTACATGTTTCCCTGTGAATGGTGGTAATACACTGTAATGAGTGAAGTAATGATAGTAGGTAGGTAGGTTTAAAACTTGTAGGGTGCCTAGGTCATTTTGCACCACTACCCATTCTTAGTAGTAAAATTTATAAATGTAACAGTAATAATAATAAAAATTGTCTATCGTAGTTATGGCCTTATTAAAAAATTGAATACAGTGATTTTAAAAAAAAAGTGAGATTTATATTTTTCGGAATAGTCCCGTCTCTTTCAGAAATTTGATAACTCGGCTTCTAACATTAGGGTCGTCTCCTAGGATGGATTTTAGGTCTCCCCCTAAGTTTAGCCACCTTCGCGCGTCACGGTATTTGTCGCACTCCGTCAGGATATGCCGAACGCTGAGAGGACAGTTGCAGTCATCACACTGAGGTGGTTGTTTCTCTTCCGTGAAGAGGAATGAGTGGGTCAGAGGGCAATGCCCTATCCTCAAACGTGTGATGATGACTTCCTCTCTTCGGCTATTCCAGACGGAAGAGGGCTGCACTGACGTAACCAGCTTGACGTCGCGGAGTTTATTATTATGTGTAGTGCACCAATATTCCTTCCACTGCCCTAGGACTACCTGTCTCAGGCAAGATTGTAGGTCCTCGTAAGGTACCAGCGTTGACTTACACTCCGTCTCGTTCAGAGCTTCTTTGGCCAAAGCGTCTGTCTTTTCTTTTTCGGCTATTCCCACATGCCCCGGGACCCAAAGGAACCAAACAAGTACTCCATTTCTGCTGAGACACAGCAGGGACGAATGTGTATCCTGAATGATCGGGTGCATGGGCGAAAAACCGGAAATTGACTGTAAGGAACTCAGGGAATCGGTGCATATAACAAAGGAGCCACCTTCGTCACATAGAGTTTCAACTGCCATCTTCATGGCGAATAGTTCCGCTGTGTACACACTACACAGCGGATTTAATTTTGCTTTGACGGCTCCTTGGGTACTCGAGAACGCTGCGCAGGCACAGGCCAACTCCGATTTTGAACCGTCAGTGTACACAGGAACAAATTCGGAGTGATTACTCAGAAACATTAAAAACTGACGTCGGTATTCCAAGGAAGTGGTAAAGGATTTTGGTAGTTTGCTTAGGACTGTATTAACCACAGGAGCGGGTGTTAACCAGGGAGGGTGGGTTGCGTAAGATACAGGGTACACTTTAGGTATTCTGAAATCGCACTCACGAATAAAATCATTAAAACGTACACAAACGGGCCTAGTGGCCTTCGTCCGTCGGTTAAAAATGTCTAAAAAACGTGGTTTAAAGAGTATGTTAAAACATGGGTGTGCCATCATGGATAAAACTTTGGAGGCGTAACTGCACATAAGCGCATTCCTCCGGTGGTAATACACTGTAATGAGTGAAGTAATGAGTAGGTACTGTTAAATTAGCTTGCCCCAAGAACTCACATAGCTATGTGCAGTAGAACCTCTTTTTTACGAACCTCTAATTTACGAAATGACACCAATTTACGAAGCATTCCGCCGGTCCCGATCTTTGTATATAGGAAAACCATATAAAATGACCTCTATTTTACGAAACCTCGATTTTATTGATTTACGAAGTGAGAGGCCGGTCCCTAGGAGCGATGGACCTCGGTTTTACGAAGTTTTTGAAATGATTTTGTAGCACTAAACTCAGTACAATGGAATAACGATCGCCGTATACCACGACAGGAGCATCTGAAGCCAGATAGGTAGAGATCCGTGAAATTCGCGAGACGCGATATCGCGAAATATCGCGAAATCGGGAAATAAAACGAAATTTCGTCTTTTTCGCTATTTTTACGTGAATTAGCGAAAAAATCACATGTAAAGAGTCATAATCGATTAATGTCTAAGCCTTCATTGTTTAACGCTGATGACGTTCATTCACTCTATCTCATTACGATTCATAGGTCAATTGGCTTGTTTTGTCTCGCGCATATCGCATTCTCGTAATATCGCGCACTGTAGTGATGTCTCCGCCGGAATTTGCCGTTAAATTAATCACCGCCTCTCTCTTCGATTCACATTTATCAATCCTGAAATTCTTGGAAATATCTAGAATGATGCGCTTTCTCTCTTGAAGAATTAGATATTCTGAACCAATAATGTGCTGAACACGGCCGCGGAAGATCGGAAATATAAGCTCCCGCGCGCACGCGTCAATGCCGAGCAGTAATTCCGGTGACTCACCGCGACGCAGTAGACAGCGTAATTGGATAACTTGTTGCAGGAAAACCTTTACTGTGGGCCTAATGTAATAATTTTGTAGACTTAAACACGGCCGCTGGCCGGGAACGGAAGCGCTAGCAGTTGAGGCAAGAGGGGAAGTAACAGAAAAGATAGGAGGAGAGGGGGTGCTACTTATTAGCGGACGGATCGTTGGATATTCGGCGCTCCACTGAGCTTCAATGCAAAAAAAAATCATTTCGACACACCCCCAGTTCAAGTTTCCTTGTTTCCGATTGTGTTTAGTTATGCGTGCTTCTTTCACTGCCTTTCTTGTTATGTAAAATGCTTAATAAAAGTATAAGCATTCACAAAATGTGTACCAAAAATAATAAAACGCCTAGAAATGCGCAAAAATTGTAACATTATAATAACACCGCCAAGATTTGAAATCACATAGTTTTAAAACGAATTTTAGCAAAAAATAAAACCACTTTCACGGACCTCTACAGATAGGTCATGTTGAGAAGGCCCTCGGTCCAAGTATTTCATACGGGAAAATGTGGAAAAATCGATTCAGCATAGTGCTTTTTGAAGTGCTTAAACTGTAGCAAAAATCCCAGAGATTGATCATCCAAATCGCAATTCAATCCTGATTATATGATCCAAGGAAAAAATGTCCAAACACACATGGCACGATGCCTACTTCTCGACAACAATGCCCCAGTTCATAAAATAATCGGATTAGTGCTTGGTAATTTATATTCCTTTTCTATCATTTTGTGTATTGCGAATACCTAACTGGTCGTCACAAAGGATCCATATTTTCTCTGGAATTATTTAAAATTAGCTTTAAGGTAGCCGCCGCAACCCAAATTCAGATCTTACTTCAGCCTTTCACTTGAAAATAGCATTCCCGTAGGAAGTTATTTGCTGCAGCTGTCGTGGAGCTTAGTTTCATAAAAAATACTAATTTTGCAATAATAAATTACATATATTCAAATATTGATGCAATTTGATTATTTAATTTTTCATTTGAAGTGTTTTACGTCGTTAGGTAAGAATTTGCAATCGCGACTTTGAGTTCGCGATCGCTTTCTGTAGCCGCGAGTAAATAGTTCCTGCAAATCACCGCCAGATGTCAGCACTGTAGAACGCATATTATAAAAGAGGGAATTTCAAATTTACTCGACTAAAGTTCTAAAATTGACTTAAATCAGCTGCGAATTATCATTAAATGTATTTCAAACGATACGCTTTCTTCAAAAAAGGCATTTTCTGGTCTTTTCACGGAAATATACTGGGTCAGTGGGAACTTTGTTTTGAAATTTCCTAGTTAAAATGTATCCCTGGCTTTCCCATGTTAAAATGGCTTCTTTAAACACAAATCGACTAGCACTAAATATACCCCTTTCGTTAATTAATGCATAACTGCATATTCTTAAAATACTCCGCGGGATGAGTTAATTCTCTTATTCCCCTTATTTTGAGATCTACCAACTGAACAGCTACAAGAACTTAATTCAGTTGCAGCAGCCAAGTTCATACCATCATAAATTTATAGAAAAATATTCACAATTTTTTTTAATTCATGGCTGTTTCATTCTCTTTTACTAAAGTGAGTCTCCTAGCCTTAGAAATAATGCTTATGCTATACAGCATATCAATACAATTGAGGTGTAATTTTTAAATCCTTTCAATTTCTTGCAAATACACTGCACACAGAGAATTTCATGTAATATCTGTTTTTTTCCCAGAATGAGCAGATGACTATTATTTATTATAGTAATTAGTTTGATTTCAACCCTAACATAACTATTTGACAAGTGCAGCATAGTGTTTAATTGCATTGAAAGTATAGTCGCACTCTTGTCAGCAGAGTTTTAGTAGACGTACATTTGTCGCAGATCAAGCCTCTTATGTGCATGATGTGCCTCCATGTACATAGCTCCATGCTGTGCAAGGTGTTGCCAGAGCATGGGAGTGTCACCACAAAAACTATTTCCTACTGTTGGAGATCAGCTGGTTTTGGTGGCACATCAGTTCCGGAGACAGAGGAGTTAGTGGAAGATAACCTCCAATTTACAAACCCTCTGATTTACAAAGCTCAAATTTTTGGGTCCCTTCAACTTCGTAAAATAGAGGTTCTACTGTAGTACTAAGTCCATGTGCAATCTTTATTGATATTTTAATTGAAGCCTCATTATTATTCAATAGCATTTAGTTATTTGATCTACCGTCATAACATATTTTTCATCATTGTGGGTCATCACATGAGTCCTTTTAGTTGACATATCATGTACACATGTATGCTGCTCATAGCTTTACATATACAGTAAACTGTCCATAATACATAGTCGCCGGCACCGGAAAATCGGCACTTCGTAATATCGAAGTTCGTAATTTCGAACTTTTTTCCTTCGGCAACATTGTATAACTTTTAAGGTCGTTCGTGAAAGCGTTCTTAAAAGATGCATGTCATAAAGGATCGTAAAATAAGTACCTACTTGTATTTCCTAAGTCAATGATTTTAAGTCGGCGATGGTAGTGTTGACAAATTTCGTCCCAGTATCGAAAACGTGCATAGAACAAAAGTTGAACATTTAAAATCACAATTTTACTTTCGGAATCCAGTCAGTAGAGAAATGAAACTAGTTTGGACGCTAAAATAACTTGTACTTCACACATCTACTCTGTTATTGTGGCAGATGGCCCAACCATGCTTTAGTAGCCCTCTATCGCCCAATCATAGCTAAAAAAGTGCGGAACTACCGGAAAATAACGCAGCCCATGTAGCACAGACGGTTGGGCCAACGTTGGGAAACGGTGCCACGGTTGGGGAACGGTTCGTTTACTTTACGACCGTTGGGCCAACGTTGGGAAACGGTGCCATTCGCACGGTTATTTATGATCCGTTGGGCCAACGTTGGGAGATGGTGTACGGAAACTGCCTATTTACAGCGCAGCCAAACTGGATATTATCTCACTTAGCACATTCTCAGCTACATGGCGTTTATTATCCAAGAGTTTTAGCCGAGATGTAGTGAATCCGTATGGAACAACTCTGAATAATGACCCTTTAAGTACTAATTTTTTCATGCACATATTTGCACGTTTCTCTTCATCCATCCTATATTACTGGATTTTACGCATCGGTTGCATAGCTTTCCTCCCTCATTTACCTAATATTCTACCATTTACCTGACCTCAGTTCCATTCACGAACGTACTGTGCTATTGTATATGCATTATGTGTGTATCACTATCATCATTAGTACCCACATAGCACAAAATATCTACTAGATATCTACAGCATATCTTCAGTGTCTTAAATATCTTAAATGTTTACAAGATGTCTAGAAAATGTCTTAGACATCTCCTAGATCTGAAAATTTTATTTTTTATTCATCTCATATGGATTCAAATGTCATATTCATCTCATATCCATTCAAATGGATATCCATGAATGGATGATTTTTCTCAGTCCCTCGTAGACGGTATCGGACTTACAGAAAATGGGTGTGCTCGCCAGAAAAATCTAAGGCCAGGATGATCAGTGAGAGTGAAAGTACATCTGAAATGTGATTTTAAAAGTGATTCACTATCTTTAAGAGCGATTTAACATTGATCCTCGGATGTTTTTTCTCAGTCCCTTGTAGACGGTATCGGACTTGGAGAAAATAATGGTGCGCTCGCCGGGAAACAGGTTCTCAGCATTATGGAGGAAACTCTTATTTATCTCTCCTAGAGTTTAAAGAATATCAGTTATGTATATTTACAATGGTCATGCTTATTTGTAACCACAAAATGGTTATTAGGGAAATGTTTTTACGGTGCAAATTATCCGTGTCTACCTTTTAGTAAAGTTAATAATCACATACGACTTAATGCCAACCAGCAGCTGTATATATATTGCCTCCAAGGCTCATACCTGTAATTGGAAAATGTGTCAGGTCGTACATCAATGGATGAGAGGATACACATGAGTGAAGTGTAGGTTATAGATAGGCGTATCTGTAGTATGCGATGTACAACTAGTCTTCGAGTGAGAACCTCGATCTATTCCCTTTTTTGCAATTTTGTTCCGTTGGGGAACAGTTGGGCTAATGGTTGGGGAACGGTTGGGGTACAGTTGGGCCAACGGTTGGGAAACAGTTGGCAAAACGGACATTAATAACGGTAGGCCAACCGTTGCTCCGAACAGTTCCCCAACGTTGGCCCAACCGTCTGTGCTACATGGGAGTCTGTTTTTTCATCAACAAATAATATACTCATTAACCCTTTCAATGCGTACAAAATTTTCAATGTCATCACAAATGACGGAATGTGTACAAACACTTAAATATAACTAAATATCAAATATAGGTAGAAATTTTTAAAAAATTATAAATAATAATGATGAAATTGCAAAAAATCGGCAGTGGCATAAATATACGCCACCCGCCACTGGTAATTGAAAAAAGTATGCAACCCGCAACTCAAATACGTATATTTTTTCTGTTAGGCATTTTTTTATTTCAAGAAAATGATTTAATGCCCTACAATTTTTTAAAATAATGTATGGGTTACTAATTTTTGGTGGAATCAATCGAATAACTATTATTACAGATGCATTTTTATAAATTCTTTATTTAAAAAATTGAATAAAACCTATTACAAAAATTTCAAGTCTTACAAATTACAAGTTTTCATGATATTTTTGAAAACAGGGCCGTAGACATAGCCCTGGTTTACCTTCGCAATCAGGGCAAATGGTGGTCACTAACTTTCTAATACCCTTTACGTGACACATACGGCACCGCTTTTGCTGTCGGTGTTTTTCCCCAGATTCTGTGTACGCAGGGAAATGCGCCGAATGCACCATCCTTGGTAAGGCTGGTCTTTGACCTGTACCTATTAGGGAATCAATTAATTCTACTTTAAAGTCATACATGCTCTTTTTACCCCCACTATATTTATTGTAGAGCACGTAGCTATTCACCACCATAATTTGAAATATGTGCACTGCCAATTTCTTATACCACTTTAGGGATTTGCGTTCACAAGGGTAGTAGGATAAGAGTTGGTCACAATGATCAACCCCTCCCATAAAATTATTATATCTGGCTATGGCCTCTGGTTTAATTTTTGCCCCTCTGGTGCCAGCTACTTCGGTAGGTTCGCAACCGAATTCCGAGGAGATCATCATGACGTCCCTCTTATCCTTCCACTTGAAAACGCAAATCCCCTCATCGGTGTAGCGGGCAATCAACTCCGCTTTTTTTAATTTGGCGGATACGACATCCTTTGGATTCTCCCTCCTACCCGCCCTCAGAGTTCCGGTGCAAAATGTCTTGCTTTCAAGTAGGTCTCTTGTAAGTTTGAGGCTGTTATAAAAATTGTCCATGAACAAGCTATGTCCTAACCCCTTAAAATCTTCAGATAGTTTGTGCACAACATTATCTGTATGCCCCCTACCTCCAACAATTGCATCTCCTGACCCTGTGTAGACAATCATCCTTAGTACTAGGCCGGAAGGTTCACTAAGCATGTATATCTTAATTCCATGCTTGTGGCGTTTCCCCTGTAAGTATTGCCTAAAAATTAGGCGACCTCTCCACAGCACCATTGATTCATCAATGCACAACTCCTTGCCGGGGGAAACAATATTTCTCATTGATTGTTCAAAGCAATCTAAAATAGGCCTCACTTTGTATAGCCGGTCAGTTGGGGCAGGGTCTTGCTCTTTTGGCGTTTCCGCGAAGTGAAGAGCCTGCAAAATCCCAAGAAAACGATCGCGGCTCATCGCCTCACTAAATATGGGGATGCGGAAAAGATGAGACTTCTTCCAATAGTCGGACATTCTATTTGTACGAATCATCCCCATGTGAAGGAGAAGACCGAGCCAAACTTCCAATTCATCCCGGTGTAGTGGTTTCCAATCAGTTATGCGAGCCCTCGGCGACGGATTTCGGAGAAAAATGCATTCTGCATTTTTCGAGGTCTCCCTGAGGATTATCTCAAAAAACTGGTCATTGGCAAGCATATTGAAGTAGTCCCTAGGAGTGCCACCCGTAGGAGTTAATTTTAGCCTAGGGGACCCTTCAAATGGAATTCTTGGAGGCGACGCACTTCGGGAATTACTCCAGGTAACCACAGGTGTAACGGGATTCAACCCTACAACAAAAGGCTGGGCGGTGGAGGGGGTGACAAAATCATTCATGTCCAAGGGAATGTCCTCGTCCTCGCTGCTCTCATACTCGGATGCTAACGAAAGATAATCGTCACTGGAAGTTGCATCATCCGAGCTCTCCAGTACCATGCTGGCAATTTCTTTCTCGGTAACAGGCTCTTTTCTTAAGTCCAGTTTTCGCCTCTTCGCCTCCGCGCTGAAAACTAATGTTATTACAAATTTTTTATTTGAATATATAATATACATACAGCTTGAAGAAATTTAACCCTCAAACGGTACAGTGGGGATTATTCTAGTGATATCATAAATGGATCTTCATTTCGGACAAAACGAATGCAACAGAGACAATGTTCTGAGAAGGCGACGACACGGGATGAGTGTACGTTCGATGGTCGACTCTGTTGCATTCGGAGCTCCATGGCTATCCATGACGTTTTCACTTGCACAATTGACGTTACATTGACACAAACTGTAGACGGGAGACGAATAATTCATATATTTGGCTGGCCGTTTCAGAGGAAATTGCCACGGGGTTTTTAGACACATAATTAGTGAGTGGAAGAGGATAGGTTTGGGCTCATTCAAAGGTTTCAGGCGGTACTTTGTAGAATTGAAGCTTCCCTCACGATATTTATTTTGTCGACCACAGTTTAGACTCTATGGTATTATTTTCAAGACAACATTGTTCGAGTTCTCAACAGTCATATACATTCAGCAGGGGAGAGTTGTAGGGAAAGAGAAGGGTGGTGAGTGGGGAAGTGAAGTGGGGGTCGACGAAATAAATATCGTCCAAAGATACAAAGTATTCTCTAAACTAGAAACAGCTGCGTGATCACAATTTTCGGTCACTAAATTTTATCATGTAATAAAATTGCTTACTGCGCACTTATTTCTACCATAAACCTCATCAAAAAGAGTTCGGGTCAGATCTGACTCAACCCTACCTTCTATTTTGTCTCTCGCCACTGTACCGCACGAGGGTTAAGTGATAATTATGACACTAACCAGTGACGCCCGAAGGGCCGGGTAATTCCTCATCATGGACTCTTTTCGGAGTGACGGAAACTCCTGAAATTATTAAAGAAAAGCCGAAGCTTGAGAAAAATCAAACATTTATTTGCGACAAGTGTCTCCATTTTACAAAACATTCCCAAGGATAAATTTTATATCCAGCGAAAAAAAAAATGATCTAAATGCTCAAACCAGAAAAATATAATCTCTTACCTAGATTTGAAGACGTGCCTCCCCTCGTCTTGACTCGACCACCTCTCTTGGTCCCTAGAGACTTTCTTTCCATTTCTATAATCACAACGAAGATAATATAGAAAATAAATAAATGTGATAAGCGCGAGAGAAACATTCGATTTACTTAAAAAATATACAGCTTGTAAATACTTTTGATGAAAATAAAATTTTGACGTAATCATTATGCTATGAGGTAAAGATAAACAATTACGAAGAAAAAACGCAATAAAACTCTCGAAACTAATTAACCGATTTAAAAGTGTAATCAAACCATCGACAGCAAATTAAACTAAAAAAGAATGCAATAAACAAAGAACTACTTACCAAAAACTGGAAAAAATGCACTAAAATCGCGAAATTCTGCAAAAAAAAACTAAAACCACAGAATCGGAAACGGACGCTGCCAAAAAGATGCGAAGACATAGACGAACTGCGGGAGCGTGAAAAAGACGAGACAGAGGCTGTCGTAGCCCCCTAGCGGCCTAGTAAAAATTGGGATTTCCATGGCATACATATATGCCAGCCGCGCCAATGGAATGGCGGCTATGGCGTACATTAATGTCATCCGCACGGAATGGGTTAATATGTACGCATTGAATAATATGAACCTTCGAGTGATTATTAAGAAAGATCTTTGCTACAATACATGTGAAGTAAGTTAAGATATCTCAATCCGTGTTGTTATCACGGAGTCGTAAAATCCGATGCAACCGTTCGGTACCCGTACAAATACGCTAAATTTCCGTTTCTAAACACAGACTGAAATTAATAAAAACGGCGAAAAATGTTGTATACCATCTCTAAACGCAAAAAACTCACATAGCAGAAATACGTCTCGGATACATCTCGAATATCACATGTGATGTCTCAGAGATGTTCTTGAGACCTACAGAGACATCTCTGAGACTTCTTCGAGATGTCACTATGTCCAAAAAAATGGTCTCTGAGATGTCACATGAGACATCTCAGGAAAGTCTCTGAGATGTCCCAGAGACATACTCCATGTATGAGATTTTACTCTCAGGTATGTCTCCGAGATTATTAATGAACAACTTTAATTTGATGTTTTTCATTTTAAATTCCTTTGAGCCGTCTTTAAGATATTAGTCTTCAAACTCCGTTTCCTACCGTTTCCAGAAAATAATCATTCACAGGTTATTGTTTGCGGCGTCTCCAGTATCGTGAACTCAATAAATGATCTTAGGAGGTAATATTGTTTCTTTTCTACTGAAAATGATGGGGAAGATGATGCAGAAAATGATGGGGAGAGACTGGAATATGTGGGACATGAATGCAACGCTATTCTTGCATTTCATTTTTGATGCACCACAATCAGCAACACTGATTTGTTAGGTATCTACGCCGTCAAAAATATTTACACTGAAGCATTTTTTTCACTGAGGTTCGTAAAAACTAATTCCCTTTGTTCTTGGGGACCGTGCCTGACGTTCGTAATGTCGAAAAAATCGTATTTTCGAACATTGCCATGTATTTACTATAGGCTTTTCGTCGGGACCGGCAGTTTTGCTTCATATAATCGATACTTCGTATTTTTGTGCTTCGTATTATCGAGAGTTTACTGTAATTCTCATAGAACAAATTACCTTTCTTGGAAATTAATGCTTATTCTGTATGATAGGGATAGAAAATAGAGTTTTCATTTAGAAATCCGGTCATACCCAGCCTTGGCCATATAAAGTTGGCCACATAAAATTATTTGACAAAATCCCACTTTTGTAGCCAGATATCTGCTGCGGGTTAATTCTGTGCTTGATTATCCCACATAAGGAATACCTGGATTTGAAAGCCTGTTGCTTTTTTGCTACAAGTTGTTCTCACAGAACAGGATAACCTCCTAATTTATCATTATTAGTTGGCCAATATTCAGCCTCATGATAACCTCTTATATCTCCACATGCCATGGATGCTTTTTTAAAAAGTAGCTAAAGCCAACATTTGTTCCATCTATTTATAGGGAAAAGTGAGGTGTAACAAACTGAAAGTACCCTTCACATTGCCTTTTCATATCTCATAAGACTGGTATAAATACTTCGCTTATCAATTTAAGTCAATCTTTTCTTGTTTAAAAGTAGGTACACTCATGACTTCACAAATGGGGCATTAAAGGAAACCTACCAATTTTCATGAAAAATTTTCAAATGGAACCCATGTTTTGCATAATGCAGTATGCTTTTCAGGCATACATGTGCAAGAAAATTGGGTTCCACAAGGCTCTGTGTTAAGTGTGACTTTTCACCGTCACTGTCCATGATAATGTGATAGTGATAGGCTCTCTTTGTAGATGACCTCACCATTTTCTGCAGGTCTCGTACACTAAAAGCAGCGGAAAGACAAGTACAAATTACCGACTGTCAATAAACTGCAGCAATGGTCCAAAGTTAACGGTTTTCGCTTCTCATATGACAAGACTAAATGTATCCATTTCAGTAGACTCCGAGAAATAATCCAGCCGCCTAGGTTCTACATGGAAAAAACCTACCATTCACAGATTCAGCGATGTTTTTGGGATTCGTTTTTGACAAACATCTGAACTGGCGAGCACATATTGGAATGCTAAGAGCAGGAGCATCGGAACTATTTTCGCTGCGCGGGGCCCACCTTGAAAAGGGCCCGGCTTCTATGAAAAGGGCCCGCATTTTTTTTGCGGATAGGAGGGGGTAGAGACTAGAATTCCGCTAAAAGTGCATATGAAGGTGGTAGAATATGCGTCAGAAGGGAAAAGGCTAGCTGGAAACAAGTGAAATTTAATTTTTATTAATGAAGACTCATTTCTCAAGGGCCCGGGGCAAATTCTGGGGGGGCCGAATACCCCCCCCCCCTGCCCCCCACTTCCAACGACGCTAGCTAAGGGACAAATGCCTGACGGTTTTTAATGTTTGGAGAGTTTTGAGCCACTCCTCCTGGGCCGCCGATCGTACACCAATGCTGATGTTGTATAGAGCGCTTATGAGATCTAAGATGGACTACAGGTGTTTCGTCTATTCATCCGCACGAGAATCATATTTCAAACCACTGACATCACTACACAACTCGGGACTACGATTAACAACTGGAGCCTTTAGAAAGAGTCCAGTGTTGAGCGTATACGCTGACTTTGGCGAACCACCATTTCACATCCGCAGGACTATAATGCTCATGTGTATTGTCCTTTCTTCCAGCATTATAGGACATTTGCGAGAGTACAGCGGGTTTTGCATAAAGTGTGTATGACAGTTAGTTTTTTTTAACATCATAGGACAAAAACTATCACAGAAGCCGAAAGAGCAGCTGTTTTTATGATATAATTAAATTTTAATATAATGAACAACCAAAGACTAATTAAAAGGTTCCTCTTCGTAACCGTTTATACTTACGGCTCATTTAGTTTTGTCATTATAGTGCGCATTCATTAAAATTACAAAAAATTTACCAATTCCGCCCATAATAAATTCTAGTTTTGAGTAACACGTTTAACTGTACTTACTTCCCGGGAAAGATTCCGTTTTACAAAATATTAATCGGAATATTATTTTTTTTAATGTGCTCGTTTGAAACAACCTTTTTCCTGCGTATCACTTGCTGCGAATGCGACGCACGCAACGATCTACTTTGAAACAAATTATCTAATTAGACATGAACATTTGATCCTTTATAACATTCATTATATGCTAGACATACCACAACAACTACTGTTGAAAGTGTTAAAAGTTACTTAAAAGATTTTTTTTCCCATTTTGCCCAGCTTTTTGGGTTTGGGAGCACTTTTTGACGCAAGGCTTTTAAATGCATGGGTTTTGTCAAGGTAAGCAGAATATTTGTCTCCCAGCGGTTGAGGTCAGGGGACAAAATGTATGGACACAACAGTATGAGGGATGAGTCCCCCAACCCTGGGTCATGGATCTTCCAATTTGTGCCAAACCTTAGAACTATTGCAGTACGATGGAATGCATCATTGCGGATATATTATTTTTTACGTATGTACCCAGCCAGCACAGTCCGCATTGCATCTGTATGCGAAGAGGATGCGATGTTTGACAGGATGCGGTGGCTACCAATTTTCCCTTTGGCATCCTTTGCTAGGTGCCAACTTTTCCGTGTTGCAGTTTCACCTCATGTATGATATTTTAATAAATCATGATTTTATAGTAATCTGTGACATAATGATAGATGATTCGGGAGATGGAATACGGGGAAATGTACCGCTATATTAATTGCAAAATGTCGAGCTATACATAACAACCCTCACTTTTTGCCAATCTAACCTGGTGGTAATCCCGAAATGTATTCACGCAGTGTTCCGAAGCCGGGAAAGAATTGTATGTTTTTCTAACTATGGAGGTCCCGCAGAGAAATAAGTTCGAGGCGTTGATATTGTTTTCATTTTGCAAGATAAGTAATTGGCAATGGTTTTCATTTTGAAATTAAGTAATTTTTAATTGTTGACATGATAGTTCGTTTCGTTCGTTTACTCGTAGGACATGCATCCACACGTAGTGTCTGTCGGCCAAGCGCCATTTATGCCGTATGATAATGCATTTTGGAGCCATCCAGGATAAAATAATTAAGTCCTAAAATTCCCCCACATTTACAAACGTGCATCAAGTAAGTAAATCTTCCACTTTATTGCCTAGGAAAAAGCAACTGTAGGGAATAGTATTGCCCCGTTCACACTACTAGGGTAGAATGATAGTTAATATGGCGGCTAAAACTAACCTGCGTTCACACGGCCTACCCAGAACCATCGTAAAGACTCTAGTGACATCTATTGGAGAGTGAAATTAAGTCAAAATAACAATGGAGGGTAGGATAGCGGAAGGACTTTGTCTTGCAAAGATTGGAAGCGTATTTTAACTTATGTGCAAATTAGATGCAGCTATTTTATAGAAAATTATCAATGTAGTTTCCTAGATCCCTCTTTATAAATTAACCAAAATATTCTTCTTAAATTACTTCCTCATGATTGACAGTGGGTCGCATCTCCGAGATACGGATTCTGTGTTAGTTACTTAGCTAAACATCAATTTTAAATATAAAATTGAATGCAATTAACATTTGCTTTGAATAACTCCAAAGTAATACGTTAAAAATATGTAAAGGTTGTACAACGATGAACGCCCTCCATGACTTTAATTTCCAGATATATAAGACATTCAACCTTAACCTCTTTTTCCTCGCATATTTCAACTAATACCTTTACACTTTAAAATTATTAACGTTTCCTTGCCTGTATTTCTATTCGTTTAGCTTATATACAGGCATCACGCACCAAGAAATCCAATCAACCATGTAACGCCATGCTACGAAATGATTAATTGTTCACCTCTCAATAAGTTATCGCTCGTGTTAACCCATTTTGTAGGAAAGTTCATGTATCCAAATAGAATACATACAAGTATACATAGTGAATTTGTTGCTCTTATCAGTATTTAATATTTTTAAATCCTATATCCCAAGTTTACCATATTCTGCTGTTTGTGAAAGGAGCTATTTAAGGGAATAATGCTGAAAATAGTTTTGATGCCGTCCTAAGGAGTGAATACGTAAAAAATAACATGAGTCGAATTTCCTGTTAAAGTTTGCAACTTCTTAGTTACTTAATTTCTGCATGTATATTTTCTTCACGGCAAGTTAATCACATACAATAAATATATAAGCGTACGTACTCAGGATTCAGGGGTAAAGCAAACTATTTAAAACCATTATTGAACAACCGAATCAGTGGAACGTGGTAATACAACTACTAAAATATATTACAGTGTGATTAAATAAATATCGTTGTAACTAAGAATCATTTCCAATCCATATCGAGCGATCCGGTCACTTCGTCTTCAAGCACTCTACGTTCATTTCCACTTCCATTTTGAAAACAAACCTTCTTTCTACCCACATTTCTACCAACTTGCGTTCACACGTCCTTAAAATACCAGTAACTAGCGCCAACTATAGTAACTCAATAATGGTAGAAAAGTTTACAGGGTTTAGCGGCAACCTGCGTTCACACGGCCATTTTCCAACTATGGTAAGCCTTACCATAGTAAAAAGCTAGTAGTGTGAACGGGGCATATGCGAAAACTGTAGTGGGTGTAAGTGGTACACCATACGAATGATAGGTGGCAGCGCTGTGTCGCTGGTAATTCTCGTTTTGGCCGGTAGGTAGCAGCACCTACAACCGCTAGTATTCGAGGATCGGGCATCCTCTTCGCATCTCTCTACAGGCGGCGGTATCTCCCGTTCGCATCCACTCGGCAGCGGTTCGGCATACGGATGGCATCCTGATGAAAGTATGCGCGCCTACCGTTGGCATCCGGATGGCATCCATCTGCGAAGGGGATATTAGATGATTTGTGCCGGCTGGGTACTATGAAAGTCGCTCACATATTTCTGTGATTCGAGGATAAATATGTTATCTGTAGATATTATTGAGCACATTTATTTCGATTCTAAAAAACAAACACTGTGCAATACAATAAAGAATTTTTTGAACAAATTTAAATCGCACATTAATTTCAATGCCATACGCATCGACGAAAATGTTTCAAGTAAAGAGGCTCGAAGAAAAAATGTAGTAGGTAATTTAACTATTATCCCTATCATTATATAAAAATTGAAGGATCTTCAATGCAAAATTGAAGTGAATGCAGAATCGAAAAATTAATATCACAAAACGTAAGTAATTCACAATTAGGCTCTCTCATATCCTTTGTTTTCGTATATCGATACGGTATATATTTTGAGTAGAGTGTAGTAGTAGAGTTGATTTAGAGGTGCATCGACGGCAGTGGTCATGTCGCACCTTCATAAGCCATTATTACTATAAAACTGATATTTTACACGCTTTCGGAATTTTATGCAAATATTAAAAATGTGCTGATAAAAGCTATTCAGATTTTAGAAAAAAGATTGGTCTCACGGAGAAACATAAAAAGATTGTCTATGTTTACAGAGTTATCGCCCAATATATTTCTGAGATCCGCGGGGATTCTAAATTTGTCACGGAGCGCTTGATATGCAATGCAGGTGGTTAAGAGATGAGCTACAGTGAGTCTGAGGTTGCAGTCAGTGCAGGTTGGCGGCTCCTTCTCAGGAGAGAAAAGATATGAGTGAGTTAGGACCGTATGGCCAATTCTCAGCCTCGTTAATACAGCTTCCTCTCGTCTGCTATCCCGCATTGATGACTTCCAAACTCTCACGTCACTTTTAACTTGGCGTAGTTTATTGGAAGCTATGTTACGCCATGACAGATCCCAATTTTTGATGATAGCTGCTCGTAAATATAGTTTCAGGTCATCTACAGGGACTATTTCTACATCAATCTTGTCTTTATTAAGAGCCGCTTTTGCAGATGCATCGGCTGCTTCGTTCCCAGGAACCCCTACGTGACCTGGGACCCATAGAAATTTTATATCTACACCCTTAACAGTAAGTGACATTATTAAGGAAGATATTTCTTTAACAATCGGATGTGCTGGGGAACCAGTACGAATAGCCTGAAGCGCACTCTTAGAATCGGAACAGATTAAAAATGATTTGTTCCTACCCTTGATCGCAGCAAGAGCGGATTTTATAGCAAATAACTCCGCTGTGTAAACGCTACACATGGGGTGTAACTTATAGGTCGCTGACCCTGCCTCTGATGATACATAGGCACACCCACATGCGGAGGCTGTTCTAGAGCCATCAGTATATATTTTGGCGGATTCCTTGAAATTGTGTAACGCCTCTAGTGCTGCATGTTTCAACACTAGGGGTCCTTCAGTATCTTTCGAACCACTATAGTTTGAATCACAGAAGATCTGAGGGGCCTCCCACGGAGGTCGATTAAAATGGTCTGCCGGGTATACCGTAGGTATATCGAAACCTAAGTCATCAATTAAAATTTTAAAACGTATGCCAAGTGGCTGAGTCGCTCTTGGTCGTCGGCTAAAAATATCTAAAAACTTAGGGTTAAAAATAATTTCGTAGCATGGGTGGCGTCGCATAGATAAAATCTTACTTATATAGTTGCAAGCTAAAATCTTCATGCGCGCTTCCAGGGGGGGTTCCCCGGAATCGCAGTAGATGCTGGGAATTGGGCTGGTTCTGAATGCCCCAGTTGATAGTCTCAAACCCATGTTATGAACAGAGGAAAGAGGCTTTAGATAGCTCTTTCTTGCAGAGAAGTAAATGAAGCATCCGTAATCCAGTTTGGGCCTCACTAGTGCTCGGTAGAGGAGAAGTAGTGTTTTCCGGTCGGCACCCCAGGATGACTTGCTTAAAAACTTAAACATGTTTAGGACCTTATGACACGCTATTTTTGTTCGCTCTATGTGTTCTCGCCAGTTTAGCTTTCTGTCCAGATGTAACCCTAGGAAGCAAGTAGATTCCACAAATGACAGAGCGTGGTCGCCTAGCCTTAAATTTGGCTGTTGAAAAATGCCCCTTAACCTATGGAAATGCATACACTTCGTTTTATCTTCACTGAACCTCATTCCATTCTCACGAGACCATCTATGGAGGCGGTTTAAAGTCATTTGGACTTGCCTCTCAGCGACAGAAAGTTTTGAAGATCTACAAAATATAGCTAGGTCGTCTACGAAAAGAGTGGCCATGGTGGGCGCTTTTATGCAGTTCACAATGCTATTTATAGCAATAGCAAACAAGGTAACACTTAAAACGGAGCCTTGTGGGACTCCGTTCTGCAAGATATGATATTTAGAAAGAGAATTTCCTATTCGGACTCTAAACGTACGCAAATTAAGAAAATTTTTAATAAATACAGGTAGGTTGCCTCTAAAACCCCATGTGTACAGAGACTGTAGGACTGCGTGTCTCCAAGTGGTGTCGTACGCTTTTTCAATGTCAAAGAATACTGCTATGACATGTTGCTTAAGAAGGAAAGCCTCTTGAATAAAGTTTTCAATCCTCACCAAGTGATCGATAGTGGACCTGCCCCGTCGAAAGCCACACTGGATGTTGGATATTAAATTTTGATTCTCTAAACACCAAACAAGTCGCCTATTGATCATTCTTTCCATTAATTTGCATAGACAACTTGTTAACGAAATCGGACGAAAATTAGAAGGGTTGGATCTATCCTTGCCCGTTTTAGGAATAGGGACAACAATTGATTCTCTCCAGCTCTCCGGGAAAGCGTGTTCTATCCACACTTGGTTAAAGGTGGCGAGCACTTCCGCCAAGGAGGACATAGGTAGGTTCTTCAGAAAAGCATTATGAATCAAGTCTCCTCCAGGAGACGTGTCCTTAGAATCGCCAATGGCCGATATAAGCTCCCGCATGGTGAAGGGAGAGTTGTAAGGAGCAGTGGGTATCGGTTCATTGAAATTGGGATTAACCTTCTCCTGGCGATTTTTAATGACCTTGAATGACGGGTGATAATGGTCAGTGCTACTAATTGATTCATAAAGCTCGCCGAAAACCTCCGCAATATCGGTTGGGGCCGAAAGAATTTGTCCATTAATTTTTAACCCTGAGACTGAGGAGATTCTATGCTGGCCCATTATTGCTTGTACTTTGGTCCAGACCATTGCAATAGGAGTTCTCGAGTTTATGCTGGAGACGTACTTTCTCCAGGAAGTCTTTTTGGCTTCCCTAACAACTTTTCGAGCCTTGGCCCTAAGTCGTCTAAAAGCAGCTAAGTTAGTCGAGGTTGGATATCTGTTAAAAATACGCAGGGCCTTTTTCCGCTTGCGAATAGCTTCTGCACACTCCTCACTCCACCACGGAACTGGAGGACGGCGGGGAATGCCAGATGCTTTAGGGATGCTGAGTTCCGCGGCTTCGCATATTGCGTTCGTAAGCATCTCGATATTTTTCAACGCTGACAGGCTGCAGTCAAAATTATATTTAAAACTACTTCTAAAATCAGCCCAATTGGCTTTCCTAATAAGCCACGTTTTTGGTAAAATGGAATTACAAACATTCCCAGCTTTTTTAATAATAAGGGGGAAGTGATCACTTCCGCAGAGATCGTCATGGGTTTCCATGGTGAAAATAGGAGCTATGGCTTCAGTGGTAATCCATAGGTCTATGGAAGAGTACTCTCCACTAAAAACATTAAAACGGGTTTTTTCTTTGTCGTTTAGTAAAATCAGGTTAAAATCATCGATAAAAGCTTCTAAAAGACGCCCTCGACCGTTAAAATCACGCATTTGGTCACCCCATAGGGTGTTGTGTGCATTAAAATCTCCCAGTAACACAAACGGCCTTGGAAGCTGATTAATCAAGTCTTCCAGGTTTCGTCTGGTAACTGGAGCCCACTCTGGAAGATACAGATTGCAAAACGTAATTACTTCTGGAGTGGATATTGTGACTGCAACAGCCTGGAATGGCGTCCGCAAGTCCACCAGGGAGGTGTAAAGGTTCTCCCGGATGGCCACGGCGACTCCACCCTGCGCCCTCCGTCCGCTAAGGTCGTCTTCTCGGTACATTGAGTAACCCTTGAGTACAGCTTTGTCATTTTCCTTAAAGTGCGTTTCCTGTAGAAAAACACAGAGTGGGTTAAAATTATTGAGTAGGATTTGCAGTTCTCCAATGTGTTTAAAATAGCCGTTGATGTTCCATTGAAGAGCGAACATATTTTTATTATTTTTTCCCATTAAAGGGTTGAAAATGTGGATCTCTGCGAGAAGAACTTATCGCTTGAGAAATGCTTTCTTCCCCTTACTCCTATTCGCGAGGAGGGCTTTTATTTGTTCTTCGTCTTCCTCATCTTCTTCCATTTCTTCTTCGTTGAGGGCTATACATACGTGAGAGCGTTCCGTTAAAGGCACACTCTCCGAGGATTGGGATTGTTGTTTCCCTTGAACATGAGAAGCCTGTGAGACTGAGGTTCCGTTTTTTTTAGTCTGCTCGATATTTTTTTTTGGTGGCTCCAATGTCTTAGAAGTAGTTTTTGATATTTTAGGCTCTTCCGGTTTATTTTTTGTTTCTTTTCCTTCGTTCGTCGTTACTTTAACTTCCTTTTTCGTTAGCTTCGGTTCGTTATTATATGTTTGTGTGCCAGTGCTGGCGGTTTTTGGAGGTCCAACCGTTTTCGCAAAAGATTTTGAAAAGGTTGGAGCTATAAGTGTGCGGTACTTTTTCCTGGCCTCGCTATAGGGAATCTTTTCTGTTACTTTGATTTCGGTAATTTTGCGTTCCTCCTGCATCCTAGGGCATACTCTAGAATAGACCGGATGGGGGCCCTCGCAGTTGCTGCATAAAACAGGTGAGGTGCATGTTTCCTCGCCATGTTCTGCTTTCGCGCATTTTGGGCATAAAGCTTCTCCCCTGCATCTTGTTGCCGTATGGCCAAATTTCTGACATTTGAAACAGCGGAGTGGGTTAGGGATGTATGGCCGCACAGAACAAGGTTGATATCCCACTTTGACCTTTTCCGGAAGTCTATCTAAAGCGAAGGTCAGGACTACTGATGTTGAGTTCACCCATTCATTATTTCGTTTTGTTTTAAGTCGGCGACATCCGATAACCCCTTGAGAGGCCATATCCTTAACTATTTCTTCCGATTCGACGTAAAGAAGATCGTAACATGAAATAACTCCGGAACATGTATTCAGTGTTTTGTGTTTTTCCACAGCGACAGGGATACCATTAAAGGATGTCATTTCGAGTAATTTCTCACTTTGCTTATCATCAAACGTTTGAATTAGCAACGTGCCATCACGAAGTTTCTTCACATTCTCAAGACACCCTGGGACGGAAGCCGAGAAGATGCGCTCTATAAGAAAGGGGGAGACCTTGGTCAGGTTTTCGCCTTCGTTCACACATCTCATAATTAAATACTTGCGACATGGATGTTTATACTTTGCTCCACCATCCGAATCCGGACGGTATCTTTTCAAAGGAGGAAATAGGTTATTTTCCATCTAAAGAAATTGTTCATCCCCCGGGCTCCCCACCCACCACGGAGCCACACATTCGGGACGCCGCACCGCAAGCCGGTGCGGTCGCCAGGGCTACCCGAGGGATATAGCACTTCTGGCATGGTTGTCTGCTTCTGGGTTGGTCTCCGGCTACGCGGGTCCTCCAAACCCGCGCACCTTCGACGCCCTTCCGCCAGACCCCCATGCCGTCCGCACTCGCCTGCTGAACGCCGATACGAAACAGCTAGCCGATTGATCAGAGGCGGCTACTCCCTGACCTCCCGTTTCGGTGGAGTCCAAGGCCAAAGTGGTGTGTTGCAACCCGACTTTCAGGGGATCCGACCCCCATCCAGACCGGGAAGCTCAACCACCAGGATCCTCTTTCCCCACCTTACGGGTCTCCACGCACGGCAAACACGCGGGTGAGTCAGTTGGCCAGATGTTGTGGCTCTACTCAGCACAGTAGACTCACATACTGCCCGGAAACTGCCCCGACGCACTGTGGGTTTTTTAACGAGGTTGTCTCCTCGGTGGGCTCGGGTCCGTGGGGGCGCTACTCCCCTTAGGAAGAGATAAATCTCTTCCCCCCGTGCGGGGATATATTTTGATATTTATGATAACGTATCATAAATTGATATTGATACCGTCCGGCCTGAAGATAGTGTAACGGCTATTTTCTCTGAATTCGGAAAAGCGATGTCAACGATGGTAACTTTATTAACATAAGAAAATTAAAAGGAAATTAACATCGGGCGCTGACAGGCTAGGTTGAGTAGTAGTAGTAGTTTTGGTTTTTAAGGTGCGTCGACGGCTAAGGTCATTTCGCACCTTGTCAAATATTTAATAAACGAGTACATATGCTCATTAAAAAGTGAGAATGTAACAATATAGGTATGCTAAAATGTTAAAGTTAAATTTTTTTTAAATATAGAGGTATCTTTCAAGAAGGAAAGTAAACGGTCGATCATTTTGGAGTCATTTCCTAGGATTTGTCCTAGATTGCCCACAACGTTCAATCTTTCTCTCGTGGCACGATAGACATAACACTCCGTCAGGAGGTGCCTCACAGTGAGGGGGGAGTCGCACCGATCACAACGGGGTTGGATCTTCTCCTACGTAAAGAGGTAAGAGTGGGTCAGGGCACTGTGCCCTATCCTCAACCGTGTGATGACAACTTCCTCCCTCCGGGTCCTCCCAACTGAAGTGGGCCACATTGCTATGTCGGCCTTAACTTCATGTAACTTGTTTGTGGTTTGTTGATTCCAAGTTTCCCTCCACTGCTGAAGACATACATTCCTCAAAGCAGCCCTCAGATCCTCCACAGGCACTTGTGCCACGGCAGTGTTGGCCTCACGCAACGCCTGTTTAGCGGCGAAGTCCGCTGCCTCATTCCCTGCTATCCCCACATGTCCGGGGACCCATAAGAACTCGATATGGATTCCTTTCTTCTCGAGGGACATTAGGCTACACTGAATATCCTGGATAATAGGATGCATTGGGGAAAAGCGGGAAATGCCCTGCAGTGCACTCATGGAATCACTGCAGACCAGAAAGGACGCATTACGTCCCTTAATCCCGCGCAGAGCCATCCTTATAGCAAGGAGTTCCGCTGTGTATATACTACACATGGGATTCAACCTTGCCCTAATGACTCCGTGGTGGGCTGAGGTCACCGCGCACCCACATGCCTCCTCCGTCTTCGAACCGTCCGTGTATACGGCGGTGATGTCGGGCCGTGCGTTAATAATCTCTTGGAAAGAGCGCTGGTACTCGGCAACAATGGTAGAAGACTTGTAGTACCTCTGTAAGCTGAAGTTACAGACTGGCTGATTTACTTGCCACGGAGGTATTCTGAAATGCTCGACTTGGTTTAATTCAGGGAGCGAAATACCGTAGTCCTCGTTAAAAGACTTAAATCGCACACTTAGTGGTCTTGTGGACCGTGTTCTTCTATTAAAAATATCAATAAAACGGGGGTTAAAAACGATATTAAAACAAGGATGATCCTTATAGGCTAAAACCTTGGCGACATAGTTGCACATGAGTATATTTCTCCTGACATTCAGCGGAGGCTCGCCCGACTCTGCATAAATACTCAGTACTGGAGAGGTACGGAAGGCACCAATTGCCATCCGTAGCCCAGCATTATGCACCGTTGACAATGGTCGTAAATATGACTCCCGGGCAGAAGAATATACTATGGAACCATAGTCCAATCTTGACCGTACTAGGGCGCGGTACAGTAATGTTAGGGTTGAGCGGTCGGCTCCCCACGTCGTATTTGATAAAAACCTTAAAATATTTAAAGTCTTCATGCATCTGTCCTTTAAAGATCTTATGTGCTCTCGCCAATTCAACTGGTAGTCTAAAAGCATGCCGAGGAACTTTATTTCTGGGACGTAGGTTAGGTACGTGTTCCCCAAACGCAATGGCGGCGGTAGGTGTAGTCCTCTCAAGCGGTAGAAATGCATGCATTTTGTCTTTTCAGCCGAAAAGCGAAATCCATTATTCGAGGCCCAGGTGTGGAGTTTGTTCAAGGTCATCTGTATTTGCCTTGAAGCACTGACCAGCTTGGACGATCGGCAAAAAATGGCTAGATCGTCAACAAACAAGGACCCCATCAATGGTGCTTGGATACATTCTGCTACGTCATTTATCGCGATGGCAAAAAGTGTTACGCTCAAGACGGAGCCCTGTGGTACTCCGTTCTCTTGAACGTAAGAGTCGGACAGGCGGTTTCCAATTCTGACTTTAAACGTACGGTCAGTTAAAAATTTTTTTAATAATAAGGGTAAATTCCCTTTAAAACCCCAATCATACAAAGCCTTTATCACCTTCTGGCGCCAGACCCTGTCGTATGCCTTCTCCAAGTCAAAGAATACGGCAACGACGTGCTGGCGGAAAAGAAATGCTTCTTGGATAAAATTGTCCACACGCACTAAATGGTCGACGGTAGATCGACCGCGCCTAAAGCCACACTGAATGCTGGAGAAAAGATTTCTTCGCTCAAGGCACCAGACAAGGCGACGATTTACCATTCTCTCCATAAGCTTACATAGGCAGCTTGTTAGCGAGATCGGTCGGTAGCTGTTTGGATCTGACCTATCTTTCCCCTGCTTATGGATGGGTATCACTACCGACTCCCTCCAGGACTGTGGGAAAGAGCCCTCCAACCATACTTGGTTGAAGGTTTGAAGGGCCTCCGACAAAGCTGCTTCCGGTAGATTCCGCAGAAAGGCATTATGTATTTGGTCAAGTCCTGGAGAGGTATCCCGGGAGTCCACAATTGCGGCCTTCAGCTCCCACAGCGAGAATGGTTCGTTGTAGTCATGGGTTTCACGTGCCTCGCAAAAGCTGACATCGGTCTCTTCGCAACGCTTTTTTACGGCTGCAAACGCAGCATCGTAAGTCGCGTTACTGGAGATCTCGGCAAGTTGTCTGCCAAAAGCTTCACTTATTTTCTGAGGGGACGTGAGCACCCTGTTTCCAATATTCAAGCATGAGACTCCGTATCGCTGACCAGCTCCTGATATGCATCTCACCTTACTTCAAACTTGTGTAAGGGGTGTCTTATGATTAATGTTGGACACGTACTCCATCCAAGATGATCTTTTGGCTTCTTTTACGACCTGCCTAGCTTTGGCTCGTAGGCGTCTGAAAGATGCTAGATTTCGTGCAGTGGGGTATTTGTTGAAAATCCGCAACGCTCTCTTCCGAAGCCTTATTGCTTTTGCACACTCTTCGTTCCACCACGGCACGGGTGGTCGAGGGGTACGGCCTGATGTCCGTGGAACGCTGCAATTTGCTGCTTCGACAATGGCCTTGGAGAGGTTATCAATGTTGCTTAGGGAATCGTTACTGACTTCGTGTTTGTAGTAAAACATCTTATTAAAAAGAGGCCAGTCGGCTCTCTGGATGACCCAGTTGCTCGGTCTGATTAAATTTGTATTAAAATCACGGTCACGATGAATTAAAATAGGGAAATGGTCGCTACCACAAAGATCGGCATGAACGGACATTGTCATCTTATTCGTAAGACTGCTCGAACCAATGCATAGATCAATTGAGGAGAATTCTCCATTAAAACTGTTAAAACGGGTGTTTTCCCCGTTGTTTAATAAGTAAAGGTTTAAACTATTTATAAAATCGGATACAATACGCCCCCTCTTGTTACATTGCGCCCTTGAACTTCCCCATAGGGAGTCGTGGGCGTTAAAATCGCCCATAAGGATGAATGGGCTAGGCAACTGTCGGACAAGGGCTTCGAGATTGCACCTAGTTACTGGTGCACCCTCAGGAAAGTAAATATTGCACAAAGTTATTTTCTCCGGGATATAAACAGTCACCGCAACTGCTTGGAACGGTGTCACAGTTGAATTTGAGAGGTGTATAGGGCCTCCCGAATCGCAATTGCAACTCCACCTTGGGCTCGTTGCCCGCTGGTATCGTCAAATCTAAAAACTGTATATCCTTTTATAACACCCTTGTCTGTGTTTTTAAAGTGAGTCTGCTGTAGACAGATGCAAGAGGGTCTGAGATCGTGAATTAAAACCGCCATCTCCTCCTTATGCCTGTAAAAACCATTGCAGTTCCACTGCAGGATAAAAGCCATAAAAAATAAATATGTAAAATAAATAAAATATACAAAATAAATAAATATGGGTTCTGAGTAAACAATCTATGTCCGCCCAGATAAGGGATCAGCGCTTAAAGCGATGTCTCCTTCCCTTCTGTCTTGCGAGGTGAACTTCTTTGTCTGTGACTATTAAATCTTCTTCCATCGCCTCCGGAAGGTCGTGTTGTATGGAGCCGGTGGGAACAGGGGAGGGAGTCTTGCTACGCCTATTCGGCGTGCCCCCTGTTTTATTTTTAGACGGGCTCCGGTGATGGGAGCCAACGGTAGACACCGTATCTTTATTTCCTATTGTGGAGTTAACAATATTTTTTTCTTCCGTATTTTTAATATTTGTATGTAGTTCAGGGTCCGTTTGCGTTGCGATAGTGCATTTCCTCACTGTAGCGACATTTGCAAAGGAACGAGAAAAAACTGGTGCCATGAACTCACGGTATTTCTTACGGGCTTCGATATACGATATTTTTTCCACTGTTTTCATCTCCATTATCTTTCTTTCCTCCTTCATTTTTGGGCAATCACGTGAATATACAGCGTGGGCACCTTCGCAGTTTACGCAATTAGGTTTCGTGGGACATTTCTCCTCCTCATGCTTATCTTTGCCGCATCGGGGGCAGGTGTCTTTGCCCTCACAGCGGATGGAGATGTGACCAAATCTTTGACATTTGAAGCAGCGGACAGGAGCTGGAATGTAAGGGCGGACTGGAACAGATTCGTAACCCAAAAATACTTTTTCAGGGAGTTTTTCTAAGGCGAATGTGAGGATTACAGATGTTGTGTTAATTCTTTCGTTGTTCCGCCTTGTGGTGAGCCGACGACAATCAACAACACCTTGAGGGGCCATTTCTCTCTTTATTTCATCGGCGTCCACATATAGTAGATCGAAATGGCTAATAACTCCCCGGCAAGTATTAAGGGTACGGTGAGATTCTACCTTCACAGGTATATCGTGAAGCACCTTCATTTCCAATAGCTTTTTAGTTTGTTGACTATTTGCTGTTTCTATTAATAAAGATCCGTCTCTAAGTTTTTTTGCAGATTTCACGTCGCCAGGAACTTCTGCAGACAAAACTCTTCTTATTAGGAAGGGAGAAACCTTTTTTAGGGTCTCACCTTCATTAGAACATTTCATTACTAAATACCGCACACAAGATTCTGTTGCTCCTCCGCCCGTATCCGGGCGGGATCTTTTTATTGGTGGTAGAGTAGTTTCCTCCATACCGAATAAAACTTCATCTCTCGGCCTCCCCACCCACCACGGAGCCACACATTCGGGACGCCGCACCGCAAACCGGTGCGGTCGCCAGGGCTAGCTCGAGAGGTTGCACTTTCTGGGAGGTTGTATGCTCCGGGATGGGTCTTTGGAGTACAGGCCCACCAAACCTATACACCTCCGACCTCCCTACACAGACCCCCTCCCATTCCGCACTCGCCACCACTACGCAAAACGTGACGGGAGCCGATTGACCGGGAGTGGCTAGCTCCCGGCCGCCCGTTTACAGAGAATCCGGGGCCAAAGAGGGATATTGCCCAGCGGTCCATACCGAGCATCCGACACCCTGCTGGGAACCGCGAAACTCACCCTCCAGGATCCCCTTCTCCTCCTTACGGGTCTCCACGCACGGCCAACACGTGGGTGAATCTTGGACCAGCTGGTATGGTCGTACATAGACAGTAGATTCACAGGCCTGTCCGGACACATCCCTATCTGCCACGGGGGTTTGTTTTCGGGGTTGTCTCCCCGCCCTTTTAGTCGCCTCTTACGACAAGCAGGGATACTGCGGGAGTATTCTCAATCCCCCTACCCGCAGGGGGCGGCTAGGTTGAAAAGGAAAAGTGAATGATAAGTTATTGCTTAAGTTATATAAGATAAGTTATTGCTTAAAAGAAAACTGCTTACTCAAAATATTATTTCAAATATAGGATAGAGTATACCAAACTTTAACAATTTATTATCAGAATGTTCGGGGAATGAAAACCAAACTGAATGTATTTAATATGTTTTTATGTGAATCTGACCTCGATGTTATTTGTTTAAGTGAAACCTGGCTATCAAACAGTATCAATGATATAGAAGTGTGTACAAGTGGACAGTACATAATCTACAGGAAAGACAGAGATAGTGTTATGACCGGAAAGAAAACTGGTGGTGGCGTAATAGTATTAGTCAGGAATTCGTTCATGTCGGTGAGACTTCCAGAGTTGGAGACTAATGAAGAAAACATTTGGATTAAGATTCTTGTTGACAGAAATAAGTGGTTATATTTGTGTGTTGTGTATTTCTCTCCTTCTTCCGTTGTTGAAAATTATTCCAATTTTTATGATAAAGTAATAGGTAGCGATATTATAAACGAAGAAATAATTATTCTAGGTGATTTTAACTGTCCAAATTTTATGCCTTTGGGAAGAAATAATGAGGTACATTGTATTGAATTAGAAATGTTCATGAATATTATGGGTATGAAGAAAATAAATAGTATAAAGAATAGATATAAAATATTGCTTGATCTTGTTCTCACAAATATTGATGCTATTGCTGTTAGGCGGACCCCGGGTGATATGTCATTGCTAACAGAAGATCCATATCATCCAGCCATTGAATTTGACTACTCATGTAAACCTAAAAGGAAATATCCGTACGTCTTAAGTGACTCCCAGAATTTTAAAAGAGGAGATTATTTAATGTTATACAACGAGTTGATTGGTAAGAATTGGAATGCCATTATGGCTATTAAGAATGTTAACGAAGGTTTAGAATTATTCTATTCTTACTTTTATGATGCGATGAATGTAGCTATTCCTAAATGTAAGACAAAAAAGTATAAGTATCCATCTTGGTATACTTATGACCTAATCAAAAAGATAAAAAGGAAAGCAAGGCATAGAAAATTGTTTAGAAAGAATATTCTTAATATTCTAATAGCCATATGGCTCAAAATATCATCAGACAATCTATAACACATTAAGATTAGAAGTTAAAAAAAGTGTAGGGGATAATTTTAATTCATATTTAGAATAAAATTGACAGGATATCAGTCATGGAAACTGTGATAGCTTTTGGAAATTTGTTAAAGACAATAATTCGATTAAACACACACCTGAGATCATGAAATTGAATGGACGTGAAATGGATTCTCCGGAAGAAATAGCCGAAGCATTCAGGGAATATTTTATGTCAGTGTATGATAATGAGACTATTACCAATGAATCTGTAAGGTTGACAAATGAAGTGTCTCCATGTACCAATAATGTTTTCATAACACATATCGATACGGAGGAGGTAGTAAAGGCAATAAAAAGTATTAAAACTAAAAGGTCAGTTGGTCCAGATGGCATACCAGCATATATTGTAAAAGGCTGCGCAGATATTATAGCCCCAACGTTAAGCCACCTGTTCAATAACGGGAGTATTTCCGACTAAATGGAAAACCGCTAAGGTTTGTCCCATTTTTAAACACGGAGATCGTAATGACGTAAAGAATTACCGCCCAGTGAGTATTTTGTCGATTTTCTCCAAAATATTTGAGTGTATTATATATAAACACGTCAAATTCCAGATCAAGTGTCAAATTAGTGAATTTCAACATGGTTTTTTTAGCAAATAAATCAGCAGCAACAAATCTAACTAATTTCACAAATTATGTCATCAACATCGTGGATAGTGGTTCTCAAGTAGACGCCATCTATCTTGATTTTCAAAAAGCATTTTACACAGTTAATCACTGTCTGTTGATGAACAAACTTCAAAGCATAGGGGTTTCGGGATTTTTATTCTACTTGTTACGCTCATTCTTGAGTGAAAGAAAGCATTATGTAGTACATAAAAATGCTACATCAAGTAACTACCTAGCACTATCAGGCGTACCACAGGGTTCGAATTTTGGCCCCATTCTTTTTTTGATATTTATAAATAATCTTCCGCAATGCCTTCATAACACGAAGTGCTTAATGTTTGCTGACGACATTAAGATATACAGAAAAGTGGAAAACTTGGCTGAATGTTTACAAGTGCAGAATGATTTACATAATTTAGTTATTTGGTCTCAAAACAACCATTTGCACTTCAACATTAAAAAAATGTTCTGCTACAACCTATTCAAGAAGAAAGACTATATTAATGTTCAATTACTCAATGGACGAGGTGATTATTGAAAGGAAAAGTGAAATAAAAGATTTGGGCATTATTTTTGACTGTAAAATGACCTTTGTAAATCATATATTGTACATGACCATGTCTGCATGTAAGCTGCAGGGTTCTATATACCGTATGTCAAAGTACTTTAGGAATGAATGTGTGCTAAAATTATTTTATTTTCTCTTGTAAGGAGTAAATTAGAATATTGCTCTGTAATATGGAACCCTTATGCAAAAAAGTACAGTGAAATTATTGAGAGAATTCAAAAAAGGTTTTTAAGGTATATGTACTATATTCGATATCGCGTTTATCCTATTATGGAAAATCATATATAATACGACTACTTATTGGTAGGGACACCGAAAAATGGTAAATAAAAATCATCAAAAGCGGTGTTTAAAAATGACAAATACGGTATATAAAATCGTGCTAAAAAGGTGAAAGCTGTGTTTAATGTTGGGAAGAAGGAGTCTTAAAGGAAGGGTTTTTTTTTTAATATTATTAATAAAGACTTCATACCAATGTGAACAAACAGTTAATAGTACATACATTTGAGATCCAATACAGAAGTTATGGCTACCCTACGCAACATAAAAAACACAGTAGGCACTCACAGAATAACTTATGGACAGCATTCATTCTCCAAACTCGGATAAGCCGACAATAACAGAGTGGAGTAGTGGACTGCAGGTAATCAAGTTCGATTCTTACGCTGTTTAAAAATTTTTTTTCAACCATTGAATAAAAAACTTTATCATCCTTCATTTCCAACCTTTGTGTGTGGATACTGACTTTTTTGTACTTCTATCGCTTCAACTAGATTTACAAATGCGTCACTCAAAAATGCACTGTAAAGCTAAGGTAACGATTCCACGATTTAATTCTGTGATATAAATTTTTTCCAATCATTTCCTTTCGCCAAATTTAATTATTTTTTTGACTTATAATTTGGCATAAAATTTCTGATTATCTACTTTTTTTAACTGCCAACTAGCATTACCCTAGGAATACAGCATGGCTGTATTCTTAGATAGTGTTAAGGATCGAACTCGCGACTGGCAGTACACTAGCCCCCATTTTTAACAACTACGCACTCAGGTTCACGGGAATCTGGCAATGTAGGCGACCCGCATGACATTCGGCTTAATTTTTTTCTCGCACATCCGGGCCTATGGAGAAAAAGGTCAAGACGAGTATTTTTATTTTGTTTTCCTCGTTTGTGGCACGGAAAAAATCTTCTTCTCATTTAGTGACCCGAGTTACTTAACCTCTCCTTGTTGGTATCTACCATACGTGCATTCCATTCGCGGGGCGCATCGATCACTAAGCCGCGAGATGTTAAAATCTCCGATCCGGATCTGAATTTTTACTGTCCTCGGATATGATTTCAGTAGCGAATGAAATGAAAGACCCGTGGATCTTTGGATCCGATTCGACCATCCTTAATTTATGAGTGGTACATTTGTAAATCTAATTTAAACAACAAAAGTATAATCAAGTGAGTATTAAGATGTAATGGTTTGAAATTGAAGATGATAACATTTTCGATGCAATGACTGAAAGAAAAAATTAAACTGCGATTAGGATCGAACTTCGCACAGTACACTAGCTCTCGTTGTACGCCTGATCCCGGCGAATGTAGGCGCGATACCGGGGAAATGGGGGGAAAAAAGTCATATTTCTTTATTTTGCTTCTAGTTGCAGGGGAACATTTTCATCTAATTACGTGACCTTAGTTACACATCCTCTTCTTGTCAATATCTACCGCACCTACATTCCATTCACGGGGCACTTCGCTCGCTAAGCCGCGACAATTTAAAATCTACGATCCGGATCCGATTTTACTCCGTGCCTTTGGATTCGAATCCGGAACCGAGAAAAATGAAACATCCGCGGATCTTTGGATACGACGGATCCAATCCGGCCATCACTAAAGAAAATATTTCATGCTACAAAAATTCGACATTTGCAAAATCTCAAATTTCGTTAAAAAATCGCGTTTCAAAAGTCACGGTTAATTTCGTGATTAAACCCTAAAGTCGCTTATTTCGTGGATCCTGTCGCAAAAAAATTTCGCGAAAATGTCATGTCCCTACTTATTGGAAATGTTTCATTTCCATAAACTATTTGATCGAAGAATATTGAATGATCTTATATTTTTACATGACGTAATAAATAAAGGAGAATGTGGCATGTTGTTGAATCGAATAAATTTCCATGTTCCATCCAGAAAGGGTAGAAATATGATGACATTTTATGTCATGAATGTTAATAGTGAATATTGTAAAAATTCTCCTGTTAATAGATTATGTATTACGTACAACAACTATTGCAATGATCTGAATTTATATCAAGACAGAAATAAATTTTTAAAAGAACTTATTACTAAACTTAACACACTGAGGTAATGTTGTTAATGTTATTGATTGATATTTATAAATGTCCAATGTTATTAATATTTGTAAAATCTTTTTTGTCTAGCGTTTTGACCAGTGCTAATAATATTGTATTATCTTGTTCGATAATTATTTGTTTACGCTGTAATAATATTTAAGTGTCGGCTAAACATTAAAAACAATGAATAAATAAATATGGGACTAAAAACACCAATTGGAGGACTTAAAAAAATTTGGCAGCGGTGGGATTCGAACCCACGCCTCCGAAGAGACTGGTGCCTTAAACCAGCGCCTTAGACCGCTCGGCCACGCTACCACATGACGCTACGAAGTGATTTAATACAATTTATTTTCAACGCACTCCCATTACAAGACTTTTAACATCTTTCTTGCAGTAGTGAATTATTTTAATGACTGTAATGTATATATGTAAAATACTGTTAGCGGCGTTATAACTACGCGCATAACATCCGCTAACTCCATCGATGGAAAGAGATCTGGCAACTTCGTCACACGATTCGCTACGTTGCTGTCTTCAGACAAAAGTTATGATACGAATTTTTCTCTTGTAAAGTGATGTTTGGAGGTAATATTAACTTAAATGTACCTAAATATCTTTTGATCATTAAAAAAGTAATTAGACTTATCGTCTGCAATTCTTCTAGCAACTGGACTCAGCCAGCCACTAGGTGGTCTACGTGATGATGCCGCAGAAATTGAACTTATAACGACCATTTCTCTCCGCATGTTTAAGCTTCCCTTTTCCATGAGTATTAGGAAATTGCTACATTTAGAATCGTTTAGCATTAAAGGAATCAACTTCAAAAGGGCCTCTCAGTAAAGGCACATTTAGACTAGCACTCAAACACACGTGGCACAAACATTTTTAACACTTTTTTCGATTCGGAGTAGGCCACCATTTTCCACCTCATATAATTGCCAGCACCCTCTTTCAAACGAAAATGGAATAATATATATTTAACAAACGAAATATAACTATTTTTCCCCAAGTCTTAACCGTCGTCACTCGTCGTAGTAGTTGTAGTATTTGTTTTATTGGGTGCGTCGACTAGTTCTGCCAGGGTCATTTTGCACCACTCACTATATATAATTCACACAATAGCTTTTAATATAAAACTATAAAATAAAATATAAAGCTTGAATGGGTAAATTACTGGTATTTTAAATTATATGCTGTTAAGGAGATTTGTTTTACGAAGAAAGTTAAAAACTAGTAGGTCAATATTCCCAGGGTTGTCACCTAACTAAGACTTAACCCTGTTAAAAATTCCCCATAGAAAACCCTTATAGGGACATGAAATTCCTTATAGGGAATTAGCATTCCCTATAGGGAAATGAAATCTCATATAGGGACATGAAATTTCCTATAGGATTTTATGTTCTCTATGAGGAACTCCATTAAAAATCCTTATAAGGACATGAAATTCCCAATAGGGAAATGTAATTGCCTATATGGATTTTATGTTTCCCCACTGCCAATTCCCTATAAGGACATGCAATGGGAAATTTTTAACAGGGTTGTCCTAGGTCTCCCCGGATATTCAGTCTCTCTCGTACTGCCCGGTTTTTATCACACCTCGTTAAGATATGAGCCACAGTCAAATAAGCATTGCAGGTATCGCACAGCGGCGGAATCAGTTATCTTCTGTGAAGAGATAGGTGTGTGTAAGGGCAGAGTGCCCAATCCTACGGCGAGCAAGAATGACATCTTCCCTGCGGTCATTTCCTGGCAGAGGAGGACCACGTACAGAAATTACCGTTTTAATAGTTCGCAGTTTGTTTCCATTTTGAGCAGTCCATAAATCTTACCACTTATTCAGGGCTACGTCCCTCTACGCAGACTTTGATGTCTTCAACAGGTACCAACGATGACTCAATTTCAGAATTATTTCGGACATCCTTGGCCGCCGAGTCGGCCTTCTCGTTACACGTGATTCTTACATGTCCAGGAATCCACATAAAAGCTATTTGTATACCCTTTTTGTGGAGAGATGGCATTTCTGAATGTATTTCCTAGAGTAAAGGATTAATAGGCCAAATGGCTGAATATAAAACTTCAAGTGAGCTAGAAGAATCAGCGCATATTAGAAATGTAGAGTTATTTCCTTTTGAATTATGCAGAGCCATCTTTACGGCGTAGAATTTGGCCGTGAAAATGGAGCAGAGGGGATTTAATTTTGCTTTTGTGATTCCACGGTGGGCAGACACCACTGCGCACCCGCAGGAAGTCTCTAACTTTGACCCGTCAGTGTACACGGGGATGAAGTCAGGGAGATACTCTAGTGCTTCCATGAAATAACGTTGGTACTCCACGCGGACGTAGTGGAAGATTTACGGCAGGCAAGGAGGTTACATAATAACCTTGGCCGAGGAATCAACCACGGTGGGTGCTTCAGGTACCCAGTAGGGTACTCGTCAGGTACGGTAAAACCACTGTCAGCAATAAAATTTCTTAAGCGCACGGCACGCACGACAAGGCTAAGTGGCCCTTGTCCTCCGGTTAAAAACATTTCAAAATCGAGTGCTTTCCAAGATGGCCGCCGGTTACTACTCACGCGCTCCTCGCTCTGTTAAAACTGCGGTGTTTTTAGTGGTAGTTTTCTTTATTCCGGTTTTTTTTCGGTGTTGGTGCTTAAGTGTTTGTGAATGCCCACCTATTCTGTCACGCTACGACACACATCCCAACAACTATAAAAGTTATTTTGGATTTTCGTGCAACGGCTTCGGTGCCTGCGGCTTCAGCGTCAACCATCTCCGGCTCACCGGCCCGTCCAACCTTTCGCCGGGAGGTCGCCGCCGTGGGACCGCCCCGAGTCCCTGGTCGTCTGGGTGGAACCTACTCGCCCTCCTAGTCCTCCTGTCTGGTGACGTCAGCCTCAACCCCGGCCCTATGCTACAATTTTACTACCAGAATATTAGAAGTTTACAGAACAAGCTTTCCACAATTACCTCCCACTGTAGTGAACTCTGTGCATTTGATGTCATAGCCCTATCGGAAACCTGGCTCAGTGACCGAGTGCTTGACAGTGAATTGGGTTTCTCACACAGTCATCAGGTTTTTCGTAGAGATCGGAACTCTCGCGGTGGTGGTGTACTCCTGGCTATAAATTATTCTCTCCCGGCCATCCGACGATCCGACCTCGAGTCCCAATGTGAAATTATTTGGACAGAAGTTCGTTTCGAGAGTTCTCAGGAAGTCCATCTCCAAGCATCAAGAAAACTCTTCATTGGCTGCTTTTATCGTCCACCTGCGAGCAATCTTACGGTTTTGGAGGAGTGCTTCGACTCAGTTCTCCGCGTTCACACCCTCGGCGACCTGATCTTGCTCGGTGATTTCAACCTTCATGTCAATTGGACCTCATCGACCAGTGGTAGTAGTGCCGACGCCAGTGGCATGTTTTTCGTCGACCACTTCATTGACGGCATGGGTCTTTTTCAATGCAATCCTTTCCCGACCAGAAACTTGGCAACATTGGACCTCGTCCTTTCATCATTTTCTCTTCCTCCCCCTGCCATGTGCCGAAATATCTTCGAGTCCGACCACTCCTCACTTGAGTTATCTGTTTCTTTGCCTAACCGTACTTCCCGTTGTCTTCCCTCCCCCTTCAGGTCCGTGAAAGCCTGGAGAAAGGCCGATTGGCCTGCAATTAACTACGTGCTCTCCCTCCTACCCTGGGACCTCCTGGAGTGCGGGTCAAAGGACGAAGCCCTGGACACATTTTATGACTTCCTGCACGGTGTCATCACCGACTTTGTTCCCTCTCGAAGGGTCTCCAAGAAGAAACCCATATGGCTCTCTGGTGAAACATCGACATTTCGACATCGAAAATTCGACATTTGCAAAATCTCAAATTTCGTTAAAAAATCGCGTTTCAAAAGTCACGGTTAATTTCGTGATTAAACCCTAAAGTCGCTTATTTCGTGGATCCTGTCGCAAAAAAATTTCGCGAAAATGTCATGTCCCTACTTATTGGAAATGTTTCATTTCCATAAACTATTTGATCGAAGAATATTGAATGATCTTATATTTTTACATGACGTAATAAATAAAGGAGAATGTGGCATGTTGTTGAATCGAATAAATTTCCATGTTCCATCCAGAAAGGGTAGAAATATGATGACATTTTATGTCATGAATGTTAATAGTGAATATTGTAAAAATTCTCCTGTTAATAGATTATGTATTACGTACAACAACTATTGCAATGATCTGAATTTATATCAAGACAGAAATAAATTTTTAAAAGAACTTATTACTAAACTTAACACACTGAGGTAATGTTGTTAATGTTATTGATTGATATTTATAAATGTCCAATGTTATTAATATTTGTAAAATCTTTTTTGTCTAGCGTTTTGACCAGTGCTAATAATATTGTATTATCTTGTTCGATAATTATTTGTTTACGCTGTAATAATATTTAAGTGTCGGCTAAACATTAAAAACAATGAATAAATAAATATGGGACTAAAAACACCAATTGGAGGACTTAAAAAAATTTGGCAGCGGTGGGATTCGAACCCACGCCTCCGAAGAGACTGGTGCCTTAAACCAGCGCCTTAGACCGCTCGGCCACGCTACCACATGACGCTACGAAGTGATTTAATACAATTTATTTTCAACGCACTCCCATTACAAGACTTTTAACATCTTTCTTGCAGTAGTGAATTATTTTAATGACTGTAATGTATATATGTAAAATACTGTTAGCGGCGTTATAACTACGCGCATAACATCCGCTAACTCCATCGATGGAAAGAGATCTGGCAACTTCGTCACACGATTCGCTACGTTGCTGTCTTCAGACAAAAGTTATGATACGAATTTTTCTCTTGTAAAGTGATGTTTGGAGGTAATATTAACTTAAATGTACCTAAATATCTTTTGATCATTAAAAAAGTAATTAGACTTATCGTCTGCAATTCTTCTAGCAACTGGACTCAGCCAGCCACTAGGTGGTCTACGTGATGATGCCGCAGAAATTGAACTTATAACGACCATTTCTCTCCGCATGTTTAAGCTTCCCTTTTCCATGAGTATTAGGAAATTGCTACATTTAGAATCGTTTAGCATTAAAGGAATCAACTTCAAAAGGGCCTCTCAGTAAAGGCACATTTAGACTAGCACTCAAACACACGTGGCACAAACATTTTTAACACTTTTTTCGATTCGGAGTAGGCCACCATTTTCCACCTCATATAATTGCCAGCACCCTCTTTCAAACGAAAATGGAATAATATATATTTAACAAACGAAATATAACTATTTTTCCCCAAGTCTTAACCGTCGTCACTCGTCGTAGTAGTTGTAGTATTTGTTTTATTGGGTGCGTCGACTAGTTCTGCCAGGGTCATTTTGCACCACTCACTATATATAATTCACACAATAGCTTTTAATATAAAACTATAAAATAAAATATAAAGCTTGAATGGGTAAATTACTGGTATTTTAAATTATATGCTGTTAAGGAGATTTGTTTTACGAAGAAAGTTAAAAACTAGTAGGTCAATATTCCCAGGGTTGTCACCTAACTAAGACTTAACCCTGTTAAAAATTCCCCATAGAAAACCCTTATAGGGACATGAAATTCCTTATAGGGAATTAGCATTCCCTATAGGGAAATGAAATCTCATATAGGGACATGAAATTTCCTATAGGATTTTATGTTCTCTATGAGGAACTCCATTAAAAATCCTTATAAGGACATGAAATTCCCAATAGGGAAATGTAATTGCCTATATGGATTTTATGTTTCCCCACTGCCAATTCCCTATAAGGACATGCAATGGGAAATTTTTAACAGGGTTGTCCTAGGTCTCCCCGGATATTCAGTCTCTCTCGTACTGCCCGGTTTTTATCACACCTCGTTAAGATATGAGCCACAGTCAAATAAGCATTGCAGGTATCGCACAGCGGCGGAATCAGTTATCTTCTGTGAAGAGATAGGTGTGTGTAAGGGCAGAGTGCCCAATCCTACGGCGAGCAAGAATGACATCTTCCCTGCGGTCATTTCCTGGCAGAGGAGGACCACGTACAGAAATTACCGTTTTAATAGTTCGCAGTTTGTTTCCATTTTGAGCAGTCCATAAATCTTACCACTTATTCAGGGCTACGTCCCTCTACGCAGACTTTGATGTCTTCAACAGGTACCAACGATGACTCAATTTCAGAATTATTTCGGACATCCTTGGCCGCCGAGTCGGCCTTCTCGTTACACGTGATTCTTACATGTCCAGGAATCCACATAAAAGCTATTTGTATACCCTTTTTGTGGAGAGATGGCATTTCTGAATGTATTTCCTAGAGTAAAGGATTAATAGGCCAAATGGCTGAATATAAAACTTCAAGTGAGCTAGAAGAATCAGCGCATATTAGAAATGTAGAGTTATTTCCTTTTGAATTATGCAGAGCCATCTTTACGGCGTAGAATTTGGCCGTGAAAATGGAGCAGAGGGGATTTAATTTTGCTTTTGTGATTCCACGGTGGGCAGACACCACTGCGCACCCGCAGGAAGTCTCTAACTTTGACCCGTCAGTGTACACGGGGATGAAGTCAGGGAGATACTCTAGTGCTTCCATGAAATAACGTTGGTACTCCACGCGGACGTAGTGGAAGATTTACGGCAGGCAAGGAGGTTACATAATAACCTTGGCCGAGGAATCAACCACGGTGGGTGCTTCAGGTACCCAGTAGGGTACTCGTCAGGTACGGTAAAACCACTGTCAGCAATAAAATTTCTTAAGCGCACGGCACGCACGACAAGGCTAAGTGGCCCTTGTCCTCCGGTTAAAAACATTTCAAAATCGAGTGCTTTCCAAGATGGCCGCCGGTTACTACTCACGCGCTCCTCGCTCTGTTAAAACTGCGGTGTTTTTAGTGGTAGTTTTCTTTATTCCGGTTTTTTTTCGGTGTTGGTGCTTAAGTGTTTGTGAATGCCCACCTATTCTGTCACGCTACGACACACATCCCAACAACTATAAAAGTTATTTTGGATTTTCGTGCAACGGCTTCGGTGCCTGCGGCTTCAGCGTCAACCATCTCCGGCTCACCGGCCCGTCCAACCTTTCGCCGGGAGGTCGCCGCCGTGGGACCGCCCCGAGTCCCTGGTCGTCTGGGTGGAACCTACTCGCCCTCCTAGTACTCCTGTCTGGTGACGTCAGCCTCAACCCCGGCCCTATGCTACAATTTTACTACCAGAATATTAGAAGTTTACAGAACAAGCTTTCCACAATTACCTCCCACTGTAGTGAACTCTGTGCATTTGATGTCATAGCCCTATCGGAAACCTGGCTCAGTGACCGAGTGCTTGACAGTGAATTGGGTTTCTCACACAGTCATCAGGTTTTTCGTAGAGATCGGAACTCTCGCGGTGGTGGTGTACTCCTGGCTATAAATTATTCTCTCCCGGCCATCCGACGATCCGACCTCGAGTCCCAATGTGAAATTATTTGGACAGAAGTTCGTTTCGAGAGTTCTCAGGAAGTCCATCTCCAAGCATCAAGAAAACTCTTCATTGGCTGCTTTTATCGTCCACCTGCGAGCAATCTTACGGTTTTGGAGGAGTGCTTCGACTCAGTTCTCCGCGTTCACACCCTCGGCGACCTGATCTTGCTCGGTGATTTCAACCTTCATGTCAATTGGACCTCATCGACCAGTGGTAGTAGTGCCGACGCCAGTGGCATGTTTTTCGTCGACCACTTCATTGACGGCATGGGTCTTTTTCAATGCAATCCTTTCCCGACCAGAAACTTGGCAACATTGGACCTCGTCCTTTCATCATTTTCTCTTCCTCCCCCTGCCATGTGCCGAAATATCTTCGAGTCCGACCACTCCTCACTTGAGTTATCTGTTTCTTTGCCTAACCGTACTTCCCGTTGTCTTCCCTCCCCCTTCAGGTCCGTGAAAGCCTGGAGAAAGGCCGATTGGCCTGCAATTAACTACGTGCTCTCCCTCCTACCCTGGGACCTCCTGGAGTGCGGGTCAAAGGACGAAGCCCTGGACACATTTTATGACTTCCTGCACGGTGTCATCACCGACTTTGTTCCCTCTCGAAGGGTCTCCAAGAAGAAACCCATATGGCTCTCTGGTGAAACATCCCTCGTGCTCGTAAACAAACGTGCTGCGTGGAAGCTTTGGAAGTCCCATCCCAACCCACAAACCTATGCCACTTTCTCACGCCTCCGTCGATTATCACGCACTCTTCTCCGCCGCGACTACGACAACAGTGTAAAGTCAATTTCCGACGACATGATGACTAACCCTAAACGTTTCTGGTCACTATTTAAAGCCAGGCGTAAGTCCGCTCGCGTACCTTCCGTCATAAAATCTGATCTGGGTCATTTCACGGGCGATGCAAGACCGTCAGCTTTCAATAGGTACTTCTCCTCCAACTTCACATCTCCCAACCAACAAATCGACCTTCCAACGCTCCTTCCGGTGTGCCCACACTCCCTGTCATCGGTCCACGTCACGTCTCAGGAGATGCTCTCCCTCCTCAAATCTTTACCTCCAAATAAAGCCACCGGATCTGATGCCCTTGGTTCACTCTTCCTGCATCGAACCGCGGACTCTCTTCATGTCCCACTTTGCAAATTGTTCAACCGATTTTTCGCATCCGGTTCTTTCCCCCTACAGTGGAAAACAGCACTTGTGACTCCCATCCTAAAGTCCGGTCCTAAAGATGAGGTTAATAATTACCGTCCAATATCTATTCTTCCAGTTCTTTCCATTTTATTTGAGCGAATTATTCACGACCGCCTTCTATCATTCACTATCCCGTTCATTTCACCTCAACAGCACGGCTTCCTTCCAGGTGGTTCTTGTGCCACAAACCTGACCGTTTTGCATCACCACATAACTTCCGCCTTTGAAGCATATTCACAACTTGACGTCTGCTACATTGACTTTGCTAAAGCTTTCGACTCTGTTAATCATACCCTCCTAATTCACAAACTGGCCAACCGATATAACATCAACGGCCCTTTTCTATCTCTTCTTGCCAACTTCCTCTCCGATCGCTCACAGCGTGTAGTTCTTGATGGAGCCACTTCCGTAAGTCTACCCGTTACTTCTGGTGTTCCTCAAGGCAGTGTTCTCGGGCCGCTTCTTTTCTCTCTTTTCATTGATGACATTAACGATTGCGCTCTCTCCAACTCCTGCGGGATCCTCCTCTACGCGGACGACTGCAAAATCTTCAAAAGGATTTCGAATATTTCTGACTCCCAGTCCCTACAACTTTCTCTTAACTCACTGGAGGCCTGGTGCTCGCGGTGGAGACTCAAAATTAATCCTTCTAAATCAAAATATATGTCCTTTTCCCTAAAATCAACAACAAATACACACGGCTACACCCTTTTTAATCAAATAATTCCAATAGCATCCTCACATAATGACTTGGGTGTCACCTTTGACCCCAAACTTACTTTCGTTCCGCACATAAACAAAATTAAATCTAAAGCCATGTCTGTCGTGGGCATACTGTACAGGTTTACTAGCATCACCCACCCACTCGCCCTCAAGACCATCTTCACTGGATGCGTTCTTCCGATTATTGAATACTGCTCCGTTATATACTCAACAGCCTGCCCATCCAACTTGAAAGTTTTGGAACGCCCCCTAAATTTCTTCTTGTCCGTTGTCCGTCACCGTGTACCACACCTCCGTTCCTCCTCCCAGTCTGAGATTATGTCTGCCCTTTCTTTAATCCCTCTGGTGACCCGTAGGAACATCTCTGACCTGTCTTTTCTCCACACTGCTATTAACGGTCAGTTCCGCTCCACAGAAATTCTTCCATACTTCTCTCTCCATGTCCCAGTCCGTCCTTTACGTAGCAATCACCTCCTCTACCTTCCAAAATTTCGACTTTCTCTCTCCCAGCGTTCCCTTTCTTATAGACTTCCTAAATTGTACAATTCTATCTCATCTTCTCACCCTTCCCTTGATCTCTCCGCACACTTCCGAACGTTCAGCAACCACCTTAAAAATATCTCCCCGACTCTTAACAATCACCATTAACAATTCTGTTTCTATATATTTTAATACTGACATGCTGTTTTTCATTTTGTTATGGTCATTTATGTTTTATTCTTTATTTTGTATACAATTTTTGTTGTTTTTGCAGATTTTATGTTAATTTGTTCACTGTAAAGGCCGGCACCGGCTGTTTTTGAACATTTTAAATAAATCAAATCAAATCAAATCAAATCAAAATCGTGGGTTAAAAATAGCATTGAAACACGTGTGAGTTTTCATAGATAAAATTTTTGAAACGTAGTTGCACATCAATAAATCACGACGGACGGACAGAGGAAGTTCGCCGGCGTCAGAGTAGATACTCAGGATTGGTGATGTACTGAATGCACCCGTCGTAGACCCGTATTAAGAACCGTTGATAACGGTTTGAAGTATGACTCACGTCCTGACACGTAGATTACTGATCCGTAGTCAATCCTACTACGTACCAGTGATCTGTACAGTAAAAGCATCGTGGAGCGGTCAGCACCCCATGTTTTATGACTCTAAACCCGTAGAATGTTTAAAATCCTAAAACATCGCTCAAGTAATCCCTTAATATGCTCAGGGCCGGTCTGAGAGGATTTTTCCACTCAAGCGGGATAGCGTTTGGCGCCCCAAGCAGTTTTTTTGGCTCCCCTCGCAAATAATTGTGTTTTTATATTTTTTTAACGACCTTAATAGGAATTTCGAGCCTTAAAATAATAAACTCTTACTTACACATTACGGACGTGGACTATTTCTTCATTTAAATTAAATATTGCGAAGACATTCCACTGTTATTTTATTTAGTTATTCAATGGGATACTGCCTTTTTCAAAATTATTACAGAATAGAAACAAGCGCACAAAGAACTACTGATTTGAAAATTTGAACTTATTGATTTGAATACATTTAAAACATTGAAAAAAGATATTTTTATTCTAACTAATAAACTTGTAGGAAAGTAGAGAGTAGATAGTGAGTTAAAAGATCAAAATACTTTTTTTAATAAATTAAAAATGAAACAAAGTAATACAATAGCTTATACATTTGTTAACATTTTTATTGTGTATATATTAAATATTGTTTCTATTCGTAAATAAAATTATACTGAAAATTTTCTAGCCTTTAAATTCGCAAAATCTTTCAAAATAGAATCTGTGTCAATTAACTGAATAAGGTCAAGAGAATACGCAAACTTACAAAAGTATTGGGAAAATTTTCAATAAAATTAGTTTTTGCAATATAAGATAATGAGCATGGTGGAGAAGATTCAGCGGGCAGAATGGGCGCTAACATCAAAAGTTCGTCGGATAGTTCTTTTCCGTCGGTGTCACATTCATCACCATCACTTAGGACAACCAGAACTAGTTTGGCACGATCCCACTTCTGCAGACCATGAATATCGCATAGAAAGCTAAAATTATCACTATGATTGTCCATTTCCTCAAATCTTTCTTTTAGTGAGTTGAAAGCTGTATCCAGAATTGCGTGCAAAAACTCACCTTAAAGTTGCGTAATACTACTTCAATAGGATCATCGTCAGATTCACAGGTAAATTGCTTGTTCACTCTGCTTTTCTTTTTCAAAATCTGAATGAGATCAAAGTTTGTCGGCAAGCTCTTTTGCATCCATTACCACGCTATTGAATCCCTCTTCAGACCTCATTTTCTTCAAAAAACTGCCAACACTTTCAACTTATTCCATGGCATTTTGTAAATTTACAGTAATCTTTTGGATAACTTTGCTAACCTTGTTGATTTTGAATAAAATTTCGCACCAGACCACTATGCAACAAAGAAATTTAAATTCTTTTAATTTTTGTGATACCAATGGCAGTGTTTCTTCCAAAAGCATCTATTTTATGATATTCACTGGCTTCATAAACAGCATCGTACACTTGATCAATATACATAGTATCGAAGAGGCTCCAATTCAATTATTCGGCTTTCCCATCAGGTTCGCTGAGAGGTTTTACAGTTACATTAGATGCATGCTTTTTCAAAATACCCCATCGATAGGTAGATGCAGAAAAAAATTTGAATATCTCTTTCATCGAGCTACAGAAATTGACAGCGACAGCGCTGCATCGTTCACGACAAGGTTTAATGAATGGCTTCTACATGGAACGAAAAAAGCTCGAGGGTTAATGTCTTTCATTCTTTTTTGAACTCCTATCTTTTTCCCTTTCATATTGGAATCATTATTATACCCTTGTCCTCGCATATTTTTCAATTGAATCTGCCGTCTTATCAACTCGTTCAAGAGAATGTCAATTGGACCTTCACCAGTAGTGTCTGTAACTGAAATAAAACCAAGGAAATGTTACCTAATAGGTATTTCTTCACCAGACTCTGCTTGAACAAAACGAACGACGATCGACACCTCTTCTGTACGACTGACATCTGGGGTACAGTCTAATATAACTGAAAAGTATGACGCTTTTTGAAGTTCATGTAAAATATAATCTTGAATGCGCGTTGATAACACAGTAACGAATTCATTTTGTATGTTTTTACTAAGATAAAAAACACTGGCTCCATGAGAACTTGCTCTTCGCAAGTGCACTTTCAAGGCAATATCAAATGTGGCAATGTGCTCTATTAATTTCTAGAAATTCCCGTTATTCTTTTTAAATAGTGTATCTGTTGTTCCTCGAAATGCCAATCCCTAAGTTACAAGGAATTGCGTTACACAAAGCAACCTTTTCAATACTTCATACCAGTGTTCACTATAAGCATGAATGAGTCTTTGGTTTCATCATCTACTCTTTTACCTAGTCGCAAACGCAGATGTAATTCTCGCCATGATCGGCATGCTTTTAAATGGCTTGGGGATTTCTCGTGTTGGGCTAGAGATCCGGACATATTTCGCCAGTCTGAAAATCCGGATGTGCCAGAAAGTGAGATACTTTCAGCACTAAAAAGTTTACAACAGGTACAAAAAATTGAATTTTTGAAACAGAATAAATCAGCCACTCTCTGCGGATTTGTTCTTCGTTAGATAATTTTCTTTTATAGTTTGCCGGAGTAAATCTTCTACCAGTCGTATCGAAATCAGCATCAGTTACTTGAAAAGGGTCGCTTTCTGTAATTGTTTTTCGCATGCCATCAGTAATTTTATCAGGCCATTTTCTGCAATCATCAGTTGACAGTTCAACAATAGGCGCGACAGGTGGTTCTTCCTACAATTACAATACAAAACATTAGTTTTAAAATATTAAATACAACTGATTCATATATGCATGCTTTGAAAATTACAGTACTTTTGTCAAAACAAGAGGATTGGAACAATCTAGATCATCATATGGTTCGGCGCATTCTGACATCCCAATCAAGTCACGTGTAGATGGCAGCGTGAAAAAAAATCCCATCGCCTAAGTTTGCTTCTGATTTTCTTCATTTTCTTGCGCTCTTCTTTTTCGATAAAACTATTTTCTATTTCTTTTTGTCAGACATATTAAATGTACCCCATGTAAATTGGTAAGTTAACGCATACATAGAACAAGAGCTCTCCACTACAATAACTGAAAGACTGCGTCGTTGTTTTTTTGTTTTGACAGTGATAAGTCAACGCCAGTAGATTTTGCTGGCAACACTGGTAGAGGGGCGCGGAACGTGCCTCCCGCCACGGCGCGCGAGCTGTAGAGGGGGCTCACTTATAGAATTAAGATTACTTTGTAACTTGTACACCGAGATTCTTTAGTATATGACCGGTTTCATTGCTTAGGCGACATCTCAGGAGCTTATGTGAGAAACCGGTTGTATACTAAATAAATCACATAAGATTTTACAACGTATTATTTATTAATGACTACGAATTTCCACCAATTTGAGCCTGTGACATTGGATAAATCAACAGATAGTTTATTCTTCGCCGCTCAGTGTTTGCTCTTTAGCGAAAAGCATATGTAGTATGTATCCCTGTTAGTGCCAATAAACATTATGGTAAAAATTTTGTTATTCACCTATTGTATATTTGCAAAAAAAGTACAGGGTATTTTTATTCTTTTGTCACGCTTTGGCGCCCCTCTCAGCTCGGCGCCCCAAGCGATCGCTTGTGTCGCTTGGACCTAGAACCGGCCCTGAATATGCTCTCGCCAGTTTAGGCGGTAGTCAAAGGCTAGGCCAAGGAAGCGCACTGATTCCACGTGCGCCAAGTTTTTACGGCCGAAGCGTAATGTCGGTGGGCTATGGATGCGTCGTAGCCGGTGAAAAGGATTGCACTTCGTTTTATCAGCCGAAAACCGAAATTCACTTCTTAGGGACCACTAATGTCACTTATTTAGACACAGCTGGACATGTCTTGCTGCGCTGGCTACTTTGGACGATATGCAGAAAATTGCAAGATCGTCTAAATACAGTGATCCTATCACCGGTGCCCTAATATTCTCCGCTATGTTATTTATTGCTAACGCAAAGAGCGTCACTCTTAATACGGAGCCTTGTGGCACTCCGTTTTACTGTTCGTATGATCTTGAAAGGGTATTACCTATTCTAACTTTTAAAACTTGACTCATCGGAAAGTTGGGGATAAAAATAGGCAGCTTGCCTTTGAAGAACCAGTCATGCAAAGTATTTAAAATCCTCCAACGCCAGACACGGTCGTATGCTTTCTCTAGGTCAAAAAAGACGGCCAGGACGTGCTGGCGGATGAGGAAGGCTTCCTGGATATATGTGTCCAACGTAGCAAGATGATCTGTGGTGGATGTACCGTGCCTAAATCTTCATTGGATATTCGTAAGACTCTTTTTTCCAGACACCAAAGGAGACGACGGTTCACCATTCTCTCCATGACTTTGCATAAACAACTAGTAAGAGAGATCGTCGGAAGTTTACAGGGTCTGCTCGGTCTTTACCGACTTTTAGGACAGGAATAACAATAGATTCTCTCCAGTTCTTGGGAAAGATACCCTGTGACCAAATTTGGTGGAGGGTCAGAAGCATTTCTTTTAATCCTGACACCGGAAAGTTTCGGAGAAAGGCATTATGAATGCCAACCGCTCCCGGGGCGGAGTCGCGAGTATCTGAGACGGCAGAATCTAGTTCCCATAAGGAGAAAGGCACGTTATATTCAACTTCATATCCTTCATTGAAGTTCAGTGGCTGCCTTTCACAGATTCTTCTCTTCCTCAAGAACGATTCGTCATATACGCTGTTGCTGCAAGTCCTATCGAGGGTTAGACTAAGAATGTCGCACAGCTCCGGTGGTGACGTCACCACTAGCCCATTAACCTACAAGTGAGGTAAACCATATGATTGCTGTGTTCCCGAAATGGATTTTACCTTCTTCCATACTTTCGCTATCGGTGTTCTGTTATTCACAGAGGAGACATAATTCATCCAGAAAGCTTTTTTTTACCTCTTTCACAACATGGTGAGCTTTAGCCGGAAAGATGCCAAATTAAATTCAGTTGGGTATTTTTGAAATATTCTCAATGCTCGCTTTCGCTTCATAATTGCGTCTGCACATTCTAAATTCCCCCAAGGGATTGACCGACGAGGGGTCCCCCCCATCCCCCCGGCCATGGTACGGTAGATTCCGTGGCCTCAATTATTGAGGTAGTAAGTGTCTCAATGTTTTCTTCGGCGTTTGTGTCGTCATTACGTACAAAATTAAAATCTGTTTTGAAATTGTACCAATTTGCCCTTTGGATAACCCACATTGACAGGTGAATTAAAACTATCTCTATTCATGTGTTCCTTATAAATAAGGAGAGGAAAGTGGTCACTCACACATATACCATGGTGAACGAAAATTTTAATTTGGTTATCAGACTGCTAGTGGAGATGCACAAATCAATAATGGAGAACTCCCCATTAAAACTGTTTAAGGGGGCACTGTTTAACTATACCTCCGCAAAAAACGGCTCTGCAGACCCTTGCGAGATCGAAGATAACGAGTTTAATATAAGTCGCAGAGCTGATCGGTTTTCACTGACCATTAGATTAAGAATCAATGTGAGCGGCTATTTGAACAATATTTTCATTAGCATTACTCATTAAAGAGCTTCAGGCACTGAAAATCGTAAAAATAGCCTGATTTCAGCTTTTTTTCCTTTGACATTGAAATTGTAATGGAAACGTGTTCAATTCTCCGCTGGGATTCATCCTTCTCTTCTACTATTATATCAAGGTAGGTAGGTAGGTTTATTGTTGTAGGGTACGTCGACGGCTAGGTCATTTTGCACCACTACTCTGTCTTCGTGATAAAAGTAATAAAGATTAGTCACATTCGCTTATGTCACTTATTTAAAAAAAATATATATATACATACATTATGCGATTAAAAAAAACAATGAGGCTTAAATTTTATTGAATAGTCCTGTCCCTTTCAGAAATAAAATAACTCGACTTAAAACATTAGGGTCGTCTCCAAGGACGGATTTTAGCTCTCCCCCCAAGTTTAGTTGCCATCGCAAGTCACGGTATTTGTCACACTCCGTCAGGATATGCCGAATGCTGAGAGGACAGTCGCAATCGTCACACTGAGGTGGTACTTTGTCTTCAGTAAAGAGAAAAGAGTGGGTCAAAGGGCGGTGCCCTATCCTCAAACGTGTGATGACGACTTCCTCTCTGCGGCTGTTCCTGACGGAAGAGGGCCACACTGACGTAACCGGCTTGATGTCACGAAGTTTGTTATTTCGTGCAGTGCGCCAAGACTCCTTCCACTGCCCAAGAACTACCTGTCTCAGGGAAGACTTGAGGTCCTCGTAAGGTACCAGCGTCGATTTAGACTCTGTCTCGTTCTGAGCCTCTTTGGCCAAAGCATCTGCCTTTTCATTTCAGGCTATTCCCACATGCCCCGGGACCCACAGGAACCAAATGCGTACTCCCTTTCTACTGAGAGACAGTAGGGATGAATGTATGTCCTGAATGATCGGATTCATGGGCGAAAAGCCGGAAATAGACTGTATGGAGCTCAAGGAATCAGTGCATATAACGAAGGAGCCATCGTCGTCACATAAGTTTTCAAGAGCCATCTTTATGGCAAATAATTCCGCTGTGTATACACTACACAGCGGATTTAATTTTGCTTTGACTGCTCCTTGGCTAGGCGAGAACGCTGCGCATGCACAGGCCGACTCTGACTTAGAGCCGTCAGTGTACACTGGCACATAATCTGAGTGATTCCCTAGGAACATTAAAAACTGACGTTGGTATTCCAAGAGTGTGGTGAAAGATTTTTTTTGGTTAAGCAAGGCCGTTTTAACCACCGGGGTGGGTATTAACCAGGGAGGGTGTAATGAGTAAGAGACAGGAAACACTTAAGGCACCCTGAAATCACACCCACGAATAAAATCATTAAAACGTACACAAACGGGCCTAGTGGCCTTTGTCCTACGGTTAAAAATGTCTAAAAAACGTGGTTTAAAAAGTATGTTAAAACATGGGTGTGCCGTCATGGATAAAACATTGGAAACATAATTGCACATGAGCGCGTTCCTCCGGTGGCATAGAGGAGGCTCCCCTGCATCAGAATAGATGCTAATGACCGGGCTTGTCCGAAATGCCCCCGTACAGAGTCGTAACCCCGCGTTGTGCACTGGGGCCAATGCTCGTAGGTATGACTCGCGAGCAGACGCATAAACAAAACAGCCGTAGTCTAATTTCGAGCGTACTAATGTGCGATATAATAAAAGCAATGTTTTGTGGTCTGCTCCCCAAGATGTGTGGCTTAAAAACTTTAATATATTTAGCGCTTTAATGCATTTTATCCTTAAAAGATTGATATGTTCTCGCCAATTGAGCCTGTAGTCGAGCGTCATGCCTAGAAAGCGGGCGATCTGAACAAAAGGGAGATTTCTTCCCCCGAGGTATAATGTAGGTTGCATTTGGACTCTTATTTTCCTGTGGAAATGGACGCATCTGGTCTTCTCATGGGAGAACCGAAAGCCGTTCCTTTGGGTCCACTGCTCCAATTTGTTTAATGTCAACTGAACCATTCTGGATGCAGTTACGTCCTTGGATGACCTGCAGAATATCGCCAGGTCATCCACAAATAGTGTTCCTATCACCGGCGTCTTGATACATTTCACGACGTCATTTATCGCAATGGCGAAAAGTGTCACGCTCAGGACGGAGCCCTGGGGAACTCCGTTGTCAAGATGGTAAAGGTCGGATAAAAACAGGCCTATTCTAATTCTAAAAACTCGATGCATTAAAAAATGTTGAATAAAAATCGGCAAATTTCCTCTAAAACCCCACTCGTGCAATGTCATTAATATCTTCCGCCGCCAGACCCGGTCGTAAGCCTTCTCCAAGTCGAAGAAGACCCCGATCACAAACTGGCGGAGGAGAAAGGCTTCTTGGATGAAATTGTCGATCCGCACCAAATGGTCCATTGTGGAACGGCCCCGTCTAAATCCACACTGGATGCTGGAGAGAAGGTTCCGGCGCTCTAACCACCAAACGAGCCGCCGGTTCACCATTCTCTCCATTAACTTGCACAGGCAGCTGGTCAGAGATATTGGCCGGTAAGAATTCGGGTCAGCTCTATCTTTCCCATGTTTGGGAATGGGGACAATGACAGACTCCCGCCAGGACGAAGGAAAGTTACCTTCTGCCCACAGCTGACACGTCTGCAGGACTTCCTGCAGCGCTGTCTCCGGAAGGTTGCGGAGAAAAGCATTGTGGACCCCGTCTGGTCCTGGAGAGGTGTCGTGGGAGTCATCGATGGCAGATTTCAGCTCCCACGGGGAAAAGGGGAGGTTGTAATCTGCCGTTGTCCTCGTCTCCTTGAAGCCGATAGGAATATTCCCGAGACGTTGCTTAAACGTTCGGAAGGTAGGATCAAGATTTTCATCGCTGCTCATCTTTGCGATTAACTGGCCGAATAACTCGCCGATGGCAGCTGGAGATGTAACCACTTTTCCTCTGGCTTTTAAGAAGGAGACGCCGAGCTGCTGATGATTTCCCGAAATGCTCTTCACCTTACGCCACACCTGTGCAAGTGGTGTGTCGATATTCACACTAGAAACAAAATTCATCCAAGAGGCCCTTTTTGCCTCCTTCACGACCTGACGGGCTTTAGCTCTTAAACGCCGAAAAGAGGACAGATTGTTTTCAGTGGGATATTTATTGAAGATTTGCAACGCCTTCTTGCGTTGCCGAATAGCTTTGGCACAGTCATCATTCCACCATGGCAAAGCAGCTCTCGACATGATGCGCCGAGACCGTGGTACGCTCATGTCGGCGGTGTTGATGATGCTTTTAGTCAATAATTATACATTAAAAACGCTATCGCGATTTCTATCGCACGTGTAATTAAAATTACTTTTAAAATAAGGCCAATCGGCTTTCCCGACCATCCAGTTGCCTGGTCGAATAAAATCAGAGTTAAAAAGCCGCTCCTTAGAAATTAAAAGGGGGAAGTGATCGCTCCCACAAAGATCTTCGTGTACAGACAAAGATATTTTATTTGTTAAACTGCTCGATAAAATACACAAATCAATGGCGGAAAAATCACCATTGAAAGAGTTAAAACGGGTCTTCTCCCAAGTATTCAATAAAACTAGGTTAAAATCTAAAATAAAACTTGATAAAATGCGTCCCCTGCGGTTGCACTGTCCCGCAGTGCTTCCCCATAGACGGTCGTGAGCGTTAAAATCCCCGAGTAAAATAAAAGGCCGAGGAAGCTGGTGGACAAGGGATTCTAGATTAAAACGGGTGACCGGTGCACCCTCCGGCAGATAAACGTTGCATAACGTAATCACCTCCGGAGCGTGCACCGTAACCGCCACCGCTTGAAACGGTGTATTCAGCTGTATGCGGGAGGTGTATAGGGCCTCCCGAATAGCAACTGACACTCCACCCTGGGCTCGTTGGCCGCTGGTGTCGTCATGTCTAAAAATGTTAAAATGTTTTAAAATCCCTTTGTCCGTGACTTTAAAATCGTTTCTTGAAGACAAACGCAACAAGGTTTAAAATCTCGTATTAAAATGGCCAGCTCCTCCTTGTGCCGATAAAAACCGTTGCAGTTCCACTGCAAAATAAAAGCCATAATAAATAAATAAATAAATATATATATAAATATAAATAGGGATTAAAACGGTAAAATCGAGCAGTTAAAACTTTGGGAGCATCAGCGCTTGATGCGGTTCTTCTTCCCCTTATTACCAAATTGGAGGATTTCGGTATCTGAAAGATACTCCTCCATTGGTTCTGGTTGGCTCTTACGAACCTTACCAGTTGGGCCGGGGGATTGAGAGTTACCACGCTTCGTTTGCGTGGCCCCGGCGGTGGTTTTGTTGGGGTTCTTCTTAGGAGAACCCAGTCCGGTGGTTTCCGTTTTTTTTGCCGGATCTGTGACCTTAGCCGGCGTGGCAGATTTTTGAGCAGAAGCTTTGATTTTTTGGCTCACTATTTCTTCCGTCTGTGTCGAGATTCGACCTTTGCTATTCGAGGGGAGGCGACATGGGCGTAAGATTTCGAAAAAGTAGGAGCAACTTGTGCTCTGTACTTTTTCCGAGCCTCGAAATACGGGATTTTCTCAACCGTCTTGATCTCCATTACTTTTCGCTCTTCGATCATCTTTGGGCAATTACGAGAGTACACGGGATGTGCACCCTCGCATTGACACAAAGTGGGTCACCTGTGCACTCCGCACCCTCATGCTTCTCCAGGCCGCAACGGGGGCAGGTGGCCTTGCCCTCGCACCGTGTGGCCATATGGCCGAATCGCTGGCACTGGTAGCATCGCATGGGTTCAGGTATGAATGGCCGCACTGGGACCGATTCATAACCAACAAACACCTTGTCGGGGAGCTGGTCACGCGCGAACGTGAGTACAACTGACGTCGTATTTACCCTTTCTCCGTTGCGCTTTGTAGTGAGTCGACGAGCATCGGTGACCCCCTGAGAGGCCATCTCCAGCTTGATCTCGTCGATCTCCACGTACAAAAGGTCGTAATGACTTATCACTCCCCGACAGGTGTTCAAGGTTCGGTGCACCTCGACCTTAACGGGGATTTCGCCAAGCTTTGTCAATGTCAATAGCTTCTCGCTTTGAGCCCTCGTTGCCGTTTCGATGAGCAGTGTGCCATCGCGAAGTTTCTTTGCCGATTTAAGTTCCCCAGGAACAGAACCAGACAATACTTTACGTATGAGGAAGGGTCCTCTTCCTTCTGACACCTCATCACTAAGTAGCGCTGACTAGCGCCGGAAACATTATCTCCCCCGCCCGATTCCGGACGGGATCTTTTAGGTGGTGGAAGTGATTCATCCGCCATGCCTAAACTGCATTCATCCCCCGGGCTCCCCACCCACCATGGAGCCACACATTCGGGACGCCGCACCGCAAACCGGTGCGGTCGCCAGGGCTACCCGAGGGGATATAGCACCCTAGAGGTGGTTGTCTGTTTCAGGTTGGGTCTTCGATGCACGGGCCCACCAAACCAGTACATCTCCGACCGCCCTACGCAGACCCCCACCTCCCTGGCACTCGCCACCGTTAAGCATAACGCCACGGAAGCCGATTGACCGGGAGTGGCTAGCTCCCGGCCGCCCGTTTACAGCGAATCCGGGGCCAAAGAGGGGTATTGGCCCCCAGTCCATACCGGGCATCCGACACCCGGCTGGGAACCATGGACCTCACCCTCCAGGATCCCCTTCTCCTCTTTACGGGTCTCCGCACACGGCAAACATGCGGGTGGATCGCAGGCCAGGTGGTATGGCCGCACACAGACAGTTGACCCACAAGACTGTCCGGGCTCAACCCTTGCTTGCACGGGGTTTGTTTTCGGGGTTTTCTCCCCGCCCTTTTAGTCGCCTCTTACGACAAGCAGGGATACTGCGGGAGTATTCTCAATCCCCCTACCCGCAGGGGGCACTCGGCTTATGACATTAGGGTCGTCTCCTAGGACGGATTTTAGGTCTCCCCCTAAGTTAAGCCGCCTTCGCGCGTCACGGTATTTGTCACACTCCGTCAGGATATGCCGAGTGGTGAGAGGACAGTCGCAGTCATCACACTGAGGTGGTTGTTTCTCTTCCGTGAAGAGAAATGAGTGGGTCAGAGGGCAATGCCCTATCCTCAAACGTGTGATGACGACTTCCTCTCTTCGGCTATTCCTGACGGAAGAGGGCCACACTGACGTAACCGGCTTGATGTCGCGGAGTTTATTAATATGTGTAGTGCGCCAATATTCCTTCCACTGCCCTAGGACTACCTGTCTCAGGCAAGATTGTAGGTCCTCGTAAGGTACCAGCGTGGACTTACACTCCGTCTCGTTCAGAGCCTCTTTGGCCAAAGCGTCTGCCTTTTCATTTCCGGCTATTCCCACATGCCCCGGGACCCAAAGGAACCAAACAAGTACTCCCTTTCTGCCGAGAGACAGCAGGGACGAATGTATATCCTGAATGATCGGGTGCATGGACGAAAAACCGGAAATTGATTGTAAGGAACTCAGGGAGTCGGTGCATATAACAAAGGAGCCACCTCCGTCACATAGAGTTTCGAGTGCCATCTTCATGGCGAATAGTTCCGCTGTGTACACACTACACAGCGGATTTTATTTCGCTTTGACGGCTCCTTGGGTACTCGAGAACGCTGCGCAGGCACAGGTTAACTCCGATTTTGAACCGTCAGTGTACACAGGAACAAATTCGGAGTGATTACTCAGAAACATTAAAAACTGACGTTGGTATTCCAAGGAAGTCGTAAAGGATTTTGGTAGTTTGCTTAGGACTGTATTAACCACAGGAGTGGGTGTTAACCATGGAGGGTGGGTTGCGTAAGATACAGGGTACACTTTAGGTATTCTGAAATCACACTCACGAATAAAATCATTAAAACGTACACAAACGGGCTTAGTGGCCTTCGTCCGTCGGTTAAAAATGTCTAAAAAACGTGGTTTAAAGAGTATGTTAAAACATGGGTGTGTCGTCATGGATAAAACTTTGGAGGCGTAAGTGCACATAAGCGCGTTTCTGCGGTGGCATAGAGGAGGCTCCCCTGCATCAGAATAGATGCTTATTACAGGGCTTGTCCGAAATGTCCCCGTTTAGAGTCGCAACCCCGCGTTGTGCACGGGGGACAATGCTCGCAGGTATGACTCGCGGGCGGACGCATAAACAAAACAACCGTAGTCTAGTTTAGAACGAACCAATGTGCGATACAATAAGAGCAATGTTGTGCGGTCTGCTCCCCACAATGTGTGGCTTAAAAACTTTAACACGTTTAACGAATTCAGACATTTTGTCTTTAAAAGTTGAATGTGCTCTCGCCAATTGAGCCTGTAGTCGAGTGTCATACCGAGAAAGCGGGACGACTGGACGAAAGGAAGAATTCTTCCTCCAAGGGATAATGTGGGCTGCATTTGGATTCCTATTATCCTGTGGAAATGGACGCACCTGGTCTTCTCGAAGGAGAACCGTAATCCGTTCCTTTGGGTCCATTGGTCCAATTTGTTCAATGTTAGTTGGACCATTCAAGATGCAGTTACCACCTTGGATGACCTGCAGAAAATTGCCAGGTCATCCACGAACAGTGTGCCTATCACCGGCGCCTTAATACAATTTACGACGTCATTTATCGCAATGGCGAAAAGCGTCACGCTCAAGACGGAGCCCTGGGGAACTCCGTTGTCAAGACGGTAAAAGTTGGATAAAAACTGGCCTATTCTAATTTTAAAAACTCGGTGCATTAAAAAATTTGAATAAAAATCGGCAAATTGCCTCTAAAGCCCCACTCGTGCAAAGTCATTAATACCTTCCGCCGCCACACCCGGTCGTAGGCCTTCTCCAAATCGAAGAAGACCCCGATCACATGCTGGCGGAGGAGAAAGCCTTCTTGGATGAAATTGTCGATCCTCACCAAATGGTCCATTGTGGAACGGCCCCGTCTGAATCCACATTGGATACTGGAGAGAAGGTTCCGGCGCTCTAACCACCAAACGAGACGCCGGTTCACCATTCTCTCCATTAACTTGCACAGGCAGCTGGTGAGAGATATTGGCCGGTAAGAATTCGGGTCAGCTTTATCTTTCCCATGTGTGGGAATTGGGACAATGACAGACTCCCGCCAGGACGAAGGAAAGTTGCCTTCTGCCCACAGCTGATTATACGTCTGCAGGACTTCTTGCAGCGCTGTCTCCGGGAGGTTGCGGAGAAAAGCATTGTGGACCCCGTCTGGTCCTGGAGAGGTGTCGTGGGAGTCATCGATGGCAGATTTCAACTCCCACAAGGAAAAGGGGAGGTTGTAATCTGCCGTTGTCCGCGTCTCCTGGAAGCCGATAGGAATGTTCTGGAGACGTTGCTTAATCGTTCGGAAGGCAGGATCCAGATTTTCATCGCTGCTCGTATTTGAGATTAACTGGCCGAATATCTCGCCGATGGCAGCTGGAGATTTAACCACATTTCCTCTGACTTTTAAGAAGGAGACACCGAGCTGCTAATGATTTCCCGAAATGCTATTCACCTTGCGCCAAACCTGTGCAAGTGGTGTGCTGATATTGACACCAGAGACAAAATTCATCCAAGAGGCCCTCTTTGCCTCCTTCACGACCTGACGGGCTTTAGCTCTCAGACGCCGGAAAGAGGACAGATTGTTTTGAGTGGGGTATTTATTGAAGATGTGCAACGCCTTCTTGCGTTGCCGAATGGCTTTGGCACAGTCATCATTCCACCATGGCACGGGAGCTCTCGACATGATGCGCCGAGACCGTGGTACGCTCTTATCGGCGGCGTTGATGATGCTGTTAGTCAATAATTTTACATTAAAAGCGCTGTCGCGATTTATATCGCACGTATATTTAAAATTACTTTTAAAACAAGGCCAGTCGGCTTTTCGGACAATCCAGTTGCCTGGTCGGATAAAATCAGAGTTAAAAAATCGCTCCTTAAAAATTAAAAGGGGAAAGTGGTCGCTCCCACAAAGATCTTCGTGCACAGACAAAGATATTTTATTTGTTAAACTGCTCGATAAAATGCATAAATCAATGGCGGAAAAATCTCCATTGGAAGAGTTAAACCGGGTCTTCTCCCCCGTTGTTCAATAGAACTAGGTTAAAATCTAAAATAAAACTTGATAAAATGCGTCCCCTGCGGTTGCACTGTCCCGCAGTGCTTCCCCATAGACAATCATGAGCGTTAAAATCTCCGAGTAAAATAAAAGGCCGATGCAGCTGGTGCACAAGGGATTCTAGATTAAAACGGGTGACTGGTGCACCCTCCGGCAGATAAACGTTACATAACGTAATCGCCTCCGGAGCGTGCACCGTAACCGCCACCGCTTGAAACGGTGTATTTAGCTGTATTCGGGAGGTGTAAAGGGCCTCCCGAATAGCAACTGCCACTCCACCCTGGGCTCGTTGGCCGCTGGTGTCGTCATGTCTAAAAAACGTTAAAATCTTTTAAAATCCCACTGTCCGTGTCTTTAAAATGCGTTTCTTGAAGACAAACGTAAAAAGGGTTAAAATCTCGAATTAAAATGGCCAGCTCCTCCTTGTGCCGATAAAAACCGTTGCAGTTCCACTGCAAAATAAAAGCCATAATAAAAAAATAAATAAATATATATATATATATATATATATAGGGATTAAAACGGTAAAATCTAAGAGATAAAACTTTGGGAGCATCAACGCTTGATGCGGTTCCTCTTCCCCTTACTGCCAAATTGGAGGATTTCAGTGTCTGATAGACACTCCTCCATTGGCTCTGGTTGGCTCTTTCGAACCTTACCAGATGGACCGGGGGATTGTGAGTTACCACGCTTTGTCTGCGTGGCCCCGGCGGTAGTTTTTTTGGGGTTCTTCTTAGGAGAACCCGGACCGGTGGTTGCTGTATTGTTTGCCGGATTTGTGGCCTTAGCCGGCACGGCCGATTTCTGCACAGAGGATTTTGTTTTCGGGCTCTCATTATACTCCGTCTGAGTCGAGATGGTGACCTTGGCAATTCGAGGGGAAACGACATGGGCGTACGACTTGGAGAAAGTAGGAGCAACTTGTGCTCTATACTTTTTCCGAGCCTCGAAATAGGGGATTTTGTCAACCGTCTTGATTTCCATCACTTTTCGCTCCTCGATCATCTTTGGACAATTACGAGAGTACACGGGATGTGCACCCTCGCAATTGACGCAAAGTGGGTCTCCTATGCACTCCGCACCCTCATGCTTCTCCAGGCCGCAGCGGGGACAGGTGGCCTTGCCCTCGCACCGTGTGGCCATATGGCCGAACCGCTGGCACTGGTAGCATCGCATGGGTGCCGGTATGAATGGCCGCACTGGGACCGATTCATAACCGACAAACACCTTGTCGGGGAGTTGGTCACGCGCGAACGTGAGTACAACAGACGTTGTGTTTACTCTTTCTCCGTTGCGCTTTGTAGTGAGTCGACGAGCATCGGTGACCCCCTGAGAGGCCATCTCCCGCTTGATCTCGTCGATCTGCACGTACAACAGGTCATAGTGACTAATCACTCCCCGACAGGTGTTCAAGGTGCGGTGCACCTCGACCTTGACGGGAATTTCGCCAAGCTTTTCCATTTTCAGTAGCTTGTCGCTTTGACCCCTCGTTGCCGTTTCGATGAGCAGTGTGCCATCGCGAAGTTTCTTGGCAGATTTTAGTTCCCCAGGAACAGAACCAGACAGAACTTTGCGAATAAGGAAGGGAGACACCTTTTTCAGGCTCTTCCCTTCCTTCTGACACCTCATCACTAGATAGCACTGACTGGCGCCAGGAACATTAACTCCCCCGTCCATTTCCGGACGGGATCTCTTAGGTGGTGGAAGGGATTCATCCGCCATGCCTAAACTGCATTCATCCCCTGGGCTCCCCACCCACCATGGAGCCACACATTTGGGACGCCGCACCGCCAACCGATGCGGTCGCCAGGGCTACCCGAGGGGATATAGCACCCTAGAGGTGGTTGTCTGTTTCGGGTTGGGTCTTTAATGCACGGGGCCACCAAACCCGTACATCTCCGACCGCCCTACGCAGACCCCCACCTCCCTGGCACTCGCCACCGAACGTATCGGAAGCCGATTGACCGGGAGTGGCTAGCTCCCGGCCGGCCGTTTACAGCGGATCCGGGGCCGAAGAGGGGTATAGGCCCGTAGTCCATACCGAGCATCCGACACCCGGCTGGGAACCAAGGACTTCACCCTCCAGGATCCCCTTCTCCTCCTTACGGGTCTCCGCACACGGCAAACATGCGGGTGGATCGCAGGTAGGTGGTATGGCCGCACACAGACAGTTGACCCACGAGACTGTCCGGGCTCAACCCTTGTTGGCTCTGGGTTTGTTATCGGGGTTGTCTCCCCGCCCTTTTAGTCGCCTCTTACGACAAGCAGGGATACATTGGGAGTATTCTCAATCCCCCTACCCGCAGGGGGGGACACCCGTTGAAGCGTCTCCCATTATTTCTCGCACTCATAATTATAAACCGCATACAAGCGGGAAAACGTTTAGCCCCCAGCTCGCGTCCGGGCGGGATCTCATGGTTTGGAAGGTGTAAGATAGGATTCCACCATACCAAATATTTCTTCATCCCCGGGGATGAGGAACTATTTGGTATGACAGCAACTCTCCCGGGGGTCGGCCTTGCGACACCAGCTGTGGGTCGGTGACCTCGGAGAGACAATAATCCTGTATTGTACGCACGCTGTCTCTGTTAAAAATGTACGTATTTGTCAGTAGGCGCGGTCAAGATGGTAAAAGAGAAACGTTCGTGGTGCACGCGAAGAAAGCAGTCTTTCAGTACTTCCTAAACCTTTACTCCACGTGATAAAATGAGTAATTTATTTTTGCGATTTCTTCCTAATGTAATAGATGAAGGCTCTTGTCAATGTTTGTATCTCGAAAATCTTCTTAGCGGAGTGAATGCTGCCTCAATCCATTCCACACACTTGCCTGTTACAGGCGGGTTGGACCAGACTCACCGCGCGATCGAAAAACTTATGTGAAATTGGGCGTCGCAAACGGTAGCAGCTAACTCATGGGATTCGCATCTTGGAAGCTTTGTGGAGATCCCCCATTTAAGTTACTCCATGATACGATACAATTTACTTTTTCTCTACATATATAAAAAAAATTGACCAAAAATGATGGTCAGCCACTTTGTTTAATATCTTCTGTATATAATAACAAAAATGTAATTAGGTTACATTAGTAAAAAAAACTTTTTCATCTAATTACATCACCATTTAATCCAATTATTTGCCCATACAAGTTCAGCAAGGGCTTCATTTTGAAGATTTTGAGAAAAAATTGAGTGTAGACCATTTTGGCGAAATTTGTGAATTTTTACCTCATGTAAATTGTGAATTGTTGAGTACTAAGGCCAATGCCTTGCATTATCGGATATATAGGTCTTTTGAGAATATTTATGCAAAGTTTAAGCTGCCTAGCTTGAAAAAAATTACTTTTTGAATTTTCCCCGATATTTTCGATTTCAGCCCTCTGTGTGGCCGAGTGTGTGGCTCCATGGTGGGTGGGGGGCCCGGGGGACGAATTTCTCATTGGTATGGCAGAAACTAATCTTCCACCTCAGAAAAGATTCCGACCAGACACGGGCGGGGGAGAAAAAGATTTCGTCGTGAGTAAGCGATTCCTTGACACTAGAGTGCTCGCGCTATGATATACTCCTAGAGTACTAGCGTGGGGCACATGTGCCACCCAGTACAATATTAAGTTTTGGAACAAAATTTAGCTATAGCATAGAAAACAAGTAATAGCATAGAAAACAAGTAATAGCATGACGAATAAACCTTATTTTTTTATCAAACTCGAGCAGAATTGAATATTTTTTTTTAATTTACAAAAAATATTGTAACATCATTTACAAGCCATGTCTTGCCCATTGGGAATCTTATGCATGGGATTCAAGGGGCCGCCATCTTCAATTTTGTCCATAAATTTTATACAGAGACATAGGAAAATATGGCGCCTGGGTTTACAATGGATGAATATGGTAATGACCGCGGTGTTCAGGACATTCGCGAATTGCCACACTCAACAAATAAATTGTAACTAATTTTATTGTTTAGAAACGAAAGAAACGCAAGTGAGTTATTTTTCCGCCAAACGTAAACAATGGAAGAGTTCGCTATATAACGGGGAGAAGAGAGCGACTCGGGGACTTCTAGGCCAACAATCTGCCCGTAGGAGTTGGATCCACGTCGGGTGGTATTCAACAAAGATATTCGAAAGCCATCCAGGTCTACAATCTGCCCGTGGGGAGCTGAATCCACGTCGGGGAATTATCTGACGGGATTGCGGAATTGCAACCGAATACGGACGTTGTGCTGGTCTTCAACCACCTAGGCGGAGAAATCGGGGTTGCAGACGGAGGCAGCGATCGCTAGTTGAAGGATACAGCCGGGAACTCCCCAGAGCGCACTCGAGGAATTAAGTGGTCCACTCCTCACTAAACATTGTACTTAATTTTAAGAGGGTACTTGATTGTATTTGAGTGTCAAGTGAACAGTGAAGTGGCTCTAGAATACATGTGTAGTGTTATATGCCTGTCTGTTTAAAGTGAGAGACTGAAGAAGGAAGAAAGTGATTGTGTAGTTGTATAATATTAGAAGTGTATTGTTTTTGTGTTGTGATTTTGATTTATTGTTAAACACAGCAGAACGGAGGCGATGTAAACAATAAAAATTATTACAATATGAACAAAATGTAAAGTTAAAAAAAATCGAGACATTTTGGATTCATTGGGATTGATCGAATTTTAATTCTTACAAACAGAATTTTAGCAATTAAATCATGTTATTGTGAAGTATATGAATATATTGTAACCATTAAATCACATTACCATCACAATTGGGACACACGATGACTTGGTGACCTGAACAAACGCCTATTGATCTTGCGACATTGTTTCCGGGCACTCCGGTTCGGGCTCGACTGCAAAAGTCACATCGTCCTTTACCACTACGCATCGGCAAACTTTCTGCTTGTGGATATTATGATAGCCCCAAGAGAAGACTAGCTTTTAACTTTATTGCCCTAGGTACTTTTTTCTTTTTAAATAAGTTGAGTACAAAGAGGTTTCCCAAGTTCAAACCCAACCTCCTGCAAATATTTTCGACGAATACATTTTATTTCTGGATTTTTTCAATTTGTATATAATGAGACCATTAATAACAGCCATATTCAGAAATTATAAAACAATTTAAGAGGTCATCGACGGCTGTTGCGCGTCACATCGTATTGACGAAACCGTATTGAACACATCGACGCCATAGTTGGTGTGATTGTAATACGTAATTACCTCGAATTCTAGGATTCTCCACTTTCAGCGCCAATTTAATCATCCTTGTGCATGTTAAACAGCAATAAAACGACATTGTTTCTCTTCGGGACATAGCGGACTACAGCAGTTTTATATTGGAACCCAAATATGGAGTCATTTTTTCCTCTGCCCTGACTGGTCATGTATTTCTGAAGTATCACTGGTTTGTTGCTTTTTAGTGTTACAACTACTGTGATTCGTTTTTGCAGTAATTTTTTGCTTATAGGCACACTGGTGAACCAATTATCCATAGTCACATTACACCCCAGGGCGTATAAGGACTCCTACTTGATTAGATATTCGAAATGGACCTTAAAGCTGCACACCTGCATACGCTTCAAAATTGCACACATAAGGATATTTGACATCTAGGGCCATCATTATTTTATGCCAATTTTACTGGGTTTCTTTGGCGTATAAATTTTAAAGCCAAAGCGACCCTGAAAAAAGCAATGGCATTCGCTTGGCATATAGTATAATTTCGAAGCATGATCTCAATAAATTGACGAGTACGTGCTACTATGGTTTCTTGTCGTGCTGTCGTATCCCTAACGTCATCAAAGCGCAAACTGTGTAACAGGAAGCGGAAATTGTTCTGTGTCATTGTGCTGTAAACCATTTCAATTCCTAGGCCTTGCGAATCGTGCCAGCGTCTTTGAGGTTTCTGTGTCCAGCTCTACAAACTCTAATTACTAACAAGCCCACTAACGCTTTCATTTCCACCTAATCCACTGGCGTGGATCCTTTTCTCTCTTGTATCTTTGTTTGATCGAATAAATATAAATATTCGTGTATGCGGCAAGAATGATCAAAACTTCAGTGTCAAAAACAGCAAAAAAAATTGTAGACTAGTTTTCGCATCTCAAGCAATACTGAATGATTTTATCAGTGTTTTGGCCTAAATAAAAAATTTCATGCTTAAAGCAATACATACCGCGCTCAATCGTCCCCAAACTAATTTATGTATAATCTTCATGAAAGCGTATATTAGCATAGCTATAACGATACTTACATTTCATTTACGATGACCAAATTGAAAATGGTAACAATGCTATCGAAAAACTAATGTATAATTCGGCGTCGCAAACGGTCACAGCATAAGTCTACGGATTCGCACTGTGGAAGCTTTGTGGAGTCGCCCCATATAAGTTATTCCGTGATGCTAGGCGATGCAATTTTACTTTTTGCAATTTTACGGCAATGCATACTTTTTCTCTACATATATTAAAAAATGACCAAAAATGATGGTCAGCATTTTGCTAAATATCTTCGGTAAATAATATAAAAAATGTAATTAGACTACATTAATAAAAAACTTTTTAATCTGATTACATCCCCTTTTATTCCAATTATTTGCCCATATAGGTTCTGCAAGGGCTTGATTTTGAAGATTTTGAGAAAAAATTGAGTGTAGACCATTTTTGCAAAATTTGTGAACTTTTGACCTCATGCAAATTGTGAATTGTTGAGTATTAAGGCAAATGCCTTGCATTATCGGATATGTAGGTCTTTTGAGAATATTTAAGCAAAGTTTCAGCTTCCTGACTTTAAAAATATTACTTTTGATATTTTGCCAGGTTATTTTCGATATCTGCCCGCTGTGCGCCGCACCAACACTCGGTGAGGTCGCCAGGGCTACCTGGGGGATATAGCACCCTAAGGATGGTAGTCTTTTCGGGTTGGGTCTTCCATGCTCGGGCACAACAAACCCGTAATCTCCACCGCCCTACGCAGACCCCCTCCTCCCTGGCACTCGCCACGGAAGCCGATTGACCGGGAGTGGCTAGCTCCCAGCCACCCGTTAACACAGAATCCGGAGCCAAAGAGGGGTATTAGCCCGTAATCCATACCGGGCATCCGAAACCTAGCCTGGAACCACGGACATCACCCTCCCGGATCCCCTTACCCTTACGGGTCTACGCACACGCCAAACATGATAGTGGAACGCAGGGCAGGTGGTATGGCCGCAAACACAGTTGACCCACAAGACTGTCCGGGCTCAACCCTTGCTGGCTCGGAGATTGTTTGCGAGTTTTCTCCCCGCCCTTTTAGTCGCCTGTTACGACAAGTAGGGATACTGCGGAGGTATTCTCAAATCCCCCTACCCGCAGGTTGTAGGTTTGTGAAAGACCATACAGTATTGTGAATTTGTCAGTATTTAGTTGTGTCTATACTACTCACTACTTAATTATTTCTAATAGCTGAATTTTCATACAGAAGAACATCATTCGCCCTAGAGTGGAGTCAAATTTCGATCCTTGATATATCTTCGTTGTAAGTCATCGGCAGGCAACTACACAACGTTTGGGTTTTCCCTCTTTATTTCATGAACTCTATATTAAAAAGAACGTTGAGAGAAATGACTCTGTAGCAAGTGCCCAGAGTTATAAAGCCGAAGCCATTTAAAATTTATGTACCTAGAGAGCAGCAGATGAGCACCTAATTTTTAGACTTAATCGATTTCATACATGCGTCGTGAAGTGATATTTTTACTAGGCAGTATTCGTAAAAACAAAGACAAGCCTCACTAGCACTTTGTGAGAGTGCTTATTGATCATTCATTTTTATTGACTTTTCCAATGACAGCTAACGTTCACACGGCCCGTCAATAAAATTTCGTATTAATATTTAAGTTTAAGCGGTGCCATCCACGATGAGGTTGAAAACTAATGATTTTGTGCTCGTGAGAATTTTCGAACGGTGAAATTTTAACCGAGTGCCCTAGTTCAGCAGCGACGGGTCTAATTCGTACACAAAAACCCAAGGTACTCGTTGTCACATTCAAATTTTGACAAAGTTAAGTGTTTTAAAAGACGCACAAATGAAAGTGAAAGAAGAGACTTACTTCAATTTCTATCCATTATATTATGTCTCGCTCTTCCTGGGAGTCCTACCTCTCTCACAGCAAAAAGTTGGAAACGGAAATATTCCACACTTTCAGCGATGTAGGCCTCTATGCTTACACGGCGTATTCCTTCTGCTCTTCTCCATAGTTTCCATGGCACAACATGTACCGAAATGGAGAAAAATGGTGTTTTTTCATAATTCTGACCTCGCTAGGCTATCTCTGGAGAATTTTTTTTCCGTCCTTACCCTAGCTTTAGCCGTGGGTCGTTTTTCCGCGTTGCTTTATTTCGATTTAAAATCAAGTAGTTCACTAACGTCCGTATTAGATTTAATAAGAAGTCCTCTTTTACCTTCTACTTCCGCGAGAAAAGAAAAAAAATGTCCTACTAGCAAGAGAATGCCCATAATCCAGGCAATGTTCATTTTAACATACATACCAATTTGCTTCTGGTATGATTCGAGCACTTTCGAGTTTGATCAACTGGGATACTTCCAGTATATCAGCATTTATTTTATGTTTATGCAAGGTATTTGCGTCGAACACCAGTTTTTGTTTCTCGCAGCAAGTTTCAGAGAGAGGTATAATGTTATCGGCAATAGTTTGAATAAGTTTTCAAAATATAGTTCAACAAGTCGTGAAAAGAAAAGGAATCGCATATCACCTAGTTTCACTGCTGGTTGTCATCCGCGATTGTACAGGAGCGAAACTGAAGAGTTTTTGTCGGTGAAAGACATAGGACAATTGAGGAGAGACTATTCTGCACTCGCATGTGAATACCGTCGTATGAATCACGCTTATTCTGGACCGGTGCTTATTGAAACGCACTCTAAATTTGTTGAGTTACTATTTAGTTCGTATTGCTTGATTATTGGGATTTATAACCATGAAGACGTCAGGGAGCATTGCGTTCACATCACTTCAGCTTTCTTCGGGATGTTTCTACTTTCTTGGATGCCGTGGATCACATTGCATAAGGTGAGTGCCACAACCTCATGTAATATTAAAAAAGGATCGAGCAGGAATTATTGTAATTGTAACAAACGCCAGTCCATATTTTGAGAACATCCTAGCCCACTCCGTCGAAGGCACGAGCTATACAAGAACTTGTATGCAGACAAGGCATTACGCCCTGATAGCACCCGTACCTCCTCAAGAAAGAGAAGATTCAGCCTTTCTATTCACACCACGACTCCCCTGAGCAGGAGGCATACAATTGAAGCGAACGGATTTTGCGGCTCAAGAGATAGTGAACATTACGGACCACACCTACCACCACCTTTGCGTTTGGGGAACGCGTGGCAAACCTACGTCCAAGACCAGGTTCTTGGCCGTTTTAGTCTACCAGTTGAATTGGCGAGAGCATGTAGGATGTTTAAAGGACAGATGCATGAAGACTTCAAATATCTTAAGGTTTTTATCAAATACCACGAGGAGAGGCGAACGCACAATCCTATCGTTACTGTGCCGCGCCGTAGTACGGTAAAGATTGGACTATGGTTCCATAGTATACTTCTCTGCCGGGGAGTCATATTTACGACGTTCTCAACGGTGAATAATCTTGGCTACGGATGGCAATTGATGCCTTCCGTACGTCTCCAGTATTATCTATGCAGATTCAAACGAGTTTTTCATGAATGTCAGGACAAAATGAGTGCACTGCAGGCCATTTCCTGCTATTTCCCAAGGCACCCAATTGTCCAGGATATTCAAAGTAAACTAATGTCCCTCGAGATAAAGACAATTCATATCGATTTTTTATGGGTTCCTAGACATGTCGGGATAGCAGGGAATGGGACAGCGGACTCCGCCACTAAAGAGGCGTTGCGAGAGTCCAACACTACCTTTGCACAAGTACCTGTGGATGATCTGAGGGCTGTTTTGAGGAACGTAAACCTTCAGCAGTGGAGGGAAACGTGGAATCACGAAATCACAAACAAGTTTCTTAAAATTAAGTCCGACACAGCAATGTGGCCCACATCAGTTGGGAGGACTCAGAGGAAGGAAGTTGTCATCACACGTGCATAGATAGCGCACAGTGCCCTGACCCACTACTACCTCTTTACGGAGGAGAAGATCCAACTCCGTTGCGATCGGTGCGACTCCTGACGGAGTTTGATGTGTATCGTGCTGCGCGAGAAAGATTTAACGTTGTGGGCAATCTAAGACAAATCCTAGGCAATGACCCCAACATGATCGATCGTGTACTTCCCTTTTAGAAGGAGACTTCTATTTTAAAAAAGGCTTTTGGTACTTTTGGTATAATTAGCATGTTTACTTTCTTACTATATAAAGAACATTCTACGTAATAGTTTATAAAATATTTAGACAAGGTGTAAAATGACATTAGCCATCGACGCACCTTTAAAAAAACGAACCATGTTTAGAATAACACTTGATCCTTTCTGTCGGCAATTGCAAAGTAAGAGAAAGAAAAGGTGGAACTGGCGGTGCAGCCTAAAGTACCCATATACCTCAAGTTTCTAGGGCGAAGAGCTGCACACTTCAAACGAGGAAAAAAATGACCGTAAAGACACTCATTTGTACGATACATTCCTCTCCCCCATAAAATAAGAATGGAACGGGAATCATATCTTTTTTAAAAGATAAAGGACCTTTAGAAGAGGCCACATAATGCTTTTGAACGCAATCCGATCACTGTAAGTCATAATGAGAAAATTCCGAGAAATGTCATGTTTTTTTACGATTTTTCGATAATTTGAACGCGATTAGCGACTCTTCCTCCACCTAAATGAAGGGGAGAAGGGAATTATATTTTATGACAAAGGACCTTTAGAAGAGGACAACTACCATTTTGAACGCAATCCAACCACTGAAACTCATTTTTTTTAATCCCGATAAAAGTAATATTTTTTACGACTTTTCGAATCTTCGAGAGAGATATGCGACCGGAATAGATGGTCCGATTCGAAAAATCTTTCTTTCCTTGTGATCAGCGTGACAAGTAGCAACTTTTCCGCGCTATTACGATTCGATTCGGACACTTTCGTGTTTTTCGGCCAACCCTAATGTGCATGTATACACAATAATGTGAGGGGTAAATCATTAGTATTTTTACAACTGCCGACGTAGTTTCTTTCTTAATAGATTGATAGATAGATTGATAGATAGAATAGATTGATTCTGGCGAGATTGAGGCTAAACTTACTTCGATCCATCCAGGTTATTGCTGTTCGAGGAGACTCGAGAACGGGAGAAGAGAATCCTGGAGAGCGAAAACCATTCCAAAAAGTGGAGATGTCGGCATGTGTTGCATCAAACACCGAGGTCATTAAACACAAACCCAATAACTAAACAAGAAAATTAGTTTTCCATAAAGAGTACACGTTGAAAACGATATGTAAAAGCGAAGCACGCGCGCTGAAATATAGCATTAACTTATTTATAAATCAATTTTTTCCAAAAACGGTAGCATTATGCCTATAATTTCCTACCTCGCTTAGGAATCCCTTTTCCTTAGAAAAGGGACGGTTTTCTCCGCATAGATCACATTTAATGCATTTCTTTACAATAATATGATGGTCGAACTCGCCGCAACGAGACGTATTCAAACATGTTGAGAAGAGGCAGGGATGCGTCAAAACACAATGTCAATCTTAAAGAGTTAAAAGACAAAATCTGCCCTCTGGTAACTTCCGTAGGAAGAAAAACATATAAATACTATACTACCAGGTTTTTTCCACGTATGTAATTTTTCGCCAGATTCTGCCATTCTTACCTTTACTGACCACAAATTACTTTCCGACAGGTACTCCTTAGGATATCGAAGAGTAGCAGCTTTAAGAGATAGTGCCAAAAGATACCTCAGTCTCTGTAGAGAATAAATGACTTAAAACTGACAAATTCTAAATACTGGAATGGGTTCTCACAACATTAACCTGATTGTTCACACAGAGAAAATCATCAACCCAAACTTTCTCAAAGATTTTATTCAGAAAAATTAATTTTATTAATTATTTATAGCACCTCAAACTCAAGTTTTCGGTTTGGTTTGATGTTTAGCATCTCAATAACACTACATGGTGTAGTTTAATTGCCTTTTAAGTGTACAAATGCCATATTTAAGGACAGCTCAAAGAGTTAAACCGGTAATACAGCCAATTCCTCAGTAGAGTAGTGTTGGTGTCGGGTACTCGACGTTAAACGTCATTTACATGAAACAGCCGTTACGCACCCAAGTAAAAATGGGGAACTTTATCATAGAAACTGGTAGAATACTACCCATAATTCAAGAATTCTAATGTTTATTTTTGATTAAAGAATTGATGTTTACAAAATGTAATTAAGAAGCTCGGGATGTAAGGTTCATGCCTTGAAATGTGTTTAAGATTTTCTCCAAAGTTCTATTCACAGGGTACACACCATAATTTATCACAATCCATTTAAATACTTCATACTATGGACTACATAGTAGTAGAAGTTTGAGTTTTAGTCGTACAGCGAAAAAGATGGTTATTTCGCATCATTCTTGATATTGTTTCTGTATATTTTATTGCTTGTCTTTACAAGTTTTAGATCTATAGAATTTATAAAACATTACGGAGTCACCAGGAGCATTAGCGGCCTGAGAGGTTATGACTCGAGGTAGGTAGGTTTAAGTTTTTATGGGTGCATCGACGACTAAGGTCATTTGCACCACGTAGTCTATATAGTGTACTAAAATAAAGTAGTAGTAGTAGTAGTATTATTTTTAAGGTGCGTCGACTACTAAGATCATTTTGCACCTTTACTCATCCAGATTAAAAGCAAGAGTCACAAAAAAACATAGTAAGTATATAGGAATACTTAGGAATAGTATAGATTATCAGTGGACACGATAGGTCTAAGTCTGTATTAGTCATAGTCATATGGCAAAAGAGTTACATTTGGACTATTAGGAAATTTACAATGCTCTTCCTGGGCCTTAAATTTTGGAGAATAAATTAACTTCCTGGAGAAATTTGAGAACGCTATCTATAGCATTACGATTGTCACCCAACACCTTGTTCAGACCCCCACATATTTTGTGGCGTTCGCGTTGCATCCGATATTTTAGACAGTCGACAAGTAGATGCTTCACAGTCAGACGGCAGTTGCAGTTATCGCAATTTGGTGCGTCCTTCTCGGGGGTAAAGAGATAAGAGTGTGTCAGGGCTGTATGCCCTATTCTTAGCCTGGTGACAACAACCTCTTCCCGTCGGCTATCCCTGACCGAGGATGTCCAACCTATTACATGGTCTTTGATTTCCCTAAGTTTGTTCGACGTTACGTCGCTCCATGTCATAGCCCAGGAAGCGAGAACTGATTTCTTCAAGTGAGCTCTTAAGTCTTGACTTGGGACTTCACCAATATAATTCTCGCCGCTGATGGTGGCAGCTCGTGCAGCAGCATCTGCCGCTTCATTACCGGTAACACCCACGTGGCCAGGTACCCACAGGAATTTTATGTGAGTGTCCTTAGCATAGAGGCGGTGAATGCATGTTAATATGTTTTGGACCACGGGATGTGAAGGAGAGAGGCTGCAGATACTTTGAAGGGAGCTTTGGGAGTCTGTACATATTAAATAAGACCTACTACTACATTCAGTCTCTTGCAGTGTGGCTTCAATAGCATCTAGCGAGGCTTTTATGGCTAGTAACTCCGCCGTGTAGACAGTGCATATGAGGTGTAAAGTAAAGGCCGCGGAGCCTATATCCGCAGAAAAGTAGGCGGAACCGCACGCGACGTCTGTTTTAGAGCCGTCAGTGTATATTTTTGCACTGTCACAACTGTTTATCGCTTCTAGGGCTCGACGTTTAAGCTCGATTGGGGTACTGTTAGCCTTGGATTCCATGTAGTCTATATAGCAGTCTATTTTAGGGATCTCCCATGGCGCAAGCTTAAACGTTTTTGTAGGGCATACCTTTGGCAGGTGAACGCCCAAGTCGGCCAATAAAATTTTAAAACGTATGGCCAAGGCTTGCGTGGCCCGTGGTCGTTGGTTAAAAACATTTAAAAAACGCGGGTTAAAAATTATATTAAAACATGGGTGAGTCCGTGATGATAAAATTTTGCTTATGTAGTTACACATTAAAATGTTCCTCCGGACCTCTAGGGGAGGTTCGCCTGCGTCAATATAAATGCTCTGCACAGGGCTGATCCTAAAGGCCCCAGTTGAAAGCCTCAAACCAGCGTTGTGTACCGAGGTTAGAGCCTTTAACTGGCTCTTTCTCGCTGATGCGTACACAATACACCCGTATTCTATTTTGGACCGCACTAGTGCTCTATATATACGGAGCAGTGTTGTTCTGTCCGCGCCCCAATATGTTCTACTCAAAACTTTTAATATATTTAAAACTTTTGAACAAGCATTTTTTGTATGCCGTATGTGTTCTCGCCAATCCAGTTTTTTGTCAAGGGTAAGGCCAAGAAAACGATGGGACTCAGTCAGTGACAGTCGATAACCCCCCAAATATAGTGTGGGCTCCAGTACAATGCCCCTTAGCCTGTGGATGTGCATACATTTGGTTTTATCGGTTGAGAAACGAAGTCCATTCTCCTGAGACCATTGGTTTAAGCGATTCAAAGTTATTTGTACCTGACGTTCACCTGTAGAAAGCTTTGACGACTTGCAAAATATTGCTAAGTCGTCGACAAATAGCGAGGCCATTACAGGCGTCTGGATACAATTTACAATGCTGTTAATGGCAATAGCGAAGAGGGTTACACTTAGGACGGAGCCTTGGGGTACTCCGTTCTCCAATATGTGAGGCTGCGATAAAATATTTCCAACTCTGACTCTAAAGGTACGCCCGAATAAAAAATTATTTACAAAAATGGGCAAGTTACCCCCAAAACCCCATTCATGCAACGTTTGTAGAATTTTGTGCCTCCACGCAGTGTCATACGCTTTCTCAATGTCGAAAAAGACAGCAATGACATGTTGCCGGAGAAGGAATCCCTCCTGGACGAAGTTTTCAATTCTAACGAGGTGGTCAATCGTAGATCGTCCGCGTCGGAAACCACACTGTATATTGGAGAGGAGATTGCGACTCTCAAGGCACCAAACCAGCCGTGTGTTCACCAACTTTTCCATCAGTTTACACAGACAGCTAGTTAGTGAAATAGGGCGGTAGTGAGATGGATGGGATTTATCCTGGCCCCGTTTTGGAATTGGAACAATAATAGATTCTCGCCAACTCTCAGGAAATACTTGTTCAGCCCACAATTGATTTAATGTAGCGAGCACATCTCTCAGTGCGAAAGGCGGAATATTCCTCAAAAAAGCGTTATGGATTAAATCATTGCCGGGTGAACTATCTTTTAAATCTTCCAGGGCTGACCTTAGCTCCCGCATAGAAAAGGGCTTGTTATAGGGTGCGATAGTTCTACTCTCACCGAAATTTAGGTGAATACTTTCGGCCTGACGCTTTATTACTTTGAATGAGGGATGGTAAGAGTCACTGCCACTAATGGTGGCGTAATGCTTGCCAAAAGCTTCTGCTATTTCCTCGGGAGTAGAGAGAATTTTTCCATCAATATGTAACCCTGAGGCTGGGGCAAAGTTACGCTTACCCATCACGGACTTAATTTTATTCCAAACTTGTGTAGGAGGCGTTCGGTGATTAATACTGGATACGTAGTTTGTCCAAGAGGATTTCTTTGCCTATCTAATGACCTGTCGAGCCTTGGCTCGCAGTCGGTGGAAGGCCGCAAGGTTAGTTGAGGTAGGGAATTTATTAAAAATGCGCAGCGCTCTTTTACGTCTGTGGATGGCCTCGGCGCACTCCGTGTTCCACCACGGAACTGGAGGACGACGATGAGTACCCGAGGTGGTAGCAACGCTACCTTCCGCGGCTTCAAGGATAGCTTCCGTAAGAGCCTTTACATTATCCAGACTTTGTCTGCTGCTGGAAAATTTAAAACTGAATTTTCGATTGAAATCAGTCCAATTGGCTTTCCTAATAAGCCACGTTTTTGGAGCATTAAAAACACAAGTCTTTCCCGTTTTACTGATAAACAAGGGAAAGTGGTCGCTCCCACACAGATCATTATGGACCCTCATTTTAAAAAAAGGCGCAATGGATTCCGTGCTAACCCACAGATCAATGGAGGAATACCCTCCGTTAAACGCATTAAAACGAGTCTTTTCCTGGTCATTTAATAAAAGCAAGTTAAAATCGTTAAAAAACTTCTCTAAAAGACGCCCTCGGCCGTTAAAATCACGCATCTCGTCACCCCAAAGACTATTGTGTGCATTAAAATCGCCCAATAGGACGAATGGCCTCGGGAGCTGACCGACTAGATTTTCAAGGTTACTTCTGGTGACTGGAGCCCATTCCGGCAGGTATATGTTGCAAAAAGTAATACTTTCCGGGATAGCTATGGTAATTGCTTGGGCCTGTAGCGGCGTGTGCAGGTCCACTCGGGAGGTGTAAAGGGTCTCGCGAATGAATGCAGCAACACCGCCACGTGCCCTGTTACCATCGACGTCGTCAATTCTAAAAACCTTAAAACTATTCAATGTTGGATTGTCAGATGCTTTAAAATGTGTTTCTTGAAGAAAAACACATGCAGGGTTAAAATTACTCAATAGGAGCTTAAAATCCTCTAAATGTTTAAAAAAAACCGTTGCAATTCCACTGCATTATGGTGGCCATATAAATGAAAGGATTTAAAAACCAAATAAATAAATATATAGAGTACTAAATTCCCTTCTGAATTGTGGAAGGATTACCGCTTTATTTTTCGGGCCTTTTTTTCCTTCATTTTTGCGAGGAGGATCTCAGTCTCAGACAGAGACTCGTCCTCCTCCATGGACTCCGGTTGGATAGGCTTGACCGAACCGGTTGGCCCACGGGGCGGTGTTTTTGCCCGTCCTTGGGGTAAAGTTGCCTCCGGATGAGCTGGCTTAGCTCGTCCCGAGGGATTTTTCACGCTTTTGCAGCTCGATCCCGGCGATTGATTTATGCGGGTTCTTCTTTGGAGAACCCGCCGTGGTGGTGGCATTGTTTATTGGTGCCGGATTAGAGGCCTTAGCCGGCTTGGCTGATTCTTTTTTTTCCGGTGCCTTTCTGGGTTCGACTGTCATCTCGGTTTGGGTAGACTGGGTTACCTTTGGAGTTGGAGGTGAAACAACACAGGCGAATGATTTGGAGAAAGTAGGAGCGACTAGAGCCCTGTACTTTTTCCGCGCCTCTATGTAGGTTACTTTCTCTATAGTCCTTATCTCCATTACTTTCTTTTCCTCCACCATTTTCGGACACTTACGAGAGTACACTGGGTGTGTACCCTCGCAGTTGACGCAGTGAGGTTCGTTGGCACACTCAGCTTCCTCATGCTTGTCCAGGCCGCAGCGCGGGCAGGTGGCCTTGCCCTCACACCGCGTAGCGATGTGGCCAAAGCGCTGGCACTGGAAGCAACGCATCGGAGCCGGTACGAACGGCCTCACAGGAACCGATTCGTAACCCACAAATACCTTTTCAGGGAGCACATCTACGGCAAACGTGAGAACTACGGACGTAGTATTTTTCACTACGCCGTCACGTCTAGTGGTGAGCCGACGAGCATCAATCACACCCTGAGAGGCCATCTCTCTCTTGATCTCATCGACTCCCACGTAAAGAAGATCGAAGTGCGATATGACTCCCTTACTCGTATTTAGTGAGCGGTGTACCTCAACAGTGACCGGAATGTCATGGAGGGTCTTCAAAGCGAGAAGCTTGTCGCTTTGTATAACGTTACAAGTTTCAATTAGGAGCGACCCATCTCTAAGTTTCTTGGCTGACTTGATATCACCTGGAATCTTACTGGAAATTTCCCTCCTAATGAGGAAGGGAGAAACTTTTTGAAGCGTCTCACCTTCCTTTACGCACTTCATGCTTAAATATCGTTTACTCGCAACGAATACTTTTTCTCCCCCGCCCGTGTCTGGGCGGGATCTTTTGGGAGGTGGAAAATTAGTTTCCTCCATACCAATGAGAACTTCGTCCCCCGGGCTCCCCACCCACCATGGAGCCACACATTCGGGACGCCGCACCGCAAACCGGTGCGGTCGCCAGGGCTACCCGAGGGGATATAGCACCCTAGAGGTGGTTGCCTGTTTCGGGTTGGAATCTTCGGTGCACGAGCCCACCAAACCCGTACACCTCCGACCGCCCTACGCAGACCCCCACCTCCCTGGCACTCGCCACCGAACGTATCGGAAGCCGATTGACCGGGAGTGGCTAGCTCCCGGCCGCCCGTTTACACAGAATCCGGGGCCGAAGAGGGGTATTGGCCCACAGTCCATACCGGGCATCCGACACCCGGCTGGGAACCACGGACCTCACCCTCCAGGATCCCCTTCTCCTCCTTACGGGTCTCCGCACACGGCAAACATGCGGGTGGATCGCAGGCCAGGTGGTATGGCCGCACACAGACAGTTGACCCACAAGACTGTCCGGGCTCAACCCTTGCTGGCACGGGGTTTGTTTTCGGGGTTATCTCCCCGCCCTTTTAGTCGCCTCTTACGACAAGCAGAGATACTGCGGGAGTATTCTCAGTCCCCCTACCCGCAGGGGGGGTGTACTAAAATAAAAATTGGATATGTCGGCGATAGAAATAAAAAGGAAAAAATATACACACTATAATAAATCTTATTTAGAAGGCCAGTTACTTTTAAAAAGGATATAATTCGGCTTAAACGATCATGATCGTCTCCTAGAACTTCTAGGTCTCCCCTAATACCCAGCTTTTCGCGCATAGTCCGGAATTTGTCACACTAAGTCAGGAGGTGTCGGACACTGAGAGGAGAGTCACACTCATCACAACGAGGTGTTATCTTCTCTTCTGTAAAGAGGAAAGAGTGGGTCAAGGCGCAATGCCCAATTCTCAACCGTGTGATGACGACTTCCTCTCTGCGACTGTTCCTGATGTAAGTGGGCCACACTGACGTTACCGGCTTTACGCTGCGTAGTCTGTTATTACGCACTTCTCTCCAAGATGTACTCCACTGCTCTAGCACTACTTTACGAAGAGTAGCCTTTAGGTCCTGGCAAGAGACCAGCGTAATCGTCTGTTCAGGGATCTTTAGAGCCCTCTTCGCAGCTGCATCGGCCGTCTCATTCCCGGCAATTCCCACATGTCCAGGGACCCAGAGGAAGGTTATGGTAAATCCTCTTCTATTAAGGCATAGGAGGCTGGAGTGTATGCTCTGGACAATGGGGTGATTGAAGGAGAAGGCGGAAATGGATTGAAGAGCACTCATAGAGTCCGTACAAATGTCGAACGCCTTAGCACACTTCCCGATCCCATCAAGAGCCATCTTAATGGCCAGCAGCTCGGCTGTGTATATGCTACACAGTGGGCTGAGTAAGGTTCTACTGAGAACCATGTGGATTTCAGGGGGCGGAATTATCCACGGTGTGTAACTAGAGACTAAATCGGATAAAAATCTGGCATTCTTATCCTGGCTGCTTGAATAAATAAATGAAAGCGAACACCAAGCGGCTTGGTGGCCCTTGTCCGTCTGCTAAAAAGTTCTAAAAAACGAGGGTTAGAAATCACGTTAAAACACGGATGGTTCTTTGTCGCTAAAATTTTTGCCGCATAGGAGCACATTAAAATGTTTCTACGGTGCGACAACGGCGGTTCACCGGCATCAGCATAGATGCTGAGGACCGGACTGGTCCGGAATGCACCAGTGGATATCCGAAGCCCTGCGTTGTGCACTGATGTCAGAGATCTCAAATACGTATCGCGGCTGGAGGCGTAAACAAATGACCCATAGTCCAGCTTGGAACGTACGAGTGAGCAGTACAATAAAAGCAATGACCTGCGGTCGGCACCCCAAGATTAGTGATTTTAAAACTTTAAAATATTTAGAGTCCGTAGACTTGTATCCCTTAAACTCTGTATGTGATCACGGTAGTTGAGTCGGTAGTCCAATGTCATGCCAAGGAACCGAACCGAGTCCACGTACGGTAAATGCCTACCACCAAGTAAAAGTGCTGGTGGAATGTAGGCTCCTCTTACACGATAAAAATGAACGCATTTGCACTTTTCCGTCGAAAACTTAAATCCATTTCTCTGGGACCAGCTCTCGAGTCTATTCAGAGCCAGCTGGGTTACTCTAGCAGCGCTGATAAGTCTCGACGACCCGCAAAATATTGCTAGGTCGTCCACAAAGTGATCCCAACAGAGGAGGTTTGATACATCTTGCTATATCATTAATAGCAATGGCGAATAATGTCACGCTTAAAACGGACCCTTGGGGCACACCGTTCTCTTTTGGGTAAAAATCAGATAGGTGGTTGCCTACCTTAAGTTTAAAAACACGGTCACTTAAAAAGTTATGTATAAAAACAAGTAAATTTCCCCTTATGCCCCACTCGTGCAGCGTCGTTAAGATTTTCTGCCGCCAAACTGTCGTATGCCTTCTCCATGTCGAGGAAGACACCTACGACGTGTTGGCGGAGAAGAAAGGCCTCCTGGATATAATTGTCGACCCTGACTAAGTGGTCAACGGTCGAGCAGCCACGTCTAAAACCACATTGGATAGTTGAGAGAAGGTTTCGACGCTCCAACCACCAAACAAGGCGCCGATTCATCATTCTCTCCGTTACCTTACACAGGCAACTGGTAAGAGAAATAGGCCTGCATGAATGATGCTGCACGTTAATTAATCAATGTTGAAAACTCCGTTTTGGCTTTCGTCATGCTTAACATTAAATGTGTCCTTAAAAACGGGCCAATTGGCTTTCCGGGCGATCCAGTTGCCCGGTCTGATAAAATCTGGATTAAAATTATTTTCTCTATTTATTAGAATGGGAAAATGATCGCTCCCACACAGATCGTTGTAAACAGTCAAATGAAGCATGTTCATCAAAGTACTCGACGTGAGGCAAAGATCAATTGTAGAAAACTGACCGTTAAAAGAGTTAAAACGTGTGTGTTCCCCGTTATTCATTAAAACTAAGTTAAAATATTTATTAAAATTAGAAAACACCTGGCCTCTACGGTTGCACTGCTACCGCGAGCTACCCCAAAGGGTTTCGTGAACGTTAAAATCCCCTAGTAAAACGTAAGGTCTCGGTAGCTGATGTAGAAGAGATTCAAGATTAAATCGGGTGACCGGTGCCCCCTCTGGTGAGTAAACATTACATAATGTCACAGCCTCTGGGGCATGCACCGTTACAGCGACCGCCTGAAAAGGCGTGTTCAGCAGCACTCGGGAGGAGTAAAGGGCCTCCCGTGTAGCAACTGCCACTCCACGCTGGGCACGTTGGCCATTGGTGTCGTCAAATCTAAAAACCTTTTAAAATACCGTTGTCGGTACGGTTCTCCTTTACTTTATAAAATAAATAATCTATATGTATTAGTACTGAATGTGTATAAAAATAACTAATTGTCAATAAATTTTGTAGCCATATTATTAAATTAAATAACTAAAAAAAATAAAAAATTAAATAACTAGATCAATTCTTTCAGTTTTTTGGTGAAAAAACATGGGTTTTAAAACTATTGATTTTCAAGATATGAAAATTTTAAAAATTAAAATTACATTTAAAAATAAATAGAAAAAAGAGCTTTAATTTGATATGCACACTTCTTAATATAACATATCAACGTAAATAAATAAATATAGACGAAAATAGCTAAAAACTACCAGTTCAGCAGAAGCTACCACAGAAAAATCAGGCGGTGTTGAAATTATCAAAACGCCTCCAGTTCGCCTTCTGAACAAACCAGTTTCCCGGCCGAATAACATCTGGATTAAAATGTTGTTCCTTCGTAATAAAAAGGGGATAGAGATCACGATCACAAAGGTAGTCATGTACAAACATATCGAGTTTTGCAACCAAAATGCTCTACACGATACATAAATCGATAGTCGAAGAGTCACCAGTAAAACTGTCAAAACAAGTTTTTTCCTCATTATTTAGTAAAACTAGGTTAGAATCACATATAAATTGGGATAAAATCCGTCCTCTACGGTTGCACTAACCTCTAGCACTTCCCCATACAGGAACCTGAGCGATAAAATCTCCAATTAAAATTAAAGAATGAGGTAGCTGCAGGACAAGGGCTTCTAGGTGAAAACGAGTGACCGAGGCACCCACCGCGAGATACAAGTTACACAACATAGTAGCCTCGGGGGCATGCACGGTCACTGCTCCCGCCTGAAGCGGCGTTTATAGTTGCACTGAGGAGGTGCTAAGGGCCTCCCGAGTAGCAATTGACACACTACCTTGGGCTCGTTGGCCTCTGGTGTCGTCCAGTCTAAAATCCTTAAAACCTTTTAAAATTCCCTTGTCCATTGCATTAAAATGTGTTTCCTGCAGGAATATGCAAGACGGGTTAAAATCACGAATTAAAACGGTCAGCTCCTCCTTACGATGATAAAAACCATTGCAGTTTCACTGCAGAATAAAAGCCATAAATATCTTTTAAGAAATAAAAAATACGTGCGATAATATAAAAATGCGGGGGGTCAGCGCCGAATACGGTGCTTTTTCCCCTATTGTTTCGCGAGTATTTCAGTCTCCGAGGAAATGTCATCCTCCTCCATTTATACCGCCGGAAGTACTAGCTGGGCTAGTCCGGAGGGAACGGGGATGGCGTTTTTTCGCGCTGTTTCAGCGTTACCTTGGCTGGAGGTTTAGGCAATTCTTCTTAGGAGAACCAGTGGTGGTTGTTTTTATGTATTGCCAGATTTGGTGCCTTAACCGGCTTGGGTATTTCTGTTTCTTCTGCGGTTTTCGTATTGACACAACTCTCCGTCTGTCTACCATGGGAGGATTTGGAACTGATGAATTCACAACGGAGGCAAAGGATTTTGAAAAGGTATGTGCTGCCATGGCCCTATACCTTTTCCTCGCCTCGAAGTATGGACTTTATTCGACTGTTCTGATTTTCAAAACTTTCTTTCCTCTAACATCTTGGGACATTTACGAAAGTACGCTGGGTGCGTACCCTCGCAGTTGACGCAATATTGTGCCCTGCCACATTCCGCACTCTCATTGTCTTCCAGGCCGCAGCGCGGACAGGTGGCTTTGCCCTCACATCGCGTTGTGATGTGGCCAAAGCGCTGGCACTGGAAGCAGCGCATGGGAGACGGTATGAATGGCCGCACTGGAAGCAGCGCATGGGCGCCGGTATCAATGGCCGCACTGGAACCGATTCATAGCCGACGAATACCTTCTCGGGGAGAGTTTCGCGCGAATGTTAGGACGACAGAGGTAGTGTTTACAACTTCGCCATTTCGCTTAGTGGTAAGTCGACGAGCATCTTTAACTCCTTGAGATGCTATCCCATTTTTAATCTCGTCGACTTCCACGGATAGTAGATCATAATGAGATATTACTCCCAGACAGGTATTGAGAGTGCGGTCCACCTCAGTTTTCACAGGATTGTCATGGAGCTTCTTTTGTGCCAATGGCGTTTAACTTTAGACTTGAGTGTTTCGATAAGGAGGCTACCGTCGCGCAGTTTTTGGCAGATTTCAGCTCGCCAGGAATTGAGGCAGACAGCACCTTACGAATGAGATACGGGAAAACCCGTTTAAGCGTCTCCTATTCTTTCATCATTATAACCCGCATACAAGCGGGTAAACTTTAAGCTCCCCCGCCCGTGTAGTAGTAGTGTTTCATAAGGGTGCGTCGACAGCGGGGTCATTAGCACCACACAGGGCCCCTATCTTATCACAGATACTTTTTCGTTAGATAAGGTGTAGTAAGCCAGTTTCTTTGAGAAAGATTATCACACGATCGAGACTTTGAGTATTGTCGCCCATGATAGAATCAGTATCACCTTCAATGTTGAGTCTGCGGCGCACTTCCCGATATTTCTCACATTTAGCTATGATGTGTCTGACACTTAAGTAGAGAGTCACAGACTTCACATTGCGGTGGGATTTTATCATCATTGAATAAAAAGGAGTGCGTTGTGGCTGTGTGCTCTATTCTTAGTCTTGTAATGACAACTTCTTCCAATCGGTTCAGCCTGTTTGATGACAGTCACGCCGATACCGTTGGCTTTATAGCACGAAGCTTATTGTTGCTAGTCGTCTCCCACTGCTACTTCCACTCTCTTATCGCTATATCTCTTAAAGCAGCTCTTAAGTCGTCCCGTGACACTTTCATGCAACCGACGCGTCGCGACGTCTCGTTTCTGGAGAGCTTTTGCTTCTTTTGCTTCGGCATCGGCTTTCTCGTTTCCAGGGATTCCCGCGTGCCCAGGGATCCACAGGAATGAGATTTCAGTACCTTTAAGGTGTAGGTTGAGGAGACAAGATTGGATGTCCTGGGCAATCGCATTCCGCGGGGAATATCTTGATATGTCAATAGCACTCCTTGAATTGGCGCATATGAGAAACGAGCTATTCCGGGTTTTTATTTTATGGAGGGCTATTTTTATTGCCAGAAGTTCAGCCGTGTAGATACCACACAATGGGCTGAGCTTTGCATTTATAGTCCCGTGGTATCTCTAGACTACGGCGCATGCGCACGCTGAGTCAGTCTTTGAGCCGTCAGTGAACACAGGTACATAGCTTTGGTAACGGTCCAGGAATTCCCGGAACCGTAGCTGGCATTCAGCTGGAGTTACCGATGCCTTGGTGTTCTCTGTGAGAAGTATATTTACTTCCGATTTTGGAATAGTCCAGGGAGGATATTTCGAGTATCCTGAAGAAAAAGTTGCGGGCAACTTCCCCTCCCCGCCCTTTTAGTCGCCTCTTACGACAAGCAGGGATACTGCGGGAGTATTCTCAATCCCCCTACCCGCAGGGGGTGCTCCAGTCCGTCTGCTAAAGAGCGCTGAGGGTTTCGGTTTGAATGTTACATAGATGGCTCTCCGGATAAATTTTTCCCACGCAGCTATACAGTATAATATTCCGTCTGTAGGATACCTTTAACTTTCCGGCTTCTGTTGCTTCAGCCCCACCCCCCTCCAGAATTTTTGCCCAAAAAATAAAATTTTGTTGTTCTGATTTTAACTGGGTATGATAATCCGGATTACACTGCATATAATTCAAGTATTAAGTGTCTTGAAACGTGATCACTAGTTTTATGCATACGTGTGGTTAAGAACTGTTCTTTTCCATCAGGTACGTATGTATGCGTTGAACTTCTGCATTGGGGTTGGTCAAATTAAATGATGCATAGCAAGGTAAGCAGTGAACTTTACCATTGAGAAGAGATAAGAACGGGCACTATGAAAGCAAATACCTAGTACTGAAAATTTAAGGTAGAGATTTATAACATATCGGCACCGAACGGGCGAGGCTGATTTAATTTCAAGTTACGTTACACTAGACTTATCCCCACCTCCCCCCGAAGCAAATTTCTGGCTACGTACCTGCTCCGGAATATGCATCACTGATCAGGACTTGGTTGGGCCGAAAATACGCGTTGATATTGTGTTATATTTTCGTCCGAGGTGAGTGATAAGACAAGCCTAGAGGAATACAAGAGAGAAATACGTAGTCTAATCTGGATCATTGATTCCGCGTCACAGTTCACAGCATGTCATCCTAAACTTACAACGTCAGGTAATAGATGAGCCGTGCATGACTGGCTCAAGGCAAGAGTGAGAGAGAGAGAAGTGAGAGAGAGAGAAGTGAGAGAACGTGCGTCCCTTGGACGCAGGGACCTGAGCGGTCAAGTGTCCCCGCCCGGGAGGTGTCCCTCCGGGAAGAAAATGGGACAAAAGGCATAAATACCCGGCCCCAAGGGAGTGCTGGGGCTTCTTTCCTGGTGGTTCCCGTTTTGGGAAGTTGGTGCCTCTCCACTCCTCGACGCCGCGCCGCTCCTGGTTAGTTTCATCGCTTCCGCTTCAGTAAGCTCACTCTCCTTTCCCATTACCCTTGGTTCACCATAATTGTTCCCTTGTTTCCTTGCCGTGTGACGCAGTGCGAGTTAGATAATAAAAACCTAAATTAAAACTCAGGAAATTGATAAGGCTCACAAAAACTTTAAAAGGATTCGAATATCGAACATCTGCATACTTTCGAAACTTTCGCTAAATTTGGTAACTTTGAACATGTACTACGTTCCCGCTTTTTCATTGGTTATCATAAAATAAACCTTTCATTACAGGTGAATGAAATCGGTTACTCGCTTGCCTTGCTTCTTCAAATGGAGACGGATGAGGATGCACGGAAAGAGGTGGGAAAGTTTTCTACTAAAATTAACTATATGAGAGTCATAACCTGCATCTAATCATTGTCAGTCACTCAAAGCATAACAATACGTGACAGACTGTACCTTTCTTTGTAGTTAACACTGTTTTACGCGCAGTTGGTGAAAGATGAAATGAGATTCAAAATCTTCGGCATGTTTTCCCTCGACATGCAATTCTTCAAAATGGTGAGCATGAATTCTCACTTGCCATGCACAAAAATAAATCATAAATCTACGGTTTTCCTTAATTTAATTGCCATAAATTCATATACCTAAAAAGTATAACCTTCGCTATTCACTTCACAAGATATTTTCTCCGCACCCCGGTAAGCAAAAAAAAACTACTTCCACTTAAAACTAGAAGGATGAGTGAATCCTTTTGGATACGACTAGCAATTTCTTCAGCAGGAACGTAAGGGTTAAGTCTAGTCTTCATTACGTACTATGTAAGACAAGACTCTACCCTTGAGTCTCAACGGGACAGGCATAGTGGGAATCCTCGTTGGAAATCCCTTACGAGATTAATTGGACACCGTAGTAAACAAAAACGTAAAAACTGAAACAATCCTAAAACTGAACATTGTACGCCTGTTTAAATAATATGACAGTTGAAATGGCTTCTCCATCTAATACATCATGAAATGCATAGTCAAAATAGGTTATTTAGAGATACAAAATGTCAAAATAATAAAGTTTTTTTATTTTCAGGTGATGGGGACAGTAATTTCATTTCTACTGATTTTACTACAATCATGATTTCATGTTAAATGTTTAAATATATACTAGTCGTATTCTTCAATTTATGTAGACCTCGTTTGCGGAACCATCGTCTTCGTAAAAATCATGAAGCTGCAACGACTCCTGTACCAGAGCATTTTATACAATATGCTCCAGGCCACTCTAAGTACTCTTCATTTAATCCATTCCATGTATCACTTGATAACACTGATGTCACTTGAAGTTTGATGTATTGTAAATAAATACACATGTGGTGCCTTACACCTATTTTTTCGGCATTTCATGACCATAAACCCCATACATGAGTGTGTGAAACAATTCTCCCTAGCTCGTTTACGGGCGGGATCTTATATTTTATGGTAAGGTATTATGCTTTATGCCAGTAATTCGTTCCTAGAACTCCTAACCAACCATGAAGCCATACATTCGCTAAGCCTCACCAGTGCTACCCGAGGGATGTAGCACCCTAGAGGTGGTTGCCGTTTCGGTTTGGTCGCAGACAGGTAGGTAGGTAGGTATTATGGATTTTAGGTGCTTCGACAACTAATGGTCATTTTGCACCTTCGCCACCATGTTCTTGTCATATGTTTGGGTAACATGATACGGTTTCTCTGACGTGACACTGTATTATGCCATCGCAATAATACACCTGTTATTATATGGCTGAAAATATATTGGCTTCTTTTAAAAACTTAATAACTCCAGAAACTTTCTCGGGGTCGTCCCCAAGAATATCTCTCAGTTCACCTTCAATGCTATACTTCGTGCGTACATTTTCATATCTTTTGCATTCCAGTAGGAGGTGTTTTACTGAGGCCGGACACCTGCACTCGTCACAGATAGGTGGTTCTTTCTCCACTGAGAATAAGTAAAAATGGGAATACGCGGTGTGCCCGATTCTGAGACGGGTAATTACAACTTCTTCCCTTCTACTGTCGCGGATGGAAGATTCCCATGCAGAGACATCTCTCTTTATGCGCCTTAGTTTGTTTGAGGCGGTATTTTCCCACGTTGATCTCCAAAGATTGTAGATTACTCTCCGAAAAATTGCCTTAATGTCTGCAGACAGTACAGTGTCAACATCAATCCGCTGTGTATTTAAAGCTTCTTGGCGGTCAGATCGGCCATTTCATTACCTTTCACTCCAATATGACCAGGTACCCATGAGAAAGATATTTGTATATCCTGCTGGAATAGGAGACCCAATCGGCTGTGTGTGTCTTGGACAATAGGATGTGACGGTGAGTAGATCCCTATCAACTGGAGAGCGCTTGTTGAGTCCAAACATATTAAATAGGATCGGGAAACCGTTTCTATGCTCTCCAGAGCCATTTTGATCGCCATTAGCTCAACTGAGTAGACGCTGCAACAAGGATCTAGCTTAAAACTAAACGAGCATGAGTTACGGACGAACGCACATCCGCAAGCTACGGAGCTTTTAGAGCCATCGGTGTATATCACCTCATGACCGTCATACTGATGTAGACTTTCGAGGAACAGGGCTTTTAGCTCGCAGGAAGGGGTTTGGCTCTTTCTGTGCCTTGCCAAGTCTAGGCTTATGGATGGCCGAGGGATTCTCCAAGGTGGGGACTCCCCAATACAATTTGTTCGTACTCTTGGGATACGGACGTCTGCATCTCTGGTAAATTCCAGAAATCGGACATCTAGGGGTCGAGTTGCCTTAGGTCTCCGAGTGAATATGTCAATAAAGCGAGGGTTGAATATCACAAAGTGACATGGATGGGTTTTGAGACTCATTATTTTGCTGGCGTAATTGCACGTAAGTAGGTTCCTTCGTGTCTCTAGCGGAGTCTCACCTGCATCACAGTAAACGCTTAAAATTAGGCTGGTGCGATAAGCACCTGTGGCCAAGCGTAAGCCCAAATTATGCAAAGATGTCAGGTTATCGTATTTTTTTCGCCGATAGATATTGCTATGTCTTCCCAAATTTTTCCATGTCTCTTTCGGCCCAGTGTAAATTCAAATTCAGTTTCTCTAAAAGTATCAAGCAACATGAGAACTCCTTCATGCGGCCATACATATGATTTTTCTTCATTTTGTTCTTTTGGAGGGTCTTCATTACTGGCTTCTGTAGAATAACATGTTAACAATAGGTTAACGTAACTTTATAAATAGCATTAAAACTTGTTGTTATACTCTTTTTCTATCATTTAAGTATGTAATAGTTAATCGAAAGTACAATAATAATGAATATATGCTACATTATATATTTAATAATTGTTACTTAGACTTCCGTCACTAATTATTTCACCAAAGATTTTAATTTAAAACGTATCACATTTCTGTAATATCTTTTCACATTTCATTAACCACTAATGTTCACCTGTGATAATAGCAAAGATAATTTTTGGTAGGGCATTACCTCCTTCCGCTTCGTTGTGAGGAATTTCTTCAACCTCAACTAGTTTATTTCTATTATGAATTTGGCCATTTACAAGATCTCTTACGTAATCTGAATCTGAAAGGAAAATTAATTGAAATTATTTTGGAATTGTGGTAAGTGTAAAGTATTTTGAAAGACTCTTTACTAATCTTAATTTCATATTTGGGTCATTCCATGTCAAATAAACCAGTGAATTTACCTGACCCTTTGCGATTTTGATGAAAATTGGTAAAGTTGTTGGTCTTACAGAGAAAGTAAATAATACCAATTATTACACCCCTGGGCCAAACACTTTTTTAGAAAATTGGGTCTAAATATTGCCCAAAAATCAAATTTTAGGTCTGCGGTGCCCTTTTTGAATTGTCGTAACTCCGATACCAACACACTTAGAGAGTTGTGTGTGGTGTCATTTTAAAGCTCTTAATATTGCCTTTCATTTGATGATTCACATGCCGAGGTTAAAAATAATTATAGGTCAAAGGTCAAAGTCAACATAGTTTGACCTTGAATTATGAAAAATGGGATATTTTATTTTGCTTAATTTTTTTTCCTTAACAACATACACGTTTCAATAATATATGTACCAACTTTCAAAGTGGGACTCCAAGTACAACAGGAGATACGAATTTTTTTATATGCCTAGGACACTGGAAAAAATGTTTAAGCTTGTTCAATGGGTCATTCCACCTCAATTCAACAAACGTTTGTCCCTTAGGGTCTCTGATTTTGATTAAAATTGGTGTATGGGTACAAAATCAACTCAAACTGAACAGCCTCAAACCGTTTTGTGAAAAAAATTTTTTGAGGGAATTGTAAACATTTTAATTTTTCCGCATTTTTAGCGAAAATCCGAGCTTGAAATCATATTATCACTTATATCTCAGTTTGTAATTTTCATACAGCAATGATTAATAGCTCTTATTAAAGCTAAATTCTTATTGAATGCAAATATATCAAGAAAAAATTATTTTCTTCTATACCCTATTGTTGTTAATTACTAATGTTTAAAAAATTGGTAATAAACTTTTCTCAAATACTCCATTTCAGAATTGGCTGAAACTTTTTTTTCCGTAGTCTAAACATACCCAGCTAACTATTCCACAAATGAAATTTAGTGGCAATTCATAAATGCGTTTCTTATAAATATTTAAACATTTACAATTTTCTCTCGCACAGCCCGTCGGCTCCCCCATTTGGAATACTTGCATCAGATGCGATGCAAGCCTAAAAATTTCCTAATTGATCAAGGTTGTGACTATATGAGATAAAAATATATTATAAACTATAAATGTTAACAACAATTGTTATTTGTTCTGTTAAATGGACATTTGCAGAAAAATTTACCATTGAGCCCCAATTTCGCTGCGTGAAAAATTTTGCTAACTACTCCGACACAATCTATTGAAAACTAATGAGAAAGCAAAATCCTTGTATTCAAACAAATGTAAAATGGCTAAGTTAGCATGCTTTCCGTAAGCATATGGTGTCCTTCCTTGTAGGAAGGTGTCCTCTCAGAAATATTTTATTTGAGGATCCTGTTACTCCTGCCTGCAACTACAGCTGAATCCTGGTCCCTTGCTTGGACGAAGAGAGTCTCTTCATTAAAACCACCTCATTTGGTTCGGGTATTGCTTAATGAAACTCCCTAATGCCTGGCATTCTAACTGCCTGACGAAATCTTTTTTGCAAATACATCGGAATGTTTTCCAATTTCTTCTTTGTTTGCGTAGCCAAAATTCACTCCTTATATGTGATCTTTTGCCCAGTAAAGAGTTCTATAGGTGTACATATTTGTTTTTCGTATGGAAGCTGAAGACTTGCTCTTGCTGCTAGTCTTTTCAAAGTTCCTCCCAGTCCGTCACTTGGCCCTTTACCATGCAATGTAACAAAGAAATGCCATTCTGCAGAGACTGTGAAATCTTTCCTGTGAAGAGATAAGTTCTGAATGTTATGCTTGTTTTTGTAATGAGCAGCTGCTCCATCTGAATAATATATCACTTTTTTAAGTTTCGGAACTTTCAATTTCAAGATTTTAAGGAGAAGTTTTTGAAAATAATGTACAGTTGCTATGCAAGATGCTATATGCTTCAGTCTGTCTGATATGATAACGTAGTTCAATGGGAATTCATTATCCTGGACTTTAAGGCGGTAATAGCAAGCGAATGGGTGAACTGTTGCTTGGTCGTTATTCTAGTGCATACCTTGCAAGCTGTCCTGTAAAATGAAAGCGTAATTTTCTGAAAAATCTGCAATGACGAGAACCTGCCCCACTTGGATGTTATGCTATTCATTTCTAAGAAATTCAGATTGATTTTTAGCTATGTAGTCATGAGACTGAAGTTTCTGTAACTTAACATTAAAAGTTTCAAGAAAGTTATCGGTAGATTTTGTAAAAATTTCTAGTGAGCAACGGTCAACTTGCACTCATTGGTGGTAAGTAATGCAATCAATTAAATTTTTTTCAAAGTGTTCTTCTATTGAATTCCGAATTTTGCTCGGCCCAGGGTAGTTTTTACATTCGTTCAGATGAAATGCGTGAGTGAGAAATGCAACAGTGTTGCAATGCAGAGGAAAATTATAATTGTGACAATGGGGGCAGAGATATTGTATGGGATTAATGCAATACATTGATTCCGGATATAATTGAAATTGAAAAGGTAACATTTTTTTATTGTTGACATTTGTTGTATACCAATACTAAAAATTTGTAGGGAATATCTGCTGAAGTCTAAAATGATCCCTGCATGTATATAGGCCAAACAGTATATGATGAAGTGAACTTTCCAGTGTCGTAGGTGTACAAAAAAATTCGTATCTCCTATTGTACTTGGAGTCCCACTTTGAAAGTTGGTACATATATTATTGAAACGTGAATGTTGTTAAGGAAAAAAAATTAAGCAAAATAAAATATCCCATTTTTCATAATTCAAGGTCAAACTATGTTGACTTTGACCTTTGACCTATAATTATTTTTAACCTCGGCATGTGAATCATCAAATGAAAGGCAATATTAACAGCTTTAAAATGACACCACACACAACTCTCTAAGTGTGCTGGTATCGGAGTTACGACAATTCAAAAAGGGCACCGCAGACCTAAAATTTGATTTTTGGGCAATATTTAGACCCAATTTTCTAAAAAAGTATTTGGCCCAGGGGTGTAATAATTGGTATTATTTACTTTCTCTGTAAGACCAACAACTTTACCAATTTTCATCAAAATCGCAAAGGGTCAGGTAAATTTTACCATTTTTTTGGTTGATTTGACATGGAATGACCCATAATTTTAGAATTCTCACCATTTAAATATTTATATGTTGGGTAAACATTAAAAACAATAAATAAAAAAATAAAATAAATACGTGGTAGTTCTCACATTTCGAAAATAACTGCCTTCACATTCTGCATTTAAAATAAAGTCACTTCAATGGAAAAATATGTTGCCCTTGGCTAGTACATACATGCAAAGTTTCAGGAAAACATACGTTTGAATTCGTCAAATCGTCGCGTAGTTCCATGCATTGTCTTGTAGGTAATTTGGGATCATTTTCAGATATAAGACGACATGAAGTACCACCAGGGTCCTGCAAATAAAGCAAGAGATTATATACATGTCACACAGGAGAATTATTCGTTAATGGGGAGCTTAATGGGTCGACGATTGCTATAAAAACTATTTTGAACAGGTAAAACGGAAATATTAGGTCGCAACATTACCTAAATTTTCTCCATTCATCATCAGAAGAAATAAAAAATTGACTTAAAAATCAAGCAAAATTTCTCTGAGCCGACTACTGCGCGAAGACACCCGAGCCTTGCCGAAGCCAGTTGTGACATCAAGCTTTGTTCGCGTCGCTTACGCCATCTGTACCTTTTGTACCGGAAGGAGCAGGAGAGAACAGCCGGGGGAAGAAAGGTGCAAGTGAGTCGACGCGAACGCTCTTGCGACTAATATGGCGCGTAATCTATAATCTTACAAAACTTACTGTAGTGGGGGCGTTAATGTCCTATTTCAGGGGGTATCTTGCATTTTGTGATTAAAGAATGCCACTTTGCACACGTGTTCCTGGGACCACATAGGACCATTTAAGATGTGTAGCCACTGCCGGCAACAGTGCAGGGGCCGTGCATTGCGGGTTGCATATCTCGCCGGCGAAGTACAGTTTTTTTGTTGCTTGGTTGGTTGGTTGTTTTGTTTGAGGCGCGTCAACATTGTTGTTATTAGCGCCTGAACACTGAGTAATTTTAGCTAACAATAAATAAAAGATTAAAATTATCGCTTTTCATTATGCGTATAACAGCAAGGTATGAGCTATTTATTTAGGATTAAAAGTTATAAATACATTTACAGTCATAATTTATTAAAAATGTCAATATGTTTTAAAAAATTTAAAACTCTGTCGATCATATGCGGGTCATTCCCTAAGGCTAGGTCAATCTGTTCCGGGATATTAAAAGTTCTCCTCATCTGAGTGAATTTGTCGCACTCGACCAGGATATGCTTTACTGATAAGGTTGCGCGACAAGGCTCACACATAGGAGGGTTCTCCTTACGGAGGATATAGTTATGGGTAAGCCTCGTGTGGCCTATGCGTAGTCTTGCAATTTTAACCTCCTCCTGGCGACATCGTTCACTACTGCTCCCCCAGTACTCCAAGTTCTTTCGTATTTCCTTCAGCTTGTTATTCTGGACGTGGTCCCACAGCTCTTTGAATTTTTGGCGGAAGGAGGCACGGATTAGCGCAATCATATCCGTTGGTGGCAAGATTTGGCTTTGCTGTATCCCAGAGTGAGCCGCAGCTTTCGCAGCGGTGTCTGCAAATTCGTTTCCTCGGATACCCACGTGAGAGGGAATCCACAAGAAAACGATCGATTTTCCTATATGGAATGCCTCGTAGAGTAGACGTTGGAATTCCAGTAGTAGGGGATGGACTTGGTACATCCTATCCAATGACTGAAGGGTGCTTAACGAGTCACTGCAGATTGCAAAAAATTGGTAGTTCTGGTTTAGAATGTTTTTCAGCGCCAAGTTTATCGCTAGAACCTAGGCAGTAGAGATACTTGCTGAAAGAGGGAGGCGGGCTGTGCAGATGGGGATACCATCCTCCACTACAGCACATCCCACTCCGTCCTTAGTTTTTGACCCGTCGGTGTAGAGGAAATTATAGTTATGATAGGAACTTTTTAATTCTAAAAATGCCTGTTTATAAAGCTCAGGTTGGGTCCCTTGTTTTAAGAATTGACTGAGCTTAAGGTTTAACCTGGGTCTTGGGAGTGTCCAAGGGGGTGTTTTGTTTGTCTCTATTATTTGGATGGAGGACAGGTCAAATGAGTTATTGGCGGCAATATCCTTCAGGCGTATCCTAAGGGGTCGACTGCTCTTGGGCCGAGCCTCAAATCTTAGGTCTATTGGTTTCGAAGTTAGGGCTGAATAGGCAGGGCACCCTCTAACAGAAAGTATGCGAGTAGAAACTGTGGTCGTCAGGTGCTGTCGGCGGAGCTCTAGGGGAGGTTCCATAGCTTCTGCGTACATGCTGACTACCGGGCTAGTACGGAAAGCTCCTAAAGCTAATCGAATGCCTTGATGGTGCACTGTGTCCACACATTTAATATAAGACTGCTTTGCTGAGTTGTAGACAGTGCATCCATAGTCAAGTTGTGATCGCACCAAAGCCCTGTAGAGTCGTAACAAGGTCGCTCGATCGCCTCCCCATGATCTTCCAGTCAGCGATCGAAGGAGGTTAATCGGCTGCATACACCTCTGTCGAAGTTAAGAAATATGGGCTTTCCAGTTAAGTTACTTGTCAAAAATTATTCCAAGAAACTTCACTTCCCCAACTGTGCGGATTTGTAAACCTCGAAGTTGTAGTGAAACGTCTCTGGTGAGTCCACGTTTTCTCGTGAAGTCTACGCACACAGTCTTTTGAGGCGAAAAACGGAAACCATGGTCCCGGCACCAGTTATCAAGCCTATTTATTGCTAATTGAAGTTGTCGCTCAGCTACCCCTAAAGATGATGATGAGTAATATATTGCTAGGTCATCCACGTATAGCAGTGATCGTACTGGTGATTGTATGCAAGAGGCCAAAGAATTTATTGCTATGGAGAAGAGGGTTACACTTAGGACACTCCCTTGTGGTACACCATTTTCTTGAGGATATTCTGATGAGTACGTTGAACCGACTCTAACTTGAAAGGACCGATCAGTTAAGAAGTTTTTTATGAATATGGCTAAATGACCACGGATGCCCCATTCGTGTATTTGCCGTAGAATGTGCTGTCGCCAGGTAAGGTCATAGGCTTTCTCGAGGTCAAAGAAAACTGCCACGAGATGACGTTTTTCAATAAAACTCTCATGGATGGCATTTTCTAACGTTATAAGATGGTCTATGGTAGAGTGCCCTCTTCGGAATCCACACTGGTGTTCCGACAGGAGGTGATTTTTCTCAAGGTGGTATTGAAGCCGTTTGTTGACCATCCTTTCCATTACCTTGCAGACGCAGCTAGTAAGGGCAATTGGGCGATAGCTTCCACATTCTGTTTTCTTTTTCCCAGGTTTTAAAATGGGAACTATGTGCGCTCTTCGCCATTCAGTCGGGAAGGAATCTGTTACCCATGCGATGTTGAATAATTCAAGGATGTATGACTTATCTTCCGTCTTGAGATTGGAGAGCATGTCGATGGTAATATAGTCGGGGCCAGGTGCTGTACATCGGGAGTCTGCCAATGAAGATGAAAATTCCCACCACGAGAACGGGGTATTATAATACTCGCTGTTGTTCGAAGTCCGGTCAATGGGGATGTTCTCAATCTTGATCTTTCGGCGCAAAAAAATATCGTCATAGTTACTGGAGCTGAAACCGATAGAGAGTGATTTACCAATACAATTTGCTATCGACTCTTCATCCGTCAATAGGGATCCATTATCCATAATCCCAGGGATAGGAGAGTGAGCGTTCCTTCCCGATAGTCTGCGGATTTTTTCCCAAACTGCCGCGGTGGGAGTGCGGCTGTTGACTGATCTTACAAATTGCTGCCAGGTAGGTAGGTAGATTTAAGTTTGTATGGGTGCGTCGACGACTAAGGTCATTTGCACCACGCAGTCGATATAGTGTACTAAAATAAAAATTGGATACGTCGGCAATAGAAATAAATAGGAAAAATATGAAACACTATATTAAATCTTATTTAGAAGTCCAGTTACTTTTAAAAACGATATAATTCGGCTTAGACGATCATGATCGTCTCCTAGAACTTGTTCTAGGTCTCCCCTAATACCCAGCTTTTCGCGCACAGTCCGGAATTTGTCACACTCAGTGAGGAGGTGTCGGACACTTAGAGGAGAGTCGCAGTCATCACAACGCGGCGTTATTTTCTCTTCTGTAAAGAGGAAGGAGTGGGTCAAGGCGCAATGCCCAATTCTCAACCTTGTGATGACGACTTCCTCTCTGCGACTGTTCCCGACGGAAGTGGGCCACACTGACGTTACCGGCTTTACGCTGCGTAGTTTGTTATTACGCACGTCCCTCCAAGATGTACTCCACTGATCTAGCACTTCTTTACGAAGAGTAGCCTTTAGGTCCTGGCAAGGGACCAGCGTCGTCGTCTGTTCAGGGATCTTTAGAGCCCTCTTCGCAGCTGCATCGGCCGTCTCATTACCGGCAATTCCCACATGTCCAGGGACCCAGAGGAAGGTTATGGTAATTCCTCTTCTATTAAGGCATAGGAGGCTGTAGTGTATGCTCTGGACAATGGGGTGATTGGAGGAGAAGGCGGAAATGGATTGAAGAGCACTCATAGAGTCCGTACAAATAGTGAACGCCTTAGCACTCTTCCCGATACCATCAAGGGCCATCTTAATGGCCAGCAGCTCGGCTGTGAATATGCTACACAGTGGGCTGAGTCTGGCCTCGATGACGCCGTGGTAAGAGGAGGTAACCGCGCATGAGCAGGCTGCGTCCGATTTAGAACCATCGGTGAATACGGGGATGAAGTCGGGGTGGCGACAGAGAAATTCATTGAAAAGACGCTGGTACTCTAGATCAGTGGTGTGGGCTTTCGGGCGGCTACTGAGACCCATGTGGATTTCAGGGGGTGGAATTATCCACGGTGGGTAACTAGAGTACCCAACCGGATACAAATCTGGGAGCCTTAACCTGGTTCCTTGAATAAATAAATTAAAGCGAACACCAAGCGGCTTGGTGGCCCTTGTCCGTCTGATAAAAAGTTCTAAAAAAGGAGGGTTAGAAATCACGTTAAAACACGGATGGTTCTTTGTCGCTAAAATTTTGGCCGCATAGGAGCACATTAAAATGTTTCTACGGTGCGACAACGGCGGTTCACCGGCATCAGCATAGATGCTGAGGACCGGACTGGTCCGGAAAGCACCAGTGGATATCCGAAGCCCTGCGTTGTGCACTGATGTCAGAGATCTCAAATACGTCTCGCGGCTGGAGGCGTAAACAAATGACCCGTAGTCCAGCTTGAACGTACGAGTGAGCGGTACAATAAAAGCAATGACCTGCGGTCGGCACCCCAAGATGAGTGATTTAAAAACTTTAAAATATTTAGAGTCCGTAGACTTTTATCCCTTAAACTCCGTATGTGATCACGGTAGCTGAGTCGGTAGTCCAATGTCATGCCAAGGAACTGAACTGAGTCCACGTAAGGTAAGTGTCTACCACCAAGTAAAAGTGCTGGTGGAATGTAGGCTCCTCTTACACGATAAAAATGAATGCATTTGCACTTTTCCGTCGAAAATTTAAATCCATTTCTCTGGGACCAGCTCTCGAGTCTGTTCAGAGCCAGCTGGGTTACTCTAGCAGCGCTGATAAGTTTCGACGACCTGCAAAATATTGCTAGGTCGTCCACAAACAGTGATCCCAAGAGAGGAGGTTTGATACATCTTGCTATATCATTAATAGCAATGGCGAATAATGTCACGCTTAAAACGGACCCTTGGGGCACACCGTTCTCTTGTGAATAAAACTCTGATAGGTGGTTGCCTATCTTAACTTTAAAAACACGGTCACTTAAAAAGTTACGTATAAAAACAAGTAAATTTCCCCTCATGCCCCACTCGTGCAGCGTCGTTAAAATTTTCCACCGCCAAAATCTGTCGTATGCCTTCTCCATGTCGAAGAAGACACCTACGACGTGTTGGCGGAGAAGAAAGGCCTCCTGGATATAATTGTCGACCCTGACTAGGTGGTCAACGGTCGAGCGGCCACGTCTAAAACCACATTGGATAGTTGAGAGAAGGTTTCGACGCTCCAACCACCAAACAAGTCGCCGATTCACCATTCTCTCCGTTACCTTACACAGGCAACTGGTAAGAGAAATAGGCCTGTAATTGTTCGGGTCAGCTCTATCTTTATCCTGCTTAGGGATGGGTACAACTATAGACTCCCGCCAAGAGGTTGGGAAGCTACCCTCAGCCCAAAGTTGGTTGAGGGATCGAAGGACGTCCAGCAGTGCCCTCTCCGGAATATTCCGGAGAAACGCATTGTGGATTTCGTCCATTCCTGGGGCCGTGTCTCGGGAGTCTTCAATGGCAGAATGTAGTTCCCAGAGGGAGAAAGGGATATTGTACTCTGCCATTGTATGCCTCTCAGTAAAGATGAGTGGGCAGGATTCTGAGCGTCTCTTAGTAGAGAGGAAGGTTTCCTCGTACGTGTCGTCGCTGCATGTTTTGGTGAGTAATTGGCCGAAGACCTCGCCAATAGCAGACGGAGATGTCAATACGTTGCCGCCGACGTTGAGGAACGGGACGCTGCGTTGATGGTGCTTTCCAGAAATACGTTTTACTTTGTCCCAGACGTGTGCCAAAGGTGTTCTGTAGTTAATGCTGGATACGTATTCCATCCAGGAGGACTTTTTTGCTTCCTTCACGATCCTTCGAGCTTTGGCTCGGAGGTGCCTAAAGGAAGCTAGGTTCGTCTCCGTGGGAAATTTATTAAAAATCCTTAACGCTTTCTTGCGTTGACGAATGGCTCTTGCACATTCCTCGTTCCACCACGGGACTGCAGGCCTGAGAATGGTTCGCACTGACTTAGGAACGCTGCAGTTGGCTGCATGAATGATGCTGCACGTTAATTTGTCAATGTTGAAAACTCCGTTTTGGCTTTCGTCATGCTTAAAATTAAATGTGTCCTTAAAAACAGGCCAATTGGCTTTCCGGACGATCCAGTTGCCCGGTCTGATGAAATCTGGATTAAAATTATTTCCTCCATTTATTATAATGGGAAAATGATCGCTCCCACACAAGTCATTGTGAACAGTCAAATGAAGCTTGTTCATCAAAGTACTCGACGTGAGGCAAAGATCAATTGTAGAAAACTGACCATTAAAAGAGTTAAAACGTGTGTGTTCCCCGTTATTCATTAAAACTTAAAAAGTTAAAATCTTGAATAAAATTAGATAGCACCTGGCCTCTACGCTTGCACTGCTCCCGAGAGCTACCCCAAAGGGTTTCGTGAGCATTAAAATCCCCTAGTAAAACGTAAGGTCTCGGTAGTTGATGAACAAGGGTTTCAAGATGAAATCGGGTGACCGGTGCCCCCTCTGGTAAATAAACATTACATAATGTCACAGCCTCAGGGGCATGCACCGTTACAGCGACCGCCTGAAAAGGCGTGTTCAGCTGCACTCGGGAGGTGTAAAGGGCCTCCCGTGTAGCAACTGCCACTCCACCCTGGGCACGTTGGCCACTAGTGTCGTCAAATCTAAAAACTTTAAAACCTTTTAAAATACCGTTGTCTGTAGTTTTAAAATGGGTTTCTTGCAGACATATGCAAGAGGGGTTAAGATCTCGAATTAAAATGGCCAGCTCCTCCTTATGCCTATAAAAACCATTGCAGTTCCACTGCAGGATAAAAGCCATAAAGGCATAAAGGTTAAAACTCGAGCACTATCCGGTGGGAGAATCACCGCTTAATACGGCGGTGCTTCTTTGCCTTCTGCTTCGCGAGGAGGACTTCTGTCTCCGAAAGACTCTTGTCCTCTTCCATCGATTCCGGTCGGTTCAGTCCGACTGGACCGGAGGGGCCGGGGGAAGGCGTCTTCTCACGCCTCGCATTGGTAGCCGTAGTGGTAGGTGGGTTCATTTTGCCCGTACTTGCGTTTTTATTTTCAGGTTTTGGTGCCGGTTTAGAGGCCTTAGCCGGCGTGGCCGATTTCTCTTTTCGTTCTGCCGTGGTTGATAGCGCACTTTCTGTCTGTGTTGCGATAGTGGCCTTGATTACCTGTTTTGCAGCAACTGCAGCGAAAGATTTGGAGAAGGTAGGGGCCTCCATTGCCCTATACTTCTTTCTCGCCTCGAAATAGGTGATCTTTTCCAAAGTTTTTATTTCCATTATTTTGCGTTCTTCCTTTACTTTTGGGCATTGCCGAGAATAGACTGGGTGTGTACCCTCGCAATTAACGCAGTGTGGTTCGTTTTTGCATTCCGCACCCTCGTGGTTTTCCAGGCCGCAGCGTGGGCAGGTGGCCTTGCCCTGACATCGCGTAGCGATGTGGCCGAAATTTTGGCACTGGAAGCAGCGCATAGGAGCCGGTACGAATGGCCGCACAGGGACCGATTCGTACCCCACGAACACCTTGTCGGGGAGCCTATCAAAGGCAAAAGTCAGTACGACAGACAGACAGTGTTAACGAATTCCCCATTACGCTTGGTGGTAAGCCGACGAACATCTGTGACGCCCTGAGACGACATCTCAGATTTTATTTCGTCAGCTTCCACGTACAAGAAGTCGTAATGGCTTATGACTCCCCGACTGGTGATCAGGGTGCGGTGCACCTCTACCGAGACGGGAATGTCGTGGAGTTCCTTCATCGCTAGCAATTTCTCTGCCTGATTTGGGTTGCTTGTTTCGATAAGCAGGGACCCATCGCGCAGTTTCTTAGCGGACATTATTTCGCCGGGAATCTTGGCCGACAGAACTCTCTTAATTAGGAAGGGAGACACCTTCTTGAGGGTCTCGCCTTCCCTTGCACACTTCATAATCAAAAATCGCCGAGAGGCGAATGGACTGTTATCTCCCCCACCCGTGTCTGAGCGGGATCTTTTAATTGGTGGTAGGTTGTTATCCTCCATGCCAAATAAAACTTCATCCCCCGAGCTCCCCACCCAACATGGAGCCACACATTCGGGACGCCGCACCGCAAACCGGTGCGGTCGCCAGGGCTACCCGAGGGGATATAGCACCCTGGAGGTGGTTGTCTGTTTCGGGTTGGGTCTTCAATGCACGGGCCCACCACACCCGTACGTCTCCGACCGCCCTACGCAGACCCCCACCTCCCTGGCACTCGCCACCGAACGTATCGGAAGCCGATTGACCGGGAGTGGCTAGCTCCCGGCCACCCGTTTACAGTGAATCCGGGGCCGAAGAGGGGTATTGGCCCACAGTCCATACCGGGCATCCGACACCCGGCTGGGAACAGCGGACCTCACCCTCCAGGATCCCCTTCTCCTCCTTACGGGTCACCGCACACGGCAAACATGCGGGTGGATCGCAGGCCAGGTGGTATGGCCGCACACAGACAGTTGACCCACAAGACTGTCCGGGCTCAACCCTTGCTGGCACGGGGTTTGTTTTCGGGGTTATCTCCCCGCCCTTTTAGTCGCCTCTTACGACAAGCAGGGATTCTGCGGGAGTATTCTCAATCCCCCTACCCGCAGGGGGAAAATTGCTGCCAGGATGTCCGTTTTGCCTCAAGAATAACGCGCCGGCACTTCGCTCGCAGAATGCGGTAATTTTCAAGGTTTGATTGCGTTGGTCGTTTGCTAAATTTTCGGAGCGCACGACGTCTTCCTCTAATTGCTTTCTTACAGTCCTCATTCCACCACGGAACTGGGATACGCTTAATGTTTCCTGATGTTCGAGGAATGGCAATGGATGCAGCATTGAATAATCCTTCCGAGATGTCTTGCACGATTGCATTAACGTTTAGTGACATAGGTCTGGGAAAAAACAAGTTCCCGCGAAAAGAACTCCAATCAGCTCGATTCAAACGCCATTTCCATGGTCGCGATTCAGTCAGCATAGCATTCAGAATTGTAATTGCAATGGGGAAGTGATCGCTGCCATGTGAGTCTGATACTACCTCCCAGGTTAAGTGAGGCGCTATTCCTGGAGAGCATAAGGCTAGGTCTATACATGAGAAATTTCCAGTTGCAGAGGATAGATGCGTGTATTCTCCAGTATTCAGCAAGTATAGATTTTCTTGGCCTATAACGTTTTCCAGCATCCGTCCACGTCGGTTTGATACGGCGGATCCCCAAGTGGTGCTGTGGGCATTGAAATCTCCAAGCAATATAAAGGGTGGAGGGAGTTGATGTATTATGTCGGTAATCTCATTGGGTTGGATATTCGCCTCAGGGGGCAGATACAAGTTACCGATGGTTAAACCTCCTACCAGCCCTAAACGAACGGCATTGGCCTGGAGATTTGTCGTGAGAGCTACTTCTTCCGTGTGGATTGCACAACGAACTGCCATAGACACTCCGCCGCATGCTCTCATACCTCCAAGAAAGTCTTTTCGAAATATTTCGTGCCCAGAGATATGAAACTTGTGTTCAGGGCGGAGGTGTGTCTCCTGCACGCAAATTATATCAGCGTTTTCAGAGCGTAGAAGAAGTTGTATCTCGGGAGAGTGTGTGCGATACCCATTGCAATTCCACGATATTATTTTGGCAGCCATTGCTGTTGCCGTCGAAGGGAAAACTTCCCTTTCGGTTTAATTTTCGATTTCGTTTTCGTCTTTCTCAAGCATTTGTATTTCGCGGCCAGTTCGAGGGGCTCAACATCCATGGTATCATCATACACCATGTCGTCTTCGTCTCCTAGCCCGCGGGTTTTGTCATCATTGTTTAAAGGTCTTGTCTTTCTCGATGCAGCAGTACACTCGCTTGAATTATCAGTCTCTGATGCATGCGGGTCAGAGGCATTAGTACCATTTTTCTTTGTTGCTTTAGTTTTGAATGATGTGAACACGCCCTTGCAGGGTCCACACACAGATGGGAGGTGAGTCTGTATTCCTATTTCTTGGGTTGTGACAGGAGCATCTGTTACTTTAGCATATGAGGTGCCGGAGAATACCGGGTGTGTAGCCCTGTATTCCTTCCTGGCCTCTCCGTAAGTAATCCGTTTCGTGACTTTAATTTCTTGAATCGCTTTTTCCTCCTTAAAGATTGGGCAGGATGCCGACCAGGTTGGATGGCTGTCTTTACAGTTCACGCACTTAGCATCCTCAGCACATTCTCCTCCATGTTTTCTTAGGGAGCATCTACCACAGAGTTCCTCCCCTTTACATGAGGTGGATGTATGTCCATACCTATGGCATCGGTAGCAGCGAGTTGGGCGTGGGATGAAAGGTCTGACCTCGATCGAGCGATAGCAACAATAGACATGTTTCGGAAGCGTAGGAACAGCGAATGTAAGTACGACACTATTGGTGTCTTTTAGTTCTCCGCTTCTCCTCTTGAGGCGGCGAGCTGCTATCACCTTCTGGTCGCTAAATCCATCTACAATTTCTGCTGCGGTGCAATTGGCTAAGTCCCAAGATGTAATTACTCCCTCACAAGTGTTTAGGGACTTGTGTGGTTCGGCCTTAACAGGTACATCGTGGAATTTAGATATTTCTAGAAGCTTCTTTGATTGCTTTTCGTTTCTAACTTCGATCAGAACGGATCCTGATCGAAGTCGCACAACGCTAGCTACATCTCCAACTAGTCCCTGAAGTATTTTTGCAAGTAGGAATGGTGATATCTTTTTTAAGGATCCTTCCTCAATGCTGTTAATAACTATGAATTTCGGGTTTTCTATTGCTTGGTAGTCTCTTATCTTCAGATTATTGTCGTCTACTCTTAACTTTTTGCTTTTACTTGTTTCCTCAGTCAATTGAGGGTTTTGGAGTTCATAATCCATAGGAACATTTGTTTATTCAGCCCCCGGCTTCCCACCCACCATGGAGCCCAACGAGGGGACGATGTGTCGCAAACCGACACAGAGCGCCAGGATTACCGGGGGGTATAGCAGTGTCCTTCAGACCCTTGCACTAAGCAGTTATCTTACAGCGCACAGCTTGCCCAACCTGACGTACGCTCGAAAGGAGCCGCCAAACTCCCCAGCCGTCAGGAGCCGATTCACCGGGAGTGGGCTAGTTCCCGGCCGCCCGTCTAGGAGAAGCAGGGGCCAAAGTGGAGTGTTGGGTTTACCTCCCTCCCAAGGGATATTCCCTCAGCCACCAGGATCCCCCTTTCCTCCGACACGGGTCGCCGCGCACGGCAAACACGCGGGTGGGCGGGTGGGCCACTGGGGGGCAGTTTTTTGGTCATACACGACTATGTTGCGTGATTTGCACGCAGAAAGGATGGTTTCCGCGTATATCTGACGCGTATATAACGAATATGAGTGCACAAATTAAGTGCTCTGTCGCTCAAAGTATACATTTTATATGCTTAAGACACAGTAACAATACTCAGAGGAACTGGCGCCCATGTCGTACGCTGGGCTTGCCGGACGCTTGCGCTGTAGTAGCGCCGTTGCAAGTCACATACGTCCAGTCGTGTTTTGAGTGAGAAAAGTGGTGTTGACGGACAATAAGCTGTAAGTTCAGCGTGTTCGGTAGTGTGCGTTTATATGTTAGGTGTTTGTATGGATGTTCCGCTATAGTGTTGTGTATGTGTTGTGAAGCTCTACTTCGTACATGTAAGTAATAACGATCGTTATTCTTCCTATTTACAGAGGTTTTCAGTGTGGCGTTTGGATGGTATTAGTTGTTGATGGTGACAGTTACGAATCATGCCTTCTTTTTTCCTTTAGTATAAGGTGGAGGATACTTTAAGCTTGAAGGGGGTTGGGTGTTATTTGCATAGTTGTATCATGTCAGGCATCGAGTGGGAACGCTGCATGCTGTGTCGAATCAACACAAATGAAAGGCTGATTAATCCTACAAATAATACACGGTCCACAATAGATGAAGGTTATGATTCACTAGCGAAAAATCTACTTGCTTTCTACGAGATCGGAGAACTTCCTTTTGATCTGGACCATCTGGACATACCTTCCCTGAACAGCGACGCAGGTTTAAAGAAAACTATGATTGAAAACAAGGCATCGTGGTACAAATCACGTTACTTAGAGTGCAACAGCACAAAGCTTCAGAGAGCTCAGGAGAGAGCTAACAAGAGGAGACAAGAGGCAGGTCCTTCGCATGAATCACCAGCGTGGTCACCAGTAAAAATTCGAAGGTGCCACTCTACCGAGTACAAACAAGGAACTTGCCTCTTTTGTGATTTTCCGGGCTCCAGATTAAAGAACCTGAGTAACGTGAGGATGACATCTTGCTGTCAAACTATTGGTAGTAGTAGTAGTATTTTGTTTTAAGGGTGCGTCGACATCAAAGGTCATTTTGCACCACTACTAAATTGATTATAAAGGGAAATAGATTAGCATAAACATATTTACTTCGACACCTATTAACGGTTACATACACGAAAAGAGATGGACTTTTTATTGAAAACAAATATATAAAAGCAGTGAATATTAAATATTATATTCTGTTAAAGATACCAATTTCTTTTAAAAACTTTATAATTTTGTTGACATTCGCCACTTCGTCGCCTAATACCTCTCTTAGGTTTCCACGGATATTAAGACTTTCACGTACTGCCCGATACTTAACACACTCCGTAAAGATGTGTTCCACACTGAGGGGGGAGTCGCAGACATCACACCTGGGTTGTGTTTTCTCTTCAGAAAAGAGATAAGAGTGCGTGAGGGCACAATGCCCTATCCTCAGCCGAGTGATGGCGACCTCTTCACCTCGAGACATTCTTCTGGACGTGGGCCACTCCGATGTTACGGGCTTAATCGAGCGGAGTTTATTTCTTGTGATGCTTGCCCATGCATCCCCCCATTCCTTCAGGGCCATTTTCCGTAACGTGTGTCTCATATCGTCAGCGGGCACTAAAACTGAGGTTATAGTAGACAGACCTAGAGCTTTTTTGGCTTCTAAATCAGCCTTCTCATTACCAGGAATGCCAACATGTCCTGGTATCCATACGAAGGATACACTTACTCCCCGCTTTTCAAGGTGAAGTAGTAGCGATTGTATCTCTTGGACTATTGGATGGACTGGGAGGTATTTAGAAATTGAAAGCAGAGCACTTGAAGAATCTGTGCATATAATGAATGAGTCGTTCCGTCGTTTAATATTTTTTAGCGCCACCTTAATAGCCGCTAATTCTAACGTGAAGATGTTACAGAAAGACATTAATTTCGTCTTTATTACTCCATGATGAGTGGAGACAACTGCGCACGCGCAACCCGAGGTCGATTTCGACCCATCCGTAAAAACTTGGGTTATGCCTGGGTGGTTCGTCAAGACTTCATTAAATAGATTCAAGTACTCTGCTGAAGCGGTGGAGGATTTACGGCATCTATGTAGATGAAATATGATCTTTGGCCGCGGTATTAACCACGGAGGATGTTTGGACAGCCCCGTAGGGTACACGTCCGGAAAATTAAAATTGTTTACGTTGATAAAATGGCGGAAGCGAATGCTGATAGGCTGCGTTGCCTTGTCCTTCGATTAAAAGCATCTAAAAATCTAGGGTTAAAAACACTGCCAAAAAATGGATGGTTCCTCTGAGATAAGATTCTCACCACATAATTACACATAAAAATTTTTCGGCGAATTGTCAGAGGCGGTTCTCCGGCTTCGGCGTATATACTGGGTACTGGTGAGGTCCGGAAGGCTCCAGTAGCCAATCGTAATCCACTATTGTGGACCGAAGAGAGAGGTTTTAGGTAGCTATCTCGACTGGAGGAATAGACTGCTGATCCATAGTCAAGTCGTGACCGTATGAGTGATCGGTATAGTGTAAGCAATGTAGTGCGATCAGCACCCCATGTTCTATGACTTAAAAATCGTAGAATGTTTAAAATCTTAAAACATCGCTCACGCAAAATCTTGGTATGCTCTCGCCAATTTAGGCGGTAGTCAAATGTTAAACCAAGGAAGCGGACCGACTCCACGTACGCCAGGTTTTCACGGCCAAGGTGAAGTGTCGGTGGACTATGAATACCTCGTAGCCGGTGAAAATTAATGCACTTCGTCTTTTCAGGAGAGAAACGGAATCCACTGCTTCGGGACCACTCATTCAAATTTTTTAGACAGAGTTGGATATGTCTTGCTGCGCTTACTAATTTGGACGATCTGCAGAAAATTGCAAGATCGTCTACATACAATGATCCTAGCACTGGTGTCCTAATATTCTCTGCTATATCATTTAATGCGATTGCAAATAGCGTTACACTCAGTACGGAGCCTTGTAGTAGTAGACTTAGGTTTTTGAGGTGCGTCGACGGCCGTGGTCATTCGCACCGTACACAACATAATATAAACACAGTCGAGTTATAAAAAAATACACTAATCGTTAGCGTATTTACGAATTTTAATAAATATGTATGAAGTAACTGTAGAAGAACTAGTAAAATCATATTTTGGCTATAAGGCCTATGTTCGAGCCGGGTTTAGGCCACTCATTTCTTTTGTTTCCTTCGTTCCTTTTGAATTTCCCCCTTATTCCTTCCTAGTTTGTCGGCGCTCACTTGTCTTATGTAATAGTGTGTGGTAGCGTAGACAGGTGTCGTTTTGTTTCTTTTAAAATTTGAACCTCGAGCCGAGGTCAGACGAAGTAGATTTTTGGTTGAGTGCAGTTGGAGAGCAGTGCAACCCCGGGCCCGGGAGCGATGAATGTCGAAGACGCCAAAAGGTAAGTGAGCGCCTTCCTTCCTTTTCCTGCTTCCTCCCTTTCCTCGTCCACATCACGACTCCTTTATTTTTCTCTATCCGATTCACGCCAGACCCATTCCCTTTCTCCCTTTTTTATTTTTTTTCGAGTGGAATAAGTCCCGTGATCGAACATTTTGGTGACCCCGACGTGATCGTGGTAATTTATTCGTCTCCTTTTTCTCGATGGGCATTGTTTCGCTTCCTTTATTTAATCGTCATATCTGAACATGCCTGACGGCGAGGAGGTGGTTCGGAAAGGAGTTGCTACTCGCGAGCAGTTTAACTCTCGGCTCAAGTTGTTACGGTTCCAAAGAGAACAATTTGAAGCGTCAATCTCTGTTGCCTACGGGTTGGCGGAGGAATTGGATCTGTCCTCGGATCCGTTGTCAGCTTCTCCTAAGTTTTCAATGTTTCGTACTCGTTGTTTGCACCTTAAAGGGGTGTATGAAAATTTTCTTGAGGCTCAGAGGAAGATATATGAACACTGCCTTCGTTCTAATTTGACGGAATCTTATGAACCTGATCGATTACTCGGTGTTACTCTCGATGAAAGGTATTATTTTATTCTTTCCGTCTATGAACGTTCAGCAATTTCGGCTGTTCAAAATCCTTCGGGCCCTTCTGACAGCTCTACTGAGATGACAACAATTTCTAAGTGTCGGCTACCCACTATTCATGTTCCGCGTTTTTCGGGTGCCTTTAGCGAGTGGGAATCATTTCGCGATCTCTTCCGATCAGTAGTTCATGATAGAGCAGATTTAGCACCTATTGAAAAGTTCAGCTATTTGAAGTCTGCTCTTTCTGGAGATTCTTTGGCAATAATCTCTTCCGTTCCCTTTGGGGACACTCATTATGATTCTGCGTGGAAGGAGCTGTGCGATCATTTTGATAACCCACGAGTGCTGGGATTTAATTATTTAGATAAATTGTTGCATTTCAACTCCTCGTCTTCGGGTGCATTGCAGTCCCTTCAGAATTTCTCAAATGTCTTTTCTGAAATGTATTCGGCACTCCTCACTTTGAATATCCCCAACCTTGGGGAATTCATTTTATTCAGACTGGCTGCTAGATCATTAGACCCTGACGTGCTCACGCATTTTGAAGAAACTGTGGCAGACGAGACTTTTCCCTCGGTTTCACAACTTCTATCTTTTGTTAAAAGACGTATTAAACTCTTGCAAACTTCTCGCGGAATAATTGAGAGGAGTTCTCAAGCTCGTAGTTCCAATCTCAGGAGCAAGACCGTAATGTCTACTTCCGTTGGGATAGATCCTTCAAACTCTAATGCATCTTGTCCAAGTTGTGACTTATCTCATCTGTTAGCTGATTGTCCAAAATATTTAAACATGAATTCTGAGCAAAGGGGTAATTTTGTGCGTTCAAAAAAACTATGCTTTAATTGTTTGAGGAGTGGTCACTGGGCACCGAAATGTCGATTTTCGAACTTGCGGTGTCAAACGTGTAAGAGGTATCACCATACCACCCTCCATTCCGTCGTTGAGCATAGGGAGCGGAATACGCGATCGAATGCTCCCGTCGCGGTAGCTAGTAGCCAGCCTTCGCCCTCTGCCCACCTTCGTAGCTCGTCGCCTCCGGACTTATCTTCGAGTCTTCGGTCCGCCGAAGCGATACCACAAACGTATTCGTCTTACGTTGAATGCGAACTTTCTTCGACTGTTGTCTTAGGGACAGCAGTCGTCAATTTTTTGGATGGCGATGGAAAATTGCAACCTCTTAGAATTATGCTTGACTCGGGTTCTCAGATTTCGGCGATCTCTGTCGATGCTCTTACGCGTTTAAAACTGCCAATGTCTGCGTATCATGGGGCGTTGTTTGGGCTGTCTCAAACCCCTTTAAATCGGCCGGTCGGTTCCGCGACGTGCCATCTTTTTGCCAAGCATTCTTTCAGTTCTGGGTTGAGAACAAGGGCGATAGTATGCCATAAATTGTTGGGAAGGCTTCCTGGGGTCCCTCTTCCACAGCTCATAAGGAACCATGTTGACCATTTGGATCTGGCGGATCCTCATTTTGACCAGCCATCGCAAATCGATTTTATTTTAGGAATGGATCTTTATCCCAAAATCATGTTTGCGGGACAGAAATCGTTTCTAAATGGCGAACTGATTGCAGTAAATTCTATCTTTGGTTGGGTTATTTGTGGCTCTATATCCGCCCTACCTGTGGAAGAAGGGTCTGGTACCTCGTCGTTCTCCATTGTGGAGGATAGGGAATATTTAGAAAATGATTTGAAAAGATTTTGGGAAGTGGAAGAACTTCCATCTGAAATCTTTCATGACCCAAAAGATATTCAATGTGAACAGCATTTCTTATAAACTTTTCGAAGAGATGATTCTGGAAGATTCATTGTTTCACTTCCTTTCCTATCTTTTCCACCTAAGCTCGGGGATTCATACTCTCAAGCGGTTTCGCGTTTGATGAACCTCGAGCATCGCTTAACTCGCCGAAAGGAATTGCATGTTAAGTATTGTGACTTTTTGAAGGAATACCTTCGTCTTGGTCATATGTCCGAATCAAAATCCCAAGGGAAATATTATATTCCGCATCATGCTGTCTATAACTACGTTAACTCAAAATTTCGTGTAGTTTTTGACGCCTCTGCCCGTACATCTTCGGGTGTCTCACTCAATGATGAATTACTCACAGGCCCTAAGTTGCAAAGCGATATTTTTGATATTTTGTTAACCTTTCGCATCCATAATGTTGCCTTTATTGCAGATATTTCTAAGATGTACCGGCAAATTCTAGTCGCCCCAGAGCACCGATGCTATCAGCATATTTTGTGGCGTGATGATGCGACTCAAGCATTGGTGGATTATGAATTAAATACAGTCACCTATGGAGTTTCTTCCGCACCGTTTTTAGCGATGCGAGCTGTACGTCAATTAGTCATTGATGATGGTCATAAGTTCCCTCTAGCAGCTCAAGTACTCAATACCGAAACTTACGTTGATGATATAGTGACCGGGGCTTCTTCTATCTCCGATGCGCTAATGCTTCGACAGCAACTGATCGATTTATTGTCACTTGGGGGATTTCCATTGAGTAAATGGGCGAGCAACTCCACCGAATTCTTAGCGGGGTTTTCTCCTAATGAAATTGAGCAAACATCAAAATTTGATGCCTGTGAATCTCCCTCGCTCAAGGTGTTGGGTCTAATTTGGATCCCGGCTCAAGATACCTTTTCTTATCAAGTATGTTTCGAAGTCTCAGTGAATTCAAAGCGAAGGCTTTTGTCGAATATTTCTAGAATCTTTGACCCTATTGGTGGGTTGTCTCCTATTGTCTTTTGGGCAAAATGTTTGATGCAGTCAGTGTGGACTTTAAAATTAGGTTGGGACGAACCCCTTCCTGACGTTATTCATTCTCAGTGGAGTGAATTTGTTTCTCAGAGCTCGTACTTATCCCAAATTCATTTGCCACGAAGAATTAACTTCACTGATTCAAAGGTTCAACTATTAGGGTTTTGTGATGCATCAGAGCGTGGCTTTGGTGCCATCTTATACGTCAGAACTGTGGCATGTTCCGGGGAAATTAAGGTTTCTTTCTTAACTGCAAAATCGAGAGTTGCACCTTTGAAAACTATTTCTTTACCAAAACTAGAACTACTGGGAGCTTCATTGCTCGCAAAACTCATGAATAGAGTATGCGACGTATTTAAAAATCGTGTTCATTTTGAGGAAATGTATGCGTGGTCTGATTCACAGATTGTATTATCTTGGCTAAGGCTCCCGCCACACCGGCTAAAAACTTTTGTTGCGAATAGAGTTAATAAGATGAATCAACTTTTGCCTAATTGCTCTTGGCGTCATATAGAGTCCGGTCAGAATCCAGCGGATTGTATCTCACGTGGTCTGTTGCCAATGCAACTTCTGGAGGCAAATTTATATTGGGAAGGGCCGCAATTCTGCAGACTTGACACTGGGTTTTGGACTCCTGAGGTTGAATGTGAATTGCAACTTTCATTCCTCCCAGAGATTAAGCAGCAAGGTTTAACTTGCAGCGCTATTTGTGAGCAGAGTGATCCTCTTGAATGGATAAAACGATATTCCTCATTTATAAAAGTTGTCAAAGTAATGTCTTATGTTTTGAGGTTTGTAAAGGCTTTCAAGGGAGTACGTTTTCCTCCTAATTCCCCTCCATCCAGCACAGAATGGCAGGAGAGTCTGTTGAAATTGGTAAAATTAATTCAAAATTTTCATTTTCAAGGGATTTTAGTGTCCTTACGAAAGGGAAAGAGCTTATCAGGCTCGATAAGAAGCCTTCGTCCAATTTTGGACTCTCAAGGCTTAATTCGTGTGGGGGGTCGCCCTCGTCATTCATTACTTCCAGCCGCAGCGCGTGAACCTCTATTGCTTCCTTCTGATAATCATTTTTCTATTTTGGTAGTTCGACATTACCATTTAGTGTCATTACATGGCGGTCCAAGGGCCGTGGAAGCAATTATCTCCAGACAATTTTGGATTCCATCGCTGCGAAAAATCATCCGGTCACAAATAGCTAAATGCGTTACTTGCCTCCGGTATAAAGGGGCCACTCAACACCCTTTAATGGCTGATTTGCCTGCTGCACGCGTTGTCCCTCAGCGGGCATTTTCATCTGTGGCAGTTGACTACGCTGGACCATTTCTCTTTAAAATGAGTAATAGACGAAATGCAGCACATTCAAAGGCGTATGTAGCCTTATTCATTTGTCTTAGTTGTAAAGCTCTCCATTTAGAGCTAGTCACAGCTCTATCAACTGACGCATTCGTCGCCGCATTACAACGTTTTATTGCTCGTCGGGGAATCCCTTCAGTCATTTATTCAGACTGTGGCACAAACTTTGTGGGGGCTAATCGATTATTGTCAGAATTCTATAAATTTATTCGGTCCAGTTCTCACAAGGAATCCTTGTTGTCTTTCCCCCCATTTTTTGGTATCGAGTGGAAATTCAACCCTCCTTCTGCTCCCCATTTTGGGGGATTATGGGAAGCCGGCATAAAATCGGTAAAATATCATTTGCGTAGAGTTGTCGGGGGACATGCCCTTAATTTTGAAGAATTTTCCACTTTATTATGTAAAATCGAAGCAGTGTTAAATTCTCGTCCTCTGACTGCGCTCTCTTCCGATCCTTCGGAAATTAATTATTTGACTCCTGGACATTTTCTTGTCGGTCAGGCCTTGCTGGATTTACCCGGCAATCAATCCTCAGATCCCCTTCCTCTGCCAGTCCGTTGGCAATTAGTCGAACAGATGAGAAACCACTTTTGGAAGAGGTGGTCACAAGAGTACTTACACACTCTTCAACAACGGACTAAATGGTCTCAGGCCTGCCCTAATCTAAAATGTGGGGATATCGTTTTAATTCGGGATGCTAATATCCCACCCTCTTCGTGGAGGATGGGCCGGGTAACCAAAACGTTTCCCGATTCGGAAGGAACCGTCCGAGTAGTCGAGTTGCGTACTCCATCTGGCCTCTTGATAAGGCCTGTGGTGAAGCTAGTGCTTCTACCCATTGAAGAGTAGCAACTTCAATCCTTCCACCAACTCCTAGAAAGTATTTTTTTTTTCTCTTCAGTTCTTTGTTATTTTTATTTTCTCCGAGTGAATTATCGGGGTAATTCACGGTGGGCGGGATGTTCGAGCCGGGTTTAGGCCACTCATTTCTTTTGTTTCCTTCGTTCCTTTTGAATTTCCCCCTTATTCCTTCCTAGTTTGTCGGCGCTCACTTGTCTTATGTAATAGTGTGTGGTAGCGTAGACAGGTGTCGTTTTGTTTCTTTTAAAATTTGAACCTCGAGCCGAGGTCAGACGAAGTAGATTTTTGGTTGAGTGCAGTTGGAGAGCAGTGCAACCCCGGGCCCGGGAGCGATGAATGTCGAAGACGCCAAAAGGTAAGTGAGCGCCTTCCTTCCTTTTCCTGCTTCCTCCCTTTCCTCGTCCACATCACGACTCCTTTATTTTTCTCTATCCGATTCACGCCAGACCCATTCCCTTTCTCCCTTTTTTATTTTTTTTCGAGTGGAATAAGTCCCGTGATCGAACAGCCTATTTCTTTGAAAAATAAAATAACGCGGCTTAGGCGATCAGGGTCGTCACCGAGAACGTATTCTAGGCCTCCCCTTATGCCTAACTTATTACGTACATCTAGATGCTTGACGCACTCCGTCAGGAGGTGCCGAACAGTGAGAGGTGAGTCGCAATCTTCACAGCGCGGTGGAATTTTCTCTTCCGTGAAGAGAAAGGAGTGGGTCAGGGCGCAGTGCCCTATCCGCAAGCGAGTAACTACGACTTCCTCACTCCGACTACTCCTAACAGAAGAGGGCCATGCAGATGCAACCGGTTTAACACACCGCAATTTGTTGTTGGCTGTGTTTACCCACGCATTGTACCATTGCCCCTTCACTACTTTGCTAAACATGCATCGGAGGTCTTCGCATGGTACTAGGTTATGCGCTTGCTCTGGGAGGAGCAAGGCAACTTTTGCCAATATGTATGCCCTCTCGTTTCCGGCAATTCCCACATGCCCAGGAACCCAAACGAACGTGATATTAATTCCCTTCCTCTCAAGGGATAAGAGGGAAGACTGTATGTCCTGTACTATAGGGTGCATGGGGAATATACAGGAAATGGAATCCAAAGAGCTCATGGAGTCAGTACATACGGCATAGGAGCCACCAGAACTTCTTATCCCGTCCAGAGCCATCTTGATGGCCAGGAGTTCCGCTGTGTACACACTACACAGCGGGTTTAGCCTGGCCTGGATGACTCCATGATGGGCCGAGGTGACTGCGCAGGCACACGCAGTATCCGACCTTGAGCCATCCGTATACACGGGGATAAGATCGGAGTGACTGCTAAAGAATTCTCGGAAGAGTTGTTGATATACCGATGCGGTGGTGCAACTTTTCCGCCGGCTATTTAGAGTAGAGCATATTTTAGGCGTTGGAGTTAACCAAGGCGGGTGGTTCGAGTATCCAATGCGATACAATTCCGGGAGTATAATGCCAGCACCATCGATAAAATGTTTAAAACGAATGCCAAGTGGTCTAGTAGACCTTGTCCTTAAATTAAAAACTTCTAAAAATCTAGGTTTAAAAAGAATTTTAAAACAGGGGTGTGCCTTCGTGGTAAAGACTTTGGCCGCGTAACTGCACATTAAAAAATTTCTCCGGCATGAGAGCGGCGATTCACCTGCGTCAGCATAAATGCTGACGACCGGGCTAGTTCTATAGGCGCCAGTGGACAGCCGTAACCCCGCATTATGAATCGTCGTCAATGGTCTCATGTACGACTCACGGCTCGAAGAATAGATAACTGAGCCATAGTCAAGCCTAGAGCGGACAAGGGAACGGTAGAGCAGAAGCATCGTTTTGCGGTCTGCTCCCCATGTCGAGTGGCTTAGAAATTTTAAGATGTTTAGAGACCTATACCATTTATTTTTCAACTCCTCTATGTGTTTCCGCCAATTGAGTCTAAAATCGAGCGTCTTTCCAAGAAAGTGCACGGATTCCACATAAGGAAGATTTCTGCCAGCTAGCTTCAGCACAGGTGGAGAAAAGGTTCCCCTCCGTCGGTAGAAATGAACGCAATTCGTCTTCTGGAATGAAAACCTAAATCCATTCCTTCGGCACCAGTCTTCCAGCCTATTGATGGTGAGCTGTAACAATCTTCCGGCAGAGACGAGTTTGGAAGACCTGCAGAACATGGCAAGGTCATCCACAAAGAGAGATCCCATAATGGGTGGTTCGATGCAATTAGCCACCTCATTTATCGCGACTGCAAAAAGCGTGACGCTCAGTACGGAGCCCTGTGGCACTCCGTTTTCCTGAGTATATTGACTAGATAGATGACGGCCAATTTTAATCTTAAACACCCGGTCTACTAAAAAGTTTCGAATAAAGGTGAGCATGTTACCCCTCAGACCCCATTCATGTAAAACTATTAAAATCTTCTTCCGCCAGACTACATCGTATGCCCTCTCCAAGTCGAAGAAGACACCTACGACGTGCTGGCGGAGGAGGAAGGCCTCCTGGATGAAATTGTCCGCTCGTACTAGGTGGTCAATAGTCGAGCGGCCCCGCCGAAATCCACACTGGATGTCGGAAAGAAGGTTTCGGTGCTCCAGCCACCAGACGAGCCGCCGATTAACCATCCTTTCCATTACCTTGCACAGGCAGCTAGTGAGAGATATCGGTCTGTAGCTGTTTGGATCGGTGGTCTCTACTGCACATCCACAGGAAGTATCCGATTTCGACCCGTCTGTGTAAACAATTATGAAGTCTGCGTATTCCCCTCGAATTTCGTTGAATAGTTGTTGGTATTCAGCAGGTGTTGTCGTAGATTTACGAGATTGAAGAAGCCGGAATATAAACGCTGGTCGATGCATCGACCATGGCGGGTCTTTAGAGTATCCCGTAGGATATACGATTGGCAGGCTAAAGCCATTGTCTAAAATAAAATTATTAAAACGAACTTTAATTGGTTTAGTGGCCCTCGGTCTTGTTAAAAGATTCTAAAAATCTCGATCTAAAGAGTATATCGTAACATGGATGGTTACTCATGGATAAAATCTTGGACACGTAGTTCAGCATTAACATATCCCGGCGAGTGGCCAGAGGTGGTTCCCCAGCCTCCGCATAGATACTTAGGACTGGAGATTAGGCTGTCCCAAAAAAACATTTTTTTTTTATTTCAAAATCGTCAATCTGATTTCGATGACCCTTGGGTATACAAGGATAGGCAAAAAAAGATTTTTGAAAAATGTTAAGTAATTAGTTAGCGAGAGGCGCCTAAATACCAGCACCCTCAATTTGTCATACGATTTCGCGAAAACTGACAAAATAAAGGTAATCAGGGTAAGTTATGACCCTAAGGGCAAAATTTTCGTCGGTTTTTGCGTATCTTTCACCGTTTAGGCTTTGCGGCCCGCGCAGCCTGACGCCAAGAGTGGCGCTAAGCGATGCGGCTCGCGCGATGCGGCTCGCGCGACGCGGCGCAACATACTGCTGAGGCCGTCCCCCTCCCCTCCTTCCTCACCTACGGTCGCCCGCCATGCTCACATGCTTCAGTGACTCTCTCTCTCTCTCTCCGAAATTCAGATTTGAACTCGTTTCGTAGACCAAATCATGTCGGTACGTATGGTAATCAATCTTAACTTTATTTTGGAAACTCATTACAAATTTATTAACCTACTGAGAAAATTATTCAACAAAGCCGCCAGGTTTCAGTTGAACAAGCTCTTTCTCCGTACCCTCATTTATATGTTTTCGAAATTGGGAAACAATCTGCAACAAATATTGCTTTTGTTCTTCGTCGTTGGTAATACTGCTATTGAATTTCGTGATTAGGGCCACCCCCCTCTCGGCCACATCATTCACCACCTTCTACTGTTTGATGTGCTGTCGAGCTGCTTGGTAGCTTTCTGTCGTTTCCCAATCCTTAGGATCTTCGTTGAGAAATTCATGCGGAAGCTCTAGAGTTTTTAAAAAATTCATGGAACTTGATTACAAAAAAAATGTAAATCTTTACTGTGAACGTTTTTAGGCACGGGTACTCTTTTCAGACACTGTATGGAATCCTTTTCACGTTCATGCATTCGTTTCACCATTTTTCTTGTAATATGAAACGGTACCCTATCATCAAAAATGTAAAGCACACTAGCTCCTCGATTAAGTACCACAAATGATTAGAGAATTTTTCTTTAGCGATGAAGGGTAACTCATTGAATTTCGGCCTCTGATCAGTGACACACAGAGACTTGAGAAATATCAAGTCATTAAATGGAGCCATAACCGCCACTGGTGTTGTAAACCAATACCGCACGTACACTTTCACTACAAATGTGCATAACCATTTCAGCTTCATCCTGTGTTCTGGTATAACCTGGGGCATTGTCTGCCAAAGATGAACATCAAAAGAGCGTATATTGCACGGTTCATCCACCGAGCTCCGTGGGAGGGTGGTGGGGCTCTGAACTTGATTCCCGTTGGAGGAACTCCGCCACGGAAGATGATGGTAACATTTAACAAATATTTGTAGTCCCCTCAAGATTGATATTCCTGTTTGAAAGGAAAAAATTTCGATCGCGAAGTTTGCTCCACATATTCGAAGTCTATTCGTCCGAAAAAAAATTTACCTGCAGCTGAGAAGAACAAAATTGGATTATGCTTTGAGATTCGCATCCGATAATACTCCTTATGTATGGATCAGAAATTCCTGTGTCAAAATCCTGATGATCGAGGCTGGGCCATTTCTCTAGGAACAAATTGAAAATTGACACATCTGCAGATTTTGCAGCGCCCAAACAGTGTTCGAACACTGCCTTCAGCACGATTTCTGCCACATGGTGGCGACAGGCCAAGTGTAGTAGCGTTCTTTTCAGTAAACGTTCAAGGCAAGCCACAGCGCCGTTATGGATACCAGTATTGACGGACGTGGTATCAAAAACCGCGCCCCTTGCCATGGACGTTAGGTTCCACGTAGAAAGGAGGTTGAAGATAGCCTCATCAAAAACCGCGCCCCTTGCCATGGACGTTAGGTTCCACGTAGAAAGGAGGTTGAAGATAGCCTCAGCTTCCAGTTTCCCAGTCCCAGATGAAACTTTAGGTACTTTAGTTGCTCACTTTCCCCTGCGGAAATAAAAAATGAAATGTCTTACGAAATTACCTTTGAAGTGCAGAATGAGGTTGACTAATTTAAGTACTGATTAATTACCTCCTGATACAAGAACGGCGACTCTGTCAACCTTTCCTTCCCCTGTGAGGTCTGGCAGTATTTTCCCGTCAAAGTGAACATTCAAGGGTGCGTCCTTTTTCATATTCTCCTTTATTTTGTCACAAATATCGGAGCGCGCCTGGTTGCGAGCTCGATGCATCGTCGACCGACTCAGTGTAGAATCCTCAAGGTTCTCTCTGTTGGAAAATGGGTAGTTGCCACAAGAGTAACGGCCTTCCTAACGCTCACCTTGCCATAATCAAGCGATGCAGCTACAAGAGGCGTTATCACTTTATTTTTCTTGGTGCGTGCACTTACTCTCGGCTTGAATTCATCGTCATCACCATCGGAAGAAGTGTCCAATTCGTCATCAGGGTCGACTACTGTAGCGGTTTTCTTTTCTGCGCGTTGCTTCTCCTCGTATTTCTTGGAATTGGCCCTCCCATTCTGTAAAATAGCCTCTTTCCTTATTGGCCTTAAAATACGAATGTGCTCCCTCCAATTAAGGCGATAGTCAAATGTCATCCCCAGAAAGCGGATGGTGTCCACGTATGGAATAGCCGTGCCGTTAAGGTGTAGACCTGCCGGGACATGGTTTCCTCTAGCCCTGTGGAAGTGGACACACTTTGTTTTCTCGGAGGAGAAGCGGAATCCTTTTCTCCGGGCCCATTGAGCAAGTTTATTGATCGTAAGTTGGGCCTGCCTTGTTGCGTTAGAGAGCCTTGTTGATCTGCAGAAAATCGCCAGATCGTCCACGAAGAGGGATCACATCACAGGTGTACTGACGCAATCCATTATGTCGTTAATCGCCACAGCAAATAGCGTAACACTCAACACGGAACCTTGAGGTACGCCGTTCTCCTGAGTGTATAACTGCGATAAGTGCTGCCCTATTCTTACCTTGAACACTCGACCTGTTAGGAAGTTGCGAATGAAAACTGGTAGATTTCCCCTTAGTCCCCATTTGTGTAAAGTCATTAGGATCTTGTGTCGCCAGACTCGGTCGTAAGCCTTTTCTATGTCGAAAAAACGGCAACTACGTGCTGCTGTGTAAGGAATGCCTCCTGTATGAAAGTGTCCGCTCGGACTAGATGATCAATGGTTGATCTCCCGCGACGAAATCCACACCGGGCATTCGAGAGAAATTGCCCTCTTTCCAACCACCAGATGAGAGCGCGGTTAACCATTTTCTCCATAACTTTGCACAGGAAACTTGTTAAAGAGATTGGTCTATAGTTCTCTGCGTCGCCGCGTTCTTTACCTTGCTTGTGGATAGGGACCACCACCGATTCCCGCCATCATCGAGGGAGAATTCCTTCACTCCACACTTGATTGAGCGTCCTTAAAACATCCGGCAACGCCGTGTCCGGTAAGTTCCGAAGGAACGCGTTGTGGATATCATGTAAACCTGGAGATGTGTCCCGGGAATCGGTAATTGCGGACGTTAATTCCACCACTGAAAATGGAATATTGTAGGACTCGGTGTCGTCTTTCTCTTTAAAACATGATTTTCGATTCCATACACTTTTTAAAATTCAAGAATTCCCGGTCATAGCTGTTATTGCTGTAGCGCTCCTCAAGTAGACGCCCGAACGCGCAGCTTATGTCTTCCGGAGCAGTGACTATTTCGTTGTCTATTGTCAGGTGGTTAATACAGTTTTCAACGCGGGAGCCAGAAATGCTTTTTACTCTTTGCCACACCTGCTTAATGGGAGTCCTATTGTTGACTCCAGACACGAATTCTATCCAAGAATCCTTCTTAGCCTGCTTTACGACCTTCCGAGCTTTCGCTCGCAATCGTCAAAAGGAGGTAAGGTTCCTTTCGGTGGAAAATTTGTTAAATATTCGTAGCGCCTTTTTTCGCATCTTAATTGCATTAGAACACTCCTCGTTCCACCAGGGAACCACCGGTTGAGGGGAGATTCCTTTTGAACGGGGGACACTGACATCTGCTGCTTCCAGGATGTGTTTGGTCAATATTTAAACGTTTTGTGCTCCATTGAGATGCAAGTCAAAGTTAAAATCAAAACGTGTTTTAAAAGCTGACCATTCTGCCTTACGGACTATCCAGTTGGCTTGTCTAATAAGTTCTCTGCTAAAATTCTGCTCATTGAGAATAAAAAGGGGGAAGTGATCACTCCCACACAGGTCATTGTGAACTGATAATTTGAGTTTAGTCATCAGACTACTACAACACATGCCTAGATCAATAGTGGAAAAGTCGCCGGTATGACTATTGAACCGTGTTCTTTCCCCGTTGTTTATTAAGAATAGGTTAAAATCATTTACGAAGGATCATATAATGCGGCCTCTTCCATTGCACTGGGCCCTTGGACTTCCCCACAGGGTATCGTGGGCGTTAAAGTCTCCTAAGAGAATGAAGGGCTTTGGCAGCTGCTGTATGAGGGCTTCTAAGTTCTTTCGTATGACAGGAACCCCCTCTGGAAATTAGACGTTGCATAACGTTATCGTCTCAGGTGTGTGCAGCGTTACCGCCACTGCCTGGAAGGGAGTGTCCAGCTATACTCGGGGCCTCCCGAGTAGCTATCGCCACTCCACCTTGAGCACGGAGGCCACTAGTGTCATCTAGTCTAAAAACATTAAAACCTCTTAGAGAACCCTTGTCTGTAGTTTCAAAGTGAGTCTCTTGGAGACAAACGCAAACGGGGTTAAAATCTCGAATTAAAACGTCTAGCTCCTCCTTATGCCGGTAAAACCCATTGGAGTTCCATTGAATGGTAAATATCATAAAAGGTTAAAGGATAAAATTAAACACTTAAATTAAAGTAGTCCTGACAATAGGGTGGTCCGCGCCGTATCCGGTTTCGGCCGCCTGTAGGTTTTGCGAAACCTTCACTCTCGGAGAGACTTTCGTCTTCCTCCATCGATTCCGGACGGCTTACATCCAGTCCAGATGGATTTGGTGATGGCGTTTTCTTACACCGATTCTGCGACAGTGCAGCGGTGGTTTTAGGTGGGTTCTTTTGGGGAGAGCCCACACTTGTGTCATTCGTCTTATTTGCCGGTTTATGGGCCTTAGCCGGTTTGGCCAATTCTTTTTCTGTGGCAATTGGTTTTTTTATTTCTTTGGGATCTGTTTGGATAGCTACGCTAACCTTCGGGACTTGCATTTTCGTGGCAACTTCGGCAAAAGATTAAGAGAATGTAGGGGCGACCGTGGACCTATACTTTTTCCTCGCCTCTAGTGTACGTAATTTTTCCACGGTTTATAGCTCCATGACCTTTCTTTCTTCCATTTGCTTAGGGCACTTGCGAGAGTACACTGGGTGTGCGCCCTCGCAATTGACGCACTGTGGGTCTTTGTGCACTCAGCACCATCATGCGCGTCCAAGCCGCAGCGCGGGCAGGTGGCCTAGCTCTCACATCGCGTGGCGATGTGGCCGAAGCGCTGGCACTGGAAGCAGCGCATGGTTGCCGGTATCAATGGTCGCACCGGGATAGATTCGTACCCTATAAACACCTTGTCGGGGAGCCTATCGAATGAAAAAGTGAGGACGACGGATGTTGTGTCGATCACTTTTCCATTACGCCTCGTGGTGAGTTGACGAGCATCAGTCACACCTTGAGGAGCCATCTCTCTTCTGATCTTGTCGACATCAACGTATAGTAGATCGTATGCATGATAACCCCCCGACTGCTGTTTAGAGTGCGGTGCACCTCAACCGAGACAGGGATGTCATGGAGCATTTTCAGTTTCAGAAGCTTTTCGCTCTGTGCAGTGCTGCAGGTTTCAGTCAGTAGTGAACCGTCACGTAATTTTTTTGCAATTCTAAGTACTCCAGTGACCGAGGCAGACAAAACTTTCCTAATTAGGAAGGGAGATACCTTAGTCAGGGTCTCCCCTTCTTTCTGACATTTCATCAAAAGGTAGCGCTTACAAGCTGTAACTGGCGATTCTCGCCCACCCGTGTCCGGGTGGGGTTTTTTTGGTGGTGGAAGTTTAGTTCCATCCATCCCTTTGAGATGTTCATCCCCCGGGCTCCCCACCCACCATGGAGCCACACATTCGGGACGCCGCACCGCAAACCGGTGCGGTCGCCAGGGCTACCCGAGGGGATATAGCACCCTAGAGGTGGTTGTCTGTTTAGGGTTGGACCTTATGTGCACGGGCCCACCAAACCCGTACATCTCCGACCGCCCTACGCAGACCCCCACCTCCCTGGCACTCGCCACCGTTAAGCTAAACGCCACGGAAGCCGATTGACCGGGAGTGGCTAGCTCCCGGCCGCCCGTTTACACAGAATCCGGGGCCAAAGAGTGATATCAGCCCGTAGTCCATACCGGGCATCCGACACCCGGCTGGGAACCACGGACCTCACCCTCCAGGATCCCCTTCTCCTCCTTACGGGTCTCCGCACACGGCAAACATGCGGGTGGATAGCAGGCCAGGTGGTTTGCCCGCACACAGACAGTTGACCCACAAGACTGTCCGGGCTCAACCCTTGTGCGGGTGGATCGCAGGCCAGGTGGTATGGCGGCACACAGACAGTTGACCCACAAGACTGTCCGGGCTCAACCCTTGTTGGCTCTGGGTTTGTTTTCGGGGTTTCCTCCCCACCCTTTTAGTCGCCTCTTACGACAAGCAGGGATACTGCGGGAGTATTCTCAATCCCCCTACCCGCAGGGGGCGCATTTTCTAAGTATCACTCCGTTTATTCCATTTACATCTAGTTTTATGTTTAGGTCAAAATACTTATTAGTTTACCCACTTGTTGACAATATTCAAGGGTTCTTCGGAAAGTACCTACGGTTACGAGATTTACTGGTGGAAAAAGTTGGTGTTGGCCTCAAGAATTATGCACCAACACGTCTTTCGACGCATCGACTATGTTTCAATTTTAAATTACTTTTCGAACAGCCCTCGTATGGATTTTATTTTTATCATTCACTTTTTTTGACCCAAACCTTTTATGATTGTATTTATTTCATTTTTTCGTTTGAACAGCTCGATGCGTAAGGAATACGTCAACAATGCCATCGGTAGGTAGGTAGGTAGGTTTAAAATTTGTAGGGTGCGTCGACGGCTAGTTCATTTTGCACCACTACCCATTCTTAGTTGTAAAATTTATAAATGTAATAGAAATAATAATAATAATAACAATTGTCTATTTCAGTTATGTCCTTTATCAAAAAAAAACAGTGATGGAATAAAAAAGGTGAGGTGAGGCACCAGGGAGGGTGGGTTGCGTAAGATACAGGGTACACTTAAGGTATCCTGAAATCACACCCACGAAAAAAATCATTAAAACGTACACAAACGGGCCTAGTGGCCTTTGTCCTTCGGTTAAAAATGTCTAAAAAACATGGTTTAAAAAGTATGTTAAAACATGGGTGTGCCGTCATGGATAAAACTTTGGACACATAATTGCACATGAGCGCGTTCCTTCGGTGGCATAGAGGAGGCTCCCCTGCATCAGAATAGATGCTAATGACCGGGCTTGTCCGAAATGCCCCAGTGCAGAGTCGTAACCCCGCGTTGTGCACTGGGGCCAATGCTCGTAAGTATGACTCGCGAGCAGACGCATAAAAAAAACAGCCGTAGTATAATTTCGAGCGCACTAATGTGCGATATAATAAAAGCAATGTTTTGCGGTCTGTTTCCCAAGACGTGTGGCTTAAAAACTTTACTATATTTCGAGCTTTAATGCATTTTATCCTTAAAAGATTGTTATGTTCTCGCCAATTGAGCCTGTAGTCGAGCGTCATGCCTAGAAAGCGGGCCGTCTGAACAAAAGGGAGATTTCTTCCCCCGAGGTATAATGTAGGCTGCATTTGGACTCTTATTTTCCTGTACCTGCAGAATATCGCCAGGTCATCCACAAATAGTGTTCCTATCACCGGCGTCTTGATACAATTTACGACGTCATTTATCGCAATGGCGAAAAGTGTCACGCTCAAGACGGAACCCTGGGGAACTCCGTTGTCAAGACGGTAAAAGTTGGATAAAAACTGGCCTATTCTAATATTAAAAACTCGGTGCTTAAAAAATTTTGAATAAAAATCGGCAAACTGCCCCTAAAGCCCCACTCGTGCAAAGTCATTAATACCTTCCGCCGCCACACCCGGTCGTAAGCCTTCTCCAAATCGAAGAAGACCCCGATCACATGCTGGCGGAGGAGAAAGCCTTCTTGGATGAAATTGTCGATCCTCACCAAATGGTCCATTGTGGAACGGCCCCGTCGGAATCCACACTGGATGCTGGAGAGAAGGTTCCGGCGCTCTAACCACCAAACGAGCCGCCGCACAGTGGTCGGAAATCGAAAATACCTGGCCAAAATACAAAAAGTGATTTTTTCAAGCCAGGAAGCTGAAACTTTGCATTAATATTCTCAGAAGACCTGGGCATGCAATGATGCAAAGCATTTTTCTTAGTACACAACACTTAACAATTAGCATGAGGTCAAAGTTGCACAAATTTCGCAAAAATTACATACACTCGATTTTCTCACGAAATCTTCAAAATCAAGCCCTTACCTAAGCATTATGTGTAAATAATTGGAATAAAAAGTCATTTAATTAGATGAAACAGTTTTTCGTCTTTGTTTTCATGTAGTCTGCTTACATTTTTGTAATTATTTACCAAAGATATTAAACAAAATGGCAGACCTTAATTTTTGGTCATTTTTTTCATATAGGTAGAGAAATAGTTAATTGCATCACCGAGCATCACGAAGTAACTTATATGGGGAAACTCTACAAAGCTTCCACAGTGTGAATCCGATGAGTGATGCTGCGACCGTTTGCGACGCCGAATTTCACATCAGTTTTTCGATCGCGCGGTCGAGTCAGGTTGAACCCGCCTGCAGCGGGGAGTAACGTGGCGCGGCAAGTGTGTGGACTGGATTGTAGTCGCATCCACTCCGCTTTGGAGATTTTCGAGATACAAACATTGACAAGATCCTTCATGCATTATATTTTGCAGAAATCGCGGAAAAAATTACGCATTTTAACACATGAGGTAAAGGTCTAGGAGGTACTGAAAAACTTCTTTCTTCGGGTGCACCGCGGGCGTTTCTCCTCTTACCATCTTGACATCGCCTACCAACGAATACGTACACTTTTAACGGAGACAGCATGCATATCACACAGGATTATTGTCTCTTCGAGGCCACCAACCCACAGCTAGTGTCGCACGGCTGCAATTCCCCGAAAGTTTTTATTAGGTAGGTAGGTTTAAAAATTGTAGGGTGCGTCGACGGCTAGGTCATTTTGCACCACTACCCATTTTATTAGTAAAAAAGGGAATAGTGATAATAATGAAAATTGTCTACTGCAGTTATATCACTTATTAAAAAATTAAATAGAGTGATTAAAAAAAAGGGGGTGAAGCTTATATTTTTCTGAATAGTCCCGTCTCTTTCAGAAACTTGATAACTCGGGTTATAACATTAGGGTCGTCTCCTAGGACGGATTTTAGGTCTCCGATTAGGTTTAGCCGCCTTCGCGCGTCACGGTATTTGTCACACTCCGTCAGGATATGCCGAGTGGTGAGAGGACAGTCGCAGTCATCACACTGAGGTGGTTGTTTCTCTTCCGTGAAGAGGAATGAGTGGCTTAGAGGGCAATGCCCTGTCCTCATACGTGTGATGACGACTTCCTCTCTATGGCTGTTCCTGACGGAAGAGGGCCACACTGACGTAACCGGCTTGATGTCGCGAAGTTTGTTATTTCGTGCAGTGCGCCAAGACTCCTTCCACTGCCCAAGGACTACCTGTCTCAGGCAGGATTTTAGGTCCTCGTGAGGTACCAGCGTGGATTTGGACTCCGTCTCGTTCAGAGCCTCTTTGGCCAAAGCGTCTGCCTTTTCATTTCCGGCTATTCCCACATGCCCCGGGACCCAAAGGAAGCAAACGCGTACTCCCTTTCTACTGAGAGACAGCAGGGATGAATGTATGTCTTGAATTAGCGGATGCATGGGCGAAAAGCCGGAAATTGACTGTATGGAGCTCAAGGAATCAGTGCATATAACGAAGGAGCCACCTCCGTCACATAGAGTTTCGAGTGCCATCTTCATGGCGAATAGTTCCGCTGTGTACACACTACACAGCGGATTTAATTTTGCTTTGACTGCTCCTTGGGTACAAGAGAACGCTGCGCAGGCACAGGCCAACTCCGACTTTGAACCGTCAGTGTACACAGGAACAAAGTCGGAGTGATTACTCAGAAACATTAAAAACTGACGCTGGTATTCCAAGGGAGTGGTGAAGAATTTTGGTAGTTTGCTTAGGACTGTTTTAACCACAGGAGCGGGTGTTAACCAGGGAGGGTGGGTTGAGTAAGATACAGGGTACACTTTAGGCATACTGAAATCACACCCACGAATAAAATCATTAAAACGAACACAAACGGGCCTAGTGGCCTTCGTCCGTCGGTTAAAAATGTCTAAAAAAACGTGGTTTAAAGAGTATGTTAAAACATGGGTGTGCCGTCATGGATAAAACTTTGGAGGCGTAATTGCACATAAGCGCGTTCCTCCGGTGGCATAGAGGAGGCTCCCCTGCATCAGAATAGATGCTAATGACCGGGCTTGTCCGAAATGCCCCCGTACAGAGTCGCAACCCCGCGTTGTGCACGGGGGACAATGCTCGCAGGTATGACTCGCGGGCGGACGCATAAATAAAACAACCGTAGTCTAGTTTAGAACGAACCAATGTGCGATACAACAAGAGCAGTGTTGTGCGGTCTGCTCCCCACGATGTGTGGCTTAAAAACTTTAATATGTTTAATGATTTCAAACATTTTGTCTTTAAAAGTTGAATGTGTTCACGCCAATTGAGCCTGTAGTCGAGTGTCATACCGAGAAAGCGGGCCGACTGGACAAAGGGAAGATTTTTTCCTCCAAGGTATAATGTGGGCTGCATTTGGATTCCTATTCTCCTGTGGAAATGGACACACCTGGTCTTCTCAAAGGAGAACCTAAATCCGTTCCTTTGGGTCCATTGATCCAATTTGTTCAATGTCAATTGGACCATTCTGGATGCAGTTGCCACATTGGATGACCTGCAGAAAATTGCCAGGTCATCCACGAACAGTGTGCCTATCACCGGCGCCTTGATACAACTCACGACGTCATTTATCGCAATGGCGAAAAGCGTCACGCTCAAGACGGAGCCCTGGGGAACTCCGTTGTCAAGACGGTAAAAGTTGGATAAAAACTGGCCTATTCTAATTTTTAAAACTCGATGCATTAAAAATTTTTGAATAAAAATCGGCAAATTGCCTCTAAAGCCCCACTCGTGCAAAGTCATTAATACCTTCCGCCGCCACACCCGGTCGTAAGCCTTCTCCAAATCGAAGAAGACCCCGATCACATGCTGGCGGAGGAGAAAGCCTTCTTGGATGAAATTCTCGATCCTCACCAAATGGTCCAATGTGGAGCGGCCCCGTCTAAATCCACATTGGATGCTGGAGAGAAGGTTTCGGCGCTCTAACCACCAAACGAGCCGCCGGTTCACCATTCTCTCCATTAACTTGCACAGGCAGCTGGTGAGAGATATTGGCCGGTAAGAATTCGGGTCAGCTCTATTTTTCCCATGTTTGGGAATGGGGACAATGACAGACTCCCGCCAGGACGAAGGAAAGTTACCTTCTGCCCACAGCTGATTAAACGTCTGCAGGACTTCCTGCAGCGCTGTCTCCGGAAGGTTACGGAGAAATGCATTGTGGACCCCATCTGGTCCTGGAGAGGTGTCGTGGGAGTCTTCGATGGCAGATTTCAACTCCCACATGGAAAAGGGGAGGTTGTAATCTGCCAGAGTCCGCGTCTCCTTAAAGGCGATAGGAATGTTCTCGAGACGTTGCTTAATCTTTCGGAAGGCAGGATCAAGATTTTCATCGCTGCTCGTCTTTGCGATTAACTGGCCGAATATCTCGCCGATGGCAGCTGGAGAAGTAACCACATTTCCTCTGACTTTTAAGAAGGAGACGCCGAGCTGCTGATGATTTCCCGATATGCTCTTCACCTTACGCCATACCTGTGCAAGTGGTGTGCTGATATTGACGCCAGAAACAAAATTCAACCAAGAGGCCCTCTTTGCCTCCATCACGACCTGACGGGCTTTAGCTCTCAGACGCCGAAAAGAGGACAGATTTTTTTGAGTGGGATATTTATTGAAGATGTTCAACGCCTTCTTGCGTTGCCGAATAGCTTTGGCACAGTCATCATTCCACCATGGCACGGGAGCTCTCGACATGATGCGCCGAGACCGTGGTACGCTCTTGTCGGCGGCGTTGATGATGCTGTTAGTCAATAATTTTACATTAAAAGCGCTATCGCGATTTGCATCGCACGTGTATTTAAAATTACTTTTAAAACAAGGCCAGTCGGCTTTCCGGACAATCCAGTTTCCTGGTCGGATAAAATCAGAGTTAAAAAACCGCTCTTTATAAATTAAAAGGGGGAAGTGATCGCTCCCACAAAGATCTTCGTGTACAGACAAAGATATTTTATTGGTTAAACTGCTCGATAACATACATAAATCAATGGTGGAGAAATCACCATTGAAAGAGTTAAACCGGGTCTTCTCCCCGTTGTTCAATAGAACTAGGTTAAAATCTAAAATAAAACTTGATAAAATGCGTCCCCTGCGGTTGCACTGTCCCGCAGCGCTTCCCCATAGACGATCATGAGCGTTAAAATCCCCGAGTAAAATAAAAGGCCGAGGCAGCTGATGAACAAGGGATTCTAGATTAAAACGGGTGACCGGTGCACCCTCCGGCAGATAAACGTTGCATAACGTAATCGCCTCCGGAGCGTGTACCGTAACCGCCACCGCTTGAAACGGTGTATTCAGCTGTATTCGGGAGGTGTATAGGGCCTCCCGAATAGCAACTGCCACTCCACCCTTGGCTCGTTGGCCGCTGGTGTCGTCATGTCTAAAAACGTTAAAATCTTTTAAAATCCCACTGTCCGTGTCTTTAAAATGCGTTTCTTGAAGACAAACGCAAAAAGGGTTAAAATCTCGAATTAAAATGGCCAGCTCCTCCTTGTGCCTATAAAATCCGTTGCAGTTCCACTGCATAATAAAAACCATAATAAATAAATAAATAAATAAATATAAAAAAGGGATTAAAACAATAAATACGAGCAGTTAAAACTTTGGGAGGATCAGCGCTTAATGAGGTTTTTCTTCCCCTTACTGCCAACTTGGAGGATTTCGGTGTCTGAGAGACACTCCTCCATTGGCTCTGGTTGGCTCTTTCGAACCTTACCAGATGGGGCAGGGGATTGGGAGTTCCCACGCTTTGTTTGTGTGACTCCGGCGGTAGATTTGTTGGGGTTCTTCTTAGGAGAACCCGGACCGGTGGTTGCTGTATTATTTGCCGGATTTGTGGCCTTAGCCGGCATGGCCGATTTCTGCACCGAGGATTTCGTTTTTGGGCTCTCATTATCTTCTGTCTGTGTCGAGATGGTGACCTTAGCTATGCGAGGGGAGGCGACATGAGCGTATGACTTGGAGAAAGTAGGAGCAACTTGTGCTCTATACTTTTTCCGAGCCTCAAAGTAGGGAATTTTATCGACCGTCTTTATCTCCATTATTTTTCGCTCTTCCATCATCTTTGGGCAATTACGAGAGTACACGGGGTGTGCACCCTCGCAATTGACACAAAGTGGGTCACCTGTGCATTCCGCACCCTCATGCTTCTCCAGGCCGCAACGGGGGCAGGTGGCCTTGCCCTCGCACCGTGTGGCCATGTGACCGAATCGCTGGCACTGGTAGCAACGCATGGGTGCCGGTATGAATGGCCGCACTGGGACCGATTCATAACCGACAAACACCTTGTCGGGGAGCGTGTCGCGCGCGAACGTGAGTACCACAGACGTGGTGTTTACCGTTTCTCCGTTACGCCTGGTTGTGAGTCGACGAGCGTCGGTGACCCCCTGAGAGGCCATCTCCCGCTTGATCTCGTCGATCTCCACGTACAGAAGGTCATAATGACTTATAACTCCCCGACAGGAGTTCAAAGTGCGGTGCACCTCGACCGTGACGGGAATATCATGCAGCCTTTCCAATTTCATTATCTTTTCACTTTGAGCCTTTGATGCCGTTTCGATGAGCAGTGTGCCATCGCGAAGTTTCTTCGCTGATTTTATTTCCCCAGGAACAGAACCAGACAAAACTCTGCGTATAAGGAAAGGGGACACCTATTTCAGGCTCTCCCCTTCCTTCTGACACCTCATCACTAAATAGCGCTGAGTAGCACCGGTAACATTAACTCCCCCGCCTGTTTCCGGACGGAGTCTTTTAGGTGGTGGAAGTGATTCATCCGCCATGCCTAAACTGTATTCATCCCCCCGGCTCCCCACCCACCATGGAGCCACACATTCGGGACGCCGCACCGCAAACCGGTGCGGTCGCCAGGGCTACCCGAGGGGATATAGCACCCTAGAGGTGGTTATCTGTTTCGGGTTGGGTCTTCGATGCACGGGCCCACCAAACCCGTACATCTCCGACCGCCCTACGCAGACCCCCACCTCCCTGGCACTCGCCACCGTTAATCAGAACGCCACGGAAGCCGATTGACCGGGAGTGGCTAGCTCCCGGCCGCCCGTTTACAGCGAATCCAGGGCCGAAGAGGGGTATTGGCCCGTAGTCCATACCGGGCATCCGACACCCGGCTGGGAACCACGGATTTCACCCTCCAGGATCCCCTTCTCCTCCTTACGGGTCTCCGCACACGGCAAACATGCGGGTGGATCGCAGGCCAGGTGGTATGGCCGCACACAGACAGTTGACCCACAAGACTGTCCGGGCTCAACCCTTGCTTGCACGGGGTTTGTTTTCGGGGTTTTCTCCCCGCCCTTTTAGTCGCCTCTTACGACAAGCAGGGATACTGCGGGAGTATTCTCAATCCCCCTACCCGCAGGGGGGAAAGTTTTTATTTCCATTATTTTGCGTTCTTCCTTTACTTTTGGGCATTGCCGAGAATAGACTGGGTGTGTACCCTCGCAATTAACGCAGTGTGGGTCGTTTTTGCATTCCGCACCCTCGTGGTTTTCCAGGCCGCAACGTGGGCAGGTGGCCTTGCCCTGACATCGCGTAGCGATGTGGCCGAACTTTTGGCACTGGAAGCAGCACATAGGAGCCGGTACGAATGGCCGCACAGGGACCGATTCGTACCCCACGAACACCTTGTCGGGGAGCCTATCAAAGGCAAAAGTCAGTACGACAGATGTAGTGTTAACGAATTCCCCATTACGCTTGGTGGTAAGCCGACGAACATCTGTGACGCCCTGAGACGACATCTCAGATTTTATTTCGTCAGCTTCCACGTACAAGAAGTCGTAATGGCTTATGACTCCCCGACTGGTGTTCAGGGTGCGGTGCACCTCTACCGAGACGGGAATGTCGTGGAGTTCCTTCATCACTAGCAATTTCTCTGCCTGATTTGGGTTGCTTGTTTCGATTAACAAGGAACCATCGCGCAGTTTCTTGGCGGACTTTAATTCGCCGGGTATTTTGGCAGACAAAAAACTCTCTTAATTAGGAAGGGAGACACCTTCTTGAGGGTCTCGCCTTCCCTTGTACACCTCATAATCAAAAAGCGCCGAGAGGCGCAGAAACCGTTAACTCCTCCGCCCATGTCTGGGCGGGATCTTTTAATTGGTGGAAGGTTGTTATCCTCCATGCCAAATAAAACTTCATCCCCCGAGCTCCCCACCCACCATGGAGCCACACATTTGGGACGCCGCACCGCAAACCGGTGCGGTCGCCAGGGCTACCCGAGGGATATAGCACCCTAGAGGTAGTTGCCTGTTTCGGGTTGGATCTTCGATGCACAGGCCCACCAAACCCGTACGTCTCCGACCGCCCTACGCAGACCCCCACCTCCCTGGCACTCGCCACCGAACGTATCGGAAGCCGATTGACCGGGAGTGGCTAGCTCCCGGCCTCCCGTTTACAGCGGATCCGGGGCCAAAGAGGGGTATTGGCCCTTTGTCCATACCGGGCATCCGACACCCGGCTGGGAACAGCGGACCTCACCCTCCAGGATCCCCTTCTCCTCCCTACGGGTCTCCGCACACGGCAAACATGCGGGTGGATCGCAGGCCAGGTGGAATGGCCGCACACCGACAGTTGACCCACAAGACTGTCCGGGCTCAACCCTTGTTGGCTCTGGGTTTGTTATCGGGGTTATCTCCCCGCCCTTTTAGTCGCCTCTTACGACAAGCAGAGATACTGCGGGAGAATTCTCAATCCCCCTACCCGCAGGGGGTGCATTCCTCGTTCCACCAAGGAACCGCTGGTCTTCGGAGGTAGGTAGGTAGGTTTATTGTTGTAGGGTGCGTCGACGGCTAGGTCATTTTGCACCACTACTCTGTCTTCGTGATAAAAGTAATATAGATTAGTCACATTCGCTTACGTCACTTATTTAATATATATATATATATATATATATATATATATATATATATATATATATATATATATATATATATATATATATATATATATATATATATATATATATATATATACATACATTATGCGATTAAAAAAAAACAATGAGGCTTAAATTTTATTGAATAGTCCTGTCCCTTTCAGAAATAAAATAACTCGACTTAAAACATTAGGGTCGTCTCCAAGGACGGATTTTAGCCCTCCCCCCAAGTTAAGTTGCCTTCGCAAGTCGCGGTATTTGTCACACTCCGTCAGGATATGCCGAATGCTGAGAGGACAGTCTCAATCGTCACACTGAGGTGGCACTTTGTCTTCAGTAAAGAGAAAAGAGTGGGTCAAAGGGCAGTGCCCTATCCTCAAACGTGTGATGACGACTTCCTCTCTGCGGCTGTTCCTGACGGAAGAGGGCCACACTGACGTAGGTAGGTAGGTATTGATTTTTGGGGTGCTTCGACAGCCAAGGTCATTTCGCACCACCCATTCTTTAATTTATCCATAGGCAATATAGTAAACTATTTTTACGGTAGATCAGAATAAGACTAAAAATAAGAATAAAAACATGTCTGTATTAGATTATATTTTATTAAAAAGGTCAGTTTCTTTTAGCAGCAATATGACACGGTTAAGACGATCAGGATCATTGCCTAGAACATGCTCTAGGCTCCCCCTGATCCCTAACCTGAGGCGTGCATTCCGAAATAAGTTACAATCCGTCAGGATGTGTCGCACACTGAGTGGCATGTTGCACTCATTGCAGAGAGGCGGTTCCTTCTCTTCGGTGAAGAGATACGAGTGAGTCAGACGGCAATGACCGATTCGTAGTCGTGCAATGACGACTTCCTCTCTGCGACTGCTCCTGACGGACGTTGGCCATGCTGCCGTTACCGGTTTTAAACTTCGTAATTTGTTATTTGGGAGATCGTTCCATTGCTCCTGCCACTGTTGGAAAACTGAACCCTTTAGATGGGACCGAAGGTCTTCGAAAGGTACCAGAGTTGATGTGCAATTTTCTTCTTTTAGGGCAGCCTTCGCAGTTGCATCGACACGTTCATTCCCGACAATTCCCATGTGGCTGGGGACCCACAGAAAGATGATGGTGACTCCCTTCTTTTGAAGGGAGAGTAGCGACTCATGGATCTGCTGGCATAATGGGTTCGTAGAAGAACGGTCGGAAATAGAGTTTAGGGCACTTAGAGAGTCAGAGCAAATTGCGAAGGATCCTCCACTACTGTCTATTCTACACAGAGCCATCTTTATAGCGAACAGCTCCGCCGTGAATACACAGCAGAGTGGACTGAGTTTAGCCTTTATGGTACCATGATAAGAAGAAACTACGGCACAGGCACAGGCGGTAGGAGACTTCGACCCGTCTGTGAATACAGTGACAAAATTGGGGTGGTTGCCCAGGAACACAGAGAAGGTACGCTGGCACTCAGCAGCAGTGGTGGAAGCCTTTGGACGATCACTAAGGAGCATCTTTATTATAGGAGTAGGAGTTAGCCATGGTGGGTGGTTAGATGACCCGACAGGGTATAAATCCGGTAGACCAACTCCTCGTTCTCGAATAAAATAGTTAAAACGAACATTGGCAGGCCTTGTGGCCTTTGTCTTACGGTTAAAAACATCTAAAAATCGTGGTTTTGAAAACAAGTTAAAACATGGATGCGTCTTCATTGCTAAAACCTTTGAGGCGTAGTTGCACATTAGCAGGTTCCTTCGGTAGCACAAAGGCGATTCTCCTGCATCAGAGTAGATGCTCAGGATAGGGCTGGTCCGAAACGCCCCCGTACACAGTCGTAAACCGGTATTGTGTATCACAGTCAGTGGTCGAAGGTACGACTCTCGACCGGAAGAGTACACAAAGGAACCATAGTCAAGTTTTGACCGTACTAAAGCACGATACAATAAAATTAGTGTGGAGCGATCAGCTCCCCATGTCACTTAGGTACTTGAAAAGGTTTAACGTTTTGTGACATTTCAATTTTAAACTTTCTATGTGAGCACGCCAGTTGAGGCGGTAGTCAAATGTCAGGCCTAAAAAACGGATTGAGTCGACAAATGGAAGGTTTTTACCACCCAAGCGTAACGCTGGAGGGATGTTATGTCCCCTACACCGGCGGAAATGAACGCATTTGGTTTTCTCTGAGGAGAACTTAAAACCATTACACTGGGCCCACTTGTGCAGTTTGTTCAGAGTGAGTTGGATTAGTCTGGCTGCTGTAGCGGGTTGGGATGACCTACAAAAAATTGCAAAGTCATCCACAAACAGTGATGCTATTACTGGTGTGCCTACACAGTTAGCAATATCGTTAATCGCTACAGCGAAAAGCGTTACACTAAGGACAGAACCCTGCGGAACTCCATTTTCTTGGCTGTAAAATTGCGATTTATGCTGGCCTATTCTGACTTTAAAAACTCGGTTGGATAAAAAGTTCCGAATAAAAATGGGTAGATTACCCCTAAAACCCCATTCGTGCAGAGTGTGTAGAATTTTGTGTCGCCAAGTTCGGTCATAAGCCTTTTCAATATCGAAAAATACGCCAATCACGTGTTGACGTAGAAGGAAGGCTTCCTGGATAAAATTGTCTATCCTTACTAGGTGATCAGTGGTGGAACGGCCCCTACGAAATCCACACTGGACACCAGAAAGAAGGTTGCGACGCTCTAGCCACCATATGAGCCGCCGATTCACCATTCTTTCCATAATCTTGCAAAGGCAGCTAGTAAGAGATATCGGCCTGTAGTTGTTCGGGTCAGCTCGGACTTTACCCTGTTTTAATATAGGGACTACAACAGACTCCCGCCAGGACGATGGAAAGGAACCTTCAACCCATAGTTGATTGAAGGTGTGGAGGACCTCCAACAATGCCGATTCCGGAATATTCCGGAGAAAGGCATTGTGGACTTCGTCGGGACCTGGAGAAGTCATGTGGGAGTCCGCAATGGCGGACTCTAGTTCCCACAGGGAAAACGGAAGGTTATAATCTGCCAGGGATCGTCGCTCCTTAAAATCGATAAGAAATGCCTCCTTTTCCTTCTTAATTTTTAAAAATCTATCATCGTAGCTTTTATTAGAGCTGGTTTTGGCTAGTTCCTGACCGAATATATTTCCAATAGAAGATGGCGATGTAACTGTGTTGCCTCCAACACGTAGAAAGGAGACGCCGAGCTGTTGTTGGTTGCCAGATATACTTCTTACTTTACGCCAAACCTGTGCAACCGGCGTCCGACTGTTGACGCCAGAGACAAATTCCATCCAGGAAGCCCTCTTCGCCTCCTTCACCACCTGACGTGCCTTCGCTCTTAATCGTCGGAAGGCGGAAAGGTTCATGTTCGTGGGAAATTTTTTAAAAATTCGTAACGCCTTCTTACGTTGACGAATGGCTTCTGCGCATTCCTCGTTCCACCATGGTACTGCTGGTCTCAGTTTGGTGCCCTTTGACCGAGGAACACTGCACCTTGCGCTTTCAATCAGGTAATTCGTTAACCTCTCAATGTTCATTATAGGGTCACATGCTTCGTCGTGGTTAAAATTAAAAACTTTTTTAAAATAAGACCAGTCACCTTTCCGGATAATCCAGTTACCCGGACGAATATAATGTAAAATAAGATTTTGGTCTTTTTTGACTAACAGGGGAAAATGATCGCTCCCACACAAATCATTATGCACGGATATTTCAATCTTGTTTATCAAACTGCTCGATGCAATGCACAGGTCAATCACAGAGTACTGACCGTTAAAAACATTAAAACGGGTTTTCTCCCCGTTGTTCAACAAAATCATGTTAAAATCTAAAATAAAATTGGCTAAAATACGACCTCTTCGGTCGCACTGACTCCTAGAACTCCCCCACAGGGTGTCATGGGCGTTAAAATCTCCTAGTAAAATGTAGGGCTTCGGGAGTTGACGGACAAGGGCGTCCAAGTTAAAACGAGTAACCGGTGCAGCCTCCGGTAGATAAACATTGCACAATGTTACCGGTTCCGGGGCGTACACGGTTACCGCCACCGCCTGAAACGGTGTGTTAAGCTGTACTCGGGAGGTGTAAAGAGCCTCCCGAATGTAAACAGCCACTCCACCCTGGGCTCGATTGCCACTGGTGTCGTCAAGTCTAAAAATGTTAAAACCTTTTAAAATGCCCTTGTCCGTCCTCTTAAAATGTGTCTCTTGAAGACATATACAAAGAGGGTTAAAATCATGAATTAATACGCTCATTTCCTCCTTATGCCGGTAAAATCCATTGCAGTTCCACTGCAAGATAAAAGCCATATTTAATAGTATAAAATATAAAAATAAAACTATGATCGAGCTATCCGTGCAACGGGAGGATCAACGCTTAATACGGCGCCTTCTTCCCGACTGTTTTGCGAGGAGGATTTCTGTCTCAGAGAGACTTTCATCCTCCTCCATACATTCCGGCTGTCCGGGCTTGGGCACACCGGATGGACCGGATGGCGGTGTGTTTTCACGCGAGTTATTAGCGTTCGCGGAATTATTTTTAATGGGGTTCTTCTTGGGAGAACCCGCAGAGCTGGTGGTCACTTTACGAGCCGGTGACAAGTTTTTGGCCGGCTTTGCCGATTCTTTCGTCACTACTTTAATTAAACTTTCACTTTTTTCGGTTTGCGTTGCTATAGTGGCTTTAGGGACTGGTGTTACGGCAACTGAGGCAAAAGAGCGGGAAAAGATAGGAGCAGCCAATGCCCTATACTTTTTCCTCGCTTCGAAATATGTTATTTTTTCCAGAGTCTTTATTTCCATGACTTTCCTTTCTTCCAGCATCTTCGGACATTTGCGAGAGTACACCGGGTGTGCACCCTCGCAGTTGACACAGTGTGTATCTTGCACACAGTCCTCTCCCTCATGCGCATCCAGGCCGCAGCGTGGGCAGATGGCCTTGCCCTCACATCGCGTGGCGATGTGGCCGAAGCGTTGGCACTGGAAGCAACGCATGGGAGCTGGAATATAAGGCCTCACCGGTACTGACTCGTAGCCAATGAATACCTTATCGGGGAGCTTTTCACATGCAAAGGTCAAAACCACGGACGTTGTATTAATTACTACGCCGTTGCGCCTTGTAGTAAGTCGACGGACATCGCTCACACCTTGAGAGGCCATCTCTCTCTTAATTTCGTCGACTTCTACATGGAGGAGGTCAAAGTGACTAATTACTCCCCGACAGGTATTCAATGTACGGTGAACCTCTACTTTCACTGGAAAGTCGTGGAATCTATCCGTAGCTATCAATTTCTCGCTCTGAGCTATGTTGGCCGTTTCAATTAGCAAGGTTCCATCCCTCAGCTTTTTGGCAGACTTAATGTCACCGGGTACCAATGCCGACATCACTTTTCTTATAAGGAATGGGGAAACCTTGGCAAAGGTCTCACCCTCCTTCATACATTTCATAATTAGAAAGCGCTTACTTACGTTGATACACATATCTCTCCCACCCATGTCCGGGCGGGATTTTTTTGTTGGTGGAAGAATATTATCCGCCATACCAATTTTAAATTTCGTCCCCCGAGCTCCCCACCCACCATGGAGCCACACATTTGGGACGCCGCACCGCAAACCAGTGCGGTCGCCAGGGCTACCCGAGGGATATAGCACCCTAGAGGTGGTAGTCTGTTTCGGGTTGGATCTTCGATGCACGGGCCCACCAAACCCGTACATCTCCGACCGCCCTACGCAGACCCCCACCTCCCTGGCACTCGCCACCGTTAAGCAATACGCCACGGAAGCCGATTGACCGGGAGTGGCTAGCTCCCGGCCGCCCGTTTGCAGCGAATCCGGGGCCAAAGAGGGGTATTGGCCCGTAGTCCATACCGGGCATCCGACACCCGGCTGGGAACCACGCACCGCACCCTCCAGGATCCCCTTCTCCTCCTTACGGGTCTCCGCACACGGCAAACATGCGGGTGGATCGTTAACCAGATGGTATGGTCACTCACAGGTAGCAGACCCACTCACTTCCCGGACGATACCCTATCTGAACTGGGGGTTTGTTATCGGGGTTGTCTCCCCGCCCTTTTAGTCGCCTCTTACGACAAGCAGGGATACTGCGGGAGTATTCTCAATCCCCCTACCCGCAGGGGTGCACACTGACGTAACCGGCTTGATGTCACGAAGTTTGTTATTTCGTGCAGTGCGCCAAGACTCCTTCCACTGCCCAAGAACTACCTGCCTCAGGGAAGACTTGAGGTCTTCGTAAGGTACCAGCGTCGATTTAGACTCTGTCTCGTTCTGAGCCTCTTTGGCCAAAGCGTCTGCCTTTTCATTTCCGGCTATTCCCACATGCCCCGGGACCCACAGGAACCAAATGCGTACTCCCTTTCTACTGAGAGACAGTAGGGATGAATGTATGTCTTGAATGATCGGATGCATGGGCGAAAAGCCGGAAATACACTGTATGGAGCTCAAGGAATCAGTGCATATAACGAAGGAGCCATCATCGTCACATAAGTTTTCGAGAGCCATCTTTATGGCAGATAATTCCGCTGTGTATACACTACACAGCGGATTTAATTTTGCTTTGACTGTTCCTTGGCTAGGCGAGAACGCTGCGTATGCACAGGCCGACTCTGACTTAGAGCCGTCAGTGTACACTGGCACATAATCTGAGTGATTCCCTAGGAACATTAAAAACTGACGTTGGTATTCCAAGAGTGTGGTGAAAGATTTTTTTTGGTTAAGCAAGGCCGTTTTAACCACCGGGGTGGGTATTAACCAGGGAGGGTGTAATGAGTAAGAGACAGGAAACACTTAAGGCACCCTGAAATCACACCCACGAATAAAATCATTAAAACGTACACAAACGGGCCTAGTGGCCTTTGTCCTACGGTTAAAAATGTCTAAAAAACGTGGTTTAAAAAGTATGTTAAAACATGGGTGTGCCGTCATGGATAAAACTTTGGAAACATAATTGCACATGAGCGCGTTCCTCCGGTGGCATAGAGGAGGCTCCCCTGCATCAGAATAGATGCTAATGACCGGGCTTGTCCGAAATGCCCCCGTACAGAGTCGTAACCCCGCGTTGTGCACTGGGGCCAATGCTCGTAGGTAAGACTCGCGAGCAGACGCATAAACAAAACAGCCGTAGTCTAATTTCGAGCGCACTAACGTGCGATATAATAAAAGCAATGTTTTACGGTCTGCTCCCCAAGATGTGTGGCTTAAAAACTTTAATATATTTAGCGCGTTAATGCATTTTATCCTTAAAATATTGGTATGTTCTCGCCAATTAAGCCTGTAGTCGAGCGTCATGCCTAGAAAGCGGGCCGTCTGAACAAAAGGGAGATTTCTTCCCCCGAGGTATAATGTAGGTTGCATTTGGACTCTTATTTTCCTGTGGAAGTGGATGCATCTGGTCTTCTCATGGGAGAACCGAAACCCGTTCCTTTGGGTCCACTGCTCCAATTTGTTTAATGTCAGCTGAACCATTCTGGATGCAGTTACCACCTTGGATGACCTGCAGAATATCGCCAGGTCATCCACAAATAGTGCTCCTATCACCGGCGTCTTGATACATTTCACGACGTCGTTTATCGCAATGGCGAAAAGTGTCACGCTCAGGACGGAGCCCTGGGGAACTCCGTTGTCAAGATGGTAAAAGTCTAATTCTAAAAACTCGATGCATTAAAAAATTTTGAATAAAAATCGGCAAATTGCCTCTAAAACCCCACTCGTGCAATGTCATTAATATCTTCCGCTGCCAGACCCGGTCGTAAGCCTTCTCCAAGTCGAAGAAGACCCCGATCACATGCTGGCGGAGGAGAAAGGCTTCTTGGATGAAATTGTCGATCCGCACCAAATGGTCCATTGTGGAACGGCCCCGTCTAAATCCACACTGGATGCTGGAGAGAAGGTTCCGGCGCTCTAACCACCAAACGAGCCGCCGGTTCACCATTCTCTCCATTAACTTGCACAGGCAGCTGGTGAGAGATATTGGCCGGTAAGAATTCGGGTCAGCTCTATCTTTCCCATGTTTGGGAATGGGGACAATGACAGACTCCCGCCAGGACGAAGGAAAGTTACCTTCTGCCCACAGCTGATTATACGTCTGCAGGACTTCCTGCAGCGCTGTCTCCGGAAGGTTGCGGAGAAAAGCATTGTGGACCCCGTCTGGTCCTGGAGAGGTGTCGTGGGAGTCATCGATGGCAGATTTCAACTCCCACAGGGAAAAGGGGATGTTGTAATCTGCCGTTGTCCGCGTCTCCTTGAAGCCGATAGGAATATTCTCGAGACGTTGCTTAAACGTTCGGAAGGTAGGATCAAGATTTTCATCACTGCTCATCTTGGCGTTTAACTGGCCGAATATATCGCCGATGGCAGCTGGAGATGTAACCACTTTTCCTCTGGCTTTTAAGAAGGAGACGCCGAGCTGCTGATGGTTTCCCGAAATGCTCTTCACCTTACGCCACACCTGTGCAAGTGGTGTGTCGATATTCACACTAGAAACAAAATTCATCCAAGAGGCCCTTTTTGCCTCCTTCACGACCTGACGGGCTTTAGCTCTAAGACGCCGAAAAGAGGACAGATTGTTTTCAGTGGGATATTTATTGAAGATTTGCGACGCCTTCTTGCGTTGCCGAATAGCTTTGGCACAGTCATCATTCCACCATGGCACAGCGGCTCTTGACATGATGCGCCGAGACCGTGGTACGCTCATGTCGGCGGGGTTGGTGATGCTTTTAGTCAATAATTTTACATTAAAAACGCTATCGCGATTTCTATCGCACGTGTAATTAAAATTACTTTTAAAATAAGGCCAATCGGCTTTCCCGACCATCCAATTGCCTGGTCGAATAAAATCAGAGTTAAAAAGCCGCTCCTTAGAAATTAAAAGGGGGAAGTGATCGCTCCCACAAAGATCTTCGTGTACAGACAAAGATATTTTATTTGTTAAACTGCTCGATAAAATACATAAATCAATGGCGGAAAAATCACCATTGAAAGAGTTAAAACGGGTCTTCTCCCCAGTATTCAATAAAACTAGGTTAAAATCTAAAATGAAACTTGATAAAATGCGTCCCCTGCGGTTGCACTGTCCCGCAGTGCTTCCCCATAGACGGTCGTGAGCGTTAAAATCCCCTAGCAAAATAAAAGGCCGAGGAAGCTGGTGGACAAGGGATTCTAGATTAAAACGGGTGACCGGTGCACCCTCCGGCAGATAAACGTTGCATAACGTAATCGCCTCCGGAGCGTGCACCGTAACCGCCACCGCTTGAAACGGTGTATTCAGCTGTATGCGGGAGGTGTATAGGGACTCCCGAATAGCAACTGCCACTCCACCCTGGGCTCGTTGGCCGCTGGTGTCGTCATTTCTAAAAATGTTAAAATGTTTTAAAATCCCTTTGTCCGTGACTTTAAAATCGTTTCTTGAAGACAAACGCAACAAGGTTTAAAATCTCGTATTAAAATGGCCAGCTCCTCCTTGTGCCGATAAAAACCGTTGCAGTTCCACTGCAAAATAAAAGCCATAATAAATAAATAAATATATATATAAATATAAATAGGGATTAAAACGGTAAAATCGAGCAGTTAAAACTTTGGGAGCATCAGCGCTTGATGCGGTTCTTCTTCCCCTTATTACCAAATTGGAGGATTTCGGTATCTGAAAGATACTCCTCCATTGGTTCTGGTTGGCTCTTACGAACCTTACCAGTTGGGCCGGGGGATTGAGAGTTACCACGCTTCGTTTGCGTGGCCCCGGCGGTGGTTTTGTTGGGGTTCTTCTTAGGCCCAGGATCCAAATCCCTTTGTCCGTGACTTTAAAATGCGTTTCTTGAAGACAAATCGAAAAAAGGGTTAAAATCTCGAATTAAAATGGCCAGCTCCTCCTTGTGCCTATAAAAGCCGTTGCAGTTCCACTGCAAAATAAAAGCTATTATAAATAAATAAATAAATATATATATATATATATATAGCAAAAAAGCTGGTCACAGGTGTGACAAAAGTATAAAGGAACATAAAAAGGACACTCACAAAAATATTTTTCCGATATTTCGGTGGCCACTACCACTTTCTCAAAGGAGAGGAGAGAACAGACGGGGGGGGGGACGGCAGGTCGAGGAAACAAGTGAAAGGTGGAAGTAAGGGAAAGGCCTTACTTCCACCTTTCACTTGTTTCCTCGACCTGCCGTCCCCCCCCCCCCCCCCCCCCCCGTATGTTCTCGGTAGGTAGGTAGAATTATTTTAAGGTGCTTCGACTGCTAAGGTCATTTTGCACCTTTACTTTTCCAGATTACAAGCAAGTGCTAGAAAACCAATACCGTGTAAGTATGAAGCAATACTTATGAATGATATTAACTATCATAGGGCTCGATAAGTATAAGTCTATATTAGTCATAGTCATGTGTCAAAAGAGATTTAGAGTTTTAGGGCAATTTAAAATTAGTCTTCCTGGGCCTCAAATTTTGGGTAGTAGATTCGTAGGTAGGTAGGTAGGTAGGATTATGTTTTTAAGGTGCGTCGACGTCTGAGGTCATTTTGCACCTTAAGCTCTCGCTTACAGGAAATTACATTATTTTAAAAGGACATGTGTGTAAGATCGGTATTAAATTCTGATATTATGAAAAAAGTGTCATAGCTTTTTAAAAATGCCAGTTAATCGTAGAAACTTTATTAAATAGTTCATCTGCTCAGGGTTGTCACCTAGAGTTTGGCAAGTGTCAAGAGATATGTTACACCTTTCACGGGCCTCCCGCAATTTATTACACTCCGTCAGGATGTGCCGCACACTAAGGGAAGAGTTGCAGTCCTCGCAATGAGGAGGAATTTTTTCCTCTGTGAAGAGGTATGAGTGCGTTAGGGCACAATGCCCTATCCTTAGCCGGGTGATAGCGACCTCCTCGGCGCGGTTATTCCTGACGGAGGTGGACCACACTGATGTGACATTTTTTATTGCCCGAAGTTTGTTGCCAGTGAGATTAGCCCAGTAATCTTTCCACTTCCTTAGTGTTTCATGTCTTAAAGCCACCATCAGGTCATACACAGGGACTAAAGATGACGGTATTTCTGCCTCATTCAAGGCCCCTTTAGCAGCTGAGTCAGCCCTCTCATTGCCGCTTATGCCAGTATGTCCAGGTATCCAGACGAAAGATACATTGACTCCCATATTTGTAAGGGATGAAAGAGAAATCTGGATATCTTGGACAAGGGGATTACTGGGAGAGAACTCCTGAATAGCCTGTAGAGCGCTAGCAGAATCACAGCAAATAAGAAAGGAAGAGTTAGTGCATGCGATACTTGATAGGGCGAGTTTGATTGCACTGAGTTCGGCAGTAAAAACTGAGCACATCGGATTAAGTTTTAATTTAAGCTCTCCATGGTATGTAGATACCACAGCGCAACCGCAGGACGTATCAGATTTTGACCCATCCGTGTACACCGGGATGAAGTCAGGGTATCTCTCCAGGATTTCTTTGAATAAAGATTCGTATTCCGAAGGCAGTGTGGATGATTTTCGGCGTGTAAGTAATTGTAGTAAACAAATCGGTCTTGGTATCGACCATGGGGGACATTCCATGCACCCAGTAGGGTACGTGTCAGGTAAAATAAAACAACTGTTTGCGATGAAATTGTTGAAACGCACACACATTGGTTTTGTGGCCTTAGTCCTACGGTTAAAAACATCTAAAAATCGCGGGTTAAAAATAATATTAAAACACGGGTGGTTTTTCATTGCTGAAATTTTGGCCACATAACGGCACATCAATGCCTCTCTACGAGTGGTCAATGGCGGTTCTCCTGCGTCGGCATAAATACTCGGAATTGGAGAGGTTCGAAAGGCGCCTGTAGCCAGTCGAAGTCCGGAGTTATGCACAGTTGTCAATGGTTTTAGTGTGCTTTCACGAGCAGAGGCATATATCATTGAACCATAATCGAGTCTTGATCGTATTAGAGCCCTGTATAATAATAGCATAGTGGTGCGGTCAGCGCCCCACGTTGAGTGGCTTAAAAACTTTAGGATATTTAAAATCTTAAAACAGCGATCTTTTAAAAGACGTACATGCTCCTTCCAGTTCAATCGGTAATCGAGTGTCATTCCTAGAAAACGAATGGACTCGACAGAAGGAAGATTTCTACCGTTGAGATGGAGATTCGGCAGAATGTGGGTTCCCCGCTTTCGGTGAAAATGAACACATTTAGTTTTCTCTGAAGAAAACTGAAATCCGGTATGTCGAAGCCAATTCGATAGCTTATTTAAAGTCACCTGGACCAGTCTACAAGCGGTGACGAGTTTGGAAGAACGACAAAATATCGCTAGGTCGTCAACGAAGAGGGACCCCATTACCGGCGCGTTTATACAGTCCATTACATCGTTTATCGCTATTGCGAACAAGGTGACGCTTAAGACTGAGCCTTGGGGTACTCCATTGTCCTGAGTGTAAAAGCGAGAGAGGATATTTCCTATCCTTACTTTAAAAACACGATCGGTCAAAAAATTTTTGATAAAAACAGGTAAATTGCCCCGAAAACCCCACTTATGTAATGCAATCAAGATCTTATGGCGCCATACTCTGTCATAAGCTTTTTCCATGTCGAAAAATACGGCGACGACATGTTGGCGCAGTAAAAAAGCCTCCTGGATGAAATTTTCCGCGCGAACGAGATGGTCCGTAGTTGACCTACCGTGTCGAAAGCCGCACTGTGCGTTGGAAAGGAGGTTGCGACTCTCCAAGCACCAAACAAGGCGTCTGTTGACCATCCGTTCCATTATCTTACATAGGCAGCTTGTCAGGGATATAGGCCTATAGTTATTGGGATCACCTCTTTCCTTACCTTGTTTAAGGATTGGTACAACTATTGATTCCCGCCAGGACTGAGGGAAGCTTCCTTCCGACCAAACCTGGTTCAGAGATTGGAGGACCTCCGACAAGACTGGTTCCGGTAAGTTCCGGAGGAAGGCGTTGTGGATGCCATCCATTCCTGGGGAGCTGTCACGAGAGGCGGCGATGGCGGATGTCAGTTCCCATAGTGAGAAGGGTTCGTTGTATTTCTCCGTTTGGTTATACGTTTTGAAATTAATTGCTTGGCGTTCTGAATTATTTTTGATTGCGATAAATTCCCTGTCGTAGTTCTCACTGCTATAAATTTTTTGAAGTGAGAGGCCGAATACGTCACAGATATCAGGTAAAGTATTAATAATATCCCCGTCAACTTTCACGTAACTGATAATCTGCTCTTGCCGAGAACCAGATATACAACGAACTTTGCGCCACACCTGAGAGATAGGAGTCCGGTTGTTTATGCTGCCTACGAATTCCATCCAGGAGACCTTTTTCGCTTCTCTCACCACCTGTCTAGCTTTAGCCCGCAGTCGTCTAAAGGTGGAAAGATTTCTTTCTGTAGGAAACTTGTTGAATATTCGGAGAGCCTTTTTTCTTTGCTTGATGGCCTTGGCGCATTCCTCGTTCCACCATGGCACTGGCGTTCGTGAGGTTGCGCCTTTTGAACGAGGTACACTATTATTAGCAGCTTTGTTGATGCATTTTGTCAACTGTTTAATATTGTTTTCCGAGCTGAGATTGTGATCATGCAAAAATGCCATCGTTTGTTTAAAAGTCACCCAATTTGCTTTCCTAATCAGCCAATTACCTGTTTGCGCAATGTGGGGATTCAGATTGTGGTCTTTATGAATAAATAAGGGGAAGTGATCACTTCCACAAAGGTCTTTGTGTACGGACATCTTTACCTTGGTCATCAGACTACTGGAACAAATACATAAATCTATGGTCGAAAACGAACCATTAAAACTATTAAAATGGGTTTTCTCACCGTTATTTAATAAAAATAGACTAAAATCATTTATAAATGATGCTAAAATGCGACCTCTCCTATTTCTTTGTGCCAATTCGCCACCCCACAGGGTGTCGTGGGCATTAAAGTCCCCTAATAATATGAATGGTCTGGGTAATTGACGAATAAGGGCTTCCAAATTAAAACGGGTGACCGGTGCACCCTCCGGTAGATATATGTTACATAACGTGACCGCCTCGGAGGCGTGCACGGTAACCGCCACCGCCTGGAACGGCGTGTTGAGCTGCACTCGGGAGGTGTAAAGGGCCTCCCGAGTAGCAATCGCCACTCCACCCTGGGCTCGTTGGCCACTGGTGTCATCAGATCTAAAAACTTTAAAACCTTTTAAAATTCCCTTATTCGCCGGTTTAAAATGAGTTTCTTGCAAACATATGCACGACGGTTTAAAATCTCTAATTAAAATGTCTAACTCCTCTTTATGTTTATAAAATCCATTACAGTTCCACTGTAAGATGTAATTCATAAAAAAATTTGTTAAAAATAAATAAATAATAAATAAATAAAAATTTAAACTTCTCGAGTAGTCAGTCTGTACTCAAGGAGAGTTAGCGCCGAATACGATGTCGTCTTCTCCCACTCTGTCTCATTTGGAAGATGGCAGTCTCCGAGAGACACTCGTCCTCATCCATAGACTCCGGTTGACTCTGTTTGGTCAATCCAGGTGGTCTTGGTGATGGGGTTTTCTGACGCCTTTCGTCAGATACCTTGGGAGAGCTTTTATCTGTGTGCTTCTGAGGGCACACACTGGAGCATTTTGGCGGAGAAACTGGTGGTGTTGACGTTGATGGTTTTGCCGGTTTTGAGGCCTTTTCCGGCTTGGCGGAGTCCTTATTGTTAACGTTTTGTATTGCGTCCGTCTGTGTGCCGATTGTCGACTTGCTAATTGCATTTACAGTTTTGGCAAATGATCTGGAAAAAGTGGGGGCTACAGACTCTCGGTACTTCTTTCTAGCTTCTAAATATGATATTTTATCTCTTGTCTTAATTTCCATGACCTGCCGTTCTTCCTTCATCTTTGGACAATTTCGAGAGTGCACCGGGTGTGCACCCTCGCAATTGATACAATACGGGTCATTCTTGCATTCATCAGTATCCTCGTGCTTGTCTAGGCCGCAGCGAGCGCAGGTCGCTTTGCCCTTACATCGCGTGGCGATGTGTCCGAATCGTTGGCACTGGAAACAACGTACCGGAGAAGGTATGAAGGGACGCACAGGTACGGATTCGTAGCCCACAAAAACTTTCTCGGGCAGCTTATCCAGCGCGAATGTAAGAAGAACGGACGAAGTATTGATAACTTCGCCGTTCCGCTTGGTAGTGAGTCGACGGACGTCAATTACGCCTTGAGATGACATTTCCGTTTTAATTTCGCTGGTCTCCACGTATAGTAAGTCGAAGTGACTTATTACTCCCCTGCAGCTGTTGAGTGTTCTGTGAATCTCCACTTCAACGGGAATGTCATGAAGGACTTTCATTGACAATATCTTTTCACTCTGCGCGAGGTTTGCAGTCTCGATGAGCAGTGTGCCATCTCTGAGTTTTTTTGCGGACTTTAGCTCGCCAGAGACGGAAGCTGACAATACACGTCGAATAAGGAAGGGAGACACCTTCTTCAGGGTCTCACCTTCTTTCTGGCACCTCATCACAAGAAACCTAGTGCTGTCGCTCAATGGCAATTCTCCCCCGCCCGTGTCCGGACGGGATCTTTTTGGTGGAGGTAGAATGTTTAAGTCCATGCAGAAATAGAAATTCATCCCCTGAGCTCCCCACCCACCATGGAGCCACACATTTGGGACGCCACACCGCAAACCGGTGTGGTCGCCAGGGCTACCCAAGGGATATAGCACTATCGTTTAGGGGGCCTGTTTCGGGTGAGGTCTCCAATGCATGGGCCCTCCAAACCCATACACCTTCGGCCGCCCTACGCAGGCCCCCGTCACTCCAGCACTCGCCATCGAAAAGTGTCGATAAGCCGATTGATCAGGACTGGCTAGGTCTTGACCGCCCGTTTACAGGGGATCCAGGGCCAAAGTGGGGTATTGAAATCCGACCCATACCGGGCATCCGACACCCGGCTGGGTGCCGGAGAACTCACCCACCAGGATCCCCTTCTCCCCCTTACGGGTCTCCGCACACGGCAAACATGCGGGTGGATCGCAGGCCAGCTGGTATGGCCGCACACAGACAGTGGACCCACAAGACTGTCCGGACGCATCCCTTGCTGGACTGGGGGTTTGTTTTCGGGGTTCTCTCCCCGCCCTTTTAGTCGCCTCTTACGACAAGCAGAGATACTGCGGGAGTATTCTCAATCCCCCTACCCGCAGGGGGTGGTAGTAGATTCACTTCATGGAGAAATTTAAGAACGCAATCGATAAGATTGCGATTGTCACCCAACACCTTACTCAGATCCCCACATATTTTGTGGCGTTCGCGTTGTACCCGATACTTGACGCAGTCGACAAGCAGGTGTTTCACAGTCAAACGGCAATTACAGCTATCGCAATATGGTGCGTCCTTTTCGGGGGTAAAGAGATACGAGTGAGTCAGGGCTGTGTGTCCTATTCTTAGTCTGGTGACAATAACCTCTTCCCGTCTGCTATCCCTGACCGAGGACGTCCAAGCTCTTACACGTTCTTTGATTTCCCTCAGTTTGTTCGACGTTGCGTCGCACCATGACTTAGCCCAAGAAGCGAGAAGTAATTTCTTCAGGTGAGCTCTTAAATCTTGGCTTGGGACTTCACCAATGTAATTCTCGCAGCTGTTGGTGGCCGCTCGTGCAGAAGCGTCTGCTGCTTCATTACCAGTAACACCCACGTGGCCAGGTACCCACCGGAATTTTATGTGAATGCCCTTAGCGTAGAGGCTGTTAATGCATGTTACTATGTCTTGGGTCACAGGATGTGAAGGAGAGAGGCTACAAATACTTTGAAGTGAGCTTTGGGAGTCTGAGCATATTAAATAAGACATACTGCTACATTCAGCCTCTTCAAAGGCTTCAATGGCATCTAGCGAGGATTTTATGGCCAAGAGTTCCGCCGTATACACGGTGCATATGGGGTGTAATGTAAAGGCCGCGGAGCCTATATCCGCAGAAAAGTAGGCGCAACCGCACGCGATGTCTGTTTTAGAGCCGTCAGTGTATATTTTTCGACTGTCACAACTGTTTATTGCTTCTAGGGCTCGACGTTTAAGCTCGATTGGGGTACTGTTAGCCTTGGCCTCCATGTAGGTTATAGAGCAGTCTATCTTAGGGATCTCCCACGGCGCAAGCTTAAACGTATTTAAAGTGCATACCTTTGGCAGGTTTACGCCCAAGTCTGCCAATAAAATTTTAAAACGTATAGCCAAGGGTTGCGTGGCCCTTGGTCGTCTGTTAAAAATATCTAAGAACCGCGGGTTAAAAATCAAATTAAAACATGGGTGCGTCGGTGAGGATAAAATTTTGCAAATATAGTTACACATTAAAATATTTCTGCGGACCTCTAAGGGAGGTTCGCCTGCGTCAATATAAATGCTTTGTACAGGACTGGTTCTAAAAGCCCCTGTAGAAAGCCTCAAACCAGCGTTGTGTACTGAGGCTAGAGCTTTTAACTGGCTATTCCTCGCTGATGCGTACACAAAACACCCATATTCTATTTTGGAACGCACAAGTGCTCTATATATACGGAGCATTGTTGTTCTGTCAGCGCCCCAAGATGTTCTACTCAAAACTTTTAATATATTTAAAACTTTAGAACAAGCATTCCTTGTATGCCGTATGTGTTCCCGCCAGTTAAGTTTTCTATCAAGAACAAGGCCAAGAAAACGATAGGACTCGGTCAGCGACAGTAGACAATTCCCCAACTTTAGTGTGGGTTCCTGTACATTGCCTCTTAGCCTGTGGATATGCATACATTTGGTTTTATCGTTAGAGAAACGAAACCCATTCCCTTGAGACCACTGATGTAAACGATTCAAAGTGATTTGTATCTGACGTTCACCTGTAGAAAGCTTTGATGACTTGCAAAATATTGCTAAGTCATCTACAAACAGAGAGGCCATTACAGGCATCTGGATACAGTTTACAACGCTGTTAATGGCAACAGCGAAAAGAGTTACACTCAGAACGGAGCCTTGAGGTACCCCGTTTTCCAATATGTGAGGCTGGGATAGAATATTTCCAACTCTAACTCTAAAGGTACGCCTGGTTAAAAAATTATTTATAAATATGGGCAAGTTACCCCTAAAGCCCCATTCATGCAACGACTGTAGAATTTTATACCTCCAGGCAGTGTCGTACGCTTTCTCAATGTCAAAAAAGACAGCAATGACATGTTGCCGGAAAAGAAATCCCTCTTGGACGAAGTTCTCGATTCTCACCAGGTGGTCGATCGTAGATCGACCGCGTCGAAACCCACACTGTATACTGGAGAGGAAATTGCGGCTCTCGAGGCACCAAACTAGCCGTGTGTTAACCAACTTTTCCATCAGTTTACACAGACAGCTAGTTAAGGAAATAGGTCGGTAGTGAGATGGGTGAGATTTATCCTGGCCATGTTTTGGAATTGGAACAATAATAGATTCTCGCCATCTCTCAGGGAATACTTGTTCAGACCACAATTGATTTAGTGTAGCGAGCAGATCTCGCAGTGCTCGAGGCGGAATATTTCTCAAGAAGGCGTTATGTATCAAATCATTGCCAGGTGAGGTGTCTTTTAAATCTTCCAGGGCTGACTTCAGCTCCCGCATAGAAAAGGGCTTATTATAGGAGGCAGTAGTTCTACCCTCACCGAAATTTAGGTGAGTTCTTTCGGCCTGACACTTGATTATCTTAAATGAAGAATGGTAAGAGTCACTTGCACTAATGGTGGCATAATGCTTGGCAAAGGCGTCTGCTATATCTTCGGGAGTAGAGAGAATTTTTCCATCAATCTTTAGCCCCGAGGCTGGTGAAAAATTACGCTTACCCATCACGGACTTAATTTTATTCCAAACTTGTGTAGGAGGCGTTCGGTGGTTGATGCACGATACGTAATTTGTCCAAGATGATTTCTTTGCCTCTCTAATGACCTGTCGAGCCTTGGCTCGCAGTCGACGGAAGGCCGCAAGGTTAGTGGAGGTAGGGAATTTGTTAAAAATACGCAGCGCTCTTTTTCGTCTGCGGATGGCCTCTGCGCACTCCTCGTTCCACCACGGAACTGGAGGGCGACGACGAGTACCTGAGGTAGTAGCAACGCTACTTTCCGCGGCTTCCAGGATAGCTTCCGTAAGAGCCTTTACATTATCCAGACCTTGGCTGCTGCTGGAAAATTTAAAACCGATTTTTCGTTTAAAATCCGTCCAGTTGGCTTTCTTAACAAGCCACGTTTTTGGCGAATTAAAAATGCAGGTATTTCCCGTTTTATAAATAATCAAAGGGAAGTGGTCGCTCCCACAAAGATCATCATGGACCATCATTTTAAAAAAAGGGGCTATGGATTCCGTGCTAACCCACAGATCAATGGAGGAATACCCTCCGTTAAAAGCATTAAAACGAGTCTTCTCCTGGTCATTTAATAAAACTAAGTTAAAATCGTTAAAAAACCTTTCTAAAAGACGCCCTCGGCCATTAAAATCACGCATCTCATCGCCCCAAAGGCTACTGTGCGCATTAAAATCGCCCAATAAGACGAATGGCCTCGGAAGCTGAGTGACTAGATTTTCAAGGTTTCTTCTGTTGACTGGAGCCCATTCCGGCAAGTATATATTGCAGAATGTAATACTTTCCGGAATAGCAATGGTAATTGCCTGGGCCAGTAGCGGAGTCTGCAGGTCCACTCGGGAGGTGTAAATGGTCTCGCGTATGAATGCAGCAACACCGCCACGTGCCCTATCACCATCGACGTCGTCAACTCTAAAAACTTTAAAACCATTCAACGTTACATTGTCTGTCGCTTTAAAATGGGTTTCTTGAAGAAAAAAACATAAAGGGTTAAAATTACTCAATAGGAGCTTAAAATCCTCTAAATGTTTAAAAAAGCCGTTGCAATTCCACTGGAGTATCGTGGCCATACAGGTTAAAGGATTTTAAAAAAAAAATATATATATATATAATACTAAAAGCTCTGCTGGGTTGTGAAAGGATTACCGCTTTATCCTGCGAGCCTTTTTATTTTTCGCCTTGGCAAGGAGGATTTCAGTCTCAGAAAGAGACTCGTCCTCCTCCATCGACTCCGGTTGGTTAGTTTTTAAAGTACCAGATGGCCCCTGAGGCGGTGTATTTACACGACCACAGGGTGGTGTATTTACACGTCCGTTGGGTGGTGAATTTTCACGACCATTGGACACGGCCTCGCGATCAGGCTTCGTGGTCATCTTGGTGGTCATGGAGCCATTTTTGTTAGGGGCATTCGTCCCTACAGCCGGTTTAGACGCCTTATCCGGTTTGGCTGAGTTGTCTTGTGTCTTACTCTCCAATTCGGTCTTGTCTGTCTGTGTAGAGATACTGATCTTTGGAATAGGAGTGTGCATTACAGCAGCGTATGAACGGGAGAAGGTAGGGGCAGCTAGCGCCCGGTGCTTCTTACGCGCTTCAAAATAAGGGATCTTTTCCACCGTTTTAATTTCCATTATTTTTCGTTCCTCCCGTAACTTGGGACACTTCCGGGAGTACGCCGGATGTGCGCCCTCGCAGTTGACACAATTTGGATCAGATTCACAGGCTTTCTCTTCATGTTTTTCTTTTCCACAGGTTGGACAGATTTCATTGTTGACGCATCTTGATGCGATGTGGCCAAAACGTTGGCATTTAAAACACCGCATTGGGTTGGGAATAAATGGTCGCACTGGGCACGATTCATATCCCACAGAAACCCTGTCTGGCAGCTTGTCCAGGGAGAAGGTAAGAATGACGGAAGTGGTGTTAATTATCTCGCCATTCCGCTTTGTCTTTAAGCGACGACAGTCAGTAACCCCTTGAGGCGCCATCTCTCTCTTAATTTCATCCGTCTCGACATAGAGAAGGTCGTAGTTAGTAATAACTCCACGGCAGGTATTTAATATGGAGTGTACCTCTACTTTAACGGGGATATCGTGGAGTTTCTCCATCTTCAGAAGCTTCGCACTTTGAGCGTTGTTCGCCGTTTCAATAAGTAACGTGCCATCCCTAAGCTTTTTGACCGAATTCGAATTCCCTGGTATGGTTGACGACAGGACTTTGTTTATTAAAAACGGAGACACCTTTCTCAGTGACTCACCTTCTTTTTCACACCTCATTACCAAAAACCGCTGACACGCGGCAAGGACTTTATCTCCTCCACCCTTATCAGGGTGGAATCTTTTAGGTGGTGGTAGATGTTTGTCTGCCATGCCCCTAATATCTTCGTCCCCCGGGCTCCCCACCCGCCACGGAGCCACACATTCGGGACGCCGCACCGCAAACCGGTGCGGTCGCCAGGGCTACCCGAGGGGATATAGCACCCTAGAGGTGGTTGTCTGTTTCGGGTTGGGTCTTCAATGCACGAGGCCACCAAACCCGTACATCTCCGACCGCCCTACGCAGACCCCCACCTCCCTGGCACTCGCCACCGTTAAGCTAAACGCCACGGAAGCCGATTGACCGGGAGTGGCTAGCTCACGGCCGCCCGTTTGCAGCGAATCCGGTGCCGAAGAGGGGTATTGGCCCGTGGTCCATACCGGGCATCCGACACCCGGCTGGGAACCACGGACCTCACCCTCCAGGATCCCCTTCTCCTCCTTACGGGTCTCCGCACACGGCAAACATGCGGGTGGATCGCAGGCCAGGTGGCATGGCCGCACACAGACAGTTGACCCACAAGACTGTACGGGCTCAACCCTTGCTGGCACGGGGTTTGTTTTCGGGGTTATCTCCCCGCCCTTTTAGTCGCCTCTTACGACAAGCAGAGATACTGCGGGAGTATTCTCAATCCCCCTACCCGCAGGGGGTCCGTATGTTCTCTCCTCTCCTTTGAGAAAGTGGTAGTGGCCACCGAAATATCGGAAAAATATTTTTGTGAGTGTCCTTTTTATGTTCCTTTATACTTTTGTCACACCTGTGACCAGCTTTTTTGCTATTTGTGTCTAGCACTGCGAATTTCCTGTGAACTTATATATATATATAAAGGGATTAAAACAATAAAAACTAGCAGTTAAAACTTTGGGAGGATCAGGGCTTAATGCGGTTTTTCTTCCCCTTACTGCCAAATTGGAGGATTTCAGTGTCTGATAGACACTCCTCCATTGGCTCTGGTTGGCTCTTTCGAACCTTACCAGATGGGAGTTCCCACGCTTTGTTTGCGTGGCCCCGGCGGTAGATTTGTTGGGGTTCTTCTTAGGAGAACCCGGACCGGTGGTTGCTGCATTGTTTGCCGTATTTGTGGCCTTAGCCGGCATGGCCGATTTCTACACAGAGGATTTTGTTTTCGGGCTCTCATTATACTCCCTCTGTGTCGAGATGGTGACCTTGGCTATTCGAGGGGAGGCGACATGAGCGTATGACTTGGAGAAAGTAGGAGCAACTTGTGCTCTATAATTTTTCCGAGCCTCGATATAGGGGATTTTATCAACCGTCTTGATTTCCATCACTTTTCGCTCCTCGATCATCTTGGGACAATTACGAGAGTACACGGGATGTGCACCCTCGCAATTGACACTAAGTGGGTCTCCTGTGCACTCCGCACCCTCATACTTCTCCAGGTCGCAGCGGGGGCAGGTGGCCTTGCCCTCGCACCGTGTGGCCATGTGGCCGAACCGCTGGCACTGGTAGCATCGCATGGGTGCCGGTATGAATGACCGCACTGGGACCGATTCATAACCGACAAACACCTTGTCGGGGAGTTGGTCACGCGCGAACGTGAGTACAACAGACGTTGTGTTTACTCTTTCTCCGTTGCGCTTTGTAGTGAGTCGACGAGCATCGTTGACCCCCTGAGAGGCCATCTCTCGCTTGATCTCGTCGATCTCCACGTACATAAGGTCATAGTGACTAATCACTCCCCGACAGGTGTTCAAGGTGCGGTGCACCTCAACCTTAACGGAAATTTCGCCAAGCTTTTCCATTTTAAGTAGCTTGTCGCTTTGACCCCTCGTTGCCGTTTCGATGGTAAGTGTGCCGTCGCGAAGTTTCTTGGCAGATTTTAGTTCCCCAGGAACAGAACCAGACAGAACTTTACGAATAAGGAAGGAAGACACCTTTTTCAAGCTCTCCCCTTCCTTCTGACACCTCATCACTAGATAGCGCTGACTAGCGCCGGGAACATTGACTCCCCCGCCCGTTTCCGGACGGGATCTCTTAGGTGGTGGAACGGATTCATCCGCCATGCCTAAACTTGATTCATCCCCCGGGCTCCCCACCCACCATGGAGCCATACATTTGGGACGCCGCACCGCAAACCGGTGCGGTCGCCAGGGCTACCCGAGGGGATATAGCACCCTAGAGGTGGTTGTCTGTTTCAGGTTGGGTCTTCGATGCACGGGCCCACCAAACCCGTACATCTCCGACCGCCCTACGCAGACCCCCACCTCCCTGGCACTCGCCACCGTTAAGCATAGCGCCACGGAAGCCGATTGACCGGGAGTGGCTAGCTCCCGGCCTCCCGTTTGCAGCGAATCCGGGGCCGAAGACGGGTATAGGCCCGTAGTCCATACCGAGCATCCGACACCCGGCTGGGAACCACGGACTTCACCCTCCAGGATCCCCTTCTCCTCCTTACGGGTCTCCGCACACGGCAAACATGCGGGTGGATCGCAGGCCAGGTGGTATGGCCGCACACAGACAGTTGACCCACAAGACTGTCCGGGCTCAACCCTTGCTGGCACGGGGTTTGTTTTCGGGGTTGTCTCCCCGCCCTTTTAGTCGCCTCTTACGACAGGCAGAGATACTGCGGGAGTATTCTCAATCCCCCTACCCGCAGGGGGAAGGTGGTGGACAAGAAGATCCTAGAACTGTGTTGAACTCCTTGTTCCTAAGGCAGGGACTTCTGACCCTGTTGAAACCATCCTAATAGGCAACCTAATAGATAGTTTATTAGGCACCTTGGATGAGGTATTTTTACAGCCAGGTGTTAAACAATACTTATACCTCGAACTCATCTCGCTGGCCAATTACAATGCTAGGGAGTTGGGTCGACGTATGGAGCGGGCACAGCAAAAGTAAGATGAACTTTCGGGATTTAAACTATCATGCTGGCATATTACTCATTATTGACGTGAAGTATCAACTGTATACCATTAAATGATTACCTACTCAATTAAAAATCAGAGGTGGGCTCACTTTTGGGTTGAGTAGGATCGCTTGAATCACCCGTGTTGGTACGCTATTAGCCCAGCGGTAGACTGTTTCGGGCAATGTTTTGGCACGGTTGACGTCATCGTGGTTCAGCAGTGGCTTGGGGGGAAGGAAGTTTTCGGCGCGCTTTAAAATTTTGCAATATTAAGTATTCAATATCTCGCGAAGGAAAAATCAGATTTACATGCAGTTTTCTTTGTTGAATCTAGAAAACAAATTTTCTGTCCGCCTGTTCAATAAAAAAAATTCATGCAAGTTCCCCAAGGAAAAACGATATTGACTCATCTTACATTTTCTCCGTGTGAAGACACGTAAACCAAGAACACATGTAATGAATGATAACCAAGGCTTGATACGAATGATAGAACACCTTAATGAATAAAACTCAACACTGGTCAATAATTCATTAAAGTTAAGGTAAAGTTGTAATAATTACTCACTTTTTTCTTTCAAAGTTTCAATCGAAGATCGACTTACTTATGTGCAAACGAAAAATTTATGGAATAAAATGCTTACCGATAACTCATCGGTGATGTGGACGTCCTCCAAGGTACGCTGAAAGTTCGCCCGTTCCAACGAATCAGCCGAAGAACCTGCATCCCTTCCATCCCCATCTTTTTGCTTATTTCTTCGCTACCATGTTCAACAAGGAACGACGATGGTACTTTTCCCTGGGGACTTAGGTTCTAACGGCTTATAATACCGTGAACTTTAGGCATTGCGCTTCAGGTGTTAACACAACCATTAAAAATACGACAATACCATTCGATGCCACTCACCACATGCGTTAAGAATTAACGTATGTCAGTTGTTTACTTTGAAGTTATTTCACATTTTTTCCACTCGGCGCGTACTTTCCACTTCCGGTCGATATGCGCATTTTTTGGATTTGTCAAACCCATGGAGATTATGTAAATTATTATTCTAATATCTATGGACTAACCAGTCTAACTCGTGGAAAAAATCATTGTGATACATTTTCTCTATCGCTGTGTAGTTATAAGATTTACATCCATCAAGTCGGGATTTTGCCGGAAATCATTGTGGCAATAGTGATTACACGAGGAAATAGACATTTTTTTGAAAAATGTGCAATAATAAGAGCGACGATGTTTGCGTATGTTAGATTTTTGGATGATGATGTTCGGGTTTTTGTGCATAGCTCGCACCTCCAAAACTTCACACCCAGATCTACCAGTGACTACTCCAAAAACAAAATATATTTTGTGCAATGAAGTGCATGCGAGAAGGAGCGGATCAAGGTGCGGGAAGGTGAAGACGGTTATGAGCATTTCTATAAATCCCAAAATCTTTTGTTAGCCGGTAAGTCTTTGCTAGTTGAAACTCTCACGTAATCTTAATGTGTTTTTTTTAATTACCCAGAATGTGAAATCTCTTACTTTCCAGAGACGCAGTTGCAACTGCAAACAGTCATTGAGGCATCCAGGGTACCAATCACCAAGATACATATCTCGGATGAGGAATCCGATTCCGATGAAGAATATAATGTCAAGAAGAGTAAAAAGTCTCAAAAGGAGGTGCAGGTGAGGCAACTGGTTGTGCATTGTTCTGTGCGAGCGATAATAATTAAATTTGTTGTCCATTACCGATATACTACATTATGTAGCTTGCGCCTCGTATTACCCTTTACCTTTAGTTAACCTTTATATTTCCGAGATATCCCTTTGTGCCCGTTGATGTTTATGTGATCTCGTAATTTGTTGGATTTTTCAGGCGGTGGAGAAATTAAGAATATCGGAGGCTACTAAGACAGTTTCCGGGAAATAATAAAAGAGAAAAAGAGAAAAAAACTCATTATTTGCTAGATCTGGGTCGTCCAAAGATTGTATTATTGATGACAGTGTGAGTGATGATGATGAGAAACTGGCCCGTACCTAGCTAGAGGCGAAGTAAAAGAGAACTATGCTAGCCTATAAGAAGAAAAATTCGGAGGCCACTGCAGCTAAGGATGAGGTTAAGACTCAAAGAAAAGCTTATGAAACAGGAGGAAGAGGTTCGAACGCTAAGGGCACTGAATATTGAGCTGCAACGAGTATTGATAGAGAAGTTAGGTATGTTTTCTGTGTTGTCGACATGGTAATTATTGTATTTCTCAACAATTGAAAGCTATAGCAACAATTGTTGTGTGCACTTGTCTGTAAACTCAGGAAAATCTGTTACAGGAACTGTACAACCACAAGATCAAAGTGATGCTGTGACAATAGACGTGCTGTCACATTCTGCCATGAGTAGGTATTTCATTGAAGATGGAAATGTGAGTAGACAGTGGTAGAGGAAAATTGTTGTACTCCCCGAAGTGATTTCTTTGCTGGAGAAGCAAACTCACTGCAACTCTCATGGTGAAATTGTAATTCGCTAATGTGTTAAGTACGATGGAAAGGGAATTTTTTGTGAATACCATATGAAAAGTTAAAATGCGGTAAGCAAGTGTTCCTTATCAGGATTACTGAACATGGTAGATTTTGTAAACTACTTAGAATTTGAGGGGCTTTGGGGTCACGTGGAAATCTTCCTTGGGGGAAAAGCATGAGCAGTACGTATGATTACTTTATTAATTCATCAATTGAAGTTATATTTCTTTTAACTTTTTTCTTTAAGGTTTCCCTTGGAGGATATTTCTGGAAAAGGAGAAGTGGGACATCATTGCGAATGATGCAAGGGATAGCATTTTCATAAAAACCTTGTTATGTTATGGGGCAAGGAGAAGTTGAAGGGGAGGAGTTTGGAAGGCATTCCATGCAACCGGCTCAAGAGCCAAGGCGCTACAACCAAACCAGCTTTAACACCAGAGAAATTAGCTGTAGTGAAGGGTAAGTGCGAATTTTGGAAAACAAAGATTTAGGCTAAGTATTTAGTTGCCAGACAGATTTGGAGCTGTTTTTCAAAAGACCATTGAAATGACCTCATTTTTAATTGATTCATTAGGATGGTATATCAGAATATACTTACTAGCAATGACATGATGTACCTCTATTAGGAATTTAATGGGGTAGCTCCTGACTTTTTAGTGAACTAAGTAAGTTAAATCACACACTACTCCACTTTGCAATGAACTTTGAAATATTATTTTAAATGAACATGAGCGGATTTTCCCTTGTTTTTCTTTGGTTTTTCTAAGAATTTGAACTGATATTTATATGGATAATTACGAAGAATGTGTTTTCAATTCCAAAAACACCCTTGTGAAAAATGTTTTTCGGTGGTATCGTTACGTAGACGATGTTTTCTGTGTATGGACCGGCTCGCTAAGACAGTTGGACAACTTCGTGTCACTCCTGAATTCTTTTGACCAATACATCAAAATAACTAGTGAAGTGGAATTTGAAGGGAAGTTAAATTATTTAGATTTAACCATTCGGAATGTCAACCGGAAATTTTTATTCTCCATTTTCAGGAAAAATTGTTACCCAGACCAAATACTACACCGCAATTCACGACACCATATCTCCCACAAACTATTCAATACATTGCATGCTTCACAGGCTATGTATCATCCCAATGTCAAATTCCAACAGGATGGATGAGTTAAACACAATCAAGCAAATTGCATCCAACAACGGGTACCCCGAAGAACTTATCACTAAACTGTAACACAAAAAACTAACCGACTCGCAGTCAACCTTATTTACACCCAAAGAGTGAAAGATGATAATAAGAAATGGCCGTTTATCTACCAGAACTGAAAACCTCTTACGGAAAGACAAAGCGAAAGCTGCCTTCTATAGTAAAAACACATTAGGCAAACTGTTAGTGAGTACTAAAGACAAGATAAGTGCTGGAAAACACAGCGGAGTACATAAACTTCAATGTAATGACTGCAACTCTTGTTGCATAGGAAAAACTGGATGGAATTTCAATATCAGGTCCAAGGAACATCATTCATGTTTTACTAACAACAACCACACCTCACATTTTGCCAAGCACTTCTTGGACTCCAACCACACTAGCGAATTCAAACCAATAATCCTTCACAGAGAAAATAACGGTCCAAGGCTTGACGCACTCGAGCAGTTGGAAATTTTTGTGGGCCAAACCTTACCCGTCACACTAGTTACTGAGCAATTGTATTCTCACCACTCACCTCTGTTTAATGTGTTTTCGGCGAAACCATCACAGACACCACTCACCTCTCCTTAATGTGTCCCTTCAGTTCATTTCTACCGCACTCCATCACCCTCATTTACCCCATGCTGTGAAGACCCATCAGCGGTTCTTACTTCCCCAAACTGACCTTCCCTTTCCTTTCTCCCCCTCGACTCACATCCGGATCCCGCCTCCCATTTCCTCCCACACACCCCCCCTCACGCTCCCGCCATTCACCCGCTAAGGAGAAATTACATCCCGAGAGGATGGCATTAAAATTCATTCATTGATCCACCATCAGCTATCTTCCCCTGCATTGAACGACATGATTAGCTATGATTGGTATGCATCAAAACTGGTAGAAGACAGAACGGTGTTCCTTAATATCCGAGAATTATGTTTCCCGCAAGAAACGCAAGTGTAATTGCTCTGTTGGGAGGTTAATACAAAGTTCTTGGTGCAGAACTATTCTTTGCCGTCCTCTCAATCTCTCTCCTCAATTTTAATACCATCCTTTCGGGATGTAATTTCTCGTTTTTCTATTAACAAATAACTGCAATTTTGAAGCCTCATTCTCATCTCATTCCAAATATTTTCCACTTAACTTCGACAACAGTTACTATCTATTTTCTTCCAATGTGAAGTTCACTATTGACCGAAAAATTCATTATTCCAGCGAGGTTCCTGTGAAATTTTGAGTGCATATCTGGCTGTGTATAAAAAAGTAATTATCCGTTTGTGGGAGAAGGCGCTAAGAATTATACAAGCGGTCCGTGAAATTTTCCTTTTATTCTCTCGCGATACATTCCACTCAAAGATTCGTTCTGGTCTCCCTCCCTGGTGTAGCGGGAGAAAGCTTATATACCCTTCGTCGAGGGTTCCACACCTCTCCCGAATTCTCTCGAAGTTTGGAAGTCGTCGAAGCCATACCGGGCGCTAGTCGAATGGTGCCACACCTCTCCCGAATTCTCTCGAAGTTTCGGCGAGGACGAGGTCGTCGAAGCCGGACCGGGCGCTAGTTGAATGGTGCCACACCAGCCCCCCTGCGGAGACTGGAAGTCCGTTGTAGGCTAACAGTTATGGGAGATAGCGATCAGGAAAATGCACTCGGCGGCCGTATCGCGTCGTCACCGTAGGCGGCATGTCTGGTGTTGATAAGGCGGGTGTGCATTGTTCGCGGGCTGCTTCGTCTCCGGGGTCGGGCACCGCAGGGATGTCGTCGGCCAAAATAAAGGCTGGTTTTACCCTGTCAATAGAAACAATAATATTATTGTCCTTTATACGCAGCGTGAAATTCTTGTTGTCCCGGCTGAGCACGCGGTATGGGCCGGTGTACGGAGGTCTTAAGGCGCCACGCACGGTGTCGTCTCTTAAGAAGACATGCGTGCATGTGGCAAGGTCCTTAAAAATGAAGATCCCAGGTGTGGCATGGCGTGAGGCAGGAACAGGTCGTAAACGAGCTGTAATTTGCCGAAGCCGGTCCACGAATAGGGTGGTGTCCAAGGGATGCTCGGAGTTGGAAGTTGGTTGAATGAATTCCCGGGAGTCTTAGTGGTTCGCCGTACAGCATCTCCGCGGTCTATGCCAGAATGTCCTCGTTGAAGGCGCTCCGGATTCCGAGGAGCACTATTGGCAGGGCTTCGTACCACGATGAGCCGAGGTGGCACATAATTGCTGCTTTTAATTGCCTATGGAGGCGCTCTACCATGCCGTTTGCTTGGGGGTGATAAGCTGATGATCGAGAGCGATATGTATGCTGACAAAGCGTGTAATAGCTTTGACTCGAATTGGCGGCCTTGGTCAGTTGTTATGCGTCACACGTTAATTGTTTACGGCCTTGAGAAAGTCCCAGGACAAGTCGAAGTCCATCCTATTCACGGAAGTACCCTCGTGCATTAAAAACCAAACATTTTAGGCTTGTCGGCACGTGAAGCCTCTTCTCGGGCAAACAAAGAATTCCGAAATTTGTTTCGTGGGTTTCCCAAAGGGGTTGATTGAAAATCCAGCAAATAAGGTGAAAATAAAAAATATTGCTGTTATTGCCGTAAAAGTATGAGATTGGGCATTTTACAGTGATTACGTAAAGTATTCGAAAGAAAAAAAATTGCACGCCCATGGTCGCGAACCCACGATGCCGCAATCAAAATGCCTACGGTGGCACCTTAACCCACTCGGCCACGGAAGATGTTATAAATACGAAGTGAATTATAAAGGATTTATACCGAGGACAATTCTTCGGTAGCGTTTTTCTCGCGAACCCGGGTCTATGGGAGAGAAAGCCGTGACACTTTTACCGCATCCCCTCTACAGTTCCAAAAAATAATTTCGTCATTTGGATCCCGAACATCAGTTTCGCGATGTCTCCTTGTAAGTAACGCCACCCACCACTGCATTTATCGAGAATTTGAACGCCCAACTAGTCATGTGGAATGGATAGTTAATATACTATTATGTGCTCTAATAGCAGTGGTAATTGGCTGGAACATGTTTATGATTTGGGTATCCTTCTGTTTTAGATACATTTGCGGAGTAGCTGGGGAAAGGAAATGTTCCTGAAGAGGAAATTTTACTCCGCACAAGGAAGTACAAATCGTACATTTCTGACAAAATTATGTATATTAATGGGAAGTCTACGAAGGAAAATGTTGTAAGAAAGATTTTTAATGATGTACCTAATGCTTGATGCTCTTGAGTTTAATCTTAATTAAATGCTATCATAAAACTTTTCTTGTGATGTCATTATTTGTAAACAATATTTATCTAGTGCAGAAACATCCCAGTTAAGTTACTACCAATTTAATATGTAGGTGCATCAGATTGTTAGCAATTGCTTGCTCCCTTACTGATTGTAAGCCGTTTAAAAAGTATAAGTAGTATGACCCAGTGATGGGATGTTTGCTGATGAACCTGGCAGTGAACATATAGATATGGTTGGCAAGGTTCGGATCACAATGGTTAAGAGCTCCAAATTGGCCATATGTGATATTAAGTAATTAATTAGGCCTTGTTAATCATGCATGGTAGCTGACTGAATCTGGTTTAGGCAGGTATACACATAAATTCAGTTGGCTACAGATGAGTTGCGGTAGCTCACTGAACCCAGTTGCCTACAGATGATGTTCGGTAGCTTACTGACCCCAGTTGGTTACAGATGTTGCTCGGTTGCCTACTGAACCCGGTAGGTTGTTTTACCAAAGATATATAGCCTACCGAACCCGGTTGGAAAATTTTCGAACTGGGTCATGACGGAGGTTGATTTTGAATACCATATCGATATGCAATGTAAAAGAGCAAATAGACTTCTTTTAATTATTTGGTGATTCACTATGAACCTCATAGATATTTATTTTCTCAAAATATTTTTTCATCAATTATTTTGCCAATTTTAGAATACGTTAGTGTTATAATGTCACCAAATCGCCCTTGCCGCGATGTACGCATAGAAATGTTTATAAGGAGATTCATTCATTTACCTGTCATCGTTCAGTTAAGGTCGGGACACAATCAACGTAAACGGATGACGTGAAACGAGTACCATAAAACGTGAAGAGATGGCCCATGGATGGGAGAACGGAAACGGACACAATCAGCGCGTAATGTGAGACGTGTACGTGATAGAACGTCTGCCAGTATTCAATCGGGGATGTAGAATGTTTGTGATATTTTTTTAGCTGAGATTTACGTTAGGTCGGGGCATAAGCCAGCGTGGATGGTTCCGGTCATTAACATAACCATTGGCAGAGAGATGCCCAATTGGCCAATAAAATCTCTAAAACGTATTCCGAACGAGTGAGTAGCCCGTTCCCTTAACTGAAAAATCTTGAAAAACCGGGTTCTAAAAATTATACCTAAACGAGGGTGCGAGTTCATCGATAAAATCTTTACAACATAGTAGCACATTAAAAATTTTATTCGCGAGGCCAAGGGTGATTCCCCTGAGTCTGAATAGATGCTTATAACAGGTGATGTCCTGATGGCCTCAATGGCTACTCTGAACCCAGTCTTATGAACTGTGTTCAGAAGTTTCAAATACAAATCTCTTCCAGCAGAGTATACCAAAGACCCGCAGTCCAGTTTCGACCTCACTAAAAGCATCGTGGAGCTGTATATTAAATGGCTTTACAATTTTAGTATCCCTAAAACTTTTAAACATGTCTTTTAGGGCTCGAATATGTTCCCTCCAATTAAGTCGAATGTCGAAGGTCATCTAGTGACCATTCCCTCAACTTGTTTAACGTAATTTGGGCCTGCCTAGTCACCCTTGCCATTTTGGAAGATCGGCAGAAGATAGCCAGATCATTCACAAAAAGAATTCCATCACTGGCCGTTGGATGCATCTTATAACATCGTCTACGGCGACAGCAAAAGGTGTAACCGATCCCTGAGGTATGCCATTGGTCTGAGGAGAGAAAGAGAGAGATGTTCCCAAATCTTATTTTTAAAGTGCTGTTTGACGAAACATTTTGGATAAAAATTGGCAGGTTTTCCCTGAAACCCCAGTCGTATAGACTGTTAAAAAATGTAAAATCGCCAGACCCGATCGAAAGCCTTTTCAAGATCAAAAAACACAGCTGGGTAGAGGTACCTAGTTGTTTTTTTTAAGGATGCGTCGACACCGATGGTCTTTTTGAACTGGTCACAGCTAGGACATGCTGCTTGAGAACGAAGGCTTCTTGGATAAAGCTATCTGCTCGTAAGAGGTGATCTACAATAGACAAATGTAGCATTCATGCAGCAATTGTCAAATATAGCAGTGACGCATATATGTAAGTGCATGTTAAGGGTGCTTCCTAGCTGCCTTTAAAAGCCCGTTGCAGATGCTTAAGATGAACGCGACTACGACTTTATTGTAGCAGCTGGTATTTTGGAAAATTTTCCCATTGTAACAAAAGAATTGTTTTTTTGCGTGAGTGGAATGGTTTTTTTATTGGTTTATTTGTTAGTTTATAAAAAATAGCCAAACTTTCCATTTTTGTCCCTTTTTAGTAGCTATTTGCGAAGCCTAGAATACGAACAGAGGATTTTGCTTCCACTCTACTCAAAGCTTGATCCTTCATCTACACATTCAAACAACAACTTTTGATGCTTCTATAGCAAGGTCATAATAGTCGACACTGTGGAGCATGTTTTGCGTTTTTGAACTCTTTGTGCGCTGATGTTCAAACCGAAGATTTCTTCCTTAAGCGGTCTACCCCCACTCCTGCCCTAAGGCGTTCCACCCCTCTTGTTTACGAAACTCCAGATGTATTCGGTCTGTGAGAGAGCGCGAGGGTTCTAGAGCGGTATCAGGTTACCTCTTCGGAGATAACACCCCCCCAGTTGGGTCGACGACGAGCAGCCGGGATAATTCTTTCTGGCCGTCGTTGAAATTGGAAAGCATATTTGGATGACGGCTGATAAGTTTACTATGGCAAATTTGCTAATATGTGGAAATGTTATTACTACACGTATTAAATAAAGATTCTCCACGAGACATGGATTGGCAACGGCATGGTTACTTATCACGTTTATCACACGTATTATTTATTTCAGTGAAGAGCACGTGATTCATGAAGAAAACTCATCGGGTCATTATTTTAACATTTTCAGCTATAAAAAATTACCGAACTGAATTACAGGTCTCCAATATGATATGTATAGGGCTAGGTTACGCCCAAATGGCGGAAATGAGTACAATTTTGAACGTACCGCACATGGCCAGCCAAACATTCCCGAATAAGCAAGCCGACATCGCTCCTGCCATACATGATGTTGCTTGGAAGGAGATGAAGAAAGCGGCTATGGATGAAAGTGAATTTGCGATCAAAGCAGGGGAAGTGGATAAAGATGGTACACCTTTGATAACGGTGGTGTGTAACTTATCATGGGAAAAAGATCATACCGCACAAACTATATATAGGTATACCTAACTTTGTCAGGAGTAGTAGTAGTATTGGGTGTTTATTGGGTGCGTCGACGGCTGAGGTCATTTTGCACCACCCACAGTCTAATTTGTACTCTCCTAGGTTTAATGTCAGTAGGAGTGCAATGCTGATATTATTATACTTACATGAATTAAAAGACTATATATCTACACAGACAGTGGTAACTTAGATTTTATTATAAAGGCCAGTTGCTTTCATAAAAGATGTGACTCGGGATAGACATTCGGAGTTATTACCTAAGATATACTCTAGGCCTCCTCTGATGCCTAGTTGCTCGCGTGCATCCCGATGCTTGTCGCACTCCGTCAGGACGTGTCGAATGCTAAGAAGACAGTCGCAGTCATCACACCGAGGTGGGTTCTTATCTTCTGTGAAGAGGTAAGAGTGGGTTAAGGCGCAATGCCCAATTCTCAGCCGGGTGATGACTACTTCCTCTCTGCGACTGTTCCTGACGGAAGTGGGCCACACTGACGTTACCGGTTTTATGCAACGCAGCTTATTGTCGGTCACATCTGTCCAACATTTGTTCCACTGCTCTAGGGCTACTCTCCGGAGGTGAGCCTGCAAGTCCTGATAAGGTACCAGAGTCGTCGTCTGTTCGCGCATTTGAAGAGCTTCTTTCGCTGCTGCGTCTGCTCTCTCGTTCCCCGCTATTCCCATATGTCCAGGTACCCAAATAAAGATTACTTTGATTCCCTTCTTGTAGAGGGATAGAAGGGTATTGTGTATGTTCTGGACAATAGGATGCATGGGAGAGAATACAGAAATAGATTGCAATGCGCTCATGGAGTCTGTGCAGATGGCAAAGGAATTGGCAGCCTCCCCAATCCCATCAAGAGCCATCTTAATGGCCACCAGCTCGGCAGTGTATATGCTACACAGCGAGCTGAGCCGAGCCTGGATGACACCATGATGGGACGAGGTAACCGCGCATGAACAACTTACATCCGACTTCGATCCATCCGTGAATACGGGGATGAAGCCGGGGTGGCAAAAGATAAATTCATTATAAAGACACTGGTACTCCTGAGCAGTAGTATAAGCTTTGTGTCGTGAGGCAAGTTTCATATAGATTTCAGGGGGCGGCATTATCCAAGGTGGGTTACTGGAGTACCTGACAGAATAAACGTCTGGGAGCATAAGTCCACTGTCCCGAATAAAATGTTTAAAACGAACGCTCAGCGGCTTGGTGGCTCTTGTCCGTCTGTTAAAAGGTTCTAAAAATCTGGGGTTAAAAATTACATTAAAACAAGGGTGGTTCTTCGATGATAAAACCTTGGCCACATATGAGCACATTAAAATATTTCGGCGGCACGACAACGGCGGCTCCCCGGCCTCAGCGTAGATGCTGAGGACCGGACTGGTCCTGAAGGCGCCAGTGGATATCCGGATCCCTGCGTTGTGTACTGTTGTCAGAGGCTTCACGTACGAATCCCGGGCAGACGCATAAACGAATGACCCGTAGTCCAGTTTTGATCGCACGAGTGCGCGGTACAAATTAAGCATGGACTTTCGATCAGCACCCCAAGATGAGTGGCTTAAATATTTTAAAATGTTTAAAGTCTGGAGACTTTTTTGCCTTAAAAGGCGAATATGCTCCCGCCAGTTTAGTCGGTAGTCCAGGGTCATACCGAGGAACCTGACCGACTCGACATATGGGAGGATTCTGCCATCAAGTGACAGCGCTGGCGGAACGTACTCTCCCCTCACCCGGTAAAAATGAATACATTTACACTTCTCTATTGAAAACTTAAACCCGTTCATCAGAGACCAATCCTCCAGTCTATTTAGAGCTAGCTGGATAACTCTGGTAGCGCTGGTAAGTTTCGCTGACCTGCAAAATATTGCAAGGTCGTCCACGAACAGCGATCCCAGAAGAGGAGGTTTGATACATTTTGCGATATCGTTTATGGCGATAGCAAAGAGTGTAACGCTTAAGACCGATCCTTGAGGCACTCCATTTTCCTGGGTGTAAAATTCTGATAGGTGTTTGCCTATCTTTACTCTAAAAACACGATTTGTTAAAAAGTTCTTGATAAATACTGGTAAGTTCCCCCTTAGTCCCCACTCATGCAACGTCATTAAAATCTTCTGCCGCCAGACACGATCGTATGCCTTCTCCATGTCGTAGAAGACACCCACGACGTGTTGGCGTAGAAGAAAGGCCTCCTGGATGAAGTTATCAACTCTGACCAGGTGGTCGACAGTCGAGCGACCACGTCTGAAACCGCATTGGATGGTGGAGAGAAGGTTTCGGCGCTCCAACCACCAAACGAGACGTTTGGTGGTTGGAGCCGCCACCAGCCGCCACCAACCACCAGCCGGGAGGGTGGAAGAATTGAATCTGCCATGCCAAATATTACTTCATCCCCCGGGCTCCCCACCCACCATGGAGCCAAACATTCGGGACGCCGCGCCGCAAACCGGTGCGGTCGCCAGGGCTACCCGAGGGGATATAGCACCCTAGAGGTGGTTGTCTGTTTCGGGTTGGGTCTTTAATGCACGGGCCCACTAAACCCGTACATCTCCGACCGCCCTACGCAGACCCCCACCTCCCTGGCACTCGCCACCGTTAAGCTCAACGCCACGGAAGCCGATTGACCGGGAGTGGCTGGCTCCCGGCCGCCCGTTTACAGCGAATCCGGGGCCGAAGAGGGGTATTGGCCCCCAGTCCATACCGGGCATCCGACACCCGGCTGGGAACCACGGACCTCACCCTCCAGGATCCCCTTCTCCTCCTTACGGGTCTCCGCACACGGCAAACATGCGGGTGGATCGCAGGCCAGGTGGAATGGCCGCACACAGACAGTTGACCCACAAGACTGTCCGGGCTCAACCCTTACCGGCTCTGGGTTTGTTTTCGGGGTTGTCTCCCCGCCCTTTTAGTCGCCTCTTACGACAAGCAGGGTTGCTGCGGGAGTATTCTCAATCCCCCTACCCGCAGGGGGCTCGAAGCCAATGATATGTTGAAGTTTTGTAGCTGTTGTTTCATGCTGAAGCTAATTTTTTTACCTACCGCGGGTGTATTGCTACTGCAATGTAATACCTGAGATACTGAACTGTAGTACCTTATAAACCTTTAAAGTGGAGAAGTTTTCAAATGTTACCTTCTTATGAAAGGATGAGTGCTTAAATTCCCATAAATAAGTAGCTCCTTATAACTTGTAAGTCCTTTATTCCTTACTTTAGTTTCCTTTAGCCATGAAACTTCATTTACTTGGTGTAAGTATTTGACCCTCACAGATGTAGCAATGAAGTTTCCTGGTATTATTCCAGTTAAGGATGCAGGAAACCTGTGACACTGTATATGCTGTAGATGTGTTCATTGATGAAACATTTGTAAACTGACGACTTATCTAGAATCAAACAATCAATATTATGTTCTCATCCTATCCCAACTGAATTTAACTTCTGAAAAAAAATGTGAAAACTTGTTAAGATATCTGAAGGAAACAAGAACCCATATTACCCAGCGAATTCCAGGTAGGTAGGATTATGTTTTTAAGGTGCGTCGACGTCTGAGGTCATTTAGCACCTTAAGCTCTCGCTTACAGGAAATTACATTATTTTAAAAGGATATTTGTGTAAGATCGGTATTAAATTCTGATATTAAGAAAAAAGTGTCATAGCTTTTTAAAAATGCCAGTTAATGGTATAAACTTTATTAAATAGTCCATCTGCTCAGGGTTGTCACCTAGACTTTGGCAAGTGTCAAGAGACATGTTACACCTTTTACGGGCCTCCCGATAAATTCTGATATTAAGAAAAAAGTGTCATAGCTTTTTAAAAATGCCAGTTAATGGTAGAAACTTTATTAAATAGTCCATCTGCTCAGGGTTGTCACCTAGACTTTGGCAAGTGTCAAGAGATATGTTACACCTTTTACGGGCCTCCCGAAATTTATTACACTCCGTAAGGATGTGCCACACACTAAGGGAAGAGTTGCAGTTCTCGCAATGAGGAGGAATTTTTTCCTCTGTGAAGAGGAATGAGTGCGTTAGGGCACAATGCCCTATTCTTAGCCGGGTGATAGCGACCTCCTCGGCGCGGTTATTCCTGACGGAGGTGGACCACACTGATGTGACATTTTTTATTGACCGAATTCCAGATGATTATGAAACAAAGATAATAAAATTTCATAGGTTTATTATTAATGAAAGTTAAAAACAAAATTTTGAAATGTGTCAAATCGAAAACATGGATGAAGTAACCCTCACATTCGATGGTTCTTCTGATAAAACTAAGGGGGCGAATCAAAGGGTGCTAAGATAGTAACGATTACAACTTCAGGGCATGAAAAAAATCATTACACTGTTTTCCTCGCCTGCATAGCAGATGTAAACAAACTACCACCAACGGCAATTTTTAAAAGGAAAACATTCCAAAGGAGAGCATGCCAAGTGGTATTAATGTGCATGTTCATGGTAAAGGTTGGATGGACGAAGAAGGTATGAAGCTTTGGATTAATAATATGTGGGGGAAACATCATGGTAGATCGTTTAGGAATCCAATATTAATATTCGACTCATTCAAATATCACATAGCAGAAAATGAATGACTTAAGAGGGAACAGTTATTCCCGGCGGACTTACATCTCAATGTCAGCCATTAGATCTAGTTCTATCAGCAAACCGTCCAAGTACTTTATGCGTGAAGAATGGAAGAAATATGTGTGTGACGAAACTCAACAATAACTTACGACAGACAGAGAAAATGACAACGTATATTCCACTAGTAGATTTATTTACGGTACAACTACTAACATCTACTAGTGGAATATACGTTGTCATTTTCTGTCATTATGGATTTCCACATTGTTAAGCCTGAATCCTTCGAACTTAATAACTTACGAATTCTAGACGAATAAAAATAACTACCATTTCAAAGGTGTCAGTGGGTAAAATCGTCACGGGATGCCGTGAAACAAGAGACTGTTGTCAATTTTTTTAAGAAACGTGGGATAACTAGTAGTAGTAGTAGTGTTAGGTTTAAGGTGCGTCGACGGCCATGGTCATTCGCACCATACGCAACCTAAAATGTCCACAGGATCAAAATAACTAAACAGGCGTATTTACGAATTGTTATAAAAAAATTATTTAAACCATAAGAGGGCTGGACGGATCAAATTTTGTTTAAAAGGCCTATATCTTTGAAGAATAAAATCACCTGGCTCAGGCGAGCAGGGTCGTCTCCGAGAACGTGTTCTAGGTCTCCCCTGATATCTAACTTATTACGTACTGCCCGGTGCTTAACACACTCCATCAGGAGGTGCCGAACAGTGAGAGGTGAGTCGAAATCTTCACAGCGCGGTGGAATTTTCTCTTCCGTGAAGAGAAAGGAGTGGTTCAGGGCGCAGTGCCCTATCCGCAAGCGTGTAACTACGACTTCCTCTCTTCGACTACTCCTAACGGAAGAGGGCCATGCCGATGCAACCGGTTTTACGCACCGCAATTTATTGTTGGCTGTGTTTGCCCACGCATTGTACCACTGCTGTTTTACTACTGTACTTAACGTACATCGGAGGTCTTCGCATGGTACCAGGGTATGCGCTTGTTCTGGGAGAAGCAAGGCATCCTTTGCCAATATATCTGCCCTCTCGTTTCCGGCAATTCCCACATGCCCAGGAACCCAAACGAACATGATATCAATTCCCTTCCTCTCAAGGGATAAGAGGGAAGACTGTATGTCCTGTACTATAGTGTGCAAGGGGAAAAAGCAAGAGATGGAACCCAGGTAACTCATGGAGTCAGTGCATATGGCATAGGAGCCACCAGAACTTTTTATTCCATCCAAGGCCATCTTGATGGCCAGGAGTTCCGCTGTGTACACACTAAACAATGAGCTTAGCCTGGCCTGGATGACTCCATGGTGGACGGAGGTAACTGCGCAGGCACATGCAGTGTCCGACCTTGAGCCATCCGTATATACGGGGATAAGGTCGGAGTGACTGCTTAAGAATTCTCGGAAAAGTTGCTGGTATTCCGATGCGGTGGTGCAATCTTTTCGCCGGCTATTTAGAACAGAGTAAACTTTAGGCCTTGGAATCAACCACGGTGGGTGGTTCGAATAACCGATACGGTAAACTTCCGGGAGCGTAATGCGAGTGCTATCGATAAAATCTTTAAAACGTATTCCCAGTGGCCTGGTAGACCTTGTCCTTGTGTTAAAAATTTCTAAAAATCTGGGTTTAAAAAGAATTTTAAAACAGGGGTGTGCCTTCGTGGTAAGGACTTTGGCAGCGTAGCTTCACATTAAAAGACTCCTCCGGCTCGAAAGTGGCGGCTCGCCAGCGTCGGCATAAATGCTGACAACCGGACTAGTCCTGAAGGCCCCAGTGGACAGCCGCAACCCCGCATTATGAATCGTCGTCAGAGGTCTCATGTACGACTCACGCCCCGAAGAATAGACAACTGAGCCGTAGTCGAGTCTAGAGCGGATAAGTGATCGGTAGAGCAGAAGCATCGTTTTGCGGTCTGCTCCCCATGTCGAATGGCTTAAAAATTTTAAAATGTTTAATGTCCGGTGACATTTAGTTCTTAACGCCTCTATGTGTTGCCGCCAATTCAGTCTATAGTCGAGCGTCATTCCAAGAAACTGTACAGATTCCACGTAAGGGAGAATTCTGCGAGCTAGTTGCAGCACAGGTGGAAAAAAGGTTCCCCTCCGGCGGTAGAAATGTACGCACTTCGTTTTCTGAAACGAGAACCTAAATCCGTTTCTTCGGGACCAGTCTTCTAGCCTGTTGACGGTGAGTTGCAATAATCTGCCGGCAGAGACTAGTTTGGAGGACCTGCAGAATATAGCAAGGTCATCCACGAACAGTGATCCCATAATGGGTGGTTTGATGCAGTTTGCCACCTCGTTTATTGCGACTGCAAATAGCGTGACGCTCAGTACGGAGCCCTGTGGAACTCCGTTTTCCTGGGTATACTGGTCAGATATATGACGGCCTATTTTAATCCTAAAAACCCTGTCTATTAAAAAGTTACGAATAAAGTAGAGCAAGTTACCCCTCAGACCCCATTCATACAAAATAATTAGAATCTTCTTCCGCCAGACTCCATCGTATGCCCTCTCCAAGTCAAAGAAGACGCCTATGACGTGTTGGCGGAGGAGAAAGGCCTCTCAGATGAAATTGTCGACTCTTACTAGGTTGTCAATAGTCGAACGGCCCCGCCGAAATCCACACTGGATGTCGGAAAGCAGGTTTCGGCGCTCCAGCCCCCAGACGAGCCGCCGATTAACCATTCTTTCCATTACCTTGCACAGGCAGCTGGTGAGGGATATCGGTCTATAGCTGTTTGGATCGGTGGTCTCTTTGCCCTGTTTCAGGATAGGAACTATGGCAGACTCCCGCCAGGGGGGTGGAAAGCTACCCTCAGACCAAAGTTGGTTGAGGGTGCGAAGGATCTCCGGCAACGCCTCCTCCGGAAGGTTCCGCAGAAAGGCATTGTGGACCTGGTCCATTCCTGGAGCGGTGTCATGGGAATCAGCAATGGCTGAGCTTAGTTCCCACAGGGAGAAAGGTAGATTGTAGTCGGCCACCGTCCGCGACTCAAAAGTAAGCTGGACCGACTCGTAGCGCTCCTTATGGCATAACTGCTGTGGATGGCAACTCTCGTCACCACTCGCCTTGGCGTATAATTGACCAAAGGCCTCACAAATAGCAGGTGGAGATGTTATTACATTGTTGCCGACCTTAAGGAGGTGTACGCCACCAAGTCGCTGTTGACTCCCCGATATACTCCTCACCTTATTCCAAACCTGTGCAAGTGGAGTTCGGCAGGTTATAGCTGATACAAATTCCATCCAAGAGGCCTTTTTGGCCTCTCTCACTACCTGCCGAGCTTTAGCTCGGAGGCGGCGGAATGAGGATAGATTCCTTTCTGTGGGGTATTTGCTAAAAATCCTCAGCGCTTTCTTCCGTCGTCGAATTGCCGCCGCGCATTCCTCGTTCCACCATGGTACTGCTGGTCTCAGTTTGGTGCCCTTTGACCGAGGAACACTGCACCTTGCGCTTTCAATCAGGCAATTCGTTAACCTCTCAATGTTCATTATAGGGTCACATGCTTCGTCATGGTTAAAATTAAAAACTTTTTTAAAATAAGACCAGTCACCTTTCCGGATAATCCAGTTACCCGGACGAATATAATCTAAAATAAGATTTTGGTCTTTTTTGACTAACAGGGGAAAATGATCGCTCCCACACAAATCATTATGCACAGATATTTCATTCTTGTTTATCAAACTGCTCGATGCAATGCACAGGTCAATCGCAGAGTACTGACCGTTAAAAGCATTAAAACGGGTTTTCTCCCCGTTGTTCAACAAAATCATGTTAAAATCTAAAATAAAATTGGCTAAAATACGACCTCTTCGGTCGCACTGACTCCTAGAACTCCCCCACAGGGTGTCATGGGCGTTAAAATCTCCTAGTAAAATGTAGGGCTTCGGGAGTTGACGGACAAGGTCGTCCAAGTTAAAACGAGTAACCGGTGCAGCCTCCGGGAGATAAACATTGCACAATGTTACCGGTTCCGGGGCGTACACGGTTACCGCCACCGCCTGAAACGGTGTGTTAAGCTGTACTCGGGAGGTGTAAAGAGCCTCCCGAATGTAAACAGCCACTCCACCCTGGGCTCGATTGCCACTGGTGTCGTCAAGTCTAAAAATGTTAAAACCTTTTAAAATGCCCTTGTCCGTCCTCTTAAAATGTGTCTCTTGAAGACATACGAAGAGGGTTAAAATCATGAATTAAAAGGCTCATCTCCTCCTTATGCCGGTAAAATCCATTGCAGTTCCACTGCAAGATAAAAGCCATATTTGATAGTATAAAATATAAAAATAAAACTAGGATCGAGCTATCCGTGCAACGGGAGGATCAACGCTTAATACGGCGCCTTCTTCCCGACTGTTTTGCGAGGAGGATTTCTGTCTCAGAGAGACTTTGATCCTCCTCCATACATTCCGGCTGTCCGGGCTTGGACATACCGGATGGTGGTGCCTTTTCCCGCGAGTTATTAGCGTTCGGGGAATTATCTTTAGTGGGGTTCTTCTTGGGAGAACCCGCAGAGCTGGTGGTCACTTTACGAGCCGGTGACAAGTTTTTGGCCGGCATTGCCACTTCTTTCGTTGCCGCTGCTTTCATTAAATGTTCACTACTTTCGGTTCGCGTTGCTATAGTGGCTTTAGGGACTGGTGTTACGGCAACTGAGGCGAATGAGCGGGAAAACACGGGAGCTGCCAATGCCCTATACATTTTCCTCGCCTCGAAATACGTTATTTTTTCCAGTGTCTTTATTTCCATGACTTTCCTTTCTTCCAGCATTTTCGGACATTTGCGAGAGTACACCGGGTGTGCACCCTCGCAGTTGACGCAGTGTGTATCTTGCACACAGTCCTCTCCCTCATGCGCATCCAGGCCGCAGCGTGGGCAGGTGGCCTTGCCCTCACATCGCGTGGCGATGTGGCCGAAGCGCTGGCACTGGAAGCAGCGCATTGGAGCTGGAATATAGGGCCTCACCGGTACTGACTCGTAGCCAATGAATACCTTATCGGCGAGCTTTTCACATCCAAAGGTCAAAACCACGGACGTAGTGTTAATTACTACGCCGTTGCGCCTTGTAGTAAGTCGACGGACATCGCTTACACCTTGAGATGCCATCTCTCTCTTAATTTCTTCGACTTCTACATAGAGGAGGTCAAAGTGACTGATTACTCCCCGACAGGTATTCAATGTACGGTGAACCTCTACTTTTACTGGAAAGTCATGGAATCTATCCGTAGCCAAGAGTTTCTCGCTCTGTGCTATATTTGCAGTTTCAATTAGCAAGGTGCCATCCCTGAGCTTTTTCGCTGACTTGATTTCACCGGGTACCAATGCCGACATAACTTTTCTTATAAGGAATGGGAAAACCTTGGCAAAGGTCTCACCCTCCTTCATTCATCTCATAATGAGAAAGCGCTTACTTCCGTTAGTACACAATTCTCTCCCACCCATGTCCGGGCGGGATTTTTTAGTTGGTGGAAGAATATTATCCGCCATACCAATTTTAAATTTTGTCCCCCGAGCTCCCCACCCACCATGGAGCCACACATTCGGGACGCCGCACCGCAAACCGGTGCGGTCGCCAGGGCTACCCGAGGGGATATAGCACCCTAGAGGTGGTTGTCTGTTTCGGGTTGGGTCTTTAATGCACGGGCCCACCAAACCAGTACATCTCCGACCGCCCTACGCAGACCCCCACCTCCCTGGCACTCGCCACCGAACGTATCGGAAGCCGATTGACCGGGAGTGGCTAGCTCCCGGCCGCCCGTTTACACAGAATCCGGGGCCGAAGAGGGGTATAGGCCCGTAGTCCATACCGGGCATCCGACACCCGGCTGGGAACCACGGGCCTCACCCTCCAGGATCCCCTTCTCCTCCTTACGGGTCTCCGCACACGGCAAACATGCGGGTGGATCGCAGGCCAGGTGGTGTGGCCGCACACAGACAGTTGACCCACAACACTGTCCGCGCTCAACCCTTGCTGGCACGGGGTTTGTTATCGGGGTTGTCTCCCCGCCCTTTTAGTCGCCTCTTACGACAAGCAGGGATACTGCGGGAGTATTCTCAATCCCCCTACCCGCAGGGGGGGTGGGATAACTAATGTGTTGGAAGGTACAGAGGAGGAATTGCTTTATGAAGCGAGTGAAAATGGTGAAAGCGATGTTGAGTAGTTTTGCAGACATTAGTGAGGACGAAGAGTTTCTTGGTTTCTAAGATGGCAGTGATTTAGATAAAAATTTTCAACTTGGCTAACACTTTTGAAGGTTGTTATTTACTTTGTAAATCAGACAAAAATTAACGTTGTTTTGCAAAAGGTGCTTATTTTCATATTATTTGCAGAAATGGTTTATACGTATTCAATAAGCTAATATACTTTTTGAAAGTCATATTTTGTGAACCAGGAAAAAATTCAACGTTTTTTCTGCGAAAGGTGTTTTGTACTTCATATTATTTGTCTGAAATGGTTTATACGTAGGTATTAATAAACATGGGTATTTATTTATTCAAAATATTCAGAGCTTCCAGGTCCTTCATTATAAATTTTAGATTTTTCTTTAAATTTCTTTCTTAAAATCGGGGTGCGTGTTATATGCCGATTAATACGGTAATTCAATTTATATTTAATTCTTTTTTACGCATATATCTTCGGCTATCATTCTAAAAAGGTATTCTTCATAGGTGCCAAGTAGAAATATTGTTCCGTATGTTCAAGGATGAAATATTGTGCCACATGTGCAAAGGCAGTCTTCAAAGATAAGAGGCTCCACCAAAGGAGCATCTATGCTTCAGGAATGGAGTATATCTTCCATCGCAATGGAAGCGGTCATCATCGTGGAGGGCTTTAAAAAAGCGTCGAGAGGAATAACACTATTACTCGGTTAGCGGTTGCTCTCCCACATAGAATTGACGATACCGTTCAGAAAATAGAATGCGCCAACCACTTGCTGAGGCATTATTGCAGAATAATACGTGACATTGTTCAGAGAACTTAGAATATCCACGGTCGGATACCGATTACATTACGCAAGAAAGTAGGAGACATCTTAATGAGTTTAAGAACCGCTGTAATTTCGGCAATAGACTTCAGAACGATTACAGAATCGCCAGAGTCATTTAGAGACCTTGAGAAGGACTTGAAAAATGGCTCAAGCCATGTTTTTGGTGACCTTACCAGTTGTGCAGACTACTTCTGTAAGGGACCAAAGGAAAGGGAAGTCAATCTAGTGCCACAGCTGAAAAAAGCGGCATTGGGGATGCCCTTTTGACTGTATATACCCTCCTCCTTCCTGAACTCCCCCAGCTTGATGATGAATGTAACGAATAATCATTCCGAGCTATGCAATACATACGTGGCAACATGTACTGGAAGAAAGAGAGTAAATTTTGCACTGAGGCGCGTATCAAATGTGGTGTGAGAATGCGGCAACTGTGGCTTAAATCACAAGAAAACGGCAAAGAGGCCGGCGTTCTACGCAAAAACGTATGCCACCTCCACACAAAGGAAGACAGACTTAAGGTCTGAACGACGCCTAGATATGCATTCCTCCTCGGAGCGGAAAAGATTGCGGGGGTCGCTGGTCCAGACCAACACTATGTTGGATAAAAGAAGCAGTCGATGAAGAGACTTTATAGATCGAAAACCAGTAGAGAGAAGAGTTCCTCATGTCTCTAAGACCCAGTGACCGTGACAGAAAGAGGCTGGAGGAAATCACAAGGGATCAGCGCCACAGCGAGATGCGGATGTCTCAAATATTTAAGAGACTACCTGCTTCTTCTTTCGGGCAGATTTGCAAATTACGCCGCACAACTCCCTGCGGAAATATAGCCGAAAGTTTGCTTTATCCTTCATTTGCAGGAAGTAAAGCCTCGCCATACGGGTAAGTAAGCGAACGGAGTACGAAAGGCACAGCGGGGACATTTTTCCAGCTGTTCTCTTTGTGGACAAAATACGACCTTTTCTGGCCGCCTCACCAGATGGAATATTTGCCAATGAGAAAGGGATATTAGAAGTGAAACACTCTTATATGTGCAAGGATCCTTCTCCAATAAAGGTAATACATAAGAAAATGATATCCTGCAGAGAAATTAATGGAGAAGTAAGAGTAAAGAAGAATAGCGATTACTATTATTATGCGCAGGGTCAGATGCGCAGGGTCAGATGCGCAGGGTCAGATGCGCAGGGTCAGATGCGCAGGGTCAGATGCGCAGGGTCAGATGCGCAGGGTCAGATGCGCAGGGTCAGATGCGCAGGGTCAGATGCGCAGGGTCAGATGCGCAGGGTCAGATGCGCAGGGTCAGATGCGCAGGGTCAGATGCGCAGGGTCAGATGCGCAGGGTCAGATGCGCAGGGTCAGATGCGCAGGGTCAGATGCGCAGGGTCAGATGCGCAGGGTCAGATGCGCAGGGTCAGATGCGCAGGGTCAGATGCGCAGGGTCAGATGCGCAGGGTCAGATGCGCAGGGTCAGATTCGCAGGGTCAGATGCGCAGGGTCAGATGCGCAGGGTCAGATGCGCAGGGTCAGATGCGCAGGGTCAGATGCGCAGGGTCAGATGCGCAGGGTCAGATGCGCAGGGTCAGATGCGCAGGGTCAGATGCGCAGGGTCAGATGCACAGTTTTGAGTAGTAGCAGTATTTTGATTTCTTTGAGTGCGACGACAACTGCGGTCATTTTGCACCCGTCTATTGGTTTGGAGCCCGTTTGAAATGCTAGTAAAGACGATGGAAATAGATGAATTTTGGAACGATAAGATGGAGGTCAATTTAAATAAATTTTACATGGAACATTTACATCACGAAATCGTGGATCCGCGTTATCCGAAAATCATGAAGATCCGGTAAATAGCTATGCATTGATGCTGGGGATATTCAGTGACCTTAAATACTTCGTTGTTGCACTCTTTCTTCATGTTAATATTTAATGTGCTATTAAATTGTTCTTATATTTGATACAGCATTGTATCAGTATTTTGATTTCCCTCGCAAATTGTGGTTAGTTATTGCGTACATACTATCCGAATTTCTCTCCCTGACTATAGACGTGGACAGTGGTCGTACCATCGAACCATATAAAAGCATCCCGCATTGTGGTCACCGCGTATCCCTGTTTGTGGTCCCACCACCCAAGCGGCGTAAGGCGTGGCCACGATTTAGCACTACTGTTGGTCCTCATTACCACCCTAAAGGCGGAAACCCCCCCAGGCTTTGCGTGAGCGTTCCTGCCGCGCTCGTGCGAGAGAGATATCAATGATGAACAGCACACCAGCAGCCATAATCCTCCAACAAACCAAGTGTGCTTCACGCAGTTTGCCAGCTCCTGAAGGATTTGAGTGACGAGGAGCGGCAACTCTGCCTTAAAGCATTCACCACAGCCGCCAGAACTCCTAATGTACCTGCAGACGCGGTTTGCGCACGTGCTTCCGTTGAGGTTAATAGCACTCCCCCAACTGGTCAGAGCGTTTTGAGACCTTGTAATGGCAATCTTGTGGATGGCTTCACCATCGTTACATGCAAAGGAGCGGCAGGAAAAAGGGTCACAAACCCTCAGTTGCTGACGACGCTCAAGACAATAACTTAATTCAACATTCAATTAATTCAACCTTTGCTGGATCGTATTTTTCCGTGGCGTTCGGGATTCCCGGCGAAACTGTCGTCAACCCATGACTACCAACGCGGCGCAAACCCGGAAAACGGAGAGATCCACTAATTCACCCTTAATCTCAGAACCTGCCAGTAACAACTGCTAGTAACTCCGGCAATAATTCCGGCACCTCTGAACCCGACTTACCCGTTCACAAAAGAAGTTGAAGAAAAATACAAATGTTCCCTATTTAGAGACATTTTCTAAACTTTTTCCAGTTACTGCCGGGTTAATTACATTTTGAGTGAAGTAGTTACAGTAGATGAGATTCTTCCACAATTCCAGGGTAGATGCAGTTTCCGTGTTTATATGCCGAACAAGCCGATAAGTATAGGATCAAATATTTTTCTGTTGTGATGCAAAAACATTTGACACTGGTAATATGGCAGTGTACGTTGGAAAAAATATCAGGACCCATATAAAATTGATTACAAGCCAGATTAATTGGTAAAGACTAGTTCAATACATTTATAACACTGGAAGAAATGGTAGGTAGGTAGGTATTGATTTTTGGGGTGCTTCGACAGCCAAGGTCATTTCGCACCACCCATTCTCTAATTTATCCATAGGCAATATATTAAACTATATTTACGGTAGATCGAAATAAGACTAAAAATAAGAATAAAAACATGTCTGTATAGTATTATATTTTATTAAAAAGGTCGGAAGAAATGTCACCCTTGATAATTGGTTCACACCCTACCCGTTAACTAAAAAAATGGACTAACAGTATCAACGTTAAGAAAAAATAAGGGTGAGATTCCACCCATTTTTATCGCTAAGTCGAAAGATAGAGCAGGTGGAAATAGCATTGTATGTTTTCCAAAAGAAATGACGCTTGTGTCATACAAACCGATAGCTAACAGTTATAATGCTCTTATCAACAATGCTTCGAGATGACACCGTGGATTCTCGGACGTATAAACATGAAATTGTTATGTATTATAACTTCACAAAAGGTGTGTAGACGTTTCAGATCGTTAAGTCCACTTATAGCGTCTCTTACATCATGCCAATGGCCGCTAACCCTTTTTTTACCTTGTTAAAAGTTGCGCGATATATAGCATTGTTATTTACAAAGCAAACTCAGGAAAATCTGTTAGCCGTAGGGAGTATTTGACTGATATTGTTAAACTCTTGACTAGGGATTACATGCTGATAAGGGAGAAACAGCAAAATACCCACTGCGACTCCAGGGGCGGGATTTATTGGGTAACCTGAGAGAGGTGATAACGTGAGCTACCATGTGATGGCCAACGTGCTAACTGCCTATCTAAAAAAAAGTAGAAAAACAAAGACTGCATGCAATACCTATAAAAAAAGCTCTTTTCCGTGAACACTGTGTATTCAACTGCATATAATGTTCTCAAAATACCGACGGAGTTAATGACTGATTGTGAGTAGTAAATAGAAATGTTTGTCTTGTAATCAGAAATTTTTCTATTATGTTCTCTATGTGCATGACTCAAAAACCAATGTGATTTCCTTGATAAACACTTTTTTCAATTGAAATTGTCAAATAGACGATCTTTGTAATACTCATTAGCGTTTATTTAGCCATATACCACCTGTCGGTTCTTTCCCCGCCCCACGTGCTACCACGTTACAAGAAAAGCGCGTGCTACCGCGGGTTAAAACAACTAAAAAGTAAACTGCAATTAAGGGGTGACTCAAGGGATCCTGGACTTCGGCACATTTGGTTTACATACTATGCATGGTGCCTTCAAGACAGATAGTATTAGCGCTGGCTGGAACATAGTCCAATATCTGGGAGCTGTTTATAATCTATTCCAAAATGTTCCTCGTCGACGAGCTGATTTTGCCAACATTACGGGCACAGCAACGTTTTTCCGCAGACGTTTTGCGCTGTGCGTTGAGTCGCAAATAAAATTCAAGCAGCTAGTGCACAGAATATCTTACCGGAAACTAAGGCGTATGTAAAAAAAGTGGGGAAGGTAAAGAAAGAACAGACGGAAAAAACAGAAACCAAAGCTAACTATAGAAATTCGTGATAGTAACAGATACCAGGTAGTAGGTACGTGAGTGTTAGAGGTACAAGCTCTTGAGATCTCGTCTCGCCTTTATTGGTCTATGGCTGCTCTGTTTAAGCCAATTATGACGAAATCCTTGTCAGAGATGTGATGAGCAAATTTGTGAAACCTAAAGTAATGAAGGGACAGGCCATCTTCCAAATAGATCTAACTGGCAATAGTAATCTGCAAGTGCCTCAGAAAGTTGACATCGGTTGAATATAAAATTGAATATATACATCAAGGTTCTTATAATTAGTGATTTAGAATACAGTTCGGTTATTTATTTTGATTTCAAATTGGCCTCTAAAATCAATGGGATTTTTGACTACCAAAAGAGAGATCCTACTGTGATATTAGTACCCTAATTTGTAAATAATACATATGGTGAGTATTCATTTTCAGTGTCGTAACGAAGCACAGTGGGATGAAATCGAAAATATCTGGCCAAAATTCAAAAAGTGATTTTTTCAAGCCAGGAAACAAACTCTGCATGAATATTCTCAAAAGATCTGTACATCCGATAACCTAAGACATTTTCCTTAGTACTCAACGATTAACAATTTCCATGAGGTCAAATGTGCACAAATTTCGCAAAAATGGCGTACACTCAATTTTCTCACGAAATCTTCAAAATCAAGCCCTTGCTGAACCGTTGTGGGTTATTAATAGGAAAAAATGGTGATGTAATTAGATGAAACAGTTTTTATTATTGTTTTACTGTAGTCTACTCACAATTTTGTTAATACTTACCGAAGATATTTAAAAAATGGCGGACTCTCATTTTTGGTCATTTTTTTAATATATGTAGAAAAAAAGTAAATTGCATCGACGAGCATCACGGAGTAACTTACATGGGGAAACTCTAAAAAGCTTCCGTAGTGCGAATCCGATGAGTTATGCTGCGACCGTTTTGGATTGTAGCCGCATCCACTGGAAGTAGTAGTAGAAGTTGTAAGGGTGCGTCGACGGCTGAGGTCATTTTGCATCGCTTGCTCATCTATTTTTTAAAAATATTTTTAAACACATCATAAAATTTACCTTTCAGGGTTTTTGTTTTCGGAATATGCTGAATTCAAAACTGTGAAATTCACGAAATTACTTATTATTTTAAAATTTTCGTAGTAGTAGTAGTAGTAGTAGTATTATTTTTTAAGGTGCGTCGACTACTAAGGTCATTTTGCACCTTTACTCATCCAGATTAAAAGCAAGAGTCACAAAAAAAACTAGTAAGTATATAGGAATACTTAGGAATAGTATAGATTATCAGTGGACACGATAGGTCTAAGTCTGTATTAGTCATAGTCATATGGCAAAAGAGTTACATTTGGACTATTAGGAAATTTACAATGCTCTTCCTGGGCCTTAAATTTTGGACAATAAATTAACTTCCTGGAGAAATTTGAGAACGCTATCTATAGCATTACGATTGTCACCCAACACCTTGTTCAGACCCCCACATATTTTGTGGCGTTCGCGTTGCATCCGATATTTTAGACAGTCGACAAGTAGATGCTTCACAGTCAGACGGCAGTTGCAGTTATCGCAATTTGGTGCGTCCTTCTCGGGGGTAAAGAGATAAGAGTGTGTCAGGGCTGTATGCCCTATTCTTAGCCTGGTGACAACAACCTCTTCCCGTCGGCTATCCCTGACCGAGGATGTCCAACCTATTACATGGTCTTTGATTTCCCTAAGTTTGTTCGACGTTACGTCGCTCCATGTCATAGCTCAGGAAGCGAGAACTGATTTCTTCAAGTGAGCTCTTAAGTCTTGACTTGGGACTTCACCAATATAATTCTCGCCGCTGATGGTGGCAGCTCGTGCAGCAGCATCTGCCGCTTCATTACCGGTAACACCCACGTGGCCAGGTACCCACAGGAATTTTATGTGAGTGTCCTTAGCATAGAGGCGGTGAATGCATGTTAATATGTTTTGGACCACGGGATGTGAAGGAGAGAGGCTGCAGATACTTTGAAGGGAGCTTTGGGAGTCTGTACATATTAAATAAGACCTACTACTACATTCAGTCTCTTGTAGTGTGGCTTCAATAGCATCTAGCGAGGCTTTTATGGCTAGTAACTCCGCCGTGTAGACAGTGCATATGGGGTGTAAAGTAAAGGCCGCGGAGCCTATATCCGCAGAAAAGTAGGCGGAACCGCACGCGACGTCTGTTTTAGAGCCGTCAGTGTATATTTTTGCACTGTCACAACTGTTTATCGCTTCTAGGGCTCGACGTTTAAGCTCGATTGGGGTACTGTTAGCCTTGGATTCCATGTAGTCTATATAGCAGTCTATTTTAGGGATCTCCCATGGCGCAAGCTTAAACGTTTTTGTAGGGCATACCTTTGGCAGGTGAACGCCCAAGTCGGCCAATAAAATTTTAAAACGTATGGCCAAGGCTTGCGTGGCCCGTGGTCGTTGGTTAAAAACATTTAAAAAACGCGGGTTAAAAATTATATTAAAACATGGGTGAGTCCGTGATGATAAAATTTTGCTTATGTAGTTACACATTAAAATGTTCCTCCGGACCTCTAGGGGAGGTTCGCCTACGTCAATATAAATGCTCTGCACAGGGCTGGTTCTAAAGGCCCCAGTTGAAAGCCTCAAACCAGCGTTGTGTACCGAGGTTAGAGCCTTTAACTGGCTCTTTCTCGCTGATGCGTACACAATACACCCGTATTCTATTTTGGACCGCACTAGTGCTCTATATATACGGAGCAGTGTTGTTCTGTCCGCGCCCCAATATGTTCTACTCAAAACTTTTAATATATTTAAAACTTTTGAACAAGCATTTTTTGTATGCCGTATGTGTTCTCGCCAATCCAGTTTTTTGTCAAGGGTAAGGCCAAGAAAACGATGGGACTCAGTCAGTGACAGTCGATAACCCCCCAAATATAGTGTGGGCTCCAGTACAATGCCCCTTAGCCTGTGGATGTGCATACATTTGGTTTTATCGGTTGAGAAACGAAGTCCATTCTCCTGAGACCATTGGTTTAAGCGATTCAAAGTTATTTGTACCTGACGTTCACCTGTAGAAAGCTTTGACGACTTGCAAAATATTGCTAAGTCGTCGACAAATAGCGAGGCCATTACAGGCGTCTGGATACAATTTACAATGCTGTTAATGGCAATAGCGAAGAGGGTTACACTTAGGACGGAGCCTTGGGGTACTCCGTTCTCCAATATGTGAGGCTGCGATAAAATATTTCCAACTCTGACTCTAAAGGTACGCCCGAATAAAAAATTATTTACAAAAATGGGCAAGTTACCCCTAAAGCCCCATTCATGCAACGTTTGTAGAATTTTGTGCCTCCACGCAGTGTCATACGCTTTCTCAATGTCGAAAAAGACAGCAATGACATGTTGCCGGAGAAGGAATCCCTCCTGGACGAAGTTTTCAATTCTAACGAGGTGGTCAATCGTAGATCGTCCGCGTCGGAAACCACACTGTATATTGGAGAGGAGATTGCGACTCTCAAGGCACCAAACCAGCCGTGTGTTCACCAACTTTTCCATCAGTTTACACAGACAGCTAGTTAGTGAAATAGGGCGGTAGTGAGATGGATGGGATTTATCCTGGCCCCGTTTTGGAATTGGAACAATAATAGATTCTCGCCAACTCTCAGGAAATACTTGTTCAGCCCACAATTGATTTAATGTAGCGAGCACATCTCGCAGTGCGAAAGGCGGAATATTCCTCAAAAAAGCGTTATGGATTAAATCATTGCCGGGTGAACTATCTTTTAAATCTTCCAGGGCTGACCTTAGCTCCCGCATAGAAAAGGGCTTGTTATAGGGTGCGATAGTTCTACTCTCACCGAAATTTAGGTGAATACTTTCGGCCTGACGCTTTATTACTTTGAATGAGGGATGGTAAGAGTCACTGCCACTAATGGTGGCGTAATGCTTGCCAAAAGCTTCTGCTATTTCCTCGGGAGTAGAGAGAATTTTTCCATCAATATGTAACCCTGAGGCTGGGGCAAAGTTACGCTTACCCATCACGGACTTAATTTTATTCCAAACTTGTGTAGGAGGCGTTCGGTGATTAATACTGGATACGTAGTTTGTCCAAGAGGATTTCTTTGCCTATCTAATGACCTGTCGAGCCTTGGCTCGCAGTCGGTGGAAGGCCGCAAGGTTAGTTGAGGTAGGGAATTTATTAAAAATGCGCAGCGCTCTTTTACGCCTGTGGATGGCCTCGGCGCACTCCGTGTTCCACCACGGAACTGGAGGACGACGATGAGTACCCGAGGTGGTAGCAACGCTACCTTCCGCGGCTTCAAGGATAGCTTCCGTAAGAGCCTTTACATTATCCAGACTTTGTCTGCTGCTGGAAAATTTAAAACTGAATTTTCGATTGAAATCAGTCCAATTGGCTTTCCTAATAAGCCACGTTTTTGGAGCATTAAAAACACAAGTCTTTCCCGTTTTACTGATAAACAAGGGAAAGTGGTCGCTCCCACACAGATCATTATGGACCCTCATTTTAAAAAAAGGCGCAATGGATTCCGTGCTAACCCACAGATCAATGGAGGAATACCCTCCGTTAAACGCATTAAAACGAGTCTTTTCCTGGTCATTTAATAAAAGCAAGTTAAAATCGTTAAAAAACTTCTCTAAAAGACGCCCTCGGCCGTTAAAATCACGCATCTCGTCACCCCAAAGGCTATTGTGTGCATTAAAATCGACCAATAGGACGAATGGCCTCGGGAGCTGACCGACTAGATTTTCAAGGTTACTTCTGGTGACTGGAGCCCATTCCGGCAGGTATATGTTGCAAAAAGTAATGCTTTCCGGGATAGCTATGGTAATTGCTTGGGCCTGTAGCGGCGTGTGCAGGTCCACTCGGGAGGTGTAAAGGGTCTCGCGAATGAATGCAGCAACACCGCCACGTGCCCTGTTACCATCGACGTCGTCAATTCTAAAAACCTTAAAACCATTCAATGTTGGATTGTCAGATGCTTTAAAATGTGTTTCTTGAAGAAAAACACATGCAGGGTTAAAATTACTCAATAGGAGCTTAAAATCCTCTAAATGTTTAAAAAACCCGTTGCAATTCCACTGCATTATGGTGGCCATATAAATGAAAGGATTTAAAAACCAAATAAATAAATATATAGAGTACTAAATTCCCTTCTGAATTGTGGAAGGATTACCGCTTTATTTTTCGGGCCTTTTTTTCCTTCATTTTTGCGAGGAGGATCTCAGTCTCAGACAGGGACTCGTCCTCCTCCATGGACTCCGGTTGGATAGGCTTGACCGAACCGGTTGGCCCACGGGGCGGTGTTTTTGCCCGTCCTTGGGGTAAAGTTGCCTCCGGATGAGCTGGCTTAGCTCGTCCCGAGGGATTTTTCACGCTTTTGCAGCTCGATCCCGGCGATTGATTTATGCGGGTTCTTCTTTGGAGAACCCGCCGTGGTGGTGGCATTGTTTATTGGTGCCGGATTAGAGGCCTTAGCCGGCTTGGCTGATTCTTTTTTTTCCGGTGCCTTTCTGGGTTCGACTGTCATCTCGGTTTGGGTAGACTGGGTTACCTTTGGAGTTGGAGGTGAAACAACACAGGCGAATGATTTGGAGAAAGTAGGAGCGACTAGAGCCCTGTACTTTTTCCGCGCCTCTATGTAGGTTACTTTCTCTATAGTCCTTATCTCCATTACTTTCTTTTCCTCCACCATTTTCGGACACTTACGAGAGTACACTGGGTGTGTACCCTCGCAGTTGACGCAGTGAGGTTCGTTGGCGCAGTGAGGTTCGTTGGCACACTCAGCTTCCTCATGCTTGTCCAGGCCGCAGCGCGGGCAGGTGGCCTTGCCCTCACACCGCGTAGCGATGTGGCCAAAGCGCTGGCACTGGAAGCAACGCATCGGAGCCGGTACGAATGGCCTCAGAGGAACCGATTCGTAACCCACAAATACCTTTTCAGGGAGCACATCTACGGCAAACGTGAGAACTACGGACGTAGTATTTTTCACTACGCCGTCACGCCTAGTGGTGAGCCGACGAGCATCAATCACACCCTGAGAGGCCATCTCTCTCTTGATCTCATCGACTCCCACGTAAAGAAGATCGAAGTGCGATATGACTCCCTTACTCGTATTTAGTGAGCGGTGTACCTCAACAGTGACCGGAATGTCATGGAGGGTCTTCAAAGCGAGAAGCTTGTCGCTTTGTATAACGTTACAAGTTTCAATTAGGAGCGACCCATCTCTAAGTTTCTTGGCTGACTTGATATCACCTGGAATCTTACTGGAAATTTCCCTCCTAATGAGGAAGGGAGAAACTTTTTGAAGCGTCTCACCTTCCTTTACGCACTTCATGCTTAAATATCGTGTACTCGCAACGAATACTTTTTCTCCCCCGCCCGTGTCTGGGCGGGATCTTTTGGGAGGTGGAAAATTAGTTTCCTCCATACCAATGAGAACTCCGTCCCCCGGGCTCCCCACCCACCATGGAGCCACACATTCGGGACGCCGCACCGCAAACCGGTGCGGTCGCCAGGGCTACCCGAGGGGATATAGCACCCTAGAGGTGGTTGCCTGTTTCGGGTTGGAATCTTCGGTGCACGAGCCCACCAAACCCGTACACCTCCGACCGCCCTACGCAGACCCCCACCTCCCTGGCACTCGCCACCGAACGTATCGGAAGCCGATTGACCGGGAGTGGCTAGCTCCCGGCCGCCCGTTTACACAGAATCCGGGGCCGAAGAGGGGTATTGGCCCACAGTCCATACCGGGCTTCCGACACCCGGCTGGGAACCACGGACCTCACCCTCCAGGATCCCCTTCTCCTCCTTACGGGTCTCCGCACACGGCAAACATGCGGGTGGATCGCAGGCCAGGTGGTATGGCCGCACACAGACAGTTGACCCACAAGACTGTCCGGGCTCAACCCTTGCTGGCACGGAGTTTGTTTTCGGGGTTATCTCCCCGCCTTTTTAGTCGCCTCTTACGACAAGCAGAGATACTGCGGGAGTATTCTCAGTCCCCCTACCCGCAGGGGGTTTAAAATTTTCATTATATTTTATTAATAAGGCTTGTGCAGCGTAAAAAGCTTATGCCTTTGGTTATTTCGTCTGATTTATCCCCAAGGATTCGATCTAATCCTCCCCGGATGTCTAATCTTTCACGAGCAGTCCGATACACTGTACACCCCGTCAGGATCTGCCTAATGGTGAGAGGAGAGTCGCAATCATCACATCTAGGTTGAATTTTCTCGTTCGTAAACAGGTAGGAGTGCGTTAGAGTACAATGCCCTATTCTCAGCCTTGTGATGGCGAAGTGGCCTTAATCCAGTATTGTGAACTGTGGTTACCGGCCTTAGATAACTTTCGCGTGTGGAGGCGTAGACAATGGAATCGTACTCAATCCTAGAGCGTACGAGTGCTCGGTAAAGTAAGAGCAAGGTAGGGCGGTCTGCACCGCATGTCGTATTGCTTAAAAACCGTAAAATATTTAAAACTTTGGTGCATTTTTCTTTCATGGTCCTCAAATGCTCGCGCCAGTTAATGGCGATAGTCCATTTTAAGACCCAAGAAGCGGACAGACTCTACGAAGGGAAGTTCCCTACCATTAAGGCGCAGAACTGGTGGCGCATGGTATCGCCTTAACCGGTAAAAATGGATAGCTTTAGTTTTTCCCGGAGAGAATCGAAATCCATTTTGCCGAGACCAAGCCGTGAGTTTATTTGAAGTCATCTGTATATGCCGAGAGGCGTTCGGGAGCTTAGACGACTGGCAGAATATGGCTGTATCGTCAACATAGAGGGCACCAAGAATTTGGGGGCCGATACATGCTGTGACGTCATTTATCGCTATAGCAAACAGCGTGACACTGAGTACGGACCCCTGTGGGACTCCGTTCTCCTGGTCGTTGAGCCTGGACAGATGTTTACAACCCTGACTCAGAAGATACGTTTGGAAAGGAAGCTTCGGATAAAAATCGGGAGATTCCCTCTAAAACCCCAGTTGTGCAGTCTCCAATATTTTATGTCGCTATACACGGTCGTAGGCCCTCTCCAGATCAAAGAAAACACCGACGACGTGTTGGCGCATAAGGAACGCTTCTTGTATGAAGTTTTCTGTCAGGGCAAGGTCAATTGTAGACCTGCCACGTCGGAAGCCGCATTGCATATCGGAGAGGAGGTTTCGCTGCTCCAGCCACCAAACGAGACGGCTGGTTAAAGATATAGGCCTAAAGTTATTAGGGTCCGGCCTGTCCTTACCTTCTTGCTGTAGATTCCGAAGGAAGCCATTATGTGTTCCATCCGGCCCTGGGGAGGCGTCTCGAGAGAGTGCTATAGAACTCTTTAGTTCCCACAGTGTTCGTTATATATCTCTTTCGGACGTAGGTCAATGAAGTTTAGCGAAACTGCCTCGACTTGTTGCTTAATGCTCAGGAAACTGGCGTCATAATTTTGGTTACAACTGCCCGATGACATCTGCACACCGAAGATCTCACATAATTCAGGGGGCGAATTAACGACTCGATCGTTAACCTTGCAACTGGATACAGGGGGCTGGTGCATAGATCCTGAGATCCTTTCACATTTCTCCAGACTTCGGAAATTGGCGTCCTCACGTTCATTCTGGAGACGAAATCTTGCCACGAGCGCTTCTTTGCCTCCTTCACGACTTTGCGGGATTTAGCTCTCAAACGTCGGAAGGCCGCGAGATTCGTTGCGGTAGGGAACTTATTGTAAATGCGGAAGGACCGTTTTCGAGCTCTGATAGCGTTGGCGCATTCAGAGGTCCACCAAGGGACAGCAGGCTTTGGAGTGCTACAATTGGAACGAGGGACTGCAGATTTTACGGCTTCGATTATTTCATCGTTAGCCTGTGTTGCCTGCACCGTCCTGGGTTTCCTTATGGGGATATTTTAGTTTATTCCTAAACACTGACCAGTTACCCAGTCTAAACACTCTCCAGTTGTCGGGTTTAATAAAATCTTGGTAAAAACCTCTGCTTTTTCTACAATGATGGGGAAGTGATCGCTACCGCAAAGATCATTGTGTACGGAGAGCTTTAAGGTTGTCATGAGATTACAAGAGGCCATGTAAAGATCAATTGACGAATATTCTCCATTTAAACTGTTAAATTTCGTTTTCTCCGTGTCATTAAGTAAAAACACTTCCGAGGCATCTATAAAATCTGCTAAAATTCGTCCTATGCTGTTGTACTGTCCCCGAGAACTTCCCCATAAAGTATGATGGGCATTAAAATCTCCGAGTAAAATGAACGGCCGAGGGAGCTGACGGACAAGGGTTTCCAAATTGAGCCGGTTGACAGGGGCACCTTCGGGTAGGTACACGTTGCAAACGGTCAGTGCCTCTGGAGCGTGCACTGCAATCGCCACCGCTTGAATTGGTGTGTTAAGTTGTACTCTGGAGGTGCATAGGGCCTCCCAAACAGCAACCAACACACCACCCTGAGCTCGTTGGCCGCTCGTGTCATCGTACCTAAACATGTTAAAACCTTTTTATATCCCCGTGTACGTAGGTTTAAAATGCGTTTCCTGCAAGCATATGCAGGTAGGGTTAAAATCTTTAATTAAAATAGTCACCTCCTCCTTATGTTGATAAAATCCATTACAGTTCCACTGTAGAATGAAGGGCATTAAAATCTTGTTTAAATAAACAAATAAATAAATAAATAGGGAAATTCGTATTCACAGAAGGGTTTAGCGCCGGATACGGTGTCGGTGCTTTTTCCCCTTCTCTTTGGCACGGAGGATCTCCGTCTCAGAAAGACTTTCGTCCTCCATGGATTCCGGCTGACCCGGTTGGTCCGCTTTTCTGCATCCGGATGGGCTGGGAGACGGCGACTTTTCGCGTTTCCCTGGCACTACGAATGTGGGTGTTTTAAGCGGGTTTTTCTTTGGAGAGCTTATGTTTCTCGCGTTGGTGTTCCCGCATGCGGCTTTGCTCGTATTTTCCGGCTTGCCCGGATTCTCAGCAGTGTCTTTCTCGTTTTTTAGATCAGCTGGATCTGTTTGTGTGGAGATGGTGGCTGTAACCAGATGTGGCGACGGTGGCAAAGGTTCTTGAAAATACCGGAGGCGCAGAGGCCCGATATTTATTTCGCGCTTCGATATACGTAATTTTCTCGCATGTTCTAAGTTCCATTATTTTGCGTTCCTCTTTCATTTTAGGTCAGTTACGGGAATATGCTGCGTGTGCACCCTCGCAGTTTACACAGTGCGGTTCTTTTTCGCAATTCGCGTCCTCATGTAGTAGTAGTAGTAGTGTTTTATAAGGGTGCGTCGACAACGGGGTCATTAGCACCACACAGGGCCCCTATCTTATCACAGATACTTTTTCGTTAGATAAGGTGTAGTAAGCTAGTTTCTTTGAGAAAGATTATCACACGATCGAGACTTTTGAGTATTGTCGCCGAGGATAGAGTCAATTTCATCTTCAATATTGAGTCTGCGGCGTACTTCCCGATATTTCTCACATTTGGCTATGATGTGTCTGACACTAAGTACAGAGTCACAGACTTCACATTGCGGTGGGATTTTATCATCACTGAATAAGAAGGAGTGCGTTGTGGCTGTGTGCCCTATTCTTAGTCTTGTTATGACAACTTCTTCCAATCGGTTCGGCCTGTTTGATGACAGCCACGCCGATACCGTTGGTTTTTATAGCACGTAGCTTGTTGTTGCTAGTCGTCTCCCACTGCCGTTTCCACTCCTTTATCGCTGTGTCTCTTAAAGAAGCTCTCAAGTCGTCCCGTGACACTTCCATGCAGTCGACGTCTCGTTTCTGGAGAGCGTCTTTTGCTTCGGCATCAGCTTTCTCGTTTCCAGAGATTCCCATGTGCCCAGGGATCCAGAGGAATGAGATTTTAGTACCTTTAAGGTGTAGGTTGAGGAGGGCAGATTGGATTTCTTGGGCAATCGCATTCCGTGGGGAATATCTTGATATTGTGTCAATAGCACTCCTTGAATCGGTGAGAAACGAGCTATTCCGGGTTTTTATTTTAAGGAGGGCTATTTTTATTGCCAGAAGTTCAGCCGTGTAGATACCACACAAGGGGCTGAGCTTTGCATTTATAGTGCCGTGGTATCTAGAGACTACGGCGCAGGCGCACGCTGAGTCAGTCTTTGAGCCGTCAGTGAACACAGGTACATAGCTTTGGTAACGGTCCAGGAATTCCCGGAACCGTAGCTGGCATTCAGCTGGAGTTACCGATGCCTTGGTGTTCTCTGTGAGAAGTATGTTTACTTCCGGTTTTGGGATAGTCCAGGGAGGATGTTTCGAGTATCCTGAAGAAAAGGTTGCGGGCAGCCGGATTCCTGAGTCATGGATAAAATCATTTGACCTTACACTGAATGGTCGCGTCAGTCTTGGTCGTCGATTAAAAACTTCTAAAAATCGAGGTTTAAAAATAACATTAAAACAAGGATGCTCAGTCATTGATGACATTTTTGCTAGGTAGTTTCCCATTAGAATATTCCTGCGTGTGGCCAAAGGCGGCTCTCCCGCATCGGAGTATATACTAATCACCGGGCTAGTTCTAAACGCACCGGTGGTAATCCTAAGGCCCGCGTTGTGCACCGCGTTCAGCTGCTTTAGGTAAGATTCTCGGGCAGAGGAGTAAACTAACGCACCGTAGTCAATTTTCGAGCGAACTAAAGATCGGTATAGTAAGAGTAATGTTCTGCGGTCGGCACCCCATGACTTGTGACTTAGAAATCTTAAAATATTCAGCGTTTTAGGACACTTATTCCGCAGTGAGGATAAATGACTTCGCCAGTTCATACGGTAGTCAAAGGTCATCCCAAGAAAGCGCACGGATTGGACGAATGGTAGACGTCTGCAGCCTAAGTGTAGCGTCGGTTGCGGAAAGACACCACGCAACCGATTGAAATGCATGCACTTGCTTTTCTCCGCTGAAAACCGGAACCCATTGCTCAGAGACCATTTTTGAACCCTATTAAGGGTCATTTGGATCAGTCTTAACGCCGTGTTAAGTTTGCTTGACCTACAGAAAATCGCGAGATCGTCTACGAATAAAGAGCCCATGACTGGTCCACGGATGCAGTCATCAACGCTGTTTATAGCGATGGAGAAAAGAGTGACACTCAGAACTGACCCTTGAGGAACACCATTTTCTTGGGTATACAGACTAGATAGGGACCTGCCGATTCTCACTCTAAAAAACCGGTGTGATAAAAAGTTACTAATGAAAGTAGGCATACGTCCTCTAAAACCCCATGTATGTAGGGTGTTTAGTATTTTGTACCTCCAAACTCGGTCATAAGCCTTTTCGATATCAAAGAATACCGCCACCACATGTTGGCGGAGCATAAAAGCTTCCTGTATATAGTTCTCGCAGCGAATTAAATGGTCTGTTGTTGATCTGTTTTGGCGGAAACCACACTGTATGCGAGAAAGTAGGTTTCGCTTCTCTATGCACCATAAAAGTCTGCGGTTCACCATTTTCTCCATCACTTTGCACAAACAGCTGGTCAACGAAATGGGGCGATAGGCTCCAGGGTCGGTTTTATCCTTTCCTTGTTTTAGGATAGGGATAACTATAGATTCCCGCCAGGCTTCAGGGAATACGCCCTCCGTCCATAGTTGGTTAAGTGTTTTGAGTGTTTCCACAAGAGCCGTTTCAGGGAGGTTTCGCAGGAAGGCATAGTGGACATTGTCTGGGCCAGGGCTGGTGTTTCCGCAGTCTGACAAGGCCGATTTTATTTCCCACATTGAGAATGGTTCATTGTAGGACTCCTCCTCTCCGCCACTGAAATCGAGGATTGATTTTTCCTCACGTCGCTTCTTCGCTATAAACGTAGGGTCGTAGTTGGTGGTCTTGCTGATATCAGCCAGACGTTCACCAAATATTTCGCTTATTTCTTGAGTAGATGTAATTATATCTGGCCCCATTTTTATGGCGGAAACGCATACGGCTTTATGGATGCCTGAAATTTTATTGACCTTGTCCCAAACTTTGGCTATTGGAGTGCGGTGGTTAATACTAGAGGCGTACCGTACCCAGGAGGATTTCTTCGCCTCCCTGATCACTTGACGGGCTTTTGCTCTCAGTCTCCGAAATGCAGTCAAGTTCCTCTCCGTAGGGTATTTATTGAATATGCGCAAGGCCTTTTTACGTGACCGAATAGCGGCTGCACATTCTTCGTTCCACCAAGGAACGGCCGGGCGACGGCACTTCCCGGTTGATTTTGGGATGCCTTTTTGGGCAGCTGTCACGATTGAAGTTGTTAGATCGGAGACGTTGCTAAGAGCATTGCGGTTGTCATCGTGGCAGAAGTTAAAATTTTCTTTGTATGTGGCCCAGTTAGCTCTTCGCAGAATCCAGCTTTCGCAAGGCATATAGGTGCCTGGTGTTCTGCCAGATTTTTTTATAAGTATTGGGAAGTGATCACTACCACAGAGGTCATTATGGACAGACATGGTAAATCTGTTACCCGCACTACTTGTACACAGAAATAAATCAATAGTTGAGAACTCCCCATTAAAACTGTTGAAGCGAGTGTATTCACCGTTGTTTAGTACAAATAGATTACAGTCATCAATAAAACGTAGTAAAAGGCGACCTCTTCGGTTTGTTTGGGCCTCAGGGCCTCCCCATACTGAGTTATGAGCGTTCAAATCCCCGAAAAGAGCATAAGGTTTCGGTAGTTGGCGTACGAGGGCGTCAAGGTTATGTCTGGTCACGGGTGCCCACTCTGGGAAGTACACATTGCAGAGTGTGATTAAGTCTGGCGTTGCCACAGTTACAGCAACTGCCTGTAGCGGCGTGATTAGGTCAACTCGAGAGGTGTAAAGGGCCTCCCGAATCGCCAAGGCTACTCCTCCCTGGGCTCTATTGCCGCTTGTGTCGTCGTGGCGAAAAACCTTGTAGCCTCTTATGTCACCTGTATGGGATGGTTTGAAGTGAGTCTCCTCGAGGCCTATGCAGTCAGGATTGAAATCTCTAATCAAAAGGTCAATCTCTTCTCTGTGACGATGGAATCCGTTACAGTTCCATTGAAGTATATTAAAGGCCATTGGGGTTATGTTAAGAGGGGATCTAGTAGAAAGTGTGAGCTTTAAAACTATAAAAAAATAAAATAAAAAGGGTAAACGAGTGCCTGACCTGGGTAGTAGTTTCAGCGTTTAATTTTCTGTCTATGTTTTTCCTTCTGTCTCGCTTGCTTTATTTCAGTCTCGGAGAGACTGTCCTCGGCTTCCATGTCCTCCGTGGCTATTGTTGTAGCCTTTTGAGAGGATACAGGTTTGCCTTCCAATGGACTTGCCGAGGGTTTTTTGTTGGAGGTTTTGGCCTTGCCCCCCTCCGATTTTTGGGGCGTATTGGTGGATCTGTTGCTATCACTTTTGCTCGACTTATCCTCTACTTGACACAATGTCTTCACTAATACCATTTCCGTTTGCGTGGAAATGTCTTCCTTTTTGGGTTCGGCCTTCGCTACACTAGCAAATGATCTTGAGAAAGTAGGACATATTAATGTCCGGTACTTTTTCCTCGCTTCAAAGTAAGACAGTTTTTCGGTCACCTTAATTTCCATTATTTGCTTTTCTTCTTTCATTTTCGGGCATTTCCGAGAGTATGCAGGATGGGATTCTTCACAGTTGACGCATTTAGGTTCTGTTTCACAGGCATTTTCATGTTTCTTTTGGCCGCAGCTTGGGCATGTGGCCTCACCTTTGCATCGCGGGGCTATGTGCCCGAACCGTTGACAGTGATAACAGCGCATAGGGCTGGGTATAAATGGCCGCACTGTGACCGTCTCGTACCCAACTTTCACTTTATCTGGAAGCTTGTCACAAGAAAAGGTAAGAACTACTGACGTGGTATCGATCATTTCGCCATTGCGTTTGGTCTTCAGCCGCCGGCAGTCGGTTACACCCTGAGGAGCCATTTCTCTTTTAATCTCTTCCTCATCTACGTACAGAAGGTCATAGTGCGAAATGACCCCCCTACATGAGTTAAGGGTATGGTGTAGTTCTACCTTAACCTGGTAGTTATGTAACATAGTCATCGTCAGTAGCTTTTCCCCTTGTTGGCCAGTCGATGATTCAATGAGCAAGGTTCCGTCTCGGAGTTTCTTTGCTGACCTTAATTCCCCGGGAACATAGGAGGATAAGGTTTTTTTAATTAGGAAAGGGGAAACCTTCAAGAGTTTCTCTTCCGGCTTTACGCATTTCATAATCAGATATCTTTTACATACTCTGTCTCTAAAGTCTCCCCCGCTCAGGTCAGGGCGGGATCTTTTAGGTGGTGGTTGAGAATTCTCGTCCATACCTAATATATCTTCGTCCCTTGGCCTCCCCACCCACCACGGAGCCACACACCTGGGACGCCGCACCGCAAGCCGATGCGGTCGCCAGGGCTAGCACAAGGGATATAGCGCATCTGGTGTGGTTGCCATCTTCAGATTGAGTCTTCGGTGACATGGCCCACCAACCCGTCCGCCTCCGACCTTCCTAGGAAGACCCCCAACACCTCCGCACTCGCCGCCAGATCACAAGCGTGACTGAAGCCGATTGGCCGGGGGTGGCTAGCCCCCGGCCGCCCGTTTACAGGGAATCCGGGGCCGAAGTGGTTTGTTGCACTCCGGCCCATACCGGGCATCCGACACCCGGCTGGGTGCCGGAGAGCTCAACCACCAGGATCCCCTTCTCCCCCTTACGGGTCTCCACACACGGCCAACGTGTGGGTGGATCGCAGGCCAGCTGGTATGGCCGCACACAAACAGTTATTCCACAGGACTGTTCGGGCTCTATCCTTGTTGGCTCTGGGGTTTGTTTACGGGGTGTCCTCCCCGCACTTTTAGTCGCCTCTTACGACAAGCAGGGATACTGCGGGAGTTTTCTCAATCCCCCTACCCGCAGGGGGGGCGTCCTCATGTTTATCGGTGCTACAGCGCGGGCAGATGCCCTTGCCCTCGCATCGCGTAGCGATGTGTCCAAAACGCTGACATTGAAAACACCGCAAGGGAGCAGGAATAAACGGTCCAACGGCTACCGACTCGTTCCCGGTAAATACTTTATTTGGGAGCCAGTCGTACGCAAAAGTCAGAACCACCGACGTGGTCTTTTTGACTTCACCATCACGCTTTGTGGTTATCCGCCGGGCACTAATAACCCCCTGAGGTGACATCTCCTTTACTATTTCCTCTTCTTCCACGTATAGCAGATCATAGTGGCTAATGACACCGCGAGACGTATTTAAAGTGCGGTGCACTTCCACGTTTACAGGAATTTTTTTTAGAGTCATTAACTTTCTGCTCTGAGTCTCATTGGATGAGAAATGTGCCATCCCGCCGCTTTTTCGCTGATCTCAGGTCACCTGAAACGGCAGCTGATAAAACCCGGCGGATCAGCTTCTTCAGCGTCTCACCTTCTCTTTGACACCTCATCACAAAATAACGCGTGCAAGCGTTAACAGGCTTATCTCCCCCGCCCGTGTCGGGGCGGGATCTTTTTGGTGGAGGAAAGTTATCCTTTTCCATCAGAAAAAAGAAATTCATCCCCTGGGATCCCCACCTATTACGGAGCCACACATTTCGGACGCCACACCGCAAACCGGGGTGGTCGCCAGGGCTACCCAAGGGATATAGCACTATCGTTTAGAGGGCCTGTTTCGGGTACGGCCTCCAATGCATCGGCCCTCCAAACCCATGCACCTTCGGCCGCCCTACGCAGGCCCCCGTAACTCCAGCACTCGCCATCGAAACGTGTCAATAAGCCGATTGATCAGGACTGGCTAGGTCTTGACCGCCCGTTTACAGGGGATCCAGGGCCAAAGTGGGATATTGAAGTCCGGCCCATACCGGGCATCCGACACCCGGCTGGGTGACGGGGAACTCACCCACCAGGATCCCCTTCTCCCCCTTACGGTTCTCCGCACACGGCAAACATGGGGTTGGATCGCAGGCCAGCTGGTATGGCCGCACACAGACAGTGGACCCACGAGACTGTCCGGACGCATCCCTTGCTGGACTGGGGGTTTGTTTTCGGGGTTGTCTCCCCGCCCTTTTAGTCGCCTCTTACGACAAGCAGAGAACCTGCGGGAGTATTCTCAATCCGCCTACCCGCAGGGGAGCCGCATCCACTCTGCTATGGAGTTTTTCGAGATACAAACATTGACAAGAGCCTCCATCTACTACATTTTGATGGATTCGCGAAAAAAATACGCATTTTATCAAGTGGAGTAAAGGTCTAGGAGGTACTGAAAGACTGCTTTCTTCGGGTGCACCGCGGAGAAGGGAGCTGATGAACAAGAATTCATCCGACATCGATTTTCAGTACCATATTTGTTTAAATTGAGAATGGCCTGAGCTTTCGTCAAAGCCATATTTACAAATTAGTGTACAATCTATATTATTTATATTAAGTAGACTACATTAAAACAAAGATAAAAAACTGTTTCATCTAATTACATCACTTTTTATTCCAATTAATCACCCATAAAGGTTTAGCAAGGACTTGATTTTGAAGATTTCGTGAGAAAATTGAGTGTAGGCCATTTTTGCGAAATTTGTGCACATTTGACCTCATGGAAATTGTTAATCGTTGAGTACTAAGGAAAATGTCTTAGATTATCCGATGCAAAAACCTTTGAGAATATTCATGCAGAGTTTCAGCTTCCTGGCTTGAAAAAATCACTTTTTGAATTTTGGCCAGATATTTTCGATTTCATCCCACTGTGCGACGGCGCTTCCCCCCTTTCCTTTTTTACGCGTCTGATTTCATTTCTTTGGCAATAGCAAAGTACTTACGTGACCCCGTGTTTGCTTCTTCCCATTAGTTATAGTGTCTTTAGGTCTAATGATGTTTTTGTTGAATACTTGTGTACTACTAGTGACTATTAATTTGTATTACGCGCGAGCAAAGTCGCCGTATCGCGCTCAACTGCCCAACAAGCGCGCAGGTTAATGTGGCCCAAGTGGCTTAAAATCTGCAACCGTGTGTGAGGGTGTGATTCGAGAGGTGAACAGACGAAGAGAAACGAGGGAACTCTCGAGGGAGAAACACCTCGTGGAGATAAAGAAAGGAGGAGTTGGTTGGTGGCAGTAAGCAGTAGTAGTAGTAGTAGAGTTAGGTTTTTGAGGTGCGTCGACGGCCGTGGTCATTCGCACCGTACACAGCCTAATATAAACACAGTAGAGTTGTAAAAAAAACACTAATCGTTAGTGTATTTACGAATTTTTAATAAATATATATGTAGTAACTGTAGAAGAACTAGTAGAATCATATTTTGGTTAAAAGGCCTATTTCTTTGAAAAATAAAATAACGCGGCTTAGGCGATCAGGATCGTCACCGAGAACGTATTCTAGGCCTCCCCTTATGCCTAACTTATTACGTGCATCCCGATGCTTGACGCACTCCGTGAGGAGGTGCCGAACAGTGAGAGGTGAGTCGCAATCTTCACAGCGCGGTGGAATTTTCTCTTCCGTGAAGAGAAAGGAGTGGGTCAGGGCGCAGTGCCCTATCCGCAAGCGTGTGATGATGACTTCCTCTCTCCGACTACCCCTAACGGAAGACGGCCATGCAGATGCAACCGGTTTAACACACCGCAATTTGTTGTTGACTGTGTTCACCCACGCATTGTACCATTGCCCCTTCACTACTTTGTTAAACATGCATCGGAGGTCTTCGCATGGTACTAGGTTATGCGCTTGCTCTGGGATGAGCAAGGCATCTTTTGCCAATTTGTCTGCCCTCTCATTTCCGGCAATTCCCACATGCCCAGGAACCCAAACGAACGTGATATTAATTCCCTTCCTCTCAAGGGATAAGAGGGAAGACTGTATGTCCTGTACAATAGGGTGCATGGGGAAAATACAGGAAATGGAACCCAGGGAGCTCATGGAGTCAGTACATACGGCATAGGAGCCACCAGAACTTCTTATCCCGTCCAGAGCCATCTTGATGGCCAGGAGTTCCGCTGTGTACACACTACACAGCGGGTTTAGCCTGGCCTGGATGACTCCATGATGGGCCGAGGTGACTGCGCAGGCACACGCAGTCTCCGACCTTGAGCCATCCGTATACACGGGGATAAGATCGGAGTGACTGCTTAAGAATTCTCGGAAGAGGTGTTGATATTCCGATGCGGTGGTGCAACTTTTCCGCCGGCTATTTAGAGTAGAGCATATTTTAGGCGTTGGAGTTAACCAAGGTGGGTGGTTCGAGTATCCAATGCGATACACTTCCGGGAGCATAATGCCAGCACTATCGATAAAATGTTTAAAACGAATGCCAAGTGGTCTAGTAGACCTTGTCCTTAAATTAAAAACTTCTAAAAATCTAGGTTTAAAAAGAATTTTAAAACAGGGGTGTGCCTTCGTGGTAAAGACTTTGGCCGCGTAACTGCACATTAAAAAATTTCTCCGGCATGAGAGCGGCGATTCACCTGCGTCAGCATAAATGCTGACGACCGGGCTAGTTCTATAGGCGCCAGTGGACAGCCGTAACCCCGCATTATGAATCGTCGTCAATGGTCTCATGTACGACTCACGGCTCGAAGAATAGATAACTGAGCCATAGTCAAGCCTAGAGCGGACAAGGGAACGGTAGAGCAGAAGCATCGTTTTGCGGTCTGCTCCCCATGTCGAGTGGCTTAGAAATTTTAAGATGTTTAGAGACCTATGACATTTATTTTTCAGCTCCTCTATGTGTTTCCGCCAATTGAGTCTAAAATCGAGCGTCATTCCAAGAAAATGGACTGATTCCACATAAGGGATATTTCTGCCAGCTAGCTTCAGCACAGGTGGAGAAAAGATTCCCCTCCGTCGGTAGAAATGAACACAATTCGTCTTCTGGAATGAAAACCTAAATCCATTCCTTCGGCACCAGTCTTCCAGCCTATTGATGGTGAGCTGTAACAATCTTCCGGCAGAGACGAGTTTGGAAGACCTGCAGAATATGGCAAGGTCATCCACAAAGAGAGATCCCATAATGGGTGGTTTGATGCAATTAGCCACCTCATTTATCGCGACTGCAAAAAGCGTGACGCTCAGTACGGAGCCCTGTGGCACTCCGTTTTCCTGAGTATATTGACTAGATAGATGACGGCCAATTTTAATCTTAAACACCCGGTCTACTAAAAAGTTTCGAATAAAGGTGAGCATGTTACCCCTCAGACCCCATTCATGTAAAACTATTAAAATCTTCTTCCGCCAGACTCCGTCGTATGCCCTCTCCAAGTCGAAGAAGACACCTACGACGTGCTGGCGGAGAAGAAAGGCCTCCTGGATGAAATTGTCTGCTCGTACTAGGTGGTCAATAGTCGAGCGGCCCCGCCGAAATCCACACTGGATGTCGGAAAGAAGGTTTCGGTGCCCCAGCCACCAGACGAGCCGCCGATTAACCATCCTTTCCATTACCTTGCACAGGTGAGGGAAATCGGTCTGTAGCTGTTTGGATCGGTGGTCTCTTTACCCTGTTTTAGGATTGGAACTATTGCAGACTCCCGCCAGGAAGGTGGGAAGCTTCCCTCAGACCAAAGTTGGTTGAGGGTGCGAAGGACCTCCGGCAATGCCCTCTCAGGAAGATTCCGAAGAAAGGCATTGTGGATCTGGTCTATTCCCGGAGCGGTGTCATGGGAGTCTGCAATGGCTGAGCTTAGTTCCCACAAGGAGAAAGGTAGGTTGTAATCTGCCACCGTCCGCGACTCGAAGGTAAGCTGGACAGACTCGTAACACTCCTTATGCCACATTTGTTGTGGATGGCAACTCTCGTCACTACTGGCATTGGCGTATAGTTGACCAAAGGCCTCACAAATATCAATTGGAGATGTTAGGATGTTGTTGCCGACCTTAAGGGGATGTACGCCAAGTCGCTTCTGGCTCCCTGATATATTCCTCACCTTATTCCAAACCTGTGCAATCGGAGTTCGGCAGTTTAGAGCCGATACAAATTCCATCCAAGAGGCCTTTTTTGCCTCTCTTACTACCTGTCGAGCTTTAGCTCGTAGGCGGCGAAATGAGGATAGATTCGTTGCAGTAGGATATTTATTAAAAATTCTCAGCGCTTTCTTCCGTCGTCGAATTGCTTCAGCGCATTCCTCATTGTAGTAGTAGTAGTATGTAGGTTTTTAGGGCGCATCGACGTCGTGGTCATTTCGCGCCGCGATACGAATAGATGGTATACACATATGGAAATTATTTTTATTTCGAAGCACGAAAGAAGTATCGACAAACGATCGCCCCGACTTTTTCACGGTCCTTCGCTTCCATTGCCTCAAAACCGTTGGCCACAACTACAATATTCACGCAGACCGAACCCTCAGAACTGATGTCAGTTGAGAAAACCATGCCGAAAAAAGATAACCCAAGGACTAATATATCCAATCAAATAACGAAAGCAACAAAACAAACACGAACCGTTACCCCTACAAAGGTTAACTCCAAACACGAAGCCACGACTTCCAATACAAAAAAGGCTGGAGGCAACGTGAAGACGCCCTCGCCCAACCCTCAGCGCGAGACATCACCGTGTACGGAGGACGAGCCCATGTCGGAGACGGAAATCCGTCTCGCACGATCGAAGAACAAAAAGAAACTCCTGAGGAGGGGAACGCCCCTCTCAATAGAGAGTGCTTAAGTTTTTTTTTTTTTATTTTTATTTTTATTTTTTTCCCTCTTTTATCATATAATGGCTACAATAATACAATGGAACTGCAACGGGTTCTATTTGCACAAGGAGGAGATCGACCTATTAATCCACGATTTAAATCCTTCTTGCCTCCTTTTGCAAGAAACCCACTTTAAACCAAGAGATAATGGCAAACTCAAAGGTTTTACTGTTTTTAAGTTGGACGACCTTACGGGAGTCAGAGCGAGGGGTGGTGTTTCTGTGGCTGTTCGCGAGGCTATATACACCTCCCGAGTAGATCTGCACACACCATTACAAGCCCTGGCTGTCACTGTCGCTCTACCGGAAATGATTACGCTGTGCAATATATATCTTCCTGAATGGGCACCATGCACCAAGAAAAACCTTGCTGATCTTGTCCAACAATTGCCGAAACCATTCCTTCTCTTAGGAGATTTTAACGCTCACAACCCCATCTGGGGAGGAGTAGGAGTACCCAGGAACCAACGAGGGCGTATTATAGAAAATTTTATTGACGATTTTAACCTCACTCTACTTAACAGTGGAGAGAAAACACATTTTAATAGTTTCAACGGAGAATTTTCATCTATTGATCTAGTCATGTGCTCGGCTAATATCACACATTTATTTCAAATGTCCGTGCATAAGGACCTGTGCGGCAGCGACCACTTTCCTGTGATAATAAATAAACATGGAAACAACAACACACAACATAGTGGAAAACGCCACTGGGCTCTTCGCAACGCCAACTGGCCAGCCTTTAAACGGAATTTTAACTTCCAGCACAACGTGGACCGAGGTGGTCTACGCAACACAGAGAACCTTACAGAGGCCATCATAACCGCAGCAAACAGTAGCATCCCGATGTCTTCCGGGAAAGCCCGACGACAACCTGTTCCGTGGTGGAACGAGCAATGTGCTGAGGCAATCCGCGGACGGAAGAAAGCTTTGCGAACCTTTAATCGACACCCTACTCAAGCGAACCTAACAGCCTTTCGACGTATGAGAGCAAAAGCACGTCGGGTTGTAAATGACGCGAAAAGACAGTCGTGGACCAACTACGTGTCTTCCATTAATGCAAGAACGCCTATAGCTCAAGTGTGGAGCATGGTTAAAAAAATTTCTGGCAAATACCATACACATGTAGTGTCAGGTCTTGAAATAAATGGACACGCCATAATATCCCAGGAATCCATCGTAGATGCCTTAGGCCTTCACTATGCTAAAGTCAGCAGTACGGCAGATTATCCTCCCGCATTCGCCAAAATAAAAGACAGTGTGGAGAAAGCTACAATAGACTTTGGTGACCTTAATACTCCAGCATCCTATAACGCGGCTTTTTCGCTGTGGGAGCTAAGAACTGCGGTCGAATTAGGAAAAGACACATGCCCTGGCGCTGACGGTGTTCACAATGCTTTCATCAAAAATATACCTATATCCGCCGAGGTCCATCTCCTGGCCACCATCAACCAACTTTGGTCCGAAGGAGTGTTCCCAGAAAGCTGGCGGGAATCAGTAATTGTGCCTATCGCCAAACCGGGAAAGGATAAGAGGCTACCATCCAGCTACCGCCCGATCTCCCTGACAAGCTGCTTATGTAAACTGATGGAAAGAATGGTTAATAGACGACTAGTCTGGTGCCTCGAACACCGAAACTTGCTCTCCAATACCCAATGTGGTCTCAGGCGAGGGAGATCTACAATGGACCACTTAGTCAGGATTGATAATTTTATCCACGAGGCCTTTTTATTACGCCAACATGTCATAGGTGTGTTTTTTGACATAAAAAATGCATATGACAAAACATGGCGCTATAAAATTTTACGTACCTTAAAGGAGTGGGGTTTCAAAGGGAGGCTTCCCACTTTTATCAAAAATTTTCTGACCGGACGCTCCTTTCGAGTCCACGTTGGTAAACACGTGTCGCGAACTTTTATTCAAGAAAACGGTGTTCCCCAGGGTTCTGTCCTGAGTGCGACGCTCTTCGCCATGGCAATCAACGACGTGATGAGTTGTATCAGCCCACCGGTAATTGCGTCATTGTTTGTCGACGACTTGGCAATTTTCTGCCGGTCGTCAAAAATTGGTACAGCCGAAAGGCAGATACAGATGACCCTGCGAAAACTGAACAAGTGGTCTCTTGATTCGGGCTTCTCTTTCTCAGAAGAGAAGACCAAATGTGTGCATTTTTATCGAGGACAAGGATTATTTCCTAATCCTCATCTCACGCTCGGTAATGTTGTCCTTCCGTCAGTGGACTCTATACGCTTCCTCGGAATGGAACTCGACAAAAGACTGGACTGGAGAACCCACATCTCCAATCTAAAGAACAGATGTTTTAAAAATTTAAATATTCTAAGACATTTAAGCAGCTCCTCATGGGGTGCGGACCGTCAATCGATGCTTCTCTTTTACAGGGCACTAGTAAGGTCTAAGCTTGACTACGGCTCGATAATATACGCTTCGACGCGGAAGTCATATCTACGACCGCTGACGACCATACACAATTCCGGCCTAAGACTGGCAACCGGCGCATTCAGAACCAGTCCAGTCACAAGTATCTATTGTGATGCGGGAGAGCCACCTCTCGAAACGAGGCGGAAGATCCTAATGTGCAATTACGTCGTCAGGATTTTATCTAAAAAGGAGCACCCATGTTTTGAACTTGTTTTTAATCCTCGACTTATCGATCTATTTTACAGAAGACGAAGAATAACTAAACCCTTAGCTATTCGATTTAAGGATTTTATTGACAACGCAGGGATTCAGCTACCCGAAGTGTATTCTGTCGGCCATATTTATGTACCACCATGGCAGATATCACGGCCTAAAATCATCACGGAGCTCGCTAGCTGCAAGAAGGCATGTACACATCCGTGTGAATACCTCCAGCGGTTTAAATATATATGTAGCAGACAACCAGACGCCATCCAACTCTACACGGATGGCTCGAAATCACTTACGGCATGCGCATGCGCTGTAGCTACCCCTACAAATATTATCACCACGATCAAGCTGCCGGCACCGAGTAGTATATTCACAGCGGAATTGCATGCGATTAAATCCGCCCTAGATAATATTAAAGGCCATGACACATCATACTTGATATGTAGCGACTCAATGAGCGCTTTGCAATCTATTGGCGAATTTGATCCTCATAATCCCATGGTCCAAGACATCCAAATTACCCTCAACCATTTGTTAGAAAAAGGGAACGACGTGTCCTTGGTCTGGACCCCCGGCCACGTCGGGATCAAAGGGAATGAAAAGGCCGACCTTGCTGCCAAGGAAGCACTTGAAAAAGTGGAAATTGACTCTACGACCCTAGTCGCAGAAGACCTTAAATATGTACTACGCACTGCCATCCTGAAGGAATGGCATGAATCGTGGACGGATACCCAGCACAACAAACTGCGTGAAATAAAAGCAGTCCCAGTCCCTTGGCCCTCTTCTTCCAGGAGTATTAGGAGAGAGGAAGTAGTGCTAACACGCCTGAGGATAGGGCACTCTGCCCTTACGCACTCCTACCTCTTTACACAAGATAAAAATCTACCACACTGCGACCACTGTAACTCTCCCCTTACAATAAAGCACATCCTTACCGAATGTGGTCAATACTCCCGCATTAGAAGTAGATATTCGATCCCAGACCAAATTAAAGACTGCCTAAGCGACGACGCAAACAAAGTAGAGAGGGTCATCAATTTCCTTAAGAAGGCAAAATTAATTTCGCTGATTTAACGGATAAATCTGGTAGCTATCATCGAGGCACTTAATCAAATCCGTATAGAAGCTCATAGGTGTACCAAACAGCGCATTCCTCATTCCACCATGGAACTGCTGGTCTCGGTGCGGTGCCCTTTGACCGAGGAATACTGCACCTTGCGCTTTCTAACAGGCAGTTTGTCAAACTCTCTATATTTAATATAGGGTCACAAGCCTCATTATGGTTAAAATTAAATACTTTTTTAAAATAGGACCAGTCAGCTTTCCGGATAATCCAGTTACCCGGACGAATATAATCGAAGTTGAGTATTTGGTCTCTTTTGAGTAAAAGGGGAAAATGATCGCTCCCACACAAATCATTATGCACGGATATTTGAATTTTATTAATTAAACTGCTCGAGGTAATGCATAGGTCAATCGCAGAGTACTGACCGTTAAAAGCGTTAAAACGGGTTTTCTCCCCGTTATTCAATAAAACCAGGTTAAAATCTAAAATAAAATAGGCTAAAATACGACCTCTTCGGTCGCACTGTCTCCTGGAACTCCCCCATAAGGTGTCATGGGCGTTAAAATCTCCTAATAAAATGTAGGGCTTTGGGAGTTGACGGACAAGGGCTTCCAAATTAAAACGAGTAACCGGTGCAGCCTCCGGAAGATAAACGTTACACAACGTCACCTGATCCGGGGCGTGCACCGTTACCGCCACCGCCTGAAACGGTGTGTTAAGCTGTACTCGGGAGGTGTAAAGGGCCTCCCGAATGTAAACAGCCACTCCACCCTGGGCTCGATAGCCACTGGTGTCGTCAAATCTAAAAGCGTTAAAACCTTTTAAAATGCCCTTGTCCGTCCTCTTAAAATGTGTCTCTTGTAGACAAATACAAGAAGGGTTAAAATCTTGGATTAAAAGTTTCATCTCCTCCTTATGCCTATAAAATCCATTGCAGTTCCACTGCAAGATAAAAGCCATAAATATAATATAAAACGTAAATATAATATAAAATTTTAAAACTGATATATACAAATAAAAATCGCTAAAATGGAGCTATCCGTGCTACGGGAGGATCAACGTTTAATCCGGCGTCTTCTCCCCAATTGTTTCGCGAGGAGGATTTCCGTCTCAGAGAGACTTTCATCCTCCTCCATAGATTCCGGCTGTCCAAGCTTGGCCACACCGGATGGCCCGGGGGGTGGTGTTTTCCCGCGCGAGTTATTTGCGGTCCCGGGATTATTTTTTGTAGGGTTCTTCTTGGGGGAACCCACATTAGTGGTGGTCTCTTTAGTAGCCGGTGCCAAGGTTTTCGCCGGCTTCGCTAATTCTTTTGTCGCAACTTTATTTTTCTTATTCATATCTTCGGTCTGCGTACCCATGGTGGCTTTTTGCACTACGGCAACGGAGGCAAATGATCGGGAAAAGACGGGGGCAGCTAACGCCCTATATCTTTTCCTCGCCTCGAAATAAGTTATTTTTTCCAACGTTTTCAATTCCACGACTTTCCTTTCTTCCAGCATTTTAGGACACTTGCGAGAGTACACCGGTGAGTACCCTCACAGTTCACGCAGTGTGGGTCAGTCACACATTCCTCTCCCTCATGCGAGTCCAGGCCGCAGCGTGGGCAGGTGGCCTTGCCCTCACATCGCGTGGCGATGTGGCCGAAACGCTGGCACTGGAAGCAGCGCATGGGTGCTGGAATGAAAGGTCTCACCGGCACTGACTCGTAGCCAATGAATACTTTGTCGGGGAGCTTGTCCAACGCAAAGGTAAGAACCACGGACGTAGTATTAATTACCACACCGTTGCGCCTGGTAGTAAGTCGACGAGCATCGCTTACCCCTTGAGAGGACATCTCTCTCTTTATCTCGTCGACTTCTACATGGAGGAGATCGAAGTGGCTAATTACTCCCCGACAAGTATTCAATGTGCGGTGCGCCTCTACTTTCACAGGAAAGTCATGGAATTTTTCCATAGCTAAGAGCTTTTCACTCTGAGCTATGTTTGCCGTTTCTAAAAGCAAAGTACCATCTCGAAGCTTTTTTGCTGATTTTATGTCGCCAGACACCATTGCCGACAAAACTTTTCTTATGAGAAAAGGGGAGACCTTGGCAAATGTCTCGCCTTCCTTCTCGCATCTCATTACAAGGAAGCGCTTGCTTCCACAAATACCCTTATCTCCCCCGCCCATATCTGGGCGGGATTTTTTAGTTGGTGGAAGGATGCTATCCGCCATACCAATTTTAAATTTCGTCCTCCGGGCTCCCCACCCACCATGGAGCCACACATTTGGGACGCCGCACCGCAAACCGGTGCGGTCGCCAGGGCTACCCGAGGGGATATAGCACCCTAGAGGTGGTTGTCTGTTTCAGGTTGGATCTTTGATACACGGGCCCACCAAACCCGTGCATCTCCGACCGCCCTACGCAGACCCCCACCTCCCTAGCACTCGCCACCGAACGTATCGGAAGCCGATTGACCGGGAGTGGCTAGCTCCCGGCCGCCCGTTTACACAGAATCCGGGGCCCAAGAGGGGTATTGGCTCGAAGTCCATACCGGGCATCCGACACCCGGCTGGGAACCACGGACCTCACCCTCCAGGATCCCCTTCTCCTCCTTACGGGTCTCCGCACACGGCAAACATGCGGGTGGATCGCAGGCCAGGTTGTATGGCCGCACACAGACAGTTGACCCACAAGACTGTCCGGGCTCAACCCTTGCTGGCACGGGGTTTGTTTTCGGGGTTTTCTCCCCGCCCTTTCAGTCGCCTCTTACGACAAGCAGGGATACTGCGGGAGTATTCTCAATCCCCCTACCCGCAGGGGGGGGCAGTAAGCAGTGTGGAGCTGGAGAGACGATCCCGCGGAAGGACTTACGCTGGGAAAGTAGCCATCCCGTATAGCGTACAACCCGACGGCAGAGGAAGAATTCTCCCATTGGCCCCCAAAGAAAGGACGAGGAAAGTTGGGGCGACGATCGGTGCCAACACATCCTCACCACAAGGCCGGGAAAATCACGCGTCTACGGGCATGATCCGAACGCCACTTCAACGGAATAAGTACTGTCCAAATCCACCCTCCCTCCATTTTGATAATGTCGGCAGCATTTATGTACAATCCCATTCTCGAAGTTATCACCCAGTGAAGTGGGGCGAAAGTGAGTTAACCCCACCGTCTCAGACTGCGAACTTTGGGAAGCAAAAGTTTTTTCTTCTGTTAAGTTTAATCTGATTTATTCATGCAATTTATCTCCCGAACAGTGCAGAAATAAGAAACGAAGGGACGAGGAACATGTATAATTTTGTTGAAGGCTTTCATTATTTCATATACTCGTGTTCCCTTCATTCATACATCAGTAGTTAATTAATATAATCATTATCTGGCATTGCTCATTAATGTTTCGCCAATCAGTCCATTCATCCTTCATCATTGCGTGTTTTTTTCTTTGCCATTGCTTATTACTCGACCTTAGAAATAAATGCGCATTCATGTAACCCCACCTCAGTTTTTTTTATTCCCACACTGAATCGCCTTCGTAACCGTCATCCCTTCCAACCCACTTTCCGTCGTTCGCCCATCAATTTGCCCGTTGTTACGTCGCCCCGCCCTGAGAGCGGGAACTCACTCACCACTGAGGGATCGGTTCGTTACAGTATTCGGTATTACATTTCTCACAAAAAAAGTCGTTTCAGGCGTTATATGGTGGAATAACATAATTAAATACGATTGGCAATTTTCCACAAAGAAATCTTTACTTCGACCGGTTTCGATGTGATACATCATCATCAGGTCAGATCAGCTCCTGATGATGATGTATCACATCGCAACCGGTCGAAGTTAAGATTTCTTTGTGGAAAATTGCCAATCGTATTTAATTACATTTCTCATTTTTTTGTATCGTTTGTTCACCGTCTGCTAGCAGGGCCAGCCCTAGTTCCCGAGTTGAGGCGCTGGCGTTCAGTTCAAGTTTTCGTCAGCGTCTCTCTCGACCAGGAAACCAGTCGTGCATTAATCCCGCTCGAGGAGCAGTCTATCTCCCCTCCCTCAGAGTGGCAGTGCAATTTTCGCGAACAATCTTCTACATGCTGGTCACCCCCTTGGCGAATCTCAGCGCTATAACCACCCGTTGCTCCTGCTATTCTCCTGGGCCCGTCTACTGCCGGTGTAATCCAGAACGAGATTTTTCTTATAATTCATTTTTTTACCATATGTTGTAATCTAAAGCCAGATTAACTTTGGAGTTTTTTTTATTCTATATGCAGTCCACTTTCATCAATAACCCCACACTAGAGTTGTAAAAAATGTATCAATTGTACAAGCATATACTAATTTCTGCAGGCTTTCGCAGCGATATGATTGTAGGTAGGGAGAGGACCACCGGGAGAATTTCTTCAGTATCTAAATGACCAACATCAGGCAATAAAGTTTACGATGGAAATTGAGAATGATGAATGTCTTCCTTTTCTGGATGTCCTAATATCCAAGAACACCGATGGGCAGTGTCTACAAAAAAGACACAAAGATCTTAGCAGGCTTCTTCCCACCATCCGCATAAAAACTTCACTGATTAACTCTTACACGCAGATCAGAAACTATTTCGGATGAGAAATCGCTGAAAACAAAGAAGCATTTATCACCGGCACTCATTAAAAATGGAAACAAAAAGCGCCTTCTCGATAGAATAAGAAAAAAGAGCAAAAGGACCTCCGAAGGAAAGCGGGTACTTTCGCCACTCTACCTTTCGTAGCAGGCACGAAGGAGATAATTGCCAGAATGCTAATAAAGTTCGACATTCAATCAAGGTATTCCACCGTACAGAAGATGCATGAGCTTACTAAGGCAAAAGACACCATTGATCCAAAAATACACGAAAGCGTATATGAAATCCCCTATAGCTGTGGCCAAAAATACATCGGGCAAACGAAGACAGCTCAGATTGGCGGAGCATAAGAGGACTCTTCAGAACAAACACTGCTTGTAGTCAGCGGTCGCGGAGCGCGCATTCTCCAACCCGGATCACCACATTACCCATGGGTCGTTAGCGACCCACTTCGAAAAAAAAGTATAACAAAATATTTTCGGATTCAGTCTTAAAATATTTTTATTAGTCTGTTAAATCATTAAACTTATATTATTCATTGAATTTGCAAATCTAAGTGCACAACAGCATTTACAGTATTTAAAAAAAAACCTCTTTGTGATGCAACCGTTCCTCTACTTGAACAATTAATTTTTAAATGTTGTTATCCATGAAATATTTTTCCCCAATGGTCATCATTATCCAGTATAAGTTCAAAGAAAGTAAATGATCAGCTTTTTTTCACATACGTATAGGGGGAACGAAAATATTGGTGTTTAATCTTGCATGAGTCGCTAACGACCCATCGGGCTCAACACCGAAGACCATGTTTCCCGAGCCTGGCTGTATTTCACATGCAGACGTTTCGGTTTAAATCCCCTATTCAGAACTTTCATAGTATTTGGTCATCGTATCATATTATAGGCTTGTGACAAACGTATTTTAATATTCTTTTATACGAATCACCTACATTATGCCAGAATGAAACCATATACTTGTAACGAGTCGAGTGTTATGAATAAAAATAAATATACATGAATGTGATACTGCAGGAAAAGAAACTCAATTCCTCTGCGTGTCGTATTTGAAACACATTAGATCAGCTTCTGAGTTTTCTCTGCTCGTAATGTATTGAGTTACGTCTCGTTCCTCAAGGCATTCCGAACATACTATGTACTCCGAACCTACATTACCACCACTGCATTAGCTAATATTTCATATTTCCATCTTAAAGTCACAAGGTATGAGTATTAGAAACGCTGTAGCGTAAGTATTAGAAGCGCTGGAGATGACTGATCCAAACGAAACCCCGCATACTGGGGCTGACATTCATATTAAGCCTTCTGTAGATGGAGCCGTATCAGAGGGTGACTCTGGTGACGAGAAATGCTGTGACCAGGATCGACTGTCTCGTCGCCAACTTCAGGCCAAGGCAGATCTTATCATTTCCCTTCCTCAGGACGACGAGGAAGATGCAGGTGACATCCCATCACTCCCAATACCCACCCCAAGTGAAAGTTCAAGAAATACTGCAAGTATATCAAAACATTCGTCAGGACAGTGCAAGGTTAGAAGAAAAGACCACCGTACAGCACGTGGCAGAGTTGAAATTGTTCACACTAACTGGGAACATGGAAATATATCCCCAGACTTTGATGTTTCCATAAAGATGAATCATAAAAACTCTGCCCAATTTACGGATGATTCATATCCAATTTATTTTTGGGAAGCATTTATTAGCGAGGAACTAATAACTGAGTGAAATTAACCACTGAAAACGCTGTTTCAAATAATTTTCCGAATTTTAAACTAACTGTTGAGGAGATGTAGTTTCATTGGTGTATTATATTTGACTGGTCCCACCTCCCCGACGACGCATGTGTTGTGAGGGCGCAGATGATGTCTGGAATTCATCAGTTTTAAATTCAATGAGGATAAAACGATTTGAGGAGATTGAGGGTTAACCCTTTCACTGCTCCCATCGTCTATAAGCGATCGACGTAGTAGACTGCTCCCATCGTCTATTGGCGATTTGAAGAGTGGTGCTACTCTCAGACGCCATGGGTGCCTCAAATTTCTTCCTTTGACGGATAGATGTCATGCAAACATCTTTTCGCCCTCTTTTCCCATTTATTGCCCTTCTCCAGCTGCCAGGAATCCTCAGTCACCCTTGGAAAATGTCGAGAGAAAGTCGCGCTTGTTCGTCACACGGCATCCGCCCCGGGAAGAGACAATTTTCCTCACGGGATATTGTGTCTGTTCTTGATGAACTCAGCAATGAAGAAGAAGTATTTTCCTCAGATTTGGAAGAAACTGATGAAAACATAGAAGATCCTGTTGAGTCATCCAGTGAAGATGAGACAAGAGGAGAGAGCCCCGATCCAGTTTTTGAGTGGAAGAGCGGACGAAATTGGCTTTCTTTGACAGTGCCATTGTGGAACACATAGTGAACGAAACTAATCGCTACGCCAATAATTGTATTGAGTCACAGCCATTGTCACAATTTTCCAGAATGCGCCGTTGGAATGATTGACTGAAAATCATTTGTATGTGTTTTTAAGCTTGACAATGTTGATGCCGCAATCGAAGAAGCATTCTATTGATGAGTACTGGTCAAAGGATCCCCTTATTGAAACGGCAGTTTACGGGAAATACATGTCAAGAGACAGATTTTTGGGGATTTTACGATTTTTACATTTCAGCGATAATGATGTTGCAAACCCAGAAGATCCCTTGAATGAATGAATGAATGAATGTTTATTAATTGTCCCAGGGCTGTGCCCCTTAAGGACAAAAGACAATGTACATAGTTATACGAGCAACAAAAAAGAAATAAATCAGACAATCCATACAATATACAAGCTGTGACAAATTAAATATAAATTAAAACAATTGGCATGTAAATAAGGACAAATGCGACATCATTAGGACATCGTATAACAAATTACATATACATACATTTCTTGAGTAGTAGTAGTAGATTTAGGTTTATAGGGTGCGTCGACAACTATGGTCATTTTGCACCACGCACAATCTAATTTATAATAATAAATATGTAGAAAAATAAAAAAGTAGAAATATAAATATAGAGTAAAAATCAAAGGCAGTATAAAAGGTCCAGTTTATGACAATAAATTAGATTTTATTCATTAAGTTTATTTCTTTTAAAAAGGTAATAACATGGCATAGGCGATCAGCATCGTTGTCTAGAACGTGTTCTAGGTCGCCGTTGATGCCTAGCCTTTTACGTGTGTCCCGGTATTTGTCACACTCCGTCAGGATATGTCGCACACTGAGAGGACAGTCACAGTCATCACATCGCGGAGGAATTTTCTCTTCTGTAAAGAGGAACGAGTGGGTCAGGGCGCAATGCCCGATTCTTAATCGTGTGATGACCACTTCTTCTCTGCGACTACCCCTGACGGAAGTGGGCCACCCTGACGTTACCGGTTTAATTGCCCGTAACTTATTGTTTAGGACATCGCTCCAAAGTGCACTCCACTGCTCTAGGACAATTTTACGGAGAGAGGCTTGCAGATCCTGATAGGGTATTAGCGTCGTCGTCGGCTCAGGGATATTTAGCGCTTCTTTTGCAGCTGCATCTGCCTTCTCATTTCCTACAATACCCATATGTCCTGGGACCCAGAGAAAAATAACTTTGATTCCCTTTCTATTAAGGGATAAAAGGGTAGTATGTATTCGCTGGACAATAGGGTGTGGTGAAGAAAAGTCGGAAATGGATTGCAGTGCGCTCATTGAGTCCGTGCAGATGACAAAAGACCCCGAAGAACCCCTAATTCCTTCAAGGGCCATCTTAATAGCCAGCAGCTCCGCTGTGTATACGCTACACAGCGTATTGAGCCTGGACTGGACGACACCGTGATGGGACGAGGTAACCGCGCACGAACAGGCTGCATCCGACTTCTATCTATCCGTGTATACAGGGATGAAATCGGAGTGGCGACAGAGAAATTCGTTGAAGAGGCGCTGGTATTCTAGTGCAGTGGTGTGGGATTTATGGCGCCTACCAAGTGCCATATGGATATCCGGCGGCGGAATAATCCACATAGGGTAACTCGAGTACCCAACTGGATAAACATCTGGGAGTCTTCACCCGACACCCTGAATAAATAAATTAAAACGAACACTGAGCGGCTTGGTAGCTCTTGTCCGTCGATTAAAAAGTTCCATAAATATAGGGTTAAAAATCAAATTTAAACACGGGTGATTCTTGGTAGCTAAAATTTTCGCCACATAGGAGCACATCAGTATGTTCCTACGGTACGGTAACGGAGGCTCCCCGGAATCAGCATAAATGCTGAGGACCTGACTGGTCCGGAAAGCACCAGCAGAAATACGAAGCCCTGCGTTGTGTACTGTTGTTAACGACCTTAAGTAAGAGTCGCGACTGGAAGCGTAAACAACTGACCCGTAGTCCAGTTTGGAACGTACGAGTGCGCGATATAATAAAATCAGGGACATTCGATCGGCACCCCAAGTTGTGTTACTTAAAAATTTTAAAGTATTTAGAGTCCGTAGACATTTATCTCTCAGAATCTGTATGTGTTCACGCCAGTTCAGTCGGTAGTCAAAAGTCATACCGAGAAATCGGACGGACTCCACATACGGGAGAGTTTTGCCACAAAGTGACAAAGTTGGCGGGATGTAATGTCCCCTCACCCGGTAAAAATGGACGCATTTGCACTTTTCCGAGGAAAACTTAAAGCCATTCCTCCGCGTTCAAACCTCCAGTTTGTTTAGAGCCAACTGAGTCACTCTGGTTGCAGTGGCTATTTTGGACGACCTGCAACATATTGCTAGGTCGTCAACGAACAGAGATCCCATGAGTGGAGGTTTAATGCATTTAGCTATGTCGTTGATCGCAATTGCGAAGAGTGTCACACTCAAAACTGAACCCTGTAGAACTCCAATGTCCTGCCGATAAAATTTGGATAAATGTCTACCTATTTTAACTTTAAAAACACGATCAGTTAAAAAATTCTTGATAAAAGTCGGTAAATTGCCCCTCAATCCCCACTCATGTAGAGCCATTAATATCTTATGCCGCCACACTCGGTCGTATGCCTTCTCCATGTCGAAGAAGACACCTATGACGTGTTGACGGAGAAGAAAGGCCTCCTGGATGAAATTGTCGGCTCTGACCAGGTGGTCAACGGTCGATCGGCCGCGTCTAAAGCCGCATTGAATATTCGAAAGAAGATATCGGCGCTCCAACCACCAAACGAGACGCCGATTTACCATTCTTTCCATTACCTTGCACAGGCAACTAGTAAGGGAGAAGGGTCTATAATTATTCGGGTCAGCTCTATCTTTACCCTGTTTGAGAATGGGGACTACTGTGGACTGCCGCCAGGAGGGTGGAAAACTACCCTCAGCCCAAAGTTGGTTGAGGGAGCGAAGGACTTCCACCAATGCCCCCTCCGGAATATTCCGGAGAAACGCATTATGGATGTCGTCCAATCCTGTGGCCGAGTCGCGTGAGTCTGCAATGGCAGAACGCAGTTCCCAAAGGCAGAAGGGGATATTATAGTCTGCCGTCCACCACTTCTCAGTAAAGATAAGTTTCTGAGATCCAATGCGCCTCTTGCTTTGTAGGAATTCTTCCTCATAGGTGTCGTCGCAGTATGTATTGGCGAGTGACTGCCCAAAAACCTCGCTAATAGCCGACGAAGATGTCAGTAAATTACCACCGATATTGAGGAATGAGACGCTGAGCTGATTGTGGTTTCCCGAAATTCGTCTAACCTTGTTCCATACCTGTGCAAGGGGCGTTCTACAATTTACATCAGATACATATTTAATCCAGGAGGCCTTTTTCGCCTCCTTCACCACCTTTCGAGCTTTTGCTCTGAGGCGCCTGAAGGAGGACAATTTTGTCTCAGTGGGGTGCTTGTTAAAAATTCGTAACGCCTTCTTGCGTTTACGAATCGCTTCAGCACAATCATCGTTCCACAGGGGACTGCAGGCCTAGTTATGCAATGCAGTGATTTGGGCACACTGCAATTTGCGGAATCGATGATATTGCGGGTCAGCATTTCAATGTTTAAAGTCCCATCACGGTTGTTGTCATGTTAAAAATTGATTTTTTCCCTAAAAGCAGACCAATCGGCATTCCGGACAACCCAGTTGCCCGGCCGTATTAAGTCAGTGTTAAAATTATTTTCTCTGTGTAGAAAAAGGGGGAAATGATCACTGCCACATAGATCATCGTGGACAGACAGATAGATCTTGCTCATTAACGTGCTCGATGCAATACAAAGATCAATACAAGAATACTGACCGTTAAAAGAGTTAAACCGGGTGTGTTCCCCTTTATTCAATAAAAACATGTTAAAATCAGTAATAAAATTAGATAAAATACGCCCCCTACGGTCACACTGTGAACGCAAACTACCCCATAGGGTATCATGAGCGTTAAAATCACCAGATAAAATAAAAGGTCTGGGCAACTGACGAACAAGGGCTTCTAAGTTGGATCGAGTGACCGGGGCACCCTCCGGCAAGTAGACGTTACATAACGTCACAGCCTCCGGGGCATGCACCGTCACTGCGACCGCCTGGAAAGGCGTGTTCAGCTGCACTCGGGAGGTGTAAAGGGCCTCCCGAGTAGCAACCGCCACTCCACCCTGGGCACGTTGGCCACTGGTGTCATCCCATCTAAAAACGTTAAAACCATTTAAAGTTCCCTTGTCCGTGCTTTTAAAATGGGTCTCTTGTAGACATATACAAGAGGGGTTAAAGTCACGTATTAAAATGCCCAGCTCCTCCTTATGGCGATAAAAACCGTTACAGTTCCACTGTAATATAAAAACCATTAAAAATTTAACAGGGAATAAAATACAATAAATAAATAAATAAATAAATCAAAAGGGTAAGAGTCGGACTCTGAACACAAGTGGTCAGCGTCTAAGGCGATTCTTCTTGCCTTTTTGCCTAGCGACGAGGATTTCCGTCTCCGAGAGACTTTCGTCCTCCTCCATTTGTTCCAGCTCTAGCTGTTTTGAGCTGGAAGATCCTGGGGAAGGTGTCTTCTCACACGTTTTGTGTGTTACCCCAGTTTCTGGTTTTTGTGGGGACTTTTTCAAGGACCCCAAGTTGGTGGTAGAAGTTTTTTCTGCTGGTTTAATAGCCTTAGCCAGCTTGGCCGATTCTTTCTCTGTTGGCTTTAGGTTAACTGCTTCTGTTTGGGTTCCTAAGGTACTTCTCTGAACAGGTGGAGCCACAACAGTGGCAAAGGACCTGGAAAAAGTGGGGGCGACCATTTCCCTGTACTTTTTCCTGTCCTAGAAATATGATGATTTGTCCAGTGTTTTGAATTCCATTATCTTGCGCTCTTCCAATAGTTTGGGACATTTCCTATAGTATACAGGATGATCGCCCTCGCGGTTTACACAGTGAGGTTCTTTTGAGCACTCCGCACCCTCATGCTCCTCCAAGCCGCAGCGCGGGCAGGTGGCATTGCCCTCACACCGCGTGGCGATGTGGCCGAAACGCTGGCACTGAAAGCAGCGCATGGGAGCCGGTATGAATGGCCGAACAGGTACCAATTCAAAACCGATAAAAACTTTGTCGGGGAGTCGATCTAGCGCAAAAGTGAGGACAACGGACGATGTATTTCTCACTTCTCCGTCACGCTTCGTAGTAAGCTTACGAGCATCTGTCACGCCTTGAGACGCCATCTCACACTTGATCTCGTCCACTTCTACGTACAACAGATCGTAGTGAGAGATTACTCCCCGACAGGTGTTCAGGGTGCGGTGCACTTGAACTGAAACCGGTATATCATGCAGTTTTTCCATTTTAAGCAACTTTTCTGCTTGAATATTATTACTGCATTCGATGAGCAGTGTGCCGTCGCGGAGCCTCTTGGCCGATTTGAGGTCACCTCGGACGAGAAAAGACAAGACCCGGCAAATGAGGAAAGGAGAAACCTTTTTAAGCGTTTCTCCTTCCTTTTGGCACCTCATCACGAGGTAGCGTTTACTACCATTGAATTCTAATTCTCCCCCGCCCTTATCAGGGCGAGATCTTTTAGGAGGTGGAAGATTAGTTTCCGCCATACCATAAAGAAATTCATCCCCCGAGCTCCCCACCCACCATGGAGCCACACATTCGGGACGCCGCACCGCAAACCGGTGCGGTCGCCAGGGCTACCCGAGGCGATATAGCACCCTAGAGGTGGTTGTCTGTTTCGGGTTGGGTCTTTAATGCACGGGCCCACCAAACCCGTACATCTCCAACCGCCCTACGCAGACCCCCACCTCCCTGGCACTCGCCACCGTTAAGCAATACGCCACGGAAGCCGATTTACCGGGAGTGGCTAGCTCCCGGCCGCCCGTTTACAACGAATCCGGGGCCAAAGAGGGGTATTGGCCCCCAGTCCATACCGGGCATCCGACACTCGGCTGGGAACCACGGACCTCACCCTCCAGGATCCCCTTCTCCTCCTTACGGGTCTCCGCACACGGCAAACATGCGGGTGGATCGCAGGCCGGGTGGTATGGCCGCACACAGACAGTTGACCCACAAGACTGTCCGGGCTCAACCCTTGTTGGCTCTGGGTTTGTTTTTCGGGGTTGTCTCCCCGCCCTTTTAGTCGCCTCTTACGACAAGCAGGATTTCTGCGGGAGTATTCTCAATCCCCGTACCCGCAGGGTTGACATTTCTTGATTTTCAGGATATATGAATATGACATTTAGTGATCAGAGAGTAACATTTCGTAATATTTTATCTTAAAGCTAGCAACGGAAGAACAGTTTTTTATGCTTTTGGGCAAGGTGTTCCAGAGATGACACGCAGTAACTATAAATGAATTTTGGAACTTCGTTGAGCGATGACCAGGAAAATATAGAAAGTCGGGATCACATCAGGTACACATCTCTCTAGTGGAAGGTTTGACAGCAAACATGGCGAAAAGATATTTAGGAGATTTTTCTTTGAACAGGGAGTACAAGAAGCACCCGAGGAAGTATTTCCTTCGGGTCTTAACATTGAGCCATCGAAGTTCATTGTAGTAGGGGGTCAAGTGGACATCTCTACGAAGATTAAAAATAAACCTGATGCATGAATTTAGAGCCCGGTGTAGTGTGGTGTTATCTTCTTCATTCAGGTCATTGTAAACAAGGCAACAGTAATCAATAGTGGGGAAAACTAACGATGAAATAAGCATTTTCCTAGTGTGTTGGGTAAGAAATTTTGAATGCACTTTGAGCTGGTGTAAGATTGTTGATTTTGCGAGAAATATTGTTAACATGGTTGTTCCAAGACAGACTTGAGCTCATGGTGATACCTAGATTTCGAACAGAGTTTGAATAGGGAATAGGGGTGCCGTCGACACAGATTTGAGATACATTTTCATAGGGCAAGCGATTTGTCATCTTAGGACTACCAATAATTATTGCTTTGGTCTTACTTGAGTTTAGAACAAAGTTGTTTTGCTGGGACCATGCAGAAATAACTTTAATATCATCGTTCATTTTTTTGATTGAGTTGTCAATTTCGTTGGGGAAACAATGACGATATATTTGCAGGTCGTCTTCGTAAAGCATGTACTTCGTGTGCTTTAAGTCGCGAGGAAGGTCATTAATGAAAATGGAGAAGAGCAGGGGACCAAGTACGGAACCTTGCGGCACTCCACAGGGGACTGAAGTTCAGCTGGAAATGTTCCCGTAAGTGTCCTTTACGGCCTGTCGACGGTCAGACAGATAAGAATGAAACCAGTTGAGGACCGAAGAGGAGAAATTCACAAAATTGATACAATTTTTTGTATGCTATAGGAAAAATTTAGTGGTTTCTTCAATCCGTTTCAAAAGCTCGTGATAGACGAATCGCTTATGCTATTCAAAAGTAGGCTGTCATTCAAGCAGTGCATTCCATCAAAGCGGCACAGATTTGGAATCAAGTTCTTTGTTTTGTGCGATTGTGAGACAGGGATCATATTAGACATGATTCCATATACGGGGAAGACAACAAAAATTCCCTAAAGTGACTTAGGCGTATCTGGTGCTGTTGTCATGAAAATGATGGAGAAATATTTACAGAAAGGTCATATTTTGTACACGGACAATTGGTACACTAGTCCAAGACTATGTAAATATTTACTTGACAATGGAACGGGGTCATGTGGGACAGTGAGGATGAATAGAAAAGGTATGCCATCGTTCCCACCAAAGTGTAATCCAGCAGACTATCATGTGAAAAAATCAAATAAAATATTAGCTCTCAAATGGCACGATAAGAGCGATGTAACCATGCTTACAACTGTTCATAAAGGGAAATTAGTGGCGAGTAATAAGCGAGATTGGAGAAATAATATATTTATAAAAAAACCTGACGCTGTTCTAGATTATACTAAGAACATGAGATTGGTAGATAAGTCGGACATGCAAATCAGTTCGGTGGAATGCATCAGGAAATCTGTAAAATGGTATAAGAAAATGTTTTTCCATCTGATAGATGTTATCAATGCATACCACTTTCACTCCGTCAAAACTGGAAACAGCGTGTCACTGAAGGAATTCAGTCGTACAATTGTGCGACAGATATTCACAAAATACGGTACCCTGTCCCAGCCCCACCCTGGCCGTTCGACACCCACTAACCTTGCACCAGACCAACTCTTGGGAAAGGACGTTATTTTACGACACTACCTGGAGTTCGTCCCACCCACAGAGAAGAGGGCCAAAGCGCAGAGACAGTGCCACATCTGCATGAATACGCAGCGTGCGGAGAGGCGCAGAAAACTAGTCAACACTTGGTGTAAGGAGTGTGGAGTGGGATTATGTATTGGTCAGTGTTTCCGTGATTTTCACAGCAAGAAAAAATTTTAACAAACAAAACTATGATAGTAAATAATTGAACTTTCATTATGCTGACCGTAATTACAAATGAATTCATGTTCGAAAATAAATTTTGAAAAAAAATTTCGTCTTTCAGTAAAAAAACACTCCCTGCAATACGATATTCAGAGTAAAAGAATTAGAAAATTACGCACCATAAAATTTTTTAACAATTTTTCCCTTGAATATAAAATGATAATCGATGAAATTACGCATATATACGAAAAAAGATAATACATTTTTTTGCGCCTGTGGAGAGCTAAATTTCAGATTAATTGCGCAGTTAAAGGGTTAAGATTTCTACATGCATGCAGAAATGATGTTATAACTCCAAGCGACAGAATAGCTAAAGTGATACCTTTTCTAAATAGTTGAATGAATCTTTCATTTCAAACGCTCCAGATGAGAGACATGTATCAGTTGACGAGTCCATGATTCCGTATTTCGGAAGGCATGGGTGCAAACAATACATTAGGGGAAAACCAATACGTTTCGGTTTTAAAGCTTGGGTAGCCGCCGAACGTCAGGGATACTGTTTTGACGTAGATTCATACCAGGGAAAACAGGCTGGGGGCATCCGACCACTTAATGTAGGGCTTGGTGAGTCCGTTGTCCTAAAGAAAGCAGATGTTCTCACGGAAAATTTTCCTGGAGGGCTATTACGGAACCGCGAGTCGTTGGCGATAACTAGCATTCGGGCGACTCAGGCTAAGTTCTCACCCTGATCGATTACGGATCTTGAGTCGCCGGCCGAATGGTGACTCAAGAGTCACCGGCTACTCAGCTCTCGCCCCGAGCGATTACGGAACACCGTTCTGTCGCCTTCGGCAACTAAGTAGTCGCTTCCCCATGTCACCCTCGACGATGGCGATCACTCGTCGAGTCGCCGGCTTGATTCCGATTCGCTTGGCGATAGTCTGCTGTTTAGTGTGTATACAGCAAGAAATGGCGCGACCAAATTGGTTGGCAATAAGAGCGATACTTCTGAATGAGGAGTATTTGGAGGAAAGGCAGAGGCTCTCGATCGAGAGGAGATGGTTGAGGGACAATAGTCCTTTGACGTTAGGGAGGATTTCAAAAGATATTTCCGGATGACCAAGGACATTGCCGGATATTTGTGTGAGCAGCTAGAGCCGGCACAACAGACGGGCTCACGGATTGAGCGTTGACACACAGGTGAGAGTTTCATTTTCGTATTTTGAAAGGAATAATAAGTTATAGTAAAAACTGAAGCACTTTTACGCACAGAAGTTATCAGATTGAGAATTCCAATTTGTTAATAATCCATGAACGTATGCGCTTAATGTAGTGAAAAAGTTAAAATTTTCGGTCATACACAGGATTCATGTAATGTAGATATTTGTTTCAAATTAGACAATTGATGAATTTTTCTTTAATGGAGAAATGTTGATGGTGTTTGAATTGAAGATTTTGTGGTGAAAAATAAAGTTTTCAAGCTCCATAGGTTTTGGTCACGCTGCGATTCTTGGCCGAGGGCAGATACCAAAGGGGAGTAGGGCATGATTTTTATACTTGCCCTCGGTTAGCAATTGCATTCGAAGGGTAACGCAAGCGATGTGCAACAACATGGCAGGCCAGTGGATCAAATTCCCTGGGAATGAGCAGAAGAAGGACTCGATAGCCAACAGGTAACAAATATACTTTTGACAAAATACTGAGGACTAAATTCATTTTCAATGAAATATTATTGTAATTAATGCAAAGCACCTCGTGAACACTGATGGTTGTTTTTATAGAATTATAAAGCGAAATCATAGGTACTATTTTCTTCGAAAATGACTTTACTGCATGTCAATCTCTGAGGGATGTGGAATCCCCATTGGGACCTGTCCAAGCTTCAGTTATAATTCTATAGAAAATCTACAGCCCTCTCTATAACACATGTTTCTCTTGCCCATTGATATACCTTACTGAAAAATGACTTTACCTTCTAGACTTAGACGTATAGTGGGCTTTCCAGGCATAGTGGGAGCTATAGACTGTACACGTGGCAATCAGCACTCCTATTATTCATGAGGAATCCTATAAAAAACCATAAAGGGTTTTACTCCCTCAACGTACAAATGGTACATGGCTCAGCTCATCATTATTATTAAAGTGTAGTTCGATCATTGATACATTGGAAATCCAATACTAACGTATGTGCTAACCTTGTGTTGCAGTGAATCAAGGAGTATAAAATTGTAATTTTTCAGATTACTGATGATAACACGAGGGTCATGAACTGTGCCTGCGTAGCAGGCACAGTTCATGACCTGTTCAACTGGAATTTTTCCAGTGCTAAGGCAACAATGAGGTAGGCCCATCAAAATGGGATTGGAAGATACTACCTATTAGGTAAGGATACATTTTATTAAAAAATATCATTCATTCCATGCAATATTTGTGTCTTATGAATAATTTAAATATTGTAGGGGACTCAGGGTATGCCTTGAACCCTGGCTCCTGACTCCTCTACCACACGTAGAGGATGGTTCACCGGAGCAAAGATATACAAGGGCACACTCCTCTACACGTTCAGTGGTAGAGAGGATGTTTGGGGTCCTGAAAGGACGATGGAGGTGCCTCCTGCGTGCGAGATTTTTTGCGTTAGAATCGCTCCCAGACACCGACCTAATGGAGGAAGGCGATGACGTGCCATCAGGAAACTCTGCCACTCAAACACCACCTGCCATCCACGCGGAAGCACCACCCGCAGCGACACCTGCAGCTCCTGCAGCCAAGAAACACCCGCCTCCAATCATTATTTACGATGTGGAAGACGCCCACGCCCTACGAGACCTTGTCAGAAACGCCGTCACCGACAAGACGTTCACCATGTCCCATAGCGAACAATTGACGAAGGTGCATCTTCGAAACATGGAGAACTTCGCTAAGCTGCGACGCGTCCTTGATGATCAAGACGCTCAATATTCCACTTGGGCTGTCGGCTCCGAGAAGACCGTCTCCTTTCAAATCCGCGGCTCAACAGCCCGCGACGACGTCACTCTGCTGAAAGAGGAAATGGAGGACATGGGATTGATAGTTCGCAGAATCCGCCAGCTCCGTCAGGGGACGAAGCCGATCGGCGTGTTCGTTGCCGCCATCTCTCCCACGCCCGAATGGAATAAGAGATTCAGGGGCATCAGAAGCATTGCAAACTCAGTCTGCAGTGTCCAGTTGTATCGCCATCGGGAACCTCAGATATGCTTCCGTTGCAGTCGTTACGGCCACGGCTCATACTTCTGCGTCGCGGTCCCGCGGTGCTTCAAATGCGCCGAGGCCCACGAGGGAAAGGACTGCCGCAATGCCGACAAGCGTCTCTGCTGCAACTGCGGCGGAGATCACATCGATTGCGCGCGGATCTGCAGCGTCTGGCAGGAGGAAAATAAAAAACTGGACCACCGCACAGTGGTCGGAAACCGGAAATTTTTGGACAAAATTCAAAAATCGCTTTTTTTGAGATATGGACTTGAAACTTCGCATATACACTCACAAAAGATTGCTGATTAAGGAATAATACGTCATTTTCCATGATTCTAAACCGTTAGCTAGATACAGGGGCTCAAACATGACCAAATTTCCAAAAAAACTCCCGACTTCCTTTTTCTCCGAATATCTTCAAAGTTATGTTGATGGTGTCGTTGTGGGAGGAATTTGATCGAATAAAAAATGGTATAATCTATTAACACTATGCTTTGTCTCTACTATGCTTTAGTTTTGAAGATTGTTTATAACATTTGTGTGCTATTGCATTACAAATTGGCGGAAGCTGTTTTTGGACAAAATTTCACATAAAGTAGAGAATATCTAGCATTTTAGGGAGAGACCTGTCAAGTGACTTATACCAGAGCGTTTGTTGAAGACTTTTAAATACGAAACTGAAGAGAAATAAAAAATAAGTTTGCGACGCCGAAAAATACATATGATTTTCCGACCGCGCGTCCGGGGTCGGACTCCGGGCGCCGGGGCTGGAAATGCCGAGACTCGCTTGCATTGCTCACGTGGAATGAACCCTAAAGCTTCAGATTCGCCACGTTTCTGCTGTACACATTGTCACTAACCTCCACAGACTCTCTATGGTAGAAAATGGTGAGAATATTGTATCGAGCGAGCGGATAATTGTACGTGTAGTAGCGTTCAAGTTATTTTTGTTGCGAACGTTCGGGAAACATACTTCGTATTTACGTCCTTTTACCAAAAAAGTGGGTAGTCTTCGTGTGGACCATGCAACCTTCTAGAAAGACACCGCCTGGGATTGTTTTTTATTCCTTTTGCCCTCCTACCCGCACGCACGTGCTAAAAGATGCACCGAAGAGGTCACGGTCCAAGCCCCTGTCCCAAATGGGTCCTGCGAAAAGGGACATTTATGACATTGCGGAACCTTTGACGGTCTTAAGCGGGTACATCAAGTGAAACATGTGCTTTCGCTTCAAGAAATGCATTTATGTAAATCAGTCCTCTCAAGGCAGTGGTGAAAGAAGGTCGTGCAGCATTAATTTGCAGGATCTAAATCTTGTGATTAAGCTTGTGATTACGTCGAGTATCTTACACTTTTGGTAGCTTTTCCTGTTCTTCGATCAGAATTGATTTATATTAATTCATCTGGTTACTCTTTTATAAGGTATGTTGTATATTGTTTTTCTTTCCGTAGAATTTTGTAGCCATGTGACCGCTCCTATAATTTTTTTTCATTGAAATGTCTTTAAAAAACTTGAAGTATTTTCGTCAGAATACCGTTCTCAGGGCATCTTTTACCGCGTGCACTCCCGTATCAATTTAATTAATAGTGATGAATACGTGAATTTTTTCATCATTTTCTTGATAATTTTTGCCTTTTATACAGGTGACTTAAGAAATTTCATTTTTTAATGGCTGGTTTTCTCGTCTCACGCCTTGAGCTCCATGAAGAACTTTCGGAGTCGAAGAACAAGTCAGTGACTGAGAAGAAAGAGTATTTCTTCGAATTTCTATCAAGAAGATTAAATTTGTCAGAACATACAGACACTTTGAATTCTCTAAGTGCGTGCATACGGAAACGTTTTTTGATACCATACGTAAAAAGGTGGGAGGAGAGCTGTCGTAATAATGACATATTCATTAGACAAATTAATGAATGGTTAAAGGAGTGCATTAAATTTCCTAACATTGTACTAACTTATTTACCAAGTACCTCTACACCTGTTGGCATCCATTTTTGGATAAATGCTAACCTTTCCTGGTACTAAATTTTTGATAAAGTTTAATTAAACAATTTTGCAACTTTGAACTTCGTATTGGAAAAATTTATTAATAGTTTATTACGCGCAACAGGACGACCAGTAAAAGAGTTTCACACTTCCTGTGATAGAACAAGGAGAAGAAAAGCTCCAATTCTTAAAACTACTGCCTCTACTGCGGAACTCACTTTAGCAGCTACCATAAGTCTAAAGGAGACATTTCGGCAGCTAAATTGCTCACGAAAATAGCAACTACCACACCAACTAGGGCAACAAGTTTTATCGAAGTAGAGGAAAATTAATGTTATCCAATCTGAGATGACTGTTGAGAAGGCTTTATCCCTTATTATTTCTACGGAGTTGACCAAGAGTCAATACATAACTCTGCGTAGCACAGCCTTAAGCCACGGACATGACCTATATCCTAACTATGACCGAGTACTACGAGCTAAAAGCGCAGCATACCCGGAAGGAATAGTAGTCACAGAAAATGTGCGAAGTATATCTTCAAGCTCTTCTGAATCACACTGCATCACGGATCCTGGCGTGTTTCCTCAACTCTACCAACGGGAGAGGAAATAAATTGCTCATTGATTTGCAACTATGGGTTTGATGGCAGTTTGGGCCATTCTCAGTACAAAGAAGTGCGGCATCGATGTAATACATTTGATGAATTTTTATTCATGAGCTCCTTCGTGCCACTTCGCTTAGTAAATGATACTGCAGGCAACATACTCTGGATTCTCTAGTTATCCCATCACCAAAAAGTTGTTTATGACGAATTGAAAATAATGCATAGGTAAAAAACCCCCGTTTCCTCTAACTCTAGGTGAGATAATCTGGTCTAATTCTCGGCCTTCATCTTCAAAATTTTGCCGACCGATTCGCCTTCAGCAGGTAAAGGAGACTAGGGAAATAGCAATTGCAGAAAGGAATCATCTTCAAAAACAAACTGATTACCTAAAAGCAGTCAATAATAGAATCTACTCCATCAAATTTTCTTTGCTGCTAACTATGATTAACGGAAAAGTAATACTGATGTATTTTATAATGACATTGTTATGAAATGTTATGAAAGAATTAAAAAAGACAAATTCTCTTAGGTATGCAATTCATTGACCGGTAGTGGAAGTATAAGGTGCTACATCTGATTATATTTTTTCTAATGTCGCGACAGTTGCAGTCATACCACATGCGTCTAAATTTGACTCAATGACATATCAACATATTACAAACAGAAAATTTTCTACGGATATTCCCGCTTAAGACCGTCAAAGGTTCCGCAATGTCATAAATGTCCCTTTTCGCAGGACCCATTTGGGACAGGGGCTTGGACCGTGACCTCTTCGGTGCATCTTTTAGCACGTGCGTGCGGGTAGGAGGGCAAAAGGAATAAAAAACAATCCCAGGCGGTGTCTTTCTAGAAGGTTGCATGGTCCACACGAAGACTACCCACTTTTTTGGTAAAAGGACGTAAATACGAAGTATGTTTCCCGAACGTTCGCAACAAAAATAACTTGAACGCTACTACACGTACAATTATCCGCTCGCTCGATACAATATTCTCACCATTTTCTACCATAGAGAGTCTGTGGAGGTTAGTGACAATGTGTACAGCAGAAACGTGGCGAATCCGAAGCTTTAGGGTTCATTCCACGTGAGCAATGCAAGCGAGTCTCGGCATTTCCAGCCCCGGCGCCCGGAGTCCGACCCCGGACGCGCGGTCGGAAAATCATATGTATTTTTCGGCGTCGCAAACTTATTTTTTATTTCTCTTCAGTTTCGTATTTAAAAGTCTTCAACAAACGCTCTGGTATAAGTCACTTGACAGGTCTCTCCCTAAAATGCTAGATATTCTCTACTTTATGTGAAATTTTGTCCAAAAACAGCTTCCGCCAATTTGTAACGCAATAGCACACAAATGTTATAAACAATCTTCAAAACTAAAGCATAGTAGAGACAAAGCATAGTGTTAATAGATTATACTATTTTTTATTCGATCAAATTCCTCCCACAACGACACCATCAACATAACTTTGAAGATATTCGGAGAAAAAGGAAGTCGGGAGTTTTTTTGGAAATTTGGTCATGTTTGAGCCCCTGTATCTAGCTAACGGTTTAGAATCATGGAAAATGACGCATTATTCCTTAATCAGCAATCTTTTGTGAGTGTATATGCGAAGTTTCAAGTCCATATCTCAAAAAAAGCGATTTTTGAATTTTGTCCAAAAATTTCCTGTTTCCGACCACTGTGCACCGCCCGAAAAGAGGACATCGGGGAGGGAAAAAGGCACCCAGGCAGGCGCCTGAGGCACCATCCACGTCAGCGGCCAACGCGGCGCCAGCACAGAGGAGCATCCCTACGCTTGGCGTCCAAAACGCATGGGGAAATGGGAATTCCCCGAGACAGGCGCCCATCCAGAGACCGACCAAGCGTCCGCGCCTCCAGATGGACAACCCGGCACTTCCTGCCATCAACATGCCTCCTACATACCAACAGGAGACCCCGGCCAGCCTCAGCATCCCGCTGAATAGGAAACAGCGAATGGAGGCGCAGAGACTGCGTAGAGAAGCGGCCAAAGGAAACTCGACGGCCCTTTTCAACGCCACCACACCGCTACCGACGGGAGCCGCGGCGCCGGTCGCCGACGATCTGGCGGCAATTCTTTCAACCCTCACCACCATCACCCAGAATTTCCAGGCGCAGATGCAGCTTCTCAGATTGACGCTGCAAGGGCTGCCGGCACTTCTTCCCAGCGGACGCTAGGCTGCTAGGAAGAAGCGAGCGCATCCGCGTCGCCAGCTGGAATGCTGGCGGCGCATTACAAAGGAAAACGCCTGAGCTGATCGACTTCCTGCAGAAGCAGGAATGTGATATTGCCTTGGTCCAAGGAACTCATCTTCGGGAGAGCATCCGCTGGACCGCGCCTGGATGGAGGATCTTTCGAGACGACAGACGCCCTCCGGACGGATCGCACGGCGGAACGGCGATCCTTGTGAAAGAACAGCTCCAAGCACAGCGCTTCACACTCCCGCCGCTCCAGTCAATGGAGGCGACGGGCGTCGCCATCCAAGGAGACGACGGACAGGACATCCTGATCGTGTCGGCGTACATTTCGCCTTCCAGGCGATTTGATACCGCGGAACTGGACGCTGGACGCGGAGGAAAGATCTTCCTGGCGGGCGACCTGAACGCCAAGCACGGTGCATGGCACTCGCGGCACACCAACACCCGTGGAAGGAGGATCCACCAGTGGACGCTGGCGAACAAAATCCACGTCACGGCGCCCAAAAACCCGACGCATTATCCGCACAACAGCCAGGGACAAGGAGACGTCCTGGATTTTACACTCCATAGCGGATTGCAAAACGTCCTTGCCGCCCGTTTCGTCACCGCGCTTGACTCCGATCACCTGCCAGTCATCTTTGAGCACCGACAGAAGATGACACACGCCGCTGAGAGACGCACAAGGGACTACGCAAACGCCGACTGGAGCTCCTACCGCCATCGCCTGACGGAGAACATCCAGAGACTTCAGGAGACGCCGTTGTCGTCAGCAGAGGTGATCGACGGATGCTGCGATGCGGTGACTGCTGCCATGACGTCTGCCATCGAGGAAACTGTGCCGATGAAGACACTCCGGAGCTTCAATCATCTAGCGCTTCCGGCGGATATCCTCCAACATATCCGCCAGAAAAACATCATCCGGCGGCAATACCAGCGATCAAGGGATCAGGCGGACAAGGCGAGACTACGGCGCGCGCACCATCACATCAGAGACGAAATCAGAGAATTTCGCCGCGCGTCGTGGGAACGCTACGTCTCGTCGCTGAATGAAGAAGATGGTTCCTCCTGGCGAGCCGCTCGGGCGCTTAGGCGCCCGGTTAAGGAGGAAGCGCCGCTCCTTTCGGCAATGGACCGAAATTCGCAGCATCCGACTAGGCAGATTTCATGGCAGATCACCTGGCAGCATCCTTCACAACGGTCCCGGCGGACCCGCATTCAGACGTGGACCCGCTGCAGCATCCCGTCGTCATCCCGCGAGAGCCGCGGAGCATCCCAGACGCCGATGAAGGGCCGCCCAGCATTAAAGCCTCCGACCTTCGGAAAGCGGTGAAGACGTTGAAGAGAAGGAAAGCGCCCGGACCGAACAAGATCGCCAACGAAGCGTTAATCCACATGCCTACGGCATTGGCATACGTTCTGTTGGCGATCTTCAACGCCTGCTTGCGGCTCGGCCATTTCCCGGAGATCTGGATCATTTGCATCCAGATCTCATCATCATCTGCATCCAGATCTCATCATCATCTGCATCCAGATCTCATCATCATCTGCATCCAGAAGCCGGGAAAGACACCGGACGCAGCCGAAAATTTCCGCCCGATTTCCCTGCTGAACGTCACCGTGAAGCTGCTGGAGAGACTGATCTTGGAGAACCTGAAGCGATACACCGAGGCACTCAGCATCCTCCCGGAGCATCAATTCGGGTTCCGGGAGGAACATTCCACCACCCACCAAGTAGCGCGGATCCTCAACCTCATCTCGGTGGGATGGAGTTGGAAGATGACGTCGGCCGGCGCCTTTTTCGACATATCAAAGGCGTTTGACCAGGTTTACCATGCCGGCCTTCTTCACAAGCTGCAGTGCCCCGGATTTCCGCACTGGATTCGCTCCGTCATCGCTTCATGGCTCCAGGACCGCAGTTCTCCGTCGCGTGGGGCGACGCAGCATCCGCCTCCCGCCCGATAGTAGCCGGCGTCCCGTAGGGAAGCGTCATCTCTCCATTACTCTTCTACATCTTCACCGCGCACATGCCGACGAATCTCGGCAGCAACACCTTGGCGGCACTCTACGCGGACGACGCGGCGTTTATCTCCCAGTTCAGGCACCCGCATCAGGCTTCGCGGTACCTCCAGAGCGCCGTCGACCAGTTAATTAATTGGTTCACGGCGTGGCGGTTCGCGGTGAACCACAAAAAGACACAGACCATCTGTTTCAAGAGGGGAACAACAGAGCCGGGAGAAATCCTCGTCGGGAGCACCGAGATCCTCTGGAGCCAGAAGGTCCTCTACCTGGGTGTTCTCATAGACCAAGGGCTGAAGATGACAGCCCACGCGCAGCGAGCCGCATCCACCACCTGCACCCAGCGCCGGAACATCGCCGCGCTCCTAGGCGCGGAACAAATGAGCGTGGAAACGAGACTGCGCCTTTGGAAATTAACCCTCCGGCCGGTCCTGACCTACGCGGCCCCGGCTTGGAGCGGATTTCTCTGCACCCGGGCGCGACACATCCTTGAAGTGGCAGATAGGAAGTGCCAACGACACGCGCTCCGACTTGGCTTCACCCCGGGAAACCTGGCGCTCCCGTAATTAACAAAACCTCCGGCAATCTCGGACTACCTGGCGGAAATTTCGAAAAATTATTTCGAAAAATCCGCCACGTCTAATTTTCCAGCCGTCCAGGGCATAGCAACATCCATTGTTTCGCCGTGGGACATCTTCCCGCGCCCAAGAGCCAGCAGCCGGGAGCCGGAGGACCATCCGCCCCCGAAAAAACGAAGAAAAACAACCTAGGAAAAAGGACGAAATCGCCGCCTCGGGCGTCCGCCAGCCGGCACTTCCAACGCGAGGAAAATCAGCCAATCAGAGAGCATCATTCTCTGCCGCCATCTTGGAGCGGCCGTAGGACGGCCGCTCCAAGATGGCGGCAGCGGTATATAAAGCGGCCAAAATGGGAAGAAGGCTTCCCGCCGTGTTAGAGAAGCGAACGCTTAATCCAGCATTTTAACCTGCCTTTTCTACTGCCTGCCGCTCGCTATTGACTGACCACCCGCCTGCTTGGACAACTCTTCCGGACTTTGGACCATTTTCTGACTCCCGCTTCCGATCTCGACCCTGCCCTCTGGAACAATCTGGCATCAAGGTTGAAAAGGGGTAGGGGTACACATCCTTTTCAAAATCACCTCCAGCTCGCTGCCCGTCACGCTACCACAAAACGCCTCCGATCACCGGGCCGTCCTCTTAAACCTCCAAACGGAAGCATTTCACACCCCTGCGAGACCAACAATAAATTGGAAACAATTTATCAACGCTGCTGCAAGCAAACTACTTCCTGATCCAAGACAGGCAAAATCCCCAGCGGAAATCGATGCAATGGTACAATTACTTGAACTCTACCTAAATGCCTGCCTCAAGAAAGCGGAAACACCACCACCAGCAATCAAACCCATAGACTCGTCACTACCACCACACATCTTAGCACTGATCAACCGCAGAAACATCGCCCTGCGGAAATGGAGGAAAACGCAACAACCTGCGCACAGGGATACCTACAAAGCCCTTCGAAATAAAACCACAGCGGAAATCAGACACCACACTCAAGACTGCTGGGACAACAAGATCGCAGCTCTCAGCCACCGGGACAACTCCGTCTGGCAACTGGCCCGCTCCCTAAAACACAAGAAGCTGCCACCAGGTCCCATCGTGCAGGACGGAGTAACGTTCGAAACTTCTGATGAAAAAGCCGGCCTGTTCGCTCGTCACCTATCCAACATTTTCCAAAATCCCCTACCCTCTCCGCTAGAACCTGAATGCCTTAACGCCTCCGCCTCCCTCCATCACTGCCCATCCCCACCGTTTCCTCCGATATCTCCCAAAGAATTGCAAGCAATCATCAAATCCCTTCCCAACAAAAAAGCACCTGGCCCAGACCAATTCACAAACCATCTCATTAAATCCCTACCTGATAATTTTCTTTCCTTCCTCCGACACCTTTACAACACATGCCTCCTAAACTCGTATTTACCCCAAAATTGGAAACTTGCCAAAGTTATCATGATCCCCAAACCTAACAAACCCCGATCGGACCCCAACAACTACCACCAATTAGCCTACTTTCATCCTTTGCCAAAATCCTCGAAAAAACAATCCTCGACCGCCTCCTACCAGAAACCTCAAACCTGCAACTCATAAGGGACGAACAGGCCGGCTTCAGAGCCAAGCACTCAACAGTACACCAAATAACCAGATTGACGGAGTTCATCCAATTTGAATTTAACATGAACGAGTATACCGTGGGCGCATTCCTCGACCAATCCAAGGCGTTCGACCGTGTCTGGCATAACGGCCTAATTCATAAACTCCTCGCTTCCCCTCTTTCCATTTACCTCTGCAAAATCCTTCAATCCTACCTCTCCAACAGATCCTTCTTCATCCACATTGAACACCTGCCAAGACAGTCCGCGTCGGGCGTCCTTACCTCGGACACCTTACCCTTATCCTCTGGTGTACCGCAAGGATCTATCCTATCCCCTTTCCTATTCAACCTTTACATAAACGATCTCCCCTCTCATCCAAATACCGAAACCTTCATATATGCAGACGACCTAGCCATCCTATCCCGCTCCTTTCAGCCAGACACGGCGGGCGACCATGTCCAAGAACAACTCGACGAGGTGGAGGAGTGGATGGACAACTGGAAGCTCGAACTCAATCCCGCCAAATGCAAAATCATCACTTTCGCCAGTAAAAAGAAGCGCTCACTCTCCACACCAATCTACTACAAGAACGACCGTCTCGCAACCGTTACCAACACGAATTTCTTAGGCGTTACCCTGGACACCAAACTCACTAGGTAGGCGCATGCAGCAGCAGCAGCTACCAAGAAGGCCAAGGCAGCAATATGCGCCATATACCCGCTATTAAAGGGCTCCAGCCCACTGGCACTAAAAACTAAAATAATCTTGTGCAAATCAATGATCAGACCCCTCCTTACATATGGATACCCGGCATGGGGATCCATTGCCGCCACCCAAGGTGAGTAGAATAGGAGGTGGTCTCAGCTGATTGTAGCGGAGGAAGTGTGTGACGTCACAGGGTTCCTTGGATACCGTGACGGTGAGATAACCATTGCATTACTTCGCTTGAATTGACGGTGTGTACGTTTTTTGATGTTGAATTAGTGTTGCTTTAAATATTTTAATTCAGTCTTGAATTGTCTACATCTATATAAGAATTATCTACTCATGTAAATATGCCTGGTAAACGGTGTTCTGTTGCTGTGTGCTCAAACAGCTTTTATAAAACGAGAGCCTCGAGTGGGGAGAAGTACATTGGGTATTTCAGCTTTCCAAAAGATCCTCATACAAAACAGTTGTGGGTGGAAGCATGCAAAAGGAAAGATAGCTGGAATCCGGATAATGGGCATGTGTGCTCCGAGCGTTTCAAGGATGAGAATTCCGAAAGAAACGTGATGGCCGAAATGAATTTTTCGAGACTCAAAAATATTTTAAGACCCGGAAGTGCATTGAAGAAATTGCATTTTTTGCGTCCACAAGACCACCATCTTAAATCTCCAAATGCTCTAGAAAATCGTCAGAAAATAAGAGAAAAGAAAGCCTTGGTCAGAGAACTTGAAGAAGCAACTGGACACTTTCAGGAATGTTTTGCCGAACCGATGGTTAGTGAATGGAAAATTTGAGGTTACAATATGGTAAACCAATGACGTATCCTTCACCAATTATTTTGCAGCAGTTACGAATTGAATTTTCATATTTAGGAGCTTGTAGAGGAAACTGTGGAGGAAATGTATGCAGCTCTTCTCAAGGACCATGCTCAGTTGCTCGAGAACTTCAACGTAAGTTTGTACTTAAACTTTTATAACTTGCCAATGCACATTTTCTTGGGGTTTCATTGATAACAGAATGAATACAATATAGTCCAGTTGTGTTCTTCTGCCATGACAGGCTTTAATACTTAAGTATGAAACCAATACGAAAGAGATTCAGAAGGAGGTTAATGAAAGAGAGGCCTTGGTGAATAAAAGAGTGAAAAAAGTACTTTTTAAAATTTTTACTGAAGGTCAGATTGCCCTATTACTCTCTGGGAAAAAACAGGTGAAGTCATGGACCTATGATGAAATTGGAATGGCTTTCTTCATTATATATTTAAGCAAAAGATGCTACACCTACATAAGAAACCAACTAAAGTTTCCTCTCCCAGGTTAGTCAATAATTACTCATTATAGAGCTTTGGCATTCAGTGCATAACTGCATTTCAATACATTTTTATTAGATTCGTGCATTTTATATCCTATTAATATTATTATTACCGCCCAATTAATAATAATAATAACACTTATATAAGCTTAATATTTATATCCAATTATACTATACATATAATAATATTAAAATTCTAGCAAAATGTATGCTCCCTCAATTCTCATTTTTCCATTTAAATCAGAAATATCCACATTACAGAGATGGGCCAGTGACATCAGTATAGGTCAAGGCATACTGAAGGATGTTTTAAAAGTAACGGGGGTGGCCTCTCTAAAGATGTCACCCTCAGAAAAATTTACAGTCCTTCAGTGTGATGTAGTGAAAGTTGAAGAAGTATATGAGATGGATAAAAGAAGTTTGTGCTGGTGAAGTCTTCACGGTTTCTCCACCGGGTCAGGGAAAAGGCTAAGGCCGACGTTTCCCTGACCCGGTGGAGAACCCATGAAGACTTCACCAGCATTATACGCCGGGAAAAAACAAGAAGTTTGTATTGTTTGATGTCATTAAATTTTAATGGCTATAATGAGCAATTTTAGATTTATTCTGATGATTGTACTCTTTTGATATTTTTTAATCATTTGTTTGAATTAGGTACCTATTTTTCAGCTGATAAGATTATTGGGCCTCATAAGCAAATGATGATAATGATTGCGAGGGAACTGTTTTCCCAGTGGAAACAACCGGTTTACGTCAATTTTGACACAAAAATATCAAAAATTACATTGGAATCTGTAATCACTGACATTGCCTCTGCGGGGTACACTGTTGTAGCAGAAGTATGCGACAATGCTGGAGCCAATTTAGGGCTATGGAAAGAGCTGAGAGAGTTCTATGAAAGAGGTTGGTTTGCTTTCAGAGGCAAGAAAGTATACTGCTTTTCAGATGCCCCTCATCTTTTTAAGCTATTAAGGAACCATTTTCTCGACGGAGGGTTCATAATGAGAAATGGAGATATTGTAAAGAGTGATCTAATACTTAATTTATCAGGCAGACTGGAAGTGAGGTGTCATCTCTATTTCGCATAACTTCTTCTCACATCAACTGTGAGAAACATTCAAGACAAAATGTTAGGCTTGCAGCTCAACTTATGTCCCATGCCAAGGTCACAGCTTGGAAGCATTATGATGTAGGTGACAAGCAAGAGAGGCTAATTCTAGCTAATTTTATTGAAAATTTTAATAAGTGGTTTGATATTTTCAACAGTCGTGTGCCCTATGCAAATAAAAAATCTAAAAGTACTTTTGGCACTGATTTTGAATCACAGGAGGCAGATCTTGAAAATTTCCGTGAAATCGTCTCTAACATGAGAGGCATGGGCCGGAAATCTCTGCTGTCATTTCAAAAAGGCATTTTTATGTCAATCTGTTCTCAAAAGGCCTTATTTATTGAGACGGAATCCTCCAGTGATTGTTCATATATAATGACATCGAAGCTCAATCAAGATAGCTTGGAGAACCTCTTTTCTCAGGTTAGACACAGAGGAGGGCTTAATGATCATCCTTCTCCTTTAAATGCCCTAATGCGGTTGAGGATTCTTGAGCGAAATCAGGGAGTAATTTCAAGGAATAGCAATACACATTTTGCCCCAAATGAATTCATCGTCGAGAGGGTGACGAGAATGTGGTTTAAAGTTATGAAAACCCAAGGTTAGGGAAGCACCTCACTCAGCAGATTCATCCAGTGAGCTATCTAGTGACCCATGCGATCAGAGGCCTAGTTCTGAGAGTATTATTTCAGAGGAGGCCACCAAAGACGGGCTGCTATATTTAGCTGGTAGGGTAGCAAAAACATTTCACGCCAAGCACCCTGAGTTACGCAGTTATACTTATAAATTGCCTTCAGCTAATGATTATAGATTGACAACTTGGATTAGCCATCTATCATTTGGGGGGTTGATAGAACCAAGTGGCGAGAGCAACTGTTGAAATTTGAAATACTTTTCCAAAAAATATGCAAAAAGAAGAAAGTCTTCCATAAAAGTATTACAGATACATTGTACAAAAAAATAAGCACAGAAGTTGACATCCCCAGTAAGGTGTTAAAAACTTAAATATTACAAAGGGTATACATTAAATTAAAATTTCTTAATAGGGAAATAATAACCGACATACAACAGCGGCAGAAGAAAAAAAGCTAAAAAATAACAACTTAGTCCCTCAATGCGTAGATGCTTTTCCATGTTCTTGGATATCCTGTTTTTCATTGTTTTCTACAAAAGTAAGTGCAACAAAAGAATTATGTTGAAAATGTAAGCATTTTAATTTGTTGTCATTGTGTAAATGCTTATTGAATTTCGTTGCCAGTGACTTGGATTGAATGTGACAACACTTAGTGGAATATAGACATGATGGCCAAAAGTATACTAGTACCACTCAAATGTTTCATGATTCCGAAAGTTTTCGACACTTCTGACTGATTATCATTGGTATATCATCCCACCAGTTTCTTCAAGCTTCTGGCCGGGAGGAAAGGTACCAGGATGAGAATGGAAGGGTGGAAAGGAACCCGGAGTGGAATGTTTAGCATGTACTTAAATGAGAGGCTCCAAGGGGACAGTAGCACTGAAAGTAGGCGCTTATATAGCTAAATAGCTGGAGGAATAAACACTAAGTCCTGTTATTTCATTTATGCATTGCAGAAGAGTACTGTGCACTGGTCAATAAATTACATTCTTAAATAACTATTAGTTAAACATGTTTCATAGAAGGCGAAATAAACATTAACCATAAAAATAATGCACTAGTCTTTAGGCACTCTTGAAGACATAATTATTCGTAGAAAATATTTAATGTTATTTCTTTTTGAGTGCATTTGGTGACAAATTAAATCCTTTGCCGTATATACAAGAGACGCTGAACCTATTATATACCTATGCTTCTTTTTGACTCGTATTCGACATTGCTACTAATCTCCGCACGTGTACACTGCGCTGCCTTAGGAACCCTGTGACGTCACGCCCGACGGCCGCGCCAGCTGAGACCACCTCCTATTGTAGTCACCTTGGCCGCCACCCACCTAAATTCCCTTATTGTCATCCAAAACAAGGCATTAAGGACCATCAGCGGAGCCCCCTGGTTCCTCCGGAATGATTACATCCACGAAAACCTTCAAATCGACCATCTCAAGGACCACCTAACATCAATTGCAAAAAATTTCAAAGCCTCACTGAAAAACACGGACAACCACCTACTTGACTCCATATGGGAATACTCAGGTAACCCGCACTCCAAGTACCTGAGGCCGAAAAACTCTATGAAAGCAGCCCAATAAACCAAGGGAGGGTCTCCAGTACATATTTCATCCGATCAGTTTCATTCCCTCCCTTGCATCACAAGCTCCCTGACCGGCGAAATTCCTTCTTTCGAGTTGACCTTATATTTGTACAGCATTTCGCTGGGGCCGAGATAACGAGTAGGGGCAATGTAACCCCCCAAAACCTGTTGTATTGTATTTATTTAGTCATAGACCTAAAACTAAAAGCCAAATTTATTTTATGCTGTGAAGTATGATGGTACACATATGTCTTAAGCTGAATAAGAGTTACTTTTTAATTGTACACGTATTTTGTTACGATTTCCCAGGACTCAACCCCCAGACTCCCCTTTTCCTGGGAAGTGTTCCATACCTCCAGAGTCAGTGGTGCTCATCCACCCCCCCCCCTCAATCTCGCATATTGGGAGCAGGTACTGTTCGATCAAATGAAAGGGATCACTGCCCTTTGCGTGGTAAGAAAGATACGAAAAATGTTAGGGGAAAATTTGAGGCACGAATCAACAAAGTGGAAAATATAGTTGCATGGAAGGATAATGTAATGTCTAATGCTCACGGTATTCACCCAATCCGTCACGTCTAGATATTCAGTATCAAAAAAGGTAAAGTTAGTGTACCACAACCACAATTAATTGATCAGTACAACCAATACATGAGGGGTGTGGACCTCCTAGATAGGTTTATAACAGAGTATAGAATAGCATTACGAGGGAAGAAATGGTATATCCCGATTTTATTTTGGTTATTGGACGTGGGTATGATCAATGCATGGATTCTGGGTAAAAGCCATGGCAGAGTTTCCGATGCCTCATCATTTAGGAGGCAAGTAGTCCAGACCATTCTTCATAAGTATGGTATTGAGCCTAAACTTCCTGGCCCAACAAGTTCTGTGGAGAAAGTAGGGAAGCTAGCCCGGTAACGGATATCCCGTTTATCATTTTGGGTTTTTGGTGCCCCGTTCATTTTCATGCTGCCTTAACCCCCCCTTTTCCACCCCCCTACCTTTGGGCGAGACGGACCACGCTCGGCGCTAAGGCGTTGAGACGTGCGGGTCTTGTGACATGACTAGTGCGTGGAAGCATTCCCTTTGCGAGAACTAGCAGCTCCTGCTGCGTACGGGACGCCTCGGTGGATCCTCAAAAATAATAATTTTGTGATATTGCGGAATACGCCCCAAATTGTGGGTCAAAACGCATATCCTTGCGTGTGCGGCAGTCCCCCACCTTAATATTGCGGGCTAGGAGGGGCGTGATCCGGTACATATAATGGCGCTGCGGACAGGATGCTGAGTGTTTTCAGTCCATGAAGTATTTTTTATTCTTAATGGTAATGGTTTTCTTTTGTACCAAATGTTTGCAGTTGAATATCATTAATTCCCGGGTTGGCGTTGGTGAAGGACGACGTCCGCTTTCTTTGAGGTGTTTGCTTCGGTGTAGATCGTTCGCGAACCCGCAGTCTTTATTCTTGAACGAATTTTGCAGCCCTTCTACTTCTGTGGGAGAGTTTCATTCGGCAGTCTGCCTAGTAGTCACGTATTTTGTATGTGGTGGACATTTTATCACAATGGTATTATTCTTACATCCTTAATAATGACCCTTTGACTATTAAAAATAAAGAGTTTTCAAAGGGATTTATTTATTTTAAAATTTAAGGAAATTCATATTTTAGTTCCTTAAAATAACAGAGTGCTTCATTTTCACTCTGAAAGCGATCGTATACAAAATTCCTTTCTTATTGTTTCAGGAATTGGAGCTGGAATTTGAAGATGCAGTCCATGGCATATCATGTGATGAATAACAGGATGGCCAAGACACCTCATCCAGTGCTTCTGAGGAATCTGAACATGTGCGTAAAAATGATTTAATTTTTTTGTTAAGACATACTTGACGTTTGGCTATGATGCCTTCGGGCTGAGAATGAAATGTTCAGTTTAAATGCCCTTGTAAATGATAAATTGAAGTTATTTTTACATTTTTTATTGATAGAGTGCAAGCAGTGTTATACTAGATGAACTCCATGATTTGGAGGGAGGTGATAACTCACATCCCATGTCTTTTGAAGGAATACCGGAAAGTCCAACAGCAGAAGAGTTAGAGGAATTGAGCCGAGAACTCAATGAGGAAAGACAAATGACTGTCTCTGTGACAAAGGGTGAATTGATTTTAATGGCCCTTAAATTTAGCCTTGTCCATAATCTGTCACATGTGGCAACTATTAATTTGCTTTAGTCCTACAATATTATATATTCTCTTCCCCCTTAATTCCTGATACAGCTTACAAACTGGACAAACTCAAACTTCAAACCATGTCTATTATCATTTTTTTTGCAAAAACTGTTCCAACTTCTTAGCAAGTTTCCGGAAAAATAGTATTCAGTGCATTGTGTGTTCCGTTTGCCATGTACATAATGACTTGCAAGACCTTACTCGAGCCGAATTCTTTCTGTCCTTCAATGTTGCTCAATCTCTACAAAAAACTTCTGGAAATACCAGGTATCCTGGAAGACGTCAAGAAGTGTAATTTACATTGTAATGGGGATCAAATTACAGACATTCCGGATGGCATTAAATATAAGGAGTTAGTGGCTAGCATTGAAATGAACGTCAGGAATCTCTTAGTAACTACAACATTCAATGCTGATGGAACCCCAATATGTAAAACAAGTAAACGTTCAATCTGGCCACTCCATATGCTGGTGAATGAAATAAATCCAAATCAAAGAGGCAAACATGTTATGCTTGCAGGCCTATGCTTTGGTTACAAAAAACCCAGCATGGAAATGTTGATATCCCCCTTTGTAGACCAATGGAATCATTTGTCAACAGTTGGGATGACATTAAATTAACAACCGGAAATTAGAGTTAAATCATTTTGTATTTTATGCTGCGTGGACTCTGTAGCCCGTGCCAAAATGCAGGGAATGTCTATGTTCAATGCAAGAAAAGGTTGCAATTGGTGCTTGCATTCTGGGAAGATAGTAGGAAAAACGGTGAAGTACACGAGCGTTGACGTTAATCCTCCTGAAAGGCCAGCGGAATCATGCATTTCTCAAATAATCACTGTATGTGAGGATAATAAGAAAACTGTGGATAGCCTTAAGTCAGTGACCCCACTGATAAATTTGGATGTCATATGGGGATTTGTACCTGATCCCTAGGTGTCATACGCTTGTTCGATAAAATATTTTTTGACACTCCAAAGCTTTAAGAAGTGTTTCAAATGAAGCCTATATTGGAGAGCCATCACTATTAGAGTTCATCGATGACCAGCTGAAAAATGTTAAAATTCCAGCTGCACTGTACACTCCTGCACGTTCCATAATGGATCGTGCATACTGGAAGGCACACGAAAATGACAGTTTGAATTTATACTACTCACTGCCAATCCTGAAAGACCTGCTTCCCAAGAAGTACTACCTCCATTGGACGTCACTGGTGGAAGCCTACCATATTCTTAATGGAGATAATATAACGCTAAATGAAATTTTGATTGCTGATGAATTCTTATACAATTTTGTTCTTGATGTGGAGTCCTTACATGGAAAACATTAGATGACTTTCAATGTGCATCAACTTCTGCACAATGTGAAAAGTGTCATCAATTGGGGGCCATTGTGGGCTCATAGTGGGTACCCTTTTGAGTCAGCGACTGGTCGCTTGAAGCGAATTGTCAAGGCCACGCGGGGCATTCCTCACCAAGTGCTGAGGCACAATAAGTTCATGAACTGCCAACTGGTTGCAGAAGAGAGATTTAAATAGTTCAAAAAGTTCAGCTGTATTTCGACAGAATTGCAAATAAAACCAACAAAGGTTATCGAGATTTAAAGGAATTCAATTTGTGAGCAAGCACAAGCGGCAAGAAAATACAAGAAGGATGATGGCAAATTACTCGATTTTTAAATGTGTTTATAAAGATTGCTTTCTCTTTACTTCATCCAATGGATCAATTCTACGAACTGATTCTTCATTTGCCATACTGACAACGGGAGAGTTTGTGTCCACCAAACAACTCTTCGCCAATGAAAGGACATGCGAAGCTTTCGCTGATATTGCTAATATCCAATGTCAGCAGATAAGTGGACTCTGGTGGCGTGAAAAAAGTAATCAAGGAGTCACATAACACAAACATTGTCCGTGTTTCCGAACTGGTACGGCCTTGTGTCATGGTGAAAGTTGAAAGAGGAGCATACATTTCTTCACTCTCTTATGCTAACTCCTTGTCTTCATAATTTGGTGTGTCATTGTAGGGTCATATTTTGTCCAGTGTTTAATATTGTTATAACTATGTATTGCACGTTTTTCTTAAGAACAGTCTACCACTTCTACCCTGAAATGGAGGTACAAAAAACCAGGAAGACCGGGAAATCTCATGGAATTTTATTTTCACTGGAAATATCAGGGAAATATGTAATTGTCTCTGGAATTTTCGGTGGTGTCAATATATAAAAACGCAACGGAAATAATGTGCCTTTTTCGGCAAGTTGCGAAGTCAAATTTCTCTTGTTTTATCGCATTTTACATTACTGTAATCACCGAGAGCATTATAATGTTTTCTATATACATACATTCTGTTCTTAGTGACCATGATAGTATGTAAATCTGCGACGTAAAGAATGATGTGCCATTATCGGAAAGTTGCGAAGTCAAATTTCCCTTCCATTGTCACATTTAACATTCCTGCAATTACCAAGAGTACAATGTATTCTATGTACATGGTGTTCTTAACGGTCATGTGATTTCTTACAGAAGCACCCAATTGCTTTCGGCCCATCGCTCGGTCTCCTTGCTTCTCGCGAACCTTAAATAACCGATCATGGCATCGCATGTAATAGTGGATTAACTAAATCACATTTGAAGAGCCAATAATAAGGCATCTTCTTTGGAATTTAGTTTAGATGTTGACTTCCTTCTCTACCCAGATATCATTACACATACATTAGAGAATTCTTTAATACCGAATTACTTTTGCTACCAGTACGGTCATAGACATTATCGTTGTCTGCACCAATATCCAAAATCTTTTAGTCTCAAGTTTCAACCTTAATAACTCATTGCATTACTCAACTCGACTGTCAATTGGATTACCACGTTATTTTTACTATCGTTTGATGTTTTTCTATTCAGTCCATATCCAGAATATTTTTTAAAAACATAGATTGGACCTGATTTTGATGTTTTATTAAAAAACTTCCCAATTTATGGAGCAACAGTGACACTTGCACTTCTGGTTTACACTGTTAACTACTGTTTTTCCATTCCCTCTTTTCATATAAAATCTCCTAATAACCACTTCCACAGGCCATGCGTCACTGCTTAATTATTTGTCATTGAGGCAGATATGTATTAGCATCAACCTTAAATGCTGAAAAATCACCTACAGTTGTAAGTTTCTCACAAGTGAAGTCATGCCCTGAAAATGCTGATTCCAAATACTCCTTAATATCAGTCACTGTCACTTCCTCATTTACCCTACCTATGTAGAGCCACATTCTACGTGGTATTGCACAAAAATTTCTAATTACGTTTGCCTTGACATTTGACCTGAAGACAAGGTTTCTCTGGTACTATCCTTGCGTCATGTGCAGGCAGTTTACTTCCCGCCGATGTTTGATTTTCCGACTGCTCCACACCTTTCTCTAGAGACCTCTCATTAGATGAAGAAGCATTTTTCAAGTGCAGTCGGTGTTTCTTGCAGGTAACAACTGTGTACCCTTCATCATGCCCAGGTTCTTGTTTGTCGTCAACCGGCTTGCCTGTTGTACTTCAGTTCATCTTTTCACAAGTTTCACTGGCCTCAACCATTAAGGTCACAGTTGCATCGACTTTGGACTTCTAGCCACTATCATTTCTTCTCTCTTATTAGGTCTCTTTTTGCGTGTCCCTTCATCAGCACCGCTCAAAACAAGTCTTTCCAATCAACACAATTTGCACATCAACTTTCCAATCTCTGGGGTCATTCCATATTTGTCCTTGCTGCTATTATCGTGACACGGTTTACACGACCAACTCAGCAATTTTGATTCACCGAGAGCAATTGACTGCGTCTTAGATAACCCGGAACTTTCATCGTGAAACACACAATCACATTCGCCACAGATAGTAAAATTATCACACTTATTACTTAAAGGGATGTTGTAACCAGGCTATAATTAGGTATTACTGTTATTATTTTTTTAAATCTGTTACCATCAACGTTTATAGATTTTTTTAAATATTACATGGTTTTAAAAATTACATGTGATTATTTTGTTTGTTTACTCATTGTAATGTGGTGTATAATAGTTTTAAAAAATTGGAAGATGATTATAATGACAGTACTCTATTTTTGCATCAACTGCTGATAAAATTTCTTGTCAATTTAGTTCCTAAAAGAGTATTAATATTCATTGGCAAAGTCAAGATATTGATTGTTCAATAGTTAGCAATTGCATGACACTTGGACGGTATTAAAAAATATCGAAATATTTTCACATTAGGAAAAAAGGATTGAAGAAACTGAAATGTTACTTGGAACGCAAGTACCTAGTTATGAATTTGCTAGGAAACTATTTACGTAAAAAACATCACATCTAATTCAATAGTTATTTTTTTCAAGTGCGAACCATGAATTTGTTACTAGTGAATCGAAATACGCATGCGCCACAACTAGACCTTATCGTAGGGAATGGCCTGCAGAGATGAAAAATCCAAATAAACAAACTCAAAAGAGGTGAAAGTAAAAGCTTACAATGTGGTAAGGTGACAGCTACAGTTTGGCACGATAATCGCGATATATGTATTCTGCAAACGAATTCCGTCCCAAGAAGGTGCATGAATGTCCCGAGAAAAACACGGATAGGGAACAAGCAAATTATGGTATCCTGTCCTGAGTGAACTGCTTTATATACTAAATATATGGGTGGCGTTGAAAGCTGATCAGAGAAGGTGCTACTACGACTTAGGGAGGAAAACATAACAGTGGTGGAAGTACTTATTTACCTTTGTAGTTAATACGGCCAAGTTAACAGCTATATTCTGCATAAAGAAACATTCTCAGCCAAAACTACGCACGGGGTAACGCTAAAGGACTTCCGTTTAGCCCTCTATAGGAAGATGATCGGTAATTTCTACTCCCGCAAAGTGACAGGCTGTAAACGAAATTTACCCGTGGCCGCTAGTCTACATAAGAGCGTTAAATTCTTTAGCCAAGATTGACGGAAGAAAGGTGTGCGCTTACTTCAGCTCAAACAAAAGAAGAACCACTGCTGGGCGGAGAATAGAAAAAACCTTCAAGTGCAACAGTTGCAATTTACCACTATGCAGAGTAGGATGTTTTCTCCAATATCACCAAGAAAAGGAAGGGGAAGTAGGAAATTAAATACACAGAAAGGTATGATGATTTCTTTTCACAGTATTTACATTTGATTAAAATATTTTCAAAATTTTAAACAAGTACTTGATTACATGCATAGTTATTCAAAGTTAAATGAAGCAACGTCCGCATGCCTCTCATCTCGCAAAAAAATAGGTCTACCACTGGGGAAAGAGGGTATTTAAATTTCGTTCGTAGCGGAGACTTCTCCGCCGGGCAGTTTCTGACGGAGAGGGTTAAGACGGACGCCCGAGAGTAGGACACATCGGGCAGATTAAGGAGCGGAGGCGAAGCAAGGAGATCGACGGGATACGACGGAGAGGTGCAGGCGCAGTATTACGAGTGAAAGCGAGTAGGCGTCGGCGGGAGTCTGATACGGCAAGGCGCACTCCCGCCCGGTCCCACGGAGAGAGGTCCAGACAGACCGATTACGATAAGTGAAAGGGGACCGGAACAATTGATATTTTATACAAAGAGCTTACGCCCATTTAATAAGATTATTAAAAAATTGCTAATAGGTTAATATAAATGTGTTTCGTATTAATTATGTAAATTGGACCCAATTCTTCATCTCAAAAGTATCAAGTGTGCATGAATAATATGTGGTATCCTTTAATCAACTGAAAATCTTGTCTGTATTTTATTTGCATGTATTGTGTGTGATTGTGTGTGTTTGTGTAAGATAAGGAGAGTTGAGATAGCCGGACGGAAGGTAATTAAGGTAACCGTGTTAGGGTTACACATAGCTTCCTATAAAAATTTGGACACTTCAGACATTCTTGCCATCGCCATTTCCTCCAACCTTCCGTAAGACATCACCTCAAAAGTAACCCACCATTTCTCCTCCGATCACCTTCCAGTTTTTTTCTCCCTTGAAGTTTCCCCCATGATTCACCTTCCAAATGAAGTCATCCATAACTAGAATAAATTTGTAACCCTTCTTAAAAATTCAACACTTGATCTGCCTCCCATAGCCCCAAATTAATCATTCATGAAAATGGCAATTGATTCTCTCACCACACACATACAACATACACTTTCACTGGCCAAAAACAAAATCCTTCCGCTCATCACATCTACCAACACAAATCAAAAACCTAATCCACGACAAAAACAAGTGAGACAACTGTACCAACACACACGTAACAGCATATACAAAGCCAGATACAACGAAATCACAAAAATAGTGAAAACCGAGATTTAGTCCTTCAGACCAGATACCTGGAACAAGAAAATATCCTCCCTTTCAGTCACAGATAACTCACTTTGGAAACTAACCAGGCAACTACGGAACCCAGTTGAAACGATTCCTCCCTTAATCATAAAGAAACATATATTAAACACAGATCCAACGAGGTAAAGCTTTTGCCAAGAGAATGCGTTTGGCGTTCGCCGGACAGCCAGAAAATAACGACTCAAACGAGGACGACGAAGACTCCACTGTTTCCAATACCGCAAACTCCCTTCTCCATACACCAACCTATGAACCTTCCCTCTGCACTCTCACTGAGGTAAGCAGTATAATAAAAGACTTACCGAACAAATGTTCAACAGGGACTGAACAAATACCTCCGAAGGCTATTAAATTATTCCCTGACAGCATCAAACTCTACCTAGTGGACCTTTTCAACGCCTGCCTCCTTTAAGCCTACTTCCCTGACAAATGGAAAACTTCAATTATAGTTATGATTCCCAAACCCCGAAAAAACCATTCCGACATCGACAACTACAGACCAGTCTCACTGACCCGTTCCCTTTCCAAAATATAGGAAAGACTTGTCCTAAACCGACTGAAAAAAATCCCGACAAGACTTTTCGGCAAAGAGCAGTTTGGTTTTGCCGCAGGAACCTCCACCGTCCACCAAATCAACCACCTCACCGAATACATCACCTCTGGCTTCAACCAAAAAAGCACAACTCTGCAGTCTTCCTAGACATCAGCCAAGCCTTTGATAAGGTCGGGCATGACGGTCTAATTTCCAAACTCCCCAAACTCCCTATTTCAATTAAACTTATTAAAATCATAAATCCTTCCTAAAAAACCGTCATTTTAAAATTAAGCACAACTTTCTCTCCGATTCCTTCCCCGTCCATACAGGTGTTCCCCAAGGAGCAGTCCTCAACCCAACCTTGTTCAATATCTTCATCGACGATTTCCCCACCACTCTCATTACAGAACTCTACCATTACGCTAATGACGCCACAATAGCGACTAGCAATTGGGTGGCCGGACAAAAACGCCGACACCCTTCAGGACCAACTTGACTTAATTGAAGACTGGCTTGACTCTTGTCCACTGACCATGAACCCAGGCAAATGTGCCAAGTTTTGCTTTACGTTGAAACAAATAAAACGAGACAACTTTCCTCTGACTCTATACAACAAATTTATCACACAAAGGACAACTGCCACCCATTAGGTGACACTAGACGAAAAACTAACGTTCTCCGACCATATTGACGGCATCCTGTCTAAAATCAATACACCCGAAGTACTTTCTATCTTCTCCTATGCTACAATAGTCCCACCTCCATCATTAAAAAACTCCATATCCTATTTGTAATAATTTTACCCCAAATTCTTTACGCCTCTCCCATCTGGAGCACCACCACAATAACCAACCGTTCCAAACTTCAACGCTGCCTCAACAAAATCATCATACAAATAGCTGGAGCCCCCTGGTATAGCCCTAATGCTAACATCCAAAAGGAACTAAAGACCCTGCCTCTTCAAATTTTAATTGACCGGAACCTCCTTAACTATTACAATACAATGAAATACTCCAATAACGACCTGATATTCTCCCTCTGGCCCCCCAACCACCCTCCCAGAAAATTTAAATACCCATAAGACCAAATCCCAAAAACCCAAACAAAATCCAAAATAAAAATTCCTTAATTAGTAGTAGTAGTAGATTTGGATTTATAGGGTGCGTCGACAACTATGGTCATTTTGCACCACGCACAATCCAATTTATAACAATAAATATGTATAAATATAAATATAAAGTAAAAATCAAAAGCAGTATGAAAGGTCCAGATTTATTAACTATTATATTTTACTAATGAGGTTTGTTTCTTTTAAAAAATTAATAACATGGCATAGGCGATCAGCATCGTTGCCTAGAACATGTTCTAGGTCGCCGCTGATGCCTAGCCTGTTACGTATGTCCCGGTATTTGTCACACTACGTCAGGATATGTCGCACACTGAGAGGACAGTCACAGCCATCACATCGCGGAGGAATTTTCTCTTCTGTAAAGAGGTACGAGTGGGTCAGGGCGCAATGCCCAATCCTTAATCGTGTAATGACCACTTCCTCTCTGAGACTACCCCTGACGAAAGTGGGCCACCCTGACGTTACCGGTTTAATTGTCCGTAACTTATTGTTTGGGATATCCCTCCAAAGTGCACTCCACTGCTCTAGGACTATTTTACGGAGAGAGCTTGCAGATCCTGATAGGGTACTAGCGTCGTCGTCGGCTCAGGGGTATTTAGAGCTTCCTTTGCAGCTGCATCTGCCTTCTCATTTCCTACAATACCCATATGTCCTGGGACCCAGAGAAAAATAACTTTGATTCCCTTTCTATTAAGGGATAAAAGGGTAGTATGTATTCGCTGGACAATAGGGTGTGGTGAAGAAAAGACGGAAATGGTTTGCAGCGCGCTCATTGAGTCCGTGCAGATGACAAAAGACCCCGAAGAACCCCTAATTCCTTCAAGGGCCATCTTAATAGCCAGAAGTTCCGCTGTGTACACGCTACACAGCGTATTGAGCCGGGACTGAATGACACCGTGATTGAACGAGGTAACCGCGCACGAACAGGCTGCATCCGACTTTGATCCATCCGTGTATACTGGGATGAAATCGGAGTGGCGACAGAGAAATTCATTGAAGAGGCGCTGGTATTCTAGAGCAGTGGTGTGGGATTTATGGCGCCTACCGAGTGCCATATGGATGTTCGGCGGCGGAATAATCCACGTTGGGTAACTCGAGTACCCAACAGGATAAACATCTGGGAGTCTTAACCCGACACCCTGAATAAATAAATTAAAACGAATACTGAGCGGCTTGGTAGCTCTTGTCCGTCGATTAAAAAGTTCCATAAATCTAGGGTAAAAATCAAATTAAAACACGGGTGATTCTTGGTAGCTAAAATTTTCGCCACGTAAGAGCACATCAGTATGTCCCTACGGTACGGTAACGGAGGCTCCCCGGAATCAGCATAAATGCTGAGGACCGGACTGGTCCGGAAAGCACCAGTGGAAATACGAAGCCCTGCGTTGTGTACTGTTGTTGAAGGCCTTAAGTAGGAGTCGCGACTGGAAGCGTAAACAACTGACCCGTAGTCCAGTTTGGAACGTACGAGTGCGCGATACAATAAAATCAGGGACATTCGATCGGCACCCCAAGTTGTGTTACTTAAAAATTTTAAAATATTTAGAGTCCGTAGACATTTATCTCTCAGAATCTGTATGTGTTCACGCCATTTCAGTCGGTAGTCAAAAGTCATACCGAGGAATCGGACAGACTCCACATACGGGAGAGTTTTGCCATTAAGTGACTAAGCTGGCGGAATGTAATGTCCCCTCACCCGGTAAAAATGGACGCATTTGCACTTTTCCGAGGAAAACTTAAAGCCATTCCATGTGGATACCTCGTAATCTGTGAAAATGCATACACACAGTTTTCTCCTTAGAGAAACGAAGCCCGTTTCTATTAGCCCAGTTGTTCAGTTTGGTAACGGTCAACTGTGTCAGCCTTGCAGCGCTAGCTATTGTAGACGACCTGCAAAAAATTGCAAGGTCGTCTACAAATAAGGATCCCATCACTGGTGCTTTTATGCAGTCGACAATGTCATTAATGGCGATTGCAAACAACGTTACGCTTAGAACAGAACCTTGTGGGACGCCGTTATCCTGAGGGTAGAGCTGCGAGAAGTTTTTACCAACTCTCACTCTAAAACCACGGTTTGTTAAAAAGTTTCGGATAAAAATGGGTAGATTACCCCTGAAACCCCAGCTGTGCATCGTTTGCAGGATCTTCCGGCGCCACAGCATGTCGTAGGCCTTCTCTAAGTCAAAGAAAACTCCGATGACATGTTGACGTAGAAGGAAGGCCTCCTGGATAAAATTATCTGTCCGGACAAGATGGTCGATAGTAGATCTACCCCTACGAAAACCACATTGTATGTTGGAGAGAAGGTTTCGCCGCTCCAACCACCAAACGAGCCTGCGATTGACCATTCTCTCCATAACCTTGCACAGGCAACTGGTTAGTGAGATGGGCCTATAGTTGCTAGGGTTACTGTTGTCCTTTCCCTGCTTTGGTATTGGAACCACGATAGATTCTCGCCAGGATTGCGGAAAATTACCCTCCAACCATATTTGGTTGAAGGTATGAAGAACTTCCAGCAACGCATATTCCGGTAGATTCCGGAGAAATACGTTGTGGACACCGTCCATTCCTGGGGACGTGTTCCGGCAGTCAGCAATTGCAGAGGTCAGCTCCCATAGCGAAAAGCATTCGTTGTAGTCGGCAGTGCCGTGCCTTACACGGAATGTGAGGGATGTTGCTTCGCAGCGTTGTTTTATTTCCCTAAAGTAGGCATTATAATTTTCGTCACTACAAATATTAGTGAACGTGCGACCAAACACCTCACATAATTCCGAGGGAGATGTAACCACCCGGTCATCGACTTATAGTCCGGATACGCCACATTGCTGACTGGAGCCCGAGATGCTTCGCACCTTCCTCCAGACCTGTGTGAGAGGTGTCCTGTGATTTACGCCAGAGATGAATTCTGTCCAGGAGGCCTTCTTCGCCTCTTTAACGATTTGTCGAGCTTTCGCTCGAAGACGTCGGAAGGAGGCAAGATTTGTTTCCGTGGGGTACTTCTGGAAAATACGAAGGGCTCGCTTCCGCAGTTTTATCGCATTCGCGCATTCTTCTGTCCACCATGGCACTGCAGGTCGATGGACGATACCCTTAGACCGTGGGACGCTAATATTTGCAGCCTCGATGATAGCACACGTAAGTACCTCGACGTTGGTTATTGCGTCACGGTGGCCATCATGTTTAAATGTAAAATTCTCTCTGAAAATTGACCAGTCAGATTTTTGAATAAGCCAATTTCCAGGAGTTACATAAAGTGGGTTAAAACTGGTATCCTTCCGTATTAAAAGCGGAAAATGATCACTGCCACATAGGTCTGAATGGACGGCCAAGTTTAGTTTTGTGGAAAGGCTGCTCGAGCAGATAGCGAGGTCAATGGATGAAAATTCTCCATTAAAACTATTAAAGCGGGTTTTCTCAGTACTATTCAGTAAAAAAAGGTTAAAAGCTTGGATAAAATGCGATAAAATCCGTCCTCTTCTATTGCCGGAGACAGCGCACCGGAGCTACCCCACAAAGGGTCATGTGCATTGAAGTCTCCCAAGATTAATAAGGGTTTCGGTAATTGTAAGACAAGGTCTTCCAGGTTGCGTTCAGTGACAGGTGCGCACTCTGGTAAGTAAACGTTGCACAACGTTATGGTCTCTGGGGCGTGCAGGGTCACCGCAATCGCTTGGAAAGGCGTGTTCAGTTGTACCCGAGAGGTGTAAAGGGCCTCTCGGATAGCAACCGCCACTCCACCTTGGGCCCTTCGGCCGCTGATATCGTCCAATCTAAAAACATTAAAATTTCTTAGAATACCCTGGTCTGTGGCTTTAAAATGTGTTTCTTGGAGACAAATACAGAACGGATTAAAATCTTGAATTAAAATCTTCAATTCCTCCCTGTGGCGATTAAAACCATTACAATTCCACTGTAGAATAGTGTCCATAGGATAAAAGGATATATAGTATATAACTATTGACAGACAGAAGTGTCCGTCCGTCGAGAGGATTATCGCTTAATGCGATGTTTTTTCTTTTGCCTGGCTATGCGGATGTCTGTCTCAGACAGATCATCCTCTTCCATAGCCTCCACTGGGCATGGAGCGCGTGTACCGCAGGGGCCGGGGGATGGTGTTTTTTCACGCCCCGGTAATTTCGGCGAGTTCTTTTTATGAGATTCCGCGCTGGCGGCATTAGTCGTTTTCGCCGGCTTTGTAGCCTTATCCGGCTTGGCTTGTTCTTCTTTTTTAGGCGTGTTCTTCATTTTATCCACATCGTTTTTTTTAGTACTATTTGTTGCATTTTTATTATCTGGGCTTTCTACAACTGCGGCGAAAGATCTTGAAAATGTAGGGGCTATTAGCGTGCGATACTTTCGCCGGGCATCTAAATACGACAATTTTTCCACTGTTTTAATCTCTATTATTTTCTTTTCCTCCTTCATCTTCGGACAATCGCGAGAGTAAGCTGGGTGCGCACCCTCGCAATTGACGCAAAAAGGTTCCGAGGTGCATGCGTCATCCTCATGCTTTTCCTTACCACACCGCGGGCAGGTGGCCTTGCCCTGGCATCTAGTGGCGATATGGCCAAAGCGCTGGCATTGGAAACATCGCATGGGGCTTGGGATGAATGGACGAACAGGAACTGATTCATACCCTACAAACACCTTGTCAGGGAGCGTGTCGCGCGAGAAGGTGAGGATAACAGACGTGCTGTTTATCAGCTCACCGTTCCGCTTTATTTTCAATCGACGACAGTCTATGACACCCTGAGGGGCCATCTCCCTCTTTATTTCGTCGTCGTCGACGTACAGCAGGTCGTAGCAGCTAATTACTCCCCGACTGGTGTTCAGGGTGCGATGCACCTCGACCTTGACTGCGATTTCATGAAGACAGGTTAACTTCAGTAGTTTCTGGCTTTGAGCATCATTGGCAGTTTCTATTAATAAAGTGCCGTCACGCAGCTTCTTGGCTGATATCAGGTCACCACTAACTGTTGCTGAAAGGACTCTACGTATTAGGAAGGGAGACACCTTAGTGAGTGTCTCACCATCCTTTGCGCACCTCATTATCAAGTACCGCCTAGAGGCAGTCACTGAATTAACTCCCCCGCCCGTTTCCGGACGGGATCTTTTTGGTGGAGGAAGGGTATCTGGATCCATTGAGACATGGGATTCATCCCCTGGGCTCCCCACCCACCACGGAGCCACACATTTGGGACGCCAGTTAGTTCAGGTGTTTACAAACTGCAGTTTAGAGTTTGCACTACAATCAACATCGGACAAACGGGTAGTTTTAATATAAGGAAAAAGGAACATCCGTTCCTACTCATACAACCAGCCCGACAGATCACACTTGGCAAAACATCTAATTGATGCAGGGCATTGGAGTGATTTCCAAGTTACTCCAATCCATTTTCAAAGAAAAGGGCGAAGGTTAGATGCCCTCGAACACTTGGAAACCCTCCTTCACGGAGAGACATACAACCTGACGAATGAAGTGCTCCCCTACCACTCCCGCATTTCAGAAGTGGTTGCACGTTTCCCCCCATTGGAATTAACATCAAGCAAATGTGTCAGCCCCTCATCCCTTCATAATCCTCCCTTTCCCTCCCCACTCCCGTAACCCAGCGTGAGGGTATATAAACTTGTTGACTTGTCTCTATTATATGTACCTGATGAAGCCCTAGTGGGTGAAACAGGTGGTGCCGCCGTAATACATTTGTGTGGAAATACTAAGTTTTACTTCCTTGTGGTCCAGTTATGATTCTTCGAAAAGACTCAAATGTACTCATGGTCTGCGGTGATGGGGCAAGGAAGGTAGTCCAGGTTTTAAGGGTCCACTACCTGCTAGACCCACACCCGGGCTCGACGGGAAAATACTTTCCTCGCTCATTTCCCGCAACCGGTGGCAACAAAATTTAAGACGCTCCCGAAGCTAAAGGATTAAGTGCCACACTCTACTCTTGAAAGAAGAGTTGTAGCTCGAGAACAAGGTGAGAAAACTGATGATGTATTAACTGTAGGAACTAAGGGATTATTTATCCAAACATAACCAATCCAATTTTGGTGAAAAACCTTGGGCCAATCACGAAAGTTTTCGAGGCGTAGGAAAATTTATTAGTTCAATACTCATTAAAAATAGAGGAGAGGATGTTGGATTTACGTCCTATTACCTTAGAAAACTATCCTTTCAATGGACATAGAAGCTGGGGTAAAAAAAACACCTTTTCTATGGAAAAAAGTGGCTGACAGACTGGTTGATTGGGTTCAAGGCCAGACATCCCCCCTTAGGAAACCTGAACCCATTAGTGCAGCAGCCTTTAATAAGCCAAATGTTTCAAATTTCTTTGCGTTGCTAACCCGAGTTGTGGATGCCCACAAATTGACTGCTGACAGAGTAGACAATTGTGACGAGACCAGAGTGACCGTGGTACCCGAGCAAGGTCAAAAAAACTCCCTCTTAAGGGTGAAAAACAAGTGCGCGAGTAGTCATCTGCTGAAAGGGGCAACACAGTTACTATAGAAATATGTTTTAACGCTGCCGGGTCGTATATGCCCCCTTTGTTTGAATTTCCTAGAGGTCGAGCAAATGACCAGCTCATGAATGACTGTCCACCACGAGCGTGGGCTGATTACCATTCAAGCGGTTGGATGCTATCTGATATTTTTTACATGGTTTAAAAGTTCGTGGATTGGACCCGAGAAAATAAGGAGAAGCCATTTATCTTGCTTCTGGACGGATATTTTACACACTAAAACCGTGGGTGAGATAGAGCATGCAAGGGAAAATGGGGTGATATCTTTGTGCTTTCCGCCTCAATGAACTTATTGCTTACAACCTCTTGACGTGAGCTTTATGAAACCATTTTTTTAAGCTTCACGAGTGTTTTGGAGTGATGATTTTGGCTCTGGGCGTTTAACTTCTAGCATTATGTAGCTACATAGCTGTAACCGAAAGATCCCTTGGAAAACGCCACGGTATTCAAAGGGACATCAAAGACGATGATTCAAAAGGAATTATTTGATGCAATGTTGTCAGTCTGTCAAGAAAATATATCAAACGAAATTATAAAGGTAGATTTTTTTTATCAATTCAGGCAGAAAAAACAACCGATAGTTCATGCAAGACTCAAATGGTACTAATTTTAAGATATCAAATCGACGGCAATATACATGAACGATTTTGGGGCTTTTTTGAAGTGAACGATAGAAGTGCTAGTGGACTGGCGGAAAAGATTTTGAACAGTTAAGTGAATAGGGACTCGATGAGTGTCCAGAAAAACTAATTTGTCAAACTTATGAGCGGGCTTCAGTTATGAGGGGGTCAAAAGGTGGTGTGCAATGCTTGTTCAGGGAAAAATACCCGAACGCCAATTATATCCATTGTTATGCGCATCAAGGAAACTCGATTCTGCAAAACGCGACTTCTTCTTCTACCCAAAGCAGAATATTCTTTCAAGATATACAAGGAATAGGTTCATTTTTTACAAGATCTCCTAAGAGGATGGAATGCCTTATCGAATTTGTACAAAGGAAGAGCTTCTGCTCCACCCACGAGGTGGTACTTTCAACATAGGACCGTTAATACTCTATATGAGAATAAGGACAGTTTGATAGAATGTTTTGGACATATCAGGGACACAGAAATAACAGACAAACCTGCTTGTACTCAAGCGGTAGGGTTCGTGCGAACTTTATAAGTTCCGCGATTTTTATTCTGGCTAACATTTTACCACAAAAAATGCTTCATGTTGCAGTTTTCTTTGATTCAATCCAACAAAGAAACATTGATTTTATTAAAGTTAAAGAATTTTGCGAACACTTTTGCGATGCTGTATCTAACGTCCGCAAAATGTATGAACAAGACCACGCACCGACCGGTGAACCCACGATTCCCACGAATAAAAGAAGTTGTCTAAATATCGCGAGTAGTACCTCAGCTCTTGAAGTTTGTGATACTATAACGAACAATATTACAGACAGATTTGAATTTTCGGATCATTGTGTGCTTCGAAGTTGTTTTGTGTTAAAGCACAGCGCGAAATTTCCAGAAAGCGATTTCAAGTCAACTCTGTTGTCATTCCTACAGTCAACAGCCAGAAGTTAAAAACGGAGCTGGAAGTGTTGTATTCTCGAACTGATCTGCGCGCTGCTTCCGGTGCCACGCCTTTATTACAATTCTTATTGGAAAATAATATGTCAAGTACTTTTTCGGAATGTATTACTGTTTTGAAAATAATAGTGACAATACCAATGACCACGGTAGAAAGTGAAAGGTGTTTTTCTACTCTAAGCCGAATAAAAACATTCCTCAGAAATTCAATGGGAACAGAAATGTTGATTGCACTGGCTATGCTGTCTCTTGATACGAAGATAATCAACTGTATTCCCGTATTATCAAGCGGGTAATCGAGAAATTCGCGGAGTCTAAAGAAAAAAGAGTAGAACTACTATACAGGCACTAAAATATTGCCTGTGTTCTGTTTGCCTGTTGCCCGTGAGTTACATTTAGCTTCTGTATGAAGCTACATGTAACTCTTAACCCTGGAGAGGTCGCGTGGCGTCTGTGAGACTCCAGGGTGCACAACAGGGTGGTTTTAGTTTTTGGGAATAGGTTACCTATATTTGAAATTCCGTGTACCTTCCTAGTGTTACACTTGCTTTCATCGGAAGGAGTTCATTCTTCCTACACTCAGTCATTTTTTACGTGATAAGCGATTTCATTCCGATCGGTCCGTCCTGGCGTCTCACGGACGCCGCGCGACCCTTTCTGTAACTTTATCCATCTTCTTCCATTTGGGTTGCGCCGTGTGGCCGTGTAATACATTGTCGTCCCTGTGAATTTGTAAATGAATTATTCGGTTCAGTAATAGTTTCTCGCTAATGTAATCACAAAGTGCCTATACTTTTCCTTTTTTTTCAAGCGTATGGGTAACATAGAATAGATTGTGCACAACGTTGTGTAACTATAAAGGGACTGCCATAATATCCTTAATTTCTGTTGAGGCATCGAAGTGAGTGGTCGATGTCTCGTTACGAAGTTTTCAATCGCTTCTTAGTGTAGCAGTGCAACGGGAGCTTTTCCTGCAAAATTGGACATTTTTTCACGAAAAGGAAACTTAGGAAGAAGGAATTCACATTGTACATTGAAATCTGAAAATGTATCTCTTCTGTGGTTCCGGTATTGGAAACAGGCAACTAATTTCAGGTGAATATTATTTCCTTATATTTATTTTTATGAATCCATAAATCTACAATTACAGCAACGGTAATTTTAGTGATTTGCGCTGAAAATAAGGTCAATATTTTATCAGGCTATTATGGAGAAAAAAAGAAAACTGGACCCCACAGTTGAAGAGGATAGAATAGTAGTGGATGAGTGGCTTCAAGAAGCGCAAGAGGGGGAATCAGATGTTTCGGACAATTCCAGTGATTCTGAATACGATGCTGTGGAAGAAAGGACAGAGAGTACAGACACGGAACAAGAAGCAATTGACAGTGATGTGAGTTCTGAAGATACTTACCGCAACATAGCGGACACATATTTCATTGGACGAGACAAAATTTCGCGGTGGTATAAAAAGGCTCCTACAAAAAATGTTCGTAGTCATCGACATAACATTGTGATTCATTTACCGGGTGTAAAAGGTGAAGCTAAAAATGCTAAATCTCCAAAAGAATGCTGGGAGTTATTTTTTGACAGTGACATAATTTCTTCCATCGTAGAATGCACAAATCAGAAAATTCCAAAGGTTCAACAGCATTATAGCAGGGAAAGACATGCGAGACCTACCGATGCTTTAAAATTAAGGCTCTTTTTGGTGTTCTTTATTTGTGGAGCAAGGAAAGCTAATAGAGCAAATAGCTGTAATATTTGGTCTACTGACAAAACAGGTATCGTATTATGTCGTCTAGTGTTCTCTTAGAAGCGGTTCAAGTTCTTGCTTTATTGCTTGAGGTTTGACGAAAAACATTCAAGAGAGGAGAGGAAAAGAGCAGATAATTGGACTCCCATTAGACATCGTCGTCAGAGGAAATTCCCATTAGACATGTCTTTGAAAAATTTGTAAGCAATTGCCAAAAACATTATTGCATCGGCGAATAGTGTACAATTGACGAGAAATTGGAGGGGTTTCGGGGTAGATGCCAATTTAGGCAATATATCCCGAGCAAGCCCAAAAAGTATGGCATTAAAATTTTTGCATTTGTGGATTCACGGGTGTGTTACACCTCAAATCTTGAAATATATGCTGGCAAGCAACCTTTGGGCCCTTACCACGTCAGTAACAGTCCTATTGATGTCGTCAAACGGCTAAGCTCTCAAATCTATGGGTCAGGATGCAATATTACGTTTGATAACTGGTTTACAAGCATAGAATTAGCTGAGTTTTTACTAAAAAAGAATGTTACAGTTGTAGGGACAATAAGAAAAAATAAAAGGGATTCCACCTGCATTCACTGAAACAAAATCTCGTGCAAAAGAATCAAGTCTATTTGGGTTTAAAAATGAATGCACGTTAGTATCCTATGTGCCAAAGAAAAACAGAAATGTCTTGCTTATTTCTACTATGCATAATGACGCTAGTACTAACACGTCAAATAGAAATAAACCAGAGATAATTGCATTTTATAATCTAACTAAGTCCGGCGTTGATACTGTGGACCAGCTCTGTAGCTTGTATGATGTATCACGAAAAACAAATAGATGGCCAATGGTGGTCTTTTACAGCATGATGAACGTTGCTGGAATAAATTCTCAAATCATTTTTCGTAGCAATGCAAGTCCTCTCTCAAATGTACGGTGTGCATTCTTGATTTCATTAGCCCGAGAATTGACTTTGGAGTATTAACAGACTCGGAAACAATGCTCCTCTCTACCTCGAGAATTAAGGCTGAAAATTGAAGAAGTATGGCCTACCACATCTAACGTCGGTGAAACAGATAAAGAAATTGCCTCTGTTAAAAGAGGAAGATGTGTCAAATGCGGGCGTAATAAAAATAGATACTCTAAGTACAAATGCAAGATATGTGGAAATAATATTTGTCTAGAACACGCACGCATGGTGTGCTTTGACTGTTAGTCTCTTGGCTTTTGTGAAACTATGTTTGAAAAATTACAAAAATGGATTTGAAATAAAAATAATAATAAAATAATGCATTGTTTAACTATGGAATACGAACCCCGTAGGGTATTTGCATAAAATCACCGGATGAAATATCAGGAGTCATTTCTAAGGATTGAAAACCTCACTGGCGTCTGTGAGACGCCGCGCGACCTTTCCTGTAACTATTAGTCGCGCGCCCTCTGCAGGGTTAATGACGACTAACTTAACTTTTTAAATGTTAACTGATTTGTGCCCTACCCATTTCAAACCCCACGAGCCGCCACTGGAACGACATTGCAAAGGAGGGCAAACCTCGGTCGGCTATTAATAACCTCGAACTGCACGATGTCTCCGAGGCTCAAGTACCACCCTTTTAGTCGCCTTTTACGACAAGCAGGGATACTGCGGCAGTATTCTCAATCCCCCTGCCCGCAGGGGCTGTCAAATAGAGGATGGTAACCGATGCAAGGTGTTGAGAGCGTTAGATTCTAGAGATTTACAACTGCATCTGAAAAGAGACCTCCAGTGGATGCCACCTGGGCTGAATACGGAGTGGACCAACGATGTGATGACAATGCCTAGTAAAAACTCAAGAAGCCACTCTGGCCTAAGGAACTTCTGGGTAGATACTTCTCATTGCAATCACTTGAATATGATTCATTTAATCATATCAGAAGCATTACCCTCAAAAATGAAATAAAAGGGGTGCACCACCTGAAAGAAAAATATTTAGATCGATTACCATTAGCAGCACCTGGCTACAGCCCCAGAGGATAAGGCATAATCCTTATCCCTTAGTATCCATGCCGCAGCCAGCAGTAGCGATTTCAAGGGCAGCCGACGCCTGACGGAAATTATTGTTGTGAAAAAATGCAGTACATCCCTCAATGAGAGAGGTGGTCTCATGTGATTTGGAAGTCAAAGCAGGACACTAAAGATGGGAACAAACTACATACTCAAATAATGATTCACCTGTGGACGTTGATAGAGATAAAATGCAAGGACAGTGACATGACAATTGCAGTACATGAGGAAGATGTACTCATACACAAGAAAATTTCAGGAGTAATTTCCATGTATTTTAAGGGACTTACCAGTAAAAAGTGAGAGAAAAATCGTGTAGAGGACGATTTCACACACATGGCAATTATTGGCACCCAAAGCCCTGTGAAAGTAATTCTTGAGGCAAATACTATGAAATGAAAAGTAATGTGATTTACCATAGAAAAAAACGGCCGGATATATCACATGTGGGGCAGAAGTTGGACATTATGCATGCCAAAGGAGATAGCCTAATTTTCTGGTTGAATGGAAGTTCTTACATAAAAAAGTCTTGAATTATTGTCTGTATCATTTCTAATAACTTAGCTTCTGATATAAAGCAAAACCATTCAAAGGCACACTTTCATAACAGTTAAACACCATATTATGGCCATTACTAAATGAAGATTGAGCTAAACGTTAAAGTCATTCCAAGTGTACACGATGCCTCAAAAAATATTCAACCTACAATCCCCAAGTGGCTGCCTACGGAGGAATTAAAAAAACATGTAAATATAAGGGTCATATGTAACAAACATTATTAGAAAAATATTTTAATAAAACAAATATATCTGATAACTTTAACAATATCAGCCATGTAACAGTGAACATACCAACTGTAACATTAGCCATATGATGATGGATACAGTAATACAATATGCAGTGATTAAAAAAATACACATTTTGATAAAAGAGAAACAATATCAAGGGAAATCAGTATTCTTAAGAAAATTTTGGAACAGCTTTTTTTCATAAAATATCATCCAGTGTATGGGAAACATATACAACTTCTGCATATCCATTGTCCAAGATAATGTTAGAATGTGCTCCCACTTTCATTTGAACATCATTGCATGAACTGGTTGAAGCAATAACTTCCTCTAAGTCAGCACTGACTCCAACAATGTTTTCACTCATGTCTAGCAAAGATGCAGCTAGAGCATCTTCATCCATGTCATCAGATGCCACTGGTGAATCTTTTCTAAAGTTGCCATGTGTTTTTTCATGCTCCCGGACAAGCTCAAGTTGAGAGAATTTCTCTGAACAAACTGAGCAAGAATATAACCTAGTAATATGAGAACGCTGATGGATCAAGAGAGAAATCTTACGAGAAAAGGACATGGGACAGAAAGAGCACGTGAAGGCTTTGAATAATGTATGCTCTGCCAAGTGTTTGGATAAATCAAGCGTAGAAGAGAAAGATTTGCCACACTTTTCACACACATGAGATTCCTCTTGAAAATGCACCTTTTCATGCTGAACTAAACTCTCATAGAGAGTGAAAGTCTGATCACAAACAGTACATTGATGTGGCCGTTCACCAGGATGGGAGGACATGTGACTCTCTAGCTGAAGCCTGGATTGAAATTTTTCATCACAGAGGCGGCACTTCCATGCCACCTCACTTGAATGCATGTTTTTGTGGACTTTGAGAGTCATCTCACTGGCAAAACACTTATCACACAGATCACACTTCAGCCTCGGAATGGTAATAGTACCCCTATTCTCAAAAGCAGAAAATTCTGTCATATCCTCTTCTGGATGTTCATTCTTTCTGTGACTCTGCAATAGGTCTAGTCTTTCAAATGACTCATCACATATTAAGCATGTTATCTTACTGTGACTCTTCATGTGGCTTGTCATGGTTGGCTTGGATCTGAAGACAAGCCCACAGAGGGGGCAAGGATATAAGGCTGAAAATAAAAAAGGAGATGACTAATTCACAATACAAAACATACAGACCACATGGAGAATTATTTCTAATGGAATTTCACATCCTTAATGAAAATGAATGAAGAGTACACATATGATCTTAAATTTCAAATGCATGAAGAATTGTCATCAAGTATACCTTTCAATGACTAGCGTTCTCATTCAGGTACACTAAAAAATCTCCACTTGCAGCCCAGTGAACCCGTATGAGTACGCTACATTTGGACCCCTACACGTTCCACAGTTTTGTTTATAGAATGTTGACACTTCCACGCATATTTGTCTTAACCTTCCCCAATACCATTATATAATGGGTATTGCTAAAGAATAATGTTTTGATGACACAAGGGTTTTTCAATGATTGTAGAAACTGACATGAGTGCATGAAAATCAAATGCATGCATGCCAAATTTGGACATGTTTTGCTGTTCTGATTCTCATAGGTGTTGTTTGATTTTAGGTATACTTCCTCTTTTTTTCTTTGCTGAAGTGGTTTTTACACAATTTAACTTATTTAGCCTGTTAATTTACTGGGAAACAGTTGAGCTCCAGCATCGTAATGCAGGATCCAGTCTCCCATTGCTTAAAATCTTTTCCCTGACCCTCTTCCTTACGTATGCAATTAAAATGTTATTTGCTTCTAAATACCAATGCAGCAAAAAGGTTGGACCCCCTGAACCACAAGGACGAAACCCTCGTAGGGTTTGGTAAGAAGTTCCGGGAAAACTGCAAACCTCTCTATCGGTCTCATGGCCTCTATCAATAAAAGCCTTGGTCTCTGCAAAGCTGGGGTAGGATAAAATTTTCACACACTATTTTACTACATGACAATGAGATGCATCATATCCTTACATATATTATGATTTCTCTATTTCAATGTCAATAGAAGCGAAAATCATCCTGAGTGAAAATTAGAACTCTTGATAGGCTCAATGACAGTTATGCCAAGTATCATAATTTGACGGAGCCCTTCACCGTAGACAATACCTTCAGCTTTTCAAAGGCAGAGTTATGTTTGGCAATGCATACCTACTAAAGAAGCATAAGCATTTCAGGATAAAAATATACTAAGTGTGTGAGAAGACTGGTTATGCATATGACATGATGGTTTACTTGGAAAAAAACTGACTGGAACTAAAGACGTCAGCTACACACGTGACTGGGAGAGCATTGGTAACAAGCATAAGGGTTGGCCATACATTATACAATGATAACTATTTCTTCTCTCCTGCCCATTTAGATAGCCTAAAGGCAAAAGATTTTGTTGTAGCACTGCAAGACCTAACCGCAAATGAATACCATTGGACTTTGACTGTAAAAGAAAATAAAATGAAAGATGTGATGGGTGGCGGGTTTGGTAAGACTACTTGATAGCCCTGGCGTGGAAGGATAAAAAAGAGATATCACACTAACAAATATACATAATTCACTGGGGCAGATAATTTTTGGAATGAGTGGGGAAATGCTGAGGCCAGTTGCTATGGAGGACTACAACAGGCATGTGGGTTATGCTGATTTGTGTGATACATTGTGTAACAACAGTGCAACTCCCCACATCTGAATGTGGACGAAATAGCTAGTCGCCCATATTATCAATGCCAACGTCATTAACAGCTGTGTTTTACCCATCCTGATTTTCGACTAGCCTTGCTGAGAGGCCTTATGGTGGTGGTGCTGGGGCATCAGCACTACCCCTCACAACACCTTCAAAGGGGAAGGCAGGCCCAGACGTACAATTAAGATGAAGCTAAGGTGCTTGATGGCAAAAGAAAACAAACAATAGCCACTATAGGGGAATCAGTGAAGATGCTGAGTTGGATAAGAGGAGAAAAATTTACTCCGACTGTGACAGTGTCTAATATGTGTACAATTCTTTTGCCGGATACCACAAAATATTTTGAGATGTGGAGAAAATATAAGTGCAAAAGTTTTCATCATTTACATAAATACATACTATTAATTTAAATTCACAAGTGGGACATACAAATTATTTTTTTACTTTTTCCAAAAGCAACAAGGAATGCATTAGTATGTTACCAACAAATACATATGATTAGAGAATTTTAATATGATAATGAAAAGTATTTACCAAAAAATACTTTATATTTGGACAATTTATCTCTTGTGGTTCATGAAATATCAGTGATAAATTAAGTTACTGCAAGAAAAATTACAAGGCCCCAAATTAAATCGGGCAGTGGAGGTCTCCTTTTCGGCATTTAAATCGGGCATTTAAAGGCTATTGAAGAAAAAACTGAGGTTACTTAGATTTAAGATTTCTTCTAATCAAACGTATTCATCCGAGTTTACCAGTGTGAAAAAGAATCAAGGGCTAGAGGAGCTTCAAAACTGAAGTTGGAACTTATTTCCTAACTCCTTTCATTGAAAAAGTATCCAGTTCCTTGGTTTTAGTTTGCCACTATGTTAAAAACACAAAAAATTTGAGCATTAGATCACTTTGACCTGACACCACTGGTAGCAGAAATCTGACTTAAAGCCTAATTGAATGAACAATCGCTCTACCATCACCACTGCAAAATAAATTCTAGAACAAATCCATGGAGGAGATACCTCTAAATATTCATAAAACAGAAATAACTATGAGCTGCTGAGTAAAATCGTTCTGGAAATACAGGTACAATAATATCTTGACTTACATCATTTCTGTAGATATCACTCTTTTTAATAAATGGATGAAATTAGTCAAGATGTGATGACATTACGGGTTGTAGTAAAAGTGCTAGAATCACAAAAAAAAACTAGTAAAGTGTAGCAATTGTGCATATAGCATTGTGATTGTGCATTGATAAGGATAGGATACTATCACATGTCCAAGATAAGGCTCCCTGGATGAAGAACATCATCAACAAGAATAGAGAAAAAGATTTATGAATAGAGAAAGAGAATTTATGAAGAAACGGAGCAACTTCTTGCTCTTTGGATTAATAGGCAGAATCATCAGAATGCTTCAATTAGTCAGGAAGTGGTTTAGGAGAAAGCATTATCATTATTTTAAGACCTGAAGAAAAAGTATCTAGAAGAAAAATGCGTGTTTAAGGCAAGTCAAGGATGGTTTATGATGTTCTAACAGCGACAAAATTTTCACTTTGAAGATGCATGGTGAAACTGCATTGGCTGACGATGTTGCAGCAGCCGCATTTCCATCTCCGCTGTCGAAGATTATTAAGAAGAACCAGTTCCTACCCAAACAGATATTCAATGTTAATGAAACTTTCGATGGAAGACGTCAAGATTTCAAGAAGCATCACCCACAAGGGCGGAGGCTAATATAAGAACAAATATGCTAGCGTGCATTTACACTGTGGTTGAAATGGGATTGTAATTATGTTCTGCCTTCTTTTGAGTGAATAATATTTTACTAAAATATACAAAAAAGTACGTTAATTTATCTTAGATTATTTTATGAAACTGATGTGAACATTTCATTGCTACAGTGAAACCTCTCGTTAGGGAACTCTCTTACAACGAGCACCTCCGATTAATGAGCAAATGGAGTTGGTCCCATCAAGCTGCCATTTCAAAGCATGCATTCTGACTCCCTTACAATGAACTCCCACACAACAAGAACCTCCTGACTATGAGGTGGAGAGCCAGCCCTGTGAGCACTATTTGACCTCTTTAGGATGAATTTTTTCTTGTCAAACGCAGTTTTTTTTTCAGAAGTACGTGAGCTGTCATTTACTCTTGAAATTCATGTTCGCTGTTCACCTTAACGTCCTTTAAAAATTGGGTGCGTGTCTTTCGTGGAATCTAATGTATCGACATGATCGTTTTTTGCTAATTTTTTTGACATAAGCAAAAAAGCCTTGAACCAGTACGCATGTCATTATTATTGTTTCATTTCACTTTTGTCGTGATATACTGTGGCTTTTTTATAGGTTTGCTGCAAATAGTGCGGTCACAAAAACTCCATATCGTTGCCGTGGGAGATTGAATGTTTCGCAAGCATTTGCTGCACACAGAATGCCAGCAGTCGAAAAAATGTAATGTGCAATATTTTTATGTAGACCTATGGGAAGTTGATATGCTGTGTAGAAGCCGGAAGTTGAGCTAAATATCATATTCTCTGCTTCCATTAACAACATACAAGTTCATAAAGGTGACTTAAAATCATGCTTAAATTGGCTCTTGTACATGTAAGTGTGACGTAGGGAAAAGTTCGTTTCTGGTGTTTCTGGCATGCGTAAAATTGTGATTCATTGAACTTATAGTAGAAGAAATAAGGTGCATTTTGGCCACCACAAAACTTTCTGGGGTTGAGGCATCAGTAGATCCCGATTTTGTGAAAAATTAGAGGCAAAAGTTGCCAAGTTGATCGGACAATACGAACCGAAAGACATTTTTAACGCTGATGAAGCAGGATTTTTCTATAATAGAGATTTATTATGCTACTTTATGCCTACAGTGATGGTTCAGTGAAATTAGCTCTGCTTGTAATTAGAAAATCCAACAAAGCTCCATTTAAAAAATGTACAACTACAATGTCCCTACGAACAGAAATTCTTGGATGACCACTGAGATATTTTGGGAATTCGGGGTTGAAGCTCGAATGGGAGGTCAAAAAAGAAAATTCTGATGTTTGTTGATCACTGCTTGGACCACAAATCGGAGGCTATAAATGTAAGAAATGTGACAGTGGTTTTCTTCACGCCTAACTGCATAAGTCGGCTACAGCAGACCAGGGAGTCATATCCCATGCAGAGAGGGTGTGCAGATGACAACTGGAGCAGTATTAACTTGGAAGGATGTAGGGAAACAGCAACCAAGCTCTTCTCAGATGGAACATTCTCCAGGCTATGCAGCATCTGTGTCTTTGTTGGAATGCCATTCTGCTCACTACAATAAGACATTACTTCGCTAGGGCAGGGTTTAATGACACAATCTATGTAATTGTGAAGTGAATACAAGCCAGGGAGATTGGGAGAAATTGATGGGCAAGCTAACCATTCAAGATGTTTCATTTGATGACATTGTAAATGTCGACAAAGGTGTAGTAACGTACTCTGCTGAAAGTGAGGTGAGTGAAAAAGAGGACAGAGAGCAAAGAAGACAATGAAGATCCAGAGAGGGAGTTTGTGGAACACAAGCCCCGAGAAGTCATTCCAGCACAGGACACAACTAAGAAATTCTTGCTCTCTGCTGGAGAATGTAACAGGGATGCTATTAGAGCATTCTGGAAGTGGAGAATGCTGTCCTTCATGAGAGAAGGGATAGTTTAAAGCAGGTGACCATTTACTCTTTCTTCAGATAATTTTTGTGTATAGTAAAGCAAACGCAAATATCAAAAGATTTTTTTCAAGTAGGTAACTTCTTTGAATTTTTTCACTCTCCTGAGTCTAATTCACTGGACTGCTAAGGAAGAAAATGCCAATTCAAGATATAGGTGTCAGCTCAAAGTTTCAAGGAAGCATTATGATAACATAAGGAACAAATCGAAGGACCGCAAACTGGCCGTGAGAATCTTGATGGCATTGCCTGCTGAAATTGCACAATATCAGAAGTTCCGAAGAGAAAAAAATCATTCACCTTTACCAGGACTCAAACCCGGATAACCTGATTTCTGGTCAGGAGCTTTGATCAATTAACCTCTTCGGTGGTGACTAAATTTTTCCCTAGTCATCCCCCCAGGGCAGGTTTTTAAATTGGTTGGCTTAGAAATGGATGGAAAATTGAAATTCGACTTACAAAAATATATTTAAGAATGTGATGAACCTATTACAGTTGTTTTTATCATAAAGGCAGATCATACTGTGACACATTATAGAAATTAAATTAAACATACATAATTTGAGAAAATATATAAACAAAATCTAATATTTTCTTTTTGTGTGGTAAGTTTGAAAGCAGTTTTCAGGATGTAATGGAATATTCCCGCACTCTTTACATTCCCACCTCGTTTCTTTTCTTCCGGGACAAACTCGGCACACTCTACTAGGAAACTTCTTTTTTTCTGTGGCTGGAATATGCGTTGGGAAATGTCTTTCAGTAAGACGAGCAGGTGGGTCAGTTTTTGGGGGTCTTCCTCCCGTCACTGCTGTTCTTTTTATGGCATACTTCTCTAAAAGCCCACGAATTACTTCATGTCTAAACTGAAGGAGTGTGCATTTTTCTCTACCACTTTTCTCATACACAATATGAGCATTTACAACCGTAATGTCCATCAAATGGAAGAACAGCTTCCTATACCATCGGGCACTTTTTCTGAGGCACTCATATGGTTTTATTTTTTGGTCCAATCTATCTACTCCTCCCATATTAGCATTGTACTCAATTATGGCCTCAGGTTTCTTCACTGTTTCTTTTGTCTTCCTGTCTATTTTTCCCGTCTCGCATACTCTTCCCCTGTGATATGTGGACAACATCGTCACATCTTTTTTGTCATGCCATTTGATTGCAGAATAAATTCCTGATGTATAGCAAAGTACATCACCTTTCTTCAATTTAGCTGTCCGCAGTTCTTTTGGCATTTCCTTCCTTCGCAAGTCAACTGTTCCACAGGCTCCGAAACCATGATGTTGCAGCTCTTGGAAGAGAATTGGGCTTGAGAACCACCGGTCCATGAATACTACATACCCTTTCCCTCTAAGTTCTGGACACAGCACAAGTTTCGTAACAGAAGCATGACTTATTAGTTTCTGTGAAGCACTTTCTACACCCCACCTTTCTTCCCCTTGACCAGTGTAAATGAAAAAGTCCCAGGCATATCCTGTTTGAGATTCACATAAAAAAAATATTTTTATACCAAACCTTGATCTCTTCAGAGGAATGTATTGCTTCATTAGTGATCTTCCTTTGAATAGCATAAGGCTTTCATCCACAGAAATATTTTGTTCCGGCATATACGTTTTTCTAAAAGATATTCGGAGCATTTCCAGCAGTGGCCTAATTTTTCTGAGACGATCAGTGTTATCTGCAGCTTCATCACTGACAAAGTGGAGGTAACGCAGTATCAATTGTAATCTTTTCAGAGAAAAAGTTTCGTGAAAAATAGGAGTCTGAAGTATATGGTCTCTTGTCCAATACAGCTTCAGTTCAGGTTTGCTAATGATACCCATTGCTAAAATCAAGGCAATAAAAAGTCTTATTTCCTTATCACATACATCAGTCCACAATCTAATCCTCGCATTGGAACCTACACCTGAATTTATAGCATCCTCGCGGCACTTATTGGCATATCTATTTGTCTCGACTACAACATGGTGCACGAAATCATCACTAAAAAAAAGTTTGAAGCATTGCAGAGGAGAAACATTTGAAGTAATTGGTACGCAAACACCTGCAACACCAGTAAATAAAGGTTTCCCATACCCATCATCTGCTCGGTCAGAATCACATTTAGTCCACTTGAAATGGTGCTCATCCGTATCTGGGAAAATATTTTGCGGCAAGATGTCTGAACTCTCCGAGTCAGGGAGTTCTTCACATGATTCATATTCACCGCTGCTGCTACTCTCTAGGTCAGATTCACTTTCAGGAAGGCTATAATCACTTTCAGAATCATCTTCTCTTTCTAAAAAGGCACAAATGTCATCAATGCGAAGTTTATTTGCTTTACTTTTGGCCATCATTCACAGTAACACTACAGACCATACGACTTGATGCGACTCTTCCACAGTACTTCACTAAAGAATACCCAAAAACTCCACTAGGGGGACTACAAGCTGATTAATGAGGTGAGACATCATTCGGTCAAAATATGAACTACTACCAAAGTAGTACGAGTGGCCCGGAAAAGTTTCAGGAGTGAACGGACTGATCACCAAGTCGACCACGGAACTCTTCCGGGGTAGAACGTTTTGGGCAGTAGAGCAAGGCCCGGAACTTTTCCGGGCATACCACTTAAGAGGTTAAGCTACCAAGGAATCATTTTTCCCTGTGGAATTTTAGAAGCCTTAAAGGAACAACATGTGCTCTAACTGCTATACATATCATGTCAGAAAGCAGTCGATACCATGTGCGTGGCACCGCCATCCAAGAGTTTAGGCCGAATTTTGAGAAGCACTAAGGTGCTTACTATATCAGGGGATCCGGGTTCGAATCCCGAGTCAAGTTCAACAGAATCATACGAGTCAAGGCGAATGATTTTTTCTCTGTGGAACTTATACTACTGAACATAAGGAATGTTAAAAATGCTGCATATTTCGCAGTTATTGCAACATAACATTTTGTTTAAAATATATCTTCTTCAAGAATGGTGATTATCATTATGGCAATGGAGATGAGAATATAAACAATACAGAAAATGTTATATATCACAGAGTGAATAGTTTTGGAGTTATGGACTGCAACTTTTTTCATAAAATTTTCAGTAGATTTTCAACAGTGAAAAATGACAATCGCGAAACCTCAATTAATATTTCCCCAGCAAAAATACAATTTCACCCGCAAGCTTCTGATTTGCCAATGTCGCCTTCACAAATAATAATGTGAATGCCATAGAAAGAATGAAATTTACTTTTAGAAGAAATCAGCAAGCAAAACGAGAAACTATTCAATTTGTACATCAGCTGCCGAAAAAACCATGGAGCCAGGCATTTCACCATGCACCATCATGTAAAAGCATCATTGTCTCAACAGCCAATTATTTTCCTTTTCTATAATAGGTACAGAAGAACCTCTATTTTACGAAGTTAAAGGGACCCAAAAATTTGAGCTTTGTAAATCAGAGGGTTTGTAAATTGGAGGTTATATTCCACTAACTCCTCTGTCTCTGGAACTGATGTGTCACCAAAACAAGCTGATCTCCAGCAGTAGGAAATAGTTTTGGCGGTGACACTGTCCCATTCTCTGGTAACACCTCGCACAGCATGGGGCAATGTCCATGGAGGTACATCACGCACATAAGAGGCTTGATCAGCGACAAATTTACATCTACTAAAACTCTGCTGACAGTAATGCGATTATACTTTCAATGCAATTAAACACTATGCTGTACTAAACTTGTCAAATAGTTATGTCAGGGTTGAAATCAAACTAATTACTATAACAAATAATAGTCATCTGCTCATTCAGGGAAAAAACAACAGATATTACATGAAATTCTCTGTGTGCAGTGTAACTGCATCAAATTGAAAGGATTTAAAAATTAGACCTCAATTGTATTGAATCGCTGTATAGCATAGGTGTTATTCCTAAGGCTAGGAGACTCACTTTAGTCAAAGTGAATGAAACTCACAGCCATAAAATTATATAAAAAACTGGTGAATATTTTTCTACAAAATTATAATGGTATGAACTTGGCTGCAGCAACTGAATTTAGTTCTTGTAGCTGTTCAGTTGGCAGATTTCAAAATAAGGGGAATAAGAGAATTAATTCATCCCGCGGAGTATTTTAATCATATTCAGTTATGCATTAATTAACGAAAGGGGTATATTTATTGCTAGTCGATTTCTCTTTCAAGAAGCCATTTTAACATGAGAAAGCCAGGGATGCATTATAACTAGGAAATTTCAAAACATAGTTCCAACTGACCCAGTATATTTCAGTGAAAAAACCAGGAAATGCCTTTTTTGAAGAAAGCGTATCGTTTGAAATACATACATTCAATAATATTTCGCAGCTGATGAAAGTCAATTTTAGAACTTCACTCAAGTTAATTTGAAATTCCCTCTTTTTTAATATGCATTCTTCAGTGCTGTCATCTAGCGGTGATTTGCGAGAACTATGTATTCACGGCTACAGAAAGCTATAAGTCGCAAATTCTTACCTAATGACGTAAAACACTTCTAATGAGAAATTAAATGTTCAAAATGCATCAAGATTTGAATATAAGTAATTTATTATTACAAAATAAGTATTTTTTAATGAAACTAAGTTCCAAGACAGCTGCAGCGAAGAACTTCCTACGGGAATGCTACTTTCAAGTGAAAAGCTGAACAAAGTTCTGAATTGGGGTTGCGGCAGCTATCTTAAAGCTAATTTTAAATAATGCCAGAGAAAACATGGATCCTTTGTGATGACAAGTTAGGTATTCGCAATACACAAATTGATAGAAAAGGAATAGGAATTACCAAGCACTAGTCCCCTTCTTTTATGAACTGAGGCATTGCTTCCGAGAATTAGGCATCGTGACATGTGTCTTTGAACATTTTTTCCTTGGATCTATAATTAGGATTGAATTGAGATTTGGATGATCAGTCTCTGGGATTTTTGCTACAGTTTAAGCATGTCAAAAAGCACTATGCTCACATTCGATTTTTCCACATTTTCCCATATAAAATAGTACTTGGGCTGAGGGCCCTCTCAACATGACCGATCTGGCTTCAGCTGCTCCTGCTGCGGTATGCAGCGATCGTTATTCGATTGTACTGAGTTCAGTGCTACAAAATCATTTCAAAAAGTTCGTAAAACAGAGATCAGTCACTCCTAGGGACCGGCCTCTCACTTCGTAAATCAGTAAAATGGAGGTTTTGAAAAATAGAGGTCATTTTACATGGTTTTCCTATATACAAAGATCGGGACTGGTGGAATGGTTTGTAAACTAGTGTCATTTCGTAAATTAGAGGTTCGTCAAAAAGTTTCTATGTAGTTATTTACAATGTAATTCTTCAGTAAGTAGTACAAGAAACTACTACATACATTTATGATGTCACTTAGCAAATACCATACAGAAGACAAGGTATTTTTGTTCAATTACTCCTGCTTCTGGGATAAGACAAGAATAGCCCCTGGAAAAATGGAGGTATGCCACCCTGCACACCCTCCGATTAACGATCACTGGAAAATTTGAGTCCCTTGAATTTCGTTAACGGGAGGTTTTACAGTAGTGGTTTTTTTGGAGTTGGATCAAATTAGATCTAATTCGACTTTCATCGCATCTTACGGAACCAATTAACAATGTAAGGCGTGGTATACCTGTACATATTATCTTCTAAAACTTTTAAATGGGAGAACATGACAGGGAGAAACAAAAAGCAATAAACAGAAACTTGGGATGACCACATGACTGAAAACAGTTAAGGAGATATGAATAGGGGGTGCAGATAGCATTTTCCTTACCTCTATGAAAATCCAGGCGGTGTCTTGCCAAAAGGCGTGCATTCTGGAAGGACCTATCACATATGTCACACTCATAGCCTCTGGCAAAGCCTCTCCCCTTGCAGGGAGTACTCCTATGCTCTCTCAGGCTTGGAACATCCTTGAAGCATTGTCCACATTTTTCACAAAGGAAAGGCCTTTCATCTAAATGGGTCTCTAAGTGAATCTTCAATTCACTTTCTCGTACATAGAGTCTCTTACATACGTGGCAACTGAAGCGAGGAATGATATGAACACATTCAGTGCGTCTGTGTTGCTTCAATGCGTCAAAGTCATCAAACACTTCTTCACATTTCCTACAATAAAGTTTAGGCTTCTTAAAATGAGACTTTTCATGTTCCAAAAGTTCACTTTTCCCAGGTAAAGTGCGGGGACAAAAGCGGCATGGCACTTTCAACCGATGATGAAAGAGACGGTGCAACTCCCTCTCCTCCTCCGTTTTGAATTCTATCTGGCATGCTTTACACATATACGTTTTCACCCTTTCAAATACCACTTGACTAGGTTTGAATGAACTTTTCTGAACTTGTGGCTGGGTCATTTCATCCTGAAAAGATACTTTTAATTCAACCGCGACTTGGGGATGAACCACTGACCCAAAGGTTTTTACAGTGGAAAAATCTGTTTTATTGGCAGTATTAGGGAGTATTTTTGTTGATGAGGGTTTAAGGAGAGAATTTTTATTTCCAGGATGAGAAGTATCATTACTTTTCCCAGCACTCTTCTTTTTGGGTACATCTGAAAGAATTCTTTTGACCCATTCCTGCTGCTGTTCCGTAAGACCTGAATACCCACGTGGCCCATCTTTGCCTGCATTATCTGCATTAAGTTTGTCATCTGACTGCAGAGATGTGTCCCTGTATATTCCATGGCCTTCTTCATGTTTATACAATTCTTCCACATTTTCATAAAATATCTTTGAACATTGAGTACATCGGAATACCACATCTGTGTGGCACTCTGTCTGATGAGAGAAGAGCTCATTAAGATTTGAATATTTTTTACTACAGTACTTGCAGATGTAATTTAAACGTACATGGCTCTGGTTCTCAAGCTGAGACACCAAACTGGCATCCACAATTGGTTCACTGCTGACATCTGAACTTCTGGGTGCACTCTCACTACTCATGTCGACAGACTTTTCCACCACATGTTTTGCGTGAGACATTACATGCTTTGAAAACACTTCTTTGTCATCATAGAATACTTTAAAGCAAACTCGGCAACAGAACACAACATCCGGATGAGCACTGGTGTGATGAAACAAGAGCTCAGCACTCCACTTGAATTTACGACCACAGTACTTGCAAACATTCCCTAAAACTTCAGCTGTCCTTTTTGAGTTACTGGCTGCTGAGTCCATTGGTTTACTACTATCTGATCCAGCATTAACACCAGTGGTGCTGGTTATATTACAGCCATTCCCTAACACTTCAACTGACCCTTTCAAGTTAATTTTGGGATCACTCGTAATTTCTTCTGGCTCACCACCAACCAGCCTAATATTATCACCAGTGTTGCTCATCTCAGGAGCCTCCAATACTTCCGCTGACTCAATAAAAGCATCTTCTGGGTCATCTTCCCCCAAGCCATTATCATTGCTATCATCACTGAGATCCACAACAGGTGGAATACTCAGCATGGATTTATAATCAGCAGCCACTCTCCCAGTGCTTTTCTGTTTTAATAAGGATTTCTGAGTTGTAAAGGTTTTCTGTGTGGTAGCAAAATTTTGAGTAGCTACATCTATTTCTGTGTTTGACATTTTCCCTCTGTTCAAGGTTTCCTGCCCAATTATGATCTCCCCTCTGGCTGCTGTTTTCTCAGTGGTTAACATGTTTTCTTTAGCAAGTGACTCCATAGGATTTCCAACTGATTCAGTAATGTGGCTGATTGCTGCCAAAGTTTCCTCAGCTTCATTTTCTTTCTCAGTACTATGGTTGGGAGCTCTAATAACAGAAATCAAATTCTTGGTTTTTTTTGCCCTGAAAGAGTGAGTATTTATCCAGTTATTTAAAACTAAAATAATCAGCCAATATATTTATCCTCTACACAACCATACAATACATACGTAATTGATGCTCAATGCTTACTTGAAATAAGTGATGAAAGGAGGTGCACTAGTATTTTTTTCACACTCTGTAGGAACATTTCGCTTGCTGATGTCTTGTAAAACCTGAAATTAATATTTTAAACACTTGAGTGCATGAATACAGAATGACTATGCTAGAGGAACCAAAATCAATATTTATTAAAAAATAGAACCATTCATTATACATTGGACTCTCGTTATGATGTCCCTTGATACATAGCACATTATCCTCATTTGCACGTTCGCATCTTCAGGTCCGCATCACAGTGCATGAAAATAATATTGCTTAGCTCACTTTGGTAACCTTTTTAGCATGTTTTGAGGAGGCAAACAAGATGAGTCCCAGGAAAATGATCTCTGCAAACATTGACTTGTAGATGAATATCTTGCAAGGACATCTTGCATCAAAAAAGATTCCTTTTGTTTACAAAAATATTAAAACTTTATATTATGGTAATATAATGCTTATGAAGAATTAAAAGGGCATCCAAAAGCCCCACATTTTATTGTGATGTACATTTGTTTTGCAAGTGTTGACAGGACATCAAAACTACAAGAGCACCAATACTTTGTGACAGTAAAAGTGAGACGTGCTTAGAATTAGCAATGGGAAAGCCTATGGTGAAAAGGAAAATATCAATTGAAACGCAGTGTTCTCCAAAAAGTAGGCAAAAATCCACATATGAAGTGTTTGTTGAAATATGTAGCGGCAAAAATTAAAGTTCTACCATAAACAATACAACTATAGTCCATTCTACCCAGTGCTTACATTCTTCGTGTTTCTGCCTTTGCACCGATCTTATCTTCAAAAAATATAAAATTCAAATAAAGTATTGCGGCATGGTCATGTGTTATGACATTACATTACATTTCATTACATTACGTACGTACATTTCATTTCATTACATTACAGTACGTAGTACATGACATTACATGACATTTCTAATGTGACAGAGTCACATTAGAAATTTTAAAATGAAGACAAAGGTGTTTCTCACAGGCTTCCAACGTTGCATGCATATGGAAAAACTCCAGTTTCATAAATTGAATAGACTAACTTAAACGAATATAAGTAAATCATTTGAGACTTTTGTAAAGGATATCATGAAAAAGTGCAACTCATATTCCATCAAAAATCCCTTTCATTTGTGTATTTCATATTGTTATGAGAAACGCCAAAGTGATGCCGCTGCCCTATGCAATTCTAAAAAAATTGTACGATTTCTCATTCTCATTCAAATGACATACCACAAAATTAATTATTTAAAAAAGTCTGTTACCTGCAATAAATGTAAAACTAAATTATCTACACACTGATCTGTTCTGTATGGATATTGCTTCTCCAATTTTTGAGATACAAAGCCCCATTTTTGAGAGATAAAGCCCCATTTTCTTAACCTTTTTAGTACGTTTTCCTCATTACCACATTCAGAATGTCGGGTCCCTACAAAAACGAGCTAACTAGAGTCCACTGTACATGCATTTCCATTATCAGTGAAAAAGGAATTAATTTACTGTAATTTTCTCCCAATGTAATTGAAGACTGAAAATCCCATTTTTGAGATATTATATACTATATAATATCTCAAAAATGGGATAAATATGGGGGACTATATTCCTCCGAATATAGTCCCCCCCATTTTTGGCCGAAATCTTCGTGGAAAAAATGTTGGGGGGACTATATTTGAGCTCAAGGCACCTACTGTCAGTTATAAAATTCCATCCCCCAAGTTTGAAGGCCAATATCTCAAAATGGGGTTGATACGCATTGCCAGTTTTGATCTTCCCTGACTTTCCAGACCAAAACACAGATTTTTCTCCGACTTTTAAAAATCCCCACATTTTAAAACTAAAGAAATAATGAAAATTATGTTAAAAGACAGCTTCTTCTATTACCTCCTTTTCAAGGACTAATTTGAAGTACAGGCACATCAGTTCTTGTACATAAAATGGAGCATATATAAAGCATCACTTAATCATTTATCTTGATAGTAAAAGAACATCAACTGTATAACATAAAATAAAACACCAAATATAAACAAAAAAACATGACAGCACACAGTGGGCTTATGATCCACGCTTCAAAACAAATGCTCTTTGAATCATGCTCTGCAGACAGGCAAGTTCTTCATCAATGACCTAAAAAAAAATAAAAAAAGGAGAGAATTGGAACACTGGTGGAAGCAGAACTTCTCCTCTGACTAACCTGAAGCCCCACATTTCACGCCATGCATTCCAATTCTCTCCCCTTACCTCAGATCTCGCCAGAAGCGAGGGCTGAGTTAGAATTTCTTCAGCAATGAATACATTCGGGGTGCCTTTACAACTTAACCCCCTTTGTACATTCCTAATTATTCTTCTTCTCTTTATCTGCTTTGGTCCATCTTCTTCTCTTCCTATCCTTCAGTCCTACTTCTTTTTATCTATTGGTTCGGTCCTTCTTCTGCTCTTACTCACTTCAATCCTATTTCTTTCTTCTGCTGCGTAGGATTTCCTTTCATATTTCTTTCCTTCAGCCTCCTGTAAAATTACTCCCCTTTATGTCCCCCCCTTACTTTTGTTCTTCATTCCCTCCTATATTCGCCTTCTTTCCAGCCATTCGTGTTTTATACTCTTTCTACTTGGATGTTTTCTTTGACAAATTCTTTTAGGAGATTACTGTTGCTTGGTTGATCATTTTTGCTATTTTGGATGGTGCCAATGGCTATCCTTTCAACTGCCTTTGCAAAGTACTCCTCTCTTCTTTGAGTTTTGTGCATGTATAAATCCTATGCTTTGGATCATCCTTGGTGTTTCCACAGCTGCAATTCTCCATTTGGGATTTTCCTATCCTGTACGTCATAAAATTTCCATGCCCAGTGAGTAGCTCAGTGATTTTCTTGTCCAGCATCAGGTTGATCTTCAGCCTTTCTTGAATGTTCAGAAAAAATTCATAGGTGATTCTACCTTTTCTTCTCTGTCCCATCGTTGCTGTCATTCCGTGATTACCAGGTGCCTAATATCGTTTTTCACCTCTTTCCACTGCCTAGGTAACTCAATACAGTGGAACTTGGTTAGTACGTTCCTCCTTAGCACGTTTTCCTCCTTTGTACGTCGATTTCGCTCCGTCCCAGTACCATCAGTACAAAATACATGTAAAATAATTTGGTTAGTACGTTTTTAAAAATGGCGCTTTCCTGGTTAGTACGTTCAATTATTTGCTATAAAGCAACCCGCAAGACCTTTTCTGTATATTTTTAAGTTGTGTATGCCACCAAATTTACATGTTAGTTTATTATTATCAATCCTTGACTGCCTAACGTTCATCCATATGCATTTCTCAATTTTGGTAACGTGGTGAAAAACAATACGTGGCTCAAAGCGAGACGAGTTAGCGCGAAGGTTAAACATTCTTACATCCACTTTAAGCACGATTGTAAGTAATCGTGAAAAAATCCGAAGTCTTGGTGACAAAAAGAGAAAGCGCATTCGTGATGGGAATCATCACCAAATTGTAAATCGAATGCGAATCATCGGCATGGTAAATATCATCGGGACAATGATATTTACAATGCCGATGAGACTGGTTTATTTTTCAACTTATTACCAAATCAAACGTACGCATTCAAAAGGAGAAAAACGCCATGGTGAAAAATTAAACAAAGAGAGACTGACAGTTCTGTTGTGCTGCAATGAGAGGGGAACTGACAAGCTGATGCCACTAGTGACAGGGAAATCTAAACACCCGAGGTGTTTAAAGAACGTTCGAACCTATCGCTGTCAATACACAGCTAACTCGTCAACATGGATGACATCTATTTTTGAAACCTTTCTGCGTGGGTTTGATGCCAAACTGGGTGGCAAAAATAGAAAAATTTCACTTTTTGTCGATCAATGTGCTGCTCATCCCATAGAAACAAGTTACCTAAGAAACATTCGGGTTGAATTCTTTCCAGCGAACACAACTAGTCACCCTCAGGCCCTTGACCAAGGGATCATCCGATGTTTCAAGCAAAAATAAAGATTGTTTGTACAAACGAGGCTGGCAACCCTACAAACAGCTGAGCTGAGATAGACGTTATGCATGCCATGCATTTTGTCAAATATGCATGGGATTCCGTTACCAAAGAAAACATCACCAGTTGTTTTAAAGCAGCTGGATTTACTTATATAGAGTCTGAAATAACGGATGACACAGCAGAGGAGACACAACTAACTCACTTCCCCCCAAAAGAGTGGCGTCAGATTGTTAGAGAAGTGAATTTCGACGAGTATACTGCGAGTGCGATAATAATCTTACTCTTTGACAGACCATTTTGATTGACGAAATTCAGGAGCAAGAGTTGGTAGAAATATACAAAAATGATACTGAGCACGAAATTGAGAGAGATCCAGTCCCTACTTTAGCCAAAACAGTGGAGGCTTTGGAGAACGTACGCCGTTAATTACCAAGTGTTGTGGGAGCAGACGACGCTTTGGATCTCCACGCAAAGCTCGATGCAAAAATACTTGATCTCGGCACAATAAATAAAAAAGACTACATTGGAAAAATGTTTTATGTGAATTTAAACTGTACATTTAAAAACATGATTGTAATAAACATGAACTTGAGTTATTAATTGATATATCGATGAATCAAATGGTATTATACCAAGAACGAAGGAACAAAATGGGTACAGCCGGTACAGCTGTTGCCGAGTTTTACGTAAATATAAAATGTTACCTAAATTTTACTAAGCTTTAAAACAACAAATTGACATACTTATGGTTATTTTATTCTCAGAGTAAGACGTAAGAAAGATGAAAAGACTTGGCTTAACTTGTCCTCTCCTTATACACATTATAAATCACGGGTAAATGCCGCCGTGTTTATGTAATTGTCTCGGGGAAATCTATGAAACATTGTGATTTCCATACATATTGTATCATTTTGGCAATGTTCCACCCATTTTATTAATTTTAAATGTGCAAAGAGGCGATCTTACGAGAACTTCTGAAAGTAATCGTAAATATGACGACTTTTCCTCATTACAATTACCCTAATAGCTATTATTTACTTTCCTGGTTAGCACGTTTTCCTGATTAGCACGTTCATTTTTTGTGGTCCCTTCAAAAATGTACTAACCAAGTTCTACTGTATTGGTTCCAAGGATATTAGTTTTCCCAGTTCTCTTCAGTTCCAATTTGGCTTTCCTCTCCATTATTGCAAGTACCGTTGGTACTGTTCCCGTTAATACATTAATGCAGCGTTGCTCAACGTATTATATCCTTAGGCTACTACAAGGAGGCAGCATCATCGTGCCTTGTTTAATTTCCTGTCTATTGTAACTTTGTCCAATTTGTGGCTCCATATCTCACATCCATAACCCAGAATAGGCAATGCTACAGTGGAGTAGAGGGTTATTAAGGTTTTGCCTCTGATTGCAATATATTTATCTTGCAAAATCTTATCAGTGCATTGAAGGTTGCTTTGACTTTGCTTACTACATAATTGACATGTGCTTGGTAAGTTAATTTTTCATCTAAAACTAAGTACTCCCAGGTATTTGAAGGTCTTCACTCGTCTTATGTTTTGTTCACTGTATTTGATAGTTGGATTCCTCTGGATAGATTTTCCAAAGCACATGTAGACTGCCTTTTTCATTGATATTTTCAATTTCATTTTCTTTGTCCAATTTTTCAACATGCTAGTGCAAATACCCACTTTCCTCTCTATCTCATTCCTGGAACTTGCTGGAATTACGATTGCCACATCGTCAGCATAAGCCGTTGTGCTGCATCCCTAATGTAGTGGTTCTTCTAGCAGGCTATTCATGGTTACATTCCTTAGCATAGGACCTAATTTGGAGCCTTCCCGGGCTTCCTTTTGTAACTTTGTTTCTGGTTTCTGTATTCTTACTTGTTAGGAGTATACTTCTGTCCTGGAAGTAGCTACATATAATTCCAATAATATTTTTTTGGTAATTTTAGCTGCTTCAAGGCCTTGAGGCAAGCTGGCCACCATACCGAGTCGAATGCAGCTTCTAAATTGATGAATAATACTATTACATATTTTTATTGGCTTCTGGTGATCCCTTTTGTCAGATTTTCTATCACGTCGATTGTGCTTCTCCCCTTTCTGAAGCCGTAATAGTTGGGGTGGTACAGATGTTCATCAGAGATTTCCTCCTCTATTTTGAGTTTGATGACTCTCTCAAGTACTTTTCCGAGCTCATCATCAATGACCTATGATACAGACAGTTTTTCTGCTAAAACCTTCATCTTCTTGTCTCTCAATTGAGTCATTTCATGTAAAATGGAACGTTTTTTTACCACAGACATGGCCTTTCTTCCTTTACCTTTCGCACTACCTTCAACTTCTTCAAGTCTTCCTCTCTTGCACTTCTATCTTTGGTTACCATTGACTTTGTGATCTTCAGATTTAGTATACCACCACGGCCATAATTCCGTTAAAAACTTGCCTTCAGGCTATTAGAGAAGAGCCCAATAGATTTTCTATGATTATTTCCTTGTTGATAGAGAAACCTCTCTTTACATAAGCATTTCCATGACTTAATATTAGCCGTTCTTGGAGGAACTTCTACAGGTTTACTAACTATTATTCACTAGATAAACAATTTTGCCACAAATGGTCGATTCGGGTTTCCAACCTCTTTGAACTGTTTTAATGTATTTATCATACCTTGTGAATCAAACATCTGCTTTAATGCCCTTTACACAACATCACATTCTGAAGGGGAAATCCTGGTTCTTTCAGAAAAGATCTTAAAGAGAAATGGTCAACCTGAGTTTAGCTGTTTTTGGATTAGCTACGATAATAGCTGGGTTACAGAAAGTTACTCCTTGACAAAGACATAATTATAGTATTCAGGATAAAGTGACATTATATGAGATTTTTATAAAATCTTTGTCATGGCATGTTTAAGAATACCAACACAATCATCTCTAAATTCCTGAATTTGGTCTGGTGACACTATCACCATCCTGAGTTTAGCTTTGACAGCATGTCCCAAGTTCACATATTTTGAAAAATTAAGTTACTGATATTATTTAGGTCAATCTTATCAATAGTGCATTTTTCAAACACTTAAGTATTCACAATTATGTGCAGTAAATCAGGTAAAAAGGCAGACAGGTCTGTGCGTAGGAATGGTGCAAGTAGATCATTAGTTTAATAGGTAGCTAGAAATGGCTCCAAGAACTTATCAACATATGTGAAAAAGGCCAGCTTTGGTCACATGAGCCTGTTCTCTGTGCCCTTAACTACAATTTGGAAACTATGGCATTCAGTCTTAACACTGTCTCTATCAAACCTTGAAGAAACTTCTCAGCATTTTTATAAGTCATAATCGCTCTGTCAGCAAAAGGAGAATTGTTCACCCAACGATGAAACCCTGAAGTTCTATCCCATATCAAGAACACACGCTAGTGGCTAATCACCCGTCAGGACAGTGTTCTCACTTTGTAAGATTCTAACTCACTAGTTGGTTGTCACATTGACTGAAACACACGTGCTTTGTAGTGATCAAAGTTCAGAAATAGAATACCAGAGTATGCCACCAGTAAACCATATGCAGTTGACGTGATATTTCGAGCTTTTGAAAAATGCTGCAAAATCCCCGCTTAGCGAGTAACTAAGGGTTAACCACGTCTGTAGCTTAAATAGTCTTGGAGATATATCGTAAAATGTGCAGTAACTTTTGCAAAATTTGAATTTTGCTCTGTCAGCCACAGGAGAATTGTTCACCCAACGAAGAAACCCCGAAGTTCTATCCTATAGCGAGAACACACGCTAGTGGCTAATCACCCACCAGGACAGTGTTCTCACTTTGTAAGATTCTAACTCACTAATTCACTCAAAAAGCAATATTTCGGAAACAGTGTCGTGTTCTGCAAAATGGTTTTGAGGTTTTCATTTTCTTATCAAATGGAGCTGTTATGCCAAATTTGGTCAAAAGAGTATGGTCCCTGGTATCTCCTTGATTGCTGAGTGACAAGAGAAGTACTAATTCGAATATGGGTCATTCCATGCCAATTCACCAAACACTTGTTGCAGCACCATTTCAGAAAAAAATTCAAATTTAACACACTTACTACTACATGTCTGTAAGGCACAAAACCAATTTTTGTTATTTTTTTTTCCATGAACTCAAGGACTTACAGGGCCGCGAAGGTCACAGCACACTGTAAAAATGACACTTTCAGCGAGTATTGGTAATTAGAGTTACTCGGAAACTACAGGTTGTAGTAGAATGGTTCCAATACCATTTTGATGGTCATAAATTGAGCTTTCATTTGAAATAGTTTTTAATAACCTCACTATGTAACATCTATGAGAACGATGAGTACAAAGTTTTGATACAAATTGCTGTTTTTTACAACTTTTGCTATTTATTTTCTTATAGAAGGGTTGTGATCACAAGGTCTATATTTTTGTTATAGTATATTTGAGTACCATTGTAAATGTGTGTAAGAAAAAACTTGTGTGTTTGTTAAGCCTTTAGCTGTTACAAGCTTCCGTAAATAGGAAAAATTGAAAATTTACCATTTTCGGGCCCCTGTATCTCTGGTGGGGGACTTATTAAAAATTTGAAATTTTCAGTATAATAAGCTATGATCCTATTAAGAATACACTAAAAATTTGGAGTATGTGTTTTGGCTTGTTTGGAAGTTATACCAAACTGAATTTGCAAAACATTTTCTCCCACTCACTTTGTAGAAGCAATGTATAGATTGATGCAAATAATTAAATGTTGCCCGAAATAAATCCAAATAATAGTGATAACAATACTATCAAACTAGTGACTTGAAAGTTGTAGATTTTAGATTTCAGTTTCAATAAGAAGCAGGCACATAGTTTGGTTTGGGGGAGATGGGGAGGGGGAGGCTAAGTCTAGTGTTGCATAACTTGAAACAAATCAACTTTGCCCGTTCGGTGCCGACATGTTAAAAATCTCTTCCCTCAATTTTCAGTGCTTTGTAATTACAGTAGAAACTCGAAAATACGAACTTCGAAATTACGAAATTTTGATTTTACGAAGCAAAATCTTCGGTCCCGACCAAAAGGGTATCTAAGTGTATGTAACAGTACGCGATATTACGAAATAACGAAGTTTTAAAATTACGAACCTCGGATCTTGGTCCCGGCGTGTAAAAGTTACTCGTTTATACGAATAGTGATGGATCACAGTAACGTTTTCCGGCGCTCCTTGTCAGATTTAAACATCTAATTAATCATCGTCGCCGAATACATTATGCACTGAATGTATTACCTGAACGATATATCATTTTTCAATGCTACAATAGTAAAGGTGTGGTTTCGCTGGGGCATCCCGCGGCCGCGTGCGGCGTCCGCGTCCAGCAGCCGGAAGTCACTGCCGTACTCATCCAATCTATATCAAATGGGTTCGGTTTCACTGATACGTCTCGGCCGTCGTGTTCGACGGCTGATGCCCGACGTCTGCGTCTCGACTGTTTCGAGAGCACCTAGGAGACGCCTAGTCGGGCAGTCCCAAATTTCGGTGATTTTTCTGCTCTCCTCTCTCCGCATTTTATATTACGCGTCCTTTCCAGCTCTTTTTTGTAAAACTACTTGCAACATTGGTCGTCCTTTTCTTCGTCTTCCAACAAAACTAAATCGTCAATATCCATTTAAGCGTAAAATCAACTCATTCTCAGGAAACACAAACCGATAATAAATTTTTAATTAAACTAAATACGCATTCTCCCACATCGACCAGCCTCGGAAACAGGATGTAGACGCCTGAATGAAACCACCCGGCCGCGTCATCCAGACGCAGCGGTTGGACGTGGTCGCTGGACGCCACAGTGAAACCAGACCTTAAGGACGACTTTGAATCGTAGGCATCGTAGCTCATAAAATATGAAACCAATCTGACATAAAATGCGTTCGGCTTTGTAACCACGAGTCCACAGAGTTGCCAACGAGTAAAAAAATGTTAAGTAGTCGTGTACGGATATACTCGCCGGCGAGAGACTAATTGCTACAACCAGCATTTTCCTCTCATGATCCCTGGCATTTTTTTGCTACCAGTTTTCCCAAACATAAATCCATGATGAATATTCATGGTATAGAAATCTTTTGCTGCGCGTTTGCAATAACTACGACATGTATCGGAGATGGTGCTATGTTGTTCGAGCGGTAGATTCAGTCGTGAATATAACCCAAGGAAGCTTTTTTTCTCACTATTCCAGACTGATTACACTCAACCTTGCTCGACGGCATAATTATTCCGGCTGGCAATAGTTATCATCGAAGGACTCATGTTTAATTTACCGTCCTCATTGAGCGTTTTGATGTAGTCATCGAGCAAGGCTCTTCATACGCATTTCCCTTCCCTTCTTTCAACAGCAAAGAAAATCAGAGAAAGTATGAGTTCGCATGGTTCATAGGGCCACTTAGTTTAACGCAAATTAATTCTAAAGGAAGACTAGTTCTGGGCGCATGCATAATCAATGGGAAAAAACGCTCAAGCACCCATATATATATATTTGTATCGGAAAATGGTGTACCCTCCTCCCCTTTCACTCCAACATAGCGATCGAAGAAATATCCTAAAAGAGAGATCAGCTGCGTTCCTGCAGATCGATAAAGAAACTTTTGAGTGTTTTGCAGCTTAATCCTTATTAGAGATATAAACAAGAAGAGGATAAGTGGAACCATCTTATGAGATGCCGAAAGTCACGCCGTCGGAGAAGGAGCAGAAAGCCTCGTCAGCATCCTAGCCCAAATGGAGGCGCTTTCATCTCTTCCTTGTGCTATCGGACGACACCCCCCCGGAGGACATCGGGGGCGGGAGTTAGTTGGTACCTAGTCAGTGTGGAAGCAAGAAACGAATTGGCCAGGATCTGTGGGTAGTGGCGTAGGAAAGGAGTTCCGAGTGTTTTAACGGTCATGGACATGGAACCATCACAACCAAAGAGAAAGAGAAGGGGAATATCGTTGGAGAAGGTGAAAATGATTCAAGAAGTTGAATCAAATAAGTTAAGAAAAAGTGCTTTTTCTCTCTCACTTGCGGCTAATCTATCCCTCCCACACTGGCTATATTTCCCCTTCAAGTGACCCTCCGTGTCCCCCCTTCCCGCTCTATGAGTGGGCACGAGCCATCCCCCTCACACCCAAGCCCCCCGTGCCCGCCCTCCGGGATATCAGGCCCCTTCGAGTGCCCCTCCGTCCCACCCCCTCAACGCTAGGCTAGCATGAGATGCCCCCCGCTGACTTTGCAGGCCCCCCATACCAACTCTTGGGCCCTTTAAGAAGTTCCCTCCCCAATCTCAAGGAATCTGTGCACGCCGATGGGTCTAACTCAGCGTAAATATTGTTTTGCGGGCATATCTTGATTCATGGTAAAAGCTCCACTCGCCAGAGTCATGTCTTCCCTCTCCGCCGACGCAGCAAATTGAGGTAAGGGAGGAGGAAGATAAGATGCGACTATTCGGCGTAAAGCTGATGATTCATTCGAGGTTTATTCTTCGCGCGCAGCCCTTGGCCTTGAATCCCAGGTGGATCACGCTCACAACAGTCGTAGGATACTACGAGGTCATGGGCCTCGCAGCTGTTTTTGTGAGCGGGCGAATGGAGTAACCCCCACCCACAGCGAGGGGGAAAGGAGGGAAAGAAGGCAGCTTCCAGCTTGATGCGTGGCCTGACCTGGAGCTGCAATGCTTGGACGCTAGTCTCCTTGCTTGATCGTAAGCAAAGGAAAAACGATTAGCAAAATATCCCAAATTTCAATTCAATAGCGAATGTTTAAAAGAATTCTGAGGTATAATAAATGAAGAGCAGGCAGGCAGACCTAATCTGAATAGAACCACAACTGAAGCTTTCGTGTAGTAGAGTGAAAAACGAAAATTATTGATTTGTAATGTTAGCATCGTTAGTAGCCGATGAAGTGTAAAAGGAACTATCAACCTTCACCGTTGAAGTGCGTGGCTTGTACACCCTACTTCTGAAAGGAGGTACACAGCTGGACTCTTCTATAAGCTCTTCTTTCAGCTCTATCATCTCGGAAATAACCACGCACAAATAAGCTGAATCCAAGGGAGAAAAACGATTGTTATTTCGGGAAATTAATGGGCTTAGCATTATTTATACAAAATACATAACGTGTATCCATCGCATAGCATCCGCGAGAGAATCTTATTTTCACTGTCTTAGCTTAACGTAGGTAGATACATATATTATGCCTGACGCGGAGAAAGGACCATCTTCTAACGAAATTTTATTCCTCTAATTTCAATATCAGGTGCCAATGATCGCGCAAGTCGCACACTTCCTTGTTGTATGCATCAATCAGTATTACTAATGATTAAACATCGCTTCAGCTTCAGTTAAAGAGTTCTACAGTTAGGAAATAATATAGAAAAATGCGCTATGAAGCTTCATAGGCTTATTCCAAACTGCACAAAAAATTTTGCAAAGACGCTTCATTGCCTAATCATTCATTGGAAAAAAGAACGGCAAGTTAGTTGTCGCGATGTAAATTTCCGCGGGGCTTAGATGGGAGTTTAATTCTTCCGAGTTTCGGGATTTCCGCCGTGAAAAGATGGAACGATGTGGTGGAAATCCCGAAAATCGGAAGAATCAACCTCCGACAAATAAGTTGCGTTAAACTGTTTGCACCTTGTGGGCATGAACACACATTTAAGTATACTTTTATGAATTATAGCTTCGTAAATCATGCAAGTACGTCGCGAGAGTTCATCTTAATTTAAGGAAACGAAAAAGAGCTTCATCGCGATGTTTTTGAAAGATACTCGTTGATACGAAATTTGATATTACGAAGTGCCGATTTTTCCGGTCCCGTCGACTTCGTAATTTCGAGTTTCTACTGTACTTTCACAGTGGCTATTCCTATCTTTTCTCACTGGTAAAGTTCACTGTTTACTCTGTTATGAAGCATTAATTTGACCGGCCCCAGAACATAGTTCAAACATATCAGATTGAAAAGAACAACTACAGTCAAGCCCACTTATATCAAACCCGTTTATAACTAAGTTCCAGTTATAACGAAGTGAAGGCTATTCCCCATCAAAGAGAAGCTCGGAAAAACTGGTCCATATATAACGAAGTTCGGTTATTACAAAGTAAATATTCGGCCCCCTCCAATTCGTTATAAATGGGCTTGACTGTATTAACCACACACATGCATCAAACTAGTGATCACATTTCAAGACACTTAACATTTGAATTGAATATTTAACGCAGTGTAATCTGGATTACCATGGCCACTTAAAATTAGAACAACTAAATTATTGGGAAAAAAAATTCAGGGGAGGGCTGAGGCCACAGAGCCACCCCACCCTCCCACGCCTTGTCTTTTTTTGATGATTTGAAATCTGTGTTAGGTCCTGAAGGATGGAAGAAGTGCACGAAGTTGTCTCCTTCATTGATGTCTACGCTTTCAACAACTCCAAGCTACCACTTTAAGTCGTAAATAATGCCACATAATCATTTACCTTGATACTAAGTTGTGTGTTGGATTTGAGTATTGCTATTTGGACTTCTTCACAGTTATTTGAATTAGATGTTACAAAGCATTTTATATTATTGCAAGCAATCAGAATAAAGCAGTGATTTTCTCAAGTGTTAGGAATCCTTAAGGCATTATCAAACCAATCACTCAACCATGTTTCTACCTCTGTGACCTCATTGCTTCTTACCTACCGAAATGTTATGCCATGGATATTAGCATTGTTAAATAAGAAACATATCATCTGGAGTCAAAATTTGACTGTCTTTGGTTCTCTGTAAACTGGCTTCAGACACTAAAAATTTAACAGTTCCTCCTATACCATCACAAGGACCTTTTCCATGTGTAGCTCTTTCCATGGAGAAGTTCACTTGTTACGAGAACCAATCAGAAGGCACGATGCCACTTTAGGTAGAGAAATAGAAACATCAGAAAATTCCCTGAAGCAACATACCTACATAAATCACTACCATAATTCTTTTGGGGTACTGTTCAAAAAACAGTAGGTGTAAATGACACTAATGTTTAAGATTGTTTTCCTATCAGTCTATTGGTAATAGAGCAATCATAGAGCAACTTCAATGGAAAAACCAATGGAGGCTTAATAGTTTGCAAAATTTCTGCATAAGACATTTTCATTCAAAGTGATACATGAAGTCTACAACTATCAACACATTGAATAGGTAACTGGTTTATAAATAATCAATCAAATATGGACTTATTTCTAGCAACATTTAATTATATGCAACAATCTGTACAGGCACTTCCAAAAAAAAGTTAACACTTCAGAGCCGAAATTTTTCTAAGTCTCGAGTTGACGGTGATTTGACAACGCTGCGTCACGGCTTCCCTCTGGCGGAGCCTCGAGAAGCTCTGACCGAAAACAAACCCCTTTCCCTCCTCCCCCCTCCTTTACCCTTTTACCAGATGGGACAAAGGGATTACTGAACGGTCGGTCTTCTCATATCCTAAAGAAGGGGGCTATGGTGGGCACTCTATTTTTCCGACTCCCGCTGAACGACATTTGAAGTCCTGAACATATCTCTACGCTCGCCACCATCCCATAGTGGACGGAAATCGGAAAAAGCTGGACAAAATTCAAAAATAGCTTTCTTTGATATATAACATGAAACTTCACAAAAATACTCAATTAAGACTGCTAATTAAGGAATAATACATCATTTGACATGCTTTTCATCTATTAGTCAGATACAGGAGCTCGAACATGACCAAATTTCCAAATAAACACCTGAACTAATTTTTCTCTGAATGTCTTCCAAGTTAAGTTGATCGTGACGTTATGTGAGGAATTTGATTGAATAAAGAATAGCATGATCTATTAACACAAGACTTTGCCTTTAAATTACCAAAGCTTCAAATATTTTAGAAGCATTTTAGCGCAATTCCGTTAAAAATGTCAGATGCTGTTCTCGGATAAAATGTTTACATAATATAGAGAATATCTAGCGTTTTTGGGAGAGACCTGTCAAGTGACTTATATCAGAGAACTTGTTGAAGACTCATAAACACGAAATTGAAGAGAAATTAAAAAGTAAGTCTACGACACCGAAAATACGCATGATTTTCCGATCGCGCATCCGGGGCATGGCTCCGCGCGGCTGGGGCTGGAAGGTCTGTGACTCGCTTACTTTACTCAAGTGACACGGACCCAATGCTTCCATTTCGTCGTTTTTCAGCGGCACTAATTGTCCGAAAACTTCACTGATCTATGTTGATGAAATCGTGAGAATATTGAATCGTGCGACCGGATAAGTTTACGCAGAATCACTTTATTTTTCTTCGCTCGCTTCGCTCCGGGAACATACTTCTTATTCACGCCCTTGAAAAGAGTGTAGTCTTTCTAGGGCCCATGTAACATTCAGAAATACACTGGTTTTTCTTTTGAATTACTTTTGCCCCCTTCTTTTTATTCACACGGTAAAAGATGCACCGACGATTTCAGAGCCTTGGTCTTCGTTTTCCTGCCACCTTTTCCCCCTTTCCTCAAAGGAGATCTGAATGCCAAATGGGGGGTGGCATGTTCCTTTTGACCACTCTGTTCAGTCCCTGTACTGAGACAATGGGGAGGACCGGTCTCCCCGTAGGAATATCTTTCCACTGCCCAAAAACCTTACTCCATACGTTTTATTGCACCCACGACCCCTTCTACGCGGTATGCCTCGGTTCAACATCCTGAGTCTATGCCCTTGCAGCCCAGTGCCCAGGCATAAGGGGTGTTCCGGAAGCAGGTAAAACTTCGCAGACGTCTGCCCATCCACTCTTCCACCTGAGTGCTTTTAAGTTTGTTTCTACTCACATTACTGGGCGAATATTTCAAAACATTTAAATGCCCACGAGTGAACACATTTATCAACATGGTTTCATGATTTAGGTCTGATAGTCTCTTATTAATTTCATATGTGGTGTGAAGGAAGTAACAATTCAACATGGTTTCATGATTTAGGTTTGATAGTCTCTTATTAATTTCATATGTGGTGTGAAGGAAGCAACAATTCATTCACAAAAATGAATTAATTCCGTCCATTAAAGAAATATATCCAAAGCTTTTGGCGGTATTGTTTAGCATGCAATATGGTCGAATAATAGAGCACCTTTCCATTAGAAGGAAATATAGTAACAGCTTAACAATTTGCAATTACTATTCTCAGTCGCGATAAAGGTTCTTAAGGAAATTTACTAATTGCCTTCCACCCACTTCGCAATCCGAGCAATTGGCCCCTCGAGAGGAGATCACCGTATGGCGGCCGGGTGCCCGCGCGTCACGTGTGCAAAACCTTTCTGAGAGGGAATTACCAGCTAGCCATCCTTCCTCGCCGCCCCCTCCCTTCGGTAGGAGGAGAATAGTGGGTGGCGATCCTTCGGCAGGGTTAGGAGGACACGCGGCTCAACGCCGCAGTCGGGAATAAGGGTAAGGCAAGAGTCGGGGGTATTTTGCGACCACCTGCAGGTATCCTATAAACAATGGGTATTCGGGAATATTCGTATGTAGTCACAGTCCTTTTCCTTTGAAGAACGGAAAAAGGCATTGAATAACCAATTATAGCGTAACATTAGTTACAGTTTGACCAACGGAAATGTCTTCACATGCTTACGGAGCTCTTGCAATCAGTTAAATCTCATACGAATAATTATTTAGTTGTGGTCGCATGCACGCGCAATTAAATGTATTAAGACCTGTAACCTTTAGTGATCATAAAATAGTAAATGCGAAATTTATTGTAGGCGTTGAAAGACATTATAAACCAAGGAATAGGGTATACTTATTTTGCAAGGCTAATTACGACGGTATGTAAGAGTAATTAAGGGAATCGTTTAATATATTTAGCGAACAAAGCAAAGGATTAGATACAGAGGATTCGTGGAGAGAATTTATTGAGGACACCCGTAAAGCAGTTAATGAATACATACCAAGTAAATTCATAAGTGATAATACAGAGCCAAGGTGGTATAATGCGGAGGTTAAGAAATCACTGAAGTGACAAAGGGTATGCCACGCTAGGATGAAAAATGCAGGACAGGGTCTATCGGTAGAGGAAAAAAAAGTTAGATCAACACTATAAAAAATCGAGAGCATTAGCAAGGAAATCATGTCGGCAAGCGTTATAACATTTCAAGAGCAAGATGTTTGGAGAATATTTAGATAGCAATCCTAAAACGTTTTGGTCATATGTGAGAGAGCTTCGGGCAAATAGGTCCACAGTGCACACACTTAAAAACGATAAAGGAATTAGAGTCACCAGTAGTGTAGAAAAAGCCAATACTTTAAACACCTTCTTCCAAAGTGTTAGATTAGACATTAGACCAGATTTTAGGGAAACGGCTGCGTGGTCAATAACAGATTTGTATTGGTATTATAAAAACAATAATCTCATGGGCATAGTTATTATTATTCAAATTAGGACTCCTAAACTATAAATGCTAAGGTTAACTCGTGGAAATGCCACCACAATTGGGAACGTTATTTACTTCATCCTGAAAATCGAGCATTTTACTGCGCCAATACGGCGAAAACGTTAAAATGTTTTTATCAGCCTGCTCCTAGTCTTAAGATTTGGGATCGCATATTTTCAAAGCTTCTAACCACATCGATGTGAGAATTAAATACGTATGCCTATGAACTCGCTCTGAAATGGCACGAACGTGAAACAACACCAATTAACCAAGGAATTAATTATTTAAGGGACACATATATATTGGAGGGTGATAACAACCAATGATGATATGTGATTTCCTCTTCAAAGTAAAACGTCGATTTTTAATGTTATGCAAATGCGTGACGACGATTTTTTCTGTGACGATGGTTGCGAGCATAGAGATACGTTCGAGACTTCAGACGTCGTGCAGGTCGAGTCGAAGAAAACGACAATCTCGGGACACAGGACCGACCCACATCAGACGGAAATCGAAAAAAGCTGGACAAAAACCTAAAATAACTTTTTTTTGAGATATATACTTAGATATATACTTTTTGAGATTTATACGGACACTGTTCTCACACAAAACTTTTTACATAAAGTAGAGAATATCTAACGTTTTAGGGAGACACTTTTCACACAGATTCTTTGAAAAGTTTGCTACTTAAGGAATAATGCATCACTTGTCATGATTCTCATCCGTTAGAGCGACACAAGGGCTCAACATCACGAAATTTTTAAAAAATCCTGTAATAACATTTATCCGAATATCTTACAAGTTGATGATGACGTTGTGGGAGGAATTTTATCAAATAAAAATAGCATAATGTATTAACACTATACTTTGCTTTTACTTACCTGAGCTGCAAATATTTTTTGAATCGTTTATTTGCTATTCCATTACTTATAATGGCGGACACTGTTCTCAGACAAAACTTTGCATAAAGTGGAGAATATCTAACAATTTAGGGAGACACTTGTCAAGTCACTTATATCTGATAATTCGCTGAAAACTCGTATACACGAAAGTGAAGAGGAATTAAAAGTAAGTTTGCGACACCGAAAAATACATATGATTTTCCGACCGCGCCTTTGGGGTTTGGCTCCATGCGTCGGGAGCTGGAATTGACGTGACTCGCTTACATTGCTGAAGTGACATGGACCCTAAGGTTTCCAATTCGTTGTTTTTGAGCTGTATCCATTGTCAGTAACCTCCATCACCCTTATTTGGTGAAATCGCGAGCATATTGAGCCGTGCGACGGGATAAGATTACGCGGAATCGAGTTATTTTACTTTGCGTACACTCCGGGAACATACTTCTTATTCACGCCCTTCAGCCCTTGAAAAGAGTGGAGTCTTTCCAGGGCCCTTGTGAACTAGATATACTCTAGTTTTTCTAAGTAATGGAATAGCAATTAAATGATTAAAAAAATATTTGTAGCTCAGGCAATTTAAAGGCATAGCATTATGTTAATAGGCAAATGATGCAGGTGTTTATTTGGAAATTTGGTTATGTTTGAGCCCCTATATCTGGCTAACAGATAAGAATCATGTCAAATGATGCATTATTCCTTAATTAGCAATATTTTATCAGTATTTATGTGAAGTTTCAAGTCTATATCTCAAAGAAAGCTATTTTGGAAATTAGTCCAGTTTTTTTCGCGACGGTGGCGAGCGTAGAGATGTGTTCAGGACTTCAGTCTCGCAGCGCGAGTCGGAAGAAACAACCATGGAGTCCCCACAATAGCCCCCTTCTTTAGGGCATAACAAGACCGACCGTGCAGTAATCCCTTCTGCTAAACAGGGAAAGGTGAGGACGGGGGAGGAGGGAAGGGGGTTTGTTTTCGGTTAGAACTTCTCGAGGCTCCGCCAGAGGGAGGCCGTGACGCAGCGTTGTCAAATCACCGTCAACTCGAGACTTTGAAAAATTTCGGCTCTGAAGTGTTAACTTTTTTTTGGAAGTGCCTGTACATTGCTTCTACAAAGTGAGCGAGAGAAGATGTTTTGCAAATTCAGTTTGGTATAACTTCCAAACAAGCCAAAACACATACTCCAAATTTTTAGTGCATTCTTAATAGGATCATAGCTTATTATACTGAAAATTTCAAATTTTTAATAAGTCCCCCACCAGAGATACAGGGGCCCGAAAATGGTAAATTTTCAATTTCTCCTATTTGCGGAAGCTTGTAACAGCTAAAGGCTTAACAAACACACAAGTTTTTTCTTACACACATTTACAATGGTACCCAAATATACTATAACAAAAATATAGACCTTGTGATCACAACCCTTTTATAAGAAAATAAATAGCAAAAGTTGTAAAAAACAGCAATTTGTATCAAAACTTAGTACTCATCGTTCTCATAGATGTTACATAGTGAGGTTATTAAAAACCATTTCAAATGAAAGCTCAATTTATTACTATCAAAACGGTATTGGAACCATTCTACTACAACCTGTAGTTTCCGAGTAACTCTAATTACCAATACTCGCTGAAAGTGTCATTTTTACAGTGCGCTGTGACCCATAACAAAAATTGGTTTTGTGCCTTACAGACATGTAGTAGTAAGTGTGTTAAATTTGAATTTTTTCTGAAATGGTGCTGCAACAACTTTTTTAAAAATCTGGTGAAATGGTATGGAATGACCCATATATTATTTCAATGTAGTTTGTACTACATTTGTATCTCTATGGAAAATCTCCAAAATCTTGTCCTTTACATTGAAAATTAGGGTAAAATGCAGGTACCTACTTGCATTTTAATTTAGGTAAAAAAACTGAATAAATCCATGAATATCATCAACTATGTAGACATGGGAAGCCCATGCATGAAGGAGACCAAGGGTAGTGGCAAAGGCGGAAGAATATTACTTGTAAAAAAATTTAAAATTGAAAAGTAGGCCATTAACATAGGAGATTTTGTCATCAGCTTTGTATGTTGCTCACTATGATTAAAACAAATTTTCTACGTGCAGCTTCATTTGGAAGTGAAGTAGAGAGTGGTGAACTAAAACATATATTTATTAAGGTATAACTATGAAATGCTTTGACAGACATTTAAAACTAAATGAATGTTTCGTTTCAATCTGCTATTGTAAGAAAATAGAAGCTCCGCATTTTGTTGGGTTAAGTGTAAATATGATGCGTATAACAGGGGTTTGTTTAGACCTTGGAAGAAAATACATTATCACGAACAAAACTATACTTTTCAAAGCTCCTTCACTTCTAGAAAGAAATTGAAGATGACAAAAAAGACTGAAAGAAAAATTAAAACCAGATTATGGATCAACTCGCGACCAGCAGAACACTAGCTCTCATTTTTTACAACTACGCTATCATAGGTTCATGCAAATCTGGCAAATGAAGGCGACCCGATACACATTTGCTTCCTATGTTTTTCTCGCGCACCCGGGCCTATGGAGAAAAAAGTTAAAATGAGTATTTCTTTATTTTGTTTTAGTCTCATCATCATCTTCATCTCATTTCATCACCTGAGTTTCGCAACCTCTCCTTGTCAGTATCTACTGTACCTACATTCCTTTCGTGGGCCACTTAGATCATTAATCTGGAAAAGTTTAAAATCTCCGATCCAGATCTTAACTTATACTGTCTTCAGATATGATTTCACTAGCGAATGAAATAAAAGATCTGTGGATCTTTGGATCCAACCTGACCATCCTTAATTTTTGAGTGGTACATCTGTAAATCTAATTTAAACAGTGTAAGTATAAAAAAGTGAGTATTCAGATTGAAGGGTTAGAAATTGAAGTTTTTAAAATTTTTATTTGGAAGACTGAAAGAATAATTTTAACTGCGATAGGGATCGAATTTTGCGCAGTACACTAGGGCCAATATTCATAGTGAAGTCTTGAGACCTAATTGAGATTTCCTTGAGATATTTGGCGTAAATGGTACTCATAGTCACAATCTCAAGACTGACTTGAGATGGATTTGATATTCTCCCAAGACTTCTATGATACCATCTTGGCTTGATCTCAAGATGGGAAGTTTCACCAATATGGCAGATATCAAAACACCAATATCCGTATTTCATAGTATTTTTCTCATGTACTTAGCAATGAAATGAACATTTGATGGCTCTGTTCTCGTTCGGCAGAACGGCAGTATATATTTATAACAATATGTCACCTGAGCAAACGTTTTCCGAGAATTAAATCAACCTTTAGCGGAAGAAAGAAAGAGCATATCGAAAGAAATTAAAAGAATGCAGCATTTTTATATTAGAGATATTATTTTATCTCCATTCCTCGAAAACATTTGAGGACAACAAAATGTGAGTGATTGTTGTTTCATGTATTTTTTCAACTGTGCATAGTAAACCCAACGGAAATAAATTACTGCATGCTTGGTAATCCTGGTTAATATACCAAGTTGTTTTGTCAGCAGCAGGCTCGATTTTTCAACCTCATTATTTCATTTACTACTTCCTTATAACAGTAGGGTCTGGCTGGGTTGGCTCACCTTCATCTGCACCTTCCTCTCCTTCACCTGAGCAGGGCACATTGGAGAATTCTGAAACTGATGTAATGATGTCTGCATCAGACAGCTCCCCAGATACAGCAATGTCGTCATCGAAATCTAAGTCCTCATTTCAGTACGAAATCAAAGTCCTCAAAGTCCAACTTCTCAGCATTTAGGGCCTGCACAGTCCATCCAGTCAGGGTTTACTTCATGTCTGGTTCTGTCGACTGCTCTGCCTCTTCTTCACCCTGTTCATCTCCAGTGTCTAGTTGGGGTATTTTAAAACCACATTCATGAAAAGTTTTTGATGATGGTGGTGGTAATGCTGTTCCAGGCTTTCGACACCATCCATAGGGCATTGAGAAGGTAGATTTGTGTCAATGATTTGCTATCCATGTCCTCAAATCTATTTTGACTTCCTCCCTTCTGTAGTTCACTATAAAGTTCTCTATGATCCCTTAGGCAAGAGGTTGGAGTGCAGAAGTTGTATTTGCTGGTAGGAACTGGACTTTCTTCAGAGGAGGTGAGTAGTTGTGCACTGTACAGTTGTCGATAAACATTGTAATTTTTCTTTTCTTTTTCTTAGTGACTTGCCGACATTTTTGAGCCAAGCACTGAATAAACTGGAAACCATTCAAGCTTTCAGGTTTGCCTCATAATTTGTCAGTAAACTTTTCACATTTTTAAAACATAGTGGCTTTTTTGATTTTCCTATCACAAGGGGTTAATTTTTCTGTTTCATTGAAGTTGGCACATAGTACCACGTTGACTTGATCTTTGTTCATTTTTTCTCCACTACATGTACAGCCTTTAAAAGATAGGGTTTTATCCGGCAAACAATTGAAAAAAGTTCGGTTTCATCTGCATCAAACACGTTTTCTGGTAACTAAGATTCAGCCAGCATTTATAGTTTAGTTTTCCATTTGTCACAAACACTGTCATCTACTGTAGTACTTGCACCACAAACCTTTTTTGAAATTAATTTCGTATCCCTTCTTAAAATTGTGCAACCATCCGTTGCTGGCGCGGAAGTCTTTGTGTCCTAGTGTCTCTGCATACTGAGTGGCCTTCTCATTCAGAATCGGTCCAGATATAGGAATGTTTCTATCACGACACTGCTTTAACCACGTTAAAACACAATCGTCCACTTCTGTAAATTTAGCATTTTTATACCTTTTTTTCTTCGACAATCCATCTTCAGCCTCACACTTTTCTCAGTTTTTTAAAAATCGACGACAGTGTGTTACCCAGAATGCCAACCTCCTATGCTATTTCACCTTTTTTTTATACCGGCATCAACTGCCGTTATTACTCTTCTTTTTCTTCATGTGTCAAGGTTTTCATTGGTTCACTGATGACATGACGTCCGACTCACACCAAACAAGCTGTAGGACTGGTAGGTAGGCGTGTGGCAGAACATAGGGGTGGTGGTAGGGGGAGGGATCACCAGCCAAACAAACAAAGGAGAAAAGCTTTCATGTCACAACAAGAATCAAAACACAGCTACAATGTGCAGTATTGGATGGTGTATGCTGACTGGATAGGAGCCACAGGATGAAAAAGCTTAAGAGCAGTAAGAAAGATGTAATAAAAAACAGATTAGTAAGGTCGCATCAAGAAAACTTCGACTTATAAAGGTAATCGACTTATAGAGGCTCAGCTAGTAGGAAACTTTGAGTAATAGAGGTTTTGTATTATTGATCATAACCTCCCATAACTGGACTTATAGAGGTTAAATATTTAAAATCTTCGACTTATGGGGGTCTTTTTAGCATTGAGAGTTACGTGGATTTCAAGAGGATATTAAAAAATTCGTTATATCAAGGATTTCAAGATAGGTATCTAGGTTCGAGTTATCAAGGTCCTACTGTACAATGATAAACAATTAATATTCAATGGTGATTGTATGGTATATTCACTGGGTTATGATCTTCTTTGCTTCTGATGTTTTGACTCAAATGATGACTCATTGTCAGACATTAAAATGTTGGCAGTAATGGAAACTTCACCCAGTGAAAATTCCAATTAGCCTTCACTCAATGCATTCTCCTCTGAAGGATTGAAATAGAAATGCCTGGTAAATATTCCTCAAAAACTTACACCATGGTATAAACATTCATATCCCATATAAACTCAAGCATGAAAACATTGAACCTATTTGGCACGACAAAGAAGCTAGAACAGCATCAAGAGAACGTGGAATGCTGCATTAGAATTAAAAATTTGCTTGCAGGGAAACAAATAATGCCATTAGGAAGCTACAATAAAAACACTAGATGAATCTAGAGAAATGAAAAAGAAGATAATGTGTATTGCATTGAACAATTCTAAAAGGAAAATTCGATGTAAATTTTTCGAGGAAGACCCATAAGCATTTTGGTCTTGTTAGAGAATTCACACGGAAGCAACTAACAGTAGAATCCTTGAATAAAATAAACAGTGAAATGTTTCTCTCTGTTGTCCACATCTGTTATAGTTAGGGATGTGTGAGTTTTCGCAAATTCGAGTCGAGTAGTTGGTACTCGACTCGAGTACTTCGAGTAGTTTTACGAAAGTCGAGTCGAGTGGAGTGGTTTTTGTCGACGGAGCCGCCAAGACCAATAGGTTCAGAAATCTGCCGACAGGAAGCGCTATCATCAAAATCGTGTAAATCTCTGGTTACACGATAAATTAACACGCACGAACATGTACTTACGTACGTTCATTTACATTTGCGTGAATGGTTTCATGTACGTTTACGTGAACGAATGGATGAATCGGTGGGTACACGGTGCATGAAACCGCATATGTACCGAATTCCTCCGAATATTTCCCCACTTTTTGGCCAAAATCTTCGCAGAAAAAGTCTGGGGGGGACTATATTCGAGCTCAAAGCAACTAATGTCCGTTGTAAAATTCCATCCCCTGAGTTTGAAGGTTTATATCACAAAAATGAGTAGTAGCTCAATTTTAAAATATAGTATATCGAACTAAATCTTCATTATTTAAACGTTTAATAAAGTCAAATATATATTTTTAGTTGATTATATTAATTAATTTTTCGAGCGAGACATATAAAAACGCAGAGTATTTTTCAAGTTCCAGGAAGCTAGTTTGACGCCCACTTGAAGATAAACAAGAAATGCCACTTCTCTTTCCTTCGCATAAGATATGGAACATATATTTAATCTTAGACTAAACAAAGTTTAAAATAGATTACTCAGTTACCAATTACATTACGAATAATATTTAAAAATCCGCTATCTCAGCTTGCGGAAGTCAGAAATTTAGTTCGTTTTGATGGTATTCTTCGTGTTTGAAAACTAAGCACGTGTAAAATGACTTTCCAAATTGAGAGAATTAGATATGCTTTCAACGTGTACATATTTACTTCGGAAAGCGAGCTCCACGCGACAGGACTATTGGCCAGGAGAGATAAGCTGCTCGAGGTTGTCTAGTTGTACCGTTAGCGCGGTACCTACGGTACCGCACGCACCAAACATCACGCGAGAAAATTTCTCTAGTATGCACAGGAAAAATATCCTTGCCCATGCTTGAATAAAAGTTTATAAGTTGCAGTATTCACCAAAATAAAATGAGCGATAAGAGATAATGCTTTTGTTCCCACATTTCTCGGCTTCTTGACGAAAGAAATAAATTGCATTTTAAATTATCTTCAACTCCATCTCCAAAAACTTTGTAGGAGGAGGCATAGTGATGGTATGCTTCCAAAGTTACCATCAGTTCTTAAACTGACACCGACTTGCATTCTTAAAGGCGATACTTTTTTCCACTATTGTCGAGTCCTCATGACTCATTCACAGCGCAATAGGCGATCTGCTTGTAGCACCAAGTTCCACACGTGCACTACCTTTCTCTTTCAAGCATGCTCTGGATAGTTGAGCATGCTTTTATAGCCTAAAATAAATATATATCGATATCAAATAACCAACAAATTGTACTGAGATTTCATAAGTGGATTCATATTAATGACTCGAGAGCAAGAGAAAGGTCCGAACGGTGATTTCCGGAACGGAAAGCGTGCGGGACAGAAAATAACGCAGTCTCACAAATTCATCAATAACAAAAATATTGATGAACGTAATAGTATGAAACTTCGTATGACTTAGCCCTTAGCTACAATACGTGAAAAGGAAAGTTTGATATCTCGATCTGTGTTGTTCTTACGATGCCCCAATTCGATGGATCCATCCAGTACCAAAAAAAATTCGCTAAAAATCCATTCTTAAACACGTACTTAAGTAAAAAAATTGTAAAAATATTTTAATACTACCAGTAAACATAGAAGTAAACAAGCTTTAATTTGATATACTTTAATTTAAAATCGCATTAGCCATCTTGGAGATATTGGTCTTCAAAGTCACGGGTGAAGGAAATTTTGTAACCGATGGTAGGCATCCTATTAAGGGCATTGCGGATGATATAGGTATCGTATGAAACTTATAAGTTTTACTATTCCATTTTTTTATTTCCTATTTAGGATTATTAATTACATCATTAATTGCCAAGTTCCTACTCATATCTTTTCTATAATAAATATTTGTTCAAATATATTTCCTTAGAAATCAAAAATTTTAATCCACAGGACTCTATACAAAATTCATATACCTGCTCACATTCATCCATGAATGAAAATTCATTGTTCAAACATTATTAACTTGCGTTAATGGATATCCGAAATAACACGGCACGGCCGTGCCGATAATGGGAACTGTTAATTCATGCATCGTGCAAATGATCGGGTGATTGAACCAGGTCCTTTTTACGATTCTAAGGTCTATCATGTGTAGGCAGAAATCATCGATTTTGAAGAGCTGGTGTATAATTGGAAGAGGAAGAAAAGTATATGTTAAAAAACTACATAACTATGTAATTAACAGCCAATCATAAATTTGAGGCGCGAGCTTATCAAATATTTACTCCACAAACAAGGCATTTTGTATGAAATTCACTGCACTGTTGTACTAACCCCGGCATACACGATATTGCTGAGAAAGCGTTTAGCTCTGAAAAGAAATACATAGGAATGCGAAATACAAGGAATGGTCTTTTTATTAGGCTTATGTATTCCTTAAGAAAAAACATTTTGCTTCCTGGCTTACTTTCATTACAAGTAAATAGGGCATGTCACTCATGTAGGCCTCATATTATGCCTAAGTACACTCTAGGTACCATACTGCAAGCTAATTTACACATTTTTCAGTAATCCTAGGAATGCAGGTAATTTTCTTATTCTAGAGCTATCGGAAAATTTCCATTAGGTCTTTTGGCCTTAGCTACATGCCATATTAATTTGACTGTTTTTTTAATCATGCATTAGGTAGGTAGACCTGCCGATGTGATAGTCGGATTGCTGGCTAACTTTAATTACGATGACTTAAGTAAAAACTGGGTCTCTTCACTCATGTACAATAATGTACAAACTCGACTCGATACTCGCGAGTACTTTACAACTCAACTCGAGGTCAAAAAGTACTACTCGCACATCCCTAGTTATAGTGTCTACTATTTGGAGGTGTTAGTTCTGTAAGTCTCCATGTTCTCATGCCTGGAGATGGATGCCCATGGAGGTTACATTTACACCAATAAAAAAGCACTTATTCATGAGAAAAGTCCATTTAAAACTACTTTAGTATCATGTAAACTTTATAAGCTTTCTAACGATACCTTTTACATGTTTATATCACGTAAATCCAGTATCCTGCAGCTTGTAGAAAAAAGGCATGAAAAGATGTTTCTCGGACGTTCACCCAATGCATGTCTGCCTATATTTCAGGGATGAAATTTTTTCTGTGAAAACAGGGAACGGATTTTGGTTCACTAAGGTTGGCAATATCTATTTACCAATTTTTGTTGATATCTGTGATGGTGAAGTTAGGTCCATATGTGGATTTAAAACTGACTATAATAAATAGTTGACTTTTAACTGGTTATTCTATACTAGCGGAAGCGACCCGTTGAAATTCAACGGGTGTGAAAAACATTGAACTTATTTTGTAAGAAAACCACTGACTGAAGAATACTGTTAGCACGGTCATTTGAGGAGTTGGTGACCTATGTTGTACATAGTGGTCGGTGTAGTAGACACGCTGACCATTTTCCAGGTGCACGGAGAGATGAGTGACTGTTGGTCCACTTTCATGCACAGAAAATCCAAAAATGGCCCACGCAAACTCATCACCACGTAAGATAGATGGTCATCTCGTATTTTCAGTTCTCTTAGCTGTATCTCGAGTGAATTAACAGCTTGATCGCTACCCTTTGTATATACATACATTAGCATTCAATGACTTAATTGAGTTGTTCTATTTAACGTAGATATGTGGGTTGAGTATCTTAATCAGGATCTTAATCTAGTGAAGTCTTTATAATTTCCGCGATCTTTAAACAAATTGAAGTTTCAAAGCAGATGAGTCAATATTTGAACCATATTTATAGGTGGTTACCCATCCGTAGTTTAGGTTAAAATGAAATTTATGAGGTCCTTAGCGAAACACGGGAAACACCATGAGGAGTTGATCGATTTAGTTTCTAATTTTTCTTGGTGAATTTTTTTGTTTCTTTTTTAAATAAAAATTTGTTCGTCAAACGTTGATAAACACTAATCATCATTCAGGAACATGTTTCAACTGATTAGAAAATAGACTTATACACTATATTTACAGCTTTTTCCTCAGGAGTGTTGATAAATAGGTTATTGCCACTCGAAACGTGGGAGCAAGCCACATAAAGCTGCCCATGCGTGAAGCAGTGGCTTTCCAATTGAAGGCCAGCCACTTGAAGAGTCTGCCCTTGTGACTAATTTATTGTCATAGAAAAGGCTACTGTAACTGGGAACTGGAGACACTTGAATGTGAATGGCAAGTCTGAAGGAATGATAGGAATTCTAGGAATTAAAACTTCCTCTCCCTTAGCACACCTAGTCAAAATAGTAGCCTGTATACGATTTTGTTTCAAAGACTTAACCAACAGCCTTGTACCATTATAGTCATGTAAAACATGAAAATATCTAGAGAATATGGAAGACAACCTGGAACATTTTTAAGCTTTCACCTTGAATGTGTCGTTTTTAAAACCTCATGCTTTAGTTTTCGATTTTTCAAAACTTTCAACTGATCCATAAAAGGTTTTACAATGATTACGTACCAAGCATAAATTATGGTGTTAACCCTTTAATTAAAGAACGGGTTAGTGAATCCGTATTGCCGAACAGATTATGATAGATAGAACTACATAATGCTCTACTTATCGTGAGATCAATGTTTAGCTCTTTTCATATTACCCTAATCTGCCAACTCAAATCACGTTTAGGTGCACCAACCAAACGGTCATGTAGCGAGAGCACAAAGTACCTCTATACATATTCTAGTGGCCCGTCTCTCGAACGGAGAAGAAAACTTTTTTTACGGTTCTCAACATTACCCGAGAAACGCCACGAGGCGGTGACCGTTATTCGTTTCCCTTTTTTAACTTCTTTTTCAAACCTTAAGAAACATCAAACATGGGACCCTTGGGATGCTGGGCCCCTCTTATATAGAATTTATTTCTACGTGTTATCATAGGCCTGCAGAAAAATGTGATATTTCAATGCTAGAGGCTTGAATGTCCTTTGAAAATCAAAGGACATTCACACCGCTCTCTGGTTGTCAAGGGAATATGCTATTGTTGATTTCAGAGAAAAATGTGACATATGATTTTTAGACAAATACTAAGCGTAATAGAAAATTGATTGAAAGAAATATGTATGTAGAAACTTCATTTATTCAGCCATCCGATTAAAAAAATTTCAGCCCTGTCTTGAATGGAAGTACTTTAAATAAAAAAAAAGACCACTGCACCGAACTCAATGCCAGGGACCACCAGGATCCATCAAGGGCCCATTAAGGGGCTTTTGGGGACCCTGAGAGTATTTTAACATAGCCTATTTTCTGCCCAGACACATTTCCTATCTACATACCAAATTTCAGCTCAATCCGTCTAGTAGCTTTTGCTAGATTGAGCAACAGACAGACAGACACCATTACATTTTTAAATATTAGTATGGATTATCCTGCACCAAATTCAAAGTACTCTCGAATGCCACAAAGTAACTATTGTAACATTGCTGTGTGAATCAGTCACACTAAAGTAATTTTGAACTTAATAGAGCAGTATAATTATTAAATTTAATATGATGATTCTAAAGATCTTATTCCTAATTATGAACCATACAATGAAAAGAATTAAAAAAAGGACATAGTTTGTTTATATCTGATGTTGCTGATAAATTGAAAAAATTTTAATGCATTTTGCGTTCTGCACGAATTAAAATTACTTCAGCTCTATAAATAAAGATCTTCACTCTCAATACTGATTTTAGTGGAGTTAAAAATCTTTTGAACTATAGCTAGAGGTTCAGGGAAATCACTTTATCGACATAACATGACATTACACAAATATGTGGCCATAAAACAATAAAACAGAAATTCATCATGTTTCAGATGCAGTTACGAAAAAATTGCAAATTTTTTATTGCATTCATAGATGGCATAACTTCAACAAAATATACGCACTAAAAGCATTGAAGGTCCATTAACTACTATTGCAGGTCTATAACGTGATGTTTTACAAAAATAACAATTCGTCGTTTAAACAGAGGAGATACGAGTCTGTTGATGGGTTTCGCAGCTAAATTCATGGTAGAAAGACAAGCTTCAACAAATGGAATTCCTGCACAACTGTTGTCTTTTCACGACAATAAAACAACGAATCTAGTCCCCGCTTGTCATGATTCAAAATCGAAGAAAGCTTGTAACCATTGTCGATGTTTACCGCTCAATATGAGCTACAATTACTCCCGTTGAATATTCATCATTAATTTACGAGGTCACACAATATTCCTCTTCTTCCATATCGTACTTTCGCAAATAGTTAATGAATTTTACGTTATAATTACTGAGAACAGATTCCTCTAGATTGCTATCACTACGAGCCATTGTTGCTCAAGGTTGTTAAAATAACTTTGTCGCTATTTTACATCGAGACATCGCCGATAATACACCAAAATGCCCAAGTTAGAGAAGGTACACCTCCCAAAAGAGGAAACCGATTTTAATGCAGTAAAATGTATTTTATAGAATGTTCATTTCTACATTTATTTATGTAAATAAATTTTTTTAACACCTTTAATAAACTTTTAGAACATTTTATTTGGATTATAACAGTGTCTTTCGTGGCTAAAATTCGAAGACCAAGAATTGGGTACTTTTTACTCTTGTTCGCTGTCCTCATGTTAAACTGAAATTTCAGCTAAATACAGAAAATGACAATATTTTCTTTACTTCAAATATTCAAGAGTTATTATAAAATTCGTAAAATCTTACTATGATACCGGTTGTTTGTCTGAAACTTGAGTGGGACCACTGCAGTCACAAGTTTTTTCAGGATGAAAAGTATAGAGGAGAGAAATAATAATTACCAGTATTACTAGGGACATGACATTTTCGCGAAACGTTTTTTGCGGCAGGATTCACGAAATAAGCGGCTTTAGGGTTTAATCACGAAATTAACCGTGTCTTCTTTGAAACACGATTTTTTTATCGAAATTTGAGATATTTTGCAAATGCCGAATTTTTGTAGCATGAAATATTTTCTTTAGTGATGGCCGGATCGGATCTTTCATTTTTCTCGGTTCCGGATTCGGATCCAAAGACACGGAGTAAAATCGGATCCGGATCGTAGATTTTAAATTTTCGCGGCTTACCGATCGAAGTGCCCCTTGAATGGAATGTAGGTGCGGTAGATATTGACAAGAAGAGGATGTGTAACTAAGGTCACGTAATTAGATGAAAACGTTCCCGTGCAACTAGAAGCAAAATAAAGATATATGACTTTTTCCCCCATTACCCTAGTATCGCGGAAAAAATACGTAGGATGTCACGCGGGTAGCCTACATTCGCCGGGATCAGGCATGCAATGAGAGCCATGAACGAGAGCTAGTGTACTGTGCAAAGTTCGATCCCACTCGCAGTTTAATTTTTTCTCTCAGTCACTGCATCGAAAATGTTATCATATTCAATTTCAAACCATTACATCTGAATATTCACTTTATTATACTTTGTTGTTTAATTTAGATTTACAAATGCACCACTCATAAATTAAGGATGGTCGGGTCGGATCCAAAGATCCACGGGTCTTTTATTTCATTCGCTACTGAAATCATATCCAGGGACAGTAAAAATTCAGATACGGAGATTTTAACATCTCGCGGCCTCGTGATCGATGCGCCCCGAAATGGAATGTACGTATGGTAGATGCCAACAAGGAGAGGTTAAGTAACTCGGGTCACGAAATGAGAAGAAGATTTTTTCCGTGCCACAAACGAGGAAAACAAAATAAAAAATACTCGTCTTGTCATTTTTCTCCATAGGCCCGGATGTGCGAGAAAAAAAATTAAGCCGAATGTCATGCGGGTCGCCTACATTCACCATATTTCCCGTGAACCTATGAGAGCGTAGTTGCTAAAAATGAGGGCTAGTGTACTGCGAGTCGCGAGTTCGATCCTCAACACTACCTAAGAATACAACCGTGCTGTGTTCCTAGGGTAATGCTAGTAGGCAGTTAAAAAAAAGTAGATTATCAGAAATTTCATGCCAAATTATAAGTAAAAAAAATAATTAAATTTGGCGAAAGGAAATGATTGGAAAAAATTTATATTACAGAATTAAATCGTGGAATCATTACGTTAACTTTACAGTGTATTTTTGAGTAACGCATTTGTAAATCTAGTTGAAGCGATAGAAGTACAAAAAAGTCAGTATCCAGACACAAAGTTTGGAAATGAAGGATGATAAAGTTTTTTATTCAATGGTTGAAAGAAAAATTTTAAACAGCGAAAGAATTGAACTTCATTACCTGCAGTCCACTACTCCACTCTGTTATTGTTATTACCATTATCTCATTAATTTGCCTTTAACTTAATTTTGCCTAGTGTGTTTTTTATGTCGCGTAGGGTAGCCATAACTTCTGTATTGGATCTCAAATGTATGTACTATTAACAGTTTGTTCACATTGTTATGAAGTCTTTATTAATAATATTTTTAAAAACCCTTCCTTTAAGACTCCTTTTTCCCAACATTAAACACAGCTTTCACCTTTTTAAAATGATTTTATTTACCGTATTTGTCATTTTTAAACACTACTTTTGATGATTTTTATTTACCATTTTTCGGTGTCCCTAAGTATTACCTATCTGCATTAAAGTTGGTTTTCGCTTTTGGAAGAGAGAGCTTCACAAACTCAGGGACACCAATATACTTTACTCACAGTCCTTTACAGAATTGTACATGAATTACGTGCAAAAATTTTACCTGGTCATAGTAATTACAGTCGGATCCGGATTTAAGGTTTTTCCGCATTTAACGTTTATTTTTTGAGGTCCCGATTCATTCCCTATAAAAACAATGTAAAAATTGTCCTCATTTAGCGTCTCCGCATTCTGCGTTTTTCCACATTCTAGGTCGTAAAAAATTTTCCCGCACAATTTTTTTTACCCGATTTAAGGTTTATTCATGACGATTCATGCAAATGATTATCCATACATCAGTGATGACTATCACCAGCATTAGTTTTCAATGGATCGACGGTCCTTAAGGTTTCGCTTTAAGATGCTTGTATATGTGCAATGAATGAATGTATAATGAACATATGAACATTAAGATATTGTATGCTCTTGGTAATACATACATAAATGTAAAACCACATTTTCCCCTATAGTAGGTTTAACCCATTGATGATATGCAATAATAGGCAGCTGAAATCGTCGAAATTTTCCCGGGTGCTGTGTAGAAAAAATGAATGTGGAACTGCGCGCCATGTGATAAACTTGCATGTGCAACAGCAGCTTAATTTCTCGGAGCTACAAATCAAAATTGATTGCTAAATAAGGCATTCTCATTATGTCGTACCATCAATAATATTCTCATAATCGGAACGTATCAATATTTTGCGAAATGAAACTTTCTTTTGCTCATTTTTAATGATGCTATGATGATGATTTTTCGAGTACATAGCCGCCTACACCTTGCTATTACATAATAAAATGGGTGTAAAAATGCATCAGGACCCTTAGAAATGTGTAAAAATGGAATTTTTAACGTTGATAACCGTCCACACTAACATTCCCAGTGGGAATTTTCCTTAACTCCATTTTTCTTAGGAAAATTTCGAACATCTATTAGGTGCCGCAGTGACAACGATAGTAAAATTTAACCCCAAAAAATGCAGAGGTTAGTTTCATGCTAAGTTACGGTCGCACAAAAAAAGGCAGGAGGGTTGAATTACAATGTGTTATGCCTGAAGGTTCAAATTAAGAGCATTTATGAGTTAGGGTTGGATGGTCGGTAGTAAAGGTTTATTTAGTTGCGTAACAGATTAAAAAAATACAATTTATTATATAGCCACATTTGAAGCCAGTGAGAAGTGGCTCAAAAGAGAGTTGGCGACTTCTTTGTAAATCATATGCTCCTCGGCAGTCGAGTTGGCAGTGTTACAAGAAAAAAACTCTTCAACAAGACCACTGATCGACCAGTACCAGTCCCCTGGGTGCTATTGGTTTATAGAGAGCAGAGGCTGCTGGCTTTGATTTTGGGATGGCTTCAAAAAGGAAATCTCTTAGCTTCGAAGAGAAGAGAAAAATTATTGAGGAGGTGGATAAAAATCCTCACTTAAAGAGAATTGACTTGGCGAAGAAGCTGCTCATGCCAGTAACAACATTGAACAGCATCATAATGAAAAGGGAAGCAATTTTAAGAGAATCCACAGTATTGGGTGTTTTATCTAAGCATCGTAAGCACTCAAAAAAGTCCTCGTTTGAGGAACTGGAGAGCCATTTACATTGCATTGGTGAGAAAGGCAATTATATCAATAAATTGTGGGCAGAAACAAGCCAAAATAAATTTGTTACAGGCAATCCATTTCGTTGCAAGCACATGGGAAAGTGTGAATAGTGCAACCATCTAAAATTGTTTTGCCAAAGGGGGGTTCCTGAATACCACTGAAACAGAATGTGTTTTGCAAACTTTTGTGGGCGATAATGAATGGCAAACTTTGAATTCAGAAATATTGTTCAGTGATTTTGTTGAATATGATGATGACCTGCAGATCAGTCGCATTGTTTCAATAGGGGAATTGTGTGGTACATCAAATGAAACAGATTCTAACTGCAGTGAGAATGCGGATGAGGAAGTGCCGACAGTGGCTACCTTTTCAGAAGATGTGGTTGCACTTGAAAAATTGAAATCATACTTTTCATCCATTGAGAACAATCAATCTACTTTACTGACGGTTTCAAAACTGGAAAAGAGCTACTTCTTAGTTACAGTAAAAAAATAAGCAGAGTAAAATTTCAGATTTTTTTAAAAAGTAGCTGTTCAGAAATATAATTAATCTCTCCTAAAAGTTTTAAAATTGATATTGAATTCCTGAGTAGTCAGAAGGCTAAAGCATTGTAATTTTGGTTAAGGCATTTTCATTTTTGGTTCATTTTTCATTTATTTTCGTTTTATCACTGAATCCAACCTTCTTTGGGAAGAGCATATAAAACTAATGAAAACTTTTTATTGTTTTATGTGACCCCTTTTAGTGACTTTTACATTTTTCATATTATTATTTATTATATTATAATTATATTTTCTTTTCGTAGAAAGCTGTTCTATAGAACTGTATAGCTGCTCTATTCAAGATGCATCCACTTAATACGATATGAAACGAGTTGCCTCTCTTCAAGATCGATCCAGTTAGTATGATATGAAACAAGTTGCCGCTCTTTAAGATGCATCCACTTAATACGATATGAAACGAGTTGCCTCTCTTCAAGATGCATCAATTTAATACGATGTGAAATGGACAAGTTGAAAATAGTTGAAACAACAAGGTTCTGCTTGCGAACTGCAAGTTCAAACAAGGTAGAACCAATTACGACGACTTGATTTAAAAAGTTAAATCCAGGGTAAATGAGCCATAACCAAGTTCAAACGAGTTGGAATGATGAGATGGAGCGAGTTGAAAACAGATAAAAACATGCGAGTTGAATTCAACTCATTTCAACTGGAATTTTCCGCAGGGTAATCATTACAGACCCTAAAACCTCAAAAAATGGCAAGTCCTCATTTAGTGTTTTTCTGCATTTAGTGTTTTAAATTTTGTCCCCCCTGAAAAACCTTAAATCAGGATTCTACTGTATATAGATCATTTTATCAGATCTGAGGTTAATATTTACAACTTGAATCTTTTATGTAAATTTTCAATTCACTTGAATTGCACACTACTTTGTTTGATCCATAATCAGCCAGAACTTGAAGGTGCATTTAAGCTTTCTGCCCACTTGTTAACGCTTATAAAAGTCAATGTATCCAATGGTCCATCATTGATAGTAAAGTTAATTTTTTATATTTTGACATTTTAAATCCAGAATTAAATTATTTAATCTAATCAAGTTTTAGCATTTTTCTTCACCAAGCACCAAATAAATTAATTACAGCAGAATAACAATTAACATATGAATTTCAATCCTAGTATTCGAGGTATTTGAAATTCCAGATATTCAAATATTCTAGTCAGGATTTAATATTTGAATTCAAGAAATCTGCTACATGGCCATTCTCTAGTTGATACACCTCTTAACCAGGATGCATTGAAGAAAATTCAGTCATCAATTCCTCTTTTTGATTGAGTACCTATCTTGGCACTCCGAGAACGTTATGCTATATGTATTAAGGAAAACTGATAGAGATGAGCTGGTAAATGCTAAAAACAAAGGCATAGACATTATTGCTATCCTGTGTTCATTGAAAGAATACAACCCAGTGTTTGCTAAATTTGCAATGTAATCTTTGTGGATACCCACAAACAACATGGACAATTAGAGGTCATTCTCACAAAATTCCATTTTAGTAACCAAACATTGACATCAACTGAAACCAGAAAATGCTGTGACTTTAACATTGTTTGCATACAAGTAACTTTGGCACTTAGGCTCTACATAGAATGGTAACCTAAAGTAAATGAACTTTTATGCACTGTTAATGTTAAGAAATACCAAGACAAGTAAGTCAAGGAGAACAATACAAAGGAAGGTACAGTAAAAAGGTTGTAATTTTTTGTCCTTTGCAATCATATTTGTACTGGAAAAAAGCAAAAATAAGCATAATAATACATTACACTAATTAAAACTAATTTTAAATTGTTATTAAATTATTTCCCTGGACCTCTTAACTGTAGCAATAAACAAGTCCTAAATTGTTAATATTTATTTAATTTTAATATACTGACTTTGAAGATCGAAAGAAATTTTGCAGGATGGTAACTCATTCCTCAAGTAACATCTTATTTAACCTACTTTTTGGGAACCTTTCTTGTGCATAGGTCAACTCTGAAATGTTTTCATTGAAATTTTGTTTTCATAAATATGCCGATACTCAAGCATGTAGAGTAATTCAAATTACCTGAAAAACGGAGTTGATTTTCTTCTGGGCAGCAATGACTTGATTTATAAAGCCGATTGTGAATTGCAAGTTTATGATGCATTTCCTACACACATGCAAAGGGGGCCCCATATTTTTTGATACCTACCAAAGAGACATCAAAAGAAAATATAGTTAAGGAGGTTAAATAATAATTATTTCCATAATAATTAACCAGAAAATATTATATCAGCAAGTTGACAAGAATTCAAAAAAACTGATCATCTAGTTGTGAAAAGCTTCACTGATTAACTTAGAATTATACTAACCCATATTGGTAAAGCAAGATTTATTTTTTCTGCTAACTTCATTCTAACACCCTCCACTCCAAAAATAGATACAGCATCATTATTTACTGTAGCACAGAGTCTGCAATACATCACTTTTTCTGCATCACGGAAGCTGAAAACATCTGTAAATATTAAAATAACAGAATTATTAGTTTAGATATTTTTTTACAGAATGATTTATAACATTTCATGACAGGAAGTTGGTATTGTTTACATTAAGTATAGCTTACAATGAAGCATTCTGATTAAAATAGGCAGGGTGAAAGTATCAGTAGCTAGGTAAGCCACGCAAATCATGCAAAACAACGTTGACGGATAGCAAATTTGGTGAGTACCTATATATAATCGTGAAATTAATTATCTTTATTTAATGTAAAATTGGATTAAAAGTGTCATATTATGTGAATTTTATATATTTAATAAATGAATCTATTGAATTTAATGTGGTTGTGAAACTTTAAAAGAAAATTTGCATTTGAACGCCACAATCCTAAATCGATGTACAGTAGAACCTCTATTTTACGAAGTTGAAGGGACCCAAAAATTTGAGCTTTGTAAATCAGAGGGTTTGTAAATTGGAGGTTATCTTCCACTAACTCCTCTGTCTCCGAAACTGATGTGTCACCAAAACCAGCTGATCTCCAACAGAAGGAAATAGTTTTTGCAGTGACACTCCCATGCTCTGGCAACACCTTGCACAGCATGGAGCAATGTACATGGAGGCACATCTTGCACATTAGAGGCGACAAATGTACGTCTACTAAAACTCTGGTGACAAGAATGCGAGTATACTTTAAATGCAATTAAACATTATGCTACACTTGTCAAATAGTTATGTTAGGGTTGAAATCAAACTAATTACTATAATAAATAATAGTCATCTTCTCATTCTGGGAAAAAAACAGATATTACATGAAATTCTGTGTGCAGTGTATTTGCAAGAAATTGAAAGGATTTAAAAATTACACCACAATTGTATTGATTTGCTGTATAGCATAAGCATTATTCCTAAGGCTAGGAGACTCACTTTAGTAAAAGAGAGTGAAACAGCCATGAATTAAAAAAACCAGGTGAATATTTTTCTATAAATTTATGATGGTATGAACTTGGCTGCTGCAACTGAATTAAGTTCTTGTAGCTGTTCAGTTGGTAGATCTCAAAATAAGGGGAATAAGAGAATTAACTCATCCCGCGGAGTATTTTAAGAATATGCAGTTATGCATTAATTAACGAAAGGGGTATATTTAGTGCTAGTCAATTTGTGTTTAAAGAAGCCATTTTAACATGGGAAAGCCAGGGATACATTTTAACTAGGAAATTTCAAAACAAAGTTTCCATTGACCTAGTATATTTCCGTGAAAAGACCAGAAAATGCCTTTTTTGAAGAAAGCGTATCGTTTGAAATACATTTAATAATAATTCGCAGCTGATTTAAGTCAATTTTAGAACTTGAGTCGAGTAAATTTGAAATTCCCTCTCTTATAATATGCGTTCTACAGTGCTGACATCTGGCGGTGATTTGCAAGAACTATTTACTCGCGGCTACAGAAAGCGATCGCGAACTCAAAGTCGCGATTGCAAATTCTTACCTAACGACGTAAAACACTTCAAATGAAAATTAAATAATCAAATTGCATCAATATTTGAATATATGTAATTTATTATTGCAAAATTAGTATTTTTTTATGAAACTAAGCTCCACGACAGCTGCAGCAAAGAACTTCCTACGGGAATGCTATTTTCAAGTGAAAGGCTGAAGTAAGATCTGAATTTGGGTTGCGGCGGCTACCTTAAAGCTAATTTTAAATATGTAATTCCAGAGAAAATATGGATCCTTTGTGACGACGAGTTAGGTATTCGCAATACACAAAATGATAGAAAAGGAATAGAAATTACCAAGCACTAATCCGATTATTTTATGAACTGGGGCATTGTTTTCGAAAAGTAGGCATCATGCCATGTGTCTTCGGACATTTTTTCCTTGGATCATATAATCAGGATTGAATTGCGATTTGGATGATCAATCTCTGGGATTTTTGCTACAGTTTAAGCACTTCAAAAAGCACTATGCTGAATCGATTTTTCCACATTTTCCCGTATGAAATACTTGGACCGAGGGCCTTCTCAACATGACCTATCTGTAGAGGTCCGTGAAAGTGGATTTATTTTTTGCTAAAATTCGTTTTAAAACTATGTGATTTCAGTGTTATAGAAAATCTTGGCGGTGTTATTATTATGTTACAATTTTTGCGCATTTCTAGGCGTTTTATTATTTTTGGTACACATTTTGTGAATGCTTATACTTTTATTAAGCATTTTACATAAGAAAGGCAGTGAAAGAAGCACGCATAACTAAACACAATCGGAAACAAGGAAACTTGAACTGGGGGGTGTCGAAATGATTTTTTTTTTGCATTGAAGCTCAGTGGAGCGCCGAATATCCGACGATCAACCGCCAATAAGTAGCACCCCCTCTCCTCCTATCTTTTCTGTTACTTCCCCCCTTGCCTCAACTGCTAGCGCTTCCGTTCCCGGCCAGCGGCCGTATTTAAGTCTACAAAATTATTACGTTAGGCCCACAGTAAAGGTTTTCCTGCAACAAGTTATCCAATTACGCTGTCTACTGCGTCGCGGTGAGTCACCGGAATTACTGCTCGGCATTGACGCGGGCGCGTGAGCTTATATTTCCGATCTTCCGCGGCCGTGTTCAGCACATTATTGGTTCAGAATATCTAATTCTTCAGGAGAGAAAGCGCATCATTCTAGATATTTCCAAGAATTTCAGGATTGATAAATGTGAATCGAAGAGAGAGGCGGTAATTAATTTAACGGCAAATTCCGGCGGAGACATCACTACAGTGCGCGATATTACGAGAATGCGATATGCGCGAGACAAAACAAGCCAATTGACCTTTGAATCGTAATGAGATAGAGTGAATGAACGTCATCAGCGTTAAACAATGAAGGCTTAGACATTAATCGATTATGACTCTTTACATGTGATTTTTTCGCTAATTCACGTAAAAATCGCGAAAAAGACGAAATTTCGTTTCCCGCATTCGCGATATTTCGCGTCAAACAATGAAGGCTTAGACTTTAATCGATTATTCCTCTTTACATGTGATTTTTTCGCTAATTCACGTAAAAATCGCGAAAAAGGCGAAATTTCGTTTTATTTCGCGTTATTTCGCGATATCGCGTCTCGCGAATTTCACGGATCTCTACCTATCTGGCTTCAGATGCTCCTGTCGTGGTATACGGCGATCGTTATTCCATTGTACTGAGTTTAGTGCTACAAAATCATTTCAAAAACTTCGTAAAACCGAGGTCCATCGCTCCTAGGGACCGGCCTCTCACTTCGTAAATCAATAAAATCGAGGTTTCGTAAAATAGAGGTCATTTCATATGGTTTTCCTATATACAAAGATCGGGACCGGCGGAATGCTTCGTAAATTGGTGTCATTTCGTAAATTAGAGGTTCGTAAAAAAGAGGTTCTACTGTAATGATAGGCATAAAGTAATATGAAAGAGCAGATACCATTTGTGGACATCAAATAAGTAAATTTTTTATATTTATAAAGGTAATCAATTAGCATTTACTTGTCACGGAAGGGAGTTTTGAAATTGTTCTATGGTGGGAACTTATGATCGTATGGATGTCGTGTTTGCGAGAATGGCAACGGCAGATGATTAAGTATGTCATATAGGTGGAGGGACATTTTTAAAATTTTGAAAAACGCACAAATAGATATTAGCCAGTTGCTCGTGAAACTGAGTAAAAAATTTCCTAGAATTCATTTCCAAACATTTAAGTGACACATTTGTGTGTATCGAATTGGAAGGTACCTACCAAAGAATTCAATGTAAGCACTTCAAAATACATGCATTATCCTTCGACATTAATTACTTTCTGCAGGAAAAGCATTCTGTAGTTAATTTATTGTAGTGGAATTCTATTGACAATTGTATGTGTATATTTATTTTGTTCAAATATTAGTTTGCACCCCAAGGATGCTTATACTGTAAATTAATGTAAAGATTGCAACTATATTAATTAAAACTGTATTTTATAAAGGACGACATTATAGTTTAAAGCCTCTAAATCTCTTTTTCACAGATACCTCAGAAGGCAGTGAATCATCGTCTTTAACATTGGATTATATATGTTTATGCTATTTCCATTTTGCATTATTTCACAAACTTGTTCTTTTTAATTCTAGTTTTATTCCACAATTATGTTCACTTAATATCATTTTTTATCACAATTCTTGTCAATTTAAAATATGTAGTAAGTACTTTGTTTCTTGCATGTTCAAAGTTAAGAATAAAATACTTCATAATTTAAAAAACTTGTTATATTAACCCTCCAGCGAGCGCGCTGTGGCACAAAGTGCAACATTGTGCCGTTTCGTTGTAACGTTATTAATATTGGAAGGTCAGTGAACCAAACGCACCAATTATTCTTTCTTTGTATCACTATGAAGATTTCTGTTTGTAATTCAAGGGCAAGACGTCTCGTATTTCGTAATAAAATGAATAAGTAGCTCAACTGGTCGTCTTTGTTGCACTTTGTGCAACTTGCGCCTGGTGATGAAAGTCAATTCCATAGTGGCACTTATTGATCAACATTGTTTATTTCTGTACGATGTAGTGTGAGGTAAGTAGGTAGGAACACATGAGTTTTCACCATTCCTTCTCTGAATCAGGTTGAGCTAACAGCAGTATGGTGTGTAGAAGCAGCTGTATGTGGAGAGAAAAACTTTTAGAAATTGACCTGTGGCATTCCTTCTAACGTGAGCTCTATGATGTGAGGATATTTATATTTTTAGGGATAATTTCCATTGCATATTTTGTTGTCCTTTTTATGGGTTTACTATGATCTAGAAAAATTCAGAAGCTAATCACCACACTGCTTAGGGCACGAAGATTCATTACCGAAGAAGACTATCTGAGGGTAGTACAAGAGCTGTCAGATGAGGAACAGGAAATCGGCATTGAGGAAAGTGATGATACGGATGAGGAGGAAAATATTTCCCTTGGTGATCACGGCAGAGACTCTGATGAAACTACGTCTAATGGTGACATGGAAGAACCTATTAGTAGTGCAAGCTTGGTGATCTTCACCCCCTGCCACACACCCTCGCGGTGGCTTGCAGAGTATCGTGTAGATGTAGAACCTACTACTGCTGAAGATTGTGATGGTGAGAACAATTATTTTTTTGGAAAAGTTGATAAATCTTGCAAGTGGAAAAAACTTCTTTTTCCGGTGCTACAAAGATCAAGTGCAAAAACATTATAAAATCGCTCCCAGGGACAAAACTCTGTGCAAGAAATACACCTGATTAGGCTGCGGCTTTCCTAAAATGTATAGATATAGACATGATTGATGAAATTGTGATGCAAACAAACAAGTACATTTAAACTAAAATTGCTGATGTCCACTATTCAAGGGATTGTGATTGTAAGGAAGCAACAAGAACAGAATTTTTGGCTGTACTGGGTATACTTTTTCTAATTGGCATAAAAAAAGGTCATCATGCAAATGCTTTAGAACTGTGAAGTGCAGATGGATCAGGAATGCAAATTCTAAGGGCTGCTATGAGTAACAAGCGACTTTCGTTTATTTTGCGATCAATAAGATTTGACAATGGGACAAGCAGGGATTTCCGAAAACAAACGGATAAATTAGCTGCAATCCGAACAATAATAGACTCTTTCATAGGAAATTGTCAAAAAACATATGAGTGAATTTGTGACAATTGACGAAATGTTGCAACCATTTAGAGGCCGTTGCAGTTTCATTCAATATATCCCGAGCAAATCCGCGAAATACGGGATAAAGTTATATGCTATGTGTGATGCCAAAACATTCTTCACCAGTATTCTCAAAGTGTATTGCGGGAAGCAGATTAATGGTCCATATTTAGTGTCAAACTCACCAGTAGATGTTGTCAAGAGGCTTATAAGATCAATAGAGGCATATAATCGTAATCTAACAACAGATAACTGGTATACTAGTTATCCACTTGCCAAGCACCTCCTTACAAAAAACATTACAACCATTGGCACGCTGAAAAAAATAAAAGAGCGATTACGCTTGAATTTTTGCCAAACAAGACGCGCGCTGTAGGGTCATCTCTCTATGGGTTTCAGAAAGATATTACACCCCTTTCATATGTTACAAAGAAGAACAAGATGGTGTTTTTGCTTTTAAAAATGCATGATGAGGGGATTACAGATGAAGGTTCAAATAAACCATGTATTGTATCAGATTAAAATGCAACGAAAACAGGTGTCGACACAGTTGACCAAATGTGTAGTTGGTATTCTGTGTCCAGAATTACGAAAAGGTGGCCATTAGTTTTATTTTATAGATTTTTGGACATCGCAGGAATCATTACTCACATATTATATAGGGCAAACAATCCTACAGATAAACACTGCAGGAGAACATTCCTGAAAACCTTATCGTACACATTGATGAACGGACAGTTGAAAAACAGGTCAAACATATTATCTCTACCAGCTGACATTAAAATGTTCTTGTTAAGTTATCAAATGAAGACTTGCAAGTTGAAGAGGTGAGCGACACAGCAAGTAAGAAACACGGAAAGTGCATATTGTGTGGACGTGCAAAGAACATATCAACGACAATCAAATGTGGGAGGTGCAAAAACTTTTCTTGCCGAAAGCTCTGTGAAACAGTTATACCTGCAAAAAGTGTACATACATTACGTGACAAAACCTTAAAAGATACAAACCGTCTAATACTTTAATTGAGTTTTTGGTATTGCTTTAAAAAATGTAATAACAAATGTTTGAATTCTAAAAGTGTTTGAAAAATATGTATTGTATGTCTTAACTATGCAAAGTTCTAACAATAAAATAAGGAAAGGAATGTACACTTCTTAATTCCAGTTTTTGTTATTAATATCAGCGGAAAACCAAGTGTTGCACTGAGTGCCACGCGTGCCCGCTAGTGTCAGAGAATAGGGTGCCTTGCTGCCACGTGCCTGCTGGAGGGTTAAGGAACAGTAAAAATAACGACATGTTTAACAAATAGACAAATGCTACCACAGAGAAAGATCATGCATTCTTGCATAGACATAGTAAGCGTGAAGAGGTGGTTTAGGTAATTAAATTATTATGTAGCACCACCAACCTATTGCTCTTGCATCATCGATGAGAAAATTTCTACATAAATACATATTTCAATGTGGAGTGTAGGTTAGTTGCTGTCATTTTGAGATGATTCCTAGAGTGAGATGTGAGTTCACTGTGCATGGTATGAGAAGGGTGACATTTACTGAGTTTTGGTATAATTCAGTAGGGGTAACATGGAACACAGTTATTTAGCAGCCACTGCCACAAATCACTGGCTGGAAAAATTTTACGGCTATGTACCTACCTAATCAACAGCTCAAATCATTCAACATCATAAGTAACGGCTCGAACATAACTAACAAAAATATATTGTGCACAATAGTTTGACGTTCCTACGGCCAAAATAATTGAAATAATGGCAGTGCTGTGAACAGTCAACCCAATCAATCACTAAATTTATTTAATTAAATTAAGCATATATGATCTTAATGATAATGTCGTGCACATATGCAGTATTGAATTCAAAGTTCCTAATAATAATACACATAACAAGAAGACGACACGGCAGAGACTCCGTTAGGGAAGAGTTAGAGGGAAGCCGTTGTCAAATCACCCTCAACTCGAGACTTAGAAAAATTTCGGCTTTGAAGTGTTAACTTTTTTTTGGAAGTGCCTGTAACCGTATGTACGGCCGCCCATCACTACGTCGCCGCGAGTGACTGGACTGGATTATTCTTTAAAGACCATCATCAATAGTAGTCTTCCTTCAACAATTTCAGGCTGATCATCGTCATCCCAACTCGGATTTATTGTTATTAATTACCATTTCAATGATTTCATCATCTATGATATGTTGTGTGGTGAGAATATCGCGGCCACTAGTAACTATCCTTTCGCCTAAATTTACCAATTCCATTTCATTTAATTCAGGGTTATGGATGATGTTTGCAAACTCCATCATCATATTTTTATCCTCAGAAACATGAAATTTTTTAAATCCCCACTTATTTCGTCTATATCAAACCTTAAAGCAGGCCACAATTTAAACCACGCGTGTTTTGGAACGGACAGTGAAATGCTATTGCCTGCACGTGAAATTTCCCGAATCTCGTCTTATGGATTGATCATGTTTATTTCTGAAATTATTTATCCTGCTCCATTAGCATTTGGCCAGATATACTAACTCAGCCCTTCACTTCGACATAATCGAAACCAGGCTATCTAAATCAGCACTTAAATCTTCTTTCATAGTTTTTCTCTCTGTTATCTACTTCTTCGTATCACTTTAACAGTAAAATTTTGATGATTTTTTCTCTTTCAGCTTCTTAATGTGTTATATTGTTGAAGATCCCACGTACTATGTTTCAGTCAAACGCTTTACTGATGCTACGGCATCAAGCTTTTTCACAACTTGCACTTTTTCTGCGATGTTAACGTTTTGTGCTGTTGCCACAACTGTATGTATGAGACATGTTTTGCGTGAAATATAAGAATATAACCAATAATTTTATCATTACGTCTAGTGGTCAATCAAAAATGCGAGCGCCATTGAAAGTGGCCGATATGTAAATTAGTCTTAGTCCATCTCGGCAATGTCATCAAATTTATATGTTCACTTCAAGTTCCAGAATAATTCCAGTGTAGGCTAAGTACCAGAAATTAATATGTTTAAACTATTCTGATTCTCGAAATGGGAAAATTAACGTTAAGAATGGTATCTCGGTATTAATATAAGAATGATATCTCGGCAGGTTATGAAGCAATGTTCCGGTTAAAAATGTTTCGGCATTTTCCACTAAGTACCAAAGAGTTGGTCATGGCAAAATTGCCATATTATAGGTGCTCCCGGATTAGGGGCTCCCGAATTAAGGGTGCTCAACTGTATAAAAATAACACCAAAAAAACTGCAGACGTAATTCAATCTGCCGTGATGCTTACGTGACGTAAATAATGATATCTGTTGCCACAACAAACACAATAGGCTTATTATTTTTGCTAAATTCGTGAACATATTATGTAAAGTAGAACTTTATGCTGCTGTTTCCGAGACCCATGCCTTCATCGAAAACACCATATTCTGAGGTGTTGAATCCGTGAAACCGTTATAGAATTGCTTATTTGGTAACCCGTCCGAAATTGTGACGTCTTTCTGTGAACCAACCTCGGAATTCCGAGGTTACAGAATAGGGCCCAAGGAAAGGGCATACACTAGTATAGCAGAGTTGGTTGAGAAACTTAGGCATGTTGATTTGGGAAATTCATGGTCTGTATTACACAAAGATGGTTGTGTTATTTTTTAAATTTTGGAATTGTTCAAGCCCATTTTTAAAATGTTCTGTGGTAGTGAATGAACATCTTCTCGTAACTGTGCATTTTGGGAAGGTATCTGTGTCTACATTGGGGAAGTTGTGTTTTCCTTTGAAAGCTGATACTGTAATGTGCTAAATGAGATTTTATGTAAAATTGTTTCCTCAAAATTGATTGGCAATACTGATAAACTTAGCAAAGCAAAAGATTTTCTTGTGGAGGTAATGCCTAAAGATGATCCTTTATATGATTTTACCTCAGAACAGCTATCAATTAAATGCATGAGCAAACCAAATTACAGTATGGAAATGCTCATTTTCGGCACACTTTTCCATAGTTTATCCCCCCAAGCATAAAAGTTTGCGAGAAGAACTGGAAAGATTATTTTGCCCCATCCTTGTATCATACAAAGGATATCTTCTTCTTCTTCTTCAAACATTAGCCCTATGTGTGAGCAAAGGGACTCTAATTTTTTTTAAGTATGTGAGACAAAAGCTCCCATTCCTAAAAGATCAAAATAAAGCAGTGCTACTCTTGACAGATTTTATTTTTGGAGTTCAGGGATTTTACTGGCTTTTTCTGCAAATTCAGGACTTACATATCTCAGTGATTTTTCTATTTTCTTCCCATGATTCTTAAATGGTTCGAGACAGTATAATTGATAAGATTTATACTTTTTCAGGTAGTATGTTCTGTGATGTCCGCAGGCATTAAATGGAGTTCACAACTTACTCCACTTCTGAGGGATAAAATTGTTTTTCAAACACACTCAGTCTCAATTTTGTTCAGTCTCACCACCAGTGTGTAGCTTTTTTCTGTGGCATTAACCTCCTCGGTCCTGGCACATTGTATACAATACATCGACGTTTGAATTTTTTCCCGCTTGGCTAAGAGAAATGTCGTTATTTCAACTAGTTTAGTGCTTCCTGACAGGTAGCAGCATCATGCAGTAGCATGATTCACAGAAATCGTGCATCGCGTGGCAGAGATATTAACTATACAAACATGGCTTCCCATGCAAAATGTAGTATTGTATACAATACGCCAGGAGCGAGGAGGTTGAGATCCTGTTTCTTTTCCAATGCTGCAAAGTTCAACAACACAGTACAGCATGGCACAGTTCACCACAGATTAAAGTAAGTTTTACAAATTTAGTGTATGATGTAAATAATTTATTTATGATATAACACATAAAATGGGTCTAATAAATGTTAATTCCACATTTTTCATGAACTTAACACTTGTATAAATAGGTAAATGCCTGAAAAAGTGCATCAATTCATAGTTGTGTAAACATTTGGGCTCTTTTCTCTTCGGCTGCCAAGAGCTGTGAATTATCGTTTACAAAAATTATATTAACAAAAGTCACAGTCACTAAAAATAGATGCCAGGCCTTTCATTCACTGACCATTATTTCAAATATTTCCTCATGAAGGTATGCATTTGGATCTGTATAATATGTGTCCAAAATCCCCCTGACCGAGTCAGAAAAAAAGTAAAACCTGAAATACTCACAGTGCAGGCAAAACTCCACCATTTTTATTTCAGTCAATTAGAGCACATATTTAGGTACAATTAAAAAAAATATGGGACGAGTTAACTACTCTGCCTTAGGGTGATATTTGTGAAAATATGAAGTAATATTTTTGAGTTCAAAAACTTGGTTAATTGACAACTAATGACATAATAGTGACTAACATAGCTATGCAAGGGTGATAAAAATCCAAGTCGGTGGGTGACATTTTGAAAATTTTCTGGATGATTTGACGTGGAATGACCCAGCAGTGAGAGTGAAAATGACAGTGACTTTCCACCTAACATGGAAAAAAGGGAAGCACAACCTTTCTTCGTTGGTAACAGTGAGTCTTAGGAAGATAGTGATTATGGAGACTGACAATAGGGATTTCAGTGTAAGAAAAAAAGGAGATGTAAAAATCAATGTAGAGAAATTTGATGGCACACCTGGTGTACCTGTAGTCAGGCCTAATCATTTAGAAAGCATCACAGAGGTCGTGGAGCTCTTTCTCAGTGATTATTACTTCCAAATTATGTGCGATGAATCCAATCGGTACTACAGTCAGGATAAAGATAAATACAAATTATCTCCAAAATCAGGAAAGTGGTTTGACATAAATAATCCAGAAATGAAGACATTTTTATCCATAATTATCCTCACAAGGCAAGTAATGAAAATATCATTGAAGGAATACTGGAGAACTGATCCATACATTTCTACGCCCATATTCAGGCAGCTTATGTCAAGGAACAGATTTGAAAATATTTGGAAAGCATAGCATTTCAACAATAACCATTTGTTTTCAAATAAAATAGTGGACAGACTATTCAAAATCCGACCAATTTTGGACTAGGTACATTGTGGAATTACTTCAGACAGTTTATAGGCCCAAACAAGAGTCATCACTAGATGAAGCAATGATTCCTTGGAGGGGAAGACTGAAATTCCACATGTACAACCCAGCTAAGACCGTCAAATATGGACTGTTTGTTCACATGTTGAGTGAAAGTGATTCAGGTTATGTTTCTAAATTAGAGATTTATGCAGCACAGGGTAAAAAAATGGAAGATACTACACAATCAGTCTTGAAGTCTAGCATTCGCCAGTGGCATCACATCTATCAGAACAATTATTATAATTTGTAAAAATAGCAGAAACTCTTCTTTCCATGAAAACGAGAGTCTGTGGAACCATTAGATTGAACAGGGGACTTCCAGAATTTATAAAAAAAAAGAATCAAAAAAACTTGAAACTGGATACAACACCTTTTGCCGAAAAGGGCAAGTCCTGCTCCTAAACTGGAAGGATAAAAGGGATGTTAGGATGATCACGACCCTTCATGATGCTAGTATGAGTAAAACGACTGAAATAAATAAAATCACTGGACTTGTTGTGAAAAAGTCTCATTGTATTGTGAAGTATAATGAATGCATGAAAGGTGTCGATAGAGTAGATATGTATTTATCATACTGCACAATACTTAGAAAAACAATGAAATGGTCGAAGAAAGTAGTATTGTGGCTGATAAACTGTGCCCTCCTCAACTCCTTTCGTGCCTATAAAACACTAAATAAAGGCAGAAAAATGAGATTCAAAATATTTCTTCTCAGGATATTGAAGGAGTGGGCAGAGAGTAGTGAGAGGTCAAGAAATAACACTGAGATAACACCAGTGGTGAAAGAGACAACACAGAAAGGAAGATCACCTGTCCAAGCTCTCATGGGACTTGGCAACACATCATCTGGAGACTATAGCAGGGAAACGGAAGAAGAAGTACCACATGCTGGTGTGTAAAGTGTGCACATCCAAAAAAGTAAGACGAGAAACTCGCTACGTGTGTAACTTTTGCCATGTGCCACTGCATTAAGGTAGCTGTTTTCTGCTGTATCATAACAAGAAGGATTACTGACATTGTTGGTAAGTTTTAAAATAATTACCTAAAAAATAATAACATAGGAGCAGTAGAATTTTAAACCATAATGTGCGTTTACAAGACATATCGTTTAAATGTCTGCCGGAACAAAGGGGTATGTGGCATTTAAACACTGCAGTACTCAACATGTTAAGCCATACTCCCAATATATTAAAGCAGGGGTCTCCAGACTACGGCCCGTGGGCCAGATGCGGCCCGAGAGGCCCGCTCATCTGGCCCGTGGAGACCTTTTCATCTGCAGAAAAGAATTACACAAATTCATGTGTATCTTGCCAAGATCAACCATCTTGTACGGGAAACGTAACGTTTTTACCTATTAAAAAAGAGGCGCGCAGCAGTGCGTTATGTTTTCCAACCGTTCACTACATTGCAAAACCTTATTCGATGCTTACTTTTTCTACTTCTACATCTACATCTACATAATACCCTGCAAGCCACCACAAGGGTGTGTGGCAGGGGGTGATTGCTCACCAAACATGCACTACATATCATGCATAAAAAAGGAATAGTATTAATATAGTAGTCAGAACTACACTATTTAAAAAAGATAGAAATTGCAAATAAAACATGCAAAAACATTCTGTTAGTAGGGTTAGCTTTAAGTACTCATACCAACATGCAGCTACCAATGCTATTCATTGCTACTCTCCGATAGGACATATTTACCGTTATTCGTATCTCTTATTGTGCGAGGGAAAAAGGACATTTTGAATCGGTCAGTTCGGCAATCAATTTCTCTAACTTTATGATCATGGTCCAGTCTGCCATAGTAAGTTGGGGTTCGTAAAATATTTTTAACATCATCACTGAAAATATTGCCTTGGAATTTGTGGAAGAGATTAAGTCTAAATTTCAACCTGCGATCTGACAATGATTCCCATTTCAATTCATTTAATAGACTGGTTACGCTAATATAATTATCGTATCGTCCCTTTACAAATCTTGCCGATCTTCGCTGCACACGTTCAAGTTCATTACTTAGACTGATTTCGTAGGGATCCCATACACTGGCAGCATATTCCAAATGAGGTCTAACAAGGGAAAAGTAGCTGATTTCTCGTACATGATCGTCACATTTACCCAATACTCTTTTAATGAAACCCAGTTTGCGATTCGCTTGACCCATTATTTCACGAATGTGTTTACCCCAGGAAAGATCATTTGTCAGTCTTATTCCAAGATATTTGATGGATTCCACGTTTGTTAATTCATTATTACTTATTTTGTAAGTGGTAGGAGGAGAGCTATTCTTTTTCCAAAAATTCATTACAAGACATTTCTTAAAGTTTAATTCTAACTGCCATGTATCACACCAAGTTTCAATTGCTTGTAGGTCAATATTTAAATAATCTTTATCGTTCGGGCATAGAATTTCCCTGTACACTACTGCGTCATCGGCAAATAGACGAAGCTTACTTTTTACCACCTTTTGGATATCATTAATATACAAAAGGAATAGGAGTGGACCTATCACACTACCTTGTGGGACACCGGAAGTGACTTTAATTGCCGGTGAGGAAACACCGTCCAAAACAACCCTTTGGTCCCGATCATGCAGAAAATCATTAATCCATGATATAATGTTACTGTCTAACCCATAAGATTTTAACTTCAAAATTAGTTTGCTGTGAGAAACCTTGTCAAAAGCCTTCTTGAAGTCGAGAAATATAGCATCCACTGGAATATTATTTTCGCCAGAAACTAAAATATCGTGGGAAAAGAGAGCAAGTTGGGTTTCACACGATCTGCTCTTTCGGAAGCCATGCTGGACATTGGACAATAAATTCTGACCTTCTAGGTGTCCCATGACTGAACTGACAATTATATGTTCTAGGACCTTGCATGAAATGGATGTGAGGGATATAGGTCTGTAGTTAGATGGCTGCTCCCTATCACCACTTTTAAAAATGGGTGCTACATCGGCTGCTTTCCAGTCCATCGGTACGACGTGTTCGGTCAGGGATTTATTAAATACTATTTCAAGGTAGGGGGAAATTTCGGATGCTAACTCTCTATACACGCGGGAGGGAATTTGATCAGGGCCAGGAGATTAGTTGGGGCTTATATCTTTAAGTAATTTTTCAATACCATTACAGGAAATGTCAATTGGTTGCATCAACCGCTGAAAGAGGTCAGGTAACACGACAGTTGAATCCCCGGAAGGTGGGTTAAAAACGGTTTGGAAGAAGGAATTTAGCAAGTTAACTTTGTCGAGTGTGTTTGTGGTCATTTCACCTCTATCATTTTTAAGTGAATGGACGGCAGACTTATGGCCTTGCACTTCCCTTACGTACGACCAGAAGACTTTTGGATTTTCTTTCAATTGTTCCCCAAGTGTTTTTCTTTTGAATTCTGCAAATGCATTACTAAGGGCTGACTTTGCAGTGGATTTTGAAATTTTATAATTTTCAATAATTACATTACGCTCATCAGTGGGCATATGTTTACTAATTTTTTTCATTTTAGCATGACATATTCGCTGCCGTCTCAGGGATTTTCTCACTTCGGCATTGTACCACCTAGGTTCAGTGCTTTCTTTTTTGAATTTACAAGGGATAAATCTGTTGATCCCAGAGCGCATGATATTAATGAACGACTTCCATGAATCGTTGGTACATACCTTTATGGAAGACTTTTTGAAATCCGATAAGGAATCTCTTAAATAAATTTTAAAGTTAGCAAAGTCTGCTCTTTTAAAAATGTAAAACTTTCTTTTTTGTTTAAAATTTTTATCTAAAGATAGCGAGAGTTTTGCAGTTATAACTCTGTGGTCACTGATTCCATCAACCGTGTCAATCATTGTGACATGTTGTGGGATATTGGTTGCCAGTAAATCAAGAGTGTTGTCCCCTCTATTAGGTGCTGTAGCTAATTGTGTCAGGGAGTTATTGGAGAAAACATCTAATAGAGTCTCACAAATGTCTTTGTCCCTTCCTCCAGCTTTGAAGCAGTATGTTCTCCAGTCTATTGATGGTGCATTGAAATCTCCACCTATTATTATATTACGTTCGCTGTTACGGGACGTTATAGTATTTATCTGGTTTCCCAGTTCTAATAATGACTCAACATCAGTGTTTGGGGGCCTATAGAAGGCGCAGACAGATATTGATCTGGATTTAGGGCATGTTAATGAACACCAAACACATTCTAAGGGGCTGTCGGGAAATATTACTGCTTTGCTAATGATTGAGTTCTTGACTGCAATGAAAACACCACCACCTGCTCTGTTATGTCTATCTTTTCTATATATTTTAAAAGATTTGGGGAATATTTCTGAGTCAGGAATGTCATCTGTCAGCCAACTTTCAGTTCCTATAATTACATCTGCATCAGTAGTATGAATAAGGTGATGGAACTCAGGTATCTTGTTTTTAAGACTTCGGCAATTAACTACCGCAACGGAAATATTTTCACCTCGACTGTTATTAAGGCTACAAGGGAGAGCTCTAGTCATGTCTGAAGTATTTTGAGGTTCAATTCTCCTTTCATGAATGTTAGCCGATAAAGCGACTGGCAACGAGAAGTTATTTACCCCACTACATGACCTACTCTCTACCCTACCATCTACCCTAAAAAAGGCCTGCAATGATCTAATACCCTATCCGCCACGCGTTTGGTGGCGTCCGGAGTGTAATGAACTCCAGAGCGGTTTAACGGGTGTCTACACGACCGAAGCGACGGCAGAAGGTCAACGAAGGAGGCTCCAATGTCCTTACAGAAACGGCGTAGCCTCTGATTTATGTCTACCACTCGACGCCAAATCAGAGGTCCACGATCGATCCTCGGGACCAGACTACAAATCGAAAGCGCCAGTTCAACGCCCGCGACTTCACTTACCCGCTTCACCTCAGAGTTCAATTCCTTAAAGGAATGCAGAATCTCCTCGGGTCTGCGGTCGGTGGCATCGTTGACGCCTACGTGGGCCACGACCTGCAGCCTAGAGCACTTCGTGCCCGCAACCGCCGCTCCCATCGCCTTCGTCACCTGAGGAATACCGCCACTGGGGATGCACCAAGACGTTAAGCCCTGGCTAACACCCTCGCGGTCTGCCCTTCTCCGTAAAGGAGCCATCACACGCCGAACGTTACTACTCCCTATCACTAGCATCCCCCCCTTCCCACTCTGACGGCTTCTCCTCGGTAGAGCTCTCGGAGTAGCGACGGGGCCGGCTGCAGGAATCTCGGCGACATCCATAGGAAGCGCCTGAAACCTATTTGAGACGGGGAGAGGAGTTGCCTCTGCAAACTCCGCTCCGCGCCGCAGCCTTACACCTCCGCTACTCAGAGTAACTACCCTCCACTCATCGGGCTTAGGGGCTGGCGCTACCTCTTCACTGAGCGGTGTAGTGACGGTTGGATCCTCACTAATGAGTCCACCCGAAACTCCAGCACTCTCGGAGACAGAAACCCTCCCTTCTACCTTCGAACGGAGCTCCGACACGATTCTCTCCAACTCGGCGATACGGGCCCTTAGAGCCGTGCATTCGCCTGAATTATCGAGCGTCACGACAGAAGACCGATTCAAAGCCATCCTAATCACTTACTAAAACTAAGCTATGTAAAGACTATATAGTATAAATTACAACCACTAAGCTATGGATGAACTACGTTGGAAGCAGTACTATTCGATTATAAATAAACTTCAGATATATTAATACAAGGAACAGAAAGTACCTAGATTCTTTACACAATTCAGTACACACTAAGAAATGACTACAATAGAACTCTAAAGGACTCAGCAATAAGATTTAAAAATCAATAATCACCAGCACGTAGGCACTTAACTAATTGCCCTAGCAACAACAGGAGGTAGGATAGGACTTACACGGGTGAGTGGTTTGCGCAGGAAGGGCTCTCCACGGGGAGTCGGTTAGGGGATTGTTTCACGGCTGGGGGTCTCGGTTATCGCTGACCTTGACAAGGTTAGCGATGGGAAGGGAAGGAATGTAGTGTTGTTGACGTGAGTAATGTAGGCTAGAAGGAAGAATCAGCTAACTGACAAACCAACGCAAAGTAAGGCTCTAGTAGAGAGAAGAGTTAGGTTAATATGCAAGTAATACCTACTACCCAACTACCGCTTAGATTAGAGTTAAAACTACTGTTAGGATATTAATATATTACGTTTAACTTATGTAAATAATTAATAGTTTAAACTACTTATAAATAAGAAAAAACGCTAAAAATAAACTACTCCGTATAAACGTAACCAACAAATAACAAACTTTAAATATATTCTACACGAAATATGACGATAACTAAATGATGAAAAATAAAAGCTCTACATAAAAAACTACTGAGACAGAAACTATAGAATAATAAGAAGTACGATGAAAGAGACAACTTATTAATATACTACGTTTAACTTACGTTAATACTTAAAAGGTTAAACTACTCAATAATAATAAGAAAAAACGCTAAAATAAACTATTTAGTAAAAATGTAACCAGCAAATAACTAACTATAAATATATTCTACATGAAATATGAAGATCACTAAATGATAAAGAAAAAGCTCTACATAAAATTACTGAGACCAACTACAGAATAATAAGAAGGACGGTGAAAGAGACAACTTATTATGGATGTAACAAAACAAGTAACGATCTCTTAATGTGCTAGATAACAATATATTTACATATACAAAGAGGAAATTTTATTAACCCTTTAACGCCGGAATTATTTTTTTTCCTCCGATTTTTTTCCACTGTTCAGAAGTTGATCATCATTGTATTTAAAGCTTATATCCCAAATATTATAGAAATATGTACAGTGGTTTCATGGAAATGACCTGTGTCCATATGATCACGCTAGGCGGATACCGTAGCAATAGCATCCCCGCTCGCGTACATTCAATTCTTCAAATAATCACTAACTTTATCTTGCTCCCCGGATAAAGGCTTTTAAATAATCAAACCAATTGATTTTTCAAGTTATATTTATTGATTTTTTTGAACATAAGGATTTATTGTATAAATAAATTAAGCAAATATATATGTCAATAAGACATAAACGTATTGTGAACAGTAAAGAAATTCATTTTTTATGAAATTTTGCAAAACATGGTACACACAGCCCTAAATCACATTTTACGCATTGGGTACGAATAGTACTTTGGCAATATTCACCTGCACAGCGGCGTTGATTGCATGGTTCAATCAAATGGCCAATACCGTCAAGGTGAATTTCGTCACTTACTCGGGCATGGATACAACGATTCCTTGACTTCAAGGGCCGCCCTACACTAAGAGGAGGATTTTTGTATTTTGTCGGATACATTTGGACGATGCTGCGACGAAACTGTAATTGTGAGAGCGTTTTTCCTGACTTCCTATGGAGAACCCACGCATTGTTCAATGACACGTCCACTAGCCATGTGAATATGCACCCCCACAATTTTTTACCTCTTATCCCTATTCTGTAGTAGGACACATTCTCGTCCATTCTGTCTGTTCCCCCCATGTAACGGTTGTACTCCGAAATCATTGATGGGCGAGGAATGCGAACTGTCCTCTTTTCTGCCCGTGAAAATCGCGGCACAAAAGCTACGGGCTGAATGCTATGACAGATAGTAACCACGCGGACTGTGGAATTGTCTACCCACTTGACCAAAAGGATGTCGTCCTCCTTACTGAGGCATTTCTCATAAAAACCCCTTTGTTTCTTACGTATTTCGGTGGATGGCATTATTTGACAGTCTTTTGGAATACGGTTTTCGCTAATAGTTCATGTGGCTCCATAACCCCTCGACCTAAGCTCTTTTAGAAGTTCAAACCCGGTAAATAAACTATTAAAATATAGTTTATAGGCAAAGTTCCTTCTTTTTTCTTGAGGAATTCCGTCTAGCATATGCAGAAGAGGAGCAGCGCATTTCCCTGCCATATTCCCATATTTGGAATTTGATGCAGGGTTTCTACCTTGATAAACCTCAAAGTTCACTAAATATCCGGCAGTGGTATTTAGAGACCATACTTTGTAGCCAAATCTAATAGGCTTGCCGCGTAGGAACTGTTTACACGGGTGTCGTCCAAAATATTCAACCATCCACTCATCAAAATCCAGGTGCTCCTGAGGGCGGAACATAGCTATAAATTGGTTTTTCACCATAGGTATTCGTAATTGGCCTTAGCTTCCACATTTTGTCTTCTGCATTAGGCTGGGAATTATTTGCACAGTATAAAAACATAGTTATTTGTAAAAATCTATCCCGGCGTACAGCATTCACAACAAATACATTTCGTAAGTCACCAGATAAATCCCAGTAATCATGTTTACTGGGAACATTATAACCCGAGAGGTTCAAAATTCCCAGGAAGACCTTCATTTCACCAGATGTTATATTCCAATTACGAAAATTCTGCAATGCGGCATTATATGTTGACTGCGAAATTAGGAAGTCAATTAATTCATCATCAAATATCAACTCGAAAATTTCAGTCGGCGACTTCTCACAGATTTCACAATAATTTGCGTCCGGAAATAATGATTTTTTTACACAAAGATCTTCATCTCTCCAAGTAGTCAATGCTCGTTTCACCTTCTTCCTCTTTGAGTTTACCCGTTTGTCACTCGTCTCGAGTCCATCACTTTCACATTCCCCTCGTTGAGTACTCAATAATATTTCAGCACCCGCTCGAAGTTGACGACCGGACAGATTATCTATGAAGCCACCACCATCCTCCTCCGCTGAATCTTCATCAGATAACACGTTACTCTCCTGAGGTTCTATGTAGATGCCTAAAATTTCATCCTTGTCATCTTCCAGTGCTGATAGAACTTCTTGAAGAGTCATTCCTCTAAAAACAGACGCGTTGAATCAATAATCTGTAATCATTTCAATTATAATTGCCGTAGTAAATGCAAGCATACTTACCCATTACAGTTCATTGTCTCCTATGCACACGTATCCCACTCCTCAAGTTCAATATTGAATATAAAGCGATTGACGGTGATATAGCTCAGCTTGTAAGTAGAAGAAAAGAGCGTCTACCTCCTGAATGTACCCGCATATTAACGAAATTTCAGTCGAATCGTTGTACAGAGAAAAAAACCGTGAATCACTGTAGAATTCCACACTCTGGTTTCATGGATTTCTAACTGATATTGAAACATAATAGTATTGCATGACTTATTTTATTACTAGCTACATTGTAAAATAGCACCTGGATATAATTTGTAGGGACGCTTCAGCCGAGAGTATTTACAGTTGTGAAAATGTGCAACAAAATGACTTCACTGCAGACTCGCTATACAATGATCGGTACACAATTCTTCTCTCGCAACCATAAAGTGAAAAGAATAACCTAATAGCTATAATACACCAGCGCCTTATTAAATTGTCCCGAATGAGAAATATCTTAATACCTTTATCGAAAAAAGCGTTCGTAACGCTGCCTTCCTCGTGGAACCCTATTGACACGGTATCCGCCTAGCGTGATCATACGATCACGGGTAACATTTCTTCTAAATAATATTATTATTTATAAAAATTTTATAACAATATTCATCTGTATGGTATATTGTAGTATTCTTAGCACATTTACAGAAATGTATCAGAATTTGAAGAAAAATATTGTTGTAGTATGTAGTAAACTGAAGTCATGCATTCACGCGGAGGAGTTAGGGGAAGACCATTACTTTGAGAAAGCTGCGAATCAAAAACGTTCAGTTGGAATGACTTAATATTTCGTCTTTTGGACGATACATATATCAAGATATTGTTGCCAAAAACGCATAACGAAAATTTGAGAAATGCGGGAAGGAGGGTTATGTAAAGCAAGAAATGTTTTCTGTGATCACATGAACACGCTAGGCGTTAAAGGGTTAAAGAAAATAGCTCTGAGGAATAAATATGTAAGTTAACTCACTCAATGGAGATGAAAGAGAAATAAACTATACAATTTAAATTACTGCGACAACCGTTAAATTTTATGCAGTTCTTCAATCAAAAGCAAGTATATATAACTATTAATATATTCCTTTCGCTTACGTTAACACTTCACAAGATTAAAATATTGAATAGTAAGAAAAGCTGAGCCAATAACTAGGCGGAACAATTTAAAAGGAACTGTGCTATGAACTGAGAAAAAAACTTAAACAACGCCTCGAGAACTACGGTGATGATAAAATAGAAATATGTAAGTACTTTTAAATATAGTCCACTCAACACGATTAGATTAGACTTAGACAACAAGTAGGTGACAGTATTATAATTTAAGAGTATTATTTGCTGCGGAGTAGTTAAAAGAAAGAAGAAACTGAAATTAGATCTACTTAGCACTATCAGCGAACACACTTGGACACAGCGTAAACCACACACCAAAGACCAGCCGGGACGGCACCACGGCGGGACCAAGCACCCACAACACCAAGAACCCACGCAAGCACTCACACTACCGTAATAATATATTAAGGCTGGCGCAGAAGCACTTACTACTAAACACTTACTACTTAATACACTACTACACTACGATACAGGCCCAGCTAGGCAACTTAAAAAGCTGCTGCTGGCGACGGAAAAAGTGAAAGGCAAGAATTCCGGAGCTCAGTGACCACCCGTCCGTTCACTCTGAGCGCAGGCGAAGGAATGAACTTCTGTTCACAGTCAGTGACAAGAGCACTTAATAAGTGTTGTACAGTGTTTTTGGTCAATGGGATGATATAACGCCGTCTATTGGTAGAGTTTTCAAATGGTTTGCTGCTTGTTCAAGACTTGATTATTTTGATCACAGTTTGCCAGTTGCGGTTGACTGCTGCGATGAGGAAGGGCTGGTGTCAGTTAGCGTCTAATTGCGACACATGTTGCACTCTATTTTATTTAGTGATAATTACCTTTGCGTAATTACTTACCAGTGTGCATAAAGTATTGGTAGTGTTGTTAGTTTAACAAGAATTTTCCAAATATTCTGCAGAGGAAACATTAAAAGCAACAATCTTTCTACCATAGTGGATATATTTTCAGATTGTATTCCGGTATGTTTAAATTAATAATTCAAGAAAGAATTTTTAAACATTGTTTTGGGTCATTTCTAGCTATAATTGCAACGAAATTAGTTCGCATAATCAGATATTTTAAGCGATATTTTGTGCAACATACTTTTCGTTTCACTTTTTATTGATGTTGAAGTCACTTTATTTTAGTTCCCAATGATGTCCGAGAAGAGGAAAAGAAAAATAGATGATGGGTGTCGGATATTTCAAGAAGAATGGAGTTTGAAATACTTCTTCATCAAATCTGGCAAGAAAGCATTGTGTGTGATTTGCAACGAAACCGTGGGTGTGATGAAAGAATACAACCTGCACCGTAATCTTCGAAGCAAACATCAGGAGAAATATGCACAGTTGGAGAGTAAAGTCCGTGCAGAAAATTTTTTCTAAATTACAAAATTAACTCACATTTCAGAGGACATTGTTCAGCAAATCCTCAAATGAAAATGTATCCTTAACTAAGCCCAGTTATAAAGTTGCCTACGTCCTGGCTAAAAGTGGCAAACCGTTTACAGATGGTGAAGTAGTGAGGGAATGTTTGTTGGAGGTGGCTGTGGAACTTTGCCCAGAAAAGTCAAAACAATTCAAAAATGTAGCTATGGGTGCAAATACCATTTCCCGCCGTGTTGAAGACATAGGTGAAAACATTGTGACTCAAATAGTGAAAAAAACATGCAAGTTTTGCCATTTTTCATTACAATGGATGAATCGCTGGACAGGTGTCCCACATCTCAACTGCTTGTGTTCATTAGAGGTGCGGATGAAGACACGAACATAACACAAGAGCTGGCTTCCCTACATAGCATGTATGCCACTGTTACCGGAGAGGATATGTTCAATGAATTGAAAAAAGCATTTGCTGTTTATAACTTGGACTGGACTAACCTCAGTTGCTTGACTGTTGATGGAGGAAAGAACATGAGTGGCATAAAGAAAGGCTTGGCTGGACAAGTGAAGCAGATGTGTAGTGAGATGTTGAGATGTGAGGTTCATTCCGCAACCAATGCTCCTGAACTGTATTATTCACAAGCAAGCTTTGCGTACTAAATATGTGGACATTAGCAGTGTACTGAATCCTGCGGTAAAGATGGTAAATTTAATAAGTTTACATGGGCTCAACTATGGACAGTTCAGAGACATGTTGAAAGATACAGACACAGAATTGCAATATTTATTGTATTACACAGCAGTAAAATGGCTAAGTTGTGAAAAAGTTCTGAGCAGAGTATTCGAATTATGAAAGTAAATAGGTGACTTCTTGGAAAGTAAAGGCAAGCCACAGCCATTACTGTCTGATGAAGAGTGGGTATGGAAATCGGCCTTTGCTGCAGAAGAGAAAAATCTATTTTCTGATCTATATACCCACCTAAAGGCCTTAAGATCTAAACTTTCCTTGTATTTGGAACAAGTACAGGCCAACAACTTGACGCACTTTCAGCAGTGCAAGATCTTCATGCCTGAAGCAACAGCTGAGTTCCCCACGTCATTTGCAAGCGAGATCATCAAAGACCTCCGGCTGCAGTTTCAGGAGATGTTTTCTGACTTGGGTTCAAAGGAAAAAGTAGTGAGACTGTTTCAAAACCCATTTGAAGCAAATGTGGCAAGTTGCCCAGATGAACTGCAGCTGAAGGTCATTGAGTTGCAAGCAAATGGCCTGCTTAGGGACAAGTTCAAAGAAGGACTGGTGGGTTTTTGTCAAATTTTGCCAAAGGAAGACTTTCAAAATGTCAAAACTTTTGCATCAAGGTAACTTTCAATCTTTGGAACAACATACTTGTGTTAACAAACATTTTCAAGAATGAAATATGTGAAGAACAATTTGAGAACAAACTTGTATGATGATAATTTCAGATCACTGTTGATGTTAGGGACATCAAATCTAAAGCCAGAAATGTCTGCTATTATGGCATCAAGAAACGATTTCGCCATTCCCACTAATGCAAGTGTTCATGTTCAATGTGTTATTAAATAATAACTGAAGAAAATAATATTAAATAAAAAATTAAAAACAACATCTATGTTTTGATTCTTTTTTATTTGGACCTCGAGTGTGTTGTCGGCCCCCAATCTGCTGTTTGGTAGGTAATGCGGCACGCGGGCTGAGAAATTTGGAGGCCCCTGCATTAAAGGAACAAAATACGATAACTATGTAGTACAGTCAAGGTTGGAATGAAAGATTCTCTTGAGTGAAGTTGAAGACTCAGGTCTTCGGGATTTTCTACTATGTTTTCCATCTTGGGTGATGAAAGGTTTTGCAAGTATTCCAGTCCACTTCTTCTGGCCAGACGTCTGGAACACAGGTGAAACCTGGCATCACTCAAGATGGGCAAATGCAGAAAACTCAGTTGATGCTTTAACTACATTCAAGCCCATACATTATGTTGTGAAGAGGGCTTCTTTGGAACGAAAATCGAGAAAAAAGGCTCTTAAAAATGGCCTGGAAGGTGCAATCAAAGTTATTCATGTGGTACAGTCGCACAACCCTGAGAGAAAAAGTTAGGTTCCTAGGGAAGTTGGTAATGCAACACATTCACGAGTAAACCCGTAAATGTCATATGGCGAGAACGCACAACCGTTCACCAACGACAACTCTATTATATTTTTACCTCTAATGCAAATGTTCGCCGTTGCATCAGATGAACCTTCATCATCCTTTCTCGGAGGTCCCGCCTGGCTGATATCCATTGTGGATGAAGGCAGCGACGATTCTCACTAAATAATCACAATCTGTAAGAAAATAAGCTGTAAAGAGTTCATGGCGCCATACTCGTTTACTAAGTACGTAAAAACAACTTATACTTTCTGGTCAAGTTCATTGGACTTCAAGGTAAATAATGGCTTACTATGAATACCATAATTCTAGATCTGCATTATTTTCAATAGTTCAACCCAGCAGCAACGATCATAACTTAAGGGTAGGTGACCGTTAAGTCGCATAATCAGTAATCCTATTTCCCTCCCTTAAACCAAACGCATTAAATACCTGTACACTACCCTGAAGCCTAAATCGTACAAAACAGGGTACACATTTACGTGAAAAATAGACATTATACAGCCCTAACCCAGATGTTTACCAACATTTGACGCAGCGCAACCTTCGGACTCCAGTTAAGGCCGCTTTACACGATACAATTTTTTGCACAATTTCTTGTACAAATTCTTGTATAGACTGAACGAAATTGTATGTTTGTCTGAATGGAATTAGAACACGTTGTATTTCCTGTTCAGTCATTCAGACAATCGCGCAAGTTTTCGTACAATTTGCCGCTTTACACGGTACAATTTCCTCATGCAAGAGTTTGTACAAGAAATTGTACGAAAAATTGTATCGTGTAAAGCGGCCTTTACGCATGAAATGATGAACAAGTCAAAAATTTAGTTCCTCACTCCAAATGTTAAGTTTTCCAGATTACTTACACTTCTTGTTATTTTCATACGCACATAAAATGAGAAAACCATTAAACTATACAAATTAGCGACGCGGCAACTAGCTCCAAGTGCTTGACTAGCTATGGGCGAGCTCATCCACGTAAAATATACATTTATAATAGTGCCACTCAAGATGCCTTGCGTTTCTCCGCGAAAACTCCATGATTATGAGGGAATAATGATCATACCAACCTTAACACTTCAGTCACCGTCTACCCATGCAATTAATTTAGCATAAAATACGATGCAAAATACACCAAACTGTCTTTCACGCCTCATCCTAGATGATCCGCTGCGCATTTGTTTCAATTTATTTTGAGACTTTTTGCATTTTGAGCGTTGGCGCTAACTCCCTTCTGATTGGTGGATTCCTTTTTGCAAGCGGGAAAATGCAAAAGTAAAATCGTGAATAGTGAACTCCGCGATGGATTTCACGTTTCAGTATTTTTACCACAATCAACTTCATGTTTTAGCACAGATAGTATCAGAATTCAGTGATCTTGTAGAGACCCTCATTCACTGTCGTATCACGATAACTAGCACCCCCGTGCAAACTCCGTGTCAGGGAGTATGTATAAGTCAATTTAAAAATTTGAACTTAAATTTATAAAATCTTAAATTATAAAAACTAAAAATTATAAAATATATATAGTATCCCTGTCATCCCTGCTCCGTGTTATCGAGATCAGCGTTAGTGCTGCCCTCAGACGGTATTAATAGGTCACTACAAGCCTATTTACGGCGATTTGGCGGCATTCAGAATTAATTCGATTTCTTTAAATTTATAATTCCCTTTTAATTATTTTTCTTCGTAACCCGAACCGTGAAAATCGATTGGATGTGTCTCTAGTGACCATGCTAATATACTCAATTAATAAATTATAGTTTTACGTTTTGCAATAATCGAATTCATATACATTATTTATATACCTCACTTGTACAAGTAAATACCACTACGTAGTGGCTTCCAACAGTAAAGAAATTTCTTTCCACGTGGATCAGTTAATAGTTTAGGTCCACTTTCCATAGCATTTGTAACATCCGGTAAGAAATCAAACTGTTAACATATGGTTATCTTCAATTCCATCTGCAACTGTTGTGTAATACTTAATATGATCCACAACTCAGCAAAGTAATTGATATCATAATTGTAAAAAGAAGAGCAACAATTAAGGCTAACAATAAGACTTTAGTGTATGATGGCCATGGTTCGATTCCCGGTCATGGTGAAATTTTTTCCATGTGTTTTCGGCCATCAATCCATCTCCACACCGCCGTTGTTTTCACTGATTTGTGTATGTACACTATCTCTTTCTTTCACCTTCTGTTTGAATTTATATTAGTGTATTTGCGCCAATGGCGTTGCGTATGAATGTTGCTTTGTGTGTGTGTGTGTGTGTGTTTTTTTTTTTACAATATATATATATATATATTGTGACGGGACACGTGGCTGGACTGTTCGACCTCTTCTCAGCCGGGGTTCGTCTCCGTACGGATCCTGCGGTCGGGCAAATTCCCCCCCCCTTTCCCGTTCCCTCCGGTAGCCACGAATGAGAACGTGCCAACGCACAGTGATGCAGAAGTATACAAAAGGTGGTCAAAATTGAAAAAAAAAGTCTCTATACAGAGTAATTTTAAAGTTGAGTTGGGTGCACCTATCTATGAAGTGGCGACAGATGCAACTAAGTAGGTGACAAGTGCACATCTGACCACCTACAGCACTATGAAAGTGAGTGCTGAGTTGGTGGCAACTAAAACGCATTGAAGAGTCGCATCAGCGCACAGTGGTCGGAAATCGAAAATACCTGGCCAAAATTCAAAAAGTGATTTTTTCAAGCTAGGAAGCTGAAACTTTGCATTAATATTTTCAAAAGACCTGGGCATGCAATGATGCAAAGCATTTTCCTTAGTACACAACACTTAACAATTAGCATGAGGTCAAAGTTGCACAAATTTCGCAAAAAATGCCTACACTCGATTTTCTCACGAAATCTTCAAAATCAAGCCCTTACCTAAGCATTATGTGTAAAGAATTGGAATAAAAAGTCATTTAATTAGATCAAACAGTTTTTTTTCTTTGTTTTCATGTAGTCTGCTTACATTTTTATAATTATTTACCAAAGATATTAAACAAAATGGCAGACCTTAATTTTTGGTCATTTTTTTCATATAGGTAGAGAAATAGTTAATTGCATCACCGAGCATCACGAAGTAACTTATATGGGGAAACTCTACAAAGCTTCCACAGTGCGAATCCGATGAGTGATGCTGCGACCGTTTGCGACGCCGAATTTCACATCAGTTTTTCGATCGCGCGGTCGAGTCTGGTTGAACCCGCCTGCGCGGGGAGTAACTTGGCGCGGCAAGTGTGTGGACTGGATTGTAGTCGTATCCACTCCGCTTTGGAGATTTTCGAGATACAAACATTGACAAGATCCTCCATGCATTATATTTTGCAGAAATCGCGGAAAAAATTACGCATTTTAACACATGGGGTAAAGGTCTAGGAGGTACTGAAAAACTTCTTTCTTCGGGTGCACCGCGGGAGTTTCTCTTCTTACCAACTTGACATCGCCTACCGACGAATACGTACACTTTTAACGGAGGCAGCATGCATACCACACAGGATTATTGTCTCTTCGAGGCCACCAACCCACAGCTGGTGTCGCACTGCTGCAATTCCCCCGCCCCCTGCAATGAGGTTGGGCGTTCGGCGAAGGGTCCGTTTTATGACACCGCGGAACGTTGACGGGGATTCTGGGGGGTTACGATCCCGATGCTTAATTATTTTTGCTATGTTAAATGTCAGTGTCATTTTTTATTCAGTGCCAGGGAGAAATACTGTGAAGAGAAATAATATGCAATACCCTATTTCATCATGATTATGTATATATCCTTTTTCGTAAAATGTAACAAAATATGCACTACAAAATTCAGTTCTGCTTGTATTTCTACTAATCGCTATCCGAATATTCACTGCCATCACACTCTGAACAAATCAGGTATTTTTCTTTTTCACTCGATAATGCAAATCAGGCCACTTGATATTGCCTGTAATATTACAGAGAATCTGTCAATCAAGTTTATGTCGATTCCTGTAATGAAATTAGAAATTTGTTAGAAGAAATCAAAGGTAACCTAAAGCAATGAAATTCAAATGTAGCATCAGAAGGTGCTAATGAAGAATTCAGAAAATTAGATGTCTTTCACACCTGTTATTTCTGAAGATAGTGAGGGATTATCAAAGAATCGTCTGGCAGTAGTACCAAACCCGGGTCTAGGTACATCTACATTTAGCCCCATCTTCTCTTTGAATGACTTTTGCAGGTGAATCTTCCTGTCTTTAAGCATTTTTTTGTATTCTCCACGTGCCTATTGGAAGGTTCTGAGGGTGAGTTTCGCAATAAAATATTTTTGAATGAGAAAGTAATGTTTCGTTCACTTTTTTACCTACCTGCCAGAGTTTGAAATACATGCTATAAGATACATGCAACAGACACTCAAAAAATCTTATATGAAAATGCAGTGTAGATATGCCAAAATTGTTAGTGCCCTTATTAACTGATCTTTGGGCCAATTCATTAAATTTATTCATACTTGAAATTTTTGCCCCACAAATATAGCATTTCATGCTGCAACTCTCCGTCGATGCGTTGCATACCTAATTTGGACGTTTTCTTTTAGTTAACACATAACAATTAAATTATGACGTTTTTTGACAATTTTAAACTTTTTACCTTTCCATTTATCATGGGGAGAAGCAGAGAAAAATTAATGGAGTAGTTTTTCCATTTGAATGCATTTAAAATATCACATTGCCTCTTTATATAAATTTCCTCTGCCTTCGCCACTTCTTTCGTCTCTTTGATCCATTGAAGGCGAATGGGGCGGCAGAATCTTGTTGACGATGGCCTAGGGTTCATCCAAATAATTGCACCTAAATTATAAGGAAATGTCTTTAAACATCAGAAAATATTATGAGTAATAATTAAATGTTTTTACAAGAGATTGCGGAAAACACCTATAATTCTTTGTCATTGTTACCTGTCTCGTCGTTCACTAAACGCATTGGCACCAGGGAGCTGATAAACAAGAATTCATCCTACATCGATTCTTGATGCCATCTTTGCTTATACCAGGAATGGCCTGAGTTTCCGTCAAAACCATATTTACCAATTAATGTACAATTTATATTTTGCGCGGTTGTTGAATCTCTGGAAATGCATTCCCAGATACGCAATGCTGTATGATCTAGGAGACTTTGAAGTTTAACTTCACATGAGTCCTCTAAAATTAAAGATTGAAAAAAAACGCCAAAAAGTTTATTAAAAATAAAATATTTAAAAAGACATTAGCTTGTCCTAATAGAGTACACATACCTTGAAAAAGTGAGGAATCTTGAAGTGGTTAGCAATGTATCCTCACCATTACGAGTTGTAGAGAGAATTTCGGGAGATCCAATTCTGACATCAACACGAGTGAAATCCGAGCTGAAGTTTCAAAATCTAATGCTTCGTACCACTACCAAAATGAAACTGAACGCTCCGGTGCATTTCATTGGAGATTAGGAACGTTTTCCCAAAAGAGCGTAAAGGGATCCGCGGTGTCATAAAACGGACCCTTCGCCGAACGCCCAACCTCATTGCAGGGGGCGGGGGAATTGCAGCAGTGCGACACCAGCTGTGGGTTGGTGGCCTCGAAGAGACAATAATCCTGTGTGGTATGCATGCTGTCTCCGTTAAAAGTGTACGTATTCGTCGGTAGGCGATGTCAAGTTGGTAAGATGAGAAACTCCCGCGGTGCACCCGAAGAAAGAGGTTTTTCAGTACCTCCTAGACCTTTACCCCATGTGTTAAAATGCGTAATTTTTTCCGCGATTTCTGCAAAATATAATGCATGGAGGATCTTGTCAATGTTTGTATCTCGAAAATCTCCAAAGCGGAGTGGATACGACTACAATCCAGTCCACACACTTGCCGCGCCACGTTACTCCCCGCGCAGGCGGGTTCAACCAGACTCGACCGCGCGATCGAAAAACTGATGTGAAATTCGGCGTCGCAAACGGTCGCAGCATCACTCATCGGATTCGCACTGTGGAAGCTTTGTAGAGTTTCCCCATATAAGTTACTTCGTGATGCTCGGTGATGCAATTAACTATTTCTCTACCTATATGAAAAAAATGACCAAAAATTAAGGTCTGCCATTTTGTTTAATATCTTTGGTAAATAATTATAAAAATGTAAGCAGACTACATGAAAACAAAGAAAAAAAACTGTTTGATCTAATTAAATGACTTTTTATTCCAATTCTTTACACATAATGCTTAGGTAAGGGCTTGATTTTGAAGATTTCGTGAGAAAATCGAGTGTAGGCATTTTTTGCGAAATTTGTGCAACTTTGACCTCATGCTAATTGTTAAGTGTTGTGTACTAAGGAAAATGCTTTGCATCATTGCATGCCCAGGTCTTTTGAGAATATTAATGCTAAGTTTCAGCTTCCTGGCTTGAAAAAATCACTTTTTGAATTTTGGCCAGGTATTTTCGATTTCCGACCACTGTGCAGCGCGTCAACTTTAAAGCTACGCCAAGTTTCGCTGACTTCACAGACATCTATTTTATGAAATGGCATCGCCAGGTCAAAGTGAGTAAAATGAAAATATTGCTCGCAAAAGTTGTGTCTCGGATATATCATTTTTAAAATAGCACTTATTTAAATTAAGAATTTCCACGAATTTTCACTTGAAAAATTATATAAATTAATGAAAAAGTAACAAAGCAGGGCAGAGAAGGGTCGTCAAGTCTATTGTGCGTTGTAGTTCAGACCTTTAGTTAATAAGAAAACCAAAGACCAGCTGCCAATAGCTGCCTATTCAATAATTAAAACTTCAAATGTGAAAATTAGCCCATTTGCTTTTTCGGTCAATTCTGTCACGTGGTGAAAATCTGAAATAACTTCATTGTATTTATCAGTCTATTCGTGGTGACAAATCAGTATATATGAAGCATAATGTCCACTTTTTAATGATAAACTATAGTTTATAAGTTGTGTTAATGAGTTAATAATAATGTTAATATGTATTGTGCAAACCGAGCGCGAAAGTGAAACTCCAAGGAGCGTCTCTTTTGGCGTATGCGTGCGACGAGTGTGAGCGAGACAACATTGTGAGGGCGAGAGAGGAAGACATTATTCATAACCTGGCATTATACTGTTCCAGGGTCTGATGTCGCCGAAGCTGGAAAGCTAATTGGTTTGAGGAGAGCAGACATTTTTGAGCTGGCGAAGGGCCGATTTAATGAAAATGTCAGCACATTGTACAACGTGATAGAAGAGGCAATGGCAAGTAGACTGCAGAGACCGTTTACTCTCCAAAAAGAAGTAAAACCAACTTTAAGAAAATTGTGGTCCAGCATGCATACAAAATGGCGGAAGGCTTCCAGAACAGAGTCAATTTTTTTTAAATACAATAAGGAATGGCTTGATAAATTTGTTTATTTTACCAAGAAAGATAATGCTGAAGAAATGAAGGCATCATCAAATTTAGGTCGTCCTCTATCTGACTTTGCATCATCAAGCGATAGGACGAAACGAAGAAGAGCAGAAGCATTAAGATCATCTTCATCGAACCCGGAAGAATTAGGGTTAGCTGCTGCAATGGAGTATAGAGCGGCGGGGAATGTTAATGCTGCTGTGGTGTTTAGTGATATTGCCTGTGGTACTCCAACAAGAGCCCAAAAATATCGCATGCATCTCGAACCAGTGAAAGCCATTCCTCACACGGATGATTCTGCTCTAAGTTTATTACTGGAACGAGATTTTTCGCAGCGAGATTATCAGGCGATCCGCAATTCATGTACGAGAAGAGGTTCCAACATGTTCCCAGCATATAGACACATTATGAAGGCTAAAAAGCAGTGTTACCCACCTGAAACTGATATGATCATTACTGGTTATAGCGCCGAAGTCAAGTTGCAGTCACTTCTGGACCACACTGCTCAACGAATCATAAACCATCAAGTAGATGTTATAGAAGGTTTGCCTCATTCTCCAATAATCAACCTGACACTGGTTTGTAAGTGCGGTTGCGATGGAAGTTCGGGCCAAAGTACCTACAAGCAAACATTCATGGACGGAAACGGAAGAGAAATAGATGATTCCAACATTTTCCTTACCTCTTTAGTACCTCTGAAAATAACTCACACCAAAGAAACAACAAAGGAGGAGTTCATTGTTTGGCACAACCCAAGGCCTTCATCTCCACGGTTTTGTCGCCCAATGAGGATCAAGTACACGAAGGAAAATCCAGAAAACACAATCGAAGAAATCCAGGACGTAGAACGTCAAATTAATGGGCTGGTTGATTTTGAAACCATTGTGGGTCAAAACAGGGTAAAAGTCGCTTACAAGCTAGCTTTGACGATGATCGATGGCAAGGTATGTAATGCCATCACGCAAACTTTGTCAGCACAACGTTGTCATTTGTGCGATGCTACCTCTTCTCAATTTAATAACATTGACGCAATGTTGAAGAGGCCAGTGAAGAGAGAAAACCTGCGATTCGGGCTATCTAGTCTGCACGCTTGGATACGGCTTTTGGAATGTTGTTGGCACTTGGCATACAGGCTACCATTTCAAAAGTGGAGAGTTACCGATGAAGATCATAAAGTGCAACTCGCTCATCGGAAAAAGGATATTCAAGCGGCTTTCCGCAGCAAATTGGGATTGATCGTCGATAAACCTAAGCAAAATGATGGCAATACTAATGATGGGAACACTGCTCGTCGATTTTTTGAAAATTATAAAGTTTCTGCGGAAATAACAAATCTTGACGTCGACTTGATTCGCAGGTTTCATGTTCTGCTACAAGCTATCTCCTGTGGACATGAAATTGATGTAGCTAAATTTCAGCAGTACGCTGAAGTCACGGCTTTCAAATATCAGAAGATTTATCCGTGGTATTATATGCCAACAACACTGCATAAATTGTTGATACACGGAAAAGAGGTGATATCAAATGCAATATTGCCCATCGGGATGCTGTCTGAGGAAGCTCAGGAGTCAAGCAATAAGCTCTTCAAAAGATTCCGAGACCGGTTTGCACGGAAATGTTCCAGATCAGCAAATATGGAAGACGTCTTCTTGCGGCTCTTGGCTTGTTCTGATCCTTTAATGTCTAGCCAAAGGCGCTTATATAGCAAAAAATTACGATCACTATCGAAAGACACACTTTCACTATTAACTTCAACGAGAACACAAAAACATGAGAATATATCCACACCGAACGAAAGCTCATCTGATTGCAGCGATACAGACTTTGATGATGATTACAAAGACATTTACTTTTAATTGCTGTTGTATGGACTACGTATCACGTTATTTAAACCATTTTAATTAAAAAAATCAATACACAAAAATGTCTAGCTGTTCTATTCATTTAATTCCAGTATTCCTTTTCATACGACTTACTGTCAGTTCACTTCCATATTTTTTTAAAGATATTATTAACAAAGCTTATAATTTATTTTTAATAAACTAGTTCAATTATATTGGATCCGTCATACTACATCCATACTACTATTTTCTTCAATTATGACCTCAGATTCATATTCAGCGCCCTGAAAAACATGTAGGTGCCCATTAATAAATCGATCTTACAATTTTTCGAATTTTGACCAGCTTTTGGGTACCTCTGCATCACTGTGCAACGCCACTCCGGAGAAAGGAAATTAAAGCTTCGCTCTTAATGAGAAGCGACAAGAGGTGCCACTCAAAACCGGGGTCAAGCTGATCAGCAAGCAGAGATCAACGAGAAAAATATCTTAGGGTGAGGCCTTCGCGGAACTGCAGCATTACCCTCCGAGATCGGCGGTGATCGGACCTGAAAATCGAATGGACGCGGATCACCGTGTTCGGGAGTAAAGGACGACTCGCGCTCACAGGAAAAACACCGATTTATTACTAGACACATAAGAAAAATACACTCCTATACCATAATGAGGGATGAATGAGTTGGTGATACGTGAAACATTAATGAAATATACCCAAATGATAGCTAACCTAACTAAGAACTAATGAATGATACAAAAAATGAACAGTGAAACCCTTTATACAATATTTACAAGCTCCTCGTCCTTTCGTTTGAAATATGGTTGAGGACCACTAGGACGGGAGGAGAGTGATACAAATTCAGTCTGCTTGGGACTGATTTTCAAATGACGTGCGCCCCTCTTAGAGAATGTGAGTTCACTTGCGCAGGACGGTGGAGTTGACTCAGGAGTTTGGTAGCGACGGCTTTCGCCCCGATTCACTGGGCGTCGAAGACGGGGTCGGAGTTCGCTCGACCGTTGGCCGATCGGCTCGGGGGGTATGATAGGAAAGTACTTATGCCTTGTAAGGTGTCTGGAGCGTGCCCGGAGACGCGTGGGTTTCCCGGCCCTGGGGTGAGAAATCGTTGGCGCCGGTCCTCGGCCCAACCTTCTACGTCCGCCTTAGAGCCAACAGGGAAATTGTCGCCTGGCTGCGGTGTCGTCCGCTTGCACGAGATGTGTCCTCTCAAGCGATGACTCTGTCGCAGGTCCGCCTCTCCAGCTCCATGCCTTATGGCTGCTTTCAATCTGTCCTCCTCGCTTCTCCGTTCTCTGCGTCCGCTTGCGTTGCGTCGCTCTCCTTCATTCGAGTCGCCTCTCTTTCCGTCTGCCGTCTTTCACTCTGGAGTCTGAGGTCTGGGGTCTGGGTCTGGGGCGAGCTCACTGGGGAACCCCTTTTTTGCCCTGTTCAGACTACAATGGTCCTGACGCGCGTAATTTCCTACTCGCGTTCAGACTACTCCTGAATTACAGCGTAACTTCAGTGCTGCCCTCAAGCCGCTAATGGCTGAAGTTTACGAGAAACAAGTCACTACTATCGACCAAAATATTATGTGCACTCGAGTTTGATGGGCATTTACGAAATAACCTAAAGATCTACGGAAAATATAATTACATTACATTTTTTCTCGTTTGATAATACGTTTATTGTTGTGCACATAACATTTTTGAATCATATTGTTGTCTTTTTTACTAGAATTAAATGGGAAAAGAGACGGTTTTTTTTCAGCAAGTACGCCGACTTTAAAAATGTATTGTTCAAAAATCCATTGCCAATCTATTGCAAATTACAACACATTGTACACAAGAATGTTTTTCTCAGGCGTTTTTCCTGGCTCTTAATGGCAGTCTAATAATCCTTGGATGTCCACATGTTTTAAAACATCGTCTTTAAGGATGTAATGTAATCAAACTTTTCTACATCAAATTATATCGTATGATTAGCGGGCCAGCAGCTATATGTTGCGGCAAGTCGCACAGCTTTCCAAGCAACTTATAGCCGCGCTGATAACAATCTAATCATAACACAATACATAAAAGAATGTTTTATACGTTTTCTGTAAATCTCAGGCATATCTGCGCAAGAATGCCATGTAAATATTCTGCGCAAGAATATTTACATGGATCATCCATGTCTTGCGAATAAAATACGAAGTTTCGATATGAGATGGGTCAGCGGCTTGTTGCTTGGAAAGCCGTACGTCGTACCCGCCAAATTATACGAGAAAAAATGATATAATTAAATTTTCTATAGGTCTTCTGGTTATTTCATAAATTCGAGTTTGAAGAGTACTCTTAAAACTCGAGTGCACGTAGCATTTTGGTCGGCAGTGGCAACTTGCGCCCTGGAAAGTAAACTGAAACAATTAAAACCACCTCTGGTTCCTATTATATTCACTAATTTTCAATTTACTGTATTCATTCCGGCGATATTTTGAATTAGGTGTGCGCGTAAGGTCTTTTCGACCGTCTCTTCTTATTTCCTGTTTCCGGTTTTCACTGCGACTACAGCGTCGATCATTGTAATCTGGCAGCGTTCGGAACTACGAATTACCCGCGTCCTAACTTGCGTTCACACCTGGAAAAAGGCCTACACGCGTAAGGACAAACGTAAGGATCATCGTAGTCTGAACGGGGTATTTATATCGTCCTTCATTGCGACCGGCGCTACAACTAACATTCAAAAATAATGGAGGATCGAAAAAATGGTGGGCGGTAATTTGAACCACCGCGCGAGCCGCCTCTCTCTCTCTCCGTCTGCCGCGCGCATCCGCACGATCGCGCGAAGACGCCGTGATCACGCTCACACGAGCAGATCGTCACATCGCCCCCCAGCACGAATGAATTTTTTCTCGCGGGATGAAAAAGGACGCAAGAAAAAATGAGTTCGCGCTCTGCAAGAAAAAACAAACAACAAAAAAAAAACTTGAGGTGGTTCCTTATCACCTATAAGGCACCAAAGAAAACGCGTTATAAATGCCTAATTCGGAACTGTCTTCCCGAGACAAAATGTACGCGTTAGGCCCAACCCTTTTGGAGATCCTATAAGGACCAGTAAACAAATGGAAAAACTTATGAAATAAACCGAGTCTGGAATCGGACACCCTAGGCGTCCTGAGAAGCACGAGATCTCCGATGCGAAAGTTAGAATGCACCCCTTTCTGACATTCCTTTCTCCTTCTGGCGGACCTCGTCAAATTCTCAGCTGCGAAGCGAATGATTGATTCCTTCCCGAGTACGGTGTCTTCCGGGCATACTAATCCGTCAGGGAAACGGTTCGGCGGTTTACGACCGAAATGAGCCTCAACTGGGGTCGTTTGCGTGGACTCATGCATCACTTCGTTGAACCATCTGTTCACAAATGGCAGAACCTCTATCCACGCCCGGTGTTCCCTGCTGCAATAAACCCTAAAGACTCGAGAAAATTCTTTCATAATTCTCTCGCTCGGATTGGACTGCGGATGACGTATGGACGAGTATGCAACTTTTATACCAAGTCCCTCTAACTCATCCCTCCATCTATCGCTGGTGAACATCGTTCCATGGTCCGATAAGATGGTTTTGGGTATCCCACATAAAGGAAAATATTCGTTTTTTAAACGATCTAAACAATTTTTCGCTTTGGTTTTGGCTAGCGGATAAACCTGAACGAATTTGGAAAACACATCTACGCATACGAAAACGTAACGAAAGCCCCCCTTACTTTTAGGTATACCACCATAAATATCCACAGCGAGGAGTTCACCTGGTCCGTTTGGAATAATACTAGCCATCGGGCCCTGGAAGTTCTTCGTTGGATATTTAGTCCTCTGGCAAATGTCACATTTCGATACTTGTTTCCTTATCTCTCTATCCATGTTAGGCCAATAGTATCTGGTTTTGATTACTGCAGCGGTCTTTGTGCCGCCGAAATGAGCATACGCTTGGTGCGCGTACGTAATAACACTCTGTCGGACTTCTCGTGGCAACCATACACGATAACGAACTCGATCATCGGGGGAGGGAATTTTCTTAAATAAGATCCCCCCTCGCAATGTCGCGGAATCGGCCAATTTTCGTAAACGATCGCACCGTGCGTCATTCGGTAACGCGATTCCGTGTAAAAAATCCACGATAGGCCGCAGGTCGCGTTCATTATGTTGCATCTGCGCGAGATCTTTAAATTCATCCTCTGGGAACGGTGACAAATGAAGATCGATCTCGGCTACGAGGTACTGTCCTGGCAGCTGTTCGACGGACGCCGAGCGTCCTATCGAGTACCGACTTAACCAGTCTGCCACTAGGTTTTTCTCCCCCGGACAATATTCAACCGTAAAAGAATACTCTTGTATCAAGAGAGCCCATCGTGTGAGTCTACTATTATTAAAATGACACTTGTTTAGGAATGAAAGCGCCTTGTGATCCGTCAGAATGACGAATTCTCTCCCTAATAAAAGCGTCCTAAATTTGGTTAACGTCCAGACGATTGCAAGTGCTTCCTTCTCGGTCGTCGAGTACGCTAATTCGGGACCTTTCAGTGACCGACTCGAAAAGGAAATGACTCGTTCGCAGTTGTCCTCTCCATTTTGAAATATGACAGCTCCTAGACCTATGTCGCTACTGTCCGTCTGAACAAAAATCCTTCTCGTGAAATCTGGGAAGCTCAGCATGACGGATTCTAAAAAACGTTTCTTGATGTTTCTGAATGCCTCGTCGTGCGCTTCCTCCCATCTCCATTGAGTACCCTTCTTTAGTAAGCGTAATAAAGGAACTGTTAAAGACGAATATTTTTGCACGAATTTCGCGTAAAAATTGCACAGACCTAGAAATCCCCTTAGCTGTTTTACATTAGCAGGAGGTGGGGCTGTCTCTATGGCCGAAATTTTCTCAGGATTCGGCCTGACGCCTTTATCGGACAATATATGTCCTAAAAAACCGATTTCCTTACTACAAAATTGAGATTTTGCTAAATTTATCGAAACATTTGCTTTCGAAAGTCTCTCAAAGAGCAAACTTAAATGTTTAAGATGTTCTGAGAACATAGGAGAAGCGACAAGTATATCGTCGACATATACAGTTAAACAGTGGTTGAGCTCGGGGCCTAGAATATTGTCTAAACACCGTATCAATGCTGCTCCGCTATTTTTAAGCCCGAACGCAACGCGCTGGAACACATAACTGCATGAGTTAAACAAAAACCCTGTGTACTTCCTATCCTCAGGATGCAGTTCTATCTGCCAGTACGACGCCGTGAAGTCGATGCAAGAGAAGTATTTAGCTCCGTGAAAATTCAACAAAACATCGTCTGTTCTTGGAGGAACGTCATTTTCTGGAATGGTGATGCTGTTTAAGCGCCTGGCGTCTAAACATAATCGCACTGCACCATCCTTTTTCTTGACCACCAACAACGGGTTGATATAAGCTGTCTTTTCTTTTCTAATTATGCCTTGCGTGAGCATCTCATTAATTTTCTCCTGCACCTGTTGCCTGTATGGTATGGGAATTGGGTAGGATTTCTGGACGAAAGGTCGATTGTCAGAAAGTTTAATCCGATGGCGGACGCCTTTGATCGGAGTCGGAGTCGAGGAAAATAGCGCATCGTATCTAACCAGGAGTCTCCGCAAGTCTTCTTTTTCCTCGCTGCTCAACCGATTCGATTTCCTGATCGCCTCCTCTATTCCCGTTCCGTCTACTCTGTCCTCCACGGCTAATACTTTAGCGATGTCATGTTCCCTTCGAACATTTATGGGATTCTCAACTATCGCCGATTCTGAACCCCTCACCTTCACAGTTTTCTCGCATAAATCAATGAGAACTTTATTATCCACCAGAAAGTCCATTCCCAAAATCAATGGTTTTACAAGATTTTTTATTACGAGACAAACTACTTCAAACTCTATTCCTTGGATTTGGAGCGAGAGTAAGACTTGCCGAGTGATTGGTGGTGACTTCCGGCTGTCCGCGCATACGATGCGCGATCGATTTAAGGGAAAGGAAGGGATTATTTCTCTTGATTCTAATTCCCTTAAATGCTTCTCGGAAACCGCGGAAATTTCACTGCCGGTATCCAATAACGCTTCCCCTTGAATCCCATTAGTCCAACACTTCACAACGGGACACACTCGTCTTTCGTAATAAGTATTGCCTTGCCCTTCGCCATACAAACTCTCTCCCTCTATCTCACATGTGTAGACTATTTCACATATTATCCTCTCTCTGTCCGTCTCGGCTGGGGACCGGAGGTGAATCACACCAGCCGACGCGCGTTTAACGCCGCATCCTGGTCCTCAAATGGAGGTGCGCTAGGAGGGGGCGGACTCGGGGATTTCTCCGCCGGCCGCTGTTTCCTAGCTTTCCGTCCTCGCTCAACCGTGACCGAATTCACCCGATATTCCTTATCAGCTGCTCGCGGTCTCGTATTCTCCGATCCTTGCGATGCGCCTGGAGGGTTAGAATTTATGGTCGTCGGCGTGATTGACTGGTAGGATTGATCGTACAATCCCAATAATACAATTAACCGTTCCACTGTTAATTGTTCAATGGATTTTAACATGTTTTGAACATGCGTGGGAAATTGTCTTATTAATTGTCTTAAAGTGGTTGCTTTTCCCGGTATTAACATTCGCTAGCTTTCTCCACCCGTCCAATTTCCCTCTCCATTTCCCCTTCCTAGTCCACCCTCTTCCCCCTCCCTCCTTTTTACCCTAGCCAATCCCCTTTCACACACCAACCGAAACCCTTGACTCCAGTGTGACACCCCAGTAGTGATCTCCTCCAGCTGAAGAAGGGTTCGTGACCCGAAAGCTCCAAAGCGCAGTGGACACCAGGCTCTCCATGGGTCATCTACTGGTAAGTGTCCACTGATTATCCTTTCCTTCACCCCCACCCTCAACACCTTGTTGCTAGCATTTATATATATATATATATATATATTATACAAAATAAAACAGACGACGAAAACCCTTCTTCCGTTGAAAAAGGCGGCATGACCGCGGAAACGTCCAAACTTTTGTGAGTGTCTCTTTTGCGTGTTTCTATGTTTTCGTCGTCTGTTTTATTTTGTATTTATCATGACTGCGTAGTGCGCTTTTCTGGCGATTATATATATATATATATAAACACAAAATCAAAAACACAGGCATATATAATCCCTCTCCTTGTGTTTGACACTTTTTTCCGGATTCCGACTTCCTTATTTCAAAGGAAAAAATATATATATTTGATCAGGTTATCGAAAAAAAATTAGCCAGCTGGAGGAGTTAATGGGTTATAAAGATGTCATCATAACGGAAAAAAATCTACCACTTAAGGGAATCAACACTGAGAGTTGAAATCAGAAATATATTATGTCCTCAATGATCATTTTTCACGAGGTTGAAGAAAATATAAACGTGGATAGTACTCACTTGGTAATTTTATTATAAACTTTAGTTTGAGCAATACCATGAGGTATAATAAAAAACTATTCTCCATAGGTGCCGTGAAACTGGCAGCTGTTTATCGATCGAAAAGAGATGCGTTCTTTTGAAACGCGAAATTAAATTCGAACTGAAGAACCTGCTTCTGCATGGTTTACCCTGTGCTGTCTCGGATTGCAACATGAACACAATAAATAAGTCCGAAAAATAACGCACCCACGCAAAAGTTATTTTTATATTACTTTCACTGATCGACCATTAGAATCTCTTTGTGACATCACATTCGGTATGAGTTGTATTGCGAGATCTTACTGAATAAAATTGATACTTTATTGAAAAATGCCAAGATTTATTTGCAGTGGAGCCGAATGAAATTCATTTAAAGATATAACACGTATACAATTGCCACACATTGATAAGCACTTGCCTGTTATCGGAGCAGATACAGAAAAGAGGGCTTTCGAGGTATTATTTCATCTTTAGCAGCTGAACGTCCCTTTACCCAAAATTTCCCACTCGCAGTCGTACTTTTGTGCTAATTTATCATTAGGCAAAGCATTGACTGCTATTTTCCCATACTAAAGAATAAAATTATCTCTGTGAGCACAAATCAGATCTCTAAAGCTTTAAATACACAGGAATAAAAATACTTATTGAAAATGGCGAGATAAATGCGTAAGGATTATTATATCTGAAGCCGCAATTATGATTACTGGTGATGGTATTTTTGTGCTTTTTTATTCATTCTGGAATCATTTTTTAGCAACTCATGGCCGCAAATTTTACAAATTTACAGCGATTATTATTCATATCTTATATATTCAGCCGCGCAGAATATTCGTATAAGTTGCAGTCTTGGGTTTCATATACTCCTACGCCTGTACAGTGTTTAACGTGAGATCACAATCCTCGGGAAAACACAGTATCTATGCCCTCGAGGAGTGTGTTTGAAACCGTCGTGATTATCTCGAATAGATTACCAAGGAGCCATGTGGTACAGACACGTATGGTTCGCAAATTTCGGCGTGTTTAAATCGCTCATTACAATTCCACTCATTGTTTTTACATGAGCTTTATCTCATCCCTCTCGAGCGCAGACCCCCAGACGAGAAAAAACTCAAGTGAAAACAATGAGTAAGACGAGAGAGAGTGTTACGAGTGTTTCAAATACACTAAATCTGCGAACCATCCTTGTTTGTACCACGTGATTCCTTAGTTACCTATTTGAGATAATCTCGACGATTTCAAACGCAACCCCCCTGGGCGAGATTTGGAAGACCTTTCGGTATCCAGGACAACGCGTAATCGACCTGGCTACCACGGCGGTGGAGAACTATTTTACTTTTACTGCAGTTATAAACAGAAACAATTATGAATAAATACGTTCATTCATTTGCGCTCTTTGAGCACCACAATCAACCATGGAACACAATTTCAGATCAGAAGCTGGATCACACGTATCTACAATAATGTTGGTTAGTTGGACGTGGATGAAAATTTGGCGGAGCCCTTATGCACAGTTGATGCAAAATGAAGGCCACACCAAAGAGAGTTCTACTCTTCATGTTATCAATTAAAAGAATTAGTTGGATGCATTGGATTGATGGATTCGTCTTCTTGACACAATTTGAAGGTTGCCATATTTAGTCTACTAGCCATTTAAAAAGGAATTTTTCTAGCTTTATATTCTTAAGTTCTAAAATAGTTTTAATAATTTGTTACTCAGAAAAATAATTTAAATACTGTCACATTTCAACATCTACAATAAATACCCAAACAAGATCCAAAATTTCACTTTTTTAGAGGCTGAACATCGTCAAAGTTACATGGGCAAGTGGGAATTCAAGTCCCGATGTTATCTCTTAAATAAATGTCAACAAACACGCAACTACACTCAGGAAAGGGAATTGTTAAGATGTTGTGCACTTTGATTGTTTTGTTCTCTTCAAAAACACTTTAGGAAGATCATTCATTCTTATGACGTCCAATGCAGCCTGCAATATTTCCGGGGTTGCAACGCGGTCAGCCGTGAGCACCAGGATTTGCACTGCAAGTATAAAAAAATCGAATTCATAGGTCATAGTATTGAAATGTTAAAACTGAGATTAATTTTGAGTGACATGCGCAAATTTAAGTTTATTTCCCATTGTGGCCCCAAAGTATTTTAAAGTATAGTTTCGCAGGGATACAAGAATTCACAGGAAATCGAGAAAGAAAATACAAGAGGCACAGACATTTCAATTCTGTTTAGATCATATAATGTGAAATGCGTTGCTTGTTCAACTTGAGTAAAAAGAAAGAGTTCGATTTTGAAGCTGCAGAGTCTGCAGTCAGCAGTGCTGACTGAGTTATCTAGCGGAAAAAGTTCTTTAAAAAAGGTCTTTGATGAATTAAACTTCAATCATTTTGATACTAAATAGTTGATTTTTTTTAAAAATATCATTCAGTGTAATATTTAAATGAAACAACTAATAAATTTCAGCAACAAATTCTTTTCTTATATAGATAACACTTGAAACAACTGAAGGTAAAAATACCCACTTAAAATTGTACCATTTTAATTGACCGTTTTGTCCAATCGTCATTGGCTCAGTTCCTTTTATTGCTCAAGCTCACCCATGTAGACTTAGTCCCTTAAAGTGGAGTGAGAGTTAGAGACAGTAATGATGACTCCATTGCACTAATTACGGCCGCTCCCGTACACTGTGCGGAATTTCGGTGACCGCATGTTGAACCGGGAGCAAACATGAATTTATTTGAATTTTGGGATAGTCTATGCGTAGCAGATATTTCTATGGATTGCTGATTGGCCCTTGAGTCGTAAATAGGAAAATAAAATCTAAATTGTTTTCAAAGTTATTTTCGTAAATAGATAATAAAAATTGGTCTCCCTACTTCAATGAAATATCCGAGTAAAGATTTTCCCGAACTCTATGCAAATTTACGATATTTCACGCTATAAAGGTCATAAAATGAGCAATAGCGGTTCTCGCCAGGAATTAATTAAACATTCTGCGTTGAACGCATTTGAAATAATAGTCTGACGGCCAAAAGTTATGAAAAACTGCAATTTTAAAGTCACATTTATTACAGTTTGGTATAGCCAAGGATGTCACAATAGCTAGATACATCTCTGTTTCTATTCTTGATCAGTCATTTATAATCCAGGTTCTTGTGCGTCATACAGATGATACGGCCTAAATGATTCGTATACTTATGTTCCACAATTTGCTTTCGAGCAAAGGAGTCTTACGACTAGTGCTGCAAAGAAAGAGACCTCTACCCTGGAGAAAACCATTCGTTTCCTTCAATCCTCCCGTTTCTCCCAGAAAACCTCTTCATCGTCTAATTGTCACATAATCTTTGTAGTTTGTGAGGTACTTTATAATGATCTTTAGTAATACAATAGCGAAGACCTCATATGAGATACGTGCACAGCTAGGAAATGAATTAAAAGAGAAACCACCGTTTTTTCATTCAACAGCGCAATGATCCGCTTGAGTTGAGCATCTAAAATACTGCAATCCTAAGTGTAAATTATACCTTGAATATACAGACACTTTATACTTACTTATATGAAAAAATCCATAATTTGTGCAGGAATACAACACTAGCCATTGATCACGTCGGTATCCAATGATGATGAAGTTGTTGGGGAAGAATTCTAGGGGGAAAATATGAGGTTTGACTTTAGTTAATTTATATATAATTTTTTTCTAAAAAATTATAAGTAATATTACAACAACATCAGACAAAACTTCCCATAAAAATTCCAACCTCCCGAGGCAAAATGCTTCCATGAAAATTCAAACAATGCAAAATATCAGCAGCATTTTTCCGAACATCGATTTCCCTCATATACTTACATTTGAATACATATAAGCAACACTCACTGACTAAAATCTGCATGTATTTGTTCGATATACATTAATATTTCCAATGCATTTCATGCATTAGTTTAGAGAAAATGCCTTTAAATTTGATGCCCTATAGCACATTGAGAATTCAACAATAATGTAGAGGAAACAAATTCCGGCGAGATATGGAGGAAGTTTTCCATTATGTAATTCCTAGCAATGAAAGAACTTAGTGGACTTAGTGATGACACTACGTGTTAAAGCCTAGGTTGTCCCAATAAAACTTACTGTGGAGTCCTCAAAGTTCTTTCATTTATCCATAAATAATAATAAATGATAAAATATAATAATTTGCAGTTTATGAGGTACTTTATAATGTTATTTAGTAATGCAATAGCGAAGACGTGGTGAGATATTTGTACAACTAGTAAATGATATAAAAGAGAATCATTACGTTAATATTTCTCAGTGTTATTAATCTTGGTTTTCCGACACAAATATGGATCGAACTAATCTTAGGCTTGAGGAAAAATGACAGTGACACGTTAAATAAGGATAAGATTCTTTTTTATTTCATCGCGGAAAAGTGATTCAAAATGGTGAAACTGAATACATTACGAAAACTCTACTTACTTAAGTGGGGATAATCGACGCTTAAGACCGAAAAGGTATTTTCAGCGAAAGCAAAGTTCCCATGCAAGACGGTGACCTTCCCGGTCCTGAAAAAAAATTAAAAGTAGAATTTTAATGTTTACACAATATAAAATAGCTTTTTAAAATATAAAAAGACACACTTATTGCATATACTATGCATCAAAAGAAAATTAACTGTTTTTAAAAGCGTAAACTATTTCATTGCAATTATTATACACTTTACAACATTCGTCCTTTTCGATTTTTTCCCAATTCTTTTCAGCGAACAGCAACTCGCTAGTCAGAAATCCGAAGATCCTTTTGAAATACGACTCCGAGGAATGCTGCGGTATGTAATGCTAAACTAATTTAAATTCTGTATTATCCTTTATATCCTTTCCCCATATGCATTGATCGACGGTAAGTTTCTGGCGGGCGTACTTAGTTATCAGTCTGCTTTTAAGTATCACGGAAAATGGCCCTCCGAGACATCAGCCTGGATTAATGTGATTTGGAACTACTAAGTATCTTCCAACACCAACACCGTTTTTCATTGCATCGGGCAGCGTTATAACTCTAATTGCATTTAATATCCAAGGGGGGTGCTGCAATTTAATAGCCCAAAATGTATTTTTTCACTGTTAAACGGACCTTGAATAAAGAGCAATTAATGATTTAATCACCTATTTACGAAAAAATCACACTTAACTTACGTACGCTTCAGTTGACAAATAATCTCAGACGGTTCTCTAAAACACAATAACAATTTGAATATTCAAGGTGTTCCAGTTTAATAAACGAGGCACAAATCGTCCTCGGTTAGTGCTGAAGCAAATGACTCCACAAAGACTGTGGATGTCTCAGTCAGGTGGAGGTTCCCAAAAGATCCAGAGATGGCATACCCCGAATGAAAACAGCCGGTTTCCTAATTGCATACTCGTCGGCTGTGAGAAGGCGAGATGGTGAGGTTGAGGCTCTTCTCGCGACAACTCATTGCCATTTAAATTTGCTTCATAATCTTTTGCAATGACAGTGTTTTAGTTTGAAAGCATGTCGCCCTTCTTTCCGCTTAGCATTAATGAGTGTGCGAGATTAGGAGGCGAACGGCCTGCAAGAGCGTGGAAAATGGCCATTCAGAGCGGAAGAGTAAAGCTAACAACGTTGGCGCATATTTGGTTTTTTTCGGATGGCAGTCTTTTCCCATAGACATACATTTATTGCTTCCACTCAGCTACGATATTCTTTGCCTATTATTAGATACATTACAATACTATCCTAAATGCATACTAGTGGAATTCCTTCCACTTAGATTCAGAGGCAAGAGTAATTGAGATACGGTGTTGCCTTCATAGGACTCTCGCCTAATCAGCAGTCAGATCAACGCCGTTTAGTTTTCATAAGTCTATTCTTTAGTAATAAATTTGGGGTTGAACCTGCGCACTTGTGACCCATGGTATGGTGGAATACTAGACCGAAGAGGGTCAGGGGCCCTATTCTCGAAAAGGTGTGATAAATTTCGTACGCAGTAATCTGCTATTATCGCATACCAAACCTCAAGCGGTATTCTTCAGCAGTCACACCCTTATCGTATGTGATAATTTTCGCATGGTGAGTATCGATTGGGTACAGAGCATGTGACAAGTATTTTCGCATGCGATATTTTGGGTTTCCAAGGTATCTCATGGGAGTAAATTAAATTAGTTTGTTAGTTTAGAGCTTGCAGAAAAGGAAATATGTTTATGAATGCATTTATTTACTTCCAACCGGCTCAAGCCCTTGAAGAAGAGGAAGTTAAAGCAGTGGGAAGGGGGCGAAGTTTTCGGGAACAATGCTATTGGGATATTTGAGCAATACTCAGGCGAACCAACTCGAGCTTCTGCTTTGGATGAGTCTGTGCAAATACGGAATAATCTTCTATTATCCCACTTCAATGACGTTGATGCCTACCAAAAGCTGCTTTACGAACGCTCAGACTATATCCATTGAATAAAAGTGTAAAAACAAACAATGGTGTTGTAAACATAAACAATAAGTAATTCGTCTTAAAGGAGTACTTAAAATTCCTTACTCCGTTCCTTATAAATTAAAACAATATTGCAAGCCACAGTAACATAAACATTGCTATCTGTCTCCAATGAGAACAGTGTTTTTTCGGCAGCTATCCATTCCACTGCGTCACGATCAATAAAAATGTCACGCCATTCTTGACTAGTAATACAGTTTTCAAGAGTTGGTCGAATTCTCCGGGAATATGCAAGAAACGAATGCAAATTCGCTATGGGTAATTATTAAATTCATTTTCGTTAACCATGGCGATTTTTTGTATGGAATGTTATGCTGATTCTCGAAGTTAACGTAAAAGATTTATTAATTCCTTACGATTAATTTGATAATTGCATCTAACGAGGCATAAATTAAGCATAGATTTTGGACTAAATATCAAATTCCAGGAGCAGACAGGTGGATTAGTTGAACCCATGTTGCAATTTATCCCTCTGATTTGAATGACCCTCTAGTTTTAAAGATTATATATGTAAAGTTTCAATAGTTCAATATGCATTCACCATGGTATAAGCTCATTATTGTCATATACGTATCAAACCTATTTTTGGAGCTCGTTTTCGTGTTGTATTTATCTTCAAGGATAAATATTACATACATATGAATTTATTACAACATTTAACGGTATCACGAGGGAAAAATTCATTTTTGTTATAATGAATAAACCGAGAGATTTACCATTTCGTTTCAATGACGTTGATGGCTACCAAAAGCTGCTTTACGAACGCTCAGACTATGTCCAACGAATAAAAGTTAAAAACAAACAATGGTGTTGTAAACATAAACAATAAGTAATTCGTCTTAAAGGGGTACTTAAAATCCCTTACTCCGTTCCTTATAAATTATTGGTCCACCAATCCTCCTGTTAGCCAATGAACTTGAATAAATACTTGGCAACGTCAAAACTGAATCGCATGCCATAATTTTCGAAGGGCATTATCGCATACTTCGCTTTAAAATCCTTTTCGTTCTCCAATCTCAATCTTTGATGGTATGGTGTTATTACTCTTTATATCATAACTAGGCGAGGTTTTTTATTAAGTAACCAATATCTGCCGTATATTTCTTAAATAGCTCCTTCCAAGCGCTATTTTCCTCTTTCCGTAACTAAATTTCCTATCTTCTTCATGCCGTATAAAATTACCGTTCCATCTCAAGCATTTTTATTCCTAACTTCTTTTCATGTTCAATTTACCTTTATTACTTTATATTTACCTTTATTACTTACCTAGTACTTCTACTGCTCCAGTTTCCCTATGTGAGAGGTCCAACGACTGAATCTGTACCTTAATTTTAGCCAACATATCTCTTTCTTTCCCAAATATATTAACTTGTTTAAGGGCATTATTATCCTACGTTTCTTCCAGATTACATTAATTGTGTAATAGCAATGAAAAGCGTTGTGACTTCCACAATTTTATTAAACGAACTACCGGTTTCGGCTGTCAAGCCATCCTCAGGTACATTAAAATTATTATCAGCAGAACACAGGTTTATATAGTCCGGGAGTGCTATGAGAGGGAGAAGGGTGGGGAGGAGGGAGGGGGTTGGCTGAGTGTGGGGACGAGGAAATCAGGAGGGTTGTTTGGAGGGGAGGAGGGGTGTGGGGAGGGAGAAGTGTTTAAGGTGATGAGTAATAAGGGGGATGGGTTTGGGAAGGTTATGTCATTGAGAAGGTCTTTTCTATTGAGGCTGATCTCCCGAATCTCCAAGGCATCCATCTTCCTTCCCTTCCCAGTAAAATGCAGTAATTTAGGCTGAAAACTGCTTCGGTGCCCCGTCTCCAAGAGGTGTCGGGCGAAGGTTGACGAGTCATCCTTGTTCCTCCAGCATGCCTTATGTTCTTTCACTCTGCATTTGAAGTTACGTCCCGTTTGGCCAATGTAATGGCATTCACAATTTTCACATTTTAACATGTAAATACCTGATATACAATTAGGGTCTAAAACGTCTTTTGCATTGTTCAACAAGTTGCCTAGGGTATTGTTATTATAAAAGCATACTTTAAAATTATTCCTCGGGATTCGTTTTGCTACACTATAAGACAAGGGGCCGATAAAGGGTAATTTACACCATTTGGTTGTCTTTTTTGGCTCAGCGGGGAGCAAGGAACTTGAATGAGAGTAGTTAAAACTTCTAAGTTTCCTATTTAAAATCAGGGTAATTATGGATTGCTCGTATCCGTTGTTGTGGGCAATTTGTCGTATAATGGCAGTTTTCAGCCTGAATTACTGCATTTTACTGGGAAGGGAAGGAAGATGGATGCCTTGGAGATTCGGGAGATCAGCCTCAATAGAAAAGACCTTCTCAATGACATAACCTTCCCAAACCCATCCCCCTTATTACTCATCACCTTAAACACTTCTCCCTCCCCACACCCCTCCTCCCCTCCAAACAACCCTCCTGATTTCCTCGTCCCCACACTCAGCCAACCCCCTCCCTCCTCCCCACCCTTCTCCCTCTCATAGCACTCCCGGACTATATAAACCTGTGTTCTGCTGATAATAATTTTAATGTACCTGAGGATGGCTTGACAGCCGAAACCGGTAGTTCGTTTAATAAAATTGTGGAAGTCACAACGCTTTTCATTGCTATTATGGAATCCTTCCACTACGTGAAAGCTTCAAATTTCAATTTAATTGTGTAAATTAATGACAGAAATATTTTCAAAATTTATTACAATACTCTAAATATGGTTATGGTTTATTGATTAGTAATACAAGTATAGCCGCTATAAAGGCTTCAAGATAACTTGGTAATGAAGTGAGGATGTTGGCGGTAAGATAATTTTGAATAAAATAATACCGATACCAACAGATACATATTGGAAGACTCCTATATCGATATTTCGGTCAACTGGGTGACCATCAACGGGGTTATATGTTTGACAGGCACTTGTATCTGGAAGAGTTCAGTGGTAGGCCACTGTCCAAGAGTGAGTGAGTGTTAGATAGGTATTTGGTGTGTATGTGGGGGGAGGTAGAGGAGAGAGAGGGAGGGAGCATCTGATTGGTTGTTGTGGGGTGAGAGGGGAGAGGGTCTGTTTTGGTTGGATGGTTTAATTATAAAATTAAATAATGTGCTGTTGCTGATACCGCGTTCGTGGTTCATGATTCTATCTTTGATTAAATGCATGTGTACGTTTTCGCAGGCATCTAGTTTAAATTTTTCGATTGTCTTTATTGAACTTAAATCACCTATAGCAATGAGGCGACCTGTTTCGTAAATGTGTTTAGCGACCACTGACCGCGCAAAACGGCTATTTTTATAATGTGCTAAACGTTTCCTATACCTGATAATGGGATTACGTTTAGTTTTTCCGATGCATCTTTTTTTGGCAGGTATTACAACTTAGTTTGTAAACCCTGGATTTTTCTAATGGTGGTATTTTGTCCTTGGGGTTAGGTACCTATATATTGTGTAGTGCATTACGGTTAGTGAAGACATTGTTCGTATCCACTTGTTCAATGTTTTCTTCACCCCCTTGGTCATTTTGGAGTAGAAATGAATTTTATTTTCGGTATGTCGTCATGTAGCAGTAGTGTAGTTAGGCCCCGTTTCCACTACTGACATTTCTACGATGGTAACTCTCTACCCGCACAATGCTAGTAATGGAAACGCTCGAAAACGCCTACCATGGTAGATAGTCCTACTAGCATTGAGATACCCTTGTTAGATCAGGGAATAGTGGTTACCGTCGTGTCTTTTTTGTAATTGGAACGCAAGTTAGTCAAAATCCTGGTAAGAATTATGGGGAAACAGTTGAATCACGAATAGCGGTGAAGGATCGCGGCGTGTGTATCTAAGAAAACGTAGTTGGTGTGGTCTTTGTTTGGCTTAATACTTGATTTTTGTCTATGCTCAATGATGCTCCAGAGTTGTTATTACCTGGTTTACATAATTTAATTATATTTTCCCACCAATGACAGAACAAAAGAATTGCGAAAACTTTGCTCACGAGGAGACGGACTTGCTCCTTAGGCGTACGCGATAAGCCCGACGACATTTGATTATAACAATCAATATAGATTCTTGAATAAAACTTCAAGTGCTTACACACTTCAATGTGCTACCATCTTTGCGCATTTCTATAACGATCGTCGATTTTCTTTTGGACTGGAATACTGGTAACCACTATGTGACGAAAGCAGTGATTAGGTACAAGGGTAACATTGTAGCTAACTGGAACGCAGGTAGGTTATGAGGGCTGAAATAACCGTGGTAGAATGTCAGTAGTGGAAACGGGGCCTAAGGCCCCGTTTCCACTACTGACAATCTGACGACTGACGACAATTCCACGACTGACCACGACACTGATTCCACGACGGTTCGGTGGAAACGGGGCCTTAGCTTGTTGGCAAGTCTTTTCTTTTTGTTGTTCAATAATTTTCCTTCGATGTCGGGGATAAAGCCATTGCTTGCCGCTGTGTATTAGATGCGTTTTAATCTCTGTCAGTAATGTTGTTTATTTAAAGGTATGTTGAGTAGCCTGTTTGTCATAAAGGGAAAGGCTGTCAGTTAACTTGCTCTTGGAGAGTGGCCCACCTTTGAGCTTTTCCCGAGACAAGTGCATCCCAAACATATCCCACCATTGACGGTCACCCAGTTGACCGAAATATCGGTAAAGGAGTCTTCAAATGTACCTGTTGGCATCGGTATTATTTTATTCAAAATCACGATAACTGTTTTACTCGGTTCAGTAGGCAATCGGTTTCTCTAGAAACAGACGGGGGATGTCTTTAAAATTAATGTTATAGTTATTTTTTGATTGAATTTCACGAGACAAATAGCGAGGCGAGACGGAGACTAATACTAGGTCTTGTCTCGTCTCACGGCAGCATTACTCACAGTTTATGCACGCCAGTGATTGCGGTGGGAAGCGTAGACTCGAGCACGTTCAGCGAGACGCCTTGTTTGGGTCTCGACCGTTTGGAGTACCAGTGATCGCTCACTCGGTCTCTATAGTCATCCTGGTCGTCGGGTTCGTCGTGGTGCCCGTAATTTCCGTGATTCCCATGGCTCCCATGACTCCCATGGCTCCCATGACTCCCATGGCTCCCATGGCTTCCATGGCTCCCATGGCTTCCATGGCTCCCGTGGTGGCCGTGATGGTTTTGTTGGTTTTGACCGCCCGATGGGCGAGTCGCCAGGGAATTCTTGCCGAATGAGTAGATGATGCAGTAGTAGCGAAGTTCCCGCGGGGAAATGAATTTCATCTGCTCGAACCAATCCCCTTGGATCTGCATTTGGAGCGAGAAGAGCAATGAGTGACGGTAATTATTCCGGTTGGATAGGTAATTAAAGTCGTGTGGCAATTCTCATTTTCAAAGCAATTCATGTTATTTAATTACTAATGACAAAAAATATTGCAAGTGGCGTACGTAAGATTTCCTTCTGGAGGGTTTAATTAATATTTATGTGCATCATATATAAAATGATATTTAGATTATTAGTCTCTAAAACAATAATTAAATTACATTCCCATTTCGTGAAGTCTATTCAACTGTATTTTTCAGTCCAATAACCGAAATTCTACACAATAGTGCGTTGGGGATTTTTTGAATTGTGCGGGTTGTGCAGTGAGTTGATTGGCGGCGCTGGCGTAGAATCCGCTCGTCCGTGACGAGCACGGATTAATATATAGGAAAGGAATGTCAACAAAGAAATTCGTACCCTTAGTGTACGGTTTCCTTCTTCCGCCGCAAGTTGTCGCTAGCATCTAGCGATGCTAGCTTTTGAGCGTTGCACTGAAATAATCTAATTTAAAGAGTTGCAGGAATGAAAATATGGTTCCCAAAAATTTTAAACCCAAGCAAAGTACACCTTATCTACTCGTACTAATTTTTCAATTTCTATCCACCGCGAAAAAAATTAATTTTACGTTGCAAGTGGGTGGAAAACGTGGGTGACAAGTGCACAAATCTTGCATCTATATTTGCATTTTTGGAAAAAAACATTATGGTGGATTTGAAATCATCTCAGCTTCTTTCATCATAATGCAGAGAAGTGTTTGAACATTGCTAAGTTTGTTTCTTATTCTCTCTAAGTTCCATATTGTTACGTATGATTAGGTCATAGGCGCGCCATTTTTTTGTGACATTTATAGGTGCATAGGGGTTTGCGGAATCCTTAAAAATCAAAGTAAGTTTAACAGAGAGGCGAAGTGTTGTTAACAGGAAATAATACCAATGGAAGGGAATTTTAATATTTATATTTAATATCACATCATCAGAATATTCAAGTGAAATAAGCATTTTTAACCAGTAAATTTCAATTATTTAAATTCGAACCTTTAAGGAAAAGTTGACACGCGCTAATTGCAATTTAATTTAAACCCTTTTAATGCCAATTATAAGTGTAGTACCTAATAAAAACATAAGCTTGAGTTTAGTCTTCAACATGCGTGATAGTGTTATAAAATTACTTTGATAAAGAGTATCCTTTTATAACTTTAAGAACCTCATACTTTGAGGCATATTTCCGCTTTACCTTCACAGCACTTTCACGACATTAAAAAACTATTCACGCGTTGTGGCAATATCATATACATTCAGAAGCAATTATTAATAATGTAGTTAATACACGAATTATTAAAAATACGTAAAAGAATTAACTCATTATGCTTATGACGTGCATTTTTACCATTTCAAGCTCACTCAACATATTCATAAAATTCCTACGTGGTACAGAGAGATAAGATGAGACAAGGAAATCCAATATTCGGAGAAGATACTGATTTTATTTTACTGTCAAACAAAACATTTTTAAACACACTGAATTTAAAATGCAAATCAAAATTTTAAATTGCATCATGTTTTATGAAAATGAGAGGATTTTTCGGTAGACTGATTTTTTAAAAATTAAGTCTGCATTTATTCTTTTATACTGCTGCCTAAGTCTCATTAAAATGAAATAATGTAAAATATGTGTTATCATATCAGTCCCATGTTTTCAAAGGGAAATGTAAAACAATGTATGGTACATACGTTTATGGAAGACTTTTTGAAATCCGACAAGGAATCTCTTAAATAAATTTTAAAATTAGCAGTCTTCTCTTTAAAAATGTAAATATCGGTAAGTCGAATTATTTGCATACCAAACAAATGTATCATATTTCTCTTATTTTTAGACACCCCTAGTAAAATGATTGCGGAAACTACTTTTACTTAATATTAATGAATTGAAAAATAAAATATATATTTTACAACAAGAAGAGATTTTTCATTCACACCTGCTTGAACAACTCAACTGAAAATGCATGTATAACAGCAACAGCCTCGGAGTAAAGTTTTCAGTGTCATTAAAGATTGATGATGGAAATTCAAATGAAATACGCCGTGGTGACATTCGTGATTATTGAAACGTAGGTAATAAGCCCACCATTTTCCCGAATGAATTAGTCTGGTAGTCGCAGGATGTAATGTTAGAACACCTTGTCTAAATCCGAAAGGAGACTTGTTGTACATCCTAATATTTAATTGTTTTAATGATACTACATATACAAAAAAGAAGCAATGCAAATCCGAAAAGGAAGTTTTTGACGCCTGCCACGAAAACTAAGAACCCTGACGACTACTCGGTGTAGCTTTACTTTTCAAGCGCTGCAGGTTCTCTCGCTCCCATCGTAGAAAGTTCAGGCCGGACAGAGCTTCCTGTAGCTGCTGCTACCATCAAGGTGGCGCATGGCATCAGCAATCACAGTGAGGGATTTCATTGGTCAATTCCAAGGAAACGCCGACCAATGAAAGGACCCAAACATAGCGTAACGCGTAGTGCAAAATCAGTTAGTGAATTAAATTATCCGAAAAGAAAGTTTGCTTTCGAGATTCATTGCGATATTAATCGTCCTGAAACATTGATGCAATCAGGACTTATCTATCATCAGCATCTATCTATGTATCATCAGTAAGAAAAACATCCCTCCACATTAGTTATAGGTAGTAATATTCAATGGACCAGTAATTTACTACCCTATCACACTCCTTCATTATGGCTTGCAGGGTATTATGTAGATGTAGATGCATTTATTGAGATGGACTCACTGTGCTTGACCTCGTTCTGCGAGCAGGTCGGACTAGCGGACAGGTGCCAACGCCAACAAGTTGTCCATCAGAGAGCGCAATCATCAGCGGGAACAACAGCACAACACACACAAGGATCGCCATCACTCCAGGTGGTCCAAATATTCCCTCAAACCTATATGAAGTAAAAGGTGAATAATTATTCGTAAGCGCTACATAATCTTCAATACATTTGTATAAGAATATAGTTCTGCCATTTGAGGGATTTCGGACATACTAAGCAATAAAATAAACGATATTTTTGGGTTGATTTCAGCAGATCTGCTATTTGTATCAATCTACTTAGTCCCCAAAAGGTCCTAAATAAATCAACGGAAAAACTTGGTAAAGTAAAGCATGAAGTATTTCAATTAATTTGTCGTAATGGAATTTCACAGAGTTACCTACTATTAAGTTTATTCAGTCCTATGTCGTGTGCTTTTTTGTGATTCGATTCCTATATGATTTTATCCAAGCATACTCGAGTAATATTGCAACACATTGCTACCGCTGTCACTGTAATATTTTCGTTCGTTTTTTTCGTCCCAGGGATTATAAAACTTTCGAAGTTCTCATCAGACTGCATCTATTCAATAACTTATGAAATGAGGTGAAATACAGTGACTTCACAGTAAGAAATGAAATCATTTGATCTACTAAAAAATATTATAATCGAAATCATGCGGTATGCTTATGCCAGGAAAACATTTTTAATCCACAGAATATTCTGCAGTATTCATCGCCGACTTGATCGTATATTTGAGTCAGGTACATGGGCACTTATTAATAAAATTTAAAAGACAAAACAAATCATAAATGTGTGGCTGTGAAGCAGAAGGTTTTTCCAAATTTGAGCGCAGGGATGATAAGATTTAGACGTAGTTCAAGAAAAATAGTTATTTGAGCACAATCAGAAGAAGACCAGCATTCATGACACAAAAATTTTTAGCAAGGATCTTTTGGATACGGTTAACCAAAAGAGGAGGCAGATTCGGGAAATGAAGACTGAATGTTTCAAAGAACAAGCAACACTGCCAATTAGCAGTAATTTTCCACATGCCTTGGGGGAAGAACGAAACCAAAAGATGAAGGCAGGTTCGGGAAATGAAGACTGAATGATTCCAAGAACAAGCAAAACTGTCAATTAACAGTGATTGTATTAACTCTGTTCCACATGCAAAGCGAGTCACAATATTGGCAAAAGCTGAATGGCAACATTCTCTAATCTACAAACATAAAGTAAACTACGAAAATTCGATAATAAAGAGGTATTGAGAAACAATATTCGATTAAAAAAAGCATATTCTAAGGTCCAAGTGAAATGGAAATATTTTTCAATGTTTAATTCTGCGTGTATCTCACATTAAAGATTAGATTCTCAAGATTACCGTCATTAAAGAAGAAGGCGTCGCAGAAAAGAAAATAATTACCTCTCCCAGCTTTATATTCCGTATATAGTTGTGATAATGCCATTAAACCGCAGCAGATTTAAAATGAGACTCGTCGATCTTCGTTAGAGATGTGATGCGTTGTTACATTGCATTGAAAAGATTTTCTACCACCTTCGTCAATGATCCGCACACACACGGGAGAGACTAAAACCTTAAGTGATTTGTTTTGAGGGCAGAAGCTACAGTGGAAAAAAAATTCTCGACCAGCTAGTTTTTCTTCTAAATTTAAAACCGGTATTCCATAACCCAGGTTCTTTGGGGTTCAACAACATCAAGAATATAAAACCGAAATTGGCGGGCGTAGCTCCAACGTTGTTCAGACGAGTTATTACGGTTCCGAGAGTCTTTCGACGTGGGATAAAAGGCATCAAAGGAATTTGGGGAGGCCGGGCACATTTGTGGCACAGAAGGTCAAGGGTGAGTCGAGGGTGCAAAAGCCACACGACGATGAGACAATCCCCCGCAGACGAGGATTAACGAGACAAGTAATCTGCATATCCGGATAGTCAAGTAAGAGCACAGTTTGATATTTCATGGCGAAATGAAACGTAAAAAAAATGCTATTTGTTGGCGAATACATATGCATATACACAATACCCTGTAAGCCACCACAAAGATGTGTGACAGAGGGTGAATTCACACCAAACATTCATTACATTTCATGGATAAAAAGGAACAGTAATTATATTTTAATCTAAACTTCACGATTGAAAAAAAATATAAAGTTACCAAAGCAAGCATGCAAAAATACGCTGTTAGTTGGGTTAGCTTAAAGTCCTTATACCAACATGCAACTACATATATAAACATCGCAACGTATTCTATTTATTGATACACTTGTATTTATACTATCAGATACATTTACAGCTATTCTCATCCCTAATTGTACGAGTAAAGAAGGACATTTTGAATCTGTCAGTTTGGCAATCAATTTCTCTAATTATGTTTACGGTCCAGTCTACTAGAGTAAGCTGGAGTTCGCAAAATATTTTTAACGTCAACAGTGAATATTATTTTATGGAATAATGAAATTATTATCTTATGAGAATAATGCAATTTCAGGCAACATTTTTGTCACCATACGAAATACTATTTAAATTTGCGTGGTTGGAAGATAATGATTGATGACGAATGATTTCATCAACAATTTCTCAGTTTTTCCATCAGTTCGCAGCAATTGCAACTAGAGGCATTTCGAAGTTTAAGTCTGCCACTTTCTTCAGTGGAAGATATTTTACAATTTTTCCGGGTTAAACATTTTATTCTGAAACCTATGATGTGATTTACCTACGAAACGTTGATAATCGCAGTTACCACGACACGGTGGTAGTAAACCCGAGAACGTTTTAATCAACAAGGACTGTTTTTAATTTGTGGTAAGTAGCATAGTATTAAGTGAATGGTATATTTGACGGGACAATTTAATGTGCAGAAAATGCAATTACCTCCTCATTTTCACAAAAACCTCATTGCTTCCGCGAAGATATTGGACCAGAAATCACTTTTGAAAAGAGTAAGGAAGTCTTACTTTCTTTATATTGCCATGACATATTTTAAACAAACCCAGACTAGTCTGGGGACACCAGGGCTTTTTTTCCGGGGTCCTTGAAACGTCATTCAGCGAGGTAAAATTGATTAACTTCAGTCTCGTAAGCTAGTAGCATTTCCCCACTGACCCCTGATGTTATCTACAGGGGCGTTGGCTATTTATCACGTCATCTTTAACCGTCACACCCCCTCTTCTACCAAATTTGCCCTTCCTAACCAGATACCTCCCTCCTCGCAGCAGCGAGTCCTTCGAGAGCAACGGAGGCGAAGGGGGGCGCTTGGGTGAAGGTAAAGTGAGGAGCGATTAGGCAGCAAAGACAGATGGTAGAGCAGCTCTGACAAGGGATGCCGAATTCACCCTTTACGATCGATTATCTGTGATCGAAAGTTAACGATTTGCCATCAATTTACGTCGTCGATATATCGGAACCCAATCAACCATTAAATCTGTTTTTCCACCATTTTTTAATCACAGCATCTTAAATTAACTATTTTCATTGTATTTACAGTGTTAAGAAGTAAATTTATCTTGACTTCATTTGATTTTGACATTAAAAATCTTCCACTTTTGCACATTTATGAGAGCAGTAACGAAAAATCGTCATATCATCTATGTTAGCCAACGGTCTACGTTTGTAATCATAAGGCTTATGCTTGTGCATTACTCAAATCAGATTTTGAATATATTTATTATTTTTCTTAAAATGTAGATTATAATCGAGTTGTTTGTGGACAATAGACCATTATGAATAGGTAATAGTCAGTTATAGTGATGGATAGCAAAATTCTTGAATCGTTTTCACTTGCTGTGTGCCCACGTAATCTTGAAAATAGAATTATTGGGGTTTCAATATCATTATTTACGTTTACAACATGAGACAATAATGGGTTAAACCGAAGTTACCAGCGAGACAGTAAGTAATGATGATGTGCTTTCGTATTTTTACATGAGGTATTGAAGGAACGATGCATATGGGAAGAATTTTTATTAAAAATCTCCTATCATATTGGGAAAAAAGTGAACTTACTGTCGGTGCAGAAATTATGTGCACCCGAGTTTGAATACGAATAACAAATTAAAAGCTAGGCCTACAGAAAAGGTAATCGTACCGTAATTTTCTTTGTTTCATTCTCCGTTATTGGATAGCAGAATTACATTTTTTTAACGCGTTTTTATATTTTTTACAGCAGTTGTTACATAAAACGTGCCGGTTTTAGACGGTGTTCGAGCGAAGCGCCGACTTTAATGACTCGTAAATCAATAATAAGGAATGCTATTGCAACCAAAGTTTTAAGAGTGATAGATGTATATGTTTTCCATGCACTCCGTAAGTTTTCAGTGTATAACTTTTATAGAAAAAAGTTGTTATAAATTTTATAAAAAGTTAGCATTTAAAAACTGGGGTGTCGTGGAATTTCGTTCTTGGTCGCGTTATAATTCACATGTCCTGAACCTATCCAGGATGTAATTGTTTAATATTTCAACATGTGTTTTTAATTTAAATCGATTGGTATTTATACTGGCGAAAGCGAGCTCCCTCGGCAAGGCAACAATACCCGTCGCATGCCTAGCTGTTTATTTGTAATTTGTATTCAAACTCGAGTGTACCTAATTTCTGCACCGACAGTGGTAGTGTCGGCTACACATGATATTAATAGTGAACTAAAATAGGTAATACAGGTTTTAATTGTATCATTTTAACAATTATTGCGTGTCGTTATGAATTCTCTGGTGTTATTTGTCCTCGACCACACTCCCTTGAGATGGCTCGCAGGGCGAATGTAGATGTCCCCAAACTGCCCACTGAAGAAGGATGGGCTTTGCACCTGGCTCTCCCAATGGATGGGTATGACGCTACCTCACCATTTGTGAGTCGCCAAGCGTCTCGCTTCATATCCGTAGACGGTTGCCCACCGCAGCCTGCGGACTGCGCTGGAGCTATTCCCCGAAACGGAGAACGGAGACATATCCGAAGGCGACCTTCAGGTGTTTTGTGTATCGTACATAGGCTGGGGTCTGGTTTCGGCCCACCTGCTGCCTATGAAGTCTGAACTTTGATCTTCATCTGCGAGCTAAACACATCCGAAACATTTCCCTCAAGAGACCATCGAGGCGATGATTTAAAACCGGTCTTCATTAAGTTAACATGCAGAAGAATTTCCCTCTGGGAAGGAGGAGGAACTATTTACTGACCGGCATTTTTGTGCCTCGGCTCCTGCTATTTTACCACGAGATTGCGCCACTGCACGCTACATTTGCATGCAAATACATCGCTACGCATCCTTCACCTTTACGGCGTATGCTAATTGCTGGCAAGAGAAAGACGAAAAAATACTGAAGAAGCCTATTTGGCGTTATTTCTCCTCATCATAATTCTTAACGTTAGTTGTAAGTCCTTAAGCTCATATTTAATTATGTGGAAACGTCAATAGCTCTGAAGGAAGATACGGATGAACGAGAAAAAAATGATCATTCTACCCTGAAAAGGCCTCCAGCAGCGGAAGGAAACGTTGACGGAAACCTAAGATAACGCGGAGCTGCCAAAAAACTATATTGCCAAAGAAAATTGAATCACAATAGGTGAATTTCTTGGCACACTTGAATACGACAACTTGAACTTGATAAATTAGTGATAGTTGAAGTAAGATTAGCTTGGAATCGGCATTGAGTTTAAGTCATCAGTTATAATAGGCTTGGCATGTCGACGAATAAGGTTTAATTTATTATGTTAGTAACCAGACTATGTTGAAAACACTTATTGGCATCTGTTCCATTTTGGCCACTTCTACATCAAAGAAGTATGAACATGAACCGTGAAAAACCAAACGACCATTGGTCTTCATTTCACGTTCCTTGCTAAATAATTCCACATTCAATTCCAGAAAAGTATTATTTCCCTTTCCTTTTCGGTACAAAAATTACGTTTTAATTACCAATCACTCACTGACTAAATCAACCAAAAAAATATTATCGCTTAGCAAACGATTCTGGAATATCAGTCTTTTCAACGGTCTTTTCAACCAGTCTTTACACAGGACTATACAATTATATTTCCTTGTTATTATGGTTTCTCATCAGATAGTATGAAAGTTTACCAATACGTTACCTGATTAAAATATTCATGACTAGGATTCATTCCACTATAAAAGTTAAAAGCCAACCAATTATTTCTATTAAGATGTACAACAATTCTTATTCGTATTTCAACGAGATAAAGTTTCTATTACTCACATTATTGACAGCTATGTGATACCCACATTTTTCAGCCGATAAATGTGATTTCATCGTCTTCCATGTCGTCCAAATTTTGTTACTATAGTCTTGGTTTTTTTAAGTGTTCTAACTTAGATCATCATCACCTTCTTACTTATGGTCCTAACCCTAGGGCAAACATCTTCCATTTTCTGGGCGGGATTTGACCCCACGTTAGGTTACCAGATCGACGCATTACCGACCCACCAATCGATATTTTTTAATTAATACGGCATCTAGGCAGCCCAGGTGGGAAGATTTTTACATCTACTTGCTAAGAATATGGCGTGTTTTGGATAAAATATTTAGCGACGATATTCCATCAATATCAATTCCTATTTCAAACATGCCTCAAATATTTCACGTCGAGTCGATTCCTTGAATTTTAGATTCTACGCCAATGGCCGGAATTGGGAGCTAATTTTTCAAAAGAGGATAAATCGACTTTATAGCCGTACTTCCAAACTAACTTGCCTGCGAGCGTTTGAGTTTTCAGGCCATGATAAGACGGGAACAAAAAGGATGCGAAATGAAGTATTTTCACTGATAGTAAATTCTAAGTGTCACCACATTTACATCTACAAAATACCCTGCAAGCCACGATGAAAGTGTGTGGAAGGGGGTGATTTCACACAAACCTGCATCATGTATCATGCTTAAAAAGGATGAATAACTATGTTACAATCAACACTTTTACAATTTAGAAAAAGATAAAAATAGAAAAGTAAGCATCCACAAACATGCTGTTAGTTGAATTAGTTTAAACTACTTATACCAACAAGCAAGGTGCGAATGATCATGGCCGTCGACGCACATTTAACTTAACTCTACTACCAACATCTACCAACATGCTATCCGTCATTAGTGATTCAATACAATTTAAAGCCATGTACTACTGGCACTAGACTTAATATCTTAAACAAATCCCAAGACCATATTTTCAGTGATGATGTTAAAAATATTTTGCGAACCCCAACTTACTATGGTAGACTGGACCATAATCACAAAATTAGAGAAATTGATTGCCGAACTGACAGATTCAAAATGTCCTTTTTTCCTCGTACAATTAGGGATATAAATAACGGTAAATATATCCAATACGAGTATAGCAATATAACATTGGTAGCTGCATGTTGGTATGAGCACTTAAAGCTAACCCAACTAACAGCATGTTTTCGCATGTTTGCTTTGCTATTTTTATCTTTTTTTAAATAGTGAAGATAGGAACAGTATATAAATACTAATCCTTTTTTATGCATGATGTGTAGTGCATGTTTGGTGAGAATTCACCCCCTGCCACACACCTTTATGGTGGCTTGCAGGGTATTATGTAGATGTAGATGTACAAACTTGGCCCTAGTTTCATGATATATATTGCTTGTTTCCCTCCTCTTCTGCCTCTACGAACAACGAGCTAGTCCCTAATGCCTCCTCTCCTAAGCCTAATCCAGATCTCTAGAGATGTGTCACGTATACAAAGATGAAATTTGATTACTGAGCTTTTAAGGCTCTTGTAATCTCTTCGGCATTCATGATGGGAAATATGGATTTGCCTCATTCCACTCCAAATTAAGAACCATGGCCGTTCCTTTGATTCTGGAGACCTTATCTTAACTCTATTTGACTAGACTATAAAAATGCACCACACATAATAAAAACACGTAAATCCCATGATTATCGAATCTTCCAAAGGCCTAAAATTCTAAGTGGGAGGCGTGACCCCTATTCAAAACGTAGATTTCACGTTCCGATTGGGAAACTCGTTTGTCCAGCCGGAGCGGAAGTTGAGGCCCGCGGGGGCTCAGCAGCGAGAGGAAGAGTAGCTGCTGGAGTACTCGACCGTCGTTCGTTCCTCTCGAGGTGTGGATAGTCGCACTGGAGGGATGGGAGCTCGATGACGACTCGCTGCACAGCGGTCGGAAATCGAGAAAATCCGCACCAAAGTCCATAATTCCATAATTGCTTTTTTATTTCGATACAGACTTGAAAGTTTGCACAGTTACTCAAAAAATAATGTGCTAATACGGAGTACTTTTCTGGAATGAATAAAAAGGAAAAAACTTGAGCGCGATCACGCGTATACTTATCCTCTCGCTTGGTTCAATATTCTCGCAGTTTCTTTAGTATAGAGTCCGTAGAGATTAATGAACATATGTACAGGTTGGAAACGGCAAATTAGAAGGTTTAGGGCCCATACCGCGTGAACAATGTGAGAGACTCAGGACTATATTGTTAGAGAAAGGCCTCGGATCCGTGGAAAGGGGAAGAAGTGTGATAAAATGATGAGTCTAGTGGTAAGAAGAATCGGGCGCATCTGAGAAAGCCGATGCGAATTTTCAACTTTAGAATCAAATTTCACTAATCAGGATAAAAAATCGAAGGATAGCACTACACAATTAATGACGCCGGGATACTCCACACGGGAGCATATTTTGGTAAATATTATTGATTCATATACCTTAAATAAATTTTTTGGCAAAATGTTAACACAAAATATGCTGTAACTGCATTTTTCTACACATGCGATATGTGTTATTACATGCCAAAAGAATATTCTACCTTCAATAGGACAGCACCCTTTAATTTTATGTCACCAATATTCCAGCTTCACATATGTAGAACATTTACTAGTTCACTTTAAACAGGCTTCAAAATTTTCAGAATTCATATTCAGGATCAATTGGTTCCTTGGCGTCGAAAGTACCCATCTGTGTCCAATGCGTATCTCTGGACCTCCTCCTCGTGGAGGGTGAGGGGAAGTACCCGATGTCCTAGCTCTGATGTCTTAAGAAAGACAGTCGATGCTGTTTATGTAACAACTGCCTGAGGGACTGAGGTATTGAGGAGAGCCTAGAATTTTACGGACGGTTACTTACAAGGAGACGCTACATATGTTACAGAACCATTTGGAATACCATATTTTTATCATGAATAGAACGATAATTGCAGCGGTAATTCGTGGGGATTCGTTTCAATGAACTACAGCCTTAATAATTAACCTATTTTTCAGTATTTTACACATAAACTGCAAATATAAATAGTTGCATGCGTGATACCGTAGTGAAACTTTTTACATTTTTTTCTAGGTATTTTCATAAGTATGTCAATTTCACCTCTTCATTACTGTATAATTCTGTATTTTTTCCCATCACCTTCATATTTTTCGGAGAGCAAAATCTAGGCGTTTCATGGCGAAACACCTCGATTGGTCCACGGTTTATTGTCTCATCCGACGGACGGAGCTCTGGAATTGCTTGGAAAGATGCTCTCCACATATCACTGAAGTGGAGATCGGTATACCAATGAAATCCATCTATATTTTCCGGGGTTCGAACCCCGACTTTCGGGATAATATGTCAATACTTTAGCCACCGCACCAACACGATCCCTTTTCCTCAAAATCTCACTGGAATATGAAGGTGAATTATTATGTAACCTAATATTTACAATCCTTGGACCAGTGTGTTTCGTCATTAACTTCATAAAAAAACTACTCTTTAGTTTAAACACCTCACCATGGTAAAAATATTTTTTCTATAAAAAGTGCCTACAGTGAATGAGTAACAATTGACATTTCCATATTAGGAATGAAACGTTATTATGCTTTAGCTTTCATAGGAAGAAAATTACTGACCATGTGGCGTCCACAATTCAGCATTGGAATACGCACGTAATATTTCCTTTTTCTCTTTCCGATGAAATTGTTTCACTGGATCTACTTTAAATAACCATTGTTTGGAAAAAAGAAGCTATTGGATTTCCTTCCCTTCCTAAGAACACACTAATACTAAGTTAAACTACTTTCATTTAGTATCAGGTTTATGCGAGTGGTGGGCAATATTTTAACAATGCTCTCGGAGCAAAAATATTTTGGGTTGCCCTATGCATACGTTTACTAGGTTATAATTTAAATTAAGTGCTAAATATATTATAAATTGGTCAAATAACTTCCATTTATTCGCCGACCTTCTTATTTCATTTCTTTCGTTGTAGATGGGTTTCAAGATTAGCTAAAATGATAGGGCAAATTTTATTCATAACTGTGCACTTCATCGTTGAGTTTACACGATCAAAGTTCACTGCAATTTCTTCATGCCACTACTGGTTTGTGCCGACGTCGGATTTCTCTCCATCCTTCCTCCGTTCTCTGAAAAATTCCTACCTCTACCCAATCAACTATCTATCACAAATGGCGTTGAACTCTCAGCAGTTGGTGGCTTCCCCTGAACTACTACTGTTACTACTTAGGAAAAAATAATATCATTAATGACTATTCAAATGTCAAAATATCAAGAAGAACCCAATTAATCAAAGGCAAAGAGTTATTGCATGGATCCAAGTGAAACCGCTCTGTTCAATGACTTCCAGGCAAACGTTGACCAGAATATAATTTGAAAGGTGGCACACCTCTGTCGTGTTGCTGCGGCCTTAAATTGGCCAAGGTTCCGTTACAGGAATACGGTTTCAGGTTGAAAATCACGCAGAAGATGGAAATAAATACATAACTGCTAAGCAATTAAGACATACAATTGAAATACCCGGAAAAGGGATGAAAAAGTTTTCACTGGAGGAGTCTCGAACATCCAACAATCAGATCAAAGGCTGGAAACTATATTTAATACACTACGGTAACCTCTTATTGGAATTTTTATTTCTTTAGTTAGTGTATACACTGCTGAAAATGCCAAATAATAGGTTGGTTAGTAGAGCAAACCTATAACTCGTTCATTCAAATCACCGCGGATTACCGAAGGAATCCTGTTCTGTACATAAACTGATAAAAAATGTTGATTTGAAAATGGCGCGGTATGGTACATAGATGAAGTGAGTAACAGCTTCTTTGTTCACCTCAAGCCGTGGCGTCTACTGTTATAGCTGATTACCACTTAATCCCATTTTGCTGAAATACGAGTAGCTCATTTTCCTGTATTTTAGTCCATATAGCTGTCACCACTGGTATTTCTTTTAGCCTTCGAGGGTTTTAGATATGTACTTTCGATGACTAATAGAACACGGGATTAATAGCCAGCATAGCAAAAGGGATAGGTAGGTGAAATATCGTTAGAGTAGTTTGTGGTGGTGGCTCTTAGTTGCATGGTTCTACCTTGGTAGTATGTAAATGGTGCATACATATTTGGTGATCTTTACCCCCTGCCACATACCCTCGTGGTGGCTCGCAGGTTATTACGTAGATGTGAATGTAGTCGCGAGATTTGAAAAATGGCAGTGACCTCAAATTAATCTTTAAAGGATCGAAACATAACAAAAGAAATAACCCTTCGTTGCATAACACATATGTGGAAGAGATGTTTGGAACCCTAAATGGAACCCAAGGTACAGTGGAATAGGGGCGGATTTTTTCTTTCACCACTTTTATGGTGCATTGAAATTTGAGAACCTGTTACCGTTAGAACATGGTTCAAAGAAACGTTTTAGATACATTTTAGTAGATTTCAGAGTTCAAATAATGAAATGATGAAATAAAAACATAAATATGCTTCCCTTTACGTACTACATTCTTCCCTACGTTTTCAACACAAACTACTTCTACATCTACATAATACCCTATAAGATACCATAAAGGTGTGTGGCAGGGGGTGATTTCTCACAAAAAATGCACTACAAATCATGCAAAAAATAGAATTAGTAATAATATATTAGTCTAAACTTCACTATTTTAAAAGATAAAAATAGCAAAGTAAGCATGCAAAAACATGCTGTTAGTTGAGTAACCTTCAAGTCCTTATACCAACATGCATCTACCTATGCTATACATTAATTTACTCGTATTGGACATATTCCTGGAATATCTGGAATATCCCATTTCCTTTGTAGTGTGATGTAACTTCAATGTACCTATGAGGTGAAAAAATGCTTATGAGATGTGACTAGCGTTTGAAGAGCCGTTGATTGATAATTTTTTTTCAAGAGTTATTTCTAAATAAACCTCATAAAATGGATACTTTTCCGTGTAAACACTTTGACATGATACTTAAAGATTTGGCTAACATTTGCCACGCCACTTCTCTTGGTCTCGAAAAGGTAGCCTATACGCAGCTGAAGGAGGGAAAATCTGTAAGAGCATATCACTTAGGTTTGTGTACGGGCATTACAGAATTTCATTGCAATATTCTATGGCCGGAGTTAATAGAAAGAGTTGAATCCACCTGGCTCAAGTATTTCTAACAGAAATTTTCGCCAAATATTTCAAGAAAAGGCACTATAGTTAAGTGCACATCTATTTTTAAATACCCTGGAATGAAATTCATACAAAATATCGCCATTTGTGCCTTGTGCTCTCGAACTGGAATTTGATTCTTCTACTGGGTGCTGCTTGAAAGTTTATAACTTGAAATACTTCAAAATCAGGCAAAATTTAAAGTCAAACTTTATACTTCAAGGACTTCGAAGTAGCTGCGAATAACTTAGCGGGGTCAGCCGCTGAAAATGCAAATAGCAGAATTTCCACAAGGAAAAAATCCACCTTGACCACGACTCGAACCTGGAACTCCCTGATTTTCATCCGAACCGCCTGATCCTCCTTGGAAATCAGGGGGAGAACCGGTAAGGTGAATTTTTTCCTTGTGGAAATTCTAAAATTTTTTAAACCATTCAATCCTTCTATATTCCGACCGAGCGGCTAACAGATGTCACCTTATTAGCCCTTTGAATAAATTGCATCAGAAAAAGTTTAGGTCAGCCTGAATATTTTTATTTCACGCAAATACTAGAACTGAAGCATTAGGAATTATGGGAAATATTCCTCACGCAGAAAAGGTACACATGGAGAAGTACCGATTTTAAAACTTCATGCATAATTTATATGAATGGTTATACCAAATTTAGGTCTGTTTAATTTGTATGTCATTATTTTAACAATAAAAAAGTTAAATCTTAATCAAGGCAATAAAATCCCGTTTTATTTTAAATTTCTTCAAGCCCAGCAAAGCTACCGACATTATACTACTTTAGTAATGAATAAAACATCAAGCTTATCTGATATAACCATAAAAGACACGTGGCCGGCCATTTAGCGGAAGGGGATTGAATGACGCATCGCGGTAAACAAACTAGAAAGAATCTGCTTTCGAGTGAAATGAAATCGGGGACGAATAACGGCCACTCACGGCAGACACCCGGACCTACTGCTCGAAACAGGCACACAAAGTAATTTTAGTAGTACTGGGTTTCAGGTGCTCTAACAACTGCAGTGATATCTCACAGTCTAACGTAATATGTATCTAAATTCTAGGATGAACATAACATTGCCAATTGAGGAATCGCATAATTGACGTTAATTCATTTCAAGGTTTCGGGAGCCCTAAAGACGATTATGCTCCAGAACATTATGGATGTATGTCAACCTACCCATCGATTCATCATTTCAGAAATAGAAAATGGAAATCTGTGGTGGATAGTTACGGAGGTTATTTCCAAACAAGCACTGACTGCTACAAGAAAAGCCTTATATCACTGCTTGAGATGCAACAAATTGCGTCATTTTACCGAATGTAAGATTTAAGTAAGACGTTACAGAAGTGAAAAAATAGCACGATAAGTAAAAGACACGAATCAACAGCCGACCAACCCAATGGTCACCTCTACTGGTTCGAGATCCACATCTGCTGCATGCATGCTGTGAAGTGGCCCCAGAGAAATACCGGTGAAAATCCAACCGCTAATCATCGTGATTCCAGGAATAAAAGGACCACCAGACACGGTTAAACTGTTGAGAGTCGATGACAAGGATCACGTGCATGCCCATCAAAACCATCAACGCCTCATTATCTACCGTTCGGCCTGCGGTAGGTGAGGATCCCACCCGGCAATTGCTCTCGAAGACTTGCAAATACTCGTTTTGAATAATGAGTGAATGAGGTCGATCCATCATCGGGAAAATCATCTACGGGGCGAGTGTTTAATAAAACCAAGTGTTCAACGCCTATTTGATAACACCTACGAAACAGGTTTATCTCGGACGATCGAAACTCTGCTGCTACGGAATTGTCGCTCGTGTAGCCGGGCACCAGGATACATTTTAATGACTGTACTTAGGGGGTCGTGGTGGCCAGTGTCGAAATACAGATGCATGTGCTTAGTTCGTATTTGGTGTGAAATTGACCCAAAAACTACATCCTTCTGTTAATAAAAAATAAATGACACGTTTTCCTAAAGTATTAAATTTGCAATTCAGTGTTAACTTTGCGATAAATTAGCAAACAATCAAAGATTAGTTTTTGCCGATTCTACTATTTCTGGTGCCATGAGCGTGACTTGCGGAGCCAAGGCAGGTGCTAAGTTAAGGTGTGTTATTGGCTAACTGCTTTTCCTTATTATCTATAATTGTTTCCTTGGAAAATTTATCCATGAAAAAATTTACTATTTTCTAAAGCAGTAATTTTCAGTGCTCACTTCCACAATAAAAATATCATGGATTATGCTCATAAAACGTGTAAAGTATCACCCAGTGGCACTTGAAATACTCCTTATAGCTTGCCTGCTAAGAAATATGATGCCGCAATTTCGAATTGCGCATCGCACATCACCTCGGCAAAAGGAGGATGAAAATTGAAATCACTATGTACCTCTTCCTGCATGATATAGCTTCTAAGGTTAGTGAGGATGTTTAGCATACTGTCGTTCAGATGTGTCGAGGATGATACGAGAAAAAATAATAACTACAATGGGCTTTCCTTTGTCTTTATTTGTTTTCATTTTATTTTATTTTGCTAAACCAAATTCCATTCAATTAAAAAGTTCATCACTGGAGCGTCTAACCGGCATTTATTCATCAGCCACTCATTCCAACTCCATTCATCCTACTTTTCTCACCACACCACTAGCAAGTACTCCTTTTCAGCTGCATTCGGTCCAACCTTGGGCTGGGCACCTGGTGAAAAAATCTATTTGCAGACTGTCGACTTTTATACCGCTACGATGGATTGGTGGCAGATAAAAACAACTACGATTTAGCGATTTTTGGTTAAGATGCAGCTATGTCGCAAGCTATCTCTTTTGTGTGTGACTCCTATCTTGTTCAAGCGATAAATTAAATCTAATTCAACCATTTTCGCGGGTGTAGAACTCTGCTATGATACATCTACATAATACCCTGCAAGCCACCACAAGGGTGTGTGGCAGGGGGTGATTGCTCACCAAACATGCACTACATATCATGCATAAAAAGGGAATAGTATTAATATAGTAGTCAGAACTACACTATTTAAAAAGATAGAAATTGCAAAGAAAACATGCAAAAACATTCTGTTAGTGGGGTTAGCTTTAAGTACTCATACCAACATGCAGCTACCAATGCTATTCATTGCTACTCTCCGATAGGACATATTTACCGTTATTCGTATCTCTTATTGTGCGAGGGAAAAAGGACATTTTGAATCGGTCAGTTCGGCAATCAATTTCTCTAACTTTATGATTATGGTCCAGTCTGCCATAGTAAGTTGGGGTTCGTAAAATATTTTTAACATCATCACTGAAAATATTGCCTTGGAATTTGTGGAACAGATTAAGTCTAAATTTCAACCTGCGATCTGACAATGATTCCCATTTCAATTCATTTAATAGACTGGTTACGCTAATATAATTATCGTATCGTCCCTTTACAAATCTTGCCGATCTTCGCTGCACACGTTCAAGTTCATTACTTAGACTGATTTCGTAGGGATCCCATACACTGGCAGCATATTCCAAATGAGGTCTAACAAGGGAAAAGTAGCTGATTTCTCGTACATGATCGTCACATTTACCCAATACTCTTTTAATGAAACCCAGTTTGCGATTCGCTTGACCCATTATTTCACGAATGTGTTTACCCCAGGAAAGATCATTTGTCAGTCTTATTCCAAGATATTTGATGGATTCCACGTTTGTTAATTCATTATTACTTATTTTGTAAGTGGTAGGAGGAGAGCTATTCTTTTTCCAAAAATTCATTACAAGACATTTCTTAAAGTTTAATTCTAACTGCCATGTATCACACCAAGTTTCAATTGCTTGTAGGTCAATATTTAAATAATCTTTATCGTTCGGGCATAGAATTTCCCTGTACACTACTGCGTCATCGGCAAATAGACGAAGCTTACTTTTTACCACCTTTTGGATATCATTAATATACAAAAGGATAGTGACTTTAGGGGCCAAAAATGTACACTACATGGAACGATTATTTTTATAATTATTTTTTTATTATTATTATCACGAATTATTTTTTTAGGGTCACTTCCATCTAAGAATAATACTTGCGATGCAAATGAGGCAATCACGTAAAGTGCAAACTTGTCCGCGTTTCTTCTTCTGTGCCCTGCTGTGATTGCAACGCCATAGGCTAACTTGGCCTCTGATTTCCCCCGATTTCCTCGTGTTCACCGCGTATCTCGTTCTCCGCACACCCCTGCCGAAATGTGAATCTTGAGAGGTATGCTTTGGCAGAAAGTGATGAGGACGACATGCTTGATGTGTATTCTCTGCATAAGCTGGCACGACCCAGTACTGAGAGGTATGTTCTTCGACTAAGCTTTCCCCATTGTCGATTAAGTTTATTTACCTTAACTAATTTGACCATACAGATTAGATAAATCATATTAATCTCAGAACGTTTTTAAATTTTTTTAGCTTCAAATAGAGTTTTCACACCTTTTTTGTCATTAGCTAATAGTTTTACTAATTTACCCCTAGTCATTCATCCCAGTATGAAGACTGGAGGAAAGAACTTGAAGACTATCTTCAACAGCCGAGATCCCCTAGTAATGTAAACATATTGAGACTTGGAGTAAATGAGTAAACTTTTCCAGTGCTTGCAAAAATGGCGAGAGACTTCCTTAGCATTCCCGCTACATCTGTTTCAGCTGAAAGATTGTTCTCACTGGAAGCATTGACAATGAGAAAGCATAGAAAACGTTTGGCCCAAGAATTTGCTAGAAGTTTACTCTGTGTGAACTCGTGGGTACTATGCAATTTGGCAAGTCAAATAAAAAACTAATCTTGATTTAACTGTTTTAAACCCGAAATTTGTTTAGACTACTTTTTGAAGCAAAATTGTCCGTTCTATATTTAGCTACTCGCATTATTTTTTCAGTTATATTTTTTAACCTTCTGTAGATTTTTCAGTGAAAAAATTGTGGCTACATACTCCTTTTTCACCAATTTTGTTTCATTTTTCTAGTTTATTCCTTGAGTATCAATATTCATTGATTTTACATGCATACATTTTATACGCAGGGTAGAAGTGGCTACAGGTAGGATATTTTCATGTTATGCACTCTGGAGACACAAATATAATATTTTTCCAAGTTAATGAACAGATACCCATTAATTAATGAAGACTCTTGGGTAGCTGATGGAAATAAAATTCTGCTTAATATTTTACTCGTAATTATTCAATACGCTAATGAAATTTTTATTTCAGTTTTAAATCACTGGGATTTATATGAATGAAGGCATCCATAAAGGGAAGAAGTGAAGCAGTTGCTGTTTTTATTGTCTGCGAATAAATACTCAGATAATTTGTATAATTTTTAATTGAAGGTGTGAAGAAAATATAATAATTTAATGAGGGTAAACACATGAGGTGTGAACATTTCTGGGCTCAATTAATATTTGGCGAATATTAAGAGCCACGCTGACCATCGCTTCTCCATGTTTCTCACCCTTCTTGAATCCTGAATGGTTAGCTTAACACATTAGTACCCATAATTCCCTGGCTGGATTATTTCAGCTACATATAAAACAAAAGGTTTCTGAGTATGTTCTAAGCAACATATATCTTAAAGTTATCACTGTAGTATTATTTTAAAGTACTTTTCTCAAGTGGAAAATTTGGTTGCCGACAGGAATTTGACTAGTCTGAAGAGGGATAATATAGGTAGGTACTATAAAGTAGCAAATATTTCTTCTTCTGTTTATTTCTTTTATGTTTTTGTTTGCTTTACTTGTAATATGCTTGCATTATAATTAACGGTGATTAAATTTCAATTTTTAAATACATTTTTGAAAGTAAAATTAATGTATATTATTTCGTATTATATTCATAACTGATTTTTCAAAATGTGCTCCCACTGCATGATTTGAAAAGGAGTATGTCAGCAATATTATGTGAATGCGATAAGTATTGAAGTAAAACCATAAATATGGGCTAGTCTTTCTCATTCAAAAACAAAAATGAAATTCCAATATTAATTTCTCATAGTTTATAGAGTTATAGGATAAATCGTTCTTCACCAATGAAAACATCTTTTTCATAACTATACCGTAGTAATCTGAAAATTTTCACACTGAAAGATGAGAACTAATTGCATCAAGGGGGATTAGATATTTATTCCACCCATCACTCTAACATAACCCAACTCTCGCGACTGAGCTTAAAGCCACCGAGTGCGTCCACCGGGTTGCGGATGGTGGATCGACCTCTAGATATGTTAGCTGCGAGATACGCGAGTTTACTCGTCCAATAACCAGTCGTGGGCAAAAAGCGACGGCATTACAAGGGGGTATTGGTCCATCCCTGGGTAAGGTAGGCCTTTAAGCAATAGAGAACCTGTAAAGATGCCGTGACTTGGCGACGGGAGGCCGCCATCAATTACGCTTCTTATTACCCGGAGGAGAGGGCAGCAGCTCTTCTTCATATGAGTGAAGGTGGAGACCACAGTGGTCGGTACAGCGACACTCATTTCACTACAGGCGTGGTAACATTTACTTTAACGGCTGCAGTACTGCAATGTGGAAGGCAAGGGGAAACCATCACATTATTATCCCGAGGAGTCGCGGCTGCTCCACTCTTTTCTTTCAATCAAGAAGTGATGGAACCCTCTCGAGTAAAATATTCCGGAGGTAAAATAGTCCCCCATTCGGATCTCCGGGCGGGGACTACCCGAGAGAGTACATCAGTCAAGTGTGATAAACATTTTAGGGTATGAACGTGGAAAGGACAATTGCCAGACATCGGCTGAAGATCGATGAGAAGAAAACTAAGATATTGGTGTGCAGCAAGAGAGAAGAGGCCAAAACCAACGTGCTACTAGGAAACAGAAATTGGAAGAGGTGAAAGAGTTCTGTTACCTGGGAAGCAGAGTAACCAACGATGGACGAAGCAAGAAAGAAATGGTCAGTAGTTAGACCAGGCAAAGAGGGCAGTCTATCAAAATAAGAATCTACTTACAGCTGTAAATACAAGCTTAGAAGTAAGGAAGCAATTCATCAGAACGTATTCCTGGAGCACGTTTTTTAACGACAGTGAGGCATGGACGATGATAGATGCGGAGAAGAAAAGGGTAGAAGCTTTTGAAATATGGTGCTACCGAAGAATGATCAAGATAAAATGGATCGACCGAGTGACAAATGAAGAAGTCCTAAGAAGAGTGGGAGAAAAGAGAAGTCTGCTGAAAACTATTAAAACTATAAAAAGAAGACGGGACAACTTAATTGGCCATATGCAAAGATACGTTGGCCTGATGAAGACAATCGTCGAAGGAAAAGTGAACAGGAAGATTGGAAAAGGCAGGCCTCGCATGAGTTATATAGAACAGGTCGTAAAGGACGTGAAAGAGAGGAATTACGTTGATGTGAAGAGGTTGGCCGATAGAATAATCGAGTGGAGGACTGCGTCAAACTATTCCCAGGATGATGATGATGATGCCATAACTTTATTCAAAAGGAAAATTTAAACAAATTTACATCAGAATGGCTTTATAATTAAGTTGCCAAGAAATGTACCATTTTGATACAGACTACTGATTTTCTGAATCAATACAAACTGCAAATTCCGAAGAAATAATACTCGTATTTTCAGCCTAAATTATTATATAGATCGCATGTTTCTTTTGCTTGCGACTCGGTATCGCTGATACTTTACATTTCCTCCTTCCTTGGTTGCTATTTGTGATCACTGCGAGTTAGGTTGCTACACGGGACATAAAGAAACAGGACCATACTACATGTATATACATAATAGGATTGGATTTCTCATATTTCCGCAAAGGAACCTGAATCTTAAACCATAGAATCATAGACAGCTCAAGGGAAGAATGCCCACCGTCATTATGGTTTCGTAAGAATATATTGTTTTAATCGGTCGCAAATATCCACCTCACTGACCACATTTATAAAAAGTTTACAAAATCCTTTTAAGCAATATCCATATAGATCTCCAGTCACTGACTTTTTCTGACTGACTTCTCTGACTGTGCACACTCCCAAACCAAATTTTTACTTCATAATTTATAGTTCAACATGCTTGAATACCTCGATGGGAAAATAATCGATTTCATCCACTCTATGCAAGCAATAGCTTCTAGCGTAAGTGTCGTTATCAGCCAGGTGAAGACAGCTAAGCGAATTCTCAAATCAGTTTGACACCCTTTGATTATGTAAATAGCAGCCAATGGTAATAGAGAAAAGCCTCCCAATGTTGCAATACTGCAGTAACTCCTGAGGAAGGTGGTTATAGCCGCATAAAAGCATACCCCAAAAAAAGGAAAGAATCTCATAGGCAGAAATGAAGCTAACGACAAGGTTGGTTAATATAACGATTGATTTTCAATGCTAGAAATTTGACTAACTCTTCGGAAAAATTGTTTGGAATGTGTTAAGGGGAGATTTTATACGATTGACAAATAATTGTCATCAATTGGACGATGACGAGGTAATATACTTCAGCCTTTAATATGTCCATGTTTTCTTCCATGACTTTACAAAATAGCAGCAATTTTGTTTTCCTGTTTTAGTTACATATGGTGACAGCATGAGGGATTAATTTTTTCTCATTTCCCTCAGTTATCGTATCAGTAATCTCATTTTGACGAGTCTCTCTTTGAAATAAATTTTCTCATATCATAGTATTGTTGACCGTGTTTTAAAAACAAGAAATTAAATAAATGCTTGAATAATGAACACTTTAAACGAGAAGATGAAAATCAAAATTCATACCATCAATTACTTTGCAATCAGTTTTCAAATTTTCCTAGGTATACAAAGACGAAACGCATGTTTCCCGGGTGAAAATTAAAAGGAAAGTACCAATATAAAACGAAAGAAATAACGAAATATCTCGCTTAATCCGTATTAAGTTTGTTCAAGTGAACATAAATTAGCAATTACAAACGTAATTTTGAGATGTTGTGTGTTCTTAAATTGGAATTTATGCTAGAGTACAAATGTAATTATGTGGGAACTCATAATGTTTTTTAAAAATCCTATGTTAGATCAAATTATGAAAATCAGGCTTATCTCCAATTTCTGAATATGCAAGTACCAATAAAAAATTAGTGCTCAACCCGAAGGTTGATTTTGATAGGTAGATTTTTTAGGGTAGATATCATCCCATGCTAAGCCATTGGCGTGTGAAATTCACTCATTCAGGGTAAGGGGGCCTTTTCTTGGGCCACCAAGTTCTGACACAGAAAATCTAATCATGAGGATTTAAGGTAGGGATATCCACAATAGCTTCTGCCCGGGATTTGAACCCCGTATCCCAGCGCCAAACCACTAGGCCACCACAAACCCCGAAAGTACCAATAACTACCTCTAAAATATAATGAAACTACATACTTTGCTAATCAAATTGAGATCTTTACTTGGGAATGTGACAAATATATTTAGATTCAATTGTAAACTTTTTCAGTACCTAACTAGCAGTTTATAGAAGGTTGTCGCGGTCCATCAAAAAGAACTTTGAGTAACTGCAGTAAACCTATCAATGCGCGACACTTAGATAAATGACAGAAAATATCTCCAACCAACTGACAATCAAAGGTTTAAGCGTATTTGATCGAAATAATCAAAAGGATTGGCAGCAAAATATATAAATTGTGAGGCAAAGTGTGCAGAGGCAACAAAAGTTTCCTACGGTTACTAGTTGGTTAATAGCGTGTTTGAGGTTCATCAAAAATTTTATTTGAACTTCATTTGTGTTTTTAATAATAATTTGTACTCTTGAGGTAACATTGCGCCCACTGAATTTACTTTTTAATTACGAAACGAAATTTCGAATCGCTTGTGTTAGCAACTTTACAACGCTACCGGACCCTAGTTAAGTAACCTATGAGAAGGGGAAAAATCGTGCAAGAATTTGACAGAACATGCAGAGTAGTTTTAGAAGGTCAGAGAAAAACACATGGAGAGAACGAACATGATAATTCATCAAAGGTAATAGGTAGACCAAATAGTTTGTCCGTCAAAAAATTATCGAGGAAAATTTTAGTTGGAAAGGAGCACCAAGAGAGAAACAGATTGGAAGAAAAAATTTCAGTGATAGTAGTGAATTGTCGTAGTATAAGAAATAAAGTAGCAGAATTTCACCACCTCATTAAGAGTACTAATGCAGATATAATCGTAGGTACAGAAAGCTGGCTTTCGAAGGACATATCAGATCATGAAGTATTTCCGAAGTGTTTTACAGTATACAGAAAGGATAGAGTAAGCAGAAACGGAGGAGGAGTTTTCATAGCTGTGAAGGACCCGTATGTCAGTAGAAGAGAACTTATTTCAGAGCGAAATGTAGAAAGTATTTGGTGTTCCGTTAAAAGTAAAAGTAGTAACGCAAAAAAGATATATGTACGTGCATATTACAGGCCACCGGACGCAGACGTCAATTCTATAATACAGCTAGAGTCAGAGATACGTACATTACTTTCTGGGAAGAATGATAGAGGAATAATAGTAGGCGGAGATTTCAATCTCCCCTCGATAGACTGGAATACGTGTAGTTTCATTACAGGAGGTAAGGATAAGGAACATTGCGAATCACTGTTGAACACCTTTACGACACATTCTTTACAACAGCTAGTAACAGAGCCGACCAGGGGAAACAACATTCTAGACTTATTAGCAACAAATATACCCGAGAGAGTTCTAAATACAGTTACAGACACAGGAATTAGTGACCATAAAATAGTGCATGCGAAATTTATTGTAGGCGTTGAAAGACATTATAAACCAAGGAGGAGGGTATACTTATTTGGCAAGGCAAATTACGACGGTATGAAAGAGGAATTAAGGGAAGCGTTTAATGTATTCAGCGAACAAAGCAAAGGATTAAATACAGAGGATTCGTGGAGAGAATTTCTTGAGGTCACCCGTAACGCTGTTCATAAATACATATCAAGTAAATATATTAGTGATAATACAGAGCCAAGGTGGTATAACGCGGAGGTTAGGAAATCACTAAAGCGACAAAGGGTATGCCACGCTAAGATGAAAAATGCCAGACGGGGTCTATCGGTAGAGGAAAAAAATGAGCTAGTTCAAAACTATAAAAAATCGAGAGCATTAGCAAGGAAATCATGTCGGCAAGCGTTATCACATTTCAAGAGCAAGATGTTAGGAGAATATTTAGATAGCAATCCTAAAGCGTTTTGGTCATATGTGAGAGAGCTTCAGGGAAATAAGTCCACAGTGCACACACTTAAAAATGATAAAGGAATCAGAGTCACCAGCAGTGTAGAAAAAGCCAACACTTTAAACACCTTCTTCCAAAGTGTATTCAACTCATCGTCACAAAACGCAGTGGAACCACCGCCGAACACTTTCAGTGAGCAAATGCCCGAAATAAACATTTCATGTCGCGGAATAGAGCAGCAGTTAAAAAGAATAAGTAAAAACAAATCACCAGGTCCCGATCAAATTCCTTCCAGAGTATATAAAACATTAGCTTCTGAAATAGCCCCCTATCTAGAAATAATATTCAATAAAACACTAAAGAACCACACAGTACCCAAGGATTGGAAAGTAGCTAACATTACACCTATATTTAAAAGCGGTGATAGGGAAGAACCTAGTAACTACAGACCCATTTCACTCACGTCAATCTCTTGTAAGATATTTGAGCACATAGTAGTCAGTTCGATCATGGGGCATTTGGATAGTCAGGGATTACTCATAAACAGCCAGCATGGGTTCCGGAAACGTAGATCTTGCGAGACACAATTAGCTTTATTCGTACACGATATTTTAGTACACGGCGAAAGCAGTACTGAAGTTGATACGATATTTTTAGATTTTAAAAAGGCTTTCGATAAAGTTCCTCATGACAAATTAATCTTGAAGTTAGAGAGTTTTGGTATAAATAAAGACGTTGTATGTTGGGTAAAAGAATTCTTAAGTGGGCGAGAGCAGAGGGTTGTCATAGATGGTATCATGTCGGACACAATCGAAGTCACATCGGGAGTTCCCCAGGGTAGCGTAGTAGGTCCGCTTCTATTTCTTTTATACATAAACGATTTGGGTACCATAGTTAGTAGTAACCTTAGACTTTTTGCAGACGATGCGGTGGTGTACAGGGGTATATCAAACGAAGAGGACACGAAATCACTTAGCAAGGATTTAGATGCAATTCAAGAGTGGTGCGACAAATGGCAGTTAGAACTCAACCTTAAAAAGTGTGTAGCTATCAATTTTTGGAGGAGGAATAATTCGATAGAGCGATCCTATAGAATTAATAACACGAAGATCGAAAACGTTGAAACCGTAAGATATTTAGGTGTAACAATCACTAAAGATTTATCGTGGGGAAGACACATAAGGGAAATATGCGGCCGAGCGAAGAGAAAGCTAGGATTTATAAAAAGAGTACTTGGGAAATGTGATGAGAAGACAAAAAAGCGATGCTACTTTTCACTAGTTAGGCCCCACCTTGAGTATGCAGCCAGTGTATGGGATCCTAATGAATTAGGTTTGATGAGAGAACTAGACAGTGTGCAGCGTAGAGCAGCTAGGTTCGTCAAAAGGTGTTACGATAGGTTGAGTAGTGTATCAGAATTAATACAAGAATTAGGGTGGGAATCATTATCAGAGCGTAGATTAAAGTTCAGATTAAATCTATTGCAGAAATTTCAATCGGATAGCTTTACTGAAGATGTTAGGCACATATTAAAAACACCAGCGTATTATGCTAGATTCGACCAGATAAATAAGATTAGAGAGATAGATTGTCGTACAGATAGATTCAAAATGGCATTTTTCCCCCGTACTATAAGAGAACAGAATAGGCAGCATAGGAAAGGGATAGATAGGGGAAATATTTTAGAGTATTCTATAGTGCATGATGCATGTTTTAACCCCTCAAATACTATAGATACTAACAATCTAGTTGCATGAGACCCTTTAGTTGCTTGCTTGCATGCTAGTAGTGCATGCTTGGTGACCTTCACCCCCTGCCACACACCCTCGCGGTGGCTTGCAGGGTATCGTGTAGATGTAGAAGCGCTTCAAGTCCTTTCTTCGGAGGAACACTAAGCCGCGGATGGATCTTTCGTCATTTTTTGTCAAGAGCAAGCTAATACTTGGATTTCCCTCCACTACCCCTCCTTCAACTATGCTTTCCCCTAGAAACTAAGTTACACCCATCCCAATGGCGAAAATTACCTCAAGTTTGGTTGTCTTGTGCAACCAACGTTTTAACGCGCAAGTTTAAATTTAAGATTTTCTTACATTCAATGAGAGGTTCAGCAAACTAAGATAGTTTTGGCCTAAAGACGCCGTCAAGAGAGTCGGTGAAAGCACCTGCTCAATCAAATTTATAATCAGGGATAGCGAAAGCAGAACAAGCTTGAAATGGAAAAAAACACTGTTTAACTTACTAAGCTTAAATCAAAAAGCGTTTGTTTTCGTCTTCCACTTTTCGTGATCAAGAAATGTTTATAATATACATATACATAATACCCTGCAAGCCATCATAAAGGTGTGTGGCAGGGGATGAACTCTCACCAAAAGTGCACTACATATCATGCATAAAAAAGGATTAGTACTTGTATAGGTACTGTTCAAAACTACGCTATTTAAAAAAGATAAAAATAGCAAAACATACATGCAAAAACATGCCGTTAGTTGGAATAGCTATAAGTCCTTATACGAACATGCAGCTACCAATGTTATCCATTGCTACACCCGTACTGGATATATTTACCGTTATTCATATCCCTAATAGTACGAGGAAAATAGACATTTTGAATCTGTCAGTTCGGCAATCATTTTCTCTAAGAGAATATATAATATAGGGTTGCAGAGAATTCTCAAGCACTGTGAATAATCTGTAGCTTAGAATGCTTGTTTGGTTCCGGGGCTGGATGTCTTCCCAGATAGCGGTCGGCACATCCTCATCTTATCGTGCGTAGACCCGCTTCGGGCCCGCTAAGCTAAGGGACGGGGTCGGGTCCAGTCCGGAGACACGACTTTTCGGCCTCGCCAAGGGAGGCGAGCAATAGCTCCCAACATTACATCACCATCATCGACTCCCGGTCTCTTTAACGAGTTGGCTTTTCTGCTTGTCTCCCAATCCGCGCGGGAGAAACCTGTCTCTCGAGCGGTGGGTTCGTTGACACTGGCAGTGCCACTCTGTGAGCCAGCCTCTGTCCACCACCAGCTCCCCCTCCACTCTGACCCCGGGTCACCGTCACCCACTGGCACCCGTTCATCAGGTCGACCTTCCCTTCCGGAACATCATCTGTGATCTCAAGTGTTTCCGCAACAATAGGCGCTAGAACCGGGAGGAAATGTACTAGGATAGGAATGGAAAGGACGAAGGGCAGAGAGAAACCCGGCGTCGACATTAGCCTACTACTAACGAAAAGAGCGCCAAGGGGACCACGGCTTAACGTTCCTTCCTTCGGACGGACGGAGTACTGTACTCGAATTCTATCCACAAAACACTCAAGCAGGGGTCGGGATTCGAACCTGGGCCGTCCCAGTGAGACGCCAATACTCTAACCAAAAAAACCATCCCGGCCCCCCATTCGGGATGTTTCACCACGAGAGAAACGTAGTGGTACCTAATGTGCCGCAAGGGAGCGGTATTCCAATGTTTTCTACACAAGGTTAAATTACCGTAATTGTTGGCGAAAAAGGCTTTTACCCGTAGGCGTGGACTAATGACGGGGTCATTGAGAAGAGAGCTAAAGCAAAGACTGGTGAAAAATGTAATATGGAGCATTGCACTGCATAACGCAGAAACATGAACTTTAGGGAAGGATGATGCAAATAAACTTATGAAATGTGGGATAACGAGATAGAAAATAGCTTATGAGATGTGGGAATGAAGATGGATAGAGAAGTCAGGGCAGGTCGAAAAGTGAACGAATGATTAAATGCTATTGTAGATAAGAGAGGAAAGAAAGTTAATTGAGGAAATTAGGAGAACGCAGGTGTGGATTGAGAGGGCAGTAAAGGACGAGGGTCTTTTGGAGGACGTGACTGACGGAAGAATGTCGGTTAAGAGGGGTAGAGAGAGTAGAACAACAACTATTTTGGATACAGTGACGGGAGGTAGGAGGTATGGGAGTCTGAAGAGGAAAATAGTGTGAATTGTAGGGGTCGTGGGAAAATTAGATGTCCATTTAAACCTACCTTCACCGGTAGAAAACTAAATATATATTATTATATGTATGCCGCATATTTGGCCATAGCCCATAAATAAAATTCAAAAAGTTAAGAAATATTCACTGTCACTATAAACAGCAGTTGCACTGAAAATTGTCAGGAGAAAATGGTGTCCTGGGACGAGGATGAAACCATGGACCTTTGGCTTCCCAAGCTACTGCACAGTGTCTTAAAGACATGGCCGATTAAGTTGTCCCGTCTTCTTTATAGAGTTTTTTTACATCAAAAGCAAATGGTGTTTTTTCTATTGTTTTGTTTTATTTTAAACATTAACCACGGTTAAAAAAGGAGAAAACCATCATTTAAGAAACTAACCTGAGCAAAAAACGAATCATAATTCCGTATTTCTTGGAGTCAGTAAGTGACCAATTTGTTTGTTTCTCAACATTAGCTTGCTTAGGTTCCGTAGGTACTTTACACTAAACCAAATATATTTCCGAACAATGAAGCTTTTAGAAGGTCGAGGCAAAAACTCTACCAATCACCGTTAATGGATAAACACTTCAGGCAAATAATGCTCGAATTTAAATAAAAATTTAACTCCGATGAATGTAAATTACCTTTCCCAAAAATATCCACAAAATAAATTCAAGCATTAAAGCAAATTCGCCCTTATATTAAATTTGCCCTAAAATTGAGCGATAAAATCCCTTATGATAAAGGCTGAATTAAGTTTTTTTTCAGGACACGACCACTACCATAATACATCCGCGTTCATCAAAAAATAAAATATTGATTATTTTTCCTGTCTCTCTCGACGTTGCCAGAATGATCTTCTCACATTATTGATGCATGCAAGCACTTAAAGAAGAACTTTAAAAGTATTCCTGGGAGGATGGCATTGGTGAGGTGGCAAGAAAACTTGAGTCGCATCTAGAGGGGCCGGTTTCCAAACCACACTAAGATTTTCCATGGTTTACCGGTCTCCACTTCAGTTCTGTGCGGAGATCACTTCGAGTAAAATACTATTTTAATGGGATTTAAAAACGTGGACCCTTTGTCGTGGTTTCTTAAGAGCAGACTACTGCGGATTGTGAGTTTCCCTCCACCCTTTTCCGATTCTCTGAATAATCATTTCCACTTCGCATTCTATTCCTAAAACAAGCTATTCTAAGAGTTGAAAGCAACCTAAGCTGTTGGTTGCCTCCCCAGATTAACTACTGCTATCAGAAGCCTCCGGAACTAATCCCAATTTTTATTCTAATTAAAAATATTTTTTTTGCCTAATTAATTCACACCCAGTCGTGAACAATAGATGCATAATGTTTACCTTTTTGTTTTATTGGAGTTGGCTGTTACCATATATCTCTATATCTGTGGCTGTTACTAATCAATTGTGTCCACCAACAGGATACTATCTCGCATAAATCATTTGGCAGCGTTGAAAAGATAGTGACAAGATAAAAGCGAAGTTATACATGCAATAAAAAATATTGGATAAAACCTTGCGCGTCCAACATAGAAAGATCAAAAGTCGGCAAGGCGAAAGCCATTGCCAGTAATTTCATTAACACTTAATTATTCACCCAAATGCTGAAATCTAACCTGATTTTCTTGTGGAAAATAAATATATTGAAGTCAATAATTTAATACCTATGTTGTATTTGATATCTGAAATTATTTAATGTCCTCAAAATAGAATTGCAATAAATGAGTTTTAAAAAATAAGATATTTAGGGTAATTTGAATCTAAGGCACCGAATACGCTTCTGCACATTTAATCATTCTAATATAACGGCAAAAGTTGGGAAACAAAAAAATGGTAGGAAATTTTGAATATCTTGTAACAATAGTCGACAGTTGTTTTAAAACCGGTTTATGACGAATAAAAAATGAAGAAGCGAACCATGTCAGTAATGTACAAAGAGCTCAATCTGAAAATGCGTTGCAATGCTAATTATTCCGTCAAGGCATCCATTCTCATTTACGTGAATTTTTCTGTAATATTAAGGGCTTTGTTAGAGTAAAACTAGGCAGGTGTTTCGGCTAGATTGACCCACCAATAAATTTACAGGAGATACTAAATGCCTTGTAGCATTAGTATTGTGTTTCAAAAACAGTTGATGAGAGAATAACTTTACAAGGAGGTTAGCTCTGTCCGTGCTGCACAAAACAATGCATCTTCAAATGTTTTACAATGCTAATTATTACATAAAGCAATCCACTCTCAATATATGACTTTTTTGTGATATTAAGTACCTTGTTATACTGAGGCTACACTGAGGAGGTTTGTTTATGTTGATAGAAGGAACAATGATCACGTGGGAAAGAGAGACGATGCCTTGTCAGGGAAGGGTATCAAGACCTAAAGTGAAGTGGAAAGATAAGGTAGCAGAGGGCGTATGAGAAAAAGGTTGGAAGGGAAAGAAGTTCAGAACAGAGAGGAGTGAAGCACAATATAAAACAAAGTAAATTCTGGCTCCACATACACTGTTATGGGTGAAGACTTCGCAACCAAATAATGCGATACATGCATTAAAATTGTGTTCAATAAAACCTCGGAATCCGCGAGAGATGGAATTATGTGGTCAACAGACACTAATTCGGGCACTTACTTAAATCGCCGGTTGGGGAATTTCTTTTATGTACTTATTTATTGTGCTTCACAATGTCAGTAATTTTTATTCCATTGGATTTATAATCTATATTGCCATATTTTCTTCGTTAGTCATATTTTAAATTTACCCCATGGTGCTAGCATAATTATTTATTTGATTTAGGCATAATTTCGTGCAATAGATTGATCACACTTAAGTAACGAAATAAAATTATGCGTATTATCCTCATATTCATTCTCTATGATAAAGACGTCACTTCTATGCTCTGAGAAGGTACTATTGGTTAAAATGAACCAATATTTACAGAAAACATTCACTTACACTCGACTCTGACGTGTGGATCATTCGGAAAGCGGACCAGAAAAGACTGCTGAATGGGTTAAGAGAAAATCTGGTGCCAGAGAATGATGCTGAAGGTCAAATGGCCAGAGAGAGTAAGGAATTATGGAAGTATACGGAAGAAAGTAATCTATGAGGAATTGTGCGGAAAAGAATGGCATGATGAATTGGGCACTCTGGTACAACGAATTTGTAAATTATTTAGTGTAGGGGAAAATGGAAGGTAAAGCCCCACCAGAGGAACAATAAGGGATGCATTTTGACAAGCAAGAGGAATGTTTGGAAGAAAAATTGCAGAGAAGTAAGTGAGATGGAGGGAAATAGGGAAGAATAGAAGCTATAATTCACCAATTTTAAGATTGATATATACTATTGATACTGACGATGATGTCAACAAAAATATTTTTGAGATTTTATTTCACCTTATACGTATGCAATAGCGTAAATTTCACCCAGCTTGACGGCTACTTATGCACCGCTGAAACTAATAGCAATGCACTCAGATAAAAATATATCCGTTCATGACATGAAATTAGTTTATGTAATATATCAATTAAATATAATCAAATAAACAAGATTTTTCATGCACAAACATACAAAAACATCCAAAGTATGATTTCTCACAATTTATATATTGCACATTAAGATAGAATAGGCCAATTGTTTTTTATTCTTTGTCTCTTTTAGTGAGAGAGATCCCTTGGAGAGAAATGTTTAAAATAGCTAAGCTGATGAACGAGAATGACATAACAGTGTTAATCAAAATTTTCCTGCAAGCTGGTTCAGTTTAAAAGAAATAAACACTTTTCCGTCATAAAACGAGGTCATAAAATAGCTGCAGCAAATAAAAATTATTCAAACCGCCGGTGTAATTATTACGGATTGACCATTGATTGAATATTAATAGGAAAGGTCTAAAATGTGAACACCCTCAGCCTATCCATTATGACTTGCACAGAATGATTGCGATTAAGAGGGTTTGAGTCTCAAATTTTGGCATTTTTACCCGAACATGGTTAAATCTTAAAGGGAGCCGAATAAGTAACGCCAGAGTGTCAGGATTAATTTATCCGCTCAAAAATTTTACAATTTGATAAGGAAAGCGGCTAATCATGTTCCTAAGTACTTAGATGCCATACATATAGTACATAGACATTAATTACTCGTTATCCTTAGGAAGAGCCAATATTCGCACCAAATCACCAGCGTTGAAAACCGTGAAGTACCTCAGTATTTTACGATGAAAGATCTACGATAAGGGCGAGTCTTAAAATATTGAATTAAAACAAACGCATTTACACTTAATTTCTTTTTCCAAGTTATTTAGAAGTGTCCAACTTCCCCCTCAAAGTACAAACCAATAATAAAAATGTGATCCCTTGTCTCTTTTAAAGCAAAAAGTAGAACAAAAATGTCTACGAGAAGCACAAGGCTTCAAGAAAATTGATTCAATCGAGTGTAAACATGCGAGGAAGTTCTAAGGTGAGTGGAAGAAAAGAGAAGTCTTCTGAGTACCCCAAGAAGAAGACGGGACTTAATCGGCCAAAGCACGAGACATGGTGGCCTGATGAAAAAAATCGTTGAAGGACATGTGGGTGGAAGAACGGCAAAGGAAGGCCTCGTATGAGGTATATAGAACAAGTGTTGAAGGATATGAAAGAGAAGAAATTCGTAAATATGAAGAGATTAGCTGATAGAAGAATTCAGTGGAGAGCTGCGTCAAACCAATCTCAGGATTAACGGCTAATGACGAAGATGATGTATTTTATCTCAACTCATGCCAATGTGTGCTTATTTAAATTAAGTTTTTTTGTTCTCGCCGTCCGATCGAAGAGAGCTGCATCAAACCAGCCTTAGGAGTGATGACTAGTAACAATGGCGTAACATTGGCGCAAAAGGGTTCAAATTGTCTGGTAATCTTCCCCTCCATTTCTCAAAATGGCCTGCCCAAGCATCGCTCCAACATGCCTACGTTTAATGGAATTTCTGTTTCTAGAAGTCTAGAATCGTTTCATACTACACTTAGTCAGCTTACTTCAATGGTGTGAAATTATTCTTTTAAAAGTCTTAATCTCGCCCAATTACTCTCACCGTTAATTATTATGAAAATCAAACTTTCATTTAACATTTCATTTAAAGGCATCCTTAAAGTTTATTGATAAGCTAATATGTGTGCATCTTAACTTCATCCCTGTTGGGCCAGGAATTACTTGCGCACAACACAGCTTGGTTTTTCACCACGAACGAGATGCATAAAGAAACAGCATTGTGCGGATTAGAGCCTTGGCTCTCACCAAAGCTATAATAATAATAATATTCGCTATAAGAAAAAGAAAACATTTTATGCTAACTGGATTTGTTGACATAATTGATCTAACTATAAATGAGCGCTTACCGCACGAAATGGTCTATCATGTTGTCGGTTCACATGGAGTACCTTTCTGGCTCTAGATAAAGCGCTACATTCGTTCAGTAATTGGATTTTTGGGGATTGAGGAAACAATTACTTCGCTATTCTTTACTTTAATCGGCACGAGTATATTTTCGGGTGTGCGTGACTTCATGTATCGTATATTGTAACTTGATGAATCGCTAATTGAGCGATTTAGTACAGGTTTTGGGAGCACAAGGACGGTGTGACACCCCGTGTTAGTGTCGTAAGCCCAAATTATAAAAAAACGCTCCACAGTTGTATAACAACTTATGTACTGCACTGTCCTCACGATATAGTAGGGATTGAGATGACACAAAGATCACCCCAACTGCCGGTGTTCAAACCCAGGCCCTTGGAATGGGATCCAAGGAGGTTGTGTATGAAAGCGTCGGGATTATCTCGAAAGGAGGAGTCACGTGGTGTAAACACAAATGGCTCCAAAATTTGGTGCGCTAAAACCACTGATTACAAACTCATTCATTGTTTACACTTGCCTTTTTTCACATCTGGGGACTTTATAGTCGATCTAATGAGAATAACTCAAGGGAAAACAATTAATGATATTGTAACGAGCGATTCAGGCACACTAAATTTGCAAACCATTCGTGTTTCTACCACGTGACTCCTTGGTTACCCATTCGAGATAATCCCGATGGTTTCAAACACACCACCCCCCAGGTTCCCTAGTCACCGTAACAACCCATGCCCAACAGCTCGAGCCCATCGGGTCAGAGGGCAGTGACGATCACTGGCACACCGCTGCTCGCTCGGACCCTGAAGGGCAACGCGACCTTCGCAGCGCTCCTCTCCTCGACCTCGGCTGAGAGCCGACCCTTTGCTTCGCTGACCCTCACAATGGAAACAACAAGCCAGGCACTCACCGCTGGCTTCCGTCCAATCGGAAGTGGCGGCTTCTTCCTCGGAGAGTCTTGGAGAGCTTTCTCCTTCTTCGGACCTCGCGGTTGCGTTCCTGTAAACGAATTCTCGCAGGAGAAAAATGAGAACCATTCTTATATACAGCCCCCGAATTGCATCGGTCGCGCATGCGCAGACAGGTTCCCTCCCTTTTTTTTGAGAACTCGGTCGTGGAAAGAAGAAGAGGCTGGGCATTTAAAGAGCCACCAATCCACCTCCAATCGTGATACGAGAAGAGAGTAGCAAAATGTATTCGGAATCTTTAAAGACCTAGAAGCAGGGAATGGAACGAACAGGTTTTCTTGTTTGGAAAAAAAATCGCGTGAATCTTTTATCGATGACTTTTTTCTTGGGCAGGTTGCCGGGGAACCGGGGGTGTGTGGTTGCCTGTGCCGGGAAAAGAGGGTGAAGGGCGGAGGGGGAGAAGATCCGCTTTCCCTGACATTCCTCCTGACCCGTGTCGGAGCGTCCATCAACCGAAAGTGGTGAAGAGTAGCCTCCCCGCCCCCCACTCATTGGCCAAAGAGAGGGACCAGCCGGCTTTTGGCTGCATCGTCGCCGCCCTCCCCTCCCCTCCCTCGCTCCCCTTCAGCCGCCCCTCTCCTGCCCCTCGCCCGTCCCACACGCCGTTTCAGTCGCCACTCAGCACTCGAGTCTCCTGGGAGATGGAACGTCATCCGATCACTGAGGGCGTCACCATAAGAATGCCTTGAAAAGAGAGGATTACCACTATCCTGGTGCCGCGCCATTACGAGCAGTCATATGTATCAAATTATTTGAAAATTCATTCAATGGCTTAAGTGATTTAGGATAATATCTCACATGGATGTTTACCACAAACACCATCTCTTCAACCAGAAAGTCGATTCGTTTATTGATATTAGAGCTCTAACACTGGGGAACTCTAAATTTGTTGACTTAGGTCCGGCACCTGTTTTTGACTAACTTTTGGCTTCTGAATAGCTACAGGATACCCTCTCTTTATTCCAAAAGTCATACAAAACGTATCACTCACTCACTCAGTGATTCAACCCGAAGGTTGGTTTTGATAGGTGAGGGTAGGGCTCACCCCGTACTAAGCCAATGGCGAGTGAAATTCACACATTCAGGATAGGGAAGCCAGTTCCTTCCCCTGGGCCACCTGCGATTTCCTACGAAGTTCTGACACGCAGAAAATCGAACCATGGGGATTTTAGATGTGGGTGTTCAGAAAGGCGCTTGCTCGGGATTTGAACCCCGGACTAGGGCTGGGCCACCACGACCCCTACAAAATTACATGCTAAGGAAAATAAAGGAGAAATTGTCAAATATATTATATCACAGAGAATAATTTTAATATTGCGAAGTCTATACATAGTCACTTGGACAAATTAAAAAGTAGTAAATAGATAAATAAAACACTGTAGTAAAAGACACATAAAAGTTGTCAAATTCTTTCGCCAAGCGACAAAAATGTATGTTAAGTAAAATTTTTCTCTTAAAGCTTTTCGTGGAGTGTTCAATCTGTGGACCATATCGCCTGATGCTCCAAAAATGTTCAGGCATCATATTTACATCCCATATACCCTGATACCTTGCCTCTATGACCTTCAAATCTTGGTGTAAGCTCATTCTGATCATCACTGACTGCACCAAGGTTTTCCGGAAAGTCAGCAGGATGGATATGTAGAAAATTAAATTGATTCTCATGTTGCAACCAAGCAATTTGAATCTTTTCAAGAATTGCTAGACCATTCCGTTGTAATTATGTTCTCTTGTATTTACAAGAAAGCCTTTGACAAAATTTTTGAATTCCAACCAAGCATTCTCTTGGAGTTCAATCATTGTTGAGGTGAAATTTTCATTTTTGTTGGGCTGCCGAATCTCTGAACAATCATCCACACTGGCCTTTATCTTTTCAAAAGACAGGTGAGGAAATGCTGAAATGAGATAGTTAAAACAGACTCCGTCAGTTGATAATGATTTAACAAATTGTTTCATGAGACTCTGTGTTGTATGCAGAGGTGGAAATATAATGTTCTTCATATCTAAAAGTGGCTAATATATTAGGATCAACAGATTTGAGGTCAGATGTTGGCGGCCAACTCGACTGCGCCCACTGCTTCTCGTGAGCTCTGCTGCCTCACATACACAAAAAACAGGGACACTTGGTACATCCACGTTGCTGGCCAAGAAGGAAGCAGATCATTTTAAGGTCAACACACATGACCCACTTGCGCATGTGATAATGCAAGAAATCAATGATTCTCTTTGTATCTTCATACTATTCACAAAAATAAACTGAATGGCTAATTGGAACTGCACCAAATAAATTTACAATGGGATGGAGGACTTCAAACTCCGCTTTGAGCTATCTATGAACATTCGCCATTCTGCTGCATCATGGGTTGGAATTCCCAACTCCTTCATTTAACCTAGTACGTTATGGCAATACACAAATCCATCGTCCTTTTGAAAATATTGCGGAAATATTGTCTCTTGATCGAAAGTAGGATACCATAGCTCCTTTTTCAAGCAAACTTGCTTGTACTCGTACAGTCTAGATGCTAGGGGTTCTGAAGCCTTTTTGGATAGTCCCAAATCTCGTGCAAAAATCATTCAATTCAGCATGCTTAATGATTGATCAGCAAACTCATCCTGATCAATCCCCTTACGAACGGAGTCATTTTTAACTTTAAAATCTTAATCGTTGGTTTCACTTCGATCTTCACCACTTAATTTCCTGTTCTTCAAAAGAGGGTAGGTAATTCTGTGAAATCTGGCGCTGGAATTTCAGCTTAAGTACTGGGTGTTTAGCTACGGTGATGGTAAACTAGGATACTCTTTTTTACATTTGTTTTTCCTGTTATATCCTGAAGTTTTTACTGTACAAAAATAACAGTCACTTCAATGGTCTCTGGGCTCTCGCCAAATTGTAGGTACCTATTTCAAATTGCAATTTATCACGTGCTCCCTTCGTCCACATCCGCAAACTCTCGCTACACTGCTTGCACACTTTGTGGGGATCCCAAATTTTATCTTGAGCACCAATTTCCACTGTAAAATATGCAAAATAGGCTTACCTGTCGAATGCACAGATCCACAAGGGGAGTAAAACTAAATTTCCAAATGCACTGATGTTTGTCCTTTGACTTGGAATGGTGAAACTGCCACATATGTGGCCTATGATTCAGGATCGATCCAGCGGAGTAAGGTCACCTTAAGATAAGCTGTAGTGGAAAAACTTGACGTGATAGAAGCCAAACAACTACAGTTTTGAAATCAGCATGCCTATTTTACTTTAAATCAGCAGAAAAATCGAACCCAACAAAAATTTTGCTAAGAATTGTTCCTCAGTGTGATTGTACGTCTGCGCCTACGCAATACCTTGCGAGCCACCGCCAGGGTGTGTGGCAAGGGGTGAAGATCACCACTCATGCACTACTTACATGCAACTATGAGATTCAGAGCTGCTACTTCATGGGCACATGTTAGATATAAGGGTTATAGATATACATTAGATTAGATATATCACGTTCAACTGGTTCGTAACTACACATTAATGAATTGAGTACTGGTTAGAATAAACATTTTTCTAAATAAATTAATCGGTATTTCCCGATCATGCGTGTGTTAGTAATGCTTAAACATGCATCATGCAGACTACTCTAGCATTTTTTACCTACCTAGCCCTGTTCTATTCTGCAAATTGTGCTCTCTTATGCACTAAGCATTGTGCGCTCTTGTACGTACCCAAGATTGAGTGGCATTTACGAATCTTGGTAGGAGGAACCGATCATTTCCTTGAACAACCTGATGTTCCCAGAATGCTCTGCTTCCCAGATTTGCATATCGTTTTGGTTTACATCCGAAAGCTCTCGCAGGTACAAACCCGGGATGTCCTCTCGGCAGCCAAGCGCCAGCCCCTCTTTAATTATTCGGGGGAGGCTGCTGAAAACATGTCATAGGCTTTATTTATGATGGGTGGGTTATCAAATGATAGTAGACATTTTCGGGGAAATGAGGAAAGGTGGAGAGAAACCCGGCGTCGGCATAAGCCCGCTCTCAACAAAAGATGCTATAGTGACCTCGGTTTAACGTCCCATCTGACGGGCACAGTACTGCTTTTGCAGTACCCGCCATAAGTGGGGACCATCAAAAGAAATGGTTGGCGAGTTTACGTTGTGGAAGTTATTCATCATAAAAAAGAAAAAACTTAGTTCTTTTCCACAAATATATTTAAAGTTATACCGTTTATTACACGCACAAATTTATTACAGTGTAATCTTGAGAATGGCCTGAGAAGGCCGAAACCGGTTGATTTGTTTTAAATATATTTGTGGAAAACAACTAAGTTTTTTCTTTTTTATGGAGGACCATTAAACCGATGAAAATGTCTCAGCCAGAATTAGAACACTGATCCTCGAGTAGGGAAGCTAATACTCGAGCTACGACACCAACTTGATCTCCGCCATCCTCTGGGCTACATTACAAAAACATATTCATGAACTTTAAAATACAAACAAAACGGAAAGCAAATTATTGAACGAAGAAGGAAATCGAATGTTTTGGCCTTAAAACATTAAATAGATTTTGAATTCTGAAAATAGGGTGTGAAGTCATGTGTTAGCAAAGTTGACAGCAGAATTTTGGAGGACTGTGGTCGGGGAAGAATAAAAAAAATATACTACTGGCAGTTATAACTCGTGACAGTCCACAGCTTCAAGTACACATACTGTTATTGAACTGAAGTTGAATTCTTTAGTTCCAAAACTAAATCACTACCTGCGTAGAAAAAGGTGGACTTGATTGCACGGACCAAATATTCACCCCACTTCAAAGCCTAACTATTTAGCATTCTGCCGATCTGCAGTAGGAAAATAAACATCAAATGATGGACCAGGTGAGTAAAAATCAACGTAGAAACGATTATCATCTCATGTAAGCTGAGAAGAGGCTCGGGGTTTTGCAAACATTATCAAGACCTCAAATTGAGAAATACATTTTTACAAGTGCGAGATAAAATTGCCACGGACTGTACAGATCGTGCAAGCCAAATATTTATTTTTGATCATGCCTCACTGAGTTATTACAAAAATCACTACGAGAGTCGAAAGTAAAAATAATAGATTACTGGCAGTTATGTTCAGTGACAACAATTCACAGTTCCATATTCACTTAAGTTGCAAGGACATAAAATATTAAGATATGATATGTAAATCCGCTTATCTAAGCATCAAAGAATGCACAACAATCAAAGGAATAAGAAATATGAACCCATTAGAGATCCGTACTTTTATAATCCATTTATGTTACTTTTTAGCTAAGGATTTTATCACAACATTTGGTGACTACTCTGTTTAGTTCACTAATCATGGATTTAACTCTCACATAACTCATGCAGAGATTTAACTCATGCTTCAGATCTAACGGTAATTTTTCTCGGCGTTTCTTTATATATTTAAGCCTACGCAGCTTCTTTTACAGCCTATATAACTCTCCTAGGGAGAATAAACACAGAATATCGGCGAATAATAGACTGAAATACAAACTTTACGTTTAGAAAACATTATCTAGGCCCATAATTACTTATGCTGCAGAGACTGCATATGAAACAACACACACTGAAAGACTAATGATAACAGCAGAATTATGAAAAAATTATCTCAGGTAACACACTCCTAGATGGCGAAATAAACACAGAATTATCGAAGAAAACAAATATAAATGAAGTCGTCGGATGGGTAAGATAGGGGAGAATATACTGAGGTGTCAGAAAAATGACAAAAACAGACACCCCTGCATCACCAAAGACAACTCTTTCGGCAGGAGACCTATGGAAAGACCACCAATAAGATGGAAATTTAGCTGAAAACGAAGTGGTGGTTTTGGTATATAGGTTAGAGTACCAGCCTATACATTACCTAGCTTTACTGGCCCTAGAGTACAATTGAAGGGTTCACATCCCGGCATTGGAAGATGTTTTCATTGGAGAAACGGCCCTTACTTGAGTGTTTTGTAGAGAGCATTTGAGTACAGCATTTCGTCTGTCGGAAGGGACGTTGAGCCGAAGTTCCATTGGCAGATTTTGCTGAGCAGGCCTTCTCTCCACCCTTTCTCCTTACTCTTCCTTTCCAATATTTTTACCTTTCTTCTCGGCCTGAAGCGTCCACATGTGCGGGTACAGAGTAAATAATACAGATGAGAGTTGGCAACCCACCTCTTACGAGCAGGACTTATCTCCATTTAAAAACAGAAATTGATTATTTTAATAAAGATAATAAAAACTGCAGAAAAGACATTACAACCAATACCTGGGCAATATTAGTTCGAAGGTTTTCACGGCGTTGGTTTGATACTCTCTGCATGGTTCCGGGTTTCCTTCCCAGTAGGTTGGCAATATGACAACAGTTTCGCTGAGTACCTTGTCAGCGTCTTCAGGTCAAAGGTGTTGGCATGTGGTTTCTGCTTCGTTTCAGCCTACCTTTAGGCTGTCTGGGTGCTGCACTCTGATTGGCTGTCTCTTTGATGACTCTGTTCTAGGCGCTGTGATGGGGATAACCGTTCTCTCTGCTGATATTCAACGGTATTTTCCGAATTTAAATGGCTAGGTTCTGACCACGCGTGTTCGGCGATGGCGGAAAGACGAAATTGCTTATTTTTCGTCAACCTCTGATGTCCTTTTAACCGCACATTCATCGAGCGACATGTTTCGCCAGTGTAGGATTTTCCTGTAGGAAACAATTGCCATCATAACCTACACGGAAGTAAACCAGGAACCACGCAGAGAGGATGAATACCTGGGCACTTTATGGAAGTATCAAGATGTGAAAAACAATGTTCAATATGGGATTAATCTTTGGAATCAAAATGAGGAAATAGAAGGATGAAGTCATCTTTGGTGATTTATTTTTGTTCTCCCTTCAACAAAATTATTCGAACAGTTTGATAGGATGTAACATTTGTTGTTGCATTAGAAGGGTGAAAGTATTAGAGGGCACTCTGTTGAAGCACGGTGTTGAATATACCTACAATGATGATGAGCCACAATCTCGCCATTTCCAATGTCCCTAAAGTACCATTCTGGAGGATAGCTAATATTGACTTTCCCGGCCGCTGGTGAGTGTGCCAATAAAGCCCTTTCACGGAGTAACGGAAAGATTGATTACGATTGGTTTAGTTTCTTTAGAGATAATAATAGCATCTATTGGTAGAGTGGTCTCAAGGAATGTAAGGGAAATATATGATGAACCCCATACGAGCTAGAAATGCAACTAAAGACAATTCTACATCTACGTAATACCCTGCGAGCCACCGCGAGGGTGTATGGCAGAGGGTGAATATCACCAAACATGCACTATTGACATGCAACTAGGCTACAATATGAAGACATACTAGATAATAGGGTCACATGCAGCTATGTGGTTAGTATCCACATAGTAATAAAGGGATTGGTTATTAATACATTCATCATGCACCACAGACTACTCTAACAATATTCAACTTACTTTCCCTATGCTACGCTGCCTATTGTGCTCTCTTATTGTACGCGAGAAAAATGACATTTTATATCTATCTTCGGCAGCGCTAATTACTACGGTATGAAAAAGGAGTTATGTGAATCGTATAATTTATTTAGTGAAGAAAACAAAGGATTGGATATAGAATAGTTATTCAAGGAATGCATTTCTTGACGTCACCCGTAAAGCAGTTAACAAATACATACAAATTAAATTGACAAGTGATAATACAGAGCCAAGGTGATATAACGCGCACGTTAGGAAACCACTAAAGCGGCAAAGTTGACGCCACGTTAGGATGAAGAATGCAGGATAGGGCCTATCGGTAGAGGAAAGAAATTAGTTAGTTCAAAACTATAAAAAATCGAGAACATTAGCAAGGATATCACGTCGGCAACCCGTATCAAATTTAAAGAGCAAGATGCACAATTGGAACATCTTGAAAATTTATGCTGAAAGGAAACACACACGACGATCGTATTTAAAATATTTAATAGATAAATGCTGAATATACAGCATATGTATAATTAACTTTCACCACATTTGTAAGATGAAATTGCTACTGAAGTGAACTGCTTAGCAGTCTGAGCTTAGCCTTAGAGCTGTTGCCACTGTGGAAGACCCGCTTCACCATACCATCTGGCAAGAAGACCGTCTACACGGATTTGGTAACATACCGCCGCGGCGTTTTTCAAGTCGACAGCCTAAGTCCCCCCCTGTTCTGTTTATCCCTTGTCCCACTGTTCGTTCAGTTGAGACGAGGTAAGGGGTATATGTGCGGTGTCCGTCAAAAAGGGAGCATAAGGTCACCCTTCTTTTTTACATGGAGGACCTGAAGCTTTATGGTTCAAGCGTAAAAAACCTGCGCTAGGCGTTGGACACCGTACGCAGATACAGAGAGGATATAGGGATGGAATTCGGATTGGACAAGTGCGCGACCATTCCATCTGGCGAAAGGAAAGATTTCGGAAGACCAGGAAAACGTGCAGCTCGTTGACGGAAACGCTATTCGTCATCTTGATGATGACGAAGCGTACGAATATCTCGGCGTCCCCCAGCGCCGGATGTAGGAGGTAAGAGCAGTGAAGGAAAGGCTTACAGCCAAATACAGGCAGCCTCTCAGACGAATCTGGGGCTCTGACCTATCAGGCAAGAACAAGGTTCTTGCGACCAACACCTTCGCGGTTCCAACACTGCTCTACACCTTCGGTTGCATCAAATAGAATGTCAACGAGCTGCAAAACCTCGACAGGGGAACGAGGAAGATGATGATCATCTATCGTAGTCTTCATCCGAAGTCTTCCGTCGCCAGACTGTATCTGCCGAGAAAACTAGGTGGTAGAGTGCCTTCATGACAGTGTAGTCCTCAATCCAGCGTGCCGCGTGTTCCACAGCACGGACCCCCTTACGTTATTATTCTTGTAAAGAAGCACGAGAGTGTCCGCAAAGGGGCGTTCCTATTCCAGGCGGTGAAAAAGGCAGCAGACGGCCTCGGTTTGGACTTGGACCTTACTTCCAGTGGATAAGCATGGGACAAATCAATCTTGTTACTGAAGGTGGACGTGTTAAAGCTCGAATTAAAGAATGCGGAGCAAAAGACCCTGCTCTACAATCATACCGAGAAGCCCATCCATGGAAGTTTCTACCGAAACTAGGAAACGCTTGGGCCATCGATTGAGCTCACGTTCGCCTTCCTGCGCTCCACTGATTTGAAGTCCGAAACCGAGGGATTCGTGTTTGCGTGCCAAGATGGTATCATCAACACCCTCGTGTACCGTCGCCTCACATTTGGGGCAAACGTAACGGACACGAGATGCAGAGTGTGCCGAAGGCAGCCGGGGACTTTAGGTCATGTACTCACCGGTTGTAGCTTTTATGCGAATAACGCATATATAAAACGGCACAACTCGATTCGAATCCGTTGCTGCCTTACGCCCCTGGAGATATCGAGTCCGTCGTGGAGAACCATAAGTGTAAGATCTGGTGGAATTATTCCTTCCCCACCACCAAGCAGTTGGAGGCGATAAAGTCTGACATTGTTCTCCTCGACAATTTCTCGCATGTCATGTTCGTGATCGAGTTTTCAGCACCGGCCGAAACGAACATGGCAGCGAAGAAGATAGAAAAAAAGGACGAAATATCAAGATCTGCTGTGCGAACTCCGGCAAATGTACGCCGGCTACTCTGTGAAACTGGTGGTCCTCATCGTGGGCGTGCTTGGTGGTTCACTGGTTGAGAATCTCAAGTGCATCCCAGCGTACAGGGCGCGAGTGGATGCACTTGCAAGTGCAATGCAGAAGGCTGTACTTCTCGGGTCCCTCCGCCTGCTTCGTGCGCATGACCCTAATGCTGGGTAGCCACCTATCCGGCGGTGGTGGACGTCGGTACCCTTGGGCGCGATCCCTCTCGAGTCTCCGGCAATTATGACGGCAACGAAACCTGATGCTAGCCGGAGACTCAGAGGTGGATGTTACTTTGCTGTAACAAATAAAATAATATCTTTATTTGCCAAGAGACCTTGTCCATTATTATGGACAATATATAAGACACGTAAATCCCTTACATATAACATATATGCATTAAACATACTCTATTAATATATAAATACACATTTTCGTACATGGTAATTCATTTACATACTTATTTATCCATTTACATTAATATTAAATTTAATTTTACCCGTCAAGAATTGATAAATTAGATATATACACATAATTACTTGTAAGTATAAATGAGCAAACAATCTGTAGTATCCTAGTGTTAAACGAGTTAATATAGTCATTTACAGAGCATTAACCTTTTTCATAAAGGTACTCAAACACCAACTTTTTAAAAATAGAAAGGGAATTAACATTATTTTATTAGTGGAGGTAAGTGGTTAAACAACTTAATGCACATAGAGCGTGGTCCTTTTAACATATTTGTCATACTGGCTGTTAATACATATAGGTCATTTCGTCTCCTGGGTCTCATAGTTATGTAATTCATTATTAGAAGAAAATATTACCATATTCTTTTTTAAAAAAATAACAGAATTATTGATATGTACGCGAGGTACTGTTAATATGGCTAGATATTTAAAGAGTGGTCTACAATGTGCAGTATGAAGTTTATTGCTTAAATATAATTGTTTAAATACACATTGGTCCAATCTTGGTCGTTTTATTTCTCACTTTTCCTTATTATGAGCATAGCCAACAAAGCCTTCTTCATCCCACGGTATTCATCACTCGTGGAATGAAGAAGCTTGCCACTTACCACAGAATGTTTGACGCCCCATCCTCGGTTAGCTCTGTCAGCAAAAGAGCTCTGTCTCTGATAACCAATTAAGCACGTACAACGTGTCAGCTTAATTCTTTACAAAAATTTGCAATTGCATAAGCCAAAAACCAGTTCCTTCAATTGAATTCTCAACAACCCAAACTTTTCCAATCTAGCTGGACTTATTTATGACATGAAATTTTGATACACCATCGGAGTTACAACTACCTACAGGATATCGATGCTCGAACTCACAATATAATTATAGGACTGCCAAAGGTAGTTCGGCTGACGTATCTATCAATCGTAATTAACATACTATGATTTTCAATGAATTAATGTTTTATTTCACAGTGGACATTTGCCCTTGATGTATATCAAAGATCAGTGAAATCGGGAGGAATAATGGAGTTGTTTTATTCTAGTTGTAGAACTGGTTTTATTGCGGAAGGGCCAGGTTCTTTTGGATTAAAATTTTCTTGCCTGCGCAAGCTTCTAACTAGTTTTTTTTTCGAACCAGTTTCTTAAGGAGGAGATGATTTTTGGGAGAGTAAAATTTATTTTTCTTGATTATAGGTGTGTTAGAGAATATAGGGGACACAATACAAAGATGAAAAAACATTTTTCTGCCATAATGCATATAGGAAAAAGTCTTTCTAGCCAATGCACGCCTGCTACGACTTCACTGAATTTATTATAAAATCCATGGAAAACATAAACCAATTACTAGTTTGCTGGATAGTTATTCGGCGGAGATCTGATCCACAAATAAAATAGTTTATGCAATTTAAGAAAAGTGAGTGTTTGGAAACAGGTCTCTGAAATAGGAATTTTTCAGAGAAAGGTGGATGGATAGAAAAAAATTCGGTATCAGCGTAAGCCTATTCTTAACAAAAGACACCTTGGGGATCACACTTTAATGTCTCATCCAATGGACGGAGTACTGCACTCAAAGTGCTCTTCCCATAGCGTTCAAGTGCGGACATGTATACCAATGAAATATCTCTGCCATTGCCATGGTTCCTGCTCGGGACATCTGGGAGTCCAGTGCTCCAGCCGTAACACCTCGAAAGAAAACAAAAGATGTATTTATAACACCGTGGTGAAAATCATATTAGCCTACACTTGTTTTGCATACCCTATGAAATAAAAACTGAAAAACTCCTGAATGATACGGAAATGGGTTTTTGGAGATGTGCGGCAGGAAAATCAAAAATAGAAAGAATTATCAATGATGGAATAAGAGAATTCATTGGAATCACAAACACAATAGCAGGTGAAAGATACCAAATTTACTCCTGACATCGCCTCTACCGCTCATAGCACTTCTTGTTTTACCGTCATCCAAAATCTAATAACATATTAACTCTTACTCCTCATATTTTACTCTAGCATACTTTCCGGCAACATATCGCCAATCCTATTATTTCAGTCTTACTCCAAGAGTAATGAGTAAGATGAAGACCCACGATTTGACCCATCATGTGAATACCATTCCTATTGTTTTCCTGTAGTTCATGCTGGTACTTAATCTCTCCAGTGTTCCTATATTGCTCCAATCCTCAATTATCTCCAATACCCACTTATGCTTATGCTGGCATAGGTCTTCTTCTATATCCCTCTCCTTTAGCTCATTGTTTATGCTTTCTACCCAACTTCTTCTTGGTGTGCCGGGTTATCTTCTGCCATATGGTTGCCAAGTTAGGATACTTTGGAAGTCTATTTTCATCCAGCCGCTGGACTCAGCCATCCTCCACTCACTTTCTACTTTTTATTTCATCTGCCATTGAGTTTTTGATTCTAATTAATTTATTTACTAGGCTCCTACATCGTATACTATAGTCGTATTTTATATTATAGAATGAAAAACTGAAACTGTTTGTAATCACGTACGATATTTGTATTTTTTAATGTTCGCTTCCTTTGTGGTTTTGTTAAGTTTTATAACTTGATGAATTTCGCTACCTGCCCTGATCTGAAAAACAATAAAGTAAATAATTATCGTCAATATGGTTCATTAGTTAGATTGGTTTGATGCTGCGCTTCACATGGATTTTCTATGCGCTGACATCTTCACATCAACCTAGCTCTTATCTTCCACGTCCTACCCCACTATCTCCACATGAGGCCTTCCCACATTGCTCTTTTATTTTTCCTCGACCTCGACAACTGTCTTCATCTACATTCATATTTACGTATTACCCTGCAAGCCACCGCGAGGGTGTGTGGCAGGGGGAAATTAAACCTGGGGCGCGACAACGACGCGAGTGGTTCAGGTGGGACTCCTGCTGAGAGCTGTGGGAAGTGAAATAGAAGTTAGTCAGTTGCTCCGTTAGAGATAATGGATTCAGAAGAAAACTGCCGAAAATTAGGTCATAATTAATTTCACCAAATTTAGTAAGAGGAGCTGAAATTTGGATAAAAAATATGGTTTCCCTCGTCAACCAATCATCCTAATGCTGGCCCCTAATTTGAGTGGTCGGCGTTTACTGTCCACTTTCTCCCAACACTGAGGTTTTTTCCTCGAGCATAAATGTTTTTTGGCCTATACAGACCTGGGAAAGCAAATGCTAGCGAGCAACAAACTGCATGATTATCCTAGAGGGAGAGCAAGATAACAGACTTAGAATGGAGCTACAAAACAGCCGTGCAGCGTATGCCTTCGTCACCAAATATATTCTTTGGGCGAACGATCACCAGAAAGGGAGAGAGCGTGCTTTGTATCCAACCTTTTCTCTGCCCAGCATTGAAATTGCTTGACGAGCGTTGAACTTAGCCACTCTCGGTTTTTTTGCAGCAGCTAGGTTGAAGCAAAGAAAAGTTCATGTTGTGAGTCCAAAAATGGGCAAGAATAATAATGACATTGCATAATGCTACAATATGTGCAACTCACAACTACAGCACAAGAAATAATAATCTCTTATCCTTTAACCAATGTAGATTAATATCTGTATTTGTGTATCTTCTGAACACTTTCGACCAAGAAAACATCATCATCATTATTATTATAAGGTAGTTGTGCAGCCTTGCCAACAGAGAAAATGTTGGTTGTATCGAAATGAATGATCTGATATTAGAATTTAAAACATATAAGGCGTAGATATCTCCACATACGAAGGAATCCACACTACTGTCCGAGTACAAGTGTGGGATACTCCATTAATGATGCAAAGACGAAGAAGGCACCAATCATTTAAATTGAGGCTAAGCTCAGAAGAGAGTTCCAAGATGGCAATGGCTACATGTATTTATTTATGTGTCTCTTGTATTTATGCAATAATTTTGCATCATCACAACGGAATCACATATGATGGAAAACTTAGCAGCCAAAGGGAGGTCTGAAAATTCTAGGTGATTCCAGGTTCTGCAGTCTTAAACACCTGACGTTTGCTGGCGAAATTCACAAGAGGAACCACATGACTTACGTTTCGTAATATTTTTATAGAGTTAAGGATTTCTCTTTACATGGAAAACTGTAAGAAAAACAGGTCGCAAAGTGCAAATGAAACGAGACTTTTGCAAAAGATTAATACCGCTGACCACCATGTCCTAATCCGAGAAGAGTCAGGGATTCTAGATCACTAAAATCCGAATTAGATTATAATTGTGGCAGTCTTCCGATCAGGGAATATTTTCATTGTCCACCTGTTCTTTTGCCCTGCTCTTTTGAAAATTTAACGTCGACGGTTACCATATCTTTTAGCATTGGTAGATATCCAATTGCTGAACTTGAATCATGTGTACTGCAGGTGCATTCGTGGTCTTGGAAGTGTAGCTTGAGTTAAATGAAAGGTATTTATCCATGGTTTTCACAACTGTTTATCCATAATATGAGTAAGTAACCCATAGTATACTATCAATATGGCTAGGCTTCAAATAAAGTGCTTTTTATAGTACTCCTTTTGTCGAACAAAACTCCATGTTATCCCTAATAACCTCGTATTGCGTATCGAAATTCAGTTTTCTTTCCAGGTAAAATATGATTGACTAAATTATTGTGCCTTACTTTAATTTAATTGATATTTTACGCGGATGTTGATTTTTGTTGGCAAAATAACTTTATCAATCTGCCGTTCAAAATTAAAAATGCAACCTATACTAAGTTTTCTATAGTTATAAGTATTTTCTATAGTTATAAGTATAATAAGTGTTCTATAGTTTTTACTATAGAACACTTATTTAGTCTATTAGGGGAATTAACTTTTTTATAACATATACCAGCGCAAAACCATGACAGACCACGAATGAGTCAATTTAATTATTTATTTATATAGTCGATTGTATTAGCCATTTTTCGGCGGCAGCAATTCATTGTGAATGAACGAATGCTTCGTTTTTTAACGCTAGATTTCTCTTTCTCTACCAGTTTCGACTTTTCAGGTCATCTTCACTTCTATGGTTACACCCGAAGATGACCGAACAAGTCAAACCCGGTGATGATAAATAAACTGTGGAAAAACAATATGAGTTGCAGGCTCGGATGAGGGTTACAACTTTCAAATTTTTTTTCGACCACTAAAAATCGTGCTTTTTCGATGAAATTTTCACAACATAATCTTTCAAATCTATGTTCAATCGTTTTAACTCGTTCAATTTTGAGATTATCCGAGTTAATTTGGCTTTTCCGTTCCACCAGCACTATTAACTTGGTTTAAGGGCATCATCTCGGTTAATATTTTTACCGGAGGTTTTCGTCAGGTGAAAGTTCATTATTCGAGATAATATTGTTGAAGCAACATTGCGCGCAGACGATCTCATTAACTACCATTAGATATTAGTGACATTGATGAGATATTTGAGCTCAATTATCGTTATTTAAGGCGATCGCTAGGTGAATTAGGGAACGAGCTAATTGATTTGAACCCGAAAGCTCAGATTTTTTAAATCCTGAATTAATATACGCAACTAAAAGAGCAAAAATTATTTTCTAGCTGATTTTATTGTGTTTATTTTCTCAGTACCTCCCACGAATCCTCTAGATGATAGGGCGAAATGGTGAATTCCTCGAACATACTTATTCTCGGAACCTAAATATTTTAGGTAAGTTTCATTATTTCTCCTGCCGAAAGATGTTACATTACCTTTGATATTCTGTTATTAGTTACATGTATACAGGAGTTAATAGCCACGCTTATGAGCAGTTCCCAGTTCCCGATATATTACCATGACATAGAAAACTGTTGAATTAACTACAGGGAACTTATGCTCTTGGTTGCAATTATTATATTACTCGATTTGTATTTGATTAGCTAATGTGTCTTGTGTCATTTGTTTTACAGCTTAACTACGAAAAATGTAGTCAAGTGAGTGATATTAGTCAAGGGTAAGGATATCCATGAACAAAGCGGCCGAATATATTTATTAGGTGCTGGGAAATAAGTGTTCGCTCTGACAACAATGACAACGATGAAGGAAATGCTAAGTTTTGAATGAAAGGTATTATAGCATTTACTATACGTTTTCTAGACACTGTAAATAAAAGCAATGTCCATGCAAGTATTTTATTTCTGTATCCCCTAAAAGTATCAGTGAAGACAAGTAGTACTGCATTCAAACTTTAAAAGTTAAATAAATTTATTTCTTGCGCAATTATTTTTCGTGTAAATAATAGCATCCTGTTTGACCGCAGACGAGTCAAAGCGTTCCCATAAGATGTACATGTAAATATGCTATTGCTTGACGCAATTATTTCATTTGTAAATTTTTATTAGAAATACTCACACAAAAGAGGCACACTAGCCGAAAGATATTTCAATAACAATACTCACTTCTATCGTCGAGTACTGACTTTGGTTAACATCAACGGAACTTTGAAGATTTCTGCGGAACTTTCTGAAATTTTACCTCTTAAGCATCTATTTCCCATGGAGACCGAAGACTTACAAATAAGTTTCCTTAGACGTTCGTTTGCGTTCCTGTCTTCTCTTATTCTTTTGAGTTATTTGTACTGATTAACCACTACTGCTGTTCGTCTGTATTGGCGACTCAAATCACCCTCTGCGGTGCTGTGGTCGGAGACGTCAAAAACCAATATGGCCATCAGTTCTGGGTGAAATTTCCGCCGTAGACAGAAAAGAGTATCGAGATCGTGAGGAAGTAGGAATTATGGCGTATTCTCTGAGTTTTGAGGAAATTGTTACTTATTTAGATGGGAATGTGGGAACGCATACCATTAAGATAAGGTTCAACAGCGTAGTGTTACGCATTGAAGTAATTTTATTTTAAATAAAGTCTAAAGAAAAGTTGAAGTTATTATGGCATCCAATTACATAATAAAAGTGCTAATTGCAAAATGATGACCTAAAGAAATCTTTACGAAAAACTCCAATACCATATGTAAAGCCCATTAAAATTATTTAAAAAATTACTTTACCTCTATGTAGCATGTAGGAATAACCATACATTAGGAATACGTATTATACATTTAGCTACCTGAACGCGTTTCAAGGCGCTTCTGACTTCAAAGACATATACATATATGTATACTTATGTAACAATATAAGAATAAGGCAAATAGAACAAAATGAAAACAAAATGCAAAATTTACAGGGGAAAAACGAAGAAAAGAATCTTTTTGTAATTCGTAGCAAAATTTGTCTTAAATATGCATCGAATATTTTATTTGTTCATATCAAATTCAAAACCAAAAAACACGAAATATTTCAATAAAATGTCACTCACCATGCATGAAAAATAAATATGTCCTTAACATTTATTTTAAGAACGAATAAAAGCTGAGATAAAACTGTATACTCTTACTAAAAGCTTAAAACACTTTACGGTTATAGAGAGCGAAAGCTGTAAGCAATTAGCTATTTAGCGATGGATACACACAGGAATGAAGATCAGTTTGCGTACGATCGTTTCTACGTAAAGGAACTACGACGAAGCCTCCGACGAAAATAAACGAAGAGGTTGAACGACGCGAATACGCACAATTTGAACTAGGTGGTTCCATCTGGATGGTCTGGATAACATAGTACACGTTATTTGCCTGCTAACTACTTGAAGTTACCACATGTCTGGATATAAATCACATACTCGAAAGGAGTGGCCGATGCACGGAATAAATACCTACAAGTAGAATTTCGTAACTTTTTTGGGACACTCTTCCCCTCCCCTCCATCGCCTCATGTGATTAAAAATAAGTCACCATTTCCTCCACAAAATAAAAAGTTATGAACCTTTTATTTATTTTCTAATGTGCTGAGAATGCGATTTGTGGTACAAAAACTTTAATACACCTTTAAGTAAAACATTACATAACCAACGCATGGAATTTACAATATATTTTATTTCTTAGCATCCAAAGAATGATTTTCCAAACAAAAATGATATTCTTAAATTAAAAACTCAAAAACTGCTATGCTTACTAAATTTTTTAACAGTTCATTATAACAGAATAAATAAAACAATGGGCACAAGTACCATCGAAATCTTGTGATTCAAAAGCGAATATCATTAAATGATCAAAAGAAATTTTAAAATATTGATGTTTGATAAAATATAAGGAAAATACATTTAATTCAATTCACAGTATGCTGAATATAATCTGAAATAATTATGAAAACCTCAAATATCATACTCATTAGACATGCCATAAAATTGTGATTTAGTGCACATTGCTTCCACATATTTTTCATACATAGCTCGTTAATATATGTCTGCAACGTCGAGCAAAAATTTTAAAAACACATGCTAAACTTCATCGCTTCATACGTTACACAATGCAAGCCACGTCGATGGTGTATAACTGAGGGTGGAGACTTTCGCACATGCACTATTTACAGCACATCAAAGAAATGTGCAGAAAATGTTTCCTTATTTTGCGTTTGATTAAAAAGAGCATACAAAAGTTGAAAAACATAAAACTATATCGTTATTTACGTCAATATGACGACAAATATTACAGAAACAGGACACAAATGTAATGATAACTTCTGCATTTCATTTACTCTCAATCATAGTTACAATATCACAATCTTTACTTCACGTCTGGATTGCTAAAATACTTCCTCATATCATTTACTATGGCAACGCGGACTCTTAAACATTTTTTGCATGAATATACAAACTCAATCTAAGCCGCCAACTCGAGCCAGAGCCGGAAACGCCAAACATCGATCTGCGTGGCTATATTCATAAAATTTGAAAGGCCGTAGAGTATATTACACACAACGAAACAGACAACAATGGGTAAATTATCCAAGTAAAATTTTCATATTAAACGACAAACTATAAATTAAGCGGCATACATTTTGTGACCAAAAAATGAAAAATCTGAGACAAGTACAAACGAATAATAATTATATTCTATCGTAGAACAAACACCTCAAGTTTCAAAATTTTAAATCGTTAAAACGTATGTATGTATGCATGGGGAGCCTCTTCTCTTCAAAATGTGGTTTCAGTTCAAATAATTTAGTTTCCATATATTTAATAACTTATATAGGTACTAAAATAATTTCATCCAAAAAATGAAACCTTTTGAAACAATCAATGGTATCAGAGAAAAAATTTATTTCAAAATATTCAGTTATTTAATTACCATTCTAAATACGGTCAGCCAATGTCAGCTACTAATATTCACTTTTAATCGTAGTTAAATAATCTGTCATAAGATAAAGAAACCATTTAATACGCTGGATCATAAGAAGCTTGAGATCGGCTAGAAAGTTCATTAGACATTTGAAGAACGTCCTAACATTCCGAACAAGTTCGTTCCACAGTCCAAATAGAGTCGTATAATTTCTTTGCAACCAGGCATGGTCAATTTTTGCTTGTTTTCAGGAATTTTTAACACACTGGGAAACAAAATACTGGGAAATATTTCTTAAAGCAACTCCAAAGGGCATCTTCTGCGAAAAAATAAAATACTCATGCGTAAGGGAAAGGATTTTCCCGCGGAATGATTACGACCTGAATAAATGTTGCTGGTGTATCATGCAACTTAAAGTTCAATTTTGTTCAGCTTAATTGAGTCCAAAGGAGTCAAATTGACCAAGAGAAAGTCATTCTCCAAGGTAATTTTTTAAAATGCATTGTATTACGCTTACATATATCTTAATTCATCAAATTAAAAAATAGTCGTTAATTGTATTTTTAAATATTTTTATTTAAAATTTAATATCCCAAAGGGTTTTCTTGCTGCGCATGTAGCAAGTAATTGTATTCCCCATAAATTTTTACGATACAATCGCATAATAATTGAGACCAACGATCAATTTCACTATTTAAAAATATAATAATAATTTAACGTAAACATAAATTTTACGATAAAATGGAATGGAAAAAAACAAATACATTTAATTAAAATCTATATATAAATCATTATGATATAACTAAACATTTGTAAAGTAGTATAACTGCAATAAACACAGAAATTGCAGCATTATCACAGACACAGGTAATACGTAATTCAGGTAATGGGTACGTAATTCAGGTAATACGTATGTGGAAAACAAATTCGCAAGCCAACTTTCTAATAAATCTCACAAATACTTATGTAACGTCAAATGTAAAAATAAGTTATGAACAAACGTTAAATCACCATAATGTTTCATAAACTTATATTTCGATATAAACATTTGACTTAAAACTACATAAATGAAAAAATATAAGTTAACGATACCAAGAAATATGCCTTAAAAGACGGTGAAATCATGTTATAAACGTAATTGTACCGATATAAACCGTATAATATTCACCAGGTATCATTATGTTTTATTTCATTACACGATTATTTTTTCACAAATACCACTCGAAGAATACACGCCTAAAACAAGAGAAATCATATTTTCTAATGAAACTCCCAAATACCCATAGGACTCAAATGTAAATATAAGGATAATATAACAAACACGTTAAATCACCAAAATGTTTCATAAACTCATTTTTGGAAATAAACTTAATTTAGTTACAACGAACATAAAATAAGCATACGATTCCAAAATATACATGTTCTTATGTCTCAAAAGACGATTAAATCATTACAGAAACTTAACTGTACAGCATAAACCGATAACTCGTACCGATATTAACCGCAAAACTTTCGATAAGTAAATTATGTTTCATGTTATTCGACGAATATCATTACAAAAATATCATTCGAAGAATATATCGTTGGTAACCAAGAGTTCCTTTTAACTTTTAATAATTTCGATCAATACATCAATCGATAAAAAACATGGTTTCTGCAAATAAATCTTTACCAGAGAAATGCTGAACCCTTCCTAATAATGGTCAATACGACAAAATCATACAAACATCATCTACTTAAAAGCTTATTATTAATTGTGAAACTGCCATAAATGCTGAACGACTTCTTCGAAGTGCATAAATAACTCATAATCGAATTATTGTCGAAGTTCGTGTACACGTAAAGTCCGCAACAAAAGGCAACAGAATAGATCAGGCATTCACCCTTCGGGCAACCGTGAGGATGGCAAGGGTTCACGAAGAGTTGGTGATCAGTGTGAATTAAGTCATGCAGCACAAATGTTTGCTTAGTTTGCATGTGACAATAAAACCCAAACACAGGCTGAAATAATAATAGGTATTTTATCTCGAGACCACCAATATTACCAGACTCACAGTACAAAAACGGAAAAATCATGTACTCATGAACATGTTGATTGATAACTTAACTTCTTGTGTCAATAATAACAACAATTTCGTAAAAGATCACTTCAAATCAGGAGTGTGAAAATTCTGTCATACCTCGTACTCGAGTTATAAAATATTTGCAATTTGACGTAGCCCAACAAACGTGGATAGTCAAACGTTGACACAAAAACAAAGGGAAATGTGATTGAAGGAAGTGCAGGCATGCAATTTACATCCTAAATATAATGACTTTTAAGCGTATATGAAAATAAACACAATATCCATCTGGATTTGGATTACAACAAACTCGAGCGTGGCATAACAAAATCTTTAGTACTTGGGGAAAAGCTCACTATAACTCGTCAGGATTAAGGAATTTCGTCCCTATTTAAAGAGATTATTTGAGACCAAGTGCTATTTTCATAGCCGCAGCACTAAGAATGAGAAGCTTTATTCATTTCCATTCATTTCGTAGAATTCCTGTGCAATAATAATGTAGCAATGTATTGCAAAATCAAAATTAATAAGGCAGGTTCTTTTTCTACATGCTCAATGCACATCAACAACCGTTCATATGAACGAAAATTCAATTGTATCACATTTGTGAGAATTGAGCCGTTTACAATTACATCAAATTCCGGAATTGGAATGAAATAATTGAAATAGGAAACTTTACCCATCCATAAAAATTTAATTTTTGTTTTAAAAATATGCCTAAAGGGAATTAAGGGTTCTTTTCGCAATGTTGTGAATGCAGTGAATTTCATTCCCTATTTATCATTCAATATAACAATTCAGCACCATGTAAGCATTATGAAGGGGTAGACGAGGCCAGTATTTACAAAATATACATCCTGAAACCAAACCAACATATACTCCTTTGCCATTATTTGGTTCAAGAGTAACAAATGATAACAAAAAAATATAAACCTTAAATTTTCGTAGTACCAAAATTATTACGAATGGCCTGAAAAGGGGTTATATCATTCACACAACATACAAACAAGGGCGTAATTCCATGCCGACCCAAGAGGTTACACCCACCGGCTCATTAACCTTTATTTAACGTGGCGTTTCCCCCTGCGTTCCCCTCCGGGCCCGCAGAGGTCTATTCCACGCATTCACTCCCAGGGCCAGGGCAAGACGCGGCGTGATGAAGCGGACTATGAAATATTAACTACGCACCTACGTTATTGAGCCCTAATTTCCCCTTCTAACATACAACCACCCTCTAAATTATATCTACTGCTTAAATACCCTAGGCCTACCTACTTCATTCGCATACCTATCGGCGCTGACCCTGTTCATCATCATGCATACACCAGTCAAAAAAACACAAACGTACCATTTACACATTTACCTGCAAAAGAAAATGAAATAAATTGGTGAAATCACTGTAAAAGAAAACATAAATTGATAAGTCTGTAAAAGAAAGTGAATTTAACAGTCAAAAATAAGGCATTGAAACAATGGCTAAAAAATATATTTGTCATCGTAGCGCATATTGGCGCAATGAGTGTATTTCTTGCCTAAGTCAAAAATTAAGAGCCCGTGCACAAGGCAAAACCGGAATTCAACAACCCAACCTGGATTGACCCGGGTCAAGCGACCGATACTAAAACCCTACACATTATAAGGAGTAAATATCACGTAATAGCTTATAACATAGAGAATTTAAGCACACACATAAATAAATAATAAAACAAAATATATAAACGCAAAACTCACATAAAAGCCTTTTCAGATGTTGGCCGTCGTGCATGATCTCTTCATTTCCATCCGCTGTCACCGCCAAGCTATGGGAAGTGTAATTAAAGGAAGGAGCAAAAAATATTCAAGCATAAATTTATTTAAAATACAATACACAATATACTTTTCTGTCCTCTTGATGCTCACCAACTCTAAAAATTGGCACTCACTTTCACAACACTGACACTTCACTATCTTATACCACACTCACATTTCACCCACAACACACTCACTATCTTCTTGTTACTATTTTGCACGAAACACTTTCGACACTTTCACTACACTGAATGCGGTCCGGGGCGGTGCGGTGATTCTTAAGGAGAGAGCGGGTTAGTGAACATAATATATATACAAGCAAAAGAATGAATGCCAAGTTGCTCACATTTAATGCAGAAGGCCGAAAGTGCATTTCTTAAAAATGCGACGAATGGTCACTCAGAAACTAAGTACACCTGGATGCACTTGGTACCTGGCAAACCAAATCCGTTATTTTGAGTTTTAATACTAGAGCATTCTTCGCATCCACTAAATAAAGCTATCAGCCAAACGCAAATTCCTATCTACCCTACCGTTACGACGGGCCTGAAGGGCCATTGATTCAAAATTTGGAAACTGACTATATATCCTACCCTCTAACAGGCCGGGGCGTTGTGCAGGCACCTATGGAGAGAGCGGGTTAGTGAACATAATATACATACAAGCAAAAGAATGAATGCCAAGTTGCTCACATTTAATGCAGAAGGCCGAAAGTGCATTTCTTAAAAATGCGAGGAATGGTCGCTCAGAAACTAAGTACACCTGGGTGCACTTCGCACCTGGCGAACCAAATCCGTTATTTTGAGATTTAATACTAGAGCATTCTTCGCATCCTCTAAATATAGCTATCAGCTAAACGCAGATTCCTATCTACCCTACCGTTATGACGGGCCTGAAGGGCCATTGATTCAAAATTTGAAAACTGACTATATATCCTACCCTCTAACAGGCCGGGGCGTTGTGTAGGCACCTAAGGAGAGAGCGGGTTAGTGAACATAATATACATACAAGCAAAAGAATGAATGCCAAGTTGCTCACATTTAATGCAGAGGGCCGAAAGTGCATTTCTTAAAAATGCGACGAATGGTCGCTCAGAAACTAAGTACACCTGGATGCACTTGGCACCTGGCGAACCAAATCCGTTAATTTTGAGTTTTAATACTAGAGCATTCTTCGCATCCACTAAATAAAGCTATCAGCTAAACGCAGATTCCTATCTACCCTACCGTTACGACGGGCCTGAAGGGCCATTGATTCAAAATTAGGAAACTGACTATATATCCTACCCTCTAACAGGCCGGGGCGTTGTGCAGGCACCTATGGAGAGAGCGGGTTAGTGAACATAATATACATACAAGCAAAAGAATGAATGCCAAGTTGCTCACATTTAATGCAGAGGGCCGAAAGTGCATTTCTTAAAAATGCGACGAATGGTCGCTCAGAAACTAAGTACACCTGGATGCACTTGGCACCTGGCGAACCAAATCCGTTAATTTTGAGTTTTAGTACTAGAGCATTCTTCGCATCCACTAAATAAAGCTATCAGCTAAACGCAAATTCCTATCTACCCTACCGTTACGACGGGCCTGAAGGGCCATTGATTCAAAATTTGGAAACTGACTATATATCCTACCCTCTAACAGGCCGGGGCGTTGTGCAGGCACCTAAGGAGAGAGCGGGTTAGTGAACATAATATACATACAAGCAAAAGAATGAATGCCAAGTTGCTCACATTTAATGCAGAGGGCCGAAAGTGCATTTCTTAAAAATGCGACGAATGGTCGCTCAGAAACTAAGTACACCTGGATGCACTTGGCACCTGGCGAACCAAATCCGTTAATTTTGAGTTTTAGTACTAGAGCATTCTTCGCATCCACTAAATAAAGCTATCAGCTAAACGCAGATTCCTATCTACCCTACCGTTACGACGGGCCTGAAGGGCCATTGATTCAAAATTAGGAAACTGACTATATATCCTACCCTCTAACAGGCCGGGGCGTTGTGCAGGCACCTATGGAGAGAGCGGGTTAGTGAACATAATATACATACAAGCAAAAGAATGAATGCCAAGTTGCTCACATTTAATGCAGAGGGCCGAAAGTGCATTTCTCATCTGTGGAAGAAGTATATTAAATAAGCATGAAAAGAATAAAATGCATTCATGGGTAAACCATAACAGAACAAGAATAGTAACAACCAAATGCACTCTGGGAAAAACACTAAACTTAAAGGTTAGGACAACATATACTTAATAAAACACACTACATAAAACACACTACATGCAAAACCCCATATGTAAGACACATTATCCAAAAATTTTCCTGCCTAGAGTCATGACTCGCTAAACAAGTGGCCACCTGTATTTGGTAGAGTACTCATACCATCATACCACCATAGTACCAGATGAAAACTGGGCCCCGATATTAATCGGGGCCCTTATACCATTAACCAAGCTTGGCTTCTCAAATTACCCTCACATTTCACCGGACACTAATCAGGCCTGATCATGTCCGGAAATGGAGCAATAGGCTCCTAAATGCAAATACAAAATACCAAATTGACACGATCACACACTTTACCCACGTTTACATAAGCCTTATTTACCTTTTAGTTCTTACAACCTGTAACAAATTTGCAGTTACCGTAGCATTGTTTACCTATGAGTAACACCATGTGTAGTCCTGTTGTTCAGACTTAACTATCTTCTTTTCTTTTGGGCTTACTCGCAGATTCCTCACCATAACCTCGTCGCCATCCGGGTTCATAGCTCGCCATAACATCCTGCAATGACAGAAATTAATTTTGAATTCTACTTAACATACCTTCCAAACGAAGTGGACAATACACTACGGAAATACTAATATTATTTCATACATTGTATCTAATCGCAACATCCCATTTTCTAAACTAATACAAATACTATAACAATGGATAAAATATCAGAGAATGTGTTTTTTAACGGCACTTGATCGCATTTACGTTAAAGCATTACTCTTTAAGCCAAAATGAAAATTTTTTTTGCGATTGAATTACTAATACTCCCTGATGGAGACGTAGTAAATATACAATGAAACAAAGGATTAATGTCGGCAACGTACATATTGCTTTTAATCGTGCAAATAAATAACTTAAACCGTAAATACGTCCACATCAATAAACTTCCTTATTGATGTGGACGTATAAAAATAATATATTATTAAAATATATTAATAAAACTCTTATGTACATACAAATCCCTATTTCATTTTAACATACCAGTAAAACACTGATTATCTTTTTTTGGTGAGGTGGGAGGGGAAGGGTGAACGTGCGAAAGATTTCCATGGATTTAAGGGTCTGATGCCACCGTTTTCTTGCGGCTCGGCCCTGGATAGTAAACTAAAGGATATCATTGAACACAACTATGAGTGACTACAGTATACAGAACAATGGGGACGACAAGTAATTTCAAAGTCCCTAGCTGAAAGTCCTAGTCCTAGGCAGGGCTTTCTATTTTTTTAACCCTAAGGCAACCAAGATGCCGATGTAATAGCTTCCAGGGTCTTCTATACACTTTCAAGGTGCCTATATATAGGCTCTCCTTAAAAATATTGTATCCGAATCTAAACCAATGAGCATGCTAATGTTTCTTTCCATCTTTTGGGATCTAATTTTGCAACTCAGATCGCTTATTCATTTGATAAAGTTCTTTAGGAGGTATTAGATTATGAAAAGCTTAAAATAGTAGTTGCAAATAAACAAAAAAAAATTACAGAAGATAAAATGGATCGACCAAGTGAGTAACGAATAGGTCCTGAGAAGAGTGGGAGAAAAGAGATGAAAGCCTTCTGAAAAAACTAAGAGAAAGAAGGGACTACTAAATAGGACATGATTGATTGATGGAGCCAATCGCATAGGGGATATGGAATGGAAGGAATAGAAAAGGAATATCTCGCAAGAAATAATTAGCGTAATATGTTGCAGTCAAAGGATTTAAAGAGAGGCATTGTGTAAATATGAAGTGGGTAGCCATAGGAATGCTATTGATAATTCATGGCTGGTTTACTTCCTACCACTTACCCTCTCGGTGGTTTGTAGGGTAACATGTAGATGCAGCAAATAAAGAATCTAGGGGAAGGCTGTGTCAAACCAATCTTAGGCTTGTTAACCCATGACGATGATAAGAATAAAATTCACTACGAATATTGCATTAAATGAAGAGAAATGTAAGAATAATAAAAAAGCACTCTCTTTACATAAATGTATTGAGAGAGCCCCTAATATCGAGGAACAGTTAGAGCAACAATAGAAAGCTACTGCGTCAAAAATAACTGCGGACCTATTGTCCCTAACATTGTTCCAATCTTTCTCAAAAAAACCTCTGCTGTAACACATATCTACAGAAATGATACATTCAAATCCATTAAAACAGTCTAAGAATGTTACCTCCCAAAACGATGTTCACAGAATGTAGCAAATAATGTTTTGAGTGTAAGGAATATAAGTGCTACCCAGACAGGTTATTTTACGAAAATACGCTTGATGTACGACAAAGGATCTCCATAAACATTCACAGCAAAACGAGTCGGGCATTTGAGTAGCATTTCATAAATCCAGTTTTATGACCCTCAAAATTATCAGCAATCCTTTACCTCGTTAGATACATTCTAACTTCAGCAACACAAAGAAATTCAAAACCATAGTCAAAAAATAAACATGATAATGTATTTTAAAGCGTCCCAGCATGTCCTAGGTTGTAAAACTGTTTCTGTTAAGCCATTAATGAAGGCTTCAAACTTTCTAGAAATCATTGTGTGTAAAGTTAATAAATTATCAATTAACGAGGCGCTCGTATTATATTCTTTCATTCCCCACCAGTTAATGAGCATGAAAAAATTCACGTTAAACACTTTAAAATATAAACAAAATCATTTTCGAGCAATAGATTACATATCTTCATATTCTTAGTTATGCACAGCATTTGAGAAATAATTAATAACATAATATGTAATAATTGTAACGGATAATTTTAGCTAAATTGGCAAAAATAAACTCAACATCTACAATTTCATCAGCAAATAAGGTTTAAAAAATACCCCAAAAAACATGGATATTCACTTATGACTTCATTTATGATATCGAAAATATTATTTCCCAGATTATATAAAAAACACCACTTCCAATAAATATATGCTATTTATTTTAAACTAGTACGGGATATTTTTACGAAATTCACTAAAGTATGTACATTCGCTAAAATCTCTACACATCAAAGGTATCAGAAATTAGCAAATAAATATAATAATTCTTATCAAGAAAGCTGTTTCAAACTCTTATATTTGCGATAGAAATCAGTGAGGGTTACCAGGATATTCCCTAACAACGAAGTCTAGAGTTCTATCATAGAATAATAAAATCCTCTTACAATAATAATCCTGGAATGTGACGCGACATCCAGGAAGATAATAAAAAATATTGGCCGTAGAACAGAAGATGCTACGCAACGCTAACATAATACAGTTATTACACTCAAAATACGAGTGATTTAGTGATACTTAGCTTAAAGACTCTGGTCGATAAAATGATTCTCGTAAAACCAGCCGATGTATCGGGCATTCGTAAACTAGGGAAAAGCTTTTTACAGCACAGATTGGAACAAGATCTTCTATATACTGGAAACAATTGGAATGGACTACAATGACAGAAGAATGATCTCTAGCGTCTATACCTGGTCACCACAATGTGAATGAATGGAAGGAAGATAGAAGCCAAAATAAATAAAGGAGTCAGACAAGGAAGCTGAGGGCAGACATCACAATTTGAGGAGTGGAATTAGAACAAGTGGAGACTAATGACAATTTTAATGTAGTTTGCACTTATGAAAACGTGCAAATAAACCCAAGTAGTATATTTGCCAACAAACCAGATGTGATATCAATCTGTCACGTTGCTGCCATTGATATCAATTAAGCGATTTTCCCCAGAAGCACTGCTGTAAACACGGGAAACGACCTCATGAATTATTGTATCATGTTGAATTTGTGGTATACTAAACGACACAAATAATGAAGATAGCTACTAATACTCGAAGCAATCGATATTCTCGATGGAGAAGTAGCGGATATTAGAGAACAATCCTGAATCGATTGAAATTAACAGAAACGGAAAATGTCTTTTTATCTGAATAGGAAAGCATTAGTGTAAATATTGATTGCAATGTGACAAGCTTACCGTTTAGAAAAGTAAGAAACAAGAACTTCCATTAGGAGATAGGTAGGAGCATGACATCATAAAATCATGAGCATTCTAATTTAAATGACTTCGCGTTAAGATAATTCAACCTATATCACATGCTGTTCTACTACACTTAAATCTAAATAACAAATCATCCACTCAGATCACTCGACTTTTCAACTCTTACACATAAGTAACGAATTGCATTCCTTAAATACCATTTCAGTGGGGTCAAAAGTTTGTCTCCCATATATCCTGTCTCTTTAAGCAAGTGAACCATTACTCACTGTCAAATATAGTCAAATACTGAATTGCAATTGGACTAGAAACTAGAACTATGTACATAATTAATTATTAAAATATTATTTAACTAAAAAATCACGACCAAAGGATTTGATAGCCACTGCCAAAGTCGTACACATTATATTAAACAATCTTAATTAACAAGGATAAGATTTTATTAAAATGGCACTAAAAACTTGCGCAAACGAAACGACCAAAAATTTCACATTCACAAAACAATATAGTATTAATGCCGAGCTATATATCTAAAAAAATTATCTCGAACGAATTATGAAATTCACAATCTCATGAAATTCGAAGCAAACTCTTATTAGAACTCATTATACGCACCGAAGATGGTATATTTTTTGCGGTCAGATAACGGTATTCGAAGTGCCCTATCTCCTCATACTCCGCTACATGAAATATTGACTACTAAAAGAATACTGAAAATGGTGATGAAATTTAATAGAGGCAGGTAGCTGCCAATAATACGAGAAAATTTTGTATGCTCACCGAAAAATTGCTACACAAAATTGACTCTCTCGCTTACGGCTTCGAAAAGTAAACCATTGGTAAACATTCAATATCATGGAAAAACCTTATGAAGATGTATAGAATATCGGCCTCTATACGAAAGCCCCATATATCCTGTCTCTTTAAGCAAGTGAACCATAAATAATTCATAATGGAATTACGAAGGCCGTCACAGTAATAACAGCTACTCTGAACTTGCTGGATAACATCGATATTTTTTCTTGACAACTAGTATCGGTTACATAAGTTTAAATTTTAAACCGTAGCTTGCAGTTAAATTGGTATTAATAATGTATAAACCATATTTATTAAGATATATCATCGTCACATGCACTGATATCCATAAATTATCTTTGCGGAAACATTCGAAATATATATTATTCCTGACTCATATATTACTCTATGATAAAAAGGGCAAATCAACCATGTTTAATGTTCATCAAGAAACCGGATTTGAGGCTGTATCAATTGAGACATGTGATTCAAATAACGATACAAAATTGGAAAAAAACATTTCCGCTCTCTTAAACACCATCATAGCTATTATCAAGATCCGAATTTGGTATTCGGGAATTTCAAAATATTAACCGGTTAACTCAACAACAGCTGAAAAATAATGATTTTTAAACCGACGAGCTCGGTAATCCTCACCCTACGTCAACTCCTCCTTTTCAACTTACAACCAAGAAGATCTATTCAATTCAATTATGAACACAAAACAACGTAATCAAACAGAATAAGAAAGGGTAAGAAATAGAATGTATTAGAAAACTATAATGCCTTAACTATGCCAAATATATTTACTACTACATTTATTACGCTTGAATCACTTGGTCTAAACGCAAGAAGAAATGAAATCACTTTAGTAATCACTGCCTTTACTAATATGATTTAGATTGTGTAAAAAGTTTCTACCCTCATAAAACACTTTCTTGATATACTTGAAATGAATATACCTATGATTTTCTACTGTGTACGATTAAAAATCAAGTTGGAATGAAAGAAATATCTAGACATATGAAAAAGCCTAGACTTTTGTCACTCTTATAAACGCACAAATAAATTGTTTGCACTGAATTTCATTGACGATAAAAATCAAGTGATGAGCACAGACAACAAATGAAACTTATCGACTAGATTAGTTCTTAAACCTCACCTAACACATAACACTACATTTAGAAATCGATGCTCATTCCTTAATCTATATCACATTGGCCAAACTCAAAATATAGGGTCTATTTAGGAGTATCTTTCATAATGAAGGCGTGGATAACAAGAAAATTTACGACATGAACAACTAGAGAAAATTATTCTAAAATGCAATAGTTAAAATTTATGCTCAGGAGCAGTGTGTCCGAGAATGGGGGTAGAAGTCATAAAATACGCTTCAATTCTTAAGTGAGTCTGTCTTATAAATAGTAGACTCGCTGAGCTAAGTACTTATTTATTATCTCGCGCTAAGTGCGATAATGATTTCTCAAAGATCGTAGTAACTGTTCCGGCAAAAAATTATAAAAATCTTGAATTAATTCTGCTCCAGTCCAATCCTCTAGTGATCGCCCTTATATAACAGTTGAAACGTGTTTACACAGCTATAAAATATCCCATCATTGTAACTCGTCGGCCTTTGCAAAAATGTTGAAAATTAACGATTAATGTCTGGGAAATTTAAAGTAATATCCCTTAATGCACTTTTCTAGATTTTTGGAAACGAGGTCTGCGTGGAGTATATTAAGATAACGTCATATAAGAACGTAAATAGGTTGAAATGTGCTCTGTTGATAATGAGCTCTAAACTAGACAAAACCACGAAGGCAATGTAATAGAAAGCATTCCTAAGGAAATTGGATCGCGAAACGAAAACCAAACAGAAAAAGTAATCTCAAATATGCAGAAAGTACAGAAACGCTAGCATTACTTTCAAGTTCATTTCATTAACCGCAATCCTTTTATCTGCGATTACTATTAATTTAGGCAGAAAAAAGAAATGCATATTTCGATTTCTAGAAATCCGCAAGCTGGCAGGTGTGGTGAAGCTAGAGTAGTCGAGACACTTTCGAGAAACTTCTAGAGAATTGAAACGATCGTTTGAAATTTTTGGCGGGAAAGGGGTGGATATCAGAGGAAAACGCTGCATCCAACAAAAGTAGTAGAATAAAAAAAAACGACCTAACTTCATGTGAAAATGGGAGCAAACATGAAATAAAAACTATAGCAACGAAGCAGACTTACCGTTGCCTATCATGAAGAGCTTCCCTCAGAGTATGTTTCTCGGATTCCCAGGGTTCCCTCGCGAAGTGCTATGCGATCGACGATGAAGATCCAGAGTTACGGTCACAACTTCTTCCTGAAAGAAATTCACACCGTTACCAAATGCAACAGAATTTCACAATAACATTGGCTGCACCAATGCCGGGAATATCCGATGGTTAATGGAAGAATTAGCTTGCAATATTAGCAGCGGCGAACTATAACGTAAAGCAAGCATTTTAAATGTTAAGAAGTAAATCGTATCTCTTCGGGAGTGTTTCTCTATTCTCTGAGCGTCGGAAAAATGCAATACGAACTCTTTTAATTTCTCTCGTTTCCCACACACCTTGGAATAAAATCACTTTAAACTCAATGAACATGAATAAACCAAACCAGTATAGAGCACAAATTTCTTAGATTAGGACTGAAAACTCACCCGTTCTCCCGCTTCCACGACCTGACGAAAACTGAGGTTCGAAATTTGGATCACGAGTATGTCACGGTCTGGCGTGACGTCACGCGAGACTGGACCAATTACCAAAGTACAATTCATTCGTTGTGATTAATAATTTTGAAAACGTTCAATAATAATAGCATATTTAAATTTTCTTTTGATAATTCTTTTGCTATATAATAATATTTCTCTATAGTTGCAACTTGTTTTGTTATTAAAAATAGTTTATTTAAACAACTATTACCGCCATCTGCTATTACTTTCGTGAGCTACTTGTTTTGGCGGGAATAATTGGCAAAACACACATTGGTTGGTTGAAATTCCCAACTGCTATAATGTGTCCTACAGTAAATATTTGAAAAGGAAACTATTTTTAAACAGCTATCGCACGATTGTGCAGTTTAGGAAGAATTTATTACCAGTTACCAGCTCTTAAAGTTAAATCCTGTCAATTACTCGATTACCGATTTCCGGTGCCAGAATCATTGCTATTTTTTAAGCAGTTAGCAATCAGATTAATGAAATTCATCAATAAAACCGCTGGCAAGTATCGAGTGTATTGTATCTACCTTGAATTTCAAACAAATGCCCATGTTTCCGAATAAAACCTTCCTCCTGAAACGACAGCAAATTTCGTCGGCGTCCGCCACATATTACTTCAGTAACGCAAACCAAATTTCGACGTGGATAGCTGCATAAATATGTAAAATAGAAGAAAACCGAGCATATAAATACCTTTAGGAGACTGAGGAACTCTCGAAAAAGACCTCCGTGCCATACTACAGCAAGGATTTCCTCACAGCAACAGCTCACGGTAGATTTTTCTTGGCAAGGCATCTGCAATCACGAATTCACCCTCCGCCACCCACCTTAATGGTGGCTTGCAGGGTATTATGTAGGTGCAGATGAAACACGCGAGCACGTCGCAATATCACTTGGTCCCTTATCACGTGATCGACTAAACTGAACTATTTATATCTCCCTGCCAGGTATTGTTCGTGGATGAAATACTTCGGTTATTGATTTTCACTCTCACAATTGCACACGAAAGCGCCCGGTATACTGAACAACATGTTGAGGAGCTTGAATTCGCTAAGAGGCTTCTTTGTGGGCGGAATTTAGTAAACAACACAATCTTCACGAGAATAATTGACATTATGATGCTTGTCATCGTGATTTATCTCCGATCTCCTACTTTGTCACTCACTGAAGTACTTCACATGAACTTAGCATAAAAGACTTGACACGGAAAGCAGCTTCTTATTAGGAGACGGAAACGCCTCCAAGCATTCTCGCCCGTATTTCACACCGCTGGTCAGCTGATCGAGAGTGTGCTCTTGTCTTGCTCGAGGCAAACTAAGGCAGGAAGGCGAGGGACTGCTTTGTTCTTGAGCTTGGAAGCACGTGAGTCTCGCAAACGCTTAAATGATTCCTTCTCACACTCAGGGTCGAGAGCGAAGCACTTCAGAAAAATAACGCAATTGAATGCCGGAAAGGCGGACTTCTGATGTAATTATGATCGAGAAAGGGGTCACAAGGAATGTTCTTTGTTTAACGTCCCATCCGACCGACGCGACAGGATAATGAAATTTAAGTGATTTCCGTACTGCACTCACATACAGGGAATGGTATAGCACCAAAAAATCACCTAGAAATCTTGAATTTGAACCCGGTTCCTCGCGATATGTGACCCAAATGTAGTGCTAATTTATATTATACCACATGGATGAAGAGAGAAATTTTATGTTTGTAGTGAGGACTTATGCTCCTTGCAGTCAACTTCGCGGTCATTCATTTACAGTCGCCGTTGCTTCTCTAACGAGAAGCAAGTATTTATACGTTCCGCGAAGGCACAGACCTAGCAGTTCGGGATAATAAGCGAGCTTTATTAATACTGAATCAATAGAGTGCTCAGAGTTTTGCTTCGATTTTCATTCACCATTTATATTCTAAACGTGTGTCCAGTTCTTTGAATTCGTAATGGCCCGGAAGTCATAGGAATATATAAAGTGTAAGGAGGTAAAGTCGATGGATTTTAGGTACATTTACATTAATATTTATATAATACCCTGCAAGTCATTGGAAGGATGTGTGGCCGGGGCTGAACCATCACTAGGCGTGCATTATCCATCAGAGAGAATGAGATTTCCATGCAGGCATGCATGGCAGTCAGTGTAAACTCATTCTGCATGTCAATAGTGCATGTTTGGTGATCTTCACTCCCTGCCACGCATACTGCCACTCATGCCCCGAAAGCCACCCTCGAGGTTGCTTTCAGGGTATTTCGTGGATGTAGATGTGTTAAGCGCAATCTTTTTCCGTGCATTTATTACTTACATGCATCTGTGAGGTACAATGTTACCATTCCGAGAGTTTACGTGTAGTTATAATGCTACCAAGCAATATAAAGTTAGGGTAGGGGATAAGACTGATGTAGAAGTGTTGGCGAGGAAATTAGATTATTGCGAGTAATACGAAGGAGGCAGACAAATCATGTGAGGAATCCAGAGATTAAAAAAGCATTAGAGGAGAGAATATCTTATAAACAAAGTGGTGGGAGTATTAATATTAATATTGGGAGTAAGATTAAAGGAGGAGAGATTTAGTGTAGGAAAAAGCATTTGTTAAAAATTGCTGTTTTTCAATGAAAGGCATCGACGGAAGAGGCGTAGTTGGTGAGCGTGAACCTACCAAAATTTTGCAACACCTAACGATACGAGTCGTACATTTTCTTTTCATGTCCATTGTTGTTTAAGTATCAAATTGGTAGGATTTTCAGGGAACCTAAAATGGTCTCGTCAGGTACACTTCGCAAATACTGCCGGTTCTCTGCATCTTTTTGCACACGATTCACACATTGACGAAGAGGTTTGTATTGGAAGTTAAAAAAATAACGACCGTCATCATTCAACAAAAGTATTAATTCAATTTTAAGGGAGTGGCGCAGAAGCATAAAACTAGGCACAATCTCTAAAAGCGCACGGGATTCACAAAATAGGTCGCTGAGACTTAGCACAAGGCCGCGTCCAGGGGCAAGATTACTGAACAGACCTTGACACTTTAAGAGTTGCGTGCGATCCCATAACCTTCTACGACCATAGTGGCAGGAAGTGAAGCGAAGCATACACGCGAAGTCGAATAGAAGATTCTGGTGAAAGGATTTGATGTTAAGGAAAATGATTGAACGGAGGAAATAGTTTACGCCTTAGTCATTAAGAAACAGCATTGTCAAGCCTCGAGTCGGAGTATTTTGAGGTCAAAACAGACCCGATTTTGACCCGTTGCTGGCGTTCAAAGGATTTAGGTCGTCACTCACCATTATTAAGTAGGTGTGCCGGGGGGTATTTAACCGGCAGATCTAAAGTAACCGCTTAAAAACACATATGGGTCGAAAATTGGATGAAGCTAAGAGAGGTGAGTAAGCGTGGTAATGTGAGTCGGCCCTTGAAATCTCCCGCCCAGTAAGGCGATGGTGATGCACACTTTGACCTGAACTTGTAAAGTTATAGGTTTCTTAGCTTGCCCTCTGGAATTTGAAAATTATATCTTCTTTGAACATGATTTCAGCCTTGTAATACGACGAAGGCGTAAAGGGACGAATGGTAACAAAGGCGTAAAGGGAATGAAACTTAGATGACAGAATTAAAAAAAGAAGCGGCGGTACGGACTAATTCAACTATGTAAGATAAATTAATTTAAGATGTAAGGTGTAAGATTGTATCCTGTAAAATCACAACTGCCTTAATACTTCCCACTTTTATCTTTCCCATTGAGAATCAACAGGCACCTTCCGCAAGTAATAATATAAAACCGAATTATATATAATGGTTGGCAGGTTTTATTTCGTTCATTTCAATGTTATATGAAATGCCCATTTCTGACGATTGAACATTCCGTACCAGCTGAAATGCCTTATTTCTCAAATTTGTTTCAAAACAACGCAATTTAGTTTCTAAAGCACTATGATTTCAGGAATTATATCCCCAGAAAGTTATAATTTTCCTCTTTTAATGTGACCATTCTCTAAGATGGGCTGACGCCATTACATCCCCTTGTGGGCATTGATGTTACGAGTTCAGTTCCAGTGTCTCGTTTTGAACCAATATCAGCGTAGATCATTCCTATAAATAGTATTCCTATAATTGTATATATTCCTATAAATAAAAATACTGATTAGTTGAATAGCAAAAATTAAGGTTAAATGCAAAAGACAGTTTTGCCAAAAAACTATTGAAATTCCCTATATAACAGCTTACTTTACCTATATGTCGAGCACATATGGTTACATTACAATATATATGATGATATGCCTGTCCATAAAAAGTCTAAATTTTTTAATCCATCGTCATAATGGGGCACATTGAGTATTTCTATCAACGTAATATCTTTTCTAACATAGTTCTTATTTAACATTACGAGAAAATTTGCAAGAATATTTTTCTAAAAATCTCCTTTATTATTGCAAATAATGATTATAGTGAAAATTACATGAGAAAGTACAGATTTATGGATCAGTGACTAAAATCGTAAAGCAAAAAAAAGGAGTCCGTAATGAAAATAGGATTTAAGATGAGTCTAATGTCTAGTATTTGATATAAAATTTCCAAAAATAACTTCATAGGCCAAAATATTCCGTCGTCACAATTATATAAGCATGCACAAGAGCGATAGCGTTAATTAGAAACTTAATCAAATACTGTAAGATTTGGTGTTTTCCCGGCGTGAGGGTATTCCCATTGCGCGGGGGTTTCTCGGATCTTTCAGAAAACTACTTGTATTTCATTCTTAGGGCTGTCAAATACTATTTGAATTACTAAAACGTTTTTCCCATTCCCTTATGGGTATCAGCTTGGTGCTGTGGCTAGATTCCTGATCATAGAATCCCAACAGATTAATTTGGGGGGATACTGATCCTACTTGAGTGATTTGTGGAGAGCATTTCAAATGAAGAACTCCGTCCGTCAGATATGACGATAATCCTCAGGCGCCTTCCAAAATAGGACGCTAATGCCAACGTCAATGTCTTCTCATCATCCTTCCTTCACTCCTAAAAATCCTATTGTATGCAAAAATCCACCCGTCCTCAATTGCGGAAATCACGTAAGCGGTCAGTCGCCTATCCTCAGCTCTATATCCCTTCTGATTTCAAAGGGTTCCCAGCGAGTAACCACCATACAATTCCCATTCCACGATGAGAGTTGTCCGTGCATGACCAGATCGTGGGATTAGGGAAAGAGTTAAAATTAAAGGGGTGAGTCTTAACCTTACTCCTCTAAATTACAATGGGGAGATCACACAGAGGCCGTTGATCTTCCTTGCGCTCATCAGACGATCTTTGGGGGAAACAAGTAGTGTAGTCCATGCCCCCAAGGAGTACGCTTCGACTCATATTCGTTTGACTAGGAGGATATCTCGAAGTAACAGATGGTGAGCAGTAATATCACTCGTTTTTAACCAAGCAATATATACCATAAAGTCTCGTAATCCACCTGAAAAATTATTGGAGATGGTAAGGGACATCCGTTTTTTTCCCCCAATGCTGTTCTCCTTTCTCTTCGTAGCTTCTCTCTTCATTTTCAGGGACAGTGTGCGGTGAAAATGATCCGGTTGTCGATGCACCCTGACAAAACAGCAACTACCCCTACTAATCTTTATTTCTTATCTCTTCATCCAAAATCCCTGCCCTCACCTACAGCCATTCATAAAAAACTAGAATACCTCACCAGTATAGCCTTCAATATCCTGACACCTTTTAGAACGACCACTAGATCGATGGAGAGAGATCTCTCTATCGATACTTTGGTCTCCTCCGACAAATCTGGTTTCATAAGCAACCATATTTCTCCATTTGACTTTAGTCGGAGCCCGCTTTTTCTCTACTCAAACGCACATAAATATATTTCAAAGAAGCTCTTACACTTTTCACACAATATAATTACTGTAGGGATGAAATGTAGAGAATAACGCGAATATACAGGGATAATATATACTGTGCCTGAGTAATGATCCCGCTATTTCTACAAAACATACGCTCTATCATACGACCGCTTACCTAGCATGCTAATATATTTAATGAAACATGATATAGACTAAAATGATATTCACTCCTTGAAAGAGGGGATAGAGAAAGGTTAAGGTAAGAGGGAATTTTCGGCAGACCTTGCTCTTCCTATGGGTCCGTCTCCCGTCCTCAAAGTAGAGCAAACGGCTGCACGTATTAGCGAAAATTCCAATGAAGTTAGCCGCGGTCAGTTTGTAGTTCTTTTCGTTTATTTATCAAATGATCTTGTGAACAGAAAATTTTTGAATTTTCGTTTCTATAATTTCATTAAAAGAATGTATGATAAAGTGAAACTCCACTCAAGAATATCCTATAGCAAACGCTGAACTTCAGGAACTGAAAAAAAGTCTTTAGGCGTAGAATCAAAATACAAAATCTCCTAAAAATCTATGTAATTGATTTCGTGTCAGGTTATGGTTTTAATGTAAACATTTTGTGACGATTGCGGAAAACTATTAATTTCATGTTACTTAGTCATTTATAAAGTTTGTTTGGCCCCCTTCTACTCTGAGTTTACATAAAAACCAACAACACGTGCTCTTGTCAGTTACTTTCACTCACTCAGTGATTCAACCCGAAGGTTGGTTGGGATAGTTGAGGGTAGAGTTCGTCCCCAACTAAGCCTCAGGCGTGTGAATTTCACATATTCAGGGTAGGGGGGCCATCTTTTCCTTCGCCACCTCGCATTCCGAGGATTTTTCGTTTCATCTACATCTACATAATACCCTGCAAGCCACCATAAAGGTGTGTGGCAGGGGGTGTCCAAAGGCTTCAGGAAGGGTCCCGGATTTGAACCCGGGACCCTTCGATCAGTAGCTCAGCGCTGTACCCACTAGGCCACCAAGCTTCTCCCACCTTCGTTCGCAGTTACTTTATAAGTATAAATTATCTTCCTGATTATAAGTTTATTTACCTTGGAATAAAACATAATTATGGAGGTCGAGTAGCACAAAACATCACAGTGGTGTTGCTATGACGAGTGTATTTTAGAGATTAAGCTCTCGGGAACTCCTCGGGGTTAAACTTTAAATCACACCCAACGTTTCAAAGGACGACATATTCATCGTCATCAGGGAAAATTTCATAAAATAAAAAAAGCTCCAGCGTAAATTAAAACTCCAACAATCCGGTTCCTTCTGATTGGTCGGAAGGATATTTTCCTCGGAGCGGTATTGACTCTTTATGTAAGTAGTCTATAAAATGGAGAGGTATTGTTTTTTATGTCTGCATGGTAGTAAATGTCCTCTCCGATTAATAATTATAATACATGTCTGGTGATTGTTCACCCTATGACACACAACTTTGCACAGACTTGCAGAGTATTATTTAGATGCAGATGTAGCAGGCGGAATTTGAATTTTGTTCAGTGTCAGTGCTGATAAGACTTTGTTCTTGAGCTACGAATAATTTTTAGGACTGGATTCCAAGATGAGCAGAGGAGGTATCTGGAACTTAAGTTAAAATTGTTAATATGGAGCTTGATCTCGATGATTTCCTTTATAAAACGATCCAAAAATGTGCACGAAAGGTAAATGATCTTTTCGTTTTCCTATAGAATTTTATAGTCAAGACTGACGCTGTGCTCGGTTACATCTGACTTTTCAGGTTGTCCTAACCCGTGGGTGGCGAACCTATGGCACGCGTACCCAAAGTGGCACGCGGAGCTGGGAGGGCCCTCGATCGATAGCTCTATCTCACTCGATGGGTTGGTACGCGAGTCGAGCGAGTATACTCTTTTTCTATTTCATAAACTTTGGCACTCAATCGCCAAACGGTTCGCCACCCCTGTCCTATCCTGAAATGCCTCCGATGTTCTTTCAGTATTGCCACAGTCGTTCATCTCTCCCACATGGCCTTGGCCACATTCACACGGGTTCTGAGAGACGCCTGAGGGGTTGTGTTTGTTACCGTCAGGATTATCCCGAATAGGTAACCAAGGAGTCACGTGGAATAAACACGAATGTTTTGAAAATTTAGTGTACCTGAGTCACTTGTTAAATTATCATTAATTGTTTTCACTTGAGTTTTTCTAATCGGCCTCGACTGTAGAGCCCACAGATGAGATAAAACACAAGTGTAAACAATGAATGAGGTTGTGATCAGCGGTTTTAACACATCAAATTTGCGCAACATTCGTATTTACACCACGTGACTCTTGGGTATTTAATACAAAATAATCCCGGTGGTTTCAAACACAACCTCCCTGGAGTCACGAGGCCAATGGTGTTCTTCGATATAACCATTTGGTCTTAGTCGGTCAAAATTTTATTGTTGGGCGATGGCTGTATTTTTGTTCTACAGATATGCACCACTTGGGATACATTTTAAGTATTTGGAAGCACCACATAAGGATTTAAGTTTTAAATTAAAGGAAATATAAATTAGATCTGCCTCAAAACATTGATGTATAAAAAGAGCATAAACTTCTTTGTACTGTAGAAAAGTAGATAGAAGTCAATATGTTTACGAAGCTGAATGAAATTCCTCGAAGAGTACCCCCAATAAATTACTGGCATACAAAATGATTATCTCATTTAAAGCTGAGAGTACAATAAAGAGATGGCCTTGACCTTTACACCATTCTATTGCACAGTGAATATCTCCATCTGAAAAAAGATGCCTTATAGATTATTATAGAATATAAGATTATCACATATAAAGCAATACGTATTACAAAAATTAGATTAGAGAAAGGAATTCCTCACTGTAAAGACGCAAAATGTATCTCTTTCTGCGCAGAGTTGTAGTTCAAAATGCAGTCGTGCATAGTTCGAGAGGGCAGGTGCATACATGCAGGTATCTAAGTTTGAAGAGCACCTAAAATTGTCTTACTTTCACTAATATAAATGACCATCATCCTTTCAATAGTGGTGTATTTTCAACTCCTACATAATATAGGCAATGAACTGCTCAAGGTTAAATTTCAAGTGTTATCATAAAGATATGCTTCGTGTTTTCACTGCATGGTCCAAGTAAATATGTGATGATAATCCATTCTCAGTACCGCACTCTTGAGTTTTCTTCAGGGTTTTTCTTTGGGTTAAAAATGAATTTCAGGATGCAACCTCTACCATCTTTCTCACCGTCACTCTCCTATTATTGTCTTACAAGGGGAGTGTCCGAGTTCCGGGTCTAGGATTTTGACGAAATTTGCCAGGCAGGTAGTCCTTGATGAGTTATTTACGAATCACCCCCCATATAGGGTTATATATCCAGAAACTTCGTCAAAAAACGAGTTTGAAATATTTGATAGCAAGTATAAAGCCAATAATTAGCCATGCTTAATCAGTGCAGTTTGGGTTAGGGGTAAAGTACTCGCTTCACAATGTCGACGTCTCAAGTTCGAGACTATTCGGGTCCAATTCTTTTTTCATCGCAATTTCGTCGTACGACTTTCCCTGGTTTTACATATTTTTAATCTGTTTACCCGGGATGCATTTTAACTATTTTACGTAATAATTACGTAATTTGCTAAAATTGCGTAATTAGTACGTAAAATAGTTAATTACGTTATTTACCTAAATAAGGTAATTAGTAAGTGGCGGAATTACTTCCGCACGCCCTGTCGTTTTTTGTGTATGAAATTAACGGAAGAGCATGAAGTGTGATCATGATTTTGAATTTCCGTATCTTTGGCCACGCAGTCCCGACGCACGTACAACATTTGTTCTAATTTGCCTGGTGCCGTTATTTTCCAGCGCTGTGCTTTTTTGGAAAAACTAATCGCAAGAGAAAAAAAGAATTTAGGTTTTGTAATCATATAATTGTAAGTATCTACCGAAATGTTCGGGTGATTCTAACATGCTCCTGAAAAGGTGCAATACATTAATTCTTCAAAATTAATTGTTACCGCTGGTTTTTATCAATTTCCAAGCGACGTCCTTGATTCGAAACTCTCTCCCACCCGAATATTTCGCCCGATCACCCGAACATTTCGGTAGATACTTACAATTATATGATTACAGAGCTTAAGTTCTTTTTTTCTCTTGCGATTAGTTTTTCCAAAAAAGCACAGCGCTGGAAAATCACGGCACCAGGCGAATTAGAACAAGTGTTGTACGTGCGTCGGGACTGCGTGGCCAAAGATACGGTAATTCAAAATCACGATCACACTTCATGCTCTTCCGTTAATTTCATACACAAAAAACGAAAGGGCGTGCGGAAGTAATTCCGCCACGTACTAATTACGTGATTTAGGTAAATAACGTAATTAACTATTTTACGTACTAATTACGCAATTTTAGCAAATTACGTAATTATTACGTAAAATAGTTACAATGCATCCCGGGTAAACAGATTAAAAATATGTAAAACCAGGGAAAGTCGTACGACGAAATTGCGATGAAAAAAAAATTGGACCCGAATAGTCTCGAACTTGGGACGTCGACGTTGTGAAACGAGTACTTTACCCCTAACCCAAACTGCACTGAAGTAAGATTTCACGCTTTCCCGGCGAATTGCATTGATGAACTCTTCTCGGGCTCTACACCGGGTGAGTGAATGTTTACATTCACTCACCCGGTGTAGAGCCCGAGAAGAGTTCACCAAACTGCACTGATTAAACATGGCTAATTATTGGCTTTATATTTGCTATCAAATATTTCAAACTCGTTTTTTGACGAAGTTTCTGGATATATAACCCTATATGGGGGGTGATTCGTAAATAACTCATCAAGGACCACCTGCCTGGCAAATTTCGTCAAAATCCTAGACCCGGAACTCGGACACTCCCCTTGTTAGTCAAGATAAGATAATAATAAATTGACTATTAAAGCTTTTTTTATCCTCCAGAGTGACCCGGAATGAACCCCTAGATTCAAATATCTGTTCTTTCCTCAAACAATTCCTGACCATAATAATTTCAAGACTTTTCACGGCATGATGCCTTCATAAGACAAATTTACCGTAACATGAAAATGAATTTGCACACCGTGAATTAATATATAATAATGAAACAAACAAGGATGCAATTAAGATACTGGATTTTTTTATGTTAGAATTTAGCATGTCTGCATGAAATACTAATATATGTAATACATATTTGTAGTACTTCTCAAATGTTTTTTTGCGTGTTAGATTAAAGGTAGGACTGGTAATGTGTGTCCCGTATGATATTTATAGTAGTCTCTCCTAAGGTATGAAGTATAAGTAAACTGTAGTGCATGTAGGTACGTTGTTATGTTTGGTGATAAATTACCCTCTGCCACCCACCCCAGAGGAAGCTTGCAGGGTAGTCAGTAGATGTAAATGAATGTATAACTTTGGCCTCCTTTTTGAGGCATTTCTTTGCTGTCTGATCTCTCTAATCACTCCACAGTGACATCCACTCATTTTGTGACGCTAGCATATATTTTGCCACTTTCTTGGGTGATTAATTAATCTGAGACAGGAGTAGGACTTACGGCAGGGTTCGATTGCCTTATCTACAGCTGGAAAAAAAGAAGCCTCGCCACTTAAAACTAATGGTGAATTCCCTAATTACATTTTTAATTATGCGAGCACTACAAGCCAGCATTTGGAGCGAGTTAAACTAATAGTTAAAGGTTCTGGGCATTCGGTGAGATTGAGATGTTCCATTAGCGGAAATGGAGCTTTAGAAATGTTCCTAAAGTAGGCAGGGCAGGATGTAGCTTCGCTGATTGTTAAATGATTTCGGGAGCTTCAATTCGATATCCTATAGAGAGACATGTTGTCACTGAGTAAGAAATGGATTCACTGCCCACGTCATCGTGAATCGTTACGAGCGAGCTGCCTGGGCACGACAATGATTCCTATCGGAGGACTCACGAATTCACGGCATTACTACTGCGTGCTCGAGCACGTATTCAAACAAGCTATTTTTCCGTCAATCCTCCACCTCAAGAAACGAAAGACATGATGATTATACCTTTCCTTGTAGATATTAAAGTTTTTTTTCCATTCCGTCTTCTGCGCCGACAAAATAAATGGTTCTACTTCGAACTCGAAAATAGCAACTCATTTCGTTACTTTATTCCTAATGATGATGCATCACATTAACATCTATCCCTTATGGAAAAGTCTCATGTTTCGGAGAGTTGCACTCTTTTTTTTTTTTAGTCATCACGCTAGGCTTTAATCTTTTAGAGCTGGAACCAAGATTTTATTTCGTGAGTCTCCGTTGCGATACCTCCGAAGTTTCGTATTCGGAAGCAAGTTATTAACTGTCATAGAAGAGCTTGTTCCAATAAGCGGCCAATCATCGGCAGCGATCGGTAGATTTAAATTACCAATATGGTGATGGATTAACTTACCTTCTATCTTCACTAGACCATTAATATTTCGGTACGGGACAAAGAGGAGGCTACAAGGTGCAAACCACGCACTGCCAAAGAAATTTACGCAGCATATAAGTTATTGAGATGCATTAGGACAAACGTAAGTGCGAAGGCAATTTTTAATGGAATACAAAAACCAGCAGCCATGAATTTACGGAATAAACATTCATCAATCGCGTATCTTAACACTTTCATTGAAGAAGCCATCCTCAACTGCTCAAGAACTACATACAGATAAATATTTACACTAATTTTTAAGTGAACAATCCGGCGGTCGTTGTGGTTTAGTGGTTACATTATCAGGCCTCACCTTCAGAGCTCGGGTTCGAATTCTGGCAATGTCAGATGTTTCATCGGTAAACCGGCCCCTACATGATTACTTTGAGGAGAACATTCAATTTCATTACCCCGTCCGTCGGATGGAACGTTATACCGTGATCCCCTTGGCGCCTTTCTTTAAAAGCAGCCTAATACCGACGCTGTGCTTCTCACCATCCTTCCTCTCTAACCTCCTATTATTACCCGTAGACATTTTCTTCCCGTCTGAATCGTCTTTTAGTGCGGGTATAGACTTGAAAATATAGATCATGATGAAGTGAACAACCCAAAATTCGCTCACAATGACGCTAGAACAAACCTTAGATTACCTAATGCAGTCCAGTCCTGACAGTAAGGAAACTGCTCATCTATAATTTATATTTTAGGTGACCTTGAAGTTTGATGTGGATTTTAAACCGGAATTTTCCCCCTTTTTTAATCAAAAACTCCTCATACTGGTGCCTTAGGTAACTACGTGAGAGCATTTACGTTTATGCAACTTAAAACAAATATTAATGCATGGAAATGAATTTAACTGATAGTTATTCGATTAATGCGTTTCGTGGTTTGCCTACCTCTTCATCTTTTGGAACTTCACCACAACTGCATTTATGTCCGAGTCGGTATTCGAACCCGCAGTCGAGCGACAGGCAGGACTTTTTCTTTTTCATAGCATTAGTGGGCAAGTTGACTTTGCGGAATATCGACATAACTCAAAAATATACTTTGCCATGTTTCACACAATTTTATTATTCATATGCATCGATAATACGTCTACGTCTTCGCAATACCCTGCAACCCATCGCAAGGGTGTGTGGCAGGGGGTGAAGATCGCCAACCATACACTACTTACATGCAACTATGAGATTCAGTGCTACTATTTCATGGACACATGTTAGATATGAGGGTCACGTGCAACTAGGTTAGGTTAGTTACTACAAATTAATGAACTGATTGCTGGTTAGAAAAAAACATGTTCATAAATACATCAATCGGTATTTCCATATCATGCATGTGTTAGTAATGCTTAAACATGCATCACGCACTAGAGACTACTCTAACAATTTTTTACCTATCAAACTATTTGCTCTTCTGCCTATTGTGCTCTCTTATGGTACGCGGGAAAAATTACATTTTAAATCTATGTCTCTAATCTTGTTATAATAATACCATATATTTCATAAAGTTTATTTTTCTATAACTTTTAATAAAGTTTACTTTTCATTCAGGTCTTTTCTGTACCTGTCATCTGCGGGTGTCTTCTAGGCCAGACACCGGTAACGCCCTGTGAGAAGGAAAGTGAATGGGTCTGCTACCCTACTCTTAAATCTCGAAAGGCTAAATTAAGATGACCACTTAGCCATTATTCTGCTGAAGAATGCTCCTTCCCGTAGCTTTTCTCCCCATGATATACTCGTTAGAACAACTTAATTGAATACTTATTCCCTCGTTTGTTCTCCGACGTGGAAGTTGCTAGGTTTCCATCTGGGAGCGGGGAGACAGATTACTGGGAGAGGAGTCGGGGAAATCGGGCTGCAGCCACGGAGGTCAAGAACCCCGTTCCTCTGAGAGGCAAGAGGGGAGATTGAAGATGCCCCCTTGAGATTCTGGCAGCGGGAAGTTCTGAGCGAAATTTCAGATTCTGGCAGGGGCCCCGACGACGGGTGACGACGCTTTTGATTGAGGTCTCGAGTTCGCGGAAGCCAGAAGTTAGGGGGAGGGGGGAGAGATCGCTATGTTTTGGCGGTTTTGGAATGGACGTGGTATTAAGTGGTCACGGAAGGGCGAATGATGCTGGGGCAGCGGCGGCGAGACTGAAGATTGCTCTGCAAGACAAAAGAAATGCCCTCAAGAAACGGATGGCGAGGTGAGGGGCATTTTGGCGGTGGAAGGCGTGCAATTAATCCCTTTTTTTCTCCGCCATTCTCTTCATCTTCCTGGGAGGCCCAAAGCGCCCGGATGCTAGGGAAAGATTTTTGAACCAAACGAGATGATAATAAATCAGAAATGAACCCAAGCACGAATTGTGAAGACTTCTCCGAATACAATTGCCTCATAATTAATGATAAGAAAGGAGTTTTTGTAGCGAAGGATATTGAATATAAGCTCTTCCATTCCGCATAACAAATTTATTGTCACGATATATGGCTCGCTGTTGTTAATAAATAATACATATATAATATGGTACCAAATAATAAATCATTGGAAAAAGTTTTCTAAAAGCAGCAATCTAGACAAGGGAAAAATATGAAAAGGGAAAAAATGTGGATGAAGTTGTTGGGTGTTTCGACGGGAAAAGAATCTGGCGTATTCTTCTCCAAAGTAGTTGAATAACACTTGAGCAAAAAGACTTACGGGATATACTTTCAGAGTTATATGTTCACGCCCTCTGCTGGAATTGTCATCGATTATTTATACCATTCCTTAAACAAAAAATCTTAGGCATGGTAGAGCAACTCCTTCTACAAAAGTTCTTCCATTCCCATGCTACGAGTATCCTATGCCTTTATAGCTAGGTAGATTTTAAAGAGGCATTAATTTGTTATTTACTGCTTAGATCACCATTGAAGTAGCGAAAATAATAGAATTTGTTAATTTAGCATAAAAACAAACTAAAAGTTCGTAATAAGAGTTTACATTTTTCACATTTTTTCATAAAAATAATTTCTAAAAAGTCATTCGTTATATCGGATTTGTAGTAAAATCAGCTATCAACTATCAAAATCCATATCAACCTACAAGGCATGCTTGACTTCGTCTACAACACCACATGCATTCTGAGAATTCTTATGCATTTTTTACGGTTACCTTAGGGTACTAATATCTATGCTAAGAATTCAAGGTTATCATGCACAGTATCCGAGAACTACCGTGGAAACAGTTACGTAACAAAGGATGAGGGAAGTGAGAAATGAAGTCCTGGTTAATAATTCTATAAAAGGAAGTTGATTAAAACTAAGAACGGCACTCACTGGCAAGTATATTAAGCTCTTGAAGGCATGAGCCTATTTCAAAATCAACTAGAAATATTTTTCATTTTTTACAGTAAAAATTACTCGTTTTGAAATTTCATGGAAATGAAATGATAATTAGTAGTTTCTTCATGAGCATCACAGCGTGGTAGCCTGGAGAGTTGAGCTTCTGACCAGAGATCCCGTGGACGAGGCCTTTGGACAGGGTCAATTAAACCCATGCTGTATGATTTTCTGGGCACCAAATCTTACCAGGAAAACGTGGGTAGCAGAGCACAAGGAACATTCCTTGAACTATGAACCTCATTGGTTTTTTTCAATCGATTTAATGAAGACTGATTTCAATAGCTTAATCAATCGATCATTTGTATTATAAGTCTTCCTGCAATTGCTTTTTAATCCCTTGCAGGAGCTTATGGCAGAAGACTTTGTTATTCTGAGAGATTTCATTGAAAATAATTGTGTAAAGGCAAGGTAGTGAGAGAAATTTAATATTGTCATAAAATAGAAACTGAGGATGGATGAAAAATAATGTGGCTGGCATATTCTGATAAAATAATGGCAACTCAACTGCGTCCCTCTAAAACTACCACATATCTCCAGGCCGTTAAATCCTCCCTCTCCTCCCGTCCCTCGCAAATCAATATTTATGTTTAAGCTATTGAAATCAGAGGCCTCTTATTCGGCATCAAGCTAAACAAAATCAAGCTGAAGACTTAATTAGCAGCATTATGGTCTTCCTCAACCATTTCCTATAATAATTAAATCATTCAGCACTAGAATAGAATAATATCGTGAAATTTAAATGCCACCTTCCAAGATTAATTCAGAAGCATGCGTCTTATGAATAAATTCCAAAACACATCAATAAAACCTTACAAAATTCCGTTAACAACCATTTTTTTGACAACAAATCCAATTTCATTACCAAGTCCCTCACTTCAACACAAATTATAAATTGTAATTCTCCACCACAAGAATTCAATTACAATCAAGGCTGCTGTTCGCTTCTTAATGGACAGGACTATTGAGTAAGCATATTACTTCCTCTATGATATGACGTATGAATGTTTCACAGACAACAACTCTGCTTGCATTTCAAACGCTTGCTTGTGAAGAAATTGTGATGACAGCGATAAGTGCCAATTAAAAAGAGGATATAGCTCCGTTTTACTCGGGGAACAAAACTGAAACATTTTTTCCCCTCAGTGTGCGTTTTTCAGCTGCCGATTAAAGGCTGGAAACCTGGAAATTCTCGATTTGATGCGACTAAATATTTTCAGACAAACTAAAATAAGAATGCAGCTGGTCATTTCAAAAATCGAATATGCATTTTTAACTTTTTCACCTATTCACGAACTAAGGATGCTGAGAGGCATGGTTCTGACAAGGCTGAAAGGTTCAATTATTTCACCACAAATAGAAAATGCTAAATTTAATCTAATCAGATATATTCATGTTTATCTCACCCTTGAAACACTTTTGTTTGGTGGGGCAACGTTTTGCAGTTTTTTTTTTCATTTATCAAAGGGGTACGGCTTTTCCGCTGCTGCCGTATGAAAAAAAAAGGATACTGATGGCGTGTATGAAATCTGACTCCACCAGAGCATGGAATGTCATGACTGACCAAACCTGACGCATGAGACGGAACTGGAGCTCACGATTTCCAATTTTCACAAATTCATTGTTGATGATTTTTTTACTTCGTGGAGTGTGTTTAACTTAAAACTAAGAGTTCTGTCAATGTAACCCAGTTCCACCTTAGCATGGATTATTTTTCCATGATGTAAACGTCCTCTTCAAATACTTTTCTGAGGTTGAACGTGACTCTTCCAGGCCTCAAGGAACATTGTATATGAAAGCGAAATAAATGTATTTTCATTAGCATTTTAAATGTTGAGAAAATATTGTATTTTACTTTGAGATGTTTTTACAATGTTTATATTTGTCACTTAAAGAAGTTTGGAACCAAATGAATTACTTTAATGTGTCTCCACCAGCAAAATTGAATATGCTCTTTTGATTCTGGATGTTGAGTTATTTTTCGAATAAAAGGAAGAGTAAAGACTACTCTTTTAGCTCGGTCTCGCTGATTTTCGTGGATGGGGTCTCGGATTTATTTTGCAATCCGCAAGACCCTTATCACGCTCTGTTTCACATTATCATGAAATGCGGCAAAGCAATAATTATTTTAAATAATTAAAAAATGTTATTTTTCTATATAATCTGGTCTCAGCGGCATTTTTTCTCTTAATAAAAAGGGAATGAGTAATTTCAATCACTGACCTTACTGTATGCAGCCCCCTAATTATCGCAATAAACTCTTCACATATTTGTCTTCTGAAGTTATACAGAAGCTCTGAAAAAGGAGGGGAAAGGCTTTGCAAATTGCAAAATAAATCCGAGACCCCATCCACGAAAATTAGCGAGACCAAGCTAAAAGAGTAGTCTTTACTTTTCCTTTCATTCGAAAAATAACTTAAGATTCAGAATGGAAAGAGCATATTTAATTTTGCTTGTAAAGATTCATGAAAGCCATTGTGGGTTCCAAACTTCTTTAAGGGACACATATAAACATTGTAAAAAGATTTCAAAATAAAATACAAGATGGTGAAGGCAAGCCTCGTATAAAATTTATGGAACAAGTTGTGAAGGAAGTAAAAGAGAATAATTATGTTAATATGAAGAGGTTGATTGATAGGAGAATCAAGTGGAGGACTGCGTCAAACCAGTCTTAGGATTGTTGGCTGATGATCATGAACTTCATGTAGTCTTATTTCGTGACCGAGTTCTTTGGAAAAATGATTATACCTATTTGTATTGGTATTCTTTTGTAAGTGTATTTTTTGACCGTTAGTTGTCCTATAGCTAAGTGCCGTTCTAGAATGCTCTGGAGTTTTGGGAGTTTCATGCTAAGCTTCATGCTAAGTTCCGGTAGCTTCATCAATAAGAGGAAGCCCATCTCAATATGCTGTAATGAAACCTAACTCTATGAAGTAAAGCAAAGCTAATACACATATATTTGGGAAAATAACGGTTATCCATCGTACTCTAATGGAAGTAGTAACAGTAAATAAAGAATATAGAAAATGGAACTCCCAAAATACCACAAGTCACTCGTGTCCTTCAACGTGCTGCTGAAAGGCTCTCACTACCGCTGCCACCTATTTCACCGATAGTCAGCGAATCCCTCATCTGGGATCTGTTACAGTTAGGTAAGCATTACATTAGGCATGTGACTGGATTACGCATTTCTCAGTATTACCCATTTCCAAGTTTTTCCTATATTATTTAGATATGGTGAGAGAACAGTATCCCCTGTGTTCTTCAGAGTTGGTGAGAGTAAAATTTTCCTCTGGGCAGATGGCGTCATCAAGTCAAAATCCAACCATTTATGACCAATGGATCTGATCCCTCAGGTAAAAACGATATTACGACCTGCTAAATCAACGATACGGTTATATTAATGACGGTGGGGATGGGAGGGGGGGGGGAAGACACGGAAGGAAGGGGGGCGGAAATGAAAGGTTAATTCTAGAAGCTCGCAGCATGAAACTCCCGGAACGCCAGAGCATTCGAGAACGGTACTTGCTCTCCATTGCAGCGTGGTCTCTGGGGGAGGGAAGGGTTTCGGCCGAAGAAGATTTGGATTGATGGAGCGGCCACCCGAAGCCGGAAAAGTGGGATTCAGACGAGGAAATTCGTGGTATTAGTTTTTTCGACACTAGCTATAGGGCAACACCCGGTCAAAAGATACACTTACCAAGTAATACCAATACAAATAGCTATAATTATTTTTCTAAAGAACTCGATCATGAAATAAGACTACTTGGAGTTCATCATCATCATCATCAGCCAACAATCATAAGATTGGTTTGACGCAGCCCTCCACTCGATTCTCCTATCGGCCAACCCCTTCATATTAACGTAATTCTTCTCTTTTACATCCTTCACAACTTGTGTCATCTATCTCATGCGAGGCTTGCATTCACAATTCTTCCCGTTCACTTTTTCCTCCACGATTGTCTTCATCAGGCCATCGTGTCTTAAGATATGGTCGATTAAGTTGACCCGTCTTCTTTTTAGAGTTTTCGGCAGACTTATTTTTCCTACCACTCTTCTTAGGACTTTTTCGTGACTTACTCGCTCGATCCATTAAATCTACATCATTCTTCGGTAGCACCACTTTTCGAATGCTTCCATCCTTTTCTTCTCCGTTGCTGCCATCGTCCATGCCTCACTGCCATAAAGAAGGGTTCATCGAAAAGAAACTTATGTTGAATTAAAATAATTTTGTTTGATTAGAGCTAATTTGATCGTTATTTTCTACAAGCCTAAGTATATACTAAACTTAAGCCCAACGTCTTTTTTGATATGTTAATTGATTCAACAGTGTTTGGATCAAACCCACTATCGATGGATGGCACACGCAAACCAAATGGAAAGGATTACACAGGTAAGGCGAAAGCCTTGATGGATCGTAATTAAAGGCGAATGAGAACTAGCTCTTATAGATATCTACTAATAAAAAATTTCTTTGGGACTGGAATCTTGGATAGCGGGGATGTTTACGCGTTGGCCAGCAAGCCTGTCCGTGGTTCGAAACCCGGCCCAGTAAATTGTTTTCCTCTCGCAAAGTTGACGTTTTAGAATTAAATAATCACTTCGTTAAGGCTACGCAGTATAATAAATATTAAAAGCGTAATGAGAATAGCCAGGGGAATGATGCGGAAGCTTAAAGGGATTAAATAAATGGTGGCAGAATTCAAATAATCACAGTTGAAATGGAAAAAGGTCGGAATCAGAACCGCCTATCACCGAGAATGTCCCAGAATTGACCAAGTTTTAAAAACATTTCGTTTTGAGGAAGCAAAACTATTTATCATAAACTCACATACGCGCAAATACACACAGGCATCTTATCGGAGAGTAATTGCAAAGTTCAAGAACCTTAAGAAAAAGGAAAGAAGACTTTAGTCTCGTCGGTGGTTGCATAGAAAAAAAACGATACCTTTTAAGTTTCATGACTTGGATTTTTTTCCATCCCTTTCGCAGGATGCCACTTCCCCTCCAGCAACTTCAAACCTGCTCAGAAGTGCATAAAAGTGAAAAATAAAAGTATTCTTTCCCTTGGGGTGAGAATAAAAACGAGCTCTGATGTGAAAGGCCCACAGAAACTTTAGTCTCTCCTCATTCCCTGTAATAAGAAAAAAGAAAAGCCAGCAGGGCTTGTGTAACGGCGTAAGGCCAGGTGGCCACGAGATTGCGGATTCAAGGGAACAGTGAACAAGACTTCAGTGCTTAAAAGCACGTAACGGTCTCGGTGCTGTTGTTAACCTTCCCAATATCTTATAAATCGCTCCACGTTTTGGCGGAACTGCATCTTCGAGGGCTCTCAAGTGCAACCTTACGAAAGTTTTCCCAAAAAAAATGAAATCTCATCTCCAGAAACAGAAAAAAATACATATGGAATATGAGGGTCAGACAGCGGAAAAAAATGACGGTCAAATAGCAGTTCATCAAACAAAAAATTACATAAGAAAAAACGGAGCCCTATAGTAAAATTATCCGGAACCATTAGTCTTTCCCCTATAAATTGAGGAAAACCTTAATTTTTATTTCAAAAATTTTAAAAATAAAAAACTATTGAGTCATTTTCTACATTACTTAGCGAAAATAAAAACTCCAATGGCCATAATGTTTGACGCACCCTACGTGGTGAGGAAGGGTAGGAGAATTTGACCGCCCAAGACAGATTCACTCAAACAGGCACAAAATCATGCACATATTAAGGTTCACTCTATCCGTGGGTGTTTGCGGAAAAGTTAATTTCTCGTCAGTGACAACCACAGACTACATACACACACTCTTTAGTGATTCCTTCCCGCGGATTTCAGGGTACCACGTCAAGGAACACTAATAAGTGGGTAATTACAATCACTCCTTCTGGGGTTGTTTACGGAAGAGATCTTCCACGCCAGTGACAACTCCAAATTACATTCACACACCCCATGATTGTAGGCCTTTCACGGGGTGTACGGGGCCCCGATTAAGGGATATAATCAATTGGGTAAACATTTTCTATAGATCTTTCGAGTATAATTTTATAACCAATCAACCTTCCCGAAATACATCGGCTTTGATGATTCACTCAGCATAACAATCATCATCATCAGACAACAATCCTTAGATTGGTTTCAATCATATCTCCACTCGAATTTATTATCAGTAAGCCTCTCCTATTTAAGAAATTCTTCTTTTTCACTTCTTTGCCATTCTTTCCCGTTCACTTGCCCCTCGACGAATGTCTTCATCAGACCACCATGCCTTATGACATGACCGATTAAGTTGTTCAGTGTTCTTTTCAACGTATTCAGAAGTCTCTCTTTTCTCCAACTCTTCTTCATATCCTTCGTATGCCACTCAGAAAATCAATTTAGTCTTCATAATTCTTCTCCAGAAATATATTTCCAATACTTCCCGCGTTGACTTCTCTACAGCTGTTATCGGGCATGTTTCACTCATGAAGCGTTATCTTCGAGTTCATTGATGGCGTTCCCTACGTAGGGATTGAAAGTTACAGAATACGGTGTAAAACCTTGTCTCACTCCTTTCTTCGTTCTTGCATCTCTACTGTTGGACCCTGATATGATAACAGTCACTGTTTTCATACAAAATGTGAAAAATTCTTCGGTCACTAATAAAACTTCTATTTCCGGTCAGAATTCCAAGCATTAAATTCCAACCTAATTTGTAAAAAGCCTTATCCAAATCTACAAGATCAACGACATTCGGTTTTTTCTTCTCCATTCTCTTCTCTATTAGTAGCCTTACGGTCAAAATTGCTTCATATTTTTCTGAATTCAAATTGATCGTCTTCTTGGAACTACTCATGTTATCATTATATTATTCAGTAGATGATCATTGTCAATATTTTCGAGGCATGTGTCGTCATACATATGGTACTAAAACTTTCAACGTTCTCAGCTCTCTAGTTTTGGTGAATAGGGATGGTAAAGTTCTTCTGGATGTCCGACGGTATATCTCCCGTTGAGTACATGTTTCAGGTAGTTTTGTACATTGGGTTAATATATTCTCTCTTGTATTTTAAACTTCCTACCCAAGAATAAGTTCAATTCCAAAAGCCTTATTCATCCGCATGCCCTTTACTGTTGAGTCAAATTCTGATCTTAAGAATGAGTATCCTCCCCTACTTCTATTTCCCTGATTAATTTTGCTCCAGATTGCGGAAATTGCATCCTCTGTAAAATTGCTTCAAATATTCCTTCCAGCTCTTCACTTTATATTTATTTCCATCAGAAGTTCTCCACTCTCGTCCTTTATGGCATTGCATCTCGCTCTCCGATAGGCAGCTTCCGTCTTTCCATGAGTGAGGTTGTTTTGTAGGTCTTCGCATAGCATATTTCTCTAGATTTTCGCCTTTGTAAATTATTTAGTACCTCATTCTTTTGTACTAGAGTTGTCCTTCTTCAGTTTTTGCATTCTTGTACTTTTTTTCTTCAATCAGGTTAAGACTTCTTACGTAATGGGTAGCTTCTTTTTGAGAAAATTTTCTTCTCCCAAGAACTTCTTTTACGGCTTCTTTTAGTCTTTTTTTGTTTTCTCATATTTATTCCACTAAATTCTCAGTCAAGTCCTCTCTCATCTCCTTTCCATCACTTTTTTAAAGGCCAGTTAATGTTGAGTGGCTGTGAAATCAGTGGAAGTGAGATGGGAAAAAATTAAAAAAAAAAAAGGAAAACAGGAAGACGCGAAACAACATCTGGGGAGCAGGGAAGCTACAAAGGAGAAGCCCGGAATGCAGAAGAATTCTTAGATTTGATTAAAGACAAAGGAATATTGAAGAAGAAGAAACAAGAACTGAAGAAGAGTCACTCTGCTTCAAAAGAAGAAGAAATGAAATAAACCGAAAGTGATAAAAATAAGATAAATGTGGATGAAAGATGTACCGAGAGATGTACAATCATGCATGGAAAGGTGACATTTTCTCACAGGATATTTAGGGACCACTTCAAGGGACTAAGATGTAATTCCAACACAGCGGTCATAGCAGAAACAGAAATATGATTTAAGAAGACTTAAGAAACCATGGAAAAGACAATAGCCAGATGCCACCTGAATACATAAAGAAAAAACTAAGGTATTGTTAGGCAGTAGGAGGGAAGAGGCCATGGCCAATGTAAAAATATGAAACCAAGATTTTTATGAGGTGAAAGAGTATTGCTATTTAGGGAGTCGGGTAACCAGAGTGGATGAAGTAAGAAATAATCAGTTAGTAAAATATCCCAGGCGAAGAAGCATTACACCTACGTACAGCTGGAAATAAAAGCGTGGAAGTAAGGAAACAATTAATCAGAAGATACATCTTGAGCAAGCTCCTTTATGGCAGCGAGTCACTAAACCATTGCTTATTTTTCGGTTTTTCGAAATTGAAGGCGTTCGGATGTGGATATTTCTCGTTGGCATGCGTAAAACTCAGGATTTTTTTCCTTGGTTCGTGATTGACGTGTAAGGGGTGCCCCACGGGGCCTATAAATGCTAAAATTTTCATAAAAGGTTTTTTGAAAACAAAAATTGCTGCTCTTATGTAAGCACATCATTCTGTGGGTCGTAGGAGGAAATTTTGTCCGTTTTCACGTATCTTTCCGCATTTTGCCGACACGGGGCCCTCGCCGACCGAGGGCCCCGGGCTCTCGTGTGACCCATCGCCGCGGCGCGCCGCCCGCACTAAGAGGCCGCTTCTCCTTTCCCATTCTCGTCCTCGTGAGTTTCAATAGGATATATTAACAAAAGCAATAAGCCTCATTTTTACTCGTAGTCCTGGAGAAAAGCACATTTAAAACCAGGTTTTTGGTCAATATAAAATACCTAATAGCAATGATAATCCCGGAGGTCTAACCTGTTTGTGAGGAGAGAGCCCACTAATTCCAGCGGCGCATGAAATTCATAGGGCAAGGGGTTGGTTGGTTGATATTCCTGACCCGCCTGTAACTTCTCTGGAAGATTATTTATAAAATAAAAACGTGTAATAAATTTTTATGTGATACTTCGATGCGAGGAAAACTTCTCATCAGTGCATGTACATCGACTACCATCTGCATCTACACAATACCCTGCAAGTCACCATAAAGGTGTGTGGCAGGGGGTAAATTCTCCACCAAACATGCACTACATATCATGCATAAACAGGTTTACTATTAATATACTAGTCTAAAATTAACTTTTTAAAAAATATAAAAATATCAAAGTAAGCATGCAAAAACATTCGGTTAGTTGAGTTACCTTCAATTCCTTATACCAACATGCAGCTACCTATGATGTACATTGTTTGGATTCAACCCGTATTGGACATATTTACCGCTATTCATATCTCTAATTGTTCGAAGAAAAAAGGACATTTTGAATCTGTCAGTTCGGCAATTAATTTCTATAATTTTGTAATCATGGTCCAGTCTACCATAGTAAGTTGGGGTTCGCCAAATACTTTTAACGTATTCTTTGAAAATATTATCTTGGAATTTATTTAAGAGATTGGGTCTATTTCAATCTGCGATCTGACAATGATTCCCATTTTAATTCATTTAATAGACTGGTTACGATAATATGGTTATCGAACCGTCCCTTTACAAATCTTGCCGATCTTAGCCGATTCCGTAGGGATATTTATATTGGCAGCGTATTCCAAATGAGGTATAACAAGGGATAAGTAGCTGATTTCTCGTTCACGTTCGTTTTACCCAATATTCTTTTGATAAATCCCAGTCTACGATTAGCTTGACCCATTATTTCGCGTATGTGTTTACCCCAGGAAATTCATGTGTCAGTCTTATTCCAAGATATTTAATGGATTTTACGTTTGTTAATTCATTATTATTTATTTTTTAAGTGATAGGAGGAGAACAATTCTTTTTCCAAAAATTCATTACTACACATTTTTTAAATTTAATTCTAACTGCCATGTGTCGCACCATTTTTCAATTGCTTGTAGGTCATAATTTAAATATTCTCTATCATTTGAGTATATAATTTCCCTGCACATTACTGCCTAACATGACTCTATCCTTGCAGAATATAGCTTATTGAGTAAAAATTATTTTCTTTCCATGCTAAGGAATTGGTCAATTGTACGTATAAATTAGACATGCATGATCAAATGGTGTATAGCAGAGTATCATGTTTAAAAACGTGAAGTTTATCATTGTCTGCATTAGAACCTTCGTAGAAACCGCATTGCATCCATAAATGAATGATATTTTCTGATTCAATCCGGCGTATAATCGTCATATCTGTGCAATTTTACATTAAAACTCAATATTTTTCATGGATTAAAAGTAAAAAATTATATTCCTTGATTTTTGTTCAAACAAGTGGTGAAGTGGTGAATGTAATAGCCTAGTTACATGCCTATAGTGCATGTTTGATGATCTTCGCCTCCTGCTACACACCCTAACGGTGGCTTGCAGGGTATTGCGTAGATGTAGATCACCTTCAAGAATGAAGGTGATTCACACTACTATATAATTTTAAGGTGAAGTTAGAGGCCTAAAACTCTGCGCAAAAACTATAATTCTCCGAGGTAGTATTGAATAAGCCTACCGAAGAGTACCAGTTCTTGAATGTTTCAATTGTCATCTCTTGATGGTAATCTCCAGAATTTTTACTCTTCTTGAATAAATGAGTAGCGTTTGGCACAAAACCTTCTGATGCCCCCGCGTGTAAAAGAATTTATCTGGAGCTCTTGCCGATTGGAGCTGGCATGGATCCTTGCGAGGTTTCATCAGTCCAAATGACACATTTCGAATGACCTGCATTCACCCAAGTCTCATCAAGCCAGACTACATCGTTGAAATCAATGGTGCTAATATTTCTCTCAAACATTCACCCCGCCAAGCTACGATATCTCCCTTTTCCATTAAATTTTTTCTGTTTCCAGAAAACTGCTTCCACTTGAATCCAATTTTCCTCAGGACGATTCGCAAGGCCTGTCCGTCCACCGCCGAAAAGATCTGCTTCTTTCATGGAGAGCAAAAGTATTTCAACAGTTGAATACTCCCTCCTCTCGTAGCAACAGTATACATGCCGGCGAATTGCTTCCTCGTCCAAATTATCAATGTCAGTTTTCAGACTTCTGGGTCTTTTTTTTGCAGGGGGCCTTGAAACAGTAGTCGGATTACGGTCACTATCGCAGTCTCCATATTTTTCCTTCAGGATCCTCCCAACTGACTTCGTGCTATTTCCACATGCTTGTGCAGTTCTTTCCATCACTCTTGTTAAAGGGATAATGGGTCTGCCGTGGAGCTTTTCCTTCTCGAAGTAATCGTGAATGCTCACGATCATTTCGCGAGTTTGTGAACGCAATGTCACACCGTTACCACGTTTCTTCCCACTCATACTGGTACACGTAAAAATGGAGGAAAATACTCCGATAAGCAAAGACAACGGCTTCACACCAGAAAAGACTTCCGGAGGTTTTCACCAAGCACTAAAGTGAAATATTTACCTCCGTTACAAAAGCACCCAGAAGTTTATCCGCAATACTTGGGGAAAAGCACACGAAATTCTCAAAACACCAATGTCGCTGAAGAAACGCACGTATGAGAACTCGAAGAGATACTGAAAGACCGCGGTAGTTCCAGTGATTCATATCCATGTGACAACGCCGTATGACAAGGCAAGGGTGTGGGGTGCAGTTCGGGGACAGTGAGTGACTGCGTGACCAATGTAGGCGCCAGGGTTTCCAGGGTTTCCTGATTTTCTCTTTTTCTATCATCGGACAACTCTCGCCGGCTAGATGTACTTAAGGGCCGCAATTTTTTTTTCAAAAAACTTTTTATGAAAATTTTGGCACTTAGGCCCCTTGGGACACTCCTTACACGTCAATCACATACCAAGAAATAACCTTGAGTTTTACACATGCCAGCGAGCACTCTCCACATCTGAACACCTTCGATTTAGAAAAACTGAAAAATAGACAATGGTCTGGTGAGGTATGGATCATAACAGCAGCAGAAACGTCAAGGCTGGAAACCTTTGAAATGTGGTACTTCAGATGAATAAATTGACCGATTAGCAAACGAAGAAGTCTTACGAATATGGGAGAAAAGATAAGTTTCCTGAAACGTTTCAAAAGAAGACAGGGCAATTAAATCTGCCATATCTTTACACATGATAACCGGATAACGATAATCGCCGAGGGAAAAGTGAGCAAGGAAAATAAGTTCTCTTATTAAATGCATGGGACAAGTATTGAAGTATCTGAAAGAGAAGAATTTTTAAATATGAAGATGTTAGCGAGTAGGAGAGGAGTGGAGAGCTGCGACAACCCAATCGTAGGATTGTTGACTCATAATTATTATGGTGAAAAATAATTATATGCATTATTATTAATGGTCTATAAATATTGTTATCTTCATATTCACTGATATTACTATAGTAATGTGAATATAATAAAAGTTAATGACGATGATGGCTTTTAGCTTCCTAATAAGTTCTTGCATCCTCGACTTGTGAAAAATGAGTTTTTGAGAAGAATCGTCACATTTGAAAATATTGCCAATCTGTTGCATAGAGAATGCTTATAAAATTCCATTATCATTATATATGTCATATTCACTTTTCTTTATATATTGATTCATATATAATCAACTATCACAATGAATGAAAAAAATAGAATCATAACACAATGGCGGGTTTGGCCTTCTAACTAAATTGGCGGGTTTGACCCTCCTAGGTAGTTCAGAATCCCAGTTCTTTGCCGTTAAAAATGTGTTAACCACAATTAACTTGTACTGCGTGTAGATATGTAATATTCCTTAGACATCATTTGGATTACGCTGTCAGTCTATGGGATTCTTACGAAATAGGCCTAAATAATGAACTTGAACATGTGCAGCGAACAACGGCAATATTTGTTAAGGGACGTTATGATAACTATATTAGCGTAACTTAGCGTAACCAGTCTATTAAATTAACTAAAATCGAAATCATTAGCAAATCATAGGCTGAAATTCAGACTTGATCGTTAAAAGGAATTCCAAGATAATATTTTCACAGATGACGCTAAAAATATTTTGCGAACTCCAACTTACGGCAGCTTGGACCATAATCACAAAATTTGAGGAATTGATTCCCGAACTAAGAGATTCAAAATGTCCTTTTCTCGTACAATTAGGGATATGAATAGCTGTAAAAAAAAAAGTATAAACATAGTGTATCAGTGGATAGCATAGGTTGCATAAGGACTTTTAGCTAACCCAATAATCAGTATGTACTTGCATGCTTGCTTTGCTATTTTTATCATTATTAAATTGTGGAGTCTAGACTAAAAAATTAATACAAATCCTTTTTATGCATGATATTTAATGCACGTTTGGTGTGAATTCACCCCCTGCCACACGCCTTCATGGTGGCTTGTTGGGTATTTTGCATATGTAGTCTTTATCCTCATTGTAATTTCTCAGTCCGTACTATAGGGTATATGGAAAGAATTGAATGTCCATTTAGGCCTACCTTTACCGGTAAAAAGCTAATAATAATAAAAATTCTCCCGTAATTTTTACTTCCAATTAGTCAACCTGACGCATCAGATTATGATACTCCTCCAATGGCGGAGAAAGAGAGGCACCGTAAAAAACAAACCTTAGAAATAAACAAACGATCTCATAACTCTTGCTCCTACATCAGAAAAATTACGATAAAGTAATGCTAATCGGAGAAGAACATATAAGAAGGTAAAAATAATTGCGAGACAGAAACGAATGAATTCACTTTGTGTTAAGGACTATATGATGTAATAAGGGATGATATATATAAGATAGTGAAATACTTTCCCCTGACCTATTCCAGTATCCACATGGGCAAAGGCGTTCCTAAATAAGAAACAGTGGCCAATAAATACATAGGAACTTGTCACATAAAAAATATTTGTATTGAAAATTTGAAAGGATATGAGCAAAAATAAACTTAACCCCGTTTTCCCCTTGACCTTTATGGCAATAATCCATGATTGTCAGCAACTTGCAAATTATTTCTCTTCTTCCTCAAAATTCTTTATGGTTTAATAGTTCATTTATAGCTCGATTGCAAGCCTTGAAATTTCCCGTTTTCGTACGCATTTACGAAATTTTTGGAGATGAAAAATACCTCTGGACGCAGTAATATAAAAATGTGGCTGCATTAAGCAAAAGTAAAGGTATAAATCAAAGCACCGATCTTCCCAAAACTGCATCCATATAGATATGGTGTCATTTAACGAGACTTGAAGGCCTACAATTTCCTTAAAACGCTATTCTTTTTAATACTTGGTCATGAGTGAATGTGAGCGGAACTGGTTTGACGTGTTCCACGTCTGAGCCTTGCACCAAATAAAAAGCAGTTCCTACAAACAGAGCAATCTTCGGAATATGTCTCGGGGCAACTCCTTTTGGGTCCATTTCTATACGCGGAAGTGTTGAAACTCCTCGATGAAACCAGAAAAATATTCTGGTTCGATCGAGACTGGTGGAATCAAGATGATGTTGCATGGTCATGGTCACGTTTTGAATACATTTTTCTTGTGAAAATGCAGTTTGTTTCAAATGCTGAGTCAATCTTTGTCCCGGTTAGATTTCATCGATTTTCAAACCAATTTAGTTAAAATATAGGTATGATTTCTGTGTAAATGATCAGCCAATAAATTGATATCCAAAGGGAGTTATGATATCACTTCAGATACTTGCGAAAGTTGGATTCCAAGTTCCCAAGGGGTAAATATTTTAGAGGCGGTGTAGAATAAAGTCATTGTAATTGTGTAACGTACGTTGCACAATTACCATGACGCAACAGGAATGTAAGTAATGGTAGAATATTGTGCAACCTGTGAAATTGGAGTTGTGAAATGTCAGAATTAGGTTTCAAGGTGCTTTAAATGCTACGGTTATATCGCACCGCTAAACCTGACTAAATCCTCAGACAAACCCAATATCTATGCCCAAGATTAGTCCGCATCCACAATTTTTTTATTATTAGGCCGCCATGATCACCGCCGCCAGCGCGGAAAGAGATGGCCAACTCGAAACCCATAAAATAAATACCTCGCAAAATCTGCAAAATCCCGGCGAGTGATTCTAGATGAAGTAGCACATCATTCAGCGTATTCCGATCAAATATTGTCTTTTATCATCAACTTCTACCACTGCCTTTGTATTATTTTATTTGTGGCATAAAAGAGACAAACTTTAGAGGTACATAAAATCACGAGGAAAGCGGTTATTGATTCTAATAGGAACACATTCAGACACTAGCAATACACATCGTTAAGTAATTAATTCACCAATAAGAAACTGAGAGTAATGGCACAAGATACTATATCTGCCACAAACCCACAATTTTTCATGAGATGAAAATTGCCAAATGAATATGTTTTCCCAGGCTGGGAACAGAGCAAAGTATTGTTTTTATGGTCGACAAACAAACTACTACATGGTCCCAAATTCTTCATCCTAGAGGTAACTATTAAAAGATCATTATTACCTTGCTTTCATTTGGCATTATGATTGGAATATCCGTAGTTCAGGAAGCAGGTGACAAAATATTACTTGGAACCAAAATGATATTCACAGCACGCAAGTTAGGCAAGCTTAAATTTAAATCTGTGTTTTCTAAATTAAGTTCAACGTTTGAGATAAAAGTACTAAACACTCGTTAAATCACCGAAATCCAAATTCTGAACAAAGTCAAAGTCATTATCAGTTACCTACATGTTCAACAACACAAATATTAAGTACAAGGTATTTGTTTCCTATCCTGTGGCTCGTGTTACAGTGGAATTCAAAAATATGTTGACAAAATTTTATTAAATGAATATAATCATCATTCATTAGAATATCTTAACCCTAACTTAACTCTTTCCTTTTTCTTTATTTTACAAACAAATCTTCAAACCCTCTTATTATTCTAATCTTTCTATGTTACGTAAACCAGATTACTCTAATATTTGTAATTCACGTCGATATGTATTGTTTTTTTGATTCTTTTCTGAGCGTTGCTAGGATCTCCGAGTCGATGATGCTGAAATAGTATTTCCTTGAGAGATGGCATAAACTACATTATGTTTCTTGCAAAGATGCTGGAAGGTACTAAGGCAGCATCGCTGCTGGTTCATGAAGCAAGGTCGGCTATTTTATTCGTCATAGATGGATCAAGCTGTTTTTCACGCAATATAACTAAGAGTCGTAAGATGAATAATGGAATACACTTCAAAAATTCGGTAAAGAGTGGAAAGCGCACACATGCTCATGCCAATGTCTTTAATGTATTCAGAATTGGTTAAATAGCATTTATTCTGTTGTTTAAATATCATTTATTCTGTAGGTTAAATGCAACAATACGCCCATTAGACATCTCTATGAAGATTATCTGAAGCCACCGAGATGAAAGTTGGGCACAAAAAAGCCGTTTTTACGTTGTACCACTCACAAAATCTCGCTGATAGGGCATTGAAAACGTAATTTTTAATGCCGTGGATGATCTAAACCTTGCGAAGCCAATAGGTTATCATGTGCATGAGCCCTCCTATACCTTCGAACCTCCTTGGTTTCTCGCAGCCAGACAGGTCCAAAAAACCTTTCCAATTTTTGAAAAGGCCCAGGGTTGACGCCCGGCGGTTGCGTGTGCATTGGTTTAAATTAGATTTAGAAATCCAAAACGGAATTCAAGTCATAATTAGCTTCAGAGTACAATCTCGTTTCGACTCGTATTAGGAGAGGCATGTAAAAAACTTGGCCGAGTAATCTACTTGTTATAGGTATGAAATTAATTTTTTTGGAGCCGACATTTTTGTTCTTATTCATTGACACGTAGCTATTAACCTGTTTCCTAGTTGTATGTCAATGTTTGGTAATCTTCACCCCCTAGAGACTGCATTCGGTTACATTACATTTGTCATGAAAATATTCAAACTGCCTGAGATATTGCCCTTCAAAATTTTACTGTTGTACCGAAAGTTAATGGAGGGAGCGTTTATTTCACTAGGTAATCAGGTAGTTAAATCTAACTTACTCTGTAAGTGCGCATACTTGATGGAAAAGAAAAAGAATGCAAGCAAAATATGTACTGAATGCTCCGGAATATACTCTTAATTATAGGTACTTAGGAGCTTTGTGGACGGTGCCAATAACGTCGCATTTCGGCGAGAGAAAGCTGTTAATATACGGCTGTTTGCGTGTACGGCATGCAAAAAACTTGGCCTAGTTACCAAGCTATTATAAGCATGAAATTAACTTTTTTGAAGCCGACATTTTCCGTTCTTATTCATTGACATTTATAATTTACATACCAGGGAGTGTGGTGAGGATCTTTTTTCCTTGAATCTGAACCTGAACCACTTGATGAGGAACGGCCCTGTTCCGGATAAAACTTTCCAAAAGACAGTTTTCAACCGGTCGGGTCTTCGTGGTTGTGATCGGTAATTAGCCTGTGTGACTGGGTATAACCTCTGGATGGCCTGTGGCTATAAACCGGCTCCAAACGGGACTGCCTACATTGCACGGATGGAATGCCTATGAGAAGAACAGAAGGTCCGGTGTTCGAGTCATAAAAATATTCGGGGATCCAAACGCATTTGCTCCGGCCTGAGTAACGGACGTGGAGAAAGGAGGATTCACCATGGAGGAAAGGGCACCTTGTTCTCCACCCATGAGGGATTGAAACCGTGAATGACCCACTATGAGGCAAAAATGATGGTCTTCGAATTCGGCTTATCTTATATACAATCGCATGTTCCCCGATGCGTGTCCCGAAGCAATTGCCAGAGGTATTCACCGTAGCGGGCAGTGCCGTAAATGTGCGGTTGCGCCTTGCCCGCCAAAACACCAGCCTAAAAGTATCTGTGCACCAAGTAATTTAAGGACAACACAGCCTAGACAAGATAAAAAATATTTTCTGAATTGTTTTGCTCACCGCACGTGACCTTTCCCGCGAATCTTTTGTTCACCGCACTGAGATTCTTTCGGAGAATTCCATCCGTCGCAACGCAATACAAATAATGAATTGTTTCTTTATGATCCTGCAACTCACGAAGGCTTCAGCATGGATCAGGTGCAATTAAACATTTACCGAGGACAAATCATGCTGAACCCCAAATAAAATTAAGAAATTTACTATCCCACATTGCACCTATGCTTTATTTGCAGCTCACAAGCAGGATAAGATTGAACTGCCCAATTATCGTTTTCAACGATTTCACAATCAAATGCTTTGTCATACAATGCTCACAATTTTGATGTCAAAGGTGGGGCATAGGTTTGATGGTTTATGTCAGTAATTGATATTGTACATGTTTATAAAAGTTTCCCCCTTCGAAAAGTGTTTCAAGTGTATCCTGTAGGTCAAAAATCCTTTTAAAACCGTCCTTTTTTTTACGGTAAAAATAATAATTTGTTTGAATGTATACGAGTATGAATATTTGACTTCTACCGGTTTAATGATATCACACAGGGTGAATCCAAAGAAAACATTTGTGTATTGGTTGAACAAGAACAAAAACCGTGGCTAAATTACGCCTCGATGTCCTGATTTTTTCACCCTAGAAATTTTGAGCTACCTCTTTCATTAAAGTTATCATGAAAAGTAAATATTACCTATCATTAAGTTCGTTATTTTCGTCTCTTTCGTTGAAACTACCCTCCATTTATCTGCATTTTAAGATTTTAAATTACAGCCATATTTTTCCCACGTATCGCAACTAAATTTTCAGTGATTTGCGGTGGAGCATTGATGCACAGGGGCAATCTTTGATTAGCGCAGTCAAGTTGTTTTCACAAAAACCTGAGGTTAATTGCGAATTTTAATGAGAAAGGAAGATTAGCATGAAATAAAGCAATACCAATTTGTTATCATAGTTAAAAATATTGTGCCCTTCGTTAAAATGCGAGGCGATGAAGCAGCTTTCGGTGGCATCCACGGGAAGGATGAGCAAATCGTGCGTGCAGCCTCTCCAGCGATGGACCTTACTCCGAGCATGAAAACAGTGCCGGATCACATTTTCAACGTCTGGATATGATATATTATTTGCGGTACTGAAGGCATTAATGTTAGATACATACCACTTATTCTCCAAGGCGATACCGATAAGCAATATCCATAATTTCATCAAAATTTTGTCTCTTTTTTTAGGCAGGCACTATGAAAAGCTAGCTCGACCCTGTCATCGACCTTCAAACGCCTTGTACTTTACACGTTTATAAGTACATCTGCATAATACCCTGAAAGCCAACATAAAGGTGTGTGGCAGGGGGTGAATTCACAGTAAACGCGCATTGCATATCATGCATCAAAAAGGATTAGTAATACTATAATAGTCTAAACTTCAAAATTTAAAAAAAGATGCTGCTAGTTGGGTTTGCTTTAAATCATTATATCAACATGCAATTACCTATGCAGTCCATTGATACACTCGTATTTATGCTATTGGATATATTTACAGCTATTAATATCCCTAATAATGCGAGGATAGAAGCACAGCCAGTTCGGCAATCAATTTCTCTAATTTTATGATTATGGTCCAGTCTACCATAGTTATCTGGAGTTCGCAAAATGTTTTTAGCAAAAAGTACACACAGTCTCATCCATGATTGCGATCTGAGCAATTTTAAAGCGTTGGGTTTATTATAGAAATAACGTTTCGTGATACTCTATTCCTGGTTTGGCATGATGCAATTAAACCTTTCATGTAACGTGTACTCTGCGATAGACTCATCTGTTCTTTCTGACTGAATATTATTTACCTGCTTGATACCATCAATACGACTCCTAGTTGGAAGAAAGTATTAGGTACGACTGACAAAATGCCGAGTTACAATGACAAACAAAAGGTTTTCTAAGTTGGTAGGTCATTAAGCTTAACATTGAGTCCGCGGATGATGAATTAGAGGAGAAAACGTAAGATGTGATGTGGAGGCGTGAAGTGCTACTCTTTATTTACCAAATTTTACTTCATAAACAAATCTACTAGCAGATGCTATTTTCACTGTAGTTGATCATAAAAAGCTTCACTTACCGTGTAAATTTTCATGTAATTTAAAGTCGATGAAGCGTTTTTCCATTCTTCAAAGTAGTCACATCACCAAATAGGCATGTTTTACTAATTAATACTCGTTACTTCGATGGAATAAGTTAACATTATGATGAATCCATGAAAAGCAAACAGCCATTTTTCTGCTATTGTGCATTACAGCGGGTAAGGGGTGTCCGTTAAGTTTTATGTGAACCAGTGGCGGATCTAGGTTTTGACCAAGGGGGGGGCTAACCGGGGGTCTGGGTAATTCCCCTCAGCCGAAGGGGGTTTCGCGGATTTTGGAAATTTGGGATTTTCAAGACTCAAAAACGGCGGTTTTAGGCTAATTCTTTGATAAAAAAGACACTACTATGCACATTTTGTAGGTCGTTTTATTAGTAAAAGGTTTATGGTGATCATTATGGGCCTAGATTGAAATACCGGTAATATTAATAATAAAAACTTATGATGATGCTTTATCAAGTTTTTAAAGTATGACTTAATGATAAGGAACACAAATATAGACAAATCAATTTTATGATTAGATAAGGTCATTTGTTTTTATTATCAAATTTTTACGATAAACAACAGTCAGGAAGTTAAAATAGGAAAAAACATTCAAAAAGTAATTATAATTAATTTAAATTTGACTGCTTGTTGATCTTTGAACTAGAGATACTTAACAACAAAAGGGGGAATTTATAATGGGTGCTATAAAATAGTAAAAATATTACTTCCGATTGAATACAGCGGTTTAATTTAAAAATCAACAATGACATTCTTCACCTAGTTGTGGAAGCTGCGTTATGAATCATTTTCCCAGTTCTCTACACTCATCCATCTAATCTTAGCCTTGCTAAATATGCTGATTACCTATTTCGTCTACTGGTATCTCCCTTTCTTACTAGGTTGGAGGGAATGAGGCCTTCAAGAGGAAGGACTCCACAGAAACCTCTGCTGAATCTTGTATCTATCTCTGAAATAAAATGATCCAAAAGAGGCAGTAAGACTGATCTCCTGATACATTCTTCAGGATTTTCTGCGGGCGCGTTGCTTCTGTTTCTTTGACGGATGCATGTTCTCGGTGTTGATATGTCAAACCCCAGCTCATCTGCAACTTGAAGGGAGTTTTCGTACAGACTTTTGAACTCAAGTTTGGCTTCGCGCCGAATATTTTTGAAGTTCTCCAAAATGTCAGTTACGTTAACTAAAGCAGACGAGATATCCTGCTTGGGGCTTTGCAACCGCTGACTTAGTCTTAAAGTTAAACCAAGGCAGTAGGCTGCAACTTCAAGGCCAACTACAAATTTGCTTTTTTTGATGGCGCATGATAACATGTACGCTTCAGACGACACTTCTGGCGTTTTTTGTCAATCAAATTTTCCAGTACTGTGACAACAGGTATAATTAACTCTTTAAAGGTGATGACGCTACCATGTCTCTTGACCCATCGTGTAGAGTAAAGTGCCCTCAGTCTCTGTTTCTTTGATTCGGAGAATTTCATTTTTTTCGAGAACATCGATAAGAGCATTTACTCGATGAGTGGAGGCCGATAGGAAGACATAAACCGTTCCAACCGTTCCCATAACATTTCTTATTGCTGAGATTTCGCAACATTTTGTGATGCTCAAGTTCAAGGAGTTACTGAAGCAATGAGTGTAAATTGCGAGTGGCTGTTGCTGCGATATTCAGGCTTGTACGCCGTGTAAATGCCCCGCCATATTTGATCCTCCGTCGTACCCTTGACCACATAGGTAATCATGTGACAAGCCAAGTTTTGACATCTCTTCGTCTATCGTTGATTTGATAGGCAAGCTCGTTGTTTATTTGAGCTCAATGAAGCCAATAAATTCCTCCTTTACTATGGATTTGTTCAAATCAATGTATCGTACACAGAATGTAAGTTGCTCCTTCCTACTAACATCGGTAGTCTCGTCACTTATTATGAAGAAATATTTGGCTTTTTTTACATCTTCAACAATTTTCTAACGTAAAAAATCACCAATGCATTCTATCACATTATTTTGGATGGTTTTGCTAATAAGTGTGTTGTTGCGTTTGCATGTCGAAAGATGTCATTTTAAGTCTTCGTCGCCTGCATCTATTCTAAATGACAAGAGACTTTGAAAACCCCCTGTTTTCCTTGAAGAGCCATTTCTTAGTCTTCTTCACTGCTCAAATTGCCATCATCTAGATGGCCCCTCATGGGGAGGTTGTTCTGGGCACAAAATAGTATTATTTTTATTGTGGGTTTCAATCGTTTTCCATTTTCCTCAACTATGTTTGCTCTTTTTCTATCGATCATTAGACCAACATGTTTGGTTGAAATTCCAGGAGCAGATTCCATAGACTTTTGAAATGTAGAGCTTTCTCCATTGTAACTAAACATAACCAATATAACTAAATACTTATAAAATATAACTAAATACTTTACACAGTGGTAACCTCCAAAAATTTCGATTTTATCTAGTATATGTTTCCACCCAATGGGGGGGGCTATAGCCCCCTTAGCCCCCCCCATAGATCCGCCACTGATGTGAACTATACATTTCCATTAAGGGATCGTGGAGTGGGTAGCGCACCCTAGTGGGTAGAGCATCTACGGACACATCTGGGCTACGAGCGGAGGATCTTTGGCTCAAATCCGGCAGAGTCCTTTCTGAATTTACCCACCTAGAGTCCTCGCGAGGCGATTTTCTGATTTCAGAACTTGGTGGGAAATATCAGGTGTCCCAGGAAAAGGAATCGACCCCCTTCCCAGAAGTTGTACACTTCACACGTTTATGACTTTGTATGGGGTGAGATCTACCCTTACCAATCTCTTTGGGAGATTAGGATCCACTTCCTAGTGCATTAGTGACTTGTATATAACGTTTTACTCTACAATTTTGTAACAAATTGTTAGATTATTTTAATATATAGCTTATTTTTATTTATTTTAATCAATAAAATGTGAGTGGGTGTGTGAACTCAGTTAATGTGTACGGGGCTAGTTCGCAGTCCTTGAAGATATTTTTCCTTTTATACAAGTCCACTAAACATTTTCCTGGCAAATAATTGAATGCTAAACGTGCAAAGGTATACACCGGAATACGAGAGTCTGCGAGACAATGTTGTCAAAGATATAACAGATGAGGAAACACGCTCAAAAGAGGATCTCGGGGATGTCCTCCACCTTGCGCTCTGTACCGTCACGGCGGGGATTGAGGAGGAAGGTTACGTTGTAGCTGTCGAAAAGGCCGACGAACTGGCGATGCTATCTATGTGTGGGTGAGCCCAAAAGTTGCTCCACCGACTCAACAACGAGGAACGGCTCGTCCCAACCGTAAACCAGGCCAGAGGAGGAAAAATATCCCCGGTCATTCTGCTTTTTTCTTGCCCCCTTGAGCCATTTGCGCAGATTTTTTTCCCTAAAGTTAGCGATCATGCCGCTGGTGGCGCTCCCCTGGAATGCTAAAGACGTGAGTATTCGGGAAAAAGACGGTTCGCGGGAGATTAAAACTCGAGGGAGAGTCCGGAAAGGTAGGTGCTCTCTGCTTAGGCTATCAGAACTCAAAGAACATGTGACAGGCAACCAAGAGGAATGTGGTATATTTCTAACCCGGTGCGTGAACGGCGGTGAAATTCACATTAATTGCCATATGAATAAAGTGAAAAATCTGATATAATTCTCAGTATTCTCTATTGTAACTGTACGGACTCTTGTCATATGAGTATTTAACTTAGAGCCCTACACCTCCCAGATATTTTTGCTTGACTCATCTCCTGAATGAGAATTAATGCTCGCTATAATGATATCATTAACTTAGGGTGGCAAATATTAAATTATTTGTGGGCCTAAGTATGAGCAAGAGGAGAAATTTGCATATTTGGTGGCGTTTTGGATAAGACCGAGTTTAAAATCAGGGACGTAAATAATAGAATTGAGTAGGCAAAGGAAAAAAAGTTCTCCATAAGAACTACTGATGGCGAATCTTAGTAAATACCTGAAGAATAGATTGCTAAAGACGGTTATATGACTATTTCTCAATCACACAACGCCACAATATACATGCAGGTATGTACAGTGTGATGTTGTATGATTGAGAAACACTCATTGAAAGAGGACTTGGATGAGTGAGAAGAAGAAATTACTTTTGAGACAAGGTTTTGAAAAATAATGGATAATGTAAGCTAAGCAAGGAGGAATGCAAACGACGAAGTGTTCTGTATAGTGGGAGAGGAAAAACGCAAGCAAGGGAGAAATTCTAAGGAGACTAATAACGCACATCGAGTACTTCTTTATAAAGAAAGACAATCGATTATTGAAATCTGCGATTGAGGGCTGAATGATATAAGAATAGACAGGAAGGAAATTAAATATGATTTTGAAGTGTGAGGGAAGGCATGAGATATTAATAGAAGCATACTATAGGGAATCAGTAATTTAATGTAACAGGAATGGCTGGAAATGCCTCGGACTGACTCATTTGTTCATTGGTTTTATGCCTTGGATATGGATGTTATGTTTGTCTTATCTTTCCAAGCATCCTTTTCCTTGATTAAAGGGCTGAAAATAGACGGTTCGATGTAGCTTTAGTCTTTGGAGGAACTAAACCAAAGACTGCAACTATTAATGGGAACGACCTCAAATTTAGTACGTAGAAGATTAGGCAAAGACTTCAAATTATAGGTAGAAGACATCATGACAAACCGATTCCGGGATTATATTTTAAACGTAATCGACGCAAAAAGATAATTTTTACCTCATTATCTTCATATCTTAATCATTCTAGCAATTTGGTCTATATACCTCTTAAGTTGGATACGATTCGGTGCTTGACTAAAGAAAGGGGAATGCGGGTAGCACACGTGTTACCTAAAACCCGATCCGTGGCGACCATGCCCACGACTGGCGAAAAGACTCAGAGAATGGAAAGAATGCAGGCAGGATGAAGGGGTGAAAATGCACCTCATTCCTGGTTTATTCGCTGGTTTGAATGAGATCACGTAAAGCAGGATTTTTTTGTTAACCTTTCCCTTTAGAAAAATTGCAATGAATTCATGGACGAGCTACTGTTTTTTTTAACCCTTCCAGGGACTGCAAAATGTAAGCGGAAGAGGCGGGTGAAGGAAAAATTCCGGACATTGGAGACCTCTACGAATTCCAAAGAGTACGTCGACTAAGGAAGACATCCATTGGGGATAACAGGTTCTGGTGTGAAACGAAAACGCTGAGATGGCATGCAAGAGACTTTTGTTTCCTCTACTCCGGAAGAAAATTTCTAGTTGGCACATCTAGCCAAAGTATATTTTGTCGACAGCACTCAAAAATATATTCCCGAACGGAAATCTATTCTGCGGGTCATGAAGTTACTATTAAAGGGTCTGTATTGTGTACATACCAAGGCAATGCCTGCAGTGCCGCCAAAATGAGTTGATATCTCATTTGAAACCGTGACTTTAGTACATAAAATACCCTAGGGCATGAATTAATGATACTTTGCACTATTCCACATAATATTCCACATATTCTAAAATGGGTTTCCACAAAGTATCAGCCTCCACCATTCATTTCATAAAATACCCTAGTTTCCATAACAGTAAAAAATATCAGCCGTATATTATATCCAGTTCAGTTGCATTGCGAACCAAAACATTTTTTTGTTTTACCTAATCAAGTAATAGATATAGATGATGTTAAATAAGTTTCTAGGAATCAAAAATACTGTCAATATTGCATATTGTTCTTTTAACATAATATTTTTTAAGAAATTAGCTACTAAAACGCAAGTCCCAAAAGCTAATAAATGATATGACGGTGCGATACTTAAATATTAACAACTTCAGGATTTTTTACTTCATTTTCAAACCTTCTTGCGAAAAAACTCTCTCGTTAATATTAAATCAACCGTTACCGTTACTTGCCTATTGGCAAGTAGAATAACATCAGAGTCAATACTGAAGTCGATAAAGGGTTACTAACATTTTATAGCCGTACTGTGCGAGATAGAGTAGTAAGGATGCATTTTTCTTTTCTCATTTTTCAAAGCGAACGAATACTACCTCAATTCTTGCGGCAGTGCTATAAAGCCTGGTGTTATTCATTTAACCTAGCTAGTGCTTTTTTAAATTCGATTCGATAGACCTTAGCGAGATGAAATTCTTTCGTGGATTTTTATTCTTTTAAACAGGATTGTTTCTTCAAATACTTAAGAAAAGGATTTAATAAAGGTATTTTTCTAATTATGATTGATATTTATTCATTTATATCATTAAATCAATTTTTCAAAGTCATTTTTTAGTTGATCAAATATCATGCAAACTTAGCACAGTTGATGTAAAGAAAGGTAGTAGGTTAGTATATTCTCTTACTTAAAAATTTTACATTATTCAAATAATACAAATTATAATGTTTTTGGAGACGTTTGATGCATCCATCACTTCAACCAAAATTTCCTATCATATTTTCCCTCAGTCCTGAGCGTCATAATGCAGGTTTATGTGCAGTTGATTTCCTTCCCTTCGACCCTCGCGCCCATGTAATATTTGAGAAACCTATGATGATATTTCTATCTAGAGCAACCGAAGTTCAAGACCACAGAACGCAAACAGTTCAACCCTTTAGGGTAGCGTAAATAAGTAATGACCAAGCACAAATATAGGAGCTTGATACTTATCCCTTGACAATTGAACGGAATTTGAGGAATGAATCTCAATGATTCAGTTTCAATATCACTCACTGCAAAAATCTGGAAACCTTCCATTTCTGCATATGATATTTCCAGTTCAAACCTTATAATTATACAATAGATTGCATTTTTCAGAAGAAAATCATATCGATTTATTGATTTAAGTAGTAAGATTATGGGTAATGTTCATTACTGCTGCAGGTAAGAAAATAATAAGGATTTGCATCTTTCAAAACCCATGTATAATTCTAAGCCGTGAAGATAATTACATATTTGACATGTATTTGTCCTGAAAAATTTTCACACAAATGAAAATAATATATTAAAAATTATCTTTGTCAGGCTTGGCTTTCTTAAAGGTTTTGGTATTTATTTATGAAATAATAGAATTGGTCATCTGTAACCTGTGGAGGACTACCAAGCGTATTATTTCAGAAATGTAGTCATGATTCAGTTATGTATGAGTGTCCTTCACGGTAACGGGATCGCAAATAGATAGGCAGAAAAGGAGTAGTCTGACTGCACTGATAATAATCAAGCAAAGCTACGTGAAATGTGTATATAATATTTCATATTAGAGCTGGCTTTGTTTAAAAAGTTATCTTTGAATGTGAAGAACAATTCAGTTTCATTAGAATAATAAAATCACGACCAGCAATCAAATGGGAAAATTAAATACATATATAGACACGGATCAGACCTTAAAATATTTAATTCGATAATTATTTACATGTATTACAAAATATAAATGAATAATAGGTTTGGCGATCATACTCTACCACACGCGCAGAGCACTCCGCAAATGTAGGTGGGCTTGAATATGCTGCAGTGCAATATTAGTACTCACGAATAACTTTATAAAACCAGCGGAAATATGCGAATTTTTCTTCTCTATGGATCAGTTTCACCACCTCCGGCCTAAGTTTACACCATAATGACGAACAGAAGCGCAAACTTTAACTTCTACAGTAATGAAAGAAAGCTAATGATCGCATCATAAAAATATTCATTGCAGATTATTTATCGCAGGTCCAGGTCACGCCATAAAAGTCAAAAATTTTATCCCATCATAAATTTTCTGTTGGAAGAAAACTCAATGAAAAAAGCGTAATAACATGAGCCTGACTCGTACGGAGATATTATATGGAATTATATATGCAACTAAACGCGGACCGCATTTAATGTCACATATATTGTAGTACTGCCATAACTTCGTTGGAATGATAACTAAGCACGGAAAACGAATCCCCATAACCCAGAACCTCTCCATTCCTGCCTATACTTGAGTTCCAGACTTTAATGGGCCTTTAAGCAGAACAGCTTAACTTGGGAAAGGATCCATAGTAAGGGTAATACGTAAACTTGAAAAATGATGATACATTACATTACTGAGACTTCGAGACCCGTTTAGAGTTCGCAACCTTAATGCTGTTGTAACTAAGACGTAAAGAACATGAGATTAAAAGCAACAAAATGCTACAGATTATCCCCTCTCATGGCTATTTTTTTATTTCATCTGGCACATCTAAATCTGAAGAAATCAACGAATAGATGAGTCGCATTTTATTACGTTTCTTCCCTGTTATACTCTTTTATCGTAGTTCAACCATCGAGAGAAAAGTGAGTGGTATGAATGCAAAAGGAAGACTTCGATAAGATGCATGGAAGAGGTCGTTAAGGATATCAAAGAGATGAATTATGCAGATATAAAGAGGTTATCTGATAAGAGAGTCGAGCGGAGAGCTGCGTCAAGCCAATCTTAGGATAATTGACCCATAATGATGATAATTATGCTGCTACCATTGAATGCACTCCCCAAAAAAAATTAACCTTTTACCCCACCTCCCTTCATTTCATGCCAATTACAGTCATCTTCATCGCCCATAGCAGCTTCCAATGTTAATGCGCCCACCATGACATATATTTTGAGCCCTCGTCGGCGACGCATCGAAAGAATGAGGTGATTCCCGACATTACCAGTAATGAATACTCAGGTAATGTATTCCGCAAGGAGAAAGAAGGCAGCGGAGGTGCGCGGACTGATTCGCACTGCCGGCCAACCCATTGCCGACGATGGATCGGATTGGTGGTTGGACCCACCCATTTGCGCGAGGGACCCACCAGCGGCTAGGGTGACCGCCCGCCCGGTGACCGCGGAGGAACGACGCGGCGTTCAAAAAGCACGGGTGCAGGCAAAGTTATCGATCTACTAGTATCTAAAAAAAAAAACAGGATTGATTTCAATATCTTCGAAATCTCCGTCTCAAAAACTTTTTTTCGACCAGAGTTCTCATCTACATGTACACGACACCCTGCAATCCACCGCGAGGGTGTGTGGCAGGGAGAGAAGATCACCAAGCATGCACTACTAGCATGCAAACAAGCAACTATAGGGTTTCATGCAACTAGATTGTTAGTATCTAAAGTATTTAATGGGTTAATACATGCATCATGCACTACAGACTACTCTAAAATATTTCTCCTATCTATCCCTTTGCTATGCTGCCTATTCTGTTCTCTTATAGTACGGGGGAAAAATGCCATTTTGAATCTATCGATACGACAATCTATCTCTCTAATCTTATTTATCTGGTCGAATCTAGCATAATACGCTGTTTTTTTTTTAAATATGTGCCTAACATCTTCGGTAAAGCTATCCGATTGAAATTTCTCTAATAGATTTAATCTGTACTTTAACCTATGCTCTGATAATGATTCCCACCCTAATTCTTTTATTAATTCTGAAACGCCACTCAACCTATCGTAACACCTTGTAACGAACCTAACTGCTCTACGCTGCACACTGTCTAGTCCTCTGATCAAACCTAATTCAATAGGATCCCATACACTAGCTGCATACTCAAGGTGGGGCCTAACTAGTGAAAAGTAATATCGCTCTTTTGTCTTTTCATCACATTCCCCAAGTACTCTTTTTATAAATCCTAGCTTTCTCTTCGCTCGACGAGTTGTCCGTTAGTTCGTCTCGTCATAATAGTACACATATGTTTTGGGGTGGGACATCTCTCACCAGTTTTTTGTAAGTAGCCAATATACTGTGACATGATCTCTTCACTCACTGCGGCGCGAAGTCTTTAAATGTTATTGGCGTAAAGAATTGAAAGTTCCAATGTTCTTTCTTAAAATAACTCTGGAAGGTAGTTTTGAAATGCAGTAGGTAATTATTTTCCTTGACTAGATACATAAGCCTTGACCGCAGTTGGGATTAACGATTAAAAAATTAACAATTGAAATGAATCGTTAAAAACGTGGTTAACTATTTAATTTAATCTTTGCTTTTTAAACGAGTTAACTTCTAATCGTTAAAGTTATGAATTAACTGATACCAAATTAATTTTTGGCGAATGTCGACCTGTCCGAATTTGAGCGCCAAGATTGCCCAACAGACGAATGGGATAATAAAACAGAATGCAAGGGTAGTTGTGCAAGAATGCATTGAATAGGCCCCAACGAATACATCCAAACAAAAGCGGGGCTGAGGGGAGTGACCGCCAAAGTTTAGGAACACACCCTCAGACGAGAAAACACGAAATCACGCGACGGCAGTCCTGGAAGGCTCGTATGCCTTACTCGGTGACATCATGTCGTCAATATTACATAGTTGAAGCCGAGAAAGAAGGGTCGCCTGCAAACCTAAAACGAGGGGGAGGGAAGAGTACTTGGGAAATGTGATTCCCAAACCATTGAATTCAAACTAACGTATCGGTTACAATGCGCCAGTCTACGTGTACGCATCTTACTCGGCAACATTTCGTCTTCTATACGTCAATCGTGATAAAGGTGCGCAGGCACACTCCCAGAATCTACTGTAATTCTATATAAATAACTAAGCCGTTTCCAATGTAATGTTGTAATTTTGAAGGGATACTTCACATCACTATGTGGGGATCGATATAAAAAACTAACCTTAAAGCACTTTTTACCGCTCAGAACAATCTTTTGCGACATATTACAGACTTACAAGTTTCTCTTACAAGTCTTGCATTCACGACAACTGAGAATTGGAGCCCCATCTCAGAAAAATCGCCGAATCCTTTCAGCAGACACTAGGAAACCTGACCAGCAACACTCTGGACACTGAATTAGAGCCCTGCAAAACGGCCTCCGTACTCGGCTATAATCGGCCGGCTGGTTATGAGTCACCACCTCGGGTACGTTTTTGACGGAGAAACAGGTGAGGAGCCCGCACCCTTGCGGAGTATTCGGAAATCTCAAACCGAGTATGGCTATACTCGATATCGCCGAGTGCATTCATACTCGGCCGACCGCCGCAAGCAATCGCTCCTCGTATTTGCAACCGGGAAGTCGCCCTCAGTATTTGAATCGGCTCGCTTCGGTGACTTAAGCAGGCATGGGTACTCCTGCATGTGTGCAAATTGAAAAAAAGAGATTATTGATAAAATTGCGGACGGAAGATGTGTGCTACAATCAAAAGCAGGGTCAAGTAGTAGCCAAGTTTGGCAAAAATTCGACGTCGTGTGTAACGTCACTACGATATTAAGTGAAGGTTATGTGCGGTGTCGCGTGTGCAAAACTATTCTTAAATACTCGTCAAGCACAACTACCCTTTTGGCCCATAAATGTAGGTTCTTCAAAAATCTCGAAGCTCCTTTCGAAGTGCCAACTTCAATTAAATCTGAGATAACAGAGATTTTAATTCGTAATTAAAAACAAAAGTACCTAAATTAATTAACTAACAAAATTTAAGAACAATCTGATGAAGAAATGACCTTTCAATTAGCAAGAAATAGCATCTACTTTATCAAGAGTAATGCTGATGTACGCACGAACGATTTGAACAAATAATAAAGAATATTTAAATGATGACCTACAAGCAATTGAATAAAGTGTCATACATGGCAGTTGGAATTAAATTTAAAAAAATATCTACTAATGAATTTTTGGAAAAAGAATTGTTCTCCTAACACGTACAAAATGAGTAATAATGAATTAACAACCGTGGGATCCATTAAATATCTTGGAATAAGACTGACGCTTGATCTTTCCTAGGATGAACACATACGTGAAATAATGGGTCAAGCGAATCGTAGACTGGGATTCATCAAAAGAGTATTGGGTAAATGTGACAAAAGTACGAGAAATCAGCTACTTTTCCCTAGTTAGACCTCATTTGGAATATGCTGCCAGTGTATGGGATCCCTACGAAATCGGTCTAGATAACGAACTTGAACGTGTGCATCGAAGATCGGCAAGATTTAAAGGGACGCCACGATAACTATATTAGCGTAACCAGTCTATTAAATGAATTAAAATGGGAATCATTGTCAGATCGCAGGTTGAAATTTAAACTTAATTTCCTAAATAAATTCCAAGATAATATTTTCAGTGATGACGTTTAAAATATTTTGCAAACCCCAACTTACTATGGTAGACTGGAACATAATTATAAAATTAGAGAAATTGATTGCCGAACGGATATATTCAAAATGTCCTTTTTCTCTCGTACAATTAGGGATGTGAATAGCGGTAAATGTCCAATACGAGTGATTGAATTCATAGCATAGGTAGTTGCATGTTGGTATAAGGACTTGTAGGTAACCCAACTAACAGCACGTTTTCACATGCTAGGTTTGCTATTTTTTTCTTTTTAAATAGTGCAGTTTAGACTAATATATTATTACTAATCCTTTTAAATTCATGATATGTAGTGCATTTTTGGTGAGAATTCACCCCCTGCCACACACCTTTATGGTTGCTTGCAGGGTATTATGTAGATGATTTCCTACCTAGTTGGCTCATATATATCACCTGATACTTTGCCCATTACAGTAGTTACAGGAAAATGTCTCCGTAACTCCAAATGCAGCTCTCGGCTGCTTTGTAGCGCTCCAAATACAAATTGCAAATAAGTTGCTTAAACGCATGATTTATACTACTGGTCTAACGTTGCAAGCAATATTTGCATGTATGCATGACACACCTTCCAGATAATAGTCACACTATCAGAGGACTCAGCTGAGGCTTTTACGGCCACATCAGGGAGTTGCTGACCTTATTTATCGGAATGTATATTTATTCCCAGCGAAGGAGTTCAGTACGATATCACCGAAATACTAACCCTTTTTCGATTTCCCCCTATTTCAACCATTTTATTTTTCCCAAAGGCAGATGAATCGATGGCACGCATCCAAAATTATGAAGCCTATTACTCAGTTCAGAATTTCTTACGAGACGAAATCTTATTCCAAATAGGTGAAATATGGAATGTTTGGAGACAACGACTTTTGTTTGGTAGATGAATACTAGAGGCGATTAAATTTTAAAATGATGAACTCGATATATTGCGTCATATGTAATGTATTTGTCTCACAGGAGGTCATATTACGGACACCAAACTACGAACCCGAGTCGCTGCGCTCCGGCTTGCCTTGACAAAAATCCAAGCTGCCGCCGAGTGTATGTATACTCGTCGGTTGCTCGTAGACTCGGGGCGAGTGATCGGTCGAGCAAATCCAGACTCGGTTGACTCTGCACTCGAGTGCGTGCATTCGATTCAGCCGGCAACCGAGTGAGCGTGAGCGAGTATGGAGGCCGTTTTGCAGGGCTCTACACTGAATGGAATTACAACGAAAATCCCCACTGCAAATATTTTTAAACAAATGGATACGGATGGAAGAAACAACAATGACAGTTTTCAGTGTTCATCAACAGGAAATCCGTATTCACAAAGTTATATGACTCGAAAATGCAAGTTCCTTTTCTGCACTGAAGATCGTTGGCTGACAAGGTTGGCTGGGAAATTATTTTTTAACTTATTTTTAATGGTAGGTACTTCGGCACATATCAAAAGATCCAAAGCCTGCCTTTGAACCAGTTTTCCTGATGATTTTATTCCAGGCACAAATGAAGTTTTTCTTGGCTGTAGTTAGCATATCTCCTACCTTTAGTTTACTTCTGCTACTTTCTGGGCATATCATTGTATCAATATGACGACAGTCATGGAAATGATAGCGTAGTGAAATATTCTAAACCAATTTAAGGGACATCTAACATGCATTTTGATGAAAAAACTAACAAAATTTAAAGGTTTGTGTTACTTTGTTTGTGGGAAAAAGTAACCTATATTTACATGGCTCACCTTTGACCTGCAGCAGCTTTTACGTGGACCAGCACCATTTAATCACTTGGCACAGTAAAACCTTCCAATTCATTGAAATGTAAAAAAGTTGTGTAAACCAGCATATACTAAGATTCCAAATCCATTAATTACCTCAGCCAATACTTACAAATTAATAGTTGTGCAGTTAAAACTTTGGGAAGCACAAAAATGTGGTAAATACAAACCTACACAACTGGTACACACATGTGCCCCTACGGAGAAAGAGAAAACCAGTTCTAAAGCGTAGGTATACCTTCGAACAAGATTTAATACAACTTGAAGAGTTTCCTTCCAAATATAGAGCGTTACATATTATTTTCCTTCTCGGCCAAAGTAGACCCCTAGAGTCAAAGTACTTACGGTACTTAAAAAAAGGGTTTACGGTATTAGCTGAATGGCTAAAAATCAAGTATCGGGTAATCTTCTAAGAGTCTAATTTACTTTGAGCTTCACACTCACTAATAGTCCCTATTAAGATGCTTATTCCGTCCTCCCTTTCCATTATCTCCCCATTCAAATGAAATAACGCCGGCAAAAACTGACAACACAACCAGTCAAGCACTATCTATACTATTTCACTCCTCTGCTCATCACTACTCACCTATTTGCTTGTGACCTCTGAACCAAATTAATTTTTTCTAGAATCTGCCTATCGATCCAGTAAATTTCTAGTTCCTCCGCTTTTTTTCACCCTGAGCAAAATGATAATTTTTGTGGTTTTCAATTGTTTTCTCTAATCGCACTTTGGGCATGGCACCACCACCAAACAGACCATCCTAGACGCGTGTTTTTATCCGCCCAACGAATGAACGGATTATATCAATTGGAGCACAGTTGTTTTTATCCAAACGATCAAAGGTAGAAACTTGATAGTCTCAGACAATACTTTGTGGTACTGTAAGTTGTTTTAATATCCTATCAAAGCTAGAAACAACTTGGTTGGATCATGCTGCAATTTTAACCCTGAGAGACACCTGACGGCGCGAGCCGTCTGTTGCAATTACATAATTTGCTAAATAAATTTTTATCGGTGATTTCGAACAAGCTCGACCTACCGGAAGGATTCCATTTCACGTGTGCACCCATTGTCACTGAAAACACTCACTTGAAATGCGATGGCACTAGCTGCTCATAACACAAGCAAAATTATTGATTTGGCTAAGAGAATTTGTTGGTACTTGTATAGACAAAAACTGCCATTCCTGTGCTGGTAGTCTGATGAACAGTATAATAGTAATGAAGAGTGATGTTCACTCCATGTAAGTACACTTCATACCTCTTGCCATTTCGTAGAAGTTCCGAGAGAAACAAGAGACATATTTTCCGAATATAATGTTATAGTTTATACGAAGTGAATAATATGGAAACTCATTACATCCTGTCTAAGTTAAAAAGTGACCCAAATTTGAATGTCTTTGTATGCGACGACCAATCAAGGCTCGTCAGGATTTGGGATTAGAATGAGAAGAACATCATAATGACCATATTCCTGCACAGAAGGGTGGCAATATATTCAACGTGTTTTTCTCATATCATTTGAGTTCCGAATCGCACGTCAATGAAAATGAGTTAGGGATCAGGAGCAGAAAAAGAGTTATTAATGATGTGGTACGACTGCTTTCGCCAGAGCAATTTTTAAATGTCGATTTAAACCTCTAAATCGCACGCAGTCGACCCCTACCCTGAGTCATCCCGTGGGAAAGGGCGGTACGAAAAGAATCGGCTTGAAGAACATATGTCATCGCGATAAAACTTGGCAGAACTAGGCCACTATGGCGGGGCTTTCGATTTAATAAGGAAAGCGGTGTCTGATTGAATCGGCGGGCGGGCGGGGAACGGTGGAGGGCAATAGGTTGGGCGATTGGTGCCGTTGCCCCCTATCGTGATGATAGATCGATGCGGCTGACATCCGGAGAGGGCAGCACGTGCTTGGCCTTGACATTTACCCCAGTAATGCATACTTCGCCTTCCTAAACAGTGTTATACTGCTTTTCATTGAGAAGAAGAAGCAGACGAAGTATATGACCAGTTGGAAGAATTAATCGAGAAAGTAAAGGGCGGGAAAAACCTAATAGTTATGGGAGATTGGAACGCTGCAGTAGGGGAAGGGAGGGATGGAAGTGAAGTAGGGGAGTATGATCTGGGTGTAAGAAATGAGTTCTGTAGGAGGAATAATTCAGTGATTACAAACACGCGGTATAAAAACCACCCTAGGCGTAGGTACACATGGAAAATGCCGGGGGATACTGGAAGGTACCAACTAGACTACATCACGATTAGGCAATGATTTAGGAACAGTGTAAAGAACTTGCAAAGTTTCCCAGGTGCAGATGCCGACTCCTACCATAAACTGGTGGCAATGAAATGTGAGATGAGACTAAAAAGGTTGAAAGTAGGAAGGAAAATAAAAAAGTGAGATATAGGAGCACTGATAAGAGGAAAGAGGCGGGATATCAGGAGATTGTGAATAGATGCATGAGGGAAGAGGAACAATAGATGAAGCGTTGGAAATGATAAAGAGGGTCATAAAAGAAGCAGCTGAGAAAACAATAGGAACAGTAGATGCTAGGAGGATCAAGAAACCATGGGTAACAGCGAAAATTATGGAAAGGATCGAGGAAAGAAGGAAATGGAAAAATGTAAACACAGAGCTAGGCAAAAGGCGTTATAAGGAGATTAACAACAGGCTTAGGAGAGAAACAAAGAGAGCAAGAGAAAAGTTCCGGCAATGCGATGAGATGGAGAGACTCCAGAGAGAAGGAGAAATAGGCAGTCTGTACTCTAAGGTTAGAATGTTACCGGGAATCAAGCAAGGGAAAACGGTCCCGTGCATCAAAGACAGAAGGGGAAGTTTAGCAATGGAACCAGAGGACATCCAGCGTCGTTGGAGGGAATATGTTGAGGAACTGTATGATAGAGAAAATAGGCCTAGAAACCTGGACATAGAAGAAGTAAAGGACGTAGATCAGGATGACGTGGGCCCCGGAATACTGGATAGTGAGATAGAGAAGGCACTGCGAGAAATGAAGGCAGGTAAAGCGGTGGAGGTAGATAACAACACAGCTGAGCTTCTGAAAAACCTAGGAAGAGGGGGAAGGGGCAGATTTTATGAACTTGTTCGTAGAATATACGGGGAGGGGGCTTGGCCGGAGGATTTTGTAAAAACCTATCCTACCTATATTGATTTCGAAAAGGCGTTCGACAGAGTGAGGTGGGACAAGTTAATGGAAATATAACGGAAGATAGGAATAGACTGGAGAGACAGGAGACTGATCCGGAATTTATAAATGGCACAGAAGGCGCAAGTGAGAGTAGCCGATGGAGAATCGGATTGGGCCACAATAGGGTGGGGAGTTAGGCAGGGCTGTCCGTTATCGCCGGTACTTTTTAACATATACTCGAAGGAAATGGTGAGAGAGGCTTGGGATGAGCAGGAGGCAGGAATAAAGGTCGGGGGGAAATTGATAAAATCAGTGAGGTTTGCGGATGACCAAGCGCTAGTCAGCCAGTCAGCCTGTGGTTTGCAAAAAAATGCTGGATACGTTGCAGGGACAGTGCGAAAGATACGTGATGAACATAAACCAGAAGAAAACGTAGGTAATGCGATTTTCAAGAACAAAAAGGGCCAGTATAACGATGATAGTAGGAGGTCAGAAGCTAGAGCAGGTAGAGCTATTTTAGCTATCTAGGTAGTTCGTTCAAAGAAAAAGGGTATAGCAGCATTGAAGTGAGAATTGCATTGACAAAAGAAGCTTTTACTCGTAGGTGAGAACTAATGACAGGGGCGTTGATTAGGGAAGTGAAGAAAAGACAAGTGAAAAGTTTAATATGGAGCGTTGCACCATATGGGGCGGAAACGTGGACTTTGCGAAAAGAAGATGAAAATAGACTTAGGGCCTTTGAGATGTGGGTGTGGAGAAGGATGGAGAAAGTAAAGTGGGTCGAAAGGAAGACGAACGATGAAGAGCTAGAATTGGTAGGAGAGGAAAGAAATTTGATAGATGAAATTAGGAGAAGGCAGAAGGTGTGGATGGAAAAGGTAATAAAAGGGGATGGTGTTTTGAAGGAGGTGACTGAGGGAAGAGCGTTTGGTAAGCGGGGAAGAGGGAGGAGAAGAACGGGTAGCTTGGATGGAATAATGGGTGGCAGGAGGTATGAGGGGCTGAAGAGGGACACCGTGTGAAATTTATGGGGTGGGAAGAATTAAATGTCCATTTACACCTACCTTCACCGGTAGAATACTAATAATAATAATGAAGCATTAGTCCCAAATAACGAAGGTTAATCACCACTGGAAAAGCAGGCTGACAACTACATTTTGAATTATGACAATAATGAAAAAGTGAAACTTTCGTAATTCAATTACAAAACATAATACAATAATTACAATATAGCCATTTACTTGATGATAGCACTGTTAAACAGTATATACTAGCAGACCTGCTGCCTGCTTTGCAGGCAGTCTCTGTCTGGTGTGCTCTTGAGTTGAACTTTGTGTTTTTACTTTATTTTTGCACTACTCAAGTGGGAGCAGTGGAAAATGTGGGTGTGTACACGTTTCCCAAAAATGAAAACAATTTTCGGATTAGTTTCTGAAACATAATTAAATATTTTGGAGTGAAAAAATTCATATTTTTCATTCCTCTGTGCAATGCTCACTGTAGTAGACTGAGGAGAGTAGTACCATTTTTGAAATACAGTCACTCCGACGATCGGTGAGTCATTGCTGCAAAGATTAAGGCAAAAATTCCGCCTTCTGTCACATCAAGAGAGTCACAGGATCTTAAGATATACATATTCCTTATACGTGATATAAGTGAATATTTTATTTTAAATTGATAAAAAAGGGAATTGTTTTGGTGTATGACAGCCATTGATAATTTTAAAATGGTGGGTGTATTTGCAAATTAACCTGTAGATTTATCAACAAACATTAATACAAAATAAACTTTTTATAACCATCTTTCAACTATTAGAAATGTACCTACTTCAAAACGCCTTGCTTCGAAATTCACATTTCATACACAAGATCGGGGCCGGTAGGTAAAAATTGTTTTATTTCACTAACTGCACATCGAAAACGTCAATTAATATTTTCATGCTTACAAAATTGATTGATGAAACTAATTCCACTTCCTTCAACTTCTTCAATCCAATTTTTGTCCCTTTACCAAAAACGTAAACACATTTACGTAGCAACGTAAACAAAATTGCATAGCAACTGGTTTCCCATGTTAAGCGATAGGGAAAACACCATTTTTTTACGCTTAAATTTTCACACTTTTTGGTCAAACAACAAAAATAAAAATACGCCTAAGCAATGTACCCAGCTTTTGTCTTTCAAGCGACAACACTTCCACTTCAATCCGACCGGTGCCCTCGGAGATTACCTGAAATTAATGAACCAACCTCGAGTGCTGCAAACACACATAGGTACGTACGGATAACTGCCTTCCACGAACCACGTTTTTTGCTTTTTTTCTCTGCACTACAAACTGCTAAAAATCCAAAACTACTACCAAATCATACAGACAGAGAATCCACACTCAACGCACCAAACCTCACTCTTTTAGCCCAAAAGTTAGGAGAGAACAAAACAAAACGGATACAGAATGACTGACTGACACACTACAAAATTAATATATACAGATACGACGCTTCTGAAACTAAGAAAATATTTAACTACTCGTTATAAATCATTGTAAAAGGGAATTAATTGTCAGCACTTTGAAATCGCAGTCCCTCAATACACTGCACCTCTGTTTCTCCTCTTGACTTTAGTCTTCTTCCAGGTACATATTTACGAATTTTTGATGGAGTGAGTCTATTTTGTCGTCAGTCACTATAAAATCAAAAGCACTCGAGCCATAAAAGGTTTCGAGCATCCCATATCTGAGCTTTCGTTTTTTAATATGACCGATGGGCGAAATAATAAATATTGCAAGCAAAGTGAGAAAACTTGAGTGCTTTTACGCCGAATTGAAACTTTAATTCGTAACACCATTCCTGCTTTGCGGGACTTTTTTTTAAATGATAGATGGGCCATTGGAAAAGGAATGTGGTTGCACTGGGTGAAGGAGCGGATGGGAGGCTCGAGGTACCCGGCGGCATTACAAGTCTTTTTACCCGAAAAAAAGCCCTGGGCAAGCAGGATGTTAATTGCCTTTCGTGAAAAATAATTTCCTATCTCCATTACAAAACCACGCAGGAACCCGGATGCTACAGGACGAGCCAGTTGAAAACTTGCTATATGAAGATAATTACAACTATCCCGGCAAGTACCTACTCGACGGTAAATCTTCATTTTGATGAGTGGACTCTCTCCTATCCCGCTTTATCTGATCTTCATAGACTTCTAGATCTATATATAATCTATATAAAGTCACTCCAAGGTGTATGACAGGGCGTGACTTCACGCCATTATTCTCTACTGTCACGCCCAAAATAACATGGTGTTTAATTAAATTAATGGCTATCTGTAATCTTAAAAAAGTCACCTATGAGACTGCAACTTTGCATTCAGTACAGCTTCTGATTTTCAACTAGCACTCTATATAAGCAGGACTGACACTGCACAAACATGTTACAAGTAGCAATGGTTTCAATATACTAGGATTTACAAAGTAAACACAAAAAACGAATGAGTAACGTAATTACTCTAATAATATGTCGCACATTTAGATCCTCATGCCAGCATGCTAGATTAGCCTAAACACTACCCAACCATTGATTAACTATGTGTTTACATACACGTAGCATCGTTTTAATTAATTTTGTAAAAATTTCTCAACACCCAAACCTCCAAAAAAAGCACCTAGGTACTGGATAAAATTGATGGTTTCAGGCGTTACTTAATGGAATTTTGATTTCATACATAATGAATGAAGAATAAACTTGGTATTTCCACAGCTATTTATCTCACACTACGACCATGGTTTCGGCGATTAACGTCATCGTCATTAAGGTACTGGTGATGAATCGTCGAAACCATGGTCGAAGTGTGAGATAAATACTGTGGAAATGCCAAGTTTATTCTTCATTCACAGCACTTACTGCACATATACTATCATTTAAACGCTTAAATCCTCATTTCGTGCAACTCAAGGTGTTACTCTAATTGATAAAAGTTACTATGACCCAGTTTTTAATCATTTAGTGTCGTGCAACTTTGCATATGCCATGATACAGCCCCTAACAAGTAGCCCGCAGAGTAGCGAAGAGATCCATCATTACCTCCTCATTTCCACCAATATCTCTTCACTTTACCGGAAGTGTCCCTCACCAGAGCCAAACTTTTTTTCTCCGCTGAACCAGTTTTTCATTGATCCATGCCTTGTATCCATCGTGCGCCTGAACTACTCGCGAAATATCTGGTGAAGGAACTTTGGTCTGCATGGTGCGTCTTTCACTTTGATTATCTTGATCTATATCGCACTGGCCTTCCACTGTACTAATATCGCGACTCACGTTATTGGTATGGAGTTACATACCATTCCCTGAGTACCAGTGTGCATATTGGGCAAATTATGGTGACAGGTAAACCGTTGTCTGTGGAGAAAAAAAGACGAAACTTCAACATTAACGTAGGGGAATTTTTCGGAGAGTAACGGCTGTTTTACGCCTCTCCGTTACGTAAAATATTTTCCTCTCCATTATCCAGTTTTCTTCTTAAGCAAGGTTTTTTACCTCGGCCTCTCTTCGAAGTTAAGCCTTTGGAGTAGGACTGAGAGTAATTACCGATAAATAAAATACGCATTGAATGGATCGCCCAAAACACGGTCTAGAGTTTTATTTCCTTCAAGTTCGCATATAAGTTGCAGTATTATTCGACCCTCATTATATTTTACACCAATGTTTCCTTCTGGTAGTTATCAACGGGATGACAAGAGAATGTCCTCGTTTCAAATGACGCCAAAGGTAAATGGCATTTGCATTGAAGCCTTGGGTCTTCGCCTTGCTTTCATTAGAAAGGAGAAGATTGTAGACGTCTGGGCGCGCGGAGGTATCTCCAATGCAACAGATGCGCGGCAGAGAGAATATAGCAATTTCGACTGACACTCTTGTGTGAATAAAGTTTGTGGACACTTGCAAGTAAGAATTTTCCTTCAGGAATAAGGGTAGATTAGTGGACAAGTGTAAATGAACCACCCTGCTTTGGAATTGGGAAGAAGCATCGGAAACAGGATGGAAATCAACCCTTAAAGATAATACATTTTCTCATTTAATGCACTTTGAACTGGTTCAACGGCCTCTGCTTAAAGCCTGAGTATCAAAATCAACACCATTTTACTATTAAATTGCAGCCAGGTAGCAACAGAGAATTCTGTCAATGATCAGTGATGCCATTTGATACAGTGGCTAAGCTAATCTAAGTGAGCTAAAACGTTCCCTTAGTTAGTCGATAAAAATATAACGCTAGCATCTTCATCCACAGAGTCATGTAAGCCACCGCGAGGATGTGGCAGAGGGTGTATCTTTACGAAATGTGCACTAGAAATATAAAACTAAATGATTAGTCAGTAGATATGTAGTGCATGGTAAAATATAAGATGGACACAATGACATGCAACTAAATTGTTAGAAAGTAAAAGAATAAAAGTTTTATTAAATCGTTTAAAGTATAACGGTATTTATCACGCAAGACATACAAGGTTTCAGTGAAACTCGTTAGTAAAAATCTTAAATGTATACTTAAGCTTAATGGTTTCTGCTGCCATTTTATGCATAAAATGGCACCATGTTCCATGGAACTTGGTAGTATTCATCATTAATGATAAGGTTAAACTTTGTGATTCCGCAATAATTTTAATATATTACGACCATGGTTTTTGACGGTTAACGTCATCTTCAGGTACGGGCTGCATGTGAGCATAAGGACCTTAAGCTAACCCAACTAACAGCTACACCTACTTTGTTTTTGCATGCTTGCTTTACTATTTTATCTTTTTTTACATTGTGAAGTTTAGATTAGAATATAGTTACTAATCCTTTTTATGAATGGTCTGTAATGCATGTTTGGTGTGAATTCATATCCTGGCACACACATTTATAGTGGCTTGCAAGGCATTATGTAGAACTAGATGTGAGCCACGGTCGTAGTGTATTGAAATATAGTGTGGAATTAAAAGGTTTAACCTCATCATCATGATGTATACTTCAGGTTATACTCCCCACGTTAGGATTACCTTTTCGTTTAGTATACGACCTTCAATAACGTCAGTTCTCACGGTGAAAAACAAATACATTTGCACAGCAGCCTATCTCGCAAATCTCATTTTAGCGATCGAATGGACCGTAATATGAGCGGATTCTCAAAATGTCTCTTGCGTCATCGGAAACTGGATCGGTCTCATTTTTCCTCAAAGGATATCGCATAATTTGTGACTTACCGCGGGGTAATCGAAGTTGTTGATCTTTACACGATTCAGTCATGGAAATTTGTAAAAAAAATTTAATTATTCCCCGAAATATTTACTGAGACGGATAAAGTAGTAATAATAAAATACCTTGCAAAACTTAATTACCCCTTACATTTCACATTTTTCGGCCATGAATGCACACACTTAACTGATATTTTAGTTGCCTTTACGTGCCTAATTTCTCTGGCAAGATTTAAATATGGCAATATTTTCAAACTTCACAGAATGCCCAGACTTTCGGCAAAACTGGAATGAAATGTACTTTCAATAGCGCTGATATCGTGTATTTTATGAACTCCTTTGACCCTGACATTTTCCCTGCAGAAACTTCTTTGACCCTGCCGATTCCGTTTGCAGCACCACCTGGCATTGAATAATGCACCCAGACCCAATGCAGGTAATTTAAAATGTCAATGGCCACTGGTAATGGGTGATTCATCAAGCAACTTACAGGTTTCATGCATTGAATGAAAATTGAACGCGTTGAAAAAAATTACAGGCTGCCAAGCTGATGTCATCATAAATCGTTATGAGCGAAGAATATTGCAACGAAATCCATCGACATTCGGGACCCAGGGGTCCATTACCTGCACCTCATGCAGCCCAAAAAAGGCTGCGATTTTATGTTTCAGGAATGCGGATGCATTCAATAGGTTCTCCCCGAGGGTATTTTAAGAATCAGTTTTTGCACGATCCGCCGATTTTTTCAGAATTCGGGAGAGAAACTCGTTTAAAATTCTCGTGCTCATGACGAAGTAGAATTGGTTCTGAACCAGTTGCTTCAAAACATGGTGAAAATCAATCTAAAAACTTTTTTATTTCGAATGATCCATAAACGAGAATATAAAATCTTTTCTTTAACCTCAAAGACAACCCACTCATTTCTTTTCTCATTCCATTGAAGCGCTTCGCTAACATATCTATCTATCTATCTACATAATACCCTGCAAGCCACCACGAGGGTGTGTGGCAGGGGGTGATTTCTCACCAAACATGCACTACATATCATGCATTAAAAAGGAATAGTATTAATATAGTAGGTAGTCAGAACAACACTATTTAAAAAAAAGATACAAATTGCTAAGCAAACATGCAAAAACATTCTGTTAGTAGAGTTAGCTTTAAGTACTCATACCAACATGCAGCTACCAATGCTATTCATTGCTACTCTCTGATAGGACATATTTACCGTTATTCGTATCTCTAATTGTTCGAGGGAAAAAGGACATTTTGAATCTATCAGTTCGGCAATCAATTTCTCTAATTTTATGAATATGGTCCAGTCTGCCATAGTAAGTTGGGGTTCGTAAAATATTTTTAACTTCATCACTGAAAATATTGCCTTGGAATTTGTTTAAGAGATTAAGTCTAAATTTCAACCTGCGATCTGACAATGATTCCCATTTCAATTCATTTAATAGACTGGTTACGCTAACATAATTATCGTATCGTCCCTTTACAAATCTTGCCGATCTTCGCTGCACACGTTCGAGTTCATTACTTAGACCGATTTCGTAGGGATCCCATACACTGGCAGCATATTCCAAATGAGGTCTAACAAGGGAAAAGTAGCTGATTTCTCGTACATGATCGTCACATTTACCCAATACTCTTTTAATGAAACCCAGTTTGCGATTCGCTTGACCCATTATTTCACGAATGTGTTTACCCCAGGAAAGATCATTTGTCAGTCTTATTCCAAGAGAAATTTCCAAGAGAAGGAACACATGCTGGAAGGAAGTAAACGCAGCCACGATGTATTTTAGTCCTCATCAGCCCCATTATTACATATGTCTACCCAGCAAGCCACCTCGGGACTGTGTGGCAAGACAGATTGAATTAATGTCCGCTACACTCATCTTTCATTTAGCCTCTTCATTTTAGCATAGTTACTCTCTTTTCCTGCACTAGTCATTGATACATCTCACCCAAGGTTTTATTTTGCCCTCCTACCTAAATCTAATCCATTATCAGCAATGTAATAAAAAATAATCACACTTGCTTCTCGTAATATCGATCAGATCATAAAAATCAACAGCGACTTCAATATCCCGTATAAGGTCTAGCTAGAATACGTGCAGTTTTTTGAGAAGAGGTAAATTCAGAAACCCCGTGAATCATTGCTGTAGACGTTTGAGTTACATTCCAACTGTTTTCATCGACAACTAGGAGAAATTATAATACTGATTGATTAGGAGCTAGTGGAGCCTTGCCACTGGAGCCTGCTTTGGAGCAGTTTCTCGGGGTACCTGGGTTTCCTGATGGAAACATTAACATCGAGTATATATTGTTGAAGGGAAGAGGCGTTATTGCATATTCAGTGTCTTCGGGTGGAGAGGGAGAATGGGATCGAGCGTTTATCTATAGTAAAATCTTCTCACTCACGGCTAAATTCACCGCCCGTCCCAAGTCTGACTCTCCTCATGCACTTAATCTCTTTACCACCTACTTTCCCGGCACCCACAGAATCAAAAAGATCCTCAAGAACTTGTTTCCAATTATAAATAATAACACCTCCACTTCTCTTCTCCTGCTCCTCAATCTGTTTTAGACGCCCGGCAAATCTACGCGACATTCTCCAATCTCCGAGACCCCCTCCAACAACCCTCCCGTCTCTCTCGTCATCTTCCCACCGCCCCAGATGTAAATGCTGCCTTCTTCTCTGCCCCACAAATCCCATCAATCGGTCTTCCACCACGGCCACCTGCAACTCCATCAACACCATCTACCGCCTCTCCTGCAATTTTTTCCCATCCTTTTACATTGATGAGACAATCCCTCCACCGTCCATTCGTATCAAATGGGATCGGAATGGGAATTTTTGCCCATCTTTTTACATTGGTGAGACCACCCCTCCACCGTCCATTAACAGCCTTCGTCATTCTACCAAATCCATCCTACTTTCCTTGACCCCATTTCGAAGCACACCGCTTGGCATTGTCACCCTTTCGATGATTGCTTCTCCGTCAGCATCATTGAAGTCCTCACTGAATCTGCAGGCAGCATAGAGGTGAGAACACGTGAGTCGTATCTTGGTATATCTTGGTATCGAAGCAAAGAACCACATGGCATAAACCTGTAGCATTGAGAGCCCCCCATGGGTCATCGTTCCCTCCCCACCACCCATCCCTCCTTCCCCACCCTTCTCCCCTTTCTACCCTCTTCCTCTCCGTACAAGCTTTGAACGTAATGAATTAAATTGAACCAATAAACTATTTGCCATTTAAAACGTATGACCAGATAAAGAGAACCTAGTTGTTAATAACAGAATAGATTTAGCCTAGATGTAGAGAAAGATAGCACGGACCTGGTGAAAACACTTTCGGTACTCCATTCCAGTGTGATAATAACTATTCATTTCAATATCCATATTTGTGCACATAGTCCTCAATCGGCAGACTACACCCCACGTTAGTCCACGGAGTAAATTACAAGTACAGTATTTAGTTCGGTTTATATCCAGAAAAAACGTCTACATTTGACCCCGTGAAATTTCACCTTCAAAGTTACGTACGCTTTATATTTTCGATAAATCAATGCATGTGAAAAAGTGAGAAAATTGCCTTATGACTGAAATATATTAATAAGCTTCAAAATTTATTTTTACATTTGCCATTTTTCAATTGAAATATAGCGATTACGAAAATGGACATTCCAAAGTTTTTTGGGTCTTATGATTATAAAATTAGGTTACTTTTCAAGGTTAAAAAATATGGATTTTTAAATTTTTCGGAAAAAACGGTCGTGCCTCCTTGTTGGTGTCTTAAGTTTCTCTTTAGTTTTCCAGAGGTGGAAGGTCTTTTGAGAGCTAACTAAATGAGGTCTTCTCCGTGTCCATTCTGTCGGAAGTTTACTTTAAGATGTTCAAATTCCGAATCAAGGTTTCCTCGGTCCCAGATGGTAGTGGCGCGGTGAACCAACATCATAGATCACTGATGGGAGGAATGATGATGACTTTGATAATGCAGATAAAGGTCCGCACGGGTTGGTTTACGGTAGACGCCACGGCCGAGGCTAACATTCTCCTTCTGGTGTACGAGGATATCAAGGAAGGGAAGTCCTCTTTTCTTTATTCCAAATGATAGAGGAAACCGGATGTATTTAGAAAGTGGCAAAGGATATAAAACAAAAGAACAAAGGTAATATGAAAAGGATATCCCATATGAATCAAGTGAAAAACTGCTTAAAACCAATGGCTGATGACAGATGATGATGGTGTGGTCAAAATGATCGCAAACCAAGCTCCGCATCCAATCAATAGTGAATAACAGATCATTATTCATAGATAATAACTCAACACTCTGCAGAGTGACTACCTTTCATGTGTACACATAATTAAAGAGAACATTCAATAAACATGCTGTTTTGTGTACGTCAATACTAAACATAGTTTGTTTATCCCCACAAGTTTCAGCTTTTAAGACTGGTCACATTTATCTAAGTGCTTCTTCCTTCCAACTGGTAATCTCCTAAGAGATTTTTTCCTCCACATTTCCCTTCGGGAAGTAGCTCGACAGACTCCTTCCCGTAAGGGTGGTCTCTCTCACCAAGCTGGAAAAGGGATCGCAACGTAAACCAAATCCACCAAGATATTTTCTGGCCTCCACTCCCGTTATGATTTTACTTATCCATATTATGACATACTTCAACTTATCGACGAGAAATTTATTCCCCTGCTTTTTATTTCGAAAAACGAAACATCAGGTATGCAATTAAAACTGAAAGCAAAATAAATCGGTGAGAATGAAAATAACCGGATCTTTAATCGTAACTTGCCGACTCAGGACGCTGGCTTTGAAGCGGATGCACGGGGAGCCAATCGAATTACTTGATCTCAGATCGACTGTGAGTGGGGAAAACCGGAACCGAATGAAGTGTATGAAGCATCACTTCGCCCATCATCGTCCGTAAAGTTGCCCAAAAACAACAGCTTTCTCGTTCCCTCAGGAGGAACTCCGTAAAAAAAATCAAGAGCGCCACTCCATTTCTGAGATTAAACTCTTCCCGGCCATATCTTCCGAAAAATATCCCAGCAGATATCGGAACCGCATGTAAATTTTTAAACACCTCTATGAAAAACTTTTTCTTCAGTCTCAATTGCATTTTTATTCTTTGTCCAGTTCCTTAAGTGCGAAAACCCATTTTGCATTTTTTTATTTCTCTACCGGCTGATTTGTAAACATCTAGATGTCTCTTCACTAGGCGGTAGTTCAAGTCACTACAGCCTTCATAGTACCGTGTACTATGAAGGCTAAACGATGGTGGTATGTTTACAGTTTCCCAGAGTTTACTCCACATCCACCAAGGGTGGCATTTTACAACGAGTTGCTATCTAAAGCAATTCACCGGCGTTGGAAAAATATGAAAATAAAAAATCACAACCAAAGAAGATACGCGTGGAAAATGTCAGAAGGCAGGGGAATATTTCAAATAAACTACATTTTAATGAATCAGAGATTTAGGAATCAAGTGAAGGATTGCAAAAGTTACCCGGGTGCATAGATCCACAGTGACCATAATTTAGTGATGATGAAATGTCATCTAAAATTAAATAAATTGAAGAAAATAGTGAAGAACATATGGCAAGCAGAAAAACTGAAGGAGGCTCAGCATCAGCAAGCATTTCAAAAAGGAGTTGGAAACAACATAGGAAAAGACCTGACTGAGAAATCAGTGGAAGAGCGTAGGGAAAACATTAAATATGGACTACAGGAAGGCGCAAGGGAAGCTCTTGGAAGAAGAAAGGTTGCCAAGAAGAAACCATGGATCACAGAAGAAGCCTAAAACCTGATTGAAGAAAGACGAAAGTACACGAATACGAAAACTGAAGAAGGGCAGCTTTGCTATAAAAGAAAAATGAACGAAATAACTTGACAAACCAGGAAAACTAGAGAAATGTGGATGAAGAATCTGTGGGAAGATATACAAAATAAACCTTGCAATTGTGAAGGTATTTAGGAAGGGATGCAATCCGCTCACCACTTGGGCAGCTTTAAATGCCTCTGTAACGCTAGAAATTCCAATAGAGGAATGTAATTTAAAAGAGTCGCAGTTAGTTTGGTTAGGTAGCAAAACTATTTCGTTATTATTCCCATATTAAAGGTCAGAGTAATAAGACGAAAGTTATATTTTATTATTTAGCGACTTCCTAGGTATTTGTAAAGCGGAATATTTAAATTCAATGTAAATTGGAGAGGTGAGCGGGGGCCTTCTGGAGCTTCCCTGGCACTTAGATCCCTTTGGATCCATTGTGCCTACTCATATTTAACCTGCTTGCCACTTGTAGACAGGGGACAGGAGCACCGTGGTAGAGGCATGGAGGAGGGTCACCCTCCTCACAACCTCCGTCCTGCCCCAACGTTGCTTAACTTCGGTGATCTGACGGGAACCGGTGATTTAACGTGGCTAGGTCCTTGCCCAAGCGGAAAATTACTTATTAAATTATTTTATGCAATCACGGTCATCAGTCAACAATCTTAAGATTGGTTTCATGCTACTCTCCACTCTATTCACCTATCAGCTAACCTCTAAATATTCGCATGATACATATCCTTTACCGGGGGTCGTGGTGGCCTTATGGGAACAGTGCTGGGCTACAGGCCGGAGGGTCCCAGGTTACCAGTCAGAAGCCTTTCTGTAAATTCTTAAATCCTCGCTATTCAATTTTCTGTGTGTCAGAACTTCGTAGGAAATCGCAAGTGTCCTTCGTGCTGGACACTAAGTGATACCCACGCTACCTGCTCTACGTTTGCCTCCGGATTCGAGCTTCTTGGGGATTTGTCCTTATTTTTAAAAGAATACCACATCCTTTCGTCATAGGCATGGTGGTGGAAAAGACTGCTTAATTTCTGTAAAATTGTAAATTACATTTCAGCTTCAGTTCTACGGGAGTGTAATAGGTGTAAACATATTATTCAGACCCATATCGGAGGCTTTGAGGAACCGCGGAAAGAGAAGTTTCGTGATTCATTCCTCTTCATCCCAGTGAGGCCTCTTTTATTCTGAGAATCGTTTGCTTGGGGGCTATTACGAACTGAGGGGAGGTATCGTTCGCCCAGGTGGAGTTTTCATTCCTCTCACTTTGAAACTCCTCCCGGAGCAATTACGAACGCGTGCGTCGGAGTTCCGACGCCGGGCCGAGAGCGATTCCACGGGATTGGTAGGATTGCGTGCGCGGATGTTGCATGAGAAATGACGCGTACGAGGTCTTCCAAAATGGAATTGGCCAATAGTGAGCGAATTCAACATACGCGTGTCCAAATAGTTCGGCAGAAGTTTCACAGAAGTTTGGGATAGTTTGGGATAATATTCATTTTAAACTTGGTGGCACATGAATTTGGGAAAAAAATGGATAAATATCCGTGATTGAGTTTTATCTATGCCCATCGTTGAAAAATTTCTAGCCGTGTTGGCTCATTACGTCGCCCACAATTTTTTATACCACGGTCCTATTTAGCCACTGGGTCCAGTGGGGTACGTAGGATTTCCTTCTGGAGTGCCTGACTCCCTCAGAGGTCAGGTCTGCCTACTGATGACCGCATTCCATCTTCTCTGCGGCAGTTATCACTTGTTTTCATTCCACCAACGAGGCAGGAGGTAATACCCCTATTTTCTTCCAGATCTGCCTCTGAAAGATTCAACTCAGGTCTCTCATTACGCGAAGCCCGACTCCTGAGTTGAAACTGGAAACCCGTCTCCAATCTGGCTGAAGTCTGATCCACTCGCAGGAATGCTGGTGCAACTCGGGGGAGCATTCATACTTTTTTCCCAAAAAGGCAGCCAAATATTTAAGTAAAGGCATTTAGAATGACGGCCTTCGAATTAGCGCTTTCATGAGCATTTTACGGTGACTGCTATATGCCAGATTCATAAAAGTGCCCCAAAAGAGCCGGCAAGGTTTTTAACTATATATTTTGATCAATGCTACCAAACTATATTTTTCCTACCTATCAAATCTTATGACCTTTACCCGACTCCATCAAACCATACATGTAGTAGAGGATGATTCCATTTTAAATCAAATAATGGACGTTTCTTCACAATCTCACAATCAGAATTCAATGAAAATTGGTGTATGTGTGATGCCTACCGTTGTGAGCCCAAATCCGTTGCTGAGGTCGTAGAAAAATGTTTTCTCAAAGATATAGTCAAGCATATATCGCTCGAAAGTCTAAAAAACATCTTCCCACACCCTTTTTCTACAAGCACCAGTAGAATTTCCTTACTTGGTACAGACTTGTCAGGAGAGTCAATGAAAAGATGAAAGAGTTTAATTGATGCCTGTGTACTTCAAACTGGACTTTTTGTAAGAATGAGTTAATTTTACTTTCACAATAACTTTTTTAAGTTTAGGCTTTAAATGCAATTAAGAAATATTTATAGATAAAGGCCAATTTTACTCTTCGTAAAACCCACGCATGCGTATTGTAGGAATAATACAAAAAATTCAGTTTCAGAATTCCTCCTTTAGAATATATCACTTGAATTGTAAATTTTGTAAATGATTTTTTGGGCTAAAGAAAACCGTTGGGAAGAGGCTTTAAATTGCTTTTTCAAGTATAAAAGGAATCGTTATCTTTTTCACACGGATTTTGGAGATATGTGAATTGAATTTACTGTAAAAAAAAGCGCTCAATTAAAAACATGAACGTCTCCAAACCATTCATCAAACACATGCATTCCTAAAATACTATTTTTTTAACCTTTTTTATTCTCATTAAAACTAACAGCCATCATTCAAAGTGGCACTGACACTTTTTAGTAGTGGCCCAAAGGGTGTGCGCTTGATGGGTTAGGGGTACGCAAAGAAAGTTTAACAATGACAGTGGGCGCATTAAATCGTGCGAACGGTTGGTACTGCATTATTGACGATTACACAATCATATTGCTGGTAACTACATTGCCGATGAATATATAAATTAAGATCAGCCGCGTACATACAAGATTGGCTCATAGGATAAGGGGTAGTCTTTGGGAAAATACACTGCCCGGGGGTACGCAAATGAAAAAAGGTTTGGAATCGCTGTCATAGGCCATTAAATTGCTCTCAACGATTATCTTCCTGAGTCATAACGTCTTATGTATGATACGGTTGTCCCGTGCGCTTTTGATAATTTTCTTTATACTTTTTTTTTCTAGCACTTGTCTAAGAACCTCCTAATTTTATTGTCCATTGCATTATCATCATCTTTCTGTTACAGCTCATTTCGAATTCTAAGAGCCTTGCCTTACCTGTGGCTATTTGACCAAGCAGAGGCCGTTAAAGCGTTTCCTTAGTGTTAGCTTTCAATACCCAGCTATGAACATATTTTATTATAGTTAAACTCTTTCTTTGTCCGCGCTGCTCTAACGATTTCTCAACTAGCTCCGTCCACTACTGGATATTAAATGCCAAACAACTAACCTTCCCACTTCATTAAGAATGTGTTTCCAATATTTTAATGGTGACCACTTAGCTCTTCTGCTGCGTAAAAATATACAAAAACTCCTGCGTACTTTGGTTGGTTACATCACATAGATGAAGTTTTACAGGTAGATGGTAAGGCAGAGAGATTTAAAAGTATTTTTATGCGTACAATAGGGACATTAATAGATTAGATAGATTAGCTAGGTCAAAAATGGAATAAGTACGGAAAATTTTGCATTTTTTTACAAATACATGAGACTTAATGTATGTACCTACATCATTTCACTTTTTTGCGTGACCGTCTGACATGAATTAATTTCATCTATTTGTCTATACGTGGTGTCCGTCCCACAGGGTGATAGCTTTTTAATAACAGGTGTTTCGAATGTGAAGATACTTGACTTCCTTGGTGAATTTAATATATTGCAGTTTTAGATTAGGAGCGAAACCCGCAATGTAGCGGCTACAAAAGGTTTCTTCGAAATTAATGCATGCCTGGTGATAGCTCACCCCCTGCTACACACCCTAGCAGTGGCTCTCAGGCTGCTGAGTGGATGTAGATTCCCAATTCTTTGTTATACCAATTATTTTCCCATGGATATTATTTAACTTCCGCAATTACTTTCTGGATGCATTCATTTAAAATTAACGGTGACAGCGAAATCTTTCCTTTTCTTAAAATTGCTTTGTCAATGCAGGATCCAGATTAAATCCAGGCTCTTATTCGGTCTCGTTGGTCAACTTCCTGCCACTGTAAAACATTCCGTTTTTTTTCGTAATTAGTAGCATTGAATTCCAGTCGACGGAGTCAAAAGACTTCGGAGACATTATAAAGGGAAAAATGAACACATACCTGGGCTCTGAATCCGTAACAGGTGAATATCATTATGTACATCCTTCGCAATAAACCCCAGAGTCTAATATATTCCATTAAATAAATTGCTTAGTAATAAAAGAGTACCTATACCTTTTGTTTTTTATCTTCATTCACGTAGAACCTTTATAACAACATACAGCTCATTTACGACCAGTTATAATGTACGAGGCTTTTTATTCATATAGACATCACCATATCTCTATCTTCATAATGAGATGTGGGATTGAATGGAGACACCGACAAGTATGGCAGAGTAGGTGGATTGAAAATGTAATAATATAGGTGGTGGGATTCTGAATGTGAGTTTAGAAGGACGAATAAGTTAAACGTGGATTAGGGAAGAGGGCTTTAAGGAAGACTTTCATGATGTTCCCTTGTTTTTTTTCACTTCGTGGCTTCAATTTCAACTACGCATAGCTTGCTAAATGCGTCAGCAGAATTCACAAATAATTCACAGAAAACAAAAGTTCCGTTTCCATCTCCAATTACACACTTCCATTGACGACGAAATTATGTCCTTCCCATGAACCTAACTGCTTATGCTAGGCGTCGTGTAATTTGTAAAATCCGTGTACCGTGAACAGCTGGTTCTAGCTTGGTGCCAGGGTGTACCACAGCACCGCCTGTGGCGTTCACTGGTCCGTATCAGCCACAGAGATTGTCGGCTGCCACTAATGGAAGAAGAGGCGGTCAGCTGGCTTCGAGATAATGGTTTATATCGATTTAAAGAATACAAGAAGTGAAACTATTATACATCAATATTTTGTCAAAAAATTGATCTGTCATTAAAAAACTCATCGTGCGCTGGTATTAAAGAAGTTATTAGATATATGGTATAGAAGAAGAATGCATTAAGGATTATGATAATATTAAATCGAATTCCATCTATTTTCTGAGAAAAATGAGAAATTCAGTTGAAGTAGTTGCATTACAGAAGATTGAGGAGTAAGAGAATGGCCACTTATACGAAATTCTTACGATCCACAGCTGCGAATATAGGCGTAGTTGTTGAAGGTGCTGGTTTATGTACAATGAAGGAGATATTTCTGGTTTACGTATGGAATTCATTTATAGAGAGATTTCCAGCCCGTTACTTTCTTTTATCTGACTCGTGATAACATTCCACGAACAGCAAATTAGAGCGATTAGAGGTTTTTTTCACGACTGTGATGACTAACAAAATAGTCATCGATCCTACCATAAATCGTGCTCTTTGCGGAGACTAGTGATCCAGAAATTATCTCTTCGGTAACGACGAAATAAGAATTGAAATTGTGCACACAAATTTTGATATTTGGCGTATTTCATATGAAAATTATAGGTAATAACTATTTTTAATTGGTTGTATTTATCCTATTTTAGTAATGCAGTTATTCCAGTAAAAGAATGCGATGCATAGGTTACATAGATATTTATTTATTCATTCTATTCAATATTTCGAATTGGAGCTTTCGCTCTCGGTTACCTGCAGAAGCTTACTGATATTGTTCTTAAATACTTTGTTTAAAGATTAAATACCGCTTTTCTTAGAAATTTTGTTGCCTTTTTTAACCTACTACTAACCTAGTAAGCACATTCATATTTTAAAAGTAAATTTTCGACTGTGTTATAAATTACCTACGCATTAAGATCAGTCAGGAGGGTCTGAATGGAGAGATAAATTTGGCCGGGGGGAAATCAACTGCAGTCAATCACTTATTTGAAAAGAACATCAGCCTCTCTAATAATTTTATTATATACCTACCGCAAATGAAGTGCATACATAAATATTAATTTACGCAGTTATTAACATACACGGTGCGATATCATTCGTTTCAATAGGTATTCTCGTTTCCTTAAGCTGTAATTGGTCCATTATTTACTATAGTACTAAATATATCCGTTCTAATGGCATCATTTTAAATAAATATATAAGATCAATGATATAAAATCAAAAATGAGATTTCATTTTTCCCGGCAATTGATATGCAGGAATATCCTGGTGGAAGACTTCCTGGATATAATCCGAAATGCTTCCAAATGTAACTGACTACGCTTAAGTATTATGAAAACTATTTATGGGTAGTTACCAAAACGGTTACAGAAAATAAAACTTTGAATTTGATATTTCACAATCATCTAAAATATAAATGATTTTAAAATATTATAAGCTATCCAATACCAGGGGCGCAACCCCCCCAGAAATCAGAGGTTGTGACTCACTTTTTAATGGACACAGCCCTATCTGTAAAATTAATACTAGCGACTTCGCTCCGATTTTGAACGCTGCGCAAATTGGTACTGTCTACAGTGAACTCTCGTTAGGACTTCATCGCACCTTTTCCTCGTTAGCACGTTCGTTTCTTCAGGTACGCGTCAAAGTGCATGTAAATAATACTGGTTTGCACGTTTTGGTTACCTCTTTAGCACGTTGAAAGGAGGACCAAACCAAATTAGTCCCAGGAAAATAATCGCCGTATAAGTTGATTTGACGATGGATATCTCGCAAAAGGGTTAAATCTTACATTAAAATGATTGTTATAGCTTACAAAGATATTTAAATAGGGACAATATGGTAAAAAATGTTTATGAAGAATTAAAAGGGCACCCAAAAGCCCCGAATTTTATCGCGATGTTCGTTTGTTTTAAAAGTGTCGGCTTGGTGCAAAGCCGTTTCAATATACAGGCCTGACACTCACTCATATGACGTCACGAGAGTAATCCGACGAGAACTCGTAGCGCGGAGAAAGTCGAGATGTTTTGAGTACGTTGACTCATTTAACGTGGTTACTCGATGTGGCTCTAATTCCACTAATAATATTCCATCGCTTATCTGGTATACACTCACCACCCTCATCCCAATTTAAATAAAACAACCTAAATATGATTATAATATAGGCGTTTACGGAACATAACTTTTCCTAGACTTTGTAACATTTTGCCGTTTCATTGAATTACTTTTATTTTTACCTTAATTATTCACAAGAATGTTGCTCACTGTCCCAATATTTTTATTATCAGCATTGTAAGTGACACTGAAATACAAACCGATGCGACTCAAACACATACGGCACACAGCGCTTTCCCCCTCATCTGAAAAACGTAAGAACACTTTTTAATCCTCTCTTATTATTTAAAAGCACGCAATAGAGTAAATAATTTTATTTTTCGACATGCGAAACTAATAATTTACTTTAGCAGACCATAAAAATTGTTTTTGATTTACCCAAGTTTTGCGTTGTATTTTTCATTTCAAGCTTGTTCTGCTAAAATGCGTAATGTTATACAATATAACTTATTCATACACATGCTTGGATAGATATCTTTCTCGCCAGCTTTCACCTATCCTTTTGCCAACTTCTTCAAATAAAAATGTAGCACTTCATTAAATGTTGTGTGTTTTTGAAAAGTAGAAAAAGCATGAAAAATGAAAATTGTCGTCAGTAAAAGTTATACATTCAATTAAGTCGGAAACCTCATTTAGTTATAAGCGAGTAGAACTGCATAACAATAACGCTACTGATGTTTCTTAATTCAAAATGTTCTCGGCAGCCATTAGGTAAACCACAAATACAAAGTGGATTACATTGGTAATTAGAAACTAAAATAAATTCAGCTTTCAAGCTAACACCAAGGTGAAGAATACTGAGAAAATACTACTGCAAACATTAAGAAAACAAATTAAGTTATATTGAATGACAAAAGTTGCGAGGAAACTGAAAGGAATTTAACTTGCAACCTTGTGCGGCAAGGTAAAGAATAATATAGGCATGTTACTTACCTGTCTAATTTTGTTTTACCGCCGTGAACTTCAACGTCTTAGTATTACAAAACCACAAAGAAGCATATAAAATAGTAATATTGCACAAAAACGCAAATACTAACGCTAATTACTAATACCAAACGCTACCACATACGATTAAAACAGCACGTTTCACACTCCCAATCATGATCATACAAATATCAACAATAAAAGTCCTATAAACAAGCCGGTACACAATTGAGCAACACCTTTCGTTCAGATTTCTTTCGTAACGTAACAGAGATTTTTCGTTCCATATAGCAGGCCTGTATATCGAAACCGCCTTTCTAGATATCAAAACTACGCGAGTACCAATACTTCCCGACATTAAATGTGAGACAACTGCTTAGCATTAGCCTTGGGAAAGTCTGAGGTGAAAAGAAAACTATTAATTGAAAAGCTCAACCTTCTTCGAGAAGTAGACAAAAATTCACGCATGAAGCGTGTTGAAATAGCGGCCAAAATTGAAGTTCTGCCATCAATACTGAACTCGAGATCATTCTACTCTACACATACGTTGTTCTGCGTTTCCGGCTTCGATCCGAACTCGTTTTCAAAAAATATAAAATTCAAATAAAGGATTGCGGCATGGTCAAGTGTTTGACGTTAATGGATTATCATTATAACTTTTTAATTGAAGACGAAGGTGTTTTCGTGCTTCTCATGTTGCATACTTACGGAGAAAACCCGGTTTCGTAAATTTGCTACAGTAACTTAAACGAATATAAGTAAATCATTTGAAACTCAAAGGACATCATGAAAAAAGTACAATTCATATTCTATCGATATTCCCTTTCATTTGTGGATTTCATATTACTATGACAACCACCAAAGTGTCGCTGACCTCAACGACTCGAAAAATATTGTGCAATTTTTCATCTTTTCCATGCTTCATCATTTTTCACTGTAGAGATGCCACAGAAGTAATTATTAGAAAAAGTCTGTTACCTGCATTAAACGAAATAGGTACTGAATTATCTACACGCTGATATGCTCTGTAAGAATATCGCTTCTTCCGTTTTTGAGAGATAATGCCTTCAACTTGACTCTTTTCGCGTGGACTTTATTTACAAAAAGCCTCCGCTTGTACAGATTTTTCAAGGAGTATGCCCCCTCCCCCCCCCACAAATCGGGGTGTTTTTCCGCCCCTGACCAATACTACGATATTTAGATTTCTGCACCTCTGAATTATTTGAATTTCCATTGGGTAAGGATCTTTTTAATCGATGTTCTTTTATCCGTGTTAGTAACATCTCCTGGATCTCAAAGTTCAAATTTCGAGTAGTTGTAGCACATTAGTTATTCGGGGGAGACGATCGACAGCTATCATTTGATAGGTGGTTAAATGGACAGACGAAGGAATTTTTCAGGGATCGGAGGAAGGGTGGAGTGTAACCCGGTGTCGGCCATTAGTTTCTCTTCACGAAAGGCGCCACGGGATTCACGTATTAACGTGAGAAATTTCTCAGAAAAAGGTGCGCGGCTGACACTACCCAGAGTGCAAGCCACCTGGATTCCGGCTGTATGAATCCAGCTGGACAAATCGCCTGGAATCCAGCTGGAATATGTAGCGTAAATACAGCTGTACTAGATAAGTCTGTACACAGCTGAGTATGCAGCAGAAATCCAGCTGGTTGAGACAGCCTGGAATATTACCTTGAAATCCAGCTGGATACCAGTTGGAAACCAACCTTTTTTCCAGCTGGATTTACGCTTGCACACTGGAGAATTCCAGTTGGAATCCAGTCGGATTCCAACTGGTTTTGCTATGTGCGGAGTAAATACTGTACGAGTGTTCAGCTCGAGGTTTCGTGTGGTTGATCATGATGCAGCTCCCGAAGTATCTACCTTTCGCTGGAATTACAGTCAGCTCTCTGGTCAGCTGAAAAGAGACAGACTATTTTCAGCCGACTTGAGAAAGCCAACTAAGACGCCTGCGAAATGTCTTCAAATATGGAACATCGCGGAGTGAAACCTGCGAGACAAAATTCTTCAATGTAAGCATTTCTTACTCGTTTTTAAATATTTCCTCGGTATGCGTAGGTAAAATTAAAATTGCAGGACACGACAGTGGTCATTTGTGCCTTTATCCAGTAAAGTTCATGAGAAAAAATCATTAAATGGATAAAAAACATACAAGTACAATAACGCGACTGAGGACATTATAGACCGAGAACTGGGGCTTAAAAAACTGATATGGTTCATGAATTTTCAACAATGGAAATGACACAAGCACTGACATGTACTCTTTCAATTCATGCAAAACAATGCGAAAAATACACTTAGGAGGCACGAGACTCGCTAAGGGCGCGTAGCTGAGTATATCGAAATATAATACATTATCGCCCCTCCCACGTGTTTTTTTTAAATTTTTTACAAATATTTTATCAAGTAGGTATACAAGCAACAAATATGCAAAAGCACGGACATATAGGTACATTATCATTTAATTTTCCGAAATGTTCTCACGCTTTACCGCAGTCCGTTGCCTATTTCGCCTCCACCTGGCTATCCGTGCTTTTGGCTATGGCATTATCAAACCATATCCAACTAATTACCGATTTTCATGCATGTACCTCATCATTTAGCTAGGGCCTAAAATGTCCCATTTTGACCTGCCCCCAGGTAGCTCTCCGTGATATCCGCTTTGTTTGTACCAAGAAATATCGCGTCATTTCCATTGTTGAAAATGCATGTGCCTTATCACTTTTTTAAGGCCCCAGCTCTCGGTCTATTAAGGTCACCGCCTATAGGAAAGATCTAATATATCCGTGATACTCAGCCGCGTACTTACGTCTCTGGACCTCGAATAGTGAGACGGTATGCGAATTCTTCCCAGGTGAGTTATCTCGTCAGGGAGAGAAAGGGTCCAGGAACTACGCCCCATACTTAAGCGTGTGATGATGACCTCCTCTCGTGGACTGTTTCCGACCGATCGCTTCATTGATTTCATGCCTAAGTTAGTAAATAAACATGCTCGTCACCTAGCAACAGGATTCGGGAGGTGGTGGTTGTGATGGCTTCAACCTAACACAAAAGTGCTGCGGAGCAAAGCAAACAGGAGCCAGCGCGTTCTTCCGGTGTTGCGGAAATGACAGCTAATCAATATTTAGAACGCCAGGGAAAAGCACTCATCACTAAATGTGTTCTCAAGCTGTAAGCAGCCTCGACATGATATCTGACGAAGATACTTTTTCTCAACTACGTGGCGGGATGGGCGATCGGGATTTTAAACAACTCGAGAGCGATCAAATCAATGGAACTCTGGACTTAAGTAGGAAGAGTTTGAGAGAATTAACTCTACCACTGCTCAAAGAATACAAATCAATACAGGTAAACTATTCGATGACCAACGTAAGTAAGCACTTCATTTTGTGAAAAGGGAATTCTTTTAAACATCTAACATAATCATTATACTTCAGCGCTTATACCTAGAAAAAAATTACTTGAAAGAACTACCAGAGGAAATGTTCGGCGAGCTTCCGTTTCTATCTTGGTTAGACGTAAGAAACAACCAACTATCTGATTTTCCAAAGTCAGTTGCCAATCATGAACACTTAGAGGTCATTCTTCTCCAAGGAAATCACATTCAAGCCCTTCCTCTCGAGTTAGGTAAGTAGCTACCAGCAGAATGAGAGAATAATTAAAAGCTAAAATTGTGAAAACTTTTCCACAGGTATCTATACCTGCTGTTACCTTAAATTTGCAATAAACTTCCACCTATAATACCTCAAGGTAAATTCAGGGAATAAAAATGGAACCTTACAAGGCCTAGGTATTTAATTCTGTGATGTTTCTCACCTAAGAACATTTCATTTTTGAACCAGGGTCAACACCATAAGAAGTGCTAAATCTCTACTATGATGAAGAGTTTGGAAATACAGAAAAGCAGACTCAAAAAGCAGATATGTTGCACCTCAAAATATATGAGGAAATAATCACATTAATTCCCTCTTTCAGGGCTGGTACCAAAATTAAGAGGACTACAGATTTCTGGAAATCCCTTACTCTTTCCTCCACATGCCATAATTCACCAGGGTATTTCATCAATTTTAAAATACCTAAAAGATGAGTGCAAAACTTGCTCCATTTATTCAGAACTGGTTTCAGGCGATGAAAAACTTCAGCATGCAGGTAAGTACCTATACGTTATCTCTTTCTAATACTTGTAGTCAAAGAACATGTTTGCAAATAATGGTCCATCAAAGTGACCTACTGATTATCTATTATTTTTTATACTAGATGAAAAAACAGAGAGTAGTACTTCAGAACTTAAAGATAGCTATAAGCATAGCAACAACATTAGGAAAAACAACACAGGATGCATTGCACACAGCAATTACCCTCCAAAAAATAATAACAAAGACTCTGTCACAGCAAGTGATACTTCAGCTACAGTGAGTATGATTTTACACATTTTAAAATGGAGAAGTATGTGCCTAAATATTTCTTACTTGTGCCTTAAAACGTGCTTTCATAAACAGAATGGTGCAGTGGCCTCATGGTTAGAATGTTGGGTAAAAGCTCCTTGGTTCAAACTGAGAGGCGAGTGTTAGGATTCTACTCATACACAGATGAAGATATGTAGGTTTAACTAATTTAGTTTTTACACAAATTCATAAGCCTACAAAGGGTCATAGGGAACAAATGGCATATATAAGCACGTGCTGGTCGGATAAATATGGTGACATATAGTATTAGGACCTGCAGATCAAAGAATTAATGGTGACATTGAAGAAAACCATTTCAATTGTACCTAGGTAATTGGTGATGGAATGCAGCAGTTAGAAAAGTAGAGATGGAAATGAGATGGGAGGTGTAGTTTTAGGTCAGAGAAATGACTGTTGGGACAAAACATTTCACTGGAGAAAGTTATTAGTGACAAATAACATGTGATTTAAACCACATCAGAGGTGGTGTAACTCAGTGAAAATGACAGATGATACTTGGTCATATATGCGACTGAATCTTATAGGTATATAAAGTAGAATGTATGATGTAAATATGTTTGCTTAAAGCTCGAGAACCATATGTAGCACAGCTTTGTGACTTTAAGGTTTATTAAATGTCATCTTCGGACAGATAATAGGCTACTTTTCTTGTAACTAATTGTGCTTGGTTCAACCCATCAAGTCAAAAGAGTTTCCATAAGAAATACATGTGAAGGGCTTTATTACAGCTTGCAGTCATTTTTTCATTTGAAATTTTTAATTAGAAATATCTACTGCACAAACTAGAGATGCACACCAGCTGAAAGATAATTCAATAAATGTTCTTTTTTTACTGTCAATTCTGATTTCGGATCAATTTTACTGGTATTTCAGTAAAATATGATGATTTATTGGTGATTTTTTTAGTTTTAATAGCCCTATCCCCTTGACAACTGAAGGGATTGTTGCATTATAAATTAGAATGTAGTCATGATTATAGGCTTATGCATTTGCCTAAAACTCTAGAACCAAAGGTAGTACGTCATCAAAACATTTAAGTTTAATAAATGTCTTCCTTGCACAGGTAATAAAGAGGCTACTTTTCATGTAAATAATAGTACCCCGTTCGACCCCAGACAAGTCAAATCGTTCCCATAAGATGTACATGTAAATAATTGCTAGAGGAAATTGGAAATTTTAAATAGTAATATTCATTGCACAAACGTGTGATGCTCATTCATCAAAATATAATTCAATACAATTCTTACTTTTATCATTCTATATTGTGAGTATTAATTCATTTCATTTCCTATTGTTGTTTAATCCCAGATAATATAACTTCGGTGTAAATATGTAGTTTTCTCTGTTTTTCCACTGAAATTTCAAAAACGCATCTACTTTTAACATACTTTCAGCCATATAATGCCATGAAGGTTTCAATTGAGACAACTGGTAACAAAGATGCAAAGTGAATCAAATTTAGATGCCATAATAAGAATAAAGCAACGGTACAGGCAAATTAAAATTTGTAAAATAAATTTATTGAAGATGTTAAGCATAAGATTCTCTCCTGTAAAATCATAACTGCTCCATTATTTCCTACTTTTATCCCTCTCATTGAGAATCAATGGGCACCTTCCGCTAGTATAGTATAATGATTAGATATCAATTTAGTAATGGCATCATCATTTCACACTGGTCTTCAGGTACCGATGACATAACTCCTAATTTGCCCCCTGGCAAATTGGTGGTAATCAAGTGCAATGTTGCATTAAAAAGGATTAAAAGAAAAGTATTTGGTGGAAATTGAATGCAGACTTTTTGAATAGTGATGAAAGGTAGACACAATGCAGCTATTTCAAGAAATTTCAAGTGACGATAAGGAGGCAGAAAGTTAGAAAAGCAAAATATTAGAGATTAAGAAAAAGCCAGAGAAAGCTATGAGAGAAGTAATAGTAGAAGGATTAAGGAGTTGTGTATCTCAGGAAGATGATTAGGAAGATTGAGGTTAGAGGGCAATGGGAAAATGCTCAAGAGCAAAGGTGACAATGGATAAAAATGATCTTTTGAGCTTTTTCATGTTTGAGAGAGTATAGCCCAAGGACTTGATGACAATTTTTACCCTCCCCCAAGAAAGAATAAACAACAGAATATAATAATCAACAGAAGGTTAAAATAAAGATATTAACGATTTCTTTGGCTATGGGAATGGGAGGACAAGGGCATCTTTGTGTTGAAAGAAATATTAGTAGAGGGGGAAGAGTGTTTTCAAGATATTTTTGCTGGTCTTGTTGACTTTGAGGTTTCACAGCGCATGCTGTGGGAATAAAAGCAGAACATTAAAGTAGAAGGAACTGAACAGAAATAGGTCCCTACTGGGCCAGATACAATTATTGGTTTATTTCAAGGTTCCCAACCAAAAAAAATGACTTTAAGTGAAGGGACCACACTCTCTAACATTAAAGTATTCAATGCATAAAAGAGAAGTTCATAAAAAGCCTGAAGAATTGTGTCCAAAAATTCAATATTAAACTCAAAAATTATGATTAATGTGACAAACCTGTTCTGAGAGAAAAAACTGCATACAGACTAACTAAAGATAGGGCATCCGTTGAAATATTTTTTTAGCCAAGAAAAATTTGTGATCCAAAAGCAGCTTTCTGTCTGAAAATGACACAGAACCTCAATAAAATAAACCTTATCTATTACTAGGGGAGACTCCAATCAATAAAAAAAATTATAGTTGACTGAACCCTTTTGAGTTGAAAAGAATCTGCATCGATTAATCCTCCATGCTTGTTCACAGACCACAAATAATTAAAAAACAAAAATCAAGTAAGGTACCTACCAATTACCAATGCAGACGTTTTATTCTTGTTTAATGAGAAGGGCAATTTTGCACCATTAACCTACTGACTTTTGTAGAGTAAATTAATACTTTAAGGTTGAAAAATCCAAAATATCTATACTCACACAAGAAGCCAAAATGTTAAATCAATAAATAAGGTATACCTATGTCTATTGTCTGTCAATTGGTAAAAGCTAAGTAAAACTAAAGGAGCTCAAAATTCAGCAATAAATGAATGTTTATGAACACTAACATTTTTTCCCAATTTTCAAAACAAAGCATTCACTTTAAGTTGAGTATTACAGTAAAACTCACAGTGGTATAAAATTAGATTGTTAAAGATTGCTTTAATACTAACTGAAACAATTGCTGCATCTCTAGTATTCTAGCAAAATAACTGAGGTTTATTAAAATAGTAAATGCAGAACAAAATATGCTGAAGATTACAAAATCAATTGACAGATGCATTATAAATTTCTCTTTCATATAGGTGCATATTTACTTTCTAATTTAAAATGCTGCTAACATCCTCATCACAGTAAATGACTGAAAACTTGCAGCAAAATGTTTTGTTTCAAAGAATTATTTTCATTGAGTTTGGTCAATCCTGCCTCACTTTCTCTTTTATAGGAACACAACACAACTAGTGATTCTCCCAGTAAAGAACCATCCACTTGTAAATCATCCATTCGTGTGATGACAAATCCGAAAGGAGGCCCTCTCAAAAAAAGGAACTCTGCCCCAATTACAGCAAGGTATGCATATCACCATTCACGATTGTTGTTAAAATGTCAACCATTTATTAGCCTTGTTTAGCAGCACCAGAACATGTATTCCATGATGCTGTCAGCCATAGCAGACGATCATGAAGTTTTAAAGGAATCTGATTTCCTGCTAACATACAGTGAAAGTTCCTATTATATGTGAGATAATTAAATCAAGGATAAAAGCTATGATTTCTATCCTTTTTACAAACAAGGAATGTACCTTCTCATAACATATTTATTAATAATCCCAAAAAAATAACGTTTTTTGTTAAATCACAACGTTGAAGAATTTTATAACATTTTTTAATTTTATTTCTTTTGATGGTCCACTTAAGTTTGAATTATCCAAGTTCCACTGTATGTATTTAAACTTAAATCACTGCTATCTATCCTTACAATCTGATGATCAATCCATTGCCTCCGTATCTACTTGGACTCATTTAAATCCAAATGCCAGGTTCACAAATTAAGACCTCACCTTAATATCACTGGAGCTCTAGCCTATAAAGTAGCTAACACTTCAAATGAACTTAATCAATGTACATAATCCAAAATGAGGCATTAAATGAAAAGCACACTGGATCTCATAACCAAAGTTAAAGGCAATCTGCTTTCTAAAAATGGAATCCTTTGAATTTTTGAATATTTTTACAACCTTACCGCCAGAATAAACTTAGATAAACTGGTGGAATTATGAAGGAAATCAGTTGTTCTTGTCAAGATTAACCTATAATTATCTACCCTGTTATCAATGTATGTCCAAAATTACTTCCTGTTTAAAACTCGGAGTACGGACCTAGGGTCTCTGGAGACCCAAGCAATACAAAATTTATCCTTAAGAAATTTTCATTTTTAAGTAAATATAAGAAATTTATTTCTGGAATATAAAAATGTTTCCATTATTTTATGCATAGATTATTGTCCTCAATCAATATATACTGATTTCTTATTTGGTTAGTAAATATTGTCACCAGAAAATGGTTTTAAAAGTCTGGGTCATGCTTAGTGTGAAGCCAGTGAGGTCCGTATTCGAAGTGTTGATACCATTTTTTATGAATAATAGAGACGCTAAACATTGGTATTGATGGTATCTCACGGGCTCACCAAAATGTTTATGTATTGTTTTGAGCACAGGTACGGGAACAAGGTAACATACAAAACAATCTTCTCATTAAATCCATTACACACTGGCATCAATATGTTGATGACATTTTAGTTGAATAGGATGACACAGATTAACATGATTTTACCAGGTTTTTGCACAATTTTATTTTAAAAATTTCTTTGCCAGTGAAAAGATTTGTAAACTATGTGTTAAATTATCTCGACATATTTGTCGCCACTGTGAATGAGCCACACCTTTATGCCACAATCTTGTACCAAAGACTCACACTCACTGACTGGGGCATACAAGGTTCATGGTACATCTACCCCAAAAGATCACAGCATTTTTCCCCTCATTCATCAAGTTTTCAATGAGCTCCTTTCAAAAGGGGATTTCAACAGTGTGTGAAAATAATTACATACATAACTGGGACAATCGATATCCATAAGTTTTATTGAAGATAATTATAAAAAAAGGTTCATCCCAAAGTATTGGCAGGTGAGGGTAGGGCTCACCCCGCACCCCCAGTACTAAGCCTTTGGCATGTGAAATTCACACATTCACAGTAGGGGGGCCCGTTCCTTTCCCTGGGCCACCTGCAATTTCCTACGAAGTTCTAACATGCAGAAAATCGAATCGCGAAGATTTTAGTTGGGGGTGCCCACAAAGGCTCTAGTCCGGGATGTGAACCTGGGTCCCTCTGGTCTGTAGCTTAGTGCTCCAAGCACTTGGCCACCAAGAACCAAGAAGATAATTATGAAAAACCAAAATAAATTTACAAGTAACTTATTATGCTCTACAGAGAATACATATGTATATCAAAAACAAACAAGAAATGGTGCCCCATCATGTATTTAGGCCATATAATGGAAAAGATAGTAAATTGAGTCTCAAAACAAAAATTCTGTGTTTCCTTGAAATTGAACAACATTATGAAAGTGTGAAGACTTGGATGCTGTAGCAACAGGAGTGGCATTTATTATTTGGTGTGAGTTTTGTGTTCGAGTGTGGGTGAGGGGGAAACAACATTCAGTCCTGTGACAGAGACCCCACAGAACTAATAACACCAAAATACAGCCAGAATCCAAAATTTGCAGTCAAAATCCCTAAATGCACACAGTGAGTGAAATTTATCACTTTTCGCAATTTTGGCTAAGTAGGAATCCTACCAAAGGGGATGCTTTTAGCTTTGAGTATCCACAAACCTTGATGAATTCTAATGGTTAACAATTGTTACGATTAACAAGTTTTCATAGCTTCTTCATGGCATCCATATTTATAACCCTAGTGATGCAGTATGTACATGAGGCATCCTTGAAATACCAAACATTGATAGTCACGGTTATCTACAGGTCAAAAACTGGAAAGTATACGGGAAGGAGTTCCACAAATAAAACAGCACCAAATGGCAAGCACATCTTGATGCGGCAGAATGCCATCATCCAAAGGAGGAAGTAAGGAAATAATATCTAGCCACATGTAATTGAAAATTTTGACCAACATGGGCCTGTTCTAATCAATTAAATTACCTTTAATTAATAGAAGTGAAGAGGCACTCAAATCATGGAGAGATAAAATGCGTACCATGAAAGAAAGGAGCAGCAACCTTAAAAACTGTGAGTTCATTTTCATAATCTAATTAGAAGTAAACATTTAACTCTAAAGAGGATGTACCTACATACTAAGGATGGGTTAATTCCAGTTTTTTTCAATTCCAAACCCAATCCCAATGTTTCCGATTCTCAATTCTGAAATGGTACTCTAATTGAAAATTTAGAATATTTACATCTTGCAATAAGCTTAAATATATTAATAGCTAAGCTATAAAATATAATGAGCTACAAGTGTTGGGTTTGCTTTGAAATCTTGAAACAAACGGAATAATGAAAATAATATTTTTTAAATTTTTTCTCAAAAAATTTGGTGAAGAATGCACATTAGATGACAAGGAATTTCCACATTAACTGAATCAAATAAAATTCAAAACAAATAAGAGTAATTAAAATAGTACTTTAAAGTAAACAACCTTTATCTAAATAGCCTTTTCACTTTCATAAAAGTCTAGCAGAAAAACATAAGAGCAAAGCACAAAACAATAAAGACAACAATGAGAATAAACATCCAATTCAAATAGAAAACACTTGTAATTTTCCACTCTCAATATATTTCAATGACTCAACCGACCATGGTTTCAGCACGTAGTGCCACTATCAGGGATTTTTAAGCATAGAGACCTTGATAATGGCAGTATGTGCTGAAACCATGGTCGGTTGAGTCACTGAAATAGATTGTGTGGAAAATTACTAGTGTAATTGAAATGGCAGTCAATTACTTCCACAAAGTTCAACCTGATACTCTTGAGAGAGAGATAAATGAGAACAAACTTAAGTAATTTATAATTTTAAGTAAATTTTGGGATGAGATTTTCAGAACTAAAAAATATTGGGATGAGACTGAACATATGAAGTAATTGTGCAGGACGGAAGTAGAGGATAATAATGGGATGAAATATGTTGCGGGACGAGAGAAAATGAAAATTTCAGGTGGAAGAAACATTTATTGACAAATAAGGAATACTACGTCTTTTAAATTTTACTCATCTATAATGAGAAAAAGAAAAACATTATAAGCCGTTGGACCAGCTTTGGATAAACAGAGGAAATATCAAAGGCATCTGAAGTAAAGATGAATTATTAGTGGTTTTTGTAATGCACACATAAAAAATCAGTCAGGGTAAAAAACCTTAATGAATACCAAAATCAAGACAATCATTCTATAATGACAAAAATGTGCTAGACGTAAAGAAATGAGTGAAACTGGAGGAAGCAAAATTTTCAGGTACAGGATGAGAAAAAAAATTTCGGGAAAAGGCAAAATGAAAAATTTTTCGGGACGAGGCGAGATGAAAAAAAATTTTTGGGATGAAATGTGAGAAGAAAATTTTGGTACGTAAAAATTTATGGGATGAGATGAAAATTTCGGGGCAAATTTAGGATTTTTTCACTTTCATTGCAAGCCCTGCTATTTAGCGAAGAATTAGATAGCTTGAATCAATTACATTTCTGACTGAAAGTTATCGAATATAAAATGGCTGCATAAGTAATATAACCTCACCCCTAGGGGTGAGCAAATATTAAGCAGTGATTCAGGAGACTCACCATAATACATGTTGTTATCTGCATAATTAGATTCCCAACATCAGGAAAACCTTTGGTGTGGGTAAAAGTTAGCAATAATATAGGCTTATACACTGTCGGCCGCTGTCTGTATATGTGAAAAAAAGCTAGAAAGGAGGGTAGGAAAGGGAGAGTAGGGGCAGGAGTGGGGGGACTTATTAAGGGGCCAATAGACAGATAATCTGACGGGAGGTTAATCAAACGTATCCAAAGTATCCAAACTAGCCCTGACTTACAGTTTTTCCCTTGCTTCCGTTCATGAACTAAATAAAAGAAACACCACTTTGTCGTTGCAATTTGATGGCCAACCCACTAGAGTGAGCGAGCGCAAAATTATGCTCATACACCCAGAAAATTTACAATCATGGAGATTGAATTTTACAGAATTACCGTTTTGGTTGGTTTTTATTTCTCCAGAATCGACTTTGTAGGCTTCGATTCTTGATTCCTATACAAATCGAGAATTGACCCATGCTTAGTATGTAACACGACTCTATGATATTATTCATACCAACAGAAGTTTGCTAAAAGGAAAAATATATCTGTAATTTCTCTTAAGATAGTTATCTTTACCTATAGCAGGCTTCTGTTGAAGAAAAATGTATCTAGTATCTATAATACATTTAGTGTGTGTGTACATGACTCGATATTATTTATACCTACAGAAATTAGTATACGACAAAATGACAGAATAATATACTCAAAAAGCCAACTATTCTGGTAAAAACTGAATGCACGAATTTTTTGGAACTCAAGAGTCTGAGTGTATGAATGCACTCATACATTAGAATACATCACTAGAAAATATGTATTCACGGATGTAGACAGTGAGAAAGAGAGGACATAGTTTTAAAAAAACATGATTTTCTGGGCCAATCATCTCTTTCAGGATTTTATGTATATTTGCTTTCCAGATGAAAAACTGTATACATACATGCATTCCACTCTTCTGAACTACTTAAAGGATAGGGCCACAAGCTTATTATAATCACAGAACCACATTTTGTCAATATCTAGTCTTCTTGAGGAGTACAATGCATTAAAATACTAAGTCTCTAAAATAATCATAAAATAGGCTTGTTGTAAAGTCAGCTTGAAAACCAATTTTTTTATTATTTGGGAACGTACATACATATTGCAAGTGTTTATGGACATAAAGAATTTCATTCGTCTCAATCTCCATTTCTATAATCTTACAGGCGTGCTCACTAAGGAAAAACTTATTCCATATGGCACTGATAAGGAGTACATGGAAATGCCAACAAGAGAAATGTTGCATAACATACCACTAGATCCAAAAAAACAGGCCCAAAGAAACTCCAGCAAGACCAACAATTCAGCAAACATTGGAGAAGAGATATCTTTGATATTTAAAAGTTTACAAAACCTAAAGTGTACCAAAGAGAGCTCTTTAGCCTCTCCAAGGTCTCAGCAAAAGGCAGTAAAAGAAAAACTTCATAAGGTATACTTATATAAAATCAGGTTATTCATGAATAAGAGGCAACAGTTGAGTCAATACAGTACATGATTTATTATATTTGTTTCAATTTGCAGATAAATGAACTAAACTCAGCCATTGGTGACTTAAAGAAAAAAATATTTACTAAAGGGCCATAATTATTTGATAAAGAAATACACTTAAGAAGTTTTGTGGTAGGTAAATATTTTTACTCAGGGAGAGTACAAAGTCTTTTTCTAAAGTTTTTGAATTTAAGAACATATGAACTCACAAATACACTACCTTTTTCCATAATGTTTCAAGAAATTCTGACCTAAGGCATTTGTTTTGCAGGGTGCGGAGCCAAGAAATAACAAGTGCATCATGAATGATCTTTATTCATTCTGAAAAGAGTGGTGGCCCAGCCAGTCACACCTGCTGATCTTTCACATCCTTTTTATAATTCTATTTTGTCTCCACTTCACATACTCTTTGATGACAGTTATCCTGTGTGAATTCTTGATGTAAATACACCAATCAGTGCACCAATACAGTAATTAGATTGGTGACCACCAAGGAGTCATTAAACATTACTTTTTGTCATTTGTAAAGATATTTCAGTTATTCCTAGTAAACACTTACAATAATGGGGCCATATTAATCAATGAAGTTCTACCCATAGAACAGGTATTTGGATTTTTAGCAAAAATTTCCAATAAATTTCAATCCCAATTAGTTTTCCATTTCTCTATGATAAATCACATCTGAATATGTATTGACATACCAAATACTGGTAGAAACACCCCCACACCCTGCTAGCAGGGAGACCATAAGATAACATTTTTCATTTTCCATGTCTTTTCAAAATCTTTGGACTGATTCCCATGACTCAGAAATGCAAAGTCATAAGCAGTTCCGTAGGTAACATTAAACAAGTTTAGGGGCATTAACAATTCCACAAATGAATAATAAAGGAAAGAAAATTACTTCATGGAGTTTTTCACATACACATGGAAACCATATTTTGAGAATGATCTTGGTTTGTGAACCCAGAAGAATTTAGCATACTTCCTACTTACCATTAATCTATCCAAACTACCCTTTCTTCTTCTCCACCTACTTAGCATTCTTCCCTCCTACATCACCTTCTGAACAGCCTTGCCCTTACCCTATTCCATACCCACTTCTGCCTTCTCCTGATTTCCTCTTATCAATTTCCTTTCCTACCATCTCTCAATCTGAATGAATGAATAGTACGCCAAATATTGGCCATTGAAGAAAGACCATGTAAAAAATCTTGATATGAATGCAAAATTAGACAGTTATCCATAGGAAAGCCGCTAAACACGGACATGTATACCATAGAGTATGGCAAGTTTGAATTATTAAGACTGAGTACCTAAATTTGGTATAATTAACAGTCATAAATTCTAAGGTTGGTTAGACAAAGCTCTCCACTCAAGTCTCCTATTAGCCAGTATCTTCATATTTATGTAATTATTCTTCTCCACTTAAATATATGATTTGTTGGTTGTATGATTTGTTGATACAGTTGTTTTTCGTGAAAGCATTTTTAAAAGATGCCTTTGTGTCATACTCTGTATCGCATGTCTAAAAAGATCATAAAATAAATACCTACTTGCATTTCCTATGTAAATGGTTATTGGTCGGTGATTGTAGTGTTGGCAAAATTTCGTCCCAGCATCGAAAATGTATGCAAAACTAAAGTTGAACATTGTGAGATAAGAATTTTATTTTCAGAATTCGCAGTCAGTGAAAAAGGGCAACTAGTAAGGATGCTAAAAATAGACATTTTCTTCTAACATCTATGCTGATATGATAGCAGCTGGCCCAACCGCCCTGTAGTTGCCCTCCATCGCATAATCATAGCTAAAAAAAGCATGGAACTAAGCCCATGGGTAAGCCCATTTCCGGAAAAAATCATTCACAGGTTATTATTCGTGGTGTCTTCAGTATCATCAGCTGAATAAATGATCTTGGCAGTTAATTTTATTTCTTTTTTACTACTAAGACCTTGATGACAAATGGGGTGTGATTCGGATAATTTCCCGCATTGTCACCACAAGGGTTTGGGTTTACGGTGCGTGGAGGGAAAAGGGTCTGGTTGTGGAGAGGGAATGTCCCAGTTGTGGGCGTATCTTTATCTGTCTTGCTGAGCTTGAAGGGGGGAGGGGAAAAGTGGGGAGGGGTGAGGGAGTAGCATCACGGAACGTCAGTGGCGATCCTACCACTTCACGGTCGTGAGCGGGAGGTTGATTGGAAATGTTTCAGGTACTGAAGGGAATGCGGAGGGTCAGGGATGCGGCATCATTTGCTTACGGGTGGGTTTTCGAGGGATCTGGGGGGTGGAAAGGGAAGGGGATGGTCTAGTGTTGTCAGAGTATGTGAGGAGCGGTCTAAGCAAATGACTACACATCCCTGACCCTCCCCATCCCACTCAGTACCAGAAGCAGCGTTCGGAAAAGTATTGGTCTGAGAAAAATGGGCAAAGTGGACATGTCTGTCTGTGTCGGCTGAAAGAACATGCCAGTTACATAAAACTGCGTTGGAAACGGAGAAAAAGATGCATTTATGGCTCCCTAGGGTAAGGATTTAGTTTCACACAATGTGTCCATTGATTTTCTATGCTGATTAGTAATCAGTGATTACCATATCAGTCTGCCAAAAGATTCTTTCCTGGGGGGCTAGTGACTGCCTTCCATCAGTCAGATTGGACGTTAAGCCGTGATCCCCAAGACAACTTTCTTTAAGAATAGGATAAAGGCCATATCACACTAGCTGCTGCAGGTGACAGTTGTCGTTGCTGATTACAGTTGGGGTAAACAGTTCCAATCACACTGACCGGTTATCTAACAGGCCGGTTTCGCAATTACAGCCTCACGGTCTCATGCTGTTTCAGTTCACATTTTGTTCCTATGCTGCCTCAAATACAGGATTTTTGCCTCAAATACAAGATGAAAAATAATTAAGTACATTTACTCTCCTCCTATAAAATGTATGCTATATTATAATATTTACATCATTCACAAAAAAAATAAGTGATGCAAGAGTGTTAAATGTTGTTTTACTTGTATTCTGAATATTTTTAGGGTTTAGACAGCAGTTGAAATGGTAACAACATAAATATCATGAAATGTAAACACAAACAGTACATGACCGTGAGGCGAGCTCCTACTGGCCACCGTTGCACAACCGGCCGGTCGGAAATATGTAGACGCACTCCTATCATCCATCCCTTGAGAGTTGGTTGGCTCTGATTGGTCGACTGCACAACCACAACCAGAAACCATAATGGTTAGTGTGATACGGCCTTACTGCTGACACCACATTTCTCTCCACCCTTCATCCTTACCCTCCCATTCCATCATTATAACTTTCCTTCCAGTCTAGAGTGCCTATAAGTGAGGGTATGGACTTGAAATCACAGATGATGATCTCCACAGGGTTAGATTTGTACAGTCAGCGGTAAGAATGAAACAAAACTGGTCACTGGCCATGTAGGAGGGACTGCTTCTGGAAAGTCAAGTGGTCACTTACATATGTATACGTTATGCAGGGGGAGAAGGTCTGCTGATAAGGCTCAATTACTCACTATGTGCTCTATAGAACAAGCAGTTTCAAGAATAGACGAGAATGATTCCGCAAGCATATTCCAAAATGTGTTTGCGAAAGTAATGTTGGCGACTGGATGCATAAGGATTGGCTGCAGACCAAAAACAGAGTGACTGCTGGCCCTCAAAGAAGGTGGCTGCTGAAATGGGAATACATTCAATCCCAGGAAAAAGTGGCTGCTTAAGGAGGTGGCCATTAGGACAGGTTTCACTGTCTGGTACACGACTCAAAGGGTCATCTATCTAATCATTGATCTAGAGGGACATTTGAATAAACTAGAGCAAGACCAATTGATGAATGTGGTTGAGATTCACGGAATTCCAAAGAGTGATAGTATGGATGAGGAGACAGTTGTGCCAAAAATGTGCCATGCTCTTGGAATTAACGCTGTGGCCGGTGACATTTGACTTTTGTTATAGACAGAAATCCCGCAATTTCGTAAATGGTGAACCAAAGCCCACCCCAATACTTGTTCGTTTTCTTTGGTCAAAGGTCAGGTCCAGTCTCTTGCATTCACGCAGACCTAAACACCATTTTACATTACGTGATGCTGGCCTAAGTGAGGATGTCAATCATAATGTCTATATAAATGAGTCACTCAATCACTTTATCCAGAAACTCTATGCCAAGGCGAGGGACCCGAAGATTGAGAAGAAAGTGAAATATTTGTGGGTAAGGGATGGTACTATATTTATAAGAAAAACTGATGGAAGTGGCCGTATAACTGTTAGGAGTGAAAATATAATTAATGAACTTGAATAGGATGAGGTCGGAACAACTCCTACTCAAAACCCTATGCATATCAATTCCCTTAGGATTTGTCATGTACACTGCCAATCACTACTGGGCCATTTTGATGAGTTTCGCCACCATTTCTCTCTCCATCATTGTGATGCTATACATTTATCAGAAACCTGGCTGAAGCCTGAAATACCAGATGTAATGGCCGAATTGCCTGATTATAATTTGATCAGAAATGACAGAATAGGTAAAGGAGGTGGGGGAGTAGGAGTTTACATTCATCATAGTATTAGAGAAAATATTGTGTTTGCCTCCTCCTCCCAATATTCTGCCATGCCTGAATTCATTTTTGTTGATGTTTCAAGATACAGTGCTGCAAATCTCTTGCTGTGAGTTAATTATCGTCCGCCCAAGTGTAGTTTATTTGCTGATTTGAAAGTGTATTTTTAAGATATTATCCAATGTATATTAATGTTGTTATCATTGGTGATTTTAATGTTGATATGCACCGCACCGATTACAATAGTTCTATGGTCAATAACCTTATATATTGCAATCATCTTGAATTACTGCCACTAAATCCTTCTCATCATGCCGAAAGAAGCCATACACTCATTGATTTATGTGTTGTTGATGACGTAGATAAGGTTACTACTTATTCTCAATATCCTGTGCTGTTTCTATCGGCGCATGATCTGATATATATTACCTAAAAATTTTATACTACGTGTCGTCCCATTCCGTCCACTGTATCGTGTGATTTTGGAAGATTTGATGTACCTAGCTTTCAAAATGATCTACTCTCAAAGGGATGGAGTGGTGTTCTTGCCTCAAGTTCCAATGATCATAAATGTGATATATTTAATAAAAATGTTCTACAATGCTTAAACACACATGTACTGAAACAGACTTGCCTACTGAAAAGACCTCCGGCGCTGTGGTTGACTGAGGAGACTCGAAAACTTATGAAAGAGATAAATAAACTGAGAAGGGCTCTTGTTCGTTCACAGAATCCTATCGTCCTTCAAAAATACAAATCCTGCAGAAATAAGATCAAGTCCTTTATCTTGGAATCTAAGCATCAGCAATATTCCAACTCCCTCTCTGTACATGCTAACACTAAAGATGTTTGGCTTGAACTTTGTCGACTTATCCTTTTACATAAAACAGAAAATGCCGGAACCTACAAATTCTCATTAGACCAATTTAATGATTACTTTGTAACATATTTCCTTGTGCAACAGTCATAATTCACTTTGTGATATCTCTTCCGTTTCTCCTCTCTCCCCGGTAGCTGAGAACAGTATTTATTTTAATCATATACGCCAGATATGCTGCATCGGTATCTTCGCTGCTCAAAGTCCAAATCAGTGGGTGTCGATGATATTTCTTCTGAAGTTCTAATTAGAGCAGGTTACTTACTATCTCCATTATTATTGGACATATTTAATTATTCCCTATCATCATCCACCTTTCCATCATCATGGAAATCATCAATAAGCATCCCTATACGCAAAACCCAAAATTCTACCTCTCACGGTGATTATTGCCCAATTTCACTGCTATGCACCGTCTCCAAAATCCTCAAAAGAATTGTAAATCATCAGGTCACTGCCTACCTTACGATTGAACGATAAACTCAACAATTATCAATCAGGTTTTCGGAAGAATTTTAGCCCTTAGTCCGCTCTTTATCAAGTTCATGGATGACATATACTTGGCTATTGATTGCTCCATGGTGACCATCCTTGTTTTATTTGACTTCAGTAAATTCAGCCTTGAGTAAACCATGGGCACTTGCTCCGTACAATGAAAAACCTCAATTTCTCCCCATCATCTCTGAACTGGTTTCTCTCATACCTAAATGGACGAAAACAGGCCATGACAGATTTTCAAGAAAACCTATCCTCATGGCAACCAACATTGCAAGGCATCCCCGAAGGGTCTGTTTCCCACTTTTGTTTTCTTTATATAAGTTAGATCTACCTGAAAGAATTGGAAACAGTAAATATATGTTATATGCGACGACCTTCAAATATATCTTCACTGTCGATTGAAAGGTCTTAATTAGTCCATCTCAAAGATCCAGAGTGATGTCGATGCAATCTTGGATTGGGTCAAACAAAACTTTTTAGTTCTAAATGTAGCAAAAACCAAGTCAATGATTATTGGTGATGCTAGACTTACTGATAAGATTGATTTTGAAACAACACCCAGTATTGTACTCGACATAGTTGGGATTAACGATTTAAAAAATTAACGAAAAAAATTAATCGTTAAAAATATGGTTAACTATTTAATTTAATAACTGCTTTTAAGAACAGTTTCCTGTTAATCGTTAAAATTATGCATTAACTGATACAAAACTAACTTCAGTTAATTTTTTGTGAATGTCAATCTGTCCGAATTTGGGTGCAAAGCTTGCCCAACAGACCATTGGGAAAATACAACGGTATCCAATAATGCAAGGGTAGTTGTGCAAGAATGCAATGAATAGGCCCAGATGAATACATCCACACAAAATCGGGGCTATGGGGAGTGACCGCCAAAGTTTAGGAACGAACCCTCAGATGAGAAAACACGAAACCACGCGAAGACAATGTCCTAGAGGGCTCATATGCCTTACTCGGTGGCATCATTTCGTCAATACTACATAGTTGAAGCCGAGAAGGAAGGGTCGCCTAAAAACCTATGACAAGTATCGAGAGGGAGGGGTTCATTCAAACTAATGTATCTGTTACAATGCGCCAGTCTACTTATTCCTTACTCGGCGACATTGCGTTGTCAATACAAGCAAGAATGGCGAGAAAAGGTGCGTAGACACACCCACAGCATCTACTTTTACATAACCATAACATAACTAAGCCATTTCCATTGCAATTTTACAATTGTGAAGGGATACTTTACATCTCAATGAGGGGATCGATATCAAAAACTAACCTGACAGCACTTTCTACCGCTCAGAACAATTTTTTGCAGCAAATTACATATGCACCATGGTTCGTCAGAAAGTCTTCCATTCACAACTACTAAATAATCCTGTAATTGGAGCTTCACCTCAGAAAAATCACCGTTTGCTTTCGGCAGACACTAGGAAACCTGGCCAACAACACATTGGAAACCAAATAGAATTACAACAAAAATCCCCACTTCTAATTTATTTAAACAAATGGATACGGATGGAAGAAACCACAATGACAATTTTCAGTGTTCGCATTGTTTGTCAAAGCAAAAAAAAATCAATGCCTCTATTACCGCAGCATCCAATTTGCCAGCAGCATCCAATTTGCCAAACTGAAAAAGTAACTTTTAATGTAAAAGTTACGTTTTTTTAACTTAAACTACTTACTTTTTCATGAAAGTAACTTTTAACTTTAACTAGTTACTTTTTACAGAGATTAACTTCGACTTTAATCAGTTAATTTTTTTTGGTAACTTTCCCAACTATGGTACTTGATGACATAGCTATTCCCTACTCAAATTCTGTTCGCATTTGGGTATTACTATGAACAAAAATCTGACGTGGCACGATCAGACACATGCAATTTCCAACAGAGTAAATGGTATATTGTATAAGTTTAAAACACAGCAAAAATTTTGCCTCTGCATATATGGAAGTTGTTAATTACTACCTTAATCTTTCCTCATATAGAGTATTGTACATTATCCTTAAGAGATGTGACAAGCCAACAATCTGAAATGGCAACAGTTACAGAATACATGTGTTAGATTCATCCTTAACCTTCGCAGGGAAGAACACATTTCCCCCCACTGGGAAAAACTTTATTGGCTCGATATTTCATCTTGGCCTTCTTTGTATCTTTTTATTTTCCCTGTTCAAAAACAAAACACCAAAATATTTACTTTAACTCTTTCAGTATGCGCCTACAACCAGAACCATGATAACATGTAGTAAGCCATCTAATCTCTATTTACCATCACATAGAACTACAATGTTCCATAAATCATTCATCATCAGATCTACCGAGGTATGGAATATAATTTCTAATGAAATAAAACTTGTACGACTGTGGAATCATTCAAGTAAAAATTTTATAATTACCTGCTACAGCAGTAATCTAATTATTGATTTTTCACTTTAATGTCACAGTTATTTTATGAGTATTAATTTTGTCTGTTATAATATATTCTAAATTACATTTTCATTTTTGTTTTTCCTTAATACAAATTCAAAATGTCATGTAAACTATCTTTTGCTGCTTTGAACTGGATTGGACAGTGGAATCTTCAAGTTGAAATGTTATAGTTACCTGTTACAGCAGCAATCAAGCAATTTGTTTTTACATAAATGTTACAGCTATTTTTTTGTTTTTTGAGCTTGTCATTAATATGTCTATTTCTATGTCATTTTTGCAATACATTTTCATTTTGTTTTTATTTAATATCTATTCAAAATGTCATGCACATTATACGAGGTGCAATCAAGTTATAACACCTCCAATTTTTTTTTCTCAAGGCTGGAAACAGATAGAAACATGCAGATTGTTTTAAAATACGTACACATTCATAGTGAATGCAGCACATATATATCATAATTGTACAGCACACAGAACGTGTGCTATTACAAAATTCGTTCTTCGTTCATTCTGTCCATTCGTTTCATCTGGAGAAAACGAAATCATTCTTTTTCTCCATTTGCGTAGTGTGACACCGATTAAATTTCATCGCCAGTTGAGTGAGACATATGGTTATGGTTATGGTGTCACGTATGTGTCCAATGTGTGTCCGTGGGTGCAATAGTTTTAAGAAGGCAGAACGTCGAGTGACAACCAACCCAGACAATCTCAGCCTCGCACCAGCCGGTCTGACGACATGATCGAGCAAGTTAAGAAATTTGTTTTGGAGGATCGCCGAATAAGTGTGGAACATATCGCCTCCAAAATTGGCATTTCCGTGGGAGCTGTGCACACAATCCTGCATTAGATGTTTTGAAGAACAAGCCCCTTTCAGCATGGCATGAAAAACGGCTGGAAAAGACTGAATGTGTGCTCATTCACCAAGACAATGCACCAGAACATCGGGCGAACGAGACGCTGCAGTTTTTTTGTGACAACAGCTTTGAAGTGATCTCTCATACTCATACTCACATAACCTGGATCCTATTGACTTTTGGCTGTTTCCAACGATGAAAGACACTCCATGATCGCACATTCACTAGCCGTGCCACTCAATTTTCCAGTGGTCAAAGCAGACTCCAAAAGAAGCATTCGTAGCGGCCATGGAAGCATGGCGTCATCATTATGAAAAATTAGTACAACTGTAGGGAGATTATGCCAAGAAGTGACATAAGTTTCACATTTTCCGTGTGATTAGTTTTGGAGAAAAAAAATTGGTGTTATACCTTGAATGCACCTCGTACATCTGTTGCTTTTAGGGGTATGTACCCAGAGCATTGAATAAATCTCTTCTATCTATCTATCCATCTATCACCGCCACACACCCTTGTAGTGGTTAGTGAACAATACAATGTTACGTAATCAAATGTTTCCAAATTTCTTCTTTAAGTTTTCATTCGATACGCTTTTCTTACAGCTTCTTAATGGAAACAGCTTTACCAATTTTTCATAACTATTTTCATCATAAATAGTCTTCAGGAGCTATTAGATTAGATTATACTTTTTAATTTAAGGGTGTTTTAAGAGCAGAGGTCATTTCACACTTCAGAAGTTATATCAGCATAGTTTTTGACTCAGTAGATTTACTTTCCATCAAAAACTATAATAGAAATCAATCAATGGTTTGCTCAAGATCATAAGTTAGGCTTTGGCTCTTGATTGGTATTCAAAGGGTTTTTATCATTAATGTTCAATTGCCCTTAGCTAATTCAACAATTGATAACTACTAAGGAAATACCACGCCACATCTTCACCTGAGGATACTAGCAGAAGAGCTGGTGAAACTGTTGTGGAGAAAAAAAATGTAAGCAGATGCAACCTGAGAGAATGCTGGTCTCAACTACTGAGATCAATTAACTATGTAGTAGCTACTGGCTTCAGCAGTTAATTTTACTAAGGTTGAGTGGACAATTTTAATATATCACACAGCAAATTAGACATCCATATTTAATTGTAAATTTGTTATGATTACTGCCAGGATAATATTGCTGTATATGGCCATGGACACAACAAATATGAAAAGCATATGTCTTCTATGTTGACTGGTTCACTTCTATTTGGACAGCATTACACAGAAATAGAATAGGATAACACACAGAATGTGTAGATTCTAAAGACACCAGTTGAGCATATGTAAAAGCATTATGAAAAGTTATATCTCATTATTAAAGTGGCTGGGAAAAAAATCAATGGAAAAAGACACATATTTCCAAACTCATACTGAAAAGTATAATGATATAGATATAAATAAAAATGCAATACAGGAGTAAATACTATAATACAGAAAGCTGCTTTCATACAATAATGAATGGTAAAATGAACAAACTCTATCTTACGTCAAAATAAACTGTTTCGGTGATATCACTTTTTTTTTTAATATGGACAATATGTACTTCCCTTCCATCAGAACAGAAATGTAAGTTTACAAAACAATTCTTGCCCTAAATGCAAGGTCAGCTCTAACACAGCATGCACATTAGGGCGGATCGGAAAAATCGATTTTTCGCGGAGAAACTTGGCCCTCTGGAAAAAGTTGTCAAAGTGACTCAAAATGAGGCCAGAAAAATTTGAGACCTCTAGGTCAACCCTAGACCCTCGCGCCGTGGCCATTTATGGGGAGGGGGGCTGAAAATGGAAAAAAATCATGTTTTTATAGCGGTTTCCTATGTATTTTGCCGAGTTGCGGCCCTTTAGGGCAAAAATTTCGTCCATTTGTACGTATCTGTAGCCGTTAAGCCACAAATTGTCTATTTTGAGTGCGCGGCCGCGCGTAATTATGCACCACCCACGCAGCGTCGCGGCGCAGCGGTCAGAAGGCCGCTCGCGCGCCTCCTGCCGGCTCGCGCCTCCTGCCCGGTCGCCGCGAACGCAGCAAAACTCATCACGGATGCGTCTTCCGTAGTTGGTCTCATTAATATTAGATAATTAAACAATTTCCAGGGAATAACAATTACGGAAGAATTGTATGAAAGTGATATAACCCTACACACTATAACTTTTTTTCCTGTCTCGTCGACATAAACGAATTGACGTTACCGACTTTTAAAGAAGTGGTAAAATATTTTTTTTTCGTTCGCGACGCATTGAGATATGAAAGCGCAGGAAGGGAGCCTACGGCTTATCAAGTAGTCTGGTGGCCAAAGTGTCCGCACTTTGGAGACACACCTCTATTCCAATCATTCCGGAGCGTGGTGTGATTAAAATGATTATACGGTACCATACGACGTACTACGGCTTAAGAAAAAATGCAAGCAAGCCTATGAAAGGTGTGAAATCGACAAAAAATTAATATATTTTTAAATGATTCCCAGAATCTATGTGATACTTGTGCGTGTCAGAGCCTAAGAACTAGCAAGTGTAAATTTAGAAAGAGAATAAAGTTCTCCCAAATGAAGCGGCATTTTTGAGGGATCAAAGGACAAAACGAAATATGGTATCCGGTGGATTGGATCCCTCAGAAACTCGACGATTAAAGAAAAACCTCAGGAGAGGATCGTCGGAGAGCGTCGACTCAAAATCTTTAATTCTTGAAGAGGTAAAAAGTGAGCATCAAGAATTATTTTCTGCTACATTTCGAGAAAACTCAACCGACGAGGAACCAACCGACTTAGACCTCAAATTTCTTCATACGATTAGGAATGAAAATCAACCTGGACCTCCTTCGGGGCAAAGACGTCTTCAATTGCCAACTGTGGCGGAGGTATGTGCAAGTACCGGTGACATGTCCCTCAGAGCAGCCGCAATGATCGTCAGTGCAACTGTATCCGACGCAAAGCTCAAAACTCCGGAAGACAGGTGAAATGTAGTGGACTGGCATTACTTACGAAGACAGAAAAAGAAGATGCTAGATTCAGTAAAAGCAAAGACAGATAAATCAAAAAATGCAATTGAAGGTCTGTATTTGGACGGCAGAAAGGATGAAACAATTAAACTGGAGAAAATAGGCAAGAGGACGTATCAATCTAAGGTTAGGGAGGAACATGTCTTGTTTGTTGAAGAGCCAGGCTCACAATTTTTCGGTTTTGTCTCCCCCACAGGAGGATCTGCAAGAAAAATCACAACTGCAGTTCTTGATTTTTTTGCGAAAGAAAATATTGAACTTTCAAATTTAAAAGTGATTGGATGCGATGGCACCAAAGTGAATACAGGTCAGGAAGGAAGCATCATCCGTTTGCTGGAAGCAAAACTCCGACGTCCCTTACAAGGGTCTATTTGCCAATTACACTTGATCGACTTAACACTGCGACGGTTGGTAGAAACATTAAACGGGCAAACTAAGGGTCCAAATTTGTTTGCAAGACCTATTGTGTCCACCCTTCAAGACTGCCACACTCTTGATATCATACGATTCGAGCCAGTTCCAACAAAATTATCCCACGAAGAAGACTTGAGATTGCTGAGCAGTGACCAGCAGTATCTTCGGGGAATTTCTAATACTGTGTCCAAAGGATTTCGCTCGGAAAATTTGGCCAGATAAACTCCAAAAAATGTGGCTCATTCTCGTTAGCTCACTACGGCCAGCCGACAACTGAGGCTATACGTGTCCAAAGAAAATTCATGCGCTAATTTATAAAATCTAGTGTCATTCAAAAAGTATACGCACCTGTCTGGTTTTCAGTGAAAAAAACCATTGCATACACGAGGGTGCTGTAAATTTATGGAAATTATTAAATTGATCAAGATATCTACCAGTAGATCTTAAAAGAGTCATTGATCCTGTTATTCAGAGAAACGGTTTTTTTGGGCACTCAGAAAATTTACTCCTCCCAATGATTGCTGACAATGGAGAGGAAGTGTGAAGAGATGCGTGGTAAATAATCTTAGAGGCATGAAGAAATATGCGTGAGACGAAAATCGTGAAATTTTGAGTTAACAGATTTTAAATTTGATGCAGAAGACTACAAGCTGCTGATAAAATGAGACGAGAACACCGACTCGTGCTCTATCACATCTCACGACTGAAGAAATTCGAGAATTACATCAGTAATGCTCAACTGTGGAACGCAATTGTCCTTGTCACACAAAAGCTTGCGCTCTTGAAATACCTATTTGTAAAAGAGGTAACCCAAGCTTCATTGGCATCCGCAACAACGAGAGACAATAAGAAATACTGAAAATTCTAGAAAGCAGAACCAAAATGCCAACCTTCAAAAATTAGTCTCAGTTCATGCTGTGATACAGTGAGTAAGTTTTACATTTATCTGCTTGACTTCAAAACTAAAAAAAAATCGATAATGACCTTTAGTGTTCAATGAAAATAAAGTATAAATACGAATACTTGCACACAGATAAACCGACTGGTAATACAAAATGACAACTTTCTTATTTTTTCGAGAGCATATAATCTGATAAAGGAAATGCGTTCCTCTATTTTATGAGTGGGAGTGTGGGCGGGGGAGTTCATAGTGCAGGTACCTCAACGTGGTGAGCTCTAATAACTACTTTAATTATTTTTGTATTCTTTCTCCATACTGAAAAATAATAGTAAAATTAGGCTAAACTCGGGGAGTGTTTCTTTAATCCCCGAATGATGACGGTGTGTTATGTTACTTTCATACAGTTCTTCCGTAATTGTTATTCCCTGGAAATTGTTTAATTATCTAATATTAATGAGACCAACTACGGAAGACGCATCCGTGATGAGTTTTGCTGCGTTCGCGGCGACCGGGCAGGAGGCGCGAGCCGGCAGGAGGCGCGCGAGCGGCCTTCTGACCGCTGCGCCGCGACGCTGCGTGGGTGGTGCATAATTACGCGCGGCCGCGCACTCAAAATAGACAATTTGTGGCTTAACGGCTACTGATACGTACAAATGGACGAAATTTTTGCCCTAAAGGGCCGCAACTCGGCAAAATACATAGGAAACCGCTATAAAAACATGATTTTTTTCCATTTTCAGCCCCCCTCCCCATAAATGGCCACGGCGCGAGGGTCTAGGGTTGACCTAGAGGTCTCAAATTTTTCTGGCCTCATTTTGAGTCACTTTGACAACTTTTTCCAGAGGGCCAAGTTTCTCCGCGAAAAATCGATTTTTCCGATCCGCCCTAATGCACATGCCTTGGTGATTCAATGGTGAAAACTAAAACATCATTCTTTGAATACAAAATATTCTCACTTTAATAGAGATAAAATATTTATGGAAAGACTCGTGAAAAGAAACAATCAACCACTTGATTCTCAGATATTTTTCTTCAATTTTTATCACCTTTTGGAATCACCTGCAAGGCATTCTCTAGCCTGAAATATCATAAATGGAGCTCGGTTTCATAATACCCATGGAAAAGCCTACTACAGCTTCACAATTATCGGTCAGTGACTAGAGTATGTACTTACATCTTAAGGGCAGAATGAATTACTGATTCCATTCTCTCTATTATCTCTGCTATATGGAGAGTGGTGGCAGCAGTTTGCTCGGCAGCTGCTGCACACCTCTCCGCAGCTACTGCACTCCGTTCAACCAAAGCTGCACTTCGCTCTTCAGTGGCTAACCTCTGTCCAACCATGGCTGCACTTTGCTCTTCAGCAGCTGCAATTCGTTCAGCAGCGGCTGCACTCTGCTCTTCAGCAGCTGCAATTCGTTCAGCAGCAGCTGCACTACGTTCAGCGGCCACAGTCATTCGATCAGAGTAGCCATCTAAACCTAAAGCCATTAATAGTGCAACATAATGCTAGAATAATGTTCAAGTCATCCATGTTAACACTAGAATGACTGGGGATGGTCAATTGACCGTTCACATTTTTCTTTTCCGCACCAATTCGTTATCTTACAATTTATGAGGCTGAGCTTTTTTGACTTTTAATATTTTGGAATAAATTATGCGAAAGTGAAGTTTTTTTTGGGGGAATGCTTCAGGTCCAGAGCAATGCCAGCTTTTACCTACAATGACCGCGAGTGGTCAATTGACCGTTCTTGTATTTTATACCATTATTTAGATCTCTTTGTCGATTCTTGGTGTCAAACATAGCGTGCACCTTACCAAACACACACACTACTCAAATTTGACTCTCATGTCTTCAAAACATTTTTTACATATGATTTTACCATTTATGTGAAGGAGAGACACATTAGCAAAACCACGGTATGTTGCGTCGCAAAGAGTTGCTACTAAATATTTTATGGACAGTGGTGATCACTCTTTTAGCTGAAATGCGCTGTTACGTTTGTGCATGGCCTGGCAGATGGGGTGCGGGGGCGACAGTCAGCCAAGCCAGGTGCCGCCGCAACCCGCTACCCCAGCCCACCGCGTAGCCAATATAACCTGTAAAACAATGTAAATAGAACCATTTACCTCCACTTCCATACCAAAAAGGCCACTCCTTTCTCAAACCCTTATTAAAATGGAAGGATGTAGTATTGCTCAAACTGTGAAAAATTCTGGGACTGCATCTGAGTAAATACCTTAACTGGGGCACACATATTCATACAATCCTACCAAAGATGACTAGGTAATGGAATATTTCTGCTATGGAGACTAGTATCAATACCTCCTGTTGATGTGCTAAAAATGCTGTCCTATGCAAAAATCCATTCTCATTTATCATATGGAATGATTTTTTGGTGAAATGGCAGTCAAACCTAAAAATCCTTTTCCTTTCAAAAATAGGAAAATAAGGCAATGTGTCAAGCCCCTAGTTGGATTCACAGAAATCCTTTATTTATCAAGATCTCTATTCTTACTCTCCCATCTTTGTTTATCCTATGATGAGTTATGTTTGCAAAAATGGGCCCCCATCTTTTCCCTATCAATGCTATATCGCATCTGCATAGCACTCGAAGAAAACAAGATGTGTATTTAAATGATTAAGGGCATAAGCTGGGCTTGACAGGTCCTCACCACTCCACATACATCCCGTTTAATAAACTCCCCAGCTATACATAGAGTCCATTAGCTCTCCTACAGTTTTCAAAAACATAGTTTCACAGTTGATCCAGCAAAAAGCCTATTAAATGGCGCAGGATTTCCCAGAGGATAAACTCTGTTTACCTATTTTTTGTTTTGCATCCCCATAGTTCAATAATTTGCCCTTGACCAGTTGTTTAGCAGTCTACTATAATAACTGCACGGGATGCAACAGTTTTATTTTTGTAAAAATGCTGAAATCCCACACTGTCAACTTGCCTGCTATGCATGGACCAAATCGAAGACAGTAAATATATTATTATTAATGTGCAATATGATAGCAGAGAAAAAAGTGGGGGAGAGAGAGGAATATTATTTCAGACAACAAAGAATTTTGTATATACCATTTGGTATACAGTTGAAGAGCACAAGACCAATGTTATACTCAGTATACAGGAGCTTGACGAGGTGAATGGAAATTGCTACCTGCTGGGAAACTGAGTAACCAGTAATAGGGAAGCAAGAGGGAATAGTCAGTAGAATAAGACACATTCAATAAAAGAGATAATTCTACCATAAGAAGAATCTCCTTGCAGCTGGAGACAAAAGCCTGGAAGTGAGAAACCATTTCATTACGTCTTAAATCAGTTAGTTAGTTGGGGGAGGCAACTGGCAGCTAAAGTAATTTGCACCATTTCGGATAGATGAGGGTAAGAGAAAAGGGTGGAGAGAAACTTTGCACCAGCATTAGCCTGCTTTTTTACAAAAGGCACCAAGTGGTCAGTGGATCAATATCCCATCTGACAGATGGAGTATTGTACTCAAAGCCCTCTCCACAAAGCAAACAAGTGGAGACTGTACATCAATGACACAATTCTGTCACAGCAGAATTCAAACCCAAGTCTTCATGATAGGAAGCCAGTACTCCACCAGCATACCAAAACAACCCCCTTACACCTCAGGCATTCTTCTTTATAACACTGAAACATGGATGATAACAGCCACAGTGTCCATCAAGACTAAAAGAATTTGAAATGTTAGGTTACAAAAGAATGGAGATAAAATGGAAGCATTAAGTAACAGATCAAAAACTTCCATGAGAGTGGGGAAAAAAGAAGTCTGATGAAAACACTGAAAATAAGGCAGGGCAACCTAAATGGTCATATCTTAATACACGATGGTCTGATGAGGACAATTACATGGGGAAAAGTGAAAAGGAAAAATTGCAAAGGAAGGCCTCAAATTAAACAGACAGCAAATAGCGAAGGATGCAAAATAAAAGACTAATGTAAATTATGGTAACTACTTAAACCCATTCTTCAGATGAATGAAGTCTAAATTAATGCTTTTCCAGTTAATATAAAATAGGTAACATATTTTCACAAGCAATCATTTAGACCAAGTATGACCCCTCAAAGACCTGCGAGTGAAAGGGGTAGAAGTTCCAGAATAAGAGGGACGCTACCCACTCCCAAGAAGTTGTCACATCCTCATCGGTAAAAGTCACAAAAAATGTTCTTGCAGTTGGGAAAAAACAATGGGATGCACATTCACAGTTCTTGGCCAGCTAGTACCACCCAGAATAAGATTCTCAAAAGTGTAGATTTTTAGTGATACACAAAATTTGTTCATTACAAATGAGTATACTAAATGTGTGGTTTTTATCAGTGCTTTACTTTTTGAACTCCATATTATTACTGCTACGAGCTATATTAACCAAACATTGATAAAAAGTATTTTTCTGGCACTTTCACTGGAGAGAGCCTGGGTTGGTGGGGTGGCTTGAGTACTTGGTCTCCCATCCCGAGGGCCTGGGTTTGATTCCCGGCAGTGGCGGATTTTTCAGTTAAAATCAGTCCCCACTTGAGTGCCTAGTGGAGGGCATTTCAGGTTCACTACTCCGTCCGTCAGATGGAATGCTAAGCCGTGGTCCCCTTGGCGCCTTTCATTAAGAGTAGGCTAATGCCAACGCTGGGTTTCTCTCCACCCTTCCTCCGTTTCCAGAAAACTCCTACCATTACCCTATTACCCACTTATCCAAAATGGCACAAATGACCTCAGCTGTCAGTTCCCTCCCTGAATAACCAACCAACCTACTCTGATAAACGTGCACGAGCGTACCGCCTGGACTTCCTCATATAACCTGAATGTTTCCAGAAAATTTTGCATGTTTTGGATTCATGAAACACCCGGCGGTATTCTCGTGTACATTTAACACTACTGCTTGATAAGTTCAGATAAGGTTATAATATGAGATCAGATGAGATGTATGAGTAACAACTGTTGCTGTAGGTTTTTTTTCCTTATTTGATTCACTAAGTTTCACCTGCAACTTTCAGTTTATTCATGAGTGTGCTTCATACTGCATTTTTGCACATTCTTACATATATGTGTAGAAAGGTAACGACTAATTAAAACCCCAAAATTGAGTTTTTTATCAAGAGAGTAAATAAATTATGAAGCAATAAATTGTGACTCAGCTTCATGTTGTCTTTAATTAATATTTAAATTGCGATCAATCTATTCGCGAGAAAGTAGGAAAAACTAAGATGAAAAGTTGGTCCAGTTGGAGATACTAGGTTGTACCCTCAGCTGGATCAGGTCCTACCTACTAGGTATACTATTTAAGCCTTCACTTCATTTAAATACTTTATATTGATCCTACTCCATTAAGAATAACCAGAAAACTAAACCAACTAATTTTCTCAAATGTACACAGTATCCAAATTGCACCATTCATTAAGAAAGTTCTTAATTAAAGATTTCCAGTACAAACACTACTCCATATTAGTTAGTGAAGAAGAAAGATATTATCAACATTCTTCCGAAAATGAACGTTCCCCAAATATAAGAGCCCAAGCTCGCTCACAGTCATCAGTATGACTACACCCATCACTTAGGTAAAGTCAGTTTTTCTTGTTGCCTTCATTAATGTATTAGTGTAAACCCAAAAAACAACTGTCTGTCAGATGACAAGATCAGCAAATAAAGGTTCAGCGTTGAAAGGGTTAAATAATGGTGGGCCTTAGTATAATAAGATTGTATTACTTTAGATAGTAGGAACCATCCCTATACTGATTGATTTTTAGTATGTACTATTTTTATGTAAATCATTGAAATACATCTTTGTTGTTTATTTACGGTTGTTGTGAGGAAGCATACTAAATGTGAGACTTTATGAGACAAATTTTTCGTGGCTAGCCTCGACCTTTCATTTCCTGGGAAGATCATAAGAAAACTGTAAGACTGGACCAGTTCTGAGACTTTTATAAGAAAACTGTGAGATGCCAAGCAGGTAGTCGTCCCTTTACGGCTGGACGGGAAACCTTTTTGGTGGGTGCACCCTCCCGGATAAGCCGGGTCTCCTCATGGGGAGCCCTAGCACGATGCCGCACAAGTGGACGATTAAAGATTAAAAACATAGCTCTTTATGCTTTACGTTTGACACGAAATGATGCCAATATTAATGATCCTCATAGTTAGCTGATTTATTTGATACCAAACGGCATACGATTCCGTTAATTTTCAACCGCGGCAATTTTCATTAGTATATCGCACATTTCCCAGATATTTTGAAAGCCGGTAGAAATTGATGGAACTATTGCCTCTTATCATTCAGTAGGTACTGTTATGGGAAATTACTGAAGTTCGATTTCATAATTAAAATCACTTCCACAGGTTAGCAGTTTTTGCTGATGCAGAAAGCATGACATCAAAATTAGTGAAATTATTTCATTCCGGAATACTGTGCTTTTCACGACATAATCCTTATACAACCACACTATACATGCAAAGTTATCCAGCATTTGCTCTTGGAGGAATATTAAAACGCCGTTCTGAAATTCCTAATTATCCGTCATATTGGAATTATATCACGATGACACTTCGGCTATCGGGGCATGGGATTGCTTGGGTCAAACATGGCCTCATTGTGTGATTTCAGGAGGCAATACTAGATCTTCAAAATTTTATAGGCATTATTCCACATATCTATGAGTTATCTAAATGAGAATTAATGTATGCTCTTGTTTATATTTTTTTTAGTTTCCGCTTACAAGCAAGTTAGTGACCTAAGAGTTATGATTTATTACAACGGCCGGAATTCACGGGGATATCTCACTCGTAACCAGCAGCACTGAGACCCATCCAATGAAATCTCTCGTAGCAAAATGGAAGATTGGTTCGCCGCCATCTTGCGACTGAGGAACTTGTCCTTCCTTGTGCACATGTGGTGAGTCACTTGCTTGCTAACCGACTCGTGATAACGGTCTCTTGCTTCGGAAGCGTGGCCGTAGCGACTTATTATTCTGGAACTCGGAGATGGAGGCACCCCAGTATACATCACCGAGAACATCTGTTCCATTGTCTTTTGAGGAATTTACCTTTGGTTAAATTTATTATGTGTATTTGAACTGATGTGTGCTTGATTTTGTTACTGTTTAACGTTAAAAGTGAACTAGTAATTTCTGTTCGATGTAATTTTTCTTTGAACCTGTATTCAGTGTGAAATCACAATTTGATGTTAAGCAATTGTATTGTTAATGATTAGGTATGTTGTAATTAATGAACATTGTTTCTATGAATATGGTATGTATGAATAAATTAGGTTACAGTTGTAATGATATACTATATAATTTCAATTTTCATATAGCCATGTTTCCGGCATGAATATAAAAGAGGGTTGGGATAAGTAAAAGTAATTGCTATTTTTTTTAGACATTTATTGAAATTGGAATACCCTACTTAAAATTTCTCAATGATTTCTCATAGCATAAAATCCTAAAAATTCCTGATGTATTTCTCATTAATGCCTTGGGGATTTCTCAGTTTGAACTGGGATGTCTCATGAGTTTCTTGGGGATTTCTCACCGAGTTGGGAAGGGAATTTGAGAGAATTTTTATGAGAAAAGTGTCCCATTTCTCAGACTTTTCTCATACAGTGTCTTATTAATTTCTCAGGAAAAAGTTTTCACTAGGGGAGTTACCCATTTTTCCTAATTCTATGTCAGATATTGCTTACAGCTTGCTACAGTTATATGCTATATAATAGTGGTAAATTTTGCTATAATATATATATAAATAATTATGCTATATAATAGTGGTAAAACTTTTCAATGCTGCTTTCTGCTAGTGTTATCGAATGATGATTACCATCCAATACTTTGTGATTCTTCATGAAGGTAATAGGAGTATTGCAACTGTTGTAGATTCAAAGGAAGAAAATGTAAAGTAGAAATGTTTTTTTTTCATACATTTGCCATAGGGCCCCTTTCATTTAAAAAAATACATCAGGAGCTCAGTGGTGGAAAGGATGGGAGGTCATAAAATTTGCAGGAAAACTAAATATGTGTTTAGTGCTGCATTAGAAATAATTTCATTATCATGTTCTGCTGACTAATTTCACTTGCCACATGAAAATAGGGCTTTCTTGCCAAGTAGGCGATTATTTTAAATGCATAGTGATCTCTGAGAGAGATCTCTAGTACATCTCCAAAGGTTGGTGAATGTCTCTGGGTCATTAAATGAGATTTTCAAGACATCTCAGAGACATACATGAGAGTTAAATCTCATACATCAAGCTTGTCTCAGATACATTTTGAATGTCGCTGAAACATCTCAGAGTTGTCTTTTTATATTAAACGGCTTAAGCCAAATGAAAATCCTCTCTAAGAGAGGATTAGGAATAGGAGAGAACTAAAGTGCAAACTTGCAGCAGGTGTGCATGGTACCTTGCTGCTAACTTGCAGCACACCATCTAGGCTAATGAAAGTCAAGTCTAGAGCACACTTGCAGTAGACGTGCATGGTGACTTGCAGCACACTATCCAGACAACTGAAAACAAGTCTAGTGCAAAGTTGCAGTAGACCTGCATGGTGGCTTGGTGCAAACTTGCAGTTCACTATCAAAGCAAGAGAAGTCTAGCAAGTGAAAATCATGCCTAGTGCAAACTTGCATACTATCTGGGACTATGAGTATACCAAATTTTAACAAAATCTAAAATTGTGAGGTAAATTGGGTGTGTTGATTTCACATGGAATGGCTCCAGAGACTTTACTGAGATGCATCATGGTACATCTCAGAGACCAATTTTTTGGACAGTGACATCTTGGAGTAGTTTCAGAGATGTATCTGAGAGGTACCTATTTCTGCTATGACGGAAATCTCCTCATCGTTTCAATAATTAAAAAAACCCACAATTTTATTACTCAAATGGAGGAACTGATACTAACAATAACATTAGAACAAGCATTACAACTAGCAATAACAATAAATAAATCAGTAAATCATAATTTTTCATCAAATAAGAAATGAAACTGATGACTTACTTATCAAATCATCCTCATCTTCATGCCTCCTTTTCCTAGTACCATTGGCTGCAGGGGAGTTGGATTCGGATGATGAAGAACTAGGACTTTCAGGTTGGAGGTATGTGGTTGCTGGTACATATACACAATTGTGTAGGGAAATGTGAAAAACGGATAACGCTACAACATGAAGTACATAGGTACTGATCCAGGTAAGAAGTAAATCAACTTAAATATTTATTCATTTTATGAACCATTTACTTACGCATATTTGATACTCGATATTGCGAAACTGAACTGAATAAATGGTAGGTATCTCGGTTGACCGAGGTAACAGCAAAGGATCTTCTATAATGCTAATTTCACTAGTTTCCACACTACTGAGTCACTGACGGATTAAATCACGCTACAAAGAATGAGCAATAACATGTTGGCTTCTGGTAGTAGCTAGTGCGTATTTAAAACAACATCAAATCCTCATACACCGCGTGGTAACCTTGATAGCTTCCAAACAAGAATGAAAGATTGGCAGCTATGTATGTTTTATTTTGTATTATTTATTCTTTATCCCCGGATTAGCCAACTTAGGAACGTAAAAAATAAATTCCAAGCAAGTTTTGACACTGTAAATAGGAGTAATTTGTTTCGAAACCCTATGGTTACATTTAACAACACACCTTTTAGAAGCCAAATGGAATGAAATGTCTTGTAAGATTGATGCGTTTAATCACCAAACTTCGTGCATGTGGCTACTGAACTGCTGAACAAACAGCGATGCAACTACATGAACCACCTGAACTAATTACTTCACTCATAATGGTTATAAATGCTTTAACTACTTTAACCGCTTTAACTCTTTTTAAGTAAATTCTCGCGCTCTCCCAGAGGACAGGCTACGGTGGCGGTGGTGGCGGCAGCGGTCTATTTAATAACAAATTGAAAAGCGTATAGCGAGTATACAGCATATACAGGTTCACAGGTTCGATTGGTGATAGAAAGCATAGGAAGTACGGAAGTAGTGAGCTGCCAAGCTCAGGAAAGGTTGTGAGGGGTTGAAGTTAATGTTTTGCTTCGTAAGTTGAAATCCAGTCATAAATTGAATATAAGGATGGCTGTGAAGAATATCAATAGTAAAACTGATTTCGAAGAAAAAATTACGTAAGTGTTTTGGCTAACTTCGTTTATTCATCGTTGGATACCTGTTAACTCTTTAAGTATAAGTTCTGTTTTCTACATTAATATTGTGACCCTAATTATCGTGATACATTTGCGTACAATATTTCCGAAGAGATTTATAATCATAAGAAGGTGAAGTGATCCCCACATAAAGAGGGAAAATAATTATCTTCCTGTCAGCGTCTTAGTGACCAATAGCCAATTAAATGATTATGATTTCTTTTGACATGTATGATTTTGGCTTTGTTGTGAGTAAAATGTCCTTGAGCTAGCGTGTTGTATGATATAAAATAAGGCGTTCCATCAAATATTGTATTGAAATTGGATCACTCCTTGCTTGCTTTTTTATATACTGATACTAGTATAAGAGCTCTCAGATTCTCTAAGCCACTTTGCAGCTCTTTTTACGTTCTTCGTCGTGGTATGTAAGTAATACTCCGAAAATATGATGCGCAGAAATATAACTGTTTAGGCCATGTGGTAAAAATGATGAATTCCAAAGGAGATTCATATAAATTGAATGAGTGCTTAAGTTTACCAATTAGGGTTCTTAAAACAGCGTTTCCTGTCGTGATCAGTTGTCTGTAGTATTTTACCCATTGAATCAATTGTGATATTTTCTTTTTCTGGTAATTGATCACCTTAAATGATATGTTTTTTGCAATTGCCATTCCTTTGTTCATAGTGCACAGCTAATTAATTTGGTCTCAAAATGTTAGCGTTGTTGAGCAATGTGTAAATAGTCTGGCTAATGTAGTAAATAGTAAACTTACGGGGCTAGATTCTCACCCTGGGTATGCATTCTGAAGCACTTACCTTTCAAAGTGTTTTTTGTAGTACATGTACCTATGTGGTTTGTTTTCTTTTCCAATCCAGTTCTCCTGACCTCGTAATCATTCACTTTTGGGCCAGCTGGGCGGCTCAATGTGGTCCCATGAATGAAGTGTTAGAGGAATTGGCCAAGCAAATTGAGTATAAGGTAACTTTGTTTTCTTGCACGGTGTTATGTAAAACATTGAAACGCATTGAATTAGGTTATATAGACTATTAATTTGGCTCTTTTTTTATTGCAGGATGTAGAATTTATGAAACTGGCTGCTGAAGATATTCCTGAAGTGTCAATGAAGTATAATGTATCTGCTGTTCCTACATTTTTATTGTTCCGGAAAGGAGTAGAAGTTGATAGGGTCAATGGAGCCAATGCAGCAGAACTTACGAAAAAGATTATGCATCAGGTATTACAAACATTGAAACCCTGTCATTTAATTTATTTAAATTACTATCCCAGTATTATTGACTCAGATGAAAGGAGAAACCTTCTCGGAATGTATGACTCAAGAAAATATTAATAGCATCACCAGTAAAACCATGGCTGTTAAACTATTGAAAATCTAAAATGTTTACTTTTTTAATTTCTTCTCTGTGCCTAATGTTATCATGACTTTCTGAATATGTTTTGTTGCTAGGAATTTTCTTACAATGGTCACAGTAGGTTTTGGTGTCGGTTCCAGAAACTATACTCATAATTAATACTTTTAGATAGTGCATACCATTTGACCATAAAAGTGGCAGCATCATTCATTCCTATTTGTTAAATACTCTTTAGTGTTTTAAGTGTCAACATTGTATTAATGCTGCAATAGTCAATTTAGCCTGAATATGTTTAAGGATATGGGGTGAAAATGTTGTCCATAAAATATTGGATGTATAGAGATCCCTGTAAACAATATGAAGCCATCAAATAGACTTAATGGAAGACTCAAGAGTAACTTCATTGAGTGCTTTATTTGAATTATTTTTGTCCTGGAAACTAGGCAATAAATTGATAATTGGATAACCATCGTTTTTTCTAGGCCCTTGGCATCCCTGTAGTAAGTATTAAATTATTATATATCAGTATATATTACATGTTCCCTAATCACATTTAATAATTTAGGCTGTTTTTCAAAAAGAGAACTATGTAACTATACTGCAATGAAAAAGTCCATGTCAAGGCTAATGGTTATGTTCAGATGTGATTTTTAATGGCTATTGAACTTAACTTGCTTCAAGTGTATTTTTTTAAATAGTGAATTTTATTTGTTTGTAATCTTTTTCACTATCCAATTTCTGCTATAATGTAGTAAATTCTTTGAAAACAAAATTTTGTATTAATTTGTTTCCAATGCACTTCCTATAAATGTATAGAAAATTACTTCTTATTCCTCATTTCAGATATCAAGGGATAACTTTACTGTGCAGCATGAAGCTAAGCCTGTTGAGGATTTAAATTCGAGGCTCAAAAAGCTGATAAATGCTTCTCGTGTGATGCTGTTTATGAAGGGTTCTGCTCAAGAGCCCAGATGTGGTAAGATATGCAAGTCTTCTTTGATCTTTGTAGTGTGCTGGTAAATTACTTAAATTAATTGTTCCATTGCATTGATGTCTTCCATTAAAGAGTGAAATTTTTATTCTTGCAGGATTTAGTAAACAAATTATTGCAATCCTTGATGAGTTAAATGCTGAGTATAAAACATTTGATATATTAAATGATGAGGAAGTAAGACAAGGATTGAAAACCTATTCTAATTGGCCCACCTATCCACAGGTGAGCACTAATATTTCAGCTGGCTTCCATCATTTCATGCAACTCTAACCTACCCTCAACTGTAATGATCTCAATGGAGATTAGGTGAAATATTTTCTTGAAATAAAACGATTCAACGATTCTTCACATGAGTACGTAAGTTGTTCGGGTGTGCCGCGTGATATTCAGGTATTGCCCCGACGTTTCGTGACCTATGCTGGTCACTTTTTCAAAGGGATATGAGGTCCTCGTTGCCGGTGAGGGTATTATGTATCTTAGGTGGGTGGGTTCGAGGGGGGGAGAGGGATGGGGGTGGACGGACATGTCATTGAGAAATATTTGTGAAGCGTGGGCCTCCACGTGTGGCTTATTTGGAGGCCACCATCTCTGTTGAAATTTTCTCTGTTCTTTATTATTTCAATAGCTTCACGGTATAGCCTGGGTTTGAATTTGTTGACCTTCGCGATGACTCCAGTTTTTTTGAAGTCAATCTCATGCCCCAGAGCTGCATGTTCTGCCACTGCCGACTTCGATGTCTGTCCCAGTCGAGTGGATCGTTGGTGTTCTTCCAGCCGGGTTTTGACGCTGCGTCCTGTCTCCCCGATGTACTTCTTCGCACATTCGCAATATTTACATGGAAAACCTAGAGACGACAGCGCTTCAAAACGCGAAGAATAAGCCCAAATTATGGCTCAGATACATTGACGATACTTTTATCATATGGACACACGGCCGTAAGAAGCTTGACGAATTTTATCATTACTTAAACGGCATTAACGACAATATTAAATGGACCATGGATGTAGAGAAGGAAGGAAAACTACCTTTCCTCGATGTGTTAATTGGGAAAAAAGAAGACGGAACCCTCGGACACACTGTATACAGGAAACTGTCGTCAACAAATCGTTACCTCCATGCCACATCACACCATCACCCAGCCCAGATAAATGGTGTAATGCACAGTCTAATACAACGATCCATACGGATAAGCGACAAGAGAAATTTTCCAAATGAAAAACGAAATTTAGAAGCCGTTTTACTCCTTAATGGATATGATGAAGGAGCCATCTCCCGGACTTTCCAAAAAATCAAGGACAAGGCCAACCGGAACTCTGCCGAATCGTTACCGACAAAAAATGACGACACCACCACCCCGAAGAGAGCCTGCCTTCCCTACATTAAGGGTGTGACGGATAGAATAGGGAATATTCTCAGAAGACACGATATCAAGACCACTTTCCGGCCGCACCGACAGATTAAATCATGTTTGAGAAATGTGAAAGATAGGACTCCGCTGCAAACTGAGGGAGTCTATGAAATCCCCTGCGGAACATGTGCGAAGAAGTACATCGGGGAGACAGGACGCAGCATCAAAACCCGGCTGGAAGAACACCAACGAGCCACTCGACTGGGACAGACATCGAAGTCGGCAGTGGCAGAACATGCAGCTCTGGGGCATGAGATTGACTTCAAAAAAACTAGAGTCATCGCGAAGGTCAACAAATTCAAACCCAGGCTATACCGTGAAGCTATTGAAATAATAAAGAACAGAGAAAATTTCAACAGAGATGGTGGCCTCCAAATAAGCCACACGTGGAGGCCCGCGCTTCACAAATATTTCTCAATGACATGTCCGTCCACCCCCCATCCCTCTCCCCCCCTCGACCCACCCACCTAAGATATATAACACCCTCACTGGCAACGAGGACCTCATATCCCTTTGAAAAAGTGACTAGCATAGGTCACGAAACGTCGGGGCAATACCTGAATATCACGCGGCACACCCGAACAACTTACGTACTCATCATGAGCCGCGAAAGCTTCAACGAACGATTCTTCACATATTGTGAGGCATCATGTTTAACTACAAATCATGGAAAAATTAATGTTCATAGAATTTATTTAGTCCTGCTTTTAATTCATAAGTATCATCATTAATGAAGATGCCCGTGCGTCGAAACTAGTAGTACAAAATAAATTCTGTGAATTTTTATGCTGATTTGTATGGCATTGGAAGAGATAGGTACTATGGCATTCGGGCGATAAACTCAGTCATGCATGTCCCACATGGAAGCATTTTTCTCCCTACATATTTCAGACAGATTACCCAACTATACTCCACGGCCTCATAATTCTGGCTGACAACGGTCATCATCGAAAGAATCAGGTTTCATTTACTGTCCTCATTGAGTGTTTCGATGTTGTCATGAAGGAAAGATATCGTCTTAATAACTAAGCATGCCCTTCCCTTCTTCTGTCGCCAAGAGCCAAGAAAATCAGGGAAAATACGAGTTTGCTTCGTTCATATGATCACTTAATTTGTCCCATTAATTCTATATGATGTTTTGTTCTGGGCGCAAGTATAATCAAAGGTAAAAAAAGTCTTATACCCATACATATTTAGGTCGTATAGTAGTATACATTTCTTGCCTTTTTTTCCTACCCAGCAATTGATAAAATATCCTAAAAGATATCTTCTCAGCTGCGATCCCCCAGAGTGACAAGGAATTTGGTAAGGCTTATGTAGCCTAATCCTTGTTAGAGATACACATAAGACTAGATGATAAGTAGAACCATCCTATGAAAAACTCTAATTCACATCGTCAGAGAGAGAGAAGAAATCTTCATCAGAATCCTAGTCCAATCAGAGGCACTTTCATCTCTCCCTTGCGTTATCGGACGATACACCCCAGAGGACATCAGGGGTGAGAGTTAGTTGGTACCCATCCAGTTCGGAAGCAGGGCACGATTTGACTGGGATCTTTGGGTAGGGGTGTTGATGCAAAAGGCTCAGTGTTAACACACTCAGTGTGTTAACACTGAGCCTTTTGCATCAACATGTTATGTGTGTTAACATATTTCTTCTTGAATTATTATTTGCTGATTTCCTTTTCACACTTTGCACAGATATAAGTGATCGGAAATTAAGGGAAAGCGAAATGTTCTTTTCTCCCCTGGCAATCCCCACCAAGAAAATTCCCCCAGTTTTTCATCCCCTTTGCCCCAAAACTTCGACTTTATCTCCCCCACTACCTTTCTTTCACATTTGCAGGGAACCCAGCAAAGGCTTTCCTTCCCTCCCACACTGTTCATCTCACCTTAAGTGACCCTTCATTTCACCACCCCCAAGTGGGCAAGAGTCACCCCTCCCTCCGAAGTCCCCAATGCTGGCCCTTGAGAAGATAAGGCCCCTTCGTGAGCCCCTTCCCTCCCACCCGCTCTACGGGTGCAGTGTCCCCCACTGGTTCAGTAGGCCTCATGTGCCCACTTTTGGGCCCCTGAAGTGACCCCTTTCGCAAGGAGTCTATGCACTGGGTGTAACAAGTTCAAATATTGTTTTGTGGGCATATCTTGATTCATGGTGAAAGATCCCACTCTCTCCAGTGTCTTGTCCTCCATCTCCGCAGGCGTAGCCTGTTTAGGTAGAGCAGGAGGGAGAAAAGATGTGACTTTGCTGCATAAGGATATGATTCTTTCAATGTTTATTTCCTGCACACATCCCTTGGCCTTGAATCCCACCTGGATCAATCTCCCAAGTGACATAAGATACTCAGAGACCATGGGACTCGTAGCTGTTTTTGTGGGGGTAAATGGAGTGATCCCCTCAGTGACGGGTGAAGACGTAAGACTTCTGATTCTGTCTTCGTGGGTGGCCAGAACTGGAGCTGCAATGCTCTGATTAAAATCCCCTTGCTTGATCGGAAGCAGAGGAAGAACGATACGCAAAAATATTCCACAGTTTTTAGGTGTATCGAATCTTTAAATTATGCCTGCATTTTAGTGGAAGAATAGCAGGAGACCTGATTTGAATAGAGCCACAACAGAAGCTTTTGCAGAGAATAGTGAAAAACGTAAATTATGGATTTATGTTACCATCGTTAGTAGCTGAAAAAGTGTGAAGGTATTTATCACAACTTCAATTTTGAAGGTCGTGGTTTGTACAATCTACCTTTGGAAGGAGGTAAACATAAAGATGAACTCCTTTTTAAGCTCTCTTTCTGAGCCTTCGTCTCGGGAATAAACACGCAAAGGTGGTTATGGCTGTTATTTCATGGAATTAATGGGCATATGATTATTTGTGCGAAATGCATGATTGACATAACAACCGTGATAAAATCTTTTCTCTGTTTTAGCTTAATTTAGGTCTAATCTATTATGCATGATGCAGAGCATGTATATTTTATTCTAGTGGAAATTTATTCCTCTAAATTCTGTATTCAGAGCAGCATCTAGTTGCAAATGATCCTGCAAATCGCACACTTCCATAGTGTATTCATGCATCGATACTAGCTTAAAAATATGAATACATTGCTCACGCATACGTAATGAGTTTTTGAGTAGAGATATAAGTAATACAAAAAAATTCGCCAATGAAGCTTCGTAGGCCATGAAAATTTTGTAAAGACGCTTGATTTCCTATGACTCGGAAAAAAGGAACAAAATAGTTGCATTTAACTTAATGAACCATGTTAAGTTTAGGTTTTTATGGGTGCGTCGACGACTAAGGTCATTTGCATGAACCATGTTATCATGATTACACATTTATAGATACATTCATGGATTATAACATCGTAAATCATGCAAGTACACTGTGGGAGTGCATATATTCCTGGAAACAAAATATAGCTTCATCGTGATTTTAGTCAAGGATACTGGTTCATACGATATTTGATATTACAAAGTGTTGTTTTTTCCAGTTCCGTTGACTTCGTAATATTGAGTTTCTACTGTAACCACGAACTAGTGTCAAAGTTTGGTAAGGGTCTGTCAGAAAGTACCTACCTACATCAGTACCCTTGAGTTTGAGAAGCTCTCTCTTCCAAAAGATAAAACCAATTTTAATGCAGTTAGGTAATTCTGGTAATTGTCATTTCTCTATAATCTTCATGCTGAAAAATTTGTTGCTGCAATGGTCCCATCCAAGTTTCAGTCAAGTCACCAGTTTTGCAGTAGGGTTTTACAAATTTCATGATAGTATGTATTTGAATATTTGAAATAATTACAATATCATTATTGGCTTTATTTTTTTAACTTTCAATTTAACATGAGGACAACTAACATAATAAATAGCACATAATTCTTAGTCATTTGATTTAAAGTCACAAAATGTTTTAATCCAAATAAACTTTGAAAAGGTTAACTAAGATGACAAAAAAATTTATTTCCATTAATAAATGTAGAAATGAACATTAGATACATTTCTTTGTTAAAATTGTTTTCCTCATTTGGAAGTTTATCGAAGTCTGGCATCTTGGCATATTCTTGATGGAAAATAGCAGCGTAGTGATAGCAGAGTAGAGGCAAGAGTTCTCTGTAACTCTTACATAGTATTCATTAGCTATTTGGGAAAGTACAATATGGAAGTACATTGTGTGACCTCTTATAAATTAATGATGAAAATGTAACAGGAGTAAAGGAAGCTCATATTGAGTGGCTATCATTAACAATGTGTACAAACTCTCTTCAATTTTGAATCGTGAATAGCGGTGACTTGTTCAACACATAATTTATGGTGAAAAAACAAGTTTTGCTGGAATTACATTTGTTGAAACTACTATCATAAATTATGCAGTGAAACCCATCAACAGACTAATACGTCCACCATCCTCTCAGGATGTGATATAGTTCATCAGCACGCCAAGTGTAGCACTGTATGAGTGCCCAATAGTGTATGGTGCGATATTCGAGGTATTCGAGCTTCATATTTTAATATAATCATTGCAGATCTCGAATATCAAATAATTCCTAGAATTCAATTATTCACAGGTAATATTTGCACATCTCTAGTAATAACTGTATTTGACGGCATGTAAGATGCACCTAAATTTCTGTTGAGTAAGCTTTTGTGGACAAACATTTACACATAAAATCTGGGGGTGGTTTTTGGAAAACAGTGTATCTTATGTTGTCAAATATGGTATTTTTTCATAACTAGGTTTCAGCATTTCTAGGGTGTCATTTTCTACGGTTTTTGTACACCCACTACTCAACAAAAAAAAATTCGTCTCTTTCCTGGTTCAACTTAGCCAATTCTTTCTAATTTGGGGTCAAGGAAAACGAATATGTTAATGAATTTTTTTAATTAGCTCTTGTTTTCAAGATACACAACAGTCCAATGGAGAATGAAACGTAAAAGCCCACCTTTCGACTAAATGGTAATTTGAAGAAGATATACTTTGTTGTGCAAAGAGTACAATACAATAGCCAATGTTTCATTAAACAATGTTTATTTTTTATTAAGCAGCGGTTTATTTGAGCCTATTCCTGTGCATGTTTCCTTTTTGTTGCCTTTTGTTTGTCAAATCCAGAGCATCTCTTGTCAGAGTCCAGCAGTAGTCGGCGAGCATTGATTCATCCCAGCGACCCTGATATCTACGTTCCATTGCAGAGATATCTTGGTGAAACCTTTCTCCATGCTCATCGCTTACAGCTCCACAGTTTTCAGGAAAATAATCAAGGTGGGAGTGGAGAAAATGAAGTTTTAATGACACATTGCAACCTACATCGCGGAACTTTTCTAGCAGTTCTTTCACTAACTGTTGATAGTTTTCCTCTTTTCTGTTGCCTACAAACCCTTGTACCACGCCCTTAAAAGCACACCAGGCTGCTTTCTCTTTCCCCTCCAAAATTTTATCAAACTCAGGGTCCTTCATAATATGTAGTGCGTATTTGAGGGCCCACAAAGATTCACAAAGGCTTTCACAAATTTCTTCATTATTCCCAGCTTAATGTGCAGGGGTGGAAGCAGAAGATCACTTGGATCTACTAGCAGCTCATTTTGGATGTTTCTCTCCCTGCAATTCAGATTTCTTGAAGGCCACTTGTCTCTTATGAAGTGAGATTTTCTATCTCGACTCAATGAAAAACACAAAACAGCAGTACTTAGTATAGCCTAACTGCATTACTAGGAGTAAAGCAATAACTTTTAAGTCACAACAGATCTGCCACTTATGATCCTCGTATTTGATTGACTCTAGAAGTAACTTTACATTCCCGTAAGTTTCCTTCATGTGAACGGAATATCCAATGGGAATAGAAGGAAGAAGGTTGCTGTTGTGTAGTAAGACTGCTTTCAAACTCAGCTTGGATGAATCTATAAAAAATCTGCACTTACTTGGATCATGAGTTATGTTCAGGGAATTCATCAAGCCGTTGACATCCACACAAGCAACCACATGCTCTTTCTAGAGTTAAACAAATTAACATCCTGCAATGGAAAATATCTCAACAAAATGAAGAAATTTCTTCTGACGAGTCCTGTACTCTGTGATCTTGACTTCTGGTTGGAGTAGATGCCACTGCTTCATTCTTGACGCCTAAAGCTCTACTTTCTCCTTAGGCAAGTCGAGATCTCTTATGAGATCATTTAATTCTATCCGATTCAGTTTGTGTGGCTCATTTAACTCCTCTGCCTCGAAATCTGAGTCATAGGAAGTCCCAGATATAAAGACTTTTTCTTCAGTATCACACTTTTCAACCTTATAATTTTGAGGTGATTCAGGAATTGGCAGATTAGCCGAGTGAGGAACGGGCTGAATGGCTGATGGAATACTGGGATAATGTACCAATTCTTTCTTCTTTGTTGATCAACCTCGCTTCATGGGGGGCGTCACGCAGAAATTGCAGTTATCAACTTGTTATGTTGGCTCACCCCAAATCATGGGTACAGCAAACTTCATTCCCCGTTTATTCCCCCTCAGCCACTCTCACAGTCTCACTGAGCAAGAGTTAAAACAAACACGTGGGGCCCATGGTTTATGCTGGTCACCTATTTTTACACCGAAATAATGGAAGCAAGCTGTTTTAACGATTGGGCTGATGGTGCGCTTCTGAGCTGCAAAAGTCATTTCTCCACAGATGTAACAAAAGTCGTCAACGTCATTAACACACTTCCGTGGCATTCTGATCTGAAAGTAGAAAATTGAAACAATTAGTTATCTTTTTAAGTCCTCAATTATGATTATATTTAATCAATAAGTAGCCCCAAGAGAGGAATAAAATTCAAATCGCCCAGACCCAAAAATATCAAATCGTCAATTTTTTTATTTCTTTATTTTAAATCCAGTACTTTTCTGAATAATCAAAAACTTTCAGAAACCAGAACTGAAATACAGCCTCAAGACATCAATTTTCATATTTTGAAAACTCCGAAGTGGGATTGAACATTTAGAACTTGATACAATATTTCAAATGGATGCCATAGATTGGACTGATACAGATAATATCATTTCATTGCTTACCTTCAGTTGTAAGGCAAATTGCAGAGAATGTCACTGGAATTGTGCAATGCCTTCGTTCTGCTGACACTCTCACTCCCAACCTATGGCCGAAGATCGAAAGACGGTCGCTCTCAGAACAACAGCTTTCATTGGCTGGGGAATATGATGGTCAAAAAGATTCTACGCAGAGAGTAAAGCTGAGGAAACTACAGCTAATATAAGAACCACTGAGTGGGGATTATCATCTCTCCTCTCCAAATGCATAACCACATACAGTGTCTCGGCCTGGTCAGCCTTGGCCTACAGTGTCCGGGCCTGGAACAACTATGGCTCAAGTGTTTCCTTCAACGAGTTAAGACAACAATGTATATATGTAACAACTTCAGGATTCACTTCGTAGAAGTAGCCAACATTCATTTCAGAATAGATTTTCATCTTCTACAATTTTAACATTATATCATATTAAAGATATATTCTAAAATGTACGACAATGTGTACACATTTGGTTTTGCTAAGTTCGCTCTGTCCGACTCTCTCAGTCTCCCTCCCTCCCCCATCAGTGAAGACCACTGACAGTGTCCAGGTGCAAATGAAAGGCATTCTTCTCCACTTGTTTAAGCCCTGCCACCTCACCCGCAAAGATAATTGGAACCAATTATTAGAGGAGTACCAGCTTACGAACAGTCGGTTTCCCACACACCAGCCATAGTGATATTTTATTGCCCAAGTAGGCTCTGTATCTTGAAAACAAGAGCTAATATAAACTTTTTATGGTGATTTTCGTGTTTAGCAAGACAAAATACTTCGGAAAGAACTAATTTTGAGCCCGAAACTTTTTTGGTGTTGGGTAGTGATAATCAGTATCCCTTCCACACCTCCCTCATAACATCTCCTACCCGCTCATCCAATTTGCCCTCTCATTTCCTCCTCCCTCTCCCCCATGTTTGCCACCCCTTGGTCAACCTATATAATGCTTCATACTTGCATTATATTCTTCTGAAAATGACATAGTAACATTAACTCCATTGTATGTACTCCACTCCAAGTAACTTTGGCTGTGCAAAATATCAAAAATTGTGGAATGGATGTCATTTTTTAATTTATTTAAGTATTTATGATATTCCATAAACATTTGTTGAAAATAATTGGGGAGATAGTTTCTATAAACCCTATTGGAGATTTTAACTCTGGTTAAGTGGTAAGTTAAATGATGTGATGAGTCATGGATTTTTATAAATTTGTGGCTTCTAAATGCGCTGATCAATTCTAAGATCTGTGATTTGTTGAAACTGGAAGAGGAGGACAAAGATTGGTTTTCATAGATGAAAACCAATTCCTAATCATCATGATAATTTTAGCATACCATATTCTTGCTGTGTTTCTTTAATGTAGATATGCAGATACATTTAGCTGGCATGACTAGCATGTAAATAAATAGAAGTGTGTCATAACAAGTTATGATAAAAGCCACAATTTCACTCATTATATGGTAGACTGTGACATAAATGACCACTTGTTATTAACGACGAAACTCAGTATGCTTTTCACTATGGACAACTATGTATAGGGAAAATTCATTCAGTATGTGATACTCACACTAGAAGCCATATTTCATAATTGGACCTTAAGTGTATCCATTTTATTTAACTTCTGAGTCATATGCTTGTCCAATAAAATTGTATTCGAATGACTTCAATTTTTGTGGAAAAATAGGAGTACATATGTAGGTCTTTTTAATAGGTAGTTTATAAGTCAACAATCAATAATCATAATAATATGGGTTGCTGGAAAAATGTGAGTATAAATAATATTCTGATGAAAACAATCGTTTAGGGGCAGGTGATTGAGAAGAATGGCAAAGTAAGGTCTAGTTTGAGACGTATAGAGCAAGTAGTGAAGGATGTGAAAGAGAAGAATAATGTAAATGTGAGGAAGTTAACTGATAAGAAAATTGAGTGGAGAGCTGCATCAAACCAATCTAAGGATCATTGATTGATGATGTTGAAATTTAATTGTGGTTAAGAAATGAATTTGAGCTTTTCCACTCGCATTTTTGTTGCTCTGTTAAATTATGTATATTTTTAAGTGCTTGTGGTAGGGCTTTAGCAGGATAAAATAAGTAAATATCTTTATTATAACTCTGTACTAAATTGTTTCCCTTTTTTACAGCTTTATATTAATGGAGAATTAATCGGTGGTCTGGATATAGTCAAGGAAATGGTTGCCAATGGTGATTTAGTAAATATGCTTCCCAAGAAAGCCTCTCTGGAAGAAAGGTAAGGCTCTCTATTGGAATCGATAGCTTTTTAAGGGACTTTAACAAGGAACATTTCATAAAGTCTAGGCAAAATGTGTCTGGGTAATTGGGATGTATGTAGACATTCTTCTCAGATAATTTTTTTTATTATAACATATTGTCTTTCGACTCATGGGCGTTATTATATTCTATGTCATGTACCTGGCTGAAGGAGCGATAGCAAATAACTGGAAGTGATTGATTGTGCACAGTGTGGCAGAACTGATTATGCAATGGTGAGGAGTTACAAAAAAAGTAATGGGGCTATATAGAGAAAAAAAGATGCTGGAGGCTGATACTTCATGGAATTCTATTTCAGGACAGGGAATGAATAATTAGCACTAATTCCACAGTAAGAAAATTATAGAGTCGACACTGTAGTGAATTACACACTCTATCAGGACTAAGTACAGTGTTAACCACAGGTGAATATATAGTCACAAAAGTAGAAAAATGTTTTCATTATGAAGTTAGCAGTACATAATATTTATAATCATTAAGTTTTAAAAATAATGGCCTGAACATGGCAGTCATTAGCTGCGATACACATTGTTGAAGCCGATCTTTGAAGTTTTGTGCAGCTCGTTCAAACACATCATGGGGTATGGTGTTAGCTTTTTCAATAATGCACTCAATTAGCTCTGGTAGGACATGAGAGTGACTTGTGTACACTTTTCAGGTATCCTCAATAGACAAGGCTGCCAGTGAACTCACTTTTCTCTGTTTTTTCAAAACACTCACTATTCCTCACTTTATTCGAAAAACGCTCACTATTGTCACTTTTTGAGATTTTTTATTTGTCTTAAACTCACAAAATATGGCATTCAAGTTTCCTAGCAATTAGTGACGACAGCAGAATCAAAGACTTTTAGAGGACATGCCTTCCCCGGCACATCCTCTGCATCATGTATGCATGCTGTTAGTTATTACATATGAAGACATGTATAGTCAAACAAAGTTGTCTTCGACTGGTCACTCCATTGCAGCGTTTCCCGAATGAGAAATAGGTTCACGAGAAATCCTTGTCCAGGGGAAAAAATTCTTTCCAAACACGGGTGAGCAAGATGAGGTCAAATATAGAACAAAAAACAAAAGTATGAGAATATAACTAATCATACACTGTATTTCAACAACAAAAGACAAAGCAAGTACAAACCAACATAATTGAAATACTCTTTTTTCAGGGAAATTCACGGAAACCCTAATATCTTGCACCAATAGTCCATGGCCCTTAGGAGATTCTCGAGAATCACGAAGTCTCCGACGACATAGCCAAGAAGTGAACTCGTTGCCGTATGGACTAGAACTGAGGGCATGAGAAGGGAGGTATTCTCTGGCATAGGGAGGGGGTTTTTTCAGCAAGGACAAAGTGGAATGGGGTTTAACGCGGAAATCATTGATGGGTACAATTTGAGGGGAGGGAAAGTGGTATGGGTGAAGAGGGCTAGGTGGAAGTTTATTATTGGAGCATCAGGAACTCTTTTGACTCAGGCGAAACAACACCAAAATAATGGCTTGTACGATTGCCTAACTTCTGGTCTTCCTCCGCACTCTGGGGGCTATATAAGTAAGGGCAACCCTGGTGAGGAGGAGGTGCAGAAGGCGGGGCAATAAGGCGGCACACTTTGTCGCAACGCTGCAGTCCGGAATCGATGCATTTTTAAATCATAGGCATTGTTGGCATCGTTGGCTCCGCCTGTCGTTAGCTACGCCTGTCGTGCAAGTCCTTCGGCTAAGTCCGGAGGGTAATTAGTCTGCCGAGGGGTTATGTCCAACGAGGGGAGAGAGGGGGCGGGCCACACCATGTCTCGCGTCTTGACTTGCTCTTGCCTGCTACTACTGCTGTGTGGAAAGTAAACAAGGGGTTCAGCAAGGAGGAAAGCCGGCCATTGTCAATACTCTTTCGCACTATCGATGTGTCAGTACTATCTTGTACTAGCCACGCTGTCACAAAGTGCTGATGCGTCCTGGGATTATTTTTTTTCTGCATCTGTGATGTGGTCTATTATCATTCTAGTTGATTAGATAGTATATGAAAATACTTTTATGTCTCCCTCTAGGACACATGATGGTGCCGAAGTGCTCTACAAATGAGGCTTGGCTGAAAAGATAAGACTTGTTGGGCTACAAAATTGGGGATTGGGCTAATATCATATAACGGACTGTAGTCTATTGTCAGGTTTGCGAATGCAACATCAGCATTGAACGGAAGGTATTGCAGGCGCTCAACCAACATATCAAAACGGCAAAGCCCAAGAGTTGCATCATAGTCAAGCTAAATCCACGTCAACTGGTTCTCACCAAAGGGCCCCCTTTATTACCAACTATATCCACGGACTCAGGGGCAAGCTTGTGAGCAGTCATGAATACAGTCTCCCCTGCTGTTCCAGTGTTGCATATTTCAGGCAAGCGCTTATAGGGTGGCACTGCTATGGGCTATGAAGTGTTTTCAGGCTTGTTATTCTCCCTCTTCTTGAGATGTCATAGTTATTAACGTTATTTTTGTCCATGATTTTCTAGACTATCCAAGCTGATTCAAGGTCTATGAACAATCTCAGGAGGAGAAGAAAGTTCCTAAGCATGGGTTTTTTAAGCTTGTGTCTTTAAGGTGGGTCACGTTGGGGTCAGCAGCCGAGAGACTATTGGAATAGTGGCCAGCACTCACCCACTATTTTTTTAAAGTGTTACCAAATGACAAAATCTCTAAGAAGATCTCACAATCTAAGTATGACCAAGCAATAGCTAGTGCACTGCGAAGCCAGACATTCCCCCACAAATTGTGTTAGTAGTGTAAAGTGCGGAACTGTTTGAGTGGTTTTGAAAAATTTTGTGAGTGGAACGGTCAATGATCCATGTTTTATATGATGAAGTGTCAAATCTTTTCATTCTGTTATTAAGTAGATATTGTAAAGATGAGTTAATCAAAAATGGGAAAGACTATGAACATTTTTTTATCAACAATACCAAAAATTTTTTTGAAACCGATAAAGTTGACATCTGAGAGAATGCTGTTAGTCTTTTGGAAAAGAGCAGACATGGTGACAGAGATATTCTGGTGTTCTGCACTAATGCTCGCAAACATTATCAGTCCGCAGCATGCAATGTTAGAAAATCCATTTTGTTGAAGGAATCAGATGCCAAACATCTAGAATGCCTCCAGCCACAGAAAATAAAAGAAAGCAGATGTTAATGCTGTATTATAGTGGTGTACAAAATGGTACAGCTTGATCTTGGTATCGAAGATGTTGCACTCCGAGATATATGTAAAGTTTTATGGATGGAAAAATCTACCGCCATTCGATTCTAGTATGAGAATTGAAAATAATTGGAGCCGAGTATTTGATTTGAAGAACATCTGTAATCTACCAAAATATCCACTTGTAACCAAAGTTATTAAGGCCACCCTCGCAAGCTCATGGAAGTTCAGATGTTGAACGGCATTTTTCATTTTCAAGAAGTCAACTTCCAGCAGAGTGTTCTGCCATAGAGGAGCACACTATGAATGCACAACTGAATGTAAAAGATGGCTTAAGGTACTATAGAGGAAAACCAGAATGTGTGCCTATCACCACGGATCTTTTAACAGCGGCTCAGACTGCATATGGCAAATACCATGTTCAAATAGAAGCCAAATGCGAACAGCTGAAAGATTAATTGGTCAGAAAGGATTTAGAAAAAAATGAATGTTGCAAGAAAGAGGAAAAAGGGACAAATTAGAGATGGGATATGAAGAACATAGGAAGCTGCAGGAAGAACTGACGGCTGCAAAAGCAGCTAAGGAAAGTGAACACCAGATGGCTGACAAATTAACTGGCGTAGCCGATCAAAAATTAAAGGATGCTCTTAAGAAAAAGGATTTTCAAGAGTTACCCAAGGTGTATTAGAGGGTGCCATGGCTGTCCGTACATGTGCACTAGATATGCACACAAAGACAGCCTATCACTATTTACTCACTTTTTCCATTAAAATCTCACTTTTTGCTCACTTTTCTTGGAGAATATCCCACTTTTCTCACTTTATTTTGGAATCTACTAGCTGGCAGCCCTGACAATAGAAGAAATCACAAATACTTAAAATCTGGTGACTGTTCAGGCCACACCACATCACTCCTCAGAGAGACCAGATGTCCAGGAAACATTTCAGTCAAAACTTTGATTGAATGTTGGGCTATATGAGCTGAGGTCCCACACTGTTGGAACCACAAGTCCACAACACCAACCACAACAACAGTGTATTTCATTCTGGGCTGCAGAAAATTTTGCAACGTTGAGATGCAATGTTTGGAATTCACAATCATACCATCCTACTCAAAGAAGTATAAGCCTATTATGGCTAATTGTGATATAGCACACCACACCATTGATTTAGGAGAATGTAGCAGGCATTTGTGAAAAAAATGGAGGGGTTATTTTTAGTCAATTGTTGAAATTTGGCTTGTTCGCAGCCCTAGCCACTGGGGTGAAAATGTGCCTTGTCACTACTGAAGAACTACTACTACTGTGGGAGGGATCCATACAAGTATGTGCTCCCTCAGAATTTTGCAATTAGCATGGTGGGTTGGGTACTATTCTTGAGCATAATCATCCGCAAACAACTGTCTAACATCCTCTACACAACAGCATGGCTTTTAAGTGGAACATGTTGGTGATTGCTCCACAGCTGCTCTCACCAGTTGCATATTTTCTGTTGTTCAGATGGACCTGCATCAACCTTGTGTATCTCTTCTTAGTTTGCTACCAGTTTCCTCCAACTGCCTTACTCAGGACTGAATTGTGTTCACGTTAGGAATGACTTTGTTGTGTGGAATGCTGAACCATCACAGAAGCATTCTTTGAGTCACAACACGGAATAATTGTTGTTTTCACAGAGTCTGGTTTTCAAAGTACATTTGCACACAAATCCCCAATGTGTTCCAGTGTAAACCTCGTTGGTTACTGTAATTGAGTCACCAGTGGAACAGAGGGAGCCCATGTGCAAATGCCTCCTCCACTGATGGCCTAAGCATTGACCCCTCCTGACCACAATAGTCAGTTCTGCCACACCATTAGGTAATTTTTATATTTTCCTATTGACTGAGCTGCATCACTTATCTCTGTATGTGCTAAATAAAAATTATAATGCAATCTCTAGCAACGCTAACTGCATAAGTGAAGTAGATTTTATTCAATCCCTTTTCTAATTGCGATAAACTAATGTACAGTAAAACCTCGCTTTTACGTCCCCGCAATTTACGTTATCCCGCCATTAACGACTTTTTCTTCATGTCCTAATAATGTCCATATATCCGCAATGTAACGTCTTCCCTTTATGTACGCTAGCAAATTTTTGAATGGTTCGCCATTTACGTTTTACGAGAAGATTTTGCCGTGATTGTCGTCCTGGTTGCATAACTGGTGGTTGGACTCAACGCTCCGTGAAAGACAAAGTAAAAACTCATGCAGTAAGTTACCACTATGAAAGAGAAATAAAATTTGCCCAGATATACCACCAGTTATTGTGACCTCACTCATCTGTGCAATTGTAATTCCGCGAGGGATTACAGTACACGAATGTCGTTTTTCTCGAGATTGTTGTTCAGATTGCATAACTCGCAGGTTGGCTGATGCTATCGCCTAGGTGATGAAATTTTTCATTTATTTGGTTCAGATTGCATAACTCGCAGGCAGGGATGGGCATGATTCGTCTTCATGAATCACGAATCATGATTCACGCATCACAAACTGTGATTTGTGATTCGTGATTCGGATCATTTTTTTTTAATGAATCGTGATTCGTGAGTCGACTCTTTTTTTTTAGTTGAGGTGATTCATGAGCCGAACTTTTGTGATGCAGCTCACGATTCACTGACGAATCATGAATTAATATCACTGATTTCACTGCTAGAAACGTACATCAGTCTTTCACCAACTGTTACTGTGTAAGTATACGCCAGAACGGAACAATATGGTTAATGCAAACTTCAATAATATATTTTACACTATATTACAGATTTGTTCAAATGTGACTTTAAATTGTTTTGAAAAAAATAGCAATGAAATGTCCTACATTTAAATGATAACCACGAATATTACATTTATTACATGTAGACTCCTTGATGATGACCTACAAAAAATTGAAAAATGGTGTGATACATGGCAGTTAGAATTACATTTAAAAAAAGTGCATGGTAATGAATTTTTGGAAAAAGAATTGTTCTCCTTCTAGCACTTCAAATTAAGTAATAATGAATTAGCAAATGTGGAATCCATTAAATCTTGGAATAAGACTGTTACATGATCTTTCCTGGGGTAAACACATAGGTGAAATAATGGGTCAAGCTAATCATAAACAGGGATTCATCAAAAGAGTACTGTATAAATGTGACGATCATGTACGAGAAATCAGCTACTTTTCCCTTGTTAGACCTCATTTGGAATATGCTGCCAGTGTATGGGATCCCTACGAAATCGGTTTCGCGGCTAAACTTAAAGCCACCGAGTGCATCCACCGGGTTGCGGATGGTGGGTCGACCTCTAGATATAGGGGTTAGCTGCAAGATAAGCGAGTTTACTCGTCGAATAACCAGTGGTGGACAAAAAGCGACAGCATTCCGAGGGGGTATTGGGTATGTAAGATGGAATGTGGTGCAAAATTTGGTTCTTTGTAAAGGATACTGGGATAATTGTTAGAACTTGAACCTTATCATTGTAGGATGCACATTATTCAACAGCTGAACTGATGTTTGATAAAAACTCTTGGCAGGTTGCACAAGCTCCTTTTGGTTCCTTTTCTTCTGAAGTTGGAATTTCTACTTTGAAGAGTTTGGTCAGTTTTGTTCTGGTATGCTCACCCACTGCTCCAGAAATGTCTCTGTGTTTTCTTGATGCATACATCTCATGAATTGACTTCACTGACCATGGTTTCTTAACAGGACTAACACCAACCTCTGTAGCTGACTGATTCAGGATATGTAGTTCTTCCTCTGCAGCTACAAAATCTGCATCACACACAACATTGGGGGCTTCTTGTTCACTTATTGTCATATTTGATATTGTGTTAAAGCATTTAGAACACAAAAAGTCATTACTGGAAACATTTTCACTTTGAAATAGAGTCTTAAAATGAGCACTCTTATTTCCAACCTGAAGTCTTTTTGCTAGTCTTATGTATCACTCTTTTATGGATATAAAAATAGTCAGCACACTTCACTCTCCTATGGCCCCAGTCAGAAGAAATTTCAAATAGACTTCCACAAAAACCACAACCCAGTCAGTCAGCAGAATTCTCAAAAACCTTCACAGGTACTGTAAACAAATAATTTTTTAACTACTCTCTTTGTTTGCCTGTTGACAACTGAACTGTCAGTTCATGTGTCCTCCCTTTTATATGCTAGGTCAAACATTTAGACTTTTCCGGTTAGTTTCAGATTGTTCTAGAAACTTTAAAGAGCAAGAAAGAAGAAATTTCATTTGTCCAACCAAGATCTCATAAATGCCAAGAGAATATTCAAATTCACGAACTACAAAAAGGAATGTTTGTGGCCTGTGTGCATGACTGTGACTGGTGGATTGCAGAGATTATAGATATTAGTTGTGAGTTAAGTGAAATCATTGTTAACTTTATGCTGCCACATGGACCAGCTGCTGGATATAGATTCCCAGATGAAAGACAGCAACACCACCACCAGTGCTCACTTCCAATTCGCGATGTTTTGAAGATTTTGGGTGCCCCAGTTCCTATTGGTTCAACAGGAAGACATCACTCAATATCAAAGGAAGATACTGATGCGGTTGAACAAATTTTTAGTTCATTAAATTGCTAAATTCAGTTCTAAGCAGAGTGCACAGAAGTATGTTTCGGAACCTGTACATTTTTTAACCTGCACATATATTTTGAAAGCTATTGATGTTTGAAACTTGTGCCTGTTACCCATATTTAAGAAGAAAAAAATGTCAAGTAAGACTAGAGATTTTGATTTTATGTGACCAATATCTGAGAATGTGGTAATGGAAACTGGCTTAATGTTTGGAAATTTTTTGAATTGTTTATAAAACCTGTTAAACTGAGAAGTGGAAGTTCTCCTTTTCAGGGATTGTAGTACTCTATGGTGCCGATAAACAGTAAAAAAATAAAAATTTTTAGGATTGGCGTTTTTAAGAAAAACAAATTTTTTAAATAAAAAAAATAAAATAAAAAAATTGCGGCAAGAGAATGTGGACACACATTTTCAAATCAAGGATATCATTTTAATCAAAAAATTATTATCTTTCAAATAAAACAAAAAGGAGCAAAATATCTTGAACCGTTCCTGAGATACGAGCATTTTAGTATTTTGTCAAAAATCGCATTTGAAAAATAGCGCTCGTGGGCCCATGTTCGGTGGACTGTATCTCGGGCCAAAAATTTTTTTGGACAAAACTAAAATATACGTATTACTTACTTTGTCCTGAAGTTTGACATATGTTAAATTCAATAACATCTGAGACTATGAAGGTAAGATTTTTTCTTTGGCTGCCTGAATCGATATGGACTGGGCCGTAATAACTAGTAAATTTTTCACATCGGGACCGAGATCAGAGGTTTGTAATTTCAAAACACCGTTATTTTGTAATATCGAGTACCGTTACATTATTTAGATACCCTTTTGGTCGGGACCGATGATTTTGCTTTGCAAAATCAAAATATCGTAATTTCGTAAGATGGTAATTTCGAGTTTCTACTGTTTATAAGAGCCACATTATATGTGAATTAAAACTCAAGAGTTAGAGAATTTAAAACCAGAGCACCATAGAAACCACCTTTATACAAGACATGCCAGGAAAATGCAAGCCATTAAAATTTTCAGAGTCATGGTTCAGGGGGTATTTAAATTTCTGGATGGTGTGGACAGGCCATCCACACCAAGCTTTAAAAATCTTAAAAATTCACCAGGTGCCATATTGCTACTTTGAATTCTAATGAAGACATATGGCTCTCCCAGAATGCGAAAGGGGCACTCAGTTTTCCTATATTTCTAGAGGTTGGTAATATATACACAGGACTGAACCTGACTATTGGTACAACTTTCTCACAGAATGAATGTAAAGCAAGAAGTCTCTCGATCAAGTGAAATGCTGAGCCCCACCAAGTTTCATTACCCAAAATTATATTGTGCTGCTTTTTTGCTAGAGAAATAATTAGACTGAGAGTTGTTCTCAATGGCTCAAATTTTCTCCAGTAACTTTGCAGTGGAACTTTGCTTCAATCGATTGAAAATAGCAATGTTGCGAGACTATTGTTATTCCAGTTTTTCATGAGGGATGTCAAATAGTTCTTGGTGAAAAGGCATTAAGTTCCATTTTCATTGATGCACAAATCTTCTGTACGTGTAGTGTATTATTTCATAAACATTGGTGAGTATTGCAACTTTTTATTTCAATATCAAATGCTGTATTTAGTATGAACAAACTATTAATTTTAATGTAAGAAGTCCAAACACTCGCATAGAGTGCTATAACCTTCTCTATAGCCTACATAAAGGGCTCATATGTATTGTATAATTCTGAAAGGGGTATCAGGCCAACTGTTATGATGCACTATCAGCATCAGAGGGGAGGAGGGGTTCAGCCTTCTGTAATGTAGGAAGAGAGATGATTCATAATTTAATTCTTTATTCAAATAATGATCTGATTGCATTACTACCCTAGTAGCAATTGATATCCATACAATATCCCCACAATATCCGTAATATCCAACTATAATGTCCACACAATATCCAATTTTCATCCGCTAATATTATATAGATATCCATACAATATCCGAAGTTGCCGCCAAATGCCATCCATATAATATCCAACTTGGATATTAAATAAAAAGGGTTTCCCTTTCCCTGCTTCATATTTTTCTCTAAAGAATATTTTAATATTACCCTCCTACTTGCTAGAAATCAGTAGAGCAGCACTTTGCAATTTTCCACACTTGTTTATTTCACCTCAAACAGTTCTGACGTACCTTTTGTCATTACTTAAAGGCTACTGCATATAGAAGCCTCTAGATAATGATATTTAAGGAACGTCAAAACATGGTTGAGGTGAAATAAAACAACTGTGGAAAATTACACAGTGCTGCTCTATTGTTTTCTTGTAATGAATTTCCTCAAAGATAACTCCTCTAACATTGATTTTTACTCCTACATGTTGTTCGATCACAAACTTAAAAATGTATTTCACCATCATCGTAAAGTATTATACTAAACATTAAGTACAGCATGACATGCAAAATATAGTATATTTGCATCCTGATACCAGGTATATATTGCATTATTGTAGAACACGGTTCAGTAAAGGGATCAAATGCAGCATATAAAAATGATAACCTTATCCATTGAAAAGGTGACCTAATATTATATGTATCTACTACATTACAATACTATTAGTAGTTATACTAGTTTGTTTCAAAGGCTAATGGGTCTATAAATGTTTATTCTTAACTTATTGCTCAATGAGAACATTGGTGAAAAATAATGATCATATATGAGCCATTCTAAATGTCATTTAGCAAAAATTTCAGGTCAGGTACAGGTTCATTAAGTTCAACATGTTGGTCAACACGTGTCACATCAGTAATATAATTTAATCCATGTAAGAGCTACATACCTTGGGGAAATTAATTTAAAAAAACACCAAGGATAAAAGCAATGTAATGAAAATGAAGGTTCAACCTTAAGCATTGGTTTGCAAAAAAATATGGATGCAGCTAAATTCTTTCTTATGCTCGCAAGTACGTTACCGTGATCAAATATTGAGTATTCAAGAAAAGAACAACAAACTCGTAACAAAAAATATATTGTCACACAAAACTTAAATAATACAAAATATATACATTAGTTAACAACATCATTGAATGGTTGTCTTTCTTTTTGAGATATTATTTAATTTCATGACTGTATATTTTAAGAACTCCTTCTCCCCAAATGGCCATGCCTTCTGTTTCACGTTGCACTTAGGTATGCACACTTTTGTGTATCCTGGCAAGTAAAAATTTTTTTTTTCAAATATTGCTAGGTATGACAAAATGCAAAAATCACCAGTTTTAGCATGTGGGAGAGTACATGCATAGGGACTTAGGGCAAATAAAGTGTAGTTGTACTCACCACCTTATGCCAAGAGTCTTGCCAGCATAATGCTCCAAGTTGCTTTCACCAACTTTTTTTAACGTTGATGAACTTAATAATTATCACAATCAGGCCAGTTCACCACGCAATGTCATTGTCTGTTCACTAATCCTCTGAAATAGTTCTTATTTCTTTTGCCATCATCATGAAAGATCCAAGCTAAGAAGCCAACAGAAACAGCCTCCTTCTCATTTATGAATTCAGATAAACCACGTTCAGAATAGCTAATTTTAAGAAGCAAAGTCAAGGACTGCATTTTCAACACTGTACGAGATGAATGAGAATATAAAGATTCAGCAATACACACTACTTTTTAGTTGATATGTAGCCATGTATGTAGCATTGCATAAGTGTAAACACAATAAATATATTATTATATGCATAGCAACGATTGTTTTCTACTTACTGGGTGCTTTCCAATCATCGACGCAAGTCGACTCAAGTCAACTTGTGTCGCGTGTAGTGCTTTCCAATCAGTGTGTGTCGCTAGTGTGTCAAACGCGAGTCGACACACGGTGACACACCGGTAATGGTGAGTTACTGAAAAAAGAAGGAAGGACGGCGCAAGCTCTAAATCGCAATACGTCTGCAAGAGGCATATTGAAAATAACCGATAAATCAGAACAAATGTTTAAGTTAAGTATTTTCTTAATTAATCATCCTACAACTCATTTTTTGTTCATTGGTAACGATCTTGCTATAGCAAAAGAAAACATCTGTGGATTCAATTTCCTTCCCACAAAAACGCACCAATCACGAGTCCCCGTGAAAGTCCTTAGCGCATCAGCTACTGCGCATCTGAAACTTGCTTTCCATTCGCGAAGACACAAGTCGACTTGAGTTTCCGCGAGTTAACTCAAGACGACGCATGAGTCGCTTGAATGGAAAGCACCCGATATATCAAATAGAAAACAATTGTTGCCATGCTATTTTGCACTCCATTTAGGAGTACTTATTCTAAATTTTTCTAGACATAATATATTTGTCATTGTAGAAATTTTGTATTTGAATTTATTTTCTTCAACTACTTTCTTTCACTAACCAAAATCCAGACCATAGTTACAGCCAATCAAAACCTGCAGCACAGTTACAGACTGTCAAAACTACAGTACATTTACAGACCTACAGATATTGCAGTGTAGTTATGGACCATAATTCAGTTCAGTTTCCAGACAATCCCTTCTCTTTATTGCAATCAAGACAAGTCCAGTCCTGTTACAGACTTACAGTCCAGAAATTGGCCTTTCAAGCATTACAGATCTGTGGTCAACCAGTTTCAGATCAGCAACAGACTATTGTAAATACTTATGAACATTCTAATATCCTAAGTGTATAAATCGCTGAAATTTCAACAAACTGTTATGTCCTTGAACATTAATGGCAATTTACTGTTGAATGTTGGATTTCTACTGTTAAACGAAAGAAAAAGACTGGCAATTTTCCACAAGAATAAGGATTTTTACTCGACCAGTTTCGGTGTAGAACACCATCATCAGGTGAAAATTATAACTCAGACATCTGTATATATACAATTGCAGTGAGGGGAGGGAAAGGTTGAGAGGGGGGTAGGGGGAGAGGGGAAGGGAGAGGTTGGAGAGAACAAGGAATGGGAATTGAGAGGAGGGTGAAAGGTGGTGAGTGTTAATGGGTAAAACCATGCATGATGGCGATCTGGGGATGGCCCAGGTCCTTAAGGGTCTACGGAAAGTCTGCACGGAGAGTCCAAGTGAAGTCCACTGTGGAAAGGGTGAAGCGGTCCGGGCGTTGGCATCCCCCGGAGCATCGGTTCCTTCGGGTTAAGGAGGATTAGCTCCTTGGGATTCCTGGTGTATTCTTCCAAAGTAGTATGAGGGCATGGGGGGGGGGGGGGGAGGAGGGGGCAGCGGGGGTCTGGTGCTTAGGGTTGCGGCAGCCCTTCTGAAGAGTGTGCGACTCGTGGGAAGGTGATGGAGATGAGGGGGGAGGGCGACGAAAGAAATTGAACGTCATTGAGAAGGTTCTGCTTCCAGTTCCTTATTTGAATAATTTCCACTTGCTCCATGGCGTCCAATTTCTTTCCTTTTTCCTAAGTGTGGAGCACGTTGAATTTAAAGTTACTAGAGTGCTTTGCGTCCATGAGGTGCTTTGTGAATAACGAGGTTTCGTTACCAGAGACATAGCACTTTTTATGCTCACTGATACGGGTGGAAAAATTCCTTTCTGTCTGGCCGATGTAGTTGGCTCCACAATGCACTTGATTTCATAAACACCACACTTTTTGGACTCTTCTATGGGATCTTTATTGACGCAGAGGGCTTTGTGTAGGTTTGTGGGAGTGTAGAATGACACTTTGAACTTGTCTTTAGGGAACTTGTTAGCTATTTTGTGAGAAATTTGGTTGTGGGAGGGAATTTTGCACCACTTTCTCTCTAGGGCACTGAGGCCTGGTAAGAGGGACATGTTTAATTTTTCGGCCTGTTTTTTCAGCTTTTTCCGGAGTAATGTGTCAATAGTGCTAGCACTGTAATCATTCTTCTGAGCAATGTACTTAATTGTATTGAGCTCACGTTCAAAGTTGTGTTTCGAAAGGAGGATGTTTATTAGTCTATGGAGCATTCAATTGAAACTGGCTAGTTTTTGGGCTATGGGATGGCATGAATCAGAAGGAATAACTGATCCGTGTAGGTAGGTTTTCGGAAAATTGAGAAAATGTGTTTATTATGTTATATTATATTAGTGTACACAAAATTTTTCACCAGGGAAAGGCAGTCATACATTAACATCCATACAATATCCACACAATATTACATTTAGATGTAATGGGTTATCAAAAAAGCAGTAGTACATCAATATCCATACAATATTACACTTAGATGTAATGCTTTTTGGATATTGGTAACACTCTATGGATATTGTATAGATATCGATTGCTACTAGGGTAATTAGTGGTCAAATAATAATAAGGAGAATAAAATAATATGTGAGCAAATAAAGCCTGTATAATCATTAGAGATGGGTAAATTACTGTAATTTTCATTTGAGTTAAATTACAGTAATTTTTGAAAATTACCGTCCCCTAATTTTAAGTTTTGAGCTGTAAATCCTTATCAGAGGACTCAAAACGAAATCAAATAGCATTGAGATATAAATGCCGACGTTTAAAATCAAACAATTCATGACGTTTATCTATTATAACTCATTAAACAATTAAAATGAAGTTGACAGCAACACGCAATTTGCCTCTCTTTTGTCACACTATGAGAAATTTTCGTTCTAAAGACATACCTCTGCGCAATATGCATTTGTTATTTTACTCTGAATTAATTGGAACTACTTAATCACGGACACGATGTAAACAAAATCGTTTTAACTTATTAATTTATAATATCACCCATCCAATGGTTTCTTTGTGAAGAAGAAATTTTTTGGAAAAGAACTTTTCTGAAAATTACTGTTTATTACAGTAATTTTCAGGGATGTTGGTAATTTATGAAAAATACCACGGTAATTTACGAAAATTACCGCAGTAATTTACCAAGTTACCCATCTCTAATGATCATTCCTAAAAGGGGTTTATTAGCTGCATCATTTAATCATAGCCAAGGAGGGTAATGAAAAAAGAGTAAAGTCAGTATTATATAATACACATGTAAATGGATGACCCCTAAGTGATACTCCAGATTCTATGTTTGCCTGAGGAACTGCTGGCTGCGAAGGAAGAAGTAATGGCTCTCACCCTCCTGATCGAAATTCAGAAGTTTTTTTTAGCTCATTAAAAGAACCGGCTAATTTCTATCTCCATGTATTCAAATGCCTATCTAATTGAAGATACACTTTGGATTACAGTTCTAATGTAATCATGATTACCTTTTTGGTATGTGTACATCAAAATTGAAATTTTGGTATTATATTAGGGGAAGTAAAGAATGCACTCCGTGCCATGACTTATGGCAATTATATTTGTATCTTGTTTCAGACTGAAGAAGTTAATCAATAGGCATCCACTCATGGTGTTCATGAAAGGTGACAGAGATCAACCACGGTGTGGGTTTAGCCGGCAGCTTATGGAGATTTTGAAGGAAACTGGGTAATTATTGCTAAGGTGACCTATATATATATATATATTTATCAGTAACAACCAAAGTATGTAATGAAATTATTGTGCTTACTTGTGAGGTAGGCGGTTAGGAAATGTCAGTCGTCAATGTGTGAGGAGTGCACTTTCCAGAGTGCATTGTTACCTTGACTTTCACACTCCACAACCTACTTTTTGGGATGCAAACTTTTTTCATAAATGAACAGTTACAGTAGACTATTGATAATATGAAGCCCAAAAATACAAAGTTTCAATTATACAAAGAAAATTTGTTTTAGGGAGGTTCCACTGTGTATCATGAAAATCTGATTAAAATATTGAAAACAGAGCCGTTATATGTTTCTTTTAAATAATTGTTGGTAGGCCTCATGATGATTGTCAGAGAGATGAAATGTACATTTTTTGGATATTTAACAATTAATCTTAGAAAGCATACAAAATGCCATGAATTCTATTTTCTGAGGTGGAGGGAAATATCTTTAGGATGATGAAAAATAATAGTTTTACCTTATTAACACCCTACCTCTGGTGATAATTATGTATAAAACCTTGATTTGTATAAGACGGAAGAGAAAAACTAACAATGCAATTCCACAAAATTTTTATTTCGACACAACCATGGTTTCGCTGCGGCACAGCATCTTCAGGTGGATATCCAAAATACTGCATTAGCCTTATGTTTGGTGAAAGTTGGAGTGTGGGGAGGACATACCACCTTTTTATAGACGAGCATGTAAAGTCTACTTCCCCTCATAACAACAGCCAATTTCTTTTCTTTACAGAAAATTATTAAGTAATTTTAAAGCATATCACTTAGCATTAATTTAAATTGGGACAAGTACAATGTAATAAGTATACAGTTGTCAGTAAAAGTAGCTTCAAATTATAATAGGTAAAAATTTTGTCACCATTTGTCAAATGCCAAAAATAATTTGAAAGCAAAACTATACAAACTGAATGAGCACCAGAACACTCTGCTTTCTATTGGCTGCGATGGAATCTAGTGTAGCAGTAGTAGGTATTTAAAATTTATGGTCTTAATTTTGTCTGGATTGAAAGAGGTTCTGGACCAGTAAATGCCATAAAATTAATTGACTACCTGTACTATGTTTTGAATTTTTAATGCAATATTATAAATTTCAGGAACTAATATTTTTTGTTTCAGTTCCCTAAATAAGAATTAAACTTTAACCAAATTGTCATATGTTTAATGTGAAAAGTCAGATTTGGTTTTGATGTAAATTTTAGTTAAATTAGCTTTAGAAAGTGTAATGAATGTCACAGTGCATTATTGTAGATCCCCTTAAGTACATAACTTGCTTTTTTTATTATAGTGTTCAGTTTGATACATTTGATATCCTTGGAGATGAGGAAGTGAGACAGGGACTGAAGACATTTTCCCAGTGGCCTACCTACCCTCAAGTTTACGCCAAGGGGCAGCTGATAGGAGGGTTAGACATTATCAAAGAATTGAAGGAATCTGGAGAGCTCGTGTCTTCCCTCAAGGGTGAAACATAAGGACTGGGTGTATGCTGCCAATAGTAGGACTGGGAAGACTGATTCTGGACTAAGTTGCTGCTGTGTGAAGTGTGTTTTAGTACATTTATAAAATGTCTACTGAGTTCATGGAGCAATTAGAAGGAAATTCTTGTGCTGTTACTTTACGAATAAAGTGTATAGTTTCCAGCTTTTTGCACCAATTGCCAAATTGTTAATTCATAGTATGTTTCTCTTGATATGTATGGAAATACATTTTTTTGTAAATTACAGCCCTTCAGTATCATATATAAATTTTACCTTTCAATTGCACAGAAAAGAGTCACATTAACCAAAGATCTTTAACTATCACCTTAATTTGACTATTTTAAATATCATTTAGACATTACACTATGAATTAAATGACAGCTTTTTTATTTCTTTCTCAGTTAATTTGACCTGTCCTCTCTTCATTTTTAATATAGGGTTATCCTCTTGGGATGTAATGAAGTAGAAATTCGTTAAATGTAGGAAGTAACTTGATTAGGTATGATGAAGCTGATTAAAAGGTTACTTATTGAAGATTGCTCAGATACATCAATAGGTAGAATGATTGCCATTTAGCCTTTTGAGTTGTTGAAATTCATTCCTAGTGTATTGAAATACAAATGATATGTGGTATCAAATGTAGGTAATTATCATGTTTAATTGGACTTTTTCAGGCATTATTCGGTGGAACCACTGCACACTAGAGACCTAAAACATAGGTGACTTAACAAAGTATCACAATGTATAATGATGCATAGCATGTGCGATACTGGTACAGAGTATGTGTGATACAGTTACTAAATCACTTGTTTTATTTCCCTACCACATATTTTCATGTGCTGTAGGTAAATTGAATGACAAATTCTGATGGTAGATGATTTGATTTAATGTATCTAAAATACTGCACCAACAATAAATGCAGTAAGGACTGTGTACAGAGGACATATCTTCACCCTAGAATCTAGAAGTTTCCCTTCTGCTAAGCATGAGGATGGCACACTAAGACAGGGTACTGAGGACAAGCAATGTGTGTACCATTGTGCAACATATGAAAGCATCATGAAAACTGAGTAATTTTCCCACTTAAGCCATCTCGATTCCTATTACTAAACATGTGAGCAACTTAAAATTTTTCATGTAAATAATGCACTTCTAAATTAGCATCACTTTTATAAAGTGGCACTCAAAATTGTAAAGATATAATTACCATTCAGAAATACTGTTTTAAATTCATGCCCACCTTTGCAAGGCTGTTTTCTCTTGCCATGTAGTTGGTTCTCTCTCAGATAGTAAGCAGCCAAAATCACCCGTTCATGTGAGAGCAATGTCATGCAAGAGTTAGGCAACTGGTAAAGCAGCAAAGTTCTTCAAAAAAACCACTCATAATTTCCACACCTTTCATGAAGATGACAGAGCCTCCTTAACTCAATGCCATCTATGTTCTGAGAGGTGTACCATTAAATGCCATGAGAGTTTTGGGTAATTTGCACTACTTTTTACAAAATTTAATTATGTTATTTACATTTAATTTTTCGCACTTTATTCTCATTGAAAGAACCATTCTTCAAATTAAGAATTAAAATATATAATTTGGATTATTCATTAGCAATAATTTTTTATGTAAATTTATATTTCCCATTTACCTACAAACTTGGAAACTGAAAATTTTTATTTTGTCAAATAAAATTTGCTATAGAAAATTTTTCATGCAAAATTTCTGTAACCAATAGTAGGTACATACAAATCTGTAACATGATTTCACAACAGAAAAACTTAAGTGGCCAAACCTTTTGCATAAACTTATTTATGTATTATGTACAAGTAGCATGGTACAGTTGAGCATCTTTAATCTGGCACAGTCGGGACCGAGGTGATGCCAGATTAGGGATTTTGCCGGCTTATGGGTCATGCATGGCAACTGGCCGTCCGGGATGTTTTCATTGAAAGGAGTCAATTATTTATAACAAAATATATTCGTTTGCGATTTACTGAACATTATTTTAAAAAGAGTTACTGAGAATAATCAGAAAGAAATGGTTTCTTAATACACAAAGTTATTATTTAAAATTATCGAAGTTGCGCAGTGAGTGAAAATAATGGAATCTAAGCATTGTGCTTGTTGCTGCACATGTAAAAGTTTCATATTGTTATTGGAAAAGGGTATAAAATTTGATATTTCTTATGCTGTGCTTTGCGTAACATAATTTCCTACCGCGCTCAATTTATTATCAGCTGATTCAGCGCGATGCCAACGCGAGGGTGTCGTGTGTACGGCCGCCCATGACTAAGTCCCACTCGGATTTATTGTTATTAATTACCATTTCAATGATTTCACCATCTATGATTGTTATGTGATGAGAATATCGTGGCCTCTAACTATCCTTTCATCTAAATTTACCAACTCCATTTCCTTTAATTCAGGGTTATGGATGATGTTTGCAAACTCCATCATCATATTTTTATCCTCAGAAACATGAAATTTTTTAAATCACCACTTATATTTCGTCTATATCAAACCATAAAGCAGGCCACAATTTAAACCACGCGTGTTTTAGAACGGATGGTGAAATTTCCCAAATCACATTTTGGATTGATCATGTATATTTCTCAAGTAGTTTATCGTGCTCTATTAGCATTTGGCCAGAAATACTAACATAAGCCCTTCACTTCGACGCAATCGAAAGCAGGCTATCTAAATCAGCACTTAAATTTTTTTTCACAGTTTTTCTCTCTGCTATCTACTTCTTCGTGTCACTTTAACAGTAAAATTTTGATGATTTTTCTCTTTCAGATTCTTAATGTGCTATATTGTTGAAGATCCCACGTAGTATGTTTCAGTCAAACGCTTTACTGATGCAACGGCATTAAGCTTTTTCACGACTTGCACTTTTCCTGCGATGGTTAACGTTTTATGCTGTTGCCACAACTGTATGGATGAGACATGTTTTGGGTGAAACATACGGATATAACCAATAATTTTATCATATTACGTCTAGTGGTCAATCATAAATGCGTGCGCCATTGAAATTGGCCGATCTGTAAATTAGTCGTAGTCCGTCTCGGCGATGTCTTCAAATTTATATGTTTACTTCAAGTTCCAGAATAATTCCAGTGTACACGAAATACCAGAAATTAATATGTTTAAATTATTCTGATTCTCGAACTGGGAAAATTAACGTTAGGAATGGTATCTCGGTATTAATATAAGAATAATATCTCGGCAGGTTATGAATGTTCCAGTTCCGGTTAAAAATGTTTCGGCATTTTCCACTAAGTACCAGGTAGTTGGTCATGGCAAAATTGCCGGATTATGGATGCTCCCGGATTAAGGGTGCTCAACTGTATTGAAAGGGAAAAATTATTGTTTAAACTACCGGGGTGAGCAAAAGTGCTACATATGTATTTCCTTGTGGTAGCTAACGGGAATTAGCAGTTAGGAATAGCGGTTAATTTTAGTAATTGTTACTCAAATCATAGAAAAACCATTATTTTTATGTACTGATGGACTAGGTTAATTAGAGATTCTAACAAACTAACATAAATAAAATGTGTTTACTCAACAATGGTAAGTGAAAATACTTCTTGAATGGAGGAAACACTGATTTGACATAGGTTATAATAACTAATGTTCCATTACCTATTATTTTCATATTTTTCTATGTCAATATATTTGTTTATGCAAAAGTTTTCTGAAAACAGCATTGGTGGTGCCATCATGATTGTCTTTCAGCCTTTCCTAAGGCCAAAAGACAATCATGGGCACTCCTTGAATAGACCCATAGGTGGTGATGCCTACAAAAATATGGATCACCAATTACTTGTTTGTGGCACGCAAAACCATTAAATGCCAAATTTAATTGAAAACATTTTTGTAAAAACTGGAAATATATTTTTCTAAACCCGTCTGTTTTACACAATTTATATAGTCACTTTCAACTCTAATATCATGATATCAAATAATATTTTCTCAAAAAATTTTGTTAGAAATATATTGTCAGCAGTTTGGCCACTTTTGGCACACATTCTCAAAAATGGCATGCATTCTCAAAAAGGTTGCCTGACCCTGGCTCTCAAGTTGCAATGGAGAAAGCCTTTTTAAAGTAAGGAATTCGAAAGCAATAAAAGGAAGGAATTGATAAGATTTTATTTTATGTTCATTATGGTGTACATTAAAAGACGTGCACATTCATGCCCCAAGTGGGGTGGGGTTTGAACCAGTGACCTCAGGCTTTGCAGGCGAGGGATTTACCCCACCAGCTGAAGAGACGGGAGACATACTGTTGCCACCTGCCACGCTGGCCAGAACAAATCTGATGAGCCATTTTGCCACAGTTAGCAGTGAGCATTTACCAATGCTGCCAATTCAAATAAATGGTTACAGTCATTTTGCTCTCATCTCTTTCTAATGTTAAATTCAACAGCTTCATGGGGCATGTGCTCTCCTCTTCTGCTAAAATTAACTGCTTTTTGATGCATACACTCTCATCTCTTGCCAAGTGTTAGCAGGAGTGTACTGAGTAGTAGGGGAACCTAAAAAAAATCCAGCTTCTGGAGGGGAGACAATCACATTGTAGCAGGCAGTAGAAGACTTAGCAGCTACTTCTGCCTGACATCAGCAGGTGTTGTATGCTACTGAATAATTGTAGTTGAAAAGTAGCATGTTGCAAATTAGCAAACCATCCCTAATAGACCCACTCAATGGTAACACTAGACAGTAAAAAAAATTTTTCAGTAAATAAAATTAATTTTTCATTAAGAAATCAATCTTTATACTCCTTCAGGATGTCTCCCTACCTTTAAAACAGGGAAAAAGACCAATTAACCTTTCCACTTTTCCTCCAGGTATAAAAGGATTGTTTAGGTCCAATTCTGAATATTCAAACATTAAAGTATACCAGCTAACAGGCATACAATAAAAAATTCGAAATCATTGTCAGTCAATAATCCTAAGATAGGTTTGGTACAGCTCTCCACTCGATGCTCTTATCAGGTAACCTCTTCATATATATCTTCTCTTTCACATCTTTCACTATTTGGCATCATTGATACCAGGTTTCAACCCACATTACACAACCAACCGAACATTACAATCTCAGTTCAACAGATTCAGACTTTAGAGTGTTGTGAACTTGCCATAAAAAACCTTATTAGAGTTACATTTTCATACTGGTATCATATTTTCACTGTGAAAAATATCATTCCCCTTGAATGGGATCTGAACCCAGATCTCCTGATTGTGTGCCAAGTGTAATGGCAGGTTAGGCTACAGGGAAGAAGGCTACCTTCCTTCTTCCCTGTGGAATTTGTACTTTTGGCAAATGCAAGGGTTGTGAATTGGCCCAAAAAAACTTAAGAAAGTTACCAGCTTGTGTGTGTGTATACATATATATATCTGTGTGTGTGTGTGTGTATGTGTATATATATATATATATATACACACACACACAAGCTGGTAACTTTCTTATATATATAAACATACACACACATAAGCTGGTAACTATGGGCTCATCTGGGGGGCAATTGGTGCTATAAACCTCCATCGAATTCACTAGAAATTAGAGTAACTTTGGTAGCATGGTGGTCTACGCAGTCGTCCGGCAAGTGGAAGGTCCGTGGTTCGATTCCCGATCAAGGTGAAATTTTTTCCATGTGTTTTCGACCATCATTTCATCTCCACACCACCATTGTGTTCAATGTTTTATGTATGTTCACTATCTCTTTCTTTCACCTTCTGTTTGAATTTATATTTGTGTATTTGTGCCTATGGCGTTGTAATGGTGACTTTTGTGTATATATATATAATACAGTGAAACCTGCCTTTAACAGAATCTCTTGGTAATATGATTTATCTCCAGATAAGAAAGTTTCCAGCTTGTGTCATGGTGGGCAATTTCACAAAAAATATGTTGGAATCTTATATGGCACGTCAAATAGGATGAGATGCAAATGGTATTTTACTGATAGAAGGATAGACATAATAGCGTGAAAGTTAGAAATTACCAAAATGCAAAATCAAATCATGCATTCAGGAAAAAATTGTTCAACTATGTAACATGGAAAGATTTGTGTATACATATTGTTATTTTTCTATACTTTTCCTTCCATTTCAGTATTTTTTTATTCTCTTCAGCCCCAAAAAATGTTAATTACTTAACATATTTTTTATTTAAATAAAGAAAAATTGCCTTTATGCAGACTTGAATTGGCCATTTTTTTAATTTTAATTGGCATTTCCCTGTAGTATTTATTGCTAATGCCACCTTTCATGTCAGCCATGCTAGGACCAAATATTTTTTTGGATAGGACAGGATTCTGTTAAGCTCAGGTTCCACTTAAGACAGGTTTCACTGTAGCAAGATTTCCACTGAGGAAAAATCATTTAACTTTAAAAACCCTACTGGTCAAGATGATCATTTCTTTGCAGATTGAGACAGGTTTGATGTAGTGGAGGTTACACATATTCCATCAAACACTCCCAACTTTTCCACAGAATCTGGTGGAAAAGTGCAAGTATCATTTGATTTAATTCCATAAAAAACATGATCAACCATATTCACATTAGAGAAAGCATCAAAAATTGATAACCTTTAACCCTTTCGCTGCTGTGAACGTACCTAGTATGATCACACATTATGCTGCTGTGAACATACCTAGTACGATCACACAGTAGGCTGCTGTGAACGTACCTAGTACGATCACACAGTAGGCGGCTGTCACTACCTCTACCTTTTCCGTCTCCCTGTAGCGCCTTCACTTTTCTGCAGCATGTGACGAGTATTTTTCCGGAGAGAAAGGGTTAAACAAAAATTATATTTTTAAAAAGGAGGAAACTTTCATAGTTTTTAATCAAAATTTACAAGAAAGTTTCATATCAACACACACAGGATCTTCCCTTAATCTTACGACTAAAGGAGTAGTTCACTTATTGTTAGTCCAAAAGGCAAGTTATACACCAAACTATTTTGGTGATAGAATTCACATTATGTAGTCCTAGGCATTGGTAACCACTAAAATACTAAATCTATAGGTCATAAATCAAACATATCATCAGTAAACTTAATACTTTTTTCACGTTCCCTGCCTATGTATTTCTCTCTTCCTTCACCTTTCACATTTGTAGGACGTAAATCTTTGAAGAGATACCAATGTGACATCTTTGCTTTCCGGATGCACTGAATGATCTCTTCAAGAGTCCACTGACTTCTAGAAATGGCATCATCCTCCTTGAATGCTCCATGCTGTGTCCGATGTAACTCCTGGACATGAGCACAGCTTCCCAACTCTTTGAAGTAAAAATTTATGGAGGTGATAATGATGACTAACATTACTAGTAACTGTAAATCACATATGGAGTGGTATCAATGGCTCACCTAATCCAAGATCATTAATGAGACTTCGAACGTAGAAACCCCTACCACATTTAACCCGTAAAGAGAATAATGGAGGTTCAAAGTTGATGCAGACCAGATCATAGCATTTTACAAGTCTTGGTTTTGGAGTTACTTCTACTCCATCTCTGAAAAGACAAATTTTGTCAAGTCAAGCACTCACCAAAATCTTTATTGGGCACGTAGCTATCCTTCACTTCCAAGAGAGCAACTGGAATTCACCAGTGTGCAAGCGTAAATCCACCTGGATTAATCCAGCGAATGTAATCCAAATGGATTCCAGCTGTGCTTTTTACATGATTCAAGCTGGATAACAGGTTGGATTTCAAGCAAATATTCCAGACTGTCTCAACCAGCTGGATATAGACTTGACTAGTCCAGCTGGATTTAAGCTACATATCCCAGCTGGATTTATCCAGCTGACTTGATATCTGGGACAATCCCAGGGGCATAGATAATTTTTTTCTCTGGGGGGGGTTCAGTCCTCAATGAAGTATAAATATATCTTTTAGTATAATTGAATGCTGTATTCTTAATTTTCTTTAAATTATCGTATGGTGCATTGCTGACACAAAATATGGAATCAGCAGATAATAAAGATTTACAGACTTACTAGTTATCCATTTACATTATTATTTTATATAAGTATTTCTTGTTTGGGGGGGGGTGGTTCAGACACCCTCGACCCCCCCCCCTTATCTATGCCCCTGGACAATCCTATACCATTACTGTCACTAGTGAGTTAATATCACAGCATATATATCACAACATATAAATTTAAAGAAAAAATGCACCAGATGAAGATAAAGCCAAAAGATGGCAGTACGAGAATGACTTATTACATATTATTACACTCAAAGCCAAAAACTATTCTGTACGCACAACCAGGTCAAAAATAGAAAAGCCAAGAAACTGTTCTCAAATCAGCCTCTGGGACGACAGCACAGAAGATATATTACCTAGCCAAATCGGAATATCTTCGTCCCTGCAGTTTTAGCGCCGAGTAGACGGGAGGTGTTTGAGTGACTTGACCACGGAATTTATCCAGTGCCTTTAGGAAACCTTCCCTGGTCACATGATCTAAGGAGTAATCATCACAATCATAAGGATGTTACATCTTAATTTTGCAACTCATCGCAGATATGATCACGAGAATTACCGTAGGGCATTTCTTTTGTAACGTCGCCGATTCTATTGTAAGTGGTGGTGGAGGTACCCAGGCATCCTGTCACAACGTATTCTTTCACACCATACAGAAAGTTGGGCAGTAGCTTGCATCCGCTTCCGACACCTATCGCTAAAATAACACTTTTAATTTTAAAACAAGCATTACTTACAGCATAGCCCACTCGCAAGCAACCTTTTTTTTTACCTAGTACACCCGACGCAGGTTTATCTAGAACTCCACCATGACCAACTTTAAAGGAATCCCTATTGTTGGCCGGTAATCCTTGAGGGATATAATAAAGGAAATGTGATTCACACTTAACCACTTACACATTTTTTGTAGAAAATTATCAGTTACATGCAACTGCCCTGGTGAAAATAAACCGTGACAGACAGTGTGACAGAAGCGTGAACACAGTGTGCTTAGAATGTGACAAGAGTGTGATTACAGTGTGCATACAACGTGACAAAAGCGTAAATTGGGACTCAAAAGCGTGCAGAAAGCGTGATAGACACTGTGACGGTACAGTGTGAAGACACCGTGCACACAGTGTGAGGACACCGTGCACACTGTGTGAGGACACCGTGCACACGTTGTGAGGACACTGTGACTAATACCCATGTACAGTGTGCTGCACATTGTGGTCACACTCTCCATCACGCTTTGAAGGGAGCACAGTGTGCGTACACTGTGACTAATAGCCTTGTACAGTGTGCAGCACATTGTGGTCACACTGTCCATCACACTTTGAAGGAGCACACTGTGCGCACAGTGTACATACACTGTGACTAATACACTTGCACAGTGTGATACACATTGTTGTCACACTGTCCGTCACGGTTTATTTTCACCAGGGTGATCAGTATGCAAGTTAGTATCATAAGATGATTCGTAAGTTACAGACTTAAAAGGAGCAAGTACTGTCATATATACCTGGCATAAGTGTGTTCTTAATTATTTCTACCGTCTCTGTAGAACTGAGGTCTTTTGGCTTACAAACTGCAAATACCCCATCTTCCAGAGGAATCGACTCTTTTCGAATCACTTCCTTGTCGATATAGCGATGAGAATTTTGGGATAACGTCCTTTTAAAAATAGCTTGGAGCACAAAAAATTCAAATTTCTGCCACATAACGGCTTAATACTGGGTTTCGCAGGGCCAGTAACTTGTTATATGCGCGCACCAAGCACTTACATAAATATTTACTGATAACAAAACTTCGTCTAACTACATCGTCCACTAGTGAAATAAGCTAGTGAAAAATAAGCTAATCTGAGGGATGGATCCATCCTGTCTAGAAGTACTTGTCTCCATTTCAATTAAAACTCATGAGCAGATTGGAACATACAGTACTTTGTCGTTTTGGAAGACCGCAACTTCCGCACCACACATTTCGTAAGTCTTTTGTTTTTACCTAAATTCGTACATCAATTCTTCGCGAAAGTTTTGAATTTGTTAAATAAGTGGAAGTATTTATCGACTGGATCGGAAGTTGAAAGTAAGTGGCAAATGTCTTGTTTCATCTAAATTTTGCTCCCAAAATTTTGTTTAAAACTGTCTTATGAGGTCAATGATAAATAACGCGTTGATTGGGAAAAACATACCTACTAATTATTTCGGTATTTCGTAATCCAACTACAATTTCGGAAGAGACAAACCGTAGTAAAGAAAAGAAGTTGCCCTCATAAAAAAAGTTCATTTTTACGCCATTTCAGGATTGAAATGTAATATAGATGTAGGATTTGCGATTATCAATTATTCCTCGAGGAATTCCGTACACTTAGCGGAAGTTGGCCCACGGACTTCCATCCCACGTCCCTCTGTAAACCGACCACTAAAATTACGCACGGAACCCACCCAAGAGCGTCAAAATTTCCCTAATGATGGATCTACAGCGTAAAATAACCCCATAGACATATGATTATTAGAAAAAACAACATATTAACATTAAAAGAAAGCAAAACAGGGCAGTAACGACCGTCGTAATACGGTCATAAATACGTAATGCTAAAATATGCATTATTTGCCGACTGCGGTCATTTTATACTATGTAATACAAACCTCGTGGAGACCAGGGAAATGCAGCGTAAAATTATCCCATAAAACTGTATCCTGCAAAATATGCAACCAGCACAACAACCATGCGGAAAAGTATACAATTTCACTTCCGCGGATATATCTCCGTTAGCAGCACATTCATCTCTCCAAATTTTTTATATTACTTAGATAATTACCAACTAAACCAAACACATACGAGTTACTGAAGTCATTTCAGCTAGTTTCGCCGCAAATACCATCCCAAAACAGGTCAAAGTCACTGCGTAATCGCAAAAACAGGGGTGGATGCTTAACTATTACTTCACGGCCTATATCTCCAATACGAGAACATAGCGCTCCCTATATTTTTGCACATGCCTACTACACAATGTCCTCTACGAAATGCATTCGGTTAATTGAACTCAATTCACATCATTCATACCATCCCACGGACCCTTAGCACGCGACACCAGGGAAATTTCGTCGCCCCTCCCGAGGGTCGGAGGCTAGTACATTTTTCCACTCACTATATCTCGGTTACCAGCACATTCATGTCCCCAAATCTTTCTATGTACGTAGCTACTATGATACTCCATGGAATACGTATGGTTTTCTTAACTCATTTCAGCTCGTTTACTCACGGTGCCCATCAAACCGTCACCGCAACGCGAAAAAAAACTTCGCGAAAAAGTGTACAATTTCAATTCCGCGCATATATCTCCGTTAGCAGCACATTCATCTCTCCAAATGTTTTATATTACTTAGACAATTACCCACTTAACCAAACACATACGAGTTACTGAAGTCATTTCAGCCAGTTTCGCCGCAAATACCATCCCAAAACAGGTCAAAGTCACTGCGGAATCGCAAAAAAAGGGGTGGTTGCTTAACTATTACTTCACGGCCTATATCTCCAATACGAGAACATAGCGCTCCCTATATTTTTGCACATGCCTACTACACAATGTCCTCTACGAAATGCATTCGGTTAATTGAACTCAATTCACATCATTCATACCATCCCACGGACCCTTAGCACGCGACATCACGGAAATTTCGTCGCCCCTCCCGAGGGTCGGAGGCTAGTATATTTTTCCACTCACTATATCTCGGTTACCAGCACATTCATGTCCCCAAATTTTTCTATGTACGTAGCTATCATAATACTCCATTGAATACGTATGGTTTTCTTAACTCATTTCAGCTCGTTTACTCACGGCGCCCATCAAACCGTCACCGCAACGCGAACAAAAACTTCGCGAAAAAGTGTACAATTTCAATTCCGCGCATATATCTCCGTTAGCAGCACATTCATCTCTCCAAATTTTTTATATTACTTAGACAATTACCCACTTAACCAAACACATACGAGTTACTGAAGTCATTTCAGCCAGTTTCGCCGCAAATACCATCCCAAAACAGGTCAAAGTCACTGCGGAATCGCAAAAAAAGGGGTGGTTGCTTAACTATTACTTCACGGCCTATATCTCCAATACGAGAACATAGCGCTCCCTATATTTTTGCACATGCCTACTACACAATGTCCTCTACGAAATGCATTCGGTTAATTGAACTCAATTCACATCATTCATACCATCCCACGGACCCTTAGCACGCGACATCACGGAAATTTCGTCGCCCCTCCCGAGGGTCGGAGGCTAGTATATTTTTCCACTCACTATATCTCGGTTACCAGCACATTCATGTCCCCAAATTTTTCTATGTACGTAGCTATCATAATACTCCATTGAATACGTATGGTTTTCTTAACTCATTTCAGCTCGTTTACTCACGGTGCCCATCAAACCGTCACCGCAACGCGAAAAAAAACTTCGCGAAAAAGTGTACAATTTCAATTCCGCGCATATATCTCCGTTAGCAGCACATTCATCTCTCCAAATTTTTTATATTACTTAGACAATTACCCACTTAACCAAACACATACGAGTTACTGAAGTCATTTCAGCCAGTTTCGCCGCAAATACCATCCCAAAACAGGTCAAAGTCACTGCGTAATCGCAAAAACAGGGGTGGATGCTTAACTATTACTTCACGGCCTATATCTCCAATACGAGAACATAGCGCTCCCTATATTTTTGCACATGCCTACTACACAATGTCCTCTACGAAATGCATTCGGTTAATTGAACTCAATTCACATCATTCATACCATCCCACGGACCCTTAGCACGCGACACCAGGGAAATTTCGTCGCCCCTCCCGAGGGTCGGAGGCTAGTACATTTTTCCACTCACTATATCTCGGTTACCAGCACATTCATGTCCCCAAATCTTTCTATGTACGTAGCTACTATGATACTCCATGGAATACGTATGGTTTTCTTAACTCATTTCAGCTCGTTTACTCACGGTGCCCATCAAACCGTCACCGCAACGCGAAAAAAAACTTCGCGAAAAAGTGTACAATTTCAATTCCGCGCATATATCTCCGTTAGCAGCACATTCATCTCTCCAAATGTTTTATATTACTTAGATAATTACCCACTTAACCAAACACATACGAGTTACTGAAGTCATTTCAGCCAGTTTCGCCGCAAATACCATCCCAAAACAGGTCAAAGTCACTGCGGAATCGCAAAAAAAGGGGTGGTTGCTTAACTATTACTTCACGGCCTATATCTCCAATACGAGAACATAGCGCTCCCTATATTTTTGCACATGCCTACTACACAATGTCCTCTACGAAATGCATTCGGTTAATTGAACTCAATTCACATCATTCATACCATCCCACGGACCCTTAGCACGCGACATCACGGAAATTTCGTCGCCCCTCCCGAGGGTCGGAGGCTAGTATATTTTTCCACTCACTATATCTCGGTTACCAGCACATTCATGTCCCCAAATTTTTCTATGTACGTAGCTATCATAATACTCCATTGAATACGTATGGTTTTCTTAACTCATTTCAGCTCGTTTACTCACGGCGCCCATCAAACCGTCACCGCAACGCGAACAAAAACTTCGCGAAAAAGTGTACAATTTCAATTCCGCGCATATATCTCCGTTAGCAGCACATTCATCTCTCCAAATTTTTTATATTACTTAGACAATTACCCACTTAACCAAACACATACGAGTTACTGAAGTCATTTCAGCCAGTTTCGCCGCAAATACCATCCCAAAACAGGTCAAAGTCACTGCGGAATCGCAAAAAAAGGGGTGGTTGCTTAACTATTACTTCACGGCCTATATCTCCAATACGAGAACATAGCGCTCCCTATATTTTTGCACATGCCTACTACACAATGTCCTCTACGAAATGCATTCGGTTAATTGAACTCAATTCACATCATTCATACCATCCCACGGACCCTTAGCACGCGACATCACGGAAATTTCGTCGCCCCTCCCGAGGGTCGGAGGCTAGTATATTTTTCCACTCACTATATCTCGGTTACCAGCACATTCATGTCCCCAAATTTTTCTATGTACGTAGCTATCATAATACTCCATTGAATACGTATGGTTTTCTTAACTCATTTCAGCTCGTTTACTCACGGTGCCCATCAAACCGTCACCGCAACGCGAAAAAAAACTTCGCGAAAAAGTGTACAATTTCAATTCCGCGCATATATCTCCGTTAGCAGCACATTCATCTCTCCAAATTTTTTATATTACTTAGACAATTACCCACTTAACCAAACACATACGAGTTACTGAAGTCATTTCAGCCAGTTTCGCCGCAAATACCATCGCAAAACAGGTCAAAGTCACTGCGTAATCGCAAAAACAGGGGTGGATGCTTAACTATTACTTCACGGCCTATATCTCCAATACGAGAACATAGCGCTCCCTATATTTTTGCACATGCCTACTACACAATGTCCTCTACGAAATGCATTCGGTTAATTGAACTCAATTCACATCATTCATACCATCCCACGGACCCTTAGCACGCGACACCAGGGAAATTTCGTCGCCCCTCCCGAGGGTCGGAGGCTAGTACATTTTTCCACTCACTATATCTCGGTTACCAGCACATTCATGTCCCCAAATCTTTCTATGTACGTAGCTACTATGATACTCCATGGAATACGTATGGTTTTCTTAACTCATTTCAGCTCGTTTACTCACGGTGCCCATCAAACCGTCACCGCAACGCGAACAAAAACTTCGCGAAAAAGTGTACAATTTCAATTCCGCGCATATATCTCCGTTAGCAGCACATTCATCTCTCCAAATTTTTTATATTACTTAGACAATTACCCACTTAACCAAACACATACGAGTTACTGAAGTCATTTCAGCCAGTTTCGCCGCAAATACCATCCCAAAACAGGTCAAAGTCACTGCGGAATCGCAAAAAAAGGGGTGGTTGCTTAACTATTACTTCACGGCCTATATCTCCAATACGAGAACATAGCGCTCCCTATATTTTTGCACATGCCTACTACACAATGTCCTCTACGAAATGCATTCGGTTAATTGAACTCAATTCACATCATTCATACCATCCCACGGACCCTTAGCACGCGACATCACGGAAATTTCGTCGCCCCTCCCGAGGGTCGGAGGCTAGTATATTTTTCCACTCACTATATCTCGGTTACCAGCACATTCATGTCCCCAAATTTTTCTATGTACGTAGCTATCATAATACTCCATTGAATACGTATGGTTTTCTTAACTCATTTCAGCTCGTTTACTCACGGTGCCCATCAAACCGTCACCGCAACGCGAAAAAAAACTTCGCGAAAAAGTGTACAATTTCAATTCCGCGCATATATCTCCGTTAGCAGCACATTCATCTCTCCAAATTTTTTATATTACTTAGACAATTACCCACTTAACCAAACACATACGAGTTACTGAAGTCATTTCAGCCAGTTTCGCCGCAAATACCATCCCAAAACAGGTCAAAGTCACTGCGGAATCGCAAAAACAGGGGTGGATGCTTAACTATTACTTCACGGCCTATATCTCCAATACGAGAACATAGCGCTCCCTATATTTTTGCACATGCCTACTACACAATGTCCTCTACGAAATGCATTCGGTTAATTGAACTCAATTTACATCATTCATACCATCCCACGGACCCTTAGCACGCGACACCAGGGAAATTTCGTCGCCCCTCCCGAGGGTCGGAGGCTAGTACATTTTTCCACTCACTATATCTCGGTTACCAGCACATTCATGTCCCCAAATCTTTCTATGTACGTAGCTACTATGATACTCCATGGAATACGTATGGTTTTCTTAACTCATTTCAGCTCGTTTACTCACGGCGCCCATCAAACCGTCACCGCAACGCGAACAAAAACTTCGCGAAAAAGTGTACAATTTCAATTCCGCGCATATATCTCCGTTAGCAGCACATTCATCTCTCCAAATTTTTTATATTACTTAGATAATTACCCACTTAACCAAACACATACGAGTTACTGAAGTCATTTCAGCCAGTTTCGCCGCAAATACCATCCCAAAACAGGTCAAAGTCACTGCGTAATCGCAAAAACAGGGGTGGATGCTTAACTAGTACTTCACGGCCTATATCTCCAATACGAGAACATAGCGCTCCCTATATTTTTGCACATGCCTACTACACAATGTCCTCTACGAAATGCATTCGGTTAATTGAACTCAATTCACATCATTCATACCATCCCACGGACCCTTAGCACGCGACATCACGGAAATTTCGTCGCCCCTCCCGAGGGTCGGAGGCTAGTATATTTTTCCACTCACTATATCTCGGTTACCAGCACATTCATGTCCCCAAATTTTTCTATGTACGTAGCTATCATAATACTCCATTGAATACGTATGGTTTTCTTAACTCATTTCAGCTCGTTTACTCACGGTGCCCATCAAACCGTCACCGCAACGCGAAAAAAAACTTCGCGAAAAAGTGTACAATTTCAATTCCGCGCATATATCTCCGTTAGCAGCACATTCATCTCTCCAAATTTTTTATATTACTTAGACAATTACCCACTTAACCAAACACATACGAGTTACTGAAGTCATTTCAGCCAGTTTCGCCGCAAATACCATCCCAAAACAGGTCAAAGTCACTGCGTAATCGCAAAAACAGGGGTGGATGCTTAACTATTACTTCACGGCCTATATCTCCAATACGAGAACATAGCGCTCCCTATATTTTTGCACATGCCTACTACACAATGTCCTCTACGAAATGCATTCGGTTAATTGAACTCAATTCACATCATTCATACCATCCCACGGACCCTTAGCACGCGACATCACGGAAATTTCGTCGCCCCTCCCGAGGGTCGGAGGCTAGTATATTTTTCCACTCACTATATCTCGGTTACCAGCACATTCATGTCCCCAAATTTTTCTATGTACGTAGCTATCATAATACTCCATTGAATACGTATGGTTTTCTTAACTCATTTCAGCTCGTTTACTCACGGCGCCCATCAAACCGTCACCGCAACGCGAACAAAAACTTCGCGAAAAAGTGTACAATTTCAATTCCGCGCATATATCTCCGTTAGCAGCACATTCATCTCTCCAAATTTTTTATATTACTTAGACAATTACCCACTTAACCAAACACATACGAGTTACTGAAGTCATTTCAGCCAGTTTCGCCGCAAATACCATCCCAAAACAGGTCAAAGTCACTGCGGAATCGCAAAAAAAGGGGTGGTTGCTTAAGTATTAGTTCACGGCCTATATCTACGATACCAGCACATACAGCTCCCTGAATTTTTGTATTTGCGTTGCACATAATGTTCTCTGTTCATAGTCCACCCTTATAAACCATAACTGAAGTAGTTGCTATGTACGCTCCACTAATGTGGTCAACTAAAATATGCACGCACGGGGGCGTTAAGGATAAAATAATCAAACTCTTACCCATATCTAAATCGTAACAATTATTTTTCAGAAACATATACAATTACCCTTATTCCTCACAAAAGTTTTAACTCATTTGCTAGTCATGTACTCACACATTATTACAAGCTCACTATCTTTCTACCTGTGGGTCGGCGGATTCATGATAAACAAACATAAGAAATTGGCGATACTAGCGTCGTCTTACGTTAGAGGTATACACCAAGTGTTTGCTTCCGCGCGAAAAATATTTTTTGTATAATGTATGTAATTGAATGCCTTTAATGATGTATTCCTGATATTTTTACGCCGTGTTATAATTATATTACCATTGGCGACGTAGGCTCCTTGTTGTGCACGTTTACGAGACGTATGAATTATTTTCCGTGTTGCAATTGTTATACATAGCGTTTAGAAATGTGTAGGTATATTCTTTGTTTTTATGCTGTTAACCATTTTTTTACCCTTGATGTGCATGTAATGTATTTTTAATATAATTGTTTTATAAATGATACGACTAAAAGTTAACAATTTCTAACTGTATAAAGGTTATACCGTCACAAAACCTGCTGTGCTATCTGGGTTGTAGGTCTTTTAGCCACAGTACACACTCATCAAATTACAGTTAGCATTGCCTGAATGAACACAATGAGGTCTTCCACTAATTTGCAGTTTACATTTTCTTGTTGCAGTGAGTACATATATTTTACAGTATACAATTTAGTAATTCACTTCACCAATTGATGAATCCTTCATTTCGTGTGCAGAGTTGCTGATATCTCTCTAAAGGTATAATGCATGTTGTATGTTTACTTTCCAGCTAATTATCAAAAAAGTTTTTTCAATCATTTTTTGGATGTGAAATCGTCCATTTCCTTTTAATACGTGTGCAATTGAGTTTTTAATAATATTTTGTAATTTATCCTAACCACCATTATGTTTTTTATTTGTTTATCAAATATAAATCCTCCTCCCGTCATTTACTTAAGGGCGTTTGGTCACCATTTTCTTTGGGGTGTTTTATATCCTATCCGTATTTTAATTAAGACTTTAATCTCTTTTTATTACTGTGATTTATTGTTAATTGTACATACATGTCGATATTGTTTTTCTGCAATATCCTGTGTGACCTAACGTACGGAATGGGATACCAACATCAACCTGTGTATGAGGTTATTAAATGAGAGAAATGTGGGGCTGCAGTACAAATTTCTAAGGTTTGGAAAATTCTTGTGGTGTATCTTTTCTTTATGATGAACTTATTTAGAACATATGTGTTTCATCTATTTGCCTGTTTACTTTAAATTGCCATTTGTTCATTAATGTTTGTTGCTGCCATGTATTCCATTATAATTTTCTTATTTTCCCTCTCATTATCACTGCAAGTTGAGTGATGTCACATAGAAGTAATGTGAAGCACAGAAAAAACAATGCTGGAAAAGGTAACATTCTTTACAATTTCATTTATGAAAGGTTATCGGTTATATTTAATAATATAGTAATTTTTCATACCCCATCTCTACTCTAATCCATTTATGAAGAAATCAAGAATTCCCTTATTCTGTCAATTACTGATTTCTCAAATAATACTTTTTTAAAATCATTATGCAATTGCTTTATTTTAATAAGTATATCTTTCCCTCAATATACATGCCTCATTCCTTTTCTTATGATCATTACGCCATTACTTTCTTTTTGTAAGAAGATATCTCTCCCTCCATACTAATGACTCCTATTTTATCTGATAAGAAGAATAATTGGAATTAATTAACATTATTTTACTGTTTCCTAATAATGGTAAGTATTGTACGATTATGATTCACGTGTTATTAAAAATCCTGATAACATCATTTCTTCCTTTTTAATCGCATAACATTCATTAATGGATATAGGTACAGAGTCTTTTACTGTAACATAATGTATTTTTCATAACTGTTGCTACTGGTGGTGAGTTCTGTAATGAAAATGTTTGATGCCCATTGCGTTCAACGATATTGATGTGGCCACCATCTACATTCATAAAAAGAAACTTATCCAAAGGTTGGGAATGAATTTCTGCTATACACTGTACCAGTCTGGAGGATAAATCTGTTGGAAAAGGATTGTTTGTAATACACCATATATGAGCCATAACCTTCTTTCAGTTGATATATTAAGAGGGTAATCAGGTAATTTCCAAAAATATTTTGTTCACGGAGTCCACAGCTTTAATTCCAAACTGCTTCACCCTGGAATAAATCATCACAATTATCCATAACTTACCTTGGTGATTCTTGAACCTGATGTTACCTTACCTGTCAGCCATGTTATACTTTAATACCACATTTGAATGAAATGTGCATGCAATGAATTTACCTTGAGACTGTATACTGCTTGTACCTGTGGCTCCATTCACTGTTGTACTTGATTTGGAGGCAAAGATGAATGAAATTGAAGCCTTTTTCTTTTCATTGCAAAATACTTCTCATGTCTTTGGTGTGAAGTGAGAGACGTTTGCCATTTATGGGACACTATATCTACATTGAAGTAGTTGCCGAAAATGGATAGCGTTAGAGGAAGTAACTCCTCACGGAATATCTCGCACATTGCTCTTAGTAAGTAAATTTTTTAATTTCTGATCTTTACTAAGTCTTTCATGACTTACGATGCATGAATTTTTAATCCAACTTTGTCACATGATGAAGAAAATCTTGTATGTCTTGCAATTTGTAGTTAAAATTATTCAGCAATGTATGCATATATGACACCTTTTTGAGTAAGACTGTTACAAATTCAATTTTGTTTTAATGTGTAAGAAATATTATTATTATTAACAACTGACCTTCAAACATCATCATTTGTGAGTACAGTGCTATTGCAAGAATAGTGTTGATATAGATATAAGCATAGCAAAAAAAGTGTATACTTTCTGAAATGCTATCAGTGCAATGATAAACTCTGGAAATGCAGTAATTGAGCCTTCCAGCATGCCTAGCTGGTAAACATGGTTGTGGGATCATAAAGCTGTAAGAATTTTGAACGATACTTTCAATGGTAACACAATCATGAGACATCAATCCCAAGATTGGTTTGATACCATCTCTTTCTGCAGTAGTTAATCAGATAACCTACTCATCCCTTTACACTATTGTATTATGTATTACAAAGTCCATAACTTCCTCCATACGCGTATCATACGAGAATTTATTTCCCACTTGCTTTTTATGAATGCCCTTCCAGTAGTAGTAGCAATGTGCAGTAGCACATTGCTACTACTCAGGTACAACTACGAGTGTACATGCATTATGCTAGTCCTTCAGTGCTATACCATCTTCAGCTTTCATGTTTGAAACCATGCCTACCTTTCCCACGTCAATTTGAAATGTCCTTTGTTGAATCTGCAGCGCTTATTGTAAAAGATATTTAGTCTCACACATATCAAATGTAACTTTCCATTCCTTGTTACCTGCTTTCAGTAGTTGATTCGTAATAGGTTTGCCATGTTTACCATATCGAAATGATGCCACATATGTTTCAGTAGTATGGAATGGTGTTGTTGACATCACTGTGCGATAGTATTGCATTATGTCTCCACAATATGCAAATACATGTTGGGCATTGTATCGTGTGGTTAATCCTTTTTAAACATGGCCCTATCAGTTGTGATGGACGAGTAATAATGGTGCTAATAATACAGAATGCTGTTTCAAATCAAATCTAAAAAAGAAACTACTTACTCAGGCTTTGTAATTTTCAATTTTCCTTCGAGGAAACAAAATTGAACAGGTTGAAGGAAATGCCAGCTGTGCGTTGAACAAAAATATTTCACTACTTCTCCTTGTGTATTCTGGAACTGTGACCGAGTGCTCAAGAACCAAAGGATAGGATACTTTATGGGGAATGAATTGTAGCTTGCCAGTGCTGATTGCAAAGTGGCTGATCATTGGTTGATCATCTGCAAACCTCACAGACTTCATCAACTTCCCATACCCTATGCTGCTGAATGAATCCCAGCCAATGTCCCTCCCACCATATCCTTTGAATGTATGATAAAAAAAGCTCCAATCCTAACGGTTGGCCTTCTGCACAAGTGAAAAAGTTTTTCTCAGCTGTCTGGTAGCAGTTGGGATAAAAGTTGCAACGGACTCTGAGGTTTTAGTGGTTTCTATAGTTCATTATTTGTCTTCTTAAATTTGTTGTTTGAATTATTCAATGTTTGTATTTTAATGCTTTTGCATTCAATGTGGGTAATTCTTGTGAATACTTAATTATTGCATCTTGGTAAAAGTGTTTAAGATATTTGAAATGTATCCTTGAAGCTTTGTTACCTTTTGTTTTAGTTACCGCAATAAATGCGACGTCGTAGTGACTAGTTTGTTTTTTATTTAAAGTAATTAGTGCTATTAACTGCCCAAAGTAGAAGCTAAATACAGTAAAAACAACATTGCAACAAAACTTTCTTCCATTTAATACATTTACTAATCTGTCATATAAAGGCAGAACACAGTACAATATATTGGAGAAAAAATTAATTTCCCATCACTAAGAATTAAGGTTCAATTGCTGTACTATACAATTAATATATGAATTTGAACAATTGTTGCATTCCTATTATTATTCCTATCTGCATTGCAGATACATTCTAGAGTTTTATACTTCCATCATTAAAACTCTTGTATATCAGGCCACCTGAAATAAAAGAGAATTTACAATTATTAATATTTATATGCCTACTCCCATAAAAAAATGTCACTTTTTAGGTTCTTATTTCATTACAAGAATTTACTCTCAAGTCTTTAAGACATTGCTTGTGAGTCGTAATGGAACTGACTGTATGATATATATGTTCTATATGCGCTATAAATTTCAGAAAAACACTCGAATTTAGTCCCTAGCCTGAAACCAAACTCCCCTGCCATGATATCCTTGAGGAGACGATGCGGTAAATACGCGAGTCACATGAATTTTACATCAAGGTCTTTGTTGTTGAAAAGAAACATTATAACCTCCCAAAATCATTTCTTCAGCTGAAGATAAGAAAGACGACACAGATAATCATAGGCAAAGACGCCACGGATCATAATTACATAGATTAAACAAATGTCTATTTATAGCCTCGAAATTAGTTTCCCATCTCTACTGTCTGCGGATTCCCAAAATAAAATTGTTATTACTAAATGTTCAACTTCTGTTTCATATATGTTTCTCATACTCGGATGAAATTTTGCTAACAACACAATCGCTCGCTTTATACCATTAACATAAGAAATACAAGTCAGTATTTATTTTACTATATTTTATGACTTGCAATACAGTGCACGACGCAAATGCATATTTTAAGAAAGCTTTCACAAACAAGGACAAAAGAAGTAATACAATGTTGTGGAAGAAAACAGCGGAGAGAACAAAGATAAAAAAATGTTCATGACTTACAAAGTTGAAAATTACGAAGTGCCCATTTTGTGGTTCCGCTGACTTCATATTATCGAATGTATCCTGTAATAATGGTAACAGATTCCTTTCCACCGCATACAAATATTAATATTTAAGTCAAATTTCAATGCAATTTATTCAATGTTAACACTTTCATTCCTTTATATATCCTATATTCATATGACTACATTTCACACTGTTTCCCAGAAGTCACTACCCATAATTTCCTTGAGGACAGCTAATATCCCCCTATCAGGTGACACTGACTAGTAACCCACTGCAACTATCTTACAAGATGAGAAACATTACGTCAATAAAGGTAAACATAGCCAATATACTCATGTTGGCATAGACTTTGGCAAAGGCATGGTATTTACATGAATATTAAGGTAAAGAGCACCAACTGCATTAGCCAGATGGAAATCACATTCAATCTGTAAGCACTGGGAACTTGAAATGTGGTACATTTCAATTGGATGAAGGGACAAGGAAAATTATTTTTTGCCTACGAATATTACGGATATACAAGAAAAAGTACGATAGTCTTTAATGATGTCTTTTTCTGCATTTATTTTACATTATCCGCAACAAGTCACACAGGGAATATGTATACAATTAACACACATTTATAACATATATGGATAGCATTCCTGACTGAAAAGTATAAAAGCCGCACATTTAAAATACAAATTGTTAACTTTTGATTAAAAAGCCATTTGTATCTTCTTTATTATCTGGTATTTTATCATCACCATATTACTGCATTTGAAAATGGCGCTTGTACATACAGGTGACTATAGTAACGAGTCAACACAAATTATCCTATAAACATAATCAAATATAAGATGTTTCCAAGCAACTTCTACGATATTAAATGACCGACATATTAACACAAATCACAACGACAGTAAATCTAATTATGTGCCCAGATCTCTCAGTGAACTCCATCTGTTCCACCCCCTCGCCACGGTGAGGCAGCAATTGGATTTAGAGGGGGGCATGCACTAAAACTAAAAAATTATCACAAAACAGGTCATAAACATGCAAAATAAATTCGTTATAAAGACAGTAAACAAAGATATCATGAATTAATCCAAGTGAAATACATATAATACACCAATAAGAGAATATAAGATCCAAAATGTACAAAAAAATGCCACAAAAAACACTATAAAGAATAAATGATAAACAATCACCAAAACCTTAAAAAGTTACGTCATAGAGAGTTAAATACTAAAGCTGTCACCATAAATGTTACTATTAACTGTTACCCAAAATATCACTCTTCCGTCCTATACAGTAACGGCAGAGAGATGGAATGAACCTAACCAAGTGTCCACATCCTTACTAGAAATGTAGGACAGTGTTACCCAACAAATCACTCTTCCGTCCTATACAGTAACGGCAGAGAGATGGAATTAACCTAACCAAGTGTCCACATCCTTACTAGAAATGTAGGACAGAGGAGATGAACATAACTAAGAGTCCACATCCTTACTAGAAATGTAGGACAGTGTTACCCAACAAATCACTCTTCCGTCCTATACAGTAACGGCAGAGAGATGGAATTAACCTAACCAAGTGTCCACATCCTTACTAGAAATGTAGGACAGTGTTACCCAACAAATCACTCTTCCGTCCTATACAGTAACGGCAGAGAGATGGAATTAACCTAACCAAGTGTCCACATCCTTACTAGAAATGTAGGACAGAGGAGATGAACATAACTAAGAGTCCACATCCTTACTAGAAATGTAGGACAGTGTTACCCAACAAATCACTCTTTCGTCCTATACAGTAACGGCAGAGAGATGGAATTAACCTAACCAAGTGTCCACATCCTTACTAGAAATGTAGGACAGAGGAGATGAACATAACTAAGAGTCCACATCCTTACTAGAAATGTAGGACAGTGTTACCCAACAAATCACTCTTCCGTCCTATACAGTAACGGCAGAGAGATGGAATTAACCTAACCAAGTGTCCACATCCTTACTAGAAATGTAGGACAGAGGAGATGAACATAACTAAGAGTCCACATCCTTACTAGAAATGTAGGACAGTGTTACCCAACAAATCACTCTTTCGTCCTATACAGTAACGGCAGAGAGATGGAATTAACCTAACCAAGTGTCCACATCCTTACTAGAAATGTAGGACAGAGGAGATGAACATAACTAAGAGTCCACATCCTTACTAGAAATGTAGGACAGTGTTACCCAACAAATCACTCTTCCGTCCTATACAGTAACGGCAGAGAGATGGAATTAACCTAACCAAGTGTCCACATCCTTACTAGAAATGTAGGACAGAGGAGATGAACATAACTAAGAGTCCACATCCTTACTAGAAATGTAGGACAGTGTTACCCAACAAATCACTCTTCCGTCCTATACAGTAACGGCTTGGTTAGGTTAATTCCATCTCTCTGCCGTTACTGTATAGGACGAAAGAGTGATTTGTTGGGTAACACTGTCCTACATTTCTAGTAAGGATGTGGACACTTGGTTAGGTTAATTCCATCTCTCTGCCGTTACTGTATAGGACGGAAGAGTGATTTGTTGGGTAACACTGTCCTACATTTCTAGTAAGGATGTGGACTCTTAGTTATGTTCATCTCCTCTGTCCTACATTTCTAGTAAGGATGTGGACACTTGGTTAGGTTAATTCCATCTCTCTGCCGTTACTGTATAGGACGGAAGAGTGATTTGTTGGGTAACACTGTCCTACATTTCTAGTAAGGATGTGGACACTTGGTTAGGTTAATTCCATCTCTCTGCCGTTACTGTATAGGACGGAAGAGTGATTTGTTGGGTAACACTGTCCTACATTTCTAGTAAGGATGTGGACTCTTAGTTATGTTCATCTCCTCTGTCCTACATTTCTAGTAAGGATGTGGACACTTGGTTAGGTTAATTCCATCTCTCTGCCGTTACTGTATAGGACGGAAGAGTGATTTGTTGGGTAACACTGTCCTACATTTCTAGTAAGGATGTGGACACTTGGTTAGGTTAATTCCATCTCTCTGCCGTTACTGTATAGGACGAAAGAGTGATTTGTTGGGTAACACTGTCCTACATTTCTAGTAAGGATGTGGACTCTTAGTTATGTTCATCTCCTCTGTCCTACATTTCTAGTAAGGATGTGGACACTTGGTTAGGTTAATTCCATCTCTCTGCCGTTACTGTATAGGACGGAAGAGTGATTTGTTGGGTAACACTGTCCTACATTTCTAGTAAGGATGTGGACACTTGGTTAGGTTAATTCCATCTCTCTGCCGTTACTGTATAGGACGGAAGAGTGATTTGTTGGGTAACACTGTCCTACATTTCTAGTAAGGATGTGGACTCTTAGTTATGTTCATCTCCTCTGTCCTACATTTCTAGTAAGGATGTGGACACTTGGTTAGGTTAATTCCATCTCTCTGCCGTTACTGTATAGGACGGAAGAGTGATTTGTTGGGTAACACTGTCCTACATTTCTAGTAAGGATGTGGACACTTGGTTAGGTTAATTCCATCTCTCTGCCGTTACTGTATAGGACGGAAGAGTGATTTGTTGGGTAACACTGTCCTACATTTCTAGTAAGGATGTGGACTCTTAGTTATGTTCATCTCCTCTGTCCTACATTTCTAGTAAGGATGTGGACACTTGGTTAGGTTAATTCCATCTCTCTGCCGTTACTGTATAGGACGGAAGAGTGATTTGTTGGGTAACACTGTCCTACATTTCTAGTAAGGATGTGGACACTTGGTTAGGTTCATTCCATCTCTCTGCCGTTACTGTATAGGACGGAAGAGTGATATTTTGGGTAACAGTTAATAGTAACATTTATGGTGACAGCTTTAGTATTTAACTCTCTATGACGTAACTTTTTAAGGTTTTGGTGATTGTTTATCATTTATTCTTTATAGTGTTTTTTGTGGCATTTTTTTGTACATTTTGGATCTTATATTCTCTTATTGGTGTATTATATGTATTTCACTTGGATTAATTCATGATATCTTTGTTTACTGTCTTTATAACGAATTTATTTTGCATGTTTATGACCTGTTTTGTGATAATTTTTTAGTTTTAGTGCATGCCCCCCTCTAAATCCAATTGCTGCCTCACCGTGGCGAGGGGGTGGAACAGATGGAGTTCACTGAGAGATCTGGGCACATAATTAGATTTACTGTCGTTGTGATTTGTGTTAATATGTCGGTCATTTAATATCGTAGAAGTTGCTTGGAAACATCTTATATTTGATTATGTTTATAGGATAATTTGTGTTGACTCGTTACTATAGTCACCTGTATGTACAAGCGCCATTTTCAAATGCAGTAATATGGTGATGATAAAATACCAGATAATAAAGAAGATACAAATGGCTTTTTAATCAAAAGTTAACAATTTGTATTTTAAATGTGCGGCTTTTATACTTTTCAGTCAGGAATGCTATCCATATATGTTATAAATGTGTGTTAATTGTATACATATTCCCTGTGTGACTTGTTGCGGATAATGTAAAATAAATGCAGAAAAAGACATCATTAAAGACTATCGTACTTTTTCTTGTATATCCGTAATATTCGTAGGCAAAAAATAATTTTCCTTGTCCCTTCATCCAATTGAAATGTACCACATTTCAAGTTCCCAGTGCTTACAGATTGAATGTGATTTCCATCTGGCTAATGCAGTTGGTGCTCTTTACCTTAATATTCATGTAAATACCATGCCTTTGCCAAAGTCTATGCCAACATGAGTATATTGGCTATGTTTACCTTTATTGACGTAATGTTTCTCATCTTGTAAGATAGTTGCAGTGGGTTACTAGTCAGTGTCACCTGATAGGGGGATATTAGCTGTCCTCAAGGAAATTATGGGTAGTGACTTCTGGGAAACAGTGTGAAATGTAGTCATATGAATATAGGATATATAAAGGAATGAAAGTGTTAACATTGAATAAATTGCATTGAAATTTGACTTAAATATTAATATTTGTATGCGGTGGAAAGGAATCTGTTACCATTATTACAGGATACATTCGATAATATGAAGTCAGCGGAACCACAAAATGGGCACTTCGTAATTTTCAACTTTGTAAGTCATGAACATTTTTTTATCTTTGTTCTCTCCGCTGTTTTCTTCCACAACATTGTATTACTTCTTTTGTCCTTGTTTGTGAAAGCTTTCTTAAAATATGCATTTGCGTCGTGCACTGTATTGCAAGTCATAAAATATAGTAAAATAAATACTGACTTGTATTTCTTATGTTAATGGTATAAAGCGAGCGATTGTGTTGTTAGCAAAATTTCATCCGAGTATGAGAAACATATATGAAACAGAAGTTGAACATTTAGTAATAACAATTTTATTTTGGGAATCCGCAGACAGTAGAGATGGGAAACTAATTTCGAGGCTATAAATAGACATTTGTTTAATCTATGTAATTATGATCCGTGGCGTCTTTGCCTATGATTATCTGTGTCGTCTTTCTTATCTTCAGCTGAAGAAATGATTTTGGGAGGTTATAATGTTTCTTTTCAACAACAAAGACCTTGATGTAAAATTCATGTGACTCGCGTATTTACCGCATCGTCTCCTCAAGGATATCATGGCAGGGGAGTTTGGTTTCAGGCTAGGGACTAAATTCGAGTGTTTTTCTGAAATTTATAGCGCATATAGAACATATATATCATACAGTCAGTTCCATTACGACTCACAAGCAATGTCTTAAAGACTTGAGAGTAAATTCTTGTAATGAAATAAGAACCTAAAAAGTGACATTTTTTTATGGGAGTAGGCATATAAATATTAATAATTGTAAATTCTCTTTTATTTCAGGTGGCCTGATATACAAGAGTTTTAATGATGGAAGTATAAAACTCTAGAATGTATCTGCAATGCAGATAGGAATAATAATAGGAATGCAACAATTGTTCAAATTCATATATTAATTGTATAGTACAGCAATTGAACCTTAATTCTTAGTGATGGGAAATTAATTTTTTCTCCAATATATTGTACTGTGTTCTGCCTTTATATGACAGATTAGTAAATGTATTAAATGGAAGAAAGTTTTGTTGCAATGTTGTTTTTACTGTATTTAGCTTCTACTTTGGGCAGTTAATAGCACTAATTACTTTAAATAAAAAACAAACTAGTCACTACGACGTCGCATTTATTGCGGTAACTAAAACAAAAGGTAACAAAGCTTCAAGGATACATTTCAAATATCTTAAACACTTTTACCAAGATGCAATAATTAAGTATTCACAAGAATTACCCACATTGAATGCAAAAGCATTAAAATACAAACATTGAATAATTCAAACAACAAATTTAAGAAGACAAATAATGAACTATAGAAACCACTAAAACCTCAGAGTCCGTTGCAACTTTTATCCCAACTGCTACCAGACAGCTGAGAAAAACTTTTTCACTTGTGCAGAAGGCCAACCGTTAGGATTGGAGCTTTTTTTATCATACATTCAAAGGATATGGTGGGAGGGACATTGGCTGGGATTCATTCAGCAGCATAGGGTATGGGAAGTTGATGAAGTCTGTGAGGTTTGCAGATGATCAACCAATGATCAGCCACTTTGCAATCAGCACTGGCAAGCTACAATTCATTCCCCATAAAGTATCCTATCCTTTGGTTCTTGAGCACTCGGTCACAGTTCCAGAATACACAAGGAGAAGTAGTGAAATATTTTTGTTCAACGCACAGCTGGCATTTCCTTCAACCTGTTCAATTTTGTTTCCTCGAAGGAAAATTGAAAATTACAAAGCCTGAGTAAGTAGTTTCTTTTTTAGATTTGATTTGAAACAGCATTCTGTATTATTAGCACCATTATTACTCGTCCATCACAACTGATAGGGCCATGTTTAAAAAGGATTAACCACACGATACAATGCCCAACATGTATTTGCATATTGTGGAGACATAATGCAATACTATCGCACAGTGATGTCAACAACACCATTCCATACTACTGAAACATATGTGGCATCATTTCGATATGGTAAACATGGCAAACCTATTACGAATCAACTACTGAAAGCAGGTAACAAGGAATGGAAAGTTACATTTGATATGTGTGAGACTAAATATCTTTTACAATAAGCGCTGCAGATTCAACAAAGGACATTTCAAATTGACGTGGGAAAGGTAGGCATGGTTTCAAACATGAAAGCTGAAGATGGTATAGCACTGAAGGACTAGCATAATGCATGTACACTCGTAGTTGTACCTGAGTAGTAGCAATGTGCTACTGCACATTGCTACTACTACTGGAAGGGCATTCATAAAAAGCAAGTGGGAAATAAATTCTCGTATGATACGCGTATGGAGGAAGTTATGGACTTTGTAATACATAATACAATAGTGTAAAGGGATGAGTAGGTTATCTGATTAACTACTGCAGAAAGAGATGGTATCAAACCAATCTTGGGATTGATGTCTCATGATTGTGTTACCATTGAAAGTATCGTTCAAAATTCTTACAGCTTTATGATCCCACAACCATGTTTACCAGCTAGGCATGCTGGAAGGCTCAATTACTGCATTTCCAGAGTTTATCATTGCACTGATAGCATTTCAGAAAGTATACACTTTTTTTGCTATGCTTATATCTATATCAACACTATTCTTGCAATAGCACTGTACTCACAAATGATGATGTTTGAAGGTCAGTTGTTAATAATAATAATATTTCTTACACATTAAAACAAAATTGAATTTGTAACAGTCTTACTCAAAAAGGTGTCATATATGCATACATTGCTGAATAATTTTAACTACAAATTGCAAGACATACAAGATTTTCTTCATCATGTGACAAAGTTGGATTAAAAATTCATGCATCGTAAGTCATGAAAGACTTAGTAAAGATCAGAAATTAAAAAATTTACTTACTAAGAGCAATGTGCGAGATATTCCGTGAGGAGTTACTTCCTCTAACGCTATCCATTTTCGGCAACTACTTCAATGTAGATATAGTGTCCCATAAATGGCAAACGTCTCTCACTTCACACCAAAGACATGAGAAGTATTTTGCAATGAAAAGAAAAAGGCTTCAATTTCATTCATCTTTGCCTCCAAATCAAGTACAACAGTGAATGGAGCCACAGGTACAAGCAGTATACAGTCTCAAGGTAAATTCATTGCATGCACATTTCATTCAAATGTGGTATTAAAGTATAACATGGCTGACAGGTAAGGTAACATCAGGTTCAAGAATCACCAAGGTAAGTTATGGATAATTGTGATGATTTATTCCAGGGTGAAGCAGTTTGGAATTAAAGCTGTGGACTCCGTGAACAAAATATTTTTGGAAATTACCTGATTACCCTCTTAATATATCAACTGAAAGAAGGTTATGGCTCATATATGGTGTATTACAAACAATCCTTTTCCAACAGATTTATCCTCCAGACTGGTACAGTGTATAGCAGAAATTCATTCCCAACCTTTGGATAAGTTTCTTTTTATGAATGTAGATGGTGGCCACATCAATATCGTTGAACGCAATGGGCATCAAACATTTTCATTACAGAACTCACCACCAGTAGCAACAGTTATGAAAAATACATTATGTTACAGTAAAAGACTCTGTACCTATATCCATTAATGAATGTTATGCGATTAAAAAGGAAGAAATGATGTTATCAGGATTTTTAATAACACGTGAATCATAATCGTACAATACTTACCATTATTAGGAAACAGTAAAATAATGTTAATTAATTCCAATTATTCTTCTTATCAGATAAAATAGGAGTCATTAGTATGGAGGGAGAGATATCTTCTTACAAAAAGAAAGTAATGGCGTAATGATCATAAGAAAAGGAATGAGGCATGTATATTGAGGGAAAGATATACTTATTAAAATAAAGCAATTGCATAATGATTTTAAAAAAGTATTATTTGAGAAATCAGTAATTGACAGAATAAGGGAATTCTTGATTTCTTCATAAATGGATTAGAGTAGAGATGGGGTATGAAAAATTACTATATTATTAAATATAACCGATAACCTTTCATAAATGAAATTGTAAAGAATGTTACCTTTTCCAGCATTGTTTTTTCTGTGCTTCACATTACTTCTATGTGACATCACTCAACTTGCAGTGATAATGAGAGGGAAAATAAGAAAATTATAATGGAATACATGGCAGCAACAAACATTAATGAACAAATGGCAATTTAAAGTAAACAGGCAAATAGATGAAACACATATGTTCTAAATAAGTTCATCATAAAGAAAAGATACACCACAAGAATTTTCCAAACCTTAGAAATTTGTACTGCAGCCCCACATTTCTCTCATTTAATAACCTCATACACAGGTTGATGTTGGTATCCCATTCCGTACGTTAGGTCACACAGGATATTGCAGAAAAACAATATCGACATGTATGTACAATTAACAATAAATCACAGTAATAAAAAGAGATTAAAGTCTTAATTAAAATACGGATAGGATATAAAACACCCCAAAGAAAATGGTGACCAAACGCCCTTAAGTAAATGACGGGAGGAGGATTTATATTTGATAAACAAATAAAAAACATAATGGTGGTTAGGATAAATTACAAAATATTATTAAAAACTCAATTGCACACGTATTAAAAGGAAATGGACGATTTCACATCCAAAAAATGATTGAAAAAACTTTTTTGATAATTAGCTGGAAAGTAAACATACAACATGCATTATACCTTTAGAGAGATATCAGCAACTCTGCACACGAAATGAAGGATTCATCAATTGGTGAAGTGAATTACTAAATTGTATACTGTAAAATATATGTACTCACTGCAACAAGAAAATGTAAACTGCAAATTAGTGGAAGACCTCATTGTGTTCATTCAGGCAATGCTAACTGTAATTTGATGAGTGTGTACTGTGGCTAAAAGACCTACAACCCAGATAGCACAGCAGGTTTTGTGACGGTATAACCTTTATACAGTTAGAAATTGTTAACTTTTAGTCGTATCATTTATAAAACAATTATATTAAAAATACATTACATGCACATCAAGGGTAAAAAAATGGTTAACAGCATAAAAACAAAGAATATACCTACACATTTCTAAACGCTATGTATAACAATTGCAACACGGAAAATAATTCATACGTCTCGTAAACGTGCACAACAAGGAGCCTACGTCGCCAATGGTAATATAATTATAACACGGCGTAAAAATATCAGGAATACATCATTAAAGGCATTCAATTACATACATTATACAAAAAATATTTTTCGCGCGGAAGCAAACACTTGGTGTATACCTCTAACGTAAGACGACGCTAGTATCGCCAATTTCTTATGTTTGTTTATCATGAATCCGCCGACCCACAGGTAGAAAGATAGTGAGCTTGTAATAATGTGTGAGTACATGACTAGCAAATGAGTTAAAACTTTTGTGAGGAATAAGGGTAATTGTATATGTTTCTGAAAAATAATTGTTACGATTTAGATATGGGTAAGAGTTTGATTATTTTATCCTTAACGCCCCCGTGCGTGCATATTTTAGTTGACCACATTAGTGGAGCGTACATAGCAACTACTTCAGTTATGGTTTATAAGGGTGGACTATGAACAGAGAACATTATGTGCAACGCAAATACAAAAATTCAGGGAGCTGTATGTGCTGGTATCGTAGATATAGGCCGTGAAGTAATAGTTAAGCAACCACCCCTTTTTTTGCGATTCCGCAGTGACTTTGACCTGTTTTGGGATGGTATTTGCGGCGAAACTGGCTGAAATGACTTCAGTAACTCGTATGTGTTTGGTTAAGTGGGTAATTGTCTAAGTAATATAAAAAATTTGGAGAGATGAATGTGCTGCTAACGGAGATATATGCGCGGAATTGAAATTGTACACTTTTTCGCGAAGTTTTTGTTCGCGTTGCGGTGACGGTTTGATGGGCGCCGTGAGTAAACGAGCTGAAATGAGTTAAGAAAACCATACGTATTCCATGGAGTATCATAGTAGCTACGTACATAGAAAGATTTGGGGACATGAATGTGCTGGTAACCGAGATATAGTGAGTGGAAAAATGTACTAGCCTCCGACCCTCGGGAGGGGCGACGAAATTTCCCTGGTGTCGCGTGCTAAGGGTCCGTGGGATGGTATGAATGATGTGAATTGAGTTCAATTAACCGAATGCATTTCGTAGAGGACATTGTGTAGTAGGCATGTGCAAAAATATAGGGAGCGCTATGTTCTCGTATTGGAGATATAGGCCGTGAAGTAATAGTTAAGCATCCACCCCTGTTTTTGCGATTACGCAGTGACTTTGACCTGTTTTGGGATGGTATTTGCGGCGAAACTGGCTGAAATGACTTCAGTAACTCGTATGTGTTTGGTTAAGTGGGTAATTGTCTAAGTAATATAAAAAATTTGGAGAGATGAATGTGCTGCTAACGGAGATATATGCGCGGAATTGAAATTGTACACTTTTTCGCGAAGTTTTTTTTCGCGTTGCGGTGACGGTTTGATGGGCACCGTGAGTAAACGAGCTGAAATGAGTTAAGAAAACCATACGTATTCAATGGAGTATTATGATAGCTACGTACATAGAAAAATTTGGGGACATGAATGTGCTGGTAACCGAGATATAGTGAGTGGAAAAATATACTAGCCTCCGACCCTCGGGAGGGGCGACGAAATTTCCGTGATGTCGCGTGCTAAGGGTCCGTGGGATGGTATGAATGATGTGAATTGAGTTCAATTAACCGAATGCATTTCGTAGAGGACATTGTGTAGTAGGCATGTGCAAAAATATAGGGAGCGCTATGTTCTCGTATTGGAGATATAGGCCGTGAAGTAATAGTTAAGCAACCACCCCTTTTTTTGCGATTCCGCAGTGACTTTGACCTGTTTTGGGATGGTATTTGCGGCGAAACTGGCTGAAATGACTTCAGTAACTCGTATGTGTTTGGTTAAGTGGGTAATTATCTAAGTAATATAAAACATTTGGAGAGATGAATGTGCTGCTAACGGAGATATATGCGCGGAATTGAAATTGTACACTTTTTCGCGAAGTTTTTTTTCGCGTTGCGGTGACGGTTTGATGGGCACCGTGAGTAAACGAGCTGAAATGAGTTAAGAAAACCATACGTATTCCATGGAGTATCATAGTAGCTACGTACATAGAAAGATTTGGGGACATGAATGTGCTGGTAACCGAGATATAGTGAGTGGAAAAATGTACTAGCCTCCGACCCTCGGGAGGGGCGACGAAATTTCCCTGGTGTCGCGTGCTAAGGGTCCGTGGGATGGTATGAATGATGTGAATTGAGTTCAATTAACCGAATGCATTTCGTAGAGGACATTGTGTAGTAGGCATGTGCAAAAATATAGGGAGCGCTATGTTCTCGTATTGGAGATATAGGCCGTGAAGTAATAGTTAAGCATCCACCCCTGTTTTTGCGATTACGCAGTGACTTTGACCTGTTTTGGGATGGTATTTGCGGCGAAACTGGCTGAAATGACTTCAGTAACTCGTATGTGTTTGGTTAAGTGGGTAATTGTCTAAGTAATATAAAAAATTTGGAGAGATGAATGTGCTGCTAACGGAGATATATGCGCGGAATTGAAATTGTACACTTTTTCGCGAAGTTTTTTTTCGCGTTGCGGTGACGGTTTGATGGGCACCGTGAGTAAACGAGCTGAAATGAGTTAAGAAAACCATACGTATTCCATGGAGTATCATAGTAGCTACGTACATAGAAAGATTTGGGGACATGAATGTGCTGGTAACCGAGATATAGTGAGTGGAAAAATGTACTAGCCTCCGACCCTCGGGAGGGGCGACGAAATTTCCCTGGTGTCGCGTGCTAAGGGTCCGTGGGATGGTATGAATGATGTAAATTGAGTTCAATTAACCGAATGCATTTCGTAGAGGACATTGTGTAGTAGGCATGTGCAAAAATATAGGGAGCGCTATGTTCTCGTATTGGAGATATAGGCCGTGAAGTAATAGTTAAGCATCCACCCCTGTTTTTGCGATTACGCAGTGACTTTGACCTGTTTTGGGATGGTATTTGCGGCGAAACTGGCTGAAATGACTTCAGTAACTCGTATGTGTTTGGTTAAGTGGGTAATTGTCTAAGTAATATAAAAAATTTGGAGAGATGAATGTGCTGCTAACGGAGATATATGCGCGGAATTGAAATTGTACACTTTTTCGCGAAGTTTTTTTTCGCGTTGCGGTGACGGTTTGATGGGCACCGTGAGTAAACGAGCTGAAATGAGTTAAGAAAACCATACGTATTCAATGGAGTATTATGATAGCTACGTACATAGAAAAATTTGGGGACATGAATGTGCTGGTAACCGAGATATAGTGAGTGGAAAAATATACTAGCCTCCGACCCTCGGGAGGGGCGACGAAATTTCCGTGATGTCGCGTGCTAAGGGTCCGTGGGATGGTATGAATGATGTGAATTGAGTTCAATTAACCGAATGCATTTCGTAGAGGACATTGTGTAGTAGGCATGTGCAAAAATATAGGGAGCGCTATGTTCTCGTATTGGAGATATAGGCCGTGAAGTAATAGTTAAGCATCCACCCCTGTTTTTGCGATTACGCAGTGACTTTGACCTGTTTTGGGATGGTATTTGCGGCGAAACTGGCTGAAATGACTTCAGTAACTCGTATGTGTTTGGTTAAGTGGGTAATTGTCTAAGTAATATAAAAAATTTGGAGAGATGAATGTGCTGCTAACGGAGATATATGCGCGGAATTGAAATTGTACACTTTTTCGCGAAGTTTTTTTTCGCGTTGCGGTGACGGTTTGATGGGCACCGTGAGTAAACGAGCTGAAATGAGTTAAGAAAACCATACGTATTCAATGGAGTATTATGATAGCTACGTACATAGAAAAATTTGGGGACATGAATGTGCTGGTAACCGAGATATAGTGAGTGGAAAAATATACTAGCCTCCGACCCTCGGGAGGGGCGACGAAATTTCCGTGATGTCGCGTGCTAAGGGTCCGTGGGATGGTATGAATGATGTGAATTGAGTTCAATTAACCGAATGCATTTCGTAGAGGACATTGTGTAGTAGGCATGTGCAAAAATATAGGGAGCGCTATGTTCTCGTATTGGAGATATAGGCCGTGAAGTAATAGTTAAGCAACCACCCCTTTTTTTGCGATTCCGCAGTGACTTTGACCTGTTTTGGGATGGTATTTGCGGCGAAACTGGCTGAAATGACTTCAGTAACTCGTATGTGTTTGGTTAAGTGGGTAATTATCTAAGTAATATAAAACATTTGGAGAGATGAATGTGCTGCTAACGGAGATATATGCGCGGAATTGAAATTGTACACTTTTTCGCGAAGTTTTTTTTCGCGTTGCGGTGACGGTTTGATGGGCACCGTGAGTAAACGAGCTGAAATGAGTTAAGAAAACCATACGTATTCCATGGAGTATCATAGTAGCTACGTACATAGAAAGATTTGGGGACATGAATGTGCTGGTAACCGAGATATAGTGAGTGGAAAAATGTACTAGCCTCCGACCCTCGGGAGGGGCGACGAAATTTCCCTGGTGTCGCGTGCTAAGGGTCCGTGGGATGGTATGAATGATGTAAATTGAGTTCAATTAACCGAATGCATTTCGTAGAGGACATTGTGTAGTAGGCATGTGCAAAAATATAGGGAGCGCTATGTTCTCGTATTGGAGATATAGGCCGTGAAGTAATAGTTAAGCATCCACCCCTGTTTTTGCGATTCCGCAGTGACTTTGACCTGTTTTGGGATGGTATTTGCGGCGAAACTGGCTGAAATGACTTCAGTAACTCGTATGTGTTTGGTTAAGTGGGTAATTGTCTAAGTAATATAAAAAATTTGGAGAGATGAATGTGCTGCTAACGGAGATATATGCGCGGAATTGAAATTGTACACTTTTTCGCGAAGTTTTTTTTCGCGTTGCGGTGACGGTTTGATGGGCACCGTGAGTAAACGAGCTGAAATGAGTTAAGAAAACCATACGTATTCAATGGAGTATTATGATAGCTACGTACATAGAAAAATTTGGGGACATGAATGTGCTGGTAACCGAGATATAGTGAGTGGAAAAATATACTAGCCTCCGACCCTCGGGAGGGGCGACGAAATTTCCGTGATGTCGCGTGCTAAGGGTCCGTGGGATGGTATGAATGATGTGAATTGAGTTCAATTAACCGAATGCATTTCGTAGAGGACATTGTGTAGTAGGCATGTGCAAAAATATAGGGAGCGCTATGTTCTCGTATTGGAGATATAGGCCGTGAAGTAATAGTTAAGCAACCACCCCTTTTTTTGCGATTCCGCAGTGACTTTGACCTGTTTTGGGATGGTATTTGCGGCGAAACTGGCTGAAATGACTTCAGTAACTCGTATGTGTTTGGTTAAGTGGGTAATTGTCTAAGTAATATAAAAAATTTGGAGAGATGAATGTGCTGCTAACGGAGATATATGCGCGGAATTGAAATTGTACACTTTTTCGCGAAGTTTTTGTTCGCGTTGCGGTGACGGTTTGATGGGCACCGTGAGTAAACGAGCTGAAATGAGTTAAGAAAACCATACGTATTCCATGGAGTATCATAGTAGCTACGTACATAGAAAGATTTGGGGACATGAATATGCTGGTAACCGAGATATAGTGAGTGGAAAAATGTACTAGCCTCCGACCCTCGGGAGGGGCGACGAAATTTCCCTGGTGTCGCGTGCTAAGGGTCCGTGGGATGGTATGAATGATGTGAATTGAGTTCAATTAACCGAATGCATTTCGTAGAGGACATTGTGTAGTAGGCATGTGCAAAAATATAGGGAGCGCTATGTTCTCGTATTGGAGATATAGGCCGTGAAGTAATAGTTAAGCATCCACCCCTGTTTTTGCGATTACGCAGTGACTTTGACCTGTTTTGCGATGGTATTTGCGGCGAAACTGGCTGAAATGACTTCAGTAACTCGTATGTGTTTGGTTAAGTGGGTAATTGTCTAAGTAATATAAAAAATTTGGAGAGATGAATGTGCTGCTAACGGAGATATATGCGCGGAATTGAAATTGTACACTTTTTCGCGAAGTTTTTTTTCGCGTTGCGGTGACGGTTTGATGGGCACCGTGAGTAAACGAGCTGAAATGAGTTAAGAAAACCATACGTATTCAATGGAGTATTATGATAGCTACGTACATAGAAAAATTTGGGGACATGAATGTGCTGGTAACCGAGATATAGTGAGTGGAAAAATATACTAGCCTCCGACCCTCGGGAGGGGCGACGAAATTTCCGTGATGTCGCGTGCTAAGGGTCCGTGGGATGGTATGAATGATGTGAATTGAGTTCAATTAACCGAATGCATTTCGTAGAGGACATTGTGTAGTAGGCATGTGCAAAAATATAGGGAGCGCTATGTTCTCGTATTGGAGATATAGGCCGTGAAGTAATAGTTAAGCAACCACCCCTTTTTTTGCGATTCCGCAGTGACTTTGACCTGTTTTGGGATGGTATTTGCGGCGAAACTGGCTGAAATGACTTCAGTAACTCGTATGTGTTTGGTTAAGTGGGTAATTGTCTAAGTAATATAAAAAATTTGGAGAGATGAATGTGCTGCTAACGGAGATATATGCGCGGAATTGAAATTGTACACTTTTTCGCGAAGTTTTTGTTCGCGTTGCGGTGACGGTTTGATGGGCGCCGTGAGTAAACGAGCTGAAATGAGTTAAGAAAACCATACGTATTCAATGGAGTATTATGATAGCTACGTACATAGAAAAATTTGGGGACATGAATGTGCTGGTAACCGAGATATAGTGAGTGGAAAAATATACTAGCCTCCGACCCTCGGGAGGGGCGACGAAATTTCCGTGATGTCGCGTGCTAAGGGTCCGTGGGATGGTATGAATGATGTGAATTGAGTTCAATTAACCGAATGCATTTCGTAGAGGACATTGTGTAGTAGGCATGTGCAAAAATATAGGGAGCGCTATGTTCTCGTATTGGAGATATAGGCCGTGAAGTAATAGTTAAGCAACCACCCCTTTTTTTGCGATTCCGCAGTGACTTTGACCTGTTTTGGGATGGTATTTGCGGCGAAACTGGCTGAAATGACTTCAGTAACTCGTATGTGTTTGGTTAAGTGGGTAATTATCTAAGTAATATAAAACATTTGGAGAGATGAATGTGCTGCTAACGGAGATATATGCGCGGAATTGAAATTGTACACTTTTTCGCGAAGTTTTTTTTCGCGTTGCGGTGACGGTTTGATGGGCACCGTGAGTAAACGAGCTGAAATGAGTTAAGAAAACCATACGTATTCCATGGAGTATCATAGTAGCTACGTACATAGAAAGATTTGGGGACATGAATGTGCTGGTAACCGAGATATAGTGAGTGGAAAAATGTACTAGCCTCCGACCCTCGGGAGGGGCGACGAAATTTCCCTGGTGTCGCGTGCTAAGGGTCCGTGGGATGGTATGAATGATGTGAATTGAGTTCAATTAACCGAATGCATTTCGTAGAGGACATTGTGTAGTAGGCATGTGCAAAAATATAGGGAGCGCTATGTTCTCGTATTGGAGATATAGGCCGTGAAGTAATAGTTAAGCATCCACCCCTGTTTTTGCGATTACGCAGTGACTTTGACCTGTTTTGGGATGGTATTTGCGGCGAAACTGGCTGAAATGACTTCAGTAACTCGTATGTGTTTGGTTAAGTGGGTAATTGTCTAAGTAATATAAAAAATTTGGAGAGATGAATGTGCTGCTAACGGAGATATATGCGCGGACTTGAAATTGTACACTTTTTCGCGAAGTTTTTTTTCGCGTTGCGGTGACGGTTTGATGGGCACCGTGAGTAAACGAGCTGAAATGAGTTAAGAAAACCATACGTATTCAATGGAGTATTATGATAGCTACGTACATAGAAAAATTTGGGGACATGAATGTGCTGGTAACCGAGATATAGTGAGTGGAAAAATATACTAGCCTCCGACCCTCGGGAGGGGCGACGAAATTTCCGTGATGTCGCGTGCTAAGGGTCCGTGGGATGGTATGAATGATGTGAATTGAGTTCAATTAACCGAATGCATTTCGTAGAGGACATTGTGTAGTAGGCATGTGCAAAAATATAGGGAGCGCTATGTTCTCGTATTGGAGATATAGGCCGTGAAGTAATAGTTAAGCAACCACCCCTTTTTTTGCGATTCCGCAGTGACTTTGACCTGTTTTGGGATGGTATTTGCGGCGAAACTGGCTGAAATGACTTCAGTAACTCGTATGTGTTTGGTTAAGTGGGTAATTGTCTAAGTAATATAAAAAATTTGGAGAGATGAATGTGCTGCTAACGGAGATATATGCGCGGAATTGAAATTGTACACTTTTTCGCGAAGTTTTTGTTCGCGTTGCGGTGACGGTTTGATGGGCGCCGTGAGTAAACGAGCTGAAATGAGTTAAGAAAACCATACGTATTCAATGGAGTATTATGATAGCTACGTACATAGAAAAATTTGGGGACATGAATGTGCTGGTAACCGAGATATAGTGAGTGGAAAAATATACTAGCCTCCGACCCTCGGGAGGGGCGACGAAATTTCCGTGATGTCGCGTGCTAAGGGTCCGTGGGATGGTATGAATGATGTGAATTGAGTTCAATTAACCGAATGCATTTCGTAGAGGACATTGTGTAGTAGGCATGTGCAAAAATATAGGGAGCGCTATGTTCTCGTATTGGAGATATAGGCCGTGAAGTAATAGTTAAGCAACCACCCCTTTTTTTGCGATTCCGCAGTGACTTTGACCTGTTTTGGGATGGTATTTGCGGCGAAACTGGCTGAAATGACTTCAGTAACTCGTATGTGTTTGGTTAAGTGGGTAATTGTCTAAGTAATATAAAACATTTGGAGAGATGAATGTGCTGCTAACGGAGATATATGCGCGGAATTGAAATTGTACACTTTTTCGCGAAGTTTTTTTTCGCGTTGCGGTGACGGTTTGATGGGCACCGTGAGTAAACGAGCTGAAATGAGTTAAGAAAACCATACGTATTCCATGGAGTATCATAGTAGCTACGTACATAGAAAGATTTGGGGACATGAATGTGCTGGTAACCGAGATATAGTGAGTGGAAAAATGTACTAGCCTCCGACCCTCGGGAGGGGCGACGAAATTTCCCTGGTGTCGCGTGCTAAGGGTCCGTGGGATGGTATGAATGATGTGAATTGAGTTCAATTAACCGAATGCATTTCGTAGAGGACATTGTGTAGTAGGCATGTGCAAAAATATAGGGAGCGCTATGTTCTCGTATTGGACATATAGGCCGTGAAGTAATAGTTAAGCATCCACCCCTGTTTTTGCGATTACGCAGTGACTTTGACCTGTTTTGGGATGGTATTTGCGGCGAAACTAGCTGAAATGACTTCAGTAACTCGTATGTGTTTGGTTTAGTTGGTAATTATCTAAGTAATATAAAAAATTTGGAGAGATGAATGTGCTGCTAACGGAGATATATCCGCGGAAGTGAAATTGTATACTTTTCCGCATGGTTGTTGTGCTGGTTGCATATTTTGCAGGATACAGTTTTATGGGATAATTTTACGCTGCATTTCCCTGGTCTCCACGAGGTTTGTATTACATAGTATAAAATGACCGCAGTCGGCAAATAATGCATATTTTAGCATTACGTATTTATGACCGTATTACGACGGTCGTTACTGCCCTGTTTTGCTTTCTTTTAATGTTAATATGTTGTTTTTTCTAATAATCTTTTGTCTATGGGGTTATTTTACGCTGTAGATCCATCATTAGGGAAATTTTGACGCTCTTGGGTGGGTTCCGTGCGTAATTTTAGTGGTCGGTTTACAGAGGGACGTGGGATGGAAGTCCGTGGGCCAACTTCCGCTAAGTATTCCGTACTATAATGGATAGGTAATAATTAACTTTTGTAATGTACATGTACCATTCAGAAAACTTCCTGGACTTCGTGTTTTCATTGTAATAGCGTAATACATTTCTGTGGAAAAGGATTGAATGCCTGCTGCCAATGTTGCTCTGTATTTATATGTATTTAGTGGGAGAGGTAGAATTGGGAGGGGAGCGCCCCTTAAGAAAAAGTACTCGTGAAATCCATCAGTTACTGGTCAAATTTTACCAGTAACTGGTGAGATCAATCAGTTATTGGTCAATTTTCACCAGTAACCAGAGGTTAACACGCTTTAAAACTGGTAAAATTGCTTAGGCTGGAGTCCGTCATGGAGTTTCTTAAAAATGTGTTCACCGTCTTCAACGTACTCATACTTCTTTTGGACAATGCAGTTAATACAGGAAATGTCTGAATCAGTTATGATTCCCACAGTTTCTTGATATACCTACTTTATCCAGGCCATTGTCCAAAAAATATTTAAGTAACAAATGTGCAGGCAAGTGTTTACTCTCATTGGAAAAGACATTAATTAGTTCATTTTTTAGCTGTTCACTGTTAAATAATGAGTGCATTTTATTGGGCTACTCAATTTTGCTGAGGGAAATGATGTATTTTATGCAGGAAACTGTTTTTCATCTAGTAATTCTGCAAAATAGAAGTTATTGAAGTCTTCAAAATGAGATTCCATGTGGACAACGAAGGTGTCAATTATTTCCAAAGCGAGCCTTCTGAATTAGTGAAACGTGTCTAGTCCACCCTGGTAGTTGTTGTTCAGTCCTTTAGCCGTAGGTTGACTTGTTATTTTCCAACCACTAAACTAAGAAAACATTCATATTCAGCGAAACTGTTACATACAGAATCACTCTCTCTTAATTTCCCTCCGTCTCGCCATCTCTTGATCATTCGCTGAGACACAGAAGGGCACGAGAACTAGGCACGAGTGTCTAGGCTCTCAGCGTGCAAGAATCACGCAGTTTCAGGTGCAAGAATCTGGCGGCGAATAAGCATATGTGCATGCGTCATCCGGCCATTTGGAGTCTACCAGCAGCCAGACTCCCAAGCCTCCAAAACATCCAAACCACTTCAACGCAATGCAATGTGCAGAAATATAGGCTATATTTATCTTTCCTATGCTTTCTGTCATGCATAAAATGCATGACAGAGCTGAAAAAATAGTATGTGTTTTATTGTAATCATTTTGGGTATTCTCAGGCTCCCAGACTACCCTTCAGCTTCGCCATTGGCAGTCACTTGTCGCCAGTAACTCGTATATCTATCAGTTATTCATCACTTTTCACCATTAACTGGTAAACACTCTTTAGTGACTGGTATAGTCCATCAGTTATTGATCAGTTTCTGCAAATGACTGAAAAACATACTCCAGCAACTGGTGAAATCCATCAGTTGCTGGTTATGTTTTCACCAGTAACTGGCAAACACTCCTCAATGACTGGTGAGGTCCATTAGTTATTGGTAATTTTTTACTCAGTACCTATATCTACCAGCTCACTCCAGCAACTGGTGAAATCCATCAGTTGCTGGTCAATTTTCACCAGCAACTGGTAACACCCTCCAGTGACTAGAAATCTATCAGTCATTCTTCAGCTTGCATCAATCTCTTGTGCAGTTCTTTCAGTAACTGCTAAAATTTTAGGAGCTTCCGAAAATCCCCGAATTATAGAACTCATAGTCACTGAAATATAACTCATTGATCACAGGTCTTCATAAAGCATCGAAACATTTAAATCTCCTCCAGTGACTAGGTTAAAATCTGTTTAACCCTTTCGCTGTGGCTCACTTTCCAGAAACCTACTCATCACATGTGGTGGAAAAGTGAAAGTTCTACAGGGAAAACGAAAAGGTACATTCACAGCAGCGAACTGATTAAACCTCCTCCGGGCTTAAAGGGTTAATATGTACCCCTGTTAAAAATTCCCCATAGAAAATCCCTATAGGGACATGGAATTCCTTATAGGGAATTGGCATTCCTTATAGAGACATGAAATTCCCTATAAGGATTTTATGTTCCCTATGGGGAACTCCATTAAAAATCCCTTTAAGGACATGAAATTCCCTACAGGGACTTGAAATTCCCTATAGGGATTTTGTTTCCCAATTGCCAATTCCCTATAGGGACATGCAATGGGGAATTTTTAACAGGGGGAGTATTAAGCTAGCACATAGCTATGAGTTCCAAATACATATCAAATACATGACTAAGGAGACATTCGATCATTAAAGCTTCCACTCCATTTCAGCTATTTTTTTACAATTATAACTAATTTCGTATAAGATGAAACCAAAATTTTTGGAATATCAGATCATATTAAATAATATATCAACTCGCAGAGTTTCAGTCACTCCCATCAGCTTTATCGCACAGAAATGTTGGACTGTTGCCGGATGTCACATGAAAAATCCCCAAATATTCTTTCTCTTCACAATGGGCTCCAAAAGCTTCAACAAAGAAATAAGGAAAGCCCTAGAATTGAATGCACAATTAGAGAAAGGGCACTGAATAAGTGATAACATTGAGTGATGGAGTGCCATTTATTGGGATTAAAAAAAATTGTTATTTGCCACGCTTGCTTGTCGGTCAAGTTTTCATTCCAGGACATACTTGTGGGAAGAAATTTATGGTTTCCTCCAGCTTGTTTAAATAATGACAATTATTCCAGGAATTGAGCATTAAATTATCAAAGAACACTGGGATGCAATGAGCAGACAATGTTTATATGGTCAGGGAGTAAGAACTAAGTACAATGAATTTGTTTGGGTAAAAAGCAAGAGGTAATATAGTTTGGCAAATGGGATGACTTAGTAATGACCAATATAGTGTTCCAACTACATTCCTAGCATAACTACTCATGGAAGATTCTGGAACGTACAGGAAGGTAACAAATTATCATATTATGGTGAGATGTAAATTTAAGAACTACGTTGTTTATTCTTATAGTCTCCCAGGGTTGGACACTGACCGTAGACTTGTGGAAGTGAAATGTGACGTAAGCATGAAGATAGTTGAAAAGTCAGAAGGTATTAAAATGGAATATTGAGACTTCAATGAGAGCCAAAATGAGGGAAAATCAAAACTCAGCGGGTAACTTTTTGAATGAGGAAAAAGCTTTACAAAATCTGGAGGGATGACATCTAAAACCTTACACTTAGGCTGTGAAAATTCATAGAAATTATATGAGAGTTGATAAAGTGTGAAGATAGGAATCTTAGAATAAAAATCTTGTTCAGATCCCTTTCTGTCTCTGCTATGAGAGTAGGAGAGAGATGAAAACTGATCATACCACTGATTTATTAGGGTTGAAATAAGTTAAAAACTGTAGGAAACTGTGTAATTGCTGCCTTTAAGTGATCAGGAATCTTATCATGAGTGATATTCCATTCATATCTCCTATGTTTCTTTAATATATCTCTGAGAGGCTTTGATCAATCAGAATAATAAGGAATGAATCTAGATAAATAGTAAAACAGACAAAATATTCTCTGAAGGGAATGTCGATCTGTTGGAGGTTGCAAGTCCTTGATTGCTATTAATTTTTCAGGGTTGACACTAATCCCTTTAGCATTAAACTTGTGCCCTATAAATATGATCTCACTTTTGAAGAACTCGCACTTATCTTTATTAAATTTTACTCCATTTTCTTGTACTCTGGTTAATAGGTACCAATCCAACTCTAACATTTAGCTGGGACGATGTATCTCCCCAAATCAAAATATCATCTATGTAAATTATAACCCCTTCAATTTTACCATTTTTTTTGTTGCAAAATTTGATAGAGTTTGCAAAATGAAGAGACCCATATTTTTCCATTTTTCGATCTGTCCCCTAGTTCTATAGTTATAGGCAATGAAAAACTGGTGTTCTTAACCCTTTCGCTGGAATGGGCGTGGTGATACCACTGACGTCATCCCTTCATCCAATCAAAATCTTGGACACAAAGATGACTCTGCCACTGGAAGTTGTTGTTAGACTATGTTGACTATTTTCAAAGGTATTGCATATTCAACTGCATTGTAATTATGTGTCTGAAGACCCTTTGGTAAAGCCTTCTTCCATGTTCGCATGGATAAAACTTAAGCACCTTTTTATTAACGCCAAAATGTTTACGAGAAGTACCTAGTGAATTTTGTTGTTCAGTTATTTTGGCCTGCTGCCCTAGGAGCTGTGTGCCTCTCCACCCCCACTCCACTCCCCAAAACAGCCAAGTAGGGGAGGTGGATGACGTCAATGTTTTCAGCGCAGCTCATTCGATGGGCGTCACCTTTTGCGTGATTTAATTTTCAATTTATGAGTGAATGTCTATGGTTAGAAGATTGATTTTTTCACTAAAAATCATTTTTTGATTCCATCTAATGATTCTGTTAATAAAATAGCAAGTTCGGTTCCGAGTAAACGCTCCCATTCCTTTAAATATCTGCAGCATGATGTTGTAAAAGATCTCACTGGAACAATTAAGATCAAGTGGGAGTCACTTAAACTTGTAGCGACCAAACAGAGTCTAAAAGTACATAATTTGGAACTATCTTCATGTAGTGGAAGCATCCAAAATCCTGAACTAGCATCCAATTCAGTGAAGTGTTTCACATTTGTCAACCATGCAGCCATATCCTCAAATGTGGAAAATGGCAAATGGGGTCTCTTGATTGCCTTGTTCAGATGCACTGGATCTAAACATATCCAGTAAAGCACTGGTTTTCTTTTCTGCTACAACCAGATGGATTACCCATCCTGAAGGTTCTTCTATCAGTTCTATCACTCCCAGTTCTGTGATTCGCGTTAACTCTGCCTTCAACCTATGATGGAGAGCCTGATGAATTCTTCTTGGCAAGCCCACAACAGAAACTGTACCTGGTTTTAATTCTAAATTTATGGAAACCTGAACCATACCAAGACCTTTCATGAAAAGACTTTCAAAATCATCTGCATAAATATAATTTATCCATTTAATCAGTCCCAAATCAATACTAGACTGTAAGCCAAACAAATTTACGCACTTATAGGGTGCAATATATAAATCTAAAAGGTAAAATTTGCCATTGCATCTACATTTTAAAGTGCATATTCCACTAATTGGAGCTTCATTTCATGTAAATGACACAACCTTTAAATCTGGGGGAGTAATTACAGTAGAACCTCTATTTTACGAAGTTGAAGGGACCCAAAAATTTGAGCTTTGTAAATCAGAGGGTTTGTAAAATGGAGGTTATCTTCCACCCAGATAGCAATGTAAGCTTGAATCAAGCTTGCCGCAAGCATATTCTTGCAAGCTGGTAAGCTTGCAACAAGCTTGCAAAAACAAGCGTGTAAGCTTTTGGCAAGCTTAAATCAAGCTAACTAGTCTCCACGTGTCAAGCTTGCAGCAAGCTTATTATGCAAGCTTACTTCAAGCTTGCATAGTAAGCTTGTAAGCTTATGACAAGCTTGAATCAAGTAAACTACTTTCCATTTGGCAAGCTTGTAGCAAGCTTGTTCCAGAAGCCCGAAACAATGGCTCAGGCAGCAAAAACAACTTGAGGCAAGCTTGACATCACAGACTTGAATACTTGCTACAAGATTGTCCTGGCAAGCAACCAAACTTGAGGCAAGCTGTCTAGTTCCCTTCTTCAAAACTCGACACAAGCTTTCAAGACAAGCTTGTAGAGCACTTTTACACACTTTTCACAAACTTGCCTGGTAAGCTAGTGGACCGCTGGTATACACTAGTACACTACAACACTACATATACATACACTATAACTTGCCTAGTAAGTTCATGGAAAACTTAAAAAAAACCTAAATACCCCGAAAAAATTTATTTTGTGCAACTAATGCAAGACGCTGAATTGGCTAAATGGAAAGGCTAATGCTAGCCGAAGAAAGTGAATGAGCTGTCATGACATTTAAAAAACATGTCCTATTTGGAAAAAACCTTTTTTAACTTTCATTTTTTTCTTTTCAACTTTTAACCTTCACTATAACAAAATAACGACTTTAAACGACACAACCAACTGCTCAAAATACATGAAAAACTATGTCTCAAATTTTACATCAAACGATAATTTCACAACTATGGTTACTTATTTTTAGCAAAGGAAATTGATTACACTGTTCTGATTAATTTCGAAATACGCTCGTTCCTAGAATAATTCCGGATAACATTCATTACGAAAGTTGCACAAGAAGAAGAGGGTGAATAACAAAACTCTTTTGCATCTATTTACCTCTACATTTATTATCAGTCATTACTTATACATTTCCAAGAGGAATCTATGTTTATCTTGCATCCACTGGTGACACTCTTACTCAGAATTACATTCGTTGGTTTTTTATCTTCTCCTTAGCTCCTCCACAAAAAGGCACCTGAAAGCAGCATGAATAGAAGGCTTAAATACTGCAATAACAACATATCTTTCTATTTATTTTTAAAAGCAGGAAAGAACTATTATCGGTTAAATTAAATTAATTTACAGCCGCTTCTTTCAATTCAACGACCTTCCGTCAGGACATGGCACAAAAAGCATAAATCTGTATAAATATACAAAAGAACTATGAAAGTGAACTGAACAAATTAACTCACCCTTGCCTCCTTCGGCACTAAGATGCACGATGCTAACAATGCCATAAAAATCTCGTCCCTGGTCCCAGAACCTTGCGAAGTATTAGTGACAATAGACTTATCTACAAAAAAACGGAACTGTTAAGCAAACAATTCCTATGAGAATTGTGTATATTTTCAGTGTTGCAGTGAGCGAACATTCTGCTCAATAATATTATATATACACACATTATCAGCATTCAGTTCAAAACATACCTCTTGAATAAGGATTTTCACATCACAAAATCCATCCATTCCATTCGTTTCGTCGTACTTTTTCTTTCTAATTTAATCCTGGGACGAAGGCCAAAAAAACTTTCTTTTTCACGGTCCACACATGGTGTGTATTTCTTGAATAATTTCAACGTGACCACAGATCACTTGCCTTTTAACAATTAGCTATTTTAACCACATGCAGTTGCAACTAAAACTTCACGAAATGAGGAGCACGGATAGTAAACATCGGTAATAATCCAAGATGGAGGTTTACGTGCGCTGCATTTAGAGTCAAGTTAGCATCTTAATTCAAAATAGGGTTGCTATGTACTCGGAATTATAATTTTTAAACATTTATTCTAATTTTAAAATATATTAATACTTATTGTCTGCTTTATTTCCATATTTATTTACTCGTACTATTATAGTAATTCGAGTTTCAATCTATCAAATACTTCAGTAGTAGGTGGTGGGAGGGCTTTGTATACATCTTTGGAATGTAAACATCCAGTTTCATGTTGTTGATGTGTGTTGATGTTCGAATAACTAGAGCCAAGCAAATAAACTAACTAGATACTACACATCATTAACATTCATGAATTATTCAAGCCAATAATGTAATGATTAATTACAGTATGACCATTTTTAATTTTCTTGGTGTAGGAGTAAGTATCAATTTCTACATGGGACTACAACATATTATCAGTACCTATATGTATTATGTCAACAAAGTCAGTAACAATCTTTGGTCGATTTTGGCAATTGGCTTGTAGATATGGACTATTATCAATACATTGACGTACAAGGTCATAAATGAAAAATATGGATAATAATAATTAAGTAATTTGCTATACAGCTAGCAAATAGCAATTTCTGAGAACATTTTTCAAAGTCAACCCAGTTATGTTCCTTAAAAGTCAGTTATGTACCTACCAAATGAGGTAATTGCTTTTACATCTTCATACTGTCTGTCATTTTCGAGGTTTAACTGGTCGCATGCCTGTATTTAACGGATAATACTTTTCTGAACGAAGATCTTACAAGAGATTGAAATACTATTGAAAATTAAATGTATATATGAACTATGGGTACCGGTATACTCATTCCTTGTGTATAAGAGTTCGCTACGGAATACTACATACCGGTTTAAACTATGTCCCGAGTACGCGTATACCAAATTTCGTGTGCGGTAGGGGATGGCACGCGTCACTCTTATATATCAATATAATAGTGTGCAAACGTCAGAAATGAATCAAATGGATAATAAGAGTCAAGCAAATTGCAATGCAGCAAGCACAAATATTTCCTTTGTATACAACCCTGCTGACACATTAAAATTCCTAAGTGAACGTAGTCACATTCGTTGGAACTCAAGTTGTATATCAAAGAGAGGTAGGTGGCCCAAGGAAAGAAAGAACTTACGAATGAACCGGCGCTCACGTATTGCTCGAGTTCAAACGGAGATAGTGGTGTTGCGCTAAGGGAGAAAAATATTCAAGGCATGCAGACTTGAATGAAGCTTGCCATGAGACATGATGCAAACTTGAATCAAGCTTGCCGTAGAAAGCTTGCCACGGCAAGCTATGGCAAGCCAATATCTAAGCTTGCGGCAAGCTTACATGCTATCTGGGCACTAACTCCTCTGTCTCCGGAACTGATGTGTCACCAAAACCAGCTGATCTCCAACAGTAGGAAATAGTTATTGCGGTGACACTCCCATGCTCTGGCAACACCTCGCACAGCATGGAGGCACATCATGCACATAAGAGGCTTGATCTGCGACAAATGTACATCTACTAAAACTCTGCTGACAAGAATGCGAGTATACTTTCAATGCAATTAAACACTATGCTGCACTTAACTTGTCAAATAGTTATGTTAGGGTTGAAATCAAACTAATTACTATAACAAATAATAGTCATCTGCTCATTCAGGGAAAAACAACAAATATTACGTGAAATTCTCTGTGTGCAGTGTATTTGCAATAAATTGAAAGGATTTAAAAATTACACCTCAATTGTATTGATTCGCTGTATAGCATAGGCGTTATTCCTAAGGCTAGGACACTCACTTTAGTAAAAGAGAATGAAACAGCCATGAATGAAAAAAAACAGGTGGATATTTTTCTAGAAATTTATAATGGTATGAACTTGGCTGCTGCAACTGATTTAAGTTCTTGTAGCTGGTTGGTAAATCTCAAAATAAGGGGAATAAGAGAATTAACTCATCCCGCAGTGTATTTTAAGCATATGCAGTTATGCATTAATTAACGAAAGGGGTATATTTTGTGCTAGTCAATTTTTGTTTAAAGAAGCCATTTTAACATGGGAAAGCCAGGGATACATTTTAACTAGGAAATTTCAAAACAAAGTTCCAACTAACCCAGTATATTTCCCTGAAAAGACCAGAAAATGCCTTTTTTGAAGAAAGCGCATTGTTTGAAATACATTTAATAATATTTCGCTGCTGATTTAAGTCAATTTTAGAACTTCACTCGAGTAAATTTGTAATTCGCTCTTTTATAATATGCTTTCTACCTTTCTACAGTTTTGACATCTAGCGGTGATTTGCGAGAACTATTTACTCGCGGCTACAGAAAGCGATCGCGAATTCTTACCTAACGACGTAAAACACTTCAAATGAAAAATTAAATAATCAAATTGCATCAATATTTGAATATAAGTAATTTATTATTGCAAAATTAGTATTTTTTAATGAAACTAAACTCCACGACAGCTGCAGCAACGAACTTCCTACGGGAATGCTATTTTTAAGTGAAAGCCTAGGCACAGTCTAGACTGTGGCCTAGGCTGAAGTAAGTTCTGAATTGGTGTTGCGGCGGCTACCTTAAAGCTAATTTTAAATAATTCCAGAGAAAATATGGATCCTTTGTGATGACTAGTTAGGTATTCACAATACACAAAATGATAGAAAAGGAATAGAAATTACCAAGCACTAATCCGATTATTTTATGAACTGGGACATTGTTTTCGAGAAGTAGGTGTCGTGCCATGCGTCTTTGAACATTTTTTCCTTGGATCATGTAATTAGGATTGAATTGCGATTTGGATGATCAATCTCTGGGATTTTTGCTACAGTTTAAGCACTTCAAAAAGCACTATACTGAATCGATTTTTCCACATTTTCCCATATGAAATACTTGGACCGAGGACCCTCTCAGCATGACCTATCTGTAGAGGTTCGTGAAAGTGGTTTTTTTTTGCTAAAATTCGTTTTAAAACTATGTGATTTCGGTGTTATAGAAAGTCTTGGCGGTGTTATTATAATGTTACAATTTTTGCGCATTTCTAGGCGTTTTATTATTTTTGGTACACATTTTGTGAATGCTTATACTTTTATTAAGCATTTTACATAACAAGAAAGGCAGTGAAAGAAGCACGCATAACTAAACACAATCAATCGGAAACAAGGAAACTTGAACTGGGGGTGTGTCGAAATGATTTTTTTTGCATTGAAGCTCAGTGGAGCGCCGAATATCCGACGATCAACCGCCAATAAGTAGCACCCCCTCTCCTCCTATCTTTTCTGTTACTTCCCCCCTTGCCTCAACTGCTAGCGCTTCCGTTCCCGGCCAGCGGCCGTGTTCAAGTCTACAAAATTGTTACATCACACTAAAGGTTTTCCTGCAACAAGTTATCCAATTACGCTGTCTACTGCATCGCGGTGAGTCACCGGAATTACTGCTCGGCATTTACGCGGGCGCGTGAACTTATATTTCCAATCTTCCGCGGCCGTGTTCAGCACATTATTGGTTCAGAATATCTAATTCTTCAGGAGAGAAAGCGCATCATTCTAGATATTTCCGAGAATTTCAGGATTGATAAATGTGAATCGAAGAGAGAGGTGGTGATTAATTTAACGTCTAATTCCGGCGGAGACATCACTACATTGCGCGATATTACGCGAAATCGATATGCGCGAGACAAAACAAGCCAATTGACCTTTGAATCGTAATGATCATTATCTCGAGATAGAGCGAATGAACGTCATCAGGGTTAAACAATGAAGGCTTAGACTTTAATCGATTATGACTCTTTACATGTGATTTTTTCGCTAATTCACGTAAAAATCGCGAAAAAGACGAAATTTCGTTTTATTTCCCGATTTCGCGATATTTCGCGTTAAACAATGAAGGCTTAGACTTTAATCGATTATTACTCTTTACATGTGATTTTTTCGCTAATTCACGTAAAAATCGCGAAAAAGGCGAAATTTCGTTTTATTTCCCGATTTCGCGATATTTCGCGTTATTTCGCGATATCGCGTCTTGCGAATTTCACGGATCTCTACCTATCTGGCTTCAGCTGCTCCTCTCGCGGTATACAGCGATCGTTATTCCATTATACTGAGTTCAGTGCTACAAAATCATTTCAAAAACTTCGTAAAACAGAGGTCAATCACTCCAAGGGACCGGCCTCTCACTTCGTAAATCAATAAAATCGAGGTTTCGTAAAATAGAGGTCATTTTACATGGTTTTCCTATATACAAAGATCGGGACCGGCGGAATGGTTCGTAAATTTGTGTCATTTCGTAAATTAGAGGTTCGTAAAAAAGAGGTTCTACTGTATGTTATTTTTCAATTGAAATGAATTCAATGATTGTAAGGACATCATGTTGATTTGGGAACCGGCATCTACCTTAAGTCCTATGTCATGATTATTGATTGCCATGCTAATGATCCATTCTTTTAATGCCCTCAGAGGACTATTAATCTTATTTACACTAACACCATCAACACTAAAAACATCCTCTGATGATTGCTCATAGTACCTTATGAATACGATTGATTCTTTGATATGCACACTTTTGCCAAATAATTAAATTTGCCACATTTATAGCAAACATTACCAAATGCTGGAAACTCACCATACTTGTGTTTTTTCCCACATTTGCCACAATAATTTACAATTGGCCTTAACGTCTGTGAGATGCTAGGGCCTATTTGTCTTCGTGCTTCATCATGTTTCAGGTTTTCTGATCTCTGAATGTTTTTGAAGCCTGCACCTCTCTACTGCTGGTCCTCTGGATTTCTCTCAGATGTCATCTTCTTGAAGGTTTTTTGGATTAAATCAACATTGGTTTGACTCTACATAGGTTCTTGGGCTTGGATATGTCTTGCTCTGTGAATTGAAGCTTGTCTGCACCTGCATATATCTAATGCCTTCAAGATGTCGAGATCAGCAGCTCTACTCTGGCCAATTCATCTTGTATACCACCCACAAAGTTGTCTTTTATTAAGCTCTATCTCATATTTCTGAATACACATGATTTTTGAGATTTTTAGGTACCATAGCATGCTATTCAAATTTCTCTTCTGGCTGCTGTTTTGCAGGTGAATAATTTATGATGGTCATAAGTGGTATTTCTTTTGGAAGAAAATGTTCATCAAATCTTCGCATAATTCCATTTCAAATTTGTTGCATCTTCTTTAGATAAATTGAAGGAGTCAAATTGGTTGGCCTTCTTCATCCATATAATGAAGCAATAGTGCCACCTTCTTCCGAGATGCAACTTTGCTTGGCAAAATTGCTTCAATGAATATCTCATTTCCCTTCCTGAAGTTGTACCAGTATTGCAGTATCTCCTTTATATTTCATAGGCCTTAAATTTCCTTGTAATTCCATTACTACAAGGTAATCTTCTTTAAGAAGATATATTCTCTCACTTTACCACTGCCACCATGTGATATTATATAATATCACTATGTACATATGTCACTTATACTAAGGTGCTTTGGTAATTGGATTTATTCCAGTCCTTCATGTTCACTCTCTCACTTAACAATGCGCCACCTGTCACTAACAAATATTTACATTTCTGGTTGTAAACCAAGGCCTGTTCATCATATCAATGTAAATATACAACAACAGACACCACCTTGCATGAGCCAATAATAGCAAATTTAAGATGCGTGGAATTAAGTCACCCAGAAATTGTCTTACATTCAGTGCTTGTTGCCACTAAGGAATATGAGCTTCGCCATTCCATGTGGCAAGAAAACGGTCTTAACAGAGTCAATGACATAATCACTCGTTTTCAAGGCGATAGTCTTAGCTCCCTTCTGTTTTGTGTACCCCCCTCCTCCCACCTCCCCCTTAATTTAAGGCATGGAAGGTGCTCTCTGTATCTGGCGTTGGACGTCCTGTGAAAATACATTGAGGAAATTGGCATGGAATAAAAATAATATTGATTCTATGTACCATGTCCCGGGTGGAGAAAAACTCGCCCGGGCGGGATTCGAATTTCGAACCCGCGAGGCTTGTATCGTGTGAAACGGGCTTAAAGCCCGTTCCACACGATACTTGATCCAGCACAAGGTCTAGTATACTCGCTAGTATGCTAGCTTTCCAGTGTCGTGTGAACACAACTAGTATACTAGCTGGCAAGCATGCTAGCTAGTATACTCGCTGAGCTACTGGATTTCGAACTTGATGCGGTACTAGATTTCTAGTAGGACCTAGTAGCCCAGTAGCCATCGACCAATCAAGTCACGTTACTGGCGCTGTGCGATCTTCTCTTTTTTTAAATTTGTATGGAATCATATGGAATAACCGATTCATAGCAAGCACAAGGTCGATGATCGTGTGAAACCCCCCAGTACGGTTCCAATCATACTAGTTTCCGCCATCAATATCAAGTAGTGGCTAGCACACTAGGTCTTGTGCTGGACCAAGTATCGTGTGAAACGGGCTTTAGGATTGGTAGGCGAGGGGTTTACCCCGCCACCACCGAGGCTGGCATGTAGTCCGGATTGGACAAGTGTGCGGCCATCTATCTAGTTTCGAAGAACAAGAAAACTCTGCGACTCGTTGACGGGAACGACATCCGTCATCTTGATCACGGTGAGACGTACGAGTATCTCGGAGCTCTCCAGCGCCCGATGTAGGAGGAGAGAGCAGAGTGCCTTCACGACAGATCACTCCTTAGTTCGGTTACCTTTCGAGAAATAAAGAGCAGTGGTACTGGACAGGGTGTTCTTATTCCAGACGGCGAATAGGACATGGGACAGCCTCAGTTTGGACTTGTTCCTCTACTTACAAGGGAAGATTCCCAACTGTAACCGGCGGATCACGATCAAACTTCGTAGGGTGGTAGAAAACGAAAATTCATTAGATACTTGTCTTCGGAAATGCGTCCAATGGGCCTTAGTTTTCGAGATATTTGCATTCGAAAATCTTTAAAAAAAACCTAAACTGGCGCATGACGCAAACCGCAATACACATACGAAGCCCCTGTTCCTTTCTTGGGCTGATCTCGGGCTCTGGCTGGGTGGTTACGTTTTCGGATACTGCTAATTCTCCTCGGGTTCGAGGCTCCCGAAAGGCAAATTTTTTCTCCTTCGTAAGTAGCATATTTTTCGTCGCGCCCACCTTTCATCGCAGGTGAGATCAGATCCTCCATCGAAAGAGGAAGTGTCCACGGGATCATCTAACGAAACCTCGACATCAAGTGCTGAGGATAGCTCCAGCTCTTCCACCAGTGAACCAGAAGAGGCGAAAAAGGAGAAAGTATCATTTCAAACGAAGGTTAGTATGAAATAATTTCTTTTTTCATTTGCCTAATATTAGAAAAATGCTTACATAATGTTATCAGCAAGCAATAAGTTAAATAAATTTAATGTTTTATATAGGTGAAAGCTGTGAAATTCTCTATAATGGTCCTTAAAGGCTCTCCCGATATTGCACGCGAAATCTTACTTCCAATACGACTTTACAGCGTTGGAAAGGACAAGTAAAAATGGTGGAAGTACAAAGGATAAGATAAACCTGATAAACTCTTGGGTTTATGATCGCTTCACGGAGGCAAGAGGACAGCTCCGACCTGTGACCTCAAGGACTTTGCGGCATTGGGCAATAGCTGCCTCATTGCAGTTTTCGCTGCCGAAATTCTCGGCATCAAAGAAGTGCCTCCGTAATTTCCAGGCTCGGCATAAAATTCGACAGCGACGCGTAACCAGGTATGTGACGTGTAAAGAGGACTCCTTCGACGTGGTGCTACATTCCGCTAAAATGTTCCAGACGCAAACGGCGGCGGCGATTCCAAAGTTTAAGCCAGATTTCGTCATTAATACGGATCAAACAGGATGTGAGTACCGTATTGCCAGAAACCGTACACTATCATTTCAAGGTGAAAAATCTACCGAAGTACTGTATCCGCTGCTAGTTTGAATAAATTAACACACTCATAAACAGCTCAATATGCGATAACGCTCTCCGGGAAATTGTTACCCCAAGTGTTCGTGTGCCTACAAGAAATGGACGGACGTTGCGGCCCTCGATTACTTAACGAAGTGGATGAATTGATGGAAATGCACAAAAATGTGTTCGTGACTGCCGCAAAGTCAGGGAAACTTAAGACTGAGGCCTATAAACTTTTCTTATCAAGCATTATAAAACCTTATGTTGGAAAAGAACCATTTCTTTACGTAATTGACTCTTGGGGTGGTCAGAGGAATCCTGGACTATACGACATATTTCATGATGATAACAACCTTCCCACTTGCAATATATGCGAGTGATTCCACCGAAAACCACTCCCATTTGTTGGCCATGTGACGTGTATTTCTATCGCCAAGTGAAAAATTATATTCGGCGAATCCAAAACTTTCCCACTGTTTTAGAAGATAGACGAGATTTGACGACACGAAATGATGCCATTAAAATCCACTCGATAGTGCATCACCAGCTACAGGCTCCAGTTTACCAAAAAATGGTTCGGTATGCTTGGTACGCCTCAAAATTGACCGAAGATCATGTAGTGTTTTTTAACGTAAATGACGTTTCATTTCCTGAAAAACTGGTAAAAAAATTATGTTACTGTGGCAATGGAGCATTTATTAAGTGTTCTTGGTGTAAAAGGTATTTTTGTTTTTCCTGTTTTTATGATAATTATCACCCAAGTGACTGTTCTGGGGAATGAAATTACGAAATGTTTATGTATAATTTCTTACAGTGAACATTTATGCATTTACAAAATAAAGTGAATCTTTAAAGATTTCTAATTTGCTTAAGTAAAAGATTTTGTGCCAAGTTAAAATGTGTAAGATATATTTTTTCTGACCGCATTCTTTTAGGTATTGTGAATATGTTCTCTAATATACATTTCTACTACGACCCTGTTTCTTGATTCTAATGTCAAAAACTGGGGTAGAGGGAAGGTTCTGCATAATATAGGGCCAACTTCTATCCAGAATTTATCCAAAAAATTAAAGCTGGGCATTCCAAGACAGCTGATAGATACTGGTGTATGGAAAATAGAGGTAGAGTTGCTGATGTTTACTTAAAAAATTAGGAAAATTAAGGAACGGAATTCGGGGACTATAAATTTTTCAAGAAGGTCTTTTACCAATCCAGGAAAAAAGTGAACCCTGTCAATTAACGTCGAGGGATGCCCATTTCATGCAATAAGTTTATTACAGCTTTTATTCAACGAGCTGCGTCTGCAACTGAAAGCATCAAGACAAATGTCCATTCAGCATACGAACGCGTGTACCGATACTAAAGTCGTGGTAAATGTTCTGACGAGTGGTGAATACAGATATTGCCACACAAAAAGCAATAGTTTATTTATGAGTCACACAGAGACCCATCCACTCCATCGCTGGCCTTGAAGATTACCCCGAGAAAGGAGCAGGGGCTGCGTATGTGTATTGCGGGTTGCGCCATGAGCCATTTAAGGTTTTTTTTAAGCTTGCAAATATCTCGAAAACTAAGGCCCATTGGACGCATTTCCGAAAACAAGTATCTAATGAATTTTCGTTTTCTACCACTCTACGAAGTTTGATCGCGATCCGCCGGTTACAGTTGGGAACCTTCCCTTGTTAGACGAAAACGCCAGAGACATTTCCATATTGTCGGTGGATGGCGGACAAGGTGAAGCTCTAAATCATGAAAGCTGATTGGATAACCCTACTTCGCAAACATACTCAGAAGTCCATACGCGGAAGTTTCTACTGATAATGAGAAACACATGGGCAATCGAAAGACTACGTTTGCCTTCTTGCGCATAGGCATTGCAAGGCGGCTGGAAAAGTAGTGGGGATTGAAAGTATCCAATCAGTTTATTAAGGAACCTAGGACGAGGTGGAAGTAGGTGATTTTTCGGGCTTTTTGTTAGGATATATTAGGAGGGAGTTTGACTTGATGATTACTTTAAGAATGTATTATACCATTACTGGAAAAGAGGAAAACATCTCTACATAATACCCTGCGAGCCACCGCGAGGGTGTAATGAAGGAATGTGACGGTTATAGGGCTATGTCATGAGGGCACAGGTTGAAAAACTATAGATTCGTAGTAAAAGCAGTATGAAATGTACAATGATGAAGATACTTTGGCTTGGCTCTGCTAAGGCTTGTTCAGCATTAGCTTATTCATCGTTTAGCACAGTCAGGGTACACAGTGAATATTATGGAGCAAAAAATCCTAGCCTGAGAGAGATATTTACTGAGAATCATCAGAGAAACAGAGGAAATACTCAAAGACCCAGTGACGTGAGCAGGAGGACGGCTACACCCTTTCCCATGCATACTAGGAAAAGGGTATTGGAACCTACATGTGACATCAGTCAATCAGTGCAATAGCCGCACTGCCACCTCGGAGACCGCGTATAAATAGCCGCAATTTCGAAGAGATCCCCACTTCAATCTGGCCTGAGGACGCCTGTAGCATGGCAGGTGAAACGTCACCATCCGTATGATGCCAACGAGGAGGACACCAGCTTCGTCAATGACAGAACTATACAAAAGGCATTTGAAGAAAATATTGGTGAACCATTCTAATATGGATCGTATACCCACATAGCACAAGTACATCTCAAATACATCGCAGAGACGTCTCAAATGTCTCATGTTACCTCTCAGAGGCATCTCCAAAGTCGCCCGAGATGTCTCAGATACATTTCTAAATGTCTCAGAGATCTCAAAATGTCTTAGTGAGCTGTACGTCCTCTTTTTAGACGTCTTGGAGGTACCCAGGCAAAAATATTGTAGAGGGAAGGGTAGTCAAACGAATTTGGTTAATACAAAAAAGTCACTCCATAATACCTTGCACGGGCGCACCTAGCATAAAGATAGAAAAAACTAGCGTTTTGAAGTTAAGGGATATCTTCTGTTTCACTTAATTTCGACTTCGTACACTAATACTAATCGGCCTACCATTCTGCTGTATACAACCTGAAGCTCTAATTCATACTAAATATCGCTACCTCATTGAGAGTAGAAGTTGAGAGGCCATATATATACAGCTGCTGGCTAGCATTAATTCGCTTGTGATCATTAACTTCACTAAAAGGTTCACATGGAGTATTTTAGACTCTTGAAACATTTCCCCAATAACCATTTTGTTGATAAAAATAAGCATATTCTTTATGAATATACATAACTGATATTATTTCAACTATAGGAGAAATAAATAAGATTTTCCTCAATAATGTGCCAATCGCTGAGAACCAATGTGCAATGAAGCAGAAGAGAGTGACTGTAACTGTGCTGCTAAACACGAAAACAACTCCGCGAGTTGTACCGAAAAATATGATGGATTCCATGCGTTTGTCTTCAATGATTTGTAAAGAGGATCTAACACCGTTGATCTTTCTGGCTAGAATTTGGCAATATGCTTTACTATGCCAAGAAATGCCTTCACTTCCGATGCATTACTCAATCATAGCGCTAATTTTATCGCTGTCTTTATACAACACTGCCTCACCTGACAAGGGTATGAAATACTTGATTTTAATATGGAAACATACCTAACGGTTTTTTCGGATTAAGAATAAAGCCCCATTAATTTATAGTCTGACGAAAACTTCACCAAAATTAGTGTATAACGGCTCTTCTTACCACTTTTCCAGTGACAGTCGAATTAAACGATGTACGAATACCTTATGCTATATCAATATAAAATTGTGTAAGCACATAGCTTTTACCCATCCGCTCCCAATTTATCTACGTCTTATTGACAAAGCGTACGTCTTACTGCATGCTCAATCTTGCAAGTTTTTTTCGTAATTATTACTAAATAATAGAAAGCTAAAGCGACGTATATGAAATATCTCGGATTTCTCTTAAAGACGTCTCTAAGACGTTTCGAATGGCTACGCATGAGACCACTGCATTGGTCTCGCGGGTACCTCTCAGAGACTTTTCAGATAGCTACTACGCATGAGACCACTGCAGTAGTCTCACGGATACCTCTCAGAGATGTACCGAGACGTCAATGTCTCAAGAGACGTCTCTGAGACATGCGTTGCTATATAGGTAGTGCACAACCCTAGACTAGAAGGGAAGAGAAATCAAAAAAAGTCTGATGGCATATGACTTCTGGGCATGGAAAAGTTAAGGTAGGAGGAAAGGAAGGCAGACGATGAAGTACTATAGATGGCAGGGGTGGAAATGAAATTGATTGAGGAAATGTGGAACAGACAAAGGGGGTGAATAGAACAGGTAATAAGGTGCGAGGGTGCTTCGAAAGATGTGGGAGGCGGAAGAAAGTTGGATAAGCGGAGTAGAGAGAGGAGGGGAACGAGTGATTTGGACAGAATGATGAGAAATAAGTAGGAAGTATGCGGGGCTGACAAGCCATGAAATCAAGGGGCCATGGTAGGAATTTAATGCTCGTACATACAAATAGACTGGCAGAATGATGACCTGTACAGACTGGGGGTTGCTGGATCGAATTAATGGGCCACCTTCGTGCCCGCCACCCTCATGTATAGATTCAACACGTCTTTCGGCTTGCTTAGCGCTATATTGACCTACCAGATCGACCTTCGCGTTGAGCACTATGGTTAGCATTTGTATGAATGAATTCATATTGGGCATGATTTCTATTGGAATTTCAGTCTTACTTATCGCGTATTATTGTGATGAACGTGTACCAGAATCTCGAAGTAGGTATGTGTAAATCCTGAAGAATAAGTAAAGCAATTACGTTAACAGACAATTGTCAGTTAATTTAAATGCTACAAAAAATGTACCATATATGTTGAGCACTACTTAGAAAAGTTTCGTAATTGGTGTTATTGATCAACAGGCTTTGTAAAGAGGACAAGTTTTTCGATCAGTACCTGTTTTTCTGAGTCACGTGGAAAACATATTTTTGTGAGAGGAAGGCAATTGTTGATTAGGTTTTATGTAAAGTAATATGAGTGGCAGATGCGATTATTTGAATACCCAGGTTTTGGCAGTGTGGTATTTTTCCCGCGATTCTTTCGGTGCTGTAATAATACATTTTCTCACTTGCCTTGGACATTTGAGTGAAGTTTTTCGCTTCTCTGTGCATAACCGAAAGGATTTGAGAGAAAAAAGATTTGGTTGGAAGTGAGTTTCCATTTTTCAGTTCCCTTATCTACAGAACTAGTGACTGTCCTCCAACAGTTTTCGGTAGTGGTAGTGAGAGGTCTTGATGTTGAAAAACTCAACTGCCGCGGTTACACACAACTACTAGATCACATGATGTATGTGGATCTTAATTATGTAGCGCAAATTAACGAAGTGAATTAACGAAGTGAACATTTAGCATAGGCTCAGCAAAAATAGCGAAGGAGGTACATTTTGCGACACGAATGCAAGCAAAGAAATAAAGAGAAGCGTGAAGAAGAATAGGTAATCAAATACTGACACTGCCGTGCAACCCAGCCGTGATATTATTTTGAATGAAAGGAAGTTAAAGAGACTGTCGTCAGAGCTTTGTCCAAGAAAATCTTCCCTAGGTTGATCCTCACAGCCGCTACGAATTACGGATTTCCAGATTGCTAAGACTTAAATGTCGCCGAGAAAAGCGTAGGAGTTCGGTAACAAGCCATAATAGTTCGCACTATTCATCGTGAGGTGGAAATGCAGAAAAAATAGTGTGAAGATTAGCATCCAAAGACTATGTTTAAGTTACCATGAAAATGGGGACGTGATGGTATTCTTGTTCAGAATGGTTTAGAATAAAGTAAACTAGGTATCTTAACGAGGAGAAATTCTCTCCCAGGGGAGAATTTTAGGGTTTCAGGGGGATTATCTCCCTCGGGGGAATTTAAGGGTTTCGTGGGTACGATTTCCCTTTTGTAAACCCCTGGAATGGTGAGCACGTGGCAATAGTACTGTGAACGGGGTTGTGATAATCTGAACTCTGATGAAAGGGGCAATTGGGCAAAAGAGGTTAAGGAAATTGATATAAAAGTTATTAAAAGCTCTGTAATTTGTTGCTTACTTCATATGTATCTTTCCAGTGATTGAAGAAAGAACATGACATAACCAGTTTATCGACCACCCTTTGCAGATAGAGGGCTGTGAACTGTGTGAGTTGATACTGAGGGAACGACAAGGCCTGCCGTGTCGTGTCCTCATCGTGGAGAGCTGAAATAATTGCCAACCTGATGTCGTCCGAGATGCCAGCCAATAATACGTCGTACGACGGCGATGAGACTAGGTTTCCTCGCAATAAGTGTACCGGTAAGTAGTGCTTTTCGTAAAAATATCTCGTGAAAGAATACACAAAATTATAGAAAAATATTAAAAAATGGACAACTCCCGCTAAAATGAAGAACATCTGCGCTCATAAATTGTCAGACAACCAGTAAGGGTGCCCCCTTATCACTAGTTTCCTTTGACGTCTATTAAATTATCACAAAAATACATCATCCACATTCTAACCATTTTAACTTCTTCGACCCCGCACTCCCAAGAAAGTTATGTTTTGTAGCATGGAATCAGGGCCGGCTTCAGACAAAATGTTTACCCGGGTGAGAGAGTAATCCTGCGCCCCTCCCCCCCCCCCCCCTACTTGTCAAACCCTGTTGTAACACATGGTCACCATTTAAACATAGTAGTAAAAATTAAATAGCAATAACAGTAGTAAATTAGCTTGTTGGACAATTAAGTTGTCAATTCCCGAAGAAAAGAAAGCTTATTATTATTTAAAAAATCCCCGGGTAGCTGCCCGGGTCTTAGCCGGGCCTGCATGAAATGGGCATCCAAGGCAAGGCGCTCTTTACAATCAGGCACTATTTTTATGACATATGTAGGAAAATCAAACGGGAATATGGCGGCTCTCAGTGAAAGATAATTCACAGTTCACTCATTCACACAGGCACATGCCTAGAATCTATGACTGACACACAGGATATATTTATTCCAGGTATTATCCTCTCAAACTTATCCATTTACGAAATATGTTCATTAATATATATATTCAGCAAAATTTTACTCTTGCCGATGAGTTTGCAATAGTAGTTATGTCATTTCAAGGTGAGGATTTTCATTAAACCCTCAAATATAAATTCTAGCGGCAATTGGAAATCATCTCCATACAGATTATTGCTACAGTTAAATGAGCTCTAGGAAAATTTCAATTGCCCAGGTGTACTCAGATAGATGTGACCTTGACGAGTGTTGTTTTACAGTCAGATAAGGATGGATAAGCTTCCAATCAGATGAGAATGGAGAAAAAAAATTGGTAAAAGCTGAGTTGGTGGTGGAGGAACGAGATTTATTTTGAAATGGGAAGTGAGCAGAAGAAGTGGATGGATAGACTGGTAAAAGAGAAAATGGTGATGAGAGGGAGGAAAAGATTTTGACATCGAGGCTAACTTTAAAGAACTTTATTTAGAGGGTACTAATGTGGCAAATTATTGCTAAATATAGATCATATGTACCAGAGCATTTTTATGAACAAACACTACTGCTAGATGACAGAAAAGAGCCGGAAACATCCAAGAGAGTAGGCAAAAGAGGGTTAAATAAGGCAAGGACTGTCCAAGAGTCATTGTTGGATCGCTTGTGAGGGTGAAAATTATTTTTATATGTGTCATTTTGTGTGTGATAGCGCTACTAGTAAGTACCCATTAAATGAATTTCATTAGCATATTGCGTACCAATTCCCCTGATAAAGACGCTATATTTGGAGCAAAATGAAATTATATCATTTGGCGTTCTGAATTTTTCTGTTCTTTTTTTCCAAGTCAGTGAATGCCCGAAAACTGGTTGAATATACGCAAAATTTGTAAGTAAAGTGTTTTGCAATCGCTATAAAATATAGGGAAACATAATAACGATGGAAAGCGATATCGAAAATACATATGCATATTTGCTGTAGATATTACATAGGTCCTTTAGTGATTTACCTCGAAAATTATATAGTACTATAGTTGCAAGATAGATCTTTTAAAACTTCATTATTGTATAGAAATCCAACATTGCAGATTTCACCATCATTCCTTCATCATAACTGGAATCATCGAATAGCCGACATCATGAAGCTTACCTGATGATGTCAACTAAACAGCACCACCTTATGATATGTTGACTACTCCGCAAAACTGGTCTTGTTAAATGAAACATTGTGAAATCCTCAAATGTCAGTTTTTCTTAATATATCGTACTTCATTTATTGGCTTTAATATGTTTCTTTGAATAAATGTTTAATTTTTTACCTAAAGGTATATAGTTTTAAAATAAATTTCGTTATTTCACATTAGAACATTAGTCAGACAATTTTTACGTCGAAATGATGCTTTATTCATTTGATTAAATTTCATTTGCCAAATGCATTTATCTCCATTACGAGAATTATGAAAATGCTGTAGACTTTAAACTGTAGTTTTTATACCGCTTTATATAGAAAAATGACTGTTATCATAAAACACGAAGGAAAATTCAATAAGAAAACATGACGTGTAGTATGTTATTTCGTGATAAGTCTATAATATTACTGTTCCTGCATTATTATTGTAGTATTAATGTTCCAGAGAAAAAATATTTCTTTTAGATGCGCGCCGAAGATGTACCGAAACGAAGTGAGATAAAGGATGCTAACAGCGCTGCAGAACCCTAGAAAACGTAAATTTGAAAAAGTTTACTTTGTTTGCATGTTTAAATAATGTAGGAATATTCATCATTTATTTGAATAACTAGATGTACCCGGCCACGCGTTGCTGTGACTCAGTCAGGTTGAATGGAAAAGAAAGAAAAGGGAAAGCACAGAGTTGTAATATGTTTAATTTCACAATGCTTGCGGGTATACAATAGTTTTTGTTGTTCCATGGTCTGTGCAGATATAGAGATTGTCTGGCTTGCCGACTCTAGAACACGCAGAATATAATTGTACATGTGAGAAGCAATCTGTGTCTAGATCTAAACCGCACAATTCTAACGATTGGCCCTGAGCTTTGTTGATAGTGATTGCTGACGCCAATCGAATTTGGAATTGAATCACTTACAATGAAATGGCATATCCGTTGGAATCAGAGGAATGCGAGTAATGAGTACATCTTCACCTTTGAAAGGTCCTGTAAAGATTGTTGCTTCTTAACGACGTTGCTCATTAATTAACTGCATGCCGCGTACCGTTGCAAAGCTTTGGCTGGTTGATATTTCGAAACGTGATTATTGGCTCGCCGATGTTTACTTGCAGTACGTGCGGTGACATCCCTGGCAGATCGAGTGAATTCAAAAATTCTGTTGGATAATTAACCACTTCATCTGGTTCCACAACAATGTCGATGGACTTGTATGTAACTGCCTTGCTTGGAATGTTAGACTGAATATTATTGTTAAGTTCGTAGACGTCTTTGTTCTTGGTGGCAAGACTATCTCGTTCATTCAGCCAATCGTGATTCTTATGGTTGGTTTGAATTTAAGGAAATACTTTTTCAACCAATTCTTCTTTTGACGTCACTAAATTGCAGAAGTTATGAGGCAATGCAATTCGTCCTTAGATCAAATCAACCGGCATTGCTTTCCGTTCCCAATTTCCAGCAAATGATGTGAGAATAACTCAGCTGTGCGATCATTTTGCAGTTCAAAACACATATTTGTAGTTAATTTCAACGTCTTTACGTATCACCACAAAGTAGAGTATTTCAGGCAAGCATTCATTTCGTCCGCTGGTGTCGATCGCGGATGTTTTCCTGATATCTCCTGCAAGCAATTTTAATGCGTTTCCAAATGGCCTGATGTTTACACGCAAATTTTGCAATGATCTTGCCTCGAACTATTTTTTGTGTGTCGTTGTGCATTCCTCCGAAACAGTAAAATTGCATTTCGGCAATACTTTTCCCATGCCGGATGCTTTGGAAATGTTGCTCGTGGGACTTTCAATGGCAATTTCAAAGCGGTATGAGCAGTTCTTCCGCCAGGTAGCAATGTCGCGGCTATTCCGGACGACGCAAGAGCTAAGGCTATGTGATTTTGGGATCACATAGACTTAGTGGTGCCAGAATCAATTTCATTAGGAACGATTTACCGGTGTCTCCTGGTGCATCTAAGTAGAAGATTTCTCCAACCCCGTTAGTGTCAGTTTGCAGTATTACACCGTGAATGTCTTTTTGCTCAGGCGTTAGATAAGGAATATTTGATTGCACATACGACAAAAGATCAACCGTGTTGTAATTTTGTTCACGACGCAATTATACATCGAACGAAGTAGCAGCAGATCGATTTGGTGATGGCATTCCCAGCTAATCGAGAACTTTGCTCGTGATTCTTAGCACAAATCTTCAATGCAATCGGGAACGTTGAAAATGCTAAGTGACAGTAGCTGTCAAGAAACACGCTGTCTAGCATGAGCAATGTTTAGTATTGCGTGTGTTGCTGTAACGTTCAACAGATGACGCTGCGATTGCGGTCAAAAAAGCTGTTTTTCAAATGAAAGCATGTTTTTACTTGTCACAAGTGTGACTTAGGCGTATAAAAACACACGCGTATTTGATTGCAGCGTTGTGTCAAAATTTCAAATAAATCGGCGAAGAATTTTCGAAGAATTAAGATTTTTAACAAACGAACATTTACTTTTTTATTTATTTAGATTGTAACAACGTTATAATAAGTATTGCAGGTGCCCAATCAGTAAACAATGCCAGCCCTTCCATTCCTATCCTTTTACCTTTCCTCCCGGTCTGAAGCGCCTATTAGTACGGAAACAGACTTGAAAACACCCATGAAAGAGACGAAAAACAGTAAACAGTAAATGTCTAATGTTAACGCAAAGTATCGCGCCCATGGCCAGAATTTTATTGAAAACTAAGATCCTACTTCTGCAAGGATAAGACGTCTTATTATTATGACGTCTTAATACCGTACGGTAATATGACACATTTGTGTTGAAATCTTCGTGGTTCGCGCTGATCAACTAAGCGTAAAGCAAGAAAAACTAACCAATCTAAAGGTTCAAGTGCATGTTTTGCGGGGTTACCACAGGGTCTGGTGTTCGGGTACCTAAGTTTCAACGACTGGTTATACCACCGTCGGTATATGAACTCCATACCCGGTGGAAAACCAGCAAAGAATTATTGCTAAAAAAACTACGGGTTATGTATGCGCCGGGAAATTACCAGAGCTTGCACAATCTAATAGTTGTTAGGATAACCGTAAGATGGCATTTCAGCTTCTTGACATTCAATTCCCTTCCAAGGTCTCATGGGATGAAACATACATTATTTTCGCTCTCAGAAAATACCTCAGCCCGCACAAGTTCACAAAATAACAAGACCTTCAATGATTGCCATGGTAGTAGGCGTTTCTTCCGGAGAATAAGGTGTGAAATGGTGGTGGAATCTGCAGTGAAATTCGTATGCAACCCACTCAGCGTGTAGTTCAAAAGAACGCGGGTAGCCATAGGCCGTGTAAAATTATCGAATATCATATACGCAATTGGATTTGCTTTGGTTTTAATGTGATTGTGAGGAACATAATATAAAGTCTACAGTGACTAACGGACCTTGAAAGCTTAAAAAAAAATACAGTGAACGTGAGTGGAGAAAGAAATTTAAGCTAAAGAGAGTAATTTATGGACGATTCGAACAGAGCGGTAAATCTCATGAGAAAATCTATCCACGACAGTCATTGCCACAAAAGCAAATAAATCAAGGAGTTGAGGCATGAAGTGCAATAGGTACTTCTAGTTTCTGTTGTCAGGTGTAATCCTTTCCAGCACAAACTCATCTGGTCGCGTGACCCTCCTTGCCCAGGCCTTCCTGACGGAGGCGTATCATTCATCTTCAGCATTGCATCTCATCTTGATTGCAGTAGTGCGAGTGGGCGAAGTGCAACGCTCCTCCCGCCCGAAGAGACGTATAAATGTTGACCATGGGACGTATAAACTGTAGTTAAATTTACTCATCACCCAAGACTTAAGTCCGACTCAAGTCCTCATAGTTTTTGGATTAGTTTATTCTGCTCTTGGTAGGGCTTGGTCATTACTACAATTTTTTAAAGGAGATTATGGGGTGTATTTCCTTAGTTCCACCAATGTCAGTAAATGATTTAAAAATGCACTGCGAATCCTACCTAACCGAGTAGATAGGAGCTTTTCAATCTATATACCAAAAAATACTTCTGAAAGTCCTCTCAACAAACTGTTGCATGCATTTCCGCACAGAGGAACGAGCTATAATTGAAATTATTCAGGTCTTATCCATGCAATTTTAGGCACGTCATTCGAAGCTATCAGTTTTTAGAGAATAAAGTTAATAGTAATAATAAAAGTTAAAGTTGATAAATTAATTAATTTTTAGAAAATAAATAATATATTGGTCCTAGGACACCGTCCCTTAAGTACAACAAAACACTACAAAAAACAGTTTGATGTCAAGGTCCCAATCATTAACAAAAATAAAATATACAGTAGTAGCTTCGAGACAATATTTAACAATAATAAATATGTTAAATCACAAAAGCATGCAAACAAATTCATAGTATTTTGGTAATACATATGCTTGGAAATGAAAGCGAAGCGTAGTAGCCTAATAACATGTTATTAAGACTTTTCTTTTAATAAGTACAGAGACTGCAGTTTCTTTAAATCATCAGGTAGGGAGTTCCAGAGTTTTGCACCGTCATATTGAAATTTTTGAAGGAATTAATTGATTTTGGAAGGTTGCAGTGCGGTGTCCTGAGTAGAACAGATATTTGGATTAAGATCTTGTAATGGCTATTAGAGTAGATGGTGTGACTGGGAAGAGGTTGACGAGGTATTCAGGATGCTATGAAAAAGGTAGTAGAGTACTGTGGGCAGTAGGTACCTACGTTCGAGGTGAATTTGTTGAAAGCCATTCAATTGCCGGATACAGGGGAAGATATGTTCACCACGTCGGAGATTGAATATAAATCTTACACATGAATTTAGTGATCTCTGTAATTTTACATGCTATTCAACAGTAAGGTCGTTAAATACCAGGGAGCAGTAGTCGAGATTAGGAAGCACTAAAGTAGAGATAAGGTGCTTCCTTATGTTCAAAGGAAGGAAATTTCTATTTAATTTTACTCTATACAAAGTTTTGATAATCGTTTTGGCAATATTTGAAATGTGTTCATTTCAAGAAAGGTGTTTGCTCATCGTAATATCAAGATTAGTCACATAATTTGAATAAAGAATAAATGCATTTCTAAGTTTCGTTTTCGGGATACAGTCTAGTATAATCGAATTAGAATTTGAATAAGGAATATATTTATTTCCAAGTTTAACTTTTGATACGGTCTAGTTTAATTGAATAGGTCACAGAATTTGAATGTAAATATGAAGAGATTAGCCGATAGAAGGACACAGTGGAGAGCTGCGTCAAGCCAATCTGAAGATTGATGACCAATGATGATGATAAGAATTTGAATAAGGAATAAAGGTATTTTCAAGTTTAACTTTCGGGATACATTATATTTTAATTAAATAGTTTGATAAATAGGGTCATATACCTCACTGAAAAGCGAGAAATGAATCTTGAACATTTTCCAATCTTTGCATTACACAATGTAGCGGATTCCTTCAGGCCTTAAATATGTCGATGATTAGCGTGTCCTTCGAACGCAATAAAAAAGTTGAGTAATGGCCCTCTCACTTTTATTCATTCAGTGGATTCCGTTAATTTACCTTGACTGAAAGATATGGAAGGGGGTTAATTTACCTTGAGATGATGAAATAGATTGAATGAAAGTGTCAGTTTATCATTTCCTCATAGAATATCCTCTCCCTTGCCATAGAAATTGAATTTTCAACCATAAAGTAATGTCTTCTTTACTTACACACGTATTATGTGTACCTATAGACCTATCCTATCTCTTAGACTTATTAGATGTTCGCTGATTGCTCACTTGCAATCTTCTTTCTGGATATTATTTTACGTTAAAGGGGGATCAAACCTGGATAGGCATTTCAATGATATCCATTAGTTTACATTTATGAACAAATTTAATAGTAAAATACGAACTAGTTTCGATGAAAGACATCATCAATAGGTAAATGAACGGAACATGATGGTATGGTCTTAATGCTATGGATGGATACAAAGGACTTAGTATGAACCTGATGATGACGTCCACCCTTCAAATCTAATTCGTATATTGTGGGATTACAAAATTGTTGCCCTTATTTCAACAGGATCAGCGAATTTCATAAAGCAAACCCTAATAAGAGTTTATAAACTCGATATTAGAGATTTCTTCGACTCTGTGTTAGTCCTTGTCACTTCTGTTTATCTCTATTTAACTTTCTTGCTTACCTGTAAGCTTATTTCCTTTACACTTTAGTGGTGCAAATGATTAATATTAAATTGTTTCGATTATTAGAAATGGGACGCTTGACACAATGAAGAAGGCAATATATATTTAGTCAGCCCTGGATGAAGTCTGGTTCTTCATTGCACTTCGGAGTTATAATAGAAATAAATCAAAAATAGGGGATGAGAGATATTTCAGTTAGCCCCTTATTCTTGCTGCCTTCTCTCGAAAAAAAATTTCAGCGGTTTCTCATAATATTGTTCTCAAATAAATGCTAGGTTGAAGAAAGTAAACGCTTCATATGTGTGGGGAGCAGACTCATCAGATGAGATGAATCAATTCCGTCCATAGTCACTCGGAAAAGTGTCCAGCGAATCCAGGCGAAACGCCACGAAGAGTCATGAGACGTTGATATAAAGGTAAATATGAGGAGACACAAGATTGCCATAAAAGATAGTAGTAAGAAAAAGATAGTAGAAAGAAGTAAGATCTTGCAAAATGTATGAAAAATGCTATCAAGTCCTTCCGGTGAATTTCTCTCTGGCCGTATGTGCATCAGCTAATTTTGTAGACATAAGTGACTGCAGAATTACACAAAATGCTTCATATTTTAAAAATATAGCACCCTGCGGAGAACCAGTGGCGTCGGAAGTGGGGGGAAGGGGGGGCATTCGCCCCCCCCCCCCAAAATTTGCCCCGGGCCCTTGAGAAATGAGTCTTCATTAATAAAAATTAAATTTCACATGTTTCCAGCTTGCCTTTTCCCTTTTGACGCATATTCTACTACCTTAATATGCACTTTTAGCGGAATTCTAGTCTCTACCCCCTCCTATCCGCAAAAAAATGCGGGCCCTTTTCATAGGAGCTGGGTCCTTTTTTTAAGAGCCGGGCCCTTTTCAAGGTTGGCCCCTCCCATCTAAAATAGTTCCGACGCCCCTGCGGAGAACTGGGATATTTAAATAAAAAGTGAGAAATCATTCAAATACGTTGATATTTTTATCAAAATCACATGGAATAAATATAATTTTTATTCTTGTATGTGCGAATTAATTGACATCCATAGGTTTCTAGCGCCAGTTGTTTCTAAAAATGCCAAATATTTCACACCTGTATGCATATTTTTTCAAGTCGTGCGCACCTAAAGAGCATGAAATTACTGAGTTTAAAAATAAAACCTTTTAAAAACTTCAAATTTGGAATTTTAAAAATTCATGGAAATCGGTTCGGCACTATCCCTCTAAGACTGTGTCTGACCTAAAAGAACTATTATTACTTTTATTCTCGAAATCCAAAGTCTTTAATTGTTAATTAATGCCAATTAACAGAGCGCGAAGATTAGAGTCCATTGATTTTGTCTTTTAGTGTATTTCCCCGATGTCCTCAACTAAACAGTAAGCAGAGACCTTCAGACATACTTGTGTAACATTTCATTTATATCAGCTTATGTATGCTATGATATATGTGTTCTGAAGCTCTGCTCTGAATATGGCACCGAAAACGTATCCTTTGGGTCCACCGGCCAATAATGAACGTTCATGACAATTGATAGATTTGGGGACGATAGATATTTCATTTTTTCAATCGTATTTTTGAGTTCATGTGGACAATTGAATAAATTGTGGTTGGGGCATCGGAAATGACTTTCGGGTCATTCAAAATATTTTCTCTGATAACCTATTTCCTTTCCTCCCCGAATAGTATAAACTCCTTTAGATACCTGTTGTTATATCTTGTAAGCAGGAAATGTAATTACTGATAGATATAGAATGCTAGGGAATCGCTACGGAACGCTGTAAGGAATCTGTACAGAAGGCTAGGGAATTTCTGCAGAACGTTCTACGGAATTCCTTAAAAAAGTGTTTCAATACTTTTAGGAATCTCTGTAGAATGGCCTAAGGAAATCTTTTAAGGAACTTCTACGGAATTTTTCAGCAGGGTATAGACAAATATAAGCAATAACTTAGGCAAACGTACTCTCTTGGAAACATGCAAGTGATGGTAAAGGATATCACTCTGATCGTCCAATATTCATTTATTTTTTAGCAACGTTACACCGTCGTCACAAGTTTAAAATGATGCGCTTGGGAATAGAATTTTGATGTCTCCAACCGCGTCGTGTAGTCGCAGTACGCAGACATGTCAATCTTCGAACGAACTCATCTCGTCACTTTTGAACTGCCACTGGAGTTGGGATTTGATTGGGCGATTAGCTAGTTCCCAGCTCTCCCAGCGATTGCAGTGACTCGAGAAAAATTACTGTAATTTTGTCCAATTGAGGACACGATTGCCCTGTGACTCTGCTATTTTTTCATTTGATTCGTGAGACGGTTGAGTGTAGGAAAATATAAATAGCTTTTTTATATAATTTTACTAGAATATTAATTTAACTCATTAATATTATTCGGCCCGATTATAAATGAAGTATATTTCTTGTTTCACTGGCAGTAAAAACAATCTGCTCCTTTCCTTCCTAAAATTTTATTTTCCTCTTAGAAACTAATTCTTGTTCCTGTGTATATTATACGCTCTCCTTGGTTTTGGCTTTGGCTTGTTGATTTATTTGTTACATTTGTTACACTTGTTTATTTTAGTTACATTTAAATTTAATACATATTATATATTTGGGTGATTCTGCAGCCCAATCCCTCATTAGGATTATGAAGATGTGGGAAAAGGGTCGAGTAAAGCAGTCATCTGATTGGCGTCGCAATTTTGCACATTGCGGGCGTGAGTAACGAAATCACTCGAAATAAATCTCGGTTAGCCTTGGGGCTTTGAATTTCGGAATAGCATGAAACATTTAAGCAAAGAAAATTAAGGAATTTTGCATCAGTAAAATAAAGAAACTGTGAACAGAAATTTGGATTGAGCCTATGTGAACCCATGGATTGAATAAAAATTTCATGATCTTTTCATTTTCTCGTATATAATACGCTGGAGAACCGAGAACTTCTTGAGAAAAGACAAAGGAGTTTTTAGCTATAGAATATAGCTATAGCTAAATGTGTATTTAGCTCTGGTATGGCAGAGATTTGAGGGGCAGTTTTAATAGGAGCAAATTTCATCAGATCAGACAAGTGATCAGGGAAAGGAAATGATGTTGCATATCTAGTCCCTACATAGAAGTTGCTTTGATTGGTGAGTCATTGATAGTTGGCGACGTTGATTTTATGAATGCTTATGGCTTGTGAATTTCCCGACTGCCGGGGAGGGAGGATTGAGGATATATTTAATCGACACGTATTTCACATGGTCGAGTACTTCACCAACCACCGATGGATAGACACTGTAGTGGTACGCGGTATGAGGTTGTTTCACTTTAAGCGAGCGCTCACCCGCCTTTGAAATTCCTTCGATGTCGCCGTGATTGGGCGGAAGTGGAGGCCTTATGGGAAAGGAGGCGGTCACATGCTCGCATCGATTCATCTCTCAAAAGAGTTCCCCTCGGCCTCCTCTTCAATCACCCCCCCCCCCCCCCCACCCATGCCCTCGCCCATATTACCCTCCCTGCCAGAATGCCCCCTCCCCCCCCCACATTCACTCTCGCCAATCGCCAAACAGCAATTGGCCCTCCACGCCGACGGGTCCTCTCGGCTCTGCCCCCACCAGCCGTCCCAGACCAAATAACTCTGCGGAGGAAGCCCGTCATCCTTCGGTTTGACCCACTTTCTCCGCACTCCCTCGCCGAATGCGGAGGATGAGGGTGAGCGAGTGACCTTCGCCGCTTCGACTATCATCGCATTCCATTGACCCGGGTTTGGCCCCCGCGGAGGGCAGAGACATGCAACCGTAGTGCGCGCCCAATGCATGGAAGCTGTGGAATGTACGCCAATACCGATCATAGAGGATTGCCATAGTTATGAATTAGAATGCGCGCTGTGTTGTGAAACTTCCTACTACAAAAATATCGAATTGTTGACTTGGCTCTTAAGAGAACTTACATCAACATGTCATGAGAGAAACAATGAGCTGCTCAATGGAACAGAGCCAAACGTAGCTGATTCCATTTCATTGAACTGTCAGTGTTCGGATTTTTAGAGTATTCACAATTGGATAAATTTTATCGTGGGGAAATAAAGAATGTTTTCCATGCTCTCACAACTAAACGAAATAATTTAGAGGAATTATCTCTACTTTTGCTATTTAAAAAAAATGTTGACTATGATTTAAAATTCTTAAATTTAATAGAGCATACATTTTTTATTTAAAACAGCATTTACTCATTCCTCACCCTTTTAAAGAAAGAGAAGTCCTTGGGAAACATACAAAGGGCAAGTTCGAATTCATAATTTCTTACTGGAGGCAGTGGTTAATGGACCCTGGAATGGGAGGAAGACAGAAGAAGATTGCAGATGGATAACAATTAACGACATCAAATTACGAAAGAGCTCAATTTAAGAGAGCAAAGGGGAATGAAAAGAGTGGCTGGTAATTTGTTGAAGGACTTCAACAAATTATGATAAACCAATCCTGCTATGGGGATGGATGGCCTTCAATTACTTTCTGCGGAAGGTTACTATATTTTTCTGCAGACAGAGATGATCTCTGGATGAGAGCGAGCAAATTGTGTTATCATCAAAAGAATAGCTAAACGGACTTCATTCTGAGTTCAAAAATCTTCATTTAGCTTCGTTACGTACAAACTTAGATGAATATCGAGTCATTATCGTTGGTCAACAATCCTTAGGATAAGATTCACGAAGCTCTCTTCGTCTACACATACCCTGCAAGCCACCGTAAATGTGTGAGGCGGGGGTAACTCCACTCGAGTCTCCTATCCGCTAACTTCTTCATATTCATGCTATTCCTCTCCTTCACATTCTTCACTACTTGCTCCTTATATCTCATTTTAGGACTTTCTTTTCCATTATTTTCATTCTCTTTTCCCTCGACGATAGTTTTCATGAGACCAACAGTCTCCATATATATACGATGATGTCCCTTCTTCTTTTCAGTGTTTACCTAAGACTTCTGTTTCCTCCCACTTTCCTTAGGAATTCTTCGTTTGTCATCGGCCAATCCATTTTATTTTCATCATTCTTCTGGTGTTTGCATTTTGAATGCTTTCAACCTTGTCTGCTCTACTGCTGTTATCCTCCATGCCTCACCGCCATTAAGCAGCATGCTCCAGATGTAAGTTCTAATGAATTTTTTCCTTTATTCCAAGCTTGCATGTATTTCCATCCGTACGTATATTTTCTTTTGGAAGAATGCTCTCTTCGCATGGGCTATTCTACTGGCTATTTTATTCTTGCTTCGTCCATCGCTGGTTACGCTTCCTGACTGACAACATTCTTTCACCTCTTCAAGCTTTTGTTTTCCTAGTTTAACGTTGGTTTTGCCTTCTTTTCTCGTAATGCATATCACTACTGTTCTTTTTTTCATTGGTCTTCAGCTGATGCCTGGCCATTGGCTCCTCCATGTTTACTAGCGTCTTTATTAAACCTCTTTCTCTATCTGTCATGACCGCTGTGTCGCCGGCGAATTGCAGCATGCTAATTTTATCCTCGTGTATATTCATTTCTGAAGCATTCTCTTTGATTTCATCGATGGCTTTCTTGATGCTAAAATTGAAGGGCACGGGAGACAAAATTACCTCATTCCTTTCTTTATTCATCTAAGAAAGGAGTTTTAACGGAATTAAATTCCAATATTAAGAATTTCTACTTATGTGAATGAATAATTCAATGAATAGCATGGATAAATAGATTGCATTTATGAAAGTATAATTATTTGATATATTCAAGTGTTTCGAAAGGAAATTAATGACTTATCGTACCTTTATACTCAGACAGAATTGCTCTATGCTTTGTTCAAGGGAGCCCTTGCCTACGTTCTCATTCATCTCCACTCCAGCCACACCTCCCTTCCACCAACGGGACCCGTAACACCTCCCCTTACAATCATGTCACTCTGAAAGCAGTCGTAAGGGCGTATGGCAGAGGCTCACCAGCAGTGAAAATGACATTTTGCTTATAAGGAAAGTATTTTTGATGTTCAAGAAAGGAAGGAAAATAACTTTGGGAAATCTATATAAAGTGCAAATCATATTTTGTTTTACAGAAGTAAGCTTTACTTGAATTGTAGTAGTATATCGTAAACGGGGAACAAGAATCATGTATATCTTTGACTGACAGTTAATTTCTCTTAATTTACCACTTCTTCATCCTCTGTTGATGTGGTAAGGGGATAAAAATATAACTACAGTGCTGACCTCAATCTCGTACCAGTGCGAAATAGCGTCTCTCCCTTTTACTTTTTCGCTCGAACTCTTACCCAAAATTAATTTAATTCAATCAAAGAGTGAGATGTTAACCTCCATGCCTGGTATTATATGCTGCTTATGAATCTCATTTTTTCATGAGTATTGTTTTTAAAGGTTTTCGCGCTCCTTCTTGGTTTTCCCTTCCCCACGAGAAATTTGGCTACGCTGGATTACCTATCCTTTCTCAACCACCGGCGAGTAGAACTATTTTTGCCCCAGGTCATGAATCCCTTGAGGGTTCCTTGTCCTGCCATTTCCACTTCTGTGACAAACAACTCCCCCTCACCCAACCCCTTCCATGTTTACGTTGGAACAAGGTGGTCTGGCCTGTCATTAACGGCCTCTCTCCCTGCTTTCTTGAGGTCTCTCGGAGTGCGGGTCCCTTGAAAGTTTTTGGCCATTTTACAACCTACCTCGCGTGAGCATTGCGGATTTCATCCCATGACAGTATGCACTTAAGGGAAATCCTCGTCCGCTTTCACCTATGCCCGTTTTCAAAAACAAAATCTACACGTAGTACCTGTTGGAACGTCACGTCAACCCCGATGCATGTAAATTCTTTTTCTTTTTGTCACGAATACCGAATTCTAGTTGAGATTTCTCAGGCTACTTAGATCTTCAAGAAAATGGTGGATGCATAAGGGTAAATGGTCAGGTATTTGGTCTTCAAAAGTTCGTTTTGTGAAAGAGCATAATATTCCCTATCGGGTAGGGAATAGATAAGGCCATAAGATCTTGGAATTTCTTTTTATCTTGGAATATATTTTACCTTGATAATTAAACATTATCTTTCTTGGGGTAAATACTTACTTGTATATACTCCAAGTATTTACTCCTCTACACTTCCTCTGCATTCCTCTCCATTCTTTATCCTTCCAATGATCAACCAGCTCAGAAAATATTTGTTTCCGTTTTTCTTTGAAGCAGAAGCAACACTTCCTTTTCCAAATACCATTTCATTCCTCAGATTCTTCTAATCATATGATTTTTTGCCACCGTGAAAGGGGTAATTTATTTATACTTCAGGGAGCACAAAGAAAATCAGCGCTCAACACGATTGTATGAGAAAGAGGTAGAGAAGAGTGAGAGACCTTGCATATCTAAAATACAATGGGATAGAGGGAAAGAGAAGGAGGGAGAGAAATATAGCCTAAGTCAGAAATCACAGAATTACAACAAATAAATTAATAATCCAATGCGATTAATTATTAGGCAAAGCATTTGTGGGGGAAATGACAATACGACGAAGGGAAAATTTACCGAGGGATGGAGAATTGAATGCCTTATGTGCGAGCGTGAAAATGCTTCTGTTAACTATTTTGGGGAGAATGATTTCCTCTGTTAATTACAAGTTAGGAAAATTATATGTTATGATCAAATGAGTCCCATGCTCAGAGATGTGAATATTTTGAATAACATACTTGATGAAGATATTGTGCTAGTGAGCCCACGCCAAGTCTTAGAAAAGGAATAAGAAATAGATATGATTCACCTGGGTTCTTATAGTTATACTTTAAATTGAGGGCGCCTCGCGGGTTTTCTATACGAGTGAAAAATTGGCACGTTAAAAAATTGATGGAGAATCCATATAGTATTAATGGAGAAGATATTTTTGTCTTATTAGAATGATTTGAGAAGGACTTTTGCCATAGTAGATTGTGACAGTTTTTTTGTTATTCCTAAATTAAGAAAAGAAGATGTCTGAGAAGTATAAAGGGCGATTAGCCTAATTTTTCCCGCTGTAAAGATTTTATTTGCAACATAGAGCTAGATATGGTGGAATTGAGTTTCTAGCTCTTAATCGTTTGGTTTTTGGGAAAGGAAGGGTAACTTATGCTGTTATTACATCAATTCGATCATTGATTTCGCATTCTGATGTGTATCACTTGAGGCCCCTTTAGAGCAAAATGAAACCTCTATTTTATTTTACGGTGGCACAAATTCACAAAATTTGTTTAATAAATCCCTTTGATGCAAGAATTTCAATTCCTATTCCACAATTTGAGTAAGGAGGCCTGGATATTTGTCTTTCTTACTCCATTTATTTTTTCTATCTACTCCGCTGGTATAATAAATTTGATACTGATGCAACAATTTGCCTAAAGTTATTCCAGTAGATGTACTGTATTCAATTCTAGTCCTCAGTCATGACACAGAATTCACAATTGCTGCGATCAGCTGAAATTATTTTAAAAGCCGATTTCGATAATGTCTTGGTAGGTGATTGCATGATCAGGCAAATACCTACCTCTGTTAGTTGTAATGTTCATATCGTTGATAATAGTAATATGTGGCCGGTAATACTCCCTGTGAAATACCGAAGATCACTCTAATCATATAGGAATTACTCCGTGGATTACTACATTTTGTTTACAATGTGGAAGAAAATCACACGATTTTTTTCCACAATGTAAACAAAATGTAGTACCACAATCCAATTTCTGCCTTGTTCATTGATTCCCTTCAGTATGGTTTTACTTCAAATTTTTTTGCGGAAAATTCCGCTCCTAGAAATGTCCATCGCTATCATATGCGACGCTCCCAGGAATCTTCTTTAGAGTTTTCATTCAATCTAGAGCTTGCTTTGTGGCATCCTTTAGTCCATTTATAATTCGTTCTCACTCTCCTCCACTCATTTCACATCCGCATTTTCTCCTGAATTGTTTTATGGTTTCATTCATAATTTTTTTTCTACTGCTATGCCGTATCTCTTCATGTTTATCTCTTTATTGTATGCTTTTCATCGTCTCCATTAGTGTTTTGAATTTATTGGTAATATTTCATAATTTATAAGCTCAGATCACTGCCCACGCCTACATTACTAGGATATTTATTTTCCAGGCATTCAGTTAGTTTCTGGATTTCTGCTTCAATAGAATGTGGTCTATTTGAAACTGTCTTCTGACTCCCACTTTTTATGTGTATCGTCTTTGATAGTGACTTTCAAGCAACATTTTTACTATCAATATCTCCAAGGAGTGGTGTGACAAAAATCCAATTATCTTCCTCCTATTTTATTCCCTCTCCCAAACTGTAATTTCCATGAAGACCTTCTCTATCATGTCCTCCAACAACGGTGCTCCAATCGCCTTTAAGTTTTAAGTTTCCCTTTCCTGTAACCACTTTAATGACTTCTGTAATGCCATCATAACACCTTTGTAGATGTATGTCTTTCGTTACAAGTTCCTGGTAGAAGCGTTTAAGATAAGTAACCAACTTGATTGGATCTCATTTGGAATATACATAGCTCCGGTTGGGTTTTATTGAAATATCAATATTTGTGTCCAATGTTACGAATATTCCATTTCCTGGTCGTGTCAAAGACCTGGACATGCATCATCAGCTCATGATGGGTTTCGACTTAAATAGGAGTATCCCATTTAATTTGCTTAGTTGTTCCTTAACTACCGGAGAATCAAAAGGCCGAATACGAGCGATGCAAGAAGGAAAGATTCAGGAGCACAGCTTAGAGAAAACCTAGGAATCTAAGGAATACCTCATTAGAACTTAAATCTGGAGCATGTTTCTCTATGGCTGTGAGGCATGGACGATAACAGCAGGAGAATCGCCAAGGCTGGAAGCATTAAAAATGTGGTGCTACAATAGAATGATAATATAAAATGGACAAACTAAGAAGTACTTAGAAGAGTGGGAGGAAAGAAAAGTCTACTGAAAACTTTGAAAGGAAGATGGGTTTAATCTGCCATATATTGAGATATGATGGCATGATGAAAATAGTCGTCGAGGGAAAAATGAACGGGAAGAATGGTATATATATAGAACAAGTGATGAAGGATGTGAAAGAGAAGAAATACGTAAATATGAAGAGATTAGCTGATAGAAGATTTCAGTGGAGAGCTGCGTCAAATCCAATCTTAAAATTGTTAACTGATGATGATGATGTAATATATTCAAGATAGGAAGGAAGCACTCTTTTCGATGAGAGTAAGCTAACACCGACGACTGGTTTCTCTCTCCCTGCTGGTCCCTACAGATTGCAGTTACACTGAAACTGAATATTATTATTTATGGCGAAAGTGACCTCAGCTGCCTTTCGCCTGCTTTAGCGGCAGTTATTCATTATATTTTAGTATTCTACCAACAATGGCATGCATTTTGCAGTTGATGCCTTATCTATTTTCTCCTTAGTCGTAGTTGTTCTGTGTTATGACACTATTATTGCATTATAATTCTATATAAGAGTTCCTCATAACTCCTATCCTTCCCACGTGCTGTTCAAAACCTCATTTCATTTCCTTTATCTCTCCCTGTCACTCTTCATTTTTTCCTGAATTGCAGTTTTCCAAGCCTCTCAATCCACTTTCCTGCTAGTTATCAAATTCAGCCGACCATTTCCTTCCGTACTCACCATACCAGACACTTGGTTCGTCTTCCTCCCGACCCAGCTTGCCCTCTTCATTCTACTGCATACCTCAGAAGCCCACAGCAAACCTTCCTACACCTTCCTCCAAATGAAGGTTTGAAACCATACAACGTCACCCTCCTCATCAAAGCCTTAAGCATTCTTTTTTTCACGTCGAAGCCAAGGCGTTCTCATAAATTATTCCGTCGTTATCGAAAACTATTTTTTTCCTAATGTAATTTTTATATTTAACTATTTTCTACCAAACACGGTTTATGGAAAACGCCACCGGACACGCAAGGCTCTCTAACTGCTCCAAATTTTTCACACCAGCTTTAATTTTTGGCTCTGTTCTCCCAACTTCTAGATAATCTCATCGCTTTCCTTTGGTTGACCATATTCCTATGCTTCTGACGCCGATCCAGTCAACAATAAATGTAGTCCCATGGCTGACTGGCTTGCTAACGCTTCGTCATTAGCAAATGTAATTAATTTTATGAGCTCATTGTGTACCAGTAGTCTTATCTCGAACTCTCTCCATGCCTCATACACCATCGTTTCCTGTTAGAGGTATAATAACACCAGAGATTGTGACCAGCAATGCCTCACTCCTTTGCCTATCACTGTCCGCGTAAATATGTTCCTATCTGAGCCACATAAATATTTTCAGCAAGGCGAAAATCCATCCAGGCAATTCATAATGTCTGCTACACTTTCAATGATTTTACCTCATTTACCCCTTTGAACACCTTCACGACTCAGTATTCAGTACGACTAACCACTAAGGGTGCGTTAAATTCTCCCCATGATCGAACTTTTGGGGCCTTATTCATATTTCAAGTACAGTCTCGCTAGGTACTACTGCTTACGTCCTAAAATCCCTACAGCAAGCAAAATTGGTCCTCAGTTTCTACTTGGTATTGGTGGTATTACTTTACAGTGAGACGCAGAGAACTGACTTGAGATCCCGTTATGGCTGGGCTATATTAATAATCTCATCTACAATTTCACTGCTACTACCTACGTCATGAAATCTATAATACGAGTTCAAAAGTGTATACTGATCCTCACCGATATGGTTCGAAACAGTATAAAGCGTGGCGCTAAGAAGTAATACCAATTTTACAGATTGAATCTGCACACCAATTTAACTCAAAGTAGAGATTTTAGGACGTAAGCAGTAGAAGGAAGACCGTAGTAGAGATTATGAACATGGCCCTCGGTCATAGTAACAGCAGGCAAGTTAATTTGATGTAAGTTTGACATTATATGAATAAAATAAAACTTAGTTCCATTGCACACAAATATTATTCAATACTAACGCCTAACTCAACTCTCGTTAATGACCTGATGAGGTCGAAACCTGCCGAGCGGTGACTAGTGATTTCAGGCTTAACTATGTGAAACCTCGGCAATGATAAAAAATTCACTTGGTATGGTCCACTAGATAAATTTATCGAGTACGACCCGGGTTTCGTTAAAAAATAACATCAACCTGATAACCGTACATAGTCGGGGATCGGTTTGGTTTTTGTGGATAGAGTGCTGGCCTTCCATCCAGAGCGCTCGGGATCGAATCCCGTAAAAGTCAGATTTTTCATTGGTATATCCGTCCCTACTTGAGTGCCTTGTGGAGAGCACTTAGAGTCTAGTACTCCGTCCGTCGGATGGGACGTTAAACTGGTCCCTTTGAAACCTTTTCGTTAAGAGCGAAGCCCGGTTTCTCTCCACCCGTCCTCCTTTCGCTAAAAACTCCTACCCGGCCTCTCCTTACCGGCCCGGGTGGCGGCGGGGTAAATCCCTCGCCTATCAATCCCAGCGTCACGGGTTCGAATCCCGCCCGGGGAGGTTTTTCATAGTCCGGGGCATGGATGTCTGTGCTAGTGTGATCATTAATAGTTGAAGTACCCGATATAAAGACCACAAGTGTTGTTTTCGGGTCAATGATAAATAAATAAATAAATACCCCTAACCAGTTACGCACATATCCTCTCTGGCACGAATCACCTCAGTTGTCGGTCGCCTTCTCCAAATAAAAAACAACAACAACCGTTCAAAGTGAATGTTTCCGCTGTCCGGATCATTATTTTTCCGAATCATTTCCGCTGCCGATTGATATTTAATAATATTTGAGTGGAATGGAGTGATGTTTTACTTTATTTAAATAATGGCCTCTACTGCACATGCCAAGTTTCTACCCCCAAGCTCACTGCCCCGTGCCCGACGCCGGCCACTCTCCCCGGAGTGGTGCGGGGCAGGGGGAGGAGGGCGCGCAGCTGGTGGAGGGGATCCGCCGGCGGTGTATTGATTCAGTCTCACGGAGCCACGCGCGCTGCTCGCTTCGACTCGGCGGGAGGGGGAGAGCAGCGGATCATGTGGCGGCCGCGGCCGCTGTGAGTGAACCCAGCCAGGAGCGCCGCGCCGGTACGTGGGATCCGCTTTCGCGGTACGGAGAGGAGGTTGGAAGCGATGTGAGGAGTGGCAACTACAGAAACCCAAGAAAAGCGAGCGGCGTAGAAAAGTTCTGACGCCTTGGGGTGTCGCTGCAAGGGATCCCGGAGCGCCGTCTCTCTAGGGATAACCGCTTCCGTTCCGTACGTCGCATTGGCATGGAAATATAATTTTAGTACTCCGGGAGATAAGGGCGTCTCGCGCTAACCACAATCACGGATCATGGAAAACCGCGGAAGGATAGTGCGATGGACATTTCCGGGTCGTATGCGAAGCGCTTATTGCGCATTTTGTCCAAAACTAAAAACCGTGTTCACTTCATTCGCCTCTATGAGGTCCGCCGGTGTTCGACGAGGCGTCCCTTGGGACCCGGCGTCCGCTAGGATTGGCGAGCTCGAGGACGCGTCGCACTGCAGCAGTTTGTCTTTCGCTTATCTTCACTTTTTCCGCTTTCTTTTCGCCACGCTCAAATTTTCGCGGAGTTCAACGCAAAGAGGGCATGCGTTTGGTCGCAAGTTGTTCTCCGATGTGTGCAGACAGTTAATCGTAGTTCCGTTTCGTCGTTAACGTGGAGTTGCCGCTTGAGTAGCTGCCGTGCGCCATGTGTCTCTCAGGCTCATAATACGGTGGACGTCGGCATGTGACGTCACACCCGAGGGGAAGAGAGAGGCCCGGTAATTTATTAGCCCAGAGGAGTAACGAAAACTATGACGTCATGAACGGATCGATAATTACTCTGCGCGCTAAACGCAGAGGGTAAGTAATCAAGTGCTTTCATACTATAAATGAAGGAAGGTCGATAATGTACAGAGTTATTGCTGTAACCAATTGAGAGGGAATTAGGGTGACAAGAAGTATGATCTCACAAACCGATGACGTGATTCAGCTCTTTGAATGAAGTAACTGCTGATAAATCGCTTTCTTACTATGGCTCTTGAGAGGGCCAATGGTAAATTATGTACTACGTCTTTCGGCTCATATAATATGCTGTAAGAGGATGGAATTGTGTCGATGTGATCTGCGCGGGGTTAGGGGAGGTCTAGGAGGGCAGAGTGGGCGTAGGCAGTGCCTAGCACCACACCAACCCTTTTCCCACCTTTTGAGCGCGATGGGAGCCGTGGCTCAATTCGAGAACCCACGTGGTGCACACCGCGCTCGCGAGCGTCTTCTGCTTGTCGTGTGCGGCCCTCCTGCTGCCCCTCCTACCCCGGCGAAGCGCCCCCCCCCCCTCCTCCAAGTGCTGCTTCCGGAGGCATTTCCTTCTCCGAGCGCGCGCGTTTCCACACAAAAGACCCGCTCTCTCCCGAGGTCTCCAAGTCCACCTCTTACGTCGTTTTCCTCACGTGAATGAAAAGTACGCAAGCTTCCATGAGATGTTGCCGTTGTTATGAGAGAAAAAGGAGGGGATTAAAGACGAGGATAAAAACATCTAAGAAAAATGGTTGTATTATGCAGATCTTTCCTCCTCAGTACGGGCTGAGTTCTGTCCTTTCTTATCTCCTAGCGTTATGCTTTGCTCTTTGTCTTTCGAAGGACTCTTATGAACGCGTGTTCTTACGGAGTGAGAGGCTTCCTATAGGCATGGCTTCGGAGTGTGGCTCCCAAAGTCATTTTGGCGAAATACTTGCAGCCACTTTTACTCACTGTTATCAACAGAAAGGCTGATGACCTTATGGTCCCGGGTCCTCGGGATGGGAAGTCAGTACCCTAGTCACCAAAATAGCCGAATTTCCGATTATGAATGTATTTGTCCTGCCGGGACTCATGGAAATTCAATGAACGACGGGGAGGAGAACTTGGAAGTGGTTCGGAGCGGGACTGCCCGAATCACGTTCGTGATTCGGACCTTCGCCCGGATAGCGTCGCGTTCCTTTCCAACAGTCCAATCGGTGGTTATCTCCGAGCACGTGTTCGTCGGCATGGTGCCGCTGCGCACTCCCCGGCACTATACGGAGGGAGCTCGCGCGCGCGCAGTATCGAGGGGCGCCCCGCGCGAGATGCTGCGCGGCGCGGAACAAGTGCGCGCCGATGCAAAGCTCCGCGATCCCAGTCACTCAAGCGATGGATTCATGACGGATATCGAAGCGTGGTTGTCCGAGGAGGGAGGGGGTTAGGAGAGAGAGGCATAGAGTCCTCAAGGGGAGATGGCAGGAAGGCGGAAGGGGTGAATGGAAGTGGACAGCAGGGCCCTTCAAAGGAGAGTGGGAGGGGGATGGATCCTGACCCCCCTCCGGCTCCCCAAGGAGAGGGGTGGGCAAGGGAAGGTGTGGAGGGGTTCGGAATGGCGGGGGGGGGGAAAGGAAAGGGGTGTGGAGGGGTCGCCGGAGTATAGAGAGTGTGGGAATCGCGAACTCGGCGTCCAGAGTGCAGTCGGCTCTCGGCGAGGCGGGAACCCTTAGGGAAGAAGCAGTCGAGCTTTTCGTTGTGTGGTGAGGATACAAAGGGAGTGCGTGACAAGGTCTGCGGCCCATCTGTTCCGTTCTGCGAGGAGGCGGCGCCCAAGGATCTCCTGAGCGCAGTAAGTGGACTCCTCGTCTGCGCCCGTCCTACCTCGTGGCGTGCGCCAGGGGTCAGGCAACACGTTCGAGCCCTCGGGGCACCAACTTCGAGGGTGGATCGCGATCCTCTCCGGTGCTGGCTCTCCTCCGCTCCTGCCTCCCTCCGCTCCCCGAACTCAGCACCCCTCGGCTTGAGCATCCCTCGCGAGGAGCGACTAAGAACGGTGTACCGCAGATTGGAATGCCGTATTTTTCTGTGGTTTATGACGCAGAAATTTTCGCGATTTGGATGAGCGGGATTCAGTTTTGCTGCTATAATTATTTTTTATTGTCCTTTTCACCGTTGTAAGCCAATGGAAAACATTTGTTCGTGCCTGAGGAAAAATAGATTTAAAATGTGTGCGGCGAGAATGAGTGGGCCTCGGGATATACCTAGGTTAAAATCTTCATCATGTCGGTTGAATTTCATTTCTTTGCTCGTTACTTATTTCAATATTGCAACAATTGTCACTCATTAACGGATGTTTGGGCATTTTTCTCTCCTCATACCAGTTACAATCAGTGAAAAATCCGCATTCAGGACAGGAACTCATAGACGATTTTGTAAATAGGAAAAGCTTTTACTTTCTACTCTCTCAAATTGTTTTGAAACTGACTTGTCCCCTCGTACTTGCTATCGATAAATCGGTCGTCTGTCTATTTTTATTGCCCAGTGTGTTGGAGAGGGAAATGGTAAATTTAGCGAAAAAAAATTTTAACACTCATTGGGATTTGTTTTCATTTATGATTTTCGATGATCTTAAAAATTTTCCTTTATCCACCTCCCTTATTAACATACTTTGTAATTTAGTCTTTCTCAGTATTGCTTGATTTCAAAGTAAATGAAAATAATTACTGAGTTTTGATTAACGCGATTCGTAATTAAAGCTACCGTCACTATTCCTCACTGCATTCCTAACCGTTAATTGACACAAAAGAGACTAAGGGAAAAAGAGACTGCTTGTATTTATATGTTTAATAGCAGAGATAAATAAGAATTTAAGAAAAGATTTGAAAACGAGTGATTATTTTTTTTGACGGTTGAACTTTTGTGATTTTTTTGGTTGGATTATTGAGTAATTTTATTTAGTTACCTTACTAACATAGTAACTGCTAAATGTGTGTAAAAACTAAATTATTTTTAACACAGTTAAATAAAAAAACGTGTTCTGAACCACGTCAAAACTACGGCATTCAAATCGGCGGAGCATCCTTCGTACGTAGTCTTCTCAATGAGACTCGCCCGTAACCGTAGGGATCTTTTCCGGGCGAATGTTTGGAGTGGAGTCGAGGTGGACCGCGGAACGGAGAGGACTCTGGCCAGGGAAAACCGGCGCTCGTGAGGGAAGCTTCCGCTCATAGCTCGCAGCTACCGATTATCCAATACCGCCCCCCTACTCGCACGAAGGGCGTGATGAGAACCACCCCGTCCCGCCCTTCGAGCCAGTAATCAAGAGTCGGGAAAAGCTTTTGTCAACTCTCCTACATTCAAGCCTGGTGTATAATGTATGCCAGCAACTCCGTTTTCATATCTGGCATTCATACTCAGAAGTGTTCCTGCTGAATCTAAGAGCTTACTGTGGGTTTGGTTCGCCGACATTTTTCTCTATGATTCTGCCGAAGCCTTGAGGTGATTTTCCATTGTTCGTGAATATCAATAATATCAATAACATTTTTGCAATTAAACTCACAGGCCCCTAGGGACGCCGTGACAGAGACGAGGCGAGTGTTTCGGAATGCAACAGTGGAGCCCGGATGATCAGTTTCCCTGAGTTTGGTTCAGCCACTTGGTTACCCCTTTCACCGAAGTGAAATATGGCCTTAATGTAATTTTGGAATATTTACTGCTTTTGGTGAACATTTTCCGGTAATAACGAATTCAGCATATTATAAGGATTATCATGGTCGTAGATGGTATTATATCACATTTCTCTTCATTTGATTTATCACTTGCTACCCTCACAGAGTTATACACTTGTCACTCATATGTCGACAAATGTAATACAAGCGGCAATGAAAATTAGAATACACTCTTATAAACGCTGAAAGATTCATGTGCTGGATGGAAAAAAGTTCCCTACAACTTCGGCAAGTCATTATAAAGATTATGCAATATTTCATTCCCTTGACTCAAGATGTAAAATCACTCTTCCGTTCAAAGGCGATAGTGTCGGGGGAAATCAAAGAATATTCTCATGAGCCTGAGGAAAGGAAGTATTCGTTTGGTTATTTCACTTCGGGTATTACTTTTGGAGTGACATCGTGGTGAGAGTAGGGCTGTTGACCGGAGCTCCCGAGTGAAACCTTTGGGCATAATCAAGTCGTACCCTAGGTATGTCATATTCTGGGATCATTATTTTTCTGGGAACCGTAGGTGGTCCTAATGCAATTCCTTATGTGTGAATTTCACTCGCCGTAGGCAAAGCATTTGGTGAGCTGTTCCCTCATCAACCAGATCAACCATCCACTTGATCACATCTAAACATTACTTCTACTGCTACTAGTGGTCTTCCAAAATTCGCTTTGTGGTTAAGCTGAAGCAAGATAAATTGGGAATTCAACCTTCGAGCGCTGAACACGGCATTGTCTAGTTAGCTTGTGACCGCGTACACGTGTTTCAGGAGTCCACGGTGGTCCAGTCTCCCGCCGGACGACTAACAATAAGTCGCGGCCAGCTGCGAAGCTGGAGAAAGAATTCGCTCTCGCGCAAATCTGCCGCCGTTCCCTGGCGACTGGACCCTCTTGTCCCTCGGCCCTTCGCCACTTCCTCCTCTGGCGTGATCCTCCCCTCCTTCTCCCCTCTACTCCTGCTCTCGCGAATTAAATCCCTTTCGCTTTCTCACGTCCACCTCAGTGCATCAAAATGCGTGCATACACTCCCTCGATGCGTATTCACGTTCTCATTTAATACGATTTAATTGATTTCTTTATGTGCCGTTGGCATGAGACGATTACTTCAAGTGACAAGGTGTCCATATTGTACGATCTGTGAGTGCGCAGATCTCGGCATCATCCAAGTTCCGCGAACCGGTGAAAAAGATGGCTCGCAGACTGACTCTGGTTCACGCACCACCACTTGAGTGACACTGGTGTTGTTCTGTAGAGTCTATGGTATACTGCCGCTCAAAATCAACTCCGCGGTGTCGAAAATGTAATATCTTGGGAGAAGAAATAATATTAGAGGATAAAAGAAGTGTGACAGTTTAAGTGGCGAAGTGACTTTTTTTTAACATTTACTTTATCCTTGAAAAGATATAGTTTAGACGATTCATGAGTCCTTATGTACAAAATCACCGTGTGATTCGGTGATTAGGGGGTGGATGTGGGGTTTTAGTCAGTAATGATTCGGATTTCTTGAACATCGACCAATTCCGAGGTTGCGGTGTCAGGTTGTTCGCACGCCGATCTCGGAGTTGCGGAGGCCGTGAAGTAAAAATCCCATTTCCGAGGCCCAAAATTGCAGACCCCCTCGCGAATAAGTGCCCTGGAGCAGCATCCGAACTCTTAGGGCCATATTCAATATCTCGACTACTGTCTCGCTTCCACTGCTAACGTCCAAAAATCTCTACTTCGAGTCAAATCGGTGCGTAGATTCACCCATTAAAGTTGGTATCACCACGCTGTATACCGTTTGAGTCATATTGAGCAGAATCTGTGAACCCTTTTGAGCTAATAATAGAGATTTTATGACGTAAGCAGTAGAAAAGAAAATGATGAAGATAAAATGGATAGACCGAGTGACAAATGAAGAAGTCCTAAGAAGAGTGGGAAAAAAGAGAAGTCTGCTGAAAACTATGAAAAGAAGACGGGACAACTTAATCGGCCACATCTTAAGACACGATGGCCTAATGAAGACAATTGTTGAAGAAAAAGTGAACGGGAAGAATGGAAAAGGCAGGCCTCGTATGAGTTACATGGAGCAGGTCGTAAAGGACGTGAAAGAGAGGAACTACGTTAATATGAAGAGGTTGGCCGATAGAAGAATCGAGTGGAGGGCTGCGTCAAATCAATCCTAGGATTTTTGACCCTTGATGATGAAGCAGCAGAAGTGAGACTGCAGTTGAGATGCTTTATATGGCAGGACCAGGGTCATTGTGCATGTGCGTCACGCTGGGAAACAATACCACAGGTAGATAATTTACCCTAATTTGAATCGTTGCAGGGATTTTAGGACGTGAGAAGTAGTAGCGAGACTGTAGTTGAGATTCTGAATATGGCCCTTAATCGTCGAAGGATTGCCGCGGCTCTACTCTTGCGAAGTCTCCATTTGTGTCACTCCGCGATCGGACGCCGCGCTCAACGAGCGACGCACTTCTCTCGCCCTCTATTCCTCTCGCGAGTCGGAAGTGAGATGGTCTCGGCCGGCGCGAGTCTCGGGGGGAAGTGGGAAATTATCCGCTGGATATCTCGTCCCATCACGCGCTGAGCGTTGCTGTGGAGGCACTGGGGATGGGAATAATCAGATGCGTGACGTCGACGTCGTGTCAGGTGTGGATAGGATACGCCCCCTCTCCATCCCGCTCAGGTGCGATCCCCGCACGGCCGAATCCGCGTCCGAAACAGTGGAAGGGGCTCCATTTCCGCCCCCCACTCCTCGGCCGCTGCCCTACCCCACCCCCACTCAAGCCCTCTCTCCCTCCCTATTTGATAATTGTGCGCCACTAATGAATAGAAGCCCTGCTCCACTGTCATATGGCATCACCTTCCGGAATTTCCCGGAAATGAAGCGTACTTTTTAGTACGGCAAAAACGATCAGTCTCTTTTTTTAATGTAAGCAACGGAGGCCTGTCGCAATGTTAAACAAGCCTGCAGCCCAAACTGAGCACCTGTGTCAAAGCACAAATCGACGAATCAATTCATAGACATGTTGAGCATTAGGAAGACTGAATTCTCATCATCGTCACCTCACACAACTCCCATACACTGAGTTCTCCGGACGGTCCAGCTATGTCTTATCAATCACTGAACGCCAAATGTTGAGAAATTATCTGTCAAGAATATCGTATTTGAATATTTTGGCAATTGTAATGATTAATCGAAATATGTGCTTGAAATTTTAATCTTTTCAATCGATAAGTCTGTACTTCTGTCGTTGGTAATCGAATAGATGCAAAAAAACTCATTTCTTGGAATTATATGTGTTAGACAATCTGTGAAATCTCTTGTTTGCAAACAAATAAAATGGAATTAGTGTTGACAAGTATGTTCCTTCCCAATCTTTAATTGTGCAATATTTTATATCGATTTAATACTCTCTACTGGATCTCTTTAAATAATTTTATCGTTTTTAAAAGTTTAGAGAATCTAGAATTGTCTGTGAAGCGGAATACGTGTAGTTAGAAAATCTCAAACTGTTAAAGAATGTTTCAAGCGTGGGCACTGGATCAATATTAAATTTAACAACCTCTCAACACCACAACTATCAAATCATTCGGTATCACTCAATGGGTATCCAAGACTTTTTATTCAATTAAAAAACTGGAAAAATTCCTAAATTGCATTTTGGGATGTGCGAGTTATTTTCCTCGACAAAAATTATCATTTTACTTATGACTACCGAATATTGGTAGGCCATGAACACCACAAAGTTTTCGGTTTTTCGATAACTGGGACGTAAATGGTGGAATGTGCGCGGATGCATTCATACCTCTCTTGAGATGCAAGGGGATTTGAAAACCTGCCACTACGGGCACTCGAACCCGAGCTTCCAGAATGTTAAGCCAGCACATTATTCATTAACCAACCTGATCATTTTAAATACAAAGTTTGATCAACTCAAACCCCGACCGTTACCTTGCCAACGTTTCTATAACCTCATCTTCCGGTAGATATTCTTCTATGCCAACATTTTTGTGACCTTCGTGTTTATACATCGATTCTCAGCATAGGATTATCTCATTTATTGCATTTATCACGAATGAAATGAGTGTCACTCACACCATTGGCTTCTTCCGTTCCTTGCAGCTCAGTTTCCAGCTTTTCTCGCTCTCCATTTTCCCATTTTATCCGCCAATTTGATCTGCAGCTTCCGAATCCGCAGCATTGTTATGAACGCTACCAGTCTGCCTTTATCCACGTACTGTTCATCTCCTAGTCCATATTATAATGGTCTAGGTCATAACTAGTCGGCCTCTAGGATATGGGTTGATATTGCCTGATAATACCGATTTATCGAAAAAAAATTAACATACTCTCACAATCTACGCGCTAAGTTGATCATAACTTAAGACGGTAATATTTTTGTTGCCATCGTCACTAGAGAGCCGGCTGGCAGCTTAGTCCATTTGAGCCGTTATGTACAGGCGAGTAGTCAAGTGAAGATAGGATTATTACTAGGAATAGGGGATGTGTGAGAAGAATGCCCGGAGACATTCAACTTCTGCCTCACACACTCGAGGTGGATTGCAGCATATTTTGAAGATCTAGGTGTACTGAATATTTTTTCTCATTAAGAACACTTGACTTTGAAAAGAAATTCAAAAGGTAGAATATACATGCGGATAAACATAAAGTATCACATCAGCAAGCCGGCCTTGGTGGGCAAATCGACGAAACGCAGGCCTGATAACCTGTAATGTTGGCCTATGAGGTAATAAAGGCCTGTAAGGTTGGAATTCCACCACGAATAAGTTTATTGAGCTTATTCTACGTTTAGATCTAAGATTATATTACGCCAGATGGTGAGATATAACTTAAGATGTTGGACAATTTTAGCTCTAATTATACTATTACGAGCTGACATAATAGTTTCACCGTTATGGACTGTCGCCCGTAGTAATTAGAAATAACATTTTTTGCTAAATATGTTCTTGGTTTCCACACTAACATCTTTTTCGCCAAGTTTACATAGGGGCGCACGTTAATTTAAGTCTGTCTCCATGGTAAGTTTGCTATTTACCACATTTCTTCATAAACTGGAAAAGACGCATCATCGGTTTATTGCGCTTCTTTAACTTTTTAAGGAGGGCATTTTATTAAAATATTATTTGCTGGGGATTAGGACATTGTCTTATCAAATTTTTTATCCAGGAAAACCATAAACGTCATCAATTCAATAGAATTTCATGCTACTAAGTTGGGATTTCCTAGCCTCTTACGGGGACGAAAGTCCCATAGTATAGGTACTCGAGGTGAAAAATATAACTCCCATTAAAAAAAGATTGTGCCAAATTTTAGCTTCTGCCATGTTGATATGATGTGTTGCAAAAGTATTCCCGATGGTATTGGGATGGTAGGTAGTTGTAGAACAGGAAAGGATATGTAGAACTTTCTGTAATTTAATGTGGTATCACGTGAAAGGTTGGGGTTACTCATTTACGAGAGGCGGCCGAGAGCTTAGATCAGTTGCACATTTAGATACCGTTGTCCATTGGGTAGAGATATTTAGTTTAGAGCCATTTTAGAGATGGGAGAAGAAGGGAGAAGTTTGCAGCAAAATCCAGCGTCGGCTACAGCCTGCTCTATAGCAGAAGGCACCAAGGTGTTCACAGTTTATCGTTCCATGCGAAAGATGGGGTAATGTATACTCAAAGTGTCCCTCCACAAGTGGGACTCAGGAGGGGACTGGTACATCGATGAAAACAATCTACCGTTGCCAGGATTCAAACCCTGACGCTAGGGATTGGGAGCCAGTAATACATCCATCAAAACAGCCTGCTTCTCTCTGGAGTTGGAACCATTTAACCGTTGGAATGATCTTATTTCCCCAGCTAATGATACGTCAGACGTCGCTTGAGCGCCATGTGTCAGCGACCCCTTCCATTGGTTGCCTAATCGCCCTCCAAGGGCAGCACCTATAATTTTGAGAATTTGACACCCATAATTTGAAAGTTCTATCTTCTCCCATCGTTGAAAAAACATATAAAGCTACTGCCTCTACGTCGAATGGGAGTAAACAGCCGTACGCTGCCGGATCACGCGACTAATTGTGGGGGAGATAATTTGGAGACTTTCAGCTCAGCTTCTTTCGCCATGTTACATTCCTGAATTTGGAAATTGCGAGCGAGAACTTATGGACCCTGTAATTTCCAACATTGTAATATGCTCGTTTTGATTTTTATCTTTATCAATGAGGAATTTTAAAATTCGCGTTATAATCTAGGCCGTTAGAAAATGCACCAATAATACAAATTGATACTTTTCTCTTTTCTTATTAACAGTAACGACTGTTTTTCCCCAATCCCAACTTTCATTGAGTTAATGGCGTATGTCTAGTTGGCGGGCGAACAATGATCATAACAAGAATTCAGTAATGACTACAATCGCCATCACCGCGGGGTAACTTAGGCTTTGCCATTCTTAGTTCCCGCAAACGCAGCTGTGGCTCGCCTCCCGTCCAACATTTATTTAAATAGTCGATACCCTATATCCCAAATCCTATGCTACAGATTTTGTGCAGATCGTGCTCATAAGGAATGTCATGTTCTTTTCCATGGCATGCTGTGTTTGTTCTTCTAAATGTGCGTGATCCGAAAGGATTGTCTTTTTTGCCTGATACCTTGTTCGTAATCAGTAATAATGGGTGAAAGCTCATTAAATTGTGCTGATTGCTAAGTTTTGACCAAGGCGATTTTAATTTTGCTAAATTAAAATTTAGATAGTTAACAGCATACAGGAAAGGGCTGCTGAATAGATTACCAGGAGTAGGTGTTGTGAGCACCGTTTGAATTATAAACTGACATCAAGAAGGACTCGAGCAATGAATTTGCTAGGTTGACATAAAACTCTGCAGTTCTTTGTAATCTATGGACTGGACAAAGAATTAGTACATACGTAATGGTGTACGACTAACAAAGCAGCGAATGTGATTCCTTGCTCATGAGGGGAAGCCGACTCCTCAAAGTGTATTCCTTAGGTCAAATATCAGTACATGGTCTTCGAGTTACGTAATTAATGCGTTCTGAAATTTGCTGCGTTAGTCTAAATTTATTTAAGTCGAAAACTGCTGTGGATAGGCACTGTCGCGGTGGACCATTTATTCGGTGCGACCACATTGTAAACTCATAATTTGTGATCTTTTCGCGCGCCGATATACGATCAGACATTTCTCTATTTGAGCTGGTATTCGAAAATTACTAAATGAACAGTATTTTTGCGTAATTTTGCGTAATTATAGTGTTTTTTTAAATAATTTTTTCACTTATGTAAGTTCGGATTTACGTAAGTCGAGACTTGCATTACTCGCGGACTGCCTGTATGCTCACCTTATTTCTTCTTAAAAAATTAAACTACTGTTCGCACAAGGGTATGCAGAGAACACAAAAAATCTCAGGAACAGGCATATTTGGACGAAAAATGCTATTTCTTTTGAAGGCTCTCTGTGAAAGTTTTATAAATCCGTGTAGAGTGGCCGTTTTCAGTGTGATATACCTACTGTGTTGGTTTTTTTTAAATTTACTTCATTATGGGTTTTATTTAATACATTTAATTTACTACATTATGGGTGATAGATTATGAATTTACTGTATCCAAAGTCTTTTGCGTAGCTCCATAGTTCAACCCTAATTATATGCTTAAAAAATGAAAGTCATCAATTAACAAACAGGCACGAATGCGAATCAGTTTTACGAGAACCTTTCTCCCCCATATAACCCTCAGAAATCACGCCAACTTCGGTTTAAAATTATCAGTCAAGCTAGTGTTCCTCCTTTCCCTTCCTTCTCCCCGTTTTCATCGCTTAGTAGTACTTATCACAGGGCGGGATATCCCCCTTACCACCCCTTCATCCTCCCCATGGCGGTCAACAGGTCAACAACTTCGACCACGCGCGCAATCCATCCGACGTCGAGGGCGATCGATGGCCTCTCTTCATTCGATCGCGCCACCCCCATCCTCCTCCAGTTATTAGCGCGGGAGGCCGCCGACGCTATAATGCCGACCTAAGCTCATGTTCACTGTCCCTGCCCAACCGGAGGAGGGTTTTCAGCCTCGTGCTCCGAGTCAACGGTTCACTGGACGCCCGGTCGATGCGTCTCCCACAGAAGTCTCTCCTTCGCGGGCTGGAGGCTGGAATAAGGAGACCAACGTCGTCGGTGCCACTCTGGGAGAACCATAGTTTTGAGAATGGCTTGCGCTACCGCTACCAAAAGCGCTACAATGTGCACTCGAGTTTGAAGGGTGCATGTGAAGCAACCAAAAGAACTACAGTATGTGTAATTATATCATATTTTTTCTCGTTTTGATTCTACGTTAATTGTTACACACATAAAATTTTTAATTACGTATATTTTTGTATTTTCAATTAAAGTTTTAATGGAAAAAATGACGGTTTATTACGTGTTAAAAATTTGCCCCGAATTTTAAAATTATTTCTCAAAAACTCGTCAGCCGATCTATTTCAAATTATAGCATAATATACAAAAGAATGTTTTATGGGTTTTCTTTAAATTTCATAAATTTATCTGTGCAAGAATGATACTGTAATCATTTTTATCAGAAGCGTTTTTCTCGGCTCTAGGTGATCAAACCAATGCTATCTTAATTGTGTTGTAATCCTTAGATATTTGTATGTTATAATACGTTGCTGTTAAGAACACAATGTAAACAGCTTTTTTATATCAATATGTGTTTGTACGGGTAGGAATGAGATGGGTCAGAGACTATTTGTTGCTTGTAAACCAATGCGATGCTGGCGGCAAATTTTTGGACACGTAAAAAAAACTGTCACTTTTTCCATCCAAACTTTAATAAAAAATGTAAAACAATTAATGTAGAAGTAAACGAAAAAATTATGTAATTAAATTTTCTGTAGTGCTTTGGTTGCTTCATATACACCGAACGCGAATTCATATACACCCTTGAGCTTCGATTGCAGATAATATTTTGGTCAACAGTACTGCTGGAGTCCATCTGATGTGAGTGATGGATTCCTTCTCACACGCCAAGCTCGAAGCTCAGAGATGATGAAATACATGAGCAGTAGCTGATGCATTCCGTCCTTTCTGAACTCAATGGCTTGCTAAGCGTAAAAAACGGCTGAGATTGGTTTCCAGATTCATCGGTCGCCGACGTAGTTATCCCTGAGGTAACGGATCGTTGGTGAACACCTACCATGATAGGTGATAGATTTAGATAGGTTACGAAAATATTGCGAAATTTATTGGGGCACACTGATAGCAATTACGCCTTCAGAATGCATAACAATACAATTAAGTAACATATGGTATTGTTTCTTAAAAGATGAATCCGGTTTCCTTTAAATATATTTTCTTCCACTTCCTTTTGTTGCAAGGTTATTGCTTTGACCTCTCTCGAAATTAAATGCTTCTTTTGAGATTGAAGAAGTACTATCAATATTTAGACTCCAAAGTAATGTAGGAAGGTAGATGAGGTTCTGATTTAAAAGCTGAAGTGTAAGGTGATCAGCTTTCGTTCACAAAAATAGAAAATAGAAATAGAAATTTAAGTCTCTTGAAGCAAAACTTACGGTATGATATAAATATATAAACATCTCCTTCAACTTATGAAGTGTAAGGCAGTGATGATGTGCGGTATTATAAGTTTTGTTAATAATGGATGGGAAATGAACGCTGATAGGAATTGAGGGATCTTTTCGCCCCGAGTACAATTGTTATTGATCACTTTTCATTCTCACTGAAAAGTTCATTGCTGTATCTTGACAGTGATTTCTCTAGGTTTTTATTTTGCTCCAGTAGGTTTTGTGTTAAATATATTCCTCTCCTTACTAGCCCAATTTATATTTTGGTCCCTTGATTTTTATAATCTTCACATCTATCCCAGTCTCTTTGTTTGCACAGTTTTCTACCTTACTACACCATAATTCTTCATATTCGTTAAAAAAAAGTTTCAAAATATTGTCCTATTAATGGTAAAGTTTTAAGATAATTGTTTCTCACTGGTAATAAAAAGCAAACCAAGTAGTAATGGAAAAAAACTCAGAATAAGATAATTTTCGATTGTAGGGCAATTTAGGAGAGTACATACGTAATTCGATTATTTCATGATTTTCGATGTAAATTTGGTAATCGATGGAGCGTAGCAGCCGCAATCATTATAATATTGCCTGTGCTAACACGTTTAAATGAAATCACTAATCTACGGAAGTTTGTTAACATATCTTTTAAATAAGTACTGATGTCCAGACCGACCTTGAGGTTGAATACTTTTTTTAAATAAAATATTAAGGAGTAAAGCCGTTATTTTCCTGGAAATCGATTTAGAAATGTAGGCATGACAAGAATACAATTGGGTCATTCCATGTCAATTCGACCAGGTGATTGCCCTTAGGGTGACCGATTTTGACCACACTTGGCAAAACGTCAACATTTAATAGGAAAAGAAAAATCCCCAAGCCGTTTTTCAAAACACGCAACCGTTTACGAGAAATTGCAACGTTGCAAAATGCGAATTTTGCAAAGTTACTACATATTTTAAGACATATATCCGAAACTAGTATAGATACAGATTTGCAAAAGGGCTTGATTTAAATGTCTTGAATTGCACAATTATGATAAATGATTATGTTATAAAATATAAACAATTTTATAAAGTTTATCACAATTTTAAACTTTCAAATCAATTTTTGACGATGTGCCTATGCCTCGATACTGCTCATCTTGTTATATGTTGTAGATAAAAACCTCTTCTATAAATTAAAAAAGTTTTCCAGAGGTAATATTTCAATTTAGATAAATACTTTTGAGTGAAGGCGTAACGCCCGCCGGTCGCCGCGGCGCCCGGCTAGCGCCGACCGCATGGTACTCTGGCGTCTTCAGATCTCAGTACACCATCTCATTCATCTTCTTCTCATCAATTTAAACCGTATACATGCTTTTAAATCCCCTTTTCCCGTGCCATTAGCCAATTGCTTTGCAATTTGCATTTTGCAACGTTGCAATTTCTTGTAAACGGTGCAGTGTTTTGCGCTGAACATTAAAACTTGGCCATCGAAATTTATTTCAATTTCCAATGTTTACCGCTTATTGCGCGTTGTTTCATGTATTCTTTCAGTTGATTCCCTCTGGGAAAGAAGGGAAATTATCAATTTTAAGCTTAGTTCGGCAATTATTTTCCCTCGCTGCGAAAGAGATGCAGAAGCCTAAGTGTCATTAATATCTGAAAAAAAACTTTGCTCATTAAATTATCGTGCAAATTACAATGCAGGATCGTTGTGGACAAAATAGTAACTTTCTCACTCCAAGCTAAAAATTTATGTGAAGTACTATGCCAAAATATTTCACGCCTGTTTATGTACTGCAGGCGAGAGAGTATTATGCTATCATCTTCTGCAGCCACTGTTCGTTCGCTGACCATAGTCATTCTTTGCCTTTGCTTCGCACTGATGGCTGACACTGGGGATAGCCATTACAAAATCATTACGAAAATCAAGCGCCAATTCCACGATATGGTTATATTATTGGCATGCTGTCCACCGTTGACTCCAGATCTTCTCTCTCTCTGTTCGCAGGACAGGGGCAGCAAGGCGAGCAACCCCTGAAGGAACGAGTCCCGACGAGGTTTCAACCACCGGCCTAGGTGCAAAGGAGGAGCCATGGGCGGGGAGAAGAAGGGAGAGTACAAGGTGGTGCCCCTGAAGAAGAGGAAGAGCGTCGATGGCGGCGCCGCGGACGAAGGGGCCAAAGGCGACGACGACGCCATCTGCCTGAAGGCGAAGATGAGCCTCGTGAATGGCATCACGGTGATCGTGGGCTCCATCATCGGCTCGGGAATCTTCGTCTCTCCGACCGGAGTGCTCAAGAACACGGGCAGCGTCAACCTCTCCCTCGTCGTGTGGGTTGTCTCCGGCGTGTTCTCCATGTTCGGCGCCTACTGCTACGCCGAACTTGGGTGCGCCATCTCCAAAAGCGGCGCCGACTACGCGTACATCATGGACACGTTCGGGCCCTTCCTGGCGTTCGTGCGGCTCTGGATCGAGTGTATGATCGTGAGGCCCTGCTCGCAGGCGATCGTGGCCCTCACGTTCAGCGTGTACGCCCTCAAGCCGTTCTTCCCGGACTGCGATCCGCCCGACCAGTCCGTCCGACTCCTGGCCGTCTGCTGCATAAGTGAGTACAGACCCATTTGTATTGATCTCAGCGACCCTTGACAAAGCACAAGATATTTAATTTTGTACAAGATCTTACGCACGTACATGAGTGATCAGAGCTCCATTGTATTGATCTCACGCGACCCGTAACAAAATACAAGATATTTAATTTTTTATAAGACCTTACGTGCTCGATACCGTCTACTCCAGAAGTTCCCTACCAGCTGTACGTGCACTGGTACGCCTTATTTTTATTTTATCGTACTCAATCCCAATGCCTGAAATTTACCGGAACTTGTTACCGAAAAGATTGACACCCACAGATCTATGTGATTGGAGATGATCTCTAAGCACCTCACGATCGTTAACTTTTACAAGTGCAAATCAGTCTTTTACCCAGGACATTGAACTGGCTGCGTGTGAGAATTGAACTAAAATGCTTCCAGTTCCTGCAAGGAACAAGCGTGAAAATGGGACCTCCTCAATTATGAAGTGAAGGATCCCAGGAAGCGAATCACCGATCGTACATGTTACCAGCATTCAGGTCCCGTACTGTGTGATAATGCCAATGTAATGCACTAGCTATTGTGCTCGAAATCATGCAATATTGATACTGGATTTCTTAGGCCCGGAAATTAAGCCATGCACTACATTTGGAAGCATTTCACTTTGCAAACTTCCTTGCTGCTCCTCAGCCTTTCTTTGTGTCGTCTTCACACCTCTCACAGCACTACACGTCAAGGGAGCTTTTGGTGTAAAGTCGGTGCAAGCTGGGTAGGCAGGAAAAGAGAGGTAGTAAGTCTGCTTGTCTGGAGAAGGAAAAAGGGCAGAGCCTTGGGCGTTCAGAAGTGAAGCAAAAGTGGTACTCGTAATAAATATTTCATTAAAGCATACCTCACCCTATGGAGAACCAGTCCTTGACCAAGAACATGTTGATGTTGATTGGCAAAACGAGGTACAATTATGAATGCAATTTCAGCTTCTCCTACTCCACGCCAGTGCCTTATTTCGAAATCAAATATTTTCAAAAGTCACCGTGTAATGGGAGAAAACCCCTAGATTGGTACCGCCTACCCGACTTGAAGGAATCCGAATCTCGCATGGACTAAAAATCTTGGGATAAATCATTGGTTATAAGATACAGTATGACTCAGGCTGTCGGCGCAATTTTAACCTCTTGGGCCTCTTGGCCTCTAATAAACGAAGTCTGCTTCACGATGAGACATTCACTCCAATTCAAACCTTGACGGCTGTCGTTTGCCGGAGATATTCTCTCGAACCTTTATTAGTGCACCTTACGATTAGTAGTCGTTAATAGAATTTTAATGTGCTGTAAATGCCAGGGGAAAAGCATTTCTAGACCGGGAATCAAACCACGGGCCTTCGGCTCTTTGTAACCTTCTGCAGACCATGCGATATCTTTATTATTATTCTTTAGGCCAGAGGCCGGAAAAATTTCAGCATTTGGATTCGTCATATTTTAAATCTCGCGGAAGGGACGTTCGGGTCGAGAAGTGATGTTGCCGCCGAATAATGACATGCTGCCGCTCGAATTCTCGCAACTCTCCTCCGTGCAATGTCTTATTTCCTTCCTGATAGTCCGGTCGCGGAGCGCAGTGGGTGGCCTTCAGCCGCATCAGCGGCCACGTGTCCCCTTGATTCACTCACTCCCGCCTCCCCTCATGTCGCCTCCGCTCCCTCGCTTTTTTCCCCGCCATTTATTTATCTGTTGCAGCCACAATCCTCTCGCGCCCTGAACACTCCATCGAATTATGGCGAGGTGGCTGGAGTCGTTTAGAACCTCGTCAGGTGGTTAAATTAGATCTACATCTACATAATACCCTGCGAGCCACCATACAGGTGTGTGGCAGGGGGTGAATTCACACCAAAACTGCACTGCATATCATGCATAAAAAAGGATCAGTAATAATATACTAGTCTAAAATTCAATTTTTAAAGAGGATAAAAACCAAAGCAAGCATGAAATATAATGCTGTTAGTTGGGTTAGCTGAAAGTCCTTATTCCAACATGCAACTACCTATGCTATCCATTGACACACTCATGTTGGATTTATTTACCAATATTCACATATCTAATTGAACGAGGAAAGAAGGACCTTTTGAATATTTCAGTTCGGCAATCAATTTCACTAATTTTGTGATTATGGTCCAGTCTACCATAGTAAGTTGGGGCCCGCAAAATATTTTTAACGTCATCACTAAAAATATTATCTTGGAATTTATTTAAGAGGTTAAGTCTAAATTTCAACGTATCCCGTAGATCCCGTGAGGAATCGAAGAACTTGAATGTCTTCTTATTGTCTTCGTGTACTTAAATACCCACTAGGAGCACAGAAGGCATTCGAGCACTACTGATAAAAGATGGGCATATATTTTTAGTACTATGAAATAGGAATGATAGCATTTTTATGGAGTTGGGGTGGTGGTAAGAGTGCTGCTTCTCATCCCAAGGGCCTGGATTTGAATCTCGGCAGTGACCGATTTTTCAGTAGATTACACGTCCGCAATTGAGTACTATGTAGAAAGCAGTTCAAGTGCCGTATTCCGTCCACCGGATGGAATGATGAAATTTTTGGGCACTTTAGTATTTTCCGTTTAGAGCAGAATAATGACGTCGCAGGATTTTCTCTCCACCCCTCCTTTCGTCTTCAATAAAAATCCAACCAATAGCCAACAGCGTCCGCGCCACTTACCATAACCTAAGCTGTCGGTCTCTTAGTAGTAACTGCAGGAGTCTGAATGCCGCATAATGTGCACTGGTGGGAGGGAGAAGCACCAAAATCAATCGCTTCCAGCGCTTGTTTGTTCAAGTTACGTCCGATCGCAAAATTACATTTATTCTAACCAAAGTGAATCTTTAGGAGTGAAATCCCTTGCTCAGAGCTTTTTCGTAATTATTTCGATCTATAGCAAAATATATCTTCCGATTTTCGACTCTTCATGGATGTTTCCTGGGTATTCTATATTCACTCTTTTCATTATGCTATGACCAATTTTAGGAATTTTATGACTGGATATTTACTTGACTATTTAGCCAGGGCCTCTCTTAAGCTTACGGTATTTTACTGTATAAATTGCCACAATAATGAAATCGTCATCGATCTCCGAGAATCATTCCTCTGTAGCTTTATCGTTTAAAGACAATACCTATTAAGACATTTTCACAATTATTGTGCGAGCAATAGTTAATGCGTTTGAATAGAATAGATTATAGTATCAGCAGCGTTCCTGGGAGATGTTTTAATGCTGCCTTTTCTTTTAATATTCTCACATTTGCTATATTTCTTCTGTCATAATGGCGTCTTCTAGTGATATTTCCGTGGCTCTACCATTAGCTATCAAAAGCTAGCCCTCGGGTTGAACACTATCTTTTTAGTGAAATGTCCATGCTATTAGACCATAATTATATGTAGCCACACTGTCTGGAAGTCAAAAAGCATGTGACCAGGTATTACGGGGCAGTGGTGTAGCGACAAAGTAGACTTTGCTTTGTGTCATAACTTCTAAGTCCTTCGAGATATGCGAAACTATGGCAACAGTCGGTAAAAGTATGTAGCGAAATATAATGGGCTAGGGCTGAAAAAACTATCTAAGTTTACGTTAATTGCCTCTCCTAAATACGCTAACTCAGATAGGAGGTTTTTCCTGTACTTCTCAAAGAGACTATTTTGCGATGGAAGATCATTACTTCCTAAGTTTACTTTTTGTCATCTTTTTTTCTCCATATTTACGCGAAGATAACTTTAGGCCTTTATTTTCATCGCTTGCTATCGAACCTTGAGTCAGATGCTGATAATAACAAATACAGAATCGAAAGGAAAGAACAGCAACTTTCCTGTTCATATAACTTGTTGGCTCACTGCAATTACATTTTAATTTGTCACGTATACCATTTTTTACCTTCCGTAGTTAGAAAGCGATATGCCATTAAAGTTGACGAAGTCCTAATATTTTAATAGACAAAATCTTCATTTTCCAAAAAATTATAATAAACAAAGCACACAAATACAATGAAGAAACTCTATGAGCGACAAATACTCAACCTACTACCTACACTTTCCTTGCTGAGGAAAACAGACCTTGAAGGTCACTCGTTTCAATCGGTATAATAGGTTGTGAATGTATCTCTGAAATGGGAATTAAACATTTACAATTTTATAGGAAATATATATACCTTTCTCCTCGAGATTGCTCAAGTCATTGTGTCACAGTGGGTGACTATAGCGTGCGTGGCGACTGTGTTCTGCTCTCATCCACTTCTTGCTCGGCATTTTTCATTTACCCACGTCATCGATGCCGCGAAAGTGTCCACTCCGAGGGCAACTATTAATCACATTATTCTGCGACACGGAACAGTCAACGGTCGCATTTTTTCTTCGCGTGATAAGTGCTGACCCCTTCAAGTCCATCGTCCAACCTGGGCAGTCGTGGCTTTAATTGGGAGGAGGGGAGGATATGGCAGCGGCCGATTACTCCCCATGACTATAGCCTCTTCGGTTCTGAAAAATACCTGGCATACGAACAAACTTTTTCTCACCTTTTGTGAGCACATATACTGAAGTTATAGCCATGTTGAAAATAATTTTTTTTTTTATTTTGGTTTAAGTATTTGTAGCCCACAAATGTGTACAGTTTTCATTAGAAAGAAAAAATTGGATGATAATAATGATAAAAATAATAATGTATAAATAATAATAACCTTAAGTATTAATATTCTGTACATGAATTGAAAAAAATGCAACATGGGCAAGAGATAAATGGATGAAATATAATTCAGTTTATTTGTGGCCGCCATATTGATTTCTGAAAAACGAAAGCTAAAAGTGATAGCTTCTAGTGTATGAAATTGGCACTGACAAGGCGTTAAACATAAAAATCAGGTATGTTCACAGATGGGTACTTCAGTACAATATTCTGCTGGAAAAAGCTACCCTCTGAGGGACATATAACCGGTTCTCCACACATGCGGATAAGGGAGCCGAAGAGGATAGAGATGATGGGAGGAGAAGACTACTTACATAGTATCTTGGCTAAAAATGGCCTTACGATAAATATAAAGAATAATTATGTCCCAATCGCATTCCGCTGGTTCCCTTGCTCTGATAACCGCCCTCAAGCTTCAAAAGCGGGATCGTGGTGCATCTTTTCGTTGTACCCCTGCTTTTGTGACGCAAGTGACCTGTCTCGGAGACATCCGTTACAACATCACCTCGCACCCGGCCAATTAAATGGGACGCCCTGCTTAATAAAGGATGGATTTCAACGACAAGGCTGCAATTGCCTGCAAGCGTCGATGCGGCACCGATTTGTTGCGTGCTACGTCCTGAAATTAATGGGCTGATCGTGGTTAGTTTAATTAAATGGATACTCATGATTAAGTTTACGTTGGCAAGTCCATGCGCTCTATCTGCAGAATGCTGTCTTTCGCTGTTTGTCAGCGTTTTAAATCAAGCGGAGCTTTTCAAAATCAACTCAGTTGGCTCACAAATTTTTTAGTTTTTTTTACTGCATACAAATGGTTCTGCACACCTATTCACCTTTCTATGACTTTACATAATGTTCCTTGCTTTCAAAAATGTTTATACTGACATCGCTGACTTCATTCATTTATGACTCGAGAGTGGTCAGTGGTTGTGAATAAAATTGGCAGAGGAAAAGGGTTTCCTGAACTGAGTATAAAAATTGCCTTTGGGACCTGGAATCCTGGGTAGAACTGTGGTCTGTGTACTGGCCCCGCAAGTCAAAGGTCCGTGGTTTGTTTCCCGGTCCAGGAAACGTATATTCTCTGGAAAGTTTCGGCACACTTATAAGCCGTTTATTATAGCAACCAAGTAAATTCTTATGATAGTGGTCAATTGACAACCGTATCAGGGCACATCTATCAGGGCACATTTATCAAGTCTAAATCGAAGTATACGATAAAAAAGTCTTTGTGCAAAGCAGCCTTTGAATAGTTGCTAGTTAGTGCATTATATAGGGGGCATGGCTGGCGAGTTGTTCAATGAGGAATACCGATGGCCCGAGTCTTGAATCTTTCGTTACTCACCGAATAAATTTAACTTTTTACCTTTACATAAAAAAACTTTTTCGTTACCAACGAAAACGTCATATTTTGTTATCAACGTGAATAAACGAATAACTTGAAACGAATGACGTTATCATAACGACAAATTTTGTTCGTTATAGCGTAACGAAAGTTTCAAGACTTGGGCACCGAGTCCGAGGAACGAGATTTCCGCTGGGCCGAATTTTCGTTTCTGTAACGCATGGAAAGAGGCATGGAAATCACACCGGATCTGGTCGCGTCGCAGTTGAGCCTGTCCCATGAGTACTTCCAGCAACCCCGTTAACATTGTCATGATAGGTTATAGTCAACAAACATTGTTTTTTTTATATTTATTCCAAAGCCAATGCATTCTGATAAAGTTTGTTGAGCGGTAAAAAATAAGAAGGGCCAGGCACTTACTTTGCGGGATGGAAGTTCTAATTGTTTTCTAACGAGGAAATGATCACGGTTGTTACCCAGTGCTATTTCTTTAGGCTATTAATTTTACATCAAAGTTGAAGCACGGATTGAGGTGGATTCTAAACTTCATTCACTGCATCACATACCCCGTTTCCTCTTATGTATCTCTGTCCTTTTATTTTCAGAGCATACAACATTGAAGCCTTGTTTCTTGCATAGGTTCACTAGCCTTCTCAGAAGTTATCAGACTACCTTTCGTTTTTTGCCAAGGAGACCTTAAAGCTGTTGCCATGAAGAGTGTGCCTATTGGTCACGCAAAATATGCATATAATTCTATGTAGCCTTCTATACTCTCCTCTTATAGTCTACGATGTCGTCAATTTCTGCACTTTTGCCACTTTATTGGTCTTGTAATACGTTTCCTCCTTTATTAAATGCAGCTTTACCTTATTGTATTTCATTTCGGTCTATTTTGAAATTATAATTCCTTGTATACTCTTCAGTGTTCTATACTGGAAACTTCACCTTTAATGATTCATCAAAATTGTTTCACAATGATTTCCTCATACATACAGCTTCCAATAATCGTGTTTGGCTTTGCATTATTACTCTTGCTTAATATTGATTTTCAGCCCCTCATAGCCATCTCTTTTCTTTTCTTCTACTCTGAGTTGCAAAATAGTATATTTCTAGGTAATGTGTGAAGGTGTGGAAGGCTATGGAAAGGAATGGCTAGGAAGGAACGAAGGTAATCACGAAGTTAGGTCATACGATAGCAAGGATCTGTTGGAGTGATCTCGATCTTCAATACTTTCTTTAGCCTTCTGAAGAAGTAGACATAGTCGTGTTATATTTCAGTTTTTTTTCAAGTATTGCCTGAGTCAGTGTTAATATGATTCCGAAGAGAAGATTGGATTTAGTTGATTCATCGAAAATACCAGTTGCCGTGGCCTTTCGCACCATTGGAGAGCGCGCAGTTGGTATTATTTAAACCATCAGGTGCTCCTTTATCAACTAACAAATTGACAAAAGAGTCGTGCTTTTTCTCTTGTTATCCAATACCAACCTAATTATCTCTTCTAATAGGTACTCTAAAGTCAATGTTTCGTTGCGCTTGATTTATGTCTAGGAAGCTCGCTGAATTTGTAACAGTAGGCCTAAGCCATGGAAATATTTTCTTTTGGCTATTGCATTTGTAATTGGTCGCGCTTTAAATATTTAATTTTTGAATTCACTTCAACCGAAGAAACCTAAGGATTGTAAGACGCAAAAAATAAGAATAATCATGCCCTATTGGCAATTCTCTTGTGTAAATTTTAACATTTATTGCCTGGAATTCAAGACCACTTAAAAGATATGTTAAGTAAAAATTTACTGCTTAAAATTTTTATCATTTCGAAGTTATATCTGACTTTTTATTCGTATGATTTTTATAATTACGTTTTGGAGCATATCAGGTGACATATTTTTAGTTGTTCCACGAATTATATTCATTAAATTATGCACATTCCTTGCTTATGATTCCGTTGCATTTTATGAGTTGAGTGACGAGTTTCGTTTCAGTTGTTTTAAAGGCGTCTTTTAGGGATTTCTTATTTCTATGTACATTTATCGTAAGCCATGTGGATTGCCTAAATTTTGGAATTTGGTTGTTAACAAGGAAAATAAAAGTTTACAAGATATCTTTTATGTGAAATTCACTAAAATAGTTCATTTGGCGATTATGTATTAACTTGTGGTGATACCTGCCCTGTTGGCTCCGTGGATCCGCTCTTACCTCCCTCGCGGGCGGGTGTTCGGGTCCCGGTGTCATTAAATATATTTTAGATTTTTCTCAGACACTTCTAGATTGTTCTCTAGAGTTCTGGTGTGGCGTTCTAGATGATTCCTCCATCTTCGCCACCTGTATATAAGCCGCTTCTCCTGCCACTCACTCCTGTCTTGTACGGAGAGTTCTCCAATAAACATCAATTCTCTACACAGAAACAACATTTCATTCCGCGCTGCCAACGCTACAAACTCATTGGGAGTCTAAACGAGTAATAACTGGAAGATTAGGATGTCACCACAGCTAAGGTCATTTCAGATGATTTTTTTTCTCAAATACATATATTCTTCGATATTTGACAATTTTTCTCGGTGGAAATTTTGCAATTTTGCTATTGTGCATTTTCACCGAATAACTTCGAAGGTTCATGCGGCAAGTTCGCATTCCTTGAAATTACTGTATATTTATTTGCGCAAATTTTTTTTCTTTTTAAAATGAGAAAATACGGTTGTGCCATTACGATGTCCTTGTTGCACTTTCCCTGTTGCACATTAGGTATATGTGTCAGCGTTTTAGAGTTTACTCTCTCGTAGAGATAAAACGAGGTTGTTTTGAATTCATAAATCGATTCTTAAGTAAGACACGTATTATTTGCAATACAGTACAAGTTATTAATATGCACATTACTAGGCAAATTTTTGCGTACGCTTTAGCTATTTTGTTTTCAGCTTTAATCCTTGCAAAGCTCTGATTTTTGAAGATTGCCAGGAAAAATATATGTAATTATAATTTATTTACTGCCAAAGGTCCTCTACTCTATGCTTTAGTCTCCTAAGATTACATCATATGGGAATTTTATCCATTCTTCATTGGTGGTCATTTTCTTGGCTAACAGTTCATTTATTGGAGACGGAATGTTTTTTTTCGCATGGGTCCCTTTCGATAGAAGACTGCAGTGTTGTTGTAGCTTCAAACGACCGATCAACGTACTCCAAATATCTTAGATTACTCCGCTCCGTCTCCTGGGATCCTTAAAAAACCGCTCTCCTGTCTCGAAAAAGCATCTATCCTATTCCAATATTCCTTGCTCCATCGAACATTATACCCATTAGTTTCCTGAAATTTGCTCGGCTGCTCTCGTTTTTTGGTGAAGCAAAAAGGAAAATAACTACGTAAATAAAAACCAAAACGACTTCAAAGTAAGGTCGGAACCATCTCTTCTGAACGTTCACTCAGCCCAGCCTGAGGTATTGTGAAATGACTGGGGTTTCGAAACGGAGATATGTTTGTCCTTAACTGTCCCTGCATTCTTCCCCGTTCGATCTCAGAAAAAATATTTTTTCCTCCACCTTACTTTCCCTTCCAGAGGAAAATTTCATGTTGCGATTATGGAATCGATTGAAATTATGAACTCGATTGAATATTTTCAGTGAACCGCTAATACTCTCTCCTCTGGTAGACTGTCACTGTGATTAAGTTGCTTGGCTATTGTTCATTTTTTAAACGTTTTTCATTGCTTGAATTACACGGTTTGGTGAAGTTTCAAATTTATATTGCATAATTCAAGTGTTTTGCTCTGACAAGTAATGTGTTTACTGTGCAGAGAAGCGGGGTTGTTTCCACCGCATTTTTCGTGTCTTATGTGGTAGTTTTTAGTCGATATGAGACCAAGGCAATTCTTAACCTTTCTATCACTATTTCACAAATGCAAACTCCTCCAATTCGCCTAAAGTTGACATATTTGCGTACTAAAGAAGAGGAAATTTTGTTGGTGAGAAATATTTCAAAAGTACTATTGACGGGATGTGGAAAATTTACACTGGAGTCAAAAGTGTTTGGTAGTATCGTTGCTAACATGACAGTTATTTGACCATTCTGCCAATCGATTATTTAACTTGGCCTTGATAATAGCAATTCTGTTGCAATGCTATGTTTTGGCAGTCAAGAATGCACTAATTTTGGTCAGAAAAGAAGATTATTAAAAATATGAAACTGTTAAACGTTATCACACCTGCTAAATCTCTAAAACTTTGGTGCGAAATTGGTGCGAAGGTTTCGAAAAATTGGTACTCTAAAACTGTACTGCAGTTACGATAATATTTACTTCCCTGTCCTTTCGTCATCTTATCTTTTTTTCCTCTCCATTTACATTGGCATAAATTCTGAAAATGAGCTGCAACGTTTCGGAGACATGCACCACAACTCAGGCTTTTCACTTATCTTTACTTTAATCCTTGCTCAAGGACTTAAGGAAAGATAAGATTTAAGGAAGATTTTCTTTGTCGCTAAGTGTCTCTTTAGCCTAACCATTCCTCTTTTCTCATTCATTGGAATATACCCACCTCCTTATGAAAAGCTGAGTAAACAGCAAAACTGTTCCACCTGGTATATAAATGCCTTCCTAATTCAATATTCACCCTTGCCTTCAATTTTCTCAATACTCTCATTATTTTAGTTTTCTTTGTTGACGCAATATAAAATGACAAATACTCACTATTTCACAAAAGAATGTGCATAACAGTGGGCAGAGAGAGGCCAGCATAATTCCATCCTCACTCATCTCCTCTGACGGCTTTATTCACTCCGTATTGGGATTCTAATCTCTCCAACCATTCGCAATTGAGGGGTTCCCTATCCTATCCTTTCTTTGTTTACGAAGTTCGCTATTAGTATTTTACATTTTTGCGCACAAAGAGGTCAGAGGATCTCTCAACTCGACCGTCTGAGTTGGATGATTGGACTCTTGGAGACCCCTTATTCTAAGAAACGGAAAACGGAATCGTGAGTCCTTGAGTTCTACGCTCACGATTCTCGAAACCCCCTAATTCGAGCCCTTCGCGTCCCAAAGCTATCATCTTCGTCATCCGAACGGCACGGATTCCATTCACGGTGAGGAACAAAGTGAATGCCGTCTCAATTAGTCGAGCCCAGCCCAACCTTGCTTGAACGTTGAGGCCGTCACCAGGTCATTTACTTCTGGAGGGGAAGCGGCGGAAGTCTTTCTGTTTTGACGTAACTTCCAAGTCTGATTTCTATCCTTGCATCACCTCAGAGTCATTCCCTCGTTGCCCGAGTGTCTTTCTTCATGGATTCCGTCTCAGTTAGTCATAACCGGTGGTGTTGGTCCAGGGCTCACAAGAAGGGAAACCGTGCATTGGCGGAAGAGTAAAAAAAGGTGGAGAAAAGTGGCGGCAACAATTTGCAACACCTTGAAAATGTATGCAATCTTTTTTCCATAGCGATAGTTCGTTTCGCTTGGGTGACAAGAAGAGAATGCCGTGCGGATTGTAGAATGATTCATGATCGGATGGGATTTCATTTTTGCCTGATGGTGTCAAGAAAATTCCCGAGAAGAGTGCACGGATTTGTATGATATTGCTTTTAAACTTGGGCCTTAAAGAGAGCAGAAGAAAAAGGTTAAAGGTAATTTTGGTATTCATTTAGAGAAGAATGAAAAATGCCTTTGCGTGGCAGGAGAGAAGAGGAAGTCGTTGCAGTGGAATATGTGATGGAAAGTAATTATATTAATGAGAAGCGATATTACAATGAAGACCGTATCAGAGAATTTCCTAGTTGGGAACATTGGACGTTAAGGGAAGGAGGAAAAAGATGAGGTTTTAGTTCGAAGGTTTCAGGCTTAACTATCTGGCTTAGGTACCTGATGATGAAGCAGAAGCGTTGAAAGTATTGTGCCTCCAAAGAAAAAAATATTGGTGAAAAGATAAAAAGTTTTTTCTCCTCATGCGAGGCTTTAATATTGATTGAAGAGAGTCAAATAAGGAACAAAAGTAAAGAATATGTCTCCCTATGTGGAGCAAAGTTCTTTATATTTCATACCTTATTCTGATGCACCCTACCCTTGCGTGGTAAAAACAAAAAGAAAATCGGTGATTTTTCCCAAATACGACTGAATTTGTGGTGTACAATTGTGTACAAAATATAACAATTCTGTGAGTGACAAGGCTGTGAAAATATATTTTAGATATTGCTGTGAGAAAAAAAGAGTATATTTCTCCGTGAGAAAATGCCTAGATTATACCAGAATTAAAGATAAGATGGATAAACAGAGCGATTAATTATCTGCGCAAACAAAAGCAGCGTTTGTTCAAGATAATAAAAGATACTCAATCGACTCAGATTAATCATTTTATCCTCTAATCTGGCTTAAATAAGTTATGTCATGGTATTTTCGCATGGTATAAGTCATGGTATTTTCGCAGTTTAGGGGGAGTGTTGATGAAAATTCGGGCAAGTGTAAATTTAGTAGTAAAAGTGAGTAGTAAATTTACAATATTCAAGATGCTAGGGTTTTAAGTGGATTGGATAGATGAATGGAGTAACGTAATTCAGATACAACCACTAGTCACAAGATTCTTTTTATGAGGACAATTACTTATTGGTGGGAATCGAGATGTCAGAGGAAGGGTTATGAGTTCAAGGCATCGTTACGTCCGATTTTTAACCTTCTGTTGTACTTATCACCTCATGTATAGTATCGTCACCCAGTATCTTACGCATACGCCCGTGGTTACCAGATCTGCAGCACGTCTTGCAACCCAAAGTCAAAGGTCCGAATCCCGCCTAGGACATGCCTGTATGCCTGCGTATTTACTCTGTGTTGTAATGTGCGGCATAATCTAAAAACTACTGTACAATTCTAGCGTACACCATCGTAACTGTATAAAATGCCAATATAAAATATTAATATCGCAAACCTTCTGCGTCTTTAACCATCAGCGCAGAAATTTGCATTCTGCAATAAAGAAAATTATGGTAGTCAGATGGGCGGTGCAACGAAGGATTTCATTTTTCCCACTTTGAAATTTTTTTGCGACTTTTTTGAACGCCGTTCAAGATTAGAGAGTAATTTTACTTCCTTTCCTCCTTCGACAGTCTAGATAATCTTTTCGACTGCGTCAGACGACAGCTGTCGCACCTCCCTCTCTCCCAGCCATTCTGAATAAAAATGTTCGGTCTTCGTCGAATTTTGCACCTTTCCGGGAATTATTTCCGCCAGACCCTTGACGGCCTCCTCCAACACGCGTGTGTGCTTTCAAATCGAGCGTCACCCAGGTGTCGAATTTTATGCGCTCACATATCCCCCTCTCTTTGCCTTATAGCCTGTCCAAGAGACGTTTTTTATTGCTCAACACGTGATCCTGGTCTACTACGATTGGCAAGCGGTAATCATCTGAAAACGAGAGAAGCCCGCGAATGAGAAAAATGGAGGAGGAAACCCTCTGTACTCTACAACTTGCGTTGTTACGAGCTCTTCTTTGTGAGGCTTGAATGAGTCGTGTAAAATAAAAAGTTATATTATCTTAACAGCTCATCTGAGTGGATTAACCATGCTGATAACGCGCCTAATTCTGCGGCCAAATGTCACTGTCTCCCAGTATAGTGAATATCTATTTCTGCGGCGAACGAAGGTTATTGCCTGCATTTTGGGGATTTGTAATTGGTCCACAGATTAGAAAGAATTGAAAGCGTTGCTTTGGGAGTCCATTCTTATTTTTTTGTTTTCAAAGACGATGCGTTAAATGGTTGCATATAGTGCAAGTGATGTCCCATTTCTGTGCCTTCCATGGTATGCCTATAACCTATTTTTGTGATAGGCAAACCATACCTTTGAAGATGTTTCCCCAATATTTTAACTTTAGCTCGTGAAACGTTAAGTACGTCATTTTTAAACGGTATTGTAGTGAAAAATGATAATTTCTGTATTTAAATGATAGATGTATCCATCGGCAACAGTTTCTGTCACTCAGTCAGCATAATTTATGTATTTCAATGCAAAAGGAATTTTTCTGGTGACGATTCTTGACATTCCAACAAAATTTTAGTTTAGCAAAATAACGACAATAAGCGCAAACTCCTAATTACAACTTCAGGTTTCGTTCTTGTTAGTATTATGTACACCTTCTAAGGGTTTCCTTGCGTGCACATTCGTCTGTCCATAGTAATTAAGATACCGATGGTGTATGCTGTACATTATTTCAACCATGAGGCATATTTGAAGATCGTGTGCATTGCCAGATATATCATGGATCTGCTTCTCGTTTACTGGAATATGAGTCGTTTGATAGTTATTTCAATGGTTTCAGGCTTATTTATGTGGAAATTTATTTTAAAATCCCGCACGGGGAGGTTTTTCATAGCCCGGAGCATGGATGTTTGTGATTTTGTAATTGTTATTAGTAAATGTACCCAATATAAGGACCATTTGTATTGTTTTAGGCTACACAAATAATCTATAAATGCAGTGAGATAGAAAAATATGTATTGTTCGACTGAATTTGAATTCACTGAATCTCCATTAACTATAAAACTGCAAAATTCAGAGAAAAGATTCAAATATTTTTCCGTCTCACACTGTTTGATAACTACTCAATCACCATTATTCTCAAAGCCTTATTGTGTAAATGCAGTGAATGATATTCCACCAGTATGCACGTCAGGATCATTAAGTTTCCGAGTTATGATGAGAGGGTCGCCGCACAGTGGGGTGAAATCGAAAAAAGGTTACGAACATTCCAAAAATTATTTTTTTTTTTAGTCCATACTCTCTCTCTCTTTCTCGCCAATAAATGGAGGCGACTCTCCATTTGTTGGCGAATGTGATTTATGATTTCATTTTACATAATTATTGCCTATTATTGAGTATAGATGAGTATTTGAAAGCGCAAAGGGAGGAGACCTGTTTCTCTGTGCTCATTTTCCTTTTCTCTCTCCAGATGACTTATCAACGCATCTCCTGATGCGATTTTGCATTACCTTCTTCCCGCTTGGGTAAAAAATTGTGATAATATAGGCAATAGGTAGTTTCTTTTCTATAAATATATTTTTATCACCATTGCAAACTTCTTGGTCTTTCTATTAGTACTTTAAATAATTATCAGTCAATGAACAACCTCGTGGTAGTGCAGAGGGTAGAGAATGAGAGATTGGAGATATTTTGGTCGAATTCGGAATATGTGGTCCGGAGGAATTCGTGGTCTTTATATTGATTTAAATAAATGTTAATTAGTAAACGAAGATGAGAAGCATCGAGGGTAAATCATGAGGCTTCTGATTGGAGGTACTTTGCTCGAATCCGAAAGAGGCTTTTGGACGCATCCAGATAAATCCAATGTGAGTGATTTTCTAGATATTAGATCTAACTGGAAACTGCACTGAAAGGTCTGCTGAGGGAAAGAAAACGTCTGCTTTTCCCAGACGCGCGGATAACTCATTCCGATGGACTATTTAAGTCTAATCCCACCAGTCAGACCGACCTTTGGATGAAACGCTGTGATTTATGATATTGACGCATCGGTTTCTCCTTCTGAGTACGAATCTTCCGCTACGACTTTGATTGCAATATATGATCGCTTTTCATATTCTTGTTACAATGATACCTAACGAATGAATCAGCAGCTGTAATTGCTCAGGTCAAAGATATTTAACAGCACGTTTTGTAACAAATTCAATTGGACGTACCTTCATTGGGGAAGAGCTTGATTGTAAAACCCTAAAGAATAGAAAGTTGTTCGCAAAATTAATTTTACTCGAAAAAATCAATTATCACGAATATGGATCTGAAACTCTAGGCATATTTCCACCCCCACAATACCACAGCAGAGCTGAAAGAATTGAAAAATAAGATAGATTAACTATCAGACCGAGCGATGCGGAAATTGTATTTTCCCTTGTACAGTACACGACTTCTAATTGTGTGTTTTTCTAAAAATGTCTTCATTTTAGAAAAAACATAAATCAACAAGACAGAGAGGGATCTGAATACGATTCTAATGACCATGGAAAGTTCAATGGTCAGATATCTCCTGAATATCAATAAAAAGAAAACTAAGGCATTGGTATGCAGTAGGAGAAAAGAAGCCAGGACCAATGTTAAACTAGGAAAACAAAAAATTGAGGAGGTGGAAGAGTTCTGTTACCTGGGAACCCGAGTAACCAACGATGGACAAAGCATGAAAAAAATAGTCGGAAGAATAGCCCAGGAAAAGAGAACATTCTATCAAAAGAAGAATCTACTTACAGCTGGAAATACAAGCGTGGAGGTAAGGGAACAATTCATAAGAACATACTTCTGGAGTATGTTTCTTTACGGCAGTGAGGCATGGACAAGGACAGCTGCGGAGAAGAAAAGGGTGGTAGCATTTTAAATGTGTTGCTACAGAAAAATGATGAAGATTAAATGGCATTAAAAGACCGAGTGACAAACGAAGACGTCCTAACAAGAGTGGGAGAAAAGAGAAGTGTGCTGAAAAGTCTATGAAGACGGGACAACATCTTTACGGGAAATATCTTTAAAACACGATGGCCTGATGAAGGTAATCGTCAAGGGAAAAGTGAACGAGAAGATTGGAAAAGGAAGGCCCCGTATGAGACATATATGGAGCAGGTTATGAAGGATGTAAAAGAGAGGAGTTACGTCAATATGAAGGGTTTGGCCGATAAAAGAATTGAGTGGAGAGCTACGTCAAACCAATCTTAGGATTGTTGATCCATGATGACGATATTTATTTTCTCATTTCAAAAGTTCAATATCACACATCTGTTAACGAATCCAAGTGGCATTGCGGATTAATTTCACTTTGCCTGGAATATATCCGACTGAGAGTCTTGGAAGTTACACACTTAGTCGACTTCATTGAATGTCATAATTCCCACCGTTGTATGGACGAACGTATTTTCAGCACATGAAAACACGGATTCATGTGCTTCCTCCGTGGATGAAATTCTTTTCATGTAATGATTCGGGTAAAGAATCCCCTGATAAAATAACGATGGGAATTTAACGGAAATATTGGTTGATGGATGACGCATAAGGAGTGTTCCTCGCCTATAGCGTATCTATCTCGCAGAGTGGAGAGTGATTCACAAATGCTCGAATTAGTACTCCTCCGAGCGTAACATTATCCTCCATTTAAATTGAAGGACAGTTTGCTCACTGAGTAAATTATATTAAAAACTCTTTATCGAGATATTTGTACCAACATTTTCCCCCTCAATGGTGGTGGTTTAGGAATGTTAGATCATTTTCTCTTTTGCTCTCTTGCTGGCATGTATTGTGCAAGGAGTAAATCCGTGTCTTTGGGGCCGGTAAGGTTTCATCCGTGGAGGACGAACACAGTTACCATATTCGACATTAACCCTAGAGTGGTGACGCCCGGTCTCACAGACCGAAGATTAAATCTCATCGGTGTCTCAAGCGAAGTATATAATGTTGCAGTTTATGCTTTTCAGTAGCTTCCTATTTTACGCTGCTCTTCCGATATATGACCCAAAAAATCACTTCGTCGAAGTAAATTGTTACTTACTGCTACTTTCGGTCTGCGAGACCCCGCGTCACCACTCATGTTCCGAAATTTTATTTTGTTGCTGGATTGGTGACGCCCGGTCTCACAGACCAAAAGTGTAACATTGATGTATCATGAGAATAGATTAAAATGATGCCGCTTTTACCATGCTTTGGATTCCAATTTCAAGTCTTGGAAGTTACATGTACCCTATATGAGGCCAAGGAATCCTTTTTCCACGAGTCAGTCACTGTGTGCACGCAGTTATTAGACATGCTTGTGGAACGACGCCGCTATCCAGGAAAAACACCCGTGCACAACGACACTAACAGGTACGTTATAAATTTTGGAATGCATTCATTTGAACTTGCTTATTATCTTCACGTAAATAATTAAGTTTACAATATATATACATTTTTTTTGGTTTGCACTTATCTCTGATTCATAATAACTGAACGAGATGAATGGCATTATATGTAATTACTTATAGTTTTATCATTATCTCGACAGGGTAAATAATCGGCCCATCTACGTTTTTTTGTGAATCTCCTTTTGCAACTCTTGCGACAACTCAGACTGCACTTATCTCACTTGGTAAGTACGCTACGCAGCAATTTCACTTTTGCATTTTTATACCTTATGCCGTACATTACAGTTCCATGTGTTGCGTCCAATTTTCCTCTAAATGTATGTGAACATTTTTTATTACCGAAATTAGTTGGAGTAATGAGTTATGAAGAGGAACAACAGAGGGTGTCACGGTTTCTGTCCGAAGTAGAGAGAGAACCACAAGAATCCCTGAATTTTGATGACGACGACGATGACGAAGAAGATCTTTTGGAGGTGCGAGAAGAGAGCAGTGACTCGGAGCAAGACTGGGACATGGACGACGGAGCAGCAATGAAAGAGGATGATATCTTCACCGGGAAAGATGGGACCACCAGATGGAGAAAGAAGGCACCAAAACAAAGCGTAAGAACGCGTTCAAAAAATATAATTACACAATTACCAGGCCGTAGAGGAAAAATGAAAGGAATAAAAAGTTCTATAGAATCATGGCGATGTTTTTTTGACAGTACAATAATAAATGTGATAACCAATTGTACTAATAAAGTCATCGAAAAGGTTTCTCCTAATTACGGGCGTAGCATGTACGCAAGACCTACTAATTTTCATGAAATTGAAGCACTAATGGGAATGCTACTGCTTTGTGGTATCAATAAAAGTAATCACCAAAATGCCGAAGACCTCTTTAGTACCAAAGGCAATTCAATTGAAATATTTCGTCTTGTCATGTCACTTCAGCGTTTCCGATTTCTGCTGCGTCATCTAACTTTTGAGTACAAAGAAACTAGAGATGAAAGACGTAAAGTTGATAAGCTTGCCCCCGTGCGAGAGATATTTGATTTGTTTGTTGAAAACTGCAAAAATAATTTCACCTTATCTGCCCAGGTTACCATAGACGAGAAGTTGGAGGCATTTAGAGGTCGCTGTGGGTTTCGTCAGTACATACCTAATAAACCCGCCAAATATGGAATAAAAATATTGGCTCTCTGCGACGCTAAAATGCATTACACGTCCAATTTAGAGGTTTACGTTGGAAAACAACCCGAAGGGCCGTATTCAATGGACAATAGAGCACTTGCCGTGGTTGAACGCTTGTGTAAGCCAATTTATTACACTAACCGTAATGTTACCATGGACAACTGGTTCACTAGCATTGAGCTTCTTGAGAGACTGCTGAATATCTATCAGCTGACTTCAGTGGGCACAATCAGAAAAAATAAGCGCGGCTTACCACCAGAATTCGTTCAAAAAAAGGGACGTAAAGTGAAATCATGTCTGTTTGGTTTTAGGAAAAATTGTACATTAGTTTCGTTCGTCCCAAGAACAGGAAAAAATGTTCTCTTGATTTCAAGCATGCACGACAATGACCAAGTGGATGCAATACCTAAAAAACCTGAGATCATTTTGACCTATAACAACACGAAAGGTGGAGTAGATATAGTGGATAGGTTGTGCGCTAACTACAATTGCGCTAGACCAACAAGGCGTTGGCAAATGGTCGTGTTTTATTCATTATTAAATATATCAACAATAAACTCTCAAGTAATATACACTATAAACAACAAGAAAGAAAACCTTGTACGGCGTAAATTTATTGAAGGAATTGCATTTACCCTGATTGAAAAACATCTTAGGAATCGTGCATCTATGGAAAACATACCACGAATCACCCGTTTACGGATAAATGAACTACTGACCATTAAGCCATCAGAACTACCTCCTAATCCTACTGAAGGGCAGATTGGGCGCTGTAAATATTGTGACAGTAAGAGAAATCGTAAAACGCGATACTCTTGTAAAATTTGCAACTCATTTCTCTGCCTTGAACACGTAACCTTGCTATGCGAAAGGTGTTATGCCAAAAATGCAGAAGCCTTCTTTTGACATTGATATTTTTGAAAAATGCCTGATTATGTATGATTGAATATCTTTTTAATTTCTGGCATGTAATGTAAATGAAACCTATTGTTAATTATCAATACCTTGTATCGGATTTTTTGGTGTACTAATGAAAAAATGCTAATGTATAAATATTTTTTCCTGTTAACATTCAAATGAATAAAAAATGAAAAACATTGTGTTTGTAGTGAAAATGTGAAATAAATGTTTATAATTAGCAATGCAATTTTGTTATTTAAAGCTAATTCAAGGAAATACTCAATTAATCTTCAAAACAGCATAAGAGACCACATCGGTCCAGGAGACCGACGTCACCACTCATGAACCAAAAATTCACGTCACCACTCTAGGGTTAAGTGATGTTTTCAGGGGTACCATTCGCCTCCTTGAGCGCATAAAAGGCTTCTTCATATCAAAATCGCCACTCATTACCATTCGCAGGTATGTTTAGACTTACATAGGATAAAGCTGGTTCTATTTTACATCTTTGGAACATTGAAGATCTTCCTTTAAAATGCAGACAACGAGTGTTTCTGGCTATGGTTCGCTCATAGCTTCCTCTCCATGGCTGTACCAATTGACTGATTATTAATTAAAGGAATTTCCAATAAACATATTCTCATTGTAGAATTTGATACTTTTAATTATGTACTTAATCTCATAACTTATCTAAAAACATTAAAATAAGTGTAACACTTTCCGAAAAATTTTACGGCTATCATCATCATGGGTCAACAATCCTAGGAGTGGTTTGACGCAGCCCTCCACTCGATTCTTATATCGGCCAACCTCTTCATATTAACGTAGTTCCTTTCTATCACGTCCTTTACGACCTGTTCTATATAACTTATACGAGATCTGCCTTTTTCATTCTTCCCGTTTACTTTTCCCTCAATGATTGACTTCATCAGGCCATCGTGTCATAAGAAATGGCCGATTAGGTTTTCCCGTCTTCGTTTTATAGTTTTCAGCAGACTTCTCTGTTCTCCCACTCTTCTTAAAACTTCATTTGTCACTCGGTCAATGCATTTTGTCTTCGTCATTCTTCGGTAGCACCATATTTCGAATGCTTCCACCCTTTTCTTCTCCGCTGCTGTCATCGTCCAATACTTCACCGCCGTAAAGAAACATGCGCCAGATATACGTTCTAATGAATTGCTCCCTTACTTCTAAGCTTTTATTTCCAGCTGTAAGTAGATTCTTCTTTTGATAGAACGCCCTCCTTGCCTGGGCTATTGTACTGACTATTTATTTCTTGCTTCGACCATCGTTGGTTACTCTGCTTCCCAGGTAACAGAACTCTTTCATCTCTTTCAGTTTCTGTTTTCCTAGTATAACGTTGGTTTTGGCTTCCTCTCTCTTGCTAAACACCAATATCTTAGTCTTCTTCTTATTGATATTCAGCTGATGTCTGGCCATTGTCCTTTCCATAATTGTTAGCACCTTATTCAGATCCTTCTCTGTCTCTGCTATGAGAGCTATGTCATCAGCGAATAGGAGCATGCTGATTGTTTCTCCGTGGATGTTCACTCCAGAACACTTTTACTTGATATCATAGATGGCTCTATCGATGTAAACATTAAAAATTACGGGAGACAGTGCACAGCCTTGTCTCACTCCTTTCCTTATCCTTGCTTCTTCAGAGCTGTGTCCAGATTTTATCACCGCTACTTGGTTTTTCTAGACACTGTGGCTAATTCTTCAGTCATTGTACGATACTCCAATTTCTTTCAGGATTCCAAGCATTAAATTCCAATCTACATTGCCAAAAGCCTTTCATAAATACACATATGCAATGTAGGTCGGTTTTTTCTTCTACATTGTCTTCTCTATAAGCAGTCTAAGGGCCAATATTGCTTCTCTTTGACCCTTACTTTTCCTGAATCCGAAATGATCTTCATCAAGGAACTCCTCTGATTTTCGTTCTATTCTTTTGTAGAGGATCCTGGTTAGTATCTTCGATGCATGTGTCGTTAGGCTTATAGTCCTAAAATTTTCGCATTTCTCTCTTCTCTCTTCTTTTTGGGAATAGGAATTATGATGTTTTTCTCAAAGCCCCTAGGTATTTCTCCTGTTGAATAGATGTCGCAGATGGTTTTGTAGAGATGAGTTAATGTCTTCGTTCCTGCATTTTTTATTAGTTCTGCAGGGATATCATCAATTACAGAGACCTCATTCATCCGAAGGTCCCTTACTGCTGCGTCGAATTCCGATCTTAATATTGATGCTCCCATATCATCATTTTCGACATCGCTTTCTTCTTCAATCACTTTCGTGTTGAGATTGTTTCCGTTGCATAATACCTCCAGATATTCATTCCACCTCTTCACTAGATCTTTATTTTCAATCAAAAGTTCTCCATTCTTGTCTCTCATATCACTGCATCTTGCGCTCTGTTCCTTGAAGTGGTTCCTCACTATCCTATAGGAAGCGTCCACCTTTCCATGTGCAAGATTGTTTTGTACACCTTCGCCTAAATTCTTCATCCACATTTCTCTAGCTTTCCTGACTTTGCGACTAACTTCGTTCCTAATTTCTTTGTAGCAAAGCTGCCCTTCTTCAGTTTTCACATTCTTGTACTTTCTTCTTTCTTCAATTAGCACTAATACTTCTTCCGTGATCCATGGCTTCTTCTTGACAACTTCTCTTCTTCCAGTAACTTCTTTTGTGGCTTCCTGTAGTCCACATTTAATGTTTTCCCAACGCTCTTCTACTGGTTTCTCAGTTATTTCTTCTCCTATTTTGTTTCCTACTGCTTTCTGAAATGCCAGCTGATGTTGAGTCTCCATCAGTTTTTCTTCTTGCCAAATTTTCTTTACTGTTTTATTCAATTTCTTGACTTTTAAATGTCATTTCATCGTCACAAAATTAATGTCACTGTCGATGCCTACACCCAGGTAGCTTTTGCAGTCCTTCACCTGATTCCTGAACTTCACTAAAATGTAGTCTATTTAAAATCTTCCTCTGTCTCCTGGAATCCTCCACGTGTATCTTTTTCATTTGTGATTTTTAAACATTGTGTTTGCCTCCACCAACTTGTGTTGTGTGCAGAATTTGATAAGTATCTCCTCTCTCATTTCGATTTCGCAAGCCGTATTTTCCTGTTATTCTTCTATCTTTACCTTCGCCAACTACAGCGTTCCTCGTCTCCTAAAATAATTAAGTTTTCTTCTCTTTTTACGTACTTTATTACTTCTGTGATATCCTCATAGACGTCTTCCACTTCTTCATCTTCGTAGTCCGACGTAGGCATGTAAACTTGTACCACAATGGTATCTGTAGGCTTGGTCTCAATCTTCACTATTATAATCCTCTCACTGTACTGCAGGAAGCTCTTCACGCGCAGTCCTAAGCATTATGCCTACTCCAGCGTTACCATTCAGTAATCCTGTGTGAATAATTCTGTAACTTCCACTCCAAAAGTTTCCTTCTTCAGGCCATCTCATTTCACTGATTCCTAATACATCGAGGTCCATTTTCCGCATTTCCACCTTCAGGTTCTTCAGTCTTCTGCAGGTCCGAAGTGATCGCACGTTCCACGTTCCTACCCTAAAATGACTATCACACTTGACTGATGTACTCTCTCGGGTAGTTTCCGCCCGGAGATCCGAATGGGGGACTATTTTACCTCCGGAATATTTTACTAGAGAGGGTGCCATCACGTCTGATAATAAAGAAAAGAGTGGAGTAGCTGCGACTCCTCGGGATGATAATGTGGTGATTTCCCCTTGCCTTCCACATCGCAGTACTACAGCCGTTAAAGTAACTGTTACCACGCCTGTAGTGAAATGAGTGTCGCTGTACCGACCATTGTGGTCTCCACCTTCACTCATGTGAAGAAGAGCTGCTGCCCTCTCCTCCAGGTGATGGGAAGCGTAATTGTTGGCGGCCTCCTTCGCCAAGTCACGGCATCTTCACAGATTCTTTATTATTTAGTGGCTTACCTTACCCAGGGATAGACCAAATACCCCCTCGGAATGCCGTCGCTTTTTGCCCACGACTGCTTATTCGACGAGTAAACTCGCTTATCTCGCAGCTAACCTCTATATCTAGAGGTCGACGCATCATCCGCAACCCGGTGGACGCACTCGGTGGCTTTAAGCTCAGCCGTGAGCAGCTATATTCATCATTAATTTTAATGAATACGGAAATTGCGTAGCCAATTATTCTATCGGCTAAATGCTTCATGTGGTATCGTTCGCTCTACTACAGTAGTAAGTAGTACAGTGTAGTAAGTTGTAAATCAAGGTGGCTTGCTTATTAATTCGAGACTACATAGATTTCTTTCCTTAATTTGGGCTATTTCTTCTAACACAACATTTTAATATCCGCCATCATTATGGCGGGTTACTTTTCAGCTGGTTATGAGTTATTTGCTGGTTATGAGTCTGCTGGTTATGAATTAGTGCTGATTAGGAGTGCACACATTTATGAACTTCCTTTCTCTTCATAAAACTGATTTTTTTTCACGTGAGTCTACAAACTACATGCATCAATATCTTTCAACTTCTGGACTACGTGCGTTATAATTAGTGAAGATTGCCTTTTGACTCTCGCTTTTTATGGAGTATCTCCTTAATTTTTCATTGAAAAAATTTTGAAATCCGTATTTCTGAAAATTTGTCTACTATATTCATGTGCCATTGTCCTCTTATTCTTCCACTATATGTTATGCCTCGTAGAGAGGGAGAGGGGAGGATTCGCCTCACGATGCTTCAATACGTGATGCCTCGCACTACAGGTATATCGAAAAAAAAAATTACGCGATGACCTCAAGATATGCCTCTGAATGGAAGATAATGATGGAGGGGAGAAAATAGCCTCTCTCTCTCTCTGCCTTGAGTTTTACGGCAGACGGAATGCTGCGCCATTATTCTTCATCCGTGGATCAGCCACTCGACCAATCACACATAATCATTCTGAGCATTTTCAAAGGAATACCAAAATATTAACGCGATTTCCAAGGTTCATTTAACGGCTCTTCCACGTGCGCTAACTCTGCTCTCTTAGCTGTACTTTAAATTATTTTTTCCTTCAGAACAAAGCAAATTCTTCTCAACTCCGTGTTACTTTCTTAGGTTTTTTGAGTGAACGCTTCACTTATTTATGAGTTGCATTATGATTAATCAGATGCACGGGAGAGAAATAGTTGATAGAAGAAGGATAAGGACAGTAGAATAGAATTAATGCACCTAAACCACTCTAACCGATAGATTACAAAAAATAGCAATTATGGTGATGTTATAGTAGGATTTTTGACTATTTTAAATTGTAAATTGCTGACAATCCACCGGTGGGTGTATGACGGACTTCGAGTTGAAAGAAATACCATTATTCATGCAAAATAAAATGAATGGAAGAAGTGAAAAATAGAGCAAACAATTCATTTGAATTGGTTTTATGAAGAAAACGTATGCTCTCGAAAAGAGAAATACCGCTGGCTATTTTCTCATGAAATGTGCAGAATGCAGATGTGTTCTCATGCGTTCTCTTGAAATGTGCAGATTCATCAGTTATTATTTGCTATGTTGCTAGCTATCATCTAATCGGATTTGGTATTAACATTATATATAAGTTCCTTTTTGAATGAACCATTGATCATATTGGATAAATTAACCTAGGCATCACGTTTGAGCGTTGTTTAATCGCATTTTCTTCTACCAATGACGACCACGCATGTCAGTTGCATAAAAATCATAGTAATAGAATCGCTCTTCGGTACAGATCGACATATGTAATTGTTAAATATTTTGCGGACATTTTGTTGGGATGTCGAATAGTTGAAGAATTTTAATTTTTTAATTATAAAAAAAATATATTTGGCACGGCGATAAACTAAGTGTAACAGAAAACGGGCCATTTCCCGAAAATGATAGTACGAATAGCTGCAATGTCTATAAATTATTTTGGCGCAGCAGAAATATTTCCTTCATGGAGAGAAAATAATCTTTTGAGAGCATTTAATCTATGCCTTTTGGAGAAAATTTAAGAAAACTGATCGGTAGATGACCACTGAAATCTTTTTATCTGATTATTTGGCAATAATATCAGCATCTTTCCGTTTCGGGAGTAAAAAAAGTACTTTGTAGCTTGAAAATATGCATTAATTTTGTTGCACCGGTTTGAAATACCTTCGTATCTTACTGTAATCTGTAGTACTGACTGAAATTCTAACCGCTCAAAATCTGTTGCTGCCTCAAGATGAATTATTTGGTGCTCACTCGGAATATAATGAAAGTAAAGTCTTCCTGAGTGTTCCACCTGGTAAAGCAATGAGCTGTCGACGTTACAATAGACTTTCCTCTGTCTTAGTGCTCTGGGTATGGAGAACATGGCTCTGAGGACCATGTCTCAGTTAAGTACTGAAATGACAGCAGCGCGCTGCCCCACCAGGTGGAAGACCTATGAAAGCTTCACCTGCATTATCACGCCTGCAAAGTATTTCATTGCTGGTTTGTTGTTCACAGCTCAAAAACGCTATTTGAGGTATTTTTTGTAGTTAGCACTCGGGATATAGTAATATTGGGGTAATATTGGTGCCTATCCGTTTACTGCCAATAACTTAAATCTTTAAGAATTTTGAGTTCTTAATAATAGCGAAAAAAGTTTAGTTTTAATGTTTTGTACTATGTATGTTCGTGCAGTTTTTTTGGCCTTCCCATATTTCATTATTTTTCTTATTTAATTGTTTCTCTCCTCGTATACCTTAATTTTTCTAAAGATACTATTCATCGAATCCTCTTGGCCGGATTTTTTACTTATTATATCCGTTGTGTTTTAGAAATTGCTCTTTATTCGTAGCGACGCTTTTTCCTTCACTTAAGCGTCCATGTGCAAGTGTTTCTGCTTCATCTCTGTGCGCCGAGATTAAAAGGTTTTCTCAATCCTCTTTGAGTTCGTTGCTCTCTTTACTCGGTGAGGACCCCAGAAGGAGGGTGGGTGATGCAATCACCCCCTTCTCCACCTTAGTTGCCTCAGAGGCTTGGTAATTTAAATGCCGTGCCACCATTATGTAAACATTACCCTTGTTTTACACTTGCTGCAATATTGTACACACAACTGTGTTGTTTTTTATTCATCCTCCCTGCTGTGATCCGGTAACTCTATGCCCAATTATAGTAGTACCCTTGCTAAATGGTTCCGTTTTCTGAGCCTTCATGGTGATCTTATATCTTCACTTCTATATCGCTTGACATCCACGAGAGCCCATCAAAACAAGTCCAAGTTAACACCCTCGATGCATTTTGAATAATCAAGAAGGAATAGTTATGGTTTCCAGTACCGTTGAGAATTTTACAAGCCATTATTATTTTTTGGCTAGTCGGATGCTCGAAATCTCAGAATTCCTTACTCTTGGTATATTTTAAAATTCTCTCTGCAAGGAAGTCGATTCCCGTTCCCGTTACGGGATGGGATTTGAGTTCGCTTTCCGAGGGATGGAAACCCCTGCAGTAGAGCCAATGCTGCCTGAGCCAGAATCAGAAAAATATTACTTACGATGGGGGTGGTTTCTTTATTATAATTAAATTGAGTAATTGAATTTCGAATAATTAACTATCATCCAAGTGTTGTCAGAAGTGGTGCAACAACAAAATTTTCAACAATTCATATTTTCATCAGCTTAAATGATTTAAAAACGTAAAAAATGCAAGAAGTATCTATTGAGCAGGCCCATTTGTATTAGTCTTTTGTATTTATTGTTTTTATCTATTATGTATCCTGGCCTAAGCAGTTACCGTGGAAACGGAAGGTCAATGTTGAGCTCTGGCGATCTGTGAGAATGAGTAACTGTAGGAGCAGCATATCTTTATTTCCGTGCGCCTTGTGCACGTTTGGTGGCGGTTCTCTCCTGCCACGCACCTTGAAGGGTGCCCGCCCAACGGATGTCTCCTAGGAGACCTCCGTCGCCGTCCCCCCGCCCGCCTCGCAGGCCGAAGGACGCGTGGAAGGAGACGTCGCCGGCCCCGCGATCAAATTGAAGCCAATTGGCTGGAGGACGCCCGGTCGGTGTCGCCGGGTGTCACCGTCGCCTCCCGCCCGCTCGTGCCCGGCGCATAATCCACCTTTTGCCGCGCCGGCGCTAATCTGCGCTCCCCGCGGAGGCTCTAGTTCCTTCGGCACACACACTTCCGCTCGCACGCCCTCTTAACGGCGGATCCGATTCGCTCCTCCCTCGCGGACGGACCCTCGACTGACCTAATTGCTTCCGCACACGACCGCGGGGAGCGGCAACGCCGTGTCGCGACCACTGAGAATTGAGACCCCTGGCTCTCCGCGTGAACGTTTGCGAAGCTCCCCCACGCTGTCCTTTTGACGTCCTTTTTGCGCATCTGTGAAGGCTCGCTAATGGGCCGAAGCCTCTAGCGCCACTATTGGGTGGCTTAATGGCGGATTAATAAGATCGCGGCTCTGGAAGGGCGTGAGTAAATGGTGAAGTCTCGGGCGAAACTCGAGGCGCATAATCTTAAGTTTTCAGGCTAAGAATTGTACACACCTATGCTATTACAACTCCATGTATCCGAAGAATGAAAAATTGTCTGAAACTAAGAAAACAGATTTTTAGAGGAATAGCAAGCGGAGGTTTCGTCTACTAACTCTATGTTTTAGTCATATTTTTACGGTTGAATAAAGCAAACCGGAGTTCTTGCATGGATTGCATATGATTCTGGAAGGAAACTTGTCTTGGTTCTGTTGTTGGAAGGAGTAACTCTCAATACTAGCTAAAGAACGGAAAGAAATTTTGACAGGAGCGCTACTACGCTCAACCCCCTTTTTTCGCACCCGAGTTCATCTTTTTACATCTTTCCAAAGAGCGACTGTGCATTGAAATTGAGCCCCATACTCTTTTATAAGCTCTTAAGTTTTGTAATAACGTGGACGTTTGCAGCTATGATAAATCCAGACAGGGATAATGACAGTTATTAATCCGTTTATTGCTTGAGTAGGCGAAAGTATATCTCAGCGCGTGTTAAGCCAGATGATGTTCTCACGTGAGGGTAAGGGAATCGCTACCCTTCCCCTCGCCACTTGTACTTCACCAGGAAGCCCTGGAACCCTGGTCATTACCGCCAACAAAATGTTGGGTTCGCCGATATTGGGTTCTTAAGTGTCCTCCGGTTCGCCCACCTTTTCTACTTCAACATATCTATGTTTTAATTGAGGACGTCAATGTTTACATCTCGCGTCTCGGTTTGCGGTCGGCGCGACCGCGGGAGAGAGAGAGAGAGCAATCTCCTTCCGTCGCCAAGTGGTGAGTGGTTGGGGATGGGAGGAGGAAGGGCGGGCGGGCAAGGCACTCACGACCGTCTGAACGGAGTGCTCTCCTGGCTTCGTCCTTCCTCCCTTCCTTCCGTGTGATAACGTGCCGTCCAAAGACATCCACTCCTCCGGTCGATTACTTAACATCCTCTGGTTAGCACAGTCCCCCCTTTAATGTAAGGTCTTTCCTCTTCATCTTCGTACACTGCTGAGTAGGTACGTAATCCAGGGATTATGTGGGTTCCCGTGACTAACTTGCTATTCATACGTTCCACAGGCTGCAAACTGAAGTTTCCCATTACGAAACCGAACGATGACATCTACATTTATCGTCAAATTCAGGGACTCTATTCGCATATATCAGGTGAAACACCCTCGGGATTTCCACCGGGTTAGGAAAACTGCTGCTGTCGATGTTTAGCTGGCTGACTGTGCCATTGTCCTCGGGTCGTTGAGCGTTGGGTCCAGATATTGCCGGGTCATTGTACAGATTCGTGCGGTTCAGGTATTTTCTGATTGGTTGACACCGTTGCCACCAATCGATTGGTACAAATTCAAAGACAATATTTTCACTGATGACGTTGAAAACATTTTTCAAACTCTGACTTACTTACTATGATAGGCTGGACCCTGATCACAAAATCAACCCGACAGATTTAAAATATCCTTTTCTCGCACAATTAGGGATATGAATAGTTGTAAATATATTCAGTAGTCTACATATATACGAGGGTACGGTGAAAAGTTCTCGGCCTGACAGTGAAAGACTGCGATTTTCATTTAAAAAATGATTTTATTTTTCTACGTAATCTCCCTTGACCTCAACACACTTGGTCCATCGTTTCTCCAACATCAGTATTCCTTCCCGGAAGTGAGAGTCAGGAAGGCCGTGAAAATATTCATCTACGGCGCTCTCAACTTCTTCATTGGACGCGAAGCGCTTCCCAGAAACAAACTTTTTCAAGTTTGGGAAAGGATGGAAGTCTGAGAGTGCTCAATCAGGAGAATAGGGGGGATGGCCGAGCAAATCGTACCCCAAATCCCGTAGTTTTCTCATAGCCAACGCACTTGTGAGCAGGTGCGTTGTCCTAGTGAAAGATGATTTTTTTCTTCTTCAACCCAGGCCTCTTCTCGCGAATTTTGGCATCCAGCTGATCAAGAATGTTGGAGTAATATTCGCCTGTAATTTTTCTGCCTTTTACAAGGTAATCAATTAACAGGATACCTTTCGCATCCCAAAACACACTGGCCATGACCTTTCCTGCAGATTCGATCGACGTTGCTTTCTTTGGTGCTAAACCACCAGCTTCCAGCCATTGCTTTTTCTGCGGTTGGGTTTCTGGTGTGCAGTGGTGGACCCATGTCTCATACATGGTGACAAATCGCCACACAGAATCGGTCGGATACCTCTTAATTTGTTCCAAACATTGCTCTGAAAGTCGTTTGTGAATTTGTTTTTGATCGGAATTCAGCAACTGAGGCACCCACATTGCGCAGAGCTTTCGCAACCCCAATTCTTCGTGCAAGATGTTTCGCACCCTTTCTTCCGATATCCCCACGGCCTCAGATATCTCACTCACCTTCACTCGCCTATCGTTCAACACGATATCGTGCACTTTTTCAATGATTTCCGGTGTGGTTACGGTTTTTGACCGTCCTTCACGTGGGTCATCTGTGAGGGATGTTTGACCACGTTTAAATTCAGCTGTCTACTTTTTAACGGTCGACATTGAAGGAGCAGAGTCCCCGTACACTTTTGTTAAATTCGGATGAATTTCCTTAGGGGTAAATCCATTCAAAACGAGGAATGTTATGACCGCACAATATTCAATTTTTTTCGATAAACAATAAAGACAACAACAAAACAATACTGCAACAATACGTGTAAACACACTATTTGTGAGAACAAGTTGAAACTTGTCTTACGAACTAATGACACGTGCACCCATGCAGGAATCATAAATTTTCACTGATTGTAACATCATCTCTGTGTCAGGCCGAGAACTTTTCTCCTTACCCTCGTATAACAACATATCAATGGATAGCATAGGTAGTCGCACGTTGGTGTAAGGACTTTAAGCCAACCCAACCAACAGCAGGTTTTTGCATGCTTGTTTTGCTATTTTTTATTTTTATGTTTCGACTAGATTATAACTCATAATCGATTTTAAGCATTATGTGTAATGCATGTTTGGTGTGAATTCACCCCCTACCACACAACTTTATGGTGGCTTGCATGGTATTATGTACATATGTACTACAATGGTCTCTCTCTTTCTCCAAAAATTTCCTATTTTCTGGAGTGGAGAATTTCTGGAGTTACTAAGATAGTATCTCACTCACATGTGAAGTTTTTATCTTCCAATCTTTCGTCAATCGTCCCCAATATCCGTAGAATATTGCAAGGATTTGGCGTCGTGACAGCGACGGTTTTGTTCTCTATTGGCCGATCACATTTTCGCTTTTTGTTGTCAGATTATTAAAGGCATATTTATGTCCACGATAGTAATACGTTGGATTCGGAGGAAAAATCAGTCATTCTTCACACCGGGAGTGCGAAAGACTTTTTCCTATTCATAAATGTTCATTTTTATGAATATTTTTACCGAGGGTATTTTCCACTTGAAATAATCCTGGGATTTTTTTACTATTTGCAAAGTTACCAATGCAGTTAAGAGTGAGGAGTAATAAACAGATTCTTTGATAACTTTCTGTTCTCATTGCCTAGGCTAGTGAATGCCAAGTATTTTCTGAATAAGATCCCTGAAGTTACTTGTGTCCGAAACCCCGGGAGACAGCGAAGGCTCTCCGCCGTCAGAAGACAAGAATCGGGCGAGGACGACCTTGATCCACGACGAGTGCAACTCATTCATATCGCCTGCGAGTTGTTTATGCTGAGGGAAGAGTTGACTCCCTTACTATCTTCTGCATCAAGGAGAGTAAATCAATCGGTGGAAGAATTTACTTCGCTTTCACGTCCCGTGTGCCATGAATCCCGGACGCTAATACTCGTGGCTATATGAATCGATCGGATGGATTCAAACGAAGAAAAACCACCTGGGGTATCTAGACTTGGGGCCCGTCTATGTATTACGTGACGCCAAAGGGGGGTCCAACCAATTCGATGTACTATCGACAAGGAGGGAGGTCCATTGGCCTTAGACTTAACCTCGAACGAAATTTAATTGATAACTTAATTTCCTTTGTTGCAAAGTGCATCTCTGTAGACTTGCAAATTTCTTTTTCGCAGTGGAATGGTAGCTAGGAGATGGAGGAATCAATCTCTGGGTGTGGAGTTCAGTCTCAAATGAGGATGATGCCTCTGAACGCCACAAGCCAAACTAGCGCTGTTTTGTTGTCTGTGCACCAGAGTTTAGTAAGAGTGACTGAAAGCACAGGTGGAAGGAAGCCGAACGAGTGAGAATTACACGCCTCTTAGGAATCCTTTTTAAACTATTGCTTCCTATCATGCCAAACTTCCGCTAGAAAATTGTGGTTTCGTCGTTTCAGTGGCAGATATCGCCTCACAAATCGGTCCAGATTATAAGTATTTCAAGTTGCCATCGCCTTGGAGTGCGAATGGATGCAATGCAATCACTCCCGCCTCTCCCTCTCGCCTCCCTCAGCCACTTATCGCTCGTTGTTGCCGCAACCGCCCTTTCTTCCCTCCCCCCCCCCCCCCCAACCCCCCGCATCCTTTACGTCATCATACGATCCACACAGGTCAAGCGTTAGCATCTTCCAGCCGTGACCTCCGTGCATAGGACTTTATCTCTTCTTCTGCAGTTTAATGGTCATCACCCAGTTTGAGCGCGCGCCATCTTGGCCAGCCCAAATTCCTCATTGGTCCCTTATTTGATAACGAGAGGAAAAATATCGTCTGTAGCGATTTTTTCACAATTAATTATCCTTTTATTGCGAATTAAATTTGATGTCCTTTCCCATGTCGACATTTTGATTTCTTTTCGGGAATACCTTCCAGGAACACTGACTGCACTCCGTGGTTCTCAATGTGAGCGTTTATAACTTACCTCTTCTTGGGAACTAAATGAAATAGACCTCTACTTTGGGATTAAAACCCCTGTTGAGATCAGATCAATCCAAATTTTTCAGTGTCTTTTATGAATAATTTCTTTACCAATTCCTTCAATTTTCGGTTGTGCATTTTAGATTTATTTGATATATGAAAAAACGTAAAATTCCACAGGGTTTTATTCAAAATAAAACGATCAGTTTTTCTTCTAACAGTCGACATCATCAGGTAAAAACACACTAATTCCTTGGACTATATAAATAGTTAATGGCTAAAACTGGGGAAGGAGGGATGGGGCAGGAAAGGAGAGGGGAAGAAGGAGAGAATGAGGTGAAAATTGAGGGGAGGGGGGGGGGGGGCAAAAGAGATGGTAGGGAAATGAAAATGACCTTAGTAGGGTGGGGCTTATGTTGAAGAACGCCAGTGTCCAAATTCGGGGGGAAAGGAAGTTTAGTTTTCTGGGGCAGTTGAGGTTTTGTTCAAGGTGACATCAAGGAAAGGGAAATGCATCTCAAAAACTCTGTCATTTACTAATTTCTGCCCCTGGCGCAGCTTCTTCTTATCTCCAACTGCTCCCAGGCGTCGAGCCTCCTTCCCTAGGCTTCCTGGTGAAGGATCTCAGGGGCGAAGGCCCTCATGTGGACCTCTTTCCATAAGTGTTTCGCAAAATGGAACTGGCTGGTGTTGCCAGAAATAAAGCATATCCTGTGCTCTTGTGCCTTCACCCTGAAAGATCTACCCGTTAGATTTATTCCCTCATGAAAAGGAGATGAAATAATGAGTCCTGGTGAGTAAAAGTTAATGGAGTATTTCAGTGTTCTATTCTCTGCGCTCTTCTTAAAACAGCTTTCTTGACTTTCGACCTTTTATTTAATTTTATACTCGTTCCGATAGTCTTCGTGTTATATAATTAATTTATTGCTTTGATATTTGATTTGAATTTTCTTATGATTTTCAATGCTAGAAGGGGAAGTATCTACGTAGAAAAGTAGCGAGCTTTGTCTGAACCGAGGAGGTGAAACATATATGAGAGTAGGGCGAGTTAAGGTAGGAGTTAAGGGTAGGTATCTGAGAGATTTTTTTTACAAATTGGGCTAACGATATCGTCGCCGTGTCTGAGCGAGAAAACGGAAGTCGCTGTGATTAGCGGAACGAGGTGGGGGAGGTCTTCGGCCAGGAGAGTGGAGAGAAACGGCCAGTAGAGGAGAGATACCATTAGGTTGGAAGAAAGTGCCCGAGTTTTTCACCCTAATTGCTTGAGAACCGAAAGGTGGAAAATTGATCTGTATTTGTCATTCTTTAGCAGTTAGCCGTGGGTGGTTATCTGACGTGAAAATAAGTGAGATCGACTTAATCACTGCCTGGACAACAATATTTATGATACCATATCTTAGGAGCCAAAATCACCTAAAAATGAGGAGTTAATTATGACTAGTATATATTGCATGGTAAAAAAATTCAACATTTCCAGAAAGGGAGTCAAATGTTTTACAAAGATGATTAATTTTTTGTTTAATTCACTTTTGATTAATTTTGTTTAATTTAATTCATGTGACTACGATGGACTCGAATATAAATTTACCCCACAGACATCTATGAACAAGAATTTTTTTATTGTGGTCTGAGGCGTCCGGGAATCAAGCTGGCGTCACGCTACCTACTAATTTATTCATGTTTCGCAAGGACAAAATATGAAAATAATAAAAAAATAATGGTAAATTTTCCACGATTCACGCTACATTTGCGAATTATTTCATTAATAGTCATTTATCCAAAAAAAACTTTCTCAGGTTTAGGTGGTATTTTATTTTAGCCTATAAAACCTGAGAATAGTTAGTTGTTCGTCATTGGATGGAAAACAATCATCAAGGGTCAACAATCCTAGGATTGGTTTGACGCAGCCCTCCACTCGATTCTTCTATCGGCCAACCTCTTCATACCAACGTAGTTCCTCTCTTTCACGTCCTTTACGACCTGCTCCATGTAACTCATACGAGGCCTGCCTCTTCCATTTTTCCCGTTCACTTTTCCCTCGACGATTGTCTTCATCAGGCCATCGTGTCTTAAGATATGGCCGATTAGGTTGTCCCGTCTTCTTTTTATAGTTTTCAGTAGACTTCTTTTTTCTCCCACTCTTCTTAGGACTTCTTCATTTGTCACTCGGTCGATCCATTTAATCTTCGTCATTCGTCGATAGCACCATATTTCGAATGCTTCCACCCTTTTCTTCTCCACTGCTGTCATCGTCCATGCCTCACTGCCATAAAGGAATATGCTCCAGATATACGTTTTAATGAATTGCTTCCTTACTTCCAAGCTTGTATTTCCAGCTGTTAGTAGATTCTTCTTTTGATAGAATGCCCTCTTTGCCTGGGCTATTCTACTCACTATTTCTTTCTTGCTTCGTCCATCGTTGGTTACTCTGCTTCCCAGGTAACAGAACTCTTTCACCTCTTCCAGTTTCTGTTTTCCTAGTTTAACGTTGGTTTTGGCCTCTTCTCTTTTGCTGCACACCAATATCTTAGTTTTTTTCTTATTGATCTTCAGCTGATGTCTGGTCATTGTCCTTTCCATGGTTGTTAGCATCTTATTCAGCTCCTTCTCTGTCTCTGCTATGAGAGCTATGTCATCAGCAAATCGTAGCATGCTGATTGTTTCTCCGTGGATGTTCACTCCAGAACACTTCTCCTTGACTTCATTGATGGCTCTCTCAATGTAGACGTTAAAAATTACGGGAGACAGTGCACAGCCTTGTCTCACTCCTTTCCTTATTCTTGCTTCTTCACAGCTGGGTCCAGATTTAATCACAGCTACTTGGTTTTTATACAAATTTATACAATTTATACAATTTTTATACAATGGAAAACAAAATATCAGATAAATATCGTTTTATATCTGTCCATGGCATTTACAAGTCATCCAAGAGATAAGCGTTAAATATTCAACGTTGAACTGACCTGTTTCCAAAATTCCTTTAATGTTTAATCAGTAGGTTTTCAAAATCCATTCTCAATTCAGTTCACTTCTCTGGGCTTTCCAATACTTAAATTTCATTCGTACCCTGTATAATTCACACGACCGAGTACAGCCAGGATAGAAGAGAACAAATGTGGGTTTCATATTTTGTATCTCGTTGGTGTTTTCCTTTTATGTTGACACCATATCACTCTGAAGCTGAGCAAAATCTCTTTATTAATTGATATCGTAAAACGTTAATCTTTGGCAAAGAGGATTCAATAATGCCGGTTGTAGTTCAAATCTTTTTGACTCTGTCGAAGTCGCTCTAAAAGTTGAGCGGAAGATTGTTGCTTTTATAATCTCCATTGTTTTCGGTGTTCTTTGCAACTATTAGCATCAAATTTTATGTAAGCGGATGCTCAAATAACTCGTTTTATTTATATCCGAATTCATGCAAGGATGAAGGTTATTATTCATAGATTATAGATAGGCTCTAGTCGGCATATTTGTGAGTTAAATCATTGCCACGGGCAATATAAACCCATCCTTTCGAGGTATGCAGATTGTTCTCGTTCGATCTTTCATCTTTTCTTTCTTTCGAATATTTACATATGTTTGAAGCTTGTATTTTCCTTGCCTCTAATTACCTAAATTCGGTAAGGAATAATAATTTTCAAAACTCCCCTCTAAGCTTCTCTTTTTTTTACTTCTGTCTTTCTACAAATGAGTTCCTTAAATGCCTTACTCTTTTTATTTACCGAAACTAATCTTTCCCTACTAAGCTATAAGCCTTTCCTTCTTATTTTGATTATTTTTTTCCTGGTGCATTTTTCAAAAAAACCTCGGTCTTTCCTTCAGCTCTTCCTTAACAGGCTGTGGAAAAATATAGCTCGTAGCTTTGTATTTAAACAGTTTCATTGCAACTCCATAATTTTTGCTTTATTTTGCTAATCTAATAATTTCTCAAATGTTCTCCAAAGATCCAAGCTTTTGTGTCTTTTTCTTCATAACATACAAACGTGTTAACTATTTCATGGAATGTAATTTATACCAAAGTATAGGTGGGGATCGGGTAGGTGTGGAGGTTAGAGAATAGGCCTCCAACCCGAGGACCCAGGTTTTTTCCGGCTGTAGCATATTTTACAGTACACCTCCGGACCCTACATGAGTGTTTTGTGGAGATCACGTCTAGTTAAGCACTCCACCGATCGATTGGAACCTAAGATTCTGGTCCCCGAAGCCCCTTTCAGACTAACGCCCCCGCCAGATTTCTCTCCACTTTTCTTCCCCTCCCTAAATACCTACATATCCTTAGTTTATCAAAGTTGTCACTCGGCACCCCTAATAATAGATACCACGACAACGTTGTGAGGCCAGTACCTAGTATTGGTTTCTGGCAAACATAAGCGACCGGCTCCTATTTAATTTTCCCAAGGTTGATCTGGGAGTCTTCAGAAATTTAGAGATACATTTTTATTTAAATGCATTTAATTGCAATAAACGTTCTCATCAAATTTTTTTGATTGTGAGTTTTGTTCCGTTTATTTTGCGCCATTATTGAGCGCCGCCCTCTCTTGCTGAGGCCGGAAACTGGGGCATGGGTGAATCGTGAGACACAGCGGCGGAGGCTGAGCCGCATTCGAATCGTCGATATTGAATTTGCACCAGAGCGAGGCTTTATTTCGTCCAAGATCCTCTGAATTGTGCAATAAAACGTCTCCCGCCCTCAGCCAACCCCCTCCGACTCCACCCTTATTGCTCGGACGCCCTCTGACGCCCGTCGCTCGCAGAGGAAGTTCCTGCGAGCGGCAAATTCCGAGTTGCTTACCCCTGAGAAGAAATGCTGCCCCTCTTGTTACGAAAAGTAGACCTCCCCAAGGTCCAATTTTATATTTTATTATTATACCATGGCAACGCTGTGTTTCTTGAGCCTAAGAAAGAAATGCGGCGTCTACAGTTAAACAAATCTCCGTGCTACCTGAAACTCGCTATTCTGGATGTTACGCAGTTCGATAGGGATAGTTCCTGCTGACATATTGTTGCCGAAATATTTTTTACCTCGGCATGTCACACTGCATGGATTTTTTGACTACAGTCTGCATACGTGCATGTATTTGCATCGTGTGAAATTACATCCCCTCCATTTACGTCACCACGCGAAGATATCGGACCTTTCAGCCGGTCTGGTATCATTCGGTCATGAGGATGAACGGGTGTTACCCTGCTGACGCTCACTCTCATTCGAGACGCGATGCGAGGCGGGAGTCGTAAAGCTTAGCGTTGGAAATCAGCGAGTTGAGGGAGCGAGTGGGGCGAGGCGGGTGGCGTTGAGAGGGAAGGGGAAACCAGCTCCTGCTCCGAAATCTACTTTGGTGCCCCCGTCACCCATCCACCCTCGCCTGTGAGCTTTCCCGCCCCTATCTGCTCCCGAATCGGAGCTGTATTGACAGCCCGCCCTTCTTCCATTCCCTTTAGTGACATCCTCGCCCCTTCTCCTTCCCTCCTGCCCCGCTGAGTCAATCCCCGCGTACCTCCGAATCACTCCCACAGTCCCTCGGACCCATTTATTTCCATCGCGTCCTTCCAAACTCGCCGCCCAGCGAGAGAGATTGAGAGGCTCTGAATGGTCCATTTCCCGTTCCCATTGGTTTTCGCAACCCCTCCTATTAGAAAGCGCGGTCCATTCGCCTCGGATGGCACGATGAAAGAGCTTAGTCGCTTCGTGAGCGAAACTTCTTACCCCTTCTGGAGTTCTCCAATCCCTCCCTTAAAGATAGAACTGGCGCGGGGGATGAGATGAAGAATTTATTTTCCTCGGCTTTGTCCTCTTGGGGTGACTCAGGCTTCAGTCTTCAGACGACACACTCTCTCTCAGCTGTCGTCTTCTTCTTTCGAAGCTCCATTCCGATCCCAATTCGATCGAAAAAGTGATTAACTTTTACTTGATGACAAATAATTATCGGTCTGACTGATTCATTAATCTTTGATTGGCTACCATCAATTAAGATTGCATTAACTTTATCATTGTCTTTCATTTAAATAGAATTCGCCGTTCCTATCGGTCCCTATTTTTTCCTGCGTCAGCTTCTTTATGAAGTTGTAGTTTTTAAGGCATCTTCTGTTCTTTTTCTTGCCTTCATTCAAGGTTTTCACTGTTGATGTCTTTGAAAACTCCGATTTTTATCCCATGGCGTTGTATCTAATATCTTCACTTTAAGTCTTATGATTCATTGGATACTCGGCATATATAGCTATTCGTAACTAATAAGTTTTATTTAAGGCTTGAGATGACTATCACGAATGTTTCGGAGACAGAATCTGGCTCTTCGTTTCTTTTTACGCTATCGACGGCTTTTCACTTCCTCCTCCTCAGTTACTTTGCATGTCCATACTTATATTTTGCAAAGGATCATTTTTTCGTCAATCGTACAGTTAGGTGTGGGCCAAGTGGCATAGTTTATGTTCAATTGGCCTATTTTTCATAATTACATTGTTTTACTTTATCTTCAGTTCAAAATGGTAATAACAGCGAAAACCTTTCATTAATACAGACATTGGTACCGAGGAATACATGGCCACATTGGACGTTGATAATACTATCTCTCCTTTGAATTCCAAAGTCGCTACCGCTCGACGGAATAACCAGATCATTTCTGAGCAATTGTGAGATATGAATATCATTAATTTTAGGAGTTAAGAGAACCTTTGCCGATATTTATTGTATCTATCATGATGAAAAGGTTTTATGATGGCGACCGAAATCTTGGAGAAGGCAAAAATGAATTAAACCAGAATGTATATTTTGGTGGAAACAGTCTCCCTGAAAATAATAATTGATGACCATTTCCATATGCAAGCTGCATTAACTAGTGTTATTCACATTTTTAAACCACCAATTTGATCTTGTTATCAAAAATTTCCCCCATGAATTCACATCTCCATCTTATCATTACGGTCCGTTATCGTCCACATCTAATCTTCGAAGGGCGCGTATTAGGGAGCGGTTAGTAATCAATGGGTGGATACAGAGGCCGTGACGATAGCCACGTGGTTTAGAATCAGCCGCTGAATACGCTCGGGGCAGCGTAAGCAATCTGTCAATGGCATTTCCAATGTCCTTTACCTATTCGGTAGTTTGTCTGGCTTTTTGGCTAGCAAATTTAGTGCTATTATGAATCTATCTATCCAGCAAAGAGGAGATAGGTGGGTTATGGCGAGTTGCTCTTCTAAAGTAAACAAGTGACGGAATCGGCATTAATAGCTCCAGCTTATGACTCTCAGAGCTGATGACCTTTGAAGCATTCATCCATTTAGTTTCTCCTTTACATTGCAAGAGTTAAAAGTCGCGACCCCCCCCCCCCCTTCCCCCACTCCCTCTCCCTCTCCCGTCTCCTTCGCCAAGCGTAAATTGTCAGCCTTTGTGCTCTATAAAATCAATGTTGCTGGGCGTTACTCGGTGGAACCACTGCATTTTATGAAGTAACTCGAGTAACTTTGTAGGCTCCACTAGGGTTGGGGAGAGGATGGGATTATGATTTTATTTATAGTCGGTTAGGGGGGGGGGGAGCGTAGCGGGATGGTATGTCCAGAAGGGGACATGGAAGGATTGGAGGAGAAAATATTCTCGTTGGCCAATTGAGAAACATATTTGTGAAGAATTACCTCCAACTGCTCCCATGCGTCCATTTTAGTTTCTTTCCATGTTAAAAGGAGAGGTGTAGCCAGGAACTCTCTCTAATGTCCTGAGTCTATTAAATGTCTTGAAAAGTGTGACTATCTTTCTGGTCGTTTATGAAGGCTCTGCGATGCGCCACAGACCTCTCTTTACAGGCGAAGCTTTGGTCATACAGTAAATTATTATTTATGGAGTCTGCAAAGTTACGGTAGTTATTTCTTATTTCATACTTTACGCTTTACTTGGAAAGTAGGAAGAATAGTAACAAAGAGTTGAGGTGGTAAGGTTTTTACCACTCCTTTTCGACTTCCTATATCTTTGTGACCGTCAGAACTGTGGAGAGTGTGTGCAACGTTGTTTGCTGGCCGCGAGGGAAAAGACGGATGACGCATTGGAAATATTTCGACATCCTGAGTCCAGCGATATAAAAATCCGGATTCCTCGTGACGGTCCAGTGTGGGCAATCGCTGAAGAAATGCGGACCGAAAGGAGAGACTTCGTATTCAACGCAGATCATGGAAACAGAAATTGATTTGATGTGATGAGACTAACTCAAGGATAAGAAATAGTGGCAAATTACATGGCCTTGGTCGCACGGGTGGTGACAATACCGTGCTTTAATTTTGATTTAAAACTTTTGCCAATCGTGAGAGGAGAATGAGAGAATAATTGAGAGAGGTTGTGTGGGTGGTCGGAGGAGACTTGATGTGGGATGTCTTGACTTTTCTTTACCTTTACTTAATCTCCTCCGTAGTTTACACACGACTGTCATTTCTTGTATTATTCACTTATAGGGAACAGCTGAGGGGCTCTATAGATGTAGCCATGTACTTTGTTTTGCCTGCGGAGATGGCCATGTTATCTTCATTGGTATACTCTGTCTGGTTTCAACTCTTTCAAGTGTTCACTATCACAGTTCATTCAATTTAACACTCTAATATGGACCATTCTGTATTGTTTTCCTGTAAGGTTAAATGTATTTAATAATCTTTGAAGTCATCTTAATTTTCTGATCAAAGCGCGGCGTTGTTATTTCATCAATTATTATATTAAATAGTAGTGGAATTAGCTAACCTTTTAATCTAATGCCTCTGTTAACATTTACTTAGTGATTGATGCATACCTGCACTTACTGCTTGAGTAATCTTGAGTGAGACAGATTCTTGTCGTTATGCTGAATGAAAATATAAGTTCGCGCCTGTGAACTTATATTTCCAGATCGTGAGCAGTTAGTTACTTCTATTCTACAATTACGGTGTACTAAATGGCTAAGTTTGCGCATTAAATGACACGTAAGGAGTTCCAATGCTTATTGCGGAATCCTCCCCCGTCCGAGCGCATTTTTGCCACCTCATTGCATTCTCCTCCGCTCCGGCGTTCCCGTGGACGAATGAACTCAACAACCACCCTCTCGTCCAGCTCCCCTGACTGCTTAATTCAGTGGCCACCATTGGCCTCAACCCCCGCTGCTGACCTTCCTTCGCCTCTCCCACTCCCTGCGCCGGTAACCGACTGCTTCCTCACCCTCACTCTTTGTCGTTTAGCCCCGAATCTCCCCGAAAGGCCTGATTACATTCATCGTATTCCAGTCAATGAGGCGTTACAAGGAAATGATGAAGACTGAATGGACTCAGCGATTCCGTAATGGGTTTGCGCCAAGAATAAGAGCTCATGAAAAAAAGAGAACGGGTATTTTCCGACCTATCTTGCCACTTTGGGAATTGGGGGATAATGAAAAGAATACTTTGTAGGAATGGCAAAATACTAAGTATTTGGATGGAATACCATAGAGGGGAATTTTTTAGAGTGATACACACTATGAAGACCAAAATACGAAAGTGAATGACATAAGAATGTTTATGAAGAGTATCATCGCTTCCACAAGGGTAATTGGAACCTTTATCATAGGCATCGTCATAATTGTTTTAATACTAGGATTGGTTTACTGAAGCCCTCGACTCTGCCCTATTCAGTGTTGATTCCCTCACGTCCTAATAGGTTTTCTCTTTCACGTCCTTCTTCATTTGCCCTATATACATGCCCCGTAGTCTTCCTTGTGGGACCTTTCTTTCAAATTTCCCTTCTGTTAGATTTTTAACTATTCCATTGCGTCTCAAAGTATGTCCAATCTCTCTGGTTCTTTTCGGCCATAGGCTTCTCTTTATTGTCCTTACTTCGTCTGCTCTTCTGTACACCACTTCGTTTCTTACTTTATGTGTCCATTTAAATTTCAGCATTCTCCTTCAGCACCATGTTTCAAAGGATTCAATTCTTCGCTGGCCTGCTTTCCCGATGCTACATGTCTCTGATCCATAGAGTGCCACGATACATACGAATGTTTTGATGAAGTGATTCCTTGCTTACAGCCGTAGGTTCTTTGAGCACAATAGTTTTCCCTTCTTCATGAACGCCTCCTTAGCTTGTGTTCTTCTTCGCTTGATGTCCGTCGAGCTTCTTCCATCCCATAGTGCAGTTATAGTGCTGCCGAGGGAGGTGAAGTTCTTCACTTGTTCTAATTTCACTCCTCGAATTGTGATATCTGCCCTCAGCTTCTCTCTTCCGCATTCTATGATTTCAGTTCTCTTCTTATTGATGCTCGTATTATATTCTTGAAGTACTGGGTCTATAGTTTCAGGTATGCTTGCAAGTCCTACAAACTTCCTGCTACAACTAAGGTGTCATCTGAAAACCGGAGAATATTAATTTTTTCGCCATTCACGTTGATGCATTTGATAACATTTTCTTCTGCATCTCGTATGGCTTCTTCCAGGCATATTGAATATTGCTGGGGAGACGTTGCATCCTTGTCCGACTCCTTCATTTATTTTGGCTTTTATCTTCCTTCGGTCTTTCATTCGCATTCTTCTGACCTGGTTCTTGTAGAGGCTCTTTATTATTCTTCTATCTATTCCTGTTGTTTCCAGTATCTAATTCCATTCGACGTTGTCAAATACCTTTTCCAAGTTCACGAATGCCACACACAGCGGCTGGTTTACGTGAATCGTTTTCTCGACTAGTATCCTTACGCTGAGTATCACCTCCCTAGTTCCTCGGTTTTTTGCTGAATCCGATTGATTTTCCGAAAGGTTCCCTTCAATCTTTCCTTCCATTCTTCTGCTAATTATCCTGGTAAGTATTTTCGAATTTTGTGACACCAGGCTCAATGGCATGTTATTTAAAGGCATGTCATAATAAAATGTATGACGGTTGCCACTTATCACTGCTTCATTTTTAGTGACATCGGTGTCTAATAGTGATAAGATTATTTTCTTACAATTAGTGGAGGTGGTATCCATAGAGTAATAACAGTGTATCATCTGTTTAGAAGTGATTATTTCTTCAAACCATAATTTTTAATAATAAAAGGAAATGAAGGTAAAGTGGAATTAACTGCTATCCTAAAAAAACGTCGAAACTTACTTCGAAGGAGATGTATTGTTCTGGACTGCGAAGGGCTTTTTTTTATCGTTACCTCAGCACTCAAACGCACCTTAAAGAACGGAGCTATTCAGAGCGCCGCTGTTCGTCCACACCCACCATGCGATTGATGGAAGATTCTAGTTCTAGTTTTCTTCTATTTCTTTCTTCTATTCTAGTTCTTTTCTTTTCGATGGCGCGGCCAGAGCGTGGTTGGAATTTAGAAACTTTGCGCTCACACTTTTGTAGCGTAGAATCACGAGCCTTGTCCATAGAAACCGAAATTAGCTCTTAAGACTTCAGGTTTCACGTCTGCAGACTTTTCGCAAACGATTTTTTATGAGAGAGTTTTGCTTTTCTATGGAAGTGCCCACTTAGAAGAGAAGTATCGTGAAAAGTACTCTTGTCGCAGAGTATTTCTTTTCCTAGACGGAACAAGCCAGAAAGAATAAAATAGATGATACGGCTCGCGGTTCTCGCCTCGCAGCGAAACATTAAAAAAAAATTCACCTCCGTTCCTTCCCTGCGGGGAGCGATTGCACATCGTAGGTATTGAAAGTGGCGAAAAAAGCAGAATTTCGCAGACATCACGTCGAGGGCCGCGGCTTTTTCGAGGAATGAACAAACGCCACCACCAGTGCGCCGCAAAACACCGTTACCAAACTCGAGCTCAACCTCCCTCGCCCCCCCCCCCCCCCCCCAATCCCCACCCACCCCTCAATCCAGCCCCACCCCCAAATCCACCCCCTCCCAACTCGGGCACCCCCCCTCCCACCGTGCAACACAATCTTCCACTTTCCCGCCGCGTAATTCGAAAATCACACGCCCGGGAGGCACGGATTTCTTCTTTTTTTACCGTAGTAATAATCGGTTGGCTCGGTCTGCTTTCTGCCGCGTTGCTGATTCTCGGAGGGGAAGACTGGAAAGTGTCGAAAAACTGTTTCAAGCAATTACGGATTTTACTTTCCACGGTAGTGCAGCGCAATATTTTTTTTATGATCGCAGTAATGCACGAAAGAATGAACTTGACTTCAGATGACTGAAATGGATTGTCATGAATTAGTAACCATGCAATTACGTATACTGAGACCGGTGGAGAAATAGAGAGTTTTGTCGAGCGAAAGGAAGCTAATCTCAGGTTACTTGCCAACAATGAGAACTTATGGAAAATATAGGTATTCTTATCGGTACTTAGTAGAACTGAGCTAAATTGCAAAGCATCTCTAAGTTTTCAAGTTAACGGGTCTCAAATATGCACATACACTCAGAGGAAGATTTAGTCGATCACTAGTGCATTGTGTCTTGATGAAAACCAATGAATTTAGAATGTATCTTTATTCGCATTCATCCGGCATTCAAGATATCATAGGTTTTATCTAACTTCAGCATTATTAAATTTTATTCAAGAGCAAAAGCACTAAAGGGTAAGGCTAGTTGTTTTAGCAATCGATTGGGCTAATACTTAAGAACTAAATGTCGAAACTTGTGCTAATCACGAATTATGAGAGGGAATAATTTTTCTGCCAGCTTAAGCCACAGAGTTTCAGAAAATTGCAGTGCAAGACTCATTCTTATTCTTGCTTTTATGATTATTTTTTATCAGTTGAGTATTCTGCCAAATACTCAGCTGATAAAATATGATTATCCAAACCGTATTGAACTAACACAGTTTTCCACGGTTTCTTACACTTTTTCTTTTTAAGAAATGGGAGGAATAATTTAAAAGGATAGAGCAAACTAGAGCAGAGCCAATGGTAAATCAATAACAGACAGAGGGACTAGCTATAAGAATCGGAATTTTAAAAATTGATTCGAACGATAATTGGATATTGGATTTAAAATGAAATACTGTGAAAATCACTTTTTCCAGATAGATAAAGTATAAAATGTTAGGAAGACACTTCATACATTGTAGCCTCTGGTTTTCAGGTTACCCGTATTTAAAAAAATAAATATTTCTTTATTTGGAATATGCATTTTAAAATTCTTGAAGTGAAAGGGAATTGTTATCTCGGAAACCGAGTAACCAGCAACGTACGAACCCGGAAAGAAATAGGCATTAAACTGGCAGGGCATTATATTAGCAAAGGTATCTACGAACAGATGGAAACACAATCATGGAAGTAAGGAAGCATTTTATGTGAACATGCATCTGAAGCATGCATCCTTACGGCAGCGAGGCATGGACTATAAGAAGTCAAAGCTGGAAATATTCGAAAGGTAGTGCTACGGAAGAATGATGAAGATAAAATGGACAAAAAATAAGTGACAGACGAAGTCCTAAGGAGAGCGAAATAAAAGAGAAATTTGCTGAAAACTGTAAGAAGAAAACAGGACAACTTCATCAGCCAAATTTGAGATAAGATTGCCTGATGAAGCATTCATCGAGGGAAAAGTGAATGTAAAAATGGCTTAGGACGGCCTCGTTTGAGATACATGCAGCAAATAGTGAACGATGTGATGTGAAAAGAAATATGGAAATTTGAAAAGGTTTGCTGATAGCAGATGTGAGCTGCTTCAAACCAATCTATGGATTACTGAATGATGATGATAATGATGCTGATGTTCATGAGCAATATTTTCAATATAATGCGATTTTTGTGAACCAATAATTCATTATGAATGGTAATAACGATAAACTTTGCAATTCCACATTTTATTTCACACTATGACCATGGTTTGAAGGTACCATAAGATGACATTAATGGTGACTATGTTTCCATGGTCGTATTGTGAAATAAAATTATTGTGAATTTACAAATTTTATCCCTTTATTCATAATGAATACCAGCAAATTCCATAAAGTTACTCGATAAACCATCAACCGCGTACCACGAAGCTCATAGTCATTTTTTCAGTTTTTCAAATAAGACATCTTCTATACGAAGCATGTGAGTGGCGATTTCATAGAAAAAAGTCTACTTTGTACTAAAGGCAGTTAGTTTTAAGTCTTTTTAGTTGTGGCATGGTATAGTTTACGAAAATGACCTCAAGGAAATGTATTAAATAATTTTGAGTTCTCGTTTTAAAATACGAATTCTCTTATATATTTTAATATTGCTTAAGTCAATGATTGCGGATAGTGGGAAAAATTAACGAGTGCTTATTTAGAGCTCTGGCATTAGAGTGTACTGATTTTAAATGACAAGGGTGTAAATGAATCCAGTGATTCGTTTCCCACCAAGGGTTGGTAAGGCACCCGCCGGGCACCCATGACCTTCAAACGACCTCTGGTTGCTCACAACCGCTCATGGAAAAACGTTGGGGCGAGTCACTCCCTTTCAATCTAATCTACTCCAGTAATTCCTTATGCAGGCTGTAATTTTACTTCTGAGATGTACCGTTGAAATTTGTAATGTTATTTATCCTTTAAACAACTTTTTATTGGGGAAATGAGGGTGATTATGCACCATCGTAAAAATTCTCCTTCCTCCCTAAACTTCTTATTTGTTTCTTTAGGAACTAATCCTCTGTTAATGGCCACAACTGAACATATGCGTGATCAAATAAAGCCAATAGAGGAACGACACTTATCCAAGTAAAATACTCCAACCTCTCTTGGTCCCTCATTCACGTTTCCTTCGAATGCGAATAATACATTAAGGATGTGACGTGGAGTACGTACCGGATGAGTAACTCTGGTTCCTCTCCCATTTTTCATTTACAGTGTGTTTTAATAAACGCAATTTTTTTAATGGAGCTAAGTTATTAAGAAAATATACCTAATACAACCGACTCATTAGGGTGATATTCTCTGAGGCTTATTTAAAAAATGTCATCTAAAAATCAAGGCTTGGCTTGAAAAAAGCAAGCAGGGCTTTGGTTCCATTTTCTATGTTTTGAGTGCACCGAATTAGTGACATTGAGGATCTAAGGATATGATGAGTAAGAAATCTCACGAGCAATCCTCGCAATTGGGACATTGCTTGCCCCACGTCTCAGGGTACGAAATTCTTAAGAAGTCTGTCATTTAAGGTGAACTGATTGGTAGCCGAGGAAGACCACGGCCACAATATACCTATATATGAAACACTTAAAAATGAATAAATGTGTTGATGAGAGAATGAGCGGTGAGAAATGAAATATGCCGGCAACTTTGTCAAGCCAGTAAGATTGATGAACATTGGTGATTTTATTCCTATTTTCATGAAATATGTAACTTCTCATTTTTAAACCGTCCCATTCTGAAATCTATATCCAAGATCCATTTTCACTCACACTAACAATATCTTATGGAGTGTGTTTTCCGTATATGGGATTTTTCCGAGAACCATGACTGCGAAAGATTCAACGCCGAACCATCCAAAGCACTGAACTGCTGCTGTTTGCGTGAAAGTTGTTTCTACTCTGTATATTTTTATCTGTAGAGCAAGGACCTACTGCTTCCATCCTGACTGTGGCAAGACTAATTTATTGAATTATTAATATGAACTTGTTCAATAATTGTGAGAAATTTCGATCATCCACCCCTTTGCTACACAATTCTCGTACCCACTCAGTATTCCTTTCCAGTATCGTGCCTTTCTTGGCATACCGTATTCGGGTTCGGTCGGAGTGTATTGCTGACTGATGCTGGAACTACAAATTCAAATAGTTCTGCCCACCGTATGAATGTCTCCAAGGTTTTGTTCCGCTTGTGTCCTCATGCCTTGTGCGCAGATCTTGTCCTCAAGTCGTGTGTCTATCGTTTTCTGTTTTCGCAGATACAGCGATAGTAAGAGGGGTGTATATATCCGGAATGAATGTAATAGCGGGCCGATGGTAGCGGGTTATTGGCGTCCCTCTGTGGATTGGTCTAGCGAGAGTGGACCATGGGTGCGGAACGCAGAGCTCAATGGAGAGGGGAGGGGAGCCATTGGGACGGGGAGGTATACCACACGGCCGAAACGTTGATGCTTACCCCCCCCCCCCCCCTCCCCCCCCCATCTTCCATACCACCCCCTCTCCAAATCTCCACTCCCCTCCCCCGCCCTTCCCCTCCCTCGGAAACGTCGATAAAGCGCGTTTTGGGGCCCTCCTCGTGCGAATATAGGCCACGGGGTCAAATGAAGGGGAAAAAAGGGTCCAGGACTGCGGTAAGCAGAAACTCTTTGTCCATCATTTTGTGAAGTCCATCGTTCTCGTAGGAAAGCGAAAAGTCCTTTCATAATAGCGATCAGTAAGCAAGGAGACCTTCACCGACCCAACAATCTTGGACGCATAGGGAAATGACACTTTCGACGAGGCCTCCGGGGAGAGAGATTCTAATCGATGGCAAACCGCGGGAATGTTGTCGTCAAAACGTGAATGCACGCTCTGTCCAAGAGTTCACTAATACGACTGAGTACTAGAAAAGGATAAATTCCCTGCTATAAGTTTCCTTGTTAACAAATAATCAATTTTGAAATAGGTAATAATTATTTGCTGCTATAGTGATGTGGGATATTTTAAACCACCTGACCCCTTACAGACTACTATAGAAATTGCTGAATAATGCTTTAAATATTTTATTCAAGGTTTTATGATTAACCTACTTACTTAAAGGATATCCTAAGAGGAAATTAGGCTCAATATTCGTTAATTGGCTACTCGAGCTTAATGGCTTAAACTCCTATTAGATCCATTGATTAAGAGCAGCAGATTAGAGCAGTATGTGTTATTCCGATGGTACAAATTGAGAGCGAACAGAAATAAACCACTTACATAATCTCCCCAAACGGCATTCAGACATTGATTCCTCTCGTGAGATTGAGGGCGAACGAGGAGAGGGAGATGCGTGAGGCGCTTAGTGACCAAAAGGGCTGACAGTTTCACTCCTAAAGAAAATGCGGAAAGAGAGCTCGTCGAAGTTTCGATTTATTAAGGGTCGATAGCGATAACATCGTCTTTATCTGTTGCATGAGCTGAAGAGGATGCGCTCATTTATTTAATTTCCGAGGCCATGAATTCCTAATACCCTCGTCGCTCGAAACCAGAGCCACTGAGATAAGAGTAATGTTGATGATGCTCTCCCAGGTGAAAATTGATATTGGATTTCGTCGTCTCCTAGAAAATTACCGAATTTTCACTACTTACCAATGGTACCGAAAATTGGCCATGTATGTTTTCCAGTGATAATTCTGTAATTGAGAGATTAGTCGTGGCATTGTTGTTAATTGGGGCACATTCAGTTTTATTTGTTTGCGAAGACAAATAATGAAGTACTTGGCATATTTCCAGAGAAAAGTAAATGGTTAAAGAAAATTGAGAGAGCAGAGATATGGAAAGGGCTATGTAATGATAGGTGGTTATAGGAGGTGGAATGGTACACAAGAGGAAAATATGAAATAAAGCATATATTATGAACTTAATAGGGGCATAGCATTAGGAAAGCAACATTCAAAAGAGGTCAGAGAGATGATAGAATGACCACGAATATCTATTATACCCGGAAAGATCAATATTCCGGAGTGACCCACTGGAAAGCTCTTCTTTCTAATTCATTTCATAGTGTAAGGAGTCACTGACCTCGGTGATTCAGTGAATAAAGCAATTGTAGTTTTCTGAAGGCTATTTGGAAACTAAGAACTATTAAGTTCCCATGCTTATGATTTGTAGAGAGCAGTCTTTGCCCAAAGAGTTGACACCAATGCGAGTTGTGACTGACTGGAAGACTAACAAGGTTATAGAACTATCGCATTTATTTATACTATTTATTCGGACCCACAACTCTTCTTCCAAAGTTAGGAAAAACCCTTATCTCCAGGTCACTAACCGTTATAGTATGTCATACTGTACATAAACCGTACTGAAATTCTCTGATTTCAATATTTGGTGATACCAGGACCGTGTGATTATATCTAAACAACGGAAGTTAAGATTAGGTTTTACAAAAACATTACATTTTCATTTTAGATAGTCGTTAAAAATCACAGTCAATTTCTGATTTTCATTCTTATATGTTCTTTAAATCATAACGTGTTGACTCAATGTACATTTTTTGCTTTGTAGATTTGAAATCATTGGTGGGCGATATCTCTGTTATCGTTCATCTCATCGCAGGCTCAGTGATTATCCATATTGATAAGTGTATTTGGGATACTGATACGAGCCTTATAATAATAGGAAACTTTTTATCCTCTCTCTGAGAATATCTATTGAAGTAACCATGTGAGGTAAATTGGATTGAACTTTCTAAAGGAAAGTGACGCGCAGGGTGTTGCAATATTGGCTTACCGCATATCATTTTCTATATTAATATGATCAAGTTCAGTAAAAAAAAAAGTACGATTATGTTATTTTTTAACGCTGTGATTGTAACACTAGATGTCATCACTACGATTGAATAAATAATTAATTTTAAATTAAATAATTCCGCATTAGTGATTTGATAGTATTCGTCGAATTATCTATTCAATGGAAGTGCGCCATAAGATTTTTTGTTGGCGGTGGCGTCTCAGAGCATTCTTTGAGACGCCACCTGGTATCGCCACTTCCTATCTATATGTAACATGCTTCCGCATCGTACAACGTCTTTCATTATAAGGAGCGGAAGATTCCTTTTGATATTTGAATTTCCCTAGTTGCAAAAATACATGCCTCCGTGTCGTGCCTGAGCTACGCCATATCCTGATGCCAAATTCTTCGGCTTTGTTAGTGTTGGAGTAGCTACTTGAGGAATAACCTTGTTTACGTGAGCGAGCTTTAAGTTTGTTGCTTAAAAGTCTACTTTTTATTATAACCACCTATTGTACACTATATGGCGTGTGTATTGTAATGAAAAGCCGACCAATCTTCTTTTTTTTACCTTGAAAGTAGAAGTCTGGGGTCGTGGCCTAGTGGGTAGAGAATTGAGCTGCTGACCGGAGGTTCCCGGGATCAATATCCGGGTAATAGCCTTTCTGGACACCCCCATCTAAAATCCTGTAGGTTCGATTTTCTGCGTGTCAGAACTTCGTAGGAAATCGCAGGTGGCCCAAGGAAAGGAACTGGCCCCCCTACCCTGAATGTGTTAATTTCACACGCCATTGGCTTAGTTCGGGGTGAGATCTACCCTCACCTATCAAAACCAAAGTTCGGGTTGAATCACTGAGTGAGTATAAGTCACTACCCTTCGGCAGTGAGGTGAGTGATACAACCACTCAGTAATTACTACACCGCTTACAAATAGTGAAGAAAAAAAACTTCTACTAACTATTTGTAAGCGGTGTAGTAATGGTTAGAGGCACTCGGGCGGGGACTACCGACGGTCAAGCCTCCTAATGAGGGTCCTACCTCGACTCCGAGCCTAATCCGACCCTTCGCGAGCGACCCGAGACCCTCACCGAGGCCTACAACTCCTCGGGGAGTCCCACCCTTCAGTTTGACCATTTGCAGTTAAGTTTTACTTTACAAAATATAGTTGTTATAAACAATGTGTCAATTTCTTCGTGCTCTCCATTGAAACTGTAGCTTGGTACCTAGGACGGATCGGGGGTCGATGGTTTGGAGCCGAGTTTTAGGCATAAACCGGAGACTCCGTGAAGTCTGTGGGAGCGAGGGAGCTGAGTTTTTGGACCTCGGGCCGGAGCTGGAAACATGTCGGGTGCCCCTGAATCGCTCGGGTGTCCACTACACGGACGAGGCATCGTCTAAGGTAGCGAGTAGGATACTGGAGCATACACGTAGGGTTTAGCTCAGGTGGTAGCCCAGAGTGCAGGTCAATCCGCGGGGGAAAAATCGTGCAAGAATTTGACAGAACATGCAGAGTAGTTTTAGAAGGTCAGAGAAAAACACATGGAGAGAACGAACACGATAATTCATCAAAGGTAAGAGGTAGACCAAATAGTTTGTCCGTCAAAAAATTATCGAGGAAAATTTTAGTTGGAAAGGAGCACCAAGAGAGAAACAGATTGGAAGAAAAAATTTCAGTGATAGTAGTGAATTGTCGTAGTATAAGAAATAAAGTAGCAGAATTTCACCACCTCATTAAGAGTACTAATGCAGATATAATCGTAGGTACAGAAAGCTGGCTTTCGAAGGACATATCAGATCATGAAGTATTTCCGAAGTGTTTTACAGTATACAGAAAGGATAGAGTAAGCAGAAACGGAGGAGGAGTTTTCATAGCTGTGAAGGACCCGTATGTCAGTAGAAGAGAACTTATTTCAGAGCGAAATGTAGAAAGTATTTGGTGTTCCGTTAAAAGTAAAAGTAGTAACGCAAAAAAGATATATGTAGGTGCATATTACAGGCCACCGGACGCAGACGTCAATTCTATAATAGAGCTAGAGTCAGAGATACGCACATTACTTTCTGGGAAGAATGATAGAGGAATAATAGTAGGCGGAGATTTCAATCTCCCCTCGATAGACTGGAATACGTGTAGTTTCATTGCAGGAGGTAAGGATAAGGAACATTGCGAATCACTGTTGAACACCTTTACGACACATTCTCTACAACAGCTAGTAACAGAGCCGACCAGGGGTAACAACATTCTAGACTTATTAGCAACAAATATACCCGAGAGAGTTCTAAATACAGTTACAGACACAGGAATTAGTGACCATAAAATAGTGCATGCGAAATTTATTGTAGGCGTTGAAAGACATTATAAACCAAGGAGGAGGGTGTACTTATTTGGCAAGGCAAATTACGACGGTATGAAAGAGGAATTAAGGGAAGCGTTTAATGTATTCAGCGAACAAAGCAAAGGATTAAATACAGAGGATTCGTGGAGAGAATTTCTTGAGGTCACCCGTAACGCAGTTCATAAATACATACCAAGTAAATATATTAGTGATAATACAGAGCCAAGGTGGTATAACGCGGAGGTTAGGAAATCACTAAAGCGACAAAGGGTATGCCACGCTAAGATGAAAAATGCCAGACGGGGTCTATCGGTAGAGGAAAAAAATGAGCTAGTTCAAAACTATAAAAAATCGAGAGCATTAGCAAGGAAATCATGTCGGCAAGCGTTATCACATTTCAAGAGCAAGATGTTAGGAGAATATTTAGATAGCAATCCTAAAGCGTTTTGGTCATATGTGAGAGAGCTTCAGGGAAATAAGTCCACAGTGCACACACTTAAAAATGATAAAGGAATCAGAGTCACCAGCAGTGTAGAAAAAGCCAACACTTTAAACACCTTCTTCCAAAGTGTATTCAACTCATCGTCACAAAACGCAGTGGAACCACCGCCGAACACTTTCAGTGAGCAAATGCCCGAAATAAACATTTCATGTCGCGGAATAGAGCAGCAGTTAAAAAGCATAAGTAAAAACAAAGCACCAGGTCCCGATCAAATTCCTTCCAGAGTTTATAAAACATTAGCTTCTGAAATAGCCCCCTATCTAGAAATAATATTCAATAAAACACTAAAGAACCACACAGTACCCAAGGATTGGAAAGTAGCTAACATTACACCTATATTTAAAAGCGGTGATAGGGAAGAACCTAGTAACTACAGACCGATTTCACTCACGTCAATCTCTTGTAAGATATTTGAGCACATAGTAGTCAGTTCGATCATGGGGCATTTGGATAGTCAGGGATTACTCATAAACAGCCAGCATGGGTTCCGGAAAGGTAGATCTTGCGAGACACAATTAGCTTTATTCGTACACGATATTTTAGTCCACGGCGAAAGCAGTACTGAAGTTGATGCGATATTTTTAGATTTTAAAAAGGCTTTCGATAAAGTTCCTCATGACAAATTAATCTTGAAGTTAGAGAGTTTTGGTATAAATAAAGACGTTGTATGTTGGGTAAAAGAATTCTTAAGTGGGCGAGAGCAGAGGGTTGTCATAGATGGTATCATGTCGGACACAATCGAAGTCACATCGGGAGTTCCCCAGGGTAGCGTAGTAGGTCCGCTTCTATTTCTTTTATACATAAACGATTTGGGTACCGTAGTTAGTAGTAACCTTAGACTTTTTGCAGACGATGCGGTGGTGTACAGGGGTATATCAAACGAAGAGGACACGAAATCACTTAGCAAGGATTTAGATGCAATTCAAGAGTGGTGCGACAAATGGCAGTTAGAACTCAACCTTAAAAAGTGTGTAGCTATCAATTTTTGGAGGAGGAATAATTCGATAGAGCGATCCTATAGAATTAATAACACGAAGATCGAAAACGTTGAAACCGTAAGATATTTAGGTGTAACAATCACTAAAGATTTATCGTGGGGAAGACACATAAGGGAAATATGCGGCCGAGCGAAGAGAAAGCTAGGATTTATAAAAAGAGTACTTGGGAAATGTGATGAGAAGACAAAAGAGCGATGCTACTTTTCACTAGTTAGGCCCCACCTTGAGTATGCAGCCAGTGTATGGGATCCTAATGAATTAGGTTTGATGAGAGAACTAGACAGTGTGCAGCGTAGAGCAGCTAGGTTCGTCAAAAGGTGTTACGATAGGTTGAGTAGTGTATCAGAATTAATACAAGAATTAGGGTGGGAATCATTATCAGAGCGTAGATTAAAGTTCAGATTTAATCTATTGCAGAAATTTCAATCGGATAGCTTTACTGAAGATGTTAGGCACATATTGAAAACACCAGCGTATTATGCTAGATTCGACCAGATAAATAAGATTAGAGAGATAGATTGTCGTACAGATAGATTCAAAATGGCATTTTTCCCCCGTACTATAAGAGAACAGAATAGGCAGCATAGGAAAGGGATAGGTAGGGGAAATATTTTAGAGTATTCTGTAGTGCATGATGCATGTATTAACCCCTCAAATACTATAGATACTAACAATCTAGTTGCATGAGACCCTTTAGTTGCTTGCTTGCATGCTAGTAGTGAATGCTTGGTGACCTTCACCCCCTGCCACACACCCTCGCGGTGGCTTGCAGGGTATCGTGTAGATGTAGATGTAGATGTAGATGAAACACGATTACAAGCCTTTTTTGATCGATCCTCTACGGTGAAAAATAAGATTTTTACAAATTAACACGGAAATCATAGTTCACACTTGGCAACGCTGTAGCGAAACATGTGGTTATCGTGAGGGGGTGAGAGAGAACGGAACGAAGGAATCTCACGGGCGTATGTGTTCAAGAAGTAGAGTGGTTTAGGATAGAGAGTAGGGAAATGAGTAGGTGAAATAGTGGGCCATTAAATAACTCGGGAAAACAAAAACCCCACACGTACAACAAGCAGCCATATTAAACTAGAGGAATTCCTGCAGTGGTAGTTAGATCTCGTAGTGTAAGAAGGAAGAAGATACCCGAATTCCAACACCTTATAGAGAGTACTATCTTGGAAAAAGACTGACACGTGATCTTTCCAGGGGTAAACACGTGAATACTACGTGAAATAATGGGTCAAGCAAATCGTAAACTGGGATTCATCAAAAAGTATTGGGTAAATGTGACGATCATGTACGAGAAATCAGCTACTTTTGCCTTATTAGACCTCATTTGGAACATGCTGCCAGTGTATGGGATCCCTACGAAATCGTCCTAAATAATGAACTTGACGTGTGCAGCGAAGATCGGAAAGATTTGTAAAGGGACGGTAAGATAACTACATTAGCGTAACCTGTATTTAAATTAATTAAAATGGGAATCATTGTTATATCCCAGGTTGAAATTTAAACTTAATATCTTAAATAAATTCCAATACCATATTTTCAGTGATGATGGTAAAAATATTTTGCGAACCCCAACTTACTATGGAAGACTGGACCATTATTACAAAATTAGAGAAATTGATTGCAGAACTGACAGATTCAAAATTTCCCTTTTTCCTCGTACTGTTAGGGATATGAATAACGTTAAATATATCCAGTACAAGTGTAGCAATGGTAGCTGCATGTTGGTATAATCTTTTTTTTTCTTTTAGCATCTTTTTTTAAGTAGTGTAGTTTTCTACAATACATATTATAAATACTAATCCTTTTGTATGCATGATATGTAGTGCATGTTTGATGAGAATTCACCCCCTGCCACACACCTTTTTGATGGCTTGCAGGGTATTATGTAGATGCAGATAGATGTAAGAGTGTAGCGATGGATAGCATTGGTAGCTGCATGTTGGTATGAGTACTTACATATACACGGTACCCTGCAAGCCACCACGAGGGTATGTGGAAGGGGGTGAAGATCACCAAGCATGCACTATTGACATGCAAACAAGCAACTATAGGGTCTCATGCAACTATATTGTTAGTATCTATAGTATTTAAGAGATTAATACATGCATCATGCACTACAGAATACTCTAAAATATTTCACCTACCTATCCCTTTCCTATGCTGCCTATTTTGTTCTCTTATAGTACGGGGGATAAATGCCATTTTGAATCTATCGGTACGACAATCTATCTTCCTAATCTTATTTATCTGGTCGAATGTAGCATAAAACGCTGTTGTTTTTAATATGTGCCTAACATCATCAGTAAAGCTACCCGATTGAAATTTCTCTTTAAACTGTACTTCAACCTACGCTCTGATAATGATTCCCACCCTAACTCTTGTATTTTTCTGAAACACTACTTAACCTTTCGTAACACCTTTTAACGAACATAGCTGTTCTATGCTGAACACTGTTTAGTTCTCTGATAAAATCTAATTCATTCGGATCCCATACACTGGCTACATACTCAAGGTGGGGTCTAGCTAGTGGAAAGTAACGTCGCTCTTTTGTCTTCTCATCACATTTCCCAAGTACTCTTTTTATAAATCCTAGCTTTCTCTTCGCTCGGCCGCATATTCCCCTTATGTGTCTTCCCCACGATAAATCCTTAGTGATTGTTACACCTAAATACCTCTTGTCTTCAACGCTTTCGATCTTTGTGTCATTAATTTTATAGGATCGCTCTATCGAATTATTCCACCTCCAAAAATTAATAGTTACACACTTTTTAAGGTTAAGTGTTAACTGACATTTGTCGCAGTAAACTTGTAAATGAGATATGTTTGTGCCTACTATGTACCACCCCATTCCGATGTACACTCAGTATTACAACTCGAGAAACAGATCAGCGGCCTTATTCGCGAGGTTAGCACTGAAAGCTAAATAATTTGCCTTAATATTTTCTGCTGATCACATAGATTCGGCGGGTTTTCCCTTGGGCAAAGGTGTCGATGACGCGTTCTTTGAAACTTTCGTCGCTCGGAAGGTTGTTCAGTAAAGCCTGTTCAATCGCCAGGGTGCTTAAATTGCTTAGGCTCGAGTCCGTCATGGAGTTTCTTAAAAATGTCTTCACTGTCTTCAACGTACTCATACTTCTTTTGGACCGTACAGTTGATACAGGAAATGTCTGAATCAGTCTTATGATTCCCACAGTTTCTTGATACACTTTATCCAGGCCACTGTCCAAAAAATATTTAAGTCACTAATGTGCAGGCAACTGTCGTTGGAATAGACGTTAATGAGTTCATTTTTTAGCTGTTCACTATTAAATAATGAGTACATATTATCAGGATACTTAATTTCGTGAATGGAAATGATGTATTGTATGCAGGAAACTGTTTTTCATCTAGTATTTCTGCAAAATAGAAGTTATTGAAGTCTTCAAAACGAGATTCCATGTGGACAACGAAAGTGTCAATTATTTCAAAAGCGAGCCTTCTGAATTAGTTAAACGTGTCTAGTCTACCCTGGTTGTTGTTGCTCAGTCCTTAGCTTGTATGCTGCCAGTGTATGGGATCCCTACGAAATCGGTCTAAGTAATGAACTTGAACGTGTGCAGCGAAGATCGGCAAGATTTGTAAAGGGACGATACGATAATTATATTAGCGTAACCAGTCTATTAAATAAATTGAAATGGGAATCATTGCCAGATCGCAGGTTGAAATTTAGACTTAATCTCTTCCACAAATTCCAAGGCAATATTTTCAGTGATGATGTTCAAAATATTTTACGAACCCCAACTTACTATGGTAGACTGGACCATAATCATAAAGTTAGAGAAATTGATTGCCGAACTGACCGATTCAAAATGTCCTTTTTCCCTCGCACAATAAGAGATACGAATAACGGTAAATATGTCCTATCGGAGAGTAGCAATGAATAGCATTGGTAGCTGCATGTTGGTATGAGTACTTAAAGCTAACCCTACTAACAGAATGTTTCTGCATGTTTGCTTTGCAATTTCTATCTTTTTTAAATAGTGTAGTTCTGACTGAAGTAGCTGATTTCTCGTACCTGATCGTCACATTTACCCAATACTCTTTTGATGAAACCCAGTTTACGATTAGCTTGACCCATTATTTCACGAATGTGATTACCCCAGGAAAGATCATTTGTCAGTCTTATTCCAAGATATTTAATGGATTCCACGTTTGTTATTTCATTATTACTTATTTTGTATGTGCTATGAGGAGAACTATTCTTTTTCCAAAAACTCATTACTACACATTTTTTAAAATTTAATTCTAACTGCCATGTATCACTCCAATTTTCGATTGCTTGTAGGTCATCATTTAAATATTGCTTATCGTTTGGGCTTAGAATTTCCCTGTACACAACTGCGTCATCGGCAAATAGACGAAGCTTACTTTTTACCACCTTACTGATATCATTAATGTACAGAAGGAACAGGAGTGGGCCTATCACACTACCTTGTGGGACACCCGAAGTGACTTCAATTTTCGGTGAGGTAACACCGTCCAAAACAACCCTTTGAACCCGATCATGTAGAAAATCACATATCCATGATATAATTTTACTGTCTAGCCCATAAGATTTTAATTTAAAAATTAGTTTGCTATGAGACACCTTGTCAAAAGCTTTTTTGAAATCTAGAAAAACAGCATCCACTGGAATATTATTTTCGCCAGAAACTAAAATATCGAGGGAAAAGAGAACAAGTTGAATTTCACATGATCTGCTCTTCCGGAAGCCATGCTGAAAGTTGGACAACAAATTCTGGCTATCTAGATGCCCCATGACTGAACTGACAATTATATGTTATAGGACCTTGCATGAAATGGATTTGAGAGATATTGGTCTGTAGTTAGATGGCTGCTCCCTATCACCACTTTTAAAAATGGGTTTTACATCGGCTACTTTCCAGTCCATCGGTACGGCGTGTTCAGTGAGGGATTTATTAAATACTATTTCATCTACATCTACATAATACCCTGCAAGCCACCACAAGGGTGTGTGGCAGGGGGTGATTGCTCACCAAACATGCGCTACATATCATGCATAAAAAAGGAATAGTATTAATATAGTAGTCAGAACTACACTATTTAAAAAGATAGAAATTGCAAAGAAAACATGCAAAAACATTCTGTTAGTAGGGTTAGCTTTAAGTACTCATACCAACATGCAGCTAACAATGCTATTCATTGCTACTCTCCGATAGGACATATTTACCGTTATTCGTATCTCTTATTGTGCGAGGGAAAAAGGACATTTTGAATCGGTCAGTTCGGCAATCAATTTCTCTAACTTTATGATTATGGTCCAGTCTGCCATAGTAAGTTGGGGTTCGTAAAATATTTTGAACATCATCACTGAAAATATTGCCTTGGAATTTGTGGAAGAGATTAAGTCTAAATTTCAACCTGCGATCTGGCAATGATTCCCATTTCAATTTATTTAATAGACTGGTTACGCTAATATAATTATCGTATCGTCCCTTTACAAATCTTTCCGATCTTCGCTGCACACGTTCAAGTTCATTACTTAGACCGATTTCGTAGGGATCCCATACACTGGCAGCATATTCCAAATGAGGTCTAACAAGGGAAAAGTAGCTGATTTCTCGTACATGATCGTCACATTTACCCAATACTCTTTTAATGAAACCCAGTGTTTGATTCGCTGGACCCATTATTTCACGAATGTGTTTACCCCAGGAAAGATCATTTGTCAGTCTTATTCCAAGATATTTAATGGATTCCACGTTTGTTAATTCATTATTACTTATTTTGTAAGTGGTAGGAGGAGAGCTATTCTGTTTCCAAAAATTCATTACAAGACATTTCTTAAAGTTTAATTCTAACTGCCATGTATATATTTGAAGGTAGGGAGAAATTTCGGGAGCTAACTCTCTATACACGCGGGAGGGAATTTGATCAGGGCCAGGAGATTTGTTGGGACTCATATCTTTGAGTGACTTTTCAATAGCATTACAGGAAATTTCTAAATCTTTCCTAAGCGATTTCCTGTCTTCTTCTTTTGATATACCCCTATACACTACCGCATCGTCTGCAAAGAGTCTAAGCTTACTACTAACTACGGTACCCAAATCGTTAATGTATAGAAGAAATAGGAGCGGACCTACTACGCTACCCTGGGGAACTCCCGATGTGACTTTGATTGTGTCCGACATGATACCATCTATGACAACCCTCTGCTCTCGTCCACTTAAGAATTCTCTTACCCAACACACAACGTCTTTATTTAATCCAAAACTCTCTAACTTCATGATTAATTCATCATGAGGAACCTTATCGAATGCCTTTTTGAAATCTAAAAATATCGCATCAACTTCAGTACTGTTTTCGCCGTAGACTAAAATATCGTGTACGAATAAAGCTAATTGTGTCTCCCAAGATCTACCTTTCCGGAACCCATGTTGGCTGTTTATGAGTAATCCCTGACTATCCAAATGCCCCATGATCGAACTGACTACAATGTGCTCAAATATCTTACAAGAGATTGACGTGAGTGAAATGGGTCTGTAGTTACTAGGTTCTTCCCTATCACCGCTTTTAAATATAGGTGTAAAATTTAGCTACTTTCCAATCTTTGGGTACTCTGTGGTTCTTTAGTGTTTTATTGAATATTATTTCTAGATATGGGGCTATTTTAGAAGCTAATGTTTTATATACTCTGGAGGGAATTTGATCGGGACCTGGTGATTTGTTTATACTAATGCTTTTTAACTGCTGCTCTATTCCGCGACATGAAATTTTTATTTCGGGCATTTGCTCACTGAAAGTGTTCGGCGGTGGTTCCACTGCGTTGTGTGACGATGATTTGAATACGCTTTGGAAGAAGGTGTTTAAAGTATTGGCCTTTCTATACTGCTGGTGACTCTGATTCCTTTATCGTTTTTAAGTGTGTGCACAGTGGACCTATTTCCCTGAAGCTCTCTCACATATGTCCAAAACGCTTTAGGATTGCTATCTAAATATTCTCCTAACATCTTGCTCTTGAAATGTGATAACGCTTTCCGACATGATTTCCTTGCTAATGCTCTCGATTTTTTATAGTTTTGAACTAGCTCATTTTTTTCCTCTACCGATAGACCCCGTCCTGCATTTTTCATCCTAGCGTGGCATACCCTTTGTCGCTTTAGCGATTTCCTAACCTCCGCGTTATACCACCTTGGCTCTGTATTATCACTAATGAATTTACTTGGTATGTATTTATTAACTGCTTTACGGGTGACCTCAAGAAATTCTCTCCACGAATCCTCTGTATCTAATCCTTTGCTTTGTTCGCTAAATACATTAAACGATTCCCTTAATTCCTCTTTCATACCGTCGTAATTAGCCTTGCCAAATAAGTATACCCTCCTCCTTGGTTTATAATGTCTTTCAACGTCTACAATAAATTTCGCATGCACTATTTTATGATCACTAATTCCTATGTCTGTAACTGTATTTAGAACTCTTTCGGGTATATTTGTTGCTAATAAGTCTAGAATGTTGTTTCCCCTGGTCGGTTTTGTTACTAGCTGTTGTAAAGAATGTGACGTTTGGTGTGATTTCACCCCCTGCCACACACCTCTATGGTGGCTTACAGGGTATTATATGCATATAGCTTCCCTGGCTTCCTCCATGTCTCACACTATGCCTGATTTTTGGACTTCGGGAACAGAATTTATCAGTAGACTCTTGAACACATGACAATTGCTTTTTTTTAATGTTGCAGTAAGATACGCTTCTCATTCCCTTCATTCTCTTCTCCATTTCACCCTTAAAATTCCTCACACCTACCCTCGCTCCCCTCTTTCTTGGAAACCACGTGTTCCCGTACAGCATTGCCAAGTTCGAACTATGATTTCCGTTCATTTTACAAAAAATCTTATTTTTTATCGTAGAGGATCGATCAAAAAAGGAATGTGATCTATTTGAAATGGAGAGCACGTAAAAACTAACACATTGTTTATAACAATTATAGTTTATAAAGTTAAAATTTAACTGCAATCGGACGAACTCAGCCTTATGACCACCCGTGGAGAGGTGGGCCTCGGTGAGGGTCTAGGGTCGCTCGCGAAGGGTCGGATTAGGCTCGGAGTCGAGGTAGGACCCTCATTACCAGGCTTGACCGTCGGTAGTCCCCACCTGAGTACCTCTAACCATGCATTTTTCTCCACAGTGTAGACACTGAGCTCGTTATCCATGTACGCTTGTTGCATCATTAAATCCAGATGAATTTTGGGGCCTGTGTGGCTATTACGTATTGGTGTAATTGCGTTTCCACGGAAGAGTTTAGAAAATAACTATTAACAATTGTCTGAAATATGAGTTAAACCTTCTTTTCCTGAAATTTTTAATTTAATCAGGAGTGAAGATAATGTGAATCGCTTGTACAGGATTTTGTTTTCCGGGGCATAGTGGAAGAAGGAGGGAAAACAGGAATAAAATGGAGACGGTAAAAGGGACGGACCTATGTGCGGATTGGTTTCCATCAGCCACCATCAGTTAAGAAGAATCGACCGCGATGAAGTGCAGTTGGAGTTAAACGACTGTCGCAATCATTTGGAGTTGGGAGCAGGCTGATTTCATTACGTCCACCTTCCCACCAGAGAACCAGATAATGCAACAGATAAATTAGAGGAAAGCACTCCCAGGCTGATGAGCTGCCGTCAGAGAGAAAAGAAGATGCCGTGGAGATTTCTTGCGTCGAGAATTCACTTCTTGAACGACTAATACGTTGTCATCGTCGTTCTGCCTCACATTTACCGAGACAGCATCGAAGACGCTGTCTCGAAGACACTTTTCATGGTTTCAATTAGGGACGATTCTGCTCTATAGTTCTGCGTTAGCATTAAAAAAAATTTCACGGCTGATAAGCTAAAATATTGGTTCCATGCTATGCTTCATTCCTTGAACTGGTTAGTGCCGTCATGACTCACCCCGGCTTACGTACGCATATAATAGGCAATCTTCAATTATTTGCAGCAAACAATCACGACAGAACATGCTCCGCTTCCTCATTCCATTTTTGTCAGCTGAATATCATTGACTCAGCTCGTAAGAATGCACTAGCATTCAACCCCTCGTCCTCATCTGCTTCCACTGCATTGCAATGGTGGCTTTGCGACCCATCGTCGGTGTTTCCGCAGCTTCAGTGGGGCATAACTTAGGCACAGTAATTGCTTTCCGTATCCACCAAAATTGGGTGTGCAAAATAAAACCATCGTGCGTTCTCGTATCCCCGCAAGATCTCTCCCGAAATCTACAAGGACTGTCAGCTGAGTCACTCTCTCTCTTTGTCTCTCTCATTCCCTCCGCCTTCTATCGCAACCCACAAATATAAGATTATCGGGCGCTCCTGTTTGCCAGCAGATTATACTGGTTTCGTCAAGAAATCAATATCATCGTTCACTGCAGTAAGCACTCCACAGCTGTAACTAAAAGGAGAGATTGACTCATGGAACCCTGAGTATTGGTTTCAAGGCCATATATCGCTAAGCTTTGGATCTAGCTGTTTAGTATATGAGGTGAGATAAAATTAAAAAAAACATGAAACGGATGAAGTCGCTAAAGAAGATACATCATGAGCTCTCAATCGGTAAGAATATCAACTACTGAAACTCACAGTGTAATATGACCTAATGTGTAGTGATTTTTAGACTACGCTCCCCTGGTGAACATTTTGTTTCATCTTAAATGTCCCATTGACGGGTTACCCTGTACAACCTGATTAGAGGTTCTCCTTTAGTCTTCTATGCCATTTGGAGTTTGAAAGTATTTGATAGCCATCATCATTTCTAATGATCATGTAACCGTCGTCGGAAATCTTGGGTTATATTTTTGTGTATAGTCGCATCCTTTATTTTACGATTGATATTTCACAAAATCTGGCATTTAATTTCCTTAAATGAAGTTCAAAATCGATCCTAAATATAATTCGCTTAATTTCCTCCCCTATCAGCTATCTAATCTAATCTAACGACATACTCAACGTCCTGCAAATACATTCCATATGCCTAAGATTCCCTTAGTTATTACCCTCACCTTTAGTTAACGACCATAAAAATTACTCACTCATTTGCTGAGCTGATTACTCTTTGAATTCTACTGAATTTACTCTTTTTTAAGAATTCTAAAAATTAACTAACGCGCCAAAATATTAATTTTGTATTGTTCATCGACAACACTGAAAGGCAGCAGCAATAGTGGATAGTAGGTAAAACCTCACTATTTTTCATCTATTTTTTAGTTTTATTTGTGAAATAAATGAATTTGTGAATGAATTCTAATTAAATGTTCTAAGTTAAATTTATTTGCAACTACAAAGTCCATTTTTTGTTTGTGCCCCCAGTTTCATGTCATGTGATAGATATTGACCGCATATAATTAATGTATGACTGCGATTAGAGGACCAAACCCAAGTTATCGCTTAGTAGTTTGATTTTAATGTCAGCATGTTAGACGAATTTCAGTTCCATATACTGTCAAACTATAATTATTTTCGAATTATTTGAATTCGTTAAGGCTTATTAAGTTTTCCAAGATTTCGTTTAAATTTTCTTACGCTGCTCGCCTTCCCTATGACGTATTTATCCGAGACCTCAAGAAATGCGTCATTTAGCCCTGCCCACCTCCGACCACATCTATGAAGACCATTCCATCTTTCCCCATCCTGCCCCACAATCTCGCCCTCCAAGCCCCCCTTCTCCTGAACCCCATCCAATATCTCCTCCCTCAAATTCCTTTCCATCTTATCGTGGAATCTTTCTCCTTCCCTTTCCTCCTCCCTAACCCATCACCACACCAATCTTTCCCTCGCCTTAGTAGAGCGGTCGATATATCATATTCCCAGGTACTCTTCCCTCCTCCTCCGTTTTGTGGAATGCGATATAGGGAAATAATGCATTTCAGTGTTTCATTGCAAATGTGCGTTATAGGTATCCATGTGTGAGTGTTCCTTTCCCTCTCGTCACTTGGGCGAGATAGGCTTGAGTATGGGACAGCAATGTGGCACTAGCCAAATTCGCAACGTATCACATTTATGATTCTTCCATTATTTTCATTAAGTTTGTATCCTCATGAATACAGCATTGGAAAGAATAATACTGAGGAATGGCAAAGGTACACTTCGCGAAACATTTTGTCCAAGTAGGAGTGAAATAGAACAATCCTGTGAAATATCTGAATTTATTTATATAATTTATCTTTTTATCATAAATTCATAGTGATTAATTTCTACCTCCTCAAGTTCAACTTTGATACCTCCTTCATATCTCCGACGGAATTATCTCTCTCTCCTTTGCTGCTAGTGTAAAACTTTAATCATTACACGCCTTTGGTACGCGTCATTCGCGTTTACGAATCTTTGACTTGCCACACTTTGCTCCAATTAACATGCACACGTCAAGTAAAACTTCTAGGTTACATATAGTATTCTATTCATACGTGGGGATCGCGACTTGATGGATCCTCTCAACATTTCTTCTAAGAACGCTAGCTTCTTCCAGTAGTTCGGCTGCTTTTCCTGTAGATTGACTTCGAATACTACTGAACACTTTCCGTTGACGGCCGGGTGGCTTTTGTGTTCAATGAGAAGTTTTTTAAACGTTAATGCTCAGTAAGTTTAACTTGCAGTGTTTATAGTGGTTACGCATTAAAAGGATCGGAGAACATGATGACCCTGAGAATCATTGGAACATCCGTGACGATTTCGCGCTCAGCGATTTGCATGCAATAATGCCTCGGAGTAATACCTCGTGATTGTATTGAAAGCAATAGTTCTAAAATTTATCCCCTGCTAAAACTCTCATTTGTGCTATCTCAATAAGCTGTGATATATTTTATTGGCTCGTTTTTGGCCTTAGGGACTCCCTCAACTCTTATATTGGTCTTTTCACGCTACAAGTTCCATTTCTTCAAAATTCGGTGATAACATTTGACTCTTTTTTTCCATCTCTGTTCAAGGTCTAGTAAGACTTCATGGCACGTAACTGAAATATTGCGACAGTGTCCATTTCTTCATCTTAATCTCGCTCGATTTTGTTCAGTCTTAATTTGATTGACTCGTCGCATAAATTTCACTGGCCGAAAAGGGTATGGATCATTGAGGAGGAAGAACGGACCAGATTCAGCTATGAAAGAATGAAAAAGTCAAAAAAAGGCGTGGTTAGCAACTTGTGCGCCATTTACTTTGAGGAAGTACATCCCTATACGTTATTTTATGGACCTGTACCTATTATTAATGGATAAAGGTTCTATGAAATCAAAAGTTTTGAACACAGTTTAAAAAATCAATGCCGGATTTTATGCCATCTTAAAATCACAAAAAAGAGTTACTTTTATTACGATATGCTATCAAACATATCACATGCATAAGCTATATGGATTTCTTGAAAACCAGTTTTCTCAAGATATTTCTCTGCGTCAATGAACATCGTAAAGCATAAGTGCTCACATCAGAGCCACATCATTTTTTGTGAATAAATCAATTATACTTCTCGAATGTAAAAGATACTGCTTATGCTAGTTATTTAGTTACTCGGGGAAGACGACCGATAGCTGAGTTCATTCGCGTACTTTAGGATCGGCGGGTATTTGGACTAGATATTTTCCGGCAACGGGAGAAGGGTAGAGAGGAACCTGGCGTCGGCATACACCTACTCTTAACGAAATGTACCAAGAGTCCCACGGTTTAACGTCCCGTCCAACTGACATTGTACTACTCTCAAAGTTCTCTTCACACAACACACAAGTAGGGACCAGTATTCCAACAAAAAATCTCTGCCACTGCCAAGATTAGAACCCGGGTCTTTGGTATGGTACTTGAATATGACGTATAAACACATTCAAAACAACCAAAAGTACTGTGCAAACTAAATCTTTTATTTAAAAGTGATGAAATTTACATTGATTGTGAAATACAAAATCTATCCCCGTCCTTTCTTAATTGATTACCTCCGCTGCCATCACGAGACTTTGCTTATGTCTCCTATGGTAAGGAGCACCGCAAGGGCTTTTGACCCTGCGTGAACAGTAACTAACTGGTAGCGATCCTCCCATTGCTATAAATGTGGAGCTGTGAAAAGCCAACAAGACAACCACGTAGTTTTATTTCATGAGTCTTATGCACTTGTAAGTCATGACTAGTTTTGCGAATAGTATAGCGAAGGCTTATTTCTAATCATTAGGAATAAACTTCTGTTAACTAATTCACGTTCACGAAACTTTGACTGGCCACACTTTGCTCCACTACATTTTAAATATAAATTCATCAATTTTAATGCAGAATAATTTGGAAATATTACGTGTTTATTTGTAAAATCTATATTCTGGTTTGATTTGATGACATAATTATGACGGTAGACCAATTTTTTACATTTACAGATTGGTTAATTACCAACAAATCTGTTTGAATTACTTCACTCTAAGACAAGTGTTTTAAAGTTTTAAATTTTAGATGAATATTGTTCATAAGGGGGAGGAAAAAATGGGGGCCTGTAAAATGACGTGGTTGAAGAAATGAGAGTGGATCTACTTCTGACTAATCCAAGATTTAATGGCTAGTGCTGAAGATGATGCAATTGCGTAACCCACATATGTATCGGATGCCCTCTGTACTCCTAATTCTGAGTATATTTATACCAAACTTTTATTCAAACGAACTTGCATAGCATACGCTTTCGCTGTTGATATCGATTCTCCCTTATAGTCGAAGAACTCCACTTGCCTGCACAGCTTATTAGAACTTGATTTTGATGACAGGTAGAATTACGAGCTGGAGTCATTCGAAAACTTTTGGACGAAAAGTGAACTTTAATGTGAATATTCTATTCTCAGGGGTTTTAATTCCTGCTAGAACCCTCTCATATTTTCATTTAAGCTCTCTAAAATTGTTCCAATCCACTTATTGGGTATTTAGTTAGATTCATTTGCATAGGATTTTGATCCTCAGCACTTTTCTTTCTTAGTACACCAATCTCGGATGTCGGATCTCTTTCCAGCCGTACTCTCTTTTTTGAAACATCCTACGTATGTGAACCTCAAACTGTACTCAATAGGCTTCATCAACATTTTCCCGTTCCCCTGCAAGTCACATCATAGTACTGTGGTCGCTAATTGTCCGTGGGGGAAATGAATACCTGAATCTATTTGTTCGCACATCTATTTTTCGAATTCAATCACTTCTGCACAATCTACCAGTGAAGTTCGGGAATAATACATGTATATTATCTGTTTTATTTACCACTGTGCGCAATTTTCGGTGTAAGAAAGGGACTACTACCCCTTCTTTGACCGCTTATACCTTCGGCCTCGCTAATCCTTCATTGGAACACAGCCAGTCTAACCTCCCTCCCGCGTACCCGCCTTTCATTTTAAAACTCCCTGATTCAGGTTTTTCTTCTCAGGCCTCTTCTCGGTATTCCCCGTCATTTGCCCGTCCCCCTACGGACTAATCGTGTCGCCCTAAGTCCTTCTCCCTCCACTCCCTCACTCACCACCTCCTCTGATCCCTCTACTCAATGGAGAAGAGAAAAGTTAACACCGCAATTCCCCAAAACTTTTTTATTTCCGCACGGCCATGGTTTCGCTGCGGCACAGCATCTTCAGTGTTCGTTTTTCTTTTCCCCATTATGGAAAAATTCATCCAAGTCAGCCGGGAAACAGTTTCCCTCTTCTCGGTATACATATGGTGTATCTCTTGGAAGAATTTGTCTTGATTCTGAAGATGACTGAGAGTTGAAATGAGTAGTGCATTAAAAAAGCTGCGGGTGCTAGTGCGAGTGAAAAGTGCGAGCGTTGTTAGATTGAATACTTATTTTTCCGTATCAGCTAAGTACTTTTTAGCACGATATCCACCGGTGAATGCCTCCTCTTGGACCTTTTGGCCAATGTGGATGGATTTTTTTCTCTGTGGAAATTCTGCTGCTGTGCATATCAGCGGCTAACTCAGTTAATGCTCTTCGCGGCCAGTTCATAATCCTCTAACTAGTCTTATTTTTTACTTAATGTTTGGATGGCACTTCTTGTTTCATTATCCGTTGCGCATATGCTAGGGTTTGCCCAAGTTCTGGGAATGTGATGTGCCAGATTCGCTAAAAATGGTTCGGAATACCTTTGAAAATATTTTTCCTTCTTTTTGATAATTTTATTAAAATATTTGCTAAGCGTTTCCTTTTATTTTTTCCAGAAAAGTTATTCCCGAGTATAACTAAATCAATTTATGCCCTATTTCATCTGTGACAAAGTAGGTCAATTATAATTCTAGAGAAGCTTAAAAATTCTTCTCTCTGACGTCTAGCTACGAAGGGTGATTCTAATGATTTTCGTCGATGTGGCGTGAGTGGAAAGCCGTCCGTGGATTTTTTCAGAATAATGAATCGCCTTATCTCTCTCTCGATGCTCTTCCCGTCTTTTATGTTCTCTTCTTATACTTTTCCCTGTCCCCACTTCAACGGGACGCGTGCAGGGACTTGAGGAGGTTTTACAATTCCCGCATTCTGTATGTTGATGAAGTCAGAGACAGATGCGCGGGAGTACTTGTCCTAAATCCCTCGACGCCAGCGGTTGGAGACGACGAGCAGCAGACTCTATCCAGATGGAAAGAGAGGAATACACTTAGTTACTATCCTCGGAAAAATGGAGTAATACAACACAAAATCTCTGCATGTTTATTTCTTCATTCCTAACTACTGATCTCTTTTTAGGGACTAGTATTTCATCCGCGATTTTGCTAACTCACAGTGATATTCTATCTCTATCTGTTATTTTCTTGGTCATTAGGGGAGGCAACCTATAATTGAGATAATTAACGCCACCATGAATGGATTTGGATTTTTGGGTGTAGAGAAAGAATTTAGAGAAAACTGGCGTTTTCATTAGCCTAGTCTTAACGAATGATGTCTAGGGGTTAGCGGTTGAACCTATTTTTCGGCCAATGGAGTTCTGAACGTTGAGTATCCCAGGACCTTAATTTACACTTCTTGGCAATCTCGCTCTCTAAACCTCGTGTATGAGTGTCGATAAGTCGTAACTTGAGTCGGAATAAAAGTCTTAGAATGTGAATTACAACTCTTTTTTCGTTATTATATTCAAGTATTATGGCTACTACACCAGTCTAATCCTCCCATCGCGTAACATTTTTTGCAAGCATAGGTGCCTTAACGTAGTATATTCGCGGATATCAAAGTTGTGAGAGAGCCAACTCCAGATATCATTGAATGAATTCTAACCACTCTCCTCTCCACAGGTAGCATCCGGCAACACATATGCACCGTCATTAAGTTAGTGTTCACTGGAAAAAATATTTTGGAGAGAGTTACACTCGGGATGTTTTGAATTCTCCTGTATGTAGTGCGAGGAGTGCATGTATTGAAATATATCTTCCGCTAATATGATATGAGAATAAATCCCGGGTGACTTAGTGTCACTTGAAGCATTGTCCTATAAGTTTATTTCTTTTTCATCATATCCGTCACCGAAATTGTATGAAATTAATATTATACCCAAATTATTCTTAGTTGAAAATGCGACCGACAGCTGAGATTTTGCACCATTGTAGAATAGATGGGTCATTGGGTAAAAGTAAAAATTTTCCAGGGGACGAAGGAAAGGTGAAGAGAAACGTCCGCATTAGCCTGCTCTTAGCGAGAGGCGCCGAGTGCTCCACGGTTTAATGTCCCGTTCGATGGGCAAAGTATTGACTTTGAAGTATGTACTCTCCAAACGGTATACCCCAGAACAAGTTGTACTTCTGAGAATGGAACCCAGCCATCGGGATGAGAAGCCAGTGCTATAGGGTACCAAGCTACCATGCACCTTAGTATATACTACCATCAGTGATTACGCGTTGTTGAAATCCGTGGAAGACATTTGTGACCGCGCACAATTCGGTTGATGCCGAACTACTATATTTGAAAGGCGCGGACCGGTAAGAAACTAGGGGGGATTGAAAGTGGGAGAGAAAGGGAGGAGTCGTGCCCTCCACCATTTCAGTCCAATGTCGCTCGTTTCTTCCACTGTGGAGAGATGCTGAGCTCACCGATTACGATAATCGTGCTCTGATTTTCAAGTTTCTGTCCAGACTGTTGAGATACAGTCGCTGAATGGACTAGGCATGAAACAATTAGGCCATGCCTGAGATTTTCTAACCGAAGACCTTCGCTAGTTTATTTCCAACCACCGATTGGGTAGGTGATTCAACCATTGACCGTAGTCATCATCGGTCAACAATCCTGGGATTGGTTTGACGCAGCCCTCCGCTCGATTCTTCTATCGGCCAACCTCTTCATATTGACTTAGCTTCTCTCTTTTATATCCTTCACAACTTGCTCCATATACCTCATACGAGGCCTGCCTTTTCCATTCTTACCGTTCATTTTTCCCTCGACGACTGTCCTCATCAGGCCATTGTGTCTCAAGATATGGCCCATTAAGTTGTCCCGTCTTCTTTTTAATGTTTTCAGTAGACATCTCTTCTCTCCCACTCTTCTTAACACTTCTTCGTTTGTCACACGATCGATCCATTTTATCTTCATCATTCTTCGGTAGCACCACATTTCAAATGCTTCCAGCCTGGTCTTCTCTTCTGCTGTTACTGTCCATGCTTCGCTGCCATATAGTAGAATGATCCAGATTAACCGTAGAGATGGATCATCGATGGATGGATCATAGACATCATTAGTTAATGGATGCAAGTAGATGCTATTTAATCTCACCCCTTTCAATGGAATTTAGACATTCATTAAAGAAGAAAAGTAAGAAATATACATTTTTATTCTAGTCTTCGTCGAGCTTCTTACGTAATCTTTCGCTAATCGTAGCAGTATTTCATGTCTTCTGAATCACTCTCCATGATAAATTTTTTTCGCCATTCCAACCGACTCAACATTTCTCCGAAACTCACTGAAAACTTTTTCTGTAGGATCTAATATCCCTTCCGCAAAATCCTATTTTCTGGCACATTTCATACTATGGGTATCGATCGGGTCTTGGATTGTCTTTTCTATGCCTAAAGTTAATCTTCATGGTAAGTTGCACATTTGCAGTAAGTCATATTAATATTTTATTCATAAATAATTTTGCATGCGTGAATTTACTATGGATATTTCTCTAGAATGTCTAGCTCGAGCTTGCTTCAGTGTCTCTCAGCTAATAACCCACAATAAGCTCAACGCTTTATCTAAAGATAAATCAGGAGTTTTTAAAACTGAAATGATTCTCAACCTTCAGAATTTCGTCCCCTGTCCAGAAGCATTCAACAGAAATCTCCATTAAATACATTTACATCATTTGCCACCTCTTTTTGCTCTATTTACTTTACTATTTTGGATTATTTTACCTCAAACGGATTGCCAAGACTCTGCTTTTGTTAATTTTTCTTCTCCTACAATTAGAGGCTAAAAATGCATTCCCGTTTCGAAGGAGTAAATGTTTTCGCGAGGACTGCAGCCAGCGATCACTTTTCTTTCCTTCATAAAGTAAGTCCTCAGGGGATTAATTGTTCCGTATCCCCACAGAGCTCTTTCCCTTCCAGCCAAATTCTGTTCTCTCCCTCGGTGCCGCTGTTTGTGACTCGCCATCAGAGCGTCGTCGGACGTCGGCAATGAGGAAGCCGCCGTGGATAAGTGGCGCCGGGGGGAGGGGAAGAGGGGGTGGGGCGGAGGAGGGGTTGGAGTCGATCGGAGGGGGAGGCTCGTTGTCCGAGGAGGGCGTTATCGAGTCGTGTCTCCGTATCAAAACAACACGAGAGTGACCCGCGACCGAGACCTGTTTGGAAATACCCGAGGGATGTGGAGCGTGGATTCGGCTGGGGTGGGGACAGCGCCAGTCAACATCTTTGTCTCAGCAGCCCGATAGGGTGCTGCGTGCCAGTTTGATTTACGTGCGTCGAGGGTTAATGTTCGGGACAGAGGAGGAGGCGGAGGTCAGAGGTCACCGGGACACTCAGCTCTTAAGCGTCAATTGTATTCCGCTGTTTTAATCGTTCCTGTGCCCCTTTCCGCCTCAACCGTCGCGGATATCTTTTTGACATATCCGTCTCCGAAAACCACTGTCCTTTCTGTTGGGTATTTGTCTGCCCGGTGGCCGCGCAGTGAGAAGTTGGCAGACGGATTGGAGAGTATCGCTCTTTGATCGCGAGGTTTGGCATTAGAACGTAAATGGCCGTCCTCCCTCCTACCACTGCTAGTCGATCCTTTTGTATATTCCGCGGATAGCAGCGACGTAGAAAAGGCGTCGCGTAAAGCCCGCCTGCACTTCCCTATTTTTTCCTCCGCGCGCGCATCCGAGCCGTCCGCCGCTGACCGCGAAGCTCTTTTCGCGGATCGCATTTCGTCAGCGCGACGTTCGCTAGTTTTTCCCGCCTGCGCGTGGAATAGACTGATGGGAATCGTCCTCTGTTTCTCCTCGAGCACCTACGCAACCGCTGTTTGCAATGGGAATAGTCGAGACCCATTAGTGCATCCCGGCGCCCTTGAACTTTTGAGCAGTTGAGGACTTTTTTAAGGCCATAACAATGGTCATGACAACAGTATAATTCAAAGTTTGCTGGCTTGGTTTGTTGGTGTATCTAGTACTGGGGAGGGCTGTAAGGACCAAGTTTTAAGCTGTTGTTTAGACGGAGTTTTGAGGACCGAGATAATTGGCGGTTTTATAATGAGATCGGTGGCTGACAGCGCCAAAGCTCTCTCAACATGTTCGTTGTTATTGCCATTATCGTTGAAACCTTATTCCACTTGAAACATTGCTACGTTTGATTATTTCTCTCCTAAAAACGGCTTTTGCATTTTGATTTTTACTAAAGGAAGAATGCTGAGAAAGTGAGGAGGAAGTATCTATTGGCACTAATATTAATGAAAATGGGTAGAAAAAGTAGCATAAAGAGGGGATTAAAGAGCAATAGTGGCAGTAAAGTTGAGTGGGCGTACTCAATCCAAACCAATTCTCTAACGAGTACTAAATGATATATCAAGTTTCATATTTATGGTTCTGTAAATCGTTTTGGGCACTAAAAATGTATGAATCACCATTTCCCTTCATTAAGCGAAGGTAGGGCGTTTCCACAAATTGCGACCAAAACTTGTTCTTGTTGAAGATAGAACGATCAAATCACGGCTTCCGAAGAAGTTTCCCAAACCGAGCTCGCCATCATAAGAGCCATGTTGCTCGCCATCATAAGAGTTATCCCACAAATCCCAAATACTCATGCATCCATCCTTTCACTTCGGATTAAAGCACTACAAAGCTACTTGGCATATGCTGACAGTGGAAGTGACTCATATGTTTGAGCTGTAATTTTCATTCATCGGCTCATGAATGACCTGTTTCTATTTGCTCCCAATTGCACTGTTTTACAACTTTCAATCCCGCGTAGAAGCTAATCAGCTCATCGAGCTGTCAAGAAGAAGCCTTAGAAACAAGATCTAGCGCTAAAGAAGAAGTATATTATGTATAATAAACACCCAGTTCAATCTACCATGGAAATTTTGCGTGAAATTAACTACCGTAACTTAAAGTGTCTTATAAGTGGTCAAAGTTCTCGTAGTAGGTATAACATCATCCTTCCTGGTACATCGTATTGTAATTAAAAACGTTTCCCCTCGATTTTAGTCACCAAATGTCTCTGTTGATAGTTTTTAGGACATACTGGTGTATATCGTTAATGATGTGCTCCATCTGCTTAGGTTATAAAGAAAAAAACTATTAGCCGTATTTTTCCACTGTATGATTTTGTGTAAGATACACAATTCGTTTCGACACTTCTTCCTTTCTACATTGCCAGATATGTTCCACGGCATCTCGCCAGAAACTATCGATTTAATGCTTAGGTTATATTATAATCATCATCACTAACGCTAAGACTGGCGTCAAGTTTGGTGCCTTATTCATTGTTAACCAATATCATCCTCTAACATTATCTCGCGCTTTAACGAAAATAGTAACCACGCATGATTGAATTAGGCTGCTTAAGGGCTTTATAAAATATTTTAGATGCATAGCTATTTAAAAAATGAAGTTAAATTAATTGAGTGGTATAGAATGTTTTAGTTTGAAGCTGGACTCATTGTTTTATTCTGAATGATTTAATGACATTTAAGTTCGCAAAATTTCACAAATTATCCCCCACGACTCCACGAAAGCCTGCAAACGAGTTTAGATAAATTACAATATATGAAAGTAACCTCGGATATTGAAATGAAATTCCATTTTTTGCCTAAATCATATGCCAATGCAAGGAAGCCATTCGGCTTTAATGCGGTTTCATTGGAAGAACTCTTTAAGAGGTAAATATTTTACAAAGCCTCAGCAATTAGAAATGAGACCTTGAACGGCATATTCATACTCGATTTCCAGTTACAATATATTAAGAATATTTTTGTATATTTTTTGCTACTGTTATTTCATTTTTATAGACACAGGAATTCAGAGATGGATATTTGGATAAAATATACCGAATGAGTTAGGACGTAACGTAAATTGTGATTCTTCAAGTATTTAGCATTGAAAAAAGTTCAGGAGCAAAATATTGTAAGTCAAACGAATCCTCTGCTTCCTATGTATCGACTTTGGAATTTAGCAAAAAAATATCAAAGGATTTTGAAATAAACAATAATGCAGAATATTGGTAGTCACAGAAATTTGTGGGATCATACGTTTACATCATTGTCTACCAGACGTTTACGACTTAATTAAAAGTTAATACAGGAAACGGACATGTGCTCCATCTGCGTGCTCCAAGCATTTGATGGCAGTGAATTTTTAAATTTATGATATTAGAGTATTTTCAAGTTACAATATTAGCATTATTAACCACAATAGAAGTTTGTTTTATGAAATTAATTTATTCATTAGGTGGATAAATATCTCAGATTCAGTGACATTGATACATGTTATGCAAGATGAACTGCGATCGGATTCAAAGCGTCTCAGAGGTCGACCAAGGAGGAAAGGTGTGGTTTTATACATATGCAGCGTTGCTGCCATGCAAAGTCGAAAGCACCAAATTCTTAATAGCTCTTACTTTTGGTGTGAATCCTCATTTTCCGATAGCTCACTTGATGTCGAAACCTCCATTTAATCTTAGTTTCCGCCTACCACAATAGTTAGGTCGGTAACGTGCTTGCCAGACTATCCAAAGGCCGTGGTCCGAATACCATCTCGTGTTTGAATGCTTGTGTTAGTATTGGGTCTCACGATTAAGCTTACAGTTAAGTTAGGTTAGATAAAGTCGAAAGACGAAGCTCCAATTTTGTGGAAGGATACCATTGCGGCAATAAAATGTCTTAGTGACTTCCACACTTTTATTTAGGATTGTAGACCGGTTTCGGTTAGGTTAGATAGTCTGATACAATCTTAGCAGTTGGAACACCGAAAAACCTAATTATCAACCTGTAATAGTTTCTGATAATCAGATGAAATTTGTTTTTACTGCTGGAAAAACCTTCTGGGATGCGTAATGTTAATTTCTCTGTGTGGCTGGCCATTCTATTTGAATAATTTCGTTTTTCCCTTTTCGACTTATTTGATTTTTTTATTGTTACTAGATGCTGGTATTGAAATCGATTCGACGCAGCTCTCCTCTATATGTTTCCATCGTCAACAAACATGCCAGAGGCAGGATTTAAACCTGAGCCTTCTCGCTGTCAGAGTACAGTTACTGACCTGGCTCTCGCGGCGGTTGTTTTACTTCCTTCATTCTTTTTCGTTATATACTACATTCAAGAGCTTTCTTTATAAATATAAAGAATTTTTATAATATAAAAATATACAAATTTTTGTTTCACTTGCGCCTCGGCGGCTGTCTTCGACCGCAGCTTGGAGAGCAGCTTAAAGCGTCGTGATATAGTTGACGTCTTCAATGCCCCCGGTCAAGTCAAAGGTTAAGTCAAGGAAGCTCCACTGGTCCAATGGAGTAGGGACGCCGGGAAATATTTTTCAATGCGGAACAAAAGAATGAAAATTAGTGTTCGAGGTCCGTGGTATCCAAGGGCCGCCAGATCTGTGAGTGGTCAAGGTCACTATGCTGGGGGAAGACTAGCTTGACATTTGTGCCAGTCAATGATTTAGCTTCAGATCATTATTTTTGTCGTTGTTGCCTGGAGCATTACAAAACTAAAAATGTTAGATAACGAGAAAGAATAGTTGTATATTTTCCTTTTTAAGTGTGAGGGAATGAAATAAATTGATCCCTGGAAAATTTGTTGAGCTATAGTGGGCAAAGGCAGTCTTAATATTTGAGAGAAAGTAAATTAAATCAAATTCAACTTAAGATGTTATAGATATTAAAGAATATTACCTTGTGTATCTAGTGGAAAAAGATATTAATTATCGTGTTATGAATCCTTTTTATTACACTGTATGACCTATTTGATCGAATGTCTAGATTTTAATTTGTGGCATTTTAATGTATTCCGATGCAAAATCATTCAAAGAGAAGTCCGAACCTTTCCTATAGATATCGCAATGTATCTAGTCAATACATGAGAGTACCGACTACTGTCATTCTCACCGTTTGTGACCAGTAGTAGTTGTGCGGGTGACAGATGGCATTTGAGGGGCAAAAAATATTTCTGAGAAAATGCTCCTGACGCATGTTCGGACGTATTTTTTGTGCTTTGATTTTTTTTCAATTTGTTTGCGGTTGATCATGTAGCTAAAATAATTAATATATTTTCCTCGAGTTTTTTATGTCTTCATCCTTCCCTCGTTCTAATTTAAGCCGGGTGAAAGAGCTGTCAAAAATTCTGAACAGCTGTTAAAAATGCTTGTATCATTCATGGTTTATATTTTGTATTTGATAGAGTGTAGATTTATTTATCTAATCATTTTGCACTCTGATGCTTACTCTGCTATTCTCCGCAGTGGTGCTGACCTTCGTCAACTGCTGGGACGTGAAGTGGGCCACGCGCGTCCAGGACGCTTTCACCTTCGCCAAACTTCTGGCCCTGTTCATCATCATCGCCACAGGGATCGTAATGCTCTGCCAAGGTAAGTTCCAGTTTTTTCGGCCGGTTGGGGGGGGGGAGGGCTGTTTTTAACGTGATGGAGGAGATTAAAAATTATTCATCTTGACATGCTCTTCTCTATTCGAGTGGTCTTTCCAATAATGGATGCGTCTTCTTCAGGCTGAGTTTTTCCGTCAGCAACCTTCGCTTTTAGAGTCGAAGCTTTTACGTCGCAACGCTCCTCTTTCTGCTAGTTTCAGGCTGGCTGACGACATCTGGTGCCGAGGGATATTAAGCATTCCCTTCGTAGGTATTGAAGAATACAAGAGGTGACATTGGTACACGCGTACCCCTAAGTCAAAGTCTCGAGTATGCGTCTTTCTCCCCTCACCGCTCGGGATCCACAGCGGTCATTTGGTAATCTATCGTCCTCCATCTCATCCGCAGCGATCACCTTCGCTGAATCCACCACTCCCCTCTCGCTCTCTGTTGACCGCATTGTTCATTCAGAGGAATTATCTATTCATCTACCTCCCGATCTCCTTCCCAGAATCTCAGTGTTGAAGTGTCGCGTTCATCCTCGCTGATCTTTTGTTTTTATTGGTCCTTCCACTTCTTGCGCACCTTCCTCTGCCCGCATCTTTTTTTCAAGTGAACTTTTTTTTTTACTTCAAACCCGTTTCTTTTCCGAATTTTAATATTACATTAACCCTCGTCCGTGGTAATGCGAGGTAAATTTAAGCGGTTCATAGCTCACTAGGAATTACTCGTGGGGCAATAGCATTAGCATTTAGAACTAAAGAATTTCAAAATTTATAAACTGGTTTTGAAAACTTGTAACATTCATTGTATAATTTATGTTTCGCGAAGGTATTCCTGATATTATTTTCTGTCGGTGTTTTCCATTACCGATCGTCAGAATCCCGCCCAATGCGTTTCAGAACTGAGGAGCTCGTCACCAAATGAATCCTTTGAGAGTTCTCGTCAAATCAGGAGCCACCATAATTACCAGTACTGGGCTCAGCTCATAACTGCTTGGAGTGGTAGCACCTACATGTGAATCAATGACCCTCCCGTCTGCAATCCAAGTCTCTGGCCATTAGATTGCCAAGTCACCTCACGCTTTTGATGAAAATAAAAATCAAATCTCATGACGATAAAAGAGGTGACGGTGTGATCTGTTTCCCCAGACTATGGCCTCAAAACAGAAATTTTGCTAGTTTTGTGATTTAAAAAAGTGATGTTTTCAGTGTATAGAATAAAAATAGTACTTGGTCTTTTCCATGCTCATCAAGTGAATACATAGTTTGACGCTAAATATTATTTATTAAATCACATCTCTACTCGGCAATGATGTTTTTGATTTTTTTATTCTTCTACCTATATTACGAGGTAAAAATTAAGAAAACCAATGTTACATCCAGGATGGATCGGGAAGCAGTGTTATCTTGTTGGATGCTGTATTCCGAGTCTCTGTTTTTGGAGAGGTCTTTCCCATCGCATTTCTGGATTAACGCGCTGGTGGCAAAAAATCCCGCAGTATCAACTTTATTTATGTCACGAGTAGGCTCCTTAATTTCTTCCTCGAGGGGTTGATTAGAGATTACCATCGAAAATAGCACGGTCCAAGTGGTGTGTATTATGACAGGGGGCATTGGCATATAGGTAGCTAATGGCAATGTCACGCGCGGCAATGAAATTCTCCCGTACCCACCGTCAAAAACATTATTTGCTATTCTGCTTATCCATTCCATGCTTGCTCCTGTCTGTCACTAAGAGGACTGTGGTTAATCCAGGGGAAAGGGAAGTAAGGTACGCACGACGAATTAGCTCTCATGCTAATTCGCCGAGTCACGTGATAGAATAAAAAACTGACACTCCAGCCGCTTGTTACATCTAGCTCTATTTTAATGAATCCATGGGCGAATTATGACCTTTAAGTGGAAAATTATCATTTTAGGGAATTCACTCCGATTAATGCGTCCAGTGACTAGTTACGGTAGATATCATTTACCTTTGATGGATAATCCAAAATATATTTGTGAAGCAAAGCATCATCATCTGCGATTTCAAGTCTGCACCGCAATCGAAGGTGCCTCATACTGGGAGGAGATTTGAGAGGAGAATTTTGGAACGGAAAGGAGGAAGGAATTACTTGGCGTCGACAGTAGTCTGTCCTAATGAAAGGTAGTCAGGTGTACGTAGTTTTACGTCCAATTCGACGAGCAGAGGTAATGGCCACCAAGACGGTATTCATGTAAAATGTCTGCCAGGACTCGACCCAGATTTGAAAAGTGGGACTCCGGCACCGACGGGTTGGAAATGCTGGGTAGATGGGGTGCATCTTATCCCCCTCTCAGGCGCCAACCATATAACCACATATAGTTTAGTAGCATTAGCGCAATGTGTGTTGTGCATTTTTTCTATTGAAATTAGCTTTATTTCTTATGAAGCCGCGTACATCTGCATTGATTTAATTTAGCAATAAAGCGTATAATTGAGAAAATAGTACTGTGTGCGTGACAGTGATGTGTGTGGAGTTTGCGAAGTAATAAGGTTTCTGCGTTTCTCAAATTATTTTATTATAGCCTTGATCCAACTTTACAATCTCAGTCCTTATTCCTTAGTTACATCAACACAATATTTAAGTTTACATCAACAACAGAATAAAATGATGGCACCATATCGGTCGCCACACTACCCCCCACGGAGTTGCGGTGACTACAATTTATAAAAATTCAGGAATCGAACGCTTCTGCCAGATTTTGTCGTGCGCTAGAATCAGTTAGTTGATGATGGAGCCGGGCGTTTTCTTCTCGTAAGCTTTGAAGCTCGTCCGGAAAAACCATTTTCATCAAATGTTAACTACTTATTCTCCGCACCGGGGTCACCAATGTGGAGTTGGTTAAGTAAGAAGATCTCCACGTTTTCAAATTAATTAATTACGGCCTTGATGCAATGCACGTTACAATCTCAGTCCTCACTCCTTAGTTATATCAACATACTACTTATCTTTACATCAACAGGCCTCCTTGACAACAACTTAAAATGGTGGCACCGAATATCTGGTCGCCACATGTGGGCCAGCTTTGGGGTCACCCTCTGCCACACACTTTTGCAAAGGTGACAGTGTAGATGTGCAATAAGCATAAGCGAACATTCGTTCCAAGTGGAAATGCGACCGACCACTTGTCCCACCGCCTCCGCTTCGACTCATCCCGTGCGCACGCTAAATCTTTTGTCCTCCGTCGTCATGTGTTTGTTTGTGTTCCAAAGTGACCTTCGAGGATTCCGACGGAGATCTTGATTGATGTCGTCACAGTGGATCTCAGTCTCTCCGAGGTGTATCCAGAGTCGCTGGACGCAAAACGCGACCATTGTCTTTAGACTGCCGCAGCAGGATACTCCGAGATGTATCGCACGTGCTTCTCTCTCTTTCCTCTGTTCAGAGGCCGTCAATTTCGCTTTGCAGGAATCATCCTTAAAATTAGTGGCACGAGAGTTGTTCAAGGGTATAAACGTGACAAGCAACGCATTACGCCTACTCGTTAACGTAGGTGAGGTGTCAAAATGTCATGAGCATAAATCTTGCTCGGTGAAAGGCGAAATAACGGACTGATACCCGAACTCCCCGTTTTGGAAGAGAAATTCTTTTCAAGTTTTTCACAAGTGTTTTTAAGAAGAAAAGCTGTTGCATCACGTGCATATTGTGATTGCAAGACTATGGAGATCAATGACACAAGTTGGGGTGCGCATTAATTTAACATCTGACTGAGTCGTCAATTTATTCACTACATTCACTATACGAAACGAAAATACTGAAATGCTTCCTTGACCAATTCAAGGATAGAGAGATATCCCTTACTTCTATGCTGAATATTCCCATCGGCTTAAGTAACGTGCGAGAAATAACAGTTTCCTTGTAGATAAGTTGAAGAATGAAAAGGCAATCCTGAACCGTAAATATTAATGATTATGATGATTAAATGACCATTCCTTCGCCTATTTTAGCGAAAGGATAAACGGCGAAGAGTTTCACATGCCAACTTAGAAAGAAAGTCGATTAACTTTTAGCACCATCTTTCGAACTTTTAGAGCTCTGTGCCTGAAGATTGGCACGATTAAAGAGAATCGTTTTCACAATAATAGCGAAGGTAGCGAAGTCTTTATTCGCCTTTCCTAAAAGTTGAGATTTACAGAGCCTATTCGATCTTAATTATCTTAGAAATGAGTGCTAGTGTGTCTTATGTAACAGCAGCCTTTTGAATAATATATTCATAAATCTTATTATATTTATATACATCGTGGACCGTCAGGAGCCGATATATCTCAAACGTGGATTTTCAAACATTTATGGTATGTACCATAAAATAACCTGCCGAAATTAAAAACTGCATAGAATTAGGTACAGTACTGTTCACAGGTGAGATTCTAACAGATGTAATGTAAGGACACCCGTATCATCCTTAGTTAGGATAAGGATGATTTTTCTGTCATTTCTCATCTGAGAGTTCGTTCCATTTCTATTTAAAGTTCAGTTGCACTGAATGAAGAGAGAGCGATGACGGTCATTCTTTGACCTTGGTCACTGATCCATAGAAATGTTGTCCTCAAAAATGTCAATGTCTCTAGATTTGAGTATTAACACTCTGGATATTCGTATGAGTGTGATTTTCAGATCCATCGTCCCTTCAGGCTCTAAATTTTACCTTTTCCTATCTTACAGTACCTTCGACGTTCGTGTACATAACAGAGAGCAGCGTAATATTCATTACTGTATTTGAAACGTTTAAGGTCGTCTAGTGAAAGCTATTTTTCATTCGTCGATGATTGCTACCGAAAAAGTTAGTCTATTGTAGATTTCGCTTTTACGCAACAGGTTTCATCATTTTTTGAAAGGCCGTATTGCTTTAAATAGCCTTATGGATAATATTCTATTTCTATTCATAACTTGTGGGAAATCATTAATCTTTTCTCCATCCCTCTCTTATCTTTATGCTGCTTGCGGAGTACATCGTCAACTGAAATGACCCCAGCCCCGGCAGAGATTAGCTTCACATTTATTGCTCACAGCTTCGTCATTCAATCAGACTTTGTTTCTATGAGACGATGCTCGTGCTGCCACTCCTTCATCTAGGATAATCTGGAGTTAAATTTTTTTACAACTATCTTTCACATTTTTTTAATGTGCCCAACCATAAATTATAGTGCTTAGGTTTTACATGGGATTAGTGGTGATATAACAGGAAGAGTGGGTTATCGAGTATAACTAATCTCTTTCGACACTTCTGAACGTTTTTTCCTACATTACCCTCTTTAGCTCATTATATGTCCTGCCTCCCTCCGTACTGCTCGAGTGTTGGTTTGTTGGTAATACTTCCATACTCTTAAACTAAGACCACGGTGTCTACGGTTTAACATCCCATCCGACGGACGGAGTACTGCAATCGAAGTAACCTCTCCACACAGCACGATATTCGTATGCCACTGAAAAATCTCTGCTATTGCTGGGATTCAAATCCGGGGCTTCTGAATTATAAGGCCTTACTCTAGCCACTGCATCAATTTTATTCTTCTCGCCGGAACTTACAGCCACTCCATTTGAAGTCACCTCGAGAGAATAAATAGTTAAGCTACTGAGGCTTCCGTCTCCCCAGTGAACTTCTAAGGTGTCGGTGGTGTTCTATACACGATTACTACTGCTTACATGGTGATATTTTATTTACGCCATTCGTCTGTATCTCGCTCCCTTGAATCCCGCATTGACACATCATTAAGATATTAACATGTTTAGAGGATGCCTCGCCAGCTTATGTGCCTGAAACATTCAATGCGAAATCGAGGGGGTCTGGTTCGAGTTCCGATTGTTAGGGTTTCATTTCCTCCTTGGTGCCCTCGCACGCAAAAATGTAAATTGGAGGTGTGGGCGGAGGCCTTCTGGAGCCCCCCTGGCCTTTAGATCCATTGTGCCAACCCACATTTAACCTGCCCGCCACACACAGACAGGGGACAAGAACACCACGGTAGAGGTATGGAAGGGGGACACCCATCCAACCTCCGTCCGGGCCCAACGTTGCTTAACTTCGGTGATCTGACGGGAACCGGTGTATCAACGTGGCTAGGCCCTTGCCCTCCCTCGCACGCAAGTACTCGTCTACTTATTTGACTCCGTCTAGGGTAAACTTATGGCCAATAGGCGGTTTCTTTAAATGTCCCAATTAGGAGCCTAATGCCGAGTCCTAATTGCTAATAGGGGTTCTAAATTCTCCCTTTTAGAGAGAGAAAATCATTTGAAGCGTGTCCGAATTTATTGAAAAGGTCGCCGAATTTGGATGCTTTTACTCGCTGTAATTAAATTCAGCTCACATCGATGTGATTGTCACTATGAATCAATTTTTTAGTCTTTTTTTTAATTTTATGGTCATACATTTGATTTATATAGAGGGTGGCTAATTCCTAATCAATTGAGATAAGGCTTCAATAATACTTCCTATATCTCATGTCAGAGCTTCTTTCGCTGTGATCGTTATCAAAATAATGAGCGTTGTTCTGAAATGGAAATCGAATCACGGACCTCTGGTTTGCCGGGCCGGTAGCTCAGGGAGCACAGAAGCGGACTTCAAGAGCAGACCCAGGGTGCCAGATTGGTAACTCATTTTGCTGTCAACCCGAAGGTCGCGGGTTCGATTACCGTCTCAGTCATCGATGTTGTTTAGCCTAAGGATTAAAAGTTTAGTTTAAAAGGAACGGTATTACCTTTGTAGAACCCAAAACTCTGGTCTATCTCTGAGGGTTTAAATGAAGCCTCTTTCTACGAGGATAGAAATATTCTATTACCCATGACCCACCGTTTAGCGCAAAAAGCAACCCAAAGCCACTCTCACCCGGATTCCTGATTCCAAGAGAATGCTCAGGAGGATCTGTAAGAATATTTCCTAATGCGCATACTGATCTGAACGTTGGCACGACAAGTCGTAGTCCATCCTTCGATTCAAAGTCCGTAGCAATTTTAGGCGCACTCCTTTCCATCGCGGAAGTGATTACAGTCCTTGCAGGCGGTAGTGTTCTGTCGGGGAGAGGCGGGAGCGAAATGATTTCGCGGGAGCGCGTGTGCGCACCGGGAAGTGGCCACGTGCTCTGGCGGCGCGCGAGGGAAAGAGCCGGATTGGAAGGGAAGGGAAGAGGGGGGAAGGCACTGGAGAGGGGACTCCTCTTGCGTCCTCCCCCCCTTCCACTCCCTACTACCCCGCCACTCTCCTCCCGCATGCGGTGGATTGGCGGCAATCGAATCTTTTGCGGCGCAGATAAATTAATTACTTCCCAAAGGGATGCGCGGTCGGAAGATGGAGTCGTTAAACGCAAGGACGTCGAAATTACGTCCTAGCGGGCCCAATGAAACCGGAGGGTTGCTTTTGCGAATCGCGGAGTATTTTTAGTGCCTTCCAGACTTGCGTCATCATTTTTATTGCCGCCACGGTAGGATAATCGGTGTCAGGTGACCCCATTAAAACTCGAGCCTTTTTTTAACGAGCATGCGGTCGCATAAGTCATCGAAGCTTCCATTGTTTTACGCCTGTAATATTCTGAGATAATGTATGAAATTATAATACGCTGCCCCTATTTTGCCCTAAATTTTATCTGAGGTTGCCTCCAGGTCACCTAGAGGGTGAGTGTCAAGGGAGTCTGGAAACGATCATTTTGTCTAAGCGTTTGGAATCTGGAAAGTCATCATCTGAAATGATTGGAAATAACGGTTTGCAGGGAAACCAGTGAATGTTATACTATATAGCAGAGACTGCTTTATCACCATACTTCAATAGGAGAGCTATGTTTTTCTGGTGACAGTATGTTAAACTTAATGAAAATTTTTAATTTTTATTACAAATTCTGGCCCTATTGATAGTCGTGGTGAGAATTTGGAGCAGGCTGTGGTAACCTGGCTACACGCTGGTCTGGCAACCAAAAGGTTGCGAGTTCAAATCCTGCCCAGGGCATGGATGTGTTTGTCCTAGGATTAAGATCTTAGGTTAGATGGTGCCATAAAACGTTAGCATTAGAGCACCTAAAACCCGAGTACTCATGTTCTAAAAAAAAAATAAGAGTAGCGCCTAACTTGTTTACATGTAGAATTTCCTTTATTCATTTCCACATCAATGCGAGCAATTTGACTGATGTTATCTATGAATATCGATTATTTTGAATAATGTAAAAACCATAACTATTATTCCTCTGGGTGCAATTGCCACGTTGACTTGTTCTTGAGAGTGGGCTTTCTCTTTGTGAGCTGTACTTAGGTCAGCTGTGGACCTTTTACAGGTTACTGTCCCTCTAATGAAATTACGTCATCGCACTCCAGATTAGGTTCATGCGATGAATCTGGTAGTGAGAAGGACAATGAAGCTGGAGTATCTATAATCGTTCATAGTATATTGTATCTATACCACCTGTATTGTATTCGTCAGCCATTTTAATGTTAGATGTGTATGTCCATGAAAACAAATTAATACTTTTTCCGATAAATATGAGGAAAAAGATGAGGAAATTAACTGTCATCAAAGAACTGATAAGATTAATAACAGTGTAACTTTTTCAATGCTAAAGAAAGAAGGAACGGAATGCCATGGTTTTCAGAATGAAATATACTGTGGCTACCTGTAGGCTCTGTATATTATATTAAGCATCAATCCACAGGTTTTAAATTGCAAGTAAGCAACGAAGGTATATCATAGGATAGAAAAAACGAGAAATGAAAGGTACTTTTATTCTCTTTCAAGAGTTTGCGGTTTCCTAGAACTGCGAGTAATAGCGAAATTTAAATTCTATTGCGGATGAAGCTTTGCCTCCGAAGGTATTATTCGAGATGGCGGTCTAATAATTTAATTGACCGCGGGAAACCCGGCGAGCCATTTGAGAGGAAGTGTGCGCTGGAATGACGAACCACCGCTTTTCCCACGGAGCTTCCACTGTCGCGTCGTCACGAGCCACTGTGGTCGAAAAGGCTAATGTGGCTAGGCAAAATGCCTCATGCGGACTTTATTACCTGCAGAAACGCCAAACTTTCACAGAATATATGCAATATATAGGTAGATATACGCATAATATTTAACTATTTGTTTTCTGACAAATCTACCGCTTGGAAGGGTTAGGGTGAGGGGACGGGATGGGAAGTTGTGTACGAGGAAATTAGTGTTACTCCTAAAATATGGCTAATATAGGAAAGAAGCGATGGATGAAATGACTTTTTCCGACAAAAGTCATAAATGTTGCCTATATACCAACGCCTACATCTTTCAGAGTCACCCAAATATAGTTTGCGTGTCCCTTGCGTCGATAAATATAGTGGCAATGGTCTTGAGAAGTGAAGTGAACGAAATAATCTTAAGAACCAGTTATTAGGTACAACTGTAATCTCGCGACTTGAATAAAATATCCATAATAAAGGATTATTTCACACAATATAAAACTCTAAATTTAAGTTGATCAAGCCATAGCTCGTTCCAGAGCTATAATATGAGAGTAAAACCTAAGAAATTCCTCTGAAGATCCATTAACAGGAATAATGAGATACAGATAGTTGGTGGGAAATTTAAGGGATATAAAATTCTAAAATACACAACATATTGTTGAAAAAACGGATAACATGATTTTTGGATATTGCAATAATTTTAATATATTTCAAACCTGCCGCGTGAACGGCGGCGGTGAAATTCATATATATTAATTCCCATGGAAAAAAATTTCCCTGGACCAAGAATGGAAACACGAACCTTTGACTTTCCGGGCCACAGCGAAGACCACTACGCTATCCAGGATCCAGATTCGGAGCGTAGTGGTCTGCGCAATGTCCCGGAAAGGTCATTGGTTCGATTCCCTGCCCAGGGAAATTTTTCTCGTGGGAATAATGTGAATTGCAATAATTAGTTAAATGTTCTGATCCAACGAAAATACGCTCTAAAAAGGCTAGACATCTGTTTCCATGATGCATTCCTTGCATTTAATTATTCTGAAACTTCTCTATCGTCTGATATAAATGTGAGTTTGAGTCTTTTACATTAATTTGAAGTCCATCATTGGCGGCTGGCGGCTAAAGTCAAAATACGCATGTCTAGACTTCACAAACGTTTAGACATAAACATTCATCGACGCAATATGTGCAGACAAACGTTTTTCCTACTTACATTCACTGATCCTTATCATTCCCTTTTAAGAGAAGGCCATTGTGCTCAGATCTAAAGTCAGAAAAGTAGCAAGCTGTGACTTCAATGGCCATGATGAGATTAATTGGGCAAAGAAGGAGATTAATTAACTGTGCATTCATTTATGCCTACCGCATCAAGGAATTCCAAGGCCCTGTAACTCAGAAGCTAAGGGATCTCACACCATGCGAAATTTGCGGCGCAGCGCATGGAGTCCGGTTCGCACGGCTATTTACCTCAGTAATTAAGGTTTAATCCAAAAATGTGCACATAGGCGCACATAAAATTTAAGCAAAACGCTTCGCACAACTCCAGCTATATATTTGTGAAAATACCATAACTGGGCACCTTAGGATATTTTTCGGAGGCCTCGATTTGTACATTTCCGAAAAAATATTCCAATCGTTCTTTATTTCGTATTATTTAATAGGTCATATATGCTTTCATCAGACAAAAATAGTTTAGAGTATTGAGACTGGTTCATTCCTTAAACATATTAGTGCACAAATAAAAAAAATGTTCTACGGAAAACATGGTTTCCTGAAAGACACATCCGCCAGCTAAACCCAACCACGTGGAGCGGAACGAAAGTCGTTACTTACAACGTACGTGAATGTATAAATAATGCTCTATCCGGAAAAAATAATGACTTTTCCTCATCCTGAGGTATATTCATTACAGTAGAATCATCTTTATTCTGGAATTCTCACTTTGACTTTTATCCTTGCCGGATCGCGTTTTCCGACCACTAAGCGTGAGGACGGTGCCTAACGTAGGCTCACGCGAGAACCTGCGCTGCGTCCTTGTTTTCATACTCGTCTCGGCCGCGCGCTATGACGCAGAGTAAACTTCGTCACGTTGTTCTGCGCACAGTAGGTGGATGAATGGACGACCGTTAGGCGAAGACGTAATACGGCGGGAAGCCCTTCCATCGGGAGGACTTTCTTGCTACGCCAAGGACAAGGACGCCTTCATTCTGCGCTTTGGCTTGGGTAAGGTGTTGTGCATCGCGTGACTGGGTGCAGAAATTGTTTCCTTTTTTTCTGGATCGCTGCGTTTGGAAGGAGTTTTGTCGCTCTAGATTTCATAATCCGTGAAATTCTCTGATTAGGAAGAACCTTCCATGCATTGGTTAGCCGTGGCAAATCAAAATACACGCCGAGAAGGAAATCGCAAAGAAAACTTTAGCGTTCCGCAGGTTAAAGTATGCTTTCATGTGACATGTTTCGCTACTTTTTAGTATCTTCAGGTACAAGAACAAATATTTTAAGATTGTCAGGTTTATAATATTTGTCAGGATATCCACTTCTCGGCGCCTTCACTTCATCTCTACGATCCACTTCAAAACACGTGTATTTTCTCCGTCATCTGTGACATTTTAGTTTTTATCCAGTGATCTTTTTTTCTCTCTTTTATCTCTCTGCTATTTATCTCTCTGCGTTGGAAAATCAAACGGCCACTGCGTTATTCAGTCTTTACTTATGGTTACGCGCATGTGGATGCACCTGGAGAAATAAGAGTAGCATATTTTGATAGCTTCAAATTCAAATGATGGAAAACAGTATTGATTTGTGAATCAGTTAGTTAGTGAGAAATATTATTACCGTAATAAATTTAATCGCTCGGCTCGCGAGAGAGTATTGACAAGAAGAAGTATTGCAAAACTTTAAATCCAATGCAACAGGTTGCAAGGATTTATTTTGCTCAGGTTGTGGGTAGTTGTTGATACAACAGGAAGAAACATCGTCGCTAATCTTTGTCATCTTTTTCGCTTAAAATGCTAGGTTGTTGCATGCAAAAGGAGACAGCGCAATAAGAATTAAAATTCCAGTTACATTTCGAGGAATATATTCGTGTAAACTTCTATAAGTCGTAAATATGTGCCAGCGGGGGTAGCCAAGTTTAGACACCAAACGGCATTTAGACACCGTGATTTAGCCTTATCCGTTGGATAACCTAAAAATCCAAGTTCACTGCTACCCGTAAATGTGATTCCAGTCTTGTCAATTTATATATAAATTGTCAGTTGCAGAACATATTCATATGCCTTAGAAAACATGTATGCCGAATAACTGCTTGGAAAGTATTAAAATGAGAACCACTGGAGGAGGGCACACTGGAATTATAAAAATAAAACCCACTAAATGACCTAGTCGTCGATGCACGAAAAACTATTACTGCTACTAGGTGCTATAAAATCGAACATTGGGTCAAAATGGAGGGAGTAAGCTACGGCTACGGAATACTCCATTTTAAATATATAATATAAATGGTGATGCTAATGGTGGGTCCTGTTTATGCTGATTCTGCCTAGGGTTGAATCAACTATGCCGGTCATTTATGTTTTCCATACGCTTAATTTCACATAAGTAATGCCCGTGCCTGCATTGTCTAAGATCCCTTGAGACTTTACTCAGCTATTAAAAATCATATTACCTTTGGGGAATATTTTTCTTCTCCATGCCGACGTACTTCGCTCAATTCTCCTCGGTTAGAGCGTTTATTCAGGACGGCGACAATCCCATAATATCCATAGCATACAGTTCCATATACTAGCTCCACCACCTTATTTCCGTTCAATATGTAAACAAAAATACGCGCGTAAATTGAATCTCGCCGAATAATTATTTGTCTATATATATATAAATAAAATATTTTCAACTGTCGCTGCAAAGTGTAACACGAATCGCGGAGATGAAAATAATCACCGCAAATACAGAAATGAGTGACCACAAAACATTGACATAAATATGATTTATTCACCTCTAAACGCTGTTTTGCGTATAATAAGTTCCGATAATATTTCTAACTAATTAACTTGACTGCACATCACACAGTAGGTGTTTTTAAAATAGGTATTTGGAGGAGTCTTATGATGTAAATAAATTTTCTAAGTGGTTCTGAAATATTGATATAGCTCTCGACGACAAAAGAATTGGGGAGTGTATTTAGGATCGGTGCAGTAAGGAGAAGTTAAGTGGCCCTCTGCTGCACATTTATCATCCTACTATCTTAAGTTTGTCCATTACGTGAGGTACATCAGGGTACATTAAGTCACTGCCATTGCCGGGAAGAATTTCAGTCCGGAGACAAAATCAGGCCCGTTCGTTAACCTTTGGTAAAATAATAACGAAAAGAAATTTAAGAAACTTATTCCACTAAATTGCAATTCATGATTAGAGATATCCCAGATTTAAGGTTGTCCATCCGAAACTTATCTCCCTGAATCCTAAAGAAAGTCAAACAATAAAATTTCTCGGTCAAGTCTGCTTCTGTCGTACCTCTTTTACTCAGCATCCGCTAAAAATGGCCTAAATCAGGGATTATAAATTAAATCATCAACTACGCTATACTTTTGATATCGCTAACTTATTGTCCAGTCTCCAACTAATTGTTTGTCAAGTGTTTCCATCCGAGTGCAAAACGTCAAATCAACCTTCAAAGGCCATGATGTAAAATAAAACGTTGACAATGTGTTTTTATACGAAGATTGAGCTGCCATCAATAAAAAAATCTACTAATTTTAATAATTGAGCTAGCATAACTGATAAATTCTACTGATTCCATATTCGTCATCGCTGGCTGGCTGTATCTACCAGTGCCATAGCTTGGTGAGTTGATATACAAACAGCATGTTTACATTTTTTGGGTTCGATATATTGGAGTATTATCGCCGGCCTGGTTTAATCTTTTCACATTATCTCTCACTAAATGGTATTGATGGAAGGCATTGGAAAATGAAAGCAAACAACGCCCAATTTTCGCGGCTCTAGATCGCGGTGATTTGAAGCGACTTCGCGCCATTCTCTCGCGATGGCTCGAGGGCAGTCGATTCACGTTGTCCCGAGCGTTAAACCGGTTCAGGAGAGCTAATTTACTTGAAGCAAATAATGTGCACGTCTTAATTTGCATGCTCAGTAGGCTGGTTTTCTCGTGTAAGCCAATTTCTTTAGGTAGTGTCTCCGGTGAGCCGTGTCTTCTTTGATTTGAGTCGACGGCCAGAGGGTGGAGGCATATCATTTCCTCTGCGAGAGCAATTGAATAATGAGAGCAAGATCTGTTATTTATTATCTATATCTCCTCGAATTTTCTCTAAATAAGAGTTTTTTTTTAAGCTTTGCGGCAAATATTTAATGACCGAACGACACTCAAGAACACGTTGGTTACGAGCTTCGACGATTTACGACATGGCTCCATCGCTTATTTACTCTAACGTATTCTTGTCATCCATGAACCAACGAGCAGGAAATGCCAACGGCAGCATATTTCTCACAGTCAACTGCCAGGATTTCAAACTATAATCAAATTGGTAATAAAATTCCGAGAACGAACCGTTTAATCAGCATACAGAATCAATACTTACCCTTTAATATGTGGATTGGCTGTCGGTTGCATCTCAAAGTCATTACAATTCCTGTTAATGGTGGATTTCTGGCAGTGCAATTGATACTAAATGCGGTGGGGTGCGCATGTTGGTAAGTGCTCACGCTGAAGAGGAGTAAATTTACTTACGATGTACTCGCAGAAGCTAAGGGTTGAGAACGCATTTTGACGGCTAGAATCATACTTAGTAGGTTTAGAAGTCGCTGTGGTAGGACGTGTCCTACCTATCGGGAACATTGACCGAATCTATTCCCCGATTTTGTTGCTATAGGTAAATGTCACTTTCTTTCTTTCGAACTATCATCGTCATGAGGAACGACTACGGCACTACAGGCCTAAAGACACCGCCGTTATTCTACTCAGTATGCTTAGACCTTGTACTCTCTCTTTCCCCTCCTCGCGCGGTTTATTTCTGATTCCTCCTGTATTGGTGGGGAGGCAAGGCCGCTCAGGAAACCCCTGAAGAGGCGAGAGGCGTCCTCTCCAGGGGCGCCCGTAACCCTCGAATCCACGCCTCCTCCTTCTCCTCGCTTACTCTCCATCTGTCTCACTCACAAGGAGAGAATACTTTAAATGGCCAATTTTAATGCCTTTATGAGTGTTGCAGAGAGGAAATGGTTACGTTGATGCGCAGTGGTTCACCTGAATAGACATTAGTTTTATCAAAATCATCATATTGTTTGCTAATGACCGTCGCTGTCGACACTCCCTTCACCTCAGTCGTTATTTTCAGCTGTTTCAATCATAAACGTTTCTCATGACGGTGACATTGTGGCGCAGTGGGTAACGTCGAGATGTATAGCAAATTGTCGGATATGGGTTCTAGAATGAGTCACGTCGTGCATTTATCTTTCCATTGCAAATAATTGCATTTCATATTTCAACAGCAGATACCTACTCATTCGTGGATATAACAGCATATTACCACAATGCTTCTGTAGTTGTTGGTGGAAAATTCGAATTCCATGAGTTTCCTTGTGTACCTTCTCTAGACGATGGAGAGTTTGACTGACTACGTTTTGGTTGCTAAATTATAACTACGTTCTTATCGACGTATATGTCAAATGGTTTCATCGACGTATAGGTATTAAAGCTTATGTGTTTTAAATTGAGTAAATATCAACAATAAACTTTTACCTTATCCCTACAGAGCTCGCCACTACGTACTACGTCACTTTCGTTATAATATTCAACACAACTACTGTGGAGTAGATAATAGTTTTGTAAATGTTTAGATAATATAATAATTCCCTCAGCTTAACAATATGCGTGGTGTTGTTATATGATCCTCCTCGACCGTATCAAAATGTTGTTCCTATTCCTTAATTTTATGGCATGGGAAGCGTTCAAAATTGAACCAAAAATTTAGTCCAAATAACTTCCCCCCCCCCCCCCCCCTACGTTAAATTGCGCCCACATCATCAAGTGCACTGAAGAGGATCAAGATAATGCGTTGGGCTGGAAGAAAGACGCCCAGTGTGATAGGTTGTTTTAGTCCTAGGGTTAAGATGTTAGGTTTAGACGGCCTATAACCTCAGACGTTGGCACACCTAAAATCCAAGATTATTACAGCTACTGGAAAAAAATGAAAGAGTAACTGATTGATATAATGAGGAAAAATCCCAGCAAGATTTGCGCTGCTGAAAATCAGCTGGTGTCAGATTAGGTGGATGGGACAAGATATTAGAGCCAGAGATATTCTAGAGATTGCACATTTTGCAAGGAAGAATGATAGGAAACCGAGGAGAGTAGTCATGTTACATGGAATTTAAGAGATAAAAAATGAGCCAATGTGAGGATAAGTAGGGAAGGAGATATTAACCAAAGTCAGAAGGAAAGCGTGCAGCAAAATATGAACTCTTTGTCAAAACTTATACCATCAACGTCGATTCAAAATCCTAATATCGATTAGACACAGGTAACCACTTGCTTCTTCTATTAGCTAACCTCTTCATATTAGCAAAATTGTAATTTTTTTACATCACTAACTACCTACTCTATACCAGCATCTACCACATCCTGTCATGAAAAAATTCTCAATCACTCCAATGATAAGCGAATGCCTCCCACGCAAAATACCACGTTCCTCTTAATGATTGCTGCTTTTACCCTATTCAATCATCTGTGTTCCTCGGGTGCCATGAGTGTGGCAATGCGATGCGTTCAGCAGCCAGAGAACAAAATGTGGGAGATATCAGATCTCTTCATATATCTGTCGCCTTTGGAAGGAAATGCTGGAAACCGGGGAGTAAATTAGATACTTTCTTAGAACGGGAACATCCTGTTGGAAGGTTAGAGCCTGCGTTAAACGTAGGGGTTATTATTTGGTATTATTGATACTGGAGGGATGATAATAAGAACATGCAATTTTGTGTGGGAGGCATTCACGCCACATTGGGTGGATCGGGAGGCCTCTGATGGCAATAGGCTGTTGTTGGAAGTAGGGACGCGGAATCTTCGTGGGAGTGCCGACGGGCGGAAGCGGTGTGAATATAAGGGTGGAGCCGTGCGAGGGACCCCTGAGGCGTGAATCGATGAAACACCAGGGTTTCACATTCAGTATATGCTCGGAAATTTTTCTCTCTCTCTCCTTTACCCATGGAGTCTTAATTACTACACATCCTCTCACCTCCCTACCGCTCTGTTCCCAACCTCTCTCTCGTTCTCTCTCTCCTACCTCTTCTCCATTTCTTGTCAGGGCACGACAGGCTGGGGTTGGTGAAAGGAACAAGTGACAAATGACAAGTGAACGTAGGTATGCGACACGCGTCATTGAGAGAGTGCCCTCTTAAAAGGACTGTAGCCGTCGCGCTCTTAGCCGTAATGTTCATTCTCTCTCTCTCGTCATCAATACTCACTTCTGATATTTGAAACTCCAAAAATCTGAATGTAACTTGCAGTAAGGACGATATTAGCTTAAAATCCTTATCAACTCTGTATCAATCTTAAATAACTGTAAATCACCATAGTGTTACAAAATGAATTGTTGAATGAAACCAAATCAGAACACTAAAATGTGTTTTTAATTTCAGTCTTTCACGGTCAAGTAAACTTTAAATTTGCTAGTTTCGATCTCGCTTTTTAAAACATACACGAACGACCACATTAAGACTCATTACATCTACATAATACCCTGCAAGCCTCTACAAAGATGCGTGGAAGGGTGTGAATTCACTCCAAATATGAATTACATATCATGCATGAAAAGGATCAGTAATTATATTCTAGTCTAAACTTCACAATTTAAAAAAGATAAAATAGCAAAGCAACCATGCAGAATCATGCTGTTAGTTGGGTTATCTTAAAGTCCTTATACCAACATTCAACTACTTATGCTATCCATTGATATGCCTATAATTATACTATTGGATATTCTTACAGCAATTCATATCCATAATTTTACGAGGTAAGAAGTATATTTTGAATCAGTCGTTTCGGCAATCAATTTCTCTAATTTTATAATTATGGTCCAGTCTACCACGGTAAGTTTAAGTTAGCAAAATATTTTTAACGTCGTCAGTAAAATATTATCTTGGAATTTATTTAGGAGATTATGTCTAAATTTCAACCTACGGTCCGACAATGATTCCCATGTTAGTTCATCTAATAGACTGGTTACAATAATATAGTTATCATACCGTGCCTTAACAAATCTTGCCGATCTTCACTGCACACCCTTCGTAAGGATTCCATATTCTGCCAGCGTATTCCAAATGAGCTCTAACAAAGGAAAAATAGTAGTATCTCGTACATGATCGTCACATTTGCCCGGTACCCTTTTGATGAATACAATTGTACGATTATTTTGACCCATTATTTCACGTATGTGTTTACCCCAAGTAATATCATGTCTCTGCCTTATTCCAAGATATTTAATGGATTCGCGATTTAATTTTCTGAGTGTCAGAACTTCGTAGGAAATCGCAGGTGGCCCAGGGAAAGGAAGTTGCCTCCCTACCCTGAATGTGTGAATTTCACACGCCATTGGCTTAGTACGGGGTGAGCTTTACTCTCGCCTATCAAAAGCCAACATTCGGGTTGAATCACTGAGTGAGTGGGATCATTTAATGGATCCCACGTTTGTCAATTTATTATTCAGTAGGTATTATTGACTCTAAGGAAAATGGGTTAAAGTTGCAGGTAGGTATATTTTTCTTCCGTTTGTAAAGAATGATGAACTTCCAAGACTGACCTTTTATTCATCATAATTCAATAAGCGCTTTCTCCTCGTACACTAATTTGTGTTTTTACTTGTTTCTTAGTTCTTGTTGTTTTGTTTTACTAATTTATTCAGAATTATAACAACATTAAAGTTCCTTTTGCCACCTATGTAATTCATCGTTCATTTCATATGGATTTAAATTCTGACTGTGTTCACTTTCCTTTGTTTTACTGACTCCTTGATTTTAAGTTGGTTTCTTTATATGCTTCGGTCCATTCCCTCATTTTTAATTCTTTTCCAATTTTATATAGGATGCGTCAAGTGAAATGCAGTTGAAAATCAAATATAATAGGGTAACATTTGTAGTTTTGTAATCAAGGAAAATTTCCTAGCAGAATATGGTGTAGGACTTTAAGGACGTCTACGGAATTAAATAACGGAAGGCAAGAAATTAACGTAAATTCTAACTGTGATCCTAAATATTATGTGGAATGAAAATTATTTGGAGTGTAGATTAAAAGCATTTATCAAAGAGGTATCTACAACTCTTATTCAGACCCCCAAGCATCGCGTCAATGAATTTAAAATGTAAAAATCATTTGAGTCTCATTAAATCCGTAAGCCAACACCAGTTCATGATCTTCTTTTGATAAGAATCAACTGTTCCCACCCCATGCAATGAATGTGGCTTTATTAGCGTTGTTTTACTTCATATACGATAAGCCATATTATCAAGCATAATACTTCTATACTGGCAAAGTGGCATAATATTGGCAAAAATAATACTTTATTTTTGAGGATTCTATTGTCTGGACTCCAATGAAAGTTCCTTAATTTATAATTTAATTTCCTTCTCTGGCCGCAAGTAAGTGAGACGGTTAAAAATAGTTCTGAGCTTCTACGGAGTTTTGAACGGGAATAGATCCCTGACAGAAACACAAATAATGCCTCTATCCGCCGTATCTATCGTTGGTTGTCAAGAGAGCTTATCGACCAGCGCTCTAGTTTTGGAAAGCCACCTATGATATTCCTATGATGATTTTCCTATGTATCCTGCGTCATATCGCGCCCGTCAATGCACTAAAGAGAAGTCAACGAAATGTCTTCCGTTCCTCATGGGCGCAACAGCGACCAGTTTCCATGATGTGGGCAAAGCTATCTTAAACCAAGATACAAGGATAAGTTTAGTTATGTTAGATTTATCACACTAGGTTTTTGAATACGCACGTTGTGGACAACATCCACGCAGATTGTAAGTGTTGGGAGTGCATCCCGCAGGCTCTAGTCCAGCCGAACAAATTTTGGGATTTGAACTCTCATAAGTAAGACGAGTTCCAATGATTGAAAAACACTGATATAGGCATTGCATTGCATCAAAATTTAAAATATGGACATAAAATGCCATTGACGTTCTGAGAAGAACTGAGTTAACATTTTGAAAGTAAGTATGGAAATACATGATTAAAACTAAATTGAAAAGCAAGGGAATTAAGGATTTAATATGGGTTAATCAAAAATGTGTTGCTATTTGTTTTTCCTTTTTTAATTTAAAAATATCATAACACCACGATGATGGCAAAGAAATTTGTCACAACTTCCTCCTAACTTTTCTGATTTTTCTCATTACTGACTTCACGACGGCATGCTAAAATGAATTTTTCTTTGCTAAAACCACCACTGAACGGTTGTCTGAAAAACTTAAATGTCCATTGATTTGAATATTAGGTCTATGGAAGCTGCCAATATTGTTCTTAATGAAAATTACATAAGACAGAAGATTAGTTGATACAGTTGTTTCAAGCAAAACGCCATTTACACAATCATTTTCAGGTCACGAAATTATTTAGATAGGTATTTAAAGAATAAGGTGGATTACAAGAACGAGCGTTAATCCGTGGTTTAGAACAAGGAAAAAAAAAAGAAATCAAGATTTTGGCAGGAAAAAATGATTCAAACATTATACTGCATGTAAAGCGCGGTTCAAAAACATCAAACGTCCACACTTTCGCTCACGATGTTCTTTCTTCATGGCCGGGACCCGTTTTGGTGATAAAATGACCACTACCGGCGTTGCAACATAGTCAGCCAAGGTAGACCGTTGCTTCCGCTGAACGTGGTGACAATATGAAAGACAAAGATAACTTATCCTCCCATGGCTTTGCTTAAATCGCGGTTTTTTATTTGACCTTCACAGCCTCATGTCACAGTTATTCAACAGAGGCCCGTTAAAACCAATGGCCCAGTATTTCATCTGCATCTGTCTCCACTCACGAAATATGGTGATCATGGAACACAAGATGACCCATCAACATCTACGCAATACCCTGCGTGCCACCGCGAGGGTGTGTGGCCGGGAGTGAATATCACAAAACATGAATTACTTATATACAACTTAAGGCTACAATTCTACTGCTTCACCGATCAAGATGATCATGATGTGCCTTCACAACTTACTGCTCTTTCGTATTGATTCACGTTATTTACTCTTCTTGCCTGTCACATTGAAGGAAGTCAACGCGTCACGAATCGACCCCCATCATCCTCAACCCTAGGCGTGGTGAGTGTCGAATACGTGGTCTCAATTAACTCGCGAAATTTCGTTTCATAGTCTCAAAGGCGTGGTGAGTGTCGAATTTCCTTGAATTATTACTTTTTCCACATCATGATATATCATTTCATTGATCTACGAAGAATAATGTTAAGGACAATTCGGATACAAAAAAATGAAAGGAAAAAAACAGTCCGGATTCAAAAAACCGTCAGAATATGGATATTAAAGAAGAATTAATATAACAGATAAAAACATTATTAGATAAAGTGGAATACATAGCGGAAATTTGTCTCTATATCTGAGCCAGTACAATGGCATAGACCAAGTGAGTTGATATTTTTGATCACAGGGCATATGTAAACAAATTACAATTTTGCTTTCCCCGACTCAGGAAGAGAGAGCGATTTTTTCGCAGTCTGGCGTATATTTCCTCCTTCTGCCCGTATAATACAACCAAGTATTGTCTTTAAAATCCTACTAAAATTTAAATTTCATTACCTTTTCTCGTTACATGCATATAGTTCTTTTTACAAAATTTCCTCTTTATCAAGATATAATACTCGTACTAACCAGGTTTGTTTGGACTTCAAATTAATTTATTTTCATAGCCGAAACAGATATCTAAAGATGAGGGTCTCAAAGTCAAAAAAAAATTTCAGAAGGAGCGAGAGATACTTGTAGATTAATGGAAAATCCTAAAAATACGAGTGACCATTTGAGGTGTTAAAATTTTGTGACAAATCACTTTTGTATATCATTAACAGCATCGCCAACAATAATAAAGCATTCCGGTTATGAAATGATTGTTTTTACAGGGATCGTTTAATTTCAAAACTTAAAGCGGTGAAATACGAATATCAAACTGTAAAAATTAACATAAATTATTATCAGGGTTAGTTAGCTTGCTTAGTGTCAAGTAATAATATTGTTTAAGAAATAATAATAAACTGAGATAAATTTCTCTACTTCTAAACCTAAAAAAATCTAAATCACTTTTTCATGACGGATTCTACATAAATTCCGTAAGATATCCACCACGTAAGATATACGATACTTAGTTTTTCCCTCTAGCATTGTAAAATAATGGGAGTTTTTTATTTTCAATCTATATCCAGTTTTCTTACCTTCATTCAACTCCAAAATATAATATTTTTCTCAGCGGACCCTAAAATAAGTTTTGCGCATACCAAATGTAGGAATTCACATCAGTATCACAATTTCTTGTAAAATACACTTTCTTTCCATATCTCACCAAAATAGCACCAACGTATTTAAAACTTTATTTTTCCCCATTGGGTTATACCAAATTGTTTCAAGCTGGTTGTAAACATTTTTGTAATATATGACGACTTCTGATATCTATAATACTATACATTGATGGTGAAATGATCAATTTTGGTTTTTATAAATGCTATAGCTTCATTTTCTGGTTAAAAAGGCAGGGTCGAAGTGTTTTCGGAAACCCTAGGATTGTTTCTAGGAACCCTACAAAATGAAAGATGATTATTTTTGACACCATTGGGATAGGGAGAAAGTATAATATATATTCCCTACAGTACAGTACAGAGGATCATATACAAACGCCGATTGAAGCGAAGATTACCCTTCTAAGATGTAAATGTCAAGTGACCCAGTGGATCGGACATATACCTAGAACACAAAGCATATTATTCAGCAAAAAGACGGCTTGCGTTGGGTTTGTTGTAGTCCTGCGTTTATCCGTCCTCAGAAGGTCTCCGTTTCTCCGCAGTCGGTGACTGGCGTCGTCTGTCAGTTAATCCCCCGCCGATGCCCCGCGGCAACGCCCCACCCCTTCCACGTCTTCGCGACAGAGAGAGAGAGAGAGAGAGAGAGACAATCCCTCCTTACCCCGGGAGGTGAGCGTCGGACGGTCGAAGAGAATCGAGGAAAATGCGAAAAAGGTTTGAACCCGACGCCGCTCTAAGGACGTCGCGACGCCTCCCCTCGGCGTCGCTGGAGAGGGAGGGCGCGAGAGCGACGCTTCCCGTCAGGCACAGACGACTGGGTTCAGACGTCGGCAGTTCACAAAAGGAGGGAAGCGCCAAGGCAATGAAATGCGGGCGATATCAATGGCAAAGGGTGCACCCAGACACGTCAGGTTCGACCGCAATGAAATTGGAAAAAATAACCTAGGCCACTAGCCAAACACGACAAAGCATGTTCAAATGCAAACTTAAGCCCGATAAAAATTACGCCAATCAAGAATAACATATGGAAAGCAATCACTTGGCGTATTACTTTGGGTTAAATAATACGCTTATATGCTTACAATGGGGTCGTTTATCATATTTTTTTTAATGCCTAATATGATAGAGTTTGTAAAATAAAAAGACCCTTATTTTTCCGTTTTTTGACCCGTCAATTATTTCTCGAGTTATAAGCGGTGAAAAACTGATGTTTTTAACCGTCTCGGAAAAGTGGGTGTAGTGCAACCTCTGACGTATATCGACTTCGTCCAATCACAACTGAGCCCGCGAAGCTACTTCGCCTTATCGCAAAGCTGGCTCTCCCAATGGGAGCGATTGCGAAGGCATCTGTGCGAGCAGACCTTCGGAGAATCCCCCTCCTCTCCCTTCCCTTCCCATAAGAGCAGTAAAGGACGGGAGGAAAATGACGTCAATGTTATCACAGCAGCTTTTTCGGTGGGCGTCTCCTTTTGCTTATTTAAATTTTTGATTTATGAGTGAATGGTTGTGGTTAGAAGATTAATTAAAGAAACTTTTCGCTAACAATTTCGCGCAAAAACTTGCGATTTCGGTTCCGAGTAAACGCCCCCATTCTAGTGAAAAAAAAAACTCAACAAACAGTTACAGGAAGAGGCAACGTTCAAATGTGAGACTCAATAGATTTCTCTCGTAGCAATCCTTGAAGCGGGCACATAATTTTACGATCCTGCGACGCAAGCAAACTGTACCGGAGGCTCCAGCCATCATTACCGGAGGGCAGACGAATAGAGACAGTCGCAGCTTGAGGAAGGAAAGCTGAGGATTGCTAAAAAAAATCGCGGAGAGAAAATCCCCTGTCGAAAGGGAAGTGGGGATCCTCGAAGGTAGGTGGGCGTCGAGTTCGGTGGGTCCGGGCAGGGGAGGTGGTTACGGTTATCATTCCCCCCCCTTATCGGGGGCAGTAGGCTGCCTTTACGGCTCTGGGTAATCTCTCCGCAGCATTGTGGCTTTTAAGATAAGAATGTGAGCAGTGGGAGCCGTGGATAGAAATGAGAAGCTATGGGAAGGGTCGTTCCGCTGATGCAATGAACTGAGGGATGAATGCTGATAAAGGTGGACAAAACTCATACTATACTTGTATTAACTTGAAAATCAAATATTTGCGACTTTTAGGATCATAATAAAAAAGTAATAGCTAGAAGGTGATATAATTGCTTAGAGATCTAACTGTAGGCGTATTAATATAAGTATAATATTGTAAGTAGATCGTTCCTTGTGAGTCTGTCTCAGTATTTCTTCATAGATTTATACCCAAGTGAAATAATACTTCTATGGTTTATTGCTATCTTTTTTCATTTTTATCAATAGTTCTTTATGTTAGCTTATGTGACTTTCTCAACTACAACACGACCTGTGGTTGATACTCTCAAACTCTAACGTAGTTTTGTTCTTGCCCATGAAGCCTGCTTAGAGGGGAATCAGAAACCTTGGCTCGATATTCTAGGCAAAGAAAATATCTGCAGATATAAGTGAACAGCTAGCGCGTGGTGTAGGTGGGAACTAAATACTCTAGGCTCCAACTCAAATCGCATATTAAATGTGGGTAAGGAGTTGGGTAATAGGCAGGACTGGCTCAAAATAATAGATTGAAGTTGAAGCCATTCGTGAGAAATGAGGAAAATATCATGTGAATTTTTGGAGGTACTTGTGCTATATTCTGATCTCTTTCATCTCTGACTCTTCCGTAGGAGCAAGCAGTTAGTTATTAATTCGGTTATCCTGCTGGATTGATGAGATTGGATGGAAAGCGGAATGATAGATTAAATGGCTGGAAACCCCTGTTCTAGATCGTTACTAAATCTGTTGCTGGAGTTATTTGATTATAAAAGCTCAAAGTCAGTGAAAGAATCCTGAGGTATGGTTGTGGTCGTATACATAGTTCATTCATGCCAATAATATGTAGGGCGGGAAGACTCGTAACTTCCAGAATCATTACCATATTAAAGCAAGAACTTCTGGATGCCGTCGGAAATTGGAACTATAATACGTATCTGCTATAAACAAGTGTGTGGTGTGAGTGCATCAACCAGCCACTTGTCAGCTTGGAGCATTTTGATACTTGTCTTTTAATGAAATCGTGGGGAGTTATGTAATGGCAAGGTTTGACTCTGATAAATAATTCATATCAGTGCCTGGCTGTTCATTACACACTACTTTCCATCATGATATTCTGGTAATATTCAGTGCCAAGCTAAATTAATTATACTCCTACTCAAGAACAATCTGCGTATCAGTCAATATTTCTAAGAACATGCTTGCAGTGGTATTACTATCGTGAAAGGCGACTGGTTATTACAACTTCACAACTACTTGTCATACTTCTCATGATCAACCATGTTACTGTGCGTCAGTGGATTTAGGCTACTGACTTCAACGATTTTTAAGTAAGTGATTAAATTTCATTCATCTCTATATGTGTGAACGCTGTGTAATAGTGCTAACTTGGTAGGGATTTGACCGGTAAAACGAACTTCTTTTTAAATCAAATATAGTAAATTAATTCACCTCCAAGATTGTGATGTGAGACTGAGTCTTTCTTGTCGTAGACTAAACTTTTGAAACATTTTTTTCTTAAGGTTAAGAATGGCACCACGATTAAATAAGGGTAAAATGTGATGGGTCAGTGCTGTAATTTATCTAGAGACCATTTCTTGATACGTTGAGGACAATCCTTTTTCTAAAAGCAATGCTGGCATAAATGGCTGGCCAAGAGTTTTTATCGAGCCTCCTCTTCTGTCTTATAACGCTGATTTTTGTCTACAATGCGAAACGAATTGATACGTAGCATGATGTACTGGGAAAGTCGGTAATTTCTCCAAAGGATGGTCATGATTTCTGCAACTCATTCCCTGCTTGGGGCTCTGTTTTCATTTTCCGTGCCAAGCTGCCCATCTGTCAGCCGTTAATTCTGGGAAGTTTTAGGACGCTATTGATTTATACCGTTGAGCAGGTTCATCAATTATCCATTACCTTTTGCACGCGCTGTGTCTGGTTGATGTATAATTAGGTTTCATCAAAGCAAATTATTTTGTGATAAAGGAGAGGACTTTGACCTCAGATCCATTACATGATCTAGTGGTGTTTGCTTTCCATTGGGCGATAGCATTTGCCATGATCCGCTTTTCTTTGACGAAACGGATGCTATGCAGCAACTTATCTTTCATAGATTTACCTGTTCGCGAATTCCATTTTTTTCGCTCAATAATCAGAATACTACAGACGATTCCCTTTCTCGGCGTCTCAATTCAACGGTTCATATCATTTGCTGGGAATTTCCTAACGCTCGCATATTAATCCACTTTGGAACGGAGGTACTCGTGGAGAAAATTGACATGACCAGTAAAAACTCCTAGTCGTAAACCACTTGTTTTCAAAATTACCATTAAACAACGATCAATCACTGGAAATTGGCACTCAGAGGCATATAGTTACCATTTCGTTCAATGGGAGCGTCATGAATCAGCGACTTGGTTTCTCCTAAGGTATGCATAGTATTAATACCACGGTGGATGCTCGCAATCACACCTTTATCGCCTTTGTAATTCCTCTGCTCAATTTCTCTGCTAGAAATTAGGTTTAGAAATACACCATACGTTTCTTCCGTTAATGATGGAAAGTTGATCTCCTCTCTTCTTGTCTTGTATGTGTTCCGTTAACCCGTCGTTCTCTTTCCGAATGATATTTACGCCCGATTTTATCAGGTATGGTTATCGTTAACCGGGTGGCAGTTTATCTAATGCTATGGTTACCGGCAGTTTTGACTTTGTAAAACATATCAAAATAGTTCGTTAAGAGCAGTATGAGCAGTGAAGCAGAATGCCCACAGCGGTTTTCATGCCAATTAAACATTTAACAAATAACCATAAAATCAAGACGTAATGTATTTCCTTTACGTGATTCAAGTGTAAGCTTTTTACCATTCATTTTAACCTTTATCTATCGTGTTTGGTATTTTTATTCAAAAATTATTAAAAATGTGACTTTTAACGCCTAAGAACTTATATTTTCTGGTGAGCTTTGAATATTTCTCCATTATGAATTTAGATGGGCGTAAATAGTATGTTCTGGGTGTGCACAAACTTCTTCTAGTCAACTCCTCTGAACGAGGAGAGGTGGTGCTTAATTGGCAGGGCCTTATTCTTGAGGACATGAATCTCCTTTAAAGGGATTTCCGAAATGTACATCGGCAAGCATGGACGCTTGCCTCTATATGGACGCTGTATTCAAATGGTCAGTATCACTCGATAAAACTATTGCTATTCCGGTATACCTTAGCGTCCCGCGGATTAATGTCATGTCGATGTTATTTAGTGTCGGAATTTGAGCTTGGGGATTGAACTCGGAATGTCCCACATGCTCCCTTCAGCAGATTGGAGCCCGCGGTCTGCGTACGCGATCATGATCATTTAGTCTACCTCTCTGGTGGATAGAGAACACCTGGGTATACACCGATGGACTCTTCGATCCGAGCTCTCCTGAAGGATAACGAATCAAGCGTCTACGCTACCTCGCGCGCGCCAAAATTTCTCCCTTCGGCCGAAGCCTATGTCGAGGCTACACCCTCAATTATCCCCCCCCCCTCCTGCTCTCCGGAGGCCTTCTCTACCATCATCATCATCATGTACTAACTACCCTGCCCATTCCCTCCCCCGTGTCTACCTCTCCCTTTATCCGACCTCGGGGCCTCTCCACCATCGCTCGGCGCCATCTGCGAGGATCGTGATCGGGCCCCTCACGCCAACTCCGCCACCCCAATCTGCTCCCTCCCTCCTTCACTCCCACAAAGGCTGCCAACCTTTCAGGAATCCAAAGAGACGTAAAATTTCCACCGTAATCTTGGGGGCATCCCAATCCTAAATGTTTTTTTTCCTATTTTTCTCGAGAAGGTGATCGCTTTCCGTCCGGTGATTTGGTATTGTGATTGAAAATACACTTTTACCGTTCCCCGTTACAAGTTCACCGTTTATACCAGTGAATATATAAAACGTGAGAGCATCAAATACTTAAGTTAAAAACGTTTAAAACTAAAGATGCAGTCTCTTACGGATGTTTTTTTTTCATTCATGTGTTACAGTAAAAATCACTAAATTAAATTTGTAGTTCCAGCCTTCTATAATTGAAGAATAGAGCACACTTTACCGGTTGTTATGCTGGTGCGTGCATTTTTCTACGTGTCCAATGAAATGTTCTTGAGCAACGCAATCAAGTAAAATCATCTCCGTTGTGGCATGAAATTTTCAATACTTTCGGCTTATTTTTCATTAAAGCTTGTTTCTGTTTTTGCCATTTCCTAGGAAATACTTTGCTCTCGTCAATATCCTAATGAATTAAGTGGGTGAAATTATTAATATAATATAATGCATGAAATCTCAGTTGTAATCTCTTTCAAACCTTTTTATCATAGAAAAATATTGCCGGCCCCGGTCGCGGCGTGGCTAAGTCCTCGCCTGCTAACCTTAGGGTCGTGGGTTCCCTGAGTGGATTTTTCACCACTCAGGACATGGATGTGTGTGCTCGTATGTTGTTAATTGTTAAATAACCCGATGTAAAGGCCATAGGTGATGTTATCGGTGGTAATGGAAAAATAAAAAAATATCCATTTTAAATAGCTTAGGATGAGGTCTCACGTTTCGCTTACACAAAATGGGACTGAAGTAGAAAAATACTTGTAACAAGATTTTTCATGTGGTAATATTTTCAAACTTTAAACGGAGCATTTTGCAATTAATGGAATATGGATCTACGGCTTTTTAATACGGGGGATTTGGTAAATATTGAGCTAAGATCTGACGGAATTCCCCACAGATTTATGTCTATAAAAATGATGTCCATAACCATAATGTAAATTTTTTGTAATTGCCACATGAACTGAAGCGCAGTGTGCGTTTTACTTCATACATATGAGCAACAACGTTAATGTGATTATAAACTAGGGAATTGGTGGTCTCTACCACTCGCTTACTTATTGGTCCTCTTAAACTGACAGAATATAGGTTCTTACGCATGATGTGTACTAAAAACCGCATAAAACAGTTCACTCAACTTGCTGGGCGTGCCAGGTGCCCGTATAGCACCCGCACCAACTCCATTCGGCGTATGCAGCCCTACTTCTTACCTCGCCCCTCAGATGGGCCTGTTAGAGAATTCGTGCGTTCGCCATACCCCTCCCCTTGTTCCGTCTGCTTCCCTCCGGATTTCCTGGGCACACTCATCAGACGCACTCAACAGAGCGCTGCCCCCTTCACATCCGGACCTCCAGATAAAAAGACGAGAATTCTGTCCGAGCCGCAGGAAGTATTCAGCCGAGCGCCCCGGCCAAAATGAATAACGAGTTATACAATGGTACAGTGATTTCAATTTGTTTATTATTATAAATTAATTTGTTTTGTCACCACCTGTATTTACCAATTCCCATAAAAACGATCTGCTCAAGTGGCAATTTTAAAGGTTGCATATATAATCTCACGTGCCAACATAGAGTCACCAATGATACTTCTTTTATCGTCCATCCAAAATTACGCGTGTAAGATGCTATATGTTTTATCTGAGAAATCATACTGTGCATTGTATGCCAAAGGAAGTCGACGGTCCTATGCACCCTTACGGACTAACGCGTAGTTTTATAATTGCCACAAACGATTGCTTTCTCGTCAGTATCCCTTTAGAGCCTGTATGATTAAGAATATTATTCGCACGCTACTTCGTTTGAATATTTTTCACATAGCGTCACGTTTGTCATCTGAATTTCAGCCTATTGCATGTTACATCTACATCTTCACAATACCATGCGAGCCACCGCGGGGTGTGGCAGGGGTTTTAGATCACCAAACATGCACTATGGACATAAAACTAGGCTACTACATGGAAATATGTTATTTAATAGGGTCACATGAAGCTAAATGATATTATCTACTAGTTAAATAAGGATTATTGGTTATAATGGCAATTATTTAAATAATTTTATCTGTATTTACCTAACAAGCATAGATTAGTAATCTCAATACATGCATCATGCACCGCAGACAACTCTAACAACATCTCACCTACCTATCCCTTTGCTATGCTGCCTATTGTGTTTTATCATAGTACGGTGTACAAATGACATTTTAAATCTATCTGTACGACAATCTATCTCTCTAATCTTATTTATCTAGTCGATTCTAGCATAATACGCAGGGGTTTCTAATACATATCTAACATCATCAGTAAAGTTATCCGTTTTAAATTTCTGCAATAGATATAATCTGTACTTCAATCTACGATCTGATAATGATTCCCAACCTAATTCTTCTTTTAATTCTGATACATTACTAAACCTATCGTAACACCTTTTGATAAACCTAGCTGCTCTGTGCAGCTCACTGTCCAGATATCTGATGAATACTAATGAAAAGTAATATCTAGTAATGAAAAGTAACATCGATAACTTTGCATGTTAGCATGCAAACGCTTTACCTGACCCCCAAAAGTTTCTCGCAAGAAGTGCAGGTCATTTGAGAGAAGACGTTTGGTGATTACAGCTCTGCATTTTTCAGTAAGACAGTCCTTCCCGCGTAGAATGCCAAGTGCCGAAATGATTCTCAATCAATACGGAAGCGTCGGGCGGGGAGGCTTCGGGGTCAGTGAATGCCGTGGGGCAGGGCAGACGCAGAGGCGAGCGGCAGGACACTGACCCTCCCATTGATGCTTTCTCGTGCGGCCAGCTCCGGGGTAAACATCAATAAGGGCTCGCGGCTCGTGCGAATGAAAGTTGATAGAACTAGTGTGACCCTGTCAGTTATGATGGGTAATTCGAGGTGACTTAATGTTCGATCATCCTTCCCCCTCACATATATCGTTGCAGTATTATTTTGGCCCTCTCTTGACTATACATGTCAGTGCTGCCATGGGACATTGATTGCTTACAAACGTGGAGAAATGGAGATTGAGGAGTGCTTTTCTGGTATCAAATCTAGTCGTAAAATTATGTTTTTTATTTGGTATATATATAAGAACGTATATATACACACACAATCATTTATATATGAACATATGAACGTGATGTCATTGTGCGCACAAAATTACAGCCCTCGATTGGAAAAGCAGCAAAAAATGTCGTTAATAATCATATAAATGCTGAATCATTCTGGTATGAGGCGTGTCCATTAAATGACCGAAATCTAGCGGGCTTGACTTTTCCCCTCTTGGCTGAGATCCGAGGCTTTCTCGTGTCTCGCGGTTTTCAATACTCAAAAGGAGATCGTTAATTGGGACAGCGAAACTCCATTTGCTGTGGCCTCCAATCGGAAAGATATTGTGGCAACTGCATGGAACTCTTGGATAGAAGAAACAGGGCGAATGCGCAGGGAATTTAACGTGCATTTAGCTCAATTGAGGGTGTAATTTTCATACCATTTCACTGTAAAAAGTCCGGTTCTATCCTTTTCCCGAGGTCGGTCCCCGAGAAAGATCTGGTTTCCAGAAAATTGAATGGAGATTGGTGGATGTGTTCTAAATGGCTTTCACCAGATGTAAAACCAGGCTATTGGTAAGTAGCCAAACCGTCGCTGAGATATCACACTTATAAGTAAATTTAACTATTGAAGAATATATTGGTAGTCAATGTATTGCAGAGGCACACATCATCGTCATAAGTTTTCAAAGAACATTTGTCATTTTTTATAATCTTTACCAGCAATTCCCTACAGTTAAAGCTTCCTACATACCTAGCTTGCGTTAAACAACTTTTTAAAACATCTTATTTTCAGCCTGCAACATGCCCTTACTTCTATTACTCTTACCTAATATTCTACCCCTTATTTACCGTCTTCTTTGTAAATATCTACTTTTTAAACCTCCACTGTATTTCTCCAACTATGTTCGCTGGCTTCCTTGTGCGTGTCCCCTCCATAGAACGTATCTTATCCTTACTTCCTTACAAATACATTGCAAAAGCCTCCAATCTGCGTCCATCCTCCTCCCTCTAAGAACATGCTCCTGAATGATACATGGCTACACTCCACTCTAGTGATACACCCTTCAAATAATTGAAATACTTGTAGACTTTGTCAAAATTGGGAAAAAATAGATTCGCGTTTCCACCCATTAAAAAATTACGCTGACGGGAGCGCTTACGTTGTGAATATCCTTAATCACACCCCTTATGTCGCTAGTTCGAGATCCGAAGTCGCACCCAAGGCGATTTTGTCTGCATCCCGAGAACGTAATGGGCGTCCGTGTAATTTATTTGAAAACGAGTTCCGTGACCTCGTGGGGAGAGCGTTGGCCAAAATGCGTCGCGGGCGTGAGGCCTCCCCTCCTCCTCTGTGCCGGCAATGGTCGCAGGGAAGGATCTCCGACAAAGGGTTATGTCGGGGGAGGGGTCCCACATGTGGAGGGGGAGACACACCTGGCTGCCGCTCGAGGAGGAATTCCCGAGACGTCACCCGCCGCCGCCGCTCTCCCCGTCTCTCCTTCTACGCCGTCTCTCCATCCGCGTCCTGAGCGCTGCCCGCGGCGTGGCCAGGGAAGAGGGCGGGGAAGGGCCCTGGGCCTCCTTCCCCCGAGGGAGGAATCGGGTTCCTGTTGGGTCTCGCCGATGGAACAGCCGCACAAAAGAGCTCCTCTCGAGTGCGGCAGCGGGCCCAGCAGAGATCTCGTCGGGCCCCTCGCTGTCACTTGAGCGGGTGTGTATGAGGCCTCGATGCGCAGTGGAGACGACTACCACTGGTCTATACTCTCGCTCGTGGCTCGCCGCGCGAAATGCCGAATGAGAGCGAGTAGTCATTCTTAAAAGGTTGGTCGGGAGCGTGACGTTGTATGGACCTAATGGAGAGATTAGGAGACGAGCTTGAAAGCTTCTGTGATTGGTATGCGGAGAAAAATGGATGGTTACAATAAACAGAGAGGAGGACGAATGATTTCCCAGGCTATGAGCGATTCGGTAGGAGAAATAGCGCTGTTGGAGGAATTTAGAAGGAGCTGAAGGGACAGGTAATTGGGGAAAATTAGTTACCGATGGTCTTTACGAAGGTTAAATGCTGAATTAGTGATTTAGAAATAGAAAAGAAAATGTAAGTACGAAGAGAGGCAAGGAATAAAAAAATTATATTCAAAATAGGTCTCATCCCCATTATATTTAACAACTTTAAACTAAGTGCGTAATATGCATGGGATATTTTGCATTGTTCACAAAATATTTTAAGTTAACCGTTTCATGATTCTGATAAGATTTTGAAAATTAATTACCTTTGCATATAATGAGCATCCTAGGAGATTTGTTAAGATAGGAGTGTGAAGCATGGCTACCTGTGGTTTTCACGGCACGTTTGAAAAGGTAATGTCATCTTTTAGACTGTTTTCCTCTTCTTGCTTATCTCCCATTCATTCGCCGAGATGGAAGTTTGATGCTCAAATCTCTCGGACTAATCAGACTTATTCGTATTAAGTCCTGTCTGAGAATGATGTGAAATTGGTCGGGAAACATTCACCAAAAGCTGGAACCTGGGATCAAATCAAATTCGTGATGGGTAAGTTTATCGACCTTCAGACCTGTGCAAAATGACCATGTGTGGTCGGTCTCTACGCCCGTTATGGTTTTGTCCCCGCGTGGAGCCCTGCCTGCTTCGTAGCGTACCCCCAAGAACGCCCAAGGTCGCCTCCGGCACTCAAAAGAGACTTTTTTTTCCCTTTTCCCTCCATTCACCCGTCCGAATCCTCTGGACGTCGACTCCGTCCTTTTGTTTCGTTGAATCCGCTCTTTTAAGTGCGTGGATTCCCCGATGCGGGGCCCGCTTCCCTTGTCCGTGAAAGGAGACCTCCCCTCAGCACTCCCCCTTCCTTTGCGCAACCGAAAACGCCTGCTCTCGTGCTGTGAGAAGCATCGCCCTCGTTATTTTTTGACCCGCCCCTCCGTGAATGCTAGAGCGGAATGAAGCTAACCACGCAATTTTGGAATTTTTAAATTTATATTTTGTTTCATTCTAATCTTGGGGGGGATTGAAGAATGGAGCATTCTCCATGAAACCTCTGCAAAATTATGAAATACAATGTGGTGCAAATTGCATTGTGAATGTTCAGCCTCCAGAGAAGAAAAATTTCTGTTTCCCAATGTAGATCTCATTTAATATCAAAGTTAAAGTTTTATAGCACGAATACACAATTTTTTCTGGGACCAGATCTCCTGGAAAATTGTAGTCGGCACAGGAAATGGAACTGCCTCCCTTTCCGTTGTGCGTGGCTTTCACAAGTCATTGGACTCAGTATTTGGGTAGCTCTACCCTCATCAGCCAGGCCGACCACCTGGTTGAGCCCTCTATTTTGTTCCTTTGATGTCCAAATGAACTCCATCAAAAGAGTACTTTGACCTCTAGTGACTCAAACACCTTTTGACCACATGTTATTTACATATTTACGACGAAACATTTCTCTGTCACCTCTACTTGCTCGTTATTAACGAACCCTCTTGGCTGGTTTCGCGGTCTTCTTGCTGCAGGCTGTACCACGCATCACGTAAATCCCAACAGCCAATCTGAGCCAGTGAAAGAGAATGATGGGATGACGGAGAAGGGATCCTTTGGTGGACGGACCTCTTCTCCCCTGGCCAATCAGCATCTCTGCTACTCCCTCCTCCTCCGCACTGACCGTCCACTTCTCCGGCCCGGCGAGGAAGGCACGGGGTAAAGCACGGGAGCTCCCCTAGTCTCCACCTCTTTTCTTGTGCCGCACCTGTCCCTCTCCTCCGACCTCTCCATCACCCCCTCGAGCCCCCTCTTCTGCCCCTCTTGCTTTCGGAAACCGCAGCATCACTGGGAGGATTCGCAGATCACGCCACCTCTCCTCCGTTGGGACCGGCTGGTCAGGATTTTGCAGGACAGCCACTGCGAGCTCGTAGAGATGAGAAGACTTGCACATGCCGCTATCTGGAAACGATCCATAAAGGAAAATCTGCTTTAATACTATTAATACGTTTATCAACTGCACATGTCGAGTCTGGTGGAGCGAAAATGCTGTCACTCTCTGAATTAAATTAATTTTTACTTACATTTCATAATGAAGTGACAAGTTAGGTTAATAATAATTAATCTACCTTTAGTGAAAAAATTGTCAGTCCTTTAATCAAATCGTTGTAGGTGACTTTGTTGAGCTGTTCTTTCCCATTTCTTCATTTGCCAACATTCTTCATTTTATTCACCAGATGTACTCATTGTTATTTCCTACAGCTTTATTTCCTCGTGCGTGAATGAAAAGCTGGCCTATGCACAATTTCTTCGGAGTTGACAAATATTTTGCGATTGATCAACCGATTATATATTTTTTTTACTTTATTGATGCTAACCAAAAGATCCATGCCCTAATGACCTATCTAATGCTTCAAAAGCTCTTAACAATGAAACACCTACCAACTCATAATAATGATAATAACCACCGCGATCTGAAATTCTGAAACAGCCCGTGCAATGTATCTTTCCCAATACCGCTTCCCTTCCTTCACATATTGGACGTCTATCGCAGTTTCTTGATTATTTTTTTGTCTTGCCGCAGAGCACGCTTATGTCCAATCAGAAGCGAGATCCGCAACTCACCTCAGGAGGCACCTCAGGATCCGCAACTCACCTCAGGAGGTGAGTTGCGGATCTCGCTTGCGTACCTTATAAACTTATTCTCCTCATTAACCTCTGATTAGCGTCAATTAGACATAATTAGCCCTAATAGTCGTCTGCTTATCACCACCAACAATGCCGCGGCGTGGGTCATCGTATTCCTTAGTTTAACGTAGCCTGATCACATTCTTTAAATTTAGGGTAAGGAACACCTCTACAGTGAGGTAAGTAATTCATCCTATGTAAAAAAAGATAGAGATAGAAGGTAATTTCCCATGCCATATTGTTACGTTCGCCTGGCAGCTTCCGTGGTCGAGCGGCCAGTCACTTGAATCCCGTGTAACCCAGAATCCAAAAGTGATTTTCGCTTTTCGAACGCTTCAAATTATTGGATTTGGTCTCCCAAGGCTTTTAGAGAAAAGAACTGCCGATCCGAATATTTGCAGGGCTGAGGCTCAGTTGTCCGAGATCTAAGGAATTGCTGACGTTAGTGGTTAAGCGTCGTTTGTAGTATTTTCCATCTGGTGTGTCCCAAAGAAAGCCTTTCCCTCAAGTGGTGGGAAGTCGAAAGATTCTCTCGTAAGAGCTTTGTCCTTTGTTTGTTTCAAATGGTTTATCTGAGGAGCCAAGGGGAAACTTTTACCACCAATAGAGCTGTGTGCACTCGATGTGACCATAGAAGTTATGATCGTAGAGGGACTTGGAATCTCCTCCTAGACCTCTGTAAAACGCATTACAGACGTGAAGATTGCCCTCTGCTACACTCCTTGGCCTTCACGTACCGCGAGTACCTACGTACCTACTATCCCTCCTCTAACTCGCTCCGTTCCTCGCCATGTGACCTTCGCATTGAACGTTGGTTTCCTTCCCCTTCTCCTCTTAATAATCGTCGTTCCACTCCGCTGCATTTCTACCTCCCCGCCCCTGCACCTCATCCGAATGTTAGCTCAGCTCAAAAACCGACAAATAGCCCAAATATTGGAATGCGCAAAAGAAAGAGGCAAGGGTGAATAGACTTGGTTGCGGTCGTAGAACTCATCTGAAAGTGCTCTGGCAGCGAGTCGATTCTTTTCGCCGAAGCCGCAGTTTAAGTGGCGATCCAGTTTACTGTGTAATGAAGAATATGAGTGAGGAAAAATTGCCGGGTAAGAAAGATAACCCAAACATTTCGATATGTAAGCATAAAACGGATCCCATATATTAATATACTTTGTGGCTTCTAACGCTTATCGTGAAAATGTAGAAGAAAATAATACCGATGTCAACAGGTTTGAAGACTCCTTTACCGATATTTCGGTCAATTGGGTGACCATCAACGGGACGATAGGTTTGAGAAGCACATGCCTCGGGAAGAGCTCAGTGGTGAGCCACTGCCCAAGAGTAAGTGTATATTTTCTAGTAAAGAACTCCGCCCGACAGATGGGACGTTAACCCGTGCACCCTTTGTGCCTGTAGTAACAGTAGTATGTAGATTTCGGTTGGATGGTTGAGTTGACAACGAAGGTCATTAGCACACCTTTCGTTAGTAGATTCAAGGCGACGCCGGGTTTTTCTCCACCCTCACTTCGCTCCCTGAAACTTTTCTACCTCTACACATTTACTCACCTGTGCTAAATGGCACTAGTGATGTTAGTAGTTTGTCACCTTCCGAAATTACTGTTTCGGAAATTCGTCCAAAAATCCTGTAAAAAACGGGTTGAGCGTTGTAGAGTTTTCCTGAGGGTCGAGTTGGAATCTCTTAAATTCATAATTTGAGTAAAATATTGTCGCTCAACGATAGTTTTTAATAATAGCCAACTTTTCATTGGCAGCCAATAAATATGTCTTGGGAAAATCTTCCAGTTGGGAGGCCGATACCCATGTATGTCACCCACTGAGATACTTTCTCCAAGGGCTGAATGTTCAACTCACGCCACGGTGGCATGAGCGCGACCTTACTCAACCGTACCGAACGAAGTCAACTTGCATGGAAGGGAGAGTGCTTACAAATCGAATAACAATGTTATTTCCCCTACTATACCCAAGAGGTTTCCCTTGCGCGATTCCAGCGGAAGCCCTGCGTCTCTTCTTCGGCAATCAACGATTGAGTCGCCACCGGCTTCCTCTGATTTGACCCAGCCGCACTCGCACAGCGGCTGACCTCTACTTTGCCCACACTGCGAGGGGGAGGTTGCAAGGAGGGAGCTCTTTGTGGGAGGGAAGGCCGTGCACAGCAGAGCGGTGGTGCATTCCTCAATCATTCGGCGCTTTGGTGGACGCCGCCGCCGCCGCTGCGGGCGATTGGCGTGCGATGTCGCCACCAGGAGCATTCCCAAGCAAGAAAGTCCGCCTTCAATTCCTCCCTCATTTCTCGCCCTGCCTTGCCTTGAATTTTTCTCCGCTGTCCGTGACACGGTTCTCAACCAAACCCACGCGATTCGAAAATAATATCATCGTCCATGGCGTGAAATAAAATGTAACCAATGCCGTAATGGCAATAGCAAGCTTTTGCCAATGCGAACGTGAACACGCTCGATGAACCACAGCAACCTGAGCTCTCACGAATAGGAAATCCTTCGGTTTCGGCAAATGTTTTCGCGTCCATAGATTCTTTTCGGGTGAGCTTCAAAGCCGAAATCCTCCCATTATTCTACTGTCTAAATCAGAGGAGAGATAGGGATCAGTTTGGTGTAGTCGTTAGAGTATAGGATCCATTTCAAGGGACCAGTTTTGAATCCCGAGAGCGGCAGAGATTTTTCAGTGATCTATATGTCCCTGCGAGTCCGAAGTGGACTCTGTCCGTCGAATGGGACGTTCAACCCTTCTCGAGTTTCGTCAAGAGCAGGCTGTTGCCGGGTTTCTCTCTACTCTTCCTTAAAAAAGTCTTCCCTAAAAACTATAACCTATACCCAATTATCCACATGTTCTAAATGACGGAAATTACCTGAGCTGTTGATCGCCTCCCACGAATACCTATAATTACGAAGAAGAGATTTAAACTTTTATTTCTAACAGTAATCCAATTCACTCTTTCTACGCATCAAATGAGATGTAAGTTCACGTTAATAGGGGCCCATGTAGTCCGGCCTTGTTTATTACATTAGCCGCAAAATTTTAGCGAATGCGATCCAGACCACCAATTTGTAATCCCAAATCCAGTTAATCATTAGATAAACATCATTGATAAAAATTAAAGGATATAACATCTTTAAAATGAAATTATTCACTGTTCATTATGATTTTAATGATTAGGTACTCATTACCTGCCCCAGGATAGTAATGCAGTTTCTAGCCCTTGAGAGTAGTGGTATGCATCCTAATTCTGGTGGAGAATGTTATTCCCGGGTGATTGACGGGATCCTATGGAGCAATTCTTTTGGGATTTCCGCCCCAGATGTTTGCGGAACTGTCTCCGCCAAACGCCCCGCGGTGAGTTTCCGAGCCTCGTCGCATCCACGACGATTGAACCGTGGCAGAGGTCGAGAGGGGGAAGTGGACACCTTCCCTTAGCCTCCCTCTTTCCCCTCTCACCTTTTGATGCATCCCTCCTTTTCTCTCTCCACTCTTTTTCTCCTTTTCCTCCCTCTCGTTATACCCTTTTCTCCCTCTTCTCTCTCTTCCACGCCTGACCACCGTCGTCCCAATTCGCGAACCTTCGGATCTTCAGCTTCCTTCTTCGACCGTCTGCAGAGGGAAAGATGTAAAACCTTCCTCGCAGTCCGATGCATCGTCCCCAGGTCCAAATTGAGTGTAGAGTAGAAATATTCAGTCCACAGCTGTTCGCACGAGAGAGCTGTGAACGAGAAATCTGCCTTGACCTTGATCCGATACACTCCCCAGTCTCCCCTACGGGCGATTTTTTAATTTCCCAAAATTCCGCGCGGCGATTATGAGCCGGCCGACAATACTGACTCACGTCGACGTCGGGAAAACCTTCGCGGTTCGAAATAAATTTCAAGACGGAAGGCTCAAATGTTGCGATAGTTCCGATTTAAATATGATGGATTCCCGAACTCTATAGTGGGCAGGTTTAGGAATCAGGGACAGAGAATAATATTACAAATATAAAAACTATTCGCTTAGTAAAAGACAAAATAAAGAAAAAACAACAAACTTTCTTACTCACTCACCTCACAGATTTGACGCACGTACACACATGCGTGTGTACGTAATATGAAATTGAAACAATGAAAAAACATCTCTTCATTATTTTCCCAGTTTTTAGTGCGAGTCGTCAGCATTAACGGTAGTTTTCACATACGAAATTTATCAGATAGATTTCAATGGCTCCGGCACGTTTGCATTTGGTAGAGGAAAAAATTTAAGGGAAATAAAGGGAGGGTAATATCTTTTCCTGTATCACATTGGCATAAGTAGTATAGTCTGTATATATGTGATTAAATGTGAAACTAAAACTACTCTCGTCTTTTCTGCTCAGACTTTAATAGCAGGAATTCTTTGGCAATTCCCAACCATATAATCATTATTTTTCATGATTAATTATGCTAGGTCTTTCTCTTAGCTGTTTTCGACCGTTAATCGTTATATCTTCATCCGCTGGAAGGTCGTCGATTCCACCGGCTGTTGGTGAGCATGTCATGAAGCCGAGACCAGACTTCATGGCATGCGATGGTCATGAAGCCATGAGGCCTGGAAGCTTCATGACATTGGCGTCATTATCGTCACTTTTTTCATCTCTGCAAATAAGCAAGTGAACTCAGAATGTTAAACCCGTGAGGTGGGTGGTCACTGCTTGAAATTCATTTCCACAAACTGCCGTCTGTCGCCTCGAGAAAGGAAATGTCAATATTACTTGAGTCGTAACTGGAGAGTAAGAAATGAGCATCAGTGGGGGTGAAAAAATCAGCGTTGTCGCCATGGTCATCTTTGCCGGGTTGCTTTAGAAACCGTGGGTATGGGGAGAAGAATAATGGCATGTGTTGTAATGGAACGCTGGAATAGAATCCGATATTTTTCCTGTGTTTAGATTAGGTTACGCAGGTAGATGATTGTATACTGTTAGTTACTCTTACTCTCTGGCTTACTACTCTGGGGCTCTGCATGGGCGGACACCATATTTCCCTAGCTACTCGTGGGACCAAACATGGAACCCTCAAACAAAACTATGGAGGGCGCTGACAGGCGCACTCTTCACATGGACTCTTGTAGTCTGTCTTCTTTCTTGGTGGATGCGATACCGGTGGAGAGCCCCGATGGGGATCCCAGTCGGGACGCTTCTTCCTTGGGGGATGCGATACCGGTGGAGAGCCCCGATGGAGATCCTAGTCGGGACGCACCCTCTACTACCTTAACCTTGCCTGTGGGGGTTCCTTCTGGGAGACCCACACATCCCAGTTGCCCCTCATACCCTTCGTGGGGAGAGGAGGACGACATCCTTTTCAACCTCTCTGGGCCTACCTTCAAGGAGGCACCAAGCCTGGTCTCCCCCATGGGGGTAGAGTCTGACTCGGGAGCCCCTGTGGGTAGTGGCCTAAGGGAAGGCTCCATACCCCCTCGAAGAGAAGGAGACAAGGGAGGAAGAAGATGTGGGCGGGGCCGAACCATGGCTGGCATAGCCGTGCTTCAGGCCAACCTACAACACAGTAAGGCTGCCTCAGGGGTTCTGCAAAGGATACTCTCTGAAGGTATGGTCAAAATAGCTCTGATTCAGGAACCCTGGGCTTTCCAGGGAAGAGTCAGGGGCCTGAGCATGACAGGCGGAAAAATATATTACTGTACCACTGTTGATAGGCCTAGATCTTGTATCTATGTGAATGGGATAAGTGCTTTGCATCTATCGGAATTTACCACTAGGGATCAGACAGCAGTTCTGCTGACCCTGGGGGAAGGTGAGAACAGGAAGAGGGTGGTCATCTGCTCCTCCTACCTGCCATACGATGTACCGGCTCCTCCACCATCAAATGAGATGGAGAGGCTGGTGAGTCACTGTAAGACCAACAAGTGGGATCTTCTGATCGGTTGTGGTGCTAACTCGCACCACATTGTGTGGGGGAGTGGGAGCACCAACGGAAGGGGAGAGGCACTGTTGGAATATCTTATGTCTACGGAGTTACAAATACTCAATAAAGGATCACAACCTACCTTTGCAAATAGCATTAGGCAGGAGGTGATAGATATTACACTGTGCACCAGTTCTCTGCTGCACAGGATTGATGGGTGGAGAGTGTCAGGGGAGATAACTTTGTCCGACCACAGACACATACTCTTCACTCTTTTAGAATCCAATTACAGGGAAATAACATATAGAAACCCGAGGACTACCAATTGGGGACTACATCGAGAAAGGCTGGGAGCTGCCCTAGAGGGGGCACCTCAGTGCAAGTTTAGAAATGTGGATGAGGTAGATGCTGCTGTTGATTATCTACAGAGAAGCATCATCACATCCTACGAAGACAGCTGCCCCCTAAGGACCAGGAAGGAAGGGTGTAAATTACCCTGGTGGGAGCAGAATTAGACGGTCTCCGCAGAGAGACTAGGAAACTCTTTAATAAAGCAAAGAGGACAAGAATGCCTCGGGATTGGGAAAACTTTAAGGTTGCCCAACGGAGGTACAAAGCAGCAATCAAGCGCTGTAAAAGGGACTCATGGAGGAGCTTCTGTGAGAGCGTAGAGACTGTTCCACAGATGGCAAGACTTCATAAGATCCTATCGAAAGACTCAGAAGCGGGGGTGGGTTCTCTGCTGCTTCCCTCGGGAGACTTCACGTCTTCCGACAAGGAGGCACTAAAGCTAATGCTGGAGACCCACTTTCCAGGTTCCAGGGAGCTGAGGGAGATGCATCATGGGAGGAATCCCATCCGTCCGGCTCGGACGGAATGGAGACTTTCCTCCAGCATCGTGACGTACACAGTTACAAAATGGGCAATCATGAGTTTTAGCCCCTTTAAGGCTGCTGGGGAGGATGGGGTATTTCCTGCACTCCTTCAGGAAGGGCAGGATCTGCTCCTCCTTCCAATGGTAAGAATATTTCGCTCCTGCCTGGCTTATGGATATGTTCCGAAAGCCTGGAGGGTCACCAAGGTGGTTTTCATACCTAAACCAGGTAAGACGGACTACACAAGAGCAGACTCCTTTCGAGGAATCAGTCTGATGTCTTTTCTACTGAAGACACTAGAAAAGATATTGGATAGATACATAAGGGATGGGCCATTAAGGGATCACCCCCTGCACCTGTATCAACATGCCTACCAGAAGGGAAAATCCGTGGAGACAGCGCTCCACAATCTTGTTAGCAGGATTGAGGGAGTGCTGGAACACGGAATGTACGGACTGGGGGCATTTCTTGATGTCGAGGGAGCATTTAATAACACGTCCTTCGATCAAATATGCATTGCTGCAGGAAGACATGGTATCCATGCTCACATTGTGAGCTGGATTAGATACATGTTGGAACAAAGAACTGTAAAAGTAGTATTAAGAGACAGTTCAATGAAGGTAGCTGTGACTCGAGGCTGCCCTCAGGGAGGAGTGTTATCTCCACTCCTCTGGAATATGGTAGTCGACAGTCTTATTTTAGAATTGAATAGGACTGGCGCATACACTCAAGGGTACGCAGATGATGTGGCTATAATCATCACTTGAAAGTACCTTGATACTGTCTCTGGACTCATGCAGAAAGCCCTGGATAAGGCAATGGGGTGGTGTGCAGAAACAGGGCTGACTGTAAATCCGGAGAAAACTAAGCTTGTATTGTTTACCAATAGAAGGAAAATGGAGGGCTTTAGACCTCCCTCTTTGCAGGGAAAGGTTTTATATCTCCTCACGGGGCACTACCAGGTGATGAGGCACCTGCACCTCCTGGGAATCGTAGATTCCCCTAGATGTAGGTGGTGCGAAGAAGAGGATGAAACTACATCCCACATGTTATGCGAGTGCCCTGCGGTGATGAGGACTCGAAACAAGTACCTGGGTTCCCCATTTTTGGAACCCAGGGAGGTAAGGGAAATCCCCATCGGGGACTTGTTGGCCTTTAGCAGGGCGATCGGCCTTTATGGGTGACTTCTTCAAAAGGGTGGTTAGCACAATGGACCAATGGGTCTAAGTGCCTCAGGGCCTCCGTTGTGAGGAACTCCACCTCTATTACAATCTATCTATCTATCTACTCTTACTCTCCCGGTTAAAGTAGGTTTACATGAGAATACTATTTTTCTCGAAAGTCTTTTTCCCTCGTATAATATTACTTTGTTATATAACATGTTTGTTTTGTAAGTAGAAACCATCGCTTGCATAAATGACGCTGTCCAGTGGGTAGAGCGTTGAGCTTTCAAACGAATGCCTTCGGTTTATACTTGGGATATCTTTATACACGCGGTCTAACCCCAAATGAGTTATTTCCTGAGTATATGATCTTTTCAGGTTATCTCTAGGCTTCTGGTGACCTCGCATAAGCATCTTGCGTGGCGTTATGAGTAAATTTTCAACGCCATTGGGTGTTGTACCCGGTGAGCTCTACCCTGGAAGACAAAACCGACCTTCGAAAACAGTGGTGGTGGACGAAATGATGTACTATATATATTTTCATTGGCAGAATCATGTTTTCCATAGTAATTTAACAATAGTAATTCCTGTAACGAGGGGTATAACGTGGGAAAATATTTTTTCCACTTTAGAACAAGTTCCAATTCCAAATATCATTTTCACTAACACAGTCTTGTATTCGCGATCATTACTGGAGACTTATATTTGTTTTCTGCGAAGGCAATTTTTAAATAAATGTCCGCGGTGTAACTTCGAATCGCGATTGCAAGTCGGTGACGGAGTGGAGAAGTCTTCAATCTCAGCTCCTTTCCAAGCGGCCGAGAAGCGAAAGGTAAAGAACGCCCTCTTTCTGTCCCACTGTTGCAAAATTCAAGCGCTCCTAGATGGCATGAAGGGAACCAATTTCGTTTCTCCTTGGCATAATTCTTAGTTGAATGGCGGGGATTATTTTGATAGAAAGTGGTCGCCTGCTGGGAAAGTCGTTCGATTAACTCGCTATCGTTGCCGTTATTTGAGCTCGTTCTCGAGAAACCCTCCTGATGTATTTTGGAGTTGTGATGAACTACTCTCAGAACGGAAAACAAGTGCGAAGCGCACAGCATTCGGTCATTGCCGGATAAATGGCTCTCGATTGATGAAAACTGTTATTTTTATCGCCCGAGAAACGGGGAGATTATTCGCAGCGTGCCGCTTATCTCCGCCCTCCCCTGAGGCCCCCTTGGGCCCCCGCCGTCTGTTGATGCTAGCCTCCCACCCGGCTATAATGCTCGCTCTAAAAACTCAAGGCCAATCGGAAATCGTTCGCTAATTGAGGAACGACGTTGTTTACCTGTTCTCGTGAGATGATTTACCCGCTCTGTGCATGGAGAAAAACGCTGCCACTTCGTTTATGAGATGCAAATTGGATAACCAGATATACGTTTTTATATGGGTAGACTACGCATGACTTAAATGAGTTACTCGCTAGTCTGTAATCGTCCAGGATTTGACGATAAGGATTTTTTATTGCGATGTGTATTATTACTTAATTAATAAATTGGATATGTGAGAACTGGGTTATTTGTCTCGGTAGGGAACACTGTTTGGATTCCGTGTAGATCTACTTCACGAGGAAAGAGAGAAAATGGAAGGAAGCGATGCACTTACCGAAACAAGTTCCGGATTTTCCGAGTCAACTGGAGGGAAACGTGTTCTTTTTTCCAGTCGATAATTTTTGTTGTGTTTTAAGCTGGTGAAAATCGGGGATAGAGTCGGTTCTTTTTGTGGTGGTTTAACGGTCCTTCTGAAGCAATGAAAACATCCCATAACCTGACTTAACAAAATGGCATTAATCTCCGATTGAATGTCGTCGTCATATCTTCTTCTTCTTATTCCGTCCTCGAAACCTTTTGCCTGATAATCAAAATTGAAAGAAATTTGCCTTTACTTCCATAGTTGACTTGTTGTACTTCTCTGATACAAGTATTTATGCTCTCAATTAATTTATCATAAATGACGAAAGGAAAAAAACATTTTTTGAATTCCACTAAAGAATTTTTCAAAGGTTAATCTAGTTTTGGCACTTAGTACTATCATCTGATACTGGAAGGACTTAGAATGAATCTTTCAGCATAATACTCGGAGCTTGTTTATTTTTTCCTTCCGCTGCGGATAATTTCTACATATTAAAACTTGATGCCGTTCAATGCGTTGCTCAAACATAACACTTTTTAAAATTTAGAAAGTTTCTGAGAAATCAGGCTAACGCGCGATTAGCGTGATTTCAAGAGTTGCGATCTACATCTACATCTACGCGATACCCTGCAACCCACCGCGAGGGTATGTGGCAGGGGTAAAGATCACTAAGCATGCAGTATTGATATGCAAACCAGCATATCCCTATAGGGATGAGACCCTATAGGGTCTCATGCAACAATATGTTAGTATCTACCTTGCAATTAAGGGATTGGTTGCTAATACATGCATCATGCACTACAGACTACTCTAAAATATTTCCCCAACCTATCTATTTTCTTTGCTGCCTATTGTGTTCTCTTATAGTACAGGGGAAAAATGGCATTTTGCATGTATCAGTACGACAATCTATCTCTCTAATCTTATATTTCTGGTCGAATGTAGCATAATACGTTGGTGTTTTTAATATATGCCTAACATGTTCATTAAAGCTATCCGATTTAAATTTCTGTAATTGATTCAGTCTGTACTTTAACCTACGCTCTGATAATGATCTCCACCCTAATTCTTGTATTAATTCTGATACACCACTAAACCTATCCTAACACCTTTTAATGAACGTAGCTACTCTACGCTGTACAAAACACTACGATGCATCATTTAATTATTATCGTCAAAACAGACGTTTTGCGTAAGTGGAAAACCTTAGATTTGGTTGTGTGAAAAATAATAATATTTCTTTAGGCAAGGAATTTATATCTTCTTCTATCGCTGCTCGTTCTGGGGAAGCGTGAGAAACAGAACGCGAGGACAGTTCTGAAGGCCCTTAATCTTATATTCGCAGCTCTAAATTAAGGCGAAGCAGGAGATGCGCCACTGTGGCACCTGTTGAGTACTTTTGGCGTTACAATGGAACTCCTTCCCTTGTCAAGGCGATAGCGTCGTCAAATGAATACATATGGGAAACTCGTGGGAAAATATTTTGACAATATGCTTGCAAGGAAAAATATCGCCTTTTGGGTTCGAAATTGCGTGAAACAGGTAAATTTTTGAGACTATAACCGAAGAAAATCGATTTGACATGGAGTAAAATAATTAAACTCCAGCATTATTTCCTGTCGAGGGCGTTCATGACCGTCGAAGAGTAATTTGATGGCCCCAATAGTCATAACTTGCGAATGCCTCAAATTTAATCAGTTTTGGTAGAAGAGATCTGCTTTCCGCTTGTCTAAGTATTCAGAATTTCAACTTATTTCGTTAATCACTAGCACGATCTTTAAGGTTCACTGAACACTTTACTTTTTAGGATTGTATTTTCATGTTTTAAGTCTAACTTCAATTGAATAATAAACGAATTCAGCTTGCCAATTTGATTTCTTGTGTCGCGCTTTTTCAAATGACACCGAGGTAGCGAGAGACTAGCGGAAAAAGACAAAAGGCTTCAAGAACACACTTAAATAATGTTGGCCCCGCCTCCCAATCCTCCTCTCGCTGCTCAAACGTTTCCATTGCCGCCCATCACCGTTTACATGTTACCACCCTTCCAATTAAAGCCATTCCAGGAACCTAGCGGACTCGTTTAAGCGTGTAATATTGCTTACGTCAAATCTCAGCCGTTTATTTTCTCTTGATATGTTTTTATCTGTACTTTACAATATGTCCCCCACATCAAGCGTTACCAAATCATATCAAAGAGGCAAAATCAGAGAAAGATATAATATTATATAGATTTTTACATGTAACTAATACATTAAGGGGCTCTCTTTTGTGTTCCCTACAACCGTTAATACGTTAATATTTTAGCAAGATTTGTACAAATACGGAGCCGCATGATGCCACTTCGAAATAAAAAGCTGAATTAGCATATGAGGCCAAATGTTTCCGTTTTTGAGTTTATTAAACTCGGTGGAGTGAATTGAGGTTTTTAGAGGCTAAAACTGCTGGGGCTATATTCCTCCGTCTAACAAATCTCGATTCAATGTTAATCTTAAACCCTACGAACCTACGACTTATGGATACTCCAGGGCGGTGTTTAAACGGTCTGATTGCTGAACCTAATATACAGATACACCGATTACTTACATAGTTCCTAGTTCAGTTAAATATCAACAAAATTCACGTGTTAGGAAATACAAATACGGATGTGGATTTAAGACCATGGAGACACTGTCGCAATGATAACTGATGCCCTGAGGCTATCTCAGATACCGTTATCACTTTAGTCGCATATCTCCTACTCAACATGCTGAGGACAGTCTCAGAAACTTAATATGATGCTCGCTCGGAACCAGCTTTTGATTCAAGTTAATTCTTTTCGCTCACCGATGTTTTCGTTTACTGGATTATTAATATCGTGACTTGTCGTATTTATTGAAAGGAATAGAAGTATTGGGCGAAAGGTATGTTTTCAACCTATTTTATATTGGGAACTGCGGGAATAGTATTTTTTTATTATAATTTTTATCCACAATAAATACGAAACAAAATAAAAACTCGAAATGAATGAAGCACACGGATTTATATTTATCACATTGACTATTTTATCTTTACTTGAAGGAGGAAGCGTTGATAACAGTTTCGGATAGGGTTTCAATGCCAATTCTCAACCTTCTCTATTTATTACAAAAATACATCTCGGCGCGAGATAATCATGAGATGGAAATAGCGATATATTGCTGTAGAAAGACAAAATAGATCACATGCCCTGATTTAGTCAATGCCAATGTAGACTTTATCTAGCTGGCCGCGTAGAAAGCTCGTACTTTTGGGGCTGATGGTTTATTCATTTGACAGAGAGGTCTCAGCTTTCTCCTAAAATCAGGAGTCCAGGCATTTACGCTGCCAATCACTACACTGAGGGCATTCAACGTGATAAATTACTTTTGAGCCCTGGGGCACACGATCACCATTTTAGGTTCAATATCTGCTATTTCTTTTCTGCAACAGCATGTTTATCTTCTTTTCCTGAATAATAAGTCATGCTATTTCTTTTATAATAAAATTAATAGCTAAATAGTAGCCACGTGTGCGTATGGAGCTGAAAATATTTTCAACGCAGAATGTTTGGACACATTGTCATGTACCCGCCATATTTTTTCTCATTAGATGTTTTTATATATGTTCCATGCCTTCCAACGGATGTAGGGTACTCTCTTGAAAATTCTAATTCAGTACTATTTCTAGTAATTCAGGACTCGGCATAGTAGCCCGGCAGATAGAGCGTTCGACATCTGCCCAGAGATTGAAATTCGGAAGACGTCCCTTTGCCTTGGCTTTGAAAGCTACATCCTCAATATTAAAACCTAGGCCCAATTTGAAGGGAGTCTATATGTATTTGTTTTTTTTATGTTTCACTCAAGGAAAACGCTATTAGGTTCTTTTAGATTATCTTCCGCAATCATTTCACGTATATATAGAGAATTCTTTCATTTAATCTTTCATGAAAGTCAGATTGTATATATAAGATATTGTAACTTCCTATTATATCATATTAATGATCTTATGGTAATGTCTCTTTATTTTAAAGTATGCCATTCAACAAACCCCTTCATGCGCATCTTGCTCTACATCATGAATAAATATGTTCGTCGACCACTTTAACCCCCTTAGCCATGCAATTGGCTATTAAAAGGAGTAGTGAAAGTTTTATATTCTTACATATCTATCATTATATTTACATGCTGAATACCCCTTGCCTTTATATGTGGTACCAAATTAACATCGCTACCAGCCAGTATCACTCCAACTGGCACCGAAAATTAAGCTAGCAATAAGGAGGTGATCGTTGATAGAATCGTGCCGACGCCATTGAGTATTAATTAGAGTCTGGTGCATGATGGCTGAAGGGCGAAGGAGAGTTCAAGGCCAGTTTTTGCCTTTTAGTAGTAATATTTAGGATAATTAGTCCTCTCTATGAATCGTTCAAGGCCACACAATTCCTCCACCTCGCCGAATACCGAAGTGCTAATATCACCCGATTAAAAAAGCAGGCATAAATGAAAGAATCTTCGGTAGAAATCTGACGGCGGAACTTTTTGCTGAAAGGTAATTCGAAGCATCCACATATTTTGCTACCTGTAATTTTTTACATACATTAATGACATTCGTCTTCTGCTAAATCGGTATCAAAAGAATTTTTTCTTAAGACTTACGTTATATAATCATCATTAGTCAGCAATCCTGGAGTTGGTTTGACGCAGCTCTCCACTCATATCTTCTATCGGCTTAATACATCATATTTACGTATTTCTTCTGTTTCACATTCTTCATCACTTGTTCCATATGCTCATACGAAGCCTTCCTTTTCAATCCTTCCCATCCTATCCACTTGTCCTTCAACGGTTTTCTTCATCAGGACGTCAAGTCTCATGATGTGGCCAATTAAGTTGTCCCGTTTTCTTCTTAGGGTGTTCAGAAGACTCCTCTATTCTCCCACTCTTTTGAGGACTTCATCGTTACTTACTCGGTCGGTACATTTAATCTTCATCATTCTTCTGTTTCACGTTGTATATTGTCTATATTACATCATGTTTGTAAGTTAGTTATGTATGCTGCACGAAAATAATAGGATATTTTACTTAAAAAACCGTACACTAACCCAAATCAGTTTTTAAGACGGTAATTTTCTTTCAGTTTTTTCATGGTAAATATTTTAGGCCACATTTAGAACATTTATCTTTTGCTGGTGACCTTCACTGAAAATGGCAAGAGTAAAATATTTTAATCCTATTTCATGAGTCCAAAGTAATGAAAAGCCCCAAATGCCTTCTATGCATCCTCTTATCCTGTTCATACGAACTTCCTCCCTAAATTGTGTCATCTAACTGCCATCCGTCATTCTTGGGCTTCTATTTAAAATGCCTCCATCAACAATTTTCCTCATTTTGCAGAGATTTAATTTTAATACAGATAGCCTTCTCACTTTTGCATTTACCTATCTCCCTTTAAGTTCTCCTCTCAAATCACTGACGGTATTGTCAGTCACCCTATGGTCAAAGTAGCTTTATAAATTGCTTTCCCTCTTTTCCTTGAAACACCGCCAATATACATCCATACTTATGAAAGAAACTTAGTAGAGTGACCACACTTCTCATGTGTGCCCTTCTGCTTCAATGCTTAGAATTGCCATAATATTAATTAAGAGTCTCATTATTTTCTGTATTTCTGGGCTACTTTTACGATTAATTTCAATCCATTATTACCTATTGACTTTGAAATTTCGTGGACTGCATTCATTTTAAAGCAAAGACGAATTTTCAACGGATAATCTTTGTTTTATTCATTTCATAGGCTGGCTAGCTAAGTATTTTTGTGATAAAAGTTGTGAAAGAAACTTCTTAGTCATTATCTTCGTTGTTTAAAATGAATAATAATTCGAAGAATGTATCAAATGAAAAGGCCATTCAGTGGAAGTTAGGGAGAAGTCTACCAGCATAATTTTTCTCTGCGCATTGCATGCGGAAGCTGCAATTCACTTTCACTCTGATTGCATTCAATTAAGCCACGATATTCTCGGTGGACATCCATCGATCGTTTCCTCACCGTCATTCCGCGCATGGGTTCATCAGCCGACGGATTTGGTTTGCCGCATTGCTCACCTGCGAGACGCCCGAAGAGGGGAGGGCTGGAAGCGGAGAAAAGTTTGCCCCTTTGCATCAACTTCCCCGATTCGAGTACACGAATAACGAACGTAGTGAACACAAGGTTAAAGAAGTGGTAATGTTTATCGTAACATGCTCTTTAACGATATTTCCTGGATGAATTTTCAATTTCTCCAAATCGTTTATTTTTTATTTCAATGAGATATATGCCTCCTGATATTTCGATGCTTAAAACTAAATTATGGATAATCTATGAGGTAGTTTAGTGAAAAATGCGTTCTCTGTTATCGTCTTTCAGTCAATATTATTGTTTTATCTATGAATCACACATTTAACCTACGGTTAAAACTGCTGCTCTTTGCATTGGTTCAGTAACCACGTACCTCAAAATGATACGTTCATGAGTGACTGACTGTTTCCCTTTATTCAAGATTATATTATCAAAATTCAAAATGTATTATCATCAAAATTATTCACTCGAGAAATCAGTAAAAAATTTCATAATAAAAGAATCGAGGGAATCTTTCCCGTTATGTTGATTTGGATCCGCTTGCTACTTGCGCCGAATCTGCAATGCTGGAAACAGTCATTGGAGCGCTTCATAGGTATTTGCCTGGAGTGATAACCACGATTGAGAATATTTATTGGGGCTCATCAAGAGCCACTTTCAGTTAGTTTATTAGGTACTCATGCCGAACTTGGTAGAGTTAGAGTTTTTGTAAATCAGTTTCCTGAAATTTATGTTGCACTCTTGGAAATAGGCAAAAAATAATTCTTATTTTCATTTTTATTAATTTTATTCGTTAAATCATTTTGTGACTAAAAAGGCCTCTTTAGGTCTTTTTACTAATAAATTACACCAAAAAAAGCCTTAGCCCGAACGTGGATCTAATTTAAATCACTACTTACTTCTATTTCTGCTACTTCTATGTGAAAAGAATCATTATGTACATACTCAAGTTTTTCTGGTGCCTCCTTAGCGTCTAAAATTTTGCAAACGCCACTTATTCACTATATTATATTTCTTGCGATCTCTGATCTCTGCCATAGATTTCCTGCCTTTAGTTTATAGTCATGTCAATTGTAGGATACGATATTACCATCGTTTTTCCTAAGCGGTCATCTCTGGATTCGGATTTCTCTCCCTGTCCGACTCGAGTACAACTTGAATGACTCAAGAGCCCCCGTAGCGATGTCACGCCTTAGGAGAGGTTCACTCATCCCCTCCACGTCGATAGTGGCCTGATATTTGAACAGCCGCTGGGGTTCCGAGGCGGGGCAACATGGCGGTGGTGGAAGTTGGTCGGTTTCGTCACAGTCAAATGGGAATCGTCATTAGTCCGAGTTTCCGTTCCGCTCTCCGGAGCGGCGCAGCGGTGATCACGGAAGGCGGTGGGCGGGCGGGCGGGCGGGGGAGGCGTCTGGCCGACGGCTGATGCAACACGCGGGAGCACCGGCGTCACCCGCCGTCGCCGGCACGCCCCCTCGAAGCAGCGGCTGCGGCGAGAGACTTGGAGGCGCCCCTCCCACCGCTGCGAGACACAGCGCACGTCCCCCCTTTTGCGCGGCACGAACGAAAGGGCTCTCTCACCGCTACCAAGCATCGATCTGCGGAATGCCTGTCGTCTATTATTTCAGGGGTGATTCCATCTCGGAGGTGGCCCTTACCGGGGTGGAAACGTGATGGAAATACTTACTGGTCATTATAGTCGTGAGGAAACTATGTATGCAACGTACCCCACTAGCCACTTCAGGGGCGCGTTGTAGGAAATTCGTCGCCACAGGGTACATACAGAAATGAATATTTGTTACTCTGGAGTATTAAAAATCCTATTTTCATCATATATTCACCGGACACGTGCAACTAAATGATGATAAACTACACATGATTATAATTTTTTAAATTGTTAAATCAATTAAGTAATAAATAATAGTTAATGATAAATGGATTAGACATTTATTTTAATCCACTTAAGTATTAAGTATTACATTGTTGGCCACGAAAGGGTGAATTTTGCGGGTATTAATACAGTGAAGCACTTGTAGATATACTACTAGCTAGACTATTTAGTTTACTCTTTCCTATGCAGTTATTAAGACGCCTCTGATGGTCTGTTGCCAACTGTGGGAAGAAAAACATTTACATCTAGCCGTGCGTAATCCATATACTTTGAGAAAATAAATGCATGTATTATATGAGATTGAAGGGGTGATGATTTAACTGCGCCGCATACTTTGGAATATTACCTAGGTTCTTGTTTTCCCATGATGGCCGTGGCACTTTTTTAAGTTCTCGCTTGCGAAGTAGGTTAATGTTGCTGTTCAAATCACTGGGTGGTAAATCTTTTCACATTTGTAAGTGAAAATATAATCTCCCACTGCTCTTGTCGTTAATTAATGCCTTTCGCTGAAAAAAAATACTCTTAAGAGTAGCTTTGTTTCAGTGATAAACAAAGAGAATAACAAAGTTGTTTCGTATCTCCTGTACTCAGTACGAACATGAAGCTGAGATTGTTCGATGAATATTTAAAAGCACCTATTCGCATAACATAGCCAAATTGCATTATTTCGGTATTTTTAAATAGTAAATAAAATAGGCTTGGTGAGAAATCGGGAAAAAAGTGTAGGAGGAATCATTTCACTGGTTGTAGTCTACTTGAATGATTCTAAGGTGATATTTCGACTAGCCTTACGTTCACCTCATAAGCGCGATAACTTTCATTAGTCGGGTTGCTCCTTACGTTTATTTCATATATTTCATGAATTTCTGTGAACAACATGCATGGTGAAAGAAGATACTGTTTCGGTGTCAAGGCTACTAGACATTAGACGTGCTAATCTGGCACAGGTAAATGGTATAAGTAATGTGAAAAGAAATTCCAAGAAGTTTTTGTTAGAAATGGATTTTTAATCCAACAGGATTTAAATTGTTGTATCTTTTCGTTCTTTTGTCTTTTAATTCAAGGTGTCTGACACGATACATTACATGCATGAAAACACCTCCTGACTAGCAATTTAAGCTCAGGAGGACTTAAAATGTTTATATTTTTAAGTGCTTGCATGAAAATTATTTCATATTTTTGTTTCTGTATGTTTGTACGTATATCCTATAAAATCAAATTTCTTTAGAATGTAAGAATAAATTCAAATGGTAAATTGAGTGGGGCAATCGTATTGACCCAGTGATTACATTTTTACCGATTATTACGTTCCGCAGCATTTTTACTTAACGCCTCCCCTCCATCTGCTTGTCATTACATCCAGATGTAATTCAAGAAAAAGGAAGTGGTCAAATTTATTTAAATGTTTTATATGCAATCAAGCTTATCTAATGCAAGGATTCATCCTGAAATCTTTCTAACATTTTAATATCATTTAATTAAAATCTTAAGCATGAAATTTATGAAAATTTATTTTTCCAATGTTAAAAATACACTAGTATTCGAATCTTAACTTGAGAAATTAACAAAACATTCTTGCCACAGGAAACTGTTAGTTTTCAATTTCGATAAATTTTATAATTATACACCCGCATCAAGCTGTGTAAGTTAAAACCTTAAAGTTCTTCTCGTTAAACCCTAATTCATCATGGTAGTCTGGAACTGTCTTCCAAAACAAATTCTTGACTGTTATACTTCACATAAAAATCATTTCCATAATTACTTTCTGCCGCTTGAATTTTGGTTTCTTCAAAGAATTTAATTTGCCCTTTGTCGAATTGTAGTTGTTTGCGCCGGAAATTTCCTCAGCACAGTTTGTTACAACTTAGTTTTTCCCCTCGCCTGAAGAGATCTCCCCGAAGCGTTAACGTTTTTGGTCGGTAAGGACAGTTACAGATATCATTTCTAAAGAATAACCTTATATTCGTAGCATTTCGAGTTTTAGTTTCCGTTCCGTTGTGTCGTGGTTGTTTTTTCGGTCACCGTTGGTGTTGAACATTCCCCATTAAATGCACCACATTTGCTTCTGGCCAGGTTTCTTTCCCTCTTTCCGTTGGGCATCGATTATCGGTTATTCTCCTGCCCCTTCCGGCTTCTCCTCACCTATTTACAGCGCTCTGCCTTGAGACATTTTACGCTATCCCCTTCCCTGGGCATTAGTTGCGGCACCAGATAATAAGTTCAGGGGGCGGCCCGTCGTGGGCATCGTATCGCCCACAGGAACACAGTTTCTGTCCGAATTCGTCCATGTGAATGGTTGACTTGCACGCAAGGTAGAAGTGGAGAGTGAACGAGGATCTCGCCCAAGGAATCGAACCGGAGCTGAGCCGGTGAAAAAACGATCCGCTCCAGAGGTTTTTTCTGAACCGGATCGAATGGCGAGCCTCGACAGTAGTTCGGAGCTGAACGGAAAAAACTGCGAAGCGCTCCCGAAGCGGAGCGAGAGTCGAAGTGGAGACTCGGGTACTCTTCTCTCTGCTCCGAACCCTCATGAAGCTCCAAGCAAAACCCTCACCGGAGGTCATCGTAACGCTCCAGCCCGCAGGGAGGAGGATACCATGAGGCATAATTCAATTACTTAACAACTCTAGTTGAGCCTAAAGAGAAATTCAGTGGATAGGATAGATATCTGAATATATCTCTTACAGAAATTTAAATCGGATAGCATTACTGAAGATGTTAGGTATATATTAAAAACACCAGTGACTTTTTAGCTAGATTCCACCAGATAAATAAGATTAGAGACATAGATTGTCGTACTGGTAGATTCAAAATGTCATTTTCCCCCGTACTACTACTATAAGAGAACAGAACAGGCAACATAGCGAAGGGATAGGTAGGGGAAATATTTTAGAGTAGTCTGTAGTGCATGATGCATGTATTAACAACCAATCCCCTATTATTATGTAGATACTAACAATCTAGTTGCATGGGACTCTATAGTAGCATGTTTGCATGTTTATAGAGCATGCTTGGTGATCTTCACCCCCTGCCACACACCCTCGCGGTGGCTTGCAGGGTATCATGTAGATGTAGATAGATGATAGATGTGTTAAATGGTTGAACTGCTGTTTTGGAAAGTGCAGAATGAAATGGTTGGCTAAGCCAGTCCAATTGCGTAGTGTATGCTTAAAGAGTACCTACCTTTGAAGAGGCTTCGCCCGGTTCATTGAGGAAATACTGCAAGACAACTTCTTGATAATCAGCTAATTATTCTTTCAAATACTCTACAATACAATAAATTAATAATCTTATGTAACTCCCGATAGTAATATTCTCTAAAGTTTTATTCCGGCATTTTCAGTTAAAATGCTCGGTGCAATGATAAGACTTAGAATCCCGCTCAAGGGTGAGGGAGAAATATGAGATTGGGATATTCGGCTAATATTCAGGAAAATAGTAATATTTATTTGCAACTTGCAAGAGGGCATGATGCTTCTTTGATGATGGAGGAAAATTGATGCTGGGAAAATGGGATAATTCATCTATGACCAATTAGTGATATCTGTGTGCCCCGTAGGTTTATGAAATTCGTAAAATAATACTTATATAGTGAGTATGGTGATTTTAAAAAATCAAATTTAATTGAGAAATTGATACAATCTTTCATTGGCAAGGTTTACTGGTGTTTGTCCACTTATAACAAGCTTGTTTTGGTCAAAGTCGTTCTTCCCTCCATCAAACTTTTAAAATACAAATAAATAAAGAAACACAATAGTGTCTCTTTTAAAACTGCTTTCTTTTTTCTAGACGATTTTCGTTACCTACTTTATAGAGACAGAGCTACCATTCAAAAATACCTTTGTGTTTCTCTGAATTGCATTTCCAGGTACATATGACTCCACCTCGTATTCCCAAGACCTGTTTTCGCTTTGTTTCCTTGGACCCATTGGATCAATATTGCCGAGAATTTCCTACCCCATTAGGATTTACAATGTTGCAAATGTGTGTACCACAAAAAAATCTTGAAATTTACCATTGCGAAGTGGAGTGAGAAGTTAAACACATTAGACTTTTTGCAATCATAATTCGAAATCTGGAGTCCTCTTATGGCGTGACGAGTGATACTTTGCAATCATATCACCCAAATCTGCCTGAAAGTTACCAAAGTGAGTTGCATCAGTGCCATAGTAATTAGTGTCATTCTTATTGATATTTGGTTTATAATTTTCACTATTTATGTCATTTATTACGATGGAGTTTTTAGTATTTTGTTACGTATTTGGAAAATCAATCCACCTTCAATTCTTCAATTCAGAGAGGGATTCCTTCACTTCGACCCACGATCAGCACACTACCCTTAACGGAAGTCACGGCAATTTAAAGTGACGCCGTTTATGGAGTATGCGCTGCCGGTTGGAGTCGAGCGTCTGCTCCAGGAAAAACGCGGTCGGGGCCGTAGTGGGGTTTCTTCCATGCTCTCTCTTCTCAGCCTCCCTTGGCTCTGGATCCGCCGGCGCGCGACCGCGGTGAACGCTGGGAGGGGGAGAGTGACGTAGGCGGGCGCGGGGGGGGGGGATCTTTGACGTGGAGGGAGGGATTGGAACGAGTAAAGCGGGGGGAGAGGGTCACGATATGGATTGCGTCGGCTCCTGTGACGTGGGCGGCGGGAGATTCCAGCATCCGCCGCATGGCAGCGCTCGGTACGCAAGTGTTGCGTCTCTCGTGAGTGGGCGAAACGCGGGCCGTGACGTCACTGTTCAGTGGCAATACGACGTAGCAGTGTCGTCGCTGGATATTCCGAGCGGTCACGTGGCCCCCCACTCGCTACCTCGATTGCATCGAAAGTACTCGTTTGTCCCGGCAACTGTTGCGAAGAAATGATAGCTCCATACTGTCCTGAGCGCGAGATCGAGCCTTAGGCCGAATGTGTAGAGTAGGCGGATCAATGGGAGGAAGGGGAAGAGGAGATTGAACCAATGTGGGAAGAGGGGGGTCCAGACACCGCGGCCAGGTGCCATTCCAGATCGTGGGTCCTACACCACCTTTCGATCCGTGGTATAGTGTTTCGATTATCGCTATTTACATACTTACAAGCCTGCAGGCCTCGGTGGCGGCGGGGTTAAGTCCTCGCCTGCCATTACGAAGGTCGCGGGTTCGAGTCCCGCCTGGGTAAAAAGTCAGTTGTCCAGGGCATGGGTGTTTTTAAATGTGTTGTCCATATATATATTAAAATGATCGTAATTGGGGTCACCTGTGATCATTATAGAAATTATTATTATTATTACAGATGACGATCTGAATTTTTTGTACTATTGAAATTCCAAGTGGATGACAATGGGTGACTAGTTTCCAGTATCTAACCACCAAAAAATAATAATAACACAAATTAGTATAAAATCACCACAGTATGAAATCTCCTCTCTGTTTAAAACGTCCTTGACTCTTACATACATAACTTTGTTTTTGGGAGAGTGATAGAGTGTAAAAAATAGCGTAACTGATGGTTCTTACCATTTCAGGTCACTCACTTTAACGTTTTCACGATCTAGGTAATAATCGCCATGTGAAGTGCCTTGCCATTAATGCACACATACCTTCCTCTGCAAGCACTTTTTCTGTGCCTCTCTCTCTCCATAACTTCCTCAATTATGTCTTCGGCAGCACCGGTAGGCGTCTCCTTGAAAATATGCCCCTGGCAACTTTTACTATCATTGCTTCACCCATTTTGCTAATTTAAATGTTTCGTTTTCCTCCCTTGCTTATTCGCATATCTGCAAATAATTATTTTCACATTTGCCCGTATATACGTTTTTATCCCGTTCAATAACGTTCCTTGTTCTATTCCGTATTTTCATTTTCGGTGCTTAAATATGAATTCAATATGAAATGACATCAATATTTCGCATCCTCTCACTGGTTCTTAAATTAATCAACTCTGGGTTCCTCATAAAACTTTTAAACAATCATGCATTAAATGATTAATATTTTACTTTGAAAAATGTTGATTTTCTATGACTGCCAAATGGCCTGTTTTATAATCCCTCTCTTATACTGGCTTTTCACCTGCGTTCTGCCTCACCCAATTGAATTCGTAAGATGAATCATTCTGGGATGAGCTCTAATGAGTAGGAGGTTTTCTCCATGCGCTATCCATCCATTTATGTTAGTGGTAGTTTTAGAGGTAAATGTACTAAAGGGGAATTACAAGAGATAACTATGGCACAAAAAGAATAGCGCAAAGGTTTAGGCTGCGGTCGCTACTCCTAATATATGATGATATGTATTAGGATCTAAAATGCTATTAGATCATCTCAAATGCTAAGTTGACGTTCACTTTCGTCTGCGCCAAAATGCTGAGATTAGTTGGCGAGTGCAACCGAATAGAAAAATTATCTTATATTTGCTTGGAGTATTCAATATTTAATAAATGCGCTTTAAAATCACTTAAATCTCACTTTCTATTAACTCTATGTGTTTCGAAAATTATCAATACTCCTGCGTAATATCGCGTTTTACCCATTTTCTTTCATTGGTAATTACAAAAGACACTAGGGGAGTGACGAGCTCACTACGACAGCCTTCTCTAAATTTATTGCTTCGGATGTTGTTCGGAAGTTTTCCAATTTTACCATGAGCATTCCACTTGTCAAGGTTAGCAAAGAATAGAAACTTTACTTTGAAACGAAGATGAGTGTAATAATAAGATATCATTACACTGCACTTAGTGCAGTTTACAAAATCTACAACAAATAATAAAAAATATCAATATGTACTCTGCCTCATAAATTAGATGAAGCACTTTACAGAAAGTGGTTATGCTTGTCGTATTCCTATTGCCTATGCTGCACGGTTAAGGTATCTCTTCAGCATTAAATGAATTTTCATCTACGTGAAGCAACTAATTTTGTCTCACAATTATTGAAAATATTTTCTCTACTGAATGGATTTAAAAAATGCGTTAATTTGTGCATGAAATGACTCTAGATGAAATCCAACCGCATCTTTTATTAATTACCTCTTTATTTGAGGTGTGAATCATTATTCTTATTCAGGAAACTACCGGCTTAGTAATCACCTTCCTTGCCGAATACCAAGTTTAAAATACCTTCAGTGGAAAAGCATTTTGGCTGGAAACATTTTACACTCTAGGTGCATGGGAAAGTGGTATCCGGTGTCTCTAATTAACGAATATAGCCAATTCCTATAACTTCCAATTGTGATAGGTAATACTATGAAAGCAATTGCTACAGAAACCATGAGCTACTACTCATAAACATGATCACCTTCAATTAGAATTTCAAGTTGTCCCAATCTACTCTAAGTAGCACTAAAAATTATTCCTGTTCATGTTTCAAGTGTAAAATATAAATTTCAACGTCTATGTGGTTGGTCGAAAATAATTACTCGCATATGCACTTCATCTTAGTTTTCAAAATTACTTTAAAAATTTAATAGGTCTAAGAATTGATGTTGCACTGTAAATCTAAACAAGGGTAGAAATGCTACCAGTCTTGCCTGGACTTGCAAGCAAAAAAATTGCTATACACTACCATACTGAAAATATTATAGTTACTAAGGCATAAATTGTCAGGCACCCTTATTTAGAAGCACGAATGCTACTTGCTTATTTAACATAAGTCCTCAATGTCAACTATTATAATGAGGGATCATAGGGTTTTGCCGGTGAATAAATTGGATGCAGTTTTGACGGGCTTTACAACGGGTTTGGCTTTCCGTGGCCGACGTTTCGAAGAGCGAGTCGCTCGTCGTCCTCAAGGTGAAAAAACTGATCGCCGAATGTTTAACTGGCCCAGTATTGATACCGTACTTGACCATTCTCGTGGCTTCTGCCCAGTCCGTTAGCGTCGTTCTTCTTCGATGACCCGTGTCCAGTTTTGTTGACGGTTGGTCTACCTCATAGAAGGCCTAACTCGGTACATAGCCCGACAAGCCTACATCCAACTGAACTGTTATAGTTGATCAAAGGTTATAAACTGTAATAGTCGATTGATCTATTAATTACACTTACTTCATAGATACCCCAAGTAGCTGGGCATAATGAGATTATCATGGTCGATATTTTTAATATCATTTATTCAGTAGTTGGCATGATTATTACAAATTTCTTCAGCCGGTAGTGGTTTCATACTTATACTATTATATCCGCCACTACGTCTAATCCTGCAGTTACGCATTTTATGTCTTTCAGAGGAATGTATCCCAATCTACTGTTGAATAGAGCCTTTACATTCACAGCCTTTTGAGCTGTGATTTTCGGTTGCGATTAACGAAGAATGCCCACTACTTCCAGCGGTGTTATTGCCTATGATAGAGAGTTGGAGTAATTGTGGATTTAAATATCCTTTGAATCTATTCCTCCCGAGGTAACTCATCAAATATTTGATTGATCTAGTCACTGCGCTTATTTATTTTTCCCTTTTCTTTTATTTTAGCAAATATTTACAAGTAAGAACTTCATAACGTCTTATTTTCGAATACAACTGAATTAACGTCCAATAACTGACGCAATTAGATCAAGGTGCAACATTATTGACCACTGTTGAAGTATATTTTCGAAGAATATTCAATGAAGACCTTCATGAAGATCAATGTGAATATCGTATTTTTTTCCGTATGCCCGTTTTTGATGGGATTTTTTAATCCCGAATCAAATTGCCACCATGCATTTTGCTTATGAGCGGAAGGTTTTCGCGCCCCCCCTCTCTCCAATACCCCCTTATGCTTCTCGTGCGTCACTTCCGCTGCATCGGGGGTGGGTGATTGCGTCATCGGTTGCGCCAAGCGTGGGAGGGCGAGGTGGGGGCCAGACTCTAGTGAGGGGAAGGGAGGGCATTCATATTCATCCCCCGAGTCAGAGACACCGGGTCACTCTTCGCGGTGGGATGGGAGGGAATAAATTAGCCCGGGCATGGCTCGGGTGATTTGTGCTCGCTCTCCTGTGGTGCTCGCGATAATCAAAGGGAAGCCTCGGAGAATTTTTTTCTTTTTCAGACGCACATCTCCTCCAGATGCTGAGGGTGCAGTTTTTCATAATTCTATTCCATTAAAGGGGTGAGTTCTTACGTTTGACGAATCAGCTTCGATTGTCAAGTTGCCGCTTCTGAACTTGTTACAAACGATTTGAATACGCGTTCGTACGATATTTGCATGGCGATGTGGTGTTGAAATTACATGTGTACATTATATTTCAACACATTTTCCAAATCATAATCATCTTATGATTTGTGAAATAACGTCGAGAATCCAAATCCCTTTGCTAATATCTTCATTTCGTTCATTTTCCTGCAAAAATATCATATGACAGTTTGGCACAGCCATACGCAAGATGCCATAAACACCCTTACACCTTAATGATTTTCGCCACTTGTGCATTCTGAATCGCGAATGTGTCATCGCCATCACTCGTCATCAATCTGAAAATTGGTGTTACGGTACTGTCCATCCTTTTATATTCCGTTGACGAACGTTTTCATTATAGCATATTCTTCTCTTTTTTATACTGTTTTACTTCACTCTCTAGTAGTTATCTGTTCTGAAAGCATGGAAAATTATAATTTTTCAGTTGAGAAACTTACTTCTTAGCGGCATTTGACCCCACAGTAAAATATACGCAAATAAAAGCCCAGATTTTAGGCCACATGATCTCATTTTCTTTCCTTTGAATGAAATCTGTTAAAGAGCATACTGCTCTGAAATCTATATTTTCTGGCGGATATTCGAAGCAAAGTTTGCTGCTAACTGTGGGTCGTTTGCTAAGAGAATTTAATTGGTTCGTATGGTAACGCTGGAATAGTAGCCGAAAAAATGGCAAAGGAAAAAGTAATTATCCAACGTGAATAAGGTACTTAATTATAAACTATATTTTCACGGGGCTTTCCGTAATTTTTTGTGTAAAATCAAATAAGCGCTTAAAGAAAAGTTTGACACCTCCGAATAAAATCAAAACTGTGGACTGAAAGAGATTTTTCCATGCGTACAGCGCATGAGAAGAGGTTATTGGGACACATTTATGGCTCGAAGAAATACCCTCAGGCGTAACTTTGTGGAATTGAATCATCATGAAAATAAAAATGACTTGGTATATTCCACACTTTTATTAACAAGACCGACCGCGGTTTCGACGGCTATAGCGTCATTATCAAGGCAACATATAGTGTACAACAAGTGCCGAAGGAATGGCCTTAAATACAAAGCAGCATTTTATTTTCATCACATTTATGGCAGCTATTGCAATTGTGAAACTCAAAAGACGTCATTATGATCATGCAATTTGTTTCTGCCTCGAATATATCACTTTAGTGTTTCTCGAAATATTTTCCGCATTAACTCTGAGCACCGCTAACTAGCCGCGGCTAATTTTAACGGATTATTCTTTTATCTCTCTTTCAGCTTGTCACTGCCAGCAGGGCCATACGAACAACTTGATAGAAAGACATTCGTTACTTAAGTCAATGACCTCTCGGCTCTTCAACTGGCTGACATTGAAATATGCCCCCTTCTACTCGGTGTAATATTCCCTTTCATCTGGCGGATAAAATACCCCACTTTTCCCGTCCTACTCCAATGTTATCTACTATTAGAGAGCGTCTGAATTTTTCAAGATTGGGCGTATCCTGTGCAGATCATTATGTCTATGAAAAGGATTGGGAAGGGGAAGCGATCAAATCAACGGTCACCAGACCCTCTCAACAGGGAGGCCGGGGAGGGAGTGGTCCAGCTGTCCCTTATTTTATGGAACGTTTGCATTATAAACGCATTCCCTTTTCCTAATAGTAATGATGATATACAGTCTACAATGGTTAGCGAATACATAATAGCATTAAAAAACAAATGAGGTATTCAAAGAACGGGTCGTGGTGGCCTAGTGGGTTGAGCGCTGAGCGACCGAACGGAGTGTCCCGGGATTAAAACCCGGGCAGAAGCTTTCTGGACACCCCCACCTAAAATTATCACGATTCGATTTTCTGCGTGTCAGAACTTCATAGGAAATCCCCCCTACTCTATATGTGTGAATTTCACACGCCAATGGCTAAGCACGGCGTTAACTCTACCTCACCTATCAATACCTTTCATGTTGGACACACTAAATAATGATAAAAAATAATTTAGAAAATTATTTTTTTTAACTGGCAGCGTTAATAAATATTGGGGGGTATCATAAATAACTTTAGGGAGCATATATATCAAAACCTTGATAATGACTGTGTAATAGTCGAAATCCTGAGTCTGATGAAATAAAACTTTGTATTGTATAAAACTTTGTAATTCAACAATATGACACTATGTCCATACAATAACTTTAGGGAGAACTATCGGGAGAAGTAAAGGGTTGGAAAAAGTGGAAAATCGGCGTTAGATAATGTATGACGACCCTCCTGAAGAAGGAAGTAGAGAGGCCGAGTTTCCTACTTCCGGTCGGTGGAATGTGAGTTTGATTTCACGCGTGGAGGGGTACTCGGAGGACTGTGTTGGCAGGGGAGGAGGGATTGTGTTGTTCGCGGGGAGGGGAAGGGGCGAGGTTTCGAGGAGTTGATATCCTAGCGGTGCCGCAAGCAGGGAGCTTCTCGCGCGCGGCGGATTGCAGGCGCTCAAGGATAGGAGAAGGCAAACGCATGGATAGGCATGCGGGTGAGGCAGTGCTGCGGACTGCGGCCGCGCCGCCGCCGTGGCTGACCACAGGGCCGGGCAACGCCGTGTGCGGAAGGGGGGGGGGGGGCGGAGCGGGCCCTGGGTGGGGGTGGGTGCTCTGGACCTCACGTTCATTCAACTTTGGAACGCACGGTGGTCATTATCACTCTAAAACTGAGCCACAGCAAAGCTAGGGCTCCATTCCATAGCATTGCGTGTGAACTTTCGTCTGAACGTAATCGAGCAAACAGGGGGGCGAGTCTATAAAGTCGAAAGTCATTTGGTTCATATGGAGAGCTGTGGCTCACTGGGGAGAACGATTCGCGACCCATCTTTCACTGTCGGAGACATGGAAGGATTAATCATTAGCTGGAATCATATGCGTTCTTACCTTGTATGCCGCGCGAAAAAGATCAACACGTCGTCTGCTACTATCGCGGCTACGACAGCCGTCCACCACGATCCTGCTTGCCAGTGAATGCGTGGCGACATATTATGAACGAACTGATACGCAAAATGATCCGACTACGTCGCCGTGACCCGGGACGACCATCACGCCATCAAGAGAGCATGGTTTATACTACGAACTATGTTTATTCCATGTTTAGGAATATTTGTGACGCTGGAATCTCCAATTACACTTAACAGGGCATTTATCGTTTATCGTTTTTTCGGGGAATTCTCCTATTATGCCCTCTCTTTATTGGTGGCGAGGTGAAATTCTACCACAAAATAGTCTTTTACCCTCAGATGAACAGGTCTTAAAGTTATGGAATCAAGTTCATGGTGATACGATGTCTTGCTCAATACTTAACCACTACCGAAAGAGATATTTAATGAAACTGAGTAGAGCACATTAAGGAAGTTTTGAGAGAATAATATCTATTATAACACGGAATTGATTTATTCGAGTATTGCTATAGGGAGAGATTCGATTAATCACAGAATTTTGAGACACTAAATCAAATTAGCATTACTTTCACAACATTAATATTCAAACTGAAACATTTTGGATTTAGATTATCCCCGTTGACCAAACGTTTTGTGCTTCGATTGATTCACACACATTTAGCGCATGATGAGGCCTGTATCGCTCTACTATACTATATAAATATAATTATTAGTTATGACACTAATAAATACATACTATGTAAGTGTATATACTGTATAAGTCTACATGGATAACGCTGTTAGCGGATACTGTGGAAAAAAAACTGTATAATTACCACGCTCAAACACTTCAGCACTTTACACTGGGACCATAAATTGAGTAGGTACTTAACTAGAATTACTTCTCAGATTCTTGCTGTCGTTATGTGATACTGTCATGTTTTTTATGTCTCTTTGATATGAAGCAGACATTAACTATTGGGAGAATGTACATATCTGTTTATGTGTCTGCTCAGGTGAAGCCTATTTTTTTATTTCTCTCTTATTATTGTACAGTTAAGTATATAAGATAACTCCAGAATTGTCATCGAATCAAAGGTTAGTTCAATACCCCAAATACAAAAAGTCAAAATTCTTATAGCTATTCAGGCTTGAGGTTCTGCGAGTAATTATTTAATGTTGTGCAATAGTTTCTCCGTGCTATGCTGCCGGCTTCATCGGGCTTTTTAAGTACAATAATGGTCTTATTTTTAAACGATAAGTAAACAAATCCGGCAGTTGATGATTTAGAGAAGTAAAAATTAATTCTGAAGAAGTATCTTCCAGGTAGAAACTGTTGCACGATATAAAATAAATGCTCACAGAACCAAAAGCCTGAATAGCAAGATATACAATGAGCTGCGAAAATCTACAAAAATAAATAAAAATTCTGTCCGTATTGTTTTTAGTTATGACCTATAATTATTGTATTTGTAAATACCTGTATTTTAAGTGAATTTTATAGTTTACAAGCTTTTTTATTCTAGTGCTTCGTATTATTATTACTAACGATATTTTGTGTTTGGGAGAGAACCTCAACCATTCTAAGAGTATTATAGCTTGCAATTTTGTAATCCATATTATATTTTATTTTTATATATTTGTTACTAAAACCAAGTGAAAAATGAGTCTTCACTCATCACACTGTCTATGTTGTAGGTGCTGTTTCATCTTATTTATCAAGTTTAATTATTTGAAATTTATTTTTTATCCAATTCCGAACATTTCACTTAATAAATCTAAGGATAATTAAAACTAATTTAAGGTTAATATGCATCGGGGCTTAGCCTGTGGCTAAGTTCGGGGTGAGTTCTACCCTCATCTATCAAAACCAACCTTCGGGTTGAATCATTGAGGATCGGGGAATAATTATAACAGGTAATTTCATGGAAATCTTATGTAATACCAAAAGAATATACTATGATCAACCTCGTTGCGATCACGTGCCCTTATTGCCACTCGTTACAGTTACTCATATAATTAACTATTCGTTTACAACGGAGGTAATCAAGTATGCCTTTGTGAGGTGAAGGATATTTCTTGACCTTTGCTTACTTGGTATGACCATCCAATCATGTTAAATACGTCACAATGTATTCCATCACATTGTTCTCATCCTGATTGGTCATTTACGATTTAAATTCAAAATTGCGCAGAACTTTTATTCACATAAAAACTAGCTTTCATTCCAATCGAACGAGTTCTGGTCTACGTAGCGTAGTTTGCTCATCATGCCTTTGAAAACTCTTCTTTAAACCGATGGAAATCTCCTCTCAAGTTTTTTTAGACTAACCTCATTATATTAGCTTGATTCTTTTCTCTTATATCAGCCACTGCTTGCTCCACATATCCGAGGTCATCCTTTGCAGTTCTTTTCATTTACTTTCCTTTATTCTAGTGTCTTCACGAAGCCATTGTGCATCAACATATGTATTATTTGATGTGTTGTCCTTTATTCAGAATGTGTATAGTTTTTTCTCCTTCTCTTCATAGGACTTCCTTGTAATTCAGTCTATCCATTTCATCCTCATCATTCTTCTGTAACATCATATTGCAAATTATTATATTCTTGCCTTTTCTGAGGCTATCATGTGGATTGTTTTTACCTTTTGTCTCGTTGCTATTAAACAACTTGATCTCATTGTGCGTTCCAGTGAAGTTTCCCCTTTGTTTCATTCTTATATTTCCTGATATTAGCTGTCCTAACTTCTTGTAGAATACCCTTTTTTCTTGGGTTATCTGTATTTATTTCTCTGTGCTTCGTCCATCGCTCACTCTGCTTCACAAATAACAATATTCTGCCGTATTTTTAGGTTTTTCATGCCGTTTATTAATATCACCTTCAACTCTTCAGCGGGTTTCTCAGAACTCCATCAACGACTGCCATGATTGCGATGTAGTCGTTATATCACAACTTCCATACTTTTTCCCCGTGATAATTTACTCCTAGAGCATTCTCGTTGACTGATCTTGTTCTTTGATTGCTTTTTCCCATAAATCAAGGATGCATATATTTTCCTCACTTGCTTACTTTATTCTTACTTCTCCACAATTGAGCCTATCTTTCCTTACGGACCCTTGGCTCTTAAATGAGCTGCTCACTTTTCTGTCTCGTATGCCATACTAATTTCCTTCAGTACTTAAATTGTTGTCAACCCAATGATTTTCTCCAAATCCAAAATTGCTGTGAATGTTGACTTTCTTGTATATTATATCTGAATCAGACGATATTTTTTCACGCACAGTTTCAGAGTCAGTGGCAATGTTAGCTCAAATTATAGCTAAAAATCAACACCCAAAATGATCATTTTTCGGGATAGCTCAAATGCTAGGGTCTTCCATTACTTTTTTCATCATTTGAGCAGGTCGTTTTCTCCGTCTCTATAGATGCACATGAAGCTGGTAGGAGAAATCAGAGCGCACCGCTTTAAACGTAGAATGTAACATCATGCGTGGTCAGTAATTGAACATCTGTTGTAAACAACATACAATCATGTAAGGCAGGAATTCAATGTCTTTAATGATTCGAATAGAGTCCCATGTGGCAAAAATAGTTGCTTGAGCTATCATTTTCCTTATCTCTGAAAGCTATAGCTCAAATTATCCCTGAACACCTACGTGAAAAATGATTGTGTGATACAGACTATTTTTCCTGCCTAATATTTAACCAACTTAATGCATTATATTGCTGCGTAATATCCGGGTATTGCTGTCTTTCGTTCACTCAAAGTCACCTGCGTTCCTCTGTTGCGATGTGTATGAATGCGGCATGCAAACTTTTGCGACATTGACATGAAGATATAATTTTTCAATTGCTGTCAGTGAATCAACATTTCTTTGGCTCTCATGCCAGTTATTTCACGATGGTAAATTCCTAGGCACGTGATTCTCTTCCCAGCTGAAACCGGCCCATTTCGGATCCAACCGCATAGCAAATCGGGCGATGGGAGGGGAGAGGGGAAGGGCCGTTGACCTATGCCCCTCCGTCCCCTTCCGCGACACGAATGCTGTCCCGTCCCTCCGCGCAATTGTGCCTTTGTCCGCCTCGAGCAAATGCATCGTCAGCTTAGGAGTTCATTCAACATGGTTCCCTCCTCTGTCTGTATTCATAGGCATTCTGAGCTGCGGAATCCTTTGAAGAGTTGATCTCCCCTCCCTCCAATGCCCCCTCACCCCTATTGCATTGACCTCGTTCTCACCCTCTGGCTTTGAGTTTGGTTGGCGCGATGTGCTCATGCTATTCTCCGCACTTCAATGCGTTGAATATCGATGCAAAGCAAAGGTGGGGCGATTCGAAGGTCTCATTGTATTTGGAAGCTAGTCAGTGTAAGCTTTAAGAGTCAGTGCCATGTTTTCGTGCAATCTGTCGTCAAATTGACGAATAAATGCTGTTTTCGGAGATGACTCTAATAGTGTTAGTTGTTCCGGAGAGGAAACCGCCATCATTTAGACGGGGATCGCAAAAGAATGGGAAAGACTCCGATGACCGGAAGGAAGTAGTCGTAGTCCGCTGAAGTTGAATGACCGCTCACGTCGTTTGCACATTGAGAAAGGGTGTGTGGTGGTAATTGGAAGCACTTGTTGGAGAAAGAGGAAGGGTGGGTGGAATCCTGGTGTTGGAATTAGCCGGCATAAAGCACATAGGAGTCACAAGGTCCACGGTGAATACTGCACTTATCCCTACCTCACAGCACCTAAGAAGGGACCGGTATCCATCCAAAAAATACTCCTGCTGTAATTCGAACCGAGGCACTCCGGATGGGTATCCTGCGCTCTTACCACCACAGCACTCCGAGTACCGATGTAAAACTATAAGAATCAATTTTCTAAGATGTTGCAGGACTGCGATGGGGCTCGCAGTGCACTTGGAAATTGGTTCTATATCGCCCATTATTCTCGCAATGTCTGTGCATCCATGCTCTTGAAATTATAGTGTTTGCGTTGGTCGAATGATAACACTTTATCTGAATACAAGAAACGGAGGCGAGGTTTATAGGGTTCCGAAAAAAGACTCCGATATTGTGCCCTTGTTCTTATAATTTAGGCGGGTGGGAGTTTGCCCAGAGGGCTACGTTAAATCGTTTTTATCCCGAAAAAGGAAACATAGGATTTAAAAGTATACAAAGCAATACATTTGACCTTCAGCGTTGCTAAAACCCTATCTGATCACGTGTGATAAGAAGTTAAGCCGCTGATAATTGACGACAGAAGGTAGGAGAAAAACTATTTTATAGGCCAGATTAAGCTTTTATGTGGGTTAGGGAGGACAATTTGTGATGTTATGGCGTTCGCGTGAGTAGTTGAAGCACGTTAAGGAAGGTGTAGAGATGCGAAAGGGCATATGGAGGGGGTAATATTGGGCGAAGAGGGAATTGGAAGGAAAAGAGGTTTTCTTTGGAATATCATAGTACAGGTAGAAAATTTTATGAATGCAGCTCATAAAAATATCGCTAAAGAAGAAGTGCATTAGAAGATGTAAGCGCAGAGTCAAAATTGTCCTCAAACTTGCAGTACCTCGCCGAACGCCATGTAAGCACATGTGCGCTACGTTTTCATGGACTTTTCTCTTTTAAATATATTGAGAAAAACATTTAATAAAGGCAAATGAAAATCCCAGGAATATTTATATTTTGAACAGCCATAGTTCTGGGAAAAGTATTTCCGAAATTTTCATTAGACGTGTTAGGATACCCGCCAACTTACGCTGGAAACTGCTACAACTCTAGTAAGAAAGTTGGTATTAGTTTTCCTCTTCTCCAGTTCTGACGCCTTACTGAGTATTTTTACGCTCCCTACCGCCATATATTCTATGTATGTCTGTCTGGCTGCAGGAGATAATGTAAAAATAGATATTTTATGGTTTTGAGTGGCAGAATTAGGCTGATGCTATCATACTCTGGGACGATACTTGGAAAATACTTTGGCCGATTATTTAGAAAATACAACTAATAACATTAAAAAAGTTAGGCTGCTCATTGTGATAGATGCCAGGAATTAATTTTTCATGTTCGAATTGTATCGTATTTTTTATCTTAAAGTTTTCATTCCATAGAAAACTATTTTTTAAATGTTTGTGCTATTTTCACATGAGTTTCTCAATTACGATATCTTAATTGACCGTTTTTCCATTCAACTGCTTCACCACGACTCCTCTTGTCTCATTGGCACATGCTTTCCTGCTAAAATATACGTTTTCCGAGCAAATTATGTCGACAGTGAACGGAAGAAGTGACGAGATCTTGCTGGTTGATGGAATTTAATCATCGGTCCATTATTTCAACTTGTCTTCATCTTTTAAATAATAACTGCACTGTCTCCCGCCAGTATGTTACTCGTTACATTCCGTCGGGGGGAATTAATTTATGGCATAGACAAGGCAACCTCTGGCATGACTTCAACAGGGAAGATACTTTCCCAGCTTCTTTGGCAAACCTTCTGCCTTAGTTAAATTAATATTTCATGGTGTAAGTCATTCCATTGAATTTCCGCGTTCTGAAAACTCTCACGATCATATCATCTCTTAATGACTTACAAGGTATCTTGGTTTTTAAAGATATTAGATCTAAGCTTCTTCTGCAGTACTTTTTTGAAATATATACTCCTCTTCTGTTGTTTTTCTCATCAACCAACGTAAACTCCATTCCATTCACCAAACAGATTCTCTTTTCCTTGCTTACCCAACTTGATCCTTATCTTTGACAACATCCAATAGTTACTCAATACCCTCTCATAATCCTTTCTTCGGTATCTTATAATCTTCTCCAAAATGTCCTTTATTTCCTGATTCTTTTTAAAAAATTTCGCTGATCTTCCTTTCTAACTAGCTTCTATGCGCCATTCTTAAACATATTTGGTACCCGGAGACTCTACTTCCTCTCGTCTCTTGCACGGATAAACTGCACAATTTCATTAGTTCAGTTATTCATTTATCATTCAGTTATTTTATTTTATTTTTACGTAAATTCTGCACGGGAGTTTTATTACCCACCTTAGTCAGCATTTCCCCTCCAAACAGGGAAGTTTTTAAGGGAGTGGTGTTCTGGAGTACAACTCTATGTAGTGTCTTCTAAGTGTTGTTGATTATCAAGTGGGGTATTTTAGGTGCTGTGTAATTAAGTGTGTGATAGTTATGTGGAGGGAATGTTGTCCATTCTAATTAATATAATTATTATTGCTGGTTTTCTTTTAATTTTATTCAAGTATTTTTATTTGGTTGTATAGGGTATTAGACAATATTGGATTGAAAGAATGTAATTGGTAGTTGATCGAAACCAAATTTTGGTTTCATGTGATGCTGCTGACCATGTGGAACCATTTAAAAGTCTTTTATTCACTATTCACTTTTCTCAACTGACTGTATTTTTTGCCGTAATTTGTTGATTATATTCCCGTTGTTGTCCAAAAAGTTATCCGAGCGTGTAACTGTTCCACGTGCTCTAATATGAGCCAAATGATGTTCATGTGTGACTTATTTCTTTAACCTCTTATAACCTCGTTTTATCTTATGAACTCTTATTTTATTTTCATAGCACACTTCTCCCAATTATCAGACCACGTGCTTGGCAGCGTCAACCTCTTGGCTGTTATCTTGTACTTGATCACCTGAAAATCTAATTACGTTAATCAGCTCCTCTCTCTCTTACCTATCAAACTTATGTATTTTATATCTCTTTTTATAGTATTATTTCAATTCATCTGTGGGGGAAAATGAAAATAATTATATTAAGACAAAAAACAAAAATAAAATTTCATCACACTGTGATGAGCAATTGCGTTTCGGAACTTCGATGCTAACGTACCTACCCTATTCGGTCGCATCCCTTTCTCCTTTCCCTACTGAGCGTTGGCTAAGTAATTTTGGTCACTAAAACTTTTAGCGTTCATTGTGTAGAAGGTTAACGAGGTAATTTGGAGGTATAGGTCATTTTATGAGATCCTGCCCGATAAACATCGTCCTTGGTTTGAAAAAGTTTGATGTCCCTCTTTGAAAATTCCAGTACTTTTATGACTCTTAATTCTTGGTTTCAGAAGTTACCGATGTTTAACTCTAAGTCTACCCATGTAATCCAGATGGGTATTAATCTATTTTATTGCAATTTCATTTTTACGGCATCTTTCTATTGCTCGAGCAACATCATCTTTTTAAAACTGATTGCTTGTGAAAGCAACAGTTTTCAGTTGAATGAATATTTCGAACAACTGTCGAATATTAAACTTGGATCATAGCTTTCGGTGCCACAGGTACCTTCATTGATGTGTCTGTCCCCGTTTTTTATATCATCATTAGCCCTAAATTGACGCACTGTAAAAATAAAACTTAATCATTTATATTAAACTTCCATAACATCTTATTTAACTATATGGAGAACGATAGACAGTAAATTTCGTCTTCTATGGCAACTGATAACTTATCTACAAAAGTTAATTTGAGAGAAGATTGAAAGCTCTCAAGGATATTTCTAAATAAGCCAGATAGGAGTTTTCCTAAGTCCTCGGAATATCCTTTCACATTACGTTATAATACGACTCCATATATTATTTCGGTTACTTCCCCTAGCTCTATTATTGCAATTAGTGGATCTGCAGATGTATAAAGTGAAGACAAATCTTGAGGCAGTTTGCCTTTATTTTTGTATTTATCTTGTACTGTGGCCGCCTACATTTCTATTCCGTAACGAATTACTGCGTAAACTATCCCGAAAATGCTGAACCTTGTTTTTATTTTCTCCACGTGCACTTTCAATTATTTCGACCCTGGAGCCTCAAGTTAAGAGAATCGTGGAATTTCGCCAGTTGGAGCGCTGTCACGCAATCAACTCGAGAAATCGCGTTTGTTGATTCCGAAAGAGGGTTTACTTCGCTTGTTCAAGGCATCAACCCACTCAATGGACCGAGGGTAAACGACGACGTGTCCTGGGACGAGAGGAATCCACATTAATTCCGCGCTCTCTTTTTCGCTATCCCTCTCTCCAGTGATAGTCGCCTCCCGAGAGACAATAATGCCCACCGCCCACGCTAAGAGACGCCCGCGCCCTCAACCGCTGCCTACGCGCTCTTCCGTCAATTGCCCGCGGAACTGTCCAAACACTCTTCCCACATGCACTATGTAGTTGTTCGAGTACCTCTGTATGAGACATGCCGCGATGAATGTCTCTGGGCGACCCTGCGTAGTCGCGCTGTGACGAAAATTCAGATGGGACGAATTTTGTGGCTATACGTTGCCGATGATAACATTCCGCGAGCGAATCTTCTCTGAAGCCCGTTTGACACGGTCCAATGTATTGGCTAATAAATTGACACAATATTGGGTAGAAAATTTTCAATATGTTCCGCATGACACCACAAATTATTAGGGCCAATATTGGTAATAACAATTCTCATACATCCCGCTTTCAGTTCAGGGACATTTTGTTGGATTTTGACCAACTAACTAATTTATCCAGATCATTCTGCAAATCAACAGTCTGCAGGGAAATGAATAGTATTATACAATATCACATTATCAGCAAAATGTCTAATGCTGCAGTTTGTCAGGTTCGGGAGGTGATTTATAAAAAAATTAATAATGGCGGTCCGGCTACACTTCCTTGTGGAACACCAGACGTTACTGGTAAAGGGTCGGAGAATGAATTTTTAATTTTTACACCCTGGGTGCGGTTTCTGAGAAATGATTTAATCTTAAGGGTAACTCTATAATCAATTGGTAAACCTGAAAGCTTTTGTACTAATATATCATGTTGGAATAAGATCAAAGGTTTTATGGAAATCTGTGACTATACAATCCATTTGTCCTAGGGGGGACGAATAGAAGCATGCATCGCTTAGATCCTGTGAGAAAGAGAGAAGCTGACTTTCACAAGGGCGAAATCTACGAAATCCATGCTGATTGGGTTGTAACATGTGCTGCGCACATTGCATAACATATTCTACAATTAGTTGTTCGAATATCTTACAGGCAACTGAGGTCAGGCTCACTGGCCTGTAATTCTCGGTTTGAGCCTTAATGCCTGATTAGGCACGACATCTGCGGTGAGCCAGTCAGACCGTAAAAGAGAATTATCAATTGGGATACTGTATAAATATAGCAAGTACCTAGATACCTCAAATCCACTAAGTTTCAGCATTTCTGTCGTAATACCATCGGGCCCAGAGGACATTTTATTATGAAGTTTCCTGACTTTTTTAGCATGACATCAATTACACTAATTGTAAAATGTGGGCCTCCATTTTGACAAGTCATAAATGTCTAACTGGACAGGGTGTTGAAAATATTTGAAAAATAATAGTTAAAGAGATTAGCTTTTTCAACATCATTTGAGACAAGCTGCCCGCTCGGGGCTTTTTAAGGGGAAATTGAATCATTAGGTATCGCTTTTCTTAGAAAGAGAAAGTACATCGGCATACAACACAAATCGGGATCCCATCCCTGCTCGAGGGAACAGGCCACCAGCATTTTGAAATATATTGTTCTTTGTTCTTTCTGCTGGTTCAGAATATAGGCTAAAGGGTGAAATTCAAGGATTGCGATCTAGACGCGAATACCTTGGTGGAGTCACCCATTGCTTAAATACACAATAGCTGAATTTTCACAGAGGAAAAATCCACATCGACCCAAACCTAGAGGATAAAAGACGATACAGCTGCAAAATATGTAGGTGACATAAAGCTGAAAACAACTTCTTTTATTGAGAAAGAAACATTGCGAAAAATGAATGCTAAACCCGATTCGTTAACTCTTTTGTCAAAAATGAATGCTCAATTGTTCAATAAAATTTAATTTATCGTTTATTAAGCCTCGGTACTGAGTACTTTTATCCTTTTTTCCCTCAAAGCTCACATTTGACACTCTTGGTGCTGATGATATTGCTAGCCTAGACTTTCGAATTTTTCAATTTTTGCCTTTTTCGGTCGCTCGGAGGTCGTTTCTATGTAATCCTTTGTCAATGAAGTTTGCAGAAAAGCGCGAGAAACATCGAGGAACTAAATGTTTTGTATCAGGATTTTGGAAAAAAAAACTCCATTACCTGAACGGCTTTGGAAGTCTACTACCTGCCGTCTTCTCATTATTCTGCCAGGATGTGTCCGAACTCATTGGATATTAGGATCCATTATCTATCGAACGTACCTAAATTACTAGATGAATAAGTGATTTACCGGAGGCGATAGCAATGGAGATGAAACTTATCTTTGATTAGAACGAATACCAACGAAAAATAAAATGATTAGGGATCCATGTTTGTATGCAGCTGAATTGTTATTATTGTGCCACATCGGTAGATTTGACCAGGCATATAAGATACTCGAGGTAGACATCTCGTCGGAAAGGTCTAAATACTCATTCTTCCCTAGTACCCTTCGTGTCTACAAAAAATTATAGTGACCCAATTTCAATGGATGCTTCATCATCATCATCATTGGTCAACAATCCTAGGATTGGTTTGACGCAGCTTTCCACTCGTTTCTTCTATCGGCCAACCTTTTCATTGTGACGTAATTCTTCTCTTTTACATTCTTCACGACCTGTTCCATGTATCTCATACGAGGCCTGCCTTTTCCAATCTTCCCGTTCACTTTTCCCTCGACGATAGTCTTCATCAGGCCATCGTGTCTCAAGATATGACCGATTAAGTTTTCCAATGGATGCTTAACAATAATTTTTGAATATTAGAAGTGGGCCGGCCGTGGTAGACAGGTCGGTAACGCGCTTGACTGGCGACTCAAAAATCGTGAGTTCGAATCCCGTCCCGGGCATAAATGTTGAGTTTGTCGTAGGGTGGACTTTAGGTACATCTACATAATACCCTGAAAGCCACCATAAAGGTGTGTGACAGGGGGTGAACTCACACCAAACATGCATTACCTATCATGCATAAAAAAGGATTAGTAATAATATACTAGTCTAAACTTCAGTTTTTAAATAAGAGAAAAAGAGCAAAGCAAGCATGTAATATCATGCTGTTAGTTTGGTTAGCGAAAAGTCCTTATACCGACATGCAACTACCAATGCTATCCAGTGATACATCCGTATCGGATATATGTACCGCTATTCATATCCCTAATTGTACGAGGAAAAAATGACATTCAAAGCAATGGACGTCAAAAGGTAAGACGTTGCGAAGTGACCTTAGCCATGGGAGTACTTAATAACCAAAGAGTATTAGTACCTTGAGAAGTAATAGGTAATCGAATACTGTTGGTGTTCCTACGTCACTCGCCCTTGCGCCTGCTCGCGGAGTATTGTTTAGTTGTTGATAACACCTTCATTTGTTGGTGTTATCAACTACTAAGTGCCCAAGCATAGTGTCACCCAAATTATATTTTGAATGTATCATTTCATGTTACTCTTTTAGATTATTTACGTAAAATAAAAAGATTTTTACTTTAAAAATTTGGAGGAAGAAGAATGGTAGTAATTTTTACCATGAATTCCAACATGGGTTCATTAGTTACGCGATGGGATAAACACTCGTCTTTACAGTATCAATACGTTGTTGATAAAATTCGGTGGCCTCCAAGTCGGGAAAACTCCAGAATGACTTCCTTCCCTTCGAAGGGAGCTAGCTTTTACGTAGCTGATTGGTGAGTTCGAGCGCCTCCCTAATAACCTCTTTCAACAGTCAATAATCATATCCGCTGCCGTCCATAGTAAGATCTCTCGGGCTCATAATGCGAATAAATCCTTGTGGCAAAAGCACTAAGCGGTTAATTTTTTCAAAGGGTGCTTTGATTTCCTTTTCATTTCACGGACACGGGTTTTGAAAATGCCACCTTCGCTTCACTCCCTTCATTCGGTTGACGCGTCACACTCGGGTGGCCTTCGGTCACTCATTGAGGCTCACGTGGTGATCCGGATCCAGTCCCGTCGCAGCCCTCGCACAGTCATTCGAACGTATCATTCACACGTGTCACGTGCATTCTCGTGCAAACTCCTGCTGAGCACAAATTGGTGCCAAGTAGGGTGAAGGGTTTATGAGGGATCTTCGTCAGATACTTTATTTTAATAATCCTCGAGACTTTGGGTCTCAGCACCGAAATGTTTCACTTAATATACCAAATAAATGTGCACAGATAATTGCTGACGGAGTATCTATCTATCTATCTATCTATATCTACATAATACCCTGCAAGCCACCATAAAGGTGTGTGGCAGGGGGTGAACTCTCACCAAACATCGGGTAACAAGTCTTCCTTTGCGCTAGGGAAAACCTCCGGGAATAAAATGAACTTAGGAAGAACGTTCCTCGGTGATGAGTATTCTATATTATGCAGGAAAGAATATCATACGAATTTAATGCCGATATTGAGGGCGTTTTACTTTGGGTGCTTTCCATTCAAGCGACTCATGCGTCGTCTTGAGTTAACTCGCGGAAACTCAAGTCGACTTGTGTCTTCGCGAATGGAAAGCAAGTTTCAGATGCGCAGTAGCTGATGCGCTAAGGACTTTCACGGGGACTCGTGATTGGTGCGTTTTTGTGGGAAGAAGATTGAATCCACAGATGTTTCCTTCTTGTTATAGCAAGATCGTTACCAATAAACAAAAAAATTAGTTGTAGGATGATTAATTAAGAAAATACTTAACTTAAACATTTGTTCTGATTTATCGGTTATTTTCAATATGCCTCTTGCAGACGTCTTGTGATTTAGAGCTTGCGCCGTCCTTCCTTCTTTTTTCAGTAACTCACCATTACCGGTGTGTCACCGTGTGTCGACTCGCGTTTGACACACTAGCGACACACACTGATTGGAAAGCACTACACGCGACACAAGTTGACTTGTGTCGACTTGCGTCGATGATTGGAAAGCACCCAGTATAAGCTAATATGGGAGACTTCATGTTGTTTTTGATAATACATGCCTATCTGAATGTGATAGTGCATATAATAAAGTGCATAGTCTCTTTCATGTCTTATTTTTATCCCATTCTTTTTGATTGTCAGCACTTGCTCTCTAGTCTCTTAATCCTAATGCCTTGCGATAGGCTTCTACATATTCCTCACCGTGGTTCTTTGGACTGAGATCAGTTGCACAGTGCGTTTAGATGCTTAAACGGCTGGGGTCATATCGCACTGTGAACTAGCTTGAAAAAATCTTATACTCAGCGGTACGGGCGAAGGGAAGACGAAGCGAGAATGGAACGTGCGATTTTTGGGATAACGGACGAGGGAGTTAGTCACCAGTGAAGCCTTAAGTGTGTCTCCTGGATTCCTCGCCTTCCATCCCTGTTCTCTTATCAAGCCAATGTCCAAATCAAGCTCCAATTCAACAGAACATCACAGTTGTATGAGGATGGTCTATTCTATTTTACAGGCTACTTAATCGGCGTGCATTCCGCGGGGCCTCTTCGCCTGTTACTCTCCTCTTCGATTTTAATTTAGCATGAATTAATGGATTTAACATTACCCTTTCATCGGAGAGCAAGATTCAATAAGTTAATGATACCAAAGTGTGAGGTTTCTTTCGATAACACTATAAGTGGATTAGTATGCATATCGGCTGGGATTTGCCGACTAAAAATGCCCCGTGAAATCAACCACTCGCCTACCTACCTTCCCGCGGACACTAAACATTAGGGAGAATTGGTTTCCGGACGCCAGTGGTAGGTAAAATGACCGACGAATTGATGATCAGGGTTCTTATCTCAGTCCAGTCAAATTATTTTCTCCGTTTCATTGTGAGTGAAGACATATCCAGCTGACTGAGCATTTCAACTACCTCGTCTCATCTTAAGGTGAAGAAGCACGGAAAAAACGTCCGTTTTCGTTTCGCGGACCTTCACTTTTCAAAGTCCCTCGCGACAAATTGCGAAATCCTGCCCAAGAAATGAGAGGAATCGCACCCGAACGGGTTCCCTGGCGCAACGGCGTGGGTGGAGGGGAGGAGGTGGTAAGTGGAGGGAGGGGTGGCGGGGGGGATGTGGGATGAGTGGCTCCTCACTTTGATTGGACTCGGGGCTTGCAATGAAAGCGCTCCTCAAGCGAGCGCCCACCGCGGGAGAGGGTGCGGGGCCGGAGGCAGCATTGTTGGCGCCTGATTCCATCTGGTGCGTGAATGGGAGCCGTCCCATGCCCCGTTCCATGCCCCCCCCCCCGCCACACCCTCCGACCCTCGCCCCTCGACTCCAGACCTCGAGATCTCTTGGCCCTCGTTCTGGTCGTGGCGTCTCTCTTCTCCAGCTCGAGATCTCCTCCTCCGCGCCTCCAACTCCTTTTATCTTTTTCCGTCCTCCCCTCACTTTCTAAATCATCGATCTGCCTGCTTTACTTCTTCATTCCCCTCTTTATGACTCCTCTGTGCGTACCCGAGCGAGTACCGACCTCCTGGCCACACGGATTCACTCCAAAACATCTGTTAGTAATTCATCTCCGGGTAGAATGTATCCTAATACTCCTTGATAATTTAAGTAAATTGTTTTAAAGTAAGCATGTTTGCGAGGCGCCATCAATTTAAAATGCTCAAAGTAGTGGTAAGAGTAAAATGTTTAGCACGACCCATTTTGAAACTTTGAACACTGAAAAAACCTAATGGTGAAAATAGACCAGATCCTTTACTAGCATAGGAAAATCAAATTCCTTGAGGGATGAGATTCCTATCAGATTCACCTTTGATGAATTTTTCACTTTTTTAATCAACTTGATATTTCAGCCTACATATATTGTCTTCAGCTGCATTTTGGTGCAAGATTTGTTATTGAATAATGAGGGTGTGAATGCGAGGGAATTTATCAGCTGCAAGTGGATTATTTATGATGAACACGTTTCAAAATTGAATTTAAAGTTAAAATATTCTTCTTTTCGTCGATATTTAAAATTTGAGGAAAACTTTTGTACATGGACTACTGAACTTTGCTTATTGATGCTTGTATCTATCGATTCATATTTAAATGTACCAGCTACAATGAGGATATTTTAAAATTTCCCTTTATTGCCGAGTAAAAGGAGTACAGTAAATATTATCTTTTTGTAATGACAAATTAAACGTTGAAGTTTTATAGCCTCGTATTTGGGACACCTAGTTCATGCCTCTATGTCCTAAGGGGATATAATTTTCAAATTATGATGGATGACGTTGTTTCACACAAAATATGTAAAAGAGATTATATTGTTGTCCTATTTTCCTCACCTACTCTTTACTCATCATTGGATGAAATGTGCGGGCCAGTCTAGCAGCCTAATCAAACTTCCAAAGTGAGAGAATAAATACAAATACGTACGGACGAGAAATGAGGGAAATTCGTTCCTTCTTATATTTTGTGGTGACCTTTGACCTCTTAAATGCCACCCAAATTCTTGAGCACTCGTCGGTGGGAGACGACTTTGAAATACTTCAGTCTCTCTTCAAACTCGCCGCTGACATTCGCGACTGAAATGGCGCGATTTTTCATACTGAAGCCGAACATTTCAAAAATAATGAGGGGATGCCCCCAGTCGTGGAAGAGAAGGGGGGTAGAGGGAGAGTGGCGTGGGAGAAGCGGAGAGTGTGGGAGCGGCCTTATGAGGTCCCGAGGCGCCGAGCGTGGGCGTCGCGCCCATAGGAGACAACTCCCACGCCCCGCTACCACCGCGAGGTCTTCATTTCTCTTTCCTTGGCCTTCTCTTTCCAGATGGGAGGGACTTTTGAATTATCTCGTGTTTTCCCGGCTAACAGTGCAGGTGAAGTCTTCACAGGTTCTCCACCAGGTCAGGGAGTCGGCGACTGCCGACGGTTGACACTGCCGTCATCTTCAAGGAGATGAATGTAGATGAACGGCAGAGTAAAGATGACGGCAGTGTCAGCCGTCGGCACGTCGGTGGCGAACCCGTGAAGACTTCGCCAGCAGGAACTTTTGAGTTCTCATTCCAGTTAGTGTTCAATCGCATTGGGCGTGAGACTAACTACTAACAAGTAGGTAGTATATACATCTATTTTGCCGATGAACTACGTTCTACCAAGGCTTTCAGCTGTCATAAGGCTGCGGTTCCTCAAATGCGATGTCAATACCGAGTTCTTCTTTTTCAAAGGGTCGGCCACCGTAACTTCTCCTTTTCATGGGAGCCAGATCTTCTTTTCGATCTGATGAGTTTCTTGACCACTTGTACTTGTCCAATGGACGGGGTCGAATTGTATCTGTTTCGAAGATGCTCCACTTCCTTGCTTGGAAGTGAATTGTAGAACGCAATCGCCTGATTCTCCATTTGATTGTCAATCGTCTACCAGCTGAGTAGGATATAAAAGATATCGATTGGATGGTTCCTGCCGATGTTTAATGTAGACTAGAGCGTCCTCCTTTCCTCTATCCGTTGTCTGCATGCTATGTTTAGATGAGCCTTTCCTTAGCTGGGCGAAGGTAGCCGGGAAAATAAGCGCAGTGTCTTAAAGGGAAATGGCCTCAATATCTGCGATGGGCGAAGGAGAACAGCTTTAAGCAAGTAAGATTTACTCGTAATAGAAAAGGATCAGAAGGACCTTAAGTAATTAAGTGACGTAAAGATTGCCAGAGTCAAGTACGGAGCATTGAACAGCATAGTGCACAATGACTGTGAGAGGGGGCTGGTGGCTGTAAGGTGGTCGCATATAGAAGAATGGAGAAGAAATGGACAAAAAAGTGACACAGATGAAGAAGTGCTTGTATTGGTCATGGCTTGACAGGAGGGAAAAGCCGTTCTGGAGGCAATTATGAGGAATGAGAGTGAAAAAATTGAGGATTGGAAACATTGAATTGTAGAAATATTATAGTCATTTCAGAATATCTGAAGAGTAAGATGAAAAGAAGTGTAGAGAAGGATAAAATTGAGAGCATGGTGAGGGTGGATGTTGAAGGAAATTGAAGAAGGCATATTAGATAGACGGAGTAGTAATATAGGGTGATGATATACTTAGGAGGTAGAATACGAAGAAAAACACATAAAAAGGACAAGTATGTTAGACGGAATGTACTACATTTTGCTTTCTTCGAGCGATTCAAAATGTATATATGAATGGAATATTTCGGAAATAAGGTAAATTTTTCGTACAGCTATTGCTTCATATACGAGGTGATCGTTTTGATAAATTTAAAGGTCCGTTATTATTTCCATTAAGTAATTATCTTTGTACCATATGATCGAAATAATTCAGATTATTTATTATTTCCTTTAATTCATATGCCGTAAGATCGAAATAATTCATACGATTTTGATAAGGAGGATTATAATTCAATAGCGTCATAGTAGATATCTATGAAAATTACTCATTTTCTCGAGTGTTTATTCAAAGATAATAGTCAGTTCAGTGAAAAATGTTTGTTACGGTCAATCATCGTCACATATTGTACCAATATTTCTCTCTCTCCTCGATCCCTTCCTTCGTGGGTTGATCTCTAACTTTCCTCACCAAAACAGACAACTTTCCCTTCATTTCATGCCTCCATAATTCTGCACAACTTCTGCCTTTTTTCCTTCTCTGTACATGCATTCTTTTCCTCCCATTCAACATCGGCTCATTCCTCCGAGTTTCTCGTCCCCGAGCGGTCTTCCATCGGGGCAGAGGCAATCTCGAGAAGAAGGCGCGATCGAAATGATGGGTTCCTCGGCCACGGGGCGGCGCCTGAGTCCGAGACGACGACGTTGAGACGAGGACACGTGGGAGAGTGGCGAGTGGGGGGGAGGAGGGAGAGGGGGGTGCCATTATTCAATCGCGAGAGAGAGAGACTGGACTTGGAAGTGTCACACACCGGATGCTGCGAGTTGGAGAAGATTGCGGTTGCTTCGTTTTCGGCGGTGAGGGGAGGTTGGGCGCCAATTCGAACCGGGAGGGCAGCCGCGAATGAGGAAATCCGCGGACGGGCCTTGATGGCGAATCAATCCTCTCCCTTCACCACCCTCGTCCTCTCTCACTCTCTTCTTTCATTCGCATGTGAGCAAAATTGTCTTGTTTCGAACAGCGACGAAGAAGTTTGGGACCAGTGTTGCTTTCCGACCTTTTTGTTTCGCATTTCTATCGGTTGGTCACTGACCGATCCTCGACTAGATGCCGTCGACCTCAATTGTCGAACCTAAGGCGCTGGCTGGCTTTCGTTGGTTGTATCGAAGCCTTTGAGTCTGGCCACCCAACCTGTTCTTTCTGCAAGATAATATTTATATACTTTTTGTCGAAAATGACGTTGCGCCACGCTCCCCATATAATCTTAATATGTGCAAGCGGATTCACTATTTTTATCTTTAACACTTGGTCTTAAAAGATGCTTCTTGCGTACGTCGCACGCTCTTTTTTAGGAGCAGGTGTAATTATGGGTAATGGGTCTGAGCAGCGGTCTATTCATTGAGAATTTCCTTCCTTCCGCGGCTGCTGCCGTGTTCTTTTTTTTTCTCGGCTGCCTTAATCATTTCTCTCCCATCCCCCTTCCTCCTCCTGCGGCTCCTAATACTCCTCCTCTTGAGAATGGACTCGGCCACATCCACCAATGACCCTCTTGGTCCGCCCATCCCTTTGTCTCCATTAGCGGCGAGTAGCCGACTCCCATATCCTATTCAATTATACCGTGAGCACCCTTAAGATCCTTCCTCTCTATTGAGCTAGACTCTGCAGGGGGCGTACGGAGAGAGTGCTCACCGTTCTCCCCTTCGATGAGCCAGGGGCGGCGGGAGAGGGGAGGTGATCCAGAGAGTTGTGGGAATAGCGGCACTCAGATATTTTCATTTCTTTCGTGAAACTGTCGTCATCATTACCCAGTTTTGCTGCTTCACTAAGCTTCCGCTCCGTGACCTTATCACTACCTCCATCGTCTCCCTCGAATGATCCATCTACATAATACCCTGCAAGCCACCACAAAAGGTTTGTGGCAGGGGGTGAAGTCACACCAAACATGCCATGCATGACTTACAAGACTTTCGACGAAGTTCACGGAAGATCCACATGGGGTGCTTCCACTAACTTCCGTTATCCGCCTCATCGAACTGAACGCATGAATACTTCATTCACCACCACCTTCATGCGTCTATAAAACAACCTCCCGGCAGCATTAAAAAAGATACACAATTATATAGGCTTTCGCAAAAGATTATTTCACCGCATGCTGACATGAAAGAGTTTAAACCCTGGGGGATGGATCTCTAATGACAATTTAACAATATAATTCAAATGTCCTTCGAATTATTTTTTTTCAATTTCGTGTCACTTACTTTTTCCTTTGTAGAGGCACAAATTCTTTCAAGATGATTTAAACGATTGTTAAAAAATATGTATACGGCTCTACATACAGGTTTAATTCTAGTTTGTCAGCTGTTTAATTATTGAACTCTGTATCTTAATGAACCCTGGGCTAGGGGCAGAGGGGGCCAGGATAAATGAAGAAATAAAAAAATACATATTATCCATAAAAAGGATTAGTAATTATATTTCAGTTAAACTTCACAATTAAAAAAAGATAAAAAGAGCAAAGCAAGTATGCAAAAACATGCTGTTAGTTGCGTTAGCTTAAAACCCTTATAACAACATGGAACCCTTATAACCTATGCTGTCCATTGATACACTTGTATTTATACCATTGGATATATTTACTACTATTCATGTCCCTAATTGTACGAGGAAAAAAGGACATTTTGACTGCCCTTTTTTCTATCTGTTTCGGCAATCAATTCCTCTAATTTTACGGTTATGGTCCAGTAGACGAGAATAATTTGGAGCTAGCAAAATATTTTTAACGTCATTAGTGAAAATATTATCTTGGAATTTAGTTCAGAGATTAAGTCTAAATTTCAACATATGGTCTGATAATGATTTCCACTTTAGTTCTTCTAATAGACTAGTAACGCTAATATAGTTATCAAAATATCCCAGGCCGATCTTCGCTGCATACGCTCCGGTTCATTTTTTAAGACTGTTTCGTAAGGATCTCATATACTGGAATTTGAACACTTGAGCCCACTGCTTCTCTCTGGAGTCCCCCGAGTTCTGGTAACCCAGTCAGCCTCGTCGAATCGTGAACAAAAGTGACATGGTATCCATGAATTAATTATGCATTGATAATTTAGATATTTAGTGTGAGAAAAAGTAGCCGTCTCGCGCGATAGATTTGGGGCGTTGTCTTTATGTTGCTGGCTTTTCATCCCTAGAGCCAATATTCGAACCCCGGTGTTGGGAGAGATCTTTGATTGATTTGTCGGTGTATTGGCTCTCCACTTATCTCTTAAGTGCTGCGTGCAGAGACTTCAAGTACTCAATCTGTTGGTTGGACCTTAAAACACGGAGTCCACGACTGTTGCCTTGGTGCATTACATTCAGAGTAGGTTGATGGGAACGCTTGGTATTTTTCCAACCTTTCTCCGTCCCCCCCCCCCCCCCCCCCACCTCGCCTCTACCAATCACCAAAACTCACCTCTACCTTTGCCTACTATTATTATCTGCTATTTGCCTCTATCAAAATGCACGCATATCGTTAGTGGCACAAATTACCTCAGCTGTCGGCCAGCTCTGCCAAACAAGAAAGATGTCCATGATGTACACTCTCATGTTTAAATTCAGATCACAAGATCATAACTTGATAATTTACTAATTTAAGAGTTTTTTATTCATTCTGTGTTTTTTTTCTTGATGGATTTTCTTTTCTCTTGCAGGTCACACCGAGCACTTCACTTTTGAGAATACTACAACGGACGTTTCCAGTATAGCCCTCTCGTTTTATTCCGGTCTCTTCGCTTACAATGGATGGTAAGTACCGTGCACTGCTGGAAGTATGGTGGAAGTGACGTGCAGAGCTCTGTCTCTCCTAGGATGGTGTGTTTTCTATTTGAATGGCTCGAGAGGCAATCGCTCCGCATGCTGTACACTCCATTCCCGCTAACGCAAAAACACTGATAGTTCATTGACAGTCTAAGCTTTGGAATCATTATTCATATGATTATTTGTTTTCAAATAATCAAATAACAAAAGCTTTCTGCACTTGAGTTAAATTGTGAATGAAAGGCGAAAGAAAGTGAAATATAGTGCACAAATTAGATATTATCTGCCAAAGTAATTTAGATCAAACATTAGAATGTCATCCGTTCATCAAATCTTCCCAGGGGTGCCTATGTTTGAAAAATATGAACTTCAGCTCTGAAGTAAACTAGGCTACGTCGGATTTAATGCGGGGAATCCTTTTGAAATGTTCAGAGAAAGGCCTTATTTTGCAATATTAAGGCTTGATTTTTATTTCATAGGAGATATTAGGGTTCCCTGGGGGATAGAGCTAAATTTGGATTTACGGAGATCCTAAAGAAAATTCGCAATTCTATTTGTCAACCAGTTTCCGGAAAACTTGCGATTTGGTTATTGAAAAAAAATATAAGGATATGATAAGAATATAGCCTTGGAATCACCTGGAAAGAGACTGAAATTTAGGCTTATAGAGAGCTACAGGTAAATAGGCTGTACATATTGCATCAAATATATCAGTAGAGTTCTTCGCTTCATTTTCACGTTCAGCTGCGGAGAAAATGAAAGAAATAAACACGTAGGCTGATAGCTTTTTTAATATTTAGAATTTCTAACCCTCCGGATTTTTAATCAAAGGAAAAAGGCCATTTAGGCCATGGGCATTCATAAAATCTCGATTCTTCATCATCACATGTGAGTTCTCTCATTGCTTCTCTGCATTATTAACCTTCACCTCAGGGTTTAATATGCCAATGCAAACATTTGCCGTGCAAAAGCTATTTCATATTTTATTCCTATTTTTAAGCATACTTTATCAGCATGTAGTTTCTCCGCGTGTCCTAGCTGTCTTTTCTATATTCCTTCTGGCTTCATTCTTGACATCTCGATGTTCTAGACATTAAGAATAATATATAATACGTAATAATTTATCATAAATTAATAATAACCTGTTAATGGGTCTTATTTTAACATATTTTTATAATTAGTTTACCTTTTTGTAAAGGGCACTTTTCTCATTTTTCGTCGATTTCAATTCAGTTCACTTTCCAAATCATTTCTTTCGGTCTATTGACTTCTCGTATAAATTTACCGTTTGATCTTTATTCTCACTTCCCCAAATTCAAGTGTTCATGGTCATATACGGCCCTCTTTCCAGTCTTTATTCATTTCTTCTGAGACCCACGACTTCATTATCTTTCTCGTCTATGTTGTTTTTTCTATTCTAATGATATTATTTCCCCAGTTGTGCATTATTCTGAATTTCACCATTCCTTTATCTTCAGAGCCTCTGGTCATTTTTCTGTCTCAGTCCCGGCATTTTTTTCCATTACTTCAGTTTCTATATTTCCCCTGTTAACCTTTATTACCAATTGATCCTTTTGAATTTCACGTTCCGTATGGTCACTTTTGATTTATATCCGGAGTTTGCGATGCCAACTGTGTCGATTGGTGACTCGTTTACTAAACGTGTGCCTCTCTGTGGTACAAAATGATTCGTTTCTGTTCTGTCAAGTACTGTATGGTGACCAACCGTAGCAGTAAAGTCGACAGATCACCGGCCTGGCAGCCTAAAGGCTGCGTGTTCAGGAGAATGAGTTGGACATGGATGTAGTGCTTGCTTGGTTAAGTTTAGTTTGAATGTCCGTTAAACTAGGAAAGCAAAACTTGAAGAGGTGAAACCATTCTGTTACCTGGGAAGCCAAGTGACCAACAATGGACGAAGCAAGAAAGAAATAGTCATTAGAATACCCCAGGAAAAGAGGGTATTTTATCAAAGAAAAATCTACTTGCAGCTGGAAATGCAAGCGTAGAAGTAAGGGAACAATGTATCAGAACGTACCCCTGGTGCATGTTTCTTTATGGTATTGAGGCATGGACGATGAAAGTAGCGGAGAAAAAAAGGTGGTAGCATTCGAAAAGTGGTGCTATAGAAGAATGATAAAGATTAAATAGATCGACCGTGTGAGTAACGAAGAAGCCCTCAGAAGAGTGGGAAAGATAAGTCCTCTGAAACCCCTAAGAAGAAGATGGGACAAATTAATCGGCCACATCATGAGACATGATGGCCTGATGAAGACAACCGTTGAAGGGCCAGTGGAAGGGAAGATCGGCAAAGAAAGGCCTCGTGCAAGATTTGTGGAACAAGTCATGAAGGATGTGAAAGATAAGAAATACGTAAATATGAAGAGATTAGCTTATTGAAGAATTCAATGGAGAGCTGCGTCGGACCAATCTCAGAATTTATGACTAATGATGATGATGAGTTTGAATGTCGCTATGTAATGTAAGGTGCTTTAGTTAAAACCACAAATCAGTTGGAGCACTTCAGACAACAATATAAATTACTTTGTGGAAAACCACAGGCTACAAAGGGATTGAAACTTGCCCAATCACTAAAATTTTGCCCCTCTGTAAATTTTGTCAAGTACAATGTGAACACCGCCCACTCCGGTTAAACCCGCCTTCTTGTTGACCACTAACCATGGACAGTCATCTGCTTGAATCATCTCGTGGTTCCACTTTCTTTCTACGCTTCATCTTGTTTTCGAAACCCATAGCGCCGAAAGATCATTAAATGCTGGAAATGAGTGACTACTTAATGCCTGGAGCAAAGGTAACAACGTAATTTCTCGTTTTTGGATTGTTTAAAATTTTTGACACAATGTTGTCGTCTGGAACAATGCTAACGAATGTGTTCCTACGTCAGCAGTGTTTATTTTTATAGCCATTTTGTTAATGTATGTAAAATATCGAAGAAGAATATGTGTTCTAGAAATAGACTAAGGAGGGGGAGAAAGTTCTCCGTGACTTATAATTACGGTTATAAATATTTATGAATTTTGGCTGTTTTTCTTTGACGACTTTGAAGCCTAGAAGAATAGAGACAATAGATATTACACCTGACTTCTAAGTTCCTGTGCTTTGGCACAAGGTCATTTTTTCATTAAGCATCTAATTAGGGAGAAATCAGGGACGTTTGAACACTGAGAACGCAGCGAGAGTTTTCACTGGTGTAAAAAATGGAGAAGCTATGGTGAGAATGGGAGGGAATTTGGATATTAGCATCTATAATACCGCAGCAGAGTCAGCGTTGGCGCCAATTTGCATATTTCATCATGAATGAGAATGGAAGCAAATGCTAGATAATTTCAGTTGTTAAAAGCGATAATCTGAGAATTTTTGTGGGTCGGGTTAGTGTGGTGGCTAGAGTACTGGCCTCCCATTCCGAAGTCCCGAGTTTGAATCCCGGCCAAGGCGGATTTTCCATTGGCGTGAGTTCTTGAATGCCCTGAGGAAAGCATTTAAAGTCCAGCACTCCGACCGTCGGATGGGACGCTAATGCTGATGTCTTTCTTTACAATGCTACTGTGTTTTTTTGTGTGATAATTTACATATGAGTATGATGTCGATGCCATTTCTCTAGTGATGGTGGCTCAATACAGGTTTTCAAACCTTTGAGACCACCTAAAGCTTGTACTACATGATTCTTGTAATTTACGTTGGAAGTAAATATATTATTATTGTTAATTCTTGTAACATCCACCTCTGAGTCTCCGGCTAGCGTCGGGTTTCATTGCCGTCATAATGACCGGAGACTCGAGAGAGGTTTTGCAGTTTTCGTAGCGGCTTCCGATGCCCATCGAATGAGTGGCTACGCTGCTTTTGGATCGTGCGTACGCAGCAGACGGAGAGAACCCAAGATGACGGCCTTCTGCATGCGTGCTAAAAGCGATTCCACCTGTGCCACGCAGGCCGGAATACACTTGATCTAACACTTGATCTAGAACCACACAAGTGATCCCTTTCCTCCACCGAGCACACCTATGATGAGGACTACTCACTTAACAGTGTGTCCGGGGCACGATCTTAGAATACAGGTGTGGACACTTGGTGCTAATTCCCTGTGTAGCGCGCGGTCTCTTAGTGAGGCTCTAGTTCGTCGCTTTTCAGCTGGGTGCGCTTACATCTTTAGGCTTAAATCAACATTGTGTCAGTTCATGTGAGATTAGTTTTTTGTGTTTTTTGTGATATTGAACAAGTTACTCGTGGAATTTCTTCCTGCTATCGTTGATTGCGATAAATCATTGTAACTAACAATTATGTATCGTTAATAATCCATGAAAATGCTGAATAATTGAATTTATTCTGGGTGTATGAGTGGATACGATACGTGTGTCGAAAAAGTTTCGATATTATACATGCCTAAAAATGAAGCATTACGGCTGAAATGGAAGAGTCTAAGATTTTTTCCTTTTGCTGAATCATTTTTTTTTTAATACATTCTCACGTGTGCCACATTCTACGTGGCAAGGGGTCACGGACAGAGAGGATAACATTGTAGCTAGGTTCAATCCAACTCGTATTTAGCCATTATTACATATTCCTTATACCCATTCTTGGTTTTTCGCACTTCTAAGGCCAACAATGTTATTCTACTTGAATCCTCAATTGTTTTAAAACAAGTTGCGTAATGAAATTTAAGCTTAGGGATCACCCAGTGCAATCTGTTTTCCCCAATTACCCTTGGTATCTTTATTCTAAGACCCCCTCCACAAAATCTCCACTTGAAAGATAATTAACGAAAGAAAATGTAGGCGACGTAATTTTAGTGTTACCGCCGTGATCAATGAATTTCTATTGATCAGCGATAAAGTTGAGAGTGAACTTGACATGCTAAAGGAGAAAGTTGTTCATAGTAGTTCAGTTGATATTTCTTTATTTTATGTGCTGCTAAAATTATTCATTTTCCTTATGCATGTTAAAGTATTCTACCAACTGATGAATCATTGAACGTTTTCCTGTAGCTGTTGCTGTACATTTCTATATTAAAATATAGAGTTTGCCTGGTTACCCCAAAATATTGGGTGTATTCAGCCAGCCTGGTGTCGTAACAATTCGGTCTGGGTGGCACAGATTTGTTTTCTCAGATGCATTGAAACGGGTGGGATATTATACCTTGGTTACCAAAACTGAATGAAAAACTACATTCTTATGATAAAAAAGTTTAGGTTTTCGGAAGTATCGTAATATCTAAACCTTTATCCTAAATAATATAGTCGGCATTACAGCTTTGATTGGTCACTAATAAATTCTTGACGTCTTGGATATGGAAGAGGTGATCAAAATATTAAATAACGTGAGGATGTGCAAAGGGGCTCTAATTGAAGACTCACTGGCTGTTTCACGTATAGATACCATCTGGAAAGATTACATCGGCCTGAGGCATCTTAAAAACTGCAGCCTTTTCCTAATAGTACCCGTCTACGGCCCTGGTGCTCGGTCCAAGTGCAACATTATACAGAGGAATTTGCACCCAAAAGGAAAACCCTTGTTCACAAGGTAACTCTGGCGGTGAATGAGAGTCATCCAGGGAAAGTTGCCCTACTCCAGGGAAGAAATATATCTTGAACCCATTCCATAAACGGTTTAAAAATGCCAAGAAAAATAGCACAATTAGAATAGGATGCAATTGCAGCGAAATAATAGAGGGAAATGAAATAGAGGAAAACTCCTAAAATTGAATTTCTCTTCAGCTCAGGTAACTTTGTCTCTGAGATAGTTGCTGTATCGAAGGGGCAAAATATTATAGCCTTAAGGTACTTATATGACTGGATTATTGTTTTTATGCTAATGCATATCGGTCTCCAGGGCACCACCAAATTCTGAGAGGTAATAAAATCCTTTTACTCCCATCACTCCGAACTATAAGGAGGAATCTGGCGATGGTGAACAGTAAGCATCGACATAAGTTTATGAAAATCATTTTAGCTTCAAAAGTGGTAGGAAAGTTCATGGTATCCTACAATTAGATGAGATTGGCTGGAGAGAGGCTTTGTCAGTGTGTTCAATAACATTGATTGATAAAGTGACTCCTTACCTTCAAGCCATAAATCAAAGAGTCTCCTCTATAGAAGCAGTGTTACTCAATTGGAATGTTTTTTATTTTACAGAATTTAAAATATAACTTATGGGTAAATTTTTTCTTGGTAATTACATCAATGCTAAACTTGTCTCATAATGTTTTTCAACTCGATGTCTTTAAAAATATATTTTTTATCTCACATATATATAATATATCATTCAAGTCCTTTCAACACTTAGACTTATGAAATGAAGAATTTCAAATTACACATGTAATCTGTTTTCTTTATAGCCATTATTTGGATTCAGAATTGACCCTACGATAGTCGTTGCACATTTAATTCGTGATAGTAGTTCATGGTTAAAAAATCTTGAGACTCCTGATCGCGCATTCTACGCTGGTGGAAATTTGTGGCGTACTAACCCCCTAGGGTAAAATATCGAAAAGAGAACGCAAAAGGAGTAAACATTGCGATTTCTCAAATTTTGCTTACACAATAGAAGGAAGAGGAGGTACAGTTTAAGCGAAACAATGTATATCTTTGATAGTTGGACGTGTAATTATTAAGGAGGAACCTGCGCTTCGAAATACTGTATTCTTATGATTTATATCAATTGCGGTAATGAGTGAATTTAGGCTAAGTTTTGCCTTTTGTATTTTAAAATATGTGTTCGAAAGATCTACAGGGTAAAATATCATGCAGCAATATCTTAAACAGAAGTTTTAGGTACGTAATTAAAACTAAATATTGTATTGACTCCAGCCTCCGTTGCTATGTAGCCATAATTTGATTGCAATATTTATTAATGAACTGAGGAAAAGAAATAATTATTTTTGGTTGTAAAACGTTGGAAAATGTGTCTAAACTGGTGGTGGGGAAGGAATAATTCCACCAGATTTTACTTTATTGTTCTCCACGACGGACCTGATCTCTCCAGGTGCATATGGCTGCACAGGTGTTTCGTCCATGTTTTTTTTGCATCCGGACTATTCTGTTAGTCCATGTACCCCTGGGATCCCATTAGGCATTTGCCTGTCATCAGGCTTCCCAGGGACTGAACCAACAGAGCTTGAGAATCCATGGCCTGGGTAGAGAAAAACCCACCCAGGCGGGACTCTAACCCGCGACCCTAGGATTATCGGGCGAGGACTTTACCTCGCCGCCGCCTGGGCCGGCGTTGTGTTAGTTATTATTACTAATCCAAGGCGCCTTTCGTTACGATCAGGCTAATGCCGCTGGGTTTCTCTCCACCCTTCCTCCGCTCCCTGAAAATTCCCACCTTTACCCAGTTACCCCATCTGGCGCTAATGCCTCATGAGGCCATGTTGTCGGTCGACTCCCCCAAGTAACTACTATTGCAACTACTAGGGAATTGTTTTTGGTATAATTCCAACTGATAAATTCGCAGTGATATTCATTCATATTCCCCTGGGAAGAATGTATTCTGGACTGTATAATTGAATTACATATTGAAATATGACACGCAAATATCACGAAGCAGCGTGAGAGATTCTTCGGACTCATTAGTTAGGCCGACTTGGGACACGTTACTTTTTGAACTATAAGCCCACTGATGCAGAAAGGCGGTGGGTAGTCAGAGGTGAGAAGCATACCTACTCCAAATACGTAAATATTTGCAGGATAGTGAAAGAATTAAAGGTCACCATGCCTCATCTGTAGAACACTATCGATGGATTCACGTAAAATATCAACGTTTACATTCCTTAAGTTGGGGTGTGCGTGAGGAGGCCGACGCGGGACCCAGATTGCTCTACATGCAAGTCTTGACTCTTTTGGCTCCTTGTATCACACCAGGTTGCTTTTAAGGAATAAGCGGGTCCATTAAATTCTAATAGCATAAAGGTTTAGCGGGTGGATTACAAGAAGTTCTTCTCAGTATCGAAATAGTCATAAGTCTACCTTCAGTACCGATATTTTGGTATCATTTTGAATGAGAGCGGAAGTAGCTTATTGATATTCCTTAGGTTGAACGGACATTTACGTGCAGAAGAACTTTTGTCAAGAAACGTTGGCATAAAAGGTAATGCACACTTGAGTAAAGAGCTTGGCTTTGAATAGATACGAAATATGGATTGTAGGGAGAGGTGACAAGAGTCGATCGGAGGCTTTAAAGGTAGAGAGTAATAGAAGAGGTGTAACTCATTAAAAGTGGGATGAATGATGAATAATGAGCATAATGAAGAATAAAAAATAAAGTCTTTGGCGGAAATTAGAAAGAGGCATTGTGGGCGAGTGGGGAAGTAAATTAGCGATTGTTCATTTAATAAATCCTATTCCTCAAGGTGCAAGTGCATTACGTGAAAGGATGGATTATTTGAAATCCTGAGTTCGTGCTGCGAATCTTGATATTGAAGGATCAATTTCTCAAAACATCGAATATTAATAGATAATTCCCTATCTTTGATCCCCAAAGTATTGATTTTTTCGGATTTAGCACACATTGTTACCGATTCTTTTCTCTGGCGCAACGTCTTAATATTGATGAGCTTGTAAAAATTTTCCACGTACCAATTTCATGCGAATATTCATTTGCAGCAAGGGATCGTAGAAAAATTTTGCCATTGTATGGTGATGATTCAATTTCTTTACTTTTTTATTTATTTACAACGGAAGCACGAGACATGTTAAATGACGGACACGGAGGTCTTTGATACGTGGCTTCACAGCAAACCAGGGCTTTATCATTTCCAAAGCAGCCGCTTGTTTAAGAAACAGCATGGTTATAAATTTTCCTCGGTTATATTCGTTTTGGATGGAACGCTGCGGAAGTCTTGGAGCAACGCAGTGTTTATCGAGCGGCGTAATACGCATGACAGTAGGTACTACGATGACAGCATTACTTCTTCCTTCGGAGGCCAACCAATTAAAATTGGCTCTAAGGTTCCGGTAGGAAATCTTCTTAAGCATAATCGGCTTACGGAGAACAGTAGGTTGCTTCAAATTGCCCTCCAGATTTCTCCATGGAACGTAAGAGAGGGGATTTTTTTGTATGTTCTAATTGAGTTACTGTCGGAAAAATCACTCCTACCAGTTGTTGCGTGTTATATTTGAAGGTAGAGCCCACGTAGTACTAAGCTGGTCGACTAATAAATTATTCTTATTTTATTCTGCAAAAAGTTTTTCCTCGCACCGTTAACAACTTGAGGTTCTGAAGGAACCGACTGAAGTAGGTATATTAAATTGGAGAAATTGGCATCACATTTAATGGTGGTAGCGACATCAGAGTTAATTAAGGTATATGAATGTTATTTAAGGCGTGACATAAGTTGCTAATCATCTTTACTTGAATAATTCCGTAGACGACTGGAATTACTCTAGGGAATGATTGCTTTAAATTTGGAAACCTGGTTAGTAAGTATTGTCCCCTTCACAAAACAAATATCAGTGTGTTTAAATGGTGGCTGGTAAATGGCAAATCACTTGCGACTAAAACGAATATGTCTTGTCTTAAATCTCTGGAATAACAGGCGTAGCATAAGTGTTGGGTGAAAAGTATATAAAGGACTTGTGATGGGGGACAAAATAGCTGTAATGAGAATGAGAACTAAAGACTTCAAAAAAGATAAGTTTATTAACTGATATCATTGAGTGTGGTATGATATGGTTACGAAACTTGATCTCAAGGTAAGGACGAACTTCGGTTAAAGACGTTTGAAAGGTGCATTTGGAAGATGAAGAGGGTAATTGCTGGGCTGAGAGTGACATGAAAGTTAGACGTCATTGGGTTACAAGAGGAAGTTGCTGGAAGTAATTCGAGGACGGCAGAAAAAGCGGGTGGAGTGGAAAATGTTGGTGAAGTGGGAAACAAATGCAGACAAAATAAGGGAGATTTGAAATGTTTAAGGGGACATAATGAAGAGCAGCATTATCCGCGTTAGGTGACAGTGATTGTTGCTGGAAGAGGAGTTGTGGATCGCGGACGATCTGCCCGGGAACTCACCATCGTTGGTCGGACGTCGAAGATAGCAGTCAATGATAAAATGCCTAAAGCCTCTCAATAGTGAGAATTAGGCTTTAACTATGGGGAGAGGAAATATATTTTTTCTTAATTGTTTGTTTCAGCCCAAGGATGGGTATGCAATGTATCATAATTTGCGTTTCTGGAAAAATACGCTCCTTTTTTTCTTTTGCTAAAGCCAATTTTCCGCTCCGGTACGAAAGAGCGTTCACTTTTCCCTCGAAAATTGAACGGGGAGATTGGAAAAGGCAGGCCCCCTATTAGATATATGGAACAGGTTGTGAACGATGTAAAAGAGAGGAGTGACGTCAATAAGAAGAGGTAGTGCGAGAGAATAATCAAGTGGAGGGCTGCATTAAACCAATCGTAGAATTGTTGACCCATTATAATGATGATGATGAGGAAAGAGCGGTATTTTCCTTCTTTGCGCCGTTTTCCCTCTTGAGGTTATATGCTTCGAGGTGTAATATTCTGGTATAAGTGTATTTATGAACACATAAAATATGGAGTGGTTTATTATCTGCAGGCAACCGAAGTATAAAACATGACATAGCTAATATCTAGGGATGGGTCGGTTCCACTTTTTTTCGGTTCCGGTTCCGGTTCGGTTCTTAACTTCGGTTCTCGGTTCCGATTCTCGGTTCCGGTTCTTAATTTATCACTTACTTTTCATTGCTTTGTGGTAAGATAAGATAATCCATAATCATTTTCCGAGACATACTGCTTGAAAAAGAATACCTACTTCATTATATTTTTGTCTTATATATACTATATTATGATATAATTTACAAAAATTATATGAGGACTCATACCTCCAAAGGACGTGGACGTAACATCACACCTATCAATCAGAATATCCTTATTACGGCGGTATTTCATCACTTAATAGAATTGGATGCAATAAAATAAATCATATCGGCATTTTAACAACTGAATTAGAATAATTCGCGGCAACTTTGAAGCATGTAAGTACACTATTTCACCAGATTTAAATGTGAAGCCTCCACTTTCAGTGTGTGAGCATGTTTCAAACTGGTTTTCGCGCCAATTATTTCGGTACCGATTATTTTTGGCCTCGGTTCCGGTTCCGGTTCTAAGCTCAAGAACCGGTGGAACCGAGAACCGAACCGAACCATCCCTACTAATATCCAATAACGACAGTAGGTACCTCATCTGTGTGTGGCTATTTAAGATTTGCAATAAATTAAGCATTGTAAAATCGCAAACGAATTTTAATAAATACATCAAATATATTAAAAATTTTAGTAGAATGAATTTTACTACAATAAGTGTAACTTTTATTGCAGGAACTACTTGAACTTCATTATTGAGGAGCTGAAAGATCCCATGAGGTAAGTACCAAATGGAACCAGGTCATAGGAACCTAGGTTCTGCTGAATTTTTAAAAATATTTTGATTCTTTCGATAGGTGTTCTTGGAAGTTTTTGTCGAATGCTGTAATAAAATTTCTGTCCGGTCAAATATTTCTAAAACTTTTTAAACCCTATATTTTTTTGTGCCTCTTTGCTATTATAATAAAGAATGATGGCTATTTCTAGCTGGTTTACATAAGGACACTTAGATGAAAATAATAACATATACCACCTACCTTGGAAGACGAACTTACCTATCCATTAAATCCCAAATATAGAATACTTTTGCTGGAGCAGGTGCTAGTATTTTTTCATTGGCAGTGTTGGATATACATTGCAATCATTCCCTTCCTTTGCCCTATTCCAATCAGCCAATAGGATGTTCCAAACAACTGCCAAAAATGGAGTTCCATTTCATATATTATTAACATACTCACGTGAAATCAGGGACTCCCTAGGCATTGTCAAACATGTGGCAATTGTGGTATTCTCTAACCCTTAAAGGAACTTTTTCTCTGTGATTTTTTTATCAGGAAGAGCAAAACTAGAACAATAATGGTCTTTTTTTACTGGTTCAGAATAATTCTCCATGCATGTTTAAGTTTATCTTTAAAATAATATGTAAGCTATTTGAGTGTAAAAAAATTGGCTATCAGTAATACGACAGTCAATCGGTTACTCAATAGTTTCACTGTCGGAGTTGCCATTTACATGTACACCCATATAATTTCATTTTCAGAAATTTACCTCGAGCGATTGCCATCTCATGTACACTTGTAACCATTGTGTACTTGATGACCAATGTAGCTTTCTACACCACACTGAGTCCTATAGAAGTCCTAGGGTCAGAAGCTGTAGCTGTGGTAGGTATTAAATTTGTTTTTGCTTGTTTCCCATGGTTACCTACATTTTCCAAAAATGTTATTACCTGTCTTTGCAACACACATATGCCAGCTCACAGATAATTGTAACTGTTGGAACATTTCTCATACTATCTGTTATTATGCAATTTCTTTTGGTGTAATTTATTATTTTCATTTTCATGCAATTAAGATATTTTCACATTTGCTATTTCCCCCTTTGCCCTGATCAATTGAAAATTCATTTTATTGTTTAAGGGAGACTGATATCTTAAATACAAGTGGGAGGGCTACTGTGGGTTAACTTTCATAAAAAATTAATTATTGTATTTTTAATATGGTGGACTCTGGTCAGGTTTCATGCTATGATTTGTCTTTACAAAATGCAGTGCGTATTAGTCATTGAAAACTGTACTGAGCATTAATTATATTTTTAAACTCCAATGTGTTCCTTAGCTCATGACAATGAAGTTTTAATCATGCTATATAGAAACTTATGATCAAACTATTTAGAACATAGTTTATTGATTGGTTTGGAATGGAAATAACTAGTAATGATTTAGGTGCCTGTGGGTGGTTTATTTTAACTATACTTTTGTACTTCTGATTCAATTAGTTGAAAATATTCTCAAAGAGATACTGAAGTATTGCCATACATTGAAATCAATAAATTTCACTCAGAAAGTTGTGAACAAATTAAATAGCTGCAGGAAAACATTATTATTTGTATTTGGAACCTTGATATTAATGTTGAATGTGTGTTGAAACCATGGTTAGTGTTCTATTTGTAAATTCAATGTGAAAACAGTATGAGTTTCTTTTTAGCATTAATATACAGCCAAGCCCAAACCGTTTTTAACGAAGTTTCGGTTATAACGAAGTGAAGGCTATTCCCCGTCAAAATGGCCATTTCAACATGCTAAAAATCCCACTGTTAACAAACGTTTATTTATCGGGGGTCCGTCTTTAACGAAGTTTCTGTGCGCAACAGGTAACCCATATCTTTCCGTAGTACCCCCCCAGTTGTTGTTAACATATTTTCAGTGCTTTTATCTGCTAGATAAACGAAGGTTTACATCTGATAATTTTGTCCATAAATACACCCGCCCGCCCCTTACTCTGTCTCCCATGAACGCACACCATGAAAGCCTTCGCCGCTCCGTGATTACGGTTGAGTCAGGGTGGTCCGATGACAGGCATTAGGGTTGAGTGAGAGGTAGAGGTCAAGGTTGCTAGGTTGGAAAGGACAACGATCATGGCAAAAGATTGACAAAAAGGTCTTGGGAAGAAAGAAGACGGGAAGGAAAGGCGAAAGGGAGGACGAGAAGGGTAATTGTGGTGATTCAAAGCGATATGACAACGTTATAATACGAGGCGAGGGTGTTGGATACAATGAGGGGAAGCGATTGGCTGCGAAACGTGGTGGCGTCAGGGTTTTTCACCGGTCTGACTTTCTGCTTTGCCCTGCCATCGGACAATTTTCTGCCTTTAACTCTTCCTGTGGCGCTGCATTCAGTCTTAAGCCGTCAGCCATCGCGCCCAGCAAGACTGCGTAAGCTCGTGCATGAATTCAGGCACGCATGTTAGTTAACTAACATCCGTTTTCCCTCGCCCTTAGTTGATGACTCAGTGACCTTGAAGCCGCGGATGGCGCGGTAGCCGGTCCTTAGCTGATACGACTTTGCCGCTGAGTACGCCGTCTAATTTGCTCGACCGAGGTAATTAATTTCATTGGGTTGATAGATTCAAGTTAATGTTGGAGATCTATGGACTATCAGACGCGATTACGCGGATAATAAAAACAAAATGAAAATTTTCGGGCATGTTCCAATAATATCACATAAGGTGTATTTTCCAGATAACCATAATTTAATAATAATAATAATAAGATCTTTAAATTTACCGGCATGCTTTCAGCCCATTTCCCCCAAGACTTTGCTACGATAATGAACTGCTGCATCATCTTCTTTCCCCGCTGGAAGTCCCTAATCATTTACGACCGCGAACTAAAAGTATCACATGTCACTCATCGCTTTCCCACGCCCTTACTTTGCCAGTTGCCTTCCAATAGAGGTGTGGCTTGGGAGAGGGTAGAGAGGGGTAGGGGTTGAACATCACGTCAAGGTCGGCAACAAACCCAGAATCGGAAGGAAGAGTGGGGAAGGCATTATTTACGGTGCGAATGGCCCGGAAAAAAGGCAAGGGACGGAGCGACCGAGATGCGAATGTACTCGAGGGATATTTGATTAGTGGTAGACAGCTGCTGGCGCGCAGCGCACCATTAGCTTAAACAAAGGTTCAAAATAGCTTGGCAAAGTAACTCAAGCTCAAGAAAGCAATACCAAAATCACAATTACTTTGAAACAGGCACTAACTAACCATCAAAGTGCGCTGCCCCGGTGAATGATCGTATCGAAATAAACGATACGTTGGGGCGTCACGGGACGAAATTCAACTTCGAGTTACATATTAAGCGTATTTCGAATTATCCGTACCATCAAGTACGCAAGCCGCAACATTACAGCAGCGACCTTCAAAATAGGGCTTGACAAAACCAGCCCACATTTAACGAAGTTCGGTATTTACGAAGTAAATATTCGGCCCCCTTAACTTCGTTACAAACGGGCTTGACTGTATTCTTAAACAAGTAAATGATTTCATCCAATGTCGTTATTTGATTAAAATATTTTACCATATAAGTATATGAATATGTAAACAGTGATTAATTATGATGTTTGTTTATTTCCAGACTTTTGCCAATCGTCTGTATGGATACATGTCATGGATAATACCAGTATTTGTGGCTATGTCCACATTTGGTGCAGTTAATGGTATACTTCTGACATCTTCACGGTTTGTATATTTCTTTTTTACATTATGAAATCTAAGAATTTGGTTGCATTTAGGCTTCTTTGGAAAAAAGTATCCACAGTGCCAAAATCCTACCATTGGATTGAAATATGTCACTCAATGGCATCACAAAAATGAAAATCAATTTTCAGAGCAAAATAGAAGAGTACATTTTAAAATTATAAAATCTTAAGCATGATAGACTAAAGGCTAAAGGAATTTTAATATCAGATTTTTAATGTAGGATGACACACCATCCATGGTTTAGCCTGTGCAATTCTTGTTTTGATGCCTATACTATTAAAAGAAAGGCCTAAAACCTCCTGAGGCATTGGACAGTGGTATCTTTCTTATTCTTTTCATTTGTATATTATGTACATGATAAGTAAAACAATTCATAACAGCAATATATTCCTATATATTATGGAACTAATTGAGAACTACCTACTTCTGAAGCCATATTGTATATCACTTAGTTGCTGGTGTGATTTAAGAAATTGTAGAAGTTAGTGGAAAATAATCTTTGAAATTGTCTACTTTTCAAAAGTTATTGATAAGTTGGGGGGAGTGAAATAGGCATGAACAGTTTTTTTTACCTGACGCAGACCCTATTTTTTTAAAAGAACTTATTTAGGTTAGATTGAGGCAGACAGGAAAATAAGCTTCAGTAAAGGAAAATAACCTTCAGTCAGCATTATAAATAATATTTTCTAGAGGACCACATTTGAATTCAGTTGACACTTTCAACGCTGGCATAGGTATATAAACTAGAACATTGAATCCCAAAGGATAAGGATAAGAAAAATACCCGTATGTTGTGTGCCAATTCCTTTTAGCAGGCTTTAATAATTAAATATTTTTCTTCGACAAATGGAGAAAAACTTTTTCAATTCAATCAAAGTTGAATGGATAATGAAACAAGCAAGATTTTTAAGAATAAACTTTGGAGTCATATGCCTCACACTGCTTCATATGCACATGCTCATATTGTAAATTCCATGTTATTCCTTTCCTCGCATTATCATGCTCTCACCAGTATGACAAGATGAGGAAACAACATTATTTTCAGCTTGTGGAGTGACAATGTTACCTCAAAGAAGCTTGCCTCACTATAAAAATGAGGCACAGATAAGTAGTATATGATGAAATTTAGAATGAAAATTGAGAACCAGAACCAAGTCCCTAAACTAAGAATAAACTAAAGAGCCAATTGGAGTAAAAAAAAGTAAACCTCAGAATAGAAAATACTCAGTAATTCTAATATATATATATATATTAGAATTTTTTTTAACGTAAAAAAACTGCTGTCGTGCACCATCTGTTGGCCGCTACTTCCGGGTATGTGGTAGTATAAACCCCCCGCCCGAATCATGGAGATTACGTTTGGCTGGATGGTGTAATTGGTAGCATGCTAGCCCAGCAAGTTGGAGGTCCGTGGTTCGAGTCCCAGTTCAGTCGAACTTTTTTCCATTGTGATTCGGCTCTATTCCATCTTCTCCACCAATTGTGTGTTCCTATTTACTCCTATTCCTTTCCTATATATATGTATGTATTAGCATTGATTGCATTTTCCAGTGACTGTTGTATATTAATATAAGATATATCTTCTAGGATTGCAGAAAAGGTTGTATTTTTTAATAAAATTATTCTATAATTCCATTTTCTGGACCTTTTTAGGCTCTTCTATGCTGGGGCTTGTGAGGGCCAAATGCCTGAAATTCTTACAATGATCCAAATCAATCGACTCACTCCCACTCCAGCAGTTTTATGCATGGTAAGAATGTATTTCTCCTCTCTACAAAACATGTACATATAATTCAGTAGGTACCACATTTTATGTTATTAGGGCAGTTGGTATTATTCTGAAATGATCTTCAAAATGATATTATAATTTTAAAATTTTTGTTTAAAATTTAAAAAAATCACAGAATAGACTGTGTTGGATTGTATTAAAAACATTGAAATTTTTACTATGCTTAAATAAAAACTGAGGAACTACCTGATCAAGAATTGTTTATATTCTGTTGAATTTGTGAGGTCATAACCTGTATATATGTTTGTATTTGTCCATTATGTTTGTCCCTTGTCTATAAATAATTATGTGTATCATATTGTCATCAACTGACTCATCCTATACTTGAAAGAATGAGTCATGGGATCAGTATAAATAGTAATTCATATTTCAATTGAAATTAGAACGTAATCGTAAAAAACATGAATCTAAAAACTACACTCTTCATAAACTTTGTGGTTTTGAATAAATATCAAATCCAATGATGAATTCAGATTTACTGTCAGGAGAAATCCCTCCTGGCTATCGGTGCTTATGATTCTCAGGTGAGGTGTTAGACTAAGAGCATGGCAGTCTCTGATCTCATACAAACATGGACCTAAAAAATCACACTGCTTGAGTTCAGATGATGTTTTTAGGCTTCTCCTACTCATGGTCTTTCAGTATATGGCCAGAAATGTACAGTGTACTTTGTCCAAAAATTTGCATGATATATAATTGCCAATAACATAATCCATACTTATTGCTAACGAATTATTGCTGATTTATTTGTAACAAGTGAATTCAGGGTTCTTTAACATTAACATGCATTTTATATTTTTTCAGGCTCTTCTCTCATTGCTTTATTTGACTGTGAGAGATATTTTTGCACTCATCAATTATGTGGGATTCGCCACTTGGGTGAGTAAACAAGATGAATGTGAAAATATGCGTAAATAGCCAGGTCCAATATGGACCAGAATAAACATAAAACCAATGTTATTTGCTTACCCCATAGCAAATTATTTTTTTCTCCTCACAAATAAGAGATTGAGCTAATGGAAATAAATGTATATAAATCAGTAAAACATCATCTCTCAAAGGTCAGAAATCCATTTTGAACCTGATAGGTATCTCCATATTAAATACTACTCTATTACTACTTCACAAGTCTTTGCAGAGAACCAAGGCTAAAAACCTAGTACATATTTGTTGCTCTGACAAATCATGCATTTGTTGATGTCACTTTTTAAAAAATTTATCCTTAGCCTTTTTCACAGGTAAACGAAATATTATCCTAACTTTTTTTTTGCAGTTGAGCATTGGGATTGCTGTACTTTGTCTTCCTGTGCTTCGGTGGACTCAGCCAGACCTACCAAGACCAATTAGAGTTAATTTATTTTTCCCTATTGTGTACATTCTGTGCAGTGTGTTCGTCACCATTGTTCCCATGATTGCTAGTCCCGTTGAAACTGGTAAGTACATTGCTTCATATATTTAGGCATTATAATAATTTTATATGTGTATTTACTCATTTTAACTCAACTATATTTCATGCACCATCAATAAAATGAGTTAATAAGGCCTTGTGCAAAATTTTTTGAACAAATTAATGTAACTTCATGTGGTTTACAATGACATATGTCTCACAAGAATTTATATTTAAATACACCTCAGGAAACTCATCATTGAAATGAATTTAATGCAGTCAAACAACTCGAATATATTCATGTGTGTTTATGATGAACTTATTCTGGCGGTTTTCAATTAGCTGGTCCCTTATATGCAAATGTCACACTATATATGATTCTTATACCAATTGGAAGCAACAGGAATTAGCTACTCTAATGTGGTACTCATTTCAGTTTAATTCATCAGTGAAACAGTAGCTGAAACTAGTATAATTAATCGAGTAGGTATTTATTTCAATTCTTATTCACACACCTTTGAAGCAAGTCTCTGTGATCCAAACAGTGGCATATATTCCAGGCATATTGCAATTGTTCTTCAGGATCACTGAATGTTTTTTTGCGTATGGCACATCATTATAGAATATTCATTTAATATTCTACAGTTGTCCACATTTGAATATCCCAGTTATTGACCATTCTCCCTTATTACGGTGAAACCTTGTAGTGAATTTGCAGCCTCCAGGAAAATGAAGACTTCGTAATATGGAGGTTTGTCATACGGATGTTGTGTGCGGGTTGCATAGTCTCAGGAGAAGCCCAGAATTTTTCCCTGTTAGACGCGACCCTCATTTATTATGCAAGCAAGTTTAGAAGGGCAGAAAATCATTTTCGTATGCCGTATACCGCCCATTATCCACGGTAATTGATGATGAAGCTTTATTGGATATTTGAAAGTCATCGATAGTCCATTCTTGTTTAACTTCAGAGTAGATTTGCCCCTGGATTCAGTGCCACAGTCTTACCCAGCCCTCTGCATATTTACATGAAGTTATCAATTTTTCCTACAATTTTGTTTATTGGTCAATCGTTTATTCCATTTAATTACCGTAAACTCTACACCACCCAAAACTACCAAAAACCGCAGGTGACGAGTAGGTTTCCGGAGAGTGAGTCGCAGCAAAAAGGTTAATATATTGCATGAGACTATTTCTCAAAGATTTCAGAATGAAGTTACCCTGACATATTTTGTGGAGATGAAATAAATAGGATCTCTCCAATCAAGGGATGAATTCAATTTTATTGATAATTATTTATTGACTGTATTGAGACCAAAAATTCAATTGGTCTCATACTATACCTAATTTAAAATTTTATATTTCCTTCAGGGTATGGATGTGTCATGATACTTACAAGTGTTCCTGTGTACCTGATCTTCATTGCTTGGAAAAATAAGCCAAAGCCGATTCAGCGTTTACTAGGTAAGTTCTGTGAAGTTTTAAATTGCAGAAGCAGGTCAAACTTTAGACCATTGTCAGTTGCAAGTAGCTAAACTCAGTCCATGGTTTTCAAGCAGAAATGCTTGTAACCAGTGTATTTATCACAATTTTTTCAAAAAATCCTTTTGTGGATTGGTCCCCTTAAGGACCTAATAAATCCACATAGAAGAACCATACCTTACCTAAACTGTGCATAGCTCTAGGTTTGATATTGAGGGATTCAAGTTCCAGTCTAAGTAGATGATTCTTTTTTCAGTAGAATTCCTTCACTAAAGAGTGTCTTTTACCAAAGTTCACCTTTTGAGTGATATGAATTATGATATCACTGAATTAATCATAGAATTTATGTACTTTGTCAGCTGATTTAATCTTGCAATTGTGTTAGTTTTCATTAAAAATGAAAATTTTCTTGCTAAACATATAGGAACTTACGAAAATTTGTACCCCAGAGCCACTGAACAAAGTATCACTTCTCAAGAGTTGTATGGATAAAATGTTTATTTTTATCAATTGGATCATTATTTTAGCTGATAAATTAACATAAGTAAAATTATATTAGGTAGGTACCTACATGCAAGATGAATTTCGAACAAGATAATTTTCAGTCATGAAACTTATAACTTATAGCTATAGTTTCATGACTGCAAAATATTTTCACTACTACTTTGAATGCCAGCTGAGAGCCCTGAAAATTGCCGGAAAGAAGGCTCCCTGGAATGGGATGGAACCATAGATCTATGGGTTGACTGTCCAATTCTCAGATGACTGCACATTTCAGGGTTTGAGAATTCAGAGTTGATTTTAAGGAGAATCTAGTACATATGCTCCATAGCAGTCCTTAAGTATGACATTTATTGGGTGGAATTGAACTTCACAGAAATCTCTGCTTGCAAGGATTAATCCTACAATCTATCACAAGGCATAACAATTGCTTAAGCATCCTGCTGTAACATATTTGCTCTATCCTCATGGACTGTGGTTTGTTTGAAGACCTATTCTGCATTAAGAGTGCCACCTTTAATAAAAATTTATGACAGTTAAGAGATATAGATGCTCCATAAAATTTCAATTTGAAGATAGAATTCTGGGTCACGTAGAGGTCTGTGAATTGGACCAGCAAGCCAAAGGTTTGTGGCTTGATATGGTCTGTGGCTAAAGTATCAATCCCCAGTCTTGAAGACTTATCTCCTTATCAATATCCAATACATTTAGTAGCCATTTTCGGTAGCAGAACAAATATCTTGTTTTGAGTTGCATATCACTCTTCGTGATAGAATTCCTCATGAACATTGGCTTCCAATTAAATCTTACGAGTGTCATCGTAGATGGACATGGAAATGCTGGCTGAATTACTTAAGCTTCTAAACTGGTAGAGCACGTAAGAAACCTTTATGTGTTTCTTGAAATCTAGGCAACCATTAAATAGTGCATTATGTATAACATTTAATCAATGATATGAAGAAGTTTTTCATCTTCTTTGGCTTGATTTTTACTTCATAACTGACCTTGTTTTAGATATTTGCCTCTCATGATACTTTGACAAATCAACTAAAATTGGAGATGAGAGAACAGCAGCATCATGATGAAATGATAAAAGTTCACGTCACTGTATCATTTTCAAAAATATGCACATATTTTTTAAAAGTTATTCATGAGAAATCTTTACACTCAAATGCTCATTGTGTTTTTTCTGATTGCTTCAAGGAATGTCATAAAATTAGTCACCAGTTCTGCTTTTTGCACAGCATTTACTATGTCTAATCAGGAATGAAAGTTAGCAAAAAGAAATAACTTGCAATTCAATGAGCACAATTGAATTAAAATTCCTTTATGTGCACAAGCATACAATGTTTTCTTCTATATTTATAATTCCTGTAAATGACATTAGAGGAAAAGAAATTTGGTGTGTTATAACCTTTCCTTTATGGAAAAATACCTATTGTTTGTTATTCATCCTGTGGCACGAACATTTGAAATCATGGAAACAGAGAGGGAAGTTGGGATTGTTTGATGGGGAGAAAACTGTGGAGTGTGAAGCAATATCAAATAGAGAGATTCTTCCTGAGATCCCTCAGGTGAGAGATTAGAGGGAATTCCCTTTAAAGGGAATGTGAGTAGAGATGCCATTCAGGGTTGGGGAAGGTTAAAATATGGTTGGAAAATGCATCATTGTCTACGTTGGGGAGATTGATGTGGTTCTGGGTTATTGGAGCATGCTCCATATGGCTGAGCCATGGAGCCATGTGGATGTCAATTGGCATATATCAATTCGGCTCATCCATATGGCTGAATGTATATACATTCAGTTTTATCAACTTCACCATATTCCTCTCTCTTTCCCAGGTTTCCCTCCAAAAGCTACATTTCTAACCTGTGGCCCACTTATTATGGATGTCAAATAGTGGCATTCTAGATCAAAACAATTTGAGTCAATTAGCAGTTCCTTCACCCTTTTTTTACCGAGTCAGTTATTATTTTTCCATTGTGGAAAGCTTGAAAGCATAAAATAATCAAGGGATTCTTAAAATAAATTAGGTGTAATACAGAAAAAAAACAATTTTTAAGACTGATAGAAACTCACTTCAAATATTTGAACTGCTAAAGGTAACTTATGTTACAATCGTGTGAAAAGGATGTCTTAAAATACAGTGTCAGCCAACCAAGTGAATTTCACTTACAAGTAATTTGTAGATAAAATTGAATGCAGAAAGTCGTTAGAAATTTTTAGGTTATAATTTTATGTAAACTAATGAATAAGAAGTGAAGTTCCCTTGGGAAATCTCTGGTGGATTACCCAAGAGAACTTAGCTCCTGTCATATGCAAGGAAAACATTAAATCCTTCATTAATGAATAATGCATTAAATGTGAATATTATAGAACTTTAATTAGCAATTCCCCACTTTTGTCAATAGCTCTGTTCAAGGGATTAACTTGAAAGGTGTCTCAATGGCATCATATAATATATGCAGTCAAGAATTAATTCTTGACTAATTAAACATTTTATAGTGCTTTGTAAAAAAAATATAATAGGTAATTATCAAAATATCAATGCACATGTATATTACAACAATATGAAATTTAGGTAAAAGGATCTCATCTGAATTCTATGCTATTTTTTTAGTTTTTCATATGGATTCCTTATGCACAGTAATATTATATCAAAAGAAATCACTACTTGAGGAAGAAAGAACAAGTCATCAATCTAGAAATAATCATTGTCAAAAATGGCTAATATTTCATTCAGCCATTTAACTTCCCCTTTTATTCACTAAATAACTATACCTGTATTAACAAAGGATATTCACCCGTGTTAGGTAGGTACCTATTAATTGAGATTGTTATTTTGACTATTATATTTCATTATTAATGTGAAGATTTAATTAAAATAATTAGTGAAATGGGCTGCTTCAATAATTGTTTATTTATTTATTTACATAAAGCAGTTTAGCTAAAAATAATATGATAATTCATTTCCCTGGTTTACAGATATTGTGAACAATTTATTTAATCCATAATTTCATGGGTTTCTTTTCAGATTAATGAAAATTAATACACTTTCCCAAAATGGAAACTGCCTGACACTGAATATTTCATCAGTTTTTCTCATGGAATATTCTATTATGTATCATTACTTTATAAAGGCTATAATAATTATTTTCCAGTTTTTCAATTAGGATATTCTTTATGTTTTTCATAATTTATTCATTCTTGACACAAAAGGTAATGCATACTACTTGAATTTGTTTATATTTTTATAGCTGTGTCATGAAATGCAATATTGATATTTTTGTCCGAAGAAATGAACAATTTACGTTTGCAGATTAACATTTTATTTCATAATGCATTAATTGCATCTGACAGGAAGTTGGCCACGGTTGACTTTCTGAGAGATAATATCATCTGAGTACCTACATTGTCATGAGCACAATGGCCTTTGACAAGAAAATATTTCAAAAATTAAAGGCCATAATTTACCAAATGCTTAATACATATATCCTTACGAAAAGAAACAGGAATGGAAAAGTAGAAAAATCATTGAAAAATCTTCTCCTGGTTCATTTATAATACCCATAAAATTGACTCTTTCTGGCAATTGATGCCCTGGGAAATATCTGACGGTAGGGAATGAAATAAGTTGCGGTATTTGTCCACAGTTTTATTTGATATGAGATATACAATGGGTTTCAAAACTTAATGTCATTCCTGATTACACACTTGAGCATGGCATAGTATGTCGAAACACATTATGTATTTAATGTTAAAACTGTGGGCAATTATGACCACTTGTATCATTCTCTATTATAATGCCAATGTTGAATATAGAGAGGAAAGCCAGATACAGTAAACAAAAATGCACAAATGCACTTAAATTAGAAATGCTTGAGCTTCTTTTCTTGTGTGAAATGCTAAGAGCTCAGCAGAGTTTAAATCTTTCTGTTTATAACCTAAACAGGTTTGGCTCTGATATGCTCCTCGACTCTCCCCATGCTCATAGCATGGCATCAAATTGCAAAATTTCCTAATTTAGTGGGTAGTATTTGCATGCACAATAACTAAAGAAGAAACAGAAGTAAATTAAGTAAATGTTTAATTATTGGAGTGTAGCAAAATGCCATTCAGTCTTTTAAAAAATATTATGTAATAGCTGTAAAAAAATATATCAACTCCATCATATCTTTATAAAGATAAAAGTCAACCAAAATACAGACAATATAGGTAATTGATGACAAGTAGCAACAAGGATAAAAAAGGTGAACAATTTATTGGAGAGTATATACTTAGTCTTAGACATTGATACTCTGACAGACTACATAAAGCTTACAATTTTTTCTGGAAATAATATAGGCTAATATTTTCTTGGGAATACCAACCTCCTAAATGGGTACCTATATATACCTACTTTCTTAAACTCCCTAAGTAGTAATTTAATAGCTTTTGGCATAGCCACTGTGGATTAAATCCTTTCTATAAAACAATAAATGCCATGGCATGGCCATTTACTTTCTCTCGTTTTTGTGCTGAATCAGAGTAAGTAGTTGTCTTCAAGGAGCTGTTTTAGAGTCAATATATATTTTTGAGATGACACGATAAATATAACTTTTCACATAAAAGGTAATTGGGAGAGAAAAGTAAAAGGTTAATTATTTTTGGGACTAGTTTTACAATTAGAATAAAGTCGAAATCAAAGCCAAAAAAATTATACATTTCTGTAATTTTAAAAATGGGAACTGTATCTATCATTTTGTGTTTCATGATTTCATATCATTTTAGAATATGCACAATTTTATCATCTGTTATCCAAATGTACATACATTGGTTTTATTGTTTGGTTGATTTGGTGCAATTTTCTTAATGCTTCCAATTGAATGGTTCCCCAAGAATCATAGCATTCCTTCATTTTATTTCTTCCTGTGCAGTTATAACAACTAAGGCATTGCAGAAATTATTGTTAACATGCCCTAAGAAGTCTACTCCCACATCCAAGATGCCAACATCAGAGACTGCCGAGCCCCTAGTGGGGAATATTGTCACTTGATGAAGCGATCATTACAAAGAGATTTTCTCAGCTAAATTATATTTATCCGTTAAGTGGCCAAAATGGTGGCTGCAATGAAGGCAAGGACAAGTAGTCAATTCAGCTTTTAAATTGGATATGCTGATTCTGTTTGCCATAATTGCACAATGCCTTGAGAGTAGATAGTTATGCAGAACTTTGCTTTCAATGTAAGATTTTTGGCTAAATGCCAAAGGAAATGAGATCTTTTTTTTGAGCCAATTTTGTCAAACTTGCACTTAAAAATCTTGCACCTAAAAGCACAAGTTAATCTGGCTTCAGCCTTGTATGTATGTTCACTCTTTTCCTATCATGGTTGCAAAAAAGCTACATCCTTGGCAAATTTTCAAAACATTAGCCTTCCATTGTGTTACTGTAACTGATCTAGGATCTGATGTTCATAATGAACCGAGTATATAAATATGTGCATTTGAAGCTTTCTCTTCTTAAGATAAGATACACAATGTCCAGCGGCTAAGTGCTGGAGACAGCATCAAACTTATCAAGACATGCATGGCTTCCATAAACTGCTTGATTCATGCTAAAAAATGACAATTTATAAAAGAAGAAAGAACTTTCAGTTCTCATTAACTTATTCTTTACGGCTGCGATATAGAAAAAGTGAAAGAGCAATTAGTCTATTCTTGTAACTCTTTAATATATGCATACATCTTCCCTTTGCTTGATCCCTCATCTTAAACTCTTCTGTAAACGTAACCATAATTACTAGCCTATTATTTTATTCTTGCTTACAGCTGCCAGGCTCAAACTTTAATTTTATGTAGGCATTCTGAAACATGACAAATTGATGGCATGTTTCAGATTGCCCACTCAGATTAAAATATTAATTAAAATAGAAAAATTGTAGAACCTGTTGTTTTTTAATGCATTTGCATAAATAGACACCTTTCTTACCATTCACAAAATCTTTTTAATTTGTGCACATTCAGACTATAGATGTTGCCAAATACATTGACAATTTACACCATAAAAACACAAATTCCTTTTTAGTAGTGCAATTATTTAATATTTTAGTTTTAAGCATATTCATGTTTATATCCCTGTTAAAAATTCCCCATTGCATGTCCTTATAGGGAATTGGCAATGGGGAAACATAAAATCCCTATAGGGAATTTCATGTCCTTATAGGGATTTTTAATAGCGTTCCCCATAGGGAACATAAAATCCATATTGGGAATTTCATGTCCCTATCGGGTATTTCATTTCCCTATAGGTGTCCCTATAGGGAATGCCAATTCCCTATAAGGAATTCCATGTCCCTATTAAGATATGGGGAATTTTTAACAGGGATTTCATCAATTCGGGCTTATTTTTTCTCTTTGTTCAATACATACCCTGTAAACAAAATGTGTTGTGAGCACATTGTGAAAACGTTGCACTGCAACCAAATTGGAGTCGCTTGCAATGTAATGACAATGTCGCATAATCAGCCATAAGTCCTCTCTACCACATTCCTGTAACGTAATGGCAACATAACTGCAACCTCTGGTGAAACATATTTGCAACACTTATGCAACTCCTGCAACGTACTTGCAACATTTATGCAACCCTTTAAAATAACACTCGAGATATGCCTTTGCAGAAAAAATATTTATTTCTTTATTCCAGACAGGCATGGGTCAATGCTAACGAGAGAGTACCAATACAGTTTCCAATAATCACAATCCAAATGAGATGGGTCAAAAATAAATGAGAGGCAATAAAACAGTATATAACTTCCAAAAATCGATATCCAAACAGGTAGGGGTCAAATAATTGTAGAATATCCTACGAGATTCCCAGAGAACACAAAACCACACCGAAAAAGGCAAGCGCTAGACAGAGAGTAAACAGATGGGATTGACGGGATAGCATAGCGTTCGATGTATCGAATATGTATATCGATCTCATGCCGTTTACCCTTTCGCTATCTCATATGCAATTTTTTTAAGTGTGAAAAATTGTCGCACGACAAAAAAAAAATTTCACTGGAAAGAGCTAATTTGCTTTAGACTATATAAAAAACTCTATAAAAACCCCATATTTGAATATATGTTTGGGGTAAACTGTATCCAAATAATACTTCGCAAAGCGGCCTGCAACATGTCGCAACCTTTCTGCAACCTAGTGAATATTCCACTCCCATATACAATCAGTGTCTCATGAAGAGGAAGAATCGAATTTTAATATAGGTATGTATCCTCTGGCTCAAATATTTTGTAATTAAATTTTTCTGACCAAACAAGTGCATCAGCGATGTAATTATGATGTTGCAGAAACGTTGCCAAACCGCGTGGCATTGTGCAACCTTTCTGCGACGTTTCCGCAACACATTTTGTTTACTGGGTACCTAATATTTCTCACGGTTTAGTTAGGTTTAGCCTAATTTTCTTATGTAGAGATCACAATTCAGTAGTATTCTCTAGTGGGAAATAATAATGATATTATATTTGCCCAATAACAAGCATACAACCTAGTCTTATGATATCAGGCAAGAATACATTAAGATATAATAAGGTAAACAAAGGTTTTTATACAAAAAGGTTTACACAAATTTTACAAATATGTATATCCTATTCATAATTAATATACCAAGGATAGAATAAGGAATAGGGATAGGTAACACATAAAAGGACGAACACAAGAAAGGTGGTGAAGATGGAATTCATAATTAAGGTAATCATCAATAGACTAGAAGGACTCTTTTCATGCAATATATTTTCCAAAGTTCTTAGTCAAATGATTTCACAAAGACTCATGAAAGGGCACTCTAGTTTGTAAGAATTTGAATCAAATTAGGATACTAGCCTTAATTAATAATATTTTGAAGAATGGAAGAATATTATGAACCAGATAAATAAATTTAGCATATAAACACACATTTATCCTACCTATTGAGCGAAGGAGCTGCATTCAAATCTTCAGATTGAAACATTCAGGTCATTATTCAACCTTTTATCAAACATATTCCAATATACAGTCTAGCCCATTTATAAAAAAATTGAAGGAGGAAAGCATTTACTTGATAAAAACTGAACTTTATCATAATTGGGCCATATTAACAGAAAGATATTGCAATTTTCCACCAAAGCAAAATTTATTGCGACTAGTTTCAATGTTATTGCATCATTTGATAATGATGTAGCAACATGGAAACTAGTCACATTAATTTTACTTCTGTGGAAAATTGCAATATCTTTCTGTTAAATGGAACATTTCCATCGCATTATACCTGAATCTGGTTTATTTATAATTAGGCCAGTTTTCCTGTGCAGTTTTTGGCTCTCATAGCTGTTAATATTTGATGTCTATATAACAAATTGCTAGGCTTGACTTCGTGGAACCACATATTGATAATGTAAATAAATTCACTTAGTAAAATTCCACAGACTTTTATTAAAACCGACCTAGGTTTCAACTCATACAGTCATTATCAAGGTAACAATGTTACATCACGAGACTCTTATACACAGAAAAGAGTGAGGGTGGGCAGGGGATAGGGAGGGAGTTAACGTGCAGGAAGTGTACAATTGGTCTAAGTGGGAAGCGGGGGCATTTGAGCGAGCAATGTTAGGAATTATATTACGGGAGGGGAAGGGGGGAAAGGTAAGGTTAGGAGAGGAGATTGGGATTTGATGACCGGTTTAACATAGTTCTCGAGCCCTCACTTTGGACCGGGGAGCACAATGAAATTATCAACAATACCAAGTGCAATATGAAACCAACTTTACATAAGAGTGATTGTTTGACACCTTTCACAGTAGTAGATATCATTGTGTAGTTCAAAATTTTCTTAAACGACCAAATTTGGTAGATTACAGCGGCAATGCCATACAAGCTCAAAGGTTTAGCTACAGTGCCAGCCTCCCTGCATCAAATTCAATTGACTGAGAGTAATGGCCATCAGATACAGTGATATCTTACACAGTACCGCCTCAGCAGTGGGGACATTGTGGCTTATGCCACTGGTCTATGATTCACCTCAGAGTTAATTGGTAGAAGAGACCAATTTTGTCTACATTGTAGGCATTAAGAATAGTGAACTTTTGTCTAAAGTTTTCTTCTTATTGAGCCACAGTCATCATGTGGCAACATCTACTGAATTACATTCCTCCTAATATTATCCATACACAGTGGCATACTATACTGTATCATTTTTTAAACAATCCAAGCACCCATTTCCTATAGGGAAGTTCTCATCTAAGTCAACTGCCAACTTATCAGCTTGTGCTTTCACTGTAGCACATGACTCACAATAGCATTTAAGGTCTCACTGAGGCATCTATGAGCAGCATCCAACACAGCCGCTCTTCAAGCGGTCAAGATGTGTATGTCGTTTCAGGCATTTCTTGTTTACACAATGTTCAGTCTATTTTCCGGCATAGAGAACAAATGCAAAAAGCTTTCAGAAAAAGTGAGTTAGCATCCTGTACATGTGAATACAATGTTGTTGGTCTGCCACCACCAATACCACAGTGGAACGTGTATGCCATGAATGAAACCACCCAGCCCCCTTGTCCAGCCAAAATGATCAAATCTGCTGCCAGTCAGACTTAGACACTTACTGCTAAACCACTTGACACAGCAGCAGATGACTGGAGAATGATGGCAGCACCATGGATATAGCCAAAGGGGAATTTTGGCATGCAGATGATTTGTAAAAATATCTATAAAATTACTGAGGAGTGTTAACACTAATTATAATAATTATAAAGGGACTCTGATTTCATCCACCACACAAAAAGTCATTAAAAATGGACCACTAAACATTAAGTATTCATTGTAATGGTGATTTCTAGCATGGTAAAATGAACATTTTTGGCAGGTATTAGCCTTAACTTCATTAAACAGGTATGGTATGAACGGGTTTGACTGCATATTCTTACAAAGTTAAGTCAATTTTGGCAGCTCGTAGTGTAATAATGCTTATTCTTGCCCAAATTTGAGTTTACACAGTTTCATCTTCATTACCGATATATTAACTCAGCATGTCTTTATTGATTTGAAAATAGAAAGAAGCCATAAACTGAGTATTATGCTTTCACTCTCCCAAGTTTTTGCCAAACATTTCATGTGTGTTGCAGTCACATTATCCATATAAAAAAATGTTAACCCCTTTTCATCAAGATATAGTATGTCAAGTATTTTTGAACAAAGGCTATCCATAGATACAGGAGTGTTGCTGTTTGGGATACTTAGCATTAGAATACAATGTGTATTTTCAAAATGATACTGCACTTTCAATTTCTCAAGACCATCCATACAGCTAGCTTGCTAAAATATTTAGATATTTTCGCATGCCCTGGAGTACAGTTTATATCAGCCGAGCTACAATTCATGCAGTGCAAATTATACTGTGCCTCTATACCTGAATGACCCCACATTTAAATAGTATTACATATCACAATTTTTTCCTTCCTTTTAAAAAAATTTTGGAAAATGTTCATTTTTCAGAAAAACTTATTTTGAGCATGGTCAGTTTAAGGCATTTGCATATCTTATTTTTTCCCTGAGATCTTTCCACATATTATGCTTTGTCTTCATTATTTATCACCCATGATGATCTAGGAAATGTGACGAGTCATGCTGGTTGTCTACATTGCTATAAGGTTTTTTTCAAATCATTGCCTGTGTGCAAGGATACACAGATACAGATAGCAAGTGAAACCTGATCATGATTGCATCAAGATTATGTTATCCACAATTCACCAAGATCTTACTAATATTTACCTTATGACAGTAACCTCAGAGTATTATTAGCTATAACCGACAGTTGTTAACCCATACCTTCTCAATTTATTCAACTGATTGCAGTGATGCAATGTTTTCTGGAAATATAGTGCGGCACTGGATTATAATATACCACTTTTGAGTATTTAAAAAGATATCACATTTCCAATGAAGGGTTTGAAACTTAATCAGTATCTTTCATTATAAATTTCATCCACTCGTGAAGAGTCCTGATATTCAACTGATGTGTTCAACAAACTAAAATTCTATGGCATCATAGAATTTTATTAGCCATACCTGAAAACTGAACTGAAAATACAATTTTGGATGAAATAATGTTACTACTTATAAAGACTATTTTACAATAAATTTTCTCAAATATGCTTTTAAAATTTCAATTGCAACATGAGATATTTCATACCACGATGAAGAAAAAACCATAATGGACCAGCTAGACATCAGGCATCTCTAGTACTCACATAGAATAAATAATGATCATTTACAGACAATATTTACATGAGTGCACTTGGATCAATTAAATGACCCAATTCAAAAAATGAATGTTTTGCTACATTTTGAGCTGTTTGGTGGCATTTGAAGATTTGAAGAAGAAGAGTAGGGAGGACAAGGAGACATATTGAACCTTATGGCTCCTCTGATTCATTATCAAAGTTGTTTATTCTGGTATCTACCCTTTCATGGCTGATTTGACTCAACTTTAAGCCTTTCATTAACACATCTAAAGTTAGTATAAGCTGTAAAAGCTACAAGTGAATGCCTATTACAAAATAATTTGTACACATTAGAAACAAGAAAAGCCTAAACTGGTAAAGATCATGCACATTTTATACATCAACGATTGATGAGACTGAATTCTCTTCCTGGAAGAAGAAAAGGAAAGTGGACTTGCAGCAGCTGAGCATTTGAAGGATTTCCTTATTTATTTATCCTTTCCAGACATTATAGTCAGGTAGTCACTGGGAAAAAGTGGTAGGAAAACAGTTCCATACTCAAGGTAACTTTAGACTTGTTTTCATCACAATGAATTTTAATCACCCAATGAAAAAATTATTTCCTGCCTTTGAATATCTTATGGAATGATACTTCCTGTCTCGTAATAGACAATTACACATGGGCCCCTTTTTCAACATGGGACGATGCAATATTGCACCATTTGAAAGAATTATTTCCTCAGATACTTATAGCACACATACAGTAAACAGGTCCACTATGTTTTTAACAACTATAGTATAGCAGCTCTAATCCACAGCCCACCTATAGTTTCTTTACACCACATGACCTCCTGATGTTTAAAGTCCATTTAATGGTGTTCTCAAAAATGATTACAAACTAAATACATATCGGCTCACAAAATGTTATATTAGACTATGGAAATTGGATGGGTTTTTTTTATAATTTGTTTAGTCTCTTAAAAATAACCCCCATTGAATAAAGTTGTAATATGTAACCACAACAAAGTTGTACATACACAGACTCACTAGTTGTCAATAGAACTTATTTTATGTTAGTTAGGTTCTTTAGATAAGTGAAAATGGATATACTTGATACTTTGGAATAAATCTATGCTTTGCCTCCACTTGGTTTGAAATTCTCTACTTACTATCAATGATAGTACTGTGTATTCTGATCAGTTCCATTAGACCAGGGGTTGACAAATTGCTGTTCAAGAGCTAAATATCTCTTTGGGTGAGATAATGGCTTTAGAGAAACATTGAAAACTATCAAAGTTTTATTTAAAGCAAGTATTGGCATCGTTGAATGACACTAAGCAGTTTCATGTACTGATTGCGTCAATTGTAATCATGCCCTACATTAAAAATGACAAGCCACAAACTGGACATAATGAAACTCATTTAGAAAATGCAGGCTCATTGCTCACTGGGATTGAAAACAATGAGAAAAATGTTTGTGTCAACTGCTCTAATTTAAAAAAGTTGTAATTCATTTATTAATTTTATTCTAAATGTTCCCAGTTGGTAAAAATGTATTTACTTTTGTTGAATAATTTTTGTTTATTTAAATTGTTTTGAGGAACAAGTTTGGCTCTTCTATCACAAGAGTTTGCTGACCCCTGCTTTGCACTTAAAGAAAGTAGGGAAGTAGTATACGCTAAAAGAAATGCACTTCCGCAATCCACAACATACTTTCCTCATTGCACATCTAAAATTTTTTGACATGACCATTAAATTAAACCTAAAATTATTACAGAAATCTATAGAAAAACAAGATCTACATGACTTAGTAACCCAGTTGAGTATTATAATGAATGATTTTGGAGTATTTTGTGCACCCCTAACAAGTTTTATGGAATATGTTTCACTTACATAGATCACAAAGATAAAAAAATTGTTTTAAAAATATTTACGATAGTTAATATCCTTCTCCAAATAATTTCATGGCTACAATAAGTAGAGATTTTGGTTTTCATAGATGAAATAGCCAAGGAAAAATTACAATATTCTCCTTTTCCCAGCAAGTTATGGTCATTAGGTATGCTTATGTATGATATATCTGTCATTACGGTTCTATTAGCCAAAATATAAAAATGCCCAAAATAATCACATCTTATGAAAGCTATGCATGTTTATTTTGATGATTAAGAAGAATAATGTGGTCAAATATATCATGTCCAACATAAATCATGTCTCCCTGACTTCTCATCATTTTCTTGCTGCATAACTATGTACTCACTGGCACTCACATTTTTATTGTAGGGTGAGGGAAAGGCACATAATAATTTAATTCTCATCACCTCATTCTATTTTGTCGTTTTGGCATGGTTTATTTCAGCCTTGCAACATTATTACTTTTGTGTTAAAAACTTGTTTTATTGTCTCACATGTTGTGATTCTTGTGCATTTTACATGTCTCATGTCTTATATGTTTCACTGCAAATGCTTTTGCATGTGTAGCATTTTCAGTAGGCTGTTGCTGTTTTTTATTTCATGGGCAATTTATATTTTTAATTTAAATATTTTAGTTGCACTAACAAGAATGTATTGTCATGACTTGTTTCAGTTTCCTTTACCAGAGTCCTTCAAAAGACCATGGTGGTTGTGAGACCACAGTCAAAGGTTTTTATATTTTCCTTTTTTATCTAATCACTTTTTAATATATAACACTTTTTCTGCATATTCTTTAAGCTTTTTCATTTGTTAATGGCCGAATGAATTTTCATTTAATCTATTTTTCTCATCATACCATTTTATCATTCACTCTGCCTGATAATTTATATTAACAATCTGCTTCCCAATTTTTAATGAAATACTTGTGTGTTTTTAAAACGAAAAAAATATTTCATTGATAATTTCTTTTTACAGTAACAGTCACCAGATTTCTTCAGAAAATCATGGTTGTTGTTGCCAAAAAAGCTCCTGCCAAGGTGTAATCTACAAACTTGGTGAATCTCAACTCAACATTCAGAACATAAATTTATGTTTTTTACATTAATAAGAAATGAAGAATGACTGATTGGTTATGCCTGATGACTTGTATGTTAAAAATGATTCATTAATTTTATAAGATTATTACAATAACGCTCCACTACAGAGAATATAGTGACTAAATTTAATTGTGATTTTGGTTGTGAATTACTAAGTTACAGCTTACTTCTAATATCTTATTTTATTGAGTATTGTCATTAGACTGCTGTAAATAGGGAAGACCAGATCTTCAAAAGGTTGCCATACATACACTATTGTGTTCTATGTCCTTCTCAAAGCTCAGACTGATAGTGATATCTATGCTTTTATCAGTTGTCCATACAAGGTCTTTGAGTTCAATGAAAGTTCTTTTGGTACTCACCAGCAGATGCCTGATGGGTAATCATCCTCTATTACTCATTTTCATTTATCTATCAAGGAACTTGAGCAGAAAATATTTGTCTTTTCTATTTTATTTAAATTTTGAATGAAAATAGTGTGACTTATTAAAGTCAACCACAGTACATATTTTTTTTTAATAATAGAAAAACCTCCAGTCAAATTTTGTATATCATCTTTAGTGTTCCCAATTGTGAAATTATGCACTGATGAGTGATTTGTATTACTGTCTCAATAGGGACCATGGTCAGGAATATGACAGGCACCTCATTTAAAATTTAATGAGTGAAAAGAAACTGAATTAGTCATTTTCTTCTTTTTGCATCTGAAAGTAGCTACAAACTTAAGGAATAATATAACCATTCAGACCTTTTGTTAACAAAAAGTGATTTTTCAAAAGATGACCTTGCAGGGATTATACATATATATTCGCCATATCATTGAATATACATTTGTCACCCTAAAACTTTATCACCTGGGTAATGCTGTTGAAGGGGTGGGGTGCAATATGGACCCAACTCTGATTCATAATTACATTGGAAACAGAAGACCTATATAACTGACAAGTATGAATAGACACTGGGAGAATAGTAAAATCCAACATTACTTTTCCTTGATTTGAGATGCTAAAATCAGTGAGTTTTTAATGTTATAAGGGTGGCTATGGTCTGGTTTAAGTGAGGGAGTGGAAAGGTGAAAAATTATGGTATGTGCCTTTGTAGTAACTGCCAACCCTCAAAAAGAACTGAGAAAGGTATTTTTCACACCAATGGTAATGCGGTTATAATTTTACACTAAAATTATTTCATTTTATGAAGGGTTGGTTAGTTCTTTGACAACAAGTTTGATTGAAATCATATACTTCAAATGAACTTTTAGTCTCTTCTCTGAAACAGAGGTTTTCATTGTACAAATGGGATGAGTAGCTTAGAAGAGGGGTGTAAATTCTCTAGAGCTAAATTAAAAAGTAAAGTAAAAAGTTTTTCTCTAGTACTTAAAAATGCGATGATGGTTAATGGTGATGGATTTTGTCCGCACAATGATGGAGTGAGATATCCTCGAATTTCAGTCGTTCAGGGATACGTCATACTTGAGATTCTTCTTTGATTCTCACATACGCCTCAGAAGGATTAACAAGTTTTTAGTTGAGCATACCAATTGCTTATTTTATCAACTGTGGCTTCACTCATCTATTATGAATAACTTCTTTTTTTACCTCAACCATATTCTTACATAACCTGTTATCCTAATTATACAGTGCCACAACAAGAGATATAACATCAGAAAAAAATATGATTGAGCATAAAATGAAGGAAAGAAAAATTATCAGCAAGTGTCATTGAAATACAAATTGAAGAATCTACAGGAAAGTCTAGGACATCACCAAATGAAAATGTCTATAGCCATCTCTGCATTTTCACAAGGAATTTTACTCACACAGCATATCCTGTGGTGTTAAGAATTTGTTTGGACAAGAATTAAATATTTAAAAATGGCAAGTAATGAGGAGCAAATTAATAGTGCAAACCTATGAAAAATTCAAAGGAATGGATTTTAAGTGACCAGAAAAGTTATTTGCCCTTGGTTTCATAAATCATTCAAAAACTAATCAAAGTCATGTATTTATTTTTAAAATAAACAGTCATACTTTTCCACCGATATTTTATAAGTATGACGTGTTTTACCACTTTACCATTCAGTGATTGGTAATGGTACCATTTGCATTCCCCACTCCTACCTTCCCCTATCTGTTTTGTCTTGTATGTATATACCTCTGTATTTAATGTGGAATTTTGGACCTGAAGATGCCATATAGCTGTAAAACACCTACCTATAAAATAAATATGACCTATACCTAAACCTATAAAAAACCTATATAGTACCTGGTGCGAAGGTTTCCGCGGCGTCGTTCAGATGTTCTCTGCATATCAGGTTCTGGTCACCCCCAGTCAACATACGCGGACGCAGAACCCGATATGCAGAGAACATCTATATAGTACCTACCTATAAAATATCTATGTAAAAGTATGATTGTCTATTTCCAAAATGAATATTCAATTCTTCCATGAAATGAAGCCTAAACAATAGAGTCCATGATTGGCTTGCACTAAAATACATATAAATGAACATTTGCAGTTTCATGAATGCAGCTCAAGTGTTCACAATGTATGCAGAGCAGTATGATAAATTACATACAGTTGATTCTTTACTGACTATTATCATGCAGTTCTTTGAAAGTAACTTTATTAAAAATATCACACATCTCTAAGGGGTAGGTAAAAGCTTTAATGAATTTTTCAGTAAAATTAAATAAGTTTCAAGTACATTTACTTAATTTCAAATTAGAATCGAACTAAAATAGACTGTATAAGTCTTTGAAAAAAATCTTTGAGTTAGAGAAAACTGAACTGAGAAAATTCAAAATGCTGGGTGGAAAAATATAGCACAAGAAGGAAAAAGATAATTCAACACGAAAGTTTGATGGTTGAGAATTGCATATGAGAATTAAATTCAGGTCATAAATGATTCTCCACCAATTTACTTGTTTCCCCATTCCTCTGTGAAAAAATCTGCATTGATGTCCTTCCACCCCTTCAACAAGGTGTGAGTATAAATGTACCCAGCTTTCCACAGTTTTTATGTGGAATAGTGGTGGTTGGATGCCATAAATTAGGCATTATTAGAGGAGGAATCATTCACCAATGAAACAAAAAAGAAGTTACCCAGGTTCTACGAAAAGGGAATTTACTGCCATTTTATGATGAGTCAGAAGAAAAGGTTATTTTAAAGAAGGGGGATTAGCTTTCACTTTTTCAATATGTATTGCATCTTAACCTTGAGAGCATTGATTAACCCTTAGAGTGCCGGGGAGCGCGATCGCGCTCCTCCAAATTCTAGTGAAAAGTGCTGGGGAGCGCTATCGTGCTCCTTCTGTATTGTCATTAAAAATTGTTGGTTGTTCACTGATTGTTGCTGATGGCATTTTAATGCAGAGAACTTTAGATACCGAACCTTTGTAATCCCAAAATTGACAACTAGCGTTCATTTTCCTACGTTTTTACATGAGCTACGTGAAATAATATTTTTACCTGAAGCTCTACAAAATCATCCTAAATGCTCCGGCAATTTTAACGTAGCTCCTAGGATATGCGTTGGCACTCAAAGGGTTAAGTTGGCTAAAATAAAAAAAGTCAAAAAATTGCAACTATTACGAAAACAGTACCCATTTGCCAATTTTTCGTAATTCAGTACCAATTGACTTGTATGCTATAGCTTATGCAATTTTCTGCTCAACCAGGGAGATATGCTAAAACAGATAAACTGGCATCCATGTTAATTGCCATGAAAACTTCCAGGGAAACAATTAGTAGAAAAATTTGGGCTACTTATTTATTGCAATTATTTGCAGCTTTGTAGGTAACTCTAGCCTGAATGTCAGTATGGCAAGCTTTTGAGTTTTATGATTACTTAGTAAATTTTATGAATCTAATTTCAAATGTGAAATTATAATAATTAAGCTAAACACTCAAGTTAATGCATAACTGACCAGTAGGTAAATGGTGTGGTGAAGATGACCTTTTTCTATGTGGTGTACTTACAGATTTTCTCTAATGTCTAAAACTAATCAGATGGGGCATTTTGCATCACAATGTATTTATTGTTACCAAACATAGCCTTTTCATAGTGAGGAGTCCATGTTCACTGTGGGAATTTTTAAGGCTGACAGTATTTTATGCATTTATTCTTTTTCAAAAGATAATGTATTTTTTTAAAGCCAAAAGTTTTGCCAGTAGCAACTCAGTTCAGGAGTATCAAAATTAGTTACCTAACAAATGGCACTAAGTCAATCATGTCTTCCTTGCAAATTTTAAGGATGTATTCCCATAGTTGTGATAAATGAGCATAAAATGCTGATTTTGGATCAGTGATTTCTAATTTTTTTGATCATCTGTTCATGTGCATCCCATCAATTACTGTATATGTTACCACTAGTTCTTAGATGTTGGAGTCTGATTTAATCTCATGAAAACAAATATTGTTAAATGTGAATATATTGTGAAATAATACTCAAACACCCTCTACATGTTAATCATGATCTTAATTTTTGATTGTCACATAATTCAGGTCAAGTTTCCATTCTCCAATATAACTAAAAATAGAATTCTTTATACATTCTATTAATTTTGTTCTCAATATACTCCATCAGCCAATGAGAAAACAATGGGTCTTGGCCTTCCATATAAGAAAAAACAACTTGGTGATGCATTATCAACATTTACTTTTGCTACAATTTGCTTTTGCATGAACTTCAAGCCAAGATATTTAATAGTTTAACCCCAGATTCACAAATGTGATCCTTTACCTATATTTGATTGTAATTCATCTGAATAATTTGTTGTTGTATATTGGTAAACTTTTCAACTTAATAATCATCGTAAAACTCAATCACCTGCTGGCTGCTACTGATGAAGTCATACAGGTTGAAATTTAAGTGTGAAATATAATATTTATAAGTGGTGTCAAACTAGCAATATAAATGAAGACTTGAAGTCTTCAATGATCTGCAAAATGTACTTTTGCAGTCATTCTATATGTTTCTAATGTGTGTACAAAATTGTGTTACACCATGCATTCCAGTGTTTATTGTTGAAAATGTCATTATGAAGAGCTTACTGGCATAAGAACATTGAATTCAAGTTGAATATATCAGCATGAATGAAAATCCATTTTCAGTAAAGTACATACATATATTGAAAATCCTTGAATTGACAATAATATGTAACATTATCAGTGATCAAAAATGGCCATGAATTTCCAAGTTTTATGCAGTGTAGATACAGGAGTGCAGTATACTACACTTCACTGGAAATTCTTATTCACCAAAGCTCAATTAAGCTTCATGTTATGCTAAAAGCATTCTTTTTTAAACATTTATTTGTTATATTGCAATGTACAGACCATTTCACTTGCAGTAATTATCATTGCAATCTTTACATGCTTTACTTATATTTTAGTCATGCAATATGCAATGAATAAGAGTTCAGGGATTTTGAAGTGATTTTGTACATATATATTGAAATGAAAATTCCCATTGAAATGCATAAATTGATACATTAATTCATTGCAAGAAAGAAAACTGCATAGGAAAGATGGTGTTGATGGTTGTATGTGTGATTAGGAAAAATTCTGTGATTCTTTGTCTGCGTGGATAGGTTCCTACCTGCCATATTGTACATAAATGTTTAGGGTACTATTCCTATGTTGGAATTATAGTTTTATTTAACGGGATAGCCCTAATGTGCCTGCTAATTAAAGCTCAGTGGCATGGGGAAATCATGAATTCTCTGACAATAACAGGCAAGTCCAAAAAATGTTCATTGATTTGCCAGTTATGTTTTTGAGACATGAGTGTTTTATCCTGTTTACATAAATTTTATCCAACATAAATGCCATGTTTTTTATCTCGTTTATGAACCAGTTATAAGCTTTGTTAATTGCACACAAAATATTTAAACAGAGTATAATGTGTTAAGGAAAAAGTTATTTTTCAAGTGACTCTTGTGCTAACAGCAGTATGCACATATATGTATATTCATGACTACTGACTTTACAAATTGCATGCAATGGGTAAGCACACATCAATATTTGAGTTTTATCATGTACTATCATTTTCTCTCGAATGATCTCATTTGAGCATTTATTTGCTACTTGAAAAGAGCAGTTCCCAAGTGTAGCATATCCCTCTTTGACCAAGGTTTCAGATAATTTTAATACATTCCAGTTCAGATGATGATGATTTCACTTTTAAGGTGGATGATTTTTCAGGCATAACTGCTGGTTCATATAACATGCATTTCCTGAATCAGTTATCTTTGCTAATGAAATAAGCATTGATCTGCCACCATTCAGGGTAATTAAAAAGTAAGACAATAAATTATCTGGTAACATGAATTTCAAGAAATCATCAATGAGGCTCTTTACCCTATTAACCTAAATTACCGATGAGAAACTTTTGGTGAAATACATCAAACCCCTGGAAATTTTACTGTGGTATTTTGTGACATATTCAGTCAAAACTGATATCTCTTCCAAGTGGTTTTGAATGCTTAGCAAAAACTCCTGTTATGCAATTTGTAATATAAAATAAAAGGTCATATTTTGTGGATTTCAATGCTATACATAGTACATGTTTGTAAAGAATGATAAACTTCATGCCCATTTAAAAGGCAAAATGTGTAAAATATCCATGTAGTATAACAAGTATGATGGAATATTAAAATGCTGAAACAATTGCTCTCCTCTGTTGTCTTTGCAGCGAGTTCTCGTAGCACAAAATTCATGTACTAATAATAATAATAAATTTGGAGTCAAAAACAGACCACCGTGGCATACCCAGTAACAGCTTTGGCCGGATAATGGTGGCCTTCTTCTTGTTGGGCCAACATCCCCACTTGCAGACTACCGGGTTCCAAAGAATTCAGAAAATGCCACCCACAACTGGCCCTTTTCAGATGAGGGCCCTAGTAAAGTTGGGAGTGGCAAAGAGACAACAACGTCTAAAAAGGGAGCTTGCATGGAGTGGACAGACACCCTGACGAGAGAGCTTCTAGCTTGCCATACTGCCAGTTAGCTAAGAGGCAGAGGATACATGGCAAGGATGAACTCTTTGTGGTGTGAGATGCATCCTGAATATAACCATCTGTTGCAGCAGAATCTGTGCACCTACACCAAACATTTGTGCAAGAAAATGACACCCCAATCGCAAGGTCAGAGTAGTAAACCACCGGCCAAGGCTCTATCTCCCCTCAAAGGCAGATGAACCTCCTAGTGCTGTGGCTCCTGCTGATCTTTCAGTGAAGGGAGACAAGCCAAAAGCCAACTGATCTATTCAAGCAGTTGGAAAGCACAACAAATTACAATGAGGGATCTACCAAACAGAGAAATATGAAACAAAATTTCTCTGCGGGACCAACAGCTGTCCCAGTTGAATGGCATTGTAGATATGACATTGACGGAAATGTCCAGCTTCTGGGAAATTGACTGCATGAAATATGCTGCTACCAAACTGTTAGCGTGATCCCAACTGTCTGCCACCTGGAAGAAGAAAGCAGCAAATATGCTTAAACAGCTAAAAGTCAAAATCACACTGGATAGACAAGAGGTGCCAAGATTTCTGGCCTTCGGCCCCCCCCAGAATTTGCCCCGGGCCCTTGAGAAATGAGTCTTCATTATTAAAAATTTAATTTCACTTGTATCGAGCTTGCCTATTCCCTTCTGATGCATATTCTACACCCTTCATATGCACTTTTAGCGGAATTCTAGTCTCTACCCCCTCCTATCCGCAAAAAATGCGGGCCCTTTTCTTAAGAGCTGGGTTCAAGGTTGGCACATCCCAGCGAAAATAGTTCCGATGCCCCTGTCTTCAGGGAGAGTTCAATGAAGGTAGCTGTGACACAAGGCAGCCCTCAGGTAGGAGTGTTATCTCCACTCCTTTGAAACATGGTTGTTGACAGTCTTCTTCCAGAACTGAATAAGATTGGTGCATACACTCAAGGGTATGCAGATGATCTAGCTATACTCATCCCCTGAAAGTACCTGGATACAGTCTCTGGACTCATGCAGAAAGCCCTGCATAAGGCAATGAGTTGATGTGCAAAACGGCTGATGATGAATATTGAGAAGACCTAGCTTGTATGGTTTACCAACTGTAGAAAAATGGAGGGCCTAAGACTTCCCTATTTGCAGGGCAAATTTCTGCAGCCTTCACCCAGATTTTTATTTTTGTGGCTATTTTGGGCTCACATTGGACTATAAACTTAACTGGTGGGAGCAACTTGAGGCAAAAGCAAGGGAATCTGTGCATCTTTAAGGATCTGTAGGAAGACCACTGGAAAATCATGGGGGCTCCTGCTAAAAGTCATTAACTGGATTTATACAGCATTCATTAAACCTAGTTTTATGCACTGCTCTATAATTTGAAGGAAAAAAGTCTGGCACAAAACTTCCAGGAATAAACTTAACCACCTTAAAAGATTGGCCTGCATGGGCATTTCAGGGGCAATTAAAACAACCCCAACCCTGGAACTTGAAACTCTACTCATCCCACTTTATGTCAAGGTGGAGATTCAAGCACTTAAAGTGGTTTATCATCTCAAATTTTTGCGACAGTGGTATAACAAGGAAGTTCTCATGGTTACAGACAAGTTTGAACTGGGCTCATGATATATAGAATTTCAATATACAGTAAAACCTCGCTTTTACGTCCCCGCAATTTACGTTTTCCCGCCATTAACGACTTTTTCTTCATGACCTAATAATGTCCATATACCCGCAATGTAACGTCTTCCCTTTATTCACGCTAGCAAATTCTTGAATGGTTCGCCATTTACGTTTTACGAGACGATTTTGCCGTGATTGTCGTCCTGGTTGCATAACTAGTGGTTGGACTCAACGCTCCGTGAAAGACAAAGTAAAAACTCATGCAGTAAGTTACCACTATGAAAGAGAAATAAAATTTGCCCAGATATACCGCCATTTATCATGACCTCGCTCATCTGTGCAATTGTAATGCCGCGAGGGATTACAGTACACGTACGTCGTTTTTCTCGCGATTGTAGTTCAGGTTGCATAACTCGCGGGATGGCTGATGCTATCGCATTGGTGATGAAAATTTTTCATTTATTTAAGAAGTGTATGCTTTTCAGCATTTGTGGTCTTGTCTTTCTTTTTTGGAGGCATTAATACAGATTTTAAAAAATCCTCCAGCCAAATTTCATCCTCATATATCCTACGAACACACCCGTAAAATCATCTCATTCTTCCTTAGCTCGATTCTTAAGTAGCTTTGATAGAATATCACTATAGTCTCCACACCTTCTTTTCTCATAATATTTACCCTAACTTACTAGCATGGTTGGATCAAGACTCCTGGCCTCAGTTCATCCTTATCTATGTCATTCTCCTCTTCTATTCCCAAGTTCCCTTGTCTATCATTAATGCCATGCAGTTCTTTTCACATTTTCCTTACCCCTATGCTGAATCTCTTGTAAGTTCTATCAGCAGCTCTCCTCACTTAACAGTAATGAACAGTGTCTTGACTACTCTAGTGTCTACTACACCATCCCCCCCCTCCATCCTTTCTGAACTGCTTGCTGTTCTGCATCTTCCCTCATACACCTGTAAACTAATTCCTGATATTCTCTCCAATTTACAACTGTACAATTTTTTCACACTCTTCCTAATCTTGGCCCAACCATATGTAATCTAGTTAATATACCTCCCCATGTCCCCATGCATTTCAAATAAGAGATTTTGGCATTATTCAAGAGGTTTTGTTGGAACTATATTTCAATTTTAAACTTGTCATTCAATGAAAGCAAGAATTAGGCAGGCAAAATCAAGAAGCAAGACTCTTTCAGGCATAACTTTCATATAAAATTGCTTACCCTCAAATTACACTTTCCCGCGATTTACACTTTTTTCTCTAGTTCCCCTCAAAAGTGTAAAAGAGGGGTTTTACTGTATTCAATAAGACATGGAATGCATTAGGCTGACTGAAATCACTTGGAACTTTCACCTCAAGTGTATACACCACTAATTTAGGCATACTAGCAATAATATCTTAATTGTTCACAGGGCAAGAGAATTAATAAGAATAAAAAGGTCTTCTAATGTGAAACACATGGACTCCACTCATTCATTGTCTCATCTGAATTAGTGATCAGAATTGAGGTAGGAATTTAAGAGGTCTTGGGTGGCATGGGCCATCGCGTAAAAAACGCTGAAGGCTGCACCAAATGGCCGAACCTCCTCCCATCTCTCCCCATACATCTACTCCACCCTCCCCCACTCAACTGAGAATAATTCTTCAATAGTTAGTTATTTTAAGGGGAGGCGACTGACAGCTTCAGGACATTGGTGCCAATTACGATAGTTGGGTGATTTGGGAGGGGTTGGGATTTTCTAGGGAACAGAGGAAGGGTGGAGGGAAATCTGTCTTTGTGAAAGGGGGTCTGTGGTTTAAAGAACCATCCAATGACCAGAGGACTGAACTCAAGTGCACCACTCCATCGTGGACTGGTGCACGATTGACAAATCTCTATGACTATTGATATTTGAAAACAGCTGCAGCCCAGCAGCCACCATTACAACACGATCCACTGAAAATACATCTTTCTATTTTATTATTACAATAGTTACAAGTCGACTACTTGGTCAAATGGTCACATAAAAAGTTATGAACCAAACTATAAAAAGTCAATCGATGAAAAGAACAAGCTCACAAGAAACATAGACATGAGCTTGGTATAAAAGAAGGAAATAAAAAAATATAAAACTATCACAATTCAAATTTTTCCCCCATCATCATTATTTCAATGCTAGGTACTTAGGAAGGGCTCTAACAATTCCTTGGGTCGACCAATCAAATCTCCTATCCTTCTATTGAGAAAGGAATACTTTAATGTATGTATTTGAAAGCTGACTTGGAGGCTCTATTCTGTAAAGACTGGCAGCAAGCCTGAAAAACTGTCTTCTACTTCTGCATTCTTTGAAATCCTCATTTCCGCTACAGTTTTACTGAACTTTGCATTTTCACAACCTGAACCTTTGCACAAATGTATGCATGCTTATAGGTAAGTGTCAGTGCCACTGCGATGGATCCTGCTTGGCTGCAATGCCGATGTTGTGTGCCTTCACCTCAAAAATTTGGAATACCACTGCCATGAATGAGACTACATAACAACATGAACCCAATGCTGATTTATTTTGCAAAATACCAAATTGGTGCTGCAGAGAAGACTGGACCTTGTGAATAATAAACGAGGTCAATGCAAGTCGTCATCTGCATAGGCGAGAGAGACAGGTGAACGTTAAGGGTCAGCGCTCTCTCGCCAAGGGTGAATTACGAGAACAAGGCAGACTCCCAGCGGGATGAGATTGAAACACCAATGCCTCACACCCCTCACAGAAGTGGAGTACCATGGGCTAAGAAGATTCTGGAGACATTATGAATCTCATCTGACCCCAGCATCAGTGTCGCATCTGGTAGCATTTGGTTGGAAATGGGAGAAAGGGATGCTACTCTACTACTTTGCACATCACACACACATTTCACGGAAATACTTCTAACCTACAATGCATCACTATTGGAGAAGGATCAAGTCAAGAGGTTAATAATAGGCCAAAAATATCACCAATCAATTGGTGGTGGTGGATCTCTAAAGACTAAATGCGTACCATTGGCTGCTTCAGTCTCTAAAAAAATTCGCCCCTGAATTATAGGCAGGCATACATTGCGTTAACGCCTGAAAATCGTCTTTTTACATTTTTTTCTACAGGCTGCTGCAGACTGGTTTTACGTGACATACACATGTAAAATAGAATAGAATAGAAAGCATATGAACTCTACATGTTATCAGAGGAGTTTTAAATGTACTTTTCGCAGGAATTTTTGTCGCTGTAAATGCAACTTCCACAATTCATTTTTTTCACAAGTTTAGCCTAAAATTACACCAAGAAATAATTTTGTAAACTGGCCAGTTCTTCTCACCTTAGCACTCAAACGTACCTAGTGTATGAATATATTAATAAATATGGAATGTGAGCATTTCTCACTGAGAAAAGGTCGCTTGAATTTGAGAAATTTGGAAAAAATTGGTTTTTCAGGGCTAAAAAAGTCCATGTGGGACAGAGTTTAAAAATTATAAAAGCATTTTTTTGAAAGTCTTAATGTTTTTCTTTTAGATGGAAAAAGAATTTTTTTGTGTTTTTTAGAGGTTTGGGAGAAATGGTCGGTGTAAAAACAGTGCTCAACTCCCTCACGCTTGGGGTCTCATTCCAACATTGCTATACTTTAACCATCATTAATCCTTGTGGGATTGGGTTTAAAAATTAGAAGATCATTGGGTTAGAAAGTCTAAATGTCGTTGAATCAGGTAAACCCTGTAGATGTAAAAACAGTGCTCATTTTTCTCAGGCAATGCGCCTCATCACACGCATGCATTCCTACAATAACATTTTTTAACCTTCATTATCACATTTTCAGGGAGTGGTGGTGACCTAGTGGGTAGAGAACTGGGCTAGTGATCAAATCTCGGGTTCAAATGGGTTCAAATCTCTGGCAAGAGCCTTTCTGGACACCCCCATCTAAAATCCTCGCGATTCGATTTTCTGAGTGTCAGAACTTCGTAGGAAATCGCAGGTGGCCCAGAGAAAGCCTGGCCCCTACCTTGAATGTGTGAATTCCACAGTACGTTTCTTAGTACGGGGGTGAGCTCTACTCTCAACTATCAAAATCACTGAGTGAGTGAGAGTATCTCATTTAAACCGATAAAAAGGCTGAATAGTGGCACTGACACTTTGTAGTACGGACAGAAATTTATTAATGGATGAACAGGTTGAGTTGGTTCCGGAGATCCTGACATAACCTCGTTTAAACATATCAGTAACCAATTGAAAATGGTTATTAAAAAAAAATTGAAAAATAATGATTATAGCTGGTTCATATCTGAAAAAAGTGCCTGCGCGTGAACGACAAGTTGAAACTGACATAATATATATAATAGGCTTGAAATCTATAAGCCTAGCAAGAATTTAGTTAGTTTTTATGAGCGTAAAATCACAATTATTGTCACTATTTATTGATTGTGAAGGTAAGATTACTGCTATTTTTGGTGGACAGTTGAGTGAATAAATTACGGAAGAATCGCTTACCGTCCATAATTTTTATTTCCGCGCCTACAAAGGTTATTTTAATTTGTTAATTCGTCTCATTGTTGCCCGTTTTTCTTTCTGACCAGCGCAAAAGAGCTCTCAAATGTAATTTTTTTACTTCCAAATGAAAAGCTAAATGAAGGGGTACCTAAGCCCGCGGGCTCTTCAATTTCACTATGGGCCTCATCCTATTCATGTACCTCCCATTTACACCACCTGGTACAACACGAATTTCAGTCACTAGTGCCTCGTTCTCAAATAACGGTAAGTTACAACAATATCCTACAATAATATAAGATGATTCCAGATGAAGTGATGCCACTTCATTTAATACTGTCCAGGGAAATCGCAAACACCAACTCTATAGCAGGATTGATAGAATAGTGAGAGAAGCTTTGAAGCTTGAATAGTGAGTATTGAGCTCACAGATTCTGTGCATATTTATACAGCAGAGCACCGTTAATCGGTTCTCTAATGTTTTCTGTATTATGCATATTTTTTATTTTCTTTAATAATTTTGAATTTTCCTTTCTTCAAGATTCCTGTGGCCAACAGAAAATAAGGATGAGAAGTTTTTAGAGCTAATGACGGTAGTACATCGTATATGTTAAAAGCTAGGCAGGGATTGAGTCTTTTACCCCAAGATTATACAAGGCACATGCGTCGCACATGCACTACACAGATTAGTAGAGGAGATAAGATCCATGTTTCCCTCAGTAAATGCGGTGATTTCAAGCGTAATAAAAGTTATTTTGAAGGTACCATTCCACATTTCTGTCGTTAAATTAATTATCAGGGACTTCAGTTGCTCCAGGACCATAGATGACAGCAGAAGAGCTTGCATCATTTAAGCAATTCCCTATCACCTCGCGTGAGGTTGAGAAGTCATTTTCATCCTAAAAAATAACCCTGACTGACTCTCGGCATCAGTTTACATGAGAACATTTACAGAAATATATTGTAATGTAACTTTAAATAAGAAAATCTTTTGTGTTTTATGTTTCTTCAATTTATAAGCCAATTTCATGTGGAGTTTTATCCTCTTTGCTTTCCAACTATTTTACTGTAAATTAATCGTGTATTTCAGCCCAAACTTTAGATTTCAGAGGCTTCTTTGTGGTAGTAAGCCGCATTATTTTTCTAACTGGCCGCGGTGGCGGAGGGGTGAAGTCTTCGTCTGCTAATCTTGGTTGGGATTACGGGTATGAGTCCTGCCTGTGCGGGTATTTCACCTTCCAAGGCGTAGATGTATGTCAAGTTCTATTTGTATGGTCCCTGGAATACCTGATTACAGTGTTAGCCTTTTGGGATTTCAGGACCGACAGAATTGTCCGAAATGCAAAAAATATTTTAAGCGCCGACTTTAAGTGCCTATTTCTTAATTTTTAGTGCCTAAATGTCGTCAGCTTAGTCATAAATTATAGGAAGGCCAGGAGAAAGGAGGGGTGTTTGTTTGGAGGTGAAAAAAGGAGGGAAGTGTGATAGGTGATGTTCCATAGGATTAGAGGATCGGGAATTACTAATACTTGAGAAGGAACGGGGAGGGAGGGAGGGGAAGAGAAACGGATAGGAGTAACGAGGAGAAAGGAGGGGTAAGGAGGTATAGGAGAGGATAGGAGTAACGAGGAGAAAGGAGGGGTAAGGAGGAAGGGTGGAGGAGGAGGAGGGAGGTAAGGGATGGGACAGGGAGGAAGGGATGGGGGAAGGAGAAAAGGGAAGGGGGTCCTTGAGAAAATGTTGTATCGGAAGGAGTGGGCGAGTAGTAGCTTCTTTGACCATTATCCCTTTTTCTCTAATGGGGGATCTTCACGCCGAAGTCTGCGTAATAGGACTCCTGTTTCTGGTGTTTGGAAAAATGGAATCACTGTTACTCTGTTAATCAAGATCTCTTATGTTCATTTATTCAAATTCCAACATTTCTCCCCGTTTGCCCGATATACCGTGAATCTTACATGTCAAAAGTTACTTTATACACTCCCGATTTGATCATGGTATAGTAAGGGTATTTTACTTGGTCTAATATGCCCGTTAATGACAGTGGAGTGTAAAATGTGATTTTGAATTTGTCCCGGGGGAGATTTTCAGATGTTTGTACGACTCTCGTCCGCGACAAGTTAACTTGGACCATTTTTACAGGCTTTTTGATTTTTCTCATTGTATTCCTGGGTGGAATTGATGTACTGCATTGATAACTACTATTGCCTCCATACCAAAATTCCTCATGTGAGGAGGTCTGACAGCCGTTGGACGATGCGTATCATTTAATGGTGTTCAATTCTTTATCAACTTTGTGTTTGGAAAGCGAGATACTTATGGACTCAGTGGATCGTGGAGTCAAAAGCGGATGTATATCAAGTCTACACCATCGACCATCTCTTAACATCGAACCGACCTCACACACAGAGTGGCACGAAAAGTACGAATAGAGACGCGGTCTAAAAGCACCTCGGGGTTCGGCGGCGGGCACCGTTTTCTCTCGGAAGGCTCTGGGTGCGGCAGGCCCTGAATTCCCTCCACTCGGAGAGGAAGCCCGTCCTCTCGACTGCACCGATTGCTTGGAGAAACGAGTTCGAGGGGTCACGCGTTCAAATGCGGCAAGTAGCAGAGTAAGGGTTTCCACTGAGGCCCTCCATTAGAGCACATCTCCACAAGACTCCCTCTTGGTAGCACTCCCCCTCCCCTCTCCACGCGCAACCGCCCACCCACATTATTTCACTATATAAAGGCCACTGCGGTTGAGTCGCTCTCTCTCAGATCTTGTCAGTTACGTAGTGGGACGAAGCGCTGGAAGAGACAACTCCGTCTTTGAGGAGAGTGTTCGCGAATGCACTTGCATCGGTGATCAAGAATTTAGGAAGGCTATTTTTCAGTCGAGTAAGCGTCCAGCCGACAAGTGTTGTTGATGATTCCAGTGTTCGCGAATGCACTTGCATCGGTGATCAAGAATTTAGGAAGGCTATTTTTCAGTCGAGTAAGCGTCCAGCCGACAAGGAAGATGTGAGTAATCCTTGTTGAACCGTAGATTGATTTATTTCTTACCGAAATATCTGATTATAGTCACCGTCATTCTAGTCTTAATTAAGCCTATAAAACAAGTATTGGAGTTCTGTGTGTAATAATTTTGCCTGATTTGTTAATTCCAGAGTCTTGCTATTCCTCTCATATTTAATGTATTTATCCTTCATTTATTCCATTTTACAGGGGTAATGGTTCGCCGAGTTACAAACATACCTAAACTCTACACTTCAAACTCTCAGGGTAATTTTTCTTTTCCTTAATTTTCTGGATCTTGTTGTACCTATAGTATCTCCACTGTTACAAGTCAACCAGATTCTTTCATCTTTTGTAAACCTCTCTAACAATGGAAAAGAATAGATGATTCCCGTTAATAGAAATTTATTTCCGCACACAAATTCTTACTCTTTAATCTCACGTTCGTGTGATTATAATCTCCCACGCAGAAGATATTACTGGCCGTTCTAATGTTTTAGCTTTAAACTCCCTCCGCTGATACTTTCACGTTCTCTTCGGGGAACTGTATTTCAACTGCCCCCACAGCCCCCCTCTTTCCGTGTTATTTAACCAATTGTTCAGATGGCACCAACTGTTCCACTCTGATGTCCCCACTTCGACTCGCAGCTCCAAGCTAGCGTCAGTTCGCTTCCCCTCCTAATCTCACGAGTCCATAGAGTTAAAGTGGTTCCCTCGTACCTTTTGCTACTTGTCTCTCAAAAGACTCATGGGCGCAATTTTTCTATGCCAAACTACTTCCTTTCACTTTCTAATTATAGTAACCTGCAGCCTATGATATCAACAAAATGTTGATGCAATTATCTACATTTTGGTAAATTTCTGACTTTCTCAGTGATAGCAGTTCTGCTCTCACGTCACTTTTCTCGTCATTGTACGCTGTGACTCCAATGCTCACTTTTTTCGCAAGGCTTTGCCTCTTGAATCTAAAACTGGCAATTTCAGTAAGTTTCATTTCTTCCATTCCTTCAATCGAACGTCCTCTCACAATTTCCACACTGTGTTTCACATCTACTCTCAGAAAAAGACCAGATGGATGCAGAAGAATGAGACGTGTATCTACGCTCTGTGTGTGTGTGTGTCCGGTGCAGTGAAAAGTGTCTAATCTGAATTAGTGCATGGTCATTTTAAATAGTGCAAGTGTTTCAAAGTGTGTTAGTGTGCGTGTGTGTGTGTTATGACAACGGGGGATCGTCGAGGGAGAGCGACAAAGTTCTGCCGCCGGAGGACATTGCAGTACACAAGGTAGGGAAACTTCTTCTCTTGCAGGGCATAGTGCGTACGGAGTAGGGACACGCTTAGCGAGAGACACGGCACCACATTCGCGATAGGGCCCTCCGATGGGGCTTTAAAGGCTGTAGGACACTTAAGAGACTTGGGGGGACTATTAAGGCACTCTTAGACGAATTGGTTAGGCAGGACACTTAAAGGAACTAGGGTGAAATGTTGATGGCCACACCCTTGCGGTGTGATGAAAAATAAAATGCCAAATTGTTGTTAATTTCAACTGTACCAAAGGCCATTTTGCCACATTGTACTGAGCCAGAGTGTATTTCTCATGTGACTCTTGGCCTAAACTTGTTAAAATTGTCAAGATCGATGTTAGCACCTCACATCTTTCCCTCTCTCTCTCATCACTCGTCATTCTTGCTCGCACCCCTTTCCTCCTCTTTTCCGAAGGCAGCGGGCGCCCGTTTTGAGGGCGTCGCTGTAGCATGGCACCAGTAGGACGTCCCTCCCTGCAGATCTCCACCTGCATTGAGGGGCGTGAAGGGCCGGCCATCGGCGCTCGTCCCATTCCAACCACGAGCGCCGAAAAATGGGTCCCAGCGAGCTGAGCATGATACCTCCTTGGGTCAGCACAGGAAACTCATGCAATCTACCTCTTTCACGACATCTCCTCATAGCTGCTTCATATTTATTTAACTATCCTCCCACACTTCTTGCTCCAAAATAGTCTCCTCATCCTTTCCCCCAGAAAAGAGGTCTTAATATTATTCGCATCTACTAAGGAATGCAAATTCCCCCATTTACATCAATGTACGATAAGGACTTGGGCGCGTAAGGTAAATATTTCATCGATTTCATTTATCCCGTCCATTGTTTTTGTCTCGTTGCCCGACGTACCTATCTCCTCACCTCGGGAACTTCTTTCAAATGCTAGGCTATCATAGATCCCTGGTCTGACGTTCTATCCCATGAAAAACCCTCCGCTCTTGTCAAGATCTACACCCTGTTCATTCGATTATGGGTGTCCGCAGTTGCTGTAATGTCACCGTTTAAGAATGCCAATGCCATTCATTAAGGGAAACAGATCGCACCTTGTTTTGTGGGGTAAAGAGTAGGTAATATATTTCGGAATCTACTTAATGTTAATATTCATTACGAATTGAAGTCGGCTGTTTTAAGTTTTTCATAGTAATAAATGAAAGTGTATAATTAATTTTTCCTCGCGTACACAATGAATTTGTGTCTTTTTGTGTAAGAGTTAGATTTCTGAAAAACCTATATCCGTATTTACGAAAAGAATTTGGTACTCGTCACCTTCGCGTGATCTAAATCGCGAAATCATTCATGAAATACCGAGTTTTAAGGCCCTCTTAAGTCGTAACGCGGCTGCTACTGCACCTTGGCAAACTCTCACTTTCATTTTTATCCCCAAAATTTGTTAAACTGTTATTACGCTGGCTTATTTCTCTTATTGGAAGACCTAAGTGGTTAGATGAACTGGAGGAATCGCGGCTTCGAAACCAGCTACCACCTTTTTCGGTATGTGCGTATGGGCTTGCCCCACGCGACACGAAGTGGTTTTTCAGGCGGTGAAAAGTAGGAGTACCATGTAGAATATAATACATGCTAAAAACTCATGAAAGAAACGGAGGAAAGCGCACTAGGACGACAAAATTCCGAATACGCATTTTAACTGTGGTAAATTCAGACCTGGTTCAAGAATAAAATTTACTCCCGAGGTAATCAAACTATTAACACATATCTTAAATAGCCTTAACATGCCTAAATGATGTTGCTGCGATGGAATTCGGTTATTATGTCACTGTTTACACTTCAATGCACATGCAGTCTCCATAAGGGGCTGCATAAAGTACGCTATGTTTAGGTAGGAGAAGGAGGGGGATCGTCGTTCCCAAGCATCTCCATTCTGGATTCATTGTCACCCGTAGGCTAACGTGCTAATGCGTCTTCCAGGAAACTCGGCCCGCCTAGAGTAAGACCAACGAGTGAAAACCAGCGCGGATGGAAATTTCGTTAATAAATTCTTTCGAATGTGGTATCCTTCAGGGCATGCACCCACCCATACATAAATCTTTCACTGCCAAGAATTTTCTAGTTGCAGCGATTTGACTTTAAATTCAGATTTACGTCCACTTAGCACAACGTTGTGCGGCCTTCTTGTAAACCCATCAAACTTCCTGACAGCTAGTAATATAGCCTCATGCTTTTAATTTCATGACAGGTACCTACCTCACTTAAATGTGTTAAAAGGAACATACTGCTCATGCACTACACTTTTCTCAACCGCAACCAATCTTCCCAATCCTATGCATTTCTCCCCTTATACAAGAGCTCAACGGAGTCATTCTGCCCTCAGCTCATTGCAAATGCTAAAGATGGTATTGCCTAGTACAGAGTAGTTTCTATTGAATAATGACACCAAAGGATCTGCTCTCTACTCCTGAATGGAGAATATAAATGATACATTGCTCTATTACTTAGTTTTCTTCAAGGATTTGCAACAGAACTTGAATTTAGAAAAAGTCAATCCCTGCAAATACATTACCGTAGTTTCCCTTTCCCCCCACCCATGTCAATATTGAAGCCTTTTCCTAAACCCTTAAGTGTAAAATCATACCTCAGCAAGCAGGCCACACATGTTGACCCTGCTCCTGATGGCTGACAATTTCTATCCACTGATGTTACCTGATACGAAAAGTTGTCTACGGGACCTGTTCCTCCATCTCCTTAACAATGGGTTTTCCTCAATCACTCACTTCCAATCAATTCTGAATCCTTACATCTCATTTGAATCACTAATATAGCCAAAGGAAGAAAGATGATGGGTTGAGTACACAGTGCATGTGTTAGGTCGTCACATAAATGAGAGGTTATCTACGAGTATCTTAACTACGTCATGCCTGGTACCTCACTTATATATGTTGACAGAAACATATTGCTCATGCACTACACCTCTCTCAACCGCAACAAATCTTCTCAATCCCATGCACTTCTCCCCTTATGCAACATACACTGTTCAGTTTTTGGAGGTAGGTATCGTATGGTTTGGCTTTCTTGGATGGAAACCTGGAATCTCCAGGGAGTAACACCATGTGCTCCACAGTTTAGGCTACAAAGCTTGCTATTCCCATTCCTTCTCCATTTTGGAATAGTTTGATTTTAAATATGTAACTTCTCCTGAGGACATTTTTACTTAATTGTTATATTGATAAATATTATGTTCAAATAGTTGTTAAAAATAGAAACTGTAAAAGAAGCAGACCTGAAATTACTGCATGGCAATAATAATAATAATATGACTAGTTAACGATTATGTAAGGTATGAGGGTGACAAGTGAATATTTGAATTGTATGTTTTGTATTACTTCACATCTTTTGCAATATCATTTTGGTTTACTCCCATCTCCAAAGAAGTGCTCATTCTGTTCATTCATTTTAATGTATAATCTTTCCAATCTAGGTATCCTGCCATTGCCGCAAGATGGTCGCGACTGCAGTATTAATGGAGATTGAGAGGCCGCATCAATGAATGAGAACCATTTGAGGGCTGTCATAATTGGATCGGTTATTCGAAAAACCAATGGCATTGCACACTTTTAAAGGTAATTGGCAAGGGGTCCGAAACTACACAATTAGTTTCAACAACTTAGAATGATAAATGCATGATGGTTTTCACAATTTCTCTACGGGAATGATCTGTCATTGCAAGAGTTTCTCCTGTAATTATTAGTTTATGGTTATTTCTTAATTAGTAGTTAATGGTTATTTCTTTTAGTAAATTCATTGCAGTAATTCCCATATAATATCTTGAGCCATTATCTCTTTGTACAAAATGATTTCACAGAGAGATTGGAGTATAGAGAGTGAGATTCCTACTAGCCTCAACCAGTCATGCTCATAGGAGAGTTTGCCATGTTAATTCCATGTATGTGTTGGCTGTGTTGTATTTGGAATGGAAAATACATTAACATATATCACATTTAAGAGTGAGACAATCAAATGTGCAATAGTAAAGGCTTCTTTAAAAAGTATTATCCTATTATTTCATTCCTTCTTTACAAATCCTCAAATAAAGTGGACCACAGTGATTCTTTTGCAGGTAATAAAGGCACTTTAATCCATTTTTTCCCCTTAGTATGTTAACTGACCTAGATTTTGCCATGAAATAGGATTTTCTAGTAAATTTATACTGGATTTATAATTTTCCATTGTACTTAAATAGTCGCTTCAGTACACATTACAGGTTTTCGTGAGATATTCATGAATAGTGGTTTCTAGGATAGTTTTAGAATTTTTTTCATGGTATCATAGTATAAAGGGGGAGAAAGTTTGAGGTTCTTAATTCTTGTAGAGAATTGATCTGGTTATCACATTAAATCCTAAGCTCTTGAATTGATATCCCTCTTTTGCATTGGAGAAACTTAAGAGCAGCAGTGATAAATACTAGAGTTGAGACGAATAGCATATATCTCGAATTCGAATCTTAAATCATGACTCGAATACCTCCAATTTTGAATACCTAAACTGCAATTGACGTGTTTAATGTTGTTCTTAAAATTAATTTTCTGCCTGTTGAATAATAAAGCTACAAGTTGGTTAAATTAAAATGTTAATCTGGTTTTAAAATCCAGATTTAACCCTTATGCTGCGGGTCACTCTCTGGAAACCTACTCGTCACATGCTGCAGAAAAGTGAAAGCGCTACAGTGAGAAGAAAAGGTACATTCACAGCAGCCTACCATGCGATCGTACTAGGTATGTTCACAGCAGCGAAAGGGTTAAACTTCCAGAAATTTGAGAGAACACAGTGAACAGCATGGGAGCACCCTGCTAGAAGTAGAAAGGATTGTCTGCCATGAATTCAAATTAGGAAGTGTTGAAATTATTTGAAGATCATTTTCTTAACCCTTTTACAGCCAGTGGGCCAATATATCGGCTCTCCATGGCTGTGCGAAAACTGCAAGTTGGGCGGTATATCTGTCCTTAGCATTGCATATTTGTAATATTCTATTTCCCTCAAATCAGAGACTCCAAGAATGATTTTTTTCATCCTCATAAAAATTGAAATACATGATCAACATAGAGAAAAATACACAATTTACAAATTAAAATTAAGTGCTTCAAATTTACCTAAATCTTATAATCGTACGGTATTCATGGTAATGGGCTCGGCAGTTTTTGGACAGTCTACCTTGAAGGGGCTGGTAGTAAAAGGGTTAACACCAGTTGCACATACTCATTGTAGACCTTAGTACCCATGAGATGAAGTAATCATTCAAAAGAGGAAAGGATGGAAGGATCATGATGTGTACAAGAAAATTTGTATTTCTGGTAGTACCATCTGGTAAGTCAATAACTAAAATTAAAAGGAAAGTTGAATTTTAATTTTTAGGTGCATGTTTATTCTGCACATTCACTTTTCCCAATGACCATACCTTATTGGACCAAAGCAGAAATACTTGTGAATGCAATCATTTAATTAATAATAAAGATCAGGTTCAACATTCCCAATCAGTATTTAACCCAGTTGCCTCTTTAACTTTCCATTGATTTTCTGCCCTTTAAACTCTATTATATTTTTGAAAATTTTCACTTGCACTTTTTTTATTTTTTTATGAAATTAAAATTATTCATACATTAAATATTTCAAGACTTGTTTTCACTGAATAAAAGAAGACCTGTGGTACATAAAATCGGGGAAAAAAATAACATAAGAACATTGAATTCAATCACGTGACTGGCGAATTGCCCCCAATTGGTTAAAGGTCTCCAAAACATTTGGTGCAAAGTGCATTCACAATGATCCAGCTAGTAATTACAAGTCATAGTACCCACATATTCCTATAGGGACTTTATCAGTGAGTTTGATTGTAGATTTGCACTGTACGTGTGGCCAGTGATTTTAGCCAGTGATGAAAGTGTAATTGATAGACCAAGATAAAAATCTCTAATTAATACCTTTAATTAGAGGCAGAGAAGTTGGCTAACATCTAACCTTTGATATTTTATAAAAGTTAGTAAGCACTTATTTTGCAATGACATTTGGTCAGAAAATCCTTAATCACTTGTTGATTGAAAGGCTATATCAGCTCTTCTGGGTCACTGGATATATTCACCATGTGGGGGAACCCTGGTAAAAATAAACCGTGTCAGACAGTGTGACAACAATGTGTATCACACTGTGCAAGTGTATTAGTCAAAGTGTATGTACACTGTGCGCTCAGTGTGCCCTCTTCAAAGCGTGATGGACAGTGTGACCACCATGTGCAGCACACTGTACATATGTATTAGTCACAGTGTCCTCACAATGTGTGCACGGTGTCCTCACACTGTGTGCACGGTGTCCTCACACTGTGAACACACTGTACCATCACAGTCACAGTCTATCACGCTTTCTGCATGCTTTTGAGTCCCAATTTACGCTTTTGGCACGGTGTATGCACACTGTAATCACACTCTTGTCACATTCTAAGCACAATGTGTTCACGCTTGTCACATTGTCTGTCACACTGTCTGTCAAGGTTTATTTTCACCAGGGAAGGGGGGGGATGCAGTCAAAGGTTAGCCAAAATCAAAAAACCTTTTATTTTTTATCTTTGCTAGGACCTTCCAGGACTATTATGTTGTGAGTATGCAAAGCTTAAAATTAAACATTTCCAATATAAACATGAATATTACATATTCTCATATCCTCAAAGCTACATAAATTTGATCAACGTAATATAGAATGATGAATCCATAAGATCAAGTAATAGTCCACCATGTTTGTTCATTGCAATAGAGTGGATATAACATTTGGATATTATTAAACATATTGGAGTAAATAAAATACACTGAAATTTGATATAATCTGAAATAATGACATTGTAACACATTGGCCAACTAAAAAAATTGTTGTGGGGGTTAGAAAGGACTCTAAACTTCATAAATTACTGAAATAAATTTTGACCAATTCAAATTGAGGGCAAATAAAATTATGTGAAATTCTTTTAACCCATTCGCCTCTTCCTTGGTGAAAATAAACCGTGACATACAGTGTGACAACAATGTGTATCACACTGTGCAAGTGTATTAGTCACAGTGTATGTACACTGTGCGCACAGTGTGCTCCCTTCAAAGCGTGATGGACAGTGTGACCACAATGTTCTGCACACTGTACAAGGCTATTAGTCACAGTGTACGCACACTGTGCTCCCTTCAAAGCGTGATGGACAGTGTGACCACAATGTGCAGCACACTGTACATGGGTATTAGTCACAGTGTCCTCACAATGTGTGCACGGTGTCCTCACACTGTGCGCACACTGTACCGTCACAGTGTCTATCACGCTATCTGCACGATTTTGAGTCCCAATTTACGCTTTTGTCACTGTGTATGCACACTGTAATCACACTCTTGTCACATTCTAAGCACACTGTGTTCACGCTTCTGTCACATTGTCTGTCACACTGTCTGTCACGGTTTATTTTCACCAGGGTTAATTTTCCATGGATTTTCTGCCATTTAAACTCTATTTAATTTTCTGAAAAATTTCACGGAATTTAAAAAAAAAATTTTTTTTTTTAATTAAAATTATTTACTAATTAAATATTTCACAATTTATTTTCACCGAAGAAACAAAAAGACTTGCGGTACATAAAATCGGGAAAAACGAATAGCATTAGAACATTGAATTCCATCACGTGACCGGCGAATCACCAGCTCTTTACCTTAAGGCAAAATAAGGTAGACCGGCGAATCGCCGGCGCTTTACCCCAATGGGTTAACTGTAAAGTTAGGCAAATATGATGCCTTGTAGTTAAATGTAATAACCATCACCAAAATATGCATCTGTAATCTAGGCACAAAATCCCTATATTCCTAAAATTGGCATTAATATCAATTCCATGCCAGTATCACATTATAAACAGTATTTAGTTGATACAAGAATGACAATTTATATGAGCTAGGTGGAAGCGAAAACTCACAAATCCTGCAAGATTTCAAGCTGTGCAACCTCCATCTTGCAGTGAAACCTTCCAACATACATGATTAATAGGCTTAAGCAAGCCTGTAGCAAAGTTAAAGATTTCAATATCAAGGTTGCTTTGCTATCTGGGTTGGGAGTCTAACACATTTTGCACCCTTCAATCAACATCACCTCAAGAATTGACCAAGATTGTACTCCAAAACTCACAATTTAATTAAGATCAAAAAAATATACACAAAAAATAAAAAAATATATCCACCAAATCCTCTCCAAAAGGAATGGCTGTCATTACCACTTGGTATTAAGGGCATTGGGGGCATTTTCTATTGGATGACAGCTTGTTCTAAGCATCTTCTCCTCGTCTTCATTGGACCAGCAGAGGAAAGAATCTGAGTATGCAGGGTCCGTGGATAGTAGCTGCCTTTAGAGGCCCTCCACCTCTGACAGCAACTCATTTGAAGGTTTCCCATCCGCTGAAAAAATCTGTGCTCCTCCATTGAGGCAACCTGTGAAGAGGCCAAGGGAGTGCCATCGGCTGACTGAAATCACTTAATTGCCAATTGGCACTTTCACCTTAGTGTATACACCACTAATTTAGGCATACTAGCAATAATACCTTATTTGTTCACAGGCCAAGAGACATGGAATGGATTAATAAGAATAAAAAAAGCCTTCTAATGTGGAGCACATGGAATCCATTCATTAATTTCCTCATATGAATTGGTGACCAAAATCGAGGTGGGAATTGAAGAGATCTTGGGTGCCATGGGCCGTTGCGCAACAATTGCTGAAGGCGGCACCAAATAGCCATCCCCCCTCTCCCCGTAAATCTACTCCACCCTCCCCCACTCCACTGAGAATAATTCTTCGATAGTTAGTTATTTTAAGAGGAGGTGACTGACAGCTTCAGGGCATTGATGCCAATTACGATAGTTGGGGGATTTGGGAGGGGTTGAGATTTTCTAGGGAGCAGAGGAAGGGTGGAGGGAAATCTGTCTTTGTGAAAGGGGGTCTGTGGTTTAAAGAACCATCCAAAGACCAGAGGACTGAACTCAAGTGCACCACTCAATTGTGGACTGGTGCATTGACAAATCTCTATGACTATTGATATTTGAAAACAGCTGCAGCCCAGCAGCCACCATTACAACACGATCCACTGAAAATAATTCTTTCTATTTTATTATTACAATAGTTACAAGTTGACTACTTGGTCAAATGGTCACATAAATGGTTATGAACCAAACTATAAAAAGTCAATCGATGAAAAGAACAAGCTCACAAGAAACATAGACATGAGCTTGGTATAAAAGAAGGAAATAAAAAAATATAAAACTATCACAATTCAAATTTTTCCCCCATCATCATTATTTCAATGCTAGGTACTTAGGAAGGGCTCTAACAATTCCTTGGGTCGACCAATCAAATCTCCTATCCTTCTATTGAGAAAGGAATACTTTAATGTATGTATTTGAAAGCTGACTTGGAGGCTCTATTCTGTAAAGACTGGCAGCAAGCCTGAAAAACTGTCTTCTACTTATGCATTCTTTGAAATCCTCATTTCCGCTACAGTTTTACTGAACTTTGCATTTTCACAAACTGAACCTTTGCACAAATGTATGCATGCTTATAGGTAAGTGTCAGTGCCACTGCGATGGATGCTGCTTGGCTGCAATGCCGATGTTGTGTGCCTTCACCTCAAAAATTTGGAATACCACTGCCATGAATGAGACTGCATAACAACATGAACCCAATGCTGATTTATTTTGCAAAATACCAAATTGGTGCTGCAGAGAAGACTGGACCTTGTGAATAATAAACGAGGTCAATGCAAGTCGTCTTCTGCATCTGCATAAGTGAGAGAGACAAACGAACGTTAAAGGGTCAGCTCTCTCTTGCCATGCGTAAATTATGAGAACAAGGCAGACTCCCAGCGGGATGAGATTGAAACACCAAAGCTCTCATCCCTCTCACAGAGGTGGAGTATCATGGGCTAAGATAATTCTGTAGACAGTAAGAATCTCCATTCATCTCTACATGCATACTATTGGCTACTTCAGTCGTAAAGCCTTCCAGATGGACACAGTGGCGGATCCAGGGGGGGGGCGGGGGGGGGTAATTGCCCCCCCCCCCCGAGAAAAAAACAAAGAGGTAGTCAATCAAGTATGTACTGAACGTCATCGTCAAGTTACCGAAAATCGTGAAAGGCTGAGGACTATTATTAAAACCATTATCTTGCTTGTATGTCAGAACGTCCCTCTAAGGCAGGGGTTCCCAAACTTTTTTTACTACGCCCCCTCCTGTTAAAATGGAAACCTTCCACACCCCCTTCACAGTAAATTTTGTGGGCATGTGAAAAAAACAAGTATTACAATGAAAACAAAACATGTATTTTTACTATCACAAAATACAACATTATAAGTTTCAATTTAAATAAATACTGAAGAGAAAAACATCGACAAAAAGCTATATATTTATACTATAAAAGAGTTTTACACAAGTTGATTGTTAAGTTTTCTAAACATCAAGGTTGATTTTAAAAATACACCATAAAATTTGTTAAAGAAACGTATGGATTTTATTTGCTTAGAGATTTTTATTTTTAACTGGTCTCGCGCTCACGCCCCCCCTGACATGTCTTCACGCCCCCCTGGGGGGGCCTGCCCCCCAGTTTGGGAACCCCTGCTCTAAGGGATATAGGGATGACGGCCCCATTAATCCTGTGGCCTCAGCTGTAAACCAAGGTAATTTCAAAACCCTGTTACAGTTCTGGGTAGATGCAGGTGACAAAATACTTGAACACCTAAACAGTGCATCTTCCTGTGCTACCTATATTAGTAAAACTACTCAAAATTTATCGATAGAGTGTTGTGGGGAAGAAATAAGGGAAGAAATCCTAAAACGAATTCACGAAGCTAAATATTGGTCAATATTGTTCGACGAAACACCTGATCTGTCTAGCAAGGAATAAATTGCCTTAATTGTAAGGTATCTGTACAAAGAAACTATAAGGGAAGATTTCATTACATTCATTGATGCATACAAGTCTGCTGCATATATGACTGATGTGCGATTGACAGAAAAGATGGAAACAAAACTTACTGGGAAGACTCTTGGTAAAATAGTTTTAGAAAATGTGAAAGAACTGGGTTTAGATTTGAGTCTCTGTGTAGGAATCGGTACAGATGGAGCATCTGTTTTGACTTCGGAAGAAGTCGGTAGTATCACAGAGATCCAAAGAGAGGCGGTCAATGCAAAACAGGTACCATGCTACAACCATGCCTTGAATAATTTTCTTTCGAAGTCAACCAAAATCCAAAACATCAAAAATGCTGTTGGAATAATAAAGGAAGTTATTTCGTTTTTCAATCAGTCATCCTAAAGATATGCCATTATGAATTAATGCTTAGGAGGTCAGCTTGTTAGTCTTTGTGAGACTCGATGGGTGGAAAGGCACAATGCTGTAATTTTATTTTACCTTGCCTTACCGGAAATAGTAGATGCCTTCACAGAAATAAGTGAATGGAAGGAGTCTGAATCGGCCAAAAAGGCTGCGCTATACATTAACTTGGTGACTAACAGAGATTTTATATTTCATGTGTTTTATTGACATTTTGAAAAGAACGCTTCTTCTGAGTAATTTACTGCAAATGCCAGCCGTAGACCTAAACAAGGCTTCTAATGCTGTACAAGATACTCTGATATCTTTGAAGGACAGTAGAAAAACTGCGATGAGTCATTTACAGAGATATATTGTGAGGCCAAAACCACTGCCGAAAAGCTGGGAGTGCAGCTAGTAATGCCAAGAATCGTGAAGAAGCTACGTCACAGAGAAAGCAATGACGCTGACACAATTGCAGACTACTGCAGAAGATCCATGTACAATCCACTTCTGGACAATGTCATTGTTGATCTTCAGACACGGTTTACCCAAGACACCTTAATGTGTTTTGATCTAAATATATTGTTGCCTGTATGCGTTCTGAACTCCAACATTACTGCTGCAAATGAAAAAGTAAATGTCACAAATAGGCTTCATAAAGTTTTTAGGAACTTCAAATATCTTCTACCTGTTCAATCAGAAGCTGTAATCGATGGGGAAATAAATATTTGGAAAACAAAGTAGTTGAGAGAGAAAGAGGAAGGAAAGAAAATTCCGGTTACTGTAAGTGGTTGAAGAGCTGTGATGAAGATATATTTCCCACCGTAAGTAAGAAATTTATTGAAAATTCTTATCACACTGCCAATCAGTGTTGCAAGTGCTGAATGGTGCTACGAACCCGAATGGTTGAGGAAAGATTTAATGGCTTATGTATTTTATTTATCCACAAAGATATTCATGTAAATGTTGACAAGGTGCTTGAACGTTACACTAAAGGAGGAAAAAGAAGATTACAGTTACAAATAATTATTTAGAATGCATGTAGTTTGTAAAAGAGTAGTAATTAAATTTCTGAATACTAATTATTTTGTGCTTTTACTTTCTTAGTCTTTCATGAATTTGGGCATAGTTAAATTATCGTTGTAGGATAGGTTTATTACTTATATCAGAACCTTTGTCCTAAGTTCTAACTACAATAAAGTATTCTCATAATCATGTTATTTTGCTTTTTAGTGAATATCATGAAGCATTTAGCTCAACTTTCCAAAATTCAAACTACTTTACTGTTGATGGCAATACCTTTTTAAGTAGTTCAGAGTAGCGTAAAACAGTGTAGTAGTTTGGTTATATTAAATACATGTAAGAGTAAGATTGTCAGGAAATAAATCAAAATGTCTCTGAACGAAGGTAAACCAAAGTTTTTTGCTGCCTAAGTCATAAGGCAATATGTAGTCAAATAGTATAAAAATTTAAAATGTGAAAATATGCCGAAAACCAGAAAAACTTGCATGCAAATTCACCATTCTTTGTATTCTTTTTTCATATTTTTACAATTTTCTGGGTGAGAACCCCCCCCCCCTCCCCAATTACGTGATATTCCATACCACCAATACACCATATAGCATATTGGCAGATATTGTCTCCCCCCCCGAGATATGGGCCTGGATCCGGCACTGGATGGACAGGCCATTATTTTGACAAATTCCCACCGACACTTCCCTCTCTTCATTCGCTGAACCGCATCCTGTATATTCCTAAAGCCATTGGCAACCACAAAACGCAGTAAAACTTTCCCATCACTTTCAAACATTGTCTCTATGTAATCTGGATTCCTGTAAAAAAAGAGGAAGAGAGGATGAAAAGCGAAATAGTGACTGGTTTGTTAAGCACTACTGGTGCTTGTATCGTTTACTGGATCTGACAAGAGTGCAATCTTCGGCATGATAAAGGAATCTTTACTACTAAGAAAAATATTCTATTTTAATTTTGGTTTACCAACATCCCAATGAGTGATAAATTTTAGGAGGCCTGGGCCAGGAGGGAGTAGGGGTGTTTGTTTGGATGTGAAAAAAGGAGGGGAAGTGTGATAGGTGATGTTCCATAGGATTAGAAGATCGGGAATTACTAGTACTTGAGAAGGAACGGGGAGGGAGGGAGGGGAAGAGAAACGGATAGGAGTAACGAGGAGGGGTAAGGAGGAAGGGTGGAGGAGGAGGGAGGGAAGGGAAGGTTGGGAAGGGGGTCCTTGAAAAAATATTGAATCGGAAGAGGGAGTGGGAGAGTAGTAGCTTCGGTTGACCTTTATCACTTCCTCTCATAATGGGGGATCTTCGCGCCGAAGTCTGCGTAATAGGACTCCTGTATCTGATGTTTTGAAAAATGGGATCACTGTTACTGTGTTAGTCAAGATCTCTTATGTTCGTTTTGATCTGTAATGTTCATTCATTCAAATTCCAACATTTCTACCCGTTTGCCCATATACCGTGAATCATACATGTCACAAATTACTTTATACACACCGGATCTGAGCACGGTATGGTGTGTATTTGGCTTGGTCTAATTTGCCCGGCAATGGAGGTGGAGTGTAAAATGTGATCTTGAATTTGTCCCGGGGGAGGTTTTCAGCTGTTTCTACGACTCTCCTACAAGACAAGTTAACTTGGACCATTTTTACAGGCTTTTTGATTTTTCTCATTGTATTGGGTGGAAGTGATGTACTGTATGGTTAACTACTATTGCCTCCATACCAAAATTCCTCATGTGAGGAGGCCGCACAGCCGTTGGACGATGCGTAGCATTTAATGGTGTTCAATTCCTTATCAACTTTGTCTTTCGAAAGCGGGATACTTATGGACTCGGTGGATCGTGGAGTCAAAAGCGGATGTTGTAAGGGGCATTGAGTGGTAGGAATCAGCCGGGTTTACTTGGTCAGTGCATATGGAGTAGAGATAAATGTCAAAGATGTGGTTGCCCTGTCCAATGGAGATGCTGAGATCCAAAAATTTAAACTGTCCCTCTGATTCTGTCTCCAAAGAAAAAATAATGCGTGGATGTTAAAAAAAGTTTTTTAATCATGTTCTTCAATTAAAAAAATTAGCTAGCAGGAGTCGCGTTGAATCATTTGTTGTGTACAATAATTATAAGTGGACAGTACAAATCGTGCAGTTTCATGTAATCGCTGGAAAGCTGTTCCATCACATATTTACGCGAAATATAATCGTATTTATCCAAAGGACAAGGGTCTAAATCCCACCCTACACATGGATTTGCAATAGGGATAAGATCTTAGGTGAGATAGTACGATATAATCCCAGGCATTGAAGCACCTACGACGCAAAAATTCACTACAACGCTCTGTGGGTAATTAAATTCGGGGGAGGAGTTTGCAAGCGTTTGATAATCGTCCTGAGATGTGACTCCTACGAGGGAGGTTGCGTCGTCGGACCAGGGAGAGACGTGGATTATAATTGGTCCTCCGTCCAGAGGGAAGGACTTCGAATCCAAGTGAAGGGATAAGAGTTACGGCGGAATAATTTTCCAACTAGAGTGATGAACGGAGAGCATTCCAAATCCTGAACACTAAACGTTGTTTGGGAAGAAAAGCCCTTGACACGTTTAATTAGGAGTGAGCCATTCCCGGGCTTCCCTCTCGGCCGTTTCTGACACATATCAAGTCTACACCATCGACCATCTCTTAACATCGAACCGACCTCACACACAGAGTGGCACGAAAAGTACGAATAGAGACGCGGTCTAAAAGCACCTCGGGGTTCGGCGGCGGGCACCGTTTTCTCTCGGAAGGCTCTGGGTGCGGCAGGCCCTGCATTCCCTCCACTCGGAGAGGAAGCCCGTCCTCTCGACTGCACCGATTGCTTGGAGAAATGAGTTCGAGGGGTCACGCGTTCAAATGCGGCAAGTGGCAGAGTAAGGGTTTCCACTGAGGCCCTCCATTAGAGCACATCTCCACAAGACTCCCTCTTGGTAGCACTCCCCCTCCCTTCTCCTCGTGAAACCGCCCACCCACATTATTTCACTATATAAAGGCCACTGCGGTCGAGTCGCTCTCTCTCACATCTTGCCTGTTACGTAGTGCGACGAAGCGCTGGAAGAGACAACTCCGTCTTTGAGGAGAGTGTTCGCGAATGCACTTGTATCGGTGATCAAGAATTTAGGAAGGCTATTTTTCAGTCGAGTAAGCGTCCAGCCGACAAGGAAGATGTGAGTAATCCTTGTTGAACCGTAGATTGATTTATTTCTTACCGAAATATCTGATTATAGTCACCGTCATTCTAGTCTTAATTAAGCCTATAAAACAAGTATTTGAGTTCTGTGTGTAATAATTTTGCCTGATTTGTTAATTCCAGAGTCTTGCTATTCCTCTCATGTTTAATGTATTTATCCTTCATTTATTCCATTTTACAGGGGTAATGGTTCGCCGAGTTACAAATATACCTAAACACTACACTTCGAACTCTCAGGGTAATTTTTGTTTTCCGTAATTTTCCGGATCTTAATCTCACGTTCGTGTGATTATAATCTCCCACGCCGAAGATATTACTGGCCGTTCTAATGTTTTGGCTTCAAACTCCCTCCGCTGATACTTTCACGTTCTCTTCGGGAACTGCATTTCTACTTCCCCACTTTGTTTTCTTTAACTATTTGTTCAGATGGCACCAACTTTTCCACTTCGGTGTCGACAGTTCAATTCTCAGATCCACGCAGCGTCAGTTCGCTTCCCCTCCTAATCTAACGAGTCCATAGAGTTAAAGTGGTTCCCTCGTACATTTTGCTACTTGTCTCTCAAAAGACTCATGGGCGCAATTTTTCTATTCCAAATTACTTCCTTTCACTTTCTAATTATAATAACCTGCAACCTATCATGTCAACAAAATGTTGATGCAATTATCTTCATTATGGTGAATTTCTCTGCCATAGGTTCTTCAAATGAATTCGCACCCGACGATTTTCCCGTCATTCTACGGAGTGACTCCAATGCTAGCTTTTTTCGCAAGGCATTGCCTTTGAATCTAAAACTGGCAATTTCTGTAAGTGTCATTTCTTCCATTCCTTCAATCGAACGTCCTCTCACAATTGCCACACTGTGTTTCACATCTACTCTCAGAAAAAGACAAGATGGATGCAGAAGAATGAGACGTGTATCTACGTTGAGTGTGTGTCCGGTGCAGTGAAAAGTGTTCAATCTGAATTAGTGCATGGTCATTCTAAATAGTGCAAGTGTTTCAAAGTGTGTTATGACAACGGGGGATCGTCGAGGGAGAGCGACAAAGTTCTGCCGCCGGAGGACATTGCAGTACACAAGGTAGGGAAACTTCTTCTCTTGCAGGGCATAGTGCGTACGGAGTAGGGACACGCTTAGCGAGAGACACGGCACCACATTCGCGATAGGGCCCTCCGATGGGGCTTTAAAGGCTGTAGGACACTTAAGAGACTTGGGGGGACTATTAAGGCACTCTTAGACGAATTGGTTAGGCAGGACACTTAAAGGAACTAGGGTGAAATGTTGATGGCCACACCCTTGCGGTGTGATGAAAAATAAAATGCCAAATTGTTGTTAATTTCAACTGTACCAAAGGCCATTTTGCCACATTGTACTGAGCCAGAGTGTATTTCTCATGTGACTCTTGGCCTAAACTTGTTAAAATTGTCAAGATCGATGTTAGCACCTCACATCTTTCCCTCTCTCTCTCATCACTCGTCATTCTTGCTCGCACCCCTTTCCTCCTCTTTTCCGAAGGCAGCGGGCGCCCGTTTTGAGGGCGTCGCTGTAGCATGGCACCAGTAGGACGTCCCTCCCTGCAGATCTCCACCTGCATTGAGGGGCGTGAAGGGCCGGCCATCGGCGCTCGTCCCATTCCAACCACGAGCGCCGAAAAATGGGTCCCAGCGAGCTGAGCATGATACCTCCTTGGGTCAGCACAGGAAACTCATGCAATCTACCTCTTTCACGACATCTCCTCATAGCTGCTTCATATTTATTTAACTATCCTCCCACACTTCTTGCTCCAAAATAGTCTCCTCATCCTTTCCCCCAGAAAAGAGGTCTTAATATTATTCGCATCTACTAAGGAATGCAAATTCCCCCATTTACATCAATGTACGATAAGGACTTGGGCGCGTAAGGTAAATATTTCATCGATTTCATTTATCCCGTCCATTGTTTTTGTCTCGTTGCCCGACGTACCTATCTCCTCACCTCGGGAACTTCTTTCAAATGCTAGGCTATCATAGATCCCTGGTCTGACGTTCTATCCCATGAAAAACCCTCCGCTCTTGTCAAGATCTACACCCTGTTCATTCGATTATGGGTGTCCGCAGTTGCTGTAATGTCACCGTTTAAGAATCTCAATGCCATTCATTAAGGAAAATAGATCGCACCTTGCTTTTTGGGGTAAGGAGTAGGTAATATATTTCGGAGTCTACTTAATATTAATGTGCCTTACGAATTGAAGTCGGCTGTTTTAATTTTTTCAAAGTAATAAATGCAAGGGTTTAAATAATTTTGTTCCCTTGCCTACACACAATTAAGTGTCGTTTTGTGTAATCGTAAGATTAATGAAAATCATACGAGGTAAATTCAGACCTGTATTAAGTATAAAATTTAATCCCGAGGTATTCAAAGTAATTAATACATATCTTAAATAGCCTTAACATGCTTAAATGATGCTTTTGCGATGGAATTTGGTTACTGTGTCACAGTTTACACTTAAATGCTCATGCAGTCTCCATAAGGGGCTGCAAAAAGTACGCTGGGCTGCATAATGTACGATATGTTTTGGTCGGAGAATGTGGGGGATTGTCGTTCCCAAGCATCTCCATTCATTGTCACCCGTAGGCTAGAATGCAAATGCGTCCTCCAGGAAACTCGGCCCGCCTAGAGCAAAACCAGCGAGTAAAAACCAGCCCGGATGGAAATTTCTTGAATAAATACTTTGGAATGTGGTATCCTTTAGGGCATGTGACCACCCATACATAAAACACTTCCCTGCTGAGAATTTTCATGTTGCAGCGTTCTAACTTCAAATTCCGATTTACGTCCACTTAAAGATGCAGCGTTGTTGCGCGGCCTTCTTGTAAACCCATCGGACTTCCTGATAGCTTGTAATAACCCTCGTGCTTTAAATTTCATGCCTGGTACCTCACTTAAATGTGTTGACAGAAGCATGTTGACCATGCCATACACCTTTCTCAACCGCAACAAATCTTACCAATCCTATGCATTTCTCCCCTTATGCAAGAGCTCAACAGTCGTTCTGCCCTCAGCTTATTGTAATTGCTAAAGATGGTATTGCCTAGTACAGAATAGTTTCTATTGGTTAATGACACCAAAGGATCTGCTCCCTACTTCTGCATGGAGAAGATAAATGACATATTGCTCTCTTACTTGGTTTTCTTCAAGGACTAAATGTTGTGTTTAAATGGTTAATAAAAATACCACACAGCAAAAACCTGTAAGACCGGAAATTACTGCATGGCAATAATAATAATGAGACTAGTTAAGGATTATGTTAGGCATAAGAGGGTGACAAGTGAATATTTCAATTGCATGTTTTCTTTACTTGACATCTTTCGCAATATCATTTTGTTTTACTCCTTTCTCCAAAGAAATACTCATTCTGTTAATTCATTATAATGAATAACATTTCCATTCTAGGTATTCTGCCATTACCGCAAGATGGTCGCGACTGCAGTATTGATGGAGTTTGATAAACCAGAGCAATGAATAAGAACCATTTGAGGGCAGTCATAATTGGATCGGTTATTCTAAAAACCAATGGCATTGCACACTTTTAAAGGTAAATGGCAAGGGGTCAGAAACTATAGACATATGGTTTCAACAGCTTAGAACACAAATGTATGATGGGTTTTAAAATTTCTCTGAGAGAATGATTTGTCATTGCAAGAGTTTTTCCCATAACAAGTAGTTAATGGTTATTTCTTTTAGTAAATTCATGGCAGTAAATCCTACATAATACCTTGAGCCATCATTTCTCTTTATACAAAATGATTTCACATTGAGAGAGTTTGGAGCATAGAGAATGGGATCCCTACTTGCCTCAATCAGGCATGCTCATATGAGAATTTTCCATGTTAATTCGATTTATGTACTGGCTGTGTTGTATTTGAATTGGAAAATACATTAATATATACTCGTTTTAACAGTGAGACAGTCGAATGTGCAATATAAAAAGCTTCTTTAACAAATTTTACCCTATTATTGCATTCCTACTTTACATATTTTCGCATAAATTGGACCCTAGTGATTCTTTCGCAGGTAATGAAACCCATTGAATACACTTACAATTCACATACAAATGAATTTAGAATGGAGTTCTAAGGATTATTATTAATCAATGGTCTTCCATGACAAATGCAATGATTTCAGCGGGGGTATTTTTATCTGTTGTTTCAGTCACTTGCACATCTGATTCCAGAAACAACGGCTGGAGTGGACAGGGTTTACTATTTGGTATAATAGGGAAAGAAGGAAGGCACTTTAATCCATTATTACACCTTAGTATGATAATTTAGACCTAGATTTTGCCATGAAATAAATATGATTTTCTAGTAAATTTACGCCGGAGAGATAATTTTTCATTGTACTGAAGTAGTCTCCTTGGTAAACATTGCTGGTTTTAGTGAGATAATCATGAATAGCACTTAAGTACCACGTGGTTTCTAGGATAGTAATTATTTTTTTTTCACTAAATACTGGTACCGGAGTATAAAGGGGGAGAAAGGTTGAGGTTCTTAATTCTTGTAGAGAGTTGATGTGGTTATCCATTGCCTCCTTTATTAAAGGAGGCCATGGGTTATCGCACTGAATCATTAGCTCTTGATTTGATGGACCTCTATTGCATTGGGGAAACTTAAGAGCAGCAGTGATAAATACTAGTTAGGACAAATAGCATATTTCTCGAATTCGAATATTAAATCACGACTGAAATAACTCAAAATTTCGACTGCAACAAATACTACAACTGCCATTTATGTGCTAAATGTTGTTCTGCAAATTAATTTGCTGCCTGTTGAAGTAAGACTCTATAAGTTGATTAAATAAAAATTTTAATCTGGTTTTAAAATCCAGGCTTTAAATCCAGATATAAACTTCCAGAAATTAGAGGGAACACAGTGAACAGTATGGGAGCACCTTTGATGCTCGAAGGAGATAGGATTTTTTGCAATGAATTTAAATAAGGAAGTATTGAAATTATCTGAAGATCATTTTCTTAACCCTTTTACAGCCAGTAGACAGATATATCGGCCCACTATGGTTGTGCGAAAACTGCTAAGGGCCGAAAATCAGCCCACCGACATTACATAATTGTAATATTAATTTCCCTCAAATCGGAGACTCCAAGAATGATTTTTCATCCTCATAAAAATTGAAATATATCATCAGCATTGAGAAAAATACATAATTTACATATTAAAATTAAGTGCTTAAATGTACCTAAAACTAATCTTAAGATATTCATGGAATGGGGCTTGGCAGATGTCGGACAGTCTACCTTGAAGGGGCTGGCAGTAAAAGGGTTAACACCAGTCACACACACTCATTGTAGACCTTAGTATCCCTGAGATGAAGCAATAATTCAAAAGAGGAAAGGATGGAAGGATCATGTGTACAAGAAAATTTGAATTTCTGGTAAGTTCCATCTGGTAAGTCACAAACTAAAATTAAAAGGAAAGGTAAATTTTTATTTCTAGGTGCATGTTTATTCTGCACATTTTTCCCAATGACCATACCTTAATGGACCAAAGCAGAAATACTTGTGAATACTATCATTTAATTAACAATAAAGAGGTGCAACATTCCCAATCAGTCTTTATCCCTTTTGTCTCTAAACTTTCCATTGATTTTTTGCCCTTTAAACTCTCTTTAATTTTTGAAAATTTTCACTTGCAATTTTTTTTATTTTTTTGTGAAATTAAAATAGTTCATGCATTAAATATTTCAAGACTAGTTTTCACTGAATAAGAAAAAACCTGTGGTACATAAAATCGGGAAAAAATAGCATAAGAACATAGAATTCCATTACGTGCATGATCGGTGAAACGCCGCATCTTTTCCCCAATGGGTTAAATGTCTCCAAAACATTCAGTGCAAAGTGCTTTCACAATGATCCAGCTAGTAATTACAAGTCGTAGTACCCACATACCCAGGGACTGGACAGGGAGTTTGATAATACCCAGTGAGAACAGGTTCGTGGATCCAAGTGGATTCCACCTGAGCTTGTGGATATTTGGTGGAGATGGAAATTGAGAATATTACCCACAATGGAAATTCAGTGGACATTTAGTGGAAATAGAAATTCCTGTAACTGTGTAAACATCTCAATTTTATTTGAATATCCTTTACCATTAGTGTGCTTAGGGGTAAAGATCACTCTTTGAATAAATATTTTGGAATTCATCCTTGGTTTTTCAGTACCTATATTTTTGTCACATGACATAGGTAATAATACTAAGTTTAATGTTGCCAAGTCACTTTTGACCTGCTCTTGCATTCTATTTCTTCTTAGTCTACAAAAAAACATGAATTTCTTCAATGTCTGCGTAAGGAATGAATATTATGGATGAATAATGCATACACTCTGTTGGGAGGTTCTCTCTGGGAATATGTCATGTATTGGTGGAAATTTTCTCAATTTCCACCAATTATCCACCATTGAGATTATGTGGAATTAGAAATTCACGTAACTATGCAAAAGATTACTCTACTGTTAAGCAGGCCATGACCTTCTGGATATCTTTAAAGTTCACAAAATAAATATTAAATGCCTATAAACCAATTTTTTTAATACTAATAGAATAATATTGCAATTTAAGCTATATATTAATGACCATGGGAGAGTTTGTGTCTATTAAATAAATGAAAACAAATACATCATCACACCCCCCTCCTATCCCTCCTCTCTTACACTCCAGGAATCGGGCCACATTCCTAACTCCATCTCCAGACCTTCAACCATTATAAATTAGTGACTTGGCAACACTATATATTCGGGTATTACTACGCCATGTAACAAAAATATCAAAGAAAACAAAGGATGAATTCCAAAATATTTATTCAAACACTGATCTTTATAACAATAAGAATAATCCATCATATTAATTTTCTTCTCTCCTCGTTGCTGCAATTGCCATATCACACAACTTATAATTGGAGCTCTGCTTTAAATGTGGGCATACTTGCTTTCCTACCCCTGGCATTACTTTCTTTGTATAGTGTAACTTTATTAAATATAGATATCATTACATACTGGGGGCATTCTACCAGGAAGTAAGGTATAATTTTTAATACTTCATGTTATTTATATCACACCCAGGTAATGATTTTAATGGATATAAATATGACGTTAATAGAAATCATCAATAGAGAAGTACTATTTGATTTTCGAGGCAATGGTGGCCATACATGTAGGTGGCGCTACGTGTCAAAGGAACAACGATATTATTGATCAAACCACGTGTGCTGAAATGCTACCGGCATCGTTCCATTTCGCCGTTACCTCTCTTTGTGCCCGGACGTGCTGTGTTTGCCTTGTGCCACTTGCCTTGGACTTTATAAGCAATTCAGTTCTCCTGAGAACTTCATACTAATCACCCCTGCATTTTATTCATCCCACATCTATTCTTTTTTCATCATTGTTCATTCCATACTCGTCATCACTCCTTATTCATACTCGTACCTCTACCTTTCCTGTGCGAGATTCATTTCATTTGGGCATAAAATCGAAACCGTTAGGTTTTGATTCTCCTGGAGACAGAGTGTCCTTTGTTGGCCTTGACTGTCCTCTGTGCACTGATGACCTCTTTAAGCAGAGAAGTCATAGAGCACATCATTTGAAAACAAACCCATCTCCTTTGGAGGAAATAGACACCAACATGGTGTCTCAATTCAGGCTGGATCCCATGCACTTGGTGTACCAGGGTGCCCTCAAAAGGGAAATGAGAGCCTGGATGACATGGCCTGGGCCATGGAAACTGCACAGGTTAACTGTAGGAGAAATTTCTGTTTCTCTCCAGCATCTTGGAAGATATTTTCCACGGGAGTTTAACAGGAAGCCCGGAAGCTTGCTAGATTGGCAATTATATAAAGCAACAGAGTGAAGGATGCTTCTATTGTATGCTGGGATTGTGGTGTTCCAGCATGGTGATTTCCACCCTGACATGTATGAACACTTCTTATTGCTACATTCAGCAATATATATCCTGTCATCCCCACAGTTGGTGTCGCAGGAAGGCATGCTTGTGCAAGCTGATCAGTTTATAAGGGCTTACATTCAGCATTGCCAGGATGTATATGGGAAGCACTTCCTCTCCTATAATGTATATTCTCTTGTCCATTTTGTGGAGGAGTGTAAAGAGCATGGTGCCTTAGATGGGTTTTCATCATTTAAATTTGAAAATAAGTTAAAATCTATGAAGGCAATGCTGAAATCTGGGCGGAAACCACTTCAGCAATTGGCAAGGCGAGATCGTGAGAGTGATGTGTTAAAGCGGCTGCCAGAGGTCACTACTGAGAATGTGCTTCTCTCCCGAAGGCATGAGAGGCAAGAAGAGGAAGAGTATGGAATGCTGGTATTGGGGAATACCACTTTGACTGGGAAAACACCAGACTGCTGCATCAAGACTAAGGATGGAGACGTGCTCTTAATAATGAGAATGGTCCTCTCACCAGCCAAGGAAACTGTTCTTTCCTGTGAGAGGTTTCTTAGAAAAGAAAATTTTTATACATATCCTTTGCCCTCCTCAGCACTGGGAATCTTTCTGGTTACGGACTTAAATCTGAATCAGGAGAGGTACAATCTCACTGACATTGTGTCTCTCCTTCTTCCTAAGTAGACAGCTTTTGTGTGTATTCCTCTACTGCACATGCCCATGATTGTTATCCGAGGTAAATAACTATTTCGAACATTGGTTGTTTTTTAAATATTAATTAATTTAATTTTAATATTTTTTACTATTACCTGATTAATGATTTTACTTTGGTCTGTTTTCTCAGCCGTACGTCCTCCTGGCATTTGAAGAGGGTGAAGATGCTGCATTTGAAGTGGCCCCAGTGAAGTGGATGGACATAGACAATGAGCTTCCAAAGGTTGGAGCTCTTGTAAAAGTAGCTTGGCCCCAGAAGTCATCCTCTGAGGTTTCAAGGCTGGTGAAGGAGTTGAGAAGTCCAGAGGATGACTGGGTTTATTACCAAGGCATAGTGAAGCATTATTATGGAATGTGCAGAAAGTGTGCTGTCATCATTTTTTTCTCTCTTCTGCTTTATATTATGCATTTCTTGTTTGCCTTTAGATACATATCTCAGAGCACGAGAGGGGGCCCAATTAGCATTGGAGATGTCAAATCCAATTCTGATGCTGGTACGAGAGGAGGAGGAAAATGCCTCGGAGATATTTATCAGAATCTGATGATTATATTGAGCCCCCAGTACAATGAAATCCTGTCCTTGGATGAAAGTGCCATATTCGGGCAAGAATAAGAGAGATAGGCCAACTTTAGGCATGGCCAAAGGATTAACATCACTGAAAAAACCTATGGGAGCATCAACTTCCGGAGGGGCATCAAGAGGCTCATTGGTGGAAAGAATTGCAAATCGCATTCAGTGTCTCCTCAATGAAGGAGAATTCAGGAGTTGGTCCTGCTGCTGAACCTATATTAGAGAGGCAGGAGCCTGTGGTAGATGATCCTGGGATTGAAGGAAGGATTGGAGAGCACCCAGATGATATCCTCAGCTCCCCTAATGCTTTAAGGATATCAGAGGAATCAATGGCTGGTAAATACACCATCTTTCATCACACTAATTCAAGACTTGGGCTTGGTGCTTGATATTTTTATCAAATCTCATAGCCCATAATGCCAGTGGAGTGCAATGTCATGTATTTGAGTACCTCATTATCTCACCCTTTGGAATAATTTTATATTCTGTTGCCTGGAGGCGTTAAAATTTCTATTTGTTATCCGTTTGCAGAGGACATTGCTGTATTGAAGGAGCAGATGAAAAACCAAATACAATTACTAAAGGAAATCAGCAGCAAAATGGATATTCTGATAATGAATCAGATATTGACAAATAATAAAATAATGCCAGAGGCAAAAAGAATCAACCAACCCAATAACTTGCCACCTCTTCCCCTGAGGAGTATGGTCGATGTAGACATATTTGAAGAGTTTTTAAGGAACCGTCAAAATTTTGCTGCCACTGTAAGTACAAACCTAAGTGTGACTTCTGGTAAACTTATTTCAATGATTTATCTGAAATAAACAATTCTCCTTTGGTTTCTAGGTTGACTACTTGGGGTCCTATGTTGTCAAGGATAAATGAAAGTCTGCAAAGAAACTATACTCTTCCATTTGATGACTAATACACTGGCCACCAGTTTTAACTACCAGGGACGACCACCAAAGCGGTCATTCAAAACTTGCAGTTGAATGAGGTAGTTTTGGGTGAGTTTAACTATAGTAGTATGCTATGTCATTGTTTTGCCATCATCAGTTTACCTTGGGAGGTATAGCAAGTCCCCTACTTGCGTGGTTAATTCATCCCAAAAATTTCTGTTAAGTTGAAATCTGCGTAATTTGAAACACAACAAGTTACATATCCGTTTTGGAACTATTAGCGGTGCCACTTTTACTGCAACTGGTGGCAATCTGTGACAATGACAGCAAATGACATCTTTTGAGAGGCTAAAGTTAACATAATATAACAATTCTGAGAGTAACACAAATATTATCTTTATTTCCCTTACAAAAAAGTAGTACACAGAGCCCAATACTAAGTACACAGACCCGAATACTAAGTACATGAATCTCAGTACTATAGTATTAGATTCTGCCCCCCAGTACTCAAAATTCAATACTTAGTATTGGGATCACTGAATGTAGTACTCAGCAGGGAAGTATTCACAATACTAGCATCATGTACTAGTCCGTGGCACCAGTACTTCAATGTCGGCAAGTACTGGATGGAGAAGTATTTACAATACTAGCATCGTGTACTAGTCCGTTTGGCACCAATACTTCATTGTCGGTAAGTATTGGAAGAAGAAGTAATCACAATAATAGGTGTGTAGGTACTACTCTTTGATACCATGATATATTGAGTATTGAACCTATTATGTCTAGTATTGGTTTCCAAATCACAATGCTAATCATTTTTATTTCACATTAGGATGAACCAATACTATCAATTCACGTAATGGTTATCCACCTTTCAGGTACATTTTTGATGTTTTACTTGTACTCGCTTCCTTAAATACATTTATTTGGCTCATAATCTTCCTGCCATCCAGAAGCCAGACGCGATTCTTCCTTCAATAACATTTTTTAACTTCCCACTACCCATCTCTTCCATCCACTTTTTCTATCCTCTTTGAATCACCCCCAACAGATTCCGCTCTTCCCCAACCATTTACAGCATTCTCATTTGTCTTCCATCCCAGCGTAGCTGGGGGAAGACAGTGTAATTTTGTCACATCCAGCTCAGGTTAAAGAAAGATAGTATCAAATTATTCTTGAGCTCACTTTCTCCATCCTCCTATACATCTTTAAAGCCTCCAATCTACACTCATCCCCATTTCTAAAAGACCAAAGGTGTCAGAATGGTAATCCCGTTCAGTTAAAATAAATTATAGGAAACTCCTTTCTTAAAAAGAACAGTTATAAACCATAAATCACAACTTTCGTGCCCACGAGTAATTTTAACGTGAATATTCACATTTTTATAGTTCGCGGTTTGTGGAAAGTTGTATCCGGTTGGTTGTATCGACCAATGACGAACAGACTACTATCGATTAATTGCAAGACCACTTCCACTTCCAATAGGGGTATGTATGTACTAGTTTTGTGCACCACCTCTATTACATGAGTTCTGCTTCCCAATACTTCCACAAGTACTAGTTCTGTGTACTACCTCCAGTACACTAGTACTACTTCCCAATACTTCCACGAGTACTAGTTACGTGTACTACCTCTAGTACACAAGTACTACGTAGTATGCACAAGTACTAGAGGTACCTCTAGTACACGAGTACTACTTCCCAATACTTCCATGAGTACTAGTTCTGTGTACTACCTCTAGTACACGAGTACTAGTTTTCTTCAATACTTCCAATACTATAGTACTCACCTCCGTGAAAATAGTACACGAGTACTTCCCAATACTATTTTTTTCCAGTACTTCCAGTACTACTTTTTCGTAAGGGTTCACTGGATACTTAAATATGAAATAAGTATAATTGCATAAAACGTTTTTTTTTGTGATGGACAACTAATGCAATCTATGGAGTAGATAATTAACTAAGTGTCGCCTTATGCGGGATGGTCAAACTACGCCGAAAAAAGACATTGATGCCACGTAAGGCTGGTGACAGGCTTAAGTTTTCTTTGGGTTTCTGTCATCGTGACATGTGGCAACATGTAGTAAAAGGTCAAACACAGATTCTTATGGAGCCAGCCAGGCTTGCAACCAGTGACACCATGCAAGTCGAGGACTCACTGTATAGAAATAAAGATAATTTTTACTTTCATTGCTAATGATTTTCCTAATTGTCCACTCTAAAAAAATGTTAATTGCTACAGATTGATCGGCACTGCTTGAAATCTTTCACAAGCTATGAGAGTACTAGTATAATCATACACTACCGTTGTGGATTGAGTGGAGCATTTGTACTGTTTTAGTAGGAGGTAATGAATGCTCCCAGTGGTAGCTCCCGAGTTGTCGTCATTGCCACTCTTAAAAAAAAATGTTACATTCTGTATGATACATTCATATGCCAGCAATGTTAATTTGCTCAGAATACACCATTATCCTGTCTTAGTTTTTTAATGGCAAGAAATCTTGATCTATTTTATGATTAACATGTCATTAATGATATATTTAGCCAGTTTCACTGACTGTAAAATTTCCCGTTATCGCAGGTTGTGTTGTTTATATAAATATTTATAGTGTACTATTCACAGTGTAACAATTTTTTTCTCTATTTCATCATGGAGAGGTTCTGCATAGTAAGGCCTGAAGTGATTAACAATTATCTTAGTTCATGAAACTGGCCCTCTTGTGATTAATCGCCAGCTAAGTTGACTATGTTTACAGCTATCCTAACCTGTCTGCATGGTGATACAGTTTTTGTGTGCTCAGTGCTGTTGTGTTCGATGTCACAAAATTGGCTTTTATGTTTGAACATATTTTTTATATTATATCTTCTCGTGACTTATGCGATTTGATCCATCATCCTTTGGACTTATACCATATATCTATTACCACAGTTCTCATTTCTCTCCATGATTTTGGTTACATTTTGCTTTGCCTGGTACTTATGGTTTCACTATCTGCTGGTCTCATATTTGTAATGGATGTTTCATTACTTCAACAGGTGCTGTACTCCTCCATCATCCCTCCTCTACCCTGGAAGTGGCTGGCTACATTTGCCACTTGGCTGAGAAATGCAGTGAAGCGGAAGCAAGCAGCTGAATTGTAGTGTCCATATGATGACAATAAATTGAAGTTCAATTTTGATATAGGTACCTAGTTTTTATTTCAATACCAGTCTCCAATTATATGCGCTTAGAATCAAAATTTTGGAATTCATTCTTGGTTTTCTTGGTGTTTTTATAACAAATTAATACCTACCAGATTTGTGTTGCCTGGTCTCTTAAGAGACCAGGAGAATTCTGACCTGCACTTGAAAATATTCATTATCATCACGGTTTCGCCATTGGGCGATATCTGATTACTTGTTCTTGGGGCAAATTTAATTTCTATTGCTTGATTTCTTCAGCTTGTCAATGCCTGCATCTTAACTGCTTGTTGCTATGATGGCATTAGCAATTAATCATACAGGTAATCCTATGTCACCACAAAATAAGGTTATTCTGAGTAACACTCTCATTAACATTTCTATCAATATTCATACATTGGAGCTGTATCATGTCTGCAATCCATATTTAGTCGAATTTAAGCCTTCAGCTAGGTAGGTGAGAAAATTCTATCCATTGTCAGCTTTTCATTGAGTTTTCTAGAGAAGGATGGTGGAAATTCATAGGTTTTAGGATTATGTAGGAAACAATGTGGGTTTCATGCGGTACCCACATGGGATCAATGTGGATCCACGGTGGAAATTAGTAGGCCATAAGATTATGGTGGAATCCATGTGGATTCAATGTGGACCCCATTTGGATGTAGTTGGCTAAAAGATAACGGAATCCACGTAGGTTTCATGTGGAATCCACGTGGATTCAATGTGGACCCCACATGGAAATTTGTGTGGAGGTTGTCCACGTGGAGTTCCCGTGGATCCATGGTGAAAATCATTAGGTCAAAGGATTATGGTGGAATCCACGCGGGTACGCTGTGGAATCACTGTGGATTCCACGTGGAAATTTGACATCTTGGTGGAAATTTTGTGGATCTGGTGACCATATTCGCATGGATTCCTCCTAGGATTTCCACGTGGTCCCCGCGTGGAATCCACCACCTTGTTCTCACTGGGTAGATGTTCACTGTGACCAGTGATTTTAGCCATTGATGGACCATGATAAAAATCTCTAATTAATACCTTTAATTAGAGGCAGAGAAGTTAGCTAATATCATACCTTTGATATTTTCCAAATTTAGTAGGCACTGATTTTGCAGTGACATTTGGTCAGAAAATCCTTAATCACTTGTTAAGTGAAAGGCTATATCAGTGCTTCGAAGCAGATCTGGGTCACTGGATATTTTCATGGTGGGGGGGAGGGTATATGCAGTCAATTAAGATTAGCCAAAATCAAAAAACCTTTAGTCTACCACTGTTTATGGAAGGAGGTAAGCACACATTGATAGCAAAAATGCTCACTCTTGGTGTGTAGATGCCCTAGTATCAATTGATATCTATACAATACTTATAGAGTGTTACCAATATCCAAAAAGCATTACATCTAAGTGTAATATTGTGTGGATATTATATGGATGTTGATGTATGACTGCCTTTTGGATATTGAATGGTTATTTTGGTTATCAGGATGCAAATATACCATACTATTATTGCGCATGTAATGCTGCACCTAATTTTTCTAGTATAATACTTTACAATGATGGTGAAATACATTTTTAAGTTTGTGACTGAACAACATGTAGGAGTAAAAAATCAATGTTAGATGAGTTATCTTTGAGGAAATTCATTAGAAGAAAACAGTAGAGCAGCACTATGTAATTTTCCACAATTGTTTAATTTCACCTCAACCATGTTTTGACGTTCCTTACATCATTATCTAGTAGCTGCTATATGCAGTAGCATTTAAGTAATGACAAAAGGTACGTCGGAACTGTTTCAGGTGAAATAAAAAAAGTGTGGAAAATTGCGAAGTGCTGTTCCACTGATTTCTAGCAAGTAGGAGGGTAATATTACAATATTCTTTAGAAAAAATATGAAGCAGGGGAAAGAATCCCCTTTTTATTTATTATCCAAGTTGGATATTATATGGATGGCATTTGGTGGCAACTTCAGATATATTGTATGTACATATAAGATTAGCGGATGAAAATTGGATATTGTTTGGACATTATAGTTGGATATTAAAGATATTGTGAGGATATTGTATGGATATTAATTGCTACTAGGGTGCTATTTTATGCCCCGAAATAATTTGATCGCTGGTCACAAATGAAAAAGTATCTTTGTTTTCTTCCACTGATTCATTGTCTCTGGACAACATGTTTTGAAACATCAGTTGCCTTGTTTTACCTAAAATGCTGCAGTACTTTCTACACTCCCAGTATAGGAAGAATCAATGAGGCACCTGTTGATGATACCAATGGTGCCCTTATGAAAGGGCACCATAAGGGTTCATATGTCATATGACACATATGGTTCAAAATATACTGTACGAAGACAATAAATCAGTGAATCCATAATTATAATTATGGATTATAATTAATTAAATATATTACATATAAACATAATTATAATTAAAGTATACTTTGGCATTTGTGAAAATCAACTTCCATAGTATGGAACAGTACAGTTGAGCCTGAAAGAATGGAACATATATTGATTGCGGGTATTTATTGGTGTTTAATCTCAAATGCTAGATGAGAAAGAATACCATAGTCCTGCAAGGGGATAGAGGGGGTGAAATTAAAATACTTAATTTTAATTCAAAGCTACAGACTTAGAACACCAAGTCATTATACATACAAATACATCTGCCATTTTAAAAACATTATGGATGCAGCAATAAACTTTGCAGTTCGAAAACCTATCAGTTCTAGGTTATATGCTCAAGTTAAAATATAGTATACATACAGATATCGATATTTTTTTGATCTGTAGTGAAATCCAGGATAAATCACCCAAGTCACATCAATGGCATGAGGCACGAAAAAAATAAGTATATGAAGTGGATAAGAACTTTAAAACGTATAGGACTCTTATGTTGTAAGTATGCAAAGTTTAAAATTAAAATTTCCAATATAAACAAAAACTATTCCCTATTGGAAATTTCTCATAATAAATTGGCAATGAGATCTTATGAGAAATTTTCTCATGGTAAATTGGCAATGAGATCTCATGAGAAATTTTCTCATAAGATTTTGGGCGGGGAACCGTTCCAGGGGGTACCACCCTAGAACCATTACAGGGAGGATCGGTTCCCTGCTGTTCTTTTAGAGAATTACAAAAAAACCTTTAAGCTGCTCCTGGAGATACGTCATGGAACTCCCACCTTCTCCTACTCCATAAAAGCTGAGGAACTAGAGAAAGCTGAAATAACACATAGCACGACCTCGGATCGGATATAGCATAACACATTTAAATTGATTCGGCATAATTTGGCACACGCCCACCATACCTAAGGTGACCAGACGTCCCGCTTTTAGCGGGACAGTCCCGATTTTTAACAAGTTATCCCGCGTCCCGCGGGGTTTTAAGAAAGTCCCGCTTTTTAGAAAGAATACACAACAAGCTAGGGAACGGCAGGAGAACGGGAAGGGAATATGGGGTTTTTGGCTTCCATGTAGCTATTTCACCAGGATATGAGTTTTATATTATTTTTGTAAATTTTATAATGCTAAAAATTAATTATAAAAATAATTATTGAGAACTGATTATCAGGAACTGCTTATCACAGTTAACGCCTTGATCAGTTGCTAGAATTCGATCACCATTGTATGGACTTAATGAACAGTAGCATTTTTGGGTATTGGCAGCGACGAAAACATTTTTTGGCGATTGGCACATTCACGGGCACATTATTGAGGAAACTCTTGTTTATCTCTCCTGTAGTTGAAAGAATATGCATAGTCATAATGGTCGTGCTTATTTTTAGCCACAGAATGGTAATTGGGGAAATGTTTTCATTGTGCGAAATACCGGTGTCCATATGTTGTAAAATTAATTATCACTAACGAATTAATGCAAGCCAGCAGCTGTATACATAAGGCCTCCCATCAGGCTGTTGTTAGCGAAGAAACGCTGGATAGCCGTCGTCGAAAGTAGTTCGACAGGTCGATTAGATACAGGTTATACACACGGTTTAACACGTAGGGCAAGCTTATATGTGCGCCATGAATGCTTCAGAATTGTAACTAGTGTATTTATAAATGCAGGTAAATCCATTATAATCATTTTCTTTTTCAATTTTGATACTATAGGTGCACCCATGAAAGTAATGATTTTATTGTGATATCTAATTAGTTTCGATAACTAATGTTTTTGTGTGTGGTTCATGAACGCTTATCATGGGTCGCAGACCGCACGACTTGTGATATTTCCATCTCAACCTAAGACGACGAGACAAATTTAAGCAGTGCCAAACAAATGGAAGTTGAACGTTAGTGAGATAACAAATCCTTCGTTAGAACGCCCTTCCTTTGCGGACGTCATGCTGCGTGTATCAGGTTCCGTGAAGATGTTTTTATGTTCGAGATTAGCCTCGATTATTTTAACGCTCCCTCAATTTGTAAGATCCCTGACATTTTGATCCTTCGCCAGATTTTTCTGTAAATTTAATTTCGTAAATTAAACAAGGTTGCTACTATACGAGGATATTTTTTCTAAACTTGTTACATTTTTAAGTTCGGAAAAATGTTGGGGAGATAATGAATCATCATATCCGTCTCTTTCCGCACTAATTGGCGCTTCAGATCGGGAGGAAAGGTAGGTACTAATATGGGAAAAGAGGAGGGTGGAGAGAAACCCGGCGTCGTCATTATCCTACTCTTAACGACAAGGCGCCAAAGGGACCCACGGCCTAACGTCCCATTCAACGGACGGAGTACTGTACACACTTGAATGTTGTCCACAAAGCACTCAAGTAGGGGCCGTATTACCTATGGAAAATATCTTGCGCTTCCGAGATTTGAACCCGGGCGTGGTGAGAAGCCAGTACTCTAAACACTACTCTAACCCATACTTGTGTTAACGGCTATGAAACGTGTTGGTGTTTGTCATAATTTATTTAATTTTAAATTATGTAGGTACTTAAAATTGGAATATTCTAGGTGGACGAGTGGTTCTTCAGTACCTGTACTGATTATTATTGTACCTGATCAACTGGTTATTATTTTATTTCAAGGCTTATAATGAGTATGTCGATTTCAGTAATACGTAGTGTCATCAACGTCAACTGGCAGCTTATTTCCATACGTGAGCCAAATTATGTTTTGATTGAATGATTGTTCGTCCTCTACCGGTTTGGGTAGATTTTGATGCCGTTCTGCTACTCAACTTGACATATTATCCATGCATCCACTCAGCCTTCCAGCTTTTGCCAGCAATCAACTTTTCTCCAAAGCCTTGTTCAGCAACTCTTCATTCGTCCGCGTTTCCGCCCATCGCATTTTAGTCGATGGCATAAGAGATACACACCCTTCCTGATTAGTTCTCGGGAAAGCTATGGCCACCAAGTAAGGGTATCATGAACGCCGAAACCCTAAAACGTTTCTACAGACTGTATTCCATTTCTCGATCGATATTTGAATCCTGGTTTGCATTGTGCGATGACTTCGTGCTGAGAAGAGAGATTAATGTTACTCGTGATCAACTGTCGCTTTCGCGGCGATAATGGGGACTTTTAATCGGAACCGAAATCGTTAGATGGAAACGAAAAATGAATTTTAGTGTAATAATTAATCGTCTAATCAGAGATATTCACTCATTAATCAAAAATTTAAATAATCAAAAGGGGACGCCCATCGAAGAAGCTGCTTTGAGACCATTTACGCCATCCAACTCCCGTCCTTGACTGCTTTTAGAGAAGGGAGTGGAGTCGGAAGGTCTGGTCGCACAAATCCTGTCGCAACCGCTTCCGTTGGCAGAGTCAGCTGTGTGTCCCCCATTGAGATTAGGTGGAGTAGCTTCGCGGGTTCAGTTGTGATTGGACGAAGTGGATGACGTAAGAGGTCGCATGCACACCTGAATCGAACATCGAACTGATGTTTTTAACCCTTATCCGAAAGGGTTAAAAACATAAGTTTTTCGCCGCTTATAACTCGAGAACTAAGTGACGGGTCTAAAAACGGAAAAATACGGGTCTTTTTATTTTACAAACTCGATCAGATTCGGCAATAAAAATAATATGGTAAACGACCCCATTGTGATGCAGATTTTTTAAAGCAAGGAATATATTTAAGGTGACCATACGTACCGGTTTGGCCGGGACAGTACCGGTTTTCGGGTGCTTGTCCCGGTGTCCCGAAAGACTAAACAAAAATACTAATTTGTACCGGTCTTTGGCCTAAAGTGCGTGATTTTGGTATGTTATTTAACGCAGTGTTTTTTTAACCTTTGTTGTTATCATTGTTACTGTAAAAAAGATACTTTATCAGCTGCACTGTTTTTAATGTAATCCAGTGGTCTTGGAGGCCATATGGCTCCCGTCGAGAACCGCTTACTTGACGAGTGGCGGAACTGCGTGTGTGGGGGAATAACTTGTAAAAGATTCTCATTCGCTCCTTCTCGATGAATGCTGATTGGAGTGGTAATTTATAGTGTGGTGGAACTGTACTCATGAAGAAATTATTTGTGAAAGAAGGCGATTTGGAATTGTTTCGTGCTGGCAAATTGCGTTGGAGCAGTAAAGAATCACGTACTTCAGCAGTGCACTGAAATGTCAGTACCTGTTCTGTAACTATTTATAAGATTTCATTTTTATTCATTTTAATTTGCCATTTTATTTTTGTTCTGTTTATTCTGCAGTATTCCAGGATGTTTAACTTGCTCATCTAGGATATGAAGACGTATATAATTTTAATTGGTTCCACGAGGTAAGATATTTTTAACAACTAATTAAAATGAAGTTGAAATTATTTCCTTTAAACTGCAGTATGCATTATGACTTTCTCAACTAAGAGGGTTTTTTGAACATCATCTCGTATACAATGAAACATTGCATTGTACTTCATTGTGTAAATAACATGTTCTATTACTTTGGGTCTGATTTCATGGTGTGAAACGTCCACAGGAAAAGTATGGTCTTTTTCTTTATTTAGATTTTAAATAAGAGGAAAATACCCCTATAATATCATGGCACCTTGTAGGAAATGTAAATTCAATGATAATTTACAGAAAGAGTTGGAATTTATTAAAAAAGTAAAACCTGAAGATGAACATGAAGTGTGATGTACAGTTTGTAAAACAAACTTTTCAGTTGCCCATGGTGGTCGTACTGATTTTTACTGATCACATATCATCAAAAAAGCATGAAAGAGCTCTGAATATAGCAAGTTCAAGCCAAACACATCTGCCTTTTTTTAAAAGGAAGGAAATGAGAGAATCTGATTTTGTTTTAGTGGCAAAAGAAGCTACATTTTTCTATCACCCAGTAATGCATGGCCACAGCTTCAGGTCTATGGACTGTGCATCTCAACTTATTAAAGCCATGTATGAAAAAGGATTTAGCTGTGCCCGTACAAAAGCTGAGGCAATATTTTTAAATGTACTTGATCCATTTATGGAAGAGGAAGTTAAAGCTGATCTGAATGAATGTAACTTTATGTCGTTATCCGCAGATACTTTAAACCATCATGATTTAAAATTGGTTCCAGTAATGGTGAAATACTTTATGCAATACGAATTATGGCTACACTCTTTAGTGATTCAATTTAAACTATTTAATGACACTGTTCTTAGAATTGAAAATAAGAATATATCTTTAATGGAAATATCTGTTATCCTGACCGATTTGAGAAACCAGTTGGTAGAAAAACAAGAAGCCAAGTCTGTTGGGACAAAGGTGTCATAGATGGCTGAATCACTTGAAGGTGAATCGGTGTCTGAGACATTCTATAAAACAGTTAATACTTTTTTGGATGGAATGTGAAGTGGAAACTTAAGTAGATGCAATAGAAGTAATAATGAAATATAGAGTACATTCTAAAGATGAAAGTTGTAAGTCATTTTTGATAGAGTCCTGAAGAATAAAATTTTGCTTAAAAAAGTTCTTACATCTGAAAAATATTAAAAAATAAAGTAATTTTTGTGAATAAAAATCTATTTGAAAAGTATAATAAAATATAATTTTATGAGCATTAAAATGAATTAAAAATCTTTTTCCTTAATATTTGATTTCTTTTATTGTTATTATGAATTAAAAATGCTTAATAAGTAGACATTCCTATATTTATAATATACTTAACCCGTACATATGTAGCAGCAGGAAGTTGCACCAATTCGGGTGCTGGAAAAGCGAGTTGTGTAGGACTCAGAGTGACCACTTTTCTAACGCTTCACTTGACCAAAGAAACATGCATAATTACACACATGTAAATTTGCCTATGCTTCAGGAGAAGTGAGTTTGTCCCGGTTTAGCAGATCAGAAATCTGGTCACCTTAACCATACCCATAGCTCGAATGAACTAAATCCGTGAACGTCTAGCGTTTCTTGGTGTCCCATAACGAATGCACAATTTTATTAACACACTTATGCGAGTTATAATTTCAAACAAGGCAGTTCATAAACATATTATATTTATTGACACTACTTCCAGTTTCAATCATTGCATTCACTTGCCTTTGTAACACATAAGATTCCAAGCCTGAGGCATAATCTCAAAAATAACCAATGTGACAATAACAATATTAAATAAGTCACATGACATGAGAATGAAAAGCTGTGATCGAGCTTGCTTATAAGCATTATAATGCATAAGATTTTATTTTAATGGTTGATCAAGATTCAACAACCAAAAGTTTTTTTTTATAACGCTCCTCTACAAGGTAAAACTATATTTTTCCAACTGGGAGTTCGTTTAAATATCATCGAGAGTCATCACTGCACTGTCACAACACACAAAAACTATTCACGTTTATCATGTAGCTGAATGATGATCTGAACTCTCATTGGATCATTGTGAATGTTACAATTTGTTTATGACTCTAATGTGCCTGAAAAATGATAAATACAGTCAATTCCTGTACCGCAATTCATAAAGCCTGCATGGAAGGCAGATGAAAACAAATACAAATTCGTTCAACACAATAGCTTGTCATAACAACCATTTACTCTCCGTAACATTATTGTCCATTGTAATTAAAAAGTAAGCTTCCATGATCACTTTTTAAAAGAAAACGTAATTACTTGAGGAGATAATTCTTTCTCACGTTTCTCGTCACCACGAACATGCTCGTCACGATGACAGCCATTTTGAATTTCGAAGTGGTCTTGTAATTGATAGTAGTCTATTCAATCGATTCAATGTCAGATACAACGATACAACTTTCCACAAACCGCGAACTATAAAAATGTGTGTATTCACGTTAAAATTACTCGTGGGCATGACATGGCATTGTTATTTATAGTTTATGATATTGTTCCTTTGAAGAAGTTGAACGGACTTGTAATTACATCGTTGAAAATGAAAACTCAATTTTTTAAGGGCATACCTACAGTAAGAATTTTACTTCTCATTTTAATACTATTAACGAAGGATTGGATTTAAGTTTAATACAGTTAAATCGTCAGTGCAATCCTGATTTTTACATTATTATGAAGGAGGCAAATAGTTTAGCGTTTCTCCACGTGGAGAAACGCTAAACTATTTGCCTCCGTACGCTAAACGCTAAACGTACGTTTTCAGCTAGTTCTTGACTATAATAATACTTATCAGTGTTTACAATGAAGGTGATTATGGTGGAATAACTATGAGATTTATAAAAAGGGCGGTTTATTTTTAACTAAAAACTTGCTGCCAATTCGACCTCAAAATTATAGCATTGCCTTCTAGCTCCTTCTCAACACTCCTAGATCCGTTCGGTCCGTTCATGGCCATCATTCGTTCATCACCACGTTCATCGTGAAGTCGGCCGGCCGACTTCGAAACGCTGAAGAGCAGTTGACAATCAAATGTCTGTATCAATTTCTTAAATGTAAATTTGTGCAATATGGAAACTGTTGGTTGAATTCATAATCCATTGATTGATTTTATTATTAAGCTGACATATTTTATTATGTATGACTGTGATATGGGTAAGGAAACGTTCATCAAATGAAGAGGATGGACAACATGGAAGCGCATCAGAGCATTTGTATCATCGGATGCACGCATTAAATATTAAATTTAAAGAAAAGAATAATAAATAAAAGAAAATTTAAAAATATTAGTATTTGAACTGCGCGCCGCGGCGCCGTTATAGCGATGGTGACGCACCCTTCGAACGGTGTTTGGGACTAAAACTTAGCGAAGCGCCATATACGGGAGTCGAGAAAATCTGCTCGAAGTCTTCAAATGAAAACAAACAAAGAACAGCAAGCGGACAAAGCGGGGTCTTCCAATTAGCACGTGTGGAGGATGAAGGGTGTCATTGCACTTAAATATTAACAGAAAAGGGGCACTATTTTGAAATGGCAGTCTCCACCAAATGCAAAGAAGCGTAAGTAAATATTGTCTCCATGTTTCTGGTATTGCTTTAGTATTCGGTTTGATTTCTTATTATGGGTGTCTTGTTTTAACTGACGGTATGTTTGGAATCGTGATTACATATATGAATTCAGCATGTGGATAGGAGTTACATCGTAATTTTCTTATGGTGACGTGTGTATTATCTACCTCTACATGTATCTATATGCCTTTCCCTATTATACCGAATACCGCGGTGGTACTTATTTTGAGTTCGTCACATTTTGGTAGAAATGCATTCTTTTCGCAGAAATTCGACCCTTGAAGTATGACCTTTTGGGCTATTGCACCACAAATACCGGTAGTTTTCTACCGGTTTTCTCCAGTATTTTACCGGTTTTTTTTACCGGAGCTAGAGGGGTACACCGTTCCAACATTTCTCACGCGAAAACAATGTTAACTACCTACTTCATTCCAACTTTGTTTCGTAGAGGAAGGATGACAGTTGATTATGACATTAATTGTCGTGAGCTTTACCCTCCTCAATGAAACGGAACTTTGGGTTGAAGAAATTGGTTCATAACGAAAATTTTGCTGACCACAGTCACCGTGATTTCAGCAGCTGTACGTATTTTGTTTGCTGTTAGGTCTGATGGTCTCTTCAGTCCCTTACCTCTTATACTTACCAAATACTTATGATGTAATATCAATAATGAATTTATCATTAAAAGTATGGTGCTCTACCATTTGGTAGACTCATGAGCTTTTGAAATGAAAGTTATTGTCGTCTGGTAGAGTATTGGTGATCGAGTACGAAAGGCCTGGTTTTATTACAGCGTCTTCTCAGACAGCTGTCATGACTGTTTGGTCATATATAGTGAGAAGTTCGAAGAAATCGCCAATTGCAGCAGATCTTGTATTTTTAGAGTTTTTAATTTTAAGATTGTTGACAATCTAAGACAATTACGAAAAAGCAACAAAATAGCATCAACAGATGCCAAGGCCTTGCTGCTTCTAATACTTAAACTGTTCTCAACACCCTACTTCTGTTGAAGTTCTTCAGGTATTATTTTTAAATCCAAACCATCACGGAACCTTGGAACGAAGTCTTCTTAAACTGCTTGGTGTCTGCAGTCTGGTTCCTTGACTAATGTACTTCACCTTGACATCGCCATCATTGATATTCTCTCTAATGATATGGGTATCTTATTTGGACATTTTTTATCCTCCTGTGGCGAGCCAGATTTTTCGTTGCTAATGTTGATGATTGGTTGCCCTCCATGAGGGTAATTGTTTCTCTGAATGACAAGTGTAGGTCCTCTAGCAAATGCTTCAGCCAGCATGCTTCACCTGCTGCAAGACTAAGACTATATATAATATACTAAGCCTTTGTAGATGATAGGACAGTGGTATTTGGGTCATTCCATGTTGATTCATCCAAAAAAAGGTTTGGCACCCACCATCTCCAATTTGGATGAAACTTGGCATATTTTAACTTTTGATGTAGTACATATATGAATCCATGAAAAGTTTTTTTCTTTATCTCAATGGTGTTTTGATATGAGGCATCTAGGTTAAACTGCAGTTTTTCCATTCCTGGGACCTTGGTGGATTGGTACCTTCAGAGCTGAAAAATGTATCCATCTTATTGATCATTCAATTCTTATGAAAATTAGCATTTTTATCAAAGTCACCATAACCAGATTCCAGAAAAAATTTATTTCTATTCTCAGAGGACTCATTAATCCTCAAAACACTTTATTTTCATAAGGTTTTAGTGTATCTTACGCAAAACAAAGTTTTATTAAAAAAATAAGTATCCTTCAAAGGCAGTGTGTTCATAAAGCAAAACTATTTTTTTTCATTTAATTCTAAAGATGTTATCCTTTACCTCTGAAAATAAAATTCTTGGCATTTAATATGTTTTTTGGGATTTAAACACTGTTAAATATCCAAAAAATGTGTTTCATTTTTCTATTAATCAGCGTCAGGCCTACCTACAGTTATTTAAAATGAAAACGTAACAGTTTTGTTTTCAGTATTTTTTATCAGATTAATTAGCACTGTAGAATTGAGGAAATTCAAGTCCTATTTGACTCTTTAGAAATAACAAAATAATATTAGACTAATTTATTGAGAATTTTAAGTGTGATTGCTCTTCTTACATTACAGAAAAGTTTACTAGTAGCTTTGCAAAACACCCCATGTTTTTGAAAATTATCGAAGGGGGAGTTAAGTTTCTTTGTGAAAATTTAAGAAAAAAATCTTTACTTGATATAACTGTGTCCAAAATTACACTAATTTTCTCAGACAAAAGTTGAAGATGCATACAAATACTTGCAATTATTTTCTTCTAGGCACAGTGTATTTGATGGCAGTGCTCTTTAAATATTCCTGCTACATCCCCATTGCACATATCACTAGGTTGATGTCTTTAAAATTGGTTGCACACATCACTTGGTGGACGTCTTTGGTAGATGACTTTTCACTCCTTCATAATTGCCATGTCCTTGTGGTTTGATTCATAGATTGTGCTGCTCCTCACAACATTGTGTCTTACTTTGCCAAAAACTCACCTGTCTTATTCACCAGAAAACCATTTGATGCCTTTCAAGTCAAGTATTCCTAAATCAACTGAGAATTATTTTGCTCTTCCATGCACCATTGAACATGATATAACCCTGACTGTGACTGTACAACATGTTCCAAAACTAGTTTGTTTAGTTCTTCGTGTTCACAGGAAGGAGTTTTTCTTTTTGAATGAAAATTGAGATTGATATAATAGAGCTTAACTGCATTTACTAATAGGTGCCTTGGTTCTTGTTTTCTTGAATATATTTTAATGACCTTCAGTTCTAGAGCATACCATTTTTTAGACTCCATGATGTTGTCCTGTGTCTTAAATGCTTCGTAGACTTGCATTTTACCAAATTTTAACCTGTTGTTTATCCGCTTCACTAAAAGCAGTTCCCATTCAAAGCACTTGATTAATTGTGGTCTACTCTTCAGTGTCAATACGTTGAATCGCATTATGGCTCGTATCAACTTAACGAACTATAAGACGAGAATTGCCGGGACCTCACCTTCAGAACCACTGAATGTTTGCTGGGCCAGTGGTAACTTAGGTAATCATTTCCTACTGTTTGTTCCTCCTTTCGGCAATTTTATTCCTCGTCATCAGTCAATAATCCTAAGATTGGTTTGACTCTATTCTTCTATCAGCCAACCTCTTCATGTTGACTTGATTCCTCTCATTTACATCCCTCACAACCTGTTCCATACATCTCAAATGAGGCCTGCCTTTTCCAACCTTCCCGTTCACTTTTCCCTCGACTTCATCAGGCCATTGTGTCTTAAGACATGGCCAATTAAGTTGTCCTGTCTTCTTTTTAGTTTTTAGCACACTCCTCTTTTCTCCCACACATTTCGAATGCTTCCATCCTCTTCTTCTGCACAGTGATGAATTGTTTCGTTACTTCTATACTTATATTTCCAGCTCTTATTTTTATAAAAGAATTTACAGTATTTACAAATGCAAGAGGGCTTAGTGTATAAAATCCAATTCCAGTGATAATCGCAATAGTAGCAAAATAAAAGAGTTGTCACAATGTCATTTCTCTCAATAATTAGGTGCTCTTTTAACACACTTTTGATTACTGAGTTGACTTCACGAGAAGTAAAGCACTTATCAAATTCATCAAATTTTTTTAGAAAAATAATTAAGGTATTGGCCAATGGTATCGAGGTGTCGGTACAAGTCTAATAAGAACCCTTTTATTAGCATTATAAGAGTACTATTTTGCACAAAACAGCTGAAATAGCAACCCTATTGCATTACATTATGTATGTAGTCTAGGTAGATAAGTAATATTTTTTGTCAAATGTTTGTTTCACCAAATATTATATATTTCTCACCTTGTAGGTATGATGTTCAAGAAAGACATGGAGCTTTTTTCACTGGAGGGCAAGTTGAGGCGAGTCTTTTCACATCGCTTTTATGTCTAGTTCAGTACTAATTTTCATTCATAACTGTTGATTGAAAAATCTCATTCTAACCATTCTATTATTTTCTCAGTGGACAAGTGATGGCAAGTATCTGCTTTGTCAGTGTGATGAAACGGTGCCTGCTCTTGATATTGAAACAGGCAAAGTGGTGAAAGTTCTTGGGAAAAATGTGAGTGATGAGACTGCTGCAGACCAGATTTGTACTTTCACTTTGAGCCAAAATGATGAATTCATAGTGACTGTGCATAAAAGTGGGCTCTTCCGCATGTGGAAATGGCAAGGTAAGTAAATTTAAGATATCCTGTGTGAATCTAAAAAGAGATGTTTAATGAGGCCTCTAAAAGCTTCTTAAAATGCTGTCAGGATACAAAATATGTAAAAACCAAAGAGATAAGCGAATAAATAAATTAAATAAATAAATTAAATTGGCTCTAGGGGCATATCCTTTGGAGCCTATGTAAGTACATAAACACTCAGACAAAAAAGGTACTACATTAAAATAAATCATAAAACACTCGGTATAATGAACTTGGAAAACAAAGATAAAATCATAAAACACTCGTATAATGATAATGAACAGGTATAATGATAATGAACTGAAGAACAAAGATTACAAATTCTTATGTAAATTCATGTATCAAATTTCATCAAAGACAAATGAAAACAAACATTTATTATAAGGATTTTCAAAATTACGCGATAATCTCTATTTTCAACTCTCAACTTCACAATGGTAATTTTCAACATAAATTATATAATTTTTGTGATTTTCAACAATACAAAATTATACATATACAGGATAATCTCTATTTTCAACTCTCACTTCACAATAGTAATTTTCAACATAAATTATATAACTTTTAGTGATTTTCAACAGTAAAAAATTATACAATAGCTATACAACAATCAAAATAAATTGATGAACTCGAAAACCCATAAACAGCAAGTTCCTCATGCTGATACAATTCAAGTTTCATGAAAATAAAATGAAAACAAACATTTTTTAAAATTACTAATGATGTGATATCTTTCAACTCTTAGGGAATCGAATTCCATACATAGCATGAATTGATGTAAAATGAATTGTGATACATAGTGGTTTTGTGACAGGGTACAATTAATTTATTTTTATTTCTGGTATTCCTAGTTTTTTCATCGAATTATCTGTGTAAGGTTGGAAAATGTAGGAAGGAGTTTCAGTTCTACTACTTCGAATACTACTTGTAAATACTAGAGAGTGTTTGATGTTCAAGATTTTGAATAATTATGCTGAAAGATAAAGTTCGAATACCTGGAATACAGTGCCAAACACAATTGGGCACCCATACAGCTCTATATTTGGCATGTTGATGAACTACATTATGTGTACCACGAGTGGATGGAGGAGATACATGAGTCTTTTGATGGGTTTTGCCTCTTAATTTGTAATAGAAAGACTACTGTTTCAATGAATGTAATTCCAGCACTACTGTTGTCTGTTCACCATTAATGGCATGCTGAAAGTATTCACTGCTAGTCATGATTCAAAATCTGAGAAAGTTCATTAACATCATCAATATATGCAGCTCGATACGAATTTCGTTTCACTCTATTGCATATTCATTAGTGATGGGGTGAATCCAAAATTTGATTGAATCTGAATCCTGTTTTTTTTTTATCAAATCTGATTATGTAATCCTAATACCAAATCCTAAACCTCCTGAATTTCAATTCAAAATTCTAATTTCCTTTTATCTGTAAATTGTTAAAAAATGCTTCCTTTCTCTATTGAATTCTCTAATTAAATCCAATCAAAGCTGAATCTTATTTCTTATAGTAAATAATACATAAATGAATAATGGTCATATAGTCCCCACTCACTGAAATTAAGGACATGTTCGAGGGCAAAAATAAAGAATGGGTAATTTCCAAAGCAAACAAAGTTTAATTTTTCTTAAATAAAATTGAAAATTCAATGAAAACAAATTACAAGTTTTTGTTTAGAAAATGCAGCATTTTCTGTCAGGATCCAATCGATTTCTTTTTTTATTAACCAAATTTCCAGTAGCACTGAAGGCTCTTTCTGGAAATACTGTTGCTGGAAGAATGCAGGGGAAAATTTTTGTTAGAATTTTCAAATTGGGAAATTTCAAAGAATTCATGTGTGGACAAGAATTATTTCTTTACAATATGCTGCTTAAACATTTCCTATCATGGTAGTTACAATTTAAATGCTAAAAATGAGCAATTACAGTATGTCCTCTACTTCCTGTCCTGTCCTCTGCGGATCCAAGTTACACAGATCCAGAGTTACGCAGATGTTCAATTAGGCCGGTGACATGCTTGCATTTTTCTGCGTTTCTGCTGCCGCAACAGATTCAACCATGTGAATATCCATGACTCATTGCCAACTGTGCAAGAGTTGATGCCAAAGTATGGGTGTTTGGAACACCAACTCTAGTTTAAGACATAGCATAGTTCGATAGGTGATATTTGATCATCGTGATGGTGAAAAAGTCTGATGTGATAAGGCATCGACGTCTTTTTTCGGCATAGTTTGAACTTCCCACGTAAGTACCGAGGATGCCCTTGCCAATTATATGAGTCATGTCTACTCTGGAGTTAACTCTAAAAAACGTGAAAAGATGAAGGCCAATTTGGATTCAGCAAAAGCGAAGGTAAATGTGAAGTAATTTTCACCCTTAGGCTACTCGAAGAGAAGAGAATGAAGAAGAACAAACTGACATTTATTGCTTTCGTGGATTTTAAGATGGCTTTTGACAAAGTGGATTGGACTTCTATGCTCGGGTTTCTAAGGGATATTGTAGTCTCCTAGAAAGACTGAAGAATTATCCACAGTTTTTGTATAAAAACAAAGTAGCTGTGATTTAATTTGCAGCTGGCAGTGAAGAAGCAAGAATAAAGAATGGAGTGAGACTAGGTGGTGCACTGTCTCCCATAATTTTTAATATTTATAACAAGAAAGCCATGAATGAAATCAAAAAGAAGTCTTCAGGAGTAAATATCCATGGGGAAAACATTAGCATGCTGCGATTCGCCAATGATATAGTGGTCTTGAGAGAGACAGAAAGAGATTTTAAGAAGACTGCAGTTAACATGGAGAAGACATTGGACAGATATCACCAGAAGATAAATAAAAAGGAAACTAAGATAATGGAATTCGGTAGAAGAGAAGAGGCCAAGACCAACATCAAGCTCAGGAAACAGAGATAGAAGAGGTGAGCAAGTGTTGCAATCTGAAAAGCCTAGTAACCAGCGATGGATGAAGCAAGAAGGAAATAGTCAGTAGAATAGTCCAGGCAAAGAGAGCATTCTACAGAAAGGAGAATCTACACACAGCAGGAAAATACTATCATGGAATTAAGGAAACAATTTATTAGAGAGAGGATCAGAATAATCTCCAATGTTGTTTCGTCCTTTGTGTTTGATCCTTAATTATTAATTTAACTGTGGTAACACATACTTTTTATCACAAAATAATTATCTGGAGCACACTTCTTTATAGCAGTGAGGCATGGACGATAACAGCAGCAGAGAAGTCGATGCTGGTGTTATTGTCCGTCGATGGCTGAATGCATTTGAAATGTGGTGCTATCAAAGAATGATAAAGATAAAATGAAATGGCTGGGTGAGATAACAACTCTTCTGGAACAATAAGAGAAGATGGGATAATTAAATACATACTATAATAATAAATAAATAAAATAATAATTATAAGAATTATCTATGCAATGGTTTGAGGCGTAACTTGATGGAACTCCTTCATGATTAGGAAAGAAGAAAAACTTAGCTAGTTCCACAAATATTTAATCACATGCGACCGGTTTCGATACAGTGTATCATCTTCTGGCAGTGATGACAAAATTTACGTACAATATATAGTGGTGGTCTGGGAATGGATGTGGGGTCGGGAAGGGTGGGTGGGGGAGAGGGCTAGGTGAAAGGGTGGGCGGGGGTGGTTGGTTTTCCCGAAGGAGAAAGGAAGGTTGAAGCATGGGCGGGGGAGAGGAGGGGCGGATAGGACTGGGTGTCTGTGCATCCAAGTCGTAGGACCGAGGCGGGGGGTAAATGGGTGTAGGGCGGGGGGTAAACGGGTGTAGGGCCATTAAGATGATGGTGGGGGTTTTTCTTGGGAGGAAAGGGAAAACATATTAAGGAGAGGAGAATTCCATGAGTATAATTGTTCGTTGACCAGGTTGATGTCGGGGTCCGTTTGGCTTCGTAGAATCTTGAGTTGTTCTAACGCGTCCAATTTCAGTCCATTCCTCTCTCTGTGCAAAATTCAAAATGTTCGCCAAACATCTCCTCGATTGTGGCCATACGAGTGATTTCAAACCAAAAATTTTGCACAGAGAGAGGAATGGACTGAAATTGGACGCGTTAGAACAACTCAAGATTCTACGAAGCCAAACGGACCCCGACATCAACCTGGTCAACGAACAATTATACTCATGGAATTCTCCTCTCCTTAATATGTTTTCCCTTTCCTCCCAAGAAAACCCCCCACCATCATCTTAATGGCCCTACACCCGTTTACCCCCCGCCCTACACCCATTTACCCCCCTCCTCTCCCCCGCCCATGCTTCAACCTTCCTTTCTCCTTCGGGAAAACCAACCACCCCCGCCCACCCTTTCACCTAGCCCTCTCCCCCACCCACCCTTCCCGACCCCACATCCATTCCCAGACCACCACTATATATTGTACGTAAATTTTGTCATCACTGCCAGAAGATGATACACTGTATCGAAACCGGTCGCATGTGATTAAATATTTGTGGAACTAGCTAAGTTTTTCTTCTTTCCTAATCAAGAATTATCTAATCATCCATATCTTGAGACATTATGGTGTGATGAAGACCATTGTCGAGGGTAAGTGATGACAAGTGCGGACCTTGAATAAGATGTATGGAACACGTAGTGATGGATGTGAAAGAGAATTAGCGGATAGGAGAATTGAGTGGAGATCTGCATCAAACCAGTCTTAAGGATTGTTGATTGATGATAAGGATGCAAAATATTTTGCTATTTACATAATTATTGCCCCTTTAATTTTAGTTATGCCTTCTTATTTCCTTTAACATGCACCAGCGACTGGTTACTCATCCATGTATTGTTTTGGTCAAGACACTGGAATTGATTGAAAAATGTTGCTTCTTTCAATTTTGTTTCGTCCCTTGTGTGTAATCATTAACCCTTTCACTGCCAGAGGGCCTATATATTGGCCATTATAGTTGTGCTAAAACTGCCAATGGCAGATATATCAGCCAACTTACATATTTGTAATATTATATTTTCTTCAAATCAGATACAGGAAGAATGATTTTTTCATCCTCATAAAAATTAAAATATATCATCAACATTGAGAAAAATACATAATTTGTGCATTAAAATTAAGTGCTTCAAATATATCTAAAATTCATAATCTTACGATTTTCACGGAAATGGGCTTGGCAGTTTTGCTTAGTATGCCTTAATAAAGGGGCTGGCAGTAAAAGGGTTAATTATCGATTTTCTTTTTATGTATGTAACTGTGGTAACACATACTTTTTATCCCAAAATATTTGCATACTTCTCTCATCACCATATATTTCATATATTCCTCAAAAGATGAAGCTGTGCTCAAGACTTGGAAGTCTGTCCATAAAGGTCCAGTGGCCAGGATGACATTTGGACTGTATGACACAGTCCTAGCCAGTGGAGGGACTGATGGCTGTGTTAGAGTTTGGGATCTGGATCATCAGTCTTGTACGCATAATCTTAAAGGGCCAAAAGGAGTCATAAGGTGTGTGTTGTTCTCCTTAGTTTATCTTTTCCATCCTGACATATTGTTGCAAATTTATATGATACTTAGGGGTATACAACTCTGAGAAATGGTGTACACTTGTTGATAAATGGTTGCGAAATGGAAGAAATGCCAATAAATGGTCAGAAATGGGTTAGAAATGGTTGAAATGGGTAAAAATGGTCATGAATCGAAGAAATGGTCGGAAATGGACATAAATAGAGAGAAATGGCTGGAGTTGGTTGAAATACAAAAAATATGAGGAATAGTTTAACCCATTTCCGCCTGCCGTAGCCGCTCTGTAGGATGAACCGTGAACTTTATCCTAGTAAACTTGTCAAAACTGCATACGTGAAGGTCACGATCCCCAGATCCATGTGTTATTTTGTTTTGGAAGCTGGCCTGGGTGAGAATCTAGGTGCGTGAAATATCGTGTGCGCATCAGAGGAGCAAAATGGATGCCAGCTGGAGGTAAATGTGTAATTTTTTGCTGTGCACTCTGTGGTTGTGAACTAAAAATAGGTTTCCTTTGTTCCAAAAGGATAGGGGCATCATGTGCTCACTTTCCTTTGAGTAATTGTTTCATAGTACGATTTTTGTAGTAGGGTAAATACCGCCGTATCCATATGGCTATGCTTGGAGGTTATGGGGTCATTTCACGCCAAGTTGCCAAATCCATTTGTTTCATTAGGGTTACTGGATTTTAAGTGTTTTTAACTGTCGATAATGTGTTTAAATAAATAACAAAAGGTATTTACATAGAAATATATTCATTGGTTTCTTGTTTTCCTCCCATGAATCTGACAGTTCGAGATATCTTAGACATTTTGGAGGATGACACTGATACAAGACCTTCACATCAAACATCCAGAAATAAGGAACATTTCGGGCAAAGAATTCGGTGATTAAGATACAGGTGGATTTGCTGATAATATCTCAGGATTTTAGGGCTCCTGCTTCATTCCAGTTTTCAAAATTTGCTGAACAAAAAGAGGAATATGACCCAAACCATGTTTCTGGTAGTTTAAACTCCGAAGTCGTAGATTATGAACATGAAACTCTGCGAAAAGGAAAAAAAAAGCTAAACTCTCATTTTGAAGTAGAAAAATCTGCAACCTGGAAATGAGTAAGGAACAGAGACAGTGAAAAAAGCACAAAAAGACACAATTGCAGAGCAACCACATTCCTGAAAATTACAACCGTGGAATTGATGGAATGGACTTGAAGGGCCTAGACATTGCTATCCACGGTGCCGATAAATGGTGATGGCTGTTATTTGTTTTGGCTGTTTGGTCCAAGTGTTCTCAATGCTTGTATATGAGACGCAGAGCAGGCAGAAATGAGCCAAAATTGAAATTCTGTCTACCATTGTAAAGACTCAATTGTGCGATATAAAACAAAGTCTGGGACCTGGCCATAGTTTGACGGTTGGCAATTCCGCTCACAATCTTCCATTTTGACTGTTTGGATCACTTCGTCACTCAGAAAATGGACAACAGGAGCTTACGGTCTGCTGGAGAGTACTCCAGCAGCGAAGTGCGATATGCCTCCTAAATGCCTCCTTGGACTCTGCATTCCAAGCTTCAAAATTATCATACGAAGTAACGCAAACTCCTGCGCAAAAACTTGGGAAATGCTTTTTTTAATACATGTTTTTAAAAGATAACTTCGAGTTTCTGGCGTTAGACATTTATTTCACTTTTACATGCCATTTCACTAAAAGTGCCTAAATACATATTGGACCAGTACTGAGACAAACTGAGACTATTTTATTGCTCAATTTGCGGAAGTTTTTTTAGTGAGATGTATCTAACTTAACTTTGATAATGACTTTTTTCAAACAAACAAGCTCTCCCTTTCCCTCAACGATTATCTTCATCAGGCCATCGTGTCTTAAGATATGGCCAATTAAGTAGTTCCGTTGTCTTTTTAGAGTTTTCAGCAGACTTCTCTTTTCTCCCACTCTTCTTAAAACTTCGTTTGTCACTCAGTCAGTCCATTTTATCTTCATTATTCTTTGCTGGCACCTCATTTCAAATGCTTCCTGCCTTGATTTCTCCACTTCTGTCATCATCCATGCTTCACGGCCATATAGCTGCCTGCTCCAGATGTATGTTTTAATGAAACATTTCCTCACTTCTTTGCTTGTATTTGCAGCTGTAAGCAGAATCTTCTTTTGGTAAAATGTCCTTTTCACCTGGGCTATTCTACTGGCAATTTCTTTTTATTTTGTCCATCGCTGCTTGCTTGGTTTTCCAGGTTACAGAACCCTTCCACCTTCTCGATTTTTTGTTTTCCTACTTTAACATTGATCCTGGTTTCTTTTCTCTTTCTGCTTTCCAATACTTTAGTTTTCTTTTTATTGATCTTCAGGTGATATCTACCCATTGTCCTTTCTACATTTCTTAGTGTCTTACTTAAATCTCCTTCTGTTTCTGCCAAGACTGCTATGTTGTCTGCGAGTTGCAGCATGCTGATTTTCTCCCTGTGGATGTTCACTCTCAAAGAATTTTCTTTGAATTCTTATATGGCTTTCTCGACATAGACATTGATTAATACGGAGACAGTGCATAGCCGTATGTCACTCTTTTCTTTATACAAGCTGTGGATAGCTCTTCTGTCATTGTACGATACACCAATTTCTTTTAGAATCCCCTGCATAATATATGTACAGTAGAAGCCTGGTATAGTAAGTACGGCTTATTGCGAGAATCGCGTTATAGCGAGTGATTGTCTTTGTACCGCCAAAAGGCCTATGTTTTACATGTAAAATAAAGCGGATATAGCGAGGCCAAAAAGTTCCTTCCACGGTATACGCTCGGTATTACGACAGATATCTCTCGAGGGCGATACACCGCCTAGCAAAAATAAACTATTGTATTTTGTATTATCTGCGAATTAAACTAAAAATACAATATGTGTGCCATATCTACAACACCTAAAGCCAATTATGTCCTAACATTAGCGATTTACGGCCTTCAGTACGCTCTGCGTGCTCCCATTTTACGTTCTTCTTTTGTTGGGCCCAGTCATCAGTGGGAGGGGAGTGGGCGACGACGAGCAAGATGAGAGTAGGAGAGGGAGTGAGGTCTAGGCATGGGCGATATTGATAATCGGGGCACGGTAAGATATCGGGGCGCGATAAGATATCGGGGCACGATAAGATATCGGGGTAAGATTAATATCGCTATAAATATCACAATAAACATCACGATAAAATAACATGATATCGTGTCCCGATAAGATATCACGATATCGCGCCCCGATAAAATATCACAATATATTATCACGATAAAAGATGCTCGTTCAAATGTAGCGTACTCGCGCTCGATGAATTATCTTGATATTGCGCCGGTTAATCGTGTCGGAAAAAGACAGCCGTTGAGTTGGCCTTCGCTTAAACTGGAGCAAGTACGTTTGAGAACTTACTATTCTGCTATCTGCTTTTTCAAATTCTCAGCAGTTCTCTCGCACTCTCTCTTTCAATTTCAGTGGTCTGATAGTTGACGTACTTGCGTGGACAGATAGGTGACGTACTTGCTCCAGCTTAAGCGAAGGCCAACCCAACGGCTGTCTTTTTCCAACACGATTAGCCGGCGCAATATCACGATAATTCATCGGGTGCGATGACGCGATATTTGAAGGAGCGCAATACCACGTTCTTTTATCGTGATGTTTTATCGGGGCGCGATATCATTGTATTTTATTGCGATATTTATCGTGATCGGAGATATTTATCGTTTCCCGATATCTTATCGTTCCCCGATATTTTAGCGGGGCACGATAAGACGATATTTATCGAGCAACGATATATCGTCCATTTTAAAAACTCAACTGATGGACGTACCGGTTAACATTCGAAAACTCGACAAAGCTGATATTATCGTCATCACATATTCGCAAAATTAATCAAAAACTTCCACAGTATACCTAATATTTTAATTCCGACTAGTTACGCTGTCTTTACAGCTTTCTTTGGCGACGGAAAAATAGAAGAACTGGAAGAAAAACACCGAAACTAGGGGAATTAATGTTTTATATAATGGAAAATGTCCTGTTTCTTTCATGAAATATGTTGATATTCTACCAGATTGTGCCTGAAATGACGTTTTTGCTGTTTACCTCCGTCAAATACCACGAAAAAAAAAGAAAAACTGTAAATACGAACCACTATGAGAATTAGGTGGGTTTTTTCAACACCATCGGATATAACGAGCGCTCGATTTAGCGAGTGATTTCCGAGGGATTATGAGCACTCGTTATACCGGGATTCCACTGTATGTGCATAATACATAGATCTATGTACACGTCAAGTTACAGTCCTCAATGTCAAATGTCTTCTCCAAATCTACAAACCCTGGCAATTTCTTCTCTATTTTCTTCTCTATAAGGGCCTGAGGGCCAAAATCGCTTCTCTTTTTCCCTTTTCTTGAAACCCAATGTAGTCCTCATCTAGGAACTCCTCAGTTTTTCGTTCTATTCTTCTGTATATGATATTCTGCTAATATCCTTGAGATATGTGTCGTCAGGTTTGTGGTCCTAAAATGTTCACAGTTCTCCGCCCTCTTCTTTTTGGCAATAGGATGATGAAGTTCTTCTCAAAGGCCGTGGGTATCTCTCATGTAGTGTACATGTCACAGATGGTTTTGGACACCTGTTTAAATATATTCTCTCCCTCATTTTTAATTAGTTCGGCAGGGATATCATCTATTCCAGAATTATACATTCTCAGGTCCCTTACAGCTGTGTCAAATTCTGATCTTAAGATTGGGGCTCCCAAATCATCCTCATGGACTTCATTTTCTTCTTCGATTACTTTTGCACTAAGATTGCTTCCATTGTACAACTCTTTCAAGTGTTCCTTCCATCTCTAAATTTTATCCTCATGTTCGATTAAGATTTCTCCATTCTTGTCCCTAATGGTATTGCATCTTACCTTGAAGTGATTCCTCACCATCCTGTAGGCAACTTCCACATTACCATGTGCGAGGTTGCTTTGTACATCTTCGCATAGATCCTTCAACCACATTTGTCTTGCTTTTCTTGCATTACTATCTATCTCATAACCTATACTTTTGTAGCAGAGTTGCCCTTCTTCTTTTTCCACATTTTTTTATTTTCTTTTCTCTTCAATCAATTCTAAGATTTCTTTTGTAATCCATGACTTCTTCTTGATAACTTTTCTTCTTCCCAGAATTTCTTTTTTGCCTCCTGTAGGTTTTTAAGATCTCCCTTCTCTTTTCCACTGATTTCACAGTCAGATCTTCTTCTCTCTTTTTTTCTACTGCCTTCTGAAAGGCCAGCCATTGTAGAAGCTACTTAAGTTGCCATATGTTCTTCATTGATTACTTCAATGTCTTGAATTTTAAGTGACATTTCATCATCACTAAGTTGTGGTCACTGTCGATATCTCCACCCTGGCAGCTTTTGCAAATCTTCACATAGTTCCTGAACCTCTTACCGCTAAAATGTAGTCAATCTTCTTCATTCTATGGACATATTTCAGTCGTACCTTCTCCGTTGGTGGTTTCTAACAATGTGTTTGCCACCACCAATAGTGTTTTGTGCAGAAGTCTTTCTCCTCTCTCATTTCGATTTCCTAAGGCATCATCATTGGTCAACAATCCTAGGATTGGTTTGACGCAGCTTTCCACTCGATTTTTCTATCGGCCAACCTATTCATTGTGACGTAATTCTTCTCTTTTACATTCTTCACAACCTGTTCCATGTATCTCATACGAGGCCTGTTTTTTCCAATCTCCCGTTCACTTTTCCCTCGACGATAGTCTTCATCGGGCCATCGTGTCTTAAGATATGGCCAATTAAATTTTCCCTTCTTCTTTTTAGAGTTGTCAGCAGACTTCTCTTTTCTCCTACTCTTCTTAGCACTTCCTCGTTACTTCCTCGGTCGATCCATTTAATCTTCAGCATTCTTCTGTAGCACCACATTTCAAATGCTTTTACCCTCTTCTTCTCTGCTGCTGTCATCATCCATGATTCACTGCCATAAAGAAAAATGCTCCAGATGTATGTTCTGATGAACTGTTTCCTTACTTGTATGCTTGTATTTCCTGCTGTAAAGAGATTCTTCTTTTGAAAGAATGCCCTCTTTGCCTGGGCTATTCTACTCACTATTTCTTTCTTGCTTCGTCCATCGTTGGTTACTCGGCTTCCAGGATAACAGAACTCTTTAACCTCTTCAAGTTTTTGTTTTCCTAGTTTGACATTGGTTTTCGCCTCTTCTTTCTTGCTGCACACCAATATCTTAGTCTTCTTCTTATTTATCTTCAGCTGATATCTGGCCATAGTCCTTTCCATGGTTGTTAGCATCTTATTCAGCTTCCTCTCTGTCTCTGCTATGAGAGCTATGTCATCAGTGAATCGTAGCATACTGATTGTTTCTCCGTGGATGTTCACTCCAGAACACTTCTCCTTGACTTCATTTATGGCTCTCTCGATGTAAACGTTAAAAATTACGGGAGATAGTGCGCAGCCTTGTCTCACTCCTTTCCTTATTCTTGCCTCTTCACAGCTGGGTCCAGATTTAATCACAGCAACTTGGTTTTTGTACAGACTGTGTATAATTCTTTGGTCATTGTGGGACACTCCAATTCCCTTCAGAATTCCAAGCATTGAATCCCAATCCACGTTGTCAAAAGCCTTCTATAAATCCACAAATGCAACGAACGTCAGTTTGCTCTTCTCCATTCTCTTCTCTATGAGTAGCCTAAGAGCCAATACTGCTTCCCTTGTACCCTTACTTTTCCTGAATCCGAATTGATCTTCATCCAGAAACTCCTCTGCTTTTCGTTCTATTCTTCTGTAGATGATGCTGGTCAGTATCGTCGATGCATGTGTCGTCAGGCTTATAGTCCTAAAATGTTCACATTTCTCTGCTCTCTTCTTCTTGGGAATAGGAATAATGATGTTTTTCTCGAAGTCCCTTGGAATTTCTCCTGTTGAATACATGTCGCAGATGGTTTTGTAGAGATGGATTAATGTCTTCTCTCCTGCATTTTTAATTAGTTCTGCAGGAACATCATCAATACCTGAGGCCTTATTCATCCGAAGGTTCCTTACTGCAGCGTCGAATTCCGATCTTAATATTGGTGCCCCCATATCATCTTTTTCCACTTCGCTTTCCTCTTTAATAGCTTTTGTGCTAAGATTTTTTCCATTGTATAGGTCTTCCAGATATTCCGTCCATCTCTTCACTTGTCCTCGTTTTCAGTCAAAATTTCTCCATTCTTGTCCCTTATGGCATTGCATCTTGCGCTCCGTTTCTTGAAGTGGTTCCTCACTATGCTGTAGGCCGCTTCCACCTTTCCAAGTGCATGGTTGCTTTGCGACTAATTTCGTTCCTTATTCTTTTGTAGCAAAGCTGCCCTTCTTCAGTTTTCGCATTCTTGAACTTTCTTCTTTCTTCAATCAATTCTAAGACTTCCTCCGTGATCCATGGCTTCTTCTTGGCAACTTTTCTTCTTCCAAGAACATCTTTTGCGGCTTCCTGTAGTCCACATTTAATGTTTTCCCAACGCTCTTCCACAGATTTCTCATTCAGGTTCTCTCCTATGTTGTTTCCCACTGCTTTTTGAAATGCCAGCTGATGTTGAGCCTCCTTTAGTTTTTCTACTTGCCATATATTCTTCTTTGTTTTCTTCAATTTCTTGAATTTTAGATGGCATTTCATCATCACTAAATTATGGTCACTGTCGATGTCTGCCCCAGGGTAGCTTTTGCAGTCCTTCACTTGGTTTCTAAATGTCTGCTTCACTAAAATGTAGTCAATTTAACATCTTCTTCTGTCTCCCGACATTTTTCATGTATATCTTCTTTGGTTGTGATTTTTAAACAATGTGTTGGCAACCACCAACTTATGTTGAGTGCAGAACTCCAGCAGCCTTTCTCCTCTTTCGTTTTGGTTTCCCAATCCATATTTTCCAGTTATTCTTCCATCTTGACCTTCGCCTACGATAGCATTCCAATCTCCTAAAATAATTAGGTTCTCTTCTCTTCTTACCTGTTTTATAACTTCCGTGATATCTTCGTAGACGTCTTCCACTTCTTCATCTTCATAGTCCATCATAGGCATGTAAACCTGCACCACCACGGTATCTACAGGTTTGGTCTCGATCTTCACCATTATTATCCTTTCATTGTATTGCAGGAAGCTCTTCATACGCATTCCAGCACTCTTTCCGAGTATGATCCCTACTCCAGCATTACCATTTAATGATCCTGTATGTATAATCATGTAGCTTCCACTCCAAAGGCTCCTTCTTCGGGCCACTTCATTTCGCTGATTCCTAATACGTCGAGGTCCATTCTTCGCATTTTTACCTTCAGGTTCTCCAGTCTTCCACAGGTCCGAAGCGATCTCATGTTCCATGTTCCTACCCTAAAAAGTGTATCACATTTGACTGATGTACTCTCTCGGGTAGTCTCCGCCCGGAGATCCGAATGGGGGACTATTTTACCTCCGGAATATTCAATCGAGAGGGTTCCATCACGTCTTGATAAGAAAGAAGAGTGGAGTAGCTGCGACTCCTCGGGATATTAATGTGGTGGTTTCCCCTTGCCTTCCACATTGCAGTACTACAGTCGTTAAAGTAAATTTTACCACACCTGCAGTGAAAATAGTGTCGCTGTACCGACCACTGTGGTCTCCACCTTCACTCATGTGAAGAAGAGCTGCTGCCCTCTCCTCCGGGTGATGAGAAGCGTAATTATTGGCGGCCTCCCGTCGCCAAGTCACGGCATCTTCACAGGTTCTGTATTATTTCGAGGCCTATCTTACCCAGGGGTAGACCAAATACCCCCCCGGAATGCCGCCGCTTTTTGTCCACGACTGCTTATTCGACGAGTAAACTCAGTATCACTCAGCTAACCTCTATATCTAGACGTCGACCCACCATCCGCAACCCGGTGGATGCACTCGGTGGCTTTAAGCTCAGCTGCGAGTCCTAAGGCATATTTTCCAGTTATTCTTCCATCTTGACCTTTTCCAGCGACAGCGTTCCAGTCCATATTTCAGAATTAAAAGAGGGGTTCAAAGGCAGAAATGCAGGAAATAGTCTGAAATGCGTTAAACGGTTGGCAATGAACTAAATTAGTGGAGAAGTGAGGGAAACTGCACGTGAAAAACATGGCAATAGAAGAGATGGATGAAATGGAAATGTGGTGTATACTTGTTTTTGAAGTTGCGTACCCCTGGAACTGGAAATTGAGCCATGTAGATTAGGCCTACCAGGTCACTTTGTAAACTTCGCACCTTGCTGCATAAGATTCCTGATTTCAATGACAAATTTTAGGAGGGTATGCAGGAAAGTGAGAGTTAACTCATATGAGATGAATAGGTGTTGAAATAGTCTTAGCAATAAAATTGAAGGTTTTGTGCTTCACCTTGTGGATTTGCTCCATAATAACTTTATTTTATGACCTTGGTTGACTTACTACTGACAATGACATGTAATTGTAAAAACCCAGGTCTTAAAATGAAAAATTTCTTGTAAATTTACAAAGTGACCTAGATTCTTTGTAAAAAGTCTAAGTAATGTTGCTATGTAGGGAAGATCCTACTATAATCTGTAAAAACTGATTCATAAAATTAAACTTTACCCTTTTCAGTGTTCTTAAGTTTCATCCTGGTGCTGAGGAGGCCATAATTTTTGCTGCCGCTGATGATGCCTTAATAATGGCTTGGAAATTAAACCAGAACCAACCTGTGTTTGTCCTCAAGGGACACTTCAGTACCATTACAGCCCTGGAGTTTGACCTTGAAAATAACTACTTGATAAGGTAAAAAGCAAGTGAATAGACATACAGCTGAAAGAATATAATAATTAAATAAAACTCTATCTTCAGTCACTTGGTGGTATTCCATGGTCAATGGTTTAATGAAACAAACTTTTACAAAATACCACAAAAAATGTTTTAAACAAACTTACGACCCGGGTTTCGTCCGAATAATCGTCATCATCAGGTGTTACCTGATTTACCTAAACATTTTTTTTGTGGTATTTTGTAAAAGTTTGTTTCATTAAATCATTGAATATAATAAATTTATGGTGTGGGGTTATGAGTTATAGAAGTTATTATTGTGTATTTGTCTAATAAAATTTTAGGTGTAAATGGCTGCTTTTGTAAAGACACTGGGTGAAGAAATTTGATTGGAGGAGGATTGAAGGAAACATTAGTGAAGGAGTGTGAATTCATACCTAACCTGTAGAACACCCTGAGCATAAAATTCAACTTACCTAACTCAGTAGTAACATTTTCCCATTGCCCTCTCAGCTCAATCTTGGTAATCATTTCCGTAGAGCTGCATAGTTACATAATCCTTCTAGCATTTTCTCCCTAACAGCTTTTTCTGATATTTTCTTAATCACTAGTACAGTAGAAACTCGAAATTATGATCCCTGTAATTATGATGTATTGGTATTATGAAGCAAAATCGTTGGTCCCGACCAAAAGGGTATCTAAATACATGTAACAGTGCTCGATATTACGAAATAAAGTAGTTTTTGAAATTATGAACCCTGGGTCTCGGTCCTGACCTGAAAAAGTTACTCATTTTTACAAATAATGACGGATCATGGCAGCGTTTTTCCTACACTCCTTGCCAGAGTAAGGCATCTAATCATTCATCATTGGCATGCACATTATCCATTAGGATGACTTTGAATCATAGGTGATGTATTACATAAAATATGGCACCAATAGAACTAAAAATACATTTGGCTTTGCCAACATGTCAAAAAAATGTAAATTTGTCAAGTATGAATATACTTGCCTGCAAGAAACTAATTGCTACAACCAGCATTTTCCTCTTATTATCCCTGTCATTTTTTGCTACCCATTTTCCCCAAACATAAATCAATGAGGGTTATTCCTAGTACAGTAATCATTTCCTGCACGCGTGCACTCAAAAACGTTTCCACAGGCTTCGAAAGAGATGCTATGGTGTTCAAGCGGTAAATTCAGTTGTGCATATCACACATGGAAGCGCTTTTCTCCCTACATATTTCAGACTGATTACCCAACCTTACTCCACGGCCTAATTATTCCTGCTGGCAATAGTTATCATCGAAAGAATCAGATTTCATTTACATACTATCCTCTATATCTCTATACCTGTCATATAACAATGTACATTTCTTGCCCTTCACACCTATCCAGTGATCGGAAAAATCCTAAAAGATAGCTTATTAACTGCGTTCTTCCGGAGTGACATGGAATCTGATAAGTATTTTGTAGTCTAATCCTTGTTAGAGATATTTAAGACTAGATGATATGTAGAACCATCCTATGAAAATCCCTAATTAATGCTGTCGGAGAGGGAGCAGAAACCCTCGTCAGAAATCTTGTCAAATTGAAGGTACTTTCATCTCTACCCTTGTGTTATCGGATTATACATCCTGGAGGACATCGGGGGTGGTAGTTAGTTGTTACACAGCCAGTTTGGAAGCGGGACACGAATTGACTGGGATCTTTGGGTAGGGTTGTTGATGGAAGGAGCTGTGTGTTAACATGGTCAAGGATGTGGAACTCCCTCAGTTAAAGAGAAAAGTCCATTTCTCTTTAACTGAGGGGGTTACACTGATTAGAATCCCAGCTCATGTATACATATATGTCTGCGAAGAAATTACCCAGGAGCAGAGGATGGGTGGAAAAACCAGTGTCACATTGGCCTGCTCTCAATGAAAGGCACCAAGGGTTCCATTGGTTTAATGGCCTATACAAGGTTTGATCAAAAAGTCAAATATTGATTTAATAAAAAAAAATTATTACTACGAACAAACACAATTTATTCCAATATGTGCCCTTCAAAGTACTACTCTTCCGTTTATATATAGTGTCAAGCCTGTTTATAATGAAGATATTTACTTCGTAATAACCGAACTTCGTTATATGTGGACCAGTTTTTCTGAGCCTGTCTTAATGTGACACTGGTTTTTCCACCCATCCTCTGCTCCTGGGTAATTTCTTCGCAGACATATATGTGTACACTGATTAGAATCCCAGCTCATATATCGTTTGATTCCTTGCTTAGTCACACTTATTTCTGTTGATATCTGGCATATCTTAACCTTCCTCAGCTACCTTGTGTTCATTTTGTATGTTCCCTTTCCAATGCCTATCTCGTGCAAATTGTTTTTGCCTTAGAACAAGTCATCATGTTAGATGAACATGCACATAGGTCCTAGGCATGCTGACAGGAAAGACAGAACGTTGAAAAAGAAACATTTTATGCAGCTTAAATGTTTCAGCAGTCACAACCACCTTTGTCAGACTAAAAAAAAGGAAATGCCCTCCAAGTCTTACCTGTTCCTCAAACTCTGCTGTACATCATACTTTACTTACTAAGTATTACTCACCAGCTCCCATTGAAGAAAAGTATTCTCAGATGTTTCTTGTCGTACATTTTTTTTGACACTCAATCTCCTTCTTAGTTTCCTATAACACTTGATTGCAGTATTTTTAATAAATCATTTAAGCATTGTGTCATTATTTATCATTTATTAATGAAATATATGGTTGACTTCAGTTTTTAAGTGTTCCCACTGCTTAGGTTACATTACACTGTCTAACCTAAATATGACTGGTAAAGAATAACACCATATCTAAGCCCCTGGCCAGAATCAAATTTGCTAATTTAGGGTTGCCAAGTTAGATTATTACTTGCCTTTCCACTATTGCTAACAGTTGTGTTATGAGTGATATTTTTGAATAATTGGTATTTGATGATGTTTTTTCAGTTCTGGGAGAGATAAAGTACTCATAATTTGGAACTTGAATGACAATGGTGCAGTTGTGAGGACTGTTCCAACATTTGAAAGCATAGAGGGCATGATCATTGTTCCAAAAGCCCACCAGCTACCATACCTAAAGTCAAAAGAAATTGGAAAAAGTCTTTGTGTGGCTACTGGAGGGGAAAATGGTATTTGGTTTTACTTGATTTTTTTTCTTTTTTTGCAAAAAAGGCATTTCCTTGCTTTTTGTAATAATATTAGATCATAATTCTAAGTATATTTCTTTTATAAATCAAAAGATATGCATTATGTGTGCCTTGAGATATCATTTATTTATTTACAATTTTTGGTGGCTGAAGTTCATTCTACAGTAGAAACTCGAAATTACGAAGTCGACGGGACCGGAAAAATCGGCACTTCGTAATATCAAATTTCGTATCAACGAGTATCTTTCAAAATCATCGCGATAAAGCTCTTTTTCGTTTCCTTAAATTCAGATGAACTCTCGCGACGTACTTGAATGATTTACGAAGTTATAATTCATAAAAGTATACTTAAATGTGTGTTCATGCCCACAAGGTGCAAACAATTTAACGCAACTAATTTGTCGGAGGTTGATTCTTCCGATTTTCGGGATTTCCACGACATCGTTCCATCTTTTCACGGCGGAAATCCCGAAACTCGGAAGAATTAAACTCCCATCTAACCCCGTGGAAATTTACATCGCGACAACTAACTTGCCGTTCTTTTTTTCCAATGAATGATTAGGCAATGAAGCGTCTTTGCAAAATTTTTTGTACAGTTTGGAATAAGCCTATGAAGCTTCATAGCGCATTTTTCTAATTTATTTCCTAACTGGAGAACTCTCTAACTGAAGCGTGAGCGATGTTTAATCATCAGTAATACTGATTGATGCATACAATAAGGAAGTGTGCGACTTGCCCGATCATTGGCACCGGATATTGAAATTAGAGGAATAAAATTTCGTTAGAAGATGGTCCTTTCTCCGCGTCAGGCATAATATATGTATCTACCTACGTTTAGCAAAGGCAGTGAAAATAAGATTCTCTCGCGGATGCTATGCGATGTATACACGTTATGTATTTTGTATAAATAATGATAAGCCCATTAATTTCCCGAAATAACAATCGTTTTTCTCCCTTGGATTAAGCTTAGTTGTGCGTGGTTATTTCCGAGATGATAGAGCTGGAAGAAGAGCTTATAGAAGAGTCCAGCTGTGTACCTCCTTTCAGAAGTAGGGTGTACAAGCCACGCACTTCAACGGTGAAGGTGAGATAGTTCCTTTTACACTTCATCGGTTACCAACGATGCTAACATTACAAATCAATAATTTTCGTTTTTCACTCTACCACACGAAAGCTTCAGTTGTGGTTCTATTCAGATTAGGTCTGCCTGCCTGCTCTTCATTCATTATATCTCAGAATTCTTTTAAGCATTCGCTATTGAATTGAAATGTGGGATATTTATGCTAATCGTTTTTCCTTTGCTTACGATCAAGCAAGGAGACTTGCGTCCAAACATTGCAGCTCCAGGTCAGGCCACGCATCAAGCTGGAAGCTGCCTTCTTTCCATCCTTTCCCCCTCGCTGTGGGTGGGGGTTACTCCATTCGCCCGCTCACAAAAACAGCTGCAAGGCCCATGGTCTCGTAGTATCTTACGTCTGTTGTGAGGGTGATCCACCTGGGATTCAAGGCCAAGGGCTGCGCGTGAAGACTAAACCTCGAATGAATCATCAGCTTTAAGCCGAATAGTCGCATCTTATCTTCCTCCTCCCTTACCTCAATTTGCTGCGTCGGCGGAGAGGGAAGACATGACTCTGGCGAGTGGAGCTTTTACCATGAATCAACCCAGCCAGCACAGTCCGCATTGCATCTATATGCGAAGAGGATGCAATGAGGCTGGCCTGATGACATGACTCTGGCGAGTGGAGCTTTTACCATGAATCAAGATATGCCCGCAAAACAATATTTACGCTGAGTTAGACCCATCGGCGTGAACATATTCCTTGAGATTGGGGAGGGAACTTCTTAGAGGGCCCAAGAGCTGGTATGGGGGGCCTGCAAAGTCAGCGTGGGGCATCTCATGCTAGCCTAGCGTTGAGGGGGTGGGACGGAGGGGCACTCAAAGGGGCCTGATATCCCGGAGGGTGGGCACGGGGGGCTTGGGCGTGAGGGGGATGGCTCGTGCCCACTCATAGAGCGGGAAGGGGGGTACGGAGGGTCACTTGAAGGGGAAATATAGCCAGTGTGGGAGGGATAGGTTAGCCGCAAGTGAGAGAGAAAGGTGATGGGGGAGAGTATGCCGAGGTTTTGGAGCAAAGGAGAAGGAGAGCTGGGTGAATTTTCCTGGTGGGGACTGCCTAGTGGGGAAAAAGCATATGGGAATGTGCGGGCATTACCATTTCCTTAATTTCCGATCCATTCCGGCAATATCAGAAAAGGGAATCAGTGAATAATCGGAACTCGATTCTTTCCTCAGCGCCAAAGATCCTGGCCAATTCGTATCATACTTCCGCACTGGCTAGGTACCAACTAACTCCCACCCCTGATGTCCTCCGGAGGGGGGGTGTGTGTCGTCCGATAGCACAAGGAAGAGATGGAAGCGCCTCCAATTAGGCTAGGATGCTGACGAGGCTTTCTGCTCCTTCTCCGACGGCGTGACTTTCGGCATCTCATAGGATGGTTCCACTTATCCTCTTCTTGTTTATATCTCTAATAAGGATTAAGCTACAAAACACTTAAAAGTTTCTTTATCGATCTGCAGGAACGCAGCTGATCTCTCTTTTAGGATATTTCTTCGATCGCTATGTTGGAGTGAAAGGGGAGGAGGGTACACCATTTTCCGATATAAATATATATATGGGTGCTTGAGCGTTTTTTCCCATTGATTATGCATGCGCCCAGAACTAGTCTTCCTTTAGAATTAATGTGCGTTAAACTAAGTGGCCCTATGAACCATGCGAACTCATACTTTCTCTGATTTTCTTTGCTGTTGGCGGTGGAAGAAGGGAAGGGAAATGCGTATGAAGAGCCTTGCTCGATGACTACATCAAAACGCTCAATGAGGACGGTAAATTAAACATGAGTCCTTCGATGATAACTATTGCCAGCCGGAATAATTATGCCGTCGAGCAAGGTTGAGTGTAATCAGTCTGAAATAGTGAGAAAAAAGCTTATTTGGGTCATATTCACGACTGAATCTACCGCTCGAACAACATAGCATCATCTCCGATACATGTCATAGTTATTGCAAACGCGCAGCAAACTATTTGTATACCAGGAATATTCATCATGGATTTATGTTTGGGAAAACTGGTAACAAAAAATGCCAGGGATCATGAGAGGAAAATGCTGGTGGTAGCAATTAGTCTCTCGCCGGCGAGTATATCCGTACACAACTACTTTACATTTTTTTACTCGTTGGCAACTCTGTGGACTCGTGGTAACAAAGCAAAACGCATTTTTTGTCCGATTGGTTTCATATTTTATGAGCTACGATGCCTACGATTCAAAGTCGTCCTTAAGGTTTGGTTTCACTGGGGCGTCCAGCGGCCACGTCCAACTGCCGCGTCTGGACGTCACGGCTGGATGACGCGGCCGGGTGGTTTCGTTCAGGCGTCTACATCCTGTTTCCGAAGCTGGGCGATGTGGGAGAATGTGTATTTAGTTTAATTACAAATTTATTATCGGTTTGTGTTTCCTGAGAGTGAGTTGATATCACGCTTAAATGGATGGTGACGATTTAGTTTTGTTGGAAGAAGAAGAAAAGGATAAACAATGTTGCAAATAGTGTTTCAAAAAAGAGGAAAAGGACGCGTGATATAAAATGCAGAGAGAGGAGAACAGAAAAATCACCGAAAATTGCGACTGCCCGACTAGGCATCCGCGTCTCGACTGCTCTTGAAACAGTCGAGACGCAGACATCGGGCATCAGCCGTCGAACACGACGGCCGAGACGTATCAGTGAAACCGAACCCATTTGATATAGATTGGAAGAGTACGGCAGTGACTTTTGGCTGCTGGACGTGGATGCCGCATGCGGCCGCGGGATGCCTCAGCGAAACCACACCTTTACTATTGTAGCATTGAAAAATGAGATATCGTTCAGGTAATACATTCAGTGCATAATGTATTCGGCGACGATGATTAATTAGATGTTTAACTCTGACAAGGAGCGCCGGAAAACGTTACTGTGATCCATCACTATTCGTATAAACGAGTAACTTTTTCACGTCGGGACCAAGATCCGAGGTTTGTAATTTTAAAACTTCGTTATTTCGTAATATCGCATACTGTTACATACACTTAGATACCCTTTTGGTCGGGACCGAACATTTTGCTTCGTAAAATCAAATTTTCGTAATTTCGAAGTTCGTATTTTCGAGTTTCTACTGTATATTATAGGGCAAAACTAAACTTAGCTTGTTATGTTTAATAGTAAACTCACAGAAAATAATTAAATGTTAAAATAAACTCTCAGATAAAAATAGCCATGCCATTTTTATCTGTGAGTTTTCAATGAAGTTATGAACCAGTGTTAAATTTTGTGAGGGTTTAGTGTAATCCATAAAAACTAGGCCCTGAAACAGAAATGCTCAATTCAGATCAGACTTGGCTCTTCTCTGTATTTTGAATGTTTGAAATAAATGCTATGATGATGGTAAAGGGGAAGCCCCATAAAATATGTCATTTAATGAGAAGCTTAAGATAGTGAGGATGAACAAGGAACCATTTATTGCCCTATGATTTGTATGCATCATAAATCAGAGAAATGAAGACAACATGTTACTTTCTCAGGGGTCATTCAATATTTCAAGTACTATAATTAGCACATTGAATGTGCACTAGCTTGTGTTTATAAGATTATCATTTGTATTTAAATCAAAACGTAAATTTTCTTGGAAGGTCACAGTTACAGGCATAACTTTGTGGAATTTAATCATCATGATGTTTGTGAGTGGAATTACAGTATTTTCTTTTCTTATCTTCATGTAAATTTTTACACTGAACATTCCACCCAGTGGTCAAGTGTACATTTACAACAAACATTCTGGGCATATCCATATGTAGATGTATGCATTTCTTGGTAGCCCATGAGCTTTCTGTTGCTGTTTTGTTATCCTCCCGCCTGTCTTACCAGTTCACTTCAAGAGCCAACTGCATGGCCGGGAAACTTAAGTCTTGGATCTAAAAGTAAAACTTTGTATGAGTAATGCATACAACAGTGGGGAGGTAACTGGGCATTATTACTAAAAAAAAATTCCCACAGCTGGCTTCTTGATGTCACTACAGCAAAAGATATTATTTATCTTGATGAAATTGAATTTGGAACTTACAACTGTTTGTGTGTGGCCGTGCTTGCAGCAATTTTGATTTCGCATACTCAAGAGAATATTCCATGTTTAATTTTTCAGTAGATGGCTATTGTTTACTGTTATGCACATACTTGTAAATACTGATGATATTATACTCTATTATTCTGGCCGTGGTACTATTAGTAGTAGCATGATTCCAACAACTTTAAGTCTGCTGTTTTCCAAGGTGAATGTTTAACAACGAAAGTGGCCTCTTTCGTTTCTGCCTCTATTCTGGAGAAGGTTACCTGCTTGTATGGCCTAGTATTCCTTTCAAATTATAATAAATAGAACTTTCTCTGGACCGCATGAATTTTTTAAATACTTTTAGAGAGGTAATTTCAGAGGTATGTCCATTTTTCTGTTATCCCAAGTTTTTGCTGTTCATAGTTTATCACATTTTTATATTACTTGCTGCCATGATGGATTTGGAATTCAAGGCAATAAGGTAATGTTCAGCATCAAATGTTGACATTTTACATTCCAATTTATAATTATGTATAGCATGAAATTTAATATAATTGACAGTAAAATACAAATATGGGTCAATGAAGTGTGTGAAAATATTATTTATAAAAGCTAACTTAATGGAATCTTTTGGCACTCAACCAAAATACCCACAATAATGGTTAAACTATCGTAACTAGCATATTACATTTTGTCTTGTTTTTGCTTTCTAAATAAAATCCTGATAAATTCCCAATGAACTTAATATATCATGACTACTCCACCTGCTCAAATAATAACATATGTGCCAGTCAGTGTTCATACCCCCTTTTTGATAAAGGCACCTATCACTCAGCCTCAATACTATACAATAAGTTGCCGAACGACTTTAAAACCATCACTTCTCCTATGATTTTCAAAAGGAGAGTCAAAGCATTTCTAACTAAGAAATGCTATTATAATGAAAGAAAATTACAAAGTGATTGCATTTGAACAACTTTGTATATATATGTTCATTAATTTTGTAATGATGACATTGTAATTGAACAACTTTGTACATATATGTTCATTAATATTGATATGATGACATTGTAATTGTTTATGTCCTGTCCAAAATTCTTGAAACCATGCAAGTACTTCCTAACAGTGTAATAAAAAGAATATATATATTATTATATAATTTGCAGAAATTGGCTGTGGAATGATTATTTAAGCATCATTGGTAATAACGAGAGTTTAATATAGCGATTGAATTTTGTGTTGCCCAGAGTTCTCATTATAAAGAGCTTCTGCTGTACATGTTATTTTTTGCCTTAAGTATGATGGGTAATCAGTTGGAATCATCAGTTAGGTATCATGGTAATAAGGTTCTTCTAATGTATTGTACTCAGTCTAATGAATGGAACGGAGATGTGTTAACATTTATCCAAAATTCTCACAAGCTGTCTGCTTTGATCCCCATTTCATTAAGTGGGTGGGAAAAGGGGACTAACTAATGTACCTCTGTGACTCATTCTATTTGGTTTTTCTATCCTCCTATTCACCTGTTTCAAAATGATGAAGAAGTATAAATTTTTCTTATACAAACTGATGATGGCCAAATATTTAAAACTAAGAGGATTTTAATGTTTGATTAAAGTTGCCAAAGATGTAATTTTCATCTCCAATGCCAAGATGTGACTTGTGCCTGGAAAATATTGTTATAATTTGGTATTGGCCTCCCTGCTATCTTTCTAATTGTACTTCATAACATATTTGCTATTCTTTTTTATAGTTTTTGTACTGTAGGATATTTCATAGCTACAGATACTTTTAATACATATAATTCTGTACACATTGTATATGTGCATGTGAAAATTATTTCTTGTTTACTAATTAACTTGATTTTAGGTTAAAATTTCATTTCTTATAAAGTGGAGTTTTCTAACTCATTGATCTTTTGTACCACAGGTATCATTCGATTTTGGCAAGTGGAGAAAGGAAGGGAAGTCTTTGCTCAAACCAACTCCCTTGTGACTAAGGCTAAGGAGGAGGGTGGCCTGGCCATCACTCATGTACTTTTCAATGCTCATGAATCTGCTTTTGGAGTCATTACTGCAGATCACAACATAATTATACATGATCTTCAGTCATTGGGTTGTAAAAAGCAAGTAAGTACATTGTACCTTGGCTTAGACAGTGATTGTATTTCGGCTCAAATAGTTCCTGTTCCTTAGGCAACAATGCACTTATTTTTAAATTGAGAGTACTCATGTCATTTGAACAGAGTGGCAAAAGACCCTAAAATTAACAGTATTATAGCAGAGGAAAAGAGTAATTTAAATTTTGAAATATGATTAAATATATTGTATAGGAAGTGTACATCCTTACAGTATTTTTCACTGTTTGTTCTGTATTTGATAATGTGATACTTTGCATTTTTATGAATGCTTAGTGTGTTATTTATTGGTAGAAAAAGTCATTTTAAAAGGCCTATACCTCAGGTGATTGATCATGTATTTCATGTGGAAAAAAAATCATGAATACAGTAGAAGATCTATAATCCGGAATGTGTGGGACCCGATTTGTTCTGGTACTACGATATTTCCAGTGTTTAGATCATTTTCCCTTTAGTGACAGTATGGCTGAAAAAGAGGTAGTAATTTATTGTCTAATATGCTATGATTAATACTATGATCAAGTGGGAAGTGATATGAAAAACATACATTTGTATTCCAATACAGTTGTATTCCAATACATGTAGGACTTTCTTAGGTTCTTTCCCGGTGAACTGATGCTATGAATTCGTTACAGGATGTCTATGAAATATTGCACCCTATGTTGTTCGACTGTTATTGAACTGAAATGCCATTCATATAATTATTCTTTAATTAACTTATTCCACTACTGTCACCCACTTACCAAAAAAAATTACCCTTAGTTCTACTGTAGAGCAAATAAAAATTTCTATGAAAAGGATACAGTCGATATCAGCCATTTCTTAAAAAACATTATCTCAGTGATATAATAATAGCAAGCTTTTAAAATGATTCTTTATAATGATAAAATTCTTTAAATGATTTTACACTGATAGTGATCATATTTGGATTGAAAAATATCTCTTTTACATCATTAGGGTGAATTTTGATGTTTTACAGTTAACCATTTATAATTTTAATTCTTTCAATGCAACTAAGGTTTCTCAGTGAAATATGCTGTGATTTGATTATCAAAATGTTTTTTTTAGACAACTTGGCAAGGATTTATTTTTAATTATTAAAGATTAAGATTAATAAACTTGAACTTCAATGTTGATTCCAAATGTTTTGCATCATGTGAAACTTTTGATTATGCATACGAAACTTTTAATATTTTTCTTTTTGGTTAGTTTGTAGGTTTCAGTGATGAAGTATTGGATGTTGTGTTTTTGGGCAAATCTGAGACTCACCTTGCTGTAGCAACCAACAGCAATGATATCAAAGTGTATAATGCGTCAACCTTCGGTTGTCAGTTGCTGAAAGGCCATTCTGATTTGGTTCTCACCTTGAGCACTGCGGCATATGATCCATCCCTTCTAGCTTCTGGGGCAAAGGTAAGAACTAACAGTAGGAAGTGGATGAATGAGACTTTGTTGAATTTCATGTTGAATGGAAAAACAATTACAAAATTAAGCATTCAGCAAGGAAAATTATTTTACAACAATTTTCTCTGTAGCATCGCCAGGAACAAATACAAAGATTAGAAATTATTTCTGCAATATATATATACAGCAAGCACTAATGACTGCAGGACTCATTGATCATCTCCTGGCCAAAAAGAGGAGAGACTATTCTCAGGAAATATCTACTATTTGCAACCCATAAAAAATTAGTATTGGTTACTTATGAAATACATTGGCAAGCCCTTTATTAAAATAGCTGAACTCCAACTAGACCTCGGACTGCATACTGCATTCTACAGCACTTGTGAGCCGCTTCCTAAAGTTAAGGATTCCATTGACTTAATGGCAATGGACCGAACCAAATATTCGAATTAAGACCATTTTGAAATTTAGAAGTTCAAATTATCCACGTTTCACTCTACTTGTACCTAAAGCGCAACAGTGTAGTGAAACATGTTGTTATAAAAAGGTAACCTAGTGGAATGCTTAGGTTTTCCATTCACTTTTAATAGGCCCTACTGAGAGTAGCAGTAATTTTTAACGATTGACCAAAATTATTGTAATTTATTGGTGTGCACAGAATTATAAGATTTACACTTGGCTGCATCAGAGTTGTTTTTGGTTGTATCTCTCGGGGGTCTGATATATGCCGAGTGTGAAGTGTAACAACACGTAATTCTCAACAGTGATTTTGATTACAACTTCTTGAATATAGTTTGTCTCTTAACTTTCTAAATGCTTCATTTATAGTCATTATTTTTTGGTTGAAATTGGCATTCACTTTTTGGAATAATATTAAAATGCATCACTGAAACTTTTAATTTATAAAAATCTCAGTTTTACTGATATAATTATATACGAAGAAACTTAAGCATATTTAAAATAACTAATTTTGTCATTTAATTTCTTAAGGTGGGTTCCTGAAACTTTTAATTTATAAAAATCTCAGTTTTACTGACATAATTATGTACGAAGAAACTTAAGCATATTTAAAATAACTAATTTTTTCATTTAAATTCTTAAGGTGGGTTCATAGAAAAAATAAGTGTTAAATTAACATAAGTGTGAGATTCAGGAACTCTACTGGCCATAGCAGTGTTTGTAGAAAAAATTGGCACGAAACCGGTCTTAACCCTTTCGCTGAGAGTGATGGTAATGTCTCGTCATAAGAGCCTATTTCTAGTATGTGCATGAGGATGAGAAACTAAGTCTTGTCTTGATATTCGTTTGCGTATTAGTCTTTGCCTTTTTCATTCTAACTGCCGTGTGTGGAAATGAAGAGGATGATAAAACACTTGTATTTTATTCACTAGATGGAGTCACCATCACTTTCAAATTTTTATTTACATATATTGCATCCAAATCTCATGAGTGAAAATTTTTACTTTAGAGCACCCATGAAACTGCTTTGTGTATGTCATTAAAATACTATTGCAGCAAAAGGGTTACTTTGTGCATACATAAGCTTAAGAATTGGTCGAATTTGAATTAGAACGGAATTAAAAAGTGCAGTGACATAGTTGTTTGCTTCAGTGCTTATCTCCAGTATTTTGTTAATAATTGCCATGCATCATGGGAAGAAAACATCACGGAATGAAAAATATGCAATAAAAGTGTATTCCATTTTCCTCCAGACTGTGCAGCAGTTTTTTTTTTCATATATAATGTTAGATTTCCAGGAGCTATCTGGCAGTGAATACCGAAGAATATGCTAAACACTGAGCATTCGCTATTAGTTATAAGAAAAAAATGATAGATGGCAAACAGTTTACACTAATTTTTTTTATAAGCCCCATCAGTGTTAAGTTAATTTTTCATTTGTACTTAAGGGTGTTCAACGCATTTTGAATCATCCGATTTAACGGACTCTCATCTCACCATGATCTCACTGATCAAGTAGTTCTTGTGAGTTGCCGTCAGCGTCGCCACCGTGGAAAGTGGAATGAGGAGTTGAGGGGAGGGACCTGGATATGTCCCAGCTGGGATTTTTCCGAAGCGGAGGGCTTGCGAAATCCGCTGGGCGATCAAGTTTCTCAGAACACAGATAAGGTCGAGAGCTCTCTTTTCGGAGGCGAGTGTGAATTGTTTTCCTCGTCTTCGTTGTGGTCGAAAGTAAGAAAGGTCAGCAATTACCTAAAATTGAAAGCACCCAAAGGGTTCTGGGATTGTCGGCGTTGCCTTGGATTTGTAGTGCAGTTTTTAGTGGTTGTCAAATGTTATGGACTGCAGTTATTAAATTAGTCCTCCATGATTTATTTTAGCGGGATGCACGTTGCCCTCGTAAAGTAATTTTGAGCATTTTTAATGAGGTTAATTAAAATATCGTCTTTCCCCCTAACATATGCGACTAACTCAGACTCTTGTCTTTCATTAATGTGAAAGTTCAGTGTTATTTCTCAACAGTTTCGTGCTATTTACAGGGCCAAAGCGCTCAAGGATTTTCCTCTAACTGTTACCAGAGTACTTTTACTTGAATATCAATAGCGGAGGCAACACAAAATTTCGTTTATGAACGTTGTGCATTTTCGTTTTTCGTTTATCATTATGATTTTACGGTTAAATTGAATACACTTTTATACACACCAGAAACGAAACGGACTAAACGGTATTAATGGTCAATGCTCCACATTTATTAACACGCCATTTTAAATTGAGATTATTAGTGAAAAAACTTCAGGTAATTCACCATATTTACAATAATTCCCTCAATTATAAACCCAATGACTGGTTTGACAGGGTTGAGCTCCGCCGTACTAAGGTGGAAGGCGAGTGAAATTCACACATTCAGGGTAAAGAGGCCAGTTTTCCGAACTTACACAACAAAGCTCTGATACTGAAATTCATACCGCGAGATCATGCCAAAGTGCCTCGTTCGGAATTGGATCTGTTACTGAACGCTCTACCCACTGGGCTACAATGCACTCATTAGTTGCAATTAGTAATTATAATGAGCAATTTAAGTATGATCACCCTGAAAATTAACTTAACCATTCGTAAATAAGGTATTTCTTCCATTCTGTGCATTGTTACACAAAATTAAAAGTTCAGAAAACAGAAACATAAATGGTATAAATAACAGCCTGCAGTAGAAATTCGTATACAAATTACCAACTAACATTAGCACAGGAAATCAAAAAGGTTATATAAAGCAATAATACAATGAAAATACAGTTTATGAGTACATAAAATCAATATATTAACATCACTCTTAGAAAGAGTGTAACAACAAATTATTAAAGTTTACTCATTATATTCACCATTACTGCATAGCTGTTTACCGGATCTTCGTGCCCTTCGGATAACAAGGATCCACGATTTGTTTACGACATTGTTTACGAAGGAGCGTACGAAGGAGCCCTTACATTGAATTATCTCATAAATTTAATATTGCGAAATAAATGCGTTTCGATTTTTTCCCTGCGAATCGAATTCTGCACGTTGCAATATCCCCTCTACGTTTTGTTGTATCCTTTACGATACTGCCCTTTTATATAAGGTTTCGTGGACTCTTCCATAACGCCGTCCCTTCTGGACGCTGGAGAACACAGCCACATGCACCCTTCCTCAAGAGCTCACTTATCAAAACTAAAAAAAATCCACCCATCGTACAGTGGCGAATTTTTGAGAATTCCTTAACAAAACCAAAAAATTGAAATTTCGTTTGAAGGGTTCCGGATGTTTGCAACCGTTAGCTAAATTATGTGAGTATCTACAGGGCTACAGGTTTGTGGAAAATCGTTTCCTTCCGTACCCTTTCCCTACTCATTGGCCTTGCTGCTGCTGTCTTTTCCGGAGAGTTTCACTAGTCGCATATGACACTGAAATAACAAAAACTACTTCATGTATGCTTTTTTGGTGCATATCGGGCACCCATGAAGCAAAATTACTGCGGAAGATGTGCATTGAGAATATTTTAATTTAATTATACGAAGTTTTATTTATCAGTATGCAATATTTTATACTCGCGGCTGAGCTTGAAGCCACCAAGTGCGTTCGCTGCAATGCGAATGGCTGGTCGTTCTCTAGATATAAAGGTTAGCTACGAGATAAGCGAGTTTACTCGTTAAATAAGCAGTCGTGGATGAAAAGCTATTCCTGGGTAAGGTAGGCCTTCAATTAATACAGATCCTGTGAAGATACCGCCAACAATTACCCTTCTTAGCACCCGGAGGAGAGAGCAGCAGCTCTTATTCTTATGAATGAAGGTGGAGACCACAGTGGTCGGTAGACCGACACCCATTTCATTACAGGCGTGGTAACATTTACTTTAGCGGCTATAGTACTGCGATGTGGAAGGCAAGGAGAAACCACCACATTATTATCCCGAGGAGTCGCAGCTACTCCACACTTTTCTTTCTATCAAGACGTGATGGAACCCTCTAGAGTAAAATATTCCGGAGGGAAAATAGTCCCAATTCGGATCTCTGGGCGGGGACTACCCGAGACACTACATCAGTCAAGTGTGATAAACATTTTAGGGTAGGAAATTGGAACCTGTGATCACTTTGGACATACGGAATATTGAACCTGAAGGTGGAAATGCAGAGAGTGGACCTCGATGTATTAGGAATCAGTGAAATGAGATGGCCCGAAGGAGACTTCTGGAGCGGAAGTTACAGAATTATTCAAACCGGATCACTGAATGGTAACACTGGAGTAGGCATAATGCTCAGGAAGAGTGCAGGACTGCGCGTGAAGAGCTTCCTGCACTACAGTGACAGGATTATAATGTGAAGATTGAGAACAAGCCTATGGATACCATTGTGGTGCACGTTTACATGCCTATGTCGGTCTACGAAGATGAATGAGTGGATGACGCCTCCGAAGATATCACGGCAGTTATAAAACTGGTAAAACGAAAAGAAAACCTAATTATTTTAGGCGACTGGAACGCTGTTGTTGATGAAAGTTAATATGGAAGAATATCTGGAAATATTGTTTGGAAAATCGAAACGAAAGAGGAGAAAGAATACTGGAGTTCTGCAGACAACATAATTTAAGTAGCGGTTGTCAACACATTGTTTAAAAATCACAACCACCGTAGTAAAAGTCACAAATGAAGCAACTAAAGATGGTTGAAGCACGAAAGATCAGTAAAATAGCTCAAGCAAAGAGGGCATTCTATCAAGAGAAGAATCTACTAACAGCTAGAAATACAAGTGTAGAAGTAAGGAAACAATTCATCAGGACGTACGTCTGGAGCATGTTTCTTAGCGGCAGGATGGACGATGACAGCAGCGGAGAAGAAAAGAGTGTAAGCATTCGAAATGTGGTGTTACAGAAGAATGATGAAGATTTAATTGATCGACCGAGTAAGTAACGAGGAAGTGCTAAGAAGAGTGGGACAAAAGAGAAGTATCCTGAAAACTAAAAAGAAACGGGACAACTTAATCGGCCATATCTTGAGACACAATGGCCTGATGAAGACAATCGTCGAAGGAAAATTGAACAGGAAGATTGTAGGTAGGCCTCGTATGTGATACATGGAACAGGTTGTAAAGGATGTAAAAAAGAGGCATTACGCTGATATGAAAACGCTGGCCGATAGAAGATCCGAGTGGAAGAATGTGTCAAACCAATCCTAGAATTGCTGACCGATGATGATGATGAAAATTTTGTAACTAAAAAACTGAAATATTGCATTAAATGGAGCATTTTCCAAAACTTTGAGCAGACATTAAGTTATTAATTAAGCAGTGTTAAGTCATCTGAATGGATGACGTTACAGCCCAGTATTTTATAATTTGTCGAATTTACTTTACCAAGAAATAAATGAACTTTTCAAAATCAGAGGTTGCGCTCATTTTGAACAGAAACATTTTTGCTGTTTCGCATATCTTGTCCAATATCCAAGTTTTAATATTAGGAACGGTATAATTGAAAGTTCTAAGTGTGATCATATAACACGAAAGAGATAAAAATTTGTGAATGAGTTAATAGTAGCCACTTTTGGGGCATAACGTGTCCACTTTTTCGTCCTCATGAAAATACTCTGGGGATATTCCTATATTTTATTTTTGGAAATGAAACATTTTCTTGTAAATTTCATAACCAAGTGGCTATAAGGAACTATAGAATTAAAAAAAATGTCGGTAAAGAAACAAAAAAATGGTTTGATAGACACATCAGTGTTTCCATCAATACGCCTCAGCTATTTGCAATTGAATGAATATGCAACTAATCATCTATTTGTTTCTTTCAAAGGAAAACTAGTTCAGGGGCGTCGGAACTATTTTCGCTAGGAGGGGCTTACCTTGAAAAGGGCCCGCATTTTTTGCGGATAGGAGGGGGTAGAGACTAGAATTCCGCTAAAAGTGCATATGAAGATGGTAGAATGTGCGTCAAAAGGGAAAAGGCAAGATGGAAACAAGTGAAATTTGATTTTTAATAATGAAGATTAATTTTTCAAGGGCCCGGGGCAAATTCTGGGGGGGGGGGGGGGGGGGGGGGGGGGGGCAAATACCCCCCCTGCCCCTCACTTCCGACGCCGCTGAACTAGTTCACGTTCAAGCGACGTCAGAGCGAATATCTTTGTGCATAAGCGGTGAGCTCAACTGTCAAATGCTGTACAAATGATCCTCCGAGTAACTAGCCTGCGGTTAATGTCGTTGTACAGGCACTTCCAAAAAAAAGTTAACACTTCAGAGCCGAAAATTTTCCAAGTCCCGAGTTGATGGTGATTTGACAACGATGCGTCACGGCTTCCCTCTGGCGGAGCCTCGAGAAGCTCTGACCGAAAAGAAACCCCCTTCCCTGTTTAGCAGAAGGGATTACTGCACGGTCGGTCTTATTATGCCCTAAAGAAGGGGGCTATGGTGGGCACTCCATGGTCGTTTTTTCCGACTCGCGCTGAACGACATTTGAAGTCCTGAACATATTTCTACCGTCGCATAGTGGTCGGAAATCGGAAAAAGCTGGACAAAATTCAAAAATAGCTTTCTTTGAAATATGACTTAATACTTCACACAAAAAAAAGACTGCTAATTAAGGAATAATACATCATTTGACATGCTTTTCATCTATTAGCCAGATACAGGAGCTCAAACATGACCAAATTTCCCAATAAACACCTGAACTAATTTTTCTCCGAATGTCTTCCAAGTTAACTTGATCGTGACGTTATGTGAGGAATTTGATTGAATAAATAATAGCATGATCTATTAACACAAGTATTTGCCTTTAAATTACCAAAGCTTCAAATATTTTTGAAGCATTTTAGCGCAATTCCGTTAAAAAATGTCAGACGCTGTTCTCAGATAAAATGTTTACATAATATAGAGAATATCTAGCGTTTTATGGAGAGACCTGTCAAGTGACTTATATCAGAGCACTCGTTGAAGACTCATAAACACGAAATTGAAGAGAAAATAAAAATAAATCTATGACACCGAAAAATACATATGATTTTCCGATAGCGCGTCCGGGGCATGGCTCCGCGCGGCTTGGGCTGGAAGTGCTGTGACTCGCTTACTTTACTCAAGTGACATGGACCCAAGGCTTCCATTTCGTCGTTTTTCAGCTGCACTCATTGTCACTAACCTTCACTGATCTATGCTGATGAAATCGTGAGAATATTGAATCGTGCGACGGGATAAGATTACGCGGAATCACTTTATTTTTCTTCGCGTGCGCTTCGGGAACATACTTCTTATTCACGCCCTTGAAAAGAGTGTAGTCTTTCTAGGGCCCATGTAACATTCTAGAAATACACTGGTTTCTCTTTTGAATTCCTTTTGCCCCCTTCTCTTTATTCACGCGGTAAGAGATGCACCGACGATTTCAGAGCCTTGGTCTTCGTTTTCCCAGCCACCTTTTCCCCTTTCCTCAGAGGAGATCTGAATGCCAAATGGGGGGAGCGGCATGTTCCCTCTGACCACTCTGTTCAGTCCCTGTACTGAGACAATGGGGATGGGGAGGACCGGTCTCCGTGAGGAATAATTTTCCACTGCCCAAAAACCTTACTCCATACGTTTTATTGCACCCACGACCCCTTCCATGCGGTATGCCTTGGGTCTACCTCCTCCGAGTTTATGCCCTTGCAGCCCAGTGCCTATTCATAAGGGGTGATCCGGAAGCAGGTAAAACATCGCAGACGTCTGCCCATCCACTCCTCCACCTGAGCGCTTTTAGGTTTGTTTCTACTCACATTACCGGGCGAATATTTCAAAAACATTTACATGCCCAAAAGTGAACACGTTTATCAACATGGTTTCATGATTTAGGTTTGATAGTCTCTTATTAATTTCATATGTGATGCCAAGGAAGTAACAATTCATTCACAAAAATTAATTAATTCCGTCCATTAAAGAAATATATCCAAAGCTTTTGGCGGTATTGTTTAGCATGTAATATGGTCGAATAATGGATCACCTTTACATCAGAAGGAAATATAGGAACAGCTTATCAATATGCAATTACTATTCTCAGTTGCGATATAGGTCCTTAAGGAAATTTACTAATTGCCGTCCACCCACTTCGCAATCCGAGCAATTGGCCCCTCGAGAGGAGATCACCGTATGGTGGCCGGGTGCCCGCGCGTAACGTGTGCAAACCCTTTCTGAGAGGGAATTCCCAGCTAGCCATGCTTCCTCGCCGCCCCTCCCTTTCGGTAGGAGGAGAATAGTGGGTGGCGATCCTTCAGCAGGGTTAGGAGGACACGCAGCTCAACGCCGCGGTCGGGAATAAGGGTGAGGCGGGAGTCGGGGGTATTTTGCGACCACCTGCAGGTGTCCTATAAACAATGGGTATTCGGGAATATTCGTATGTTGTCACAGTCCTCATCCTTTTGAAGAACGGAAAAAGGCATTGAATAACCAATTAGAGCGTAACATTAGTTACAGTTTGACCAACGGAAATGTCTTCACATGCTTACGGAGCTCTTGCAATCAGTTAAATCTCATACGAATAATTATTTAGTTGTGGTCTCATGCGCGTGCAATTAGCTGTATTAGGACCTGAAACCTTTAGTGATCATAAAATAGTTAATGTGAAATTTATTGTAGGCGTTGAAAGACATTATCAACCAAGGAAGAGGATATACTTATTTGGCAAGGCTCATTACGACGGTATGAAAAAGGAAATAAGGGAATCGTTTAATATATTTAGCGAACAAAGCAACGGATTCGATACAGAGGATTCGGGGAGAGAATTTCTTGAGGACACCCTTAAAGCAGTTAATGAATACATACCAAGGAAATTCATTAGTGATAATACAGAGCCAAGGTGGTATAATGCGGAGGTTAGGAAATCACTAAAGCGACAAAGGGTATGCCACGCTAGGATGAAAAATGCAGGACGGGGTCTATCGGTAGAGGAAACAAATGAGTTAGTTCAAAACTATAAAAAAAATCGAAAGCATTAGCAAGGAAATCATGTCGACAAGCGTTATAACATTTCAAGAGCAAGATGTTAGGAGAATATTTAGATAGCAATGCTAAAGCGTTTTGGTCATATGTGAGAGAGATTCGGGCAAATAGGTCCACAGTGCACACACTTAAAAACGATAAAGGAATTAGAGTCACCAGCAGTGTAGAAAAAGCCAATTCTTTAAACACCTTCTTCCAAAGGGTTAGATTAGACATTAGACCAGATTTTAGGGAAACGGCTGCGTGGTCAGTAACAGATTTGTATTGGCATAATACAAATAATAATCTCATGGGCATTATTATTATTATTCAAATTAGGACTCCTAAACTATAAATGCTAAATGGTTTTTTCTACGACGATGGTGGCGAGCATAGATATATGTTCGGGACTTCAGACGTCGTGCAGCTCGCGTCGAAGAAAATGACAATCTCGGGACACAGGACCGACCCACATTAGTCGGAAATCGAAAAAAGCTGGACAAAAACCTAAAATAACTTTTTTTTAGATATGCACTTGAAACTTCACACATATTCTTTGAAAAGTTTGCTACTTAAGGAATAATGCATCATTTGTCATGGTTCTCATCCGTTAGTGAGACACAATGGGGATCAAACATCACGAAGTTTAAAAAAATCCTGTAATAATATTTATCCTAATATCTTACAAGTTGATGATGACGTTGTGGGAGGAATTTGATCAAATAAAAATAGCATGATCTATTATTAGCACAATGCTTTGCTTTTAATTGCCTGAGCTACAAATATATTTGAATCGTTTATTTGCTATTCCATTACTTAATGGCGGACACTGTTCTCAGACAAAACTTTTACATCAAGCAGAGTATATCTAACGTTTTAGGGAGACACTTGTCAAGTATCTTATATCTGAGCAGTCTTTGAAAACTCATTTTCACGAAAGTGAAGAGAAATTAAAAGTAAGTTTGCGACACCCTAAAATACATATGATTTTCCACCGCGCGTTTGGGGTTTGGCTCCACGCGTCGGGGGAATTGACGTGACTCGCTTACATTGCTGAAGTGACATGGTCCCTAAGGCTTTTAATTCGTTGTTTTTGAGCTGTAACCATTGTCAGTAACCTCCATCACTCTTATTTGATGAAATCGCGAGAATCTTGAGCCGTGCGACGGGATAGATTACGCGGAATAGAGTTATTTTTCTTTGCGTCCGCTCCGGGAACATACTTCTTATTCAAGCCCTTGAAAAGAGTGAAGTCTTTCTAGGGCCCATGTGAACTAGATATATTCTAGCTTTAATAAGTAATGGAATAGCAATGAAACGATTAAAAAAGTATTTGTAGCTCAGCAATTTAAAGGCAAAGCATTGTGTTAATAGGCAAATGATGCAGGTGTTTATTTGGAAATTTGGTTATGTTTGAGCCCCTGTATCTGACTAACAGATACGAATCATGTCAAATGATGCATTACTCCTTAATTAGCAATCTTTCCTGAGTATTTATGCGACGTTTCAAGTCTATATCTCAAAGAAAGCCATTTTCAAAATTTGTCCAGTTTTTTTCGCGACGTAGCTTTTTTGGCGAGCGTAGAGATGTGTTCAGGACTTCGTCGGGAGTGAGTCGGAATGAACGACCATGGAGTGCCCACAATAGCCCCCTGCTTTAGGGCATAATAAGACCGTCCGTGCAGTAATCCCTTCTGCTAAACAGGGAAAGGCGAGGACGGGGGAGGAGGGAAGGGGGTTTGTTTTCGGTTAGAACTTCGCGAGGCTCCGCCAGAGGGAAGCCGTGACGCAGCGTTGTCAAATCACCGTCAACTCAGGACTTGGAAAATTTTCGGCTCTGAAGTGTTAACTTTTTTTTGGAAGTGCCTGTACATGTCATAAATACCGAAGGGCCCATGGAATAGAGTGAATTAATAGCATTCCAAATCATGAATGACCGAGTTTTATCATTTTAAGTCATCGTCAGTTATAAGTACGTTATCGTTAAAAGAGTCTCAGTTGCTACACCATCAATATGTAGTAAGGTCGGTGGCTCTGTTCTGCAAGAGCAAAAGTTACCCTAATTACGAGCAGTCACTAGTCTAAGATGCGGTTGCTGCCTTGTGGAAACAAATTATGATTCCTCGTGGGAAAATCTACCTTCCGTCTCATACTGTTCAATTCGTGCCAAATCCTGCATGCTACTTGATTTTTCCCCCTAACGATTTGAAGTGTAGCCCCCTAATCATACTAACCATGTTATTATTGAAATGTAATGCAGGCGATAGTGTGAGCAAATTTTGTAATGCTTTTTTATTTTTTGTGTATTGATAAGGGCAGCGCCTTACAGCGGGATATGTTGTTCAATAAGTGTGGATATGGTACGGTAAAGGTTCAAATCCTCATATCATGTCATACAAGTTGATTGTGACTCATGTAATAATATTTAATTTAGTCAACTAAGTAAATGCTATTATGAAAAAATTTAATTTAATGCGTAATTGTAAATAATGACTACTTATGGGTCTGAATCTCATTTGGACTCAGTTCGCATTGTAACCCATGCTAAGTGACCCATGAACAAATGTTCATGAGATCTTATAAGACATATATTAAGATAAAAACGAAGAAAAGTGTGTCAGTTCCTCATTGGGTTACAGGTACACAAAAAAATGCTTTACCAACATGCTACGTGGCTATTTCTCAAGAAGTGCTAAAAATACTCACGAAAGTGTGACACCTCTTGACATATTCTCTTAATTTTTGATCGTGACGTAGGCTATATTTTCATTTTCAGTGAAAATATACTCGCGATAAATAAAGAATCACAGTCACCAAATAATCCACGATAATCTCGGAAAGGTTTTTGGCAAATATATATTTTTTACGGGGTACCATTCTCAACCATAAACAAAATGTATTGGAGCTAATATCCTGACAAAGAGTAAAAATTCATTTGAGAAAGCATGCCAAGGTTCAAGAAACAAATATTATATTTCAGTATCTCTGACCATCAATCGCACGTTAAGTGAGAGAAAGATAGGAACTCGCTATTGCCAAAATGACGAAAATAATTAAATCCTCATAGTGCATTGGTAAGATAATTTAGTGTTTGCCGTTATAACATATGTGGGCCCCTTATCTCCTCTTCCCAAGGCAAAAAGCTAAGGCAATATCACGAAAAACATTGAGAATATGCACTAACCAAATAGCATATCATTATATAACAGGGGTGTATAATGTGGGTGGGGTGGATGTCCATGAAAACGGAGTTGGCAACTACGAAATAAAAGCCAGGAGGGAAGGATGTTCGTGGCTACTTTTTAACAGTGCTCTTGATAAGTGCGTAGTCAACAATTGGAAATTGCACAGGATCGTAAATTATAGTAACATTACATTACTAAATTTTCAATCATGCATGACGTTAGGTCTCTGCGAGCAGAGGACATCACGGTTGGCTGCGATAGCTAAGGAACAAGAATCACGAAATAGGGCCGCACACAGGAAAGGGAGTCTATCAGATTCCATGAGGCAGGATATTGCTTCTCATACTATTGTAGCAGGTGACGGTAGAAAATGGTATAACAAATCTACATCTATGTGGTTCCCTGCAAGCCACCGCGAGGGTGTGCGGCAGGGGGTGGAGATCACCAAACATGCACAAGACTACTGCATGGAACTATTGACATGCAATACGCTACTACATGGAAACATGCTACATAGAGTTTGACTGTTATTAACTACTTAGTAATAAAGGGATTGGCTGTTAATACATGCATTATGCACTCCAGACAACTCTACAATATTTCACCTTACTATCCCTTTGCAATGATGCGTATTGTGTTCTCTTATAGTACGGGGAAAAATTACATTTTGAATCTATCAGTACGACAATCTCTCTCTTTCTAATCTTATTAAACTGGTTGAATCTAAACCAATACGCTTGTTTTTAATAGGTATGTGCCTAACATATCTTCAGTAAAGCTATCCGTTTTAAATTTCTATAATAGATTTAAAATGTGGCTCACAAGAGATATTTATGTGCAAGAAGTACAATCTCGCCTTGCATTATCGTTATTTCTTGGTTTTAATTTGTGAATGCGTGAGTTAAGTCCACAAATTTTCCTGCAAAAATGTAGGATTATTTTTCAATTATTAATGTTAATGAGACTAACATTCAATTTAAATTTTTTGAATGAACTTCAAACTATAAAGTCATTGTTATTTGGCAGTTGAAAACTAAATAAAAATCGTTCGAAGCATTGTAATAGTCTCATTTTAATTATCCAATTTCAATTAATTATCAGTTTCAAATAACGCCCAACAATATGAAAACTCAATATTTTGCAATTGTTCTAAATAGCAATTGAAAATATGAAACTAACGACACGATATTTCGTATTAAAAAAACAAATTGGTGTGAATAAATAGCATAAAAATTAGTTTGTGGAGGTTTTGAAAGAAATAGGTTGATCCTTTTCTCGACGCCCAGACACACAGTGGAATATCTCGCCAAGATCGCTCAGACCCTCCGTCAACCTTCCACACTGCTCTTCGAGCGAGGATGAAACTTGATCGCTTAGAGATAAGTAAGCCCTCCCCCCTCCGCCTCTCCCTCTCGGAGCATCTCGGAGGCGAGATGAAGCAGTGGAATTGGGAGAGGAGGGGAAGATTGGGCGGGAAAAATATGAGGGGAAAGCCTCAGCTTGCGTTTAGTTCGGTGAACGCGATGCATCGTCTCGCAATTTTAGATGCTGCAGGAATGGGTCGTAAGACGAGCACATGGCATTAGTCTCTTCTTTATTATGAAGGATTATAGAGTGGCTGTGTCAAAGGAATTTTCCATATACGTTCATACACCGCTGCGATAGGCGTTCAAAAACGCATAAAAACAGTAAAGTTTAACATGCGATTTCTTGATTTGCAAGGCTCAGAGAAGATATTTCCTGGATAGGACCAAATACTCAACCTTTGCGCATAATATAATGAAAACAAAATGGACGTATCTATCATAATACGAGCATGGCATTTAAAATAAAAATAGTCTGCAGCGGCATTATTTGGCGAGGTGTTGAACACCCTTAACCCTTTGAGTGCCACCGATTTTTAGGTGGGTATTCCCAGAAGTGCCACGGGTATTTTGCTAATTTTGTAGGCCTTTATTCAAAAAATCATTATTTGTTTATTTGTTGCTATTTTTACATGATTTCTTCTGCATTTGAAAGTAAATACTTTCTTTCAAATTAATATGAAAAAAAATCAGTTGATTTTTTTCAATGACACGCAATTGTTATAGTTTAACTTGGAATTTACAGATTTGATTTATTTTATTTCCCAATTTTGACCAATAAATCGAGATATAATGTCAACTTTAAAGAAATAAACCATCAATAAATATAAAAGATTATTATTTTTCTAGGAATTGATCATATAATATCCAAGAAATTTGCACGAATTTTCAATATATATTCGATTGAGTAACACAATGCAAATTGCATAAAATTCAGGGGAAATTATCTAAATGATTGGAGGTATATAATGTGAATATATTCGCAGACAAGAGAATATTTGGATGCGAAAACGTTACGAAACATGGTATCTAAATAATAATAACAAGAATTTAAGTCTGTTATTGCTTACAAAATGATAACAATTGCATTACAAATTATTGAAAATATATACTCATACATACTTAGAAAACGATGACAACATTACAAACCCTATTCCAAATCAAATAACTAATTTTCATATTATTCATAAATGTGATGAGAGACACAAATTCCATGTAGACCTTATTTACATTTCATGCAGTTCTAGATCTGTGGACAGGACCACGGCCTTTCCTACTGCATACAGCACACACTTTTTCCCTCCGCCCTGAAAGTTTCCTTATCCCATATATTTCTGGCGATACTGTTCTAGGAGTTGACTGACTGGGATTATTCCATCTAAGTAACCATTCACTCACAATGCTATCTATTATTTCTGAAAAAACGGCACTCTTGATATTTTTTTCAGGATTGTTTGATTTGTAAGTATTATAAGCATGTTTAGCACCATTTTAGAAATTACATTGCAGACCATTTTCTTCCAGTATGTCAAATAATCTTCTCTAATCTAAATACACGTACAACATAATATCCGAAGAATAAATGCCTCCCATGTATCATTGTACTCATTGAACTGCTCAATGATTTGTGGACTTTCCTTTGGAAATTCTTGACCCTTGCGAATGACTGAATTGCTTTTGGCTATCGAGTTGGTGGAAAGTAATAAAACTGGATTTTTTTGTGATTTCTTTTCTCGATACCCAAGAATAAGAAGCTCTTCACTTCTAAAACACTTTTTCTTACCAACACTAAAGTTTTATTTGAGAGGTTGAGGTACCATGGTCCAGAATGCGTTGGTAAAAAGAGGTTGAAGTACAGGATTGGAGAAGATTTTGGTGGCGGAAGATGTTTGGGACCAGGAGTTTCCAGGAATTCAAAATGTGGAGGAGGGAGTGAATCACAATTGTCCTGAATGAATGAAAACCTCAATGAATTCTGCAGAATGATCACGACTTCCACTTTCACGTTCATCAGAACTGATGCTATCATTGCTATACCCAATAATTGCCGGTCTCTTCTTAGGAAGGATTATCACGCTTTCATCTGAGTCTGATAACACTTCCCCTTCACTAGTGTCTCGACGAAAATGGGCGCTGTCTTCACTTTCCACAGATTCGTCGTCATTACTTAGTGAATTTATGTATTCAGCTAATCTGTCATCGTCAACACCAGGTGAAAATTCATTTCTAGAAGTTGACGCCATTTATTAGGTAAAAGATTTCACTTTCAAAAAGCCACTAGTGAAATTTCAATGTGTAAACAACAGCAAGAGATGCGCACATTGAATTTTTTATGCATAGCATCATCTTTCTATTACTACTACCGCATCTACTATGATAATGAGGTTGACAATCGGAGCCACATTGCTGACTCAACACCCCAGCTGACTCAACGCGAGAGATAGCATGATAGGAGTTACGTAGTATCTTTTCGTCTGCCTTTCATAGCTAAAAATCAACAACTTGATTGCAATGAAACAGCAACAAATTATCTCATCAGAAGCGACATAGCAGAGATGTTTGAAGCCTTAAGTCTTTTGGCTATGTCATGAATCGTTCGCAAAACGAACGAGAATGCGATGTACTTCGCAGAGAATAAAATGTTTCTAAGCATATAAAAAAATAAGAGCACGCCAAACATAATATCTCCGACATAAATAAAAAGTTCAAAATATTAGAAGAAAGTCAATTGGTTTGAGGCTAACAAACAATGTAGTTTCCAAAGTGTCGCACCAGAAGCAGTTTCGTAAGAACCAAATGTGGCGCTCGGAAAATTCAATCCGACATACAGTTATTTAAATTACCAAAGCTGTTGATCATTTCCATTAACAATTAAAATTATTGTTCCACGTAGTTATTAAAAGATCATTCTTGTATTATATACAATTTACAAGAGTTAAATATTGAGAAAAACATTGTTTTACCAGGTCTCCTCATAGACGACGATATATCGTCGTTGGCACTTCTGGCACATTCTGCAAACGACGATATATCGTCGTGTGGCACTCAAAGGGTTAAGTTAATTTTGGGCTAATTTTTATTATATTTGAGCTAATTTATAAACCGGCCTTTAAAGAAGTTTTTGTTGTAGTGAGGGGAAGTATAGCATACAGTTCACATTCAGTAATGACGCCATAAAAAAGCAAGCCACTCCAACCTCAGCTGTTCTGGAAAATTTGATGATCCAGCATAAACTAGGAACCAAGCATGCCAGAAAATAGATGGACAACCGATACCTATTGCAGAGTATATGGAGCATAAATTTTTGTAATTTCTTTTTTAGTTTGTTTAATATTGTTTGTTTAATTTAATTTGTTTTATATCATTTGTTTTATTCTGCTGTGTATTTTGCATGCTTATTGTGTTCATTGTGATTCCTTCTTCCAAACTCATGGCAAATGCCTTTCTATCCATATTTTGCCTATGGGCAATACCCTTACTGCTCCTACACATTCCATAGAAGAACCTCTGTGCATAATGTGCTTTTTGTTGACTTGAATTAAACCTTCTTGTTGAACAGCGATTGCTGTAGTGATAACTTTATTTCTTGAGAATGGTTGATTTTTTACAAACTTTTTTCTCTTAGGACAACACCATTAGATTATGGAGACTGAACTCGGATAGTGGTGTGGTATCTGCCGTTGCTGTAGGATGCCTTCATTCTGGTTCAGTGGGCTCAGTAGCATTCAGCTGCTTATCAGTATCTTTTCTTACATCGGCCAGTGAAGATACTACCTTAAAAATTTGGAGACTTCCAGCTAAATATGGTATGAGGAAAATGCACCGTCTATGCTATTATTTCCCAAGTTCTTCCTCACTAATGTCATTTCTGTTGACAAATGTGGGGCAATAGATGTATATGGGGACTTTTTAAATTCCATTTCAACCTAGATATGTTGTAAAGTCTACATAAAGATAAATTACTGGGTGATGAGGCAGGTGCATAATCTAATGATTGATTGAGCTGCACTATGTATCTAACAGGTGTTTACTCAAAATTTCAATTTGGTCCGATGAAAGGCATTTGAGAACTCATGTATTTTGTGTGCTAAATATTTACCATTGTGTTGACAGAAAATTATTTTAAAGTTGTGATTATGGTTGCTCTCCTCATCATGGGCAATGTACCTTGTGGTGAGAAGGGCTTATGCATGTTCCCATGACCCCTAGAGCTGCATTGGTGGGAACAGTGAATGTTGCTCCTGGCAGTGTCACCCATGTCAGAAGGGTTGAAGGGTAGGATCTAGACAAAAGTTAGTCCATGTACCATATTTGCAGCATTGGTTCCTCAGTGATGCAGCTGTGAGAAGGCATCTGATCCCAGTGGGTGGCCTTTTGAGTGATGGTTTCACGTTAATCACACTATTGAGGCAGGCAATGGGTTAGCACCTCAAACTATCAAGAGCACAATAGAATTCAGACCTTGTTGTGATTCAGATTTATATGCAGACTGTGGGACATTAAGAGGGCAAATGACACTAATTATATGATCAGCTGGAAGAAATAATCTGGAGAGTTATAAGTAGGAATAATCTAATAGATTAGAGCTCCAACCATAATGTGGTGGTGATTAAATGTGAGTTGAGATAAAAAATGTTAAAAATAGGAAGGAAAATAATGAAGTGGAATGTAGGATCCGTGATTGGAGTGAAGCAGAGGGAATATCAGTAGGAGGAGTAGGAGGGAATATTAGGTGATATTAGTCCACCATATTGCTTCCTACCTCGTCTCATTTGGAACCCAAAGAAATATGATAATGTGCAAGGTATGTGTGTCAAAAGTTGACATTTTATATTCCAAAAAAATCACGTTAGATGAAATTTAATGCCGTTGGCTGTAAATACAACCACAGGTTATTGAAGTGTGTAAAAATATCATTTTTTATAACTATCTCAATAAAAAATTTTGCCTTTACGCCTAAAACAACCACAATATTGGTTAAACTAACATTAAAGTTTTAGCAATTGGCCGTGGAATGATTTTTTATCTTTTTATATGATGACATCTTCGGTAATAATGAGAAAATTCGATATAGAGAGTGATTTTTCAGCTCCTGAGAGCTCTCATTATTGGGAGCTTCTACTGTAATACCGTAGAAAATTGAAATTATGAAGTCAACGGGATTGGAAAAATCGGCACTTTGTATTATCAAATTTCATATAAACGAGTATCCCTCCATCAATATTGTGACGAAGCTCCCACCCCTGAAATTTATGTTCTCCCGCAACACACTTGCATGATTTGCAATTATTTTGATTTTAGCCTATGATTCAAAGTCATTCTCTGTATTTTAGCATTGAAAAATGTACTATCATTCAAGCAATTCACATTTCATGCATAATGTGTGTGCCAACGATGGTTGATTAGGAGCCTTACTCTGGCAAGTATGGAACATTGGAAGCATGCGAGCACCTTCGTCTTCATTTTAAAATTTCTAATGCGAATGCATTGACATCATAACTCTTGACAATGCCGCAATATTTTATTTGCTTTTCATATTTTTTGAAATCGAGTTCGGAACGTAGGCGGAAACTCGGAACAACATATCCATTGAGCAGAATGAACTTGTGTTGATGGCAGAAGTTTAATTTTTGCCGCTATTTCAGCAAACTTTCTTCTCATGTGGATTTTCGTCTACTTTTCGTCTTTCCCATAGCCAATTCTAAGCACTTGTCTCTCTTTTACTGTCACGACGATCGCAGCTAAGTAAACAAATATGCGACACGTTGGTAAGTCAGTTGAAAAAGGTAGGTTTTCAAAATTATATGTTTTTAGATAATTTTCACCGAACGAATACTTTTGAGTAAAAGTATCCGGAAAAAAAATAAATTCTCGAAAGTATCAAAGTATTGGGAAAATGGCCGCTACCTGATACTCGCTATCAGTATGGGCCCAAGTCTATAGATTTTCGAGAACAAGAAGGGCCGGATTAAATTTAAAGGTAGGAGGACAGAAGCTAGAACAGGTGGAACACATTAGCTACCTAGGTAGTGTTGGAAATAAAGGGGTATAGCAGCATTGAAGTTAGAAGGAGAATTGCATTGGCAAAGAAGCTTTTACTTGTTGGCAGGAACTTATGACAGGGTTTTTGAGTAGGGAAATAAAGAAAAGACAAGTAAAATGTGGCATTATATGGTGCAGAAACATGGGATTTAAGGAACGAAGATGAAAAATCCCTAGGGGTTTTGAGATGTTGACACGGAGAAAGATGGAGGAAGTAAGGTGGGTTAAAAGGAGGAAAAACGAGGAAGTGCTATAATTGGTAGTGGAGGAAAGGAAGTTGATTGAGGAATTAAGAGAAGGCAGAAGGTGTGTTTGGAGATTGGCGAAGTAATAAAAGGAGGGAGTGTTTGGAAAGATGAAAGAAGAATGATGGGCAAGAAGAATGTTTCTTTCGAGAGAAGAATGTTGGGCAAGTGGGGTAGAGGGAGGAGAAGAACAGGAAGGTGAAATAAAATGATGGGAGGTAGGAACAAAGCAGAGGGGCATCATTATGAAATATAAGGATCATGGGAAAAATTGAATGCCCATTTAGACCTCCCATCAGTATTAAATTAATAACTATGGTAGTTGAGGCTATCAGAAAGGGCCTTTCAGCATTAGTTTTCTTCACCAAATTGGAGTTGAATGAAAGGAAGAAGAAATGGTAAAGTTTTATTTGTGCTGAAAAGTATAATTGCTCAATGCAGTACCTACTCTTGAAAAGTTTTAGCTCATAATCGGAATTTTCCCTATGATCCCTCTCAGTACCATGGGCCATTTGCTCCTCAGGCTAAAAGTGCAATGGGCCAATATATCGGTCCTCGCATCGCCAAAAATAAATTATCCAAATCCACAATATCAACCATATTTTAAAGAATGGAATTAAGGGTCTTGAGTTTTGGACAATCAAGTTTTCTCAATTTAATTCCTTGCTGAAGTTTTAGAATTTTAATGATTTCCAAGATGCTGAGTGACTGACAACTGTCCAAGTTCTGAAGGTGGAATCATTGAATTAAAAAAATGTCCGAAAGGATACAAGTTGCAAAAACCTCATTGACCAAAACTCAAGGTCTCTGATTTCATTCAATAATTAATTATTTGGGACTAAAAAACAAGTTTTGTTTGCTAAATTTGAGTTTAAACAATTTTATTGCTAACAGGTGTATAATGGTTGTATATTACAGGATATTAAAACATATGAATAAAAAATTATTTTTTTAATGGTATTTATTGTTTTGAAGCATTATATTTTACTTTAATCTTTGGGTCTTCTTATCAATTGATGTCAAATTTGTTGATTTTAAATAGCTTTAACTTGGCTATGATTTTGTCTGTCCTTTATTGATACATATTTATTTGAAACATTTACTTATTTGCTGTTGTTCAGATGGAATGGATTTGGTTGATTTCAGACCTACAAACTGAAGTTCCTATAAATCTCTCAGCATCTCATACTGTGATTGCTCATCAAAAGGACATTAATGGAGTTTGTGTGGCTCCCAATGACAAGCTGATTGCTTCAGCATCTCAGGATAAAACCATCAAAGTGAGTATCTTTGCATGTTTACTTGATAGGGTAAATTATTCCCTTCAATAATGAGCATTCTTCGTTTCAATCTGATTTTGAATCTTAGTTGGGTATTACAAAGCCAAAGCAAAGATGCAATTAAATGGTTACTATTTGAGCAGATCCTGAGCATTTGAGATCAATGAAAAAGGTTGACTTTCCAGTAGTGTTGTGCATATTTTGGCTAACTATTCACTTTATATATCTCAATAAGGTCCAAATGGGCATGGTGGAATTTGAATCAAGTTGGCATTTTCAGCATTTAAATAGATGATAATTGAAATAAGGTCTATAGGTCACGTTGATAATTAATAATCCTTGGGCTTTACAGCATTAATACCATGAAATCTCATTTTCAACTTGCAGTTGATGATAAAATTATTATTTTGAAACACAAGATCAAAATGAGTTTGCAGTCGATCTTTGTTCAATGCAAGGGTTTTGTTCTGCAATGGCACCACATTCTGAGTTTGATTGAAGGAAGCATCTAACAGGAAAATAACAGTATACTATACCTGATTCTAAGATGACCCTGAATATAAGACGACCCCTCATTTTGAGTGCCCAAATGAAAGTAAAATGACAAAATCACCTATAATTATGCTGTCTTATATTTATCAGTCCTCTACTTTTCTTGAACGAATTTTGGAAAATGAAACATTCACTCTTTTCAAATTCAAACAGGAAACAGAACTTAACCAGAAAACACACAACTTAAACTTTGTCTTCCGCAACAGAAATTGTAGATACTTTCCCTGTACATTTTTGCCATTTTGCATATCACTAAGGAAAAATTTTGTCATGGAACTGTTCAGGCTTAAAACCATCTAATTCAAGAGAAAAATAAGGAAAATCATTTACAAAAAAATTAAAACTGTTGGAAAATTATAAAATACAGTAGAACCTCTTTTTTACGAACCTCTAATTTACGAAATGACACCAATTTACGAACCATTCCGCCAGTCCCGATCTTTGTATATAGAAAAACAATGTAAAATGCCCTCTATTTTACGAAACCTCGATTTTACTGACTTACGAAGTGAGAGGCTGGTCCCTAGGAGTGATTGACCTCTGTTTTACGAAGTTTTTGAAATTATTTTTTACCACTGAACTCAGTACAATGGAATAACGATCGCTGTATACCTAGACAGGAGCAGCTGAAGCCAGATAAATGTTGAGAGGGCCCTCGGTCCAAGTACAGTAAAACCCCTCTTTTACACTTTTGAGGGGAACTAGAGAAAAAAGTGTAAATCGCGGGAAAGTGTAATTTGAGGGTATGCAATTTTATATGAAAGTTATGCCTGAAAGAATAACTCCTTGCTTCTTGATTTTGCCTGCCTAATTCTTGCTTTCATTGAATGACAAGTTTAAAATTGAAATATAGTTCCAACAAAACCTCTTTAATAATGCCAAAATCTCTTATTTGAAATGCATGGGGACATGGCGAGATATATTAACTAATTACATATGGTTGGGCCAAGATTAGGAAGAGTGTGAAAAAATTGTACAGTTGTAAATTGGAGAGAATATCAGGAATTAGTTTACAGGTGTATGAGGGAAGATGCAGAACAGCAAGCAGTTGAGAAAGGATGGAGGGGGGGGGGGGGGTATAGTAGGAGAGGGGGATGGTGTAGTAGACACTAGAGTGGTCAAGACAATGTTCATTACTGTTAAGTCAGGAGAGCTGCTGATAGAACTTAACGAGATTCAGCATAGGGGTAAGGAAAATGTGAAAAGAACTGCATGGCATTAATGATAGACAAGGGAACTTGGGAATAGAAGAGGAGAATGACATAGATAAGGATGAACTGAGGCCAGGAGTCCTGATCCAAACATGCTAGTAAGTTAGGGTAAATATTATGAGAAAAGAAGGTGTGGAGACTATAGTGATATTCTATCAAAACTACTTAAGAATCGAGCTAGAGAAGAATGAGATGATTTTACGGGTGTGTTCGTAGGATATATGAGGATGAAATTTGGCTGGAGGATTTTTTAAAATCTGTATTGATGCCTCCAAAAAAGAAAGACAAGACCGCAAATGCTGAAAAGCATACACTTCTTAAATAAATGAAAAATTTCATCACCAATGCGATAGCATCAGCCATCCCGCGAGTTATGCAACCTGAACAACAATCGCGAGAAAAACGACGTACGTGTACTGTAATCCCTCGCGGCATTACAATTGCACAGATGAGCGACGTCACGATAAATGGTGGTATATCTGGGCAAATATTATTTCTCTTTCATAGTGGTAACTTACTGCATGAGTTTTTACTTTGTCTTTCACGGAGCGTTGAGTCCAACCACTAGTTATGCAACCAGGACGACAATCACGGCAAAATCGTCTCGTAAAACGTAAATGGCGAACCATTCAAAAATTTGCTAGCGTGAATAAATGGAAGACGTTACATTGCGGATATATGGACATTATTAGGACATGAAGAAAAAGTCGTTAATGGCGGGAAAACGTAAATTGCGGGGACGTAAAAGCGAGGTTTTACTGTATTTCATATGGGAAAATGTGGAAAAATCGAATGTGAGCATATATGCTATTAAGCACTATAGTGCTTTTTGAAGTGCTTAAACTGCAGCAAAAATCCAAGAGACTGATCATCCAAATCGCAATTCAATCCTAATTATATGATCCAAGGAAAATATGTTCAAAAACGCATGTCCCGACGCCTACTTCTCGAAAACAATGCCCCAGTTCATAAAATAATTGGATTAGTGCTTGGTAATTTCTATTCCTTTTCTATCATTTTGTGTATTGCGAATACCTAACTCGTCGTCACAAAGGATCCATATTTTCTCTGGAATTATTTCAAATTAGCTTTAACACGTTCAATGCGGATGGCCTCTTATGAGGCCATGCTGGTTTCTTGGGAATGACGGATGGCCTCTTAAGAGGCCACGTGCTCTCTCAATGTTTCTTTCGGTTCCTTGGCTTCGGAAGTCACTCTAGGGGATGTTTCAAGCATTTCAGTGCTTAATATAACCATTTTTGGCCTGATACATGTTTTCGTTTTTACTTTTCGTGATTTCCATGTTTTTTGTAGGGAGAAAATCAAATAGGGAGATTTTTCTCTCATGTGCGCATCTATTCAGAATTTCGTGTTTTATTGTAAACGATATTTGCGATACTCATTATTGTTTAGGCTGTAAATGTTTTTGAAGACTATTTTATTTTTTATAGAAACTAAATTGTGATTGTGAGGTAAAAATGACTACATAATTAAATGTTTATACATATTAGATAAAATACTTAATGTTTTTTTATTAAATCATGCATTAAACATGAGAAAATTCTTATCAATCAATAGAAAGTCAGTTGAGAGTCATGTGATATGACCGACATTCGATCCTGGGCCTCCCAGTTGTTGATAAGGTGGGTTAGCATGTCATACCACCATGGCAGCTTGTTCGAGCTATTGGGTCCTTTTCTCCTCCCCCGGTCACGTCGGTTCGGGCGAGTGGCGCCCTTTTCTGGTTTTTCCAGGATTAGGGCTTCTTCACAGCTTCGACCGGTCCTTTTCTCTGGCGGCTGCCAACAATAAGGATTCACACATACCCTTTGGAGTGGGAACTTCTTGGCGGTACCGCTATTCAAGGGTTCAGTAACCCTTTCCAGTCCGGGCCCTCTGCCTTCGGCGTGGGTGTCGCGTGGGTTTTTCAAGGAGTGTTCGTCGTAAGCCGGGAGCGTGTGGACACGGACCTGGGTCGCGCGCTTTGCCAGCAATCGAGTGGGAAGTAAACGGAGTCGCTCGAAGGTGCCCTCACCTCACGGACGCATCACGGTTCTTCCAAGTACTTGGGCTCTCGCAGACCATGTGAGCATCAGTCAAACCCTAACCAGACTGTTGCAAGTTTTTGCACCTCTTGTCAGTGGTTTACGAGGCATTTGAAGAGAGAATATCTATGAAGAGACAGTGTTCTTTTATCTACGCAAAGAACTGTGTTTTAGTGAAGATTTGACTGATTTTTAGGAGCACACGGCAACCCTCAGGTAAATATTACTGTACATATATGTAAATTAAATGAGTATTTCCTTTTGTATATACTACTATTCGTCGTAATTGAAAAAAATAAGTACTGAAATCCCTGAAATTCTTTGGGTGTTTTACTCCAACTGACTAATTCATTAACTACTTTGAATCAAGTATGATAAATAAACTATGGAAAAAAGCAGTGTTATTCTATTGGAGCAAATTATTAAAATAAAAAAATTCAATTATATACTCTTCTCTACTATAACACTGTAAATGCAAACTCTCATCCTGATTATATTGAATAATTAGCTGTGCCACTGAAAATGAATTATTAGAGATTTTTGTATCATGACTACATTTGATTTTATTTTTCCAGACATGGGCCCGAAAAAAATAAGCCGTACGCGTCAAGAACAGGAACCCGTTCCGTCTACCTCCGGTTAGTTATCCATTGCTCTAGTGCTAAAAGAATCTTATTTATCAATTCTTCATGAAGCCAGGTCATTATCTGTTTATTTTTATTTCCAGGACTTCATAATTTAGAAAGAAAGAGATCTAGCGCAACTTTGTCCAAGGAAAAGGAGGTGCTCACCGATGATCAACTGAGACAGGTGTTGGATGATTTGTCCTCCGATGACGACAAGCTGTTTAGTTGGAGTGGAAGCGGAACTGACTCTGAAGAGAGTGAAAGCAGCGGGGATGATGACACAGAGGCATCAACGGTAATATCTGACGGAATTTCAAGGGACTCAGCACCTCCCGCGGCTCCCCTTTTGCGTCCATCGCCAAGCACTACTACTCCGGAACCCGTTCTCTGGGTCACCGGCCGCCCTTGTATTCCGAGGCTCCGGTTCATTGGAACGCCAGGATTGAAAGTCTTTCCTCGAGGAAATGGTCCACGCCACTACTTTGACCTTCTCGCCAACGATGGTTTTTTTGACTTGGTCATAGATGCCACAAACGCTAAGGCAGACGAAATATTGACGGTAAATACAGCCACCCGTAGCAGAATTGGCGATTGGAAGAGATTATCCCGAGACGAGTTCGAGATTTTCCTTGGACTGCTTTTTCATACTGGGACAATTTGAACAAATCGATTGGTGGACTACTGGAAAAAGAGCAGACTTTTCAATTTTCCAGCTTTTTCCAGTAACATGACACGGGATAGATTCCTAGGGATTTTGCAGGCCCTTAATTTCTCTGCAACACGAGGTGGCAAAGAACGGAGTGGGGATGCATTGAACAAAATTAGGCCCCTAATCGACAATTTCATTCAAACTATGAAAACAGTTTATTCTCCCCAAAAGGAATTATCTCTGGACGAATCAATGGTGTTGTGGAGGGGTCGGCTTTCCTTTCGCCAATATATAAAAAATAAACGCCATAAGTATGGTGTGAAATTATACATGCTAACGGAGCCGTCAGGCCTAGTTTTGCGGTTGATTGTTTACACTGGATCTGCAGACAAAGAGGTAGGAGGAAAAGGGCATGTTAGTAAAGTGGTACATAGTTTATTGGGGGATTTCAAAGGACTTGGGCATTCAGTGTTTCTCGATAACTTTTATAACAGTGTTCAACTATGTGAGGAATTGCTAGATGACAAGATTTATTGCACTGGGACACTGCGATCAGCAAGAAAAGGTAATCCTTCTGATTTAGTGAGCAAAAAATTATCAAAAGGTAACGTGGTTTCCTTGTGGAACAATAAGGGAGTGTGCGTCCTATAATGGAAAGACAAGCGAGATGTGCTCGCCATAAGCAGCGAATATGGATCAGAGCTAATAGAGACTCAAAATAGGAGAGGTGTAAAAACAACAAAACCAGAAGCCATCGTATGTTACAATAAGTATATGAGCGGTGTCGACCGCTCCGACCAAATGATGTCGTACTACGCGTGCGAGCGAAAAACGGTGAAATGGTACAAGAAACTAGGTATACATATATTCCAAATTTTACTAATGAATAGTTATTTTTTGTTTCAAAAGTACAGTGACCAAAAAAAGTCGTTTTATGACTTCCGTCTGGAAGTTATCGAATCTTTGATTCCTCCCAACTCAAGACAAGGCTCGCGTCCTTCAACTCCCAAACCAATGGACGCGCACTTCCCAGACTACCTCCCATTTTCAACTGGGGACAGAAGGAAGCAGAAAAGATGCCAGGGTTGCTATTCGAAGGGTGTGGTGAAGAAAGTCACCACATTCTGTCCTGATTGTGATGGTGAGCCAGGATTGTGCCTAAGGCCTTGCTTCATTGACCATCATAGCATGTAATTTTGATGTATTTTTCCAATTATTAAAAACCATTTTCAAAGTTAAACTTTTTTTCTTTTACAAGAAACAAATTTCCATCTCCTTGTAGGACATTTCACGCTGAATTCATACCTGTAAGTAGTTTTTGCCAATCAGCATTACTTTTCACGACACACCCAGGAAAACCTAAAAAATCGCAGATTATCCAAAAAATACTTATGTATCTTTAACCAAAACCTGGACTGAAAGTAATTTCAACTTATAATAACATTTGCGAAAAACATCTTTTCCCAATTTCCTGATAACTTTGCCTCAGGAGCGTCTTATCATTACGTCCAGCAGTTGTCAAAGAGCATTGCAGGTTTCCATTTGTGAAGCATACAATGTACATAAGTACATACATTTGACTTCAATGGAAATGAGAGAAGAAAATGAAAGTAGGCAGTTTTCAAGTCCTGTTCGAAGAAATGCGGCACAACAGAAAAAATATATATCTTTACGTCAACGGGAAAAAAAAGAATACGGCATGCGAAGCGGGTTGCATATGTAGGTGTAGTTTCTGATTACGCGTGGCCTCTTAAGAGGCCATAGATACAAAATGGAATAAAAATGAAACAAATATAATTCCACGCAACAGAACTATTTATTTAGTCCAATGACGTTATTTTAACGTATTAAAGACGAAAAAAAAATTCCCGTCACCGGATGACGGACAGGTTAAATTCTCCCGCATTGAATGTGTTAAGATAGCCGCCGCAACCCCAAATCAGAACTTGTTTAGCCTTTCACTTGAAAATAGCATTCCCGTAGAAAGTTCTTTGCTGCAGCTGTCGTGGAGCTTAGTTTCATTAAAAAATACTAATTTTGCAATAATAAATTACTTATATTCAAATCTTGATGCAATTTGATTATTTAATTTTTCATTAGAAGTGTTTTACGTCGTTACGTAAGAATTTGAGATCGTGATCGCTTTCTGTAGCTGCGAGTAAATAGTTCTCGTAAATCACCGCTAGATGTCAGCACTGTAGAACGCATCTTAAAAAAGAGGGAATTTCAAATTAACTGAGTGAATTTCGAAGATTGACTTTCATCAGCTGCGAAATATTATTAAATGTATTTCAAACGATACGCTTTCTTCAATGAAGGCATTTTCTGGTCTTTTCACTGACATATACTAGGTCAGTTGGAACTTTGTTTTGAAATTTCCTAGTTAAAATGCATCCCTGGCTTTCCCATGTTAAAATGGCTTCTTTAAACACAAATCGACTAACACTAAATATGCCCCTTTCGTTAATTAATGCATAACTGCATATGCTTAAAATACTACGCGGGGTGAGTTAATTCTCTTATGAGTTATTCCCCTTATTTTGAGATCTACCAACTGAACAGCTACAAGAACTTAATTCAGTTGCAGCAGCCAAGTTCATACCATTATAAATTTGTAGAAAAATATTCACCTGTTTTTGGAATTCATGGCTGTTTCATTCTCTTTTACTAAAGTTAGTCTCCTAGCCTTAGGAATAATGCCTATGCTCTACAGCGAATCAATACAATTGAGGTCTAATTTTTAAATCCTTTCAATTTGATGTAGATACACTGCACACAGAGAATTTCACATAATATCTGTTGTTTTTTTCCCAGAATGAGCAGATGACTATTATTTGTTATAGTAATTAGTTTGATTTCAACCCTAACATAACTATTTGACAAGTTAAGTACAGCATGGTGTTTAATTGCATTGAAAGTATACTCGCAATCTTTTCAGCTGAGTTTTAGAAAAACGTACATTTGTCGCAGATCAAGCCTCTTATGTGCATGATGTGCCTGCATGGACATTGCTCCATGCTGTGTGAGATGTTGCCAGAGCATGGGAGTGTTACTGCAAAAACTATTTCCTACTGTTGGAGATCAGCTGGTTTTGGTGACACATCAGTTCCGGAGACAGAGGAGTTAGTGGAAGATAACCTCCAATTTACAAACCCTCTGATTTACAAAGCTCAAATTTTTGGGTCCCTTCAACCTCGTAAAATAGAGGTTTTACTGTATACTCTTTAAGCACAGAAATATATTACTTACAACTTTATTCTGAGTAAAAAAAATCAGGCACTTTCCTTGTTCTTAATTGCCTTCTAGTATGAAATATCACAGGATAACTTTTGCAATACAACCATTTAGACTTAAAAACATGCATGTAAGAAAAAACAAATTAAAGAAAATAACAACAGTGGAAATACTGACTTCTGGGAAATGAAGAATATACTTTTCTCATAATAAAATAGATACAAATAATAAAACTTATACCTTTTCTGAACATAAATACATGGAACGTAAAATTAGAGACTTTTCTTAAGAGAATAAAATAAATACATATTAGTCACCATCACTTTCCTACAGGATGCCATCTTCACTCCCATCCAGAGCATTGGACACACAGCACATCTTGAACCCCTTCACTATTGTGTTTGGATTTATTTGTAACCATGATGTCTTAATCCACTGACAGAGGAGTGCAACTTCATCTTTCTTAGTTTTCCTGTTACTGTTAAATTACGAGTGCCACTCTGCAACCACTGAGAATACTAAGCCCTTATATTATGTTTAAAACACTTACTGACAGCAATATCCAGTACTTGCAGTTGTGATGTCATTCCTCCAGGTAACACAATAAGATCAGTTTTCATTTCTCTGATTTCCGTTTTAATTTCAGGTGTTAGGTGTACTTTGAATGAATCCAGTGAAAGCATAGCTCTTTGTTTCAGTAGTGCCCCTGGACATCTATTCCACACCATACGTAGCCAATCTTTCATTAAATCTTCTGTCATCCATCCCTTTTCCTGACATATTACTATTATTCCTCACGGTATATGACCCTTAGGAATAGTTTTCCATTTTAGAATCTCATATGGCACTAATAATTATGTAGTACCATCTGCTAATACTCCCAACATAAAGGCTGTTTTACATGGCCATTGAAACTGTGCAAGTTGATGTTGATTCCATTTGAACAGTTGTCCACGAAAGTCTGTGAGGTAAAAAATTGTTAGGTCACTTGTTTGATAGCTTTACACAGTGCAAACATCGGTGCATTATGTCAGTGCCAATATACCATTCAGTAGTGGTAATACTGTGAATATATTGCATAACGTCAAGATCTGTTTAGTAGCAATTAATTGGACGTGAAAGATGTGATAAATTACCACCACTTTAAAATATGTTTTAAGCCATAGTCTAAACATAAAGGTGGAGTCCCTAGTCCCGTATACTTAGCCCAAAATTTGCACCACAATGGCTGTGGGCCAAGGTAACGAGTTCTTCCTTTACGAACGAAATTTAAGCTTCTACGTGATTAATCACCTAGCTCATTATTGCACTTTATTCACTACCTAAGGAGTTGAGTGCAAACCAAAACACTCAACTCAATCATCAACAACCTATTTAATTGCTAGAATTCCACTGGCAGTTTTTGCCGTTACATATGTACCATCTAGTGAGAGAAATAAACTTCAAACTTGTGCTAATGCATGTATCAGATTAGAACATGTTCTAATTTGCTCACAAGCGTTCTCTCAGTGCAAGTCATTGCTTTACACGGCGCAATATTTCTTGCGCAAGTGTTCTCGCAACAGCCTGCGCAGTATCAATGACCGTGTTAAACGGCATAAACAGTATAATTTGACGGCATGTTAAAAAAAAACGTGATTCGTCTGCATTTCCAACTTGGCTTGAAAGCTACTTTTTTTCCTTACGTCCATTTACATATTTTGGTAAGCAATTAGTGTTTTGCTCTAGTCTTCGGGAAATTTCTGGCACAGTGAAGTCCTGCATTGTAAAGAAAAATTATTTCATCGCATCAGTCTGGTGCACCAACCTCTGCTTGCTTTAGATTCTTGTGCTGGTATGTTAAGTCTTCTGGCAAGTTCGTGGGCTTGAGTGATATTTAAACTCAAAACAGGCATGCATTCTACCGCAGAGTGCGTACGAACTCCACCACTTCTTTGACGTTAGGGAATCGGCCTTCTTTGGAACCTCTAAATGACTTAGGTAGATTTGACGTCCTGCATTTTGTGTTTTGCAGATCTCCATCTTCGCACCTTTGCCTCAAGAACTCCAAACTTTCTGCTTGCATCACAGTAATTTGTTTTATCGGCATGTTGTATGACAAGTAGCTTGATATTTGCGTTGCAACTACATTAATATATTTGGAACTTTCCCTTTGCACTCATACCACGTATTTCTGTGTGATGTCATTTTTAAGTGCTACGTACGTAAGGTGCAATTCAGTCACAAATTCAAAACTTCAGAAAAGTGTAAAACCAAGGAGGCCATGGTAGGTAAAACCCGCCAAAAGTGAATTGCAGCCTTCATTTGTTTTCGTGTGCATACCCAAAGCGCTCGTTTGAATACATTGCTGTGGCCATAGAGAATCCTGAGTACTGGAAAAAATTATCATAATATTTATCATAGTAATAATATTTCACCTTTAGTATTGTTTATTTAAGTAATTATTGCAATGGGTTCTTGTGGAATGGATCCCTATTGATCATGTAGTCACACATTCATAGCATAGCGCCATGCAAACACACAGTTATAAGTTGTACTCGAATTTAAGACTAGTTTAGATATCTTTAGTTGAAAATTAGTCAAAAAAGGTCGTCCTAGAATAAGGTAAATACGGTAAGTTCTGTTCCAAGGAGGAAAAGATGATTTTCAAAAATATTATGGTTTGCTTATTATTTTGTTAAGGAAAGATGGTTCACATTTCAGAAACAATTGCTATAGTACAGTGAAGTTGCATTAACAATTGTTGTGGTTCTTAGCGCACAATAAGTATTTAATTGTAAGGCATAAATAATAAGGTAATTAAAGTTTCAAGAGTTCATGCATCATATCCGGATCTAAATATTACCTTTTTTCACTCCAGGCATTAAAAACCAATTAACATGTTTTGAAAAACTGAAATTCATTTTAATAGAATGGAAAACTATATGAAGTCCTTGAAATTATGTAGATTATTCCTGGCACTGAATCTAACAATTCACCCATGGTGTCACAAGATGGCTGCTGTTTCAACTCATTTGCCATTTGGTAATGGCAGTTCTTTGTACTTATCCATAGCATTATTTTGTTAGGTTTTGTAAAGCTTTGATGAATCATCTTCGCCTGGTCTTTAAATTTGGTTACCTGGTCGGAATGATTGGTTAATGGGAAATTTGAGATGTTTTTCTCTTACCTAGCTCTGTGTAAGGGGATGTAGCTAATTCTAGACACATCTTGAATGTCTGATTTCTTTGAGCTGAAGGATCATACTCCATTATTACTTCTTTGAAATCATCTGTCTGCTTAAAAAAAACTTTTTCAAAACCTTTATTTTAAAATTTGGCATTCTAATTCTTGCCTTCACTCTGAGAATGTGAGATTAGATATAATTTAACTACAGTTCATTCCTCTGAATGGTGTTCTCCCAATTCTTCCCAGGAATTTTTTTCACACCACATTGCATTATCCAATGATGTATCTAATGGTTTACTTTACTATTGGTTTCATTATGCAAACTGACATTCAGAGAAAATTGTTATTGTACAGCAGGGGTCTGCTGTATGTTTCACAAAGTGTTGCTGTTGCTCTTTTGCCTTTGTATTCTTACTCATCATGGGAAGTTTTTTTTAATGATAGCTGTGGTCGTCAGATACCTTGGAGCTAGTTGGTGTTCTTCAAGGGCACAGGCGAGGAGTTTGGACAGTCCGCTTCTCTCCAGTTGACCAAGTATTAGCATCAGCATCAGCAGATGCTACTATCAAGATATGGTTGTTGAAGGACTTAACATGTTGGAAGGTAAGTGTATAATATTTTCTTGTGGACTGATTAAGGAAATAGTAGGATTCCAGTTGTTTTGCACTTTATGATTGCTGTATCATCAAGTTGATCGGACAGGAAATTTTTTTTATGTATTTGATTCATTTTTAAATCCCCTGGGTTGATCATAAGTCAAGGACAACTTAAAAATTAAGAAAAAAATTGGCTTAATAGTTTTGGTATGGCCTTAGGAAATCAATATGAATCTATCAGACAAAGAATGTGATAAGAGATGTTGTATTCCAAAAGTAGTGACTTGTAAAGACTCATTTATAGATCTATCTTTCAAGATTGACTCATGAAAGATTAAGGTGAAAATGAATATGATGATGTTGCTAAAAGATGCTGTAACAAAGAAGTGACAACTTTAAAAAAGACTGGGCTGAATGTACATTTGGAAAATATCAGATGGAAGTGAGTGCCATTAAATTCAGTTAAAATATGTATGTACTTGACCACTCCAAAGTATATTGTGTTTAAGGGTGTTCAACGCATTTTGAATCGTCCAATTTAATGGACTCTCATTTCACCATGATCTCATGGCTCAAGTAGTTCTTCTGAGTTGCCATCAGCATCGCCACCGTGGAAAGTGGAATGGGGAGTTGAGGGGAGGGACCTGATATGTCCCAGCTGGGATTTTTCGGAAGCAACGACCGGAGATCTTGCGTAACCCGCAGGGCGATCAAGTTACTCTGAACACAGATAACGCCGAGAGCTCTCTTTTCGGAGCCGAGTGTGAATCGTTTTCCTCTTCTTCATTGAAGTCGAAAGTAAGATAGGTCAGCAATTACCTAAAATTGAAAACACCTAAAGGGTTCTGGGATTGTCGGCGTTGCCTTGGATTTGTAGTGCAGTTTTTAGTGGTTGTCAAATGTTATTGACTGCAGTTATTGAATTAGTCCTCAATGATTTATTTTAGCGGGATGCACGTTGCCCTCGTAAAGTAATTGTGAGCATTTTTAATGAGGTTATTTAATTAAGCTCTAATATCGTCTTTCCCCTAACATATGCGACTAACTCCGACTCTTGTCTTTCATTAAAGTGAAAGTTCAATGTTATTTCTCTACAGTTACCTACGATTTACAGGGCCAAAGCGCTCACGGATTTTCCACTAATAATTACCAGAGTACTTTTTCTTGAATATCAATGGCGGAGGCAACAAAAAATTTCGTGTATGAACGTTGTGAATTTACGTTTTTCGTTTATCTATATGATTTTACGGTTAAATTGAATACACTTTTATACACACCAGAAACGAAGCGGACTAAACGGTATTAATGGTCAATGCTCCTCATTTATTAACACGCCATTTTAAATTGAGATTATTAGTGAAAAAAATTTTTTTCTTCGCAGGTAATTCACCATATTTACAATAATTCCCTCAATTATAAACCCAATGACTGGTTTGACAAAGTTGAGCTCCGCCGTACTAAGGCGGAAGGCGAGTGAAATTCACACATTCAGGGTAAAGAGGACAGTTTTCCGACTTACACAACAAAGCTCTGATACTGAAATTCATACCGCGAGATCATGCCAAAGTGCCTCGTTCGGAATTCAATCTGTACCTGAACGCTCTACCCACTTGGCTACCATGCACTCATTAGTTACAATTTGTAATTATGATGAGCAGTATGATCACCCTGAAAATTAACTTAACCATTCGTAAATAAGGTATTTCTTCCATTCTGTGCATTGTTACACAAAATTAAAAGTTGAGCATTATTTCCTAGTAACATAAATGGCGTAAATAACAGCCTTCAGTGGAAAGTCGTATACAAATTACCAACTAACATTAGCACAGGAAATCAAAATGGTTATATAAAGCAGTAATACAATGAAAATACTGTTTATGAGCACCTAAAATCAATATATTAACATTACTCTTAGAAAGTGTAACAACAAATTATTAAAGTTCACTGATTATCTTCATCATTACTGCATAGCTGTTCAACGGATCTTCACGCCCTTCGGATAACGAGGATCCACGATTTCGGGAAGTAGGTGCTCCATATAATTTTTTTTATTTATCTCCATCTTATCGTTCCAAAATTCGTCCTCTCCTTCAATCCTTTGAAATAGCATTCCAAACGGAATCCACACCAAAAACACGGTATTTTTTTCCGTAATATGCAGCTGACCCTGCACCTGATAACATAAATAGCTATTTTTTTAAATGTTACTTCTCCTTCTTTAATTTCACAGTAGGATATTATTTTCCTATTTATTGCCTATATAGGAGAAATGCCCCCGCACTTATTTAAGCATTTCACTTCTAATATCGCTTTCCAATTGGCAATCTGGCGGGGTGGCCAGAAAAGGCAGTTTTTTGTCCACAAAGAAACCAGCTAGAAAAACTTTGTCCCCGCTGTGCCTTTCATACCCTGCTATTGCCTTGAGTTAGCTACTTCCCCGTATTGCGTGGCTTTACTTCATGCAAACTAAGGTTAAAGCAAATCTTTGGCTATGTTTGCATGGGGAGTTGTGCGGCGTAATTTACAAATACGCACGAAAGAAGAAGCAGTTAAACTCTTCAATCTTTCTACCACCACATCTTGCAGCGGCGCTGATCCCTTATGATTTCCTCCAGCCTCTTTCTGTCACGGCTGCCGAGTCTTAGAGACTTGAGGAACTCTTCTCTCTCTTCGTTTTTGGTCTCCAGATCGACTACTTAACTTTGAAGACTTGAGGAATCAAAGGTGGTCCTTCAGGGATTCGTCATCCAATGGCAACATCCTGGCTTAGGAGATTAGTCATGAAATGAATTTAATTAATGAAAGACAAAATACTGAGAAATATAAATAAAGAGAAGAGCAGGAAACCACTGTAACGATGGCTATTGCCACAGCAGCTCCAAGGAAGTTTATCATTCCTAATGTCTCTCATCACCTTTCCTTTTCAGTATTTTCCTTCGCGAAGAATATTATAGCCTCAGATGGTTTAGTTTCCATCTCACACTGTTCTATAACAAAGGCATGAATACAATATTAGTAATGAATTCGTGAAAATTGTTTACTAAGGAGCCCTTACATTTAATTATCTCGTAAATTTAATATTGCGAAATAAATGCTTTTCCGGTTTTTTCCCTGCGAATCGAATTCTGCACGTTGCAATCTCTCCTCTTCTTTTTATAGTATCCTTTACGATTCAGAGCGTTTCTATAAGGCTTCGTGGACTCTTCCATAACGCCGTCCCTTCTGGACGCTGGAGAACACAGCCACATGCACCTTTCCTCAAGAGCTCCCTTATGAAAACTAAAAAAAATCCACCCATCGTACAGTGGCAAATTTTCGAGAAATACTTACCAAAACCATAAAATTGAAATTTTGTTTGAAGGGTTCCGGAAGTTTGCAACCGTTAGCTAAATTATGTGAGCATCTACAGTGCTACGGATTTGTGGAAAATCCTTTCCTTCCATACCCTTTCCGTACTCATTGGCCTTGCTGCTGCTGTCTTTTTCGGAGAGTTTCACTAGTCGCATATGACCGTGAAATAACGAACACTACTAAATGCATGTTTTTTCTTTTTATATCGGGCACCCATGAAGCAAAATTACTACGAAGATGTGCATTGAGAATATTTTAATTTAATTATAACTAAGTTTTATTTATCAGTATTCGCGTTCGCCTGGTTGCGGATGGTGGGTCGACCTATAGATATAGAGGTTAGTTGCGGGATATGCAAGTTTACTCGTCGAATAAGCAGTCGTGGACGAAAAGCGACAGCAGTCTGAGGGTGCATTGGTCTATCCCTGGGTAAGGTAGGCCTTCAATTAATACAGATCCTGTGAAGATACCTCCAACAATTACGCTTCCCATCACCCGGAGGAGAGGGCAGCAGCTCTTCTTCACATGAGTGAAGGTGGAGACCACAGTGGTCGGTAGAGCGACACTCATTTCATTACAGGCGTGGTAACATTTACTTTAGCGGCTATAGTACTGCGATGTGGAAGGCTAGGGGAAACCACCACATTATCATCCCGAGGAGTCGCAGCTACTCCACTCTTTTCTTTATATCAAGACGTGATGGAACCCTCTAGAGTAAAATATTCCGGAGGTAAAATAGTCCCAATTCGGATCTCTGGGTGGGGCTACCCGAGACACTACACCAGTCAAGTGTGATAAACATTTTAGGGTAGGAAATTGGAACGTGCGATCACTTTGGACATACGGAAGATTGGAGAACCTGAAGGTGGAAATGCGGAGAATAGACCTCGACATAATAGGAATCAGTGAAATGAGATGGCCCGAAGAAGGAGACTTTTGGAGCGGAAGTTACAGAATTATTCACACCGGATCACTGAATGGTAACACTGGAGTGGGCATAATGCTCAGGAAGAGTGCAGGACTGCGTGTGAAGAGCTTCCTGCACTACAGTAAGAGGATTATAATGGTGAAGATTGAGACCAAGCCTACGGATACCATTGTGGTGCAAGTTTACATGCCTACGTCGGTCTACGAAGATGAATGAGTGGAAGACGCCTCCGAAGATATCACAGAAGTTATAAAACTGGTAAGACGAAAAGAAAACCTAATTATTTTAGGCGACTGGAACGCTGACGTCGACGAAGGTTAATATGGAAGAATATCTGGAAAATATGGGCTGGAAAACCGAAACGAAAGAGGAGAAAGATTACTGGAGTTATGCAAACAACATAAATTAATTAGTGGTTCCAACACATTGTTTATAAACCACAACTGACGTAATAAAAGTCACAAACGAAGTAACTAAAGATGGATGAAGCACGAAAGATCAGTAAAATAACCAAACAAAAGAGAACATTCTATCAAGAGAAGAATCTACTCACAGCTAGAAATACAAGCATAGAAGTAAGGAAACAATTCATCAGGACGTACGTCTGGAGCATGTTTCTTAGCGGCAGTGAGGTTAAATAAAATTGAAACTTCAACGAAAACAGATTACAAGTTTTTGTTTTGAAAATGCAGTATTTTCACTCTGTCAGTATCTAATCGATTTCTTTTATTATCAACCAAATTTCCAGCGGTACTGAAGGCTCTTTCTGGAAATACTGTTGCTGGAAGAATGCAGAGGAATATTTTTGTTAGAATTCTCAAATTGGGGAATTTCAAAGAATTAATGTGTGGACGAGAATTATTAGTTTACAATATGCTGCATAAACATGTCCTACCGTGGTATTTATGATGTAAATGCTAAAAATGAGCAATTAAACTAAGTCCTCGGCTTATGCGATTCCGAGTTACATGGATCCGGAGTTACGCTGAAGTCTCTGTTGCCTCGACAGATTCAACCACGTGACGACCCATGATGAAGAAGTTTTGGGTAATTATTATTTTAGATAAAAATATCCAGTGAAAGATAGATTGGATTTGAGTTACTCTCGGCTTTTTTGTATTATGTTAACTTAACAGCCTCTCAAAAGATGGTGTTTTCTGTAATCGTCTCCGATTGCCGCTGTGATCGCGGCTCCGCTAATGGTTCAAAAATGGGTAGGTCAGTTGTGGTGTACACAAATTTACTTCTTTTTTTGCTGCAATGTACAACAGTGGTCATCTATGGAATAGATAATAAGCACGCATCGACTTACGCGGGAAGGTCAAACTACACCGAAAAAAGACGTTGATACTTGATCACATCAGACTTTTTCACCATCATGCTGATAAAATATCACCCTATCGAACTGTGTAATGTCTTAAACTAGAGTTAGCATTCCAAACACCCGTAGTTTGGCATCAACTCTTGTGCACTTGGCAATGAGTCGCGGGTGGTCACACGGTTGAATCTGTTGCGGAACCAGAAACGCGGAGAAACACAAGCATGTCACTGGCCTAGCTGAACATCCACATAACTCTGGATCCATACAACTCGGATCAGCATTAGTCGAGAACTTACTGTAGTTCTCCACCACTGGTGTACAGAATCCGCATGACTGGTATTTGAATCTTTAATCCATTGATTCAATCGATCTTTGGATTTGATCGAATCTCGAATCCATGGATTTGATAAGATTTGACCGAATCTTCAAATCCCTGCCCCAACCCTAGTTGTAAGGCATGTTTAAATAAATTATAAGAAAGAAAAAAACTTAGTTCTTTTCCACAAATGTATTTAAAACAAATCTACCGGTTTCGGCCTTCTCAGGCCATTCTCAAGATTACAGTGATACAGCTGTAATCTTGAGAATGGCCTGAGAAGGCCGAAACCGGTAGATTTGTTTTAAATACATTTGTGGAAAAGGACCTAAGTTTTTTCTTCCTTATAATGGAAAATAACTTCCACAATGTAAACTTGCCAACCATTTCTTTTATGTTTAAATAAAGTTTTTAAATATTTTAGCAGGACTCTGGAGAAGTTATTTCTGGATATTAATGAAAGACTTTTATAGTAATTGGTTACGGGCACAGCCTTAATCATGCATCATCATTTTACAGACTTTGGAAGGTCATACTGCATCTGTTCTACGTTTGGAATTCATCAGCCGTGGTGTTCAGCTCTTGACTTCTGGTGGTGATGGATTGCTGAAGCTGTGGACTGTAAAAAATGGAGAATGCACGACTAGCTGGGATGCCCATGATGGGCGAATTTGGGCCATGGCTGGTATTAATCTTTCTGTTTCCATTGAAAGTCATTCATAAGTTGCTGGATTTTTATGTTACATTGAGTGAAATGTTATTATTTTATGCCAGATTATGAATGCATTTAGTTTCTGTAAATATTTGCAATTGACACAGTTGGCTTGAACTTGACCTAGAAACTTTCATTGATTAACATTAACTGGAATCTGGATTGGCCGAGCTTATAGATCATATGTAGTTCATATTGAAGTGAAAGTAGAAATTTATTTCTCTCTCCATTTTCTGGATCATAAGATGTATCTTGAAGAAGTTCCTTGAAGATAATCCTGGAAATGCTAAGTTTTTCAACTAATAATGATCATCTATGGATACAGTATTTCAATTTAGCACATAATTTACCATTCTTAAAAACAAACAAATTAAAAATAATTTGGTGGTTCATTATCGGTGCTTTTACGTTTGTCAATAATTGATAAACATAACTCATGAAAAGGAAAATGGAGGCAAAAATAAATATTGACAAAAGACATAATTATTATCATGGTAATGTTAATATTGTCATTTTCTTTTCAAAATCACTCCAAAATGAGGAGTCATCTTATATTCATGGTTGTCTTAGAATCAGGTGAAAATGGTAATTATTCAGTTAGGTAATGTGCTTTTGTTTTCTTAAGCATTATTTTTAAACCTGAGTGGTTATATTTTAAATGTTAATCTATGATATTTCATGTTAAAAGGCGATTATGTTTGAGAAAATTTCAGGATAAAATATTTTGCTATTATTTAAATGATGAGGTTAATTTAGTTCATTTTTCTTCCAAGAGTACTCCAAATGAGGAGTCATAGATTCAGGTGAATACAGAATATTCTTGTGAAATGTATCACCTACATGATAAAATCATGCTATAAAATTCTGATAAGGTGATAATTTCAAGTGGTAGGGAAGTATGTAAAATTCTCAGAATAAAGCAACTCGTTCTTTCAAACACAGACCGTTGATGTTTTTGCTCCCGTGGTTTTGGTAATACAGTAGATTCCGGTTAATCGGGCCACTGGTTATTTGGGGCAGCCGCTTATTCGGGACAAATCACCAAGAACAGAACCCAATTGAAGACAGTTCCTGAGTTTTCTCCGGTTAATTGGGACAGGAAGCCGCTTAAATGGGCCATGCATCGGCTGTATTTGCCTCCTACTCCCTTTAAGAACAAAACATTTTTAAGCTCTTGTAAATCATTTGGTACATTTTCCCTATGCATTTGAGTGAATCCCCCGTGAGGGAATCTATTCCCACCTTCACTGTCTCATTTTCCGTCGCTAAACGAAGTCTCTTAATCAATAGTTTTCCATTGTTAGTGGACGAGGAATTAGTGTGAGGAGGTAGTGTCAGTGGACCTATGCTAAAAAAAAGTTCGGAGGAGTTAGCTTCGAAGCTTGACCATACTGATTTAAAGTCAACAGATGATTGGCTATCTAGATGGAAGAGTAGAAACGAAATAAAGTTCAAAATTACTCATGGAGAAAAACATAGCTCTGATTTTGCAAGTGCAGAGGAATGGAGATGAAAGAGGCTACCCACCCTACTTCAGGAATTTTGTGCAGATGTCGTGTACAATGCCGATGAAACTGGCTTGTATTACCGAGCCATAACTAATGGTTCTCTTTGCTAGAGTCATGTGGAACTAAGTGGGTCTAAAAAAAATGATGGAATGGATTACTGTTTTTTGCTGCTCAATCATGTCATCGAGTGATAAAAGAAAACTTTTGGGGTTTGGAAAAAGGACTAACCCTCGCTGCTTTAAGGTGTTACGAATGAACAGCTTACAGGTGGAATATTACGGTAATAAAAATGTGTGTATGGCGGCAGGCTTTTTTAGCCATTTGTTAAGCAGTTGGGATAAGGAACTAGCGTGAAAATCGATAAAAGTGATTCTTATTCTGGATAATTGTACTGCACACCCTAAATGCTCCAACGTCTTAAAAAACATTCAGTTAGAATTTTTACCAGCCGACACAACCTTGTCCAACCAATGGAAATGGTGATCATCAAAAATTTGAAAACAATATACCTTGCAAAATTGATTGATCACATTCTAGAATCAATAGAAGATAATCTTCTGACATAGTCTTCAACTGCCAAGGAAGTGAGCTCAAAGGTGAATGTCCTGCAAGCAGTAACGCTTTTGGCAGATAGCTGGTGAGAATTCACCAGTGGCACGATTAGAAATTGTTTTAGTCATTGTAGTTTTAAGCACTCAAGTGCAGATATATCGGAAGAACTTGAATGTGAAAGTGAAAATGAATGCGTTTCCGAGCTGCGTCCAGTGAAGAACTTTGAGTAGCTTGAAAGGATCGACTCCAATATGGAGTCCGAAGTAGATCGATGCAAGAGATTTTTTTATTATGCTAGGTTTCCAAAAATGTTTATAATGTATGTTTTCTTATCAATTTATTGTTTTAATGCTATGTTATTAAACATTTTGTGTTTTAGTTGGCATTTAGTTTTCATACTTTCATTTCAATGCTTATTTAAACATATTTACGGGATACTTCGGATAAACGGGGCAACCGCTTAATTGGGGCAAAGTACACTGTCCCGATGTGTCCCAATTAACCGGAATCTACTGTATCAAGATTTTCTCTTCATTTGTATTACCAGATGCCAGTGTATCCTTAATACAAATATATTGCATATATTTTAAAATATCGGATGCCTTTTTGAGATCCTGCTCAGTGTTTTAAGGGACAAAAGATTGCTGTGTGGTCTTCTAAAAATTTGGATCATGATCATTTGAAGAAACATCATCTGTTCAATTATTCAATACAGTCCACTGATCCATTCTTTCACAGAGATGTCTAAACTGGGAGAGCATACTTGGGAAGCCTGTATTTCATGAAAGGAAGAGAAAAATATCATGTGCTCTTATGAAAACCTTCCCAAAAGTGAGAAAGATTCTTGTGAAAGTAGCTTAGTTCCATGTTTCAACAATCAAACATCCAGGTATCTTGTTTTTACCATCATTGTTATTAACATTTATTCATTCTGATTTTGATGTAGTGTCCAGAAATGAGAAGATGGTTGTGTCAGGTGGATCTGATTCTGCCCTGGTCGTTTGGCGAGATGTGACTGAAGAAAAGAGGGTTGAGGCAGCCAGGATCCGAGATTCACTGGTTGAGAAAGAACAGAAACTGTCCAATCTTATACAAGCTGATGACCTGCTTCCGGCTCTGTCGCTGGCCCTCTCTTTGGACCGGCCTCTTCAAGTCCTGAATATCATTCGTGGTGAGCTTGTTTTTTTGTCTACTGTGACAGGCATTGAGTAAAATCTTATTATCTACACTACTCATAAAGATATTGAAAATAATTGCTGTGTGAGCTTAATCAGTCGATCTATAATAATAGCAATAATAGTAGAGATGAATCGAATCCAGTTTTTTTTAAATCTGAATGTTGAGTTCAACCTCAAATCACGTTTCAAATTTTGTCTTTGCCTTCATTCCTAAATTTTATTTAAAATATAAATGTCACCACGAAGTAAATGTCATCACAAAGCTATTATAAGAGATATGGATGATGGTAAGAGTGTTACCATGAAATGTGGAAGCCATTCAATGGAGGCATTTGGAACGTAGGTTTTCGCAGCGAAATCGATCATCGTCAGAGGCTTTCGGGTGCAGCTGCATTTTACGCGTTGTTGGTGTGCGAGCTTTCATGGCCATTGCAGGACACATCATCAGGCAATAATAAAATATATTGGAAAGGTTGATGTCTATATATATATAAATGTTACAATAGCCGTCTACATTTCAAAAAGTGTCACCCACAAGAGCAGAGGCGAATATGAGAACAAATATGTTGTATGCATTCGCGATGTGTTTGAAATGGGATTGTAATTATGTTGTCTTCTTATGGTTAGTAATATTATACTTTAATATACAAGAAAGTACATTTATTTAATGAAAATGATGCGTAAACATTTCATTACTTGTGGTTTTCTTGGAGTTAGATCAAATTTGGGCGTCAAAATTCGACTTACGTCACATCTCATGGAACCAATTAACGATGTAAGGTGAAGTATACGTGTAATTACTCTTTTATTACACTTTTGACTACTAAGTGTAGTTCACGGGAAAATAAACACCAAATTTTTTGGGAAAAATAAGTAGGGTATCAGCAAATAATACTATCAGTATCGGCCGCTGGTATGGAGATATCAGTCCAAGTCTAAAAAAATGCATTGACAAATCTGTGAATACTAGGTACATATACTTTTTTTGTGGGCATGATGTTGTTTTTCTATTTGATGTCTATAGCTAAATTCTTCTACTTACTCATGTTTATTTCTTTATAACATTTCCTTAGACATAATGAGGAAAGGCGGAGAACAGAATCTTGAGAATACAGTGAAGCTCTTACCTTTGAGTGAAAGGCAGTCTTTGCTGAAGTGTGCTTCTGTGTGGAATGCCAACAGTAAAAACTGTCACCCAGCCCAGGTAAGCAATTCCTGACCATCATATTCTATATTAACCATCTTAGTGCCACAAGTAATGTCAGCCTCTCCCCCCCTGGGGTAATAGTGCCAAGGGTCAATATATTGGCTCTTGGATCAATTAATACAAATTTTGCTTAAAAATTTTATAGTGGACTCTCGTTAGCACATTTTTGAAGGGACTTGGAATTCTGAACATGGAAACCAGGAAAACATTCCATACAGGTTGGGACTTAATAGGGAATGGTCAGGGCATATTTGTGAGTAGCATAACTTTCAGAGGAATTTTATGCTTTACGTTCATTTGAACTCATTCCGTACATAGCTGGTGTCCATTTATTATGAAAAGTTTCATTTGCATATATTATTACGTCTACCAAGAAAATATATGTAATTTATGTATCTGAGGCCAAATGAATCCATGGTGTGGTTTGTCAGAATTCTTCTAAAACATGAACAAAATTAGCACTCAGAATACAGTGCAATAGACTTTCCATGGCTAATAGTAAGCACCAGTGGCGAAGCTAAGATATTCGAAGTGGGTATTCTAGCTCATCGGCCCCTTAATTCGCTGCTTCAGAGACTCAAATATTCCAGTCGGCAAATATCAGTCTCCTTAACATGTTGTGTACTGGAGTATTTAAATGGGTTTTAACCCTCCTTTCCGGTGGATTTTTAACATCTAGTTTTTGAACATGCATGGCATACAAAGAGAATTCTTGATGCTTCAAGAATGCTTTATCACTTCTTTACCTCTCACCCCACTGTTAATTTGAAATAAAATTCCAGTACCCAACCAGGCACTGAGGGGCTAAATAACTTACCTTATTGTTTTCTGTCGATAAACTCAATTCGATGGGTTTTCCTTTGGACAAACGTGTTGATTTCGCATTCCTTGAAACTTTCGTTTCTCGAAAGGTTGTTCAGTAAAGCCTTTTCAATTGTCAGGGTGCTCAAATTGCGTAGCCTCAAGTCTGTCATGGAGTTTCTTAAAAATGTCTTCAGTCTCTTCAATGTACTCATACTTCTTTCGGACGATGCAGTTGATACAGGAAATGTCTGAATCAGTCTTATGATTCCCACGGTTTCTTGATACACTTTATCCAGGCCATTGTTCAAAAAGTAACAAATCTGTGGGCAAGTGTTTACTCTTGTTGGAATGGATATCAATGAGTTCATTTTTTAGCTGTTCACTATTAAAGAAGTGTACATTTTATCAGGCTTCTCAATTTCGCTGAGGTAAATGAGGTATTGTACGTAGGTAACTGTTTTTCATCTCGTAATTCTGCAAAATAGAAGTTTTTGGAGTCTTCAGAACGCGATTCCATGTCAACCACTAACGTGTCAATTATTTCAAAAGCAAGCCTTCTGAATTAGTTAAATATGTCTAGTCCACCTGGTTGTTGTCATTCAGTCCTTTGGCCGTAAGTTGACTTGTTATTTTCCAACCACTAAACGAAGAAAACATTCACATGCAGCGAAACTGTTTCATCCAGAATCAGCCTCTCTTAACACGTTGACGACCGATCACGGAAATCTCCGTGTTTAGCTAGCCGAACGTTGACGACCAGTCACGGAGATTTCCGTTTTTCAACGTATGCGTATTTTATCGCTTATTATTTTCTTATCATTGTTTATATATGCCTACTATTTGTTAAAATGTGTTTTAAAATGTTTTTTCTATTATATAGAGTTGTTACGTTGTTATATGCATTTTATTTTATTATTTATTTATTATAAAACATTTTATGTTTTTCGAGGTTCATTACATGCCGTACCCGAAATTTTGCTGGGTATTCTCCCGTAAAGAAATTCGTATAAATATTATTTCTGTGATATATAAGATCAATGCTATCCTCCAAAGTTCATGAACTATTAATAATTATAGTTCCTTGTTCATTTAGTCAGTAAAAGACATGACCCAATTGTTCTCTTTTAGTCCGAGCTAAGACGTAAGCTCTTCTTTACCGATACTGCGATCAGCTTATGTATAGGGGTCTTTCAAAAGGATAATAAATGTGTCATCTCAGTCGTCGAGACCTTCCAGCTCATGAAGAGGTTTCTCAAAAGGCATATTATCAACAATCTGACCGTAAACAAACCAAGCAGAGGGACCCTAACATCTGATAGCTTTCAAGGCCTACCCTATCTGTAGCTTCGTTGGTAGAAAAGGACCAGATGCCCTTGCCTCTCATCTTCTTTAGGCTTATACGCTTTTCTTACCGAGGATGCATCTAGTTTCACTCTGGGTGTCCGTGTGTTGTGTGCTTCCTTCATTGGATATCTACAGCCACTCATTCGACTAAAGTTTTATTTCCAGAGTTGAATTGTGCTTTTGCATCATTGATGTGAATAATAAGGTTATATCGGGTGCTAATACCGATTCTGTTTACTAGTACTTACTCTTCTCATTTTCCAATGAATTTACCTCTATAAATTTTAGCCATATAAGAATTATTGAACGATGGAGTCAAAGAGTAGTGGCACATCATGTGGAATGACCGAGGAGGATTTATGTACCGAACTCTGTGTTGATGTATTATCGGACGCGCCAGATGATTGCATAGAAGAGAGTGAGGACTCAGACTGTGCAATTGGTCTTGAAACTTCTGGAAGACGGCATGGAAGAAAATCTACGCGTTTAGTTTACAGTGATAGTGATTCTGAAGGAACTGACAATGACAGTAATTTGTGAAGGACACCGCTGAGACATGGCACAAAAACGATTTTCCAAGAATTTTAGAAGAATTTCAGGGCAAAGAGGGAATCATCAATACACTTGATAACTGTGAACGCATTTTGGGTGTGGTAAAATTGTTTTTTGGGGAAGATCTGTTTGAAATGATGTGTAATGAAACAAATTTGTACCATATGCAAAATGAAAGCAAGTATAAGCATTCACAGAAATCAGGGAAATGGAAAAACGTATCTGTAAAAGAGATGAAAGTTTTTCTGGCAATAATCATATTGATGGGAAAGGTAAGGAAAGACTCAATTAGGGAATATTGGAGCACAGATGCGTTTATCGAGACGCCAATTTTGGAAATTTGCTAGGCAGAAACAGGTTTGAGCAAATTTGGAAATCTTGGCATTTTAGTGACAATGAATCTAACTCTGACTCTGAAGATAGGTTATATAAAATTAGACCTATTGTTGCATATTTTCTAGAAAAATTCAAGACAGTATACTCACCCAGGCGTGAGCTCTCTCTTGATGGAGTAATACCTTGGAGAGGAAGATTGAGGTTTAGGACTGTAACGGGTCAATTTTAGCCATGTCATGCTTGGGATTTGGGGAGCCGCCATGTTGGGTTTTGTCTAGAAAGTTCATACAGAGTCCTAGGGAAATATGGCGTCGGCCTCGACAATGGCTAATTTAGCAATGAGCATGGTGATTCGGGGCATTCGGGAGATGCAATCCCAATAATAGAAATTGTATCCGTGGCTATTGTTGAACTCGCGGCATGTTACGCAGGGAAACTAATTTATGGCCGAGCGTAAACAATGAGGGAGTTTGACTATATAAAGAGGGACGGAGAGCGAGACGGGGGGCTAGTCTAACAATACTCCAGATCGGAGGAGAACCCTCATTGGGTGTGAGATCGCAAAAGCATTGAGGTCTAGGAAGTGTCACGAGGGAAGCGGAGTCCACATCGTAGAATCATCCGGTGGGATTGGACCTAATCGGAGACATGCGACGAATCATCAGCCAAGACGGAGAAGCCAGGGTACACGAAGGAGGCGGGGATCGCATATTGGAGGAAATCAGCCAGGAACTCCATATAAAACTAGAGGGATAAAGCGTTCCACTCCCCACTACTTTTGTAGGTACATAATTTTAAGAGGGTACTTGTTGTTTTGTATGTGAAGAGAGAAAAGTGAAGTGGCTCATAATCATTGGTGAAGTGATTTATGGCCTGTAAATTTGAGCCTGAAGAAAGTGAAAGTGATATTGTTAACGAATAGGAGGGTAATTTATTATATTGTTTATATTTATTTGTGTTGTGAGTCAGTATTTATGTGATCAACAACAGATAGGCAAGTGGCATAACAAATAAAGATTGTTCGAAAGTAAATAATATATTACATTAATGGCTCCCAACGTTTAGGCGTGTGAGTTTATTTGTATTGTGTGTGATAGAAAGAAAATTAAATTAAATATATTACAGGACATATAATCCCGGTATACTGGTGAAGTATGGATTATTAGTGCGCATGGTGTGTGAGAGTGATACAGGGTATATCTGCAACATAGAAATATACACAGCAGAGGGAAAAAAATTAGAAGAAACAATATTGTCACTTCTAGAACCGTATTTATACCGATGGCATCATGTGTACCAAGACAATTATTATAACAGTGTACACATAGCCGAAACTCTGCTTTAAAAAAAAACTCGTGTTTGTGGTACCATTCGTGCGAACAGGGGACTTCCATCTGAGTTTAGGAACGAAATGAAAAATATGAAGAAAGGAGACTACATGTTCTGCAGAAAAGGGGAAGTTTTGCTTGCCGCATGGAAAGACAAGAGGGAAGTGAGGATGATTTCCACGATCCATGACGCGAGTATGGGTGAAGGAAAACTAAACAGGTGGACAGGAGACATCAAGAGAAAACCTACTTGTACTTTGGAGTACAATAAGTACATGGGAGGAGTGGATAGGGCCGATATGTACCTTGCGTACTTCTCAATACTGAGAAAAACTATGAAGTGGACGAAAAAAGTTGTGTTGTGGCTAATAAACTGTGCCTTATTCAATTCTTTTATAACCTACAGAACTCTGAACAGGTATTCCCGTGTGACTTTTCAAAAATTCGTTTTGGAATTAGTCAAGGGTTGGGCTAATAGTGAAGAAGAGAGAAGTGCGTCGTCCAGCGATGACGGCACCGAAGCTGATAAAGAAGGGCCGACTCAACGGGCGCCTCGTCGGGATCATCCAGCAAGACTATCGGGTGTGATGATGAAACACACTCTAGAGAAGATAGTAGGGAAGGGGAAAAAAAAATATCCATCACGGATGTGCCGAGTTTGCTCTGCAAAGAAAATTAGAAAGGAAACTCGGTATATTTGTGCGTTCTGCAAGGTTCCTCTTCATAAAGGGACTTGTTTCACACAATATCATACCAGGAAGAAATACTAGAATCTATAGTGAGTAAAACATTTTTTATTTTATTGAAAAAGGTTAAAAAATAACCATATTACACCAATTTTAGTGCAGTAATGTCATTTAGGTTACATCCCTATTAAATAGCCGGTCCTACGTAGAAGGATGGGATTTAAATATCCGGTCGTCAACGTGTTAATGTCCCTCCGTCTCACCATCTCTTGATCATTCTGTGAGCAGGGTGTCCAGCACTCTGGAAATCCGGGAATTCTCAGGGAATTTTATTTTCACTGGAAATATCAGGGAAATATCCAATTGAGTCTGGAATTTTTGGTGGTGTCAATATATAAAACAGTGATGAAAGTAATGCACCATTTTTGGCAAGTTGAATAGTCAAATTTCCCCTGTGTTGTCGCATTTTGCACTCCTGTAATCACTGAGAGTAGGTTCAATCTTTTTTCCATATATACTTTGTGGTCACAATGAATAAATCAGCGGCGTAAAGAATCACCGGAGCACCTGAGTACTTTCGGCCCATTGCAGTGGCTTTCAACAGCAACAACAAAAAGAAAATAGTTTTTCGAGATCTCTATATTTTGAACGAAACCTGAAATGGAACATACAGAGATTTGGCAGCAATTTATGGTGGGTTTCGATGAAAACCTCAATAAGATTGATAATAAACAGCAAATGGATCTTAGTGTTTGCTTTTGGGATGATAAGCAGAATGTAGTTTGCACGCATACCTCACTTAAGCATTTTTGGGGCATGCTACTGCCATTGATCTCCTAGGAGCTTTCAAAGAAGCTCTGACCAGGAAAGAACTCAAGAAAGTCCTTCATGTTTCAATGGTTGGTCCAAGATCTGAATGTCACACTTTCGAAAGAACTAACGTCTTCTGCATTCCTCTCTGAAGGGCATAGGGATGGTATATTAGATTAAGGCAGAGATATTAGATTAAGGCAGAAGTGGACTACACACCATCAATTGTGTATTTAAAGCTGGTATGAAGGAAACTGGATGGGATATCGTTTTGTCCCTTTGTGATATGTTAATTTGATTTTCATATTCTCCAACCTTTTCATTTTGTTGATTTGATTTTCACATTCTCCAACCCGTAGACCTAGCTTCAAATAAATCACTCTTTGTGACTGTCTCCCAATGACATTTTGTGCAGTTAGATGCTTAGACAATGAAAATGTTGCACTCATAGCCCTTGATATTCTTCAACCCTTGCCAAATTATGTCAAGAACTTTCAGTGAGACTTAAAGAGAACTGAGAAAAGTGATCATAAGGACAAGAAACGTGAGCCCATGTGTCCCAATTTCGGATTAATAAAGTTCTCCATCCAAGACAAAATTTTGGGTCCTAAAATGGCTTCCTTTGCCATAGTTGCAGCAGAGCTGGAACCATTTTTATGGAATTTCAATCCAACAAGCCTATGGCTTGGTTTCTGCTTTCTACAATCACTGAATTGTTGAAAACTGTGATGGCTAGATTGGTAAAGCCGGAGGTTTTGACATCTGAAAACGTGAAGCATATTGATTTGAGTAAAGCTGAAAATCTCATCCCCACAAAAGATTTTAATGTTAGATATGCAACTCTATATAGATAGCTCTAAAATATATTTGAGACGCTTTGTTATCTGGTTTTGTGACAAATTTCATGAATGTTTTGTATGTCGTTGTATTTTTAATTTCCTTTTACCCTCAAACAAGTTATTATTTGGGTCTGATGTAATCTTGTACCTGAACACCAAAATGATATGTTTAATGCAAAGAAAGGTTTGTGATATGATTTTGTTGCAACTTATTTGAACGTGTTCTATGCAGCTGGAATATTTATTTATTTTGTTTTTACCCACCTTAGACGATTACCCTGGGAAAATAGTCAATTCTTTTAGTTTTTTTAAGTTGTTGATCATTTTGTACCAATGCTATTCATAGCAAAGTCTGGTTATAATGTAACCTTGTTCCCGAGCGCCAGCATGATAATCTTTAACTCTAAGAAGGTGATGTGATTTTCTCACAAACTAAATGAAAGTGTTGTATGATGTTGGATTTTTTATTTTACTCCAGATATGCAAGATTTGGTTTGTTTTGTCCAAAATACAAGATTAAGTATAATACTTACTTTTAATCACACAAAAAACATGCCCAATGTTCTCGTATACTTAACGAAAAAAAATCTATATTTCCTCTGGAAAAATAAAACTTATGTTTGGAAAACCTGGAAATCTCAGGGAATTTCCAAATTTACCGCCGCTGGACACCCTGGTGAGACTCGGAAGGGCGCGAGTGTCTAGGCTCTCAGTGTACAACAATCACACAGCTTCAGATGTAAGCATGCAAGGGTGAATAAGCATATGCACATGCGTCATCCGGCCATTTGGAGTCTAACAGCAGCCAGACTCCAAAGCCTACAAAACACTTCAATGCAATGCAGTGTGTGGAATTTCTTATTCCCTTGCTTTCTTGGCAACACAAAATGCATGATAGAGCTGAAAAAGTAGTAAATGTTTCACTGTAATTATATTGGGTATTCTCAGGCTCCCAAACTACCCTTCAGCTTCACCACTGGTAAGCATTTGACTTATGATATCATGAAGTATTGGTGCTCACATAGTTTTGATGATCAGGCAACATTTATAAAAGAAATTAACACCATGATTAAATGCACAGCTTTTGGTTCTTTGTCAAGTGTTGAATAGGTCATTCAAATGTTTGTGACTGCCCTTTTATTTCTTCCAAAAAATTTTTTACCTAATACACCTATCAAAATATTCTTGTTAGCAATATCAATGTTAAATGCGAGAGTAAAACCTCTTGAGAGATATCCATAGCCAAATTAGCGTATAGGATTATTTACTTGGGAAAAATTTGGTTTAGTCATACTCCAAACATGCTAAAATTGTACCCTAAATTTGCTAACCATAATTATTTACATGCACTGTGACTTTGACTGTATGAAATGAACATGAAAATAAGGAAAACATGCTGAATGTGCTAGCCTTTCGGGATTTTTGCAGCATGAATCCATTTCCTTGGATGATGGTTTTGCCCGTGTTGCAGTCTACGTCTTCAGGTCAACTATCTTCAACAATTGATGCACTGCAGAAGCCTACATAAGGAAAATGTGCTATGAACGAACATTCTAATGAGAGTCCTCTGTGTGCTGCTATATGTACACTTGGGATACAATGGAAGCATTATGATTTCATATCCAACAATTATGTACTCATTCATCATCATTGGTCAATAATCATAGCATTGGTTTGACGCAGCCCTCCACTCAATTCTTCTATCGACCAACCTCTTCATATTGAGGTAGCTTCTCTCTTTTACATCCTTCACAACTTGCTCCATATACCTCGTATGGGGCCTGCCTTTTCCATTCTTCCTGTTTTTCCTTCCACTTTTCCCTCGACGATTGTCTTCATCAGGCCATCGTGTGTTAAGATTTGGCCTATTAAGTTGTCCCGTCTTCTTTTTAAGGTTTTCAGTAGGCATCTCTTCTCTCCCACTCTTCTTAAGACCTCTTCGTTTGTTACTCAATCGATCCATTTTATCTTCATCATTCTTCGGTAGCACCACATTTATTTCAAATGCTTCCAGCCTGGACTTCTCTGCTGCTGTTGTCCATGCTTCGCTGCCATATAGTAGAATGTTCCAGATGTATGTTCTTATGAAATGTTCCCACACTTCCACGCTTGTATTTGCAGCTGTAAGCAGAATTTTCTTCTAGTAAAATGCCCTTTTCGCTTGGGCTATTCTACTGGCAATTTCTCTTTTGCTTCATCCAACCCTGGTTACTCGGCTTCCCAGGTAACAGAACTCTTCCACCTCCTCGATTTTTTGTTTTCCTAGTTTAACATTGGCCCTGACTTCCTTTCTCCTACTTTATACCAATACCTTAGTTTTCTTTTTACTGATCTTCAGATTATATCTGGTCATTGTTCTTTCCATATTTCCTAGTGCCTTCTTTAAATCTCCCTCTGTTTCTGCCATGACTGCTATGTCATCGGCGAATCATAGCATGTTGATTTTCTCCCCGTGGATTTTCACTCCCGGAATCTTTTCCTTGACTTCTTGGATGGCTTTCTCGATGTAGACATTGAATAATACGGGAGACAGTGCACATCCTCGCCTCAAATCCTTTCTTTATGCGTGCTTCTGTACTGCTGGGTCCTGATTTGATTATGACCACCTGGTTTTTATACAAACTGTGGATAACTCTTATCATTGTATGATACTCCAATATCTTTCAGAATCTTTAGCATCATGTTCCAATCCACGTTGTCAAATGCCTTTTCCAAATCTACAAGTGTAACAAACATCGGTAGATTCTTCTCTATAAGTAGCCTGAGGGCCAAAATCGCTTCTATTGTGCCCTTGTTTCTTCTGAACCCGAATTGGTCCTCTTCCAGGAACTCCTCAACTTTTTGTTCTATTCTTCTATAGATGATTCTCGTCAATGTCTTCGAGGCTTATGGTCCTAAAATGTTCTCGTTTCTCAGCTCTCTTCTTTTTGGCAATAGGAAGGGTGATGTTCTTCTCAAAGTCCGTGGGTATCTCTCCTGTTGAGTACATATTGCATATGGTTTTTTGTAGCTGAGTAAATGTCTTCTCTCCGGCGATTTTTATTAGTTAGGCAGGAATATAATCTATTCCTGAAGCCTTATTTATCTTCAGATCCCTTACAGCTGCATCAAATTCTGATCTTAAGATTGGGGCTCCCAATTCATCCTTATCGGCTTCATTCCCCTCTTCGATTACTCCTGCTCTAAGATAGCTTCCATTGTACAACTCTTCCAAGTATTCCTTCCATCTTTTCACTTTATCCTCATGTTCAATTAAGAGTTCTCCATTCTTGTCCCTGATGCTGTTACATCTTGCAGCATGTTCCTTGAAGTAATTTCTCACGATCCTGTAGGCAACTTCCACATTTCCATTTGCGAGGTTGCTTTGTATATCTTCGCACAGATCCTTCATTCACATTTCCCTTACTTTTCTCGCTTTACAGTTTATTTGATTCCTGAATCTTTTGTAGCGAAGGTGCCCTTCCTCATTTTTATATTTTCTGCTCTCTTCAATCAATTCTAAGACTTCTTCTATAATCCATGGCTTCTTCTTGACAACTTTCCTTCTCCCCAGAGCTTCTTTTGCTGCTTCCTTTAGCCCGGTTTTGATGTTTGCCCATCTCTTTTCCACTGATTTCACAGTCAAATCCTCTTCTATTTTGTTTTCCACTGCCTTCTGAAAGGCCAGCCGTTGTTGAGGTTCCTTTAATTTCTCTTTTTACCACACGTTCTTCATTGATTTCTTCAATTTTTCAAGTTTTAACTGGCATTTAATCATCACTAAGTTGTGGTCACTTTCGATATCTGCACCCAGGTAGCTTTTGCAGTTCTTTGCCTGGTTCCTGAACCTCTCTTCACTAAAATGTAGTCAATTTGAAATCTCTTTCTATCTCCGGGCATTTTCCAGCTTCTCCGTTGGTGGTTTTGAAACAATGTGTTTTCAACCACTAACTTGGGTTGTGTGCAGAGTTCTATGAGTCTTTCTCCTCTCTCATTTTGATTTCCCAAGCTATATTTACCTGTTATTCTTCCATCTTTACCTTTGCCAACCACAGCGTTCCAATCTCCTAAAATAATGAGGTTTTCTTCTCCTTTTACATGCTCTATTATTTCGTGATATCCTAATAGACGTTCCACTTCTTCATCTTCGTAGTCCGACGTAGGCATGTAAACTTGTACGACAATGGTATCTGTAGGCTTTGTATCAATCTTCACCATTATAATCCTCTCACTGTACTGCAGGAAGCTCTTCACACCCATTCCCACACTCTTTCTGAATATGATCCCTACTCCAGCATTACCGCGCTCTTTCTGAATATGATCCCTACTCCAGCATTACCATTTAATGATCTCGTATATATAATCCTGTAGCTTCCACTCCAAAAGTCTCCATCTTTGGGCCACTTCAATTTGCTGATTCCTAATGTGTCGAGGTCCATTCTTCGTATTTCCACCTTCAGGTTCTCCAGTCTTCCACAGGTTCGAAGCGATCTCATGTTCCATGTTCCAACCCTAAAATGTTTATCATATTTGACTGATGTACTCTCTCGGGTAGTCCCTGCTCAGAGATCCAAATGGGTGACTATTTTACCTTCGGAATATTTTGCTCGAGAGGGTTCCGTCACGTCATCATAAGAAAGAGAAAGAGTGGAGTAGCTGTGACTCCTCGGGATAATAATGTGGTGGTTTCCCCTTGCCTTCCACATCGCAGTACCACAGCTGTTAAAGTAAATGTTACGATGCCTGTAGTGAAAATAGTGTCGCTGTACCGACCACTGTGGTCTCCACCTTCACTCATGTGAAGAAGAGCTGCTGCCCTCTCCTCCGGGTGCTAGGAAACATAATTGTATGCGGCCTCCCATCGCCAAGTCACAGCACCTTCATAGGTTTCTGTATCATTTAAAGGCCTACTTACCCAATGATAGACCAATACCACCTCGGAGTGCCGCCGCTTTTTGTCTACGACTGCTTATTTGATGAGTAAACTCACTTTTCTCACAGCTAACCTCTATATCTAGAGGTTGACCCACCATCCACGACCCGGTGGACACACTCCTTGGCTTTAAGCTCAGCCTCGAGATATCTGCCAATGTGACTCTGATAGCCCATGAAGTTGCTTTAGAGTGTATCAGTACGAGAGTTTAAATGATGCAAAGACTGTGCACAAGACTGATAGTGTAATTTTTCTCTAAAACGAAGAATTTCTCTGTCAGAAATCACCCAATGACTTAAGTGAAATACAAGATTGCTTAATAGAATTCAGCAATTATACTCTTTGTTATCAAACCTGAATGGCTGTATTTCAAATTACATGTTGAAAGGAGGATAAAATGTTTGACTAAAATTAAAAAAAAAAAACTTAAATTTTGTCCTTTTCAAGATGAGGTACCTCAAATGAGTAGTTTTCTTATATTTGTGTGGATATTGTATTGAACCATCATCACCAAATCATTGGTCAACAATCATAGTATTGGTTTGACGCAGCTTTCCACTTGATTCTTCTATCGGCAAACCTTGTGATGTAATTCTTCTCTTTTACATCCTTCACAACCTGTTCCAGATATCTCATACGAGGCCTGCCTTTTCCAATCTTCCTGTTCACTTTTCCCTCGACGATAGTCTTCATCAGGCCATCTTGTCTCAAGTGTTCCTTCTTCTTTTTAGAGTTGTCAGCAGACTTCTCTTTTCTCCTACTCTTCTTAGGACTTCCTCGGTCAATCCATTTAATCTTCAACATTCTTCTGTAGCACCACATTTTGAATGCTTCTACCCTTTTCTTCTCTGCTGCTGTCATCATCCATGCCTCACTGCCGTAAAGAAACATGCTCAAGATGTATGTTCTCATGAACTGTTTCCTTACTTCTACACTTATATTTCCAGCTGTAAGTAGATTCTTCTTTTGATAGAATGCCCTCTTTGCCTGGGCTATTCTACTATTTCTTTCTTGCTTCGTCCATCGTTGGTTACTCGGCTTCCTAGGTAACAGAACTCTTTCACCTCTACAATTCTGTTTTCAACTGCATACCTTTATTTGAATTATTTCACTCATTCTGAAGAGGATTTGAATTTTCTCTTATACATCCTGTACACTGCAGCAAAATTTATCTCAACATTTGTTTTATGAAAAACTATTTCCCTGAAACCACCCAAATGACAGGGTGTCTACCCATTTTGATATATGGTGGGAAAATATAATCTCATTTGGGTCTTGAAAACCGAAAATTATGGGTGAATTCGCATGCTTAGTTTGAATTTTAAAAAAATCATGAAATCATCTTTGTCATGCTGGAATATTTGATGATTTTTATGACATTTTATTGTGAAAATTTGACTGATCATTTGTGTACTAACTTACTTACTTACTACATATTTAAGATGTACACCATTCCTAAAACCTAAAAATTGAAAATCAGAGTTAATTTTATAATGTCCTCAGTATGTCTCTGCACCAGTGACAAATTTAAGAGGTGATTGGATTATTAATACTGGTGATAAAAGTGGAGTGTACTTGCTACAGTATGACACACAGCACTGTAATTGTGTATCTGTTGGACTAGTTGAAGTTTCATATTAAGGTCAAAAGAACAACTTACATAAGTCCTTAATTTTTGGTAAAGTCACCTTTGCTGACCATTTATCTTCTCACAAGAATGTTCAAAATGTTGAGCCCAACATTTGTGGTAAAGGTGCAAGAATGGACTTTTTGGAAAATTGTAAGGTGTGCAAAATCTAGTGGAATTAATCTGTTTAACAACATTCTATAATGTATCTGTCGCCCCTCCAAAACACATTTTTCCTTCTAGTTAACCTGTTACCCCTCACCATCCCTTGGATGATTGGTCAGGATCATGAAATGTTTGTCTGTAATAGTGCAAATTTTATTTAGTTTCATCGAGTTGTCAGTGCTGTATGTTCTGTTGAGCAATTACTTTTCTAATTCACAACTTTATTTCCAGCTTGTCATACAGGTCTTATTGGACGAGTTATCAATAGATGGCACTGAAATGAAAGCCACTATGCTGTCATCAACCATTGAAGAAATGATTCCCTACACGGAAAGGCATTTCCAGCGTCTTACACAGATGTTACAGGATTTTCATCTTTTAAAGTATACAGCATCACAAATGAAGTCAACTACCTGAGATCACTTGTTGGGTGGTGATGAACTCTCAATATTTTCAAGAAAGGTTATCAGTGTTCAGGTTCGGTGCAAGGATTGTTGGATGGCCATTTTGGTAATATACATGAATTGTAATAAAAAAAAACAATTTTGGAAATATGTGATGAATTTTTGCTTGACAGGTTGTTTATAATGATTCTATTTGCTGATATTTATTACTTTAACCTCTCTTATTAGTTATATGACACCCATTGTGAACAGTTGGCCTATCTTGTTAAAACTAAATAAATGGTTATGTAAAAGTCAAAAGATTTTTTTCTTGTATGCTTCTAAGATAAAGGAGGGATTCTTATTAAGGGGTGGTGGAGAATCTGAATACATTGGTGTGTTATCGGTTTCAAATTCTGTTCTGATAAAATATGGAACTTGAGCTCTCATGTGAGTGAATGCCATTTTGTACCAGGCATAGAGATGGGTAAATTACCGTAATTTTCAATTGTGGTAAATTTCGGTAATTTTCAAAAATTTTTGTAATTTTAAGTTTTGAGCTGCAAATCCTTATCTGAGGACTCAAAACGAAATCAAATAGTATTGAGATCTAAATTCCAACGCTTACATCAAACATATCACGATGTTCATCTATTATAACTCATTACAAAAATTATAACAAAGTTGGCAGCAACACGCAATTTGCCTCTCTTTTGTCACACCATGAGAAATTTTCGTTCCAAAGACATACCTCTGCGCAATGTGCATTTGTTATTTTACTCTGAATTAATAACGGACACAATGTAAACAAAATCGTTTTAGCTACTTAATTTATAATATAACCCATTCCAATGGTTTCTTCGTGAGGAAGAAAATTTCTGAAAAAGAATTTTCATGAAAATTACCGTTTATTACGGTAACTTTCAGGGGTGTTGGTAATTTATGAAAAATACCACGGTAATTTATGAAAAATACCACGGTAATTTACGAAAAATACCACAGTAATTTACGAAAATTACCGCGGTAATTTACCGAGTTGCCCATCCCTAACCAGGCAGTGTGGAATAAGCACTACTTAAAGTCAGCATTTTATGTCATTAGGGGTACTACCCTCAAAGCTAAATTTGAGGAAAATGAATTTAATGCCAATTAGTTCAACAAACAATCAACAAACACTGTGCCACTTAGTTAATAACAGATGTTCAGAGATGACTTAGCAGGGAAATCTGCAGGTGTGCCTTGGGAATAAAAAAAAATTTGCTGCACTAATATTACATGAAATATAAAATTAAAATCTGGTGTGATTCATTCTATGTACATTCAAACTTATTTTTTCCCACAGTAACATGATTCACAGACACAATCACCCTGTCATTATGGTGATACTTATATGAGCATCATTTTTATGGGGATTCGTAACTTCAATGGGACACATCGTCAATGGGGATTTTTTTTAAGTGTGAGGCATGAGCAGTTTGGAAAGTTACCAAAAAAATTAACTCATTAAAGTTAAACTCTCTAAAAAGTAACTGGTTAAGGTTCAAAAAAGTAACTTTTATGTTAAAAGTTACTTTTTCAGTTACTTTGGCGAATTGGATGCTATGGTAAAGGAGACCTTGATGGACTTTGTTTTAACAAAGTGAACACTGAAAACTCATTGTGGTTTCTTCCATCCGAATCCATTTGTTTAAAAATATTTGAATTGGGAGGGAATTTTCGTTGTAATTCCATTTGGAGTCCAAAGTGTGGCCAGGTTTCCTCATGTCTGCTGAAAGAATTCTATGATTTTTGTGAGGTGGAGCTCCAATTCCGGGATTTTTAAGTTGTCGTGAATGTAATACTGACTGTCATGGTGCATCTGTAATTTGCCGCAAAAGATTGTTCTGATCGGTAGAAAGTGCTTCAAGGTTAGTTTTTATATCAATCCCCACATTGAGATGTAAAGTATCCCTTCACATTTGTAAAATTTCAGTGGAAACTGCTTAGTTAAATAGAGTTACAGTAGATGCTGAGGATGTGCCTGTGCACCTTTTCTCACAATTCACTGGGGGCTGATGTATTGACGAAGCAATGTCGTCGAGTAATGCATATATTGACTGGTGCATTGTAACATACGTTAGTTTGAATGAACCCCTCCCCCTCGTTGCCGTCATAGATTTTTAAGTGACCCTTCTTTCTCGGCTTCATCTATGTAGTATTGACAACATGTCACCGAGTAAGGCATACGAGCCCTCCAGGACATCGTCTTCACATGGTTTTGTGTTCTCTCTTGTGAGGGTGCGTTCCTAAACTTTGGCAGTCATTCCTCTCAGCCTCACTTTTGTTTGAATGTATTCATCTGGGCCTATTCATTACATTTTTATACCCTATACAAATACCCTTGCATTTTTATATACCATTTTATTTTCCTATTTCTCTATTGGTAACATTTGAGCCCAAATTCGGACAGGTCAAAATGAACTAAACAAATTAACTGAAGTTAGTTTTGTATCAGTTAATCCATAATTTTAATGATTAAAAGTTAACTCTTTTAAAAAGTAACGATTTAATTAAATAGTTAACCATATTTTTAATGATTAATTTTAATCGTTTATCCCAACTATGGGCTTGAGGCATATTCTCCCTCCTATAATAGGAGAACTAATACTGTATCAATCATCAATCCGCTCACCATCAAGAAAAAGGTTTAACCATAATTCCCACACAGAGGTGGTACGATTAAAATGAAAATTTTGTTAATTTTTCAAGGTTATTATTTATGAAAACAGACAATTACAAATAACATTTGCATTAACTACAAATAAAATTCCCACGAGGCTAAAAGCCAAACACAGGAATCTGCAAACAAAAATTGCCACTCAGGCAATTACGGGTTCATTGTTTTGTGCTGAGTGGCTCTTCCAAAATAACAACATACTTTTTATACAAAATACATTAACACAAGTCTTAACAGCCCAGGATATCATTTTGAACTAGCAGTGTGACAGAATTTTAACTTGAGCATAACTTCAATGCATCATGAACTTGAATAATGATTGTGGGGAAAGGAATGGCAAGTCATAATAGAGAGAAAAGGCAGCCAAAGAGGTATCAATAGTAGGCAAGAGTAAAACCAATAACACAAACACCAAATAAAAACAGCAATAACAGCAACACCTAAAACGAGAGTAACACAGATAAATACAGGCAAGAATTACAGATTGAGCCCTGATGAGATATCACCAAGATACACAATACAAAGACAAAATTACAGCCTACTGGCTGACTCAACCCAAGGGGTACTGTATAAACATTAAAGTATTAATTGCCTAAATAACATGAATGTGCACCATGTTCAAGCTTTCCATCAGTATTTACTAAGAGGGTGTGTAAAAAACCATAGTGATTCACTCTTCAGGATCAATATTCGGGAACTGAAAGTGGATCCAATGATGTGCAATATTGAGATTCTACACTTCAACAGCTTTTAACTATTAATAGCATTGGTATCAATACATAGGGAGCAAACAGTTAGTTATACAGCTTCCAGGGAACATAATATCTGTTCCTTAGTCCGGCAAATTTCAGAGAGGATGAACTTATACTTCAGAAGAACACACCTGTGATTCATTCAATTGCATGACTACTGGCATTTCATTTTTATGCTCACCAAAATGAAGCAAGAAGAGAGCATAGGAAAGAATCAAAGCTCCCAGCTTGATTCATGAGTTTAGGAAATCAATTTGGGCACAAATCTTGATATCATGAAGTCATCTTGATATCGAGATTTTCTTGTCAGTGAATAATTCTTCTTTCCATATGATGCTATGAATAATTTTGTTACTCTACTATGTGGACATATTTCTGATTCAAATGTAATTTATCAAGAAGAGAAATAATACCCAAGGTCAGAAAAAAGTTATGATATTGGCAAGGACTGTTCCAATTCTGTAATCATCAAAGGCCCCTAATATTAGTTGTTATAAAAGCCATTTCTGTCACACAGCACAGAGAGGTCAGGATAAGGGAGTGAACAGCAAAAACATACATTAGGAGAGCACGCAAGTGATGTCACACAATAGGTATGAAAAAATTGTACAAACTTAGATCATAAAAATGCCTTTCTTAAGCGATTCCCTGGCTCATTTTATAGAATTTAAATGCCTTCACACTCATGTTCCTGTTGTGCACTGTACTTCTAAGTTAAATTCACAACAGAGTGCAACCAATAAATGGGCAAAAAAGAGAAAAACAAATCTATGGGCCTAACCTAATGAGGAATGAAGAGCTTGTCTGTATAGTAGTGCTAGTAAATACTCAGAGAAAATGCAACGTCTGGTGGCAGATGACAGGGCATTATGAATATAGAAAAAAGATGCACAGATCGGGTAGTATCGAAATTTTACGTGATTCAGCACCATGCTATGCTGCATCATAAAATAATAGCTAAGGGGAGTAGGAAATCTAAATGAACAAACTATACAGGAGTCTATGACACAGCAAGAGGTTGAAGGAAGTGATGATGTAATTTAACTGCAGGGTAAACATATTCAAAAGCCTAAAAATCATACTAAATGCTTGAAGATCATTTTAATTACATGTATCTTAATATTATGGCAAGGCATTTCGTAGATTCAACAAAGACAACCAATGTTTTTTGGAGGATATGGTACACATTCAATTATAATTATTATTTAGCAGATCATCATGGCTTGGCTACTGAAAAATATTGCCAGGAACTGACACTTGTCAGAGTGGTAGCACTGTAAATGGGCCAGCACAGTGACACATAATCAGCAGCTTCACCTGATATAACACTGGAATAATGAAGGGGATCAAATTCACACAATTCTTAAATGTAACATAAGAGAGCACATGAAGACCAGTCACAATATAATTGAGGAAAAAAATAATTAAAGCTTATACTATTCCCTAAAACATTGTGAAGACCATACAATATCCTTCCCACTTTGTATGGCCCTTCCTTAATTTGGTAAACAAATTCACAGCAATAAATCAGTCACAACCTACAAAACACAAGATTCTAATGACATAAATGAATATAATGATAGACCATGGTCATAAATCAAAAGATGGTTTCCCAAGAAAAGATCATGGAGTTTCAAGTCATTCCCACACTTTAAGCTGTCTCCAGCCAAGAAGTGATGTATTACAAGGTGGCTACAGGGAAATGTAACCAAATCTGGCACTGATATTAGTCTGCTTTTAAGAAAGGCACCAAGGAGTCAAGATGCTGGTAATCTTTTGCAGTATGCAATAATGTAGTCCGCTTAATATAACCTGATCGAGTTTCCATATACATTATAGGAATCCTTATAATACACCAAAAAGAGATCAACCAGTGTAACTATAAGTATCAAATACACCATTGTAAATGTTCTTACAACCAACAAATACAATAACTGAAATTCTTAAAAAACACACATCACAAAAAATAAAAATGTGAAATTTTACAACACCAAGCCTCCAGCATTTAGCAGAATTGTACATTGCAAACCATTTTATCAATACTTAATTCTATTGCAATTTACAACTGGCAAGTCATATCAATGCCTTGACACACAATCGCATAATTATACCACACATGGAATAATTCTTTCACACTTCTACAGAAGAAATTAAACAGCAAAATCACCCTACTATAAAAATATTAGTAAAATAACTTAGCTTATTCTTATCAAATAGGCTGTGGTATGTGATAAAATTTATTTTATCATTGCTTGAGCAATTATGCTCTTTGATCTGAAGCAACTGCCACTTGGTCTGTGAGAGGAGTATGTTAAAGTTGCAGATTCTCCAACCACTACAGCCGGCATCTTCAGAGGCGATTACTCTCACAGCATCTGCCGCAATATAAGTGAAATTAAAAGAAACTATATGACCTCTTTCAAAAGTCTAAAACTAACCACATGTTCTCAATGTAACACTGTCATTTTCACTGCTTTAAAAATACCCCAGCTAACCCTGGATGATAAGAATAAGCTATTGAAAAGGCATACTTATAGCTGCACAATTATTTGCTGAGCAGTTTCCTTCAATAGTAGGTATCAAAAGATAAACTTTCCAACAGACCAATCAAAAATTCAAATGAATCATTCTATCATGGGTTACTCACATCATTGAATATGGTGCATTCGAGAAATATTAAAAAAAAACTCACTTGGGCAGAATCCCATATACTAATTCTTGTATTAAGTACATAAAAACATGTAGTTATTCATGTTGAATAAAAGGATTTTTGGCACCTACCTTTGAAAGATGTTCTATGTGTAAAGGCAAGAACAGTTACCAAAGGGCTAAGAAAGTTCCTGGAAAACTAGAGAGCATATATGAATTGAGCACTCCTTAATGACATACAAAAAACTCTGACATTTCCCGGGATACATATCGGCATGTATGCAAACATTGTTGAGAACTTTTGGTCCGATGCCTCTTACACAGACATTGGACAATCAGCTACCGAATCAATCACAAATTATTGACATGTGTCATCCGCACCCAAAAGAACGCGATGCACAAATACTGCTCCATTCGTGTTATGTCCCAGCACCGTCGCCTCAGAGGTCTTTCTCAATGGTCCCTTCGAGGGGTCTTTGAGGCCACTCCTCCACCGACAGCAGCGCCTCCTTGCCATCCCACATTTGGCGCACACGGTCAAACAGAGGCCCCATCACGGACGACACCCACTCCTCCACTGTGGATGCGTCATACACCTCGGACAGTGCTTGCCTTGCTTCTCTCTCCAGCACCGCCATGTGGCCTCGCAGGCCATCAACTTCTCGGCTTACTTGCTCAATGTGGAACGGACTAGAGAATTTGTGGTCAACGTTGTACTTAGTGGCCCATCCTTTCACTTCAGGCATCGCCGCAACACGTTCCACATCTGCCTTAAGGGCATGCAAACGCTCAGCTACGTGGAGGACCCCGGCACCTGGGAAGACACAACGTGGGGCAGAACTTAGTGATCCCAATTCAAGGATTTCTGATGGTGTCATGGCGAGGGGCACTTCACACCGCAATGCATCGGAGGCCTGACGGCGAAGCATGGCCACATTGTTTTCCCCAGTCTTCAGAAATGTAAGAGCCACTGCCAAAGACGGCAGGCCAACAGGCAAGAGTTCACACAGGACTGCAAAGTGGTCATACCTCTGCCAACCAGTTAAAATTGTTCCAGCGATATGAGGGAATGGTTTAGGACCACCCAAAGCCAAACCAGATGACGCTGCTTTGGCACTGGCCACAACGGCTGCCCATGACCGGTGATTTTCTAAATGATGAGATATATCGGTCACATACCGATCGGGTCCGGTGGCGCCCTTAAATGCTGTGGCAACCCAAACTGTTGAAAATCCAGAAGAACCAAGTCTTTCCCACACATCACTAGGAAGACTGGCAGCCACGTCAGGGGTGTATTTCCAGATAACAGGCTGTACTCCTTTATTACCAAGTCCAGAAGCGGTAAGCTCTTCTATGGAATTAGATCTCAGGCCATCATCCCATATTAGCACGTTTACCTTATATTTCTCTTTGGTATATTCTGCCACTTTCGAAACGTGGTTGAGAAAAAGACGTCTGGGGGTAATATTGTCTGCCTGCATAGCTGCCCGACATCTATCGCATTCTCCAAGCTGATAAACTTCATCAGCACCTAAATGGATGTTACGAGTTTCTGGATGTAGTTCCATAACCTGATCTATCATGTTCTTCAAAAGGGGAAAAGACTCCTCATTAGTTGGGCATATAGCTTGTGGGTATCGGGGCACTTCTCTCAGGTGCTTGTGGGTCCTAAGCTTAAGGACGAATTCTAGATGTCCAAACGTTTGGATAAGGGGTATTACATCGAGATGGTTGCTTCTGGCTAACGACAAGATTCTCGATACATTCACCTTAGAGTAAGCGTTACGAGCCGCCAACCCAGCCAATGAACCCCAAAAGGGAAACATGTCTTCGTACTCTATGAGCAGACCTGTTGTTCCAAGAGACTGCAGCAAAGGGAACAGCTCTTCGAAGTACGAAATCAGGGGTGGTGCGCCTTTAAGGTCGAGATGAACGATTCTTTGAGGACCTAAACTATGGACGCCAGAGCGCTCCGCCAATTCTTCAGCATTCACAGCGTTATCAGAATTACCATCACGGCCATTCCCACCAAGAACACTTCTTCCACTGTTAAACTGATGCTTATACTGAGGGACATTAGCTCTCCGGATATCAGAAAGCATTTGATTCTCCACGGCCTTCTGTTTCATTATATGGCGAGGGCTTTGAGTAAGATCGGATAATTCACTTATATCTTCCATTTGTATTCGATTGCCGTACGTAAGTTCCTTCTGCGGGGACCATGGAAATTTACTATTTTTCTCTGCCGCATGCATTTGGTTATCACCTGCTGTCATTCGATACAAAATGAAGATTACTGTCATAACACTCATGACCAGCATAATGAGCTGCGTTTTACCTCGCATACGGAACATTGTGATAGGTAGTTCACTTAGTTCATCGACCTATAAACAGCATCTTTCAACCACAAGAGATTCAATCCTGGAAAAGAATCAGTTGTAATGAGATTTCGCAGTAACCTAACTTAAATCGTATACACTCATGATAGTATAACTCGGGAAGATACATATATTATTTGCGGTGCATGCTTAATTCTTAAATCATTACAATAATGTTGCCATGCATACACGTTTAAGAAGGGAATTAGGCATACCTTGCATAAGCCATCACTCAAAACGCTCGAAACACAAAACAAAATTTGTCCTGCCTTCAACTGTTCAAAACCGAGAGCGAAAGTTCTCAAACGATTCGCTAGAGTACGCTAGCATCTGGCAGCGCAAGGGTGTGGGCCGTGTGGGCATCGGTTTTGATTTCGTTCGCCAGCGTTCAGGGAACATTCGCATTGGAGTGGGGCTAGAGGGACGAAGTGAGGTTGCCGGAGTCGGGATTAATTTCACCTCAACGTTGCCGAGATTTTGAGAGGTATATCCACTTGCGGGCGTTGAGAAAAGATACGTCATAATGTCAGCTTTAGTCCTCGGAGGAATTGAAGGGTAAGTTATTTACAACTCTTAAAAATAATGTATTTTGTGCTCTATTATGACAGCTGTGTACCCCGCGTTACCTCAGGAAAAGTAGCCATTCAAAGCTCATTTTAACCTTCTTCGACTACTCCTATTGCAGTATATCGTCTTATTGTTTTATATTTGATGAAGTATACCTATACTATGTTAATGACGACCTTTCTGGTATGCATTTGCAATCACCATCTATTTTTGAGGCACTAAGTTCGTATTTCCAAAGTCTATTTCCTTATGTTCGTAAGAATTTTGCTTAAATATTATTTCCTTGCATCAACTCTTTAACAATAGATTGGTAAATGCCAACAACATTGTGCCTCTTTCTTTATTTAGCATTGCCACTTCCAACATAACGCCATGTATTTACATTGGCTTTCTTTGAGCATGACTAGGTTAGTGAAAATTGCGTAAACTCATATAATAATTGAATCGTTTACAAGGAAAGTATGAATTAAGCTATTCTGCCCAAAGCTTTCGTGTATTCAACAGTAAATAGCTTTGACTTATTTCTCTTACTGTACGGCTCCGCGAGGGATAGATTACAGAATCTTTTTAATTCGCTGCTGAAATTTAATTCAGTTTTCTGATAATGTATGAAATATTTTAAGGAAACCAGCCTGGGGTACTTTGTTTTCGTGATTAAATCCAGGTGTTGCTCATCATGGTGCTTGTGCCTCAAATAAACACCTACTGAGCGAACTCCGGCAATCCTGAATACGTGGGCGGGTTGCATAATCGACGTTTTATTTTTCGTTCATTCGCCGTGAAGTTTTACACTCCCACTATAGTTGCAAGTTCGTCGTCTTTTGTTGAATGACTTATGAATGGTATATACGACCGTGCTCATGGCTCATTCGCTCTAAAGTTGGCCTTATTATTACGAGCATGTGTGAGAATATGAGAATGTCGATGTGAGAATTGGTGACAGGGATACTATATAACGAATTCCTAATGCGCTCGTGCTTCGCGTGAAATGTGTTTTGCCCGTGATATATCATGCTGTGATATCCTTTTGCACCTTTTCAGCCGAATCCCAATAAATGCAATTCAGTGACATCCCTGACCCATAAGCCAGTGTGTTGTGACGTCTTAATGAAGTTTTCTTCCTGGCGACGTCGTCGTTTCGTGTATTCCATCTCCCATATTTTTACCGAACCACTCAGGCTCAGTTGCTCAGTGGATCAGAGTTGTAACGGCGCATTTTTCTTGCTGTCAGGGCCGGATTAAGGCTCTCAGTAATTATAATGCTTATGAAATTGTGTTCAACCCGAAGGTTGCAGTCGACGGTGAGGGCAGGGTTCACCAAATACTAAAAGGGGATGAAATTCACTCAGCGAGTAGGAGGGACCAGTTCCTTTCCCTGTGCCGCCTGCAGTTTCCCAGAAAGATCTAGATCTGTTTCCCAGGAAATATCCTTTGAGTTTTTCTGGAACACGTCCATAGGCCTCCCCCAGTGTTTGAACCCGGGAGGGGATCGGGTTGGTGTGGTGGCGAGAGTACTGGCCTCGCGAGGGCCCGGGTTCGATTCCCGGCAGTGGCAGATTTTTTCGGTGGAAAACCGGTCCCCACTAGAGTGCCTAGTGGAGAGCATTTCAAGTTCAGTACTCCGTCCGTCGGATGGGACGTTAAGCCGGTCCCCTTGGCGCCTTTCGTTAAGGGTAGGTTTCTCTCCACCCTTCCTCCGTTCCCTGAAAATTCCTACCATTACCCAGTCACCCACCTATCCTAAATGGCGCAAATGACCTCAGCTGTTAACCGCCTCCCCTAAATAACCAACCAACCTTGAACCCGGGACCTCCGGTTAGTAGCCCAAAGTTCTACCCATTGGGTTACCGCACTCCTAGCCCCCATGCCTCCATAGAATTCGAAACATAAACAGTAGTAAAGAACAAATAAAATGTAATATTTTGAAATTTAGTGTGAGGTACTGAGAGGTTTGATGAAAATTGTATTTATTTTTGTATGAAGCCATTTTATTTATCGTTGAAAGTTTCTAAACGCAAATTTCTGTGGTGTCCCCATCCCTTGATGGGATGATGTTTATTTCGCTTTAAGGTTAATCCAGTCCTGATCGTATATGCCAAATAATATTATTAACCACAAATAGTCCCCTAATTTCTTCGGTGACATCATCTCTCCATTCCATATCCTCCCTGCATTTTTTCGATTAAAGTATTAGCTACATCTGGCTCATTGAACATTATAGGTAATTCTCCTCTGATTTAAATATAGCAAACATTTCCTTCGGAAATGTTTATTGCCGTATTGAAATATATATTTGATAGCCTTTCTCGATGGCTGTGGCTTGTCGGTATTCCCTGAAGCTGAAGGTGGACGAGGTGCCATGCAAGCCTTGCTAATACTATATGATCAAATATCGATTACTCCTTATTTGTATAATCGACCGCACACAAAGTCTAACAAAAGGCAGCAAAGATATTTTGGTTTCTGGTTTTCTTTTCTGTGATCAATGCTGACAAACATTTGAGCATCATAAAATTTCGTAGTGAATGTGGAATTCATGGAGTTTTCAATCTTTATAAAATCCTAATTCACTATAAAAATTAAATTAGCTTTGAACTCAGAATGGGACTTGGGGCGTAGAATTAATTGAATCAAGATCCTTCCCGTTGATAAACGCAGGGTAGAGGTTACGCTGTAACCGATTCCTCAACGCCCCCTGTCGTTCCTATCGTGCAATTTTTACTTGAAGATGGCTTCGGCATGAACGAGTTCGTGCATGGGAATGGGATTATCCACAAAAATGCCCAGCGAGCTACCTAAACCATTTATGGTAGGATGCGAATTTTCTTTCGAAATGAGGTAGCTTATACCGGATTATGTGGCCATCAGCTTTTATCGATACGCAGGTTAGGAGCTTCTTTAGTTTCATTCACTGCAGTCTTTATTTTAAATTACAGTATTCGTGCCAAGGATGCTGCTAGTAGGATCAAAGTGTTTACCAGTAATGCTGCAAAGGACGTGACCAGTCTTTGCATCCATCCATGAATGCTTCATAGTGTCCCCTCTGAACCTAATGTACCGGGAAAATAAACACTACATTTCTTCATTTGCTTTCATATCTTCCTGAACATTTATTTATAATCAATTCTAGTAGCGAAGCTCTCAATATGTTTTCGATGTCGCCGGAATACAGATCGGCTACAGAAAATCAATTAAGAGATTCAGTTTATATTTTAATCTACAGCCTTAGTAGTAAACTCGTCAGATCAGTAATCAAAATCACCCTGAAGTGCCTTCGACAACACAATTTATACACTTGAAAATTATTCGTACGAAGGGCGAGCAAGGAGTCAATTCCGTGAAGAATGATTCTTTTAATAATCTCCAATGTAACCTCTCGATGTAACTATCGCCTTTCCATTTCACGTAAATGATGTAACCTCAGTAGTAGCCTCGGGTGGATCCTGCTAATTCCCGTTTACCCTTCAATTGCTATTTGCCATGAACCTCAGTCAAACGTTATTGAGGGTTAATCAAGTGGCCCTATCCCAGTCCCGATTGATTGGTCGTCCTCCGTCTTCTTCTCGGTCTGGCACTCTGCTATGGCGTGCGGCATTTTGGCATTTATTGGAGAGAATATTCGCCTCAGCTCATCCTAATTGACTTCATTCAAAGTTTCTTATTCTCATTCATCCTGACTATTGGTTGGGAAATGTTTCTCATTTTCTTTTTTTAAAGTCCCAATGACCACGGTGTTTTGCCATATGTAGTTCATTTATATCGTGATACTTTGCTTGGAAATTCGCTCTCAACATTTGCTTTATCTCGAGAGGCTTCGGATGGAATGTCAATGGATTTTTTTGCATAGGGTCAAAAATACTTAAATGTAAACGTAGTCTCATGAACTCATGACTTAAATTGAGTTGAATGTGATTTATTTTAAATGTATTCCCCCTGCTCATTCTCAAGATTTTTCAAATTTTAAAGAAGTATTTAAACTGATCAAGTGGCAGTTATGCAATGAAGTTTGTGAGTGATTTAATAAAATAGTTTAAGAAATTTTAATAACGTTCCTTTTCTCTTCGTGCTGCCTAAATCACTCAATTCCATCCGAAAAGAGTATTTCCTTCCTCCGACTTCTTTCACCTAACGTTGTATTTGCGTTCACTACTTTCAACATACCCTTGCCCCTCCTCATCTACTCTGTCCAGCTACTATTTTTCCTCCAAGATCCGCAAACATTCTCTCTTCCACTCGCCCTCCTCCAGCACTTCTTGGTTTGCCTCCATCTACATCTACACAATACCATTCAAGCCACCGCAAGGATAGGGGTGAAGATCGCCAAACGTGCACTTTTAACATGCAGCTAGGCTACTACATGGAAGCATGTTAGATAATAGGGTCACATGGAGCTAGATAGTTAGTATCTACATAGTATTAAAGGATTATTGGTCATAATGGCATCTATCTAAATATTTTTATCTGTATTTACCCTCCATGCATGGGTCAGTAATGTTAATACACTCATGCGCTGCAGACTACTCTACCAATATTTAACCTACCAAGATTACCAAACCTGCACTACTTAGAAGCAACTATCAAATGCAGTGCTCTTACTCCATGTACAATTGTTAGATAACAGCGTCATTTTCAACTAGGTGGTTAGTAACTCCACAATTAATGAATTGATCACTGGTTAGATGAAACATTTTCCCAATGCATTAATCGGGATTTCCTTATCATTAGATAGTAATGTTTAAACATGCACCATGCACTACAGACTTCTCTAGCTATTTTTCGATGTACCTAACCCTTTTCTATTCTGCCTATTGTTCTCTCTTATGGTACGCGGGAAAAATGACATTTTAAATCGATCGCAACGACGATCTATCTCTCTAATCTTGTTTATCTGATCAAGCCTAGCATGATACGCAGGGATTCTTCCTCCCTACCCATCTCTTTTTTTTCAATTTATTTTCTCGAACCCACTTCCCTAACTTCACTGGTAAGTTTTCAACCTCTTTCCTTCGTGTCAGAGTTTCGACTCCAAAGAGAATCATGTCGGAATCTTCTCGTCTCTCGCACTCTAAGCGTCCTTGCCCAAGGTCTCTGTCATCAATTCTGTCCTATGAGGAAATGACGCCTCCTTCGCCAACGTTTTTCTCCTCCCATTTTCTCGCAAGTCGCCACTTGTTAAATGCTCCCATTCCTCTGGCTTATACTTTTTCGACTTTATCGTTACCTTACGTACTTTGGTATAAAAAATCTCACGACTTTTATGATGAATGAATCCACCCAATATTCGGCAAGATTTGCAATGGGACGGTGTGTTAACTATATTAGCGTCACCAGTCTATTAGATGAACTGAAATGGTAATCATTGTCAGTCCGTAGGTTGAAAATTAGACTTAATTTCGTAAAAAATTTCAAGATAGTACTCTGATGACGGTAAAAATATTTTGTGAACTCCAACTTACTCTGGTAGACTGGACCATAATCATAAAATTACATAAATTGATTGCCGAACTGACAGATTCAAAATGTCCCTCTTTCCTCGCACAATTATGGGCATGAAAAGCTATCAATATATCCAGTGGTATAAATATTAGTATATCAATCTATAGCTTAGGTAGTTGCATGTTGGTATAACAACTTTAAGCGAACCCAACTAATACCAAGTTTTTGCATGCTTGCTTTGCTATTTTGATTTTTTTAATTGTAAAGTTTAGACTATGATATGACTACTAATCCTTTTTATGCATGATATTTATTGCATGCTTGGTGTGAATTCACTCCCTGCCACACACCTCTATGGCTTTATGGGAGGGTATTATGTAGATGTATTCTTTGATTGATTGACTGATTTCTGAAGTCGTCTGACAACGAAACGTATCCCAAGGATGGCTTACTAATCTACAACAAAAGGACTGGCTTACTAATCTACAACAAATTTAAAAATGGGTGATTTTCCGCAGAATTTATAGGCAAACTCACTAGAGGTTTCTTCCAATCGTGTTTTTATAATCAGGTGATGGGATCCTTCGTCCGCTTCCCTTAGTCGCCACTGAGCCGTAAATTAATTTCAAATGGGCCGTATATTCCTCCAATCCTCTCCTACGTTCAGTAATAGCATTACAGACTTTTCCCCTTTTCTTCAGACGGATGCCTCTTTGCGAATACAATGAAATAACGCGAACTGGTGGCTTACTTGATTCCATCACAGCCACGATCTCATTACCGCAATCGTATCACAAGTTGCCTCCCGTCTTCCGAAGCCCAAACTGGTCCTTATCCAAGAGGCCTTTCTTCTCTTTCTCCACCGTACGATTTGTACTCGAGAAACCATATTTGCTGCATTCAAAAGTAGACTATTCTTTTTTATGTTGTTATTTGGGGAAGAGAAAGTCGAGAGGACTTGCAAGCGTCCCTGACCACCATAGACCAAGTACTTCAAGAGTATAATATGAGCACCAATAAGAAGAAAACTAAAATCCTAGTGTGCGGAAGAGAGAAGCTGAGGGCAGATATTCGAAGAGTGAAATTAGAACGAGTGGAGAGCTTCACCTACCTCGGCAGTGCTATAACTTGGGATTGAAGAAGCTCGATGGACATCAAGTGCGGGATAGCACAAGCTAAGGCGGTGTTCTTGAAGAATAGACAACTACTATGCTCAAAGAACCTACGGCTGCAAACAAGGAAACACTTCATGAAAACATTCGTATGGCACTTTATGGACCAGAGACATGGAACATTGGGAAAGCATACCAACGAAGAATTGAAGCCTTCGAAGCATGATGCTGGAGGAAAATATTGAAGATTAAATGGACAGATAAAGTGAGGAACGAAGAGGTGTACAGGAGAGAAGACGAAGAAAGGACAATGTGGAAAACCCTACGGCAAAGAAGAACCAGATGGATTGGACTTGCCTTGAGGCACAATGAATTAGTAAGAAATATGATAGGAGGGAATGTTCCGCGATGATGACTGAAGACACATACGGTTGGAGGTTGTGTCTACGGCGACAAGGCTCCCCTTAAATTAAAAAAATATTATTCCTGATTTCTCCTCATCCTTTCCCAATAATCATTTATTTCTCGCTTTCAAGCATTCCGTGGCCTAAGGTATTCTTATTTAGGACGCATCAGTCTTTCATGTCTAATCCTAAAGAGCTACTCTTGTTCGCGTATTCTCTCCACCTGCCTTGAATCGTTATCAACCCAGGAATTCGATTTGCACCTCAAGAGAGAACGCAAGTGAGGGTGTATTTCGTTGATTTACTTTCTAAATTGATGCTTAGTACGACTTTTCTGCGTCGAGTTTTCGGAGAGAGGTCCTGATATCTATTCAGAACTATGCAAAGTCATTAAAGTCATTTAGCTCCCTACACCGGAGATCGATACGTCGGCCGTGTACCTTATTGCATTATTCCCTTTCACATGGCTTTGATTGTGGCTGGTAGTAATTTGCGACGTGGATGTTGAATGCTCAAAAAAAATTCTGAGGTTAGTGCTGCATTGGAAACCAGTTTTGTCCCCCCACCCCCGCCCCCTTCTCTTCCTCTCTCTCCTCCCCTGCTTCTCCGCGCTGCGGGTAGACCGCTCTAATCGGGTCAAATTCTTTCGGCCTGGTCACCGCGTCGAGGAGAAAGGAGAGGTAACAATGATATGCGTGCTCCACGAGGAGTGTCCCACCGGCTTTCCACCCTCACGCCTTGGACAACGTAAGGAGGAGACTCTCGTGTCTCCGTCGTGGCCATTGTGTGCTTATCCTCCGCCGCCGCGGAATCCAGATCACAACAGTAAGGAGTGCTCGGGAGTTGCTGAAAGGCTGGAAGCGGATCGGTGGTGGTGTGGAACTCAGCTAGCGTTAGATGTACATTAAGAACTCCTGCGTACTATGCTAGGTTTGATCAGATAAACAAGATTAGAGAGATAGATTGTCGTACCGATATATTTCAAATGTCATTTTTCCTGCCTACCATAAGAGAGCACAATAGGCAGAATAGCAAAGGGTTAGGTAGGTAAAAAAAGTGCTAGAGTCTATCGTAGTACCAATTCACCAAAGCACCAATTCCTACTTCTATCGTAGTAGAGTTTAACCCTAAAAATAGTTTTCCCTCGCATTTATCCAAAGTTTGATTAATCTACTAAGATTGGTACACTACGTAAAATATTAGATATTTTCCTATCTTTGGCTACTGTGTGATTCTTTAGTGCCTTATTGCATATTATTTCTAGGTAGGGGGCTGTTTCAGATACTAATGTTTTATACGTTCTGGAAGGAATGTGATTAGGACCTGCTGTTTTGTTTGGAATGATGCTATTTAATTATTGCTCTATATCGCGATATGAAATGAGTTAGACTAAACCATTTAGCTAGGCTAAATCTTTTAAAAATTCGAAGCTGATTCCTGTACAGATGACTAAGATATATATTAAGAACCCCTGCGTATTAAGCTAGGTTTGATCAGAGAAACAAGAATAGATATATGTATAGATTGTCGTACTGATAGATTTAAAATGGCATTTTTATTGCGTACCATAAAAGAACACAATAGGCAGAATAGCAAAGGGTTGGGTAGGTAAAAAATTGCTAGAGTACCCTAAAGTGTGTGAAGCATGTTACGGCTTACCAACACATTTATGATAGGAAAATGCCGATAAATATATGTATTCAGGATAATGTTTTTCTAGCCAGTAACCAATTCATTAATGTGTATAGTTACTAACCACCTAATTGCACGTGACGCTAATGTCTAAACCTCTCCATGAAGTAGTAGCATTGTAGATCTTATTTGCATGTTCGGTGATCTTCACCCCAAGCCACACACCCTCGTGTTGGTTCGCAGGGTATTACGTAGACATAGCGCGGAGCTCACTTGCACTTCAACCCTCAGTATCCTCAAGGATTTAGATGCAATTCAAGAGTGGTGCGACAAATGGCAGTTATAACTCAACCTTAAAAAGTGTGTAGCTATCAATTTTTGGAGGAGGAATAATTCGATAGAGCACTGTAAAAAGTAGATCTGATTTTAACGTGCAAAAGCGATCTGAATTTCAGATGCAACAATTTTAAGACAGGGTATGTTGAATTTCAGCAGTAATATCTTGTCTAAAAATAAGGCAAGTGAACGACTGAAAATCAGACCAAGTGGGACTTATTTTAAGATAGGCCTATGCTGAATTTAAGACAGCCCTGGTCTGGTCGTAATGCGTGTTACTACTGAAATTCAAGCCTACTTTGAGGGGATGTCTTATTTTAAGGCAGGTGCAGGACTGAAAATCAGACCAGGTGGAACTTGTTACTAGATAGGCCCATGCCGAATTTGAGACCAGGGCTGTCTTAAATTCAGCATGGGCCTATATGAAAATAAGTACCACGGTACAATGCTGGTTGCTATTGAAATTGAAGCCTACTTTTATGCGATGTCTAATTATAAATACTAGATATTTAAACACTTCACACGAACACAAACCAAAAACCCTAACGTTTCATATTTTTATTAGATGATACTGTTTCACTGACTAAATTCTTCAATAGAGCAAACGTAAGTCATAGAATTTCCATTGAAAAAGATTTCAGGACGAAAATGGGAACACATTGACAATAATTTCAAAGATAATATGAAAATTTGTACTTTTATTGGAAACAAAGTAATCCATACAAAGACTTCAATACCACAGATGTGTGCCAGTATCTACAAACCAAGGCAGGAACTGTCACTTGATGTGGGCGACTATTTATTAGTTCTTACAACGCTGCCACGTAGACAAAATAAGGAAGTTTACTCTCAGGATACGTCACTCAGATAGAACTGGCTCCCTTCTGCAAACAAACAAAGTATCAACGCTACATTCTCACGCCATTAATTCATAGCACGAAACTTATTCCCCCTAGGTACTTACAATGTAATTTGACAACTTTGAAATCGACATCTCTACACTTCGTAATCCTTGTTGAGTTCCCGCTCCCGGGTTACGCCGTTACGCTCCGCCCGTCAGTGAGCACATTTCTCTGTTATTGGAAGGTTGTATCGTTGTATCTCGCAACCTCAATCATCCAAATAAGTAACGTTTTACGACTCATTTCAGGTTAGGAGTGTTTTGTAAATTAGAGTGTGGTGTGAAAATGTTTTGGTGAATTACAAAATTAGTGAGGCCTGTGGCGTATTATGAGGAGTGCGTAAATCACGGAATATTTATGTCCCGTTTGTGCTTGTTTTGGAGGGAGGGTAATGGAGAGGAAAAGTTTGGTGTTGACTTAAATCATAAGATATATAGCATAAGGGGCTATTAGTGCGCACTGGGGATTATTTCTTATTATATTATTGTCTTCTTTGTGCATGTAACACTGAAGTTAGTGAATGTACAAAGTTTGCTTACATAATGTTTGTTTACATCGTGTTGTTCATGATAATAAAAGTTTTTCAAACGCATTGTAAACATTTAGGGACACAATATAATGTGATGGGTAGAATAAAATCTCACCATGATTATTAATAGATAGATTAAGGAAATAGTTTTTATAGGTGTTTGCTTTGACCAGTGTGTTTCTTGGGTAAATATGAAAGTTATTGTTTACTGGTATGCACTTGATAGTATTGTGTGGAAGTGTTACATTTATTAGGCAATCCTACCGTTGATAGTGCTTGAATTTTGTGTGTTTCAGTTATTGTCGTTTTTCCTATGAAATTATGTGTGTAGAACCAACCGGTGGATTATTCTTATAATACATAGGTAAATTGAGGAACAATGAACAACAACTCTCCACCTTAAAGTTCACAGCTACACATAAAAGATGCTTGTACTATGACATGCAAATGTTTTCATTTGCTTTTGTGAACTGGCTTGGCTCATGGCTTGTGTAGTGTCAAAACGCATGATTTTCAATTTAAATTTGTAGACATCAGCTAACAATCTGTAATTTTCCCTCACTCATCCAGTGTGAAATATTTCACAAGTGATCAGTGGCACCTAGTGAAAATATATACTTTATTGTAGTTTGGCAGCATTTCTTTAATGCAGCACCTTTTTGCACAACATATCCCAAAACGAGAGTGCCATGAATAGGATTTACTTATTTCCAATCTCATTTTGCTTTTATCCCTCACATTGCCCAACTGTATTGATTGGTATTTATATGGAACTTCATATATATAGTACACATATGCCCTCTCACATAGATTGCAATTTCTTTATTCAACATTAGAGATAATGCTCCAACAATCCCTAAAGGAATTGTTTCAAATCAAATAATGCTTTATTTTCAATAAGCATACTATAACTATAGTTAGAATGAGTGTAAAAATTTGCATACAGTTAACTATCACAAAAATTAAGGATGAAAACTATTTTTATAGCTGGAGCCTATTTCAGAAATTATCTCCAGCTCTATGACAAATATATTTTTTTCTTTTGCTAAGTGATTTTGCTGTCAGAATTTCAGGTTTCTGGCAACACATATACAAAGGTGTATAAATGCCACTACATAACTTTGAATTCCATTGGCAATACTAAGAAGTAGATGACAAATTTTACTTGAAGCAGTAACGTTATATATTTCATATTGTAGCATGGCAATAATATTCTTGGCAACATTATAATGAAGCTTCAAATGTGAATAATGGCTAGCTGCAGACTTGTTTTCACATTAAGCACATATTCGTGTGTTTTTAATGTAACAACATTACATTTGTAGCTTTGTTACTCTACATGAAATTTCAGTTTGACTCTGCTTCACAAATTTGTCTTATCCTATACAGGCATGTCACTTTTTTATATTCATGCTGACAATGTTTTAAAATTTGTCAATCCTTAATACCTGGATTTAAAAACAAACCTCGACTTGCATTCTACCAGAATATTTTCAACAAGCCAACTAATGAAATCATTTTGCTTGAATTGACTGATGACCTCCTAGCGCTCCTTCCACCGAGCAAATTACTGTTTACATAATGTTGAAAACACCGTTACAGATGTGATGTAATAGCTTGAAATACATGGTTGACATGTGATCTAGGCCACTTATTATTATCATATCAGTTAGTAATGTTCTGATTACCATGTCATGGACCACTTATCCAGTATGCAGTAATTACTGCACATTAATTAAGATCTATCACCAGACATAGTATCAATTCCTTCCCAGCATCATCATTCTATCCTTAACCTATGTCCTTCTTAATTCCTCGTCGTAATCCTCCTCTTAAGCAATTTAATAGGAACACCAAGTGTTTAGATAATACCTTTATTGTAAAAGTATAATTCCTTGGCATTTATCATAAAGCAATCATCTTTATAAGGAATGCACCTTTTGTGAGAATTTTTGGTACTAATGCTTGTTCTGAATAAAGTTAGATCAGTTTGACTCTGCTTCACAAATTTTTCTTATCTTATAAAGGCATGTCACTTTTTTATATTCATGCTGACAATGTTTTCAAATTTGTCAATCCATTAACACCTGGATTTAAAAACAAACCTCGACTTGCATTCTACCAGAATCTTTTCAACAAGCCAAGTAATGAAATCATTTTGCTTGAATTGACTGATGACCTCCTAGCGCTCCTTCCACCGAGCAAATTACTGTTTACATAATGTTGAAAACACCATTACTGATGTGATGTAGTAGCTTGAAATACATGGTTGACATGTGATCTAGGCCATTTATTATTATCATATCAGTTAAATTGTCATGGACCACTTATACAGAAGGCAGTAGCAGTGTTATTCTATTAAGTTGGAAAAATCTCTCATAAATGGAATTGAATTTTGGTTTCTTGTATTCCAGCGTATCACATATGTGCTATATATTCCAACATATCGCATATGCTATTGTATCAATTCCTTCTCCCAGGATCATCAATCTACTTTTTTAACCTTTGTTCTCCTTAAGCCTTTTAGTTATCCTCCTCTTAAGAAATTTAATTCATCAAGTGTTAAGAAAATACCATTAATGTAAAAATGGAATGGATTGACATGTACCTATCATTAGTGTATCATGTTTTTAGCTCTTCCGAATTAGATTTGCATTCAGTAAGTGCACATATGTACATTATAGGCTTCACAGGAAGACTTATGCATTGTTTCCTTCATATTTTAGTAAGTATATAACTTTCCACTGTTTGCATAGGAAGCATTTAAGGTTTAAAATTTTATGCAACCTAAAGTCTTAAAGTTCAACTTTAAATTATTATGCTTAGTACTGCATTTCCTTCAGTGAACATTCCAGGAGAATAAACATTTCTGCTTAATCAATTACCCACAGCATTACTTCCAGGGCCTATTTGCTTGTTACATTTCCTACATGCACTAAGGTACTGACAAAATATTTGAATAGTATTTTTGTTGTAGAAAAGCTAATAAACTATTCAAATAACAATGTTCAGAGTATAGGTTCCTATGCATTTAGGTGAAGTATTGGTTCATCGTTTGTACATATAGTACTATGGCACAGAATAACTATCACGGATTACCCATAGCGTGATTTTTTAACATCTGGTCATACAATTTCACTTTTCTTGCTATGTTGAATGTTGGTTTGTTGTCTCAACTTTCCCAGGAGCAATCAAGGTTTAGTAACGATTGAAAATTAAATAAATATTACACTCACGCTTAAGCAGCTGAAGAGTTCTTTCCACATGTTAAGTTACTTAAGAGCTGTTAAAGTTAACGCTGTTTAAGAACTACCTACTTCGCTTACCTTTTTTCCTTCCCAGTTAATGAATAAGTATTGATTGCTTAAGTGTACTTCTAATAGCGAACATCTAAACAACGTGATTTCTTTCCGTTAACAAGAAGTATATCGGAGTGGGTTCTAATGTAATTATTTCTTTGCTCGGCACGGTATTTATTAGACTGATCACAAATTAGGCGACTCTGGATGACAAATACACAATGAAAATTCAAATTTCTCACCTGTACACGATCGACTAGATTAATATTCAACATTAAGTTATGCAATTACAACTATTCGCATTATTGAAACTAAACACACAAAGTTATACACATTAAAATAACATTCTAGTCGATAACTTTTAAAAAGTAATATCAGTGAAGAGTACGACGCTGGTTACGCTCCGCCCATCAGTCTCTGCTATTGGCTGGTTAGCTCCAATTGCGGAGCAAATGAAGGCCTGCTTATTTTCAGCGCGGGTGATTTGAATTTCAGATCACAACCATCTTATTTTCTACATGCAATGGTTATGGTTTTAAAATAAGACGGAGGTGTGTCTGATATTCACGCATCATGAGTGTTAAATTCAGACCACTACCTTAAAATCAAACAGCGCTTATATTCAGATCGCACTGAAAATCAGATCAACTTTTTACAGTGAGCGATCCTATAGAATTAATAACACGAAGATCGAAAACGTTGAAACCGTAAGATGTTTAGGTGTAACAATCACTAAAGATTTATCGTGGGGAAGACACATAAGGGAAATATGCGGCCAGCGAAGAGAAAGCTAGGATTTATAAAAAGAGTACTTGGGAAATGTGATGAGAAGACAAAAGAGCGATGCTACTTTTCACTAGTTAGGCCCCACCTTGAGTATGCAGCGAGTGTATGGGATCCTAATGAATTAGGTTTGATGAGAGAACTAGAGTGTGCAGCGTAGAGCAGCTAGGTTCGTCAAAAGGTGTTACGATAGGTTGAGTAGTGTATCAGAATTAATACAAGAATTAGGGTGGGAATCATTATCAGAGCGTAGAATAAAGTTCAGATTAAATCTATTGCAGAAATTTCAATCGGATAGCTTTACTGAAGATGTTGGGAACATATTAAAAACACCAGCGTGGCAAATGCAAATTCGGCAAATGCATTTTGCAAATAATTTTAGTTCGATGCAAACCTGTAAGGAGATATAAAGGACAGTTATACTCGCTCATATACTTTAGAGGTCACGCAAGCATGCAAAGAGAGCCTGCTGATGTATCTACATGTACATAATACCAACACACCATAAAGGTGGGAAGGATTCACACCAGACATTGCATATCTTGCACAAAAAGGATTAGTAATTATATTCCGGTATGAACTTCATAATTTATTTCAAAAATTCATAAAATATAAAAATAGTATTGCTTAGTTAGTTGGGTTAGCTTAAGGTCCTTATACCAGAATGCAACTACCTATGCTATCCATTGGTACACTTGTATTTATACTATTGGATATATTTACAGCTATTCATATCCCTAATTGTACGAGGAAAGGACATTTTGAATTCGTCAGTTCGGAAATCAATTCTCCTTTCTTATGATTATGGCTCATTCTACCATAATAAATTGAGTTCGCAAAATATTTTTAGCGTCATCAGTGAAAATATTGTCCATGAATTTAGTTAAGAGATTTAGAAGGTTTAGAGGTTTAGAAGTCTAAATTTCACCCTACAGTCTGATAATTATACACTCCATGCACACACTCCGAAATGAAACCCACCTAATATGTGTACCAAGAACTTACTACGCATTCTAGGCATTGCGTAACTAATGAAAAAAGTAAGAATGCTCTTTCGGCTTCTCATCAAATTTTCCAAGTGTATTCTTATAACTCCTAGCTTTTGTTGGCCTGAACGCATATATCCCAGTCGTGTTTTAACCGCGATAAATCTATTATAATCATAACGCCAAATATTCAGAGTAGTGTTTGTGCATGGCCGGCAACCTTGTGTAGGTTGTTAACGTCAGGAACATTTCTTATGCATATGCTTCTTGATTAAATGGACTATTTAATTATTTTTTAAATTTAGCCCTTAGTGACTTTTAGCGTCGCGTTAGTGACTTTTCTTCAATCCATGGTTCCCATACTTTTTACTTCTGAAGATAATAGTAATTTAGTGCTACTGAAGAATGATGAATACACAGTTACTAACGAAGAGGTGGGATAGGAGGAATCTTATGGAATATTTAATAAGGACACGGAACAACCTTATAGCGCACATCCTGTTAACATGATGGTATCAAAAAGACATTCGTGGAGGGAAAAATGGATATGAAGAATGATGAAGGACTGCCCTGTATGATATTCCTACATCGAACAAGAAGTGAAAGATGCGAATGACAGTAACTATCCCAATATGAAATGTTTAGTTGATGGAAGGATTGAGTATAGATCTGCGGAAGATGGATCTTATTCTTTTATAATTAATTAAAAATATTGTTTTACTGTACTCCTTGACAACTTACTAATTATTACTCTATTCTTCGACTGTATACATATCACCATCATTAGACCGACCATATTGGTAGAGAGTCGTGATCTACATCCTTGAGGTTGGGTGTCTGTTATGCTTTTTCCATGGACATTAAATCGTGTTTTGTTGGAAGGCATTTATTCCACTTTGTCATATACACCAAAGTTTTGGCGCTTTATTTGTGGCAGAGGCCATTAAAACCTCATAATCGAAAGTCCATCGAAGCCGTCAATACCGGTTTTCTGTACTTTTGGAATGTGAATTACTTACGTGGAATCGAGCATAAGGCTTTCGTCAAGAGTGTTTTGCAGTCAAGGTCAAGGTGCGTGTTGTCTTACATGTCCACTTAAATAGTTAACTAGAGCATTAAATAGTGTTCACCCTTTATAAGCCTGAATAGATTTTATATTCCAATCGTCAGTGGTTTTAAGTTTCGGCATCGTGTTTTGTGACCTTCGCAGGAATCCGCAGCAAGCCAATTAGAGTTTTCAAATTACTTGTCTCTTACCTCCATAAGGCGTTAGGGGAAGAGTGCTGTCGCATAAAGGGTAGGGCAGTAATGGTGATTGAGAGATAAGTCCAATAGACACTCAAAAAACTGCTTAATCAGTAGTTCATGGTTAGATTTTCGTTCGAGGAGACCTTTATCCTGTAGCAATTTTCAACGCAAGGGGCAGGGTGTTCATTTCGACGCCCAGGAGGCATCCTAATTCATAGGTTGAGCCAAAACCATTGGGGATCATCTGTGAGGAAAAGAAAAACTCAACTGGGTCACCGAGGAAAAGAGCATGATGGATAAGGCAACTTCCTTTCGTCTCGTAACTTGTTTCGGATTCCTCTGTTTTGGCTGACGAAAGCAGCGATACGCGCAATATTGAATAGAGTCGATTCCGGACAAATACAGATATGCTGATGGAGTATGTACTCTCATTTGCTTGGAGAAGTCCCAGAAACTGATAGCACTGTTGATGTAAACCAGTGGCGTGAAACGTGTTGATTATTCATCTTTATGTCAATCAAATGAATGGACTTCACACAATAAAAAAGCTACAGTAGTCGGTGGATTGTGTTTACTGTTTCTCATAATTACCATTAACAGCGGTTATCTTTTGAATTAATTTTGTAAGGCAATAAATGCGTTCCATTATTTGCTATGCCTGATCTTCATAAATGCCATGTCGTAAATATTTAATACCGCTGTCAGCAATTTTTGAGTTACTACTTGATTGCATCTTAGCGTTGAGCGGTGGAGTTTTTGGCCAATTAACCTCTCCCTCTTTGCTATTATCCTTCATCTACATCTACTAACTACCGTGCATGGCACCGCGAGTGTATGAAGCAGGGGTGAGTTATCGCCGGCCATAAACTCTGTACTGGCACTTATATTTATTTCACTATTGAAGAAGAAATTACTATGAATAATAAGAGGGATATGTGCTTCAAATGTCACCTTACATGCAAGGGAATGTTTAATAAATGCTACAGATATGCATAACCTATGTACTAATGGTTCATGCAGACATGCGTAAGTCACCAAAATCCGCGAATCTAATCTTATCCCTGATAGCTTTGTTTAATCTGAGTTAATCGATGTTGTTTATTGTGTGCGAGAGTATTGATATACTAAGGGAAAATATTTTTATGAGGAATCTTGGACGTTCGTGAAGTAGGTAATGGGTTCCCTGCATCATCCCTACTTGCTGCCAAGTTTTACCTTCCAGTAGGGAACTTTACTGTAGAAAAGCGTTTGACAAGGTTCCCCACTGTAAACTACTCGCGAAGTTAGAATTATACGGGATAGGCAGTAATATGTATAGTAGGCTGGATAGGAGACTTCTTACACAAACGCGTTCAAAGGGTGGTATTAGATGGTGTCAGCTCAGGCGAAGTGAAAGTTATATCGGGTGTTCCCCAGGGAAGCGTGATAGGCCCAATTTAATTTCTTCTCTACGTAAATGACTTGAATACAATAGTTAAAAATAGCAAGCTCCGACTTTTTGCCGATGATGCAGTAGTGTATAAGGAAATTAGAAATGAAGAGAACAGTCAGTCTTTAGCTAAGGATTTAAATGCGATTGATGATTGGTGTGATAGCTGGTAGCTAGAATTAAATTTGAAGAAATGCGCCGTAATGAACTTTGGAAAAAAGAAGAGCTTTCCCCGGAATAATTATTGCATCAAAGAAAAGAAAATATATAACGTAGAATCTATTAAATACTTAGGCGTCACCATCACTGAAGACATGTCATGGGGAAACACATCAGGGAAATAACTGGTATAGAAAACCGTAGATTAGGATTCGTAAAGAAGGTTCTAGGCAAATGCGATGAGAGAGTACGAGAAAGAAGCTATTTTACACTTGTCAGGCCTCATTTAGAATATGCCGCTAGTATATGGGATCCGTACGAGGAAGGTACCATAAAAGAATTAGAGCGTGTGGTAAGGAGATCCGCTAGATTTGTTAAAGGCCGATATGATAATTGTATAAGTGTTACGAGTTTAATAGAAGAACTATGATGGGAATTACTATCAGAACGCAGGTTAAAATTTAGGCTAAACCTTTTAAGTAAATTCGAAATCGAATTGTTCACAGATGACGTTAGATATATATTGAGAACCCCTGCGTATTACATCTACACGATACCTTGCAAGCCACCGCGAGGGTGTGTGGCAGGGTGTGAAGATCACCAAGAATGCACTACCGGCATGCAAACAAGCAACTATAGGGTCTCATGCAACTAGATTGTTAGGTAGTATCTATAGTATTTAAGGAATTGATACATGCATCATGCACTACAGACTACTCTAAAATATTGCCCCTACCTATTCCTTTGCTATAATGCCTATTCTGTTCTCTTATAGTACGGGGGAAAATGCCATTTTGAATCTATCAGTACGATAATCTATCTCTCTAATCTTATTTATATGGTCGAATCAAGCATAATACGCTGGTGTTTTTAATATGTGCCTAACATCTTCAGTAAAGCTATCCGATTGAAATTTCTCTAAGAGATTTAATCTGTACCTTAACCTACGCTCTGATAATGATTCCCACCCTAATCTTGTATTAATTCTGAAACACTACTCAACCTATCGTAACACCTTTTAACGAACCTAGCTACGCTGCACACTGTCTAGTTCTCCGATCAAGCGTAATTCATTCGGATCCCATACACTGGCTGCATACTCAAGGTGGGGCCTAACTAGTGAAAAGTAACATCGCTCTTTTGTCTTCTCATCATATTTCCCAAGTTATGCTAGGTTTCATCACATTTCCCATATTATGCTAGGTTTGATCAGATCAACAAGATTAGAGAGATAGATTGTCGTACCGATAGATTTAAAATGTCATTTTTCCCGCGTACCATAAGACTGAACAATAGGCAGCGTAACAAAGGGGTAGGTAGGTGAAATGTAGTCAGAGTAGTCTGTAGTGCATGATGCTTGTAATAACAACCAAAAATCCCTTTCTTATTTCGTAGATATTAAGCATCTAGCTGCATGTGACCATATTATCTAGCACGTCTCCATTAAATATCCTAGTTGCATGTCAATAGTGCATGTTTGGTGATCTTCACCCCCTGCCACACACCCTCGTGGTGGCTCGCAGGGTATTATGTAGATGTAGGGAAATTGTACACCTCATCGACAATTGGAGGGCATCGAACTTGATTTTAGGTGGGTTTAAAATATTTTGTCTTTGAATTACTTAAATTACGAAATTGTGGAATTTAATGCGCGACGCTTCGAAGCACTAAGTGGATGCAGAATCGTTCGCCACACAGGCTCTGAGCCTCTTGGCTAACACATGGGTTCAGGTGTCGTCATAGCCTCAAAAGCGATTGAGGGACATCAACTCGGGTAGTCCATAATGTCGGTGTTTGAAAGGAAAAGGAGGCGACCCGTTGAGGGACCCGTTTGGTGCCTCGACGATCCTCGATAGCGAAGCATGGTTTCAGAGCGCGGAGGTTATTGGAGATGAGTCGATACGAAACGAGCTAGGCGCGAATTCGTATTTGTGGGCAGTCAGCTGATTCTCACTATGTCTTTCATATTTTGTCTTGATAAACTGTTGAGAAACCCATCTTTCTTGTATGCAAGTGATTGTTTACCTAATTTAACTTAATGATGACGTTAATCTTCGAAACCATGGTCGTAGTGTGAGATAAATAATTGTGGAAATACCAAGTTTATTCTATCATTCATTATGCATGTTTACCAATTACTTATAAATATTTCAAGGTATATTTTTCCCTGCAGAGGCTTGGAGCTTGTAGTGAGGTGAAAGAATGCTTGAAATGTAAATGACGGATTTATATTGCAATGTGTAGAGTATTTGCCGAGGACTGCTTTTTGCATTCTACGTAATGATGTGCTAATCTTTGAAGAAAAATGTTGTTGTCCGTGACCACCTTATCCACACCCATTATCGCCGCTCATTTTGGCTGTCGAAAACTTCTTATATATATTCTGAAGAGTTTCAACTTTCATTTCACTCCTTCATTGTCATTAGAAGTGGTAGTGATAGGATTACAGTTATATTCACTATTATTTTACGTTTTATTATAATGCACTGTTGAAATTTCAAGTGAAAGTTGCGATTAAACCACGTGATGAGGATATTTCTTTGCTCCTTCGACAGTGGCTACTTGTAGTTTTTGATGGTTAATGATTTGGCTGGTGCTTCCGCTCGAATACTTTGAAAGTAGTAGTTGTGAATTATAGCGAGAGAGGAAAGAATTACGGTAAATCTTTTCCCATATCGGATTTTGCCTCACAAACAAAATATACTTGCTTTGGAAAAGTAATTTAGGAGTGGGGTCTCTGATGTTCAAACATCCGTGTTGTCAGAGCCTAACATATTCTGTCAATATTGTCCACTTTCTTTGACAGCGTAAATTTTGGCGGGTCGGAAGTGCGTGGCAGTTGGGGACCCACCAATATGAAGCCCTCGAAAGATTTGGTGAGCCCACCCACCCACCAATATGAAGCCCTCGAAAGATTTTCAATTTAACTTACGACTTCTGTCGTAAGTTAAATTGAAAAGGTAAAAGTCATTAGTACGTTCGTCCCACGAGTTTTCCTCTCCAACTTGAACAATGTTTATCGAAAATAATTGTGTAGTTGAATTGGAATCGAGCGTTTTGGATATTTTTAAATGTCACTTCAAATCATCGCGAAATCTATAATTTATGTTGGATAGTCTTAATTGATGTGTAGCCGTGGGAGCACTTCTCCCGACGGAGTACATCTTTCCTGGGATAAGTGTATATTTTTTCAGTTTATCCTTCCCTTGTATTTCACACCAGCTGTTCCGACCAGTCGGAAAGCGCAGTGTGAGGGCAGTCAGTGTGTTTCTCAGGTGTAAACTGGCTAGCGAGGCTAATCGAAGCTGAAAAACTGGCTCTAAGCTGGCATTTCAGCCGTGGCGAGGGAGGCCTCTGGTGTTTTGTTGTGGGATCGATATAAGCCGTTCTATTTCTCTCTGGGTCAATCAAATTCTGCTGCGTCGACCTTGCGGCTGGGCGTTCGTCTGATGCTTTGGCCCCGGGGCATACCCGCCGTGAGTATAGGAGAGTTGAGGCCGCCGCGGAGGCGAGGGCACTCAACTACGTCTTTACCTCCATTGATTCGAAGTTGGGGCCCGCGAGATCCACAAACCTTGAGGATCCCTTTCCAAGTGCGCCTCATTCATCTAATGCCGATCGTACAATGAGGGAGATAGCCGGGATCTGCCTGCTCTTCTAGCCGGGGAAAGAGTTGTAACGGATTCTGCGAAGTTTTAGCCTCTTGACCAGCCGAAGACGAGAATCAGGGACATATTCACAATTTTTACTACAGTCTAGCATCTACTGCCTCCTAAAATCTCTACTTCGAGTGAAATTGGTGTCCAGTTAAATCTGCAAAGGTTAGTATTACTTCTTAGCGGCACGCTGTATATACCGCTTCGTATCACATTGAGGAGAACCTGATTCGGACTCGTAATAGATATTTCATGTCGTAAGCAGTAGAAGTGAGACTGTAGTTGAGATTCTTAATATGAACCAGCCATATTCAGAATCTCAACTCAGTTTTCAGCGTTACTCTGAGATGTAATGCCACCTTCGCAGGTCGAATCTGTACACCAATTTGGATTCGTTGTAGGGATTTTAGGGCGTATGCAGTAGAAGCGAGACTGCAGTAGAGATTCTGAACATGGCCCTCAGTCTTACCAGTGACTGTTGTCAGTAGTTTTCCAAGTTAGTGGGATGGGAAACTGAAAAGCTACGCTCTCAGCAACGTAAGATTCTAGATCGTAACATACGCGCTATCAACTTCTCTTGCTTCTTCGGAATCAGTGGCGCGATGAGGCACACCTAAATGGACGCTTATGGCACCTTTAGTACTTATTTATTTACAAGACGATTTTTTATTTAAAAGTATTCATTTTGTAGAAAAATGTTTGGGATCGTAAGCGGTTCCAAATGCGATGATAGTAATAATTATGGTCATTATAGCCTGACGAAATCGGTAGAAGGGTCGGTGGACGCTCCCGCTCTATCAAACATTATAAATCATTGGTACCTACCGAAAGCAAGACAGGAATTTTAAATGCACACTGAAAAGCTTAAATCAAAACTAAATATCCCCTTCTACTACTCCTTGGAGGATATTTTTCTCCTCGTCTCCAAGCCACCAATTAATGAGTGTGCGAAACGAAGATCTTTATTTCATTCGACAGCCACCACTTTGCCGTCGCCCGATTTCTCTTGCAGTATATTTTCGTTTCTTCGTCCTTCCGTTGCATGCTACCGTCTTCAATGGTCTCTTTATCTTCTGCAAATAATTGGCTGTTGTAATAAATCCAGCGAAACTGCCTTCTTACGCGTATTGCTGTGAACCCCACCTCAAATAGCGGGTATTTACGTACCGTCGCAACAAAATTAGATAATTTTTTTTTATTTTCCTGGAATCAATTGATATAGTAGGTGGCTTAGAAAAATATTAAGCCAAAACATTGTTCTCGAAAAAAAAAACAAATAAACTGATGAACACTCTTGCCTCCGGTGGAATGGCAATCAGAATGTGCCCTTCAGTCCTTGCGTGAGTTAAAAAGTACTTTCGGGTCTATTTGTATAAGATATCCGCTCGTTTGTCACCCGCCAACTGAAGTAGCCAGGTCGTTAATCTACTAGCAAAGCAACGTATGGGTTGCGGGTTCAAATTCCGTTTGGAACATGGATGTTGTGTTTGTCGTGGGTTTAGGAAATTAAAGACAGTGCGATATAACCTTAGCCGTTGGAGTATTTAAACCTTAATTCTGCAACTCGACTTTTATTGCCCTTTTTGGTCATATTGTGATTCACATACATATTGTGATTATTGGTCTTTTTGTGACACACATGTTTGGGTGCGTGTAGTAATTTTTAAGAAATGAGTCAGTACTGAGCGCACAACTGATACTTAGTATTTTCTTAGCGGCCAGTGTAGCTTTAACGTTCAGTGAGGACATTTTTTTGGGATATATTATTTTTCGTGAATTTTGTGGTTGGGTAACTCATGACTATGAGAAACACCACAGATCATCGATTATCGATTCGTAATCAAGCGTATTCTAGCGAATTTGTTCTTTTGGAAAACATCGTTCTTGGTCATCGGCTGCACACGAGTTTTTTCTTAAATCAGTCATCTAGGGAACTATTCTAAAAATTGGCTCTTTTGCCAGCTTATAGGGGCTAGAAGAGCAATCGATGGATTTTATGTGAGTTAAATACACATATTATTGTTTGCCTTCAGCGGATGCCTTTTCCTACCGTTTTGCGAGGGAAGGCTGCTGTGAAAGATCTTGCCTTGAGGTTTTACATTACTTTAGTACTGGCCGTAAAAGTTGTTGTTAATTACTTTTTCGCTATCTAGTTGTGCTGGGAGTGTGTGATGTAATCCCGGGCTGGATCTCCGCGTCCAAACGCTTGACCCGAAAAGTATACGAGGGGAGGAGGACGATCAACCCACCCTCCCCAGGCGAATAATTATCCAGGACCGGTCTCGTTATTCATTCGCCAAAAAAGCATCCGTTATATCGCTGATGCTGCCCAGGGCCGCGGAGACAGTGGCGAGATTTTTCTTTCTAACCCCACTTGTTTGTGACGACGTGTGTGGTTGGCTGGATATCGGTCGGAAGACGCGAGGAATATTTGCGAATTTTTTATCCCGATGTCCTCTTTCGTTAAGAATCGCAGTAATAGAAAAAGACGTCCGAAGTGATTTCTTTGTAAGTATTTTTATCGAACACTGATAGCCTTCCATGAGATCAATAACCGCTTAATACTCGCTCCTCCGCTCTTTTGAGTTTATCGCGAAAGACAATTCTGGCCCTTTGGAGTCATAAAAGTGCTTCAGCATTGTTTTATTGTTCATCATTGCATCATATTCATAGTGCTTCTTCTTGCTGTATAGCAGTTATTTGAGAGCTTTATGTGAGGTTTAAAAGAGAAAAAAATTCTGTTTGCTTTGAGCACAGTGATTTTTAGTAGTACATTGATTTAATTTCTACCCTCTTAGTTAGTTCGTTATTTAGGGGAAGTGACCGACAGCTGAGGTCACTTGCACCATTTCAGGCAGTGGAGGAAGGGTGGAAAGATCACGGCGCCGGCATTAGCCTCATAGCGTTGGCAGCGCAGATTGAATGTGGATGACAATTGCATCAAGGTTTGGCATCAGAATACTTGCCATGGTTCTCTTCCGATACCCTTTTTTCCGACAGTTAATTTAAAAATAGTAAATTTTTTGCTCGTCCATAAATTCATCACACAATTTATAGCATTTCCCGTGCTGCTTGATCACATATGCATGTTCGGTGTTTATTCACCGCCTGCCTCACGCCCTCGAGGTGGTTTGCAGGGCACTTAGTTTATTTAGAGGTGGTTCCAGAATATTATAGTTCCATCTGTTCAAATGATTTCGATGAAATGGAAGTATTACACACTTCTTTCCATCCAGAGCACATTCCGGATTGCCAATGTGTTCTGTAATTAGTTATGCCATTATCTGATAATGGGACATCGGAATTGCGGCGTAGTTGTTCAACCTCGCAGTCAACTTTTCGAAGCATAACAGGGTGATTAATTCTGCGTTTCGTTCCTCTAATAAGCATTTGTCACTTTCATTTTAATGAACCCAATCCCTCACTTTTAATCATTGGTTTGTCCTCGGAAAAGTCGGCTATTTGCAATATTTTTTTTCAAGGGAGACGAATTTGCTCATGGGCGTTTTCTGGCATGCAGAATGAAAACAACCAATTATTGGTGATTGGAAGTATCGGGTTAACCATACCAAAAGTCCCGCGACAAAAGTTTTAGTGCAGGATGTGTTAAATAGTTGGTAATCTATTTTTTTATCGTATTTGCTATTGAAGTGTATCGAACTCATTTATGTTCATACTAATGATTGTGGCCATTATCAAAGATGATTGAATTATCCTTCCCGGAATACTAGTGGCACGTCATCATTAGCACTGTGCGGGTCTGAAAAGTTCAGTGCTTTGACGTATTTACGAACGTTGGCCCCATAAAATTACTTATATTTGACTACTAATCGACTTCTGTGTAGTGTAGACTGGCCGGTTGTTTTTTTCGCGAAGATAGCTACGTTTTAATAGAGGTCACTCGTGACGTCACCGCAGTCCTCGTTGCCCCCAACTAAAGCCGAATTGCTGATGGCGTTAAGTTGAAAGCAGAGCTGTCGGGATGAGACGGGCAGCGGATCGTGATGGTCAGCGGGCCAGGGAGTAGAGGCTCACGTAATCTCCCGTGACGAATATTACGGGCAATGATTGGAGCGTGCGCGCGCATTTACGCGCTCCCAAATGGATCTTCGTGAGAGACAGGCGAAATTCTGTCGCGTTTATTCGCGTGTTTAGCTAGGCTTTGGTGGCTGTAAGATTTGTGGCAATTTTTTCCCTAATTGTTGGAAAGACTCCAATTCCATTCATTTCGCAAACTCATCATGCCTCTAGTACGGTAATTTTAATTGTAACGGGCGTTTATCAGGAGCTTAAAATAATTTGGTGATACCATTGAAATTGTAGACTTTATCAAGTTTTGCATCTCTTCTTGGTTCACTATAAACAGTGCAATGAGACTTCTCCTCCTGGTGGCTGTTTTAATTTAGTGCCGTCGCCTAGCATTCGTGAATTTGACGGCGCCCCTCTCTTCTGAAGACGCTGATGCGGAGGAGACCATTTCCTCACGAGTCACGCGCTGGCTCAACACGCGTTGTACGTATTTCCAGTCTTCGTCATCACTTGGTGTAAAATCTACGTCCGCCGCGAAATAAAGAAAAAATCGTGCTTATCTAAAGCTTTGGGGAGGGAAAAGTGAACGGGAAGGATGGAAAAGGTAGGCCTCGAATGAGATATATGGAGCAAGTTGTGACGGATGTAAAAGAAAACAATTACGTTAATATGAATAGGTTGGCTGATACAATAAAAGTGTGGAGGGCTGTGTCAAACCAATCTTAGGAATTTTGACCGATAATGATGATGAGAAAGCTCTAATGAAACCATGCAACCTTGAACATAATATGAAATCAGTTTCTCGGTTTGTAGCGTTGTCCTTGTAATTATACAAGGCGTACAAACTATTTGACTCTCTAAGTAATTCCGGCAGTGTGGAGGCAAAGTAGGGACTCTAAAATTTAGTGCTATTTCAACGGGCACTGCTGTGGAAAGCGTAGAAGACTATGCATTGATTAGTGGAAGCGCTGACTTTTGCTGCAACAGTTTACCTTATATGTACGATGTCTGATCAAACCATACCGCGGATGCTTGGCCACACGACCCAAAGCTCTTCCGCCCACGGTCACGGGGCGAGGGTAACCTCTGCCGCCCGCAGCGATAGAGAAATCTGCTTCAGGTGGGCGGGCCTAAATCCGAGTCCCTCGTGGAGTGAAATTTGGGTCGTTAAGCGATCTCTCTTGGGCCGCTGGAGAAACTGACATCACGGAGGTGGTGTATTTTCACATATTCTTAAGCGTACAAGTTCCCCTCATCTGTAGATTGCTCCTCTGTTTACTCTCGCCATCCGAGGACGCGAAGCCGCGTGAATCAACGATTTCGGAAATCGATTGCGGTTTGGTTCCTTCAATCCTTCAGCGGCGACTAATTGTGCGAGATCGAATCATCTATCAACAATCCAAGGATTGCTGATTGATGATTCCCGGTCTAGGAGATCCTTTCCCTCTGTAACTTTTCTACTCAATCTATTTCCATTCATTGTGGTGGTAGCAAGGCTGTTTAACATGTATCTCGTATTCCGCACTTCCAAAAGCTGACGTAGCGTAATTCAATACTTCATTTCAAAGCTTATGAAATTGCCCGTCAACCACTCGATATTTGTGACTGCAACAGTTCTTGAAATGCTTGGCAGTTGGGTATATCAGGATAAAATGCGCCTGCATTTGTTATGAATACCGATTTTCAAGGGATTTAAAAGTTCTTCAATTCACTTGGAAAGTATTTTTCAAAATGCGGACGATTCTGACTCCAAATTTTTATCAGTCTTGTCACCATTATTACATGATAATAGAAATAATTATCGCTGATATATATGACAATGTAGGCATACTAGGTAAGTCTGTAGGTAGTTTAGAGACTTCAGTATTTTCATCTTTGAGACAAAGGAAAAGATATCACCGAGCAAAGAAAATGTGAAGCACCGAGCGAGTCGTGAGGGACTGGGGAAGCAAAGAAAAAATTGAACGCCTGCGCATTTTCGGAAATCTTGATCGTCAGTTAGCGCGAAGTTGGAAAAAGAGGTAGAAAGGAAAGGTACAATATTAGCGCGAAAAGTTACATAACTAATAATTTAGTGCCAGGTTGTTGCCAGAAAATTTCCTATCTTAATTTTGTCCAAGATAGTTTCGTATCTCACAAACACTGTTGGGTAGTAATAGAGCCTTGCATTAGTAATGCCTTGCCCATGGAAGAGATCAGTTAAAAATGTTATGAAATTTTCGGGAGCCCTTAGGTAACTCCCACCTCATTATAGCCGGTGTAATTGGATTCGCATGTTCTTTTTATGAGCGACTTAGGGCTGCGAAATGTGAATGAATGCAGCTGTCCGTTGGTGTGACGCCTGGCGGAGATTGATTTCCCACATAGTTGACTTGTCATCGCCGCGGTAAACACGAACAGAAAGCTGCGCCGTCCTCCCCACTTGGCACTCTCGCTCTCTGGAACTTAGCGTTCCCGTTATCGAACGACGCGAGAAGTCATTCCCGTTTAGCACACTCGGGCCGCGGAAGTCATCCTTTTTTACAGTTGCGGAGTCAATGACACTAACCGAAATTCTTAACCACGTTGCAAATCTAATTAAACTTGGCATAAAGAAATAAATGAGCGAATTAACGGAGAAGTTATAGGAAGAGTGGGGAAAAAGAGATGCCTACTGAAAACCCTAAAAGGAAGGCGGGACATATCTTAAGACTCGATGGCCTAATAAAGACAATCGTCGAGGGAAAAGTGAACGGGAAGAATGGAAAAGGTAGGCCTCGAATGAGAAAAATGAAACAGGTCGTGAAGGATGTGAAAGGGAGGAACAACGTTAATATGAAGAGGTTGGCCGATAGAAGAATCGAGTGGAGGGTTGCGTCAAACCAATCCTAGGATTGTTGACCCTTGATGAGGAAAGAAATAAAAATCAAATAAAATTATTGACTCTCACTAGAACGAATTACCACTTTTGAGCCATTTAATTTGTATATTTTGAATAAAATCGATGGTCGGCAAGTTTACTTGGTGGAATTTAGACATAGTAAAAATAAAAGTACTTGGTTAATTCCACTATTTATTTGGAATGATTCGACTGGTTTTAGCCTTTACAGGTCGTCATCAGGAGTCAGAATCGCCGGTGTCGCGATCGACGGATCGCAGGATTTCAACCTTTGCAGGATGACCTGTAAAGGTTGAAACCGGTCGAGTCATTCCAAATAAATTTTGGAATTAACCAAGTACTTTTATTTTTACTATTTCTATATTTTGAGTTAAAACTCTTGTCGTTTCAAACGAATTCACGTGGTATACCATTAAGATTAATGAATTGAAATGGTGGCGATAGGTATCTACCTATAGGCGAACTTGAGCAGTCAACGCGGCTTGGTTGTTTTCCAGAGCGTAGAAATTTGCGCATCTACGATTGCAGTGATTTCATCCAAATACGTCAGTAGTTGACGGTGTATTTAGAAAAATATATTCTGCTGTTACTCCATTTTTAAACTTATGTAGTTCGCCTCTTGGCTGCGCTCGTGCCGGACATTTGATTGTCCGAGGCCGCTCCTCGTCGAGGTCACTGCTTGAGTGGTGCTGCTCGCGGTTTAGCCCTTTCTTGACCACTGGATCTTTGAAGTTCCAATAACATGAAAGCGTTAATTTTTCTATAGTCATTACTTCAGAAAAATAGAGCTTTCTCGTAATTTGGAGATTAATTAGTAATCTCGTAATTTGGACAGAGAGATGGAGAGAAATTATAGTCCTAGTAATTGATGCATGGAATCGGCCTCCACCGAGAGGCCTAAGCGAAGAACCATTGCATTTATTCTTTGCACTTTAGTGTTCGACGAGTTGGGAAGTCCGTTTCCCATTGTACTATGAAGTGAACGATGAAGCGCATTTTTATATTTAGAAAAATTTCAACCAGCTAAATGTCTCATCTTATTGATTGGTAGGTTTGAATGTAATATTTTATTTAATCCTTAGTTTCCGAAATCGGAAGCGGTTCCCAACTCGTGTGTCTGATAAAGTTTACGTCGGTAAATTTACTCCGTTAGTCAAAATGATGGGTTTGAGAGATTTTCATCAATATTATCGTCTTTATTACGTGGTATTCATAGATTGCTGACCACAGAATCTTCTACTGCTGCAAGACTGCTGTTTTCAAGGGGCTTTGTCGCCCTGTTGGCGTTCAACTCCCGAGTCCGGTTTATCATCGTCTTTCTGTGTGCTGCCTTCTGCAGCCCAGTCGGTGGCTGTATGGTGAGAGTTGCAGGGTTTATCGTGATGGCGAAAACATTTGGTCATCTTTTCGGAAATATAATTGAATCCTTAATATCATTCATTTATGCTTTTTCCTACTGGAAATTGCAACTAATAACGTATTTCCTTTAGCCTTAGTTTTTCAGGTTTCGAACGTTTCCGTAGGTGTGTTAGTTCTGGGCTATTTCCTCATTTTTCCTAGTACTTCTATGCTAAGTAAGATCCTGTCTATTTTTCCAAAGGAAACGCTTGCTATAGGAACAGGAAAGAACGGTTGGAAGACCGTTGGAAGTGTCACATGGAAGCGCTAACGTACGAATCTCTCTCCAGAATGTATTTCACATTGAGTGTCTCATTGAATTTGAGCGATTCAATAACGGCATCCAAGATACGGATGTCGCAAATTTACCGTGAACCGACCTTTGTCCTCTTTGAAACGACGTCTTTGACCCTTGCACTCCGCCCGCCCTTACGATCGCTGCCGCTCTTGTTCGACGCTGTGGTCGCCATGTATTTAATTCGGTCGAGGGCAATTGCTCCTGTGGGTGGCCTCAATCCCCATTCCCTTCGAGGCTAGAAGTGCACTAGTGTCGTGATTCTAGAGCTCAGTGTCGCTCGGTGTCACTTTCCCTTCGCCCTCTATGTCCCGAGTATTTTAAACCGGTCAACTCCGTTGCCGCTTATCTTTCAAATTTAAGTTTCCGGATATAACGCTAATATTGATACGTACGTTTCTCCAAAATATTGCGCCACGATTGGCATTTCCTAAGACGCATGCAGATAAGAGAAGAAATTGGAACAGCATCGCAAACATATCCACGGCCAAACCGCCTTCGTAGTTGATACATATTTATTGAACTTTGATCTGCCCTAGAAGCCAGATTTATACTTTATGAGATGCTAATGAATGGCTTGAATAGTTATAATTAATGGAAACCTGCGGCTGCTATTTGCGGTGCCGTGGAACTTATTGTTACACACTAACATAAGTGATATCACTTAATTGGTAGGTATGCATTCCTTATTGCTCTCGAGGATAGATAAAAAATCTATAAATTTGATTTTATAATTGACTTCTATAATATCAGAGTCAGATGTGTAAATATGAGTCTCGTTGGCCCATGAAACTTTTCGCGTCTATAATATCGCAATGTCTATGGTCATTTTATTAAAAGTATCTTCGTTGCTTGAAGGGGCACGTCTCGGCTGAGGCTTTCTAAGTTCTTCTTCATACCATATCCCTGAGTAGTTATTGTTCGAAACCTGTTTTTTTGCGGTCCGTGGGTAACAAACCTAGGTTTTGATTGTATTTATTCAGGTCAGATTTTGTGAGTGGACTCCTCGCCCAAAATTCGCTGTACTATGTCTATAATAAGCTTTATGTACCGTTTTTGACCAAGTATGGCCAAATGTTCATCAAAAAGGCTTATTTTCTGCGGCGTGATCCCTTTTTCACCTCGTCTCGTAACTTGAAAACTCACTTTGTTGCCATACTTCCAGCATTACCTTAATTATTTGACTCACGTCACCTTACCTTTTCGGTAAAAAGTTATCCTAATTCATTCCCGGAAGGTTTTTCTGATCGCAGTGAATATCGACCGGAAATAGGGAAGGTGATAATTTGGAGCTGTGAGGGTGGCTTTGAAATCTTTAGGGCGTGGAGGTCAGAGGCACAACCCTCTCGGGGATCAAGGAAGAGTCATGGAAGGATTTTCACGAATGCCGTGAAGAGGACTGATTATTGTCTTTTGGTTTCTTTTCATGGTGATGTTTACGGGTGTAGGAGTGTCATATTTGCTCTGCCGCTCATGGCATTAAGCATCGGTGTGTCCTCCAAATGTCAGTGTAAAATTGGGAGCAATCATATGAAACGTAAATAGCTGAAATGCTACGTGTAGGTTGGGGAATAATGAATTACTATGACCAATAAAGGATATTGTCTATTTTATATGTGTTTTCAATATCCTAAGGTATATTTTTGAAGTTTGAATTGGCATTCTTTTCCAGGTAGCAACCATTACAGCTCTTTTTTCTCCAGATGTACGAGGGCAGTTTTTTTTTCAACCTCCGATGGGCCATAAATGAAACACAAATTAAATATTAAATTTTTTTTTACTACCAAAAGTTATGCACACTTATGGTTACTTTTCGACATAAGCACCTTGACAATTGAGGCATTTGTCGTACTTGTGGAATAGCTTGACAATACCCTCTTCATAAAATGTTGCCGCCAATGAATAGAAATGAGTCTTGACGTTGTCTTGAAGCTCCTCGTTGGTTTGGAAACGCTGTCTTCCTAGCCACTTCTTCAATTCAGGGAAAAGATGGAAGTCACTTGGCGCTAGGTCGGGGCTGTATGGTGGGTGATCGAAAACGTCCCATTGAAATTGCTCGAAAAGTCTTTGGGTTGCACCAGCACTGTGAGGACGCGCATTGTCATGGGTCAAAACAATTCCAGAAGTCAGCATGCGTCCTTGACCCCCTTCATCATGCACATCAGTCTTTGAATTTTCGACACCATTCACGGACAACACCACTACTCAACTTTTCTCCATACACTCAGCTCATTCGTTGATGAATTTCTGCAGCACTATTCCCTTCTGCTTGCAGGAAACGAATAACACTTTGCAATTCGCACTTGGCGGGAGAATCAATTGAGGCTGCCATGTTTATGTGGCTGCCACTCAGAACAGACTGACGACTTAGGCTCGGCAGTGATAGAGCATGTGATACGGGTGATGCACTGTTGCCTAATTCGCATACCACCCGCCTAGCGCTTGTCTGGCGTTTATGCTGAGCGATCGGAGGTTGAAAAAAAAACTGCCCTCGTATATTTCAGACTTTTACATTGAGTATTTTTTATTCAAGGAGTACGATGGACCGATCTATACCCTTCCCGTGTACTTGCTCATCGATGTTCCCAACTCTTGCATGCGGTGGTAAAATTTTAATAAGATTTCTGGATACTCTTTTTCCTGCCACTGCAATTTATTTTCATTCAAAAATACGATTTTTTCCGTTTCCGTGGAAGAAACTGAGTGGTCTATACTTATTGTCAATTAAGTAGTTTACTAATGAGATGATTGTGTGCGTAATGCTTTTGTGCTGAAGAGGCTTCAGTCATAGAAGGTTGTTGATGACTTTCCTAAGTTGTGAATAGAACTCGTGTAAAAAATTATTGAACCCACGTTATTGACTTGCCATTAACGACATTGATCGATCGCCAAATACGGAACTGCATCAAGTAGTCTGACCAACTTGGAAACACAGTATTCATTAAAGAACGCCTCATTCTGGAATTACTATTTTCACTATTCGTGCTTGCGGAAGTGTCAAATGTCAATTCCCTTTAATGTTATCCCCCTCCATTGAGCGCGCAATAAGGATAGGGATGCCTTAGGTTCGAGTTCTTGAAAATATTTTTTTCTATCCATGGAGGTCATGGAACTCGCGGTGTCTTAGCATAGCGCAGTGCGCAAAATCTATATTTGACGTCGGTCTTCGTGGATGAGTGACCCAAAATATTTTTCAGTGGCGTACTTCCAAGCAATTTGACCTCATCGGATATCGTTTGAGAGCCGCTGTCTCGAAAGATTCCGATGATTTTATCTCTTCCGTCTTACCGTCCCACTCCTCCCTATCTCCCTCTCTTGTTCTTTTCCGTGCTTTCGCCTCAACAGCCACAAAAGCTAACTTACGAAATATTATCTTGAAATTTATGCCTTTCCGCCAATGACGCACATATTCTGCTCTCTGTCTTTATGCGACTTGATAAACGGACGGTATCGCTCGTTAAAAAAATCCGTATTCTTAGCATACTTGAGTATGCCGTTCATCAACTTAGAAAGGGGAATGTCCTTTCGGAGTAATGTGTTCCATTGCATTGTTATGTCGTATTTTGACATGAAATTTGTTCAGACAGATAATTCTAAGGCTATCTTGGGGTTTTATTTTATCCTTAGTAAATATTAATTGTGGACCTTAACAAATATCATCCGTTTGACCCAGTAGGAAACTTTTATCAAAGCCTTCAAAATCTAGAGTAGCTACAGGTTGCTCGTTGATTTGCCTGGCTACTGCCTTATTCTTAATTTTTAAAGTGTATTTTCCCTATTAAAGTGCGATTACTTTACATAATTTATTTAATGTTTCGATGACACTATTCGTCCTCAATCCCCTACGTGTTGATTGGAAACAAGATAAAGACATATAACTTACGAGAAATTGGCGAAACCTTTTTGAAGTGTATGAAGTAGTGGCTCCTCGTCACGACAGCAGTACCCCAAAATGACTCCTGAATTTGCGATTAGAAGTCAGTACTTTTTAGTGCACTATTTTGATACTGAAACCACTCTCTTTATCTAGTCTTAGTGTGACAATTACAATTATTTGAAACTCTTTGCCCGTCAGGATCCTTGGTCATTTAACCTCAATCCGTGCTTGAAGTGTTAAGGAATTTTGTAAATTAGTGTATGAACTAGTCTGTTCTATTTTATTAGTGGCGATTATTATTATGGAGGTTGAATAAATGGTGGATTTGGATGAAGAGAATCTTCATCAATAGCTCAAGGATGTGTTGCGCATCAATGACAATGAATGAGACGTTTCTTAAATTCGCTATTGAGTTTGGTTCCGACGTTTTTATTAATGTGAATCTTGTGAAGAGGTTAAGAAGGATGTATTACCCTGGATGTAATTCAGCTCTCCTTCTCTTAAATATACTTATCGCCGATTTTTGTGTCTACATGAAAACACCTTGGCCGCACTGTCCGGCAATTGGCGATTTTTCAGTTGCTATCTCCTTTCTTTCTGGAAGCATTCGTCTGACATCGGCTGAAATGTTCATCCTCCACCCTTTATATCAAGCAGGTTATGCGGGTTGTCCAATCGTGGCCATTTCGTAGCCTCTGCTGCATATCCTGCAGGCGCGGTTTGGGCACGCCGATTTTTCAGGAGCTAATTAGGAAATTATTGCTAGTGTACTGGCGTTTTTGCCAGAGCTTTGCGCCCCAGATTTGATATTGCATAGTGAAATAAAATTTGGTGGAAATTTCAATATTCTGAACAGAATGTGAATTATGTGCGTCATTTTTAAGGTACGTTCTTTAGTAGATATTTTGAAGTAACGGTCATTCGGAACGTGTAATTTAGTAGTGAAAGTGCATGATGGTTGCCTCAATAACGATTTTATTTCAGATTTCCATGCAATAGATTTGCTCATATTTTTTTCACTTGCAGATAGTTTCCAGAGGTCTTGTATCTTTTGGACGAAATCAACTTTCTTCAAGTGTCTTACTTTGGCTCATGGTCTTAATTTATTTTATTGTCTTCTGTGTACTAGTTTCCCTCCTTTATCGTAGTACCATTATTGTTATCTTAGGTTTAAAAGTTCCTACTCTACTTGTGTGGAAATGGATGTGGTGGTATAGTAGGTACTCGCGTTGAATTTACTTTATTGATATATTTATAACGTATATCCTTTGTGCCAAATTTAAATATTGGTTAAGTTTAACCCTCGCTATCAGGGCCAGAATAATTGCATGGAATACCGTAAACAATTATACAATTTTCATGCAAAAAAATCTCAAATTATTTTTATATCCTCCTTTTACTACCGGAGCCCCTTTACCACCCCCTGTTGCTACCAAAGAGTAGCTACGGTGCGCTCACATACAGGTGTGTCATGATTAATGATGGAGCATAAAATTAACTGCATAAAACTTGCCTTTCTCTGTGTATTCGTTAAGGGGAACTTAGCAAAAATGCATAGGGATAGCATTGTTTAAATTCGTCTACCTTGTTGGTCACGACGAGTCCATTTACCATGTCGTCTTATTTATTCCAGGGGGTCCACTCACTCCGCTATTATCCTGTACAACGGCAACGGAGAGAAGCTGGTCCAATGCAAGGGTCCAGGAACCAATCACTGGGTGAATCTCTCGACAAATATTTTATATTAACTCAGCTTAAATGTTTATACTGGGAACATTGTCGTAGAACTGGTGGTTCCCGTGATCATAAATGTGAAGAGCACCTTGGTCTTTCCGTAAGGCCTTCTAGTTGGCCGTGAACATTGAGACTTGAGTCTTTGATGGTAATCAAAACTTTTCTGGGATCGAGAGTTATTTCTACGGTTGCTATGCCTGGAAGTTGATGTGTTGAATCTTACCAGAGCTCAGTACTCAAACCACGCACCAGTTACTCGCCGGGCCAATGTGTACACCCCTTAGCTACTCAAATTTATTATCGCAATGTAAAGTTTAACGAGCTGGATAGTCGGAAAGAAAAACTTAAACGATGTATTTTTCACACACTTTATTTAAATACTAAACCCTACCAGTTTCGGCACCCATGTCATTATGAAGGGTACTCTAGCGTTCTCACAGTTGCGAGCCCAAATATATATGTATATATTCACAGAGAGGGAGGAAGAAAATGCAGAGGCGTTTGGGGTAGCTTAGAGGGAATGATTAAGTGGGATAAGCAACGTGTAGAAGGTCAGGATAATGGAGGAATGCTTTTTAAAGCCGGGACAGGTACATAATAAAATGGGAACAGATAAAACGGCACTATTTCATTTAACAATTTCGGTCCCAAAGCCTTAGATGCTGATATAATCTCGAAGTTTTCTTTAAAAAATCCAGCTTTGCACCTTTTAATTTAAAATCTCTACTCTAAAATCATACATGAGATTAAAACCAGATAAATGAGGTGCAAAGACTGACATGTTGTCATCATGAATAAAAGAGTTATAATGTTCCTTTGTCGTAATGTTGAAACCTCTACCCGTCTGTTCTATGCTGGTTATTATGAGCGGTTACGGTCCGCCAAGGATGGCACTTTATAACGTGAAAGCGGGCTAGTATCGCAAGCACCCGATGATTTCACACTAATTAGCAGCTACTCGAGGAGCTCGTAATTGACAACTTCGACCAATACATGATCCATAAAAGCCTTCAACAAATTTACAGTTAGACACCCGAATGCTCTCTTCAACTCCTTATGGAACCTATCAGTAGAGGAATCCTCAAGTCCCCCGCTAAAAAATCCTCAATTCCATCACTAACTTCAACCATATGAATAAAAAAGTGAAAATCCACCATTCAGTTATTCACTTTGATGTCGATTATTCTTCAGCATCCATACCAAAAACAATTTCTCAAGAGCCTCAAATAAATCATAATAGTAATTCAATCAATTCATTTCATTTTGAAAATGCTCCTGCGAACGTCATTCACATCCAAGGCGATCTCTGTATCGAATCCCTTCTGGCACTGAATAATTAATTCAACTAAAGTAAATCCCCCAGTAGCATTCAAGAATTAAGTACACTCAGTAGCTCAGATAGAGACACATTGATGAAATAAATCATTTCACAAAACTGCAACTCATCGGAAGTACACACATCCCGCACACTCGCTTACTGGAACTCAAGCGTGCAGTACAAAACCTCATAGAATTATACTTAAGAACATCGCTCCCTTAAAAGCTTCCCTAATCGGGAACTATGCTGCAGTCGGGATCAGAAAAGGGCTAAAGAAAAAGCCCTTGCAGATGTATTTAGAGAGAGAGAGAGATTGTCTTAAAGCCGTTGCTTCAGAAGGTAATCCTTGTAATATATCACATGCCGATATAAGTGAACACAAAATATGACTAGATGATCGTCCGCCGTGGTGTTAATACACGCTTCAGAATGTAACGACGACCTCTGAGAAATTCAAACCCAAGAGCAGTCATACTTTTTACTGAGTCGGTCCTATCGTGCCCACCGTCCTTATTTATAAATACATATGTCCCAACCGATAATGGCGTAAGTAGCAGAATAGGGGAGCACGCCTCATATGGGATGATACGCGTTCAATGAGGGCTAACTCCTACCAGTTTAAAATTACGTTATGTGCTGGAATTGCTCAACTATAAGTGCTAGACGTTGCGCGGAAGTTTGATGTTGGAAATTGGAGCAGAAAGATTATAGAACATGGTGCAATAAGGATTTGTGGAATGTGGAAATTGAAACCATATAATTTTTGTTCAACCTCTTTCCCTGCAAATCTTATCTGTAGCTCCTTATGATCCCTTTCGTTAGCTTGTCATTTTCATTTCTGATGCCCTTTTGTGAGTTTAGTCCTTATCTTCTTAAGAGTTCTGATGGGGGATTACAGTTTCAGAGAATGAGGAAGTATCATTCCATGTCTTTTACGCAGGAAGGTGAAGAGATTACCCGCCATTTATCGCGACAAAAGCATTTTAGCTAGTTTTCTGACGTATTTTAGTGGATTACCAATGGCCTGATTTCACGAGTGAACAAAACTACATTGTACTTCCGTTAGGTATGGTTGGAGCTTGCCATAGTTGAGATGAACGATTAAAAAAATAAACGATTAAAATTAATCGATAATAATGTGGTTATTTAATTTAATCGTTATTTTTTAGAAGAGTTAACTTGTAACTTTTAATCGTTAAAATGATGCATTAACTGACACAAAACTAACTTCAGTTAATTTTTCTCGTTTATTTTTGGCGAATGTCGACCTGTTTGAATTTGGGCGCAAAAGTTGCTACCCAGGTCCTACAGACAAATGGGAAAATAAAACGGTATCTAAGAGTGGAGGGTTGTGCAAGAACGCAATCTGACGAATACATCCAAACAAAAGAGCATCTACACTAATTCTATATAACTAAGCCGTTTCCACTGCAATTTTACAATTGTGAAGGCATACTTCACATCGCAATGTGGGGATCGATATCAAAAACTAATCATAAAGCACTTTCTACCGCTCAGAACAATCTTTTGCGACAAATTACAGGCGCACAGGTTCGTCAGAAAGTCTTACATTCACGACAGCTTAAAAATCCCTTAATCGGAGCCCTACCTCAGAAAAATCGCTGAATCCTTTCAGCAGATACTAGGAAACCTGACCAACAACACTCTGGACAGTTAATGGAATTGCAACGAAATTCCCCAAAAAAATTTTTAACTAATGGATACCGATGGAAGAAACCACAATGACAATTTTCAGTGTTTGATTTGTTTGTCAATACAAAAAAACCATGAAGGCCTCAATTACCGTAGCCTCGTATTTACCTCGTTTTTTTAAAAGTAACTTTTAACGTAAAAAGTTCAAAAAAGGAACGTAACGTTATTTTTTTAACTTTATCGTTCATCAGTTACTTTTTTAGAAAAGTAACTTTTAACTTTAACTAGTTACTTTTTAGAGAGACTTGCTTAGAGAGACTTAACTTCAATCAGTTAACTTTTTTTGGTAACTTTCCTAACTATGGAGCTTACCAACCAGCTTCAAGCCCAATTGCACGTGAAATTCACGCAATCTACTCGGAAGGGGATAGGGTTGATATGGTGGCTAGAGTTCTGGCCTCCTATTCTGAGGGCCGTCGTTCGTATCCCGGATGTAGCAGAGAATAGACAGCTGAATACCGGCCCATATTTGAATGTCGTTTGCTGGATGGGACGGCCAAATGATTTCTGAAGGGCATAAACCAACGATAAACCTGGAAGTAGACTTGAATTTCATTTGAGTCGCGAAAACCGGGAACTACCCGGGAATTTTGAGTTCAAACCTTGAATTTTAAAGAATTATGTACATTTACGCTCTTTACCGCGTAGGAATGTGGTGGCTGAAAATAAAATGTCCGTTTTTCATAACTCAACTTGCAACGTTGATTTTTCGTAACAGTTAACTTTTTTGTGCGGGTAAAGTTAATGATGAGAAAATGCAGCGACTTTTTATGAAGGGTAATTTATGTTGGGAAACAGAAAAAGTTCCTCTTCCTAGAATTTCCCTAATTATGTGAAAAATGGGAAATATGTTGCACCCCCTCGAAGACTGCTCAATAAACTTATTGTGCCATATTTGTATAAATTTTCTGGATTATGTACTGGATTTTTATTTTTTATCTTAAATTACTTATTTTATTTTCAATAAAGCCCCAATATCGTAGATATTTTTTGCAAAGATACATTTTAAATACCCTTCCTAAATAATAGCATGTTTCCTAAATAATAAAGGTTTTTTTTCGACTTTGTTAGACACCATGTCCTTTATATCATTTATATATCAATATTATCTACAGTAACGAGTCAAAATTTCCTTTATACCCACACGAACAAATTATAGTATTTTTAGGAGCGGCTCTAACATTCCTTCAAGCAGTTTGCGATAGGTATCCTGCATGTAATTAGCATGCGACATTTTCTGCTCAATACTTGTGTAGTGATTTTCACTGTATCCTTTCACCCTTTCAAATTATTTTCACTTCTTAACCTACTTCCACCTGCTGCAAGTAGTCGGTCGTTTAAATTCTTCAACAATAGACCCTGCGTTTGACAAATCAGCAGGTGTTGCCGTTAACATGCCTAAAAATCTACATTATGATGGTAAAACACGACAATATGCAGGAATTTCATTGTTCAGTTTAGTTTCATGCAAGTTAAATCTGCTCTTATTTCGTTGGTGGGCTATGAATGTGAAAATATTTTTCCGGAAAAACCATTATAACTGATGTAAGAGGCGCTGGTATAAGTTTCTGTGCGAAGTACGCCCTTCAAGCTTTGAAAATCGCATTTTAGTCGTGTTTTCGCGGAGTGAACGGTCTGTTTTTATCGATTTTCTTCCGCATGAGAATGCTATCCAAGAAAGGGAGAGGCTTTTGGACATGCCCAGCCAAACCTCTCTGGTGTTATTTTCTGGACACCAGATCATTCCTGGAAGCCGCAGGTGGCTCAGGGAAAGGAATTTGCATCCCTACTCCGATGTTGGACATGTTAAGTCCACTCGACGTTGGACTTAGTATTTGGTTAGCTCTACCCTCACCAATCAGACTGACTTTCGGGTTGAACGCAATTGTGTAATCATTTACTTTCTTTCAACCGATGAGTTTCTTTGCTCAGGGTATCGTTGGGTTTAGGCTTAATTACTGTAGAGAATCTAAAAATATTGAGCTCAGTTGAAATATGTGGCTTCGCTCTTCTCGTATTGCATATTCATCCATCCTTAATAAAGAATTCTTGCCGTTATTTGTTCACTAAATGTCCTCGAATGTCCGGTAGCAATTACGCCTTATTCCGTTTCGTTCATTATTATTCCCTCATTTAAAATAGAACATTATTTTCAGGCCACCGGGACAAAAAGCTTACATCATCCTAGTTAATAAAGTGTATCAGCTACTGGCGTCACATCAGCACAAGTCATGCAATTGATTCTGATCGAAGTCGCCACAAAGTAGGTCTTCGAGTGATGAAGAGCTCTTCTCCTTTCCCCAGCAACCCTATTGTAGTTGCAATATACAAAGTGTCATTTTATCATCTCTTTCCACTACTTCTTTGTGTCATGGCTCAGTGATCTTTTACGCGTTCGCCCGCTATTTTGACTTTATCTACAAAAAGTAATTTTTTTATCTCCCTCTCTTTTCCCCTCGGTTTGTTCCCCTTTAAATAAGTTTTGTTATTACTTGCCGTCACCAGAGAGGTCTCTGAAACTATTCGTACTCTAAAAACTTTCGTAGGGCAAAATGTTTTCCATTTCCAATTGTGTACCCGAAAAAATTACAACGTGCTGTTTTGTAGCGATTCATTTCACGCGGACCACTAACGGCGACTAGAGTTCTATTGCAAATTGAAGAAAATGTGAGGCTGAGGTTAATCGACCCTTTTTAGCAGCGTTTTCGAAAGTTTATAACAAAAATATTTACCTTCATTTCATTTACCATGAGCTGAAGAACCTCCTCCTTATTTTGACCGAAGTAACCTTGACATTGCCCAATGCCACGATAACAACTGATAGCAAAATACCCCAGTATCTGTGCGAAGATGAAAAACGTCGTAAACTCTGCGAGATAACTGAATGACGCGGAGTATTAGTTCATTGGTTGCCTTAAAAATAATGTGCGAGACGGCTTATCTAGAGTCTGAGCCGTTATCGTGCGTGAGTAATAAGAGTCGAGTTTTTTCTCACTCCTGGATCGCTCCCTCCTTAAATCTCGCGTAGTTGACGAAATCGGGCCAATTTCCTGGTCACCGGCCCAATGATCGTTGATGTTTGCGCGAGTTTTCAAAATGGAATATGGAAGCACGTAGCGGTTTGTGTTTTTGAAATTGTCGCTCCGACATTTTTTTGGAATACTTAATGTGATAAATGTGAATAGTATGTCAATTGTACGAGTCATATTCTATCACGCGGTAGCCACAAATTTTGATTTCGACTTCTGAACTGTGAGAGTATCCCTGTCCGTGGAATTAGTTTTGCAGGGGAATATATAAGGGGGTAAGGTGCAGTTATATATGATGTATAGTAAGCGATATACGAACCCTCTGGTGTGCTAATCAGTCTTGATACGTACAGCATTTTGGCATTTCCGAACAATGAATACAATAGCCAGCAGAATGACAAAAAAAAGCGCCTGGAACATAGATAGCGTTCCGAAGCTATATTTAGTAGCACAAACAGAAGCCTTTTTTTAATTAGGCATAGATTCGGACTGACAGCGTAGTACTCCAGTAGGTTGAGCGGCCCTTAGTCTTTTTCCGAGATAGGTCCTTGGGGAAGGCAAGTAAATGTTTAAGTGCGTACCTTTCTGGGTACCAGAACTTACTGGGAGGCCGAAGTTGGCCGGGCAAAGGACTTACCGCCATCCCTTGCCTGCTGAGGAAACATGCAACCCAACGTTGGGCGTAGAGCTCACGCAGTGCAGTGAGCTCTGCCTTCCAAAACCCGTCTACATTGTTTCATTCGAGGAGGTCACTCGCCAGTATGAACAACACCATGTGTTGCTTGTGATTCAAAAACAAATCTATACTTCTTCATAATTTGTGCTGTTCCCTGCGCTGAAATCGAAAATGCAAACGAAAAAGGGACTTAGGTTATTTACATTAGAGGAGATTTGGTATAATGTGATGGGTGGAGACGTTTCGGATGTCCAGTTTCCTCACAGGCCCAGCCTCACGTTTTAAGCCTTGGCCCAATCTCTCTTCACGCATTGAAGAAACTGTTTTTTTCACCATTTATTTCGCTACGCCCATGTTAATACCTATGTTTCAAACACGAGTGTACGCCTATTGTCTTTGATTTGGTCGGCATTATCGTTATATATATTTTCATGATCATGACCACGGATTCGTTTCTCGCGTGATTCGTGTGTGGTGTCCTGTCTTCTTTTACGTGGGCTCAGATTGAAAAGCCGTCGGCCTGAATAAAAAACGTCGGGAAACTCTCCGATCATCCTGTTAATCACAATGTCGACGAAATCGGAACATCTTTTTTATGTTTCCATTAACATTTGTGTAACATAATGACCAATAATTTATATTTAGTATCCATATAAAATGTATTAAATGTTTATTGAATTAATATATGTTCATTTGTGATTGAAAACCCTTTGCTATTTAGGCAAATTGACGTTAATTAAAATATAACGCTTAAGATTGTATGGCCATCTTATGAGTTTGATCTTGTGGGACTCAACAAATTTTAAAACTTTGCCATGCTCAGCACACAGCTCGAGTCAGTGCAATCTCGGGTTTTTAGGTTCTTGAACTGCGAATGACATGCATACTTTATCTTCTAACTCGAGTTTGATCCCAAGGCAATCACACCTTTCCCGGACCCCCTAATTTCCGGCCAGGTGTTCTAACGCTTGAGCTACCAAGACGTCCTCTTTCACTGTGGAAATTACGAGCTTTGAATTTGTAATCGCATCCTTCGTCAAGGACTGAAAACTAGCTGTTAATACCTTAGCGGAGTTACCCGATAAAACGCACAATAGCAGAATTTCTCCATAGAAAAAAATCAACCTTGATCTGGATTCGAACCTGGAACCTCCTGATTTTCGGCCAAAATATGCCCCAATTCAGCTACCAAGGCTTCTTTCTCCCTTGTGGATTTCTGAAAGGACATGTGGAAATTCCTTTCCCTTCGTGCTTGCATCTTGACTAGACCTTTGGGCTGTCAGCTTGGTTTAGTACGACTTAGGATAGACTGATGTTACTTACAATGTTGACATAACATCCTTTTACGATTCTCGCGGATTTTTTCTACATTTTTGCATTCGCCGCTTTTCTTCCGACACTGAGATCTTATGGTTGAGATCTCAGTATGATGTGATATTAATCTTGTAATAAATATGATTTCAGCTGAAAAATATAGGGTAGTTTCCTGTTATTTTTTAATGTCTCGATCAAAAGTTTATAACTTCTGGAATGCATATTTAAGCTGTTTAATTTTAGAACTCCATTAAGTATTTTTCCGTATTATAAAGATATATATATCCATTATCTATCTCCCTATGATCTAAATGCAATTTTTATCACTAAGCGGAAGTGGCGTGAAAAGTTAATATCACATGCCCGTTAATGCCGCAGCTTAAGAAGTGACTGTTCATCTTCGTTCCGTTTCGTAAGATGAAATAATCCTGGATGATTGACTGGGGTGATTGTTGCCAGCATATGCGGGAAATGGAATCGAAGGTGGTGTGGGTGAGACTCTCCCCTATGCTCCCATCATGACGCTCCAGCCATCAATCCCGTTCGGGGAAATATGATCTCGCTTCATTGTTAACCTTTTCTTATCTGGACACGGGGTATTCCATAACGCCCTGCTTGATGAAGTACTTTGGAATAAGTATGCCCTTCCCATGACTTTCCCTCACAAACCTGTTCATCCCATTCCATTGCAACATATTTTCCTTCAGCATTTTTCCTTATGCTACTCTTCACTTCGGAGATTTTCATGTTTCCTCTCTGTTTTCCTCCTGTTTCATTGGAAGCTTCTATGTTCTGTGCTTTCCTCCTCATAAATGGCGAGGGGGGAGGGTTGGAATGGTCGTAACAACTGTTTGGGTTTAGGAAAGGAATTATTCATATATAATTAGGCGTATGTATCATGGAGACTTAATACTGTAGCATTTTGCTGGTGATACCTGGAAAAAGAGTGCTGTGAAGTTTCCATATTTTTCATTTGACGAATTGGGTTACATAGATGAAGGTTAGAAACCTTTACTCAGCTGCTATGCATGTTCATTATACCAATCCTTCGTTACGAAACATGAGTGTTTGCCGACGAAAATTCTTGCTACGTGTCTTTTCTCTAATTCGATTTTGAAATTTAAAATACCCGATGAGTAATGAATGCAATATTATTCATGAAAAGCCTTTTGATTACTGATGAATGGACCATACCCTTTTGTATGAACTTGATTTACTGCGTACTCGACCATCGTGTCATGTATGCAGAAAAAACGCTACTCCCGGAATATCTGTTCACGCTGAGACATTCCCGTTGTGACACACTGCGTTCTCAAATTATTAATTTCCTTTCCCGGGTCTTGCTCGATGGCGAAGGTTTTGCTTCCATCAAGTTCCGAGAATTTTCGTGGCGATCGGTGAAAGCTCCTGCTTACTCCCCCTCTCCCCTCAGCTTTTGCGGTCGCTACCGAAGCTTTCAGTCGCGGCCTCACGTAGGCAGCCACTTGGAGGTGTGTCGAGAATTTCCTCCATCCTATCTTGGAACGGGCTTCCAGAAAAAAGAAACATTGCTTTGCTTCGCATCTCCCTCGCCCGCATGCGTCATTTTCCTCACAATCCCCTCACGTCAATGCCCTCGGTTGCAGTGGATAGCATTAAAATATAGCGCGGACGGCTTTCCCAGAGAGAGTCCTTTTTCCTTGTGACGTGATAGGGGATCGTGGAGTCACCAAGGGAGCGGGAGTGAATCGGGAACATTTTTACCTCTGGCTCGAGAATACGTCAGGTGAGTGCTCTGCGGTAGGTGCGCCCCTCGTTTCCTCTAAAATTAAAACGCTGTCGTCAGAATCCCCGTCATGAAGAAAATACTTCTATGATCCAGAACATATAGCTGTCGTGGTAGAGACGAATTTTGAACAGCAGGCATCCCAATTATCTCAGGTTTCCGGATTAGTTCTCTACGATGCACCTCAATCCATCGCGGCAAAACGGTGAGAGGCATTATCAAATTGTGGAAAATTCCGCGGATTTTGCTACTAATATCATAATGGCATTCAGAATATTTCCGGTGGATGTTTCGTGAAAACCGACGTTTCTACTTCATGCTTGGAGGCTTAACCTGTAGTGATAAGAAGATAAGAGACAAAGTGTACAATTTATTACCTGTTCCATGTCTTAATTCAAAAAGCCTGAATTTAACAATGATAAATATACGATCTTGGTTGTTTACTAAAGAATGTCTAGAGGATGTTTTTTGTAAATATAATATTATTCATGTATGTACTGTTAATTTGAATGCTGTATTTCCATTATAACAAAGCATAACCTATTCTGTTTACGATGGTAGCCATTATTCAGGTTTACCTTCATGGCTACCTAAAGTTATTCCCTTGATTTACCTTTGATGTTAAGTTGTAAGCTTCTGTGTTGGAGTAATAAACAATGTATTTTAACGGCCTTGAAGGGTAAACGTCGGTATTAACTGCGTCTCTACACGTAAATAATCCTAATATTTTTATATGAATGAGCATATTTTTCGGGTAATAGTTTGCGGTGAATTTTCGTAACTAAGCGGATGTCGCATAATATGCTGCTCCGTGGTAAATGCAAAACATGACATCGTAACGTCAGCCCTCAGGTCAACCGGAGTGATCGCTGCCCTTCTTTTGATGCATCGCTGGGAAATGCTCTCTGTGACTTCAACGACCGATTTTCAGAATGCTGTCAAACCTCCCCACAATCGACATGTTTGGGACCGGAAAAATTGTCCGATATTGAGAGGTATCCGTTATTTACAGGGCACCGGAATCAGGGCAGGTTTTTCTCTGCAGTAACTACGAGGAATTAAAATGTAAAGGCATTTAATACGTTTCGTAGCATTTTTCGTCGTAAAGTCTTTGAAAAATAAATCCCTATAACAACAAATTATGGAATGAAACAATTATTCATTTTATCCATAAAATTGTCCATTGTTGGCATCGTCATGATCAAAACAAGAATCTAAAACTTGGCCTCCAGAAAAAAGATAAGTAGCAAAGTAGTAAGCAGTGAGTGGAAAGGAATTCTTGCGAACTCTTAGACAGACAACAAATTGCTCCCCAATTCCAAATAAAAATCTTTTTCTATAAAAGTTCCTTTGACATACTTGAAAAAATGGGTTTTTTTATTCAGGGGAAGATGAATTTTTACTGGGTAGCTTGTGGTGATTGTGCGTTAATGGAGGTAATTGGAGGAAAAATGATACTTTCTGTTGTCCGCCTCCGATTTTGAGAGTGGATTTGGATGAGTTAGTTCCATAAATCTCCATGTTCTGCTGCCAAGGATTAAAAAACCTCGTTTTTAGGAGACTTCCGCTATTTGCAGGTGTCCTTTAATAAAGGTGTGACTGTCTGAGTTTGGAAGTGAGCAGTATCCGATATTCTGGAGGGACGCTAAATCTGTACAGGAACTGTGGGACTTCGGTGGGAAGGAACAACGGATTTGATCTGCCTCAAATAGCTCGTGGGGCTGAGAGGGATATGGACGTGTGGAGGCAGGGAGACGGTGGGAGAAAGGGGCGTCCGCCTGGAAGTGGAATGCCTTCTTCCTCCTCAAGGCCGGAGTTGTTGTTTTTGTTTGTTCCCTGTTGTTGTGGCGGCCCTTCGGCTCGCAGGTAAGGGGAGTTCTATTCCCCCCACCCTTCTCCCCCTCCCTCCCGAAATTCCCTCTTCCCTCCTTGCCTTTACCCCTCCTCATCTTCTCCCACCAATGCCCTCTCCGCTTCGCGCTGTCTCCTGCCCTCGGTGGCTGCAGCTGCTGAATCCGTTCCCAGCGGGCCAAGAGGAATCGTCCGCTGATCCGCCTTCATATGCCTCGCAGGGAAAAGGTTTTCGATCTAGTAGTATCGTAGGCGGATGGCGCCTTGCTTTGGCCTTTTTCTGTTATTCCATTTACTCCTTCAGAAAAACGTTCACTGCGGACGTAAATTGCACGGGATTTCACTAGTTCCCCTTTAACTGTTAAACAGAGTCATATCGGCAACTCCTAAACAATATTTCACTAATATTTTGATTGCTTCACTTGTTACATTTTTTCATTCTTTGTTTTCTGCGTTTTTTTGTGTTGACCACGAGACATTTTTGCAAGGTGTGAATGAACTTTCGACCAATTCGATAGATGTTATATTTAGTATGAAAGTCTTTTGTTGGGATAACTTGGGCTTAAGTTACCAATTTTTGGCCTCATCAAATGTTTCCTTTCGTTTAATTATTTGAATCTCACTATTTCAATCATTGTTTGTTTGTTAAATACCGCTAATCTCATGCATGCATCTAATGTGCATGTATGAAATTCAAATAATTAGTATATTGTCTATTTGCTGCACCAAAACCAAAAAGGTAAAATTGTAATCCTGTTCCATAGGACAGTAGTCCTCGAACAATAAAATTCTATTCTATTCTAATCTCAAGTTTTTTCGGAGTGAATTACATCAGAGTGCTTATAAAAGTGGCTTTAAAATGCCTACCCTGCAAGCCACCGTGAAGGTTTGTGTTTGGGGATGAATCCGCACCAAACATGCATTACATGTCATGTTTAAAAAGGATTAATGGCTATGTTCTCGTCGAAACCTAGCAATGTAAAGGTACATGAGCTTTTAGCCTAGAGATGCAGTGATTTCATGGTCCACGAGCGACAGCGATCCGTGAACTTCACCGTCCGCCATTCACAGTCTGCCAACTTTTACTCCTCTCTCGCGTTCTCCCTCGCTTCCAAATGCCATCCTCGCAGATGATTGCATCAGGTTTCCGAAAGCCGCATTCCTCGTACGTCGTTCAAAGAGTGGAAACTAATTATATTTTCCAGGCACGGTTTTAAACACCGTAGGTTGTCTTTTATTATTCCATGTGAAATAATTACATAAGTTGCCGTGGAGCGTCATATTAGGTATGAAGCAAATATGCTCCAGATGAGGCTGAGGTTATGTTGCACCATCTAACCTTCACGCAGAAACGACATCCTCGTCTGGGGTGGGAATCGAACCAGCGACCTTTGTTCTCAGATCGGCACTTTCGCGGCCGGTGTATTCAGGAGAGGACTCACAATATTATTGTCAGACGTCAGGTTTGGGGGGGGGGGGGGCGGTCAACAGTCTCGTCTTCCTTACCCCCACCCCTGAAAATGAAAAGACAGTCTATCGATATGTGTTTTTAAGTAATGCTATTCATATTTTATTAATAACATTTTTACTTTGTACTTCCTATTCTCTTTTAAGTACCTATTAGTTCAAAATATTTGTGGCATAAAAATTCAATTCTCCAAGGCTTTGTTGGGGAGGCGACTGCCCCCCCTGGATCCGCCCCTTGGGTGGATTAGTTGTCGATTACCCCTAAATCGTATTCACATGTTGTGGCGACAGGTACGAATCCGTTCCGAATCTTTGTCCTTCGTATTCTTTCTCTTGAACTCCGTACTCCTTTTGTAGCCCCCCTAGAAACAATCCGTTCGACGATTTAGTCGCGAAATGCCCTTCTTCAACTTGTGCATCGGTTTTCTGAGGGTGAAGTGAAATCGAAATGGCCCGATTGCGTAATGGATGGGCCGCGTGGAATGAACTAGCAGGCCTCTCTAACGTTTCTGCTCCGCGAGTGGGAAAAAATGACGGGGTTGGGGAGCGCGTGTTCTAATTTTCGCGAGTCGAACTCCCATTGCGTCGAGTGGAGATCTTTTTTTCTTTCCTTCTCTCTCTCCATCCGTCGGTCGTGCGGGAGTCGGCGAGGAGAGTTTCGAGCCCCGCTCGGAGGAGTCGCTGCGGGCGTGGAGCTGATTTTCCCGATTGAGGTCAGCAGCGGTGGAGTGGGCATGCGATTGCTTTCGACGTGGAAATCGCAGATCCACTGTGTGGGAGGTGGGGGCGGGGGGTTGCCCGGAGGGGATGGCTATTTTTTGAGCACCCCTCTTCACCCCCAGGTGGAGGGGGGGAGAACTGCAAGGGATGAGCGGAGGGCATCAAGGAGGAGCTATTGAGCAACTGACGTCCACTTTGCTAGAAGAATTAGTTTGGGAATCTGTTAGACCTCACGACAACATACATAGCTCGAAGAAATTATTTGCGGATTTGCTTTTCTGAGGAAGTTAGGAACACACTAAGTTAAACACTCCGTCATGATGTATATGGGGGATTATGTCATCAAAATCATTAGTCAGCAATCCTGAGATTGGTTCGACGCAATTCTCCTCTGAATTCGTCTCTTAGCTAATCTCTTCATATTTACGTATTTCTTCTCTTTCACATTCTTCATCACTTTTCCCTATATCTTATACGAGGCCTTCCTTTGCCTTTCTTCCCTTCCTCTTCTTCTTCAAAGATTGTCTTCATTATTTCTCATGATGTGGCCGATTAAGTTGTCCAGTCTTCTTCTCAGGGTGTTCATAGGACTTCTCTTTTATCACATTCTTCTTAAGACTTCGTTTGCCACTCGGTCGACCCATTTTATCATCATCAATCTTCGGCAGCGCCACATTTCGAAAGCTTCCACCCTTTACTTCTCCGCTGCTGTCATCGTCCATGCCTCACTACCCTAAACAAACATGCTCCAGGTGTACCTTCTGATGAACTGTTTCCTTACTTCTACGCTTGTATTTCCAGCTTTAAGTAGATTCTTTTGATAGAATACTCTCTTAGTCTGAGCTATTCTACTGACTGTTTCTTTCTTGCTTCGTCCATCTATGGTTACTCAACTACCCAGTTAACAAAACTCTTTCACCTCTTCCAGTTTTTGTTTTCCTAGTTTAACTTTGGTTCTCTCTTTCTTGCTGCACACCAATATCCTAGTCTTCTTCTTATTGATCTTCAGCTGATATCTGGACATTGTCCTTTCAGTAGTTATTACATTCGTGTTCAGAATGTTTCATGAAGATAAATTTACAGAAATAGCTAGTAGGATGAAGAATGTAATGTTATCCGGATACAATTAGACCCAATAAAACATGTGATGTAAGTCACAGTGAAGATTATCAATTTTTTGGTGCAATTGACGTATTAGGTATATTTTTCATGTCTACCGAAGACAGCAAATGTACCGCGGATGCATTGTGTCAGGCATTCTTAGCATGTAACCATAAATTGTTACTTAAAATTTGGGTCTTCTCTGTTCCGCATGATTATAGTTTAAATTCAAAATCGTTGTGACAAGGGGTTTGAGTAGGAAAGTGAAGAAAAGACTTGTGAAAAGTTGAATATGGAATGTGGCACTATATATTGTGGAAATGTGGACTTTGCGGAAAGAAGATGAAAATAGACTTAGGGCTTTTGAGATGTGGAGGTGTAGAGAAGGATAGAGAAAGTAAAGTGGGTCGGAGGACGAACGATGAAGTACTAGAACTGGTAGGAGAGGAAAGAAATTTGATAGAGGAAATTAGGAGAAGGCAGAAAGTGTGGATGGAGAAGGTTATTAATGGCGATGGTGTTCTGAAGGACGTGGTTGAGGGAAGAATGTTGGGTAAGCGGGAAAGAGGGAGGAGAAGAACGTGTAGTTTGGATAGAATAATGGGAGGGGGGAGGTATGAGGGACTGAAGAGGGTCATCGTGTGAAATCTAGGGGTGTGGGAGAATTAACTGTCCATTTACACGTACCTTCACCGGTATAAAACTAATATTCATGTAAGTCCATTTTGTTTCCTTGGTGAATTTAACCAACTGTAGACACCGAAATGTAGACACCCAAAATTGTTTTGTGCACACGAAAAAGTGCATACCTGAGCAATGATCCATGTTACCTTGCAGGGTAATTTTTTTTGCGTAGCCGAATGGGAAGGACGGCGGTACGAAGCTTTAGCATCTTAGTAGTCATTCGGATTTGAATATAGCGCACCTATCGACGCTAAGTGCTAGTACGCGAGGCTGAGTACTATTGCACTGGCGTAGATTTGACGGCCTCCGATTTAAGGTAAACCGGTGAACTGACTTTCGGTATCAAAAGTCCTCATTCACATTATATTTACGTCATAGAACGTGTCAGCATACTTATTGCATAATGTAGCTTAGTATCGTATTTCCGCTTCATCTCGAATAATATCGTATTCAAATTTCATGGAGAGTTTACGTATCTCCCGGCGGCTCACTATCACATGCCAAATTTACGTGATTATTACGTACCGCTATTTCGCGCTAATCCCTGTACTTCGTTCACATCCTTTGCCGACACCTCGTGACCGTCGGTAATTTAATGCTTTTGCCTCCAAAAAATTATCCATATACCCCATTCAATTTCAAAATATTTGCCTACGAATTTATATAACGAAACTACTTCGTTGATACTTATCTAGACTTTCGCTCTCGCGTCCCTTACATCAGTCCCTGAGTTCTTTTGTTTATCGCTTCATTCCATCGCGACACTTCGTTGGGTTTAAGATGCGAAATTTTCCCTTTTCTTCCCCCGGGACGAAAGGAAATTCCTCAGCCGCTCAATCGAAAGTGTTGCCGTGTGATACCGTTCATCGCTTCTCTCCCCTTTTCCCTTCGTTAATTGCCGCGCGTCCTTGGCGGAGGAACGTGAATATCAAGGCCAACTTCCCGTTGCCACGCTACGGGGCGCTCGACTTGCTTGAGCGACCCACGCCCCTTCCCCCGCCTTAACCGTTGGCTCTGTCACCCCCTCTTTCTTCTCTTTCTCTCCCTGTTCCCCATACACTTTCCTCGCTGATCCTCTCAGCATATCTTTGAATGCTAGGCAATGATCATGGCATCAAGTAATCGAAAAAGAAAGTAAACGATACTTGTGCCATGAAGAAAGTGCTCTTAAATACCATTTTTGATTGCGCTGACGTTATGGGTGGGGTTCCGAGCTTATTCCTCCGTTAAAAGCACTTCAGGGCCTCGATCATGGATCTTCATAAGGCGTGCGCTAGCGTTATCGTTATTTTTTGATTTTACTTATGTTAGAGAGAACCTGATCTCCGTTCTTCATTTTTCGCCCAGCACTTCAAATCGCTTATCTCAATCAGTGGAGCGAATTTCATAGACGGTTATTGTTAACCCTGCGCTAATATTGGGGGTAAGCGTTAACGATAAATATTGCGATAACGCGAAAAATGCATCCATGATTCCACTCCAGATTCAAATAAAAGTTTTCCGTAGGTATATGGTTAGGCAGGTGGCTCGCAGGGTATTGGGTAGATGTAGGTGAACGAGAAGACTCCTTGTCTACACCAGCATCGTTATATCCAAAGAGATTCCGGGCAGCAATAGGGTAGTTACCAATTAAGTTTTTACCGTCGTGAGTTTATAATCTCTGGAGAGCATATTTTTAGCCGTTCGGTTTTATAATGACGTTTAAGTATTTTTCTTCATTAATTAAAAAGTAAAAACATTCAAACGGAAGCGAAAACGCGACGGCAAACTATTGCATACAGGTAAATTATGCGTGTGACGTGACACTCTTTCCTCTACCTGCCACTAGGTGGTGCTGCGGACGCTTCCAAGGAGGCGGGTGCACTCCGTTAAAGCTTATTAACTAGTATCCGAGGTATATTTATTCAGTCAATTTATTATGGTTAATTTTTTTTATTTATTTAAAATTATTTATTCAATTGATTCAAAGTTAGTGCTCTTTTTACGAAGAGCACCTTAAAGTTGGACCATAGTCGCGCACACTTCACGCCATCCTTCGCAATTGCAGTGGACTCCTCGAGCAGGATGCCCTGGAACCTATAAAACGACTATTACCACCATGTTGAACGGAGGAGATTTTTCGAACTTCGATAGTCTTCATAGGTTACTATTAATACATATTCACCGGAGCTGAGGGGCTCTGAAATGCAACGATAGGTTCAGGGGACAAATATTTACCTTGCCTCGCAACGCAGATCTCTGATCTCCTTTTCTACGACTCTATTTAGGTTTTCATTTTTCTAGTTCTACCTCTACTTCAACCGATTTCCTCGCCTAGCCACTATCTGCTCAAAAATGCATTATCATTAAGACCTTCCATATTGTCATCTGATTTCATGACACTGGGTAAAGGGTAGATTAACACAAATAAAAAACAGATTCCTCGCACTAAATTTTCAGCAGGATAAAACAGAAACATGAAATATAATTTATCTACTATGACTTAAAAGAGTGATTATGGTTTTCATTTTTTGCGAAAATAGTTTGACAAAGTTACGTATTATAAAATACCTCGGGGGAATTTTGCTTGTTAAAATTGGCAGCAGAAATAAAAATTTTTATATGTTATAGAACACCTCCGCTTTTGTAAACCATGCTTGAAATAAATTGTAATGGATTAGGAATGAAAATATATTCAACATTATTTAGTGCATTTATTCTTTAAAGTGTGTTTTGAGAGGTTTTCACCCTATTGCTAACTCATAGCTCTTGATTAACGTAATAGTATCATAGAAATAACCGGCAAGTTTAGTTGGTGGAATTTCGACATTGTATAAATAAAAGGAAAACTTTGTTCTGTTCCGCAAAATATTATATATTAAGTTTTGTGGAATAGAACAGAGTTTTTATTTTATTTAGACAATATAATGGTAATTGTTTTGGGAATTGTAGGGCAGTCCCTGGGTGAGACGTTGCCCTTCCGAAGTCAGTTGAATCAGTGAATTTACAATTATTGGTCGTTTTTTTATTGGAAAAGAGAAGAATTACGTCACAACGAAAAGGTTGGCCGATAGAAGAACCGAGTGGAAGGCTGCGTCATACCAATCCTAGGATTGTTGACCAATGATGATGATGATTTTTTCTGGGTATAAATAAAACCGTCGAGGAATAGAACTTTTTGTGATTCTTTTTGCTTTCTAAGAATGAGGAAGTTGTAGTCCTTACGTTCGCCGAAAGTTTTTGCCTCGACTCGATTTGTTGATGAATTTCCTTCTCTTACTTTTCCCCGTGATTGGCTTAATACGGGCGAAAGTGGCATTCGAAAGGTTATCGAACCGAAAAAAGGAGGTGAGGCCAGAAAGAGCTCTTGTACAGTGGGACAACGTGCAGTTTTGAAGGAATGGGCTCCAAACCAACCAGCCCTCTCATTTCCTTGACGAACAACAGGTCACGTAGTCGAAATTGACGTCTTCAGTTTTTCGATCTGTGTGTACGATGCAGTAGGTACTCATGGGATTACTTCGTAGTATCCGGGACTGATTGCATATTTGATTTTTGTTTATTTCTTAAAAGTCGTCATTAATGTATTATTTCATTTCCGAGAGGTAAAAACGATTATTGTTAGATGACGTGGAGATATGCATTTCACCACTGCTCGGCGATGAGTGGCGCAAGCATGGTTATTTCGCCTGCGTATTTTTCTACAGCCACCAACTGTGTCAGCGATAAACATTTTACACCCTGACACATCTTTTCGTTTACATCTGCCCTGAAAGCCATCTCAAAGGTATGTGTCAGAGGAAACATCGTTGTCCAAATAATTTTCAGTGAAGAAATGTGTAACACTTTTATTCTCCTAGTACCCTGGTATGGTCTCCTGACATGGGATTTTACCGTAGACTAGGACAGTAGGTTTTTAGGAAAATAGTGCGTGTCGTTTTAGTGTGGGCACGTTTCTAGCAAAAGGAGGGCATTCCAGGTGTCGCTGTTCGTATAGTACGATGGGCGCGGTCAGCTAACTCAAGGGGTATCTTGCGTAGCTTAGGGTAGGTATCATGTAGTCATCTATTTCTTATTTCGATCACATTGATATGATATAAGTTATTGGAGAAACTTACAATTCATGCATTATGGAATAAAAGTTTTCGAAAATATATATGTACTTAAAGTGTGCCAACCGAGCCAATCCCACTTCAATAATTTTCGGAGACGTCACAATCGATGAGTCCTGATAACAAAGGTAACCTATCTTGACCCTGTGCTTTTGGCGGCAATGTCTCACTGTTTCAATCCGACTCTCGGATAGGTGCTTTGTCGATATTTACTCATGATATTGAATTTTTTATCACGTTATCACGTTAGTGGTGGTAGTACGTAGCTATTTCAGGAGGCGACTGGCAGGGTCACTTGCGCAAGTGAGCTTTAATGGGTCGAGGATAAAATTTCTAGCTAATAAAGAGAGGAACCAGCCGTCAGCATTAGACTGTTGTTAGCATAAGGTGCCAAGTCTCCAAGCTGCATCCAAGGAGGGACCGGTATAGCCCGGAAAAAAATTTTGCATTGCTGGGATTCGAATCGGACCCTTAGGATGGGGAGCAAAATCCGATTTCCGTATTACGTCAGTGCTGACGTGTTATTTTAAAGGAATTGAATACTCTGAAAATTGACATTTTTATCCAAAAATTAATATTTTGTGTTCTTCATTCCAATTCTTGTGAAGGCTCTGCCACCGGTTTCTGTCAAAAATCTTCGGACGTTACTGTGGGATTTGTCATCCGCCTAGTATTCACGTTCGTGATGAGGGCAAAGCTAAAATATCATCGCTGGCCGAGCGTCGGATCTTATGTCCACCTAGTTCGTCGCCCAAGCAGAGGCGGCGGGCCATCATTGGCCGATAACCCTGAGCGACCTTCAGTTGCCCTTCGGATCGCTTGAACATCACAGCAAGCTGCTTTTTAGCTACCTGGTGTCTCGGGTTTCCTCCTGGTGACAATAAAGAAAGGTGATAGGTCTATCTTCTAACCAGTATAAATGCTGTTGGAGCTCAGATATTTTTATTGATGTTAATGACTAAGGCAGAAGACGTATGTCTCATCAGACTGTTGATTAGGGTGCCATGAGTAATATCACTCGTTACTTACAACGTTTATGACGATATATTTCAAGATGATATGATCCAGCATGCACTTAGAAAAGCATACCACCAAGACGCACCCTGAGGCTTTAGGCCAAACCCTGAGATGTTTATTTTTACAGATAGGTAAAGTAGTTCATCTCACGACTACAAAATACCACATTCTTGCTTCAAGAAAAAAGAGAAATTGCTTCTCGTGAGGATAATATTAAAATACATGCAATAGTACATAACCAATTGTATTCACCAGCTTTTCACGACATGATAGAGTACGCATGGTATGCATCAAAATTAGTTTCTAATCGGAATGTGTTTAAGAAGGTGTTTTTATGATGAATATGATCCAAAATTGTGCCGTGCATTCATATCAGTACATAGCAATTCAAATTATTGTGCCTCATATACACATGTATAATCTTCAACAAAATGATTTTCAAAAGAAATGAAATATATTAACCTTCATTAAGTATAATTGTAAGAGTAAGATGTATTATAGGAGAGAGAGGATTCAGAGAGTTTGCGTAAAAAAGTATGGAAATGATTTTGAATAATAGTCAGGAAGTCTTTACCGGTTTTCGGCAATTTTCCTATCCGTCACGTAGCATTTACTTTGTCTTACCCTACTGTACAATAAAATGCCCCCCTTTCCATTCTATTCTTATCCTTGTACCTTTCCTCCCTGTCCGATCCACATTTACGTGCCGGTACAAACTTGAATACCACTGTTAAGTACCAGTAGGCACATAAAAGAGATAGATTATTAGAATGGAATGTCAATTTACATGTCAATAAAATGAACATGAAAATAATAAAAGTCGGCCGTAGAGAAAGTGACTGGGAAAGAATTTTTTTGCATACTTAAAACCGAGGAAAATTGCATTAAGTTTACAATGCATTTTTCAATGATAGGGACATTTTTACATCTAGTTTACACTATAATGTTAGAAAACAGGAAGTGTTCACACGTAAGGGTAGGTATGAAATTGATGATGATAAAGTTTTAGATACAATGACCGGAAGAAAAACATTATACCACGACGAGGATAGTACGCTATCTCCCGTTGTCAGCCACTCGGCCATTGTCGGCCTACCCGAGGCCGGCGAATGTAGGCAAACCGCGGTGCATTTGTGCGATTCTTTTTTTTCTCGCGAACCCGGGCCTATGGGGAAGAAAGCCGAGACACGTATCCCTTTATTTTTCGTGACTCATATTACACGACCTCTCCTTGTTAGATCATTCGCGGAGTATTTTCTGTTATCCGTATAGCCCGATGGATGTTATTTTTTATTTAAGAATAACTGTTAATTTTGGTGAAAAGCTATCAGGATATTCTCCGGAAATGTATCAGATCGGTCTTTTAGCAGTTTGATTTACTTATGTATTCAAAGTCTTCGTTGATGACCTTTCGATGTGCTGAAATCTCACCAGTTTAATTATAACTATCATCCATTTGACCCATTAATACCATTGAAGTAATTAAAGCCTTTAGAAGTAATGCTTTTAAGTGACTACATCCAAACTTTTACCTACAGTTTGAGGGACGAAGGCATTTTAATCGGAGGGCTCGATTTTCCCGGGAGGCACATCTTAATATTCCAGTGGATACCAGTTTTGAACGGCATTAAGTTATAATGTATTGGTGATGCATGTGATCAAATGATTTCAAGGGCGAGGAACGCTGCTATCATACTCTTTTTGGAAGTCCTTAATATTCCATGATCGTACGTGAAAATTTAGGTAGTACAGAGTTTCATTCTGGAAGTCGCGTAGGTGTACAGTCGTGCTTCACCTAAAATATTTATGATCAAGTGTTAATCATCGCTATAATCTATTCTGGGTTGGAAAATGACACTTCCGCATTGAAACAGTCTTTTTCCGACAAGCCTTTGATTTCTTGGTGGAGGTTCTTCCCATTCCACGTGTAATTTATATAATCTTTACACTTTGGGGATCTGACCTCCTGATTTACACCGTGGAATGGCTCTACTCAGCGAAACAGTCTGTAGCTTAGCTTGTGTCAGCATAGGTTGTGATTTTAAAGCGACGTGATAACCATATTCCTCTTCAATTGTCTCTTCGTCACATCTAATAGAGAGCGGTACTGGACCGGAATTGTGTTTGAAACCGTCGGGATTATCTTGAATAGGTAACCAAGGAGTCACGTGGTATAAACAAGAATAGTCCGCAATATTTTGTGTTAGAACCGCTAATTACAACCTCAATCACTGTTTTCACCTACGCTTTATCTCATCTGGGGGTTATTTAGTCAAGACAGATGAGAAAAACTCAAGTGAAAACAATTAGTGATATTGTAACGAATGATTCAGTCAAACTAAAATTGCAAACCATTCGTGTTTGCACCACTTGGTTACCTATTCGAGATATTCTTTGAAACAGTCCCCCAGGCTGAGCAACAGCTTTGCGTGTGACCGTCGCGTTGCTTCAGAGATACGCCTTGCTCGAGCGGAGATGAGGTCTGTAGAGGTAGCACTACTATGCCCTCTACATTTGCAACTGTAGCATTCTCTAGGTATCACGATGGTGAAGTATTTCAGTCTACATAAAGGTGGAGCTATATTTGTGCCTTTTTGTCAAATGTATTTCTCGCTGGCAGCAGGCTGATCTATCGTATCTACCAGAAGACTATCGTAAGACGGGATCCCGTTTTTGATCGGTAACTCGATTCTGGTTACTTGATGATCTGTCGATATCTTGCCTCATTTGTGGCTACGTGAAAGTTGAACGTATCCACAGGATTACTATAAACCTTGCTGTGGTTAAGTTTTGAGATGCTGCAGGAATTTTGATATTAAAGATTGAATCTAGCATCTTCATACTCAAACTTTGAAGTTTTTCACCACTCGCATTTATGTCAACATATTCAACTTTTATTCGAAATGTTCATTAGTTCGAAGTCAAAATACTGCACATTTTTCTCCTTTTTACCTCGGCTCAATTTTATGCTCTTGTGGTAAATTTTTAGATTGCTGTAATCTTTGAGTAAGATTTTAAAAATGTTTAACTTGTTAAACACTTTTTAAATTCATACAATGCTGCAAAGTATTCATTGGAACGCAGTTAGATATCCCGATTGAGTATTTTGTGCGACCCAAAGCATTTTTTAACTACGCGTTCGTCTTTAGAACTAGCAGTACCTAAAAACTCCGTATAATGCATTGTCCACAGCTCTTTTAAATCACTACAACCTCGTCAATCCATTTGTGGACTTCTAATGCTTGCTTCCTGATACTGATTCAATTGGAGTGATTGAGTAAGTTGTGAAATAAGTGAATAACCCCTTGCGGAAGAATTTTTCATTAGTTACAAATATCCCATGGTAACAATAGATTGATAATGGAACGCATAAATGTTGTGAAAAGTAAGTGCGTGATGTCAGAATAAAATAAACCAGTCCTTCTCAAGTGTCAGAGATAAAAATTTATTTTGGACTAGATGACTGTAAAATCCCTCTCATATTCAATCATTCTTATCACTCAGTCATCTTGATTTCGAATTAAAATGCGTGCTTCTGATAAGGATTTTCATCACCCAGTGATCGGAGTTTTTTTTAGAGTTTGTGGGATCCGATATTTATGATAATCTTAGTAATCTTACGATTCATATTGAAGTACGTACATTCTATGATATAAAAACTAGAGATGTGCGAATGTTACCGGCTAATACTCGAATACCTCAAATACTAGAAAGCAATCGATATTCGAGATCTCGAATAAGTACTATGCTAATTACGCTACATCTGGCTTGTTGCTGAACGACATCATATTAAATTAAAACAAAACATAACATTGTGTATTTACGATTTCTAATCACTTATTAAGGCTTATAAAAAAATTGACTCGCGGCTGAACTTAAAACCACCGAGTGCGTCCACCGGGTTGTGGATGGTGGGTCGACGTCTAGATATAGAGGTTAGCTGCGTGATACTGAGTTTACTCGTAGAATAAGCAGTCGTGGACAAAAAGCGACGGTATTCCGAGGGGTTATTTGGTCTATCCCTGGGTAAGGTAGGCCTCTAAATAGTACAGAACCTGTGAAGATGCCGTGACTTGGCGACGGAGGCTGCCAACAATTACGCCTCCCTTCACCCGGAAGAAAGGGCAGCAGCTCTTCTTCACATGAGTGAAGGTGGAGACCACAGTGGTCGGTACAGCGAAACTCATTTCACTACAGGCGTGGTAACATTTACTTTAACGGCTGTAGTACTGCGATGTGGAGGGCAAGGAGAAACTACCACATTATTATCCCGAGGAGTCGCAGCTACTCCACTCTTTTCTTTATTATCAAGACGTGATGGAACCCTCTCGAGTAAAATATTCCGGAGGTAAAATAGTCCCCCATTCGGATCTCCGGGCGGGGACTACTCGAAGGAGTACATCAGTCAAGTGTGATAGACATTTAAGGGTAGGAACGTGGAACGTGCGATCACTTCGGAATGTGCTACCGAATAATGATGAAGATAAAATGGCACGACCGAGTGACAGATGAAGAAGTCCTAAGAAGAGTGGGAGAAAAGAGAAGTCTGCTGAAAACTATAAAAAGAAGACGGGACAACGTAATCGGCCATATCTTAACACACGATGGCCTGATGAAGATAATCGTCGAGGTAAGAGTGAACCGGAAGAATGGAAAAGGCAGGCCTCGTATGAGTTATATAGAACAGGTCGTAATGGACGTGAAAGAGAGGAGCTACGTTAATGTGACGAGGTTGGCCGATAGAAGAATCGAGTGGAGGGCTGCGTCAAACCAATCCTAGGAATGTTGACCCATGATGATGATGATGATGAAAAAAATTGTATTCAACAGTCCATAATTGATAGAAAAATTATTTAATTTTGTATTTGACATTTTAAAACTAGAATTAATTTTTTCAATGTAATCAACTTTTTACTTCAATTGGCTACAAATCGATTTGCAGAATAACATTAGCATATCAATTGCAACCATATTATTCGAGCTATTCGAAATTCGAGATATTCTAGTCATGATTTAGTATTCGTATTCGAGAAATCTGCTCTGCTAATCGACCCGTCTAATGAAAACATGAGCCCAAAACGGTTAAACGTCCCATCCACGGCAACAGTCTTACAAACTAGTGGCGCATTCTTTCAATAAAGGCCGCTTTACACGATACAATTTTTTGCACAATTTCTTGTATAAACTGAACGAAATTGTATGTTTGTCTGAATGGAATTAGAACAGGTTCTATTTCCCGTTCAGTCATTCAGACAATTGCACAAGAGTTCGTACAATTTGCCGCTTTACATGGTACAATTTCCTCATACAAGAGTTTGTACAAGAAATTGTACAAAAATTGTATCGTGTAAAGCGGCCTTAAGGAAGAAGCCGCCTCAAAAGTTGTATTAATACAAGTATGTAGTAGGTACTTCGTGGAGTACCGCGACAGAAACTGCAACATGGTCTCTGACAATCGCTGATTACTATGTCTGTACTAGCTGTCATTGTCAAGAATTACCGCAGTTGTATTGCTGTGGTTTCATAGCTGTTGGTTGTCCGTCATATATATTTATTAGTGCGTCTCATTTTCTGGAGAATCCTGCTAAGTGATCCTGACTGTATGCCTATTACATAGTTGGTCTCGACAGGGTCTTTCGTCTTAGAGAACTTCGACGTCCTTCTTTGCGATCGTTATGGCCCTCCGACTAGAGTTACGTGCTTTTCTACTTTTACGCTGGAATTCTCCGTTAAAATGCTGTGTCAATGAACTCTAGACTAAATCACATTGAATGCATGCCGCTCTTAATATTTCCTCCCCGTTCTCCTTTCAAAACTAGTGGCGTGTGCTGTTGAAACCACCCGTATAATTGATTCTTGCAGCTGACGGACAGTTTCGGAAGGGCAATCCATTACCAGCCCAGGCACAATTTCCGCCCTGCCAGGAACATTTCCTTGAGCTCTGTATGGCAACGATGAGAACGCGCGAGCGATATCGGGCCATGGGTCATAAAGTGGGTGTTGTTTTTTTTATAGTGCCTTGATGCCTCCGTCAGTAGTTGAGTGTGAATATTTCCCAAGTCTTGTTATCACTTATTCCGACCTCTCCGCCTGCATAATCCACTGAGGTGCTGCGTCAGCGGCTTCGCATGTTTGCCTCCATTCCTCCCCCATAAATTATCGTGATGGGTACACATATTGTTTTTCACCGGCTCCGCTCCGAGCCCTCGTGTGTCAGGTGCACGCTGCCGACTTGCTTCGCTTATGCAACTCGCGATCTCTTGGCGGAGGGGGGAGGGGGAATCACCAGAGAACACTCGGTTCCGACACGGGCGCACTTTTCCTGGTCGGAGGAGGGGGAGACGTCCCGCCTCGACTGGACGGTGCGCTGATTGGTGGCTTCCTTCTGCGGTCGGAGACGAGCCCACCTGCTGGGAGTCCCAGCTGAGGAGGCGTCGACCGCCCAGCGACGAGGGCATTCTGGTAGCACGCGTCGAACTCTCTCGGCCGCGGGATAGGATCAGGGATGTGACCCGAAAAAACACTTTACGTTTCGTGCCTTACCTGGGAGGCTCCCGAACTCGGAGTCCGAGCCTCGGCGTTGAAGGAGACCCAACCCTTCACCACGGGTGGTTTATAGCACCAACTGACCAGTCAGTTGGTGCTATAGAGTTTATAACTTCTTAAAGTTAAACATAAATCGCACAATTAGGTTCATCTTTGTGTTGTACTATTCACGTTGATGAAAATGGTTTTTTAAACACAGTCATACGATATATATTAACCATTTTACGTGCATTAGTAAACCAAGCCAGTTTAATGTACATTAAATTACTAAATCATGTAAATTGGTTAATATCTATCGTATGACTGCGATGAAAAAACCAATTTCATCAGCGTGACTAGTGCAACACAAAGACGAACATAGGTTTGTGATTTAGGATTAACTTTAAGAAGTTATAAACTATAGTGTGACTGGTCAGTTGGTGCTATAAATCACCCGTGGTGAAGGGTTGGGTCTCCTTCAACGCCGAGGCTGGGACTCTTGAGTTCGGGTGCCTCCCAGGTACAGCACGAAACGTAAAGTGCCTTTTCGGGTCACATCCCTGGATAGGATATGTCTACATAATACCCTGGAACCCATCATTAAGGTGTGTGGCAGGGGGTGAATTCACACCACACATGCATTACATATCATCCCTAAAAAGAATTAGTAATTATATTCTAGTCTAAACTTTACTATTTTTATAAAGATGAAAAGAGCAAAGCATGCAGCAAAAACATGCTGTTAACTTAAAGTCCTATACCAACGTGCAACTACCTCTGCTATCCATTGATACACTTGTATTTATACTAATGGATATAATTACAGCTATTAATATCCCTAATTTTACGAGGAAAGAAGAACATTTTGAATCTGTCGGTTTGGCAATCAGTTTCTCTAATTTTATGAGTATGGTCCAGTCCACCTTAGCAAGTTGGAGTTCGCAAAATGTTTTAAGCGTCATCAGTGAAATTATTGTCTTGAATTTTATTTAAGTGATTAAGACTAAATTTCAACCTACGGTCTGATAATGATTACCATTTTAATTAATTTAATTGACTTTTTATGCTAATACAGTTACCATACCGTCCCTTTACAAATCTTGCCGATCCTCGCTTCATACGTTCAGGTTCATTATTTATGCTTATTTCGTAAGGATCCCGATCTACCCGATCATTTACTGATCGGATAGATCGGGTTCGGTCAGAGGAACCGAACTTGTTCCTCTCACGTGCCATTCTTGAAGGAAATGTGATGCTGTTGGTTTCACAATCTCATATTCACGGATCGCGAACTTGTCGCGAAAACCTTAAAGGACATTTTAGACGATATTAATTTCAGTCTTGAAAATCGAACTCAAATCTGCTTTCTCAAATTCGACTACTGAAAGTCATCATACGATCCAACTCTCCGTTTCCATTTCTGATCAGCGCATTCGCAGAAGCCGACATTTGTTTACATTGCTTGGACGTGTTTCTTCAGAAGCTTGCTTATCACCCTCCTTTTGTAATCATTTAGCAATGATGATAGAAAACTCCTTTCTCAGATGAAACGATGAAAAGGCTGCAGAATTAGTATGCAGTGAATTGCACGACATCGCACCGCTACATTGATTCCAGTTCCGCTACCGGTATTTCTTTGAAAGATTCCACTCGCTTTTGATTGGTAGTTGGATTTGAGATTCAGATGAAAAATAATTATCATACTTTTTTCTGTTTCAAGTACTGAAAATCGAATGCGACGCATGCATCTCATACGATTGTCCCATTTACACGATACGATTTTGAGTATGCAAAATTAAGTTCTATTTCCAGTTCTGAAATAATTGTCGCGTAAAATGGCCTTACGGAGGTACCCGCTGAAATTACACAATAGTAGAATTTCCACAGAGAAAAAAAATCATTCGCCTTGACCGGGACTCGAATCCGAAACCCTTTGATATCCGGCCAAGTGCTCAACCACTTGAACTACCAAGACGTCTTCTTCCCCCGCGAAAATTCTGCTATCATAACCTCGTTTCAATTGACAGTTGGTGTCGAACTAACTCATACGATGCAGTAATCTCTCCATACAACATGTTAAAATCGTTGATAATTGATAAAACGTTGATAATTGCTTGAGGAAGGAAATGATATAATCGAAATACGGAGACTTGACTTTGCGGGCTTACATGTAGGCAAGTAGTCTACATGGGTTTCCGTAATATTGGTAGTGTGTTTTAGCTGCTTGAATTTGTAAGGATGTAAATTTAAAGCCTATCTGGTTTGTTCGTTAATCTTTAATCAATGTTAAAGATACTGCGCGTACTGCATGGTCCTACAAGGGGCTATTTGGGGTTTCCAAGTTGACAGTTACACTATGCAAGGGAGAAGTAGGAGGAGAGCACTCGTTTTCCATCTTAGCATAATTATATTGTTCCTTTGTTACGGCCGCTTTACACGATACAATTTTTTGTACAATTTCTTGTACGAACTCTTGTATGAGGAAATTGTACCTTGTAAAGCGGCAATTTTTTTTGCCGTTTTTATGGTACAAATTTCAGTTTAGTTCGTTACTTCACTCGTTGTCCGAAATTTTTGCTGCACCCTTTCCGATATGCATCATAAATTGCAGAACTCTCGTAACGGATAAAGGGAATTGTTTGTGAGGGGTGGGGGTTGAGATCATAGTCGTGGAGAGTAGGGAGGGTTAAAAGGTGAAAAGCAGTGACGCAATGTATAGAGCTAGCGAGTTTTAGTGTTTATGGTAGGTACTGTGATTGCCCTGAATAAGATAAGCAGTGACTTTTTAAATCTCCCATAGTTAAGGCATTTGTTACAAACTTTTGACTCTTATCTAAGAATTTTGACTCCTTTAAATATAAGGTAAGCAACAAGTTTCGAATTCAGCGTCTTTCCGCCGCAGTGAGGTTATCGTGACGCGTAGAGATCAATACCCGCAAATATTTCCGTCAGGCATGTTCGCCTTTAAATGCCTCTCATTGCAGTATCAAAATGTGATAGCGGGACATGATAAGCGTGGATTAATCTCAGAAAGAGATAATAAAATATAGAAAATCGATGAACAATCATAAATTAGGAATATTACTTCGAGATAGTGGGGAAAATGGTTACCCCCACTCTACCTTGCTTTGGCAATTTATAAAAAAGTAGCTTCTTTCTGTGAGAAGAAAATTGGTTATCGTTCTAAGAAAAACCTTATCATGAGGTTTGTTCTCTGCAGTCTTCATGCTGTTGAAATCAAGCCCTGCCCCAGAAGATTGAGAAATAAGAAGTACTGGCATTCTGAAATGACACCCTTTTATGGCTTCTCCCTGCTAGACAATGGATTCAATTTCAAGAATAATGGTGGAAGTGGCTTTTATTAGAAATCTGGGAAGTTGGTTTATTAGTTCCTTTGGAAGTTGAATGCCGCTGTGTGTACATTTTTCATGGATATAGAATTCGATGAGAACTTATACAATGTACAAAACATTCTCTCCGTGGAAAAGGTGGAAGTTGCCTACAGGTTGGTGAGAAATCACTTCCAGGAAGATACACTACTGCCATAAGGGACAATAAAGGAGAACTTTAAGATGAAGAGTATAAAGTGGAGAGATGGAAGGAATATATGGTGAAATCATACGAAAAAAGCAATGCCAAAGTAATCAAAATGGAAAATGAAGGGGAAAAGGATGGTTTTGGGAGACCCTGTCTTAAGGTCGCAATGTGATGCAGCAGAAGGAGACCTGCGGATAAATAAGACTGCCTGAAATTGACGATATTACAACCAAACTAATGAAAAATGCAGGAGGGAGAACTTTACTCGTCTGTATAATACATACCATCCGCGACACTTACTCTGCAGGGTAGATACCCACGGACTTTTAGAAGAACATCGTCACTCTATTCCAAAAAGAAAGGGGCCCAACACCCTTCCGCATAGCAGTACATACTACAATTGTTGAAGTGATTACCTACTACCTGTGAAAATCTTGGTATAAGGTTAACGACATATGCATTGAAGATACTGACTAGCTAGGGCTAATTTTTTTCGTCAGTTAATGTATGACTTTATTGAGCTAATTCCTAAATAAATAGCCGCCGCTCGCTGTAGCCAGGTAGGCAAACGTGCTGACCCGAAAGTCTTGGTTAAAGGATAGATGTGGTTGTATTAAGTTTTAGACCTTATGTTAAATGGTGAGAAATAACCCTGGCTGTTTGAACACCTAAAACCCAGGTCCACTACTATTTTTTAATTCATTGTTGACCCGAGGAAGGCAGTTGAGGGATTTATAGCGACAGAAGAAGAATGCTAATTCGTATTAGTGGAAGGACACTCATCTCTCACTCCAATTTGTTTAAGTTCCGTGAGCAGTTTAGCATATTTTTTTCCGAAAACTATTACCTTGGAGTGTTTGAAACATTTGAAAACCATTAGAATCAAGGATGGACCTGCAGTATGAGCAGCAAGCGGTGTGAGGGTCCAGTTACCGATTCGTGTCCCACGACAGGTCGGTATTGATCGTGATAACAGGATGGGAAAATACGGCAGTGGGAATTTTCAAAACAATAAGGCTCCTTATTTTTTTTAAATTAGCCATTTCTCTGGAAATAAGAATTTTATCTCTCGGAAAACTGTGAGACCGTACTGATTCGACTAAAGGAAACCGTTATGAACTATCCAGTGAAGCCTGCTTTGCATTTAATATTATGTTTTGTTGGTGCTCTCACCAGAATATATGTTGTCGTGACGCATCGTTGCCAAAAAGAGTCTTCTTGAGCGTTTCCCTATTCGTAAAATGTTAAATAATATTCATCATTGGTTGGAAATGAAAAACCACTTTGTATGTTCCACACAAAGATTTTATTGGGTTCGATCATGGTTTCGACAAAATGACATATTTTGTCGAAACCATGGACCCAATAAAATCTTTGTGTGGAACGTACAAAATGGTTTTTCATTTCCAATCGAGTGGTTCCACAAAGTAAAACCTCAAACTTTGAACTGTGTTCATCATTGGTGTTGCTGCATGTATGTGCATGGCGCTACAAAGGTGCTCCACTTGCTTGGAAAGGTATCAGTCACGTGGAATAACCTGGCGAAGTCATCCAGAGCAAAATTAGGTGGTATTTTGTCGCGGCAGTTTCGAATTTAGATGCCTCGATGTCGCCCCGAGTGCTTGAGCCAGTTAAGCCAACAGCGAGAGCGGAAAATGACTTGTGTGTCCGAAGCAACCAACGTTTTATTCTTCGCACATCTCTATCTTCTTCACCGCATCCTTTCCAAGGTCACGTTGATTGGAGTAATCCTGGTCGGTTTACTAATCAAATCATCCGGTGCCACGTTGAGAATAATTTGGCACGATTTAATAAGAATCCGAGACGACTGACTTTTTCTCCGCAAACTTCTGTTTGGCTGTCGGTCGAAGTCCTCGTTGACGGCAGCCGCCTTACGTCCTTTGGTCGACGTCAATGCGGTGTGGTCCGTCAAAGGCTTCCCTGGCACGCCCTCTCCTTCCTCCGCTTCCTTCCTCTCGAAGAAGGGATCCTCCCCAAGGACGTTCGCCTCTCCCCCGGCCCCTTTTCGTCCTTCTGTCCAACACCTGCCCAGCGTCCAGGAGTGGTGGGTGTGGGGAGTCTTCCCTTTCCGGCGCCCCGCCCGGCGGCTGCGGCCTCCAAGCGTGTCCCGCGGGGTGGCGGGTGACGCAAAGGGCGCGGCGAGAAAGGCGTGGCGGCCCGGGGAGGGAAGGGGTGGAGAGATCCCCCATCCCCTCTCCCAGATGATCTCGAAAGACCTGCTCGCGGAGAGAGCTGCATAGATTGGCCCCGCCCCTCCCGAAGTGGTAACGTGCGCCGACGGAGACGACCTTGTGCCCCACCCCTTCAGAGAATTCGATTCTGTTATGATTTACCGCTGTGAGTTGATTGAAGGCGTCTCCGGCGAGTGAAGTCAAGTTGAGATGCGCCGTAAGCTCTATGCATTGCACCGGCGATAGAAGTTCTGGTCCTAGACCCCAGACAGGATCCGTGTGAGATGGTAGACTCAGGGTTAAAAGGACAATTGATTTTGTTGAATTCGCGTTTTAACTTTTTCGTTCCTATTTTCTCTTTAATTCAAACCCGTTTATGATTTCCATTCCAAAAATAACTATCTTTCTCACGGGGAGTGAAATCGTCATCATCGGTCAACAATCCTAAGATTGGTTTGACGCAGCCCTCCACTCGATTCATCTACATCTACATCATACCCTGCAAGCCACCATAAAGGTGTGTGGCAGGGGGTGAACTCTCACCAAACATGCACTACATATCATGCATAAAAAAAAGGATCAGTACTTGTATAGGTACTATTCAAAACTACGCTATTTAAAAAAGATAAAAATAGCAAAACATACATGCAAAAACATGCCGTTAGTTGGGTTAGCTATAAGTCCTTATATCAACATGCAGCTACCAATGTTATCCATTGCTACACTCGTACTGGATATATTTACCGTTATTCATATCCCTAATAGTAGGAGGAAAAAAGGACATTTTGAATCTGTCAGTTCGGCAATCTATTTCTCTAATTTTATGATTATGGTCCAGTCTACCATAGTAAGTTGGGGTCCGCAAAATATTTTTAACATCATCACTGAAAATATGGTCTTGGAATTTGTTTAAGATATTAAGTCTAAATTTCAACCTGCGATCTGACAATGATTCCCAATTTAATTCATTTAATAGACTGGTTACGCTAGTAAGGTTATCATACCGTCCCTTTACAAATCTTGCCGATCTTCGCTGCACACGTTCAAGTTCGTTATTTAGACTGATTTCGTAGGGATCCCATACACTGGCAGCATATTCCAAATGAGGTCTTACAAGGGAAAAGTAGCTGATTTCTCGTACATGATCGTCACATTTACCCAGTACTCTTTTGACGAATCCCATTTTTCGATTCGCTTGCCCCATTATTTCACGAATGTGTTTACCCCAGGAAAGATCATTTGTCAGTCTTATTCCAAGATATTTAATGGATTCCACGTATGTTAATTCATTATTACTTATTTTGTAAGTGGTAGGAGGAGAGCTATTCTTTTTCCAAAAGTTCATTACAAGACATTTTTTAAAGTTTAATTCTAACTGCCATGTATCACACCAAGTTTCAATTGCTTGTAGGTCAATATTTAAATATTCTTTATCGTTTGGGCATAGAATTTCCCTGTACACCACTACGTCATCGGCAAATAGACCAAGCTTACTTTTTACCACCTTATGGATATCATTTATGTACAAAAGGAATAGGAGTGGACCTATCACACTACCTTGTGGGACACCCGAAGTGACTTTAATTGCCGGTGAGGAAACACCGTCCAAAACAACCCTTTGAACCCGATCATGCAGAAAATCATTAATCCATGATATAATGTTACTGTCTAACCCATAAGATTTTAATTTCAAAATTAGTTTGCTATGAGAAACCTTGTCAAATGCTTTCTTGAAGTCTAGAAATATAGCATCCACTGGAGTATTATTTTCGCCAGAAACTAAAATATCGTGGGAAAAGAGAGCAAGTTGAGTTTCGCATGATCTGCTCTTTCGGAAGCCATGCTGAACATTGGACAATAAATTCTGGCTATCTAGGTGTCCCATGATTGAACTGACAATTATATGTTCTAGGATCTTGCATGAAATGGATGTGAGGGATATAGGTCTGTAGTTAGATGGCTGCTCCCTATCACCACTTTTAAAAATGGGTGTTACTTAAAAATGGGTGTTCTATCGGCCAACCTCTTCATATTGACGCAATTATTCTCTTTTACATCCTTCACAACTTGTTCCACATATCTTATACGAGGCCTGCCTTTTCCATCCTTTCCGTTCACTTTTCCCTCGACGATTGTCTTCATCAGCCCAACGAGTCCTAAGATATGACCGATAAAGTTGTCCCGTTTTCTTTTTTAGAATTTTCAGTACCGAGAGTGAAACAGCTCTATTTAATGCCTAATTCGTCTTCTAATCCATGCGTCTAGACAACCTAATTAAGTGACCTCGATACGCGTGGGAAACCGAGCCTACCCTATAATGGTGTTTAGATTGTCATAGAATCGTTTTTTTTTTTTTAGATTGTGTGTATCTTCCTCGCAGCCTTCCCCGCCCCGCACCCCTCCAATGTCATGCCAACTGCGCCGTGATAATTCGGATACTTACAGGGAAAGAAGAAAATTTGTTTGGCCGAGGCAATTCCAATGCCATGCTCGGGAGAGATTTTTATATCGGCCAGGGATTAATGAAACCCGAATTTATGGGATCACTGAGCGCCACATAGAATTTTCATTATTGAAAAGTAACTCGATTAAGTATCCCATATCAGAATAAGCACAGCGTTTATGTTACTCAAATTTTAAAACCAAGCAAATGCATGTCATGCTGTGTTTGTGTTTGTGTCATTTGCCTCATCAGAGTAGGTTGCGTCCCTGAAGTTGCGTCGGATTAATGCTTTGGCTCCTTTATCATCCTCACTAGGTGGCCATTCTGACAATCAACTCTTACCAGACGCTAACAAATGTTATTACATGCGTTAAAAAGTAGTGTGAAAGATTTGGAACTAAGATAAAAGGTATTAAAAGTGAATTTAGGAGATTTTCCAGGACAAAATAGCCAGAGTAAATAGGAAAGCTGGAAGGTATAAACTAGAGTAGGTTGAAAGCTACCCTGGATGGTATGTCGGAGGATAATAGTTCAATCACATGGGATGTTCAAAGGAGGAAGAGGCATTTCCTCTTAGGAGAGAACTATTGACTGAGAATTTGAATAGGGATGTTCAAAAAAGGCTGGTAAAGATTCTGAAAGGGGTCGTGAAGCTGTTTGGACTGCAGCATAGAGGGAAGAGGTTGAATATGGACGGCTTTTGGGGTTCAGGGTTTAGAGGGATAGGGAGAGGTAAGGTGGGTAGAGGAGGAGGAGGAAGTGCCATGGATGTCAAGGGGAGAGAGGAAGTTGATCGAGGAAATTAGGAGTTGGTGGATGGAGTTTTGAAGGACGTGATAGACAAGACAGATATTGGGGGGGGGGGGGGGGGGGGGGGGGATTGGCTCTTTGGAGGAATTAATAATGAGAGGCATCAGAGCTAAAGAACGTCCAATGAAAGCTGGGTGTAACCTGTTGCATGAGAATGTTTACATGTATGTTGAAGTAACATGCCCATCTCAGCCATTATTATAACCTTATTCGTTCGAACAGTAGTAATATTGATTAGCCTCACATTTCAAGGTTACGGTGGCTGATTGCTAGGGATCCGTTAGCAGTAGCCTCTGAGGTAAAATTTCCATTACTCTTTCGATTTGGACGTTGAATCAATAATAATTGACAACCTTGTATCAGCTGTAGTTTCACAGTAGCCTTATTTTCAGGATTTGGGAGTTCTTTTCCCGTCCTCCGCTCCGTGAAATTGCATCAACCTCAAATTAAGACTCCAGCACAGCGATTTCGTGCGAAAGAGCTCTAGTTTAATATTTTTTGTCATTATTTTCTGTATCTTTGGTTACTTCGTTGTGTAGAGTAAATATTATTGGCGGTTGCCACACATCATCTGTCTGCAGTATTCTTATCCCTTGTCTTGCGAGGGACTTCTCAAATAAATGCTCAGGAAATCGCTCAGTGAATCGAAATAATTAGGTATGGATTTCTTATCTAATGAGGTTTGAGGGAATAGACGTTTGGGAGTCCTTAAAAAAACAGGTTTGCCTGTGTAGTGTTGAATAAGTGGTTTTTAATGTTCTCCAACTTCTGAGATTATTGTATTGTCTTACCTAAAGTATGACTCTATGATATTACTAATCTATGGAAAAAAAATGCATGTCCCTAGTGGAATCCGAACTTCGCTACCAGGTCGGCGCGCCGGTAATCGTCTGCCTGGATTCACCAACCTGAATATCTGAACCAGCACTTCATTTTTTCCCATCTATTCGTAAAAGATTATTATCAAAAGAAAAGTGGAAGAATATTCACGTTGCTTCAATCCTTTCATCCGTGGTTCTATTTTTTATACGTAGTGCCTAAGAGCGTAGTTACCGGAAAGCTCTCAGACGCAGTGAGATGTATTGCTGTGCGAATTGGAAATCGGACGTTGTGAGCGACATACCCCCCTCCATCCCTCGATATGACGTTCGCTATCGTATTTGCCTTTAGGTCGGATCGGATCATCAGAAATCACTCCACAACTGGGTTTGTGAAATTCCCTCTATCAGTTTGCTTTTCGTCTCTCTTCTGTTGCTCGCGCTAGGCACTACTCTCGTCCGTGCACGGCGGCGTCACAGGGCAATTTGAAATAATTCGGTGCTTGATATACGTTCACCATGGAAGGCAACCTTTTCTGAGTCAAACCTCGTAACTCCGCTAAGCAGCGCGTTTCCAGTCCCGTTACTCGCTTCATTTTTTTCATCATTTTGGGATCAACGTCATGTTTCCTCGCGATTCGGGACAAAAATAAAAATAGACACATAAATTTTAATATTTAAGTTAGGCAAATTTCATGCTGAATTATCTGTTACACGCTATTAAAAATCTTATGTAAACTTACTATTTTTTAACAATTTAAGATTTAATCAGCGGTTTGAGAATATCATTATAGTTTTAGAAGATTCGTTTTAATGAAAAGTTAAGCACGCGCTTGTTTCTTAAAAGTGGTAATATTCAGAAACGGACAATGTGGTACTCCCTTGTGACAATGAAGGTACAGCATGAGGTCCGTCCTTTGCTCTTGTCGCTTACTGACCTCCTCGTATGGAATCGTATTAGGTCACGGGAAAGCCACAAGGCCCACCGAGGTTCCCTTCCTCCATTTGCGAACTCTTTTTACCTCCACGTCTCGGGCCTGCCTTTAACTCAAGTGTCTCTTGCCTTCGTTGGCCGGAGATCATCTGCAAGCATACTCTTATCTCCGGCGCGCAATTTCCGGTGCTAGGGGAGGTTATCAAGAAAAGCATTTCCGCGGCTTTTTTCCCCGCAATCGGGAAATTATGAAGAATCCACGCTACGTGACGTGAGTCACTGGTCGGGCCAGTCTTCATTTCGCGCGCTCGTGATGCGTGGTTGATAGTGCATTTCGACCCTTCGAGTTCGTGCTTCGATTTCTTTGTTGCTGACGTAATGTGAATTTAAAGGGCGAGTGACTCTCGAGATCTCGAAACAAGGATACTCTTTTGCGATTGCGTTGATACTTGGCACCCTGATTTTCATTGCCTATTACTCTTTTTCAGTTCCCCGAATCAATGCGTCTGAAAGCCACCTTACCCAAGAACGGAGAACAGTTAAAATTCAGGAACCGAAAACAAATAATAGCTCCAATCGCGCCCTTTTCGCGAGCAATCTAAAATGATTAAGGATGGAAGGATGTGCATATCCGAGAAAAAATCTCGCCGAGAAGGCTTGCGTAAACTTGAATTGTTATTTGCTTCCTTCGATCCAATTTGGAATTGAAGGAAACCTTCGATCTGATATAGAATTGTTACTGAAAACTCTGTTACTGTTGTTGAGGAAATCGCAAGGCTTTTGATGCATTCGTATTGCAATCCGGTCAAGTCTGACTCTGTCGTGCGCCTTTAGTACGGTCCATTTCTCTCTATAAAAGCAGCACGCCGATAGTGCCTGATCGGTTGTAATTTTCAAAAACATTTCAGCCATGAGGAACAATGCGGTAGTTATGATGGTAAATAGCATTTGATCTTCCGCCAAATGTTCCCCTACGCGTTAGTATTGTTTTTCAGCAAATTATGCATTGTAATATGCTATGAAAATTTGCTTGTTTATGAGTCGCTGGTAGATGTCCTATCCTTTGTACATTTTGGTAACGAAGAGCACGGAGATTGATCTCAAGTTATTTAAAACTCATCTCGATTAAAGCATTCGCTTGAGTAAGCGTTTTTGACCCGATACACTTCAAAGGCAACTAACGATAGTGTGTTTTTTGTAACCTCATATACTCACTTCGGAAGATCTATGGAAAGTGGAGGAGACGTCTGACCTGCTTACGGTGAAGCGCCGATCTGGCTACCGCAGGTTCCAATTCGGACTTGAGCAATGACGTTTCTTTCGCTTTAGGATTAAGCATAGCATTACATACGGTTTAACAAACGATATTATCAGCTGTGAACCTTACTCGACTGCTTATTTTCGCCGGTGGAACGTTTATTATAGTGCCTTATCTCAGCGCCACTATGTGGTGGAGACTGAATCTGTGTGTTGGAAAATATCGGACGCGCGGAGAGGTGCCTTCACTGCATGTATTTTAAGGGTCATATGCAGAATCTCTACTACTGTCTCCTTTCTACTTCTAAAAAAATCTAAATCTATACTAAAATCCTTTCTCCAAGTCAAACTGGTGTACAATTTATACCCACAAAGGCGGTATTACTTCTACGCTTACGCCGAGATTTGAGTAAAGATTCTGAATATGGCCCAGAATCTCAAATACAATCTCACTTTACTGTTTTCGTCATAAAGTCTCTATTACGAGTTCAGAAGGGTATACAGATCCTCCTCGATATGATTCAAAGAGTTAGACAGCGCTTAGAAATAATACCAACATTTGCTCGGTGAATCTGTACACCAATTTGACTCGAAGTATATTTTTGGTCCGTATATCAGGATCTGAACTACAGTCTCGCTCTGCTGCTTACGTCCTAAAATCCCTCCAAATAGTCAAAGTGGTGCGCAGATTCGCCTGCAAAGGTGGTATTACTACTCATCATGACGCTGAAAACTGAGTTGAGATTTCTGGCCCAGCCATATTCAGAATTTTTTCATATTCATATTCTGCTTGCATCGCAAAAACTCTATTGCGAGTTCGGAAGAGTATACAGATTCTCCTCGGTATGGTTCGAAGCTGTATACAGCGTGATAATAGATGCTTTTCAGGGTGAATCTGCTCACAAATATGGCTTGAAGTAGTGATTTTTGGACGTAAGCAGTGGAAGCGAGACTGTGGTTGAGATTCTGAACGCGGCCCTAAGTCAGGCGATCGCCGCCACTTGTGCAGGTGTCCCGACCAATTCTCACGTGTTCTCTTCTTGTTCCTTACGCGTTTAGGCGCTGGGGATGGAGGAGTGCCAGAGGAGACTTCACGCGATGGTCTTGGAAGCGAAGAAGGAGGCGAAGCTCCCGGAAGACAAGCCGTTGACCGTCCTCGTGAGTACACCAAACTTTTCCGCCTTCCTCGCCCGAACCCACCGGGACGCACTTCCGCCCCCTTTCTGCACTGTCGTCGGCCTCGAAGGCGGCGGCGTCCCCACCGCCCAGGCGTAAAATCCGGCTACAGCCGCTTGCGCTTCTATGCTGGTCGCCTCCATGTTATCGACTTGCAGCCTGACACGCTAAATGCCCATCTGCGTGCTAATTTGAGTCGGTAGCGGTGATCTGTATTTAGTGAAGTTCACTCTCCAGCTACGTGTTTGGGGAATATTCCATTCTCCAAACCAGCCCTCTTTTTAATCATCTGATCTGGCGTTTGACCGTTTATTCTCAATTACAGAGATGTCGACGCACTCTGTTGATCTGGCAGTTCTCTGGAGGTTTTGTCCCTCTGAGAAGCTGTAAGGATCTTCTGTGAACTTGATAGAAACCTATATTCAAGGGATTCTTTGGGAAAGGCCAAACCACCCGCCAAAGTTTTGGTGGAACGCTGGCTCTTATCAAAACAATCTGTCTGATTCTAGTTGAGTTAGTCATTTTTGGAAACACATGATTTTTACGGATTTTGATTCTGACGTCGATTTATAAATTTTTATGTGGTGTCACAAAGCTAAAAAAATTGGAAAAGGGATGAACAGTGAGCAGTCCATTTGTTACAATCGGTTTTTTAGCGAAAATACCATGGGAACCAGGATGTGGATCGCTCTCTTTCCGTTTCTTTTTTAATAATGCAGGATTTTGTTCCGTTGTGGAATTCATCGCCCCTGATCATATCTCTTACACCATGTTCTATCCACTGTTTATCTTCTGTTGTTAAAAGCTATGCAAATCAGTAGTCGGTCCCATTTTTTGTCGACCGAGCAACGCGTTGAAATCAGTACAAGCCAAAGACGGTTACGGGTGATCAGCATCATCATTCCAGGTGTGAATTCGTCTACTGGATTCTTATGTGGAATGCCGGCTTTCTTTTCGTCCTTCCTCCGTTCCCCGTAAATCATGCCAATACCCTTCACATTAATGGCGCTGACGCTTCAGCTATCGCTCGACTCTTCCCTAATAACAGTAACCGTTTGCTGGTGCGTGGCATACCTAAGTCTCTTACCTACGGCTCTTTTCATGTTGTTGATGATTAAATATTAATGTAATTAAAGTGTATATTCCGCTCACTTAAACGTCACACCAATAACCCCATGATAAATTCCCAAAAGTTGTACTATTACTGCATTCTCAGGCGAATGAAGTCGTAATACAAGTGAAACATTGATGTACGCCGTTGATTACTATTCTCCTACGCCCTCCAGCGGAACGAAGAACAGAGACTGATAAGGACAATTCACCCCCTCCCCGACTTCCGAGCTATCGGCCGTGGGAACTAAAGCGTATCATGTCTCCCTTCTTTACACACCTTTCCGCGCATATACCTCACTGATAACAGAAAACGTTTTTCTCTCTGACTCCTATGAGCCGCGATGGCGCCACTCTTCCCTTTTGGCTCTTGCCGCGAATTATATTTCTTTCCATATTGGATCGGGCTCATCAGTTTGATAACTTTGTTCATTTTTTACCTCCGGCTGTCTATCGTATGATTTCTATCGGGTTTCTCTTCGACTCTTTAATATCCATATTCATCATCCTCATGCCTTTCATTGGAACATTTGTTTGCCAACCTGGAGCCCATTAATTTTATTTATAATATAATGTATATAATTTTCTGGAACCCATTAATTCTAACATCATTCCGCTAGCGGAATTCGTGGTTGGAGAGGAATATTGCCGGAGGGAATCAGGAGGAAACTGAGTGGGTGGATTAATGTAGACCGTTATCGGAGGTAGAATGCTTGCCAATAGTGGGAAAGGAGACGCCCCATGGGCAACATTTACGAACTTATGTATTTATATGCTGCGCAAAATGGTTTTGGAAAATAAGCGGTAAGAAGGGAATATTATGTGGAGTGGAACTGGGTCATGAAAACTTACCCTGACCAGTAGAACATTAAAATGTATTCCCACTTATCAGTCCCCTCTATTAAAACATGAAAATTGTCATCACTGATAAAAGTATGTCATTGTTCTGCATCGCCCTCCCTCTCCGTCTGATTTCTGTCGGGTCATCTGCATCTCTCGTTCTCTCTCGCAGGGCATGAGCCTCAGCGGATGCGAGTCTGAGGAGCACAACAAGGTCCTCCGGGATGGGCTCATGGAGAGGTTCCCGGACATGTCTCGCGAGATCGTGGTGACCAGCGACACCGTCGGCTCCATTGCTGCCATCAGCGACGCCGGTGAGTGACCTTCACTTGTCCCGATGCCGCGGGAGTCACCTCTCTCCCATGGTAGCGCGCTCTCGCCCAGGGCTCAGTGCATCGGAACCAGTGGAAGTTGAAGTGATCGTGCCAAAACATTGAAAAATCTAGCAAAGTAGTGTAAATACCTTTTCTTTTGTGTTCAGTTTAGTTTCCCGTCCCATTCCTCTGAGAAGACGGGACGGGGTAAAAATGTAAATAGGTAGTTATATTTCGGAGTCGGTCTATCAATCCCCACATAGCTCCTCATAAACATACTCGTACTATGATGCATTCAGTTGAAATTTTTTTAATGCTACCGTTTCAATGAAAAAAGCCAGTTGGTCGTCTTTCGCGCCTCAAGCTCGTATAATGAAGAACGTCTCTCTTCGACGGAGTTATGCGTATTCATTCGTCGAATACCGGGGTTCTCCGCGCGTACGAGCAATTTTCTTCTTGTCATTTCCAATTAAACTGCTGGAGTTCATCGTAATTTCTGAAACAGATGATAACATGACATGACCGAGCTGGGGATTATTTTTGGGGATTTTAATTATTCATTGGAGTGCATCTTTTTGATGTTTCTGGATGTGCTATTCGCTCATAATTAGCCTATTGTTGGCGCAAATTTTTGTTGATATTTCAATCTATTATTGGTTCATATTTGACTTTTTGACATGTGAATACTTCCTTGACTAATGGGACCCATGATTATTTTTTCTGTCATATATTCCTACAGTTAAAATTTCTTATTCTTATAATTACCCTAATTTTCCGCTGTAGTCTTCCGTTAGCGGCCGGTGGGAGGGTGAATCCTAAATCCTGTTCTTTGTCCTTCCCTTAATTTCCCATTCTTCATGTTTACTTGTGAGTTGGGCCTCATATGTATGAGGCCCAAGTATGATCCGACTTCCCCTTCATGACATGTATTCAAAGAGCTTTCAGTTCCTCCAGCCATTTGCATATCAGCAGAGCCCTTTCTCAAGGCCGCTTTACTCGAAAAATAATAAATGGCGTAATTGAATCAGAGTGAAATCGCGCAAATGGCATACATGAGTGTATGGAAATGGAACAGGGGCGATTTTCCGCAGGGGCTTTCGTGTGTTTGGGAAGTTTCCTGCGCAATCCTTTGCTGTACGCGATTTACTTTTCACGGCGCATCTCTGTATGCATCAGACTGCTCAATCGCAAGCCAATCGCGGTTTACTTCCGATGCGTCACAGCGTGGGAAGGGGGAGTGGGTCCTCGGGCCTAATCTTTCGCCATCCTCTCTGGGAAGAGCTTTCCTCCCGGAATACGAGGAAGTCAGCACGGCGAATCGCATTCTCTCAAGATCAAGGCTCGTGTTTCTCGATCTCTGGCGAGACTTGCCACTCCAGTGTGAAGGGGAAGTAAGGATTGGGATGAGGGCAGAAGTGTTGCCCTCCCCCTCCCTTGACCCCTGTGGTTTGAGGGAAGGGTGTGGCGGAGACGCCCTCCCTCTCTCCGTCGTCTCTCACTTCCTTATCTAGGCTTTTCCGCTCTCGGAGGCTTCATCCAGACGGCGCGCGACGCGCGGAAGCGAATCAGACTCCAGAACGCTCAGATCCGCATGCCGCGTATGATGTCCTTCTTGTACCACATTATTTCTTATGGTCAGGTGAGGGCGTAGTGTGGGTTCTCGCGAGGAGAAGCGGCATGTAAAAAATAGTGTATTTCTGTGACTTGGGTCGTTGACCATATTTTTATTGCCGAATCTGATAAGAGTTTGTAAAATAAAATGACCCGTATTTTCCCGTTCTTCGATCCGTCGATTAGTTCTCGAGTTGTAAGCGGCGAAAACTGATGTGTTTCACCCTTTTGGAAAAGTGGGTGTTCAAAGGACTCGTGCGTCATCCACTTCGTCCAATCACAATTGAGACCGCGAAGCGCCTTCGCCTTATCACAATGGGGGACACACAGCTGACTCTGCCAATGGAAGTGGTTGCGACAGCATCTGTGCGAGTAGACCTCCCCTCCCTACCTCCGCTCCCTTCCCTTTCCCTGAAAACAGTCAATGACGGGAGGTAGATGACGTAAATATGCTTAACGCAGCTCGTTCGGTGGGCCTCACCTTTTGCTTATTTTAATTTTTGATTTATGAGTGAATGGCTCTGGTAAGAAGATCAATTTTTAAATAAAATTCATTTTTCTCTTCCATCTAACGATTTCGAGTGCAAAATAGCGATTTCGGTTCCGAGTAAACGTTCCCATTATAAACAACCGTCAACATGAACGGCAAAAAATAAATAATGAATCAATAGCCACAAATTAGAGTAATGGGGTCGTTTGCCATTTTTTTTATTCCCCAATCTGAAAGAGTTTGTAAAATAAAAAGACCCCTATTTTTCCGTTTTTTGATCCGTCAATTATTTCTCGAGTTATAAGCGGCGAAAAACTGATGTTTTTAATCCTTTCGGTAATGGGGGCGTGGTGCAACCTCTGACGTATATCGACTTCGTCCAATCATGATTGAGCCCGCGAAGCTATTTTGCCTTATCGCAATGGGGGGGCACAGCTGACTCTGCCAATAGGAGCAGTTGCGACAGGATCTGTGCGAGGAGACCTTCCGAGAACCCCCCACCACTCCCTTCCCTTACCCTAACAGCAGTCAAGGACGTGAGGAAAATGACGTCAATTATATCAAAGCAGCTTTTTCGGTGGGCGTCACCTTTTGCTTCTTTTACTTTTTGATTTATGAGTGAATGTTTGTGGTTAGAAGGTTAATTTTTTCACTAAAATTCTTTTTCCGGTTCCATCTAACGATTTCGTGTACAAAATTGCGATGTCGGTTCCGAGTCAACGCCGCCTTTGGTTTCTTCATGGCGGGTTCGAAATATAGATATCAATGTCTCCCATCATAAAGGTGCTTATGGTCTCTAATTATAACTCTACCTACTTCTACCCTTTACAATTTCGACGACTGTTTCCAGCGAAAGTGGCTGAAGTCCATGTGTGGTAGAGCACGAGTTCTAAGTCCATTTGGGGTCGCTAGAAAGTGAGAAACGATGGTTTCATATTGTAAATACCTACTACAGCGTCATTGTCTATGTATAATGCGTAAATGTTACTGTCGTGAGCGGCCGTCATCAATAATTTAGGCGAGTTAAAGAAGGTTTGGAACCCCTGGCATTAAGTGAAAACTGCTCTTTCGACCGATTGATTCTCGTAAAAGTGCATGTTTCGCTCTGCTCTTTCTATTTTTGCCTAAATGTGCGTGTGATAATGCAATGTAGTTTACGAAAGATAGCTACAGTTTTTCCATCTTGATTAATCATACTTTGAAGTTTTATGCATATGCCGGCCAACGCGTTGGAGGCGAACCAACGCTTGCCACAATTCTTGCCGCCAAGAAAATGCATTGTAGTGTGTTTTGTACTTTACGAATAGTAGTAGTTGTAGTTTACGCATTGTAGTGTGTTTTTGCTAATAGTAGCGAAATTTTGTGCTTGAAAACCCCCATCGCTCTTGCAAACGGTGGAAACCCATTGGATTGGTGATATCTGTTATCAGTCTTGGCGTTGATATCGGAGATAAATGGATGTCGATAACACGAATAATGTTATTCACCCCGGACATTTCCGCAGGGCTTGGATGGGACTCGGTCGCAATAGATCCGGGCCAATGCTTTATTTCTCGGCTAAGGTCGCGATTTATGTTGGCATCGAAGTGACGACCCTCCAGCCGGGCTCGTCGGCAGCATTGAAATCTCTCAACTGGTATAGCCTCCAGTCGGTTCGTCTGGTCTTCGTGACTTTTCTCAAAGTTCCTAAATGCCCTTTCAGATATATTATCAGGTTCGTGTCAGACATAAATATCGATCGAGTCTGGACAGGATTGCTTTCAGGACGAGACAGTACTGGACTTAGGGAAACACTGCTATCGCTTTCGGGTCAAAACTGCCTTCAGGTTGGGCCGTGGGACCAGGTCCGGCTTAAGACAAAATTTTCACCTGAGCGAGAGAATATCCGGTGCCGCACGTCCCCCCACCCGGTTATCAAACCCTTTTATAACACACATTCACCAGTAAAACGTAGTTGTAAAAATTAATTAATAAAACAAATAGTAAATTAGTTTGTTGGACATTAAGTAAGCTGTCAGTCCCCGAATAAAAAAGGCTTTTTCCTTTCCCATTGCGCCCCTTCCATCGCATTGCCCTGGGCGGTCGCCCGGGCCTGCGTGGGACAGATGTTGTCTGGTGCAGCATCCAGGATATCGCAGCCGTAGTCTGCAGAGGAACCACTCGCTGACGGAGTCTTTCAAGGATATCACCTTAAAAATTTTATCCGCCGTTCGTTCTTGACGCGCAATTTCCTGGTGAACAATCCTTTCATTTCCAAACCAAAAAAAAACAAAATCTGTCTCGTTATTTTTTGCCACGCCTCGTGCCCCCTCTCCTGCAGATCCCTTGACTAAGAGAGCGGGCAGCTTCCCCATTTGTCCGCATCCAGGAAAATGGTTCAATTGGCCTTCAATATGTTAGGGGCGAGCGGCCTTCGTGGAATTTCTAGGGTTAGTGAAATAAAAGTTTGGGAGAGTACTGAGATCAATTTTCTTCCAGTAGCGGATATAGGAGCGCGATGTAGGAGTGCAAAACAAAGGAAATTTATCGTCACGCAGACTGCGCTTCTTATTATATGTTATACTGAAGATATTCTTCCAGCCTGCCGCGACGTTAAGGTGATGATTACTTAACTTCTTTTAACTAGTATATCTCGACCAATGGGACGCACCCTACTTGAGGGACCTCAAAACCTACCGGTTGGTACTCGGGCGAGCGGAATACAGTCCCTACCCTTAATTTCTGTGAGGATATAGGAAATTCGTACGTCTAAGACGCACATACATATTTACCTGCGGCACCTGCGGAAAGTCGAAGAAAACAACTCTTTTCACCCACGAGGGATTTTGTTTTACTGAGGATGTTAAGTGAAACACAAGACTAAAAGATTTTGGACCCCCACATTATACCATATGCTATTTATACTCAGAACTCAGCTGTTCGATTTTCTATTACTCGAATCTTTATGCCTAAAATGTTTACCATATGACTCCTTTTCATCATCAAACGTAGCCTCCATGGCTTTTTGAAAGCGGAAGACTATGTGCTGTTCTAAAATGAGTCAATTTTGTTGCAACACACGTATACACTTTGTCCATTTCTGATTACAAATTTAAAAACTGCGTGAAAATCCGCCTGCACTGATGAAACTGCCTCTCTGGGTTGTAGACTGCATTTTGTTTGGTAGAATTCTCAGAGAAAGTAGCTTGCAGAATCCATGCAGCCTGTGGAAAGAAACTCCCCCTGCTACGAATTTATAATTTAACACATATTAGGTTTGTTACCGTGAGCTCCAAACACTCTTTCGTCTCTGCCACTACTCTCCTGAAATCCCCTCTCTGTTCTCGACTCCCGCCACCTCAGTGCCGTTCCCCTTACTGTTTACCTTCATGTAAATAAAAACCCACCTTGCCTTTCTCCTTCTCGCTAGTGCGAAAGGTAAAAGGAGCCCTTTTTCGTAAATCGCGAGGGCGCGCCATTTCTCGGAGCAACTAGTTGCGCGAAACTTCCCTTTGCGAGCGAGCGCGCGCGTTCTCTCGCGGACCACGTGACTAAGGACGTCCTCCCAAGGTTGCGAAAACTTGCGACGGCGTCGTGTCGGTCGCGTGGGGGGCAGAGCCCCCCACCCACGTCCGCCGTCCAATCGCGTCGGATAACGGGGAATTCGTCGACGTGGCTCGACCAATGAACCGCCAGAACTTTCACCAGCCCCGAGAGGCGTTTTTCTGAGTAGCGGAGAAGAACTCTACGCAACTGCTTGAGGAATGCCGTTTACGTGCCAGTGCATAAGGACGGCGTTTGCCAACAATCTCGGCGTGCGTTTGCTCAGCTGGGTTGCTGTTGACATATACAATTTCTTTTCCATCGCTTATCATGCCAAACATTAGAATTAGTGAATATTTGAATGTTCATCCGAAAGGCGATTAAATGGAACTTTCGAGTCGGTGGAAAAAATATGAATTGAGGTCGAGAAGAGAACACTTAAGTTGGAGTAATATTGGAATCTTTTGCGAGCAGAACTTACATCCTCGTTGTGACGCAAAATTTATTACATTCCTTAAGTAGAGGACACTGCTTGGCAATAAAAAAATGCTTTTCTAATTTGATAAGTGGCAAGTTCAACAATTTAAATATTAACATTAACAATGATTTGAAAACAATTTTTCTTTAAGTACCAATGTATAAAACTTATAGAATACATCCACGCTAGAGTCGCTGAGTGATTGCTCTTGACTAAGGGTGCAGCCTCATTTGATATGATGATATCAAATGAGGCTGATTGATGATATCCTATCCAATATAGCATCATAATATGCTATCGTAAACTAGCAAGACATAGGATATCATCAATAATTTTAATGTTCTTTTAGTGTTGCGAAAGAATATCGGAGCACAATGCAAAGCAGTCTTAACCTTTAAACGCCTAGCGTGCCGGAAAAATCCCTTTAAAAGTTTTCACTCAGTGCTGTGCGTGCCCAAAACATCGCTGTGTCATATCATCGCCCAAAGGGCTTTTTTAAATTATGGGCATTTAAATCCGGCAGTCAGGCCAAACAATGGGATTTAAATCCAAGGGATAAAGGTTAATGATATCTACACTTTAGCAAGTATAGTAAGAAATTCCCTTATATTTTTGTCGATAGTTGACTTGCCATCTTAATTGCCACTGAAGTTTCCATTTTGGGAATGAAATAGGTTCACATCTAGTTTATCCATTTGATCAGTCTTTCTTATATTATTCAGCAACAATTTGGACCAATCTCATGAATCTGCTGAGAACTTTTTAGAGTCATAATTAATATCCTTGATCTCTCTCTCTCCCATGGTCTCAAATTACTATGATATGTATAATGAATGGAAATCATATGAGCTTGGCACTGATTGAAATGATGGATATTATTTATAAAATAATTTTAAGAGCACTATTTGTTCTGCTCTGTAACTTAGTTACAATTGTTATTATGCCTGGTGCAGGTTCCAAAGTTTGGCATATTATAATTTCATTGCATTACGGAAAGGATTTAATGTAATAGAGGTAGTGAATTTTGGAAGATGAGGTGTTACTCTCAATGTAGCTATATTCCTAGGGGCTAGGTTTTGCTATCACTTCATCATCTGTTTGTGCCACACTGGGAGGATGGCTTGCTTCACTTGGCCATGCCACCATTGAGTATGCAGGCATCAAAAATGTGTACAGTACCCGAGCTCAGCTGTTTCAGTTGTCTTTGTTTCTGACATGTTGGGTTTCACACTCTTTACAAAGGTTTCAATGCCCTTCTTCCTTGCCTGGAATCTCATTTGATATTTATTTGTTTTATTCTATACATATGATATCATGACCTGGAGTTACATTTGGACTGTGGTGTCCCTCAGGAAAATTTACTAAAGAAAACTTTAAGTTTACCAAAAGTGAATTGAAACATCATCCTGAAGTAAACTTTAAAAACCTCTAGAATGCATCTATAAGTTTTGAAAAAACTATAGGAAAACTTTAGGATTGGCTCAAAACTTAAAAAAAAAGTATAAGAAAACTTTCAAATAGACTCATGACTTTAGAAAACCTTTTCAATTCAAAAGTTAACTTTAAATGTTTCAATTCACTTTAAGTAAACTTAAAGTTTTCGTAAGTAAATTTTCCTAAGGGAAAACAGTTATCATACATGTGTTATATGGCCTTGCATCTCAAGAAATGCATGGCATATACATTGCCCTCAGGCTGCTTTGTCCATGCATATATGGAAAGGTGTAGCCGGTCATTCCGAAATAGAGCATCTGTTATTTTGCTTTTACTGTTTGAATTTGTAGCTTTCCCTTTCTTGCAAAGATGGGAGCACAAACAAATATGTGGAGGCTGTTATGACCGTTACGGAGTTCAAATTATAAGGCATAGCTTATCAGGAACAGGTTATGTATTCACATATGAAAATGATGCAGACAGCAATTACATAGGCTTGACACTTGTCAGCCATCTTGGCATCCTCTCTCGGTCCGTTCTTCATACCGACATTCCTTCCGGTCACCACACAGTTCAATCACACAACCACACCACTGGCCGAACACACAACTACATAACAGAGGCTATATAAAAAGCATAGAAGCTCTCCAGCATGTTGTGTGCTAGGGAAAATATTTGTAGTTCCTTGGAATATCCCTGAATGTCACACTTAAAAGGCCATAAATTTTTGTGCATGTATCCCTGTATGTTGCAGCAAAAGGGTAGAAACCGATTTTGCATGTTTAAGTTAAAAGTTTTGGGAGCAGTCTATTACATTCTAGTTAATGTCTCTATTCACCCTCATAGGAAATTGCAACAACCCATCAAAAATGAAATTTGATTTTATAACTCAAAGATTCATTGTTTTTTGAACAGCACTCATCATCAATTCTCAATGAATGATTGTTATAGGCTTCTAATCCCAGGTCAGCCCTTTGTGAAAAACTGTTGAATATTTCAAGAGTAATTTGGGCCAACAATTGAATCCAATAGTCACTGTTGAAATTTTCAACCGTAAATTGGGCCAACTGTTGAAATCCAAGAGTTTTTTTTGCCAGAAAGTCCTAATTTACTAAGCTGGCACGTGCAACTGAAAAGTGCACTATTAATTTTATAGCACCATTCAACCTTCAATTTGTTGAGGTAAATGGCTAGGTCATGTTTTTTTCAAATTGTATTAACCTCTTTTGTTGTGCATTTAATTTTGAAAATTGAGTTGTTCTATGCAATTGCAATGTAATCATTTCTTGCTGTCATGTAATCATTCTTTGACAGGGGTGTCATGATGGGTTGGGCCTGAGTGATTTTTCTGTAAGAATCAAGTTTTTACTTGTCTTACAACATAATGAAATACCTGTATTGGTCCTTCTGATGGTCCATTTTAAATATGAGTGTTTATAATGGACTAAATATGTAGATTGGTGGATGACTTTGAATGTAATGGTTACAATTTGCACTGAATGCTGTCTCTATACTGAACAAATCATGGGTTGAAATGTAAATAGCTGAATATAAATTTTTTCTCTGCAGGTGGGATGGTGATTATATCTGGGACAGGTTCAAATGCTCTGCTGATTAATCCAGATGGAAGTAACCATCGCTCTGGAGGTTGGGGGCATGCCTTGGGGGATGAAGGAAGTGGTAATTATGGATTATTATTTACCTCACTTGCTCGTATAGAAGAAATAAATGTTGAATATAAACGTTCATTGATTATTCTCTTTGACACAGGCAACAAGCATGAACCACAATTGAGAATATGAAGTTATAATGTTATCTAGCTATATTTTTTTCTTTTCTTCTTGCAAACTGTTGACATAGGTGAAATAAGTTCACATGTATTTCACCATTGTTGTAAATTGAGATTGTAGTCATAGAGAAAACTTGAGTAGGTACCCTTACAAAAAACATTTGGTCTTCTCTGATAAATAATGATTCATTTGCTTACCAATGTATTAGGGTATAATATTTTTATTTCTTGAATTTCTGTATGTAGTATATAAGAAAGTATAGTGTAAATGCCAAATACCTAGTGTCAATCTGTCCACATTACCTTATATCAGTTGGAGCCAATGCCTTTTGCTCCATTGTCATTCATTAACGTTAAGAGAAATGAGGAGGAGAAACATGGATTAATGGAACTCCATCAAAGCCTATAATATCTTGAATAAAACCAAATTGATTTATTACGCTGTCATTCAGCTGATGTTCCCATCTCATTATTTCCATATATGTAGTTTCTTAGTCCTACTTTTTTCTTACAAATAATGCAGGTAGCCCTGGGCATTCAAACATTATTTATCAATTGTACGGAGAAAAAATATGCAGTGTTACATATTATATATTCATATAAAAATGTAGGAAAGGTTCTTTCAGCCTGACATGCATTAATGTGTTACTTGAGCAGCATGAAATTTGAGTAAGCTCATTCCTAAATTGTATATGTGTTTTACATTGTTTTCTTTTGACATGAGCTCTGAATACTTTCTTGGTATTAACTTTGATAATCTCATCCTTATGAGAGAAATTGTGGTGAATGACTTTGTTTATTAAAGGTGTTAAAATGTTTTAAAATATGTAATCCTTTATACTTCAGGTTGGTGGGTGTCTCACAAAGCCATAAAACTCTGCATTGATGAACAGGACAATTACAAAAGGGCTCCATTTCCTACTGACGAAGTATGGAAGACTGTTAAGGAACATTTTGACATAAAAGAAAGGTAATAGTTTGGCTTACATGCTGCAAAAGTAAGCTCAATAATAAATAAGGCTTGTGTGAGTGTTTCTTTGTTGTTGGATTCCTAGGAGAGCACCTACTATGATTAAGAAATTGTCGACTCTCACAGAAAGCTGAACAGAGAATTGAAATGATGTAATTCAGTTAGGTTATTTTTTTTAACTATACGCTCAGTGCCTTGCACATTGCATCAGATTTTAGTCCTCATTATCATGGATCAACAATCCTAGGATTGGTTTGACGTAGCCCTCCACTTGATTCTTCTATCAGCCATCCTCTTCATATTAACATAATTCCTCTCTTTCACATCACTCACGATCTGTTGTACATATATTAATCATACGAGGCCTGCCTTTTCTATTGTTCCCATTATTTTTCCCTGGACGATTGTATTCATCAGGCCATTGTGTCTTAAGATATGGCCGATTAGGTTGTCCCCTCTTCTTTTTAGGGTTTTTAGCAGACTTTTCTTTTCTCCCACTCTTCTTAAGACTTCTTCATTTATCACTCGGTCAATCCATTTTATCTTCATCATTCTTTGGCAGCACCAAATTTCGAATGCTTCCGCCCTTTTCTTCTCCACTGCTGTCATTAGGCTTGTGCGATGAGTCGATTAATTGAAGTCATCGACAGTGATTTCAGTCATCGCACTGCGATGACTAAAATCGATGACAATGAATGTCATCAAACATCGACTTCGATGAGTCGATGTGAATCATTGATGTCGATGAGTCATGATGTGCTGCTGACACGCGAAACGCTACCTCTGCTGACGACCCCTTCCTGGCAAAGCTCCACAATTACGAGGAGGTCCCAGCTTTTTCCAAATATTCGGACATCCTACATTAGTATAGGGACAGGAAGGACGTGTATCCCCGCCTTCAGAAGTACGCGAGGAAATACCTTTGTATTCCTGCCACTTCAACGTCATCAGAGCGGTTCTTCAGCGATACAGGAATCATTGTGTTGGACGACCGACTTGTATTCACCGATTAAAAAGGATATGAGAATTGTATTTTACCACAAAAAGTTGCAGTTTAATTTGTAACTTGGTGCTTGTTTCGCTCTTTAATAAATAGGCATTGTCCTTCTCAATTACGTTTGATCCAATTCAATCTTCACTTAATAGCCACACCAAACTGCCAACCGAGAAAGCTGCACTGATCATCGAGAGTCATCGATCATCGTAATTCATCGATCATCGACATTCATCGATCATCGTCATTCACCGATCGTCGATATTCCTCAATCATCGATATTCATCAATCATCGAGATTCATTGATCGTCATGTACACTCTATTCGATTATCGATGACAGCCATCGTCATCGAAGCATTTCGATGAAATTTTTTCATCGAATATCAATGACCAAAATCGGTCATCGCACAAGCCTAGCTGTCATTGTCCATGCCTCACTGCTGTAAAGAAACACGCTCCAGATATACAATCTGAGGAATTGCCCCCTTACTTCTAAGCCTGTATTTCCAGCTGTAAGTAGATTCTTTTGATAGAATACCCTCTTAGCCTGAGCTATTCTACTGACTGTTTCTTTCTTGCTTCGTCCATCTATGGTTACTCAGATAACCAGTTAACAAAACTTTCACCTCTTCCAGTTTTTGTTTTCCTAGTTTAACTTTGGTTCTCTTCCTTCTTGCTGCACACCAATATCCTAGTCTTCTTCTTATTGATCTTCAGCTGATATCTGGACATTGTCCTTTCCATGGTTGTTAGCATCTTTTTCAGATTCTTCTCTGTCTCTGCTATGAGAGCTATGTCATTAGCGAATCATAGCATGCTGATTGTTTCTCCGTGGATGCTCACTTCAGAACACTTTTCCTTGATTTCACTGATGGCTCTCTCGATGTAAACATTAAAAATTACAGAATACAGTGCACAGCCTCGTCTCACTTCTTTCCTTATCCTTGCTTCTTCAGAGCTGCCTCCAGATTTTATCACAGCTGCTTGTTCTTTATACAAAGTCTGGATAATTCTTTGGTCATTGTAAGACACTCCAATTCCTTTCAGAATTCCAAGCATTAAATTCCAATCTACATTGTCAAAACCCTTCTCTAAATCCGCAAATGCAATGAAGGTCGGTTTGTTCTTTTCCATTCTCTTCTCTATGAATAGCCTAAGGGTCAATATTGCTTCTTTTGTACTCTTACTTTTCCTGAATCCGGATTGATTTTCATCTAGGAACTCCTTTGCTTTCTGTTCTATTCTTCTGTGAATGAACTTTGTCAGTATCTTCGATGCATGAGTCGTCAGGCTTATAGCCTAAAATTTTCGCATTTCCCTGCTCTCTTCTTTTTGAGAATAGGAATTATGATGATTTTCTCGAAGTCCTTTAGTATTTCTCCAGTTGAGTACATGTTGCAGATAGATTTGTAAAGAAGGGTGTCTTTTCTCTTCCATTTTTAATTATTTCAGCAGGAATATCATCAATTTAAGAAGCCTTATTCATCCTAAAACTCCGTACTGTTGTGTCATATTCCAACCTTAATATTGATGCTCCCATATCATCCTTTTCAACTACGCTTTTGTCTTTGGTCACTTTCATGCTTAGATTGTTTCCGTTGTATAACTCTTTCAGATATTATTTCCATCTCTTCACTATGTCTTCATTTTCAATCAAAAATTCTCCATTCTTGTCCCTTATGGCATTGCATCATGCGCTCCATTCCTTGAAGTGGATCCTCGCTGCCCTATAGGCAGCATCCACCTTTCCATGTGCAAGGTTTTTTTGTGCATTTTCGCGTAGATTCTTCATCCACATTTCTCTAACTTACTTCATTCCTTATCCTATTGTAATACAGCTGCCCTTCTTCAGTTTTCCCATTCTTATACTTTCTTCTTTCTTCAGTCAGTTCTAAGACTTCTTCCGTGATCCATGGCTTCTTCTTGACAACTTTTCTTCTTCCAAAAACTTCTTTTGCGGCTTCATCTAGTCCACATTTAACGTTTTCCCAATGCTTTTCCACTGATTTCTCAACCAGGTCTGCTTTCTGTAATGCCAGCTGTTGTTGAGTCTCCTTCAGTTTTTCTACTTGCCATATGTTCTTCACTAATTTCATCAATTTCTTGAATTTTAGATGACATTTCATCATCACTAAATTATGGTCGCTGTTGATGTCTGCACCCAGGTAGCTTTTGCAGTCCTTCACCTGATTCCTGAACCCGTTCTTCACTAAAATATAGTCTACTTGAAATCTTCCTCTGTCTCCTGGCATTTTCCACGTGTACCTTCTTCGATTGTGATTTTTAAACAATGTGTTAGTAACCACTAACTTATGTTGTGTGCCGAACTCCAGCAGTCTTTCTCCTCTTTCATTTCAGTTTTCCAATTCATATTTTCCAGTTATTCTTCCATCTTGACCTTCGCCAATGACAGTGTTCCAGTCTCCTAAAATAACTAGTTTTTTTCTCCTCCTACCTGTTTTATAACTGCCGTGATATCTTCATAGACGTCTTCTACTTCTATACCTTCGTAGTCCACCATAGGCATGTATTCTTGTACAGTCAGGCCCGTTAATAACAAAGCTGAGGGGGCCGAATATCTACTTCGTAATAACCGAACTTTGTTATATGTGGACCAGTTAGCCTTTACTTCGTTATAACTGGGACTTCATTATAAGCGGGTTTGATATAAGTGTGCTTGACTGTACCACGATGGTATCTGTAGGCTTGGTCTCAATCTTCATCATTATAATCCTCTCACTGTACTGCAGGATGCTCTCCACACACAGTCCTGCACTCTTCCTGAACATATGCCTACTCTAGTGTTACCATTCCGTGATCTGGTTTGCATAATTCTATAACTTACACTCCAAATGTCTCCTTCTTCTGGCCATCCCATTTCACTGATACATCAAGGTCCATTCTCCACATTTCCACCTTCAGGTCCTCCAGTCTTCCATAGGTCCTTAGTGATCATATGTTCCACATTTCTACCCTAAAATGTCTATCACTCTTAACTGATGTACTCTCTTGAGTAGTCCCCGCCTGGAGATCCGAATGGGGGACTATTTTACCTCATAATATTTTACTCGAGAGGGTTCCATCACTTCTTGATAAATTTTAGTCTTATCCCGCAAAAAGCATTTTCTTCATATGTTTCAAGTTGATGAGAGATAATAGCTGAAATGCTGTCAAAATATTTGAAAGGATAGTTGCCCATTGGCTTTTGAATTGTATAGAAATTTTAAGACATTCTCAACATATCATCTTTGCAATTAGCTGTCTTCCACTCAGGAGAATTCGGTGTCTAGGAAGATTTAAGAATTTTTCAGGACTGGAAGAAGGATAGAAAGAAATGCAGCATTGGCATTATTCCACTCTTAACAGAAGGCACCATGGGATCCACAGTGTGATATCCCGTTTAGCAGATGAAGCATTGAACATGAAGTATTCTCCATATAACACCTTATTGGGGATCCATGTGCCAACAAAAAATCTATAGTATTCAAACCCAGACCCTCCAAATAGAAAGCCAGTGTTGTGGCCATCACATCAATCCCATCTGCAGATTTTAGAGGCATCCCTTGCATCAGGGGCTCTCAGATTTTCCACTTGTGTACCCCTTGGCAGTCCATTTCCCCTCTTCCTGCCCCATGAGCTATGCTTGTTACCTGTGTAGCTGCTGCTCATGTACAGTTGAATCTCTTACATAGTCTGTGGTGATATGATTGTTTTGTCAATGATAATGCAATGCAAACTGCTCATTCAAAACCTAATGTAAATTTTAGGACGAAGAATTAGCCTAATGTTAGAGTTCACAGGATTAGGCTTCAACTTGTGGATGTGAGATGTAGTATTATCCGTTTCAAATATCTTGGGGGCTTAGACTCAGGCCTTAAAGCTTTGGAGGTGAGTGAAGAGAAAGTTTCTCATTACGTTACCTTCTCAGAACAAACTAGGATGCAGTAGCCGTGGCCTAGCATCTCGAAAATTTAGTCATTCTCAGATCTCCGTGGAGTGCACTTTATGGTTCTGCATGCCATGTTACCAATTCATTCAGTTACATAGGTTACATGAGAGTGATAGCAAGGATGAAGATGTGGATGAAGCGGTGCAGAAGTCGCTTTGGCCACAATATTAGACCAGAGAATAAAGCTGGGAATGCCTACGCTTTTTCATATTTAAGATCGCAATACTTTTTATTGGGATTAAAAAAAGACTGCTAATAAAACCATTATTGCCTTTTTTAACATAAAATTGATGTATTGAATTGCATGAACAATGTTGACAGAGGATCATGTTGGTGGACCTATTCCTATTTTAAACCCACTTCTGCCACCTCCATTTTCAGGGGACAAAACATTCTTTTTTTTTTCGCATTCAAATATGTGTTTTGCTCTCAAAATTCCACCCATGAAGTTTGCCTGTTCCACCTGTTTGTTCTTTAGTCTACTCTTTACTGTAGAGGCCCGTGGTGAAAGCTAAGGTAAGAAATCCCTAAAAATAATGCACTGGTCACCCTCTGTTTTGCTTCTTGCCTACGTGAATCTGGGCAGAACCACGCAGAACCCAATTTTGATGATGGTCAACTCATCATCCATAGGGTGTCTCTCAATGAGGGTCTCAATTTTTTTTTCCTGAAGGAGTTGGAGACAATAATCTGGGCAATGTGGAGCTCGAGCCTCCCCTTAAAGAGGCAGCTTCCCCCCACCCCCTCTGGCAGGGAAGACTTTCGAACTGTTCCAGGCCATCCTGAAAGGCACCCTGCACCCACAAATTTAACACGTTCACTGCGGCGTGACCCACCAGTGGGTCACGCAGATGCGACTAGTGGCACGGCCATAAAATTCTTTGAATTGTCGTAACTTGCGAGGAGTATTGTGAGAGTAGGAATCGAGAACTTCTCAAGTGACTTCACCCAGAGGTTAGTCACAGTTCAAATAATAGACTACTATGTGACACTTAGTGTGACCCACCAGTGGGTCACGCCGCCACTCCTGAAACTTTTTTCAGCATGAGCGGTGTTACCGCTCACGCTGCCCACCAGTGGGTCACGAACAAATTTACATATTAGCGTATTATATCCAAAAAATGTTTATTTTTTGTTTTCTTTTTGTTTTTTTCAAGTTTATGCAATTTTTATACATAAGGATGAACAATACTCAATATAGTAAAACATATCAACTTATTAAAAATAATTAAAACGTTTAAGAAAATTTTTTCTCCCCAACCTCTTGGCTGTCCGTCAGTTGCTCGTAAACTAAACAGTCCGAACTGCACTCGTCCGGCTGTGTGAGAGATTGACTCTCTCTCTTCACCCCCCCCCCCCTCTAATGAAGTGCAATTGGGAAAGGGTCGCATAATGTTCTTGAGCCAATCCCTCAGTGGTGGATGAGTGACTGTGCCCTTGCCGGGTGAACGTCTTCCGAAATGCAGACACTACTTTTTTCTGAGTGAGACAAACCACTATGTACTCTTTCCAAAGGATCCCCCTACCCTTTTCTCATAGTGTGAGCAGGGCTGGGGAATCGGTACGCACGGACGGGCATCTACGTCTCACAGACGGGCGCGAACAAGGGCAGGTGCAATAAACAGAGATGGGTGGGAGTCTCCTGGGTTTTCCAAACGTCAGCAAATCTTTACCACATGCATTGTATTGTTGCCCCTCTCTTCCCCATCCCACGCCAGGGTCTAGCCGATAGCGTGCCCCACGTGGCCGGTGGAGTGATGGGCTGGGGGTGAGGCTGGGAGTAGCCTCCCTCTAATCTCAGGAAACAGCTGAGTGTTGCCGCTTCAACCACCATCCTCGGCAGTGGCCAGAAGCTCGGAAGGACTGTGACCCACCGGTGGGTCACGCCGCACTGTGAGGGGTAGGGCTTTAATCAGCCCGGCAGTGAACGTGTTAAGGCCTGCCTGTCAGCTTCCAAGATATTTTAAATGTATGACAGTCAAATAAATATAAGGAAGAGGTTGGGAAAAGAGTTGCAAGAGCATGGCAATGGAAAAGAGAAGTTCAGTTTGGAAGTTGTCCTTGAAAGATGCTGTGAGATGAGTCTGGGGGGTGGGCAGAATAGGTTCTTAGCAGTGGCATCAGGTGCATAAAATCTCTGGGTGCTCACACAGAGCTGACAATAGATAAAAAATCCATTGTGTTAGGCCCTTATTACACTAGGCCGCCAAGCAGTGCAGCCAGCCGCGACACTGGTGACGCTGCTCATCATTGGGCATTGATTGTTATGGAGACTATTAGATTAGGGCAGCCGGTGGCGTCACCACAAACTGGCTGCTGACTGGCTGCCGTGCCCTGCAATCATATTGGCAGCCACGGGTGGTGGAGAGTTGTGGCGGGACATAGTATCATACCAAGCCTATTACACAGGGCAGCCAGGTGGCACCGCCAGTCCCGCCACCACTCTGTTTGGCCACCCCGTGGTCAGTCTACTGTGCACTAGTGATGAGAGCACATGTCGGACAATAAGTACATATACATATATGCTCCACCATGTACTTTTAATGAAAAGAAGAAGGCAAAGGGAAAGAAAGTTGCATATACACCCTATGCTATCGTTAAGGGAATCTAAATGGTTGTACTATGATCTTTTTGTTGAACTGTGTTCAGACGACAACAAGTTTTTTTAATTACTTAAGATTATCTAAATCATCTTTCTTTGAGTTATTATTGGTAATCTTCGGTATTCAATTTTGTGTCCAATAACTTCTGTCACTCTTTCAGGGCTTTTTTCTGCTTTTTCTTATTCACTTTTGCCTTTGTGCACTTTCACTTCCACTCCTTTCCACAGTGACAATCTGCAGTTCACTAGACATACTGAAGTACACAATTCACGTAAATAAAACAGTGCGCAGAAAAGAGGGTGAGAAAAACAGAAAACAGACTGCTCGGCTGGATAGAACTACTGAATGACCGAACAATGAGTGATTGGCTGCACCACTGGTTGCCCTGTACTTGTCGCCGACTAGACGTTGTCAGCTGGTTGCGCCGCCTGGGGGCCTAGTCTAATACGGGTCTTAGTTGCCCCTCAGTTGGTCAGTGAGTTAATGGGAGCCCACATAGCCTACATTGTGTTTCCTTTCTATTGAAGGCCTGTCAACATACTTTAAATGTTGTATTAACTAATTTTTTTCAAATAAGCCGGTTGAAAGCACATATATTTTGTAAGCAAATAATCATTTGTAAGCTTTTAGGGTTGACTATTATTTTGGACCTCTAACTGGCCAGAGTGATGCCATGAGGTTGTTCAATAAACTACTTTAGGGTAGGAGCCTAGAGCTTGTCACCACTGAGGACTATGTCCTATGTCTCACATGCTGCTATCTTTGGGACTTGAGAACAACTATTAGAGACGGCATTAGAAGAGGGCCGGTGGCACCGCGATCATGCTCGAGTTGTGCTCATATTCACCCTATTAACAGCATTGCCCCTTTGAAGCACTAGGTATGCAACATGCCCAACTAGTAGTTCACAACTGGATTGTGATTGGTGGGTGTGGCACATGATTCAGATGGAAACAGGAAGTTAATCACCTTACTCAAATAAGTTCTCAACGTACAGAAATCATGTTTTCATCACAAACCATTATGTATAATTCAAATGTTTGGGATTACCGGGTGGTTTGCATGCTCGTGTGATCCTTAGACACACCTGGTTCTTAGGAAAAAGAATCACCACCAGACAGGAATGCTTGGAAAAAGTTGATTATGAAACAGGAGGTTGCTGACGTTGTGGATGATGTTCCACTATTCTCACGTGTCCAATCTTGGGCCTTTTCTCTCAATGTGTAGGATTTCCAGTTGGAAATCCATGTGCACCACAACTGCCTGTTTCATTTTCATACCCCCCTACATAAGCACTCCCACCAATAGAAAGTTTGTATTTACCTGATTATGGCTTTGTTAGCTGAAACATGTGTTTAAATCTATTTTATGTGTAAAAGTGCTATTTTTATCAGACTATTAAGATTCCTGTTACTTCTGCCATTATTAAACTTCCTTGGTGTACTCCCAAATATACAAATGCCTACCCCAGGTTGAAAACTGTTAAATTACATAATGCAAGAATGGATGATTTAAGTACAGGGGAAATCTAAGAATGCTTCTATGGTTACTGATAAAAACCCATGCAAAATAGGATCAATGTGTACATATAATTAGCCAGAGTAAATCAAGTCTACTTTTTGTAAAAATTAATCTGTAATAATTATTCATGAATTTCATTTTTACATACTGCTGGGCCAATCATTAAAATGTAATTACATTTGTGAGTTTAATCTCTTCATATTAATACAGAACTTATTCTCGTATTATTCATCCATAGCTTAGACCTTCTGCCCCACTGCTACAGTGATTTCCAGAAACCTAGATTTGCTGCCTTGTGCTTCAAAATTTATGAGAATGCCCAAATGGGAGATAGGTTGAGTCAGTGGATTCTTGCAGAAGCAGGGAAAGCACTTGCAAAATATGTTCTTGCTCTTCTTCCCAGAGTCCACCCGGTAAGTGCATCACTTTACTTGGTTAAGTAATGGAGTCGTTTATTTTCTAAATGAAAGAGATGAGTGAAAGAAATGAGAATGAAATTCCAGAAAAATATCAAGTTGCCATAACCTGTTCATTTCAGAATTTGCTGCTCATTCCTGATGGAATACCAATTGTTTGTGTGGGCTCAGTTTGGAACAGCTGGGATTACTTGAAAGAGGGATTCCTTGAAGAGTTGAATGCTGTGAAAGCCACTCCAAGACTTAGACTGCTAAGACCAACTGCAACTCTGGCTACTGGAGCAACATACCTTGGTGCTAAGGCCATTATGTATGATTTGCCCCGGGATTACTCATCCAATTACAAAGTTCTCTACAAGTATAACCCCAAGCCTCTTTGCAATGGGTCTCTGAAAATAAAAGAAAATGGCTTTGCTGACAAAAATGGTCTGTCACAGAATAATCATGCAGTTAAGGCATGACATAGTAGTTGAGGGAACTACTAAGTAATTTTTTTCATGTTTCTTAGCAAAAGATCTTATAATCAGATGATTATTGTTTTACAGGGGAGGAGGTTGAAGAATGATGGGAACTTGCACCCTGTCTGGCTATTCAAAATTTCTCAATATTACTTCTTAAAAACAATTTCCAATTTTCTAAAGGAGTAAGAAATTTACATACTGTTGGGCCATGCATTAAAATGTAATTACATTTGTGAGTTTAATCTCTTCATATTAATACAGAACTTGTTCTCGTATTAATATGAATAATAATGATTTGGTTCCTTATTCTCTGAATAAATTTTTATTTGGATATGGCTACAATTTAAAGTAAATTCATACAAGAGATTAAATGTCATCATCAAATTGAAGAAGTTGAATGAATACTCAGCATCTAAAGAGCATATTTTATTACTTTGTGTTTTCATTGTTGGTAGTCCCAAAAAATAGCATCAAAGAACTATAATATGATCCGATTTAGTCAGACCATAAGATACTCGCTAAATTTTATTTTGTGTATAATTTATCTCTCCTATTTTTATTGAGCTTAGCTTTTAAGCTTTTGAATGCTGTGTGTGTATAATTTCAGTGAATGGTGTGAGAGAAAGAGTGAAGGGTGAAACTTCATTGTGATATTGCAGGAAATATGGATGAATGTTTGAGTAATTGTAGATTTTGGTACTGAAAATGAATGAAGTTGTAATTAAACCATTATAATTGTGTTGGGTTTATTTTACATATATATTCAGCTTTCCTCTGTTTTGAGGATTTTGTACAAATAGTTTTTTTTCTGTTTTATGAAAAATGAAAATGAAGAGGTTCTGTACATATGTTTACAATGACTTTGTATAAATAAAATAAAAAGTTCTTTAAACAGGGTAAGATTGTTTCTGACTTCCTTTATTGCAAAATAGTGTATTTCCTTTTTAGTATCACTGGTTTTCCCAATAGCTCAACATCATCATCACTGCAAAAAATTTCGCCAACACTTGCTGACTTGAACCAGCATCAGACAAGTATTAGTGGCATACCAGCATCATTTGCTTATGAAATTCGGGCAAAGGCTTTTGTGCCATTTTAATATAACAGGTTTTATTTTCAGTTTCAATGAAATTGGTTATTTCGACTTCAAGATTCCTACTGCAACACAGGCAAAACTGTTGTCAGTTAAATATTCAATGAGGCAATTGGTACCTGAAAATGGAACATTTTATATCATTTGCTCATAATGCTGAAACAATGTATCATATTAGTATATTCAATCATATTAGTATGCACACTGTATGTAATCGCGAGTAGTATTGGGCAGTATATTTCGTTGCTATCCAGATATTTTAATGCAACCAACAGATGGGATAGAGGGGAGTGTCTGTAATTAGTCAATCTCTGTGAAACATATTCTCTGAAAATAATGAATGTATATGTACCACATAAAAACGTTCGTAAGTTCACCTGGATACATCCTCTGTATCCAGGTGTACCTGCCCTCTCTAAAATTAAGATATATTATTGACTATATAATCCTGAGGCAGCATTAAAAAATAAAAACAACAGATGTAAGAGTATACAGAGGCTCTGTGTGGTACCGATCACCCATCACTTAAAGCAAAAGTGAAAATTCAAGTCTGGAAAAATCTTCCTTCTGGTGGTTTGGGCCTTGGCCTGCTGCATTATTGCTCTCCAAGTGCCCTGGTCTGCAGCCTTAGCTTGCCATGCTGGAATTCCCATCTTGTTCAGGTCACTTTGTACTTGATCCATTCATCTGTTTTTAGGACGTCCCTGCCTTCTTTCATTGAACAACCTTCCTTTGAACATTCGTTTTGGGATTTCCTCCTCTGGCATTCGCCCAATACAGCCCAACCAGCGTTCCGTCTGGGACTTGATGAACATCACTATATTTCTTCCTTCAATCAGCTGTTCTATATCCTTGCTGTGCCTTATCCTCCCATCTCCTTGGTCATATAGTGGACCATATATTTTATGGAGGATCCATCTTTCGAATGTGCGAGTGTTCTCTCATCTGCCAATCATCATCCAGGCTTCCAATCCATACGTCACCACCAGCCACACTAACGTTATATATATATATATATATATATATATATATATAATATATATATATATAGCTTCAGTTTCAGGGTTCTGATAATCAATCTACTCCTAAATAATTTTAAATTGGCTTAGAGGAACCTGTTTCCAGCCTCGACTCAGTCCTAGATGCTTCTCCTTAGGGTATTGTCGCTGGTTAGTAATGTGCCAAGGTAATTACACCTTGGAAGGTGTCTCCATCAATTGTTAGACTGTGGGGTTCTATTTGGTCCTGTGTTCCCGGAATCACCATGTACTTGATTTTATTTACATTGACTTTTAAACCTATTCTGTCTGATTCTCTTTTCAAAATTACATACTTCTGTCGGAATACACCAGTCTTCTTGCCACACTCGCAATATTGTCAGTATATGCACATATCTGTCTCGACTTCTCAAACAACATTCCCTTCTAATCTACGGCTTTTACAATGTCATGTAGAGCCAGGTTGAAGAGCAGAATAGAAAGCCCATCACCCTGCTTAACTCCAGTATTGAACCTAAATTCCACACTGAGCCTATTATGAACCTTTACTCTCACCCTCATATCAGCCAAGGTGAGTCCCACCAACCTGATTATTTTTGGGGGTATTTGGATTAGGTTCAGTATCCTCATGAGCTCCCTTTAGTTTATACTATCAAATGCCTGTTAGAATTCAATAAAAAATGTATGTCAATGTCATGCTCATAAAACTTCTCCATCATTTGTTTTATTGTAAAAATTTGTTTGGTTGTGTTCTTGTTGGGTCGGAGGCCACATTGGTATCCCCCTGGTATCCTTTCCGCAAATATGGTCAGCGTCTTATTTAGCACTCCAGACAGAATATTGTGGGCTACATTCAGCAGTATAGCTTGGTAGTTTCCGCATACCAATCCTTGGTAGTTTCCGCACAAACGCTTGTCACCTTTTTTATGAGTGAGACATTATACAAGTCTTCCATTTCTCCGGCATTACCTCCTTCCACTATATATATTACAGATCAGCTCATAGATTTTGGTCTACAGCTCTGCCACAATGCCACCATGTTTCAACAGCTCGGCTACAATCTTGTCTCTCCTGGAGAGTGGTTATTTTTTATTTTTCTGATTATTTTCTCTTCGTCCTCTCCAGAGGGTTCACATGCCATTACATCATTATCCTGATTTCTTGATTCTTGTCTCTCTAGTTCATTGGTTTCTGTCCCCTCATCTTTGTTGAGAAGTTCTTCAAAATGCCCAACCCACCTCTCAATTACTTTCTCTTCCTCATTAATAATATTCCCGGTCTTATCTTTACAGCCTCCTAGTCTGGGGACATAGCCAGTTTTCATTTTGTTCACCACTATGTAACACTGCCTGACTTCATTTTGTTCATGCAGCTCTTCAGTTTTTTCAATATTTCTTTTTAACTTTTTTTCTTTTTCATAATCTTGTGAGCCATCTTTCGTAGTTCTTTGTACTTTTTTAAGTTTCTCTTGGTCTTCCTTTGGTTCATCTGGAAAAATCTAGAGAATAAAAAATGAACAGGGGAGAGTAGAAAAAATTGAGCAGTCTTGACATAAACTGGAGTTGTTGCAGGAGGATTCAATAAGATTTCTTAAGATACCAAATATGTGAAAAGAAAAATCAATGAAAACAGCTGAAGAAAGAGACCAGGCTGTGAAGAGTGTGATACATGAAGCTGCTAGAGAACCTCTAGGGTTGAAGGAGAGAGAAACAAGATCTGAATGTACTAGTGTAGCCAAGAGATAGTTTAAATGAATGAAGAGGCTATATCCTAAGTGATTAACAGCGAAGGATGAAGACAAAAATCTGCATGCCAGAGGTAGTAGAGATGTCAAAATAAATTTGAAATATAAAAATAATAAATGGTACAAAATTTTAGAGAATTTTAATACTTATACATTGGTTGTTGTAGAGCAAGGAGTCTTGGAAAATACTTAAAAACCTAAAGGAAGACAATGAAGAGAGAACAAATGTCTCCACTATCCCAATTCATTTCTGGGGAAAGTATTACTCAGAAATGTTAGACAAAAATAGACTAGAACACAAAGAAAACATATTTGGAGATTTGAAAATAACAATATAGAGAAATACAGAAGAGCTGCAAAAGAAATACAGAATGGAAAATGTCCATACCCTGGAGATATTACAACCAAGCTTACAAAAATGGCCTCAGATGTAAGTGATAGAAGTTCTAGAAAAGATCTTTAATTAATGTCTAATAGACATCCTGATGAATTGTTTCCTTATTTCTATGCTTGTATTTCCAGCTGTGGTGCCAAAAATGTGACCTCTTCACGTATGTGCTTGCTCCTCTCTTCTTTTTCAATCATCCTCTTGTTTGCTGTAAGTAGATTCTTCTTTTGATAGAATGCCCTCTTTGTCTTGGCTATTCTAATGACTATTTCTTTCTTACTTGGTCTATCGTTGCTTACATGGCTACCCAGGTAACAGTACTCTTTCTGAATAAAAATGCAACGACTACTCCCTCCACTCCTCCCCTTCCCATGCTTTTCCCACCATGAAACCACTATATAAACTCCACCAACTCGACAGATACCTCATTCCCTTTGATAAAGTGACCAGCAACGGCCACGAAACGTCAGGTATCACACCTGGTAATAGTACGCAGGGTACACCCGAAGAACAAATATATACATTCATAATGACCCGTGAAAGTTTCAACCAAGAAGTACTCTTTCACCTCTTCAAGTTTTTACTTTCCTATTTTAATGTTGGGTGGCATAAAACAGAGAAACCCAACACATTTTCATGGATCTAGAGAAATCATACAACATGGTTCCATGAAGGATATTTCAAACACTGGAAGAATCACAAATCAATAGGTACTGTATCTCATGCGTTTCTACCAAAATGTAGATACTGTGTCTCATGCGTTTCTACAAAAATGTAGAAATGTTATGAGCTATCGAAGGATCTCATGTTTGTCTTCTTGCTTTCTACAGGCCTGAAATCCAAAACCAAGGGATTCTTCCTTGTGGCATAAAATGGTGCCATAAACATGCTCATGAACCATTGTACCATTGCCTCATCTTTGAGGCAAACATGATGGACACCAGATGCAGAGTTGCTGGGGCCAGTCAGAGACATTAATAATATAAATAGTACATTACCTCTAGACATATACCAAATAATATATGTCCTAATAATAACTACCTAGGACATATACTCTCTGGTTGCAGCTTCAATGCAAGGGCATTTGTATACTGGCATAACTCGGCTCTTAATGTGTTATATTTCCACCTGCAACACCATCAAAGCATCAACACAAATCCTGTTCTGCCCCACACACACAGAGTCTATTGTGGAGAACAAAAAATTGAAAATCTGGTGGAATAACGTATCCTTTCTCCACCACCAGGCAGTTAACGACATTTAAAGCCTGATATCATTTTTCCTGATAATCTCTTGCATGCCAGATTTGTAATCAAGTTTCCTGCACTGGCTGAAGTGAATGAATGCAATGAAAGAAATTGAGAAACACAAAATATCAATATCTGCTGAATGAACACAGGCAAATGTATGCAGGCTACTCTTCCAAGCTGGTAGTCCTTATAAGTAGGTTCAGCATCACTGATAGAAAATATCAAGTTCATATCAGCGAGAAGGAGGCTGACATATATCCAACAATGGTGAATGTGGTTACCCAGATCTACAACTTCTCTTGAGTCTCCGACCATTATCACAGCAACGAAACCCAGTGCTTGCCAGAGACTTGGATCATGAAGTTACCAAAAATAATACTACCTATTCGGTCTCAGAGACTTTACATGTAATATATAGGGCTCCTCAAATGTATTCAGCTTCTGCACGTACCTACATATAAAATATAATTGTTACACTCAATGGTAAATAAAAGACTAATGGAAAAAGAAAAAAGTTATATAAATTACTCCTTCACACTGCATAGCACTTCAAAAGGGGGAACTTCCATAGCTGACTTTTGGACAATGAAATTACTGTGGTATTTTTTTTTAATGCTCTGGTAGGGAATTGTACAATTAGATACGCATTACTCAAGAACCTAAAGAAGATATCTTGAAGTTTTGCTTCACCTTATGCAAATCTTGGTGTCCCTTGTATAATGGTCACGGTTAAATTCATTGAAGAAATACATACTTGACAAATTAAAATTAAGCACTAACAATAATGTTAAGCCAATAATGTTACAAATGTCATGGAAATATTCCTGGCAGTTTTAGCACAGTCCAAACTTAAAGGGGCTGTTATTAAAAGGGTTATAGGCCTATATCCCTTATTTCTTAATTTTCCAAAATATTGGAATATTTTTATTGTATGTAGGTACTAGGCTTTTGGAATTTTCAGAAAAGCATTGAATATGCGACAGGGGTCACTTCAACCTAGGTGATGATGAAATGAAAAGATAAACGTCACGCTCTTCTAATTATTTTGTGCATGGCTGGTCGACAAAGCATACGATGCACATCTGTGTCCACCACACACAAAGTAATCTACCTACACTGACTGATTGGACAAAACACCTAGTCGTCACCCATGCCAAGGATCAGAAAACATCTAAGTAATCTACCTACACTGACTGACTGGACAAAAATCCAGTCGTCACCCATGCTAAGGATCAGGAAACATGGATTAAGGGGTCACTTCACCCTTAGAGAATGTGGTGCCAAAGAATTCTCACTCCTCAAAGAATAGGAGGGAGAACTCTTGGTTTTTGACTGCAAGAAAAGGGTGAGGAGAACAATGTGAAAAAATCCTTCTACTGTAGAGGAAGCAAGTAGCAGCTATTGTTGCCATTGGATCCAAAAGCTAGGATGCAGCCCAAACAGAATGATATCTTATCCCAGCATTAATTTGGTTTCTGTAGAGTAAAAGTCAACTACTCAAGCACTTGTTCTGTGGCTGATTATATAATCGAACAGATAAATAACCATATTGCTGTTTTGGGAATTTTCTTTGGCTTAAATAATGCCTTTCTTTTTCAGTTCACCGTGAGATGCTTCTCAGAGGGTATGATAAGATAGGTCACAGGAGTGGCCCATTGGTGGTCTCAGTGTTCCCCATGTGTGGGCGGAGAAACAGGCGAAACCTGATACAGGGGCGTCGGGACCATAGTTTTTCCGAGGGGGGGGAGGGGCAACCTTGAAAAGGACCCGCATTTTTTGCGGATAGTAGGGATTAGAGACGACAATTTCGACGCAAAAATCTACGCGACGCAAGCAGCGCACGCACGCAGGGCTGTCGATTTTTTTTCTGACTGCAGGCAGCCTGACCAAAACAGACCCGTTCTTATGATGAAATATGTCATATGACGATTTGAATGGCTGTATCCCCTATTTCATATCAATTAACAGACCTCCAAAGTTTTGAGCCCCGTGAGGCCTTCCAAAAGGGTCCGCTTCGCCTGAAAGGGCATGGCGCAAATCCTGCCCCCCACCACTTCCGACGCTGCTCACCTGACAAAGTCAACGCACGCGGCAAGAATCAGTGGTAGCCATGCAGACGGCAAATAGACGCGAAACCTGTGCACTATTAATACTGGTGATGTAGAAAATTTCCCGAAGAAAAAGGTTTCCACGACTGGCGCATCTAACCGTTGACCTTACCGGTGGTAACGGTCAGCCCTAGGGCTGACTTGACGGATTAGACCAAGCTTGGTCTAATCATATTAATAATTTCCTCCTAACTTCTTTCAGTTGTCCATTAATTTCGTCTACTTCCTCCCCCTTACGCCTACTGGTACCGACAAACCAACAAGGATCGTTGGCACAGCTTTTTCTTCTATAACCGAATATTCTGTCGCTCGCCTGCTCTAAATTGATAACACTTCTCCCAAACTTCGCATTCAATACTACCACTTTTCATCGCCGTCTCCCTTCCCCTCCTCTGCATACAATTCGGTTATCCTTATTCTACTAGCTTCCCTGACCTTAACATTATTTTAAAGTTTCAAGTATTATTCTAATTGTTCTCCGTTGTTCTGTTTTCTTCTTCACCACTGCCGATGTTCATCTTTCCACGCAAAGAGTTCTAGAAATGACGTGCCGCCTAGTCCTTGCATCCCCTAGTGCCGGGCAAGACTTCCGCCAAAATCATCTTGGAATAGGACCCGCATTCATTAGGATTCAATTCTAGGCAAAGCTTACATAGTATCGTAAGTGCATTCCTATTGCCGATAATTTGCTGTGCACAGTTGAAAAAGAAAAAAACACTTTTTCTTTCCACTATTTTGCTGGACGGGCCTTGCGAGACTAGTCCTCACAAATATGTCGAAAGTGGCCACTCGCGGCGCTGCTCTAGGGGCCGCAGAGACTCGCAAGCCCTCCCCTCCACGATAAGGCGAAGACCATAAGGTGGGATGAGGTAGATTGGCATTTTTTAAATGAATCTGAAGCCCGGGTAGTTTTAAAAAGTAGCTACCAGAGCAAAATGTTATGGGGAATAACTAAGTTTATTAGACCCTCAACTTCAATCCATGAAGATTTGTGATAATCTTACTTCAGTCATCTGCATCGCGGTATTTCCGGTGACACCTATGTCGACTGTCTCATCAGTTTTGATATATCGAAGTCAGAGTGACTCTGGTGATACCAACGTAGAAAGTGGTCTTCAGTTATCTGTATAAGAACTTTCACGATTTTGTTGTAAAATCCTCTAAAAATATTAAGGCCTTATTTGTCAGAATCCATATGGCTGCATTAAGTTACTTTAATCCATATCGCATCAAAACGATTAACACCATCAGCTTTCTTTCACACTGTTCCGTCACGAATTTGCCATCGGTGTTGAATTGCTTTGGACAAATCCACTTCGGGCCGCTTACTATGGTTATTAGTTGTCATTGAAGCTGAATTAATAGCAATAAGATAAATGAAACGGCTCCATGATTTAAATTTGTTTGATTAATCAGATAAAATTCGTTAGGTCCGATTTTTTAAATGCATATCGTAAGGAAACGCCTTGAAATCACAAGTGGCAATTAAAAGAATCCTAGGAATCTTACCTTACAATCTAACCTGAAGCAAACTGCCCGGAATCCATCACACTCCACCAGAAAGTGCCTTGAAATCAGAAGTGACAATTGTTAATCGAGAACCATCGAGGAGTCTTGTCATCAGTTGGGTTGCGGAGCGAATGGGCAATAATCACGACGCCGTAAAGACATAGGATCTTACTCATAGGGGCACTGTTCCCTGGCTCCCGGAGGAGTGTGGCTGCGACTTTTCCGAGATACGCAGAAAATACGTCCACATGATGGAAGGACGAAACAGGGGAATGTATGTACAATCGGGATAACACGATGTTATCTACTTGATGAAAGCTCAACTTACATTGCAAACTGATCCATCAGGCAGCTCAGAGAAGAGCAGCCAATGTCACTGGGAGTATTTTTGATAACTAGCGACAAGATCAGCAGTGTTAATGCCGCACAGTTTGATCGAATTCAGTGTGACAACTCCAAAATTGGGTAAGATAACCGCTTTATGAGTCCTTAGTCTAAATCATTCTTGGGACATTTTCGATATGATCATTACAGTCATAATATTCTGCCATTGTGTATCATACTACTTATTCATTTCTCAGCAAGAGTGAAATGATTTTTTCTAATGCCACAATTGTGCCTATAGGCATAGTTATAGGTACCTACCTCTGTTTTTTATTCTTGGCTTTTTCGGTTTTTAGTATTGGTTTAATTCCTTACCTGCTATTTTTTTACTAGATTACTAGCTCAACATTATTTGCATCCCTTTTATTGGTACCTACTAAGTATTTTAAGACTCATAAAAGTTACTTTTAGCTGCAATGTTTTATTGATTGCTTATGAGGTTTTGATCTTTATTTATTTCTGTGGGGTGTTTGACTGTCACAGTAGATTCCTTCATCTTCGGAGACTTAGATCATGTTATTTTCTTGCTGGTAAAAAATATTGTTGTATGACGATGATTTATTCTTTCTGAGGTACTAGTAATTAAACCAGTATTGGTTGTCTATAGCTTGATGTTTTATTTCTATTAGTTCTTTTAGGATTTGTTTGAATGAAAATAATTACTTGAATTGCAAGTCCCTTTGAATTTTACATTTTTAAATAATAATTCAGGCTTCTTAGTATCTGACCATCAAAACTCTATGAAAGTACTTACCAAATAATTATGTAAGCATTACAAGTTATAAGATGTTCCTTGAATGATATCAAGCTTTTTCTATGATCATAATGACATATACTATATTATCAAAGTTTTGGTTTAGGGCATATTATTGTCCTATGTGTATTGGCCTATGCAGAAGTAGGTATTAGCAGAATGTGGCAAGTGTAAAAGAAGTATTTGGAGAATATAGATGTAGTGTTTGGATGCTTGGAGGGACAGGGACACTGCTCTGCCCTCTAATTATGCCTTCAGTTATTCTTCATCTTTCCATCAAAATTTTTTCATGAAATGTGAGGAGCTTGTACTGAAAATCTCTCTCATCTCATCAAAAGTCTCATCATCATCATCATTAGTCAGCAATTCTGAGATTTGTTTGATAAAGCTCTTCACTGAATTCTTCTATCAGCTAATCTCTTCATATTTACATATTTCTTCTCTTTCACATCCTTCATCAGTTGTTCCATACATCTCGTATGAAGCCTTCCTTTGCCGTTCTTCCCATACACTTGTCCTTCAATGATTGTTCCATCAGGCCATCATGTCTCATGATTTGGCTGATTAAGTTGTCCCGTCTTCTTCTTAGAGTTTTCAGCAGACTTCCCTTTTCCATTTTTTATTTTTTCTTGCTTCCTCAATTGCTAGTAACTCTGCTTCCTAAGTAACAGTACTCTTTCATCTCATCAAGTTTTTGTTTTCCTAGATTAACATTGGTATTGGCCTCTTCTCTCTGGCTGCACACCAATATCTTAGTTTTCTTTTTATTGATCTCCAGCTGATAACTGGCTAATGTACTTTCCATGGTTATTAGAATCTTATTCAGATCCCTCTCTGTCTCTGATCTGAGTGCTGTCATTGGCAAATCACAGATGCTAATTTTATCTCCATGGATATTCACTACACAAGACTTCTCTTTGATTTCATTAATGGCTCTGTCGATGTAAACATTAAAAATTATGGGAGACAGTGCATAGCCTTGTGTCACTCATTTCCTTATTCTTGCTTTTTCACAGCTGGGTACAGATTTAATCACAGCTACTTGATTTTTGTACAAACTGTGGCTTATTCTTTGGTCATTGTAGAAAACTCCAATTCCTTTCAGAATTCCAAGCATTGAATTCCAATCCACTTCAATTCCAATTCCAGTCAAAAACCTTCTCTGAATCCTCAAGAATCCACATCCTCTGATCATTGGTTTGTTCTTCTTCATTCTCTTCTCTGTGTGCAGCCTATGAGCCAATACCTTGTAGCCTTACTTTCCTGAATTCAAATTAGGGAACTTCCTGAATTCAAATCCAGTAACTCCTCAGATTTTCATTCTATTCTTCTGTAGATGATCCTTGTAAAATATCATCAATGCAGGTTTTGTCAGGCTAATAGTCCTACAATTTTGACATTTCTCTGCTCTCTTATCTTTGGGAATAGGAATGATGATGTTTTTCTCGAAGTCCCCGAGTATTTCTCCTGTTGAGTAAATGTTGCAGATATACTTGTAAAGAAGGTTGTCTTTTCTCCTGCATTTTTAATTAGTAGTTCAGCAGGAATATCATCAATTTCAGAAGCCTTATTCATCCGAAAATCCCTTACTGTTCCATCATATTGCGACCTTAATATTGATGCTCCCATATCATCATTTTCAACTATGCTTTCATCTTTGATCACTTTCGTGCTGAGATTTTTTCCGTTGTATAAAGCATCCAGATATTCTTTCATCTCTTCACTTATGTTAGTCTTCATTTTCAACCGAAAGTTCTCCATTTTTGTCCCTTATGGCTATGCATCCTGTGCTCTGTTCCTTGAAGTGGTTCCTCACTATCCTATAGGCAGGTTCCACCTCTCGTAGTGCAGGGTTGTTTTGTACATCTTTGCATAGATTCTTCATCCACATTTCTCTAGCTTTCCTGGCTTGAGACTTATTTAATTCTTCCACCTTGACCTTCACCAACGACAAGGTTCCAATCTCCTTAAATATTTAGATATTCTTCTCCTCTTGCTTGTTTTATAACTTCCGTTATATCTTCATAGACGTCTTCTGCCTCTTCATCTTTGTAGACTGTCGTAGGCATGTTAACCTGCACCACTACGGTATCTACAGGTATTGTCTTGATCTTCACATGCATTCTGGTACTCTTTCTGAGTATTATCCCTACTCCAGCATTACCATTGTTTGATGCAATGTGCATAATCCTGTAGCTTCTGCTCCAGAAGTCTCCCCCTTTGGGCCACTTAATTTCCCTGATTCCTAATACTTTGAGGTCCATGCTTTGCATTTCCACCATCAAGTTCTCCAGTCTTCCGCTGGTCCAAAGTGAGCTCAAGCTCCATGTTCCTACCTAAAATGTTTATCACTCTTGACTGATCTACTCTTTTGAGTAGTCCCTGCCTGGAGATCTGAATGGGGGACTAATTTACCTCTGGAATATTTAATTTTACTGGAGAGGTTTCCCTGCTAAAAAGAAAAGAGTGGAGTATCTGCAACTCCTTGGGAATTTAATGTGGTGATTTCCCCTTGCCTTTCTCATTGCAGTACTACGGCCGTTAAAGTAATTGCTACCGTGTCTGTAGTGAAATGAGTGTTGCCTTACCGACCACTGTAGTCTCCACCTTCACTCATCAGAAGAAGAGCGGCCGCCCTCTTCTCCAGGTGATGGGAATCATAATTGTTGATGGTCGCCTGTCACCAAGTCATAGGATCTGCACAGGTATTCTATTATTTATAGACCTACCTTACCCAGGGATAGACCAATACTCTCTCGTAAAACCCTCGGTTTTTGTGCATAACTCCTTATTCGACTGAACTAAACTTGCTTTACTAAGACTAAGTAAACTCGCTTATTTCACAGCTAACATCTATATCTAGAGGGTGACCCATCATCCACTACCTGGTTGATGCACTTGGTGGCTTTAACCATCCAGCTGGGTAATTTTTTTTCAATAATCTGGTCAAAAAAATATACAGTCGAAGCCCGTTATATTGAGTGTGGCATATAACGAGAATCTCGCAATAATGAGCGGTTGGCAATGTACCATCGAAAGGCCCATAATTATTATGTAAAGGAAAATGGATATAGGGAGGCCAAGAAGCTCCTGCTATGGTATGCGCCTATACGAGTATTACGAGCGATATTTCTTGAGGGCAATGCACTGCAAAGTGCAAATTAACGCATGGTATTTATCTTTAGTAGCATTATTAGTCAACTACAAATAGAATACAAAATACATTTTTATGGATAATAAATGTTTTATAACCTTGTCTCAACTGTTAAAAATGATCTTCAAAACCTCTGGCTTTGAAATTCATAATACACAAAATTGGGGCTGGTATGCAATTTTTTTTTTTCACTATCTGTACATCGAAAACGTCAATTAATATTTTCGTACTTACACAATTGATTGATAAAACTAATTCTACTTTCCTCAACTTCATCAATTCACCTTTTGTCTCTTTACCAAAAACCTAAACACATTTACTTGGCAATGTAGACAAATTTGCATAGCAACTGGTTTCCCATGTTAAAAGATAGGGAAAACACCATTTTTTCCTGCTTAATTTTTCACACTTTCTGGTCAAACAATGAAAATTAAAATACGCCCAAGCAATGCAACCATCTTTCCTCTTTGAACGACACCACTCCTGCTTTGATCTGACTTGTACCTTTAGGGATTACCTCAAAGTAATGGACCAACCTCAAGCACTGCAAACATACATACATTCATGCAACTGCCTACCACAAATTATATATATATATATATGGTGTCATGTGTTCATAATATTTGATGTCAAAGACATACCTCACACAGGAGTTCTGAATCCTCTGAAATTTTACATTCAATTTTTTTTGTTAGTGGTCGGTGTATACCACACAGCAGTAATCAATATGCGTGAAAACAAGACTGTCTACAAATTAAAATATCTGGGATTAGGAGAAGTAGACACCAAAGGATTAGCAAACATTAATAGCAGCAGAAATGATGTGAGCATTAAAGAAATAAGGGAATGAAACAATGTAAATAGGGTGGTTGAAAGAAGAGGATGTAAGAAAATAAAAAATTAACAAAACTCAATCTCTTTAACAAAATCAAATTTGAAACAATAATCCTATGAGATTGAGATAAATACAACAAGAGGGAAGGCTGAATAAAGATTCTTCTTCTGGACATGGATTATTGATTATTGTTTCCAAATCAAAATACGTAGTGAGAAAGATTGTGAAATACATGAAAAGTTTGTAAATATTTTTTTGAACAATCTATGCCCTTTACAATCATTGCAATTATCAACGTAAAGCTTATGCATTTTCCCATAGCAAATTATGGATAATTCAGGCCCATACTAAATAATACAGTGAGATGATAAAAGGATCAAATATAAATTATTGCATATTTTAACTCTACCATGATTGATATTTATAAAGGTTTACTGTTTACTTAAAAGCTGAAATACACATATAGGAGTGTATTGGGGGGCAGTTACATTTCGATATCACCTGTGGTTTCCCAAAAAGATATCAGGTAACACCCATGTTGATTTTTGCTCGATAAGTACTTAGGCCACTGCCAGGAATAAAAACCTGGACCTCCAGTATAAAAAAAAAGCCTAACACTCCACCCACTGCTCTACCAAGCTCAACATTTATCATTAAGTAAGCAAAATAATCAGCTGTGGCAGACTCACTATTCAATTTCAATAAGTTCCTTGATGCTTGACAGGGGTCAAATATCATCATCATCATCATCATCATGGGTCAACAATCCTAGGATTGGTTTGACGCAGCCCTCCACTCGATTATTCTATTGGCCAACCTCTTCATATCATTGTTACTCCTATCTTTTACATCCTTCATGATCTGTTCCATAAATATAATACAGGGCCTACCTTTTCCAATCTTTCTGTTCACTTTTCCATCGACAATTGTCTTCATTAGGCCATCATGTCTTAAGATATGACCAATTAAATTGTCCTGTCTTTTTTTAGGGTTTTCAGTAGACATCTTTTTTCTCCCACTCTTCTTAAGACTTTTTCGTTTGTCACTCGATCGATCCATTGTATCTTCATCATTCTTTGGTAGCACCACATTTGTATTCTGTATTCTCTGCCATCCTCTTAATTTCCAATAACCATCCACATCCAATGTCCTCCATTATCTGCTTCCAATATTCCAATTTAGGTCTTTCTCCATACCTTTTGCCTTCTGTCATCCATTCTAAAATTATCTTCACCAATCCCTCATGCTGCATTAGATGACCAATACTTCCATCCTGTCTCCATTTAACCCTTACAGTGGTGACGTGAATTTTTGGGAAATGTGTGGCGATGTTGGTCTCTTGGACTGGTATGGACTTTGGTTTTTTTTGGAAGGTTAAATGAGTATTTTCGTTTAATTATCTTCCAATAACAAAATTCAATTAATTCATATATTGGGTCATATATCAGAAGAGCAGTGTAAAATAGGAAGCTACTGAAAAGCATGAACTGGAATATACTGCGCATGCATCACCAATAAGATTACACCTTTGGTCTGTAGGACCGGGCATCGCCATTCTAGGGTAATTGTTCACTACAGGTTCTGCTCTTCTTTCACTTAGGTATCTCAATACCCCTTGATTTGTCATTTGCACTTTCCAGCGTATTTTACACATCCTTCCAAAACACTGCATCTTAAATGCCTTTTGTCTTTTCCTCTCTGCTTGTCTCACAGTCCATATCTCGCTGCCATACAGCAAAAAACTCCATACAGAGGTATTAACCAGGCTTTTTCTTAGTGATATACTGACAGAGTTGAGAGTGAGGAGTTTTCTTTTATTGTTTAAAGCAATCTTTGCTTTAAATATTCTATACTGTATTTCTTAAATAAATAAATAACTTGGGTAATGTGCACACAAAAATTTATTAACTTATTCGTATTTTGACTGACAGTCATTTTCAAGGTATGCATGGCTACATAGCTACCACAGTATATACATATACTTGTACTCTTTCCATCAGCAGTTATTTTGCTCCCTAAGTAGTCAAACCCTCTCCCTTGTTGTAGTCATTCTCTGTCCAACATAATCCTCACATCCTAATCTTCTCCTCCATTGGACTCCAGGACATTATGCCAATGCAGTTGACGATTGTATTGGATGCTTAAAATAGATGGCATTTCTCCAAGGATATGAGTCAGCTCTTCTTTACCTAACACTAAATCCATGATATCATCAGTGAATCGAAGCATTGGGATCCTTCTTTTTTGCTCAGCTAATCTCCCTTGAATCCATATAAGCATTTCATCCATTGCTCTCTGTATTCACAGATTGAAGAGTTTTGTTGCTAGTGAGAATCCTTGCCTAACTCCCTTCTCTATCCTATCTTCCTCCTCATATTTTCTACACTTTATCACACCCTTTTCAGCTCTGTATAGGTTCCATATTAGGATGGGTCGATTCCAGTTTTTTTTTATTCCAAACCTGATCTCGATTCCTGTGTTTTCGATTCTCGATTGTCGATTCAGAAATGGTACTCTATTGTAAAGTTTGAATATCTAAATCATTCAATAGGCAACAAATTATATATAGCCAAGCTATAAACTATAATGAGCCATAAGTTTTTGATATTTTTTGTAATCTTAAAATAAATATCACTTAAATAAAACTAACACTTATCTTGAAACAAATATTTTTTTACTTCTAAAAACATTTGGGGAAGAATGCATATTAGATGACAGGGAATTTCCTTGTTAACTGAATTCTATAGAATTCAAAACAAATAGGAGTCATTAAAATAGTAATTTAACTTTTTCACTTCAAAAATTATAGCAGAAAAACATAATAGCAAAGCACAAAAGAATAAGGGCTACAATGAGAAATAATTTAACTAATATTTGGAATTTTTAATACCTATAGGCATTATTGTACTTTACCTTTCAATTTAACAAAAGAAAAATCATGTGGGCAATGCACATTATGATGTAGATAAAAATGAATTTCAATTAAGATATTTTTCAATTATATTTCAGCAAAATCATTTTGACCCTCTCCTGATCCAACTTATTTCGTTTGGCATCTACAATATTCTCTGCAGGGCAAAAAAGTCTTTCAATGAAGACTGTAGCTGGAGGTATGCAAATATACTTTGCAGCAAGTTTTTTTCAGTCTGATAAAATGGCTGTTGTGCCAGTATCTCCCAATTTCTTCAATGCTTGCTTCTGGGTGCAATGTATTCTCACTAATGTACTTATTTAGTTAAAATATGATTTGATTCTTTCCCGGCGAATTATTTTCGTAGTCTTCTCGGGCTTCCCACCGGGTTAAATAATTATACTTAATTTAATAAATACTTATCTAGTTCTTCTTCACCTAATGTTTCCCGGGGAATATTCTCTGCAGAGTAAACAAGATTCTTACATTGTGACCAAATTCCTAAACTGGTGGACACAGTGGATGTTAGAGCCACAGAATCAAGTTCTACTTGTGAATCTTCTTCAGTAATTACCTACAATATAAGGTAATCTACACTACTTCCTAGTGTATTTGTATCCATAATCCGTATGACTGACCACTGGAAATGTTGGGAGAAAGGGGACTCGTCTTCCCTCTTGGCCAAACACTTTTTGGACACAGCACACCACTGCCCATTTGACCCAGAGATAGGTACTCCATGTGGAGAGGAAAGGCTTGAGAATGGATGCTGTGAAACAATTTGAAATTGTTCAGCAAGGGGAGGAGTCCCTCATGAATGATCAGCTGTTGAAATGTCACTCCCCACTTCTAGCTACTCCATTCCCTAAACCACGCATTGACTTGCCACCAGTACCCCCCTCTCACCTCCTCCCCCCACCTAACACCTCTCTCTCCTCGCCCAACACTTCCCTCCCCCGCCCCTTCCTAGTTGTGTATATATACCGCACTCTTGACCGAATATTCTTTGTACCTGATGATGGCGTAGAGGCTGAAACACATAGTACCACCATCAAAACTGTGGAGTAAGTATCTCTTGTGTTTTTTTATTATTCCTCTAAATTCTATATCCAGAGAAGCATCTAGCTGCAAATGATCTCGCAAATCGCACACTTCCATAGTGTATGCATGCATCAATACTAGCTTAAAAATATTTATACAATGCTCAATTTACATTATGAGTTTTTCAGTAGAGATTAAGGTAATATAGAAAAATGTACTTCATAGGCGGGGTCCAAACTGCACAAAAAGTTTGCAAAGATGCTTGATTGCCTAATTTCTGACTCATTGGAGATAAGAAACAAGTTAGTTGTGTTTAACTTGATGAACCCTGTTGACATGAATACTATACATTTATAGATACATTCATGATTATGTACATCGTAAAACTAGAGTATCGTAAATAAAGCACGTGCATTGCGGAAATGCGTATATTTCAGGAGGGTAGCTTCATCGCTATGTTGATGAAGGATACTCGTTCATACGATATTTGATATTACGAATTGTCGATTTTTCCGGTCCAGTTGAATTCTTAATATTGAGTTCCTACTGTATCAATAAAATTAACAGGTTAAACGCCACCTGTATAACTAAATCCACTGAATATCACCACAAAATTCAGTGAGGATGTATTTCACCATGCCTTTGTGCTCTATCGAAAAGGAACACAGGAAAATAAATGACGAAAGAAAAGAAACATGGGAAAAACCATTTTCCATTGAAGTTTGCTGGTTGATCCACTAGAGAGCGTGAGCACGTGCTCTTACACCCGGGAAATTTAAAATCACGTACCGTTTTGGTTGCTTTTTATTTCTTCAGAATGGACTTTTAAATCTTCGATTCTTCAATTCCTCGGTTCCGCTAAGAATCGGTGGAATCGAGAATTGGGAATTGGATTCGACTCATCCTTAGTTCCATATTGCCCTTCTGTCCTTGAACTTCACACCAATTTCCTTTAGTACCTCAAACAGCCTATTCTATGCCACATTATCAAAGGCTTTCTTCTCATCATCAAAGGCCATATATGCCTTATCCCCAGCAATTCTTTTCTCCACAATTAGTGTCAGAATAGCTTATCAGGTGTCTATTCCTCTCTTGAACTGAAATTGATCATTTGATAACACTCTTTCAATTGTACCCTCAATTAATTGTGAATGACAATGTGTTTGTGAATCACTCACCACTGCTAGAGGCCTCCCTTTCCTGGAGGGATAGGAACTCCTGACCCCCACAGTGGCCTCCCTCGTGACCCATTAACACCCCCCCCTCCCTCCCCCCCCCCCCACCCACCTATTGGTTTCACCAAAAACAATTTAACCCCTTCCCCCAACCCACCCCTCCACCTCTATCCCTCTCCTACCCCCCTCCCCTCCTTCCCTTCCCCCCTCCCTCCTTCTTTTTGGGTATATATGCCAGCGGAAAAGAAATATTGACTTGTACCTGAAGATGATGCCTATGTGTTGAAACTAGTAGTACCTAATAAAATTCAAGTGGAAATGTACATAGTTACTTGATTCTTTATTTGGGGGCCACTTTCTTGGGAATAGGGACTATGACACACTTAGTCAAATTAATTGTCTGTTATCCCTCCCGTCTCATACATCTGACAGATCAACTCATACATGGACTGCAGGAGACCTTCACCAGCTACTTTGATCAATTCTCCTGGGATATCATCGATTCCCGATTCCTTATTTTCCTTGTTTTTGTATCACTTGCTGAAACCCATGTTTTAGGATGTAATCACCTCCCTCCTCAGTGTTAACTGTTCTTCTGCTTTGGACTCATGCTCTCATAGTCCTTTCCCATTGTATAGAGTCTCAATATAGTCCTTCCACTCTTCTACTATGACCTCTGTATCATAAACAAACTCTCCTCTGTTGTTCTTTAACCCACTCTGCCTCACATTCCTCTCAATGAAGAAGGAGTTTATGCATGAGTAAGCAACTTCCATCTTCCTATCAGTCAAAATATTTGCAAAAGTTTGTAAATGAAACTAGTTAATATGATGGATGAAATTGAACTCCCAAAGGATAATCATTCTAATAGTGTACTAATTGATGGAGTGACTGTAAGTTGTATTACTAATAATAGATTCGAAAATATAAAAGGTAAACTATAGCTCCTTTAAACAAAGAAGTAACTAACATTGATGCAAACATGATGAAATGCTACCTGAAGATAACAGTTTATTACAATGATTTCTTCAATTCACTCCTGATTTCCATCAAAATAGCTGTCTTGATGAACTTAAAGAAAATAATACCATCTCTATGCAGCATTTATCCAAAAGAGGAATTTAATTACAGCTGCAAATACAAAGGAGGATGAAAGGATACAATTCATCAGAGCAAGCACATGGAGCAAATTACTCGGTGTTAGTAAGGCATAGTAAAGTTCAGAGTAAATTTCAAGAAATAAAAGAGTTCTCTATTGCATTACCTACACAATTGAGCATCATTTGAATGTACTTCTGAATATTGCTTCCAGGTATCATATTAAGTCATATGATTGATTTCCACATGCAGGCTTGTGTACATGTACATGTAGCTGCAGATTGTACGTGCACGTACAATGTGCAGCTTTTCGGCCTTTGCAACTCAAAGCTGATATTGATGCAATATGGCATCACTTGTTGGTGGCAACATATGTTGTTCACAGGTTCAGCTATTGCCTGTGGTGCACCCTTATTAGATTCAATTAATTGCCAGTGGTTTTTCCCCCTCTTGAAATTTTCCCTATTATTTCTGGATGGCCAACGTTCCAGCTGGCATGAAAGATAGATATAGTATCCATAACCATTTGCTTAGAACTAGAGCTCTAGTGCACAAATAGGGTGATGATAGGTAAATTTTATCCATCATTAGGCTACATTTATAATATGGATTATAATATCCCTTTACCATTTTAATGTAACGTCTCTGTTATTCAGCCTGAGGCATTTTTGCTTCTTATAAGGTTGTTAAGTTTTAGTGATTAATTTTTTTTCCATTCTGTAAAAAAGACTGTTTAGCATTAATTAACGGCATAAAGTCGTTTTTACAGCATTGGAATAAAATCAGTGACCTCAAGGTATTGGAATTGTTATGTTTCTTGCATTGCATTGCAAGATTCCATGCATCAGTGTTAATAACAAAGGTATCTCGTTATAAAATCATTTAAAGAAATGTTAAGCATCATAAATCCTCTTGTGAATCTCTTATAATTTTTTCTTGAATGCTTTTTCAACTAAATTTCAGTATTTGCGGTTAAATTTGTAATGCATGCATTGGAAAATTGCATGTATTCATAGGTGTATCTAGAAGCGTCTGAAGGGGGGGGTTACCATCAAAGAGCATGGGGGGTATGGAATACCCCATGACGGGTCCGGCAATTTTTAAAAACATATATTTGTTACCAATGTGGGGAGTTACAACCCCCAAAACCCACCCTGGATATGCCTATGCAAGCATTCACAATACAACAAAACGAACAACTTTTCACAGCAATAGACTGATGAACAGTTTTTTCTACGCTCCTAATTTACTTTGTTTTCCTGAAATGGGAGATGTAATTTATGTGGATTATAAATAGAGAGGCATTCTCCCGATGAAATTGGTAAGGTGTAGTATGAAATGTGTGTACTTGGTCACCCTTTCTTAATCTAAAGCAGGAGTTCCCAAACTTTTTTGTACTGCGCCCCCTTCTGTTAAAATGGAAACCTTCCACGCCCCCTTCACAGTAAATTTTGAGGTCATGTGAAAAAAACAAGAATTACATTGAAAACAAAACGTGTATTTTTACTATCACAAAATACAACATTATAAGTTTCAATTTAAAGACATACTGTCAAGAGAAAAACATCGACAAAAAGCTATATATTTTTGCTATAAAAGAGTTTTATGCAAGTGGATTGTTAAGTTTTCTAAACATCAAGGTTGCTTTTAAAAATCTTCTCATAAAATTACTAAAGAAATGTATGGATTTTTTTAAACGTAGAGATTTTTATTTTTAATTGGTCTCGCGCTCACGCCCCCCCCCCCCCCTGGGGGGGCGCGCCCCCCAGTTTGGAAATCCTGATCTAAAGCATTGCTATAGGTTAAAGCCCATAACATGTTCGGTTCTTTTCCCCTGAAGCGTGATTGAAGGTGTGTCATAAATATATGATATGAAAGTATACTCTGCCCCTCCAAACGGTATTGCAAAATCGACGTGCATCACAAAAGTTTTTTTGTCTTGATTGGAGAGTGAGTGAGTGAAAATTAGGGTGGGAAAGTAAGTATCGTAATTGGAAGTAGTTCATGAGAGCTCCGCAAAGGTGGCGTCGGCTCCGCGACTCAAGTTCGCGGCGAGAGATCGGAACTAGTGTATCTGTCATTATGTGGTTGTAGCAGTTGTCGTGTGCGCGCTGTTGTAGGTCTCGTCGCAGATGATCGGACCATACGCTAACACCATCAACGGATTGTAGAGGAAAGAAAATGGAGGCGACGCGAGCGATGTGTACACAGCACTCACAACAAGGGGGAAGGGAGGAGAAGATGGCGCCGCCGGAGTGGAGGGAGGGGCTTTGTTTTTCATTCATCGCTGCCTCTCCCTCCCCCTTCTTTACCCTCCCCCCTCTTTGCCCACGTGATTACCTCCCCTCGTTCCTCTCCATCCGAGACTCGTCCGCGTGACTCTTCCATTCAAATTCAACGAGAATTTAAAGCCTCGCGCACTCGATTCGCTCACTCTCGCGGAATGTGACGACCCTGAGGAAACATTGAAGGGTGGCTACAAATCCCCTGTATATTTGCCTGATACATCCCCAGTGAGCAGGGCTTATAAATAAATTACGCCCTCCGTTGAAGATCCGAAATGGTCACGATGTTCCTAAAATTTTACGAACCTAAAGGATATTTATTCCTGATTCCATTGATTAATAAGTACTTTATCCTCCTCTCACATCGAACGCACAGAGTTATGCTTCAAGGATTTGACGTTTTTTAGCACAGTGGTTGCGAGCTGTTGAAAAACACTCCTTCTACATGAGTGTAATGAGAAATTACCTTGTTTATTCCTGATTTTTGTTGGTACGACATAGGAGAGAAAAGGAGCTGCAATGCTTGTGAAGGAATTTCATTTAATTAAAAAAGATGTCTGCTCTTGGCATTCATTTCCATGGAAAATCGTCTGAAGGGGATGCATCCCCTTCGATTTCGCATGCTCCTTCGCGTAGATTGTAAATGCATATTTTTTATGAGGTGAACATCTGCCGATATTTGTCGGTTGCCACGATACTCCTTTCCTTTACCTCCGCAGAGTTGCGAGGCGCTGTTTGAGGCGAGTGGACCCTCCTCGGAGGGAGGGAGAGAATGGCACTCCCCCTCATCTCCTCTCCCTGTTATTTTATCTCGCCCTTTCCTCTCGATCCCTCTCTCCGTCTCCCGCCCTCCTTCCCACACCTAATCCTTCGCTGCTCTCTTCCCCTCCACTCCATGGCCGTCCATAGCGGACGACCAATAATAATAAGTGGAGCAGTTTCGAGCTCTATGTTTGGTCGCATCATCGCTCCCTTCCCGTCTCTTTTATCTGTATAATATACAAGCGTTCCCACTTGCCTCTCTCTCTCTTATACGATCGCATGACCTGTTTCAGAAATTGTCCTGATACCTTTATCTCTTTCAGAGGAGAATCGGTTGATGTAGCTTCTTTGCGAGCAGAAATGGGGAATATGCATGAAATTTGTTTCTCTTACATGAATGATGTACTTGATGAGAAGTTTTCTCACAAATTTAAATATATAAGCCTGAATATTATATGCCTACCACATGTATTATTAATTGCTATTAAAATATTCACGAAAGTTGACGAAAGTCACGTGACCTTAAGTATTGGTAGGATTTGGTCAAACGATCCTCACTTCATGTCCTCATAGATTTTCAAGATTACAGAGCATATGTACATTCATCATATTTATAATTTCATTGAAAAACACGTTGGGACTATTTGGAAAAGAGGCTCGTTAGCTTCAGTGGTTTCCAGGTGTCAATGCACAGATAACTTCAATTGTTTCAGGCGTGGAGTTTTGTACGCGTCGATTTCAGCTGAATACGCCTACTTAGAACCGTTAGTATTGCCGGAACGTTTTAGTCTGTAAAACTATTAGCTCGAACCATGCATTCTTACTGCTCTGTAATTAACGTAGTATTAACCTATTTGTTCCATCATTGTTATAATCATTGAATTACACCGCTGAATTAAATGTTTTCTACTTCAAGGAGTGAAAATCCCCGGCAGATTATAAAATTAGCCAAATTTCCATTTTTTTTCTAAATATTTGCGGTAAATGATAAGTTCTTTGAAGCTGTAGGGTTGATTTCAATTTGCCCCAACTGCTAAGGCCACAATAGCAGAAATTCCACAGAGAAAAAAATCATTCGCCTTGACCGGGATTTGAACCCGGATCCCCTGAATCAGGGGATCCGGGTTCGAATCCTGGTCAAGGCGAATGATTTTTTTCTCTGTGGAATTTCTGCTATTGTGCATTTTCAGCGGGTAACGCCGTTAAGGTCTTCGCGGCTAGTTCGCGAACCTTCAATTTGCTAAGGCCACATTTAAAATCACTTCATCTTAAGGTGAACACGATTCCCAATTCCAGAAGTGGGATACGAGCACGCGACATAATGGCTTGCCGGACCTACGGCTAGCATTATCGACCCAGCTAATACTGCCGGCAGGTTTAAGGACGGAAATTGTGCAATTTAAAGCATGGTTTTAAGCGTTTTCCCATCTTTGATTTCCTAGAAGGTCAAATGAAGAGGTGGAAGGAAAGTTTGCTTGTATTTACACCTGCAAGGAACGCATGGGACCATGAGAACTCCTCGCAGAAAATTTTGAATTTAGGTTCGATTCTTTCTATAGCACGCACGTCGCACTTGTTATTTCTCTCTCCCAATCATGAACATTGAATGGGTACTAGGTTTTCTTTTAGCCACGAGCAAATCGTCTGTGAAATGTTTTCGTGGGTTGAAGTGTACGATGATGTCCGTCCTCGGCGAAAATATTTTTACCGATGCATCGCAACTCACTGTAAGATGAGGATGTAACATCTGTCTTATGTCTTATGGGCAAGGTGTGTCAATTTAAGTGAAATTAAATTTTGCCCTTTCCTCCAAAGGACGTGTCCCTTTATCAAATTTCATGACCCAGCTTGGATTTAAATTCTTCAAGGCAAACATATTTGATGCCATACACGAACTTTTTATCAACTCCTTTCCGATGGTATCTCCCGGATTGGAAGAGAACTGATCGAGATAGCTTAAGTCCACACAATTTATTTCCTTTCCTTTGGCCTTATCATTTATTTGGGTTCGTGATAGTACTTCCTTTATCTCTCTGTTGAGAATCCTTCGTGGCTTGCCAACGTTTTCACATAGCATCTCTGTTTGTGTCTTTTATTGTTCGTGTCATGGAAATATTTCCAGCAGCGCAGTGTCCACAGAGTTTTTGTTGTTAGTAGCCGATATATTCAAATTAAGTTTTACGAATTGAAACTACCTAGTGAGATCAAGAGCACCTGGAGTCTTCCAAGGATCTTTAATAATGACTGTCGAGTATTACACATTAAAATAGTCCATCTCTGCTGTGTCTCAGCTTCAAACTCTATTATCACCAGAGAAAAAAATCGTCCTGAATGAATAAAAAAGAGGGATTTTAATGGACCATTTTGGTGCTACTTTATACACGTCCACTTGAGACCCTATGTAATTTATATAAAGCAATAATGGGTTCGTTTACCTTATTTTTTATTTTCGAATCTGGTAGAGTGTGTAAAATATAAAGATCCGTATTTTCCGTTCTTCAATCCGTCAATTAGTTCTCGAGTTAAAAGCGGCGAAAAACTGATGTTTTTAACTCTTTCGGAAAAGTGAGCGTAAAGGGACTTGTACGTCATCCACTTCGTCCAATCATAACTGAGACTCCGAAGCTCCTGCTCCCTACACAGCTGTCTCGGCCAATGGAAGGGATGGGCTGTTAGACTTCATGCGGATCATTTCGAAAGGCATTGCATAATCGACTACATCGTGATTTTTAGATAAGTAAATAAGCTTCAGCACGCTTTTAGTCACGTAATATTGTATACGAGAATAATTTGTTGTCCAGTTGTTTTTGATTATTTACAGGTTGCGACAGGGTCCGTGCGAGCAGACTTTCAGTCCTCACCTCTATTCCTCCCCTCCCTTTCCCTCAAAACAGTCAAGGAGGGGAAGTGTATGACGTAGATATTCTTAACGTAGCTCGTTCGGCGGGTGTCACCTTTTGCTTGTTTTACTTTTCTATTTATGACTGAATGGATATGGTTAGAAGATTAATTTTTTCACTAACATTAATTTTTCGTTTCCATCTAAACGCCTCCATTATCTCATTGGTTCATTGGAATTCATTTTATTTGTGACCATTTATGCCATTGATCCTCAGGTTTCTGAAATTTAGATATTTCTACGGGAATGGAAGCGTTGTGGTAATGATGATTTTGAATTGCAAGCCGGCTGTATTTTTCTAACGACTAAATACAAGGTGCCGGTATCATTAGAATTTTGAGTTGCCGAAATAATCGGGTCCCATCGGCTGCCGTCCTTCACTGAGAGTTGGAAGCTAGAAGAGTTGCACCAATATCTTAGACGGAAGAAACCCGGCCGTGGTGGTGTCTTCTTTGTGCGGGTTCTACTGGTGTACGGGACAAGGTTGAAGAAAGACTTAAAAAATTTGGGATAAACTTAAAGAAACCTGGTTTCCCTTTCAATAAGTCGTGAGAATTTAACTATTTCCTGTGTTATACGCAAATTCAACGGTTTCAATTGCATTAAACCTTTATCTAAGAGTCTATCAAATCATTCCCCAAGCTGTTCAAAATCTCTTCATTCCTTTCGAGATGGTCCCCACTCTCATCTGTAATTCATCCCTCGATCGCAATATCCACGGACGTTATCCAACGTTAAGCCGTGGTCCCCTTTGCGCCTCGTTAAGAATAGGCTAATGCCGACGCCGGGTTTCTCTCCACCCTTCCTCCATTAACTGAAATATTCCTAACATTCCCAATCACCCACCCATTATTCTAAATGGCGCAAATGAGCTGCCGGTCGCCTCCTCTGAATAACTACCTAAAGGAAAATATGTAAGGGAGGGGCCAGGAAATGATTTTTATGGCCATCCCAGCCTACCTCCAAAAATGGATCACTTCTAAAAATGATATGTGGTAAGACAATGGCACGTAAAAATGTTTCAGTATTTTGTATCGTTACATAGCGAAGAAAATATTTCGTACCTTAATTTTGGCACAAATTAATCTCGTACCTAACCGTAGAGATGGGTCATTCCGGAAAGAATAGGAGCGAATCCGACAACGAGCCAATTCTCGTTCCTATGGAACGAGATGACGTCAGGAATCACGTGAGCGGAAGGAACGAAACGACCGAGTGGACCCACGAAAGGACCGAGATGGCCCATGAAAGGACTGAGAACTACCCTTCGGAACTACTAGGTATCAGGGTTGAAAAGGAACGAATCCCTTGGACCCGTACCTTTTGCAGAATGGGAACGAAAGGAACGGGTCGAGCAAATGAAGGAAAATTACCGTAACCACCTAACTATACTAGAGGCACTGTATACAGTGCCTCTAAACCATACCGCACGGCCACGCCTGGTTGTGGCTGAGCGTCAAAAGAGGCGCAGGACACAAGTCGGTTGCGTTTGAGGCTCTGCTGCTGCGTCAGTACGGACCTTGATACCATTCGGCCGCGTTGCACAACAACCCGTCGCCGTGGAAACGCACCCCTCCCTCCCTTTGCCACCCTTTCGTCCTTTTCTCCCTCATCTCCTCCTTCCCGCGCTATCTTCTCCAACTCATCCCCCGCCCTGCTTCCATTTTCTCTGCCTTTTATCCGTCGCCGCACATCAATCTATCACTTATAGGCGATCCGACAGGGGAGTCGCAGCAGTTGGAGGGAGACTTTCAAGCTTATCTGAACGATCGTGCTCCTTCGGCAAACAAAGCTGCTGCATGGTTGCAACTGCTCGGCTAAAAAAGGAGCAGAGGGGGTGAGGCCGGCAGTAATAGGGTGTGTGGAACTCTAGTGCGAAGTGAGAGTCAGGAGTGCCACGTGCGTTTATCGGCGGAACCGCGGACCGAAGGATTTGTCGCCACGGCGTCGAGCGCGCTGCGGGCGTTGGGGTGGCGTAGGCGGGAACTTTAGCTATCGAAGGTTGAGTACTTGCGGTGTCATGCGCGAGAAAAATAACCTCTTTAGTATTTGTGTCATTGAAAATAAAATAGTCACTGCTAACATTCTCCGAAAACGATAATAGAAGCTCTGCTGTGTCGTGTGTGTGCAAAATTCATAGGGAATACTGGGGATGCGCGAACACTACTCGCGGATACTCGAATACTAGAGAGTATTCGATATGCGAGACTTCGAATTATTATGCTAAAAGGATTCGATATTGGAGTTCTCGAATAATTGTGCTAATTACGCTGTATTTGGCGTGTTGATGAACTACATCATATTAATTCAAAACTGGACAGAACATGGTGTATTTACACTTTATGTTCACTTATTAAGGCTTATGAAAGTTAATGTATTCAACAGCCCATAATTGGTATAAAAATATTTTATTATGTATTTGTCATTTGAAAACCAAAATTATTATTTTTTTAATTTAATGAACTTGTAGCTTTTTACTTCAACAGGCAACAAATTAATTTGGAGAATAACATTTAGCTTATCAATCGCAATTAGAGCATTCTAAATTCGAGTCAATATTTCATATTCGACTTTGAGAAATCAGCAATTCGACCCATCTCTAGAGAATATTCCACAGCACTCTTGTTTTTGTATTTTAAGGGAAAATTTTTGTGGTACATTACAAAGTTTAGTTATTATTTTCGACTATGGAAAAAATCCACAAAGTGAAGGTGATGTTGTTTCTGTGTTGTCTAATTAAGTAAAAAACTCCATCATGTCATGTTAGCTTAGATAATAAAGTTATGATAAGTAAGTATAGATAGTATAAGTATAAAGAAATAATAGGAATATGTAATAAGATTAATATGCATGTAAATAACGACTTCAGATATTTAAACGGAAGGCTCAACATGTCATTTTTCCGCGTACAACAAGGGGCAGTGATAGAATGATCGTAGATGATGGAGAGAGAATTTTTTGCTTTTGCTAGCGCAGTTTATTGGCATATTTTAAATTTTTGTCCGTGGCTCTTCAATACACTCCGGAAAAGAGCGGAAGCAACGCAGGAAGGCCAAATTGTAATGTCAATTGACCTGATTCCGTTAAAAAAATCTTACATTAAAGATGCATTTTTCCTATGAACACTTATTACACTAGTCAACTAACCAGCTACCAACATATGTATATTGAACTCGTTTATCTATTACCTAATGGTGATGAAATGAAGGCTAAAAACTTTAAAACATTTTTACTTGTCATCTTACAATTGTATATTGCTGCCAAATCGCGTAAGCGAAATAGTAGGTACCTTGGCCTTCAAAAATTATGTCTACACAGACCCCACGTCTTTATGCACTTAAACCTATTTTATCTACATGACCTGCTTTGCTGTTTAATTCACTTGGAAACATCAGCTTCTCCGACTCTCTCGTCACGAGAGACAAACACTTATGCCGATGTCCCACGGTCAAAATTGGAAGGCCTAGGAATTAGTGCTACTTTGCTCACGCGATTTGCCAGCAATACTTGAAATTATTAGATTATTAGTGAAAAAACCTGTGCCGTTTTAGACCCTCATTTCATCACCATTAGGTGGTTAGTAAAAGAGATCATAGTACATATGTTGATGGTTGGTTGGTTGGCTAGTTTAATAAGTGTTCATAGAAAACATGTGCCTTTTAATGTAAGATTGTTTTGCGGAAATCAGGTTAATTTGTGTTAAAAGTTAACCTTCCTATATTGCTTCTGCTCTTATCCGAACGTCGGTGTAATTTTCAGTTAATTATGTGGAATAATAATTTCAGAAAGGTAAAAAACCTTGAATATTATTAGTCCTAGGACACTTTTCAATGCAAGTACTGTGAGTATTTAAAGATAAACGATCTCCTTTTTAAAACGTAATCATACGATGAAGACGGCAATGGAAGCAGCTGGTCGCGTGAAAATGCCCACTCCTGTTTCAATGATGCTCGTGCTATTGCCTGAGAAACAAATTAAGTGCTCGAGGTGTCATTTCCCTGTCCCATTTCCCGAATTTCATCACCGTTTTAAGTTTTCTCCGGCTCTTGAATTTCTTCAAATCTTCGGTTATCTGCACTGCTGCGGCGAATTACTGATTACGTTCGAATCGTCAATATTTGAACAAAATGTCATCCTCATCAAGTTAGATTATCGCTGCGTGGCATATTGACAGTGGCATGGGCGACTGATTGATTTTATCTACCGCTAAGCTCATCCTTTTGATATGCCACATAAAGGGAGGAGAGGTATATTGGAGTAGAAGGAGATGATTGCTCATTCACCTCGGAAATCTTGAGGTTTTCTTTTTTTCGCCATTCCTTTAAATGTCATCCAGCTTTGCCGTAAACCACCGTCAAACTTCCTTTATTTTCCTGTCATTAAATGCCTTGGAAACGGCTGTCATCACCTTTGGGTTTTGATATTGGCTCTATTTAAACAAAACACGTGGAATATATTTTTGTGCCTGACATCCAGAATACTACGGTATACCAAAATAGCTAGCTCCTCACAGGAAGAAATTCGGCTAGAAATATACGTACTCTTTGTGGCAAATATGTCCTTCAGAAAACACTTCATTATAACCTGTGAGAATACATACCTATTAATTCATCTATTATAATCATCATCATCATTGGTCAACAATCCTAGGATTGGTTCGACGCAGCTTTCCACTCCATTCTTCTATCGGCCAACCTTTTCATTGTGACATAATTCTTCTCTTTTACATCCTTCACCACCTGTTCCATGTATCTCATACGAGGCCTGCCTTTTCCAACCTTCCCGTTCACTTTTCCCTCTACGATTGTCTTCATCAGGCGATCATGTCTCAAGATATGGCCGATTAAGTTGTACCTTCTTCTTTTTAGAGTTGTCAGCAGACTTCTCTTTTCTCCTACTCTTCTTAGGACTTCCTCGTTACTTACTCGGTCGATCCATTTAATCTTCGGCATTCTTCTGTAGCACCACATTTCGAATGCTTTCACTCTTTTCTCCTCCGCTGCTCTCATCGTCCATGTCTCAATGCCGTAAAGAAACATGCTCCAGACATCTATTCTAAGAGGGCATAATTGCATATAAGATTTGGACTACTTAATGAACGCTTTAAAAAAAAACTGGAAGATGAAGTGAAGATGCCAAAGAAGGATGTTGGGGATCGAATGTCGAAGAAATTGCATGACTGATAGAAAAGGAATTATGTCATTGCAGGGGGTCGTGGTAGCCTAGTGGGTAGAGTACTGAGCTACAGACCGTAGGGTCCCGAGTTCAAATCCCGGGCAAGAGTCTTTGTGGACACCCCCATCTAAAATTTCCTAGACACCTCCAACATAAATGCTCGCAATTCGATTTTCTGAGTGTCAGAACTTCGTAGGGAATCGCAGGTGGCCCAGGGAAAGGAACTGGCCCCCCTACCCTGAATGTGTGAATTTCACACGCCATTGGCTTAGTACGGGGTGAGCTCTACCCTCACATATCAAAACCAACCTTCGGGTTGAATCACTGAGTGAGTGATGCATTAAAGACATTAAAGACCTGATTAAAATTCGAATTGAATTTCTGTCGAATCCTCGTGCATTGTAATTATGTACTGAGGGCAAACACAGTTCGATGGTGAATCAGTTAAAATGAGGCAGATTTCGATACAGAATATTCGACGGGGTCGGGAGCGAATCATCGATCATATATTCGTTATAGTTTAATCTATTTAACGCACTTAATGCAATACAATGCAGAAATTAACTTATATTTAAAAACTAACGGAAGCTTAAGGTTACTTCTAAGAAAAATATCTGCGAAGGAGTAACTGAAATTTAATTTTGCATTATAACAACAGGAACTTGACTTACTTAAAATCACTTCAGGGTGCCCAAAAACGTGTACAGAGACTTACATAGATAAAATACCACGCATTGACGGTATGCCCAGCAGTTAATTTTAAAGGGAAACAAAGTTATAATCACTCGTATATTATACCAATATCATTAAATTCAAACAGCAATTGTTTTAATTTCCTTGTAATCATTAACATGAGTGGTTTTAAGATTTATGGTGCCTAGCAAACAAAATATAGGTACCTAGTCTATGCTATGTGAAGTCTCTGGGTAATGATTATCCAAAATGCGGAAAATTTACTAAAACACCACATTTTGTATTTTAAGTATCTTTTCCTGTGCCACTTGTGCAATTCTATGATGACCTGGAATGCTGAAAATCACAAATCTCTGGTGTACAAAAGGCCTCTCCCGAATTCGAACCCGAGGACCTTTGATAAATAACTTACTTGCTACCTGTACAGCTTGGTAGTTTCCTTCTTTTTTATTGTCTTTCCGGTCAATTCTACGTGTGACGTGAAGATTACGTAAACTCTTCCCCCTTCCTGCTGTTTGGTGGTGCTCCGGATGCCTCTGAGCAGATGTACTCCGTGAAAACTTATTAACAAGGATCTGAAAAATATTTATTCAGTTAATTTATCACGATTTACTTTTTCTTATTTAATTTAAAACGTTTAGTTTTTTATTCATTTAAATACTGTTATTTATTTTCCTACGCATAGCGCGTACATTGCCTATAACTGTGGGCCAAGTTCACACCATGATTCGCGGCTGCAGAGGACTCCACCAGCGGGAAGCGTAGGAACTAATAAAACGACTATTAATACGATATTCAGCGGAGAAGACTCTTCGAACTGTAAGGATTTTCATAGACGATCATGTATACACCTTCTCCAGAGCTTAAAGATTTTGAAATACAATTACCACTTCAGGCGATGGATATTCCCTGTGCCTCGCAACGTATCCCATATATGTACGATACCTGTTACGTTAGCAACAAGGATGCGCAGTACCGCCATTTCGGAGCTTTTTCAAATGAACTTAAATTAAAATTTAATTTTCTAGTGAACTGGGATTTCCCAATGCAAATTATTTGCGTAAAATTAATACATGTATGGTAGGGCCCAAATTGCAATTAATTAATTCTGTTTTATTTGACGAAAAACTAACCTCTTCCCCTTTATCCCGGGGGAAATTTATTTTCTCTGTAAATTCCGTCTCCAGGCTAAGACTTGCGAAGGTGGGAAGCACAGTCCATTCTGCTATTGCAGTGAGGCCATAAAGCGAAGAGATTTCGAATGCAATGACTGTCGTGAGAGGCCCATGGCGGGCAATAATTCGCTTCACCGTCTTACGCGCTGACCACTTCGATTGTTCATCTCCAGGCCAATTACCCGCGGCGGGGATTATTCCGAAGGAAGAACGTGCAAGTGGGAGGGGAGAGCGCGAGTTGGCGTCGATAACGGATACCTACTCTCCGAGGTCTGATACCGCGGAGGGCCTCCGCCGATAACGATCTTTGCTTTCTCCCTCTTTGGAATCGGAGGGCGTCGAATTACAGAAGCACCCACGAAAGGCTCCCAAGTCATTGCGTCAGCGTCCCTCTTAATGCTTCGGCAAACATTTTAAGTTCGTCGCCGCCCGAAAGAAAAAAAACCGTTTCACGCCTCCACCCCCTCCTCTCTCTATCTCCTCCTCCTTTCCCGCACTCAGATGTTCCCACTACTTCTTTCACCGTCCTGATTGTCGCGACTGTGTCACACGAGGAGCGGAACTTGACCGCTACTCGTGGGCATACATCTCCATCCCCCATCACTCGAACAGGCGGGCTGCAGTTCTGGCACAGATCAGTGCGTGTAACCAAAGAGTTAGCTGGAGTGCTGTCCAATATCCTAATGATTCACAGCCTTCCTACGTTGTGGACGCCGATGTTTCTATCTTGGGGTGCCCCTAGATTTATTTATTCATCTGATTGAGTTTCCCTCTCCATTACTAAGGATAATCGGCGCTTTACAGCAATTAGTCTTCAGGTTGGGAGAAGTGCTTCCCTTATTTTCTCCATGTGTCCGGCGTGAGAGTAACCAATATGGTGGTTTCCTTATTCAAAGAAAGCAGAATTCATTAATTGCGATTCGTGCCAAACCATAAACGTATTCTGGATCCATTCGTTTCGGGATTTCTTCCGCGTGTGTCCATTCTGGGGTGACAACAGTTTCGCCAACGTTTCAGTTCGCGTCTTCAGGTCTGAAGTGAAGTCAGACCTGAAGACGCGTACTGAAACGTTGGCGAAACTGTTGTCACCCCAGAATGAACACACGCGGAAGAAATCCCGAAACGAATGGATCCTCAAACCAGACACTCCGCGGAAGCCTCAATAAGGAATTCATAAACGTGTTCATTATATGCAAATAATTAGAATTGAGAAATCCTAGTTCAATAGAAAATTAAGTGTAAATTGTAAAAAGCTTAGAGATGGCGAGACTACGAAACCATGTTGCTTACGTAGCAGCTACGTAGTTTACGTTGCGAGGCATAGGGGATATTCGTCTCATGAACATGCCATTGTATTTCAGAGTCACTAAGATGCATATTAATAATCGCCCATGAAATCATCAAGGGTCGAAAAGTTTCCTCCGCTGTAAATGGTATTAATAGTAAATATGTAGATGATTTTTCGGGAGTTTAGGTCCCTTTTTTTGAAAATGAAAAATATTAACTTTTGGCCGACGTTTCAGCAAATGTATTTTTCCTTCTTCAGGGCTTAAGTTCTATAAGGTGAATTTGTTAAAACAAATTCACCGTATAGAACTTCACCCCTGAAGAAAGAAAAATTGTTTGTTAAAACAAATTCACCTAATAGAACTTAAGCCCTGAAGAAGGAAAGATACATTTTCCGAAACGTCGGCCAAAAGTTAATGTTTTTCATTTAAAAAAAGGACCTAAACTCCCGAAAAATCATCCATATATTTAATAAAAGAGAGGTCTGAAATTCAACTTATAGGTATTAATAGTCGTCATTTTATAAGGATCCCTCACTTCCTACTTGTGGAGTCCTCTGCTACTACGAAGCATGGCGGGAAGCTGGCGCAACTATGGGCCAACTTCACGGTGTGCTTAGTGCATAAAATGAATATTAACTGTTTTTAAAAGAATCGACTGAATAAATGTTGTTCAATGAATAAAAGTTAATTATTATAAGTTGAGTGAAATAATATACCTCTGACTATAGTTAACACGCTTTAACAGACTGCACCGTTTGCTTGAAAGCGCCCGATTATTTCATAGTAGATCGTTGAAATTCGCTTCACGGGTCAATCAAGGAGAGGGCGTGAAGATTACCCTACCACCTTAAACGTCGTTCATTCTGCTTTGGAATTAGAAAGTGCATTGCAAATAGGGCTTCATGTGAACGAAGCATCAAGAGATATCTTGAGTCGGTGCTACCCTATATTTGACTCCCTCACTAACTTGATGAGGAGCCCGAAATTTGCTGGCAATAGTTGATGGTGGAGCTAAATCAAGCCAATACCTTATGAAATCAGTGGATGAAGGGGAGGGAGGGGGCAGGAGTCAAGTGCTTTCCTTGGGCTATCTGATATTCTTTCTCGATTTTGGGAACAAGAAAATTTCATCTGAAATCGATAGATTCGGCTTTCACTCGGTGAAAATTAAATAAAAAGTCCCAACAAATAAAAGTCTGTGAAAATTTACATAGGTTGCGTCTTCTTATTCAAAATTTCATCTCTTGGTATTTGAGTGAGGACCTGGAAATGCCTCATCTGGTCTTAAATCGGGGATTCTGCGGTCCGTAACAGTATTTTCTGCTTCCTAGAGTACAATGCCAATTTAGTGAACGCTTTGGAAGCGCTTAAAATGACATTTCCACGGAAGGAGAGCGTCTCCGTCTTCGAATAAATGTTCGCATTTAAGTTTTGTTAAGTGGTTTATTGAATGTGGGACGTTTCTCGGAAGCAAATCTCGCCCACACCCTCACTTATTCTAACAAAAATGAAAAACGTAATGTAATTTCACTTTTTCATATGCTATTTCGTGAGTGGAAAGAAAAATGGACCGCATTTATTACCATAAATTATGTTACATCCGGCTGAATTCTTAAGGTCACATCCTCAGAGCACAATCGAGTTACGTGAGCTAACCTCTTCATGCAACATTTTCACTATGTCAATCATTCAGCTGAAACTATAAGCGTTCGCACAATCGTTTTGAATTATTGTTCAAGGAGAGCATGAAGATAAAGAAATGAGGAAGTTTCGTAACACGACGCACTAATTAGTTTGGAGTCAGTTTCGACATTAAGAGTTTGCCGTGGCATAAATGATGGCTAAAAGTCACCAACCTTGGCAGTTGTGCATTATTCCGTTTGGTCATTCGTAACTCGTCGGTTGGTCGAGATCGACCCGACGTCATCCTCTCATCAGCTGGCGCCCTGTGGGACGTGAGCCATTGAAGGCCTCGTTCGGCTTCCACGGCGTACGTGAAGCGAATCGCATCCTGATCCGACATTGGGGGAAGATTTCCTCATTCGGTAATCACTGTGGACGTGGGCTCTTTAGCGAAGCGCACGAAGGCCGATGAATGGAGTGGGGGTGGTTGGGAGAGGGGAGTGGCGCTGAGGAGACTGTGCCCTCGCCAACGCTGCCGAGGCGAGTTAGTCTTGAGCTGGAACGTCATGCTCATCCATCGGCTGCAATCACTATGTGCTTCACACCATCAATATAAATACTGCATTCAGTTTCTCAAGCCGGGCATCCCCGCTTGAAAATTTCATGGAAAAATGTCCTAGAAACAGGCACGTAGCCAGGGGAGGGGGGCTTCTAGTGCTTCAGCCTTCCCCCCCTCCCCCGAAATTTTTTCCCAATAATTCTGTTGTTCTGATTTTAGCAGCGAACTTTACCAGTGAGAAGAGATAAATATGGGCACTGTAAAATGGTCACTGTATATACCAAGCACAGAAAATTAAGGGAAGAGATTTGTAACATGTCGGCACCGAATGGGCAAGGCTGATTTGTTTCAAGTTACGCAAGACATAGCCCCCCACGAAGCAAATTTATGGCTACGTGCCTGGCCTCAAAGAAGTATTAATTTTGCGCTGACGATTTTGCTGGGATTAGGGGAAATCATTTTCTGGAAAAAAATAGAAAATCTTTCCTCAGCAAAAAGGTTATAGTTTATCTCTTGGACTAAGAATGCCTTTATGGGGAAATATATTAATTATATTAATATTTTAATATATTAATTATATTAATATTTTAATATATTAATTATATTAATATATTAATAATTACAATAATAATTACAAATTTATGATAAACGATGATTTCTTTCTAACCACCAAATAACTATTTATTAGATGCTACGTTAAAGGCTCAAAGCAGAATCTAGTAAGGAATATATTTTCTAGAGGAAAAAGAGGGTTCGTTTGTTTAGGAATATCTTGGATTTTGTAACGTAATATTTCGGGAATCATTATCAAAAGCATTTCTCAGGTGGTCGTTGAAAATGGAAACATCTGTGATCTATCAATTATTCTGTCCTTACACAACTTATTATATTTACTTTCTCTTTTGTATGGTAATTGTGTGGTACAGAAACTTTCCAGGGGACATTATTAATATGTATAAATTGGATAGTAACTATCTCAAAGTCAAAAATATTAGTTTAAAGATAGCAGTACAGGCCTGCAAAGAAAGAACAGACAAATCGATCTGAATAGTAATGTGGAAAGAAACAATAACAAAACAAAAATTCTTGTGGAGGAAGTATAATAATTACAATAATTTTTATTCCGCCTGAACAAAATTAACAAGTGCAGTAAGTAGAAAAATATCCATTAAAAGTGGCAATACAGGTTCCCCGGAGGATAGCCTCTGTTTGGGTTACCATCGCTAATGTATGAAAGCAGCGGCTGGTGTTAATGCATATAAACATTTTACCTACTGGTTACGGAACACTTTTAATTTTCAATCATTGTGTGTTCTAAACAAGTAAAATTGTAACAGAGATAAAGTAAAAATATAACAGTGCTGACAGTAGTAAAATTTAACAATACAAACATATAAACAATAGAAATACGTATAGTATGACTCATCAACTCTTTGTGCCGAAAACGCTCAGTAAAAAAAAGTTTCAAAAATTGAGTGAAAGAGATATTTTTAAATGTGAATTTCTGTGATATATGCATACCTTCTTTTTCTTGAGGCTCTTGAAAAGATACGCAATCAAATAATGTGATCTCATTCTTCCTTCTGCCTCCCAAAATTTGACTAGTTTTGTTCTTTCTGCTACAGTTTTTATCCTTGCCTCGCTACTGAAACTGCAAAGAGGTTGAATATATCTCACGCGATTCCCGAATGGTTCCCCTAACCCCCCCTTGACAGCAGAGCGCTTCATTTCAAGAAGTACCGCATATCACGGTCGGTTCGATCACGAACACAAGATGATTCGCGAGATTGACTGTCGTGATTTAAAATGCTTTTTCCCCTCTCGAAAATGAGGCGTCATGACAAGCATTGAAAGCAAAGGAAAAGCAGTTGAAATGAATTGGCAGGCGAAGAGCAGGTGGCATAAGTTGTAGGATACGTCGTTACTTGTACTCCGACGGCACGCATGAATGCTAAGTGCAATACATCCATGAAGCGGTGTTCATTCTGAAGGTCAGTTTGGTTGCTGCGGACAGAGCTCTAAGGTGTTTAAAACCACGCATCGTTGGCGAGCCAGGTCCATTCCATGTGGTTTCCCAGGGGGATCCGATTCCGAGAAAATCTCTTAGCTCAAGTAGGTTTATGTGGAAAGTAGGAATTGGTGCTTTCCCGACGTATCTGCTTCAAGAAGTTTTATCGGGTTGTCCACCGGGTAAGGCCGTCATTTCGGCCGACGTTTCGATCCTCGTCTCGAGGGTCATCTCGCCCTGAAGATCGAAACGTCATCTCGCCCTGACGATCGATACGTCGAGGATCGAAACGTCGGCCGAAATGGACTCCCTTACACGGTTGTTCATAGAGGTTTGCCCCGAATTCGAACACAAGAACCCCAGCGCCACACTAGGTTTTACCGCGCTGTCGCGGTGATCGATGTCTCGGTAGATTTCAACAGTTGCTAAATCTATATCTATGTCTACGACATACCCTGCAAGCCACCTCGAGGGTGTGTGGCAGGGGAAATATCTATTTGTAAAACAATACATAAATAAATTAAAGGACCGCGAACAGGCCGCGAGAACCTTAACGGCGTTACCCGCTGAAATGCACAATAGCAGAAATTCCGCCGAGAAAAAAATCATTCGCCTTGACCGGGATTCGAACCCGGATCCCTGATTTCCGGCCAGGTCTCGGTAGCTTAACTGGTTAAAACACCTGGCCGGAAATCAGGAGATCCGGGTTCGAATCCCGGTCAAGGCGAATGATTTTTTCTTTGTGGAATTTCTGCTATTAAACAATATATACTTGATTCATTATAAAAAAGAAAAAAACTTAGTTCTTTTCCACAAATATATTTAAAACAAATCTACCGGTTTCGGCCTTCTCAGGCCATTCTCAAGATTACAGTGTAATTACAGTGTATTTCTCAAGATTACACTGTTATCTTGAGAATGGCCTGAGAAGGCCGAAACCGGTAAATTTGTTTTAAATATATTTGTGGAAAAGAACTAAGTTTTTTCTTTTTTATAATGAAAAATAACTTCCACAACGTAAACTCGCCAACCATTTCTTTTAATATATACTTGATTTTTCTGGTTTTTCTTACCACGACATAACTTATCGTTTAGAACATTAGTGGGTGGGTTCATCTGGATGTATACCAAGCTCTGTTGGCTCAGCGCCTGTGAAACCTGATGACAGGCCGAGGCTATTGGGATTCCAGAGGTATATGGATCGGCAGAATCGTCCTGAATGCAAAAAAAAGAAAAAAAACACACCAGAGTGAGCGGCTGTAAGAAGCCAACGATTCTCACGATGAGGGTCTCTTACTTGCTCTTGCCGGTGTTCCCGAATGGCCATAGTAATTGAAATCGGAAGCTTTAGAGAAATGGGTGTGGAGGAGAATGGAAAAAGTATACATAATTGACGGAAAGCAGGACTAATTGATGAGCTAGATGTTGGAAGGAAGTAAAACGCTGTGGACGGAAATTCGCTGGACTTAAAGTAGATGGAAAGTACTGGTGATTAGGGACAATCGGATAGTGAAGGCCATAATCGAAGGTATAATGTTGGTTAGGTGACTGGGGAGTGGGAAATGATGGGTGGGATGAAATGAGATGATATAATGAGAGAAATGGCTTAAGAAATTAAGGAGAGTGTAAAATGCAAAGCAATGTTGGGAAGCGGCATAGATACCTATTATGAACTGTAGGAACCTTTTAGTGTAAGAAAGAGCATTTACCGTATTCTTTAACTCTGTTTTCTCCCGAAAACTGGAGAAAAGAGACTAAACTCCAGAAAAAATTATGAATTACTTGTGTAGATTGCTCTTTATATGTATGTTAGCTTTAGCATTAAAGGAAGAGTGTGAAGTAATTCCTTGAGAAAGGTTGGTATGAAATCCCACGAATGTCAAACCAACCTTCCCCCGAGCGATCCTGATATCGCCAGCGGGGATTCAGCAATATTAATGCCTGGCGCTGAGTATTTACAAATTAATTTGCGACGACGAAAAATCCAGGCACAGTTATTCAGTTAATTCATTATGATTTACTTTTACTTATTTAATAGAAAATTATTCATTCAGTTGTTTCATTTAAAAACAGTTAGTATTCATTTTACTAAGCGCACCTTGAAGTTGGCCCATATTTGCGCGAACTTCACGCCATGCTTCGCGGTAGCCGCGGACCCCACGAGCAGGAAGCGTACATCCACATAATACCCTACAAGCCACCTCAAATGTATATGGTAGGGAGTGAATTCTCACCAAACATGCACTACATATCATGCATTTAAAAGGATTAGTATTAATATATTAGTCTAGACTGCAATATTTAAAAAGATAAAAATAAATGTAGATGTAGAAGATATAAATTGTGTGGACTTAAGTTGTCTCGATCAGTTCTCTTCCAATCCGGGAGATACGATCGGAAAGGAAACCATCGGACGCGTAGGAGCCTGTAAAACGACTATTATTACCATGTTCAACGGAAAAGAATTTTCGAACTTTGATAGTTTTTATAGGCTTTAATTAATACGTATGCACTATAGCTCAGAGGCCCTGAAGTACTATGTCCTTCTGGAGACAAATATTTATCATGCCTGGCAGCGTAACCTGTTACGTCAGCAAGAAGGCAGTGCATTCCGCCATATCTGAGCTTTTTCAAATGAAGTTAACATTAACATTTATTTCTCTAGTGAACTGGGATGTCTTAAACCAAATTTTTTTGCGTAATATTAATACATTTATGGTGGGGCACGAAAGCAATTGATGAATTCTGTTTTCTTTGTGGAAGGAAACCACCCTATCCCTTTGGAATTCCTCAGCGCCGGCGCTCTTTTCCGTTCGTTTCCGTCCTCCGGCCGACGCTTCGAGTGTTCGAGAAGACGTTTCTCTTCGTCGCTTCTCGCGCACGCGCCTGCAGCCCCGTGGCAGGCGATATCGCAGTCACGATTAAAGAACGCTTTGGCGAAAAGGGGACGATTTCGAGCATCTCTTCCCCCTTTCTCCCTCCTCCTCCTCCTCCTCCCCCCACTCTCTTATCTCTCTCTCCCTCTCTCTCACGCAACAGTAAGAGCGGCGAATCTTTCCCAACGTCTTCTTCTCCTCCTCCTCCTCCGTCTTCTTACCCGGCCCTCAATCCCCTCTCTCAGCCGCCCGAGTGATCTTGCGCAATATTGGCTGTTATGTAAGCTCCGTTTTGCTTCGCTCATGTTTCCAGCCCTGGAATTATGTTAAAGGGCCTCATTTATTTCTGTAAGCGTTTCAAAAACCTGTTTCCCCCTTTTTTTGCCACCGTCTGCATCGACTGAGCGCTATAAAAATTCGGATCGAGTCGACTAGATAAAAATATCATTCGGAGGGTTTCACTCTCAGATTTGGAGTAGCCATTATGCTTCCACGTGCGATTGTGCCGTCCAAGAAAACGATGCACCTCAAGAGGTTGAACGGAAGGAGTGAAGTATACTTAAGGATCTATTGAGCTTCCAAACTGACCTATTATATTGTGGTAGAGTTCAAGGTGTCCTCTTTTAATAGGTAGTCTTATCCTTGGAGTGGTTATCTGCACGTTAAGATTCATTACTCAGTAATATCCTCAGGAAATAACTCCCCTGAATGAAAAGCAATAAGGATCTATTTACGAGGAGGACCAGCTATTTACCAATTCATGTATCGATCTCGATTCCAGTATTTATATCATTGTATGTATTATGTATGTATTATAAAAATGGTATGTCTTTCCTACGAAAATTTAAATTTATTTATACTTATGCATACCAATAGCGTGGGTCGAAAGGAAGACGAACGATGAAGTGCTTGAATTGGTAGGAGAGGAAAGAAATTTGATAGATGAAATTAGGAGAAGGCAGAAGGTGTGGATGGAAAAGGTAATAAAAGGGGATGGTGTTTTGAAGGAGGTGATTGAGGGAAGAGCGTTGGGTAAGCGGGGAAGAGGGAGGAGAAGAAGGGGTAGCTTGGATGGAATAATGGGTGGCAGGAGGTAAGAGGGACTGAAGAGGGTCATCGTGTGAAGTTTAGGGGGTGAGAAGAATTAAATGTCCATTTAAACCTACCTTCACCGGTGAAATACTAATAATAATACCAATAGCCTAAATCCTAAATGGTTAATAGCTTGGTGCTTTTCATAATCATTAAATTTTGTGTCTATTAATCATCATCGATTAGTTTATTTAAACTAAAAATATGTTAAACTGATCATCGTTAAATACATTTCTTATTATGGAGTCGGTTTTAATGATTGTTGTTCAGCGATTGCGTGACGAGGAGACCAAACAAGAGCGAAGCGCCTTGCCAGCGACCACTTGCGGCTCGCGACCCAATGTATCCAGCGAGCCATCGCGAAGTAATCTTGCGGCGAGCGCAACTTTTTCCACTCGTAGATTATTGAATGATATACTTCGGCAAGCACTGTCCCGAAGAAAAATTTCCAGGTGTGTTTTCTCAAAGTGCTGTCATTGTAAGAATAGCTGTGCATCCGCCATTATGCTTCGAGCAATAGAGAGAACCGGGTCCCTGCAGTTTCACGAAGAAAATCCTATCCAAACCCATTCCCTGCACATTCATCCCCGTTGATACCACGTGAGAGAAGAAATTGCATGGCTCTTAACTTTCCTCAAATTAGTAATGAACACTATCAATTTGGTGCAACAACCAATCTCGTACTCCTTATTTAAAAATCACTTATTTTTTTAGTCTTTATTCTCAAAATACGACGCCATCTTTTGCAGCATAGACGGGTTTGCTTTATTTAAAAAAAATAGTAATTCACGCAACAAGGTCGGCGTCTGAGGACATGTAATTTCTTCATCCGTGACATTTTTTCCTTTCCTTAATCAACACCATAGTCCAATTGTTGTTAGTGATTAGTGTATGATTCATACTTTTCTGAGTGAGGAAGATATTTTTCATGGAGTTTATGTTATAAATTGTATCAACCGTGATGTAATATGAATGCCATCGAAAGGGAAGAAGTCAACGGGCTCGAACATAACTTTGAGATGTGTGATTTGACTTTCAATGGTGCCGGCCAATGAATTAGAGAAGCAAGAATCGTAGAAATTTCGCCCAAAATATTTCTTTTTACCTGCAATGGAAAATAACTGGGATTGACAAACATTTTGAATGTGTGAATCTCTTGACGTCAATGTCTATTAGTCTGCTGCCCTAGCATCTCCACTGATATCGAAAACTCTCGCGGCGAAAGTGGAGGGGGGTAAGTGAGCCAACTGCCGAGAGGAACCATGGCCTCTTCCCGAACCATTTATTCTTCCATTAAACGAGTCATCCTCTTCCCTTTCTTGGTCGAGGTATTTATGCTCCCATTTGCATTAATCTTTGAAGCTTGGAAATGGCAATATTTAGCTGAAACTATGTTCGGCGGATAAACTAGTGGGGGTAGAGTACTAGGTTAGTAGTTTCATGAAGAAATATTTATCCCCTCAAGGTTAGCCGTAAGGAGAATCAAGTGCAGACCTGCATCTTACCAATATTAGGACTGTTAACTTCTGAAGAGTAAGGGACCTGCTGATAAATAAGGCTTCTGGAATAGATGATAAATTAAAATTGCTAATTAAAAATACTGGAGAGATGACATTTACCCAGCTGTACAAAACCATCTGCGACATGTACTATACTGGGGAGATACTCTCGTACTTCATGCAGAACATCGTCATCCCTATCCAAACAAAAGTATAGGGTCGGAAATTGTGAACATTTTAGGACCATAAGACCGACGACACGTCTCGAAGAAATTGCCAAGAATCATGTATGGAGGAACAGAATGAGAAGCTGAGGAGTTCCTGGTTGATGATCGATTTGGGCTCAGAAAAAACAATGCTACAAGAGAAGGGAACTTAAGTTAACTACAGGCGCTCGTAACACATGGATTTGAAAATAGCATTGGACAACGTTGGTTGGAATTTACTGCTGAGGATTCTGAGAGAAATTGGATTGTCTGCTGAAGAATATATTCACAGTTTGTATAAAAACCAGGTGGCTGTAATCAAATCAGGACCCAGCATTAGATGAGCAAGAATAAAGAAAGGAGTGAGACAAGGGAGTGCACTGTATCCTATACTATTCAATATGTACATCGATAAAGCCATAAAAAATGTCTTAAAGTGCGTAAATATCCACGGTGAGTAAGTCAGAATGCTACGATTCGCCAAAGACATGGTTGAGTGGAGTTAAGTTTAAGTTGACTGATGATAATAATGACTTAGTAGCGCTTATATACAATTTGTTTATTGACAAGAATTTTTACGATTTTCTCAATTTTGTCTGGTTTAGCGCATGAAACTCAAGAAACTAAAATGTGTCAAAATTCGCTCATAGAACTACGGAAACTTTCGCTTCCCTCTACTGCTTTCCGATTGAAAATACTTCTCGAGAGGCATATATCCCGGTGTCCATTCAATTATTCACAAATGGTTTCCAATTCGACATTAATTTTGATCATTAATGTTGGCGATCAAAGTGATTTCCTCAACATGAGTGATGCCATAAATTAGCAACCCTAGTAAATGATATCCGGCGGTCGGTAACCGACTCGGCAAATGCATTCAAGTCCTACCTACCGTTGTCGACTTGCAGAAAACCTCTCTACTCTCGCTCACGAATTTCCACGAAGGCCTCTGGTGATTGATGGCAGATCCCACGCATCCTCCCTGCCATTCATTGCGATCTGTAAATGTGAAATTTACTCCCTTGAGTTCGATGCTAATAGAAATTCTATCCCTTTCACATTGTCTTAAGATAACTGCAGAAAATCCGCGATATCCTCACCATCAAAACCTGTCTCAGATGGCATGGCTATTGACAGTGCTTTTGGAATGGTGATAAAGAAGTGGCTCATCTAAAAAATCTTTCTCTAATCTTAGGATAATTGAACTCTTTGGGTTTAGCATTAACTTTTTTTGCGTTATCAAGTACATGACGAAGAATGGCGCTTAGCATATATCTCTCTGAGAAAATTATAATTTGCATTAAAATTTCTGCAACATTTATCTTAACGTTTTTTGCGCTACGGATGAATATAGAATAGTGTCAATACTTAATCTTAATATGGTGAGATCCTATCACCTCAGCAGTGGAATTATTGCGTTGGAACTGATAAAGTTATGCTGCATGGTGTAACGTAGTTTTACCCCATGCATAATCCTGTTGCAGATAGAACAGTCATGTCTGGGTGGGATTTGAACACACGACCTTTGGGTTGTTGTCAGACGCTTTACCGACGTCACTACCGCGGCTGTCTCCATTACGTAAATTTACTTACGGTAACATTAAACTGGTTAACCATTAGTTGACCAAGTTGGTATCACAGGACAATCACCTGAAGATGTAACTATGTTATGAAACCCGGGTCGTGCTTATTCAAATAAAAAGTGAACCTTACAAAATTTCATTCTTTTATTTTCCTGGTCATTTAGGAGAGGCGACCGACAGCTGAGGTCATTTGCGCCATTTAGGATAGGTGGGAAATTGGTTAATGGTAGGAGTTTTGAGGAAACGGGGGAAGGGTGGAGAGAAACCCGGCATTAGCCTACTTTTAACGAAAGGCGTCAAGGGGACCCCAATGGGGCGCCAAGGTGACCTTAACATCCCATCCGACGGACGGAGTACTGAACTTGAAACACCCTCCACTAGGCACTCAAGTGGGGACCGGTTTTCCACTGAAAAATCCGCCACTGCCGGGAATCGAACCCGGACCCTCGGGATGGGAGGCCAGTACTCTAGCCACCACACCAACCCGATCCCCCTTTTATTTTCTATTATGGAAAGGTATCATATAGTCAAACCTGAAGTTATCAGCTATACATTAGTTGAAGGTTTAGAAATGTCTCTGTTAATCCACAACATTATATAATTGCACGCGGCTTATGTTGAAACCCTCTACATCAGTTTCACGGCAAATGCCCGGCAGTACAAAGTGGAGTATGCAACGATATGAAAATGCGGTATCCTCATATTTTGATATTCTCACTACCCTCCGTTTTACAATCAAGGGGTTTATCTAAATGTGCCCCGGGCGTGGTGTATTTATCAGCGTTCTAGTACTTAACAGTAAATTGATGCAGTACGCTTTTATGGTGATTACTGCTTTTATGAATTTACTGCTCTGATATCTGATGGCATCGATAAGAACGTTTTTCTGAGGATAGCGTCCCTAGTTGTTCGCATGAATTGAATCCTTGCCTCGCTGCCTCAGCTTACGCATGAGAAATTACTCATGTTGTCAATCACGAACAATTAGGCTACTTTTTATAAAAACAAAGGTGTTTCTACTTACTTTTTGGTTTTCCAGAGCCGTGATAGACCTACTTGAAAAGAAGAATGAGTGTATTCATAAGGAATATCTTTGTAAGCACTGTCGTCACCTGAGAAGATGACGCACGTCGCCAGATGCAGTAAAATGAATTTAATTTAGCGGTGAGAGGCGGTATCTCATTTGAGGTATCGTCAGAAAGATTAAGAATGAATTTATCATTGATTTTGGTGGTGTACCGCTAATGCCTGTTTAAAATTTTGGTGGAAGGAATTAAGTAAATTTACGGAAGTGGCCGTGGTTACGTACAGGACTGGTAGCCTAAAAGCCGCAGATTTGAATCCAAATTCGAGCATCGATGTCGTCTTCGTCTTATGATTGATAGCTTTGGTTTCACGAGCCAGTTTAACCTTAGCTGTTGGAATAACTAAAACCCAAGTCAACTAATTAAACAAAGTGGCCCAATGCACGGATTCCTTAATTTTACTAATAAATTTATTCGTAGCATTCAATGACCATCCTAATCTTCAAATCTTAGAAGGTTGCGTGCGAATGAACATTCGCTGTTATCCTATGGGTAACAAATCTTTCTCTTCCTCTGAAAAACAGCCTGGATTCCTGCATTGAAGCTTTCGCGGCTCATGGCTCCAATTATTTATCAGCCTGGATTCCTTTTGTCATTTTGGCTGCAACAAGGTGTTGAATTCCACGCCTTGCCCGAGAAGGGCACCGGATTGTCACTTAGGTTGAGGCCGCATAAAACGCCTCATAGACTCCGGGTTGCTGTGGTGCCTGGATAAGGGTTGCATTCGTGGGGTGGTTGGAATCACTCATATTTGACGGTCTCCTATCTCCTACGGCCGTCGCTCACAAAGTTGCTGCAATGAATCAATGATGAACGTTTCCCTTTTCATTTTAGAGCATTCTGAAATGTCACGACGAAAAACAATTTATGTTATGTGGGCTAAAATCTAATTTTAGCAAAATCGTGCCCTTTCCGCGGCTGCGGAGCCCTTTCTAGGGTTATATGCTTCTAAATGTCTGTGGTTGTATGAGAGCGTATCAGCATTTACTTTGTGGAAACTGTTTATATCCATGTTGAATAAAAAATCACTGGTGTAGTTTCCACACTTTGAACTTTCCGCACTATAAAGTGTGAAAATTGTACCAGTGAATTTTTTATTCATCATGGATGTCTGTGGTCAGTTTTCCGGGGTGGAATAGCATTCCTTCTCGCGCTATTCATCGATACGCATCTTTCTATATGTTATTCTGTAACTGCATCATCCCAGTCGTTGTATGAGAGCGTATCAGCATTTACTTTGTGGAAACTGTTTATATCCATGTTGAATAAAAAATCACTGGTGTAGTTTCCACACTTTGAACTTTCCGCACTATAAAGTGTGAAAATTGTACCAGTGAATTTTTTATTCATCATGGATGTCTGTGGTCAGTTTTCCGGGGTGGAATAGCATTCCTTCTCGCGCTATTCATCGATACGCATCTTTCTATATGTTATTCTGTAACTGCATCATCCCAGTCGATGTTGGCTGCTAGGGGCACTAAACTGAAAAACGTCTTAATGACCCCTTCACTAATTCACATTGGCATTTACCTAGTGTACTGATGTGTACTGTTCTTGAAGTACTCTCTATACAACCTAAAAGTAGGGGGTCTCAGTCAACGCCACCTAGATGCAGGCCGGAACGCAGGAACCCGGAAGTCCGTTGACGTCACGGCCAGGAGGCCTAGCCAACGCCACAGGGGGCGTTGGCCTAGCAAGGCCGTTGTGACTCAATTGTTTACCGGCTTGTTTATAGGACTTTTATTGTTGATATTTGTATGCTCATGGTCGGGAGTGTGTAACATGCTGTTTTAATTGTGTGTAGAAGCGTGTATTGGCCTTTTTTGTGCAATTTTTATATTTTAAATGTTTCTTTGTGGTTTCGGGATCCTAAGACGGTGAAGTGCACGGCGGAAAACAAAATTGGACAGGTAATTAGCATACCTATATCATTCTTTACATTGGCGTACTAGGTTGCAAGTTAAATTCCATTAAGTTTCCTCAAAGCCGTTGGGGTTTAATATAACTTAACTTGTTTACTTCATGTTTGCATTAGTATTGTCTCAGTATTCTTCACCTTAGGGTAAGCTTGACAGCTAAATTTCTTTTAGTTTCTTACCATCTTTGTCATTCACATTGTATTCGTGGTTAAATGGCTGCCGAGAACATTATGAAAGAAGAAAACATCAGTAGCGTTTTTATGATGCAGTGCTTCTCGCTTAGAAAATGAAGTTCCCGACCTATTTGAACATATATGTAACCGGCAACAATTTTCATGTTTCACGCTTGTACTGCTTTTCGGCAATACCTACTAATAAAAATTACATTACTTGCTAGATTTTTATATGATCAAGCCGGCAAAAGAGTCAGTGAAAGCTGAGCTGGTGAAAAAGTTAAGAATCCAAGATTGTGTATGAATAAGGTATATTGTGTAGCATTACGCATTTTAGAAGAACAATCTTGAAATGGGAAATTTCACTGAAAAATCGGCGAAATTTTGCTAGATAAATAAAACGATTTTTACTGTCTTCGTAAGTGAATTTTACTTTCAGTTGTCGAAAAATAAAATTATTTACCATGTTTTGTGATTGTGAATCCAAGATTGTGTATGAATAAGGTATATTGTGTAGCATTACGCATTTTAGAAGAACAAGCTTGAAATGGGAAATTTCACTGAAAAATCGGCGAAATTTTGCTAGATAAATAAAACGATTTTTACTGTCTTCGTAAGTGAATTTTACTTTCAGTTGTCGAAAAATAAAATTATTTACCATGTTTTGTGATTGTGAATCCAAGATTGTGTATGAATAAGGTATATTGTGTAGCATTACGCATTTTAGAAGAACAAGCTTGAAATGGGAAATTTCACTGAAAAATCGGCGAAATTTTGCTAGATAAATAAAACGATTTTTACTGTCTTCGTAAGTGAATTTTACTTTCAGTTGTCGAAAAATAAAATTATTTACCATGTTTTGTGCTTTTAAACGGTTTAAGAGTGTGTAGAAAGTAATTCTTACGTATTCCAGAGCTTGCTTTTGTGAGACCACGTAGTGAGCAGTCGAACGTTATCGAGATTTCGTGCTGGTGTTGAGTGGTGTAGTAATTGAGTCTTTTTTTGGTCTTCATCGTTTACTTTGTTAACCATGTTTGAGTGCTTGGTTAGTGAATTCAGTGGTTAATAAGTGCTGTGTTCCAAAATAGCATCTTTTAAAGTTTCCCTGAGAGGAGAACTTAAAGATAAAATGGCTTTCTTCAATCCCCAGTTAGGACTACAAAATTACCGAGAGCTCTCTGGTAGGTGAATTCATTTTATAAGCAATGTGTAGTTTGTTTAACTTGTGTTTACCGAGTAATGTAGTTGACTGAGTGATAAGATCTGGTCGAGGGTAGATTTAAAGGAGTGTGCAGGGACTCCTTTATTTTTTTGGGTCGCGGAACTTCAAATGGAAATGACTGGCAATCAATGCGTATTGAGGTGTAATTTGGAGCTACCTACTCTTCTGAAGAATTATTGTAGAAAGAGGGAAAATTCAAGTGTCCTTCGGTCATAACTATCAAAGAACAGGAAGCTGGCAGCATTAGCCTCGTAGGAGTTTCAGTGGCAATTAGAGTATGAAATATGTCGGTCACCATGCCTATGTCATTCTTTTTTACGTTTTCATAATCAGCTCCTCTGAGTTTAATACTAGCGATATTAACTATTGCCTAAGTTACATCATGAATTCAGTTTCAGTCTTTCAGATATGGAAACGCTTTGAAAAGATCTGATCCATCCGTAGATAATCTTGCTCCGCCGTACATAAGGCTGAAAGGCCGCCTGCTGATGACGTCACTCCCAAGCGCTCCGGCCTGTATCTAGGTCTAGGTGGCGTTGTCTCAGTTCGCTCAAAATTGTATTCACTTCACATCCTGGATTTTAACCGGATCTGGAGGTATGTGGCCAGTACTCTAGCACTCATGCCTTCTCTTCATACGTTTACCTCTTCAATTCTGAACTATGTAATAATAAACAGTATGCTTAAATAGCTGACTGAACTAAACTAGATTATTTTTTAACACCTTAGGGATTAGCATATAATTGGCATATGCAGACAACTGCGCGAAATGTTAGGTGTAACAGTCCCGTAAGAATTTCAATGCATCCCAATATGGACGAGGAGAGGCGACAGAAAGTGCTATACAAATTAATTTGCCAATATGTCTCATTCTTTTCGAAACTTGATCGTAGACTTTTGCGATAAGACACATACGTGGAATAATTGGTCAAGCTAATCGTAAACTGGGATACATTAAAAGAGTATTGGGTAAATGTGACGATCATGTACGAGAAATTACTTACTTTTCCCTTGTTAGACTTCATTTGGAATACGCTGCCACTATATGGGATCCTTACGAAATAGGCATAAATAATGAACTTGCGGGTGTGCAGCGAAGATCGGCAAGATTTGTATGATAACTATATTAGTGTAGCCAGTCTATTAAATGAACTAAAATGGGAATCATTATCACATTGAAGGTTGAAATTTAGACTTAATCTCTTAAATAAATTCCTAGATAATATTTTCACTAATGAAGTCAAAAATATTTTACGAACTCCGACTTACCTACTACGGTAAACTTAAAACAGGAAAAATTGATTGCCGAACTGATAGATTTAAAATCTCCTTCTTTACTCGTACAATTAGGGATATGAATAGCTGAAAATAAATCCAATGTTATGAATACAAGTGCGTCAATGGATAGCATAGGTAGTTGCATGTTGGTATAAGGACTCAAAGCTAATCCAACTAACAGCATGTTATGCATGCTTGCTTTGCTATTTTTCTTTTTTTTAAATTGCGAAGTGTAGACTAGAATATAATCACTAATCCTTTATATGCATGATATATAATGCCTGTTTGGTGTGAATTCACACCCTGCCACACACCTGAATGGTGGTTTGCAAGTTATTGTGTAGATGTAGATGTTGAAGGCATTTTGAGCGCGTAAGAACCTCTTCCATTTCAATCCGTCAAGCAATATTTTCCCAATCGGTTGTTGAGCACGCTCTTATCATATACTTCTTAGTCAGTAGGAAGTTAAGTCCTGTGTAGACCAGTTTTGCCCCCCGGTCAGGCAATTTTTCCTTTAACAACATTTCAAATATGGTGTCATTTGTTGCATCGAAAAATATCAAGTTCCCTACTCTATCCCAGAATAGCATCAGACGCATGCAATGAATTTGAGTCGATGACGGAGAAGGAATAAAGCGGACGACTCCATTTCATTCCCGGCACGAACGAGGATGCGGATTCCGCATTGCTTCCCGGCATGCCCCGCGCTCGGTTTTCCTCGACAGCGCGGGACTCGTATCCGAATTTGGAGAAGGAGGAGGAGAAATGGAAAAGTTTGACATCATCAGCGATCGGCCTTGGATGTGGGAGAGAGAGGAAAGGTCCTTGGGTCGGGACGAACGCTTCCCGGCGGGAGAATGAAGAAATTAAATAATTGCTTTCTCCTTGGATCGCCTGATTACAGGAAGGAAGCCGATGGCGAAGAAGGAAAGTTGGCGGATTAAGGCGCCTCCAATTAATTGTATGGCCGCGTAATCCGAATTTGTCGCGGGTATACCAGAAGGAAAGTGGATAGTCCTAAGTGGAACCTATCAGATTGTTTATTTCTGTGCAGTGAATGTTTGTCCAGCGTCGGAGGAAATGCAATGTGAAGAAGTTTACTTCTCCCCACAATCTCGGATGGAAAAGGTTCTAGGTTTTTCCAGGATGATTATGTACACGAAGTGTAGTTGTGCTTTGAGAATGGGGCAAAATGTACATGTTCAGTATGATTTGGAGAATTAGGGTGTGAAGTAAGTGAGTTGTCCGATTTGGTGGCCGATTGTGAGAGGTGGGACCGTTTCATGTCTTGCATAATGTACCGTTGTGTAATCCCATATCTCATTGTAGAAGTTAAACATTTTTGACGCACTTAATGCTGAATTATCTGTTTTTTTTCGCATTCATAAGTAAATAGGTTATGTTTACTATCACTTTATTATAGAAGGAAATTAGTTTTTCATTGAGAAATGATTCTGAAGATAGAAATCTTATAGAATGGGATAGATAAGGATTTCTCGTGGACTCCGAAACATTGTAGAAGAGAGATAAGTGTAAGAGAATGAAGTGTACCTACAAAGACGTAACTCATACATGTCGGGAGAGACTATAGAATTTTTGTGAAGACTCCCACGAGTAGTTAACGTGACATTCTTCGGTATGGCAGAAATGAAGTGAAATGAAGGATGTGCACTGGGTTTGGGCATCGTACTATGAATTAGTAAACCAGGACCATTTTCTTGGGCCTATCTGCAGTATTGTTTTTAAAATGTGAAAAGAGAACGGAATTAAGGACATTCCAGCGCATCTATTCCGTTTAAAAGAAGATGCAGCTATGCTTTATATTCTTGATATTGTAAAGGCAGTGTTCGAAAATCCTCTGGCTTTCCTGCTAGACTGGTTCTTTGGATGGGAAATATGTAAAAATCGATTTCTTTCCTCACGCACAAGCGTAGGATTTATGTTGGCTGCGGTAGAAAATTAACTGACTCCGCAAAATGGTAGAAGTCTGCCTTTGGAGATACTTCATCATCGGATACCTTACAACTGTGGCCACAACACGAATATGATGTACCGTGACGAATTCGCCTAAACTCTCTTTTGAACGACGTTTTGGGCTAATGCTTGGAAAGTAGACATAACCCGTGGACATCATGCGCTCTTTGAGAGAGAGAGTAGGTGGGAAAAGAGAGAAATAGGGCCATGCGATATGCTATGTTGAAAATCGCAAGGCGAGAACAACTTGACATCGGAAATGCGGCGATATAGTGCGACTTCGCGATGTAAATTGGTAATATTGCAGGCTAAAGGCCGTATCACCCTAGCCATTGCAGGTTAAGGTTACCGGTTAATTTAGTGCAGTCGACCAACCAGCGCCAACCTACTCTCAACGGTTGGATGATAAAAGCGCGTCCATTTACAACCGGCCGGTTGTGCAACCGTATAGCCAATAGCAGCTCGCCTCGCGGTCACGTGCTGTTTGTGTTTACATTTCACAATATTTTGATCGTCACCATTATAACTGCTGCCTAAACTAGAAAATTATTTAGAATACATTTAAAACAGCATTTACCTCTCTTGCATCACCTATTTTTTGCGAAGGATGTGTTACAATAGCATACATTTTATTGAGGTGAGATTCTACTTGATTCGCATGTATATTGTATTTGAGGCAAAAATCCTGTATTTTAAGCGCCATAGCAACAAAATACAAACCGGTCATCACGTGACCGTGAGCCGAGATCCTATTGGCTGCGATTGCACAATCGGCCTGTTAGATAACTAATCAGTGTGATTGGAACAGTTTACACCAACGGTAACCGGCAACGGTGAGTGTGATACGGCCTCTTAAAGCCTGATATCGTGTGATACCGGTTGATATCGAATATCGGTTGGTATCGGAATATCGCGTGATATCGGTTACTTATGAATATTGGCTGTATAGCGATATCGCATTATATCGCGTTTAAAAATATATTCGAGTTTAGCTGCCGTTTTAATGTGCTTGTCGCAGACGTTTCGTGGTATCCCATCGCATAGCTATAGGGAGAAATATTCTTCGTGGTGGGAAGATGCTAGAAGAGAAGTGGGCGCGTGTTGAGAGGTCTTCGGTCACACCCCCCGCCCCCCACCCCCACATTGCCCCCCTCCTCTCCTCCTGACTCTTCGGCAGTCCGACCCAAATTCGAGCGCGCAATCGTCCCGGGGGAATGAGGAGGCAGAACGATGGAATTCGGGTTGATGCACGACGCTGGCTGGCTGGAGAAATGGCTGGCGTCCGGAGTTAGCTTACCCCCTGTGTATCTGCCGGGGAATTGTTAAGTCGTTCTTCCAGGAGGAAGGATGGGAATCGTGAACCGCGGAATCGTAGTTTAGGAGGGAGGAAGGAAAATGACTTGCACGCTCAGATGCCTTGGGGATAGAAAGGGTGACTTCCAATTGAAGAGCGACTGAGTTTGTGAAAACGTAATATCCAAAGTTTAGCGGGTCCACATTGTTAGATATTATGAAAAAAATGTAAAAGTATACGCTGAAATCTCTCGAAATCGTTAGACTGGGTGGGGGATAAATCTCTTGCAAATTTTAAGGTGAGCTGCTTCTTTGAAAATTTTAAAATGCATTAAAAAACCGTTGCGGTGAAATGTTAGACCATAAAGATAAGATTAGAGAGAGAACTGTGCAGAAAGGATTCAAATGTAATTTTACTTCTTGATACAAGAGAAAATGACAAATATAGTAAACAAAATTTCTGTGTGCATAATCATAGAGTAAGTATAATACGTGAATACGAGCACGGAATTAGAGCAGGGTGTATTTTCTCGCTCGCATTCATACATTCGCGCAGTTTACCACTTTACAATATGCAATTTTCACAGTAGATCCATCTATGATTCAGCCTGCGCAGTACAGAACCCCGTGTAAAACGAAGTTAACATTTCTCTCACTACTAAAGCAAACATATCTTGTCACAGGAGGAATTCCTAGTTCGAATTATAACACATAATCCATCGCTGCAAGGAGCAGACTACAAGACACTTCTCGATTGTGCCTCTTAGTTTGATTAGAAGAACGAGCAATGGAATCGATAATAATAGTTTGTGACGTAACGCGAATAATTCTTCCCTCGCCATCTATGGAAACCTTCCAGTACTACGTCCAAAACGTATAACAGTTTGCCCTCTGCGGTGATCCCTCTATAATATACATACTCTCATCATCATCATATGTGAACAATCCTATGATTGGTTTGACGCAGCCCTTCACTCGAATCTTCTATCGGCCAACCTCTTCATATTAACGTAGTTCCTCTCTTTCACGTCCTTTACGACCTGTTCTATATAACTAATACGAGGCCTGCCTTTTCCATTCTTCCGCTTCACTTTTCCTTCGACGATTGTCTTCATCAGGCCATCGTGTGTTAAGATATGGCCGATTGGGTTGTCTCGTTTTCTTTTTATAGTTTTGAACAGACTTCTCTTTTCTTCTACTCTTCTTAGGACTTCTTCAGTGTCACTCGGTGGATCCATTTAATTTTCATCATTCTTCGGCAGCACCATATTTCGAACGCATCCACCCTTTTCTTCTCCGCTGCTGTCATTGTCCATGCCTCACTGCCGTAAAGGAACATGCTCCAGATATACGTTTTGATGAATTGCTTCCTCGCATCCAAGCTAGTATTTCCAGCTGCAAGTAGATTCTTCTTTTGATAGAATGCCCTCTTTGCCTGGGCAATTCTACTAACTATTTCTTTCTTGCATCGTCCATCAGTGGTTACTCTGCTTCCCACGTAACAGAACTCTTTCACCTCTTCCAGTTTCTGTTTTCCTAGTATAGCGTTGGTTTGGGCTTCTTCTCTCTTGCTGCATACCAATATCTTAGTCTTCTTCCTATTGATCTTCAGCTGATGTCTGGGTATGGTATACTTACTCTATGGCATTATAATTAGGATACTTGGTGCAAATTTTGGAATTTTGTGTTTGCTGAGGCTTGTTATACAAATTTTAGGTTTATTCGTCTTCGTCAGTTATTAGCACCTTTGCTTCTAAACCCGAACAAATGCGTTAAAACTGTCATTTCCCGTCTTGAGCTGGTAAGCGTCTGTCCTTGATGAATAATACATTGAATGCGATTGAAGGAACAAGCTCTACCGCAGCTCTATCGCTTGCGGAGTTTCTTCACTTTCGAAGTGAATTCATTGCATTGCATTGAAAACACTTTGCATTGAAACGGGCAGTACGGGTACTACTGGAATAGTATGCGTGAAGCTAATGCAGGTGGGAAGTTTATCCCCGCTGTATACCCTTGTGATGTCGATAATGGTGCTATGAGTATGTAGATTGTAGAGGCAGCTACGTTTCGTTTATTAGTTTTCATTTATTTGTTTCCTCAAATTGGTCAATTCATCTCTTTTTTTCTTTGCTGCATTTTATCCAGCCTGTAAATATTCTCAATCAAATATCTTCAATTTTACATAACAACTGAAAGTGGTTTTATTTGCCTTAATTTAGCATCATCCTTGGATTTTATTTCAGATTGGGAAGATCTACATCAGCGCACAATAACCGGATCATATATTTGGGAAAGTCGGAATGCGCGTACGTCGTGTACAACCCCTAAGCGGCTTGAGAATGGATTATAAGGTAAGGGAATTTTTGTGTCGTTGTTTCATAATAGAAGAAACCGAAATTTAAGCAGCGCACGAAACTGAGCGATAACAGTGTGCTGAAGAAATTTCGTGAACTCGGATTCTCACCTTCCCGTGCACTCTTTTTTGATCGCCTAACCCGACATTGCGTTTTGGCAAAAAGGATTCCGAATCTTCAAGGAAATAATTTGTTGATAGGCTAATTTTTATTTATTTGAAAATTATAGCTTTCCTCCAGAATTCATTTGTAAGCGAATTTTATATAAGATATCGTGTAAAGGAATGGAGCTCTGTAAATATTAACCACACTGAAAAATAAAGCAGTGCATATTATAATATGCTTATCAAAAATAACATTCGAGAAAATCACGGAAATCAGTAATAGTTGTGTGGAAAACATTATCTCTAAGAACCATTTCAGTTCCTGTATACCTTGTCATTCTTTGCTTTCGCTAAAGTATGGCGAGGAAGTCACCGTGTAAATCTTACAGACCTATTCGTGCGATATTTATTGATCGTGGAAGTTCTGTCTTCAAAACGTGGAACAGGAACGGATTAATCGCGCTTTATTTACCTTTTTTGTCTGACGAGTGGATTAAAATTACGTTGTAATTCCGGGTATTCAAGTTTTGTTTTGGAGATTCGTTGCAAATGAAGCAATGAATCTCCGTAATAGTCAGTGGTTAGTGATGAGAACTCCGTAGAAAAACTATTCACGGTTCCCTAATGTCCAATCATTTTCTTTCCGTTTCAAATTATTACCAAATATATTATAAGCCAATTTGAATGTTCACATAGATGAGTAGATTAATAATTTTTAACGAAGGGAGTGATATTTGACTTAAGGAAGCCCCTTAGCAATAGCCCGTGGGTCATTAAACCTCAACGCTCGTGGTCGTTCAGGCAAGGTGAGTCAGGCTTGGTTTATTGATGTAAATACCGATACTCCGTATGTCTAATGCGAGGCATTATTGCATTCTTCCCGTTCACTTTTCTCTCGACGATTGTCTTCATCGGGCTGTCATGTCTCGTGATGTAGCCGTTGAAGTTGACCCGTCTTCTTTTCGTAGTTTTCAGATGACTTGTTCGTTAGTCGATCCATATCATCTTCAGGAATCCCGCTTACATGGTTTAAATTCTAATATTTAAAAACTTCTCAGGTGTGTGTTTGTAAGATTCAATAGATCCTAATGAAAAATTATAAAGAGGAGGATTGAAAAAAACGACATGGATTTTGGTGCCAGCTATAAGCTCAATTTCTTGCAAATTAATATAAATAACGAAATATTTTTGCAGCTCACGTCGAAACAAATCTCATTAATATAACGCCTGTACGTCTCTACCATGCTCGATCTAATATCATTAGCCGTTAATTTAAAAAAAAGAAGAGATAGCATTTCGTGAGAAATCGCATATTTCTGGTAACAACATCAATCAGCTGGTAAATAATATTTTGGGAGTCCTGAATTGAATGTTGCCTCTTATGTCCCTAATATACTTTATACATCATGTAGCTTGGCAGGAGTGCAGTGAAGGGGATTTAGGGTTTTTAGAAACCCCACCCCCAGAGGAAATAAAAAAATTGTGACGAACTTGCTAAAAAATCACGTAAGCTTAACATTTCTTTATAATTGTAAATAAACTGACTTTATTTCCGTTTGTAAAACTTCTCTTTTTGTGCCTACCTAAAACCTGAGTATTTAAATTATACGTAATCTTTGGGCATGATAAATTATACATGCACCAAAAAAGTTTTCTCAGTGTGATAGAATTGTATTCCTTCAAGGTACCTATGTTTGAAGCTCATTTGAGACGATTATTGCTTCTTCTTTGCACTATGAACTTCTTCAAACAAAACAAAACACTTTTTTTAAAAAGAACTTTGAGTTTTCTTAAATTTTAAAATTAAGGACATACCACTTAAAAATAATATTTTATGTTGGAATGTTAAAAGACCAGCATTTAAGGTTATTTCGATTAATAATATTAATGTGATAAAATGCCCGCTAAATACATATTCTAGGCACATATTAACCCTTGGCAGAGGTAGACCGCTTGTGCTTACCATACAATTCAGGTGATTTCCCCGAAAGAGATACCTGGCTGCACCCCTGAGGCTTAGCACTGGTGAGGTCTCACCTCAACCAGAACGAACTTCGGGTTGAGCACTGTGTTATAACCGTTCATCGTCTCCTCGCGACTCCATTTTTATTAATTTGTGGGTGTCGAGGAATGTGACAGCTCTTACTTTGCGCAATAACCAGTTACGATACGGCACAACAGACCAGTATCGAAATTTACGACTGAGAAACATCATAATTTTTATTTGCTGTGTCACACATGTTACTTGATTGCGTAACTTAGCTTCATCTTGACATCATAAAATGGTATTTTCTGTATTGTGGACACGCGCCATGGAGAAAATTCGTGAATTTATAGGGTGGCTTTCACATTTCTTCAGCGTTAGTGTGTGCGCTACGATTTTCAAGGCCTTGACGGGTAAACACGACTTCTGACAGACATATTTGCACATTGAATAAAATGCATAATATCTTAGTTATTAATATAAATAATAATAAAAAACAATAACTTATGAATATTAATAATTATCTTAATATTCATACGTTATTGTTTTTCATGTTGAAGTGAATCAGTCCAATTTTTCAGTCTGGTATTCTGTTGCTGTGTCGAGTTCAGAGATCGACTAATAGCCTCACTTAGGCAGCCTCGCGCAAAAACTACCGCGTCACGTTGTGGTTTGTATGAGGGTAACTTGTTTTCCGCCGAGGGAGTTGTTCTTTCTCTGCTCGTACACCACGTCTATTTTTTCGCGACCTTTTCGCGAGAAATGAATTGCGTCGCTGTGGGGGGTCATCACTGGGACGGAATGCGATACCCACGATCGTATCTGATGTCAGTTTATAGAAGTCTCCCCGGTCTCTGTGTAGGAAGGGACGTAGTTCTCATAGTTTACCCGCGTATGCTGTTTGTTCGCTGCTAGATTTCGCGGAGATTCGCGACATCCGTCTCTTTAAATCAGTAGTTTCCATACATGCCACTGAGAGGCTGATGGATGATACCTTGGCCGCTGGAAACTCATTACGCAACACACATGAAGAAGTGAGTCTCTCGTTAGTCATATCCAGGAAACAAAAAGGACGCTTCATCTAACCCCTGCACTAGGTAGAGGGATACTCGTAGCTCGATTTTGCAAGCAGCTCTTCGCTGTATCATATCTCCTGTTTTTTTTTCAAGTTCCTTTGGCGCGACGAAGCACGAGTATTTTTATGATGTATTTTCCTCATGCACAAGGATTTACGGTTTCCAGCGTCGGTGTCCCGAAGTGGCTTTCACTCACTTTCAAGGCGAAATTAGATTTATCAGTCACTCTTCTGTTATGGGTTGCGGAGAATGTCGTATCCAAATCTTTTGTTAACCTTCCTCCATTGCCTGTAATGCTGGTGAAATAACAGCAGATTTCATACACTTGCTAAGAATGGCGAAGAATTGCTTGACTGGATAACAATCTGAAAAGGTTTCGTAGCCTATGAAGTCCAAGAGTATGTTGAGGGTTGAATGAGAATCGGCAGTCATGCTTAGAAATATATGCATATCAATATTTTTGAACTCAATTTACTTTAATATATATGAGAGTGATTAGAAATTTAAAAATCCAGATCAGTTAATTCTAAGCATCATCGTGAGGAATATTGTACAGTGTAAAGTTTAAGTGACATGATGCTACGGATTACAAATAACATATTCAGATGGGCTATAATTTTATTAGATATTTTCCAGTTTAAATTGAAGAGTAGATAATCTGACCTTGAATGCTCACGGGAAAGAAATGAGGTTGAAGGAACCAGTGGCGTACGTAGTATTTCCTTCTGGGGGAGGGTTTCATTAATATTTATGTGCATCATCATAAAATGATATATAGATTATTATTCACTGAAACAATACGTAAATTAATAATCTCTTTTCGTGAGGACAATTCAACTATATTTTTCAGCCCAATAAGCAAACTTCTTAACGCTAATGCAAAATATACAAAATATAGTAAATTACGGGAAACAGTAACTGAATATTAGCAGGGAAATGATACATTGGTATCGGCACGTCCATATGAGACTTCCTATGAAATTAATACGTGTGAGAATTTTAAAAATGATCGCTCCATCTTCATAGTGTTATTACTGCAGACTCTTTCACTGTTTCTGTCTTAATGACTTTATCGGCATGTAATGCACATAACTGAGTAATAATTAATGCAAATTTATGTTCTCTAAAGCGGCTAAAATATGCTTGCGTAGGACATTGTGACAATGTGATCATGTTTGAAACGTGCTCAGGGGTATCTACATCTACATCTACATAATACCCTGCAAGCCACCACGAGGGTGTGTGGCAGGGGGTGATTTCTCACCAAACATGCACTACATATCATGCATTAAAAAGGAATAGTATTAATATAGTAGTCAGAACAACACTATTTAAAAAAAAGATACAAATTGCTAAGCAAACATGCAAAAACATTCTGTTAGTAGGGTTAGCTTTAAGTACTCATACCAACATGCAGCTACCAATGCTATTCATTGCTACTCTCTGATAGGACATATTTACCGTTATTCGTATCTCTAATTGTGCAAGGGAAAAAGGACAAGGGGTAAAGTGTGGGTAGCGTGTTTGACAGATATCAAGCGATAGAAGTGATAATTTATGAATTCTGGTAAAGATATTTTTGGGGCAGGGGTGTTTAAACCGTACCGTTCTAATCAATACGTTCGTAGGCCACTGGAGGGAACTCATTATATACCTTGTAATGGAATGAATTCTGATATATAAGGATATGTAATTACACCGCATTACAGTAACAGCTGCAAAATGTGATAGTTTTGTCACTTTCTGTGACTGTAAATATGAAGGCATACAGTCATTATACGTTTCCTTTCAAGGGGGTTCAAAAACTTTCTTTTCCTATTTCAACTGATTCTATCCTAAACGACACAACTTGCGTCTCCCATCTCCCGGCTATTATTGGTGGAAGAGAACAATGTTTGAATTGGCTGGATTTCGAGGTAAACGGGTCAAAATGTACCTACTGCATCTTCGTAATACGTGAGTATTACGGATAATAATATGCGAGCCATCGCAATGGTATGAGGCAGGTGGTGAAAGATTATCGTGCATGCAACTAAGAGGATATGTAACTAAGAGGATATCTAACTTCTACTACTCATGGAAACACGTTAGATGTGCATTAACGGGCCACATGCCGCTAATTAGTAATTATCTACATAGTCATGTAATAATTATTGATAAGTCGGTATCACTTTAAATATATGAAAATATAATTCCCTAACATGAATGATTTAGAAATGTTAAAGCATGCTACAGGCACTACAGACACCTCTAACTATATTTCACCTACACCTTTACCCTGTTTTCCATGATGTTCTCTTTTGGTACGCGGTAAAAATCTATCCTATCGGTATCTATCCTATCTAGGTTTAGCCTAAATTTTAACCTGCGTTCTGATAGTAATTCCCATCCTGTTCTTCTAATTAACTCGTAACGCTAATAAAACTTATATCATAGTGAATCATGTCGTCGGTCCTTTGCGCCTCCTGCGTTCGAATTTGGATCTGAAGTTGGAGCTCCAAGAGCATCCTTATCCGCGTAGTTTCGCCTTTTGAGGACACTTGTCCGTCTTGCCCTCATCCCCCCCTCCATTTCCTTCGGCCGCGGGCCCTTTCAATAGGCATGCAGGACCCGCGGGCCTTGACGCGCGCCCTCCGTCGTCTGTCCGAATTCGCGTGTGCGCTTCGCGGGTCGTCTCCCTTCCTTTGTTTTCCCTCCCTCTCTCCTTCGACTCCGACCCCTCCCGCGCATTCTCTCCATCCCCCCTCTCTACCCCCGCGCCCAGCGTTACGAGTGCGTTTTTCTCCGTAATCCCCTCTTCTTTCTCTTTCTCCCCGCCTTTCATTTCCAGAGAACGTTTTTCCCATCGGGGCAAGGACATTAAGCTAATCACGAGGGAAATAAGGCTGCGGTGATAAGGCGATCTTTCATTCTGAGCGAGGGAATGAGGGATTTTGGGGGTCACCGGGCCACTCAGCGAGCTTCAGTCTGCAATTCAAGGTCTCGCCGTAAAAAAAATCAAGTGCCTTTTTTCCTCCTCTAAATTTCCGCAGCAAATATTCCTCCCCTCTTTCTTCGTCTTTTCCCCTTTCTCCGTTTGCGGCACGCCGGCAACGTCATTCTCGGCTTGAATTCAAGGTAAGTCCGTAGAAAGCGTGATGAATCAAAGATTTAGAGAAACCTTTTATTTCCGTTTTTTTTTCTCCGCCCTCGTTGGGGAGATACGTCTGTCATCCTAATTGCGACAAAGAGCATGTTTTACTAGTTGATTGAGAGGCCGATTTCTTAGTAATTAGCCGTTAAAAAAGGGAAACGAAGGCTATGATGATTTCAAAAGAATCCTGTTCACAGGGGTCTCTTCTGACTCCACTATACTTATGACTTCTCCTATTGGGAGGTAGGGGTACTTCCAACCGCTCTCCTCAACAATGATGTTATGTTGAAGATAATTGGGAAACCGCTGGTCATCAATGCTAATTTATTTAAAAATTAGTTTATCAGAGAAATTTGAAATTCAAACAATAAAAAAAATGTATGTAGGGTCCCTGAAAATTAGTGGAGATCCAGTTTAGCGTTCACAGACATTGTAATACATAATAACTTTGACACATTACATCATACATTACAAAAATTCGTAAAATTTTAAAGGCATTCCAGAGATGATTGTTAACTTATATTTAGGCCAGATAATTCATTTTATGGGAGAATATTAAGGATTCAGAAATTTGTAGTTCTTATTACCTTTATTAGGCCACGCATTCATCTAATTTTTTCAGGTTTCAGGATTTATTTATTGATAATTGTTAGGTATGGCTTGATATCACACCCTCGTCTTTCAAGAATGTATTTACCTGAAAATCGGTAGGTTCTATTTGCATTTTTCTAATTTTCTTCTACCTCAATTTATATCATGCATCAATTGAGTTACTAATGTAGTGAAGTTGCTGTAATGATACAGGAATGGAATGCAATTACGAAACATAATGCAAAGATTTTGTTGTATTCAGTATAGCGTAAATCAAGCGAAGGGACTTGATATTAGTAGTTCGTGGGGACACGTTTTTTTTTACTATTTGGATGCTGTCTGTAGATTTGAAGACGTTTAGCCCTTCAGTGAAGCATCTTTGAGGTCCTTCACGGGCTTTCTTTCTTGTTAGAAACATTTGAGAAGATGGCGGTGGAGTCGTAAAGAAGCTTCGATTCAAAATGCTCCTTTTCATTGAGGGAGTTTATCTTCTCTGCGAATTTCTGCCATGCTTCAGTGTGCATACATTTGAAATTTTGAACGTTTATTGAAAATGAGGGCAATATAGATCTGTGATTTACTGTTTAGTCAGGAAAATCGAACTGGAAACCCCGAAGTAGTCTCCACAAAAGGCCACTTTTCAGACGAAAACAACGCAATTACGATGCATTCCTCTGAGTCAAAACTTTTCCAGTTGAACGATTGGAATGATAAAGCACGATGGTGGTTTACCGATCAAATTCAAGGTGACCTTTCGCTCTCATTTCCTGGAATTGTTCACTCGCAGAACTGCGCCACAGAGTCTGCAGTGTTCGCCTTGCTGGTAATAGTAGCCCTAACCATAATGTTTATCATAAGACCACGTTAGTTCTAAGATTTTTGCCTAATCTATGTTAAATCCGTGTTCAGGGAATGAGGAAAACGCTGAACATTTTTACAAATGTTTTATTCGGGTAGGAATAAAGTTCAGAGAAAAGCTTTTAATTGTGTCTGAAGAAGTGAATATGTCATCATCAACGGTCAACAGTCACAGGATTAGTTTGACGCAGCCCTCCACTCGATTCTTCTATCGGCCAACCTCTTCATATTGACATAGCTCCTCTCTTTTACATCCTTCACAATTTACTCCATATACCTTATACGAGACGTTTCTTTGCTCTTATTTCCTTTCACTTTTCCCTCGACGATTGTCTTCATCAATCCATCGTTTCTTAAGATATGGCCGATTAAGTTGATGCTTTTTAAATTCAAACATCTTGCTTAGAATAGAGAGCAAGCGAAAAATTACAAAGGGAAAATCATTGGTAGCAGTCTTGGGTGCTGTGTGCTCCAACGGATCATATTATTTTGCACAGTCTAGCATAATATATTAATTTTAGGTAAATGTATCCATCTCCGGGGCAGGTTTCGAACCCGCGACCTCTGGGTTTCCGGTCCAGCGCAGTGCGACCTGGTTATCACAGCTGAGAGGGGAAGATTTATTTCAGTTTCGTAAGAGAATGGTAACTCGGTAAAGTAAACTAGAAGGTAATCAAGATATATTTGCATGTTTTGTTGATTTCGGAAGAGCGTTCACCAGGGTGAGATGTGAAATTGTAACCTTATGGGCCAGAAGGCGTAAATGAGAAAAGCGTTCGGAGAATCCGATTGGGTGGTTAGACTAGGTGGTTAGACCTGTTCTGTTATCAAATGAAAATAGGGGGAAAGATTGTTAAATCGGTAAGGTTCACGAACGATCGAGCGCTGTGTAGCCAGTCACCCAAGAGAGTAATAATGTCAGAAATGTTTAACTTGCAACATTTAACACAATGTAAAGTACACCAACCCATTCGGCTATCATGACGCTTGATTTTCTGAGTGAAAAAAATTTAACTATCGGTATATCTATCACTTTATGCGTCTCATTTTCCTTACCTAATCGACCATAACATGCGGTAGGTCTCCTTTTATTTATATCGTCATTGGGATTCAGACCCGCTCCTAGTTTATTTTTAAAGATTGAGTTTAAATTGTGGCCTCCGCTAAAAGCGATTCCCATCCGAGTTTCTTTAGTAAGCTTGTGACAGTAATACAATATAAAAAACTTTTTCGTAGATCTTTCCGTAATAATTGAAATTTAAGAATGAAGTAGTCTCTCTCCTCCTTTGAAGGTATCAAAGGTCTTACTTCGCTGCCACTGAATTCCGGTCTATGAAAGAAGCGACAGTTAATGGATCGACAGGAGAACGTGAATTCGTGACTATCGAGTGAGAGTAGTTTGTTGTCTTTCATCTTCGGCTCATTTTTCTCCGAGGCAGAGTCGCGATGTGGCTTCACCGCTGAATGTGGGCAATCCACGCCCAATCGATGGCTGCACCCCCCGACCATGCTCAACCTCCTTATAAGGGAGCGGCGTTTTTCGTTGTTCTTCCAGGGGTGAAAGAGATCCTTTCCCTTTTGGAACTCTCTGACTCAAAAGGTTATTCCGCGCGAATTTCCGAGTCCTTAGTAGCGATAGCAGGTTGATATTAATGAAGCTTCGAGCTGTTTTCTTACTACGCCTACTTACGCCCCTTATAAACCTATTTAATTACGAAATAGGCTTAAATAATGAACTGGATCGGGTGCAACGAATGTGGGCAAGATTTGTAAAGGTTATGATAACTATATTAGCGTAACCAATCTGTTAGACGACCTAAAATGGGAATCATTACTAGACCATAGGATGAAATCTAGACATAGGGCCGCATTCAGATGTCTCCACTACATCGCCAAGTTGCAGCTTCACTCCATGAAGATTAGTGCTCCTTCTCCTGCAAATTGGCATTCAGCGCCACTACTTCCACTCCTTCTTCTGGAGTGTTGATGATCGCTATGTTGCCAACTCGACTCAAGTGTAAGCAGCGACATTTACGGAATCCTGGATACGGTTTTATACGGAACAAGGTGTAAAATAGAGGGAGTTTTGAACATCAATCCCATGGTCTCCATGGGATTGTATAAATATTATTCTGATATACATGATCAATAATTTAAATATTATTAGAATATCAGTCTCTTATTCGTAAAATAGCTATTCTCACAGTCAGTAAAAAATATATGCAATAAAAATAAGGATGACACATTTTTCACACAGTTATAATATTGAATAACATTGGTTTTTATTAACAATCCATACTCTTACGTACATACACTCCACATTACTATGCTATTTAATCTTATGCATTCTAACATGCTCCTGAAAATATGCAAAACATTAATTCTTCAAAATTATTTGTTACCGCTGGTATTTTATCAGTTTCCAAGCGACGTCCCTGGTTCGAAACTCTCTCCCACCAGAACATTTCGCCCGATCACCCGAACATTTCGGTAGATACTTACAATTATATGATTGCAGAGCTTAAGTTCTTTTTTCTCTTGCGATTAGTTTTACCAAAAAAGCACAGTGCTGGAAAATCACGGCACCAGGCAAATTAGAACAAATGTTGTACGTGCGTCGGGACTGCGTGGCCAGAGATACGGAAATTAAAAATCACGATCACACTTCATGCTCTTCCGTTAATTTCGTACACAAAAAACTACAGGGCGTGCGGACGTATTTCCGCCACGTGCTAATTACTTACGTGATTTACGTAAATAACGTAATTAACTATTTTACATAATAATTACGCAATTTTAGCAAATTACGCAATTAGTACGTGAAATAGTTAAAATTCATCCCGGGTAAACAGATTAAAAATATGTAAAACCAGGGACAGTCGTACAACGAAACTGCGACGAAAAAAAAATTGGAGGAGGAGAGTTACGAACTATGGGCGCTGACACTGTGAAGCAAGCACCTAACCCCTAACCCAAACTACCTTTCAAACTACCAATCCCAAATTACAAATTTTGGTTCATACCCAGAATCCGTAATCAAGGTATTCCTGCCAAACAGTTTCATTGATCGCACACAAGTTGATATCAGTGTACTCTTGCTATGTTGCTTGATATTACAAAACGTATCAATGACGCTTAATAACCTTATATCGCATGAAAACAGCGTTTATATTTGCGAAGCGTTGACCATTATACGCCGTCGGCCATGTTGATATTCGATGTAGTGGTGATTTTAGGGTGGGTATGGGTACCCTACCACTTTAGGCCGGCTGTTACTACAACCGCAGTGAGACCGCCACTCCATAGAGCTTCTGAATACCATGTAGTGTTGATTTACGTCATAAGGAGTGGAAGCTTCACTCCATTGGAGGTTGTGAATACGGCCCATACTCTCTAAAATAAATTTCAAGGTAATATATTCACTGTTGACGTTAAAAATAGTTTGGGAACTCCCACGTACTGTGGTACACTGGACTAATTCATAAAATTAGGTAAATTAATTGCCGAACTGACAGATTCAGACAGGGAACAGCTGTGTAATTATAGACCAATATCATTAACGTCACTGAAATGTAAAATCATAGAGCTTATAATAGTTACATCAATAATGGGACACCTCGATAGCCAGGATTTATTGATAACTAACTTGCACGGGTTCAGAAAGAGACGGTCTTGCGAAACTCAATTAGGTCTTTTTGTTCATGATATTCTAGTTTCCGGAGAAGGTAACGTACAGGTAGACGCAGCGTTTCTGGACTTTAGAAAAGCGTTCGACAAGGTTCCCCACTGTAAACTACTCGCGAAGTTAGCATCATACGGGATAGACAGTAACATAGTAGGCTGGATAGGAGACTTCTTACATGAACGCGTTCAAAGGGTGGTATTAGATGGTGTCAGCTCAGGCGAAGTGAAAGTTACATCGGGTGTTTCCCAGGGAAGCGAGATAGGCCCAATTTAATTTCTTCTCTACGTAAATGACTTGAATGTAGTAGTTAATAATAGCAAGCTCCGTCTTTTTGCCGATGATGCAGTAGTGGATAAGGAAATTAGAAATGAAGAGAACAGTCAGTCTTTAGCTAAGGATTTAAATGCGATTGATGATTGGTGTGATAGCTGGCAGCTAGAATTAAATTTGAAGAAATGCGCCGTAATGAACTTTTGTAAAAAGTATAGCTTTCCCCGGAATAATTATTGCATCGAAGAAAAGAAAATATCTAACGTAGAATCTATTAAATACTTAGGCGTCACCATCACTGAAGACATGTCATGGGGAAACACATCAGGGAAATAACTAGTATAGAAAACCGTAGATTCGGGTTCCTAAAGAAGGTTCTAGGCAAATGCGATGAGAGAGTACGAGAAAGAAGCTATTTTACACTTGTCAGGCCTCATTTAGAATATGCCACTAGTATATGGGATCCGTACGAGGATGATACCATAAAAGAATTGGAGCGTGTGAAAAGGAGATCCGCTAGATTTGTTAAATGTCGTTATGATAATTGTATAAGTATTACGAGTTTAATAGAAAAACTATGATGGGAATTACTATCAGAACGCAGGTTAAAGTTTAGGTTAAACCTTTGAAGTAAATTCGAAATTGAATTTTTCAAAGATGACGTTAGAATTATATTAAGAACCCCTGCGTATTATGCTGGGATTGATCAGATTAACAAGATTAGAGGGATAGATTGTCGTACCGATATATTTAAAATATCATTTTTCCCGCGTACCATAAGAGAGAACAATAGGCAGAGTAGCAAAGGAATAGATAGGTGAAATATAGTCAGAGTAGTCTGTAATGCATGATACAGGTAATAACAACCAATAATCCCTTTCTTATTTCGTAGATATTAGCCATCTAGCTGCATGTGACCCTATTATCTAGCATGTCTCCATTAAATATCCTAGTTGCATGTCAATAGTGCATGTTAGGTGATTTCCCCCCCCCCCCTGCTACACACCCTCGTGGTGGCTCGCAGGGTATTACGTAGATGTAAATTCAAAATGTCCTTCTTTCCTCGTACGTATGAATAGCTGTGAATGTGTCCAATAGTGTAAATACAAGTGTATCAATAGATGAAATAGATATTTGCATGTTGGTGTGCACTTTAGGCTAACCCAACTTTCAACATGTTATTGCATGCTTGATTTGGTATTTTTTTAAATGTGAAGTGTAGCGTAGAATATAATTATTAATCCTTTATATGCATAATATATAATGCATGTATAATGTATGAATTCACCCCCTGCAACACACTTTATGGTGGCTAGCAAGTTGTAGATGATGTATTTTCACTTTCATCGCCAAATTCATACGCCATGCACGCTCACCACCATCGCCAATTCGATAAATTTACTAAAACAGACGTTTTACTAGATGTAAGTAGAGTATCGAACATGCATATAATGGAAGTATCCAACTGCGTAATCTTCGACGAACGTGGAACAAATAGCGCGCATCGTCGATTTGCTGAAACAACAAAATTCGAGACAAAATATTTTCCGAACTATTCTATCTATCTATCTATCTATTTTGGGAATACTTGCAATGATGCTCGGGTTTTTCGTATAATAAGGTATATACTTGCATGCAAAACATGCAAGTATATACCTTATTCCACTATTCCCGCTTTAAAGAGAAACACCCATACAGTAAGCAATTAAAACTCAAAATTGCGATGCCGAATGTTTACTCCATAATTTCTCCTTTTTCCTGCGGCCTATTTTATACAGGGAAAATTTTCACCCATGGATAGAGGCGTTTTACCCAAGTTGAAGGACACAACATGTCTACTTATTGAGAGCTCTGCAACTTTTATCGAAATGAGCTCGTTAATAGTTGGATAAACAAAATCAAAACTATTCCTCCTTCCTGTTTGAGAGAAGTGTGAACTTCACCAACTCATGTGAATTGCCACACCCTTCCAGGTAGGCTCACAGGCTACTATGTCGATGTTGAGGAATCAAGGGGGCTGCTCACAGACAATTCCCGTTCTTCATTGGTCAAGGGAAGGGGAGGCCTTTGCGTGGAAAGCACTGCTTGTCTTCCGAGAGAGACGCGTCTCTACCGGAGAGGGGGTTAACTCTCTCCCCATCCCCGCTTTTGCGAAACGATTCGACCTTTAGCGGGTCACGATGATGATCCGGGCGGACAGGTGACTCGTGGCGAGGGAGGGGTGGGGGCCTTGGGCGTGGGGGCTGGGGTGGAGAAGGAGCGACGCTTGTTCACGTGGGAACATTAGTAGTTTTAGCGCTGTGTGCTGATGCGTGATTTAACGCGATGAGAATACGGGATGCTAGCGAGAATGAATCTTATGTTTTTTGGGCCCACAACCGCAGCCAGAAAGAGCGTTGTGTTTCCTTAATACTTAACTCTCAGTAACCTGCCCCATAACTAATACTTCTTTGAATAGCAGCCAGTTATTACCAAGTCATCATGCTATTGACGCAATTGATAAACTTAGAATGTATCGATTTTTATTTAAAATGTGTATTTGTTTTAACACTAATAACTCATGCATGCTCTTGAAAATATAAATTCGCAATTTCATTAAAGAAATGACTACTTAATTTAAAACTTTTATATCGCTTTGTGTGGGGGTCGTGGTGGCCTAGTGGGTAGAACAGTGAGCTACCGACCCGAGGGTTCCGGGTTCAAATCTTTGGCAAGACCCCCCCCCCCCCCTGCCCTGAATGTGTGAATTTCACACGCGGAGCTCTACTCTCACCTATCAAAAACCAACCGTCTGGTTGAGCTTTGTATTAACTAGCAATGTTTTGTAATTTACTGTTAACTTTCACATGTATCGTGACTGCATGATTTATACTTTCCGCGGGGCAGTAGTATTGTGACTCTTGATTTCATATAAGTAGTGTTTGAACGGGGTATTTTTTTAAATTAATTTCTCCATGGTATAAGTGTTCCCTCCGATTGATAAATGCATATCTGGTGATTGCTCACCCCCTGCCACATACCCTTGTGGTGGCTTGCAGGTTATATGTATATACCATTGCTATTTCGTGTCATGCGGCTGAAGCTGAGCATTCGATGTTTTCACTTCGGTCACAGGAGATACGATAAGCCAATATTTTTAATTTTTCTCATGATTAATGTTGACCTTAGTCTTTCTCGGTTCTGTGCGCATACGGAAAGCTAATCAAATTATCACAAACATATATAGTAGTGCTGGTAAAATAATATTATTCAAAAAGTTGACAATAAACTGAATCATTTTTTGGATTTTTTTCGGGGTATTCAACACGCAGATGATGGAACGTAAAATTTGCTTCCGATCATATGTAAACCCTTTACCCCCTCTCGTCAAGATTTCTCGTCATATTTCTCGTCGTCATTGAATCATATCAGTCAAAAAAGCTAAAATTTCCTCGTTTGAAGATATGGAATTTGCTATGATTTTTTCACATGTAATTGTGCACGTAACATTAGCTATCCCTCCGGGGATTTTGCAGGCTTTTCTTACCTCTCATCCTGGTATTTTCTACCGTTTTTTTCACTACGGAAACTTTTATTCTTACGTTCCTCTCACTTATATGCATGTATGTCTTATTAAAAATTCCATACCGTTGACTTCATTATAAGCAGCATGTTGATGTGGTTCCTGTATCGCTAGCATTCGATGTCATTAATATAATTGATTTTGACGAATTTGGTGGTTGATAGATGTGGATGATTGATTTTTTTGTTGCCTTTTATTGTTTTATCTCTAGAAGGCCCCAATACATTCATTCATATCTCAGCATCCTTATAATATTTGGCGTCGTCGTTTTTTGGGTAAACCCACGTCACAGTATAAAAATTACCAACAGTTTTGTCCTCGCTGCTGGAGACTTCCTCAGGGTAATGACCTTATAATATTTGTTTTACTAGATGGATTGAGATGGTACTGTTGATATGTGGCTTTCTACTGCATTGCGAAATCTCTGCTCTCAATCATTATTCGCACCACAACGTTCCTGTTTTCTCCAATCCTCTCAGAATTATTTCCGCAGCTCGTAATATCGGTAAATGACTTCCAATGAATTCGATGCCTTTAGATATTGGACGTTGTCTCTTCTGGGCTATATGATGAATAATTCTCCTCACCGAGTGCAGCAATCTCCCAAGACAAGGACTACATTCTTTACGTGCAAGGTCGGAATCTTCCCACTCGTTCTTAGAATAGTATACTTGTAGAAAAAATTTTCAATGGGCTTTAATATGTGATTTGATTTCACGTATTAAATCCTCTGCTGTATCTCTGCACATAATCTCCAGAATGCAAATCCTTACTTGGTCAAAGCTGAATTTATGCGCCTTTGTCCCACTTATGAGAATTTGATGGATTCCAGTGCGGCCGTTATACCTGTGGAATATACCAGAGATACTAATTTATATTCATCTTCAATTTTTTCAGTCGATATCCGTTTTGGCGTTACGTTAATGTCATTCTGAAGAGGCTTTGGATTTTTTTGCTACGCTTGATAAATGTCTCGGCCTCATTTTAAGTGGCATTTTCTGCACTAATTGCTGAGCGTGATTCACCCTCATCACTTTTAAATTTTCATTTAAATAATTATTTCGTAAGCCATACACACTGAAAAAGTCGAGAGGTCGCGATGCTGGCGGTTTTTCAACGCCGAAACCGGTAGAAGCTGATAAAAAAATATGATTTAATTAGAAATTATATCTCTTTTTCAGTTTTTCAGGTATTTTAGGTTATTAAGTATATCAGGTGAAAATTTGAATAGATGACTTTGAAACTCGCTGAGAAATCGGAGCAGGAAGCGGTACTAATACTTGCATCTAAGTAATGAGTTTCCAGCATACTCTCTCAATGCTGCGAATCATCGCCAACCATGTACTAACAGACTTTATGTGCGTATAAGGTCCAGGAGATGGTACTGAATGATTTTATTTTTTAATCGGTTGCTTCTTTGTTCGAATCCATTTTGGTATCTTTACACTAGCCTAGGTGGAGTTAATATTAGTCAGTCGAGTTACGTCTACATAATCCCCCTTTACGGGAGTTACGGAAACTATTTCTTGGGGCTTACATCTGGAGCATGCTTCTTTATGGCAGTGAGTTATGCAGTGAGTGAGATGATGGCCTCATAATGGTTGAAACAGGAAGCTTTCAAAGTGTAGTTTTACCGAACAATGTAGTTAAAATAGATCAACCGATTAACGAACAAAGAAGAAGGAAGAAATGAGAAGTTTGATGGAAACTTTGAGGAGAAGACGGGGTAGCCTTATCGTTCGTATCTTGAGCAATGATGGTCTGTTGAAGACAAATGTCAGGGGAAAAGTGAACGGGAAACTTCTCAAAGGAAGGAGTCGTATGAAATAGATGGAGGAAGTAGTGGTGGATATAATAGAAAAGATATATTATAGTGTGAAAAAACTAATCGGTATGAACATCAAAATAGACCTGTGTCAAATAAATCTTGAAATGGATGATTGGTGACGATGAGGAGACCTACGAAAAAACCTTACCTATCATCGGCCTATAACAAACCCGAGTTATTTGTCAAGCAAATGCTGCTTTAGAACCCGGAAATTTGTAATAAATTGAACTTGTAGTTATTTTTAGTATTTTTAACATCGTTACGCATTTATATATACGTACATTAATAAGTTTTTAGACTATCAATTTCGTAAACTTGTTTCGCTCCTCGTTGAAATACATTTTCACACTACATAAGGAGATAATTTCAATTCAAGATTTCATTTAGCTTGAAATTAGACTTACCAGAAGGAAATAAGACGGAATAAAGAAATGAAAAGCTCACGAAATAAATAGCCTCCAAGGCAGGCTTAATTTAGGTCGAAGTGTTCAAAGAACAAATCATGTCTGAGAATAACAGGTCTTTTACATGGTGTAAAGCGTAAGTTTTTACATAGCTACCGTTGGTGAATTAGTTGAATTAAAAGTAACGGAATAGGAATACGAAGACACAGTATTCGATTTTACTGTTCTGCTTATGGAGATTTATATTAATGTAAACCAATCCTTTCTCTTCAATGGCCAATTTCATCTTACTCCCTGTGATCCATTTGTTAAGACTTCGCGGAACTGTCAAAGGCATACCTTGGGCAGAACTGCCCTCAAGGCTGACAGACTGGAGTTTGTCAACTCCTTCTTCGTCCTCCTTCATTGCGTAATCCGGAAGGCGACGCTAAACTTATGGTTTCTCTTTCTCGTTATCGATATAACTCTCCTTGAGGCCGCGATCCAACTTATCTTCGAGGAAAAACTTCCCACCGTATTCCATAGCCGTCACTCTCCTAGAACTGCTTCTGGTATGACTTAAATGAAAGCGTTTTATACTTGCTCTGAGCGACCATCGACATTGAACCAGTGCGATTTATGTTGACTAAATGCTAGCCCAGGAGAAAAGTATTCACTCCACATTGCTAGATGCTTTTAAATTATCATGCGCACTCATGGGGTCTTCTTTGCGGGTATATCCTTGTTTACACTCACTTAACAAGTTGTAAGGCATTGAATTAACCTCCACCAGGGACGTGATAAATCGTAATGGTACATTTTAATGTCACATACATCCATAATATAAGTTCTTCATAATCATGCGAACCAACTCACTCGTTTTCTTCGGGCTTTAGGCATTAATTTCCACTCACAAGGAAGAGAATTGTTCAGGGGATGGCACAATTGGGATTGAGCTTTTCGTGATATGGCGAATGCTTACCTCTCCGAACATATTTCTCATGGAATCGATGAAACAAACTCTCGCGGATGGGATGGTCTATGGATGTGCGAGCCTATATTGAAGTATTACCGGAATTAACTTTGTAGCATTGACAGCCGTGAAGGGGGCATAAAGGCCACCAAAGCAGTTTGCTAGGTTTCGAGGGCGCATCCTTGAACAGGACGCGTGATTGAATACAGCGTTATCGGGTCACATGACCTAACATGGTAGGATCGCCATGAGGAGACGATGCTCAGTTAATAAACTAGTTTGAATATTTCAGCGTGAGATATTCATGAAGTCTCCTCTGGGTCCTACCCAGATTAAAATATTGTACTATTAACCAATATTTCTTCGATGCATTGCATTATCAGTCGTTGATTAGGTAAATTAGAATGAAAAATTATGAGTGATATCTTTTGGAATGCAGCCCTTTCAGTTTTGAAGGCGTTACACGTAGCTCGAAACTGATAGAAAAATGTGGCATTGTGCTATTTCTAGTCATAAATATTTTGTCTAGGAGTTAGAAGAGCTCTCAAGCCTGTTACCATATTCTATGCAATAGTTGGTGCACCCGCTTTGTGGTTATTACATTGCCTCTCTTCATACCAACAAGGATTACTCTTTCCTCCCCTTATCTTGCACCAGTCCAAAATCTTGATCAAGTCACGAGCTATCGCCATTGTTATCTATATATATATCTCTACATATTACCATGTCATCCTCAGATAATCTGATGTTGGTGTTTATGTCGGAGAGTATGTTTATTATGTATATTATGACTATGATTTTTTTTCAGACGATGCGGTAGTGTATATGGGTATATCAAAAGAAGAAGTCAGGAAATCGCTTAGCAAGGATTTAGATGCAATTCAAGAGTGGTGCGACAAATGGCAGAACTTAACCTTAAAAAGTGTGTAGCAATCAATTTTTGGAGGAGGAATAATTCGATAGAACGATCCTATAGAATTAGTAACAGGAAGATCGAAAACGTTGAAACCATAAGATATTTAGGTGTAACGAACCTAGCTGCTCTACGCTGCACACTGTCTAGTTCTCTGATCAACCCTAATTCATTAGGATCCCAGACACTGGCTGCATACTCAAGGTGGGGCCTAACTAGTGAAAAATAGCATCGCTCTTTTGTCTTCTCGTCACATTTTCCAAGTACTCTTTTTACAAATCCTAGCGTTCTCTTCGCTCGGCCGCATATTTCCCTTATGTGTCTTCCCCACGATAAATCCTTAGTGATTGTTACATTTTCCGCACTCTAAATATGGTTTTACAGAAGATTGATTAAGATAAAATAGATCGACTGAGTTACAACCTCAAAGGATCAGTAGATGGGATGGTTATGGACTGCTATAGGAGGGTTGTACCGGTCGACTTTTTTAGAGGACACCACAGGGATTTCTGATACACTTCGTCCTGTTACTATTCGCATTTCCTGTATTGGTGTAATTTTTAACTGATCTGGTCTTATCATTAAATCATTGCAATTATAACGAAGAGGGGGTCGTGTTGGCCTATTGGCGCTGAGCTACCGACTGGAGGGTCCCGGGTTCAAATCCCTGGCAGAAACGTCACAGGACACCCCAACCTTATAAATAGATACAGTTTTCTGCGTGTCAGAACTTCGCTGGAAATTGCAGATGGTCCAGGGAAAGGAACTGACCCCATACCCCGATTGTGTGAATTTCTCACGCCAGCAGCTTGATACAGGGCGAGTTCTACCCTCACCTATCAAAAACCAACCTGCGGGTTGAACACTTATTTTAAATATGATATCGAACTCATTTTAATCCAAAAGTCTTGCCCACCAAAACATGGTAATCACGAAGAAGGGGAATAGAAACTAGTGTTGAAGGCTAAATTAGGAACGAGAAGAGAAGGCAAATTCCATTGGGGTGACGCAATTTAAAAAACCAGGTTGTGTAATGATGGCGAGACCCGAGTTGAGTCCATTGAGTCGATTCTTGGCAGCAGTAGGAAAGAATGGCTGTACGTGAGGCCGTCCAGCGGGATTCGCAAATGAACGTGTCATTGCTTCCAATATATTTACTTCATGCATTGTGAAATGAAAAACAAGGATCATTTCTTTGATAAACTTAAATGTATGGTTAATTTTCTTTCGGAATCGTTAGTTTCATTACTTTTCTTAAATTGTTAACAAGAAAAAATTCCGTGTTATGCAACTACTATAGTAGGATAGATAGTGAAAAAAATTAAGTCATTATAGGAAGGAAATTTCGGAGAATGATAAGGAACAACAACAAATGCTGTGGAACCTACCGTGGAGAGAATTATTTAGGGTAGGTAAAGTAGTCATAAATCCTTATTTTAATTTTTTCTGGGTGAGAGTCTAGATGACAGCAGCTAAGTGTAGCTGTTTCTCGTTTTTCTTCGCCTCTTTAGCAGGCAACCTCGAATATGTCGAAACAATTGCCGCTCATTAAGTTTTTGTCCTGCAAAGAAGAATGGTTATGCTTTCTGGTATAATGCTTAATGATGTCCTTTCACTTTTTTTCTGGTGGACGACTGCTAATTTTGTTGGTTTGACCCGCGAGCTTTGAATCAACATAATTTTTGTTCAACATAAGTGTATATATTATTAGTGCTTTTAAAATTTCACGATTCTGTTTGGATTATATTAGCATGTATTCATAATCACGAATGATAAGTGATTAGCATTTGGTTTTAGAATAATTGAACTGCTTTTCATTTCAACAACGTAAAATAAAATTGTCTGTTCTAAATTGTAGTTTCTCGGTTTCCCTCACCTTTTTTTAGTAGGCAACCTCGAGTGTGTCGAAACCATTGCCGTTCATTACGTTTTTGGTCCGTAAAGATGATGTGAATAATGCTGTGAAGTTCAGACTAAAATGTAATTACTAATCCTTTTCATGCATGATAGGAAATGCATGTTTGGTATAAATTAACCCCCTGGCACACACCTTTATGGTGGCCTGCAGGGTATAATGTACATATATATGTAATTGTAAATTGAAATCGCTTAACACTGGAACATTCCTGAGGTTATTTCCATTCCGGTCCAGGTGTGGAAGTGATGATATTTTTTCTCTATGCTTCTCTGTCGTCATTCCTCGACATATCTTCAGGTTGCATCGTGATTACTTATTAATTTTTGCCACTACCAAAAATTTGACGGAAGATCACACGCTAGTCTTTCTGAGAACAAGAGTAAATTGACTAAAAATGTTTAAATAGGTATTGTATTTGCATGAAAGATGAACATTTTAATGTTTAAAAGCATTAAGAAAAGGCACTCATCACTCTAAATACAAATCATTAACACAAGTAGCAAAAAGAAGTCACATCCTAGTTATTTTTAGAAATGTGTTTGTCAATGGATGTAATTTGACAATGAAGTTAAACGTAAGTATCAAACCAGGCAAGCATGTAGAGGAACTTGTTGAAGAATTTAACCTTGGAACAGCTTTGATGAGGGGACTAATGTTCTCATCAAGCAATCATTTGAAAAGGTTAAGGATGAGTATGAAACAAAGCCTGGCCCAAACTAAAAAAAAACAGTGTAGACTTGAAAAATGAGGATGAAAAAACTTCGATTTTTAAAGTATAGATTTAGAGGAGAGGTCTTGAAATTTGAAAGAATGGAAGAATAAAAAGGAAGCTCGTAAGACGGTGGGAGAAAACGGATATTGCTGGAAGAAATTAGGAGAGAGTGAGCATCAAACAAGTAATTTAGGTATATGGGATTCTGAAATTGATTTTGGTGATTAAAGAAAGAATATTGCTAGTAAATAGAGAAAGTGAGTGGAAGAAAATCGAAACATTAGATGGATTGGAAAATTATGGATTAAGTTAAGTAGAAAGGAGAAATATTAGAGGTAACAGAGTATTATAGGGAGAGAGGAAATAAAACTCTTGGAAAATTCCAGTAAAAAACTACTACCTCAGGTAGAATACTAAATGATAATACATATCTAAGTATTCACAATCGGTATCAGTCGACAAACGAGGATTTTTATGGTGGCAACTATTAATAATAATGGAAATTAATGTTATTAGTGGAATTATATATTACTTGATACTCCCGCCGCGAAATATTCGATCAAGGCCTAACTTTGTAGTTTGCATGGCTTCGTGAATAGTCCGATAAGCGATGAATTAGGAGGAAAACATAAATATCTCGCAGAAATAAAGCTAAAATTGCAAAATTACGGCAACGTTTGGTAATTTGCTAGAAGGACAACATTATGCATGCTATGTCAAATATGTGAACAATAGTTGAAAGTATCCAATATTTTTATGAAAACCCTCTGTTCCTCTGAATTCGATTATAATATTAACGCCATCACGATAAAATTAAATAACGTCTTTAACGACAGTTACGGAATATTTCTAGTTTTACCTATCAACAATACGGCTTTTGCGGTGTCTGTGTGCTCAATGTCGTCACTGGATTAGTGTATGTTTTAGAAATTAAGCTTTTGATAGATGGTTTGGCACAACCTTGGTATTCGGAGCTCCTAGAAACCTACTTCTATGTCTAATTTTGGTTTACATCTCGTTTGGCGCTATACATCTTTCAGCTCAGAGTTATTCGTAGTTGGCGTTTTCTTCATGTCTTCTCTCTAGATTGGTATGTAGCTCTCTTTCACTAAAATCGCGTGTTCCGTTTATTCATACTTCACAATATCGTGTACACGATTTTATAATCCTATGAATACATTACCCAAGGGACACATTGCTTAAGTTAATGCATCCATCTTTTATTTTAATCATAGTTTTCTTCTATCTAGGACATTTTCTTGGTTGTCGTGCTATATTTACCACAAGAAGTCCAACAATAACTAATATCGCCTGATGAAATGAGTCAAAACTGCTTTATCTGTCCTCTGCCTAGTTATAGACATAAGCTGTCTCCCATGGCCTTCATCGCTATTTCATCTAGAAATATTAATTTTAATTGTTCGCGGCAATAAGCCTAAATAACTATGAGACTTTTGCTCTCCATCGGGATTCTGTTCGTAGTCATTAAAATAATTAGATCAGCCATCCAGAACTACCCTACTAGCTACTCCTGAGTACATCATGAGTTTAATTGGACTCCCCTCCAATTTTTAACTAAAGGTAGCTCTAAATGAAAAAGAACATCCAGGTAATATACTGGATTCCATGAACTAAAATACCAATGGATGAATATCCTTCCACTGCCTAAATCCTAACTTGAGCTTGTCAAAGTGTTTGCTATTCTTAATCAACCTTGCCTTGGTGTGGATGGTACATAATAAACTGGGTTGAAGGGGTTTTAAAATAACGTTTATCTAGGGTTATTTGAGTTGGAGTTGGCCCCGATACGGCTTAGTGCGCGTTTCGTGTCCCTTAAATCTTTCTTGGTCACTGGGACTTTAAAGTCCCAGTTACTTTAAAGCTCTATTTTTCAAAAGTAATTGCTTGATTTCCATTTTTTTCTAAAGTGATTACTAAGTTACTGGGACCTTAAATTCAAAAAAGGGCTCAAGAAGCACGGTGGACCCACTCAATTCCCGTATCTACATCGACAACGTGAATGTCTTAGTTAAGTCAATTCAATTCAATTCAAAAAACGTTTATTTTCCCCAATAACATACACAATAAATATTTCATAACAATAACAAACAATAATAAATTAACAATATTGGGGAGCCCTGTTTTAGGATTTAAGTATCCTCTTCAGGGTTTTGTTCATGTTGATTGGTCGAATGTCTTTGGCTTTCATCGTTCATTGAGTTTGTTCGTTCGTTGTACGGGGGTGTCTATTGGTCCGGCATTTGCCCGAAGTGCAGGGAAACCCGTGAAAACCTGCAAGGACCGGATTAACAAATATAAAAATATGACACAAAAAGTATAACAGTTATAAAATCTGATATATGTATATACATATCAATTTCTCTTTGTAAATAGTTTTTTGGTTATTTATCGATTAAGGAGTATCCTAGAGCGCTATTCATTTTGCCGGTGTTAAGCAGGTTTTAATAACGGATTTTTAAGCAATGGGGTCGTTTACCATATTATTTTTATTGACAAATCTGATAGAATTGGTATAGTAAAAAAACCCGTATTTTTCCGTTTTTCGATCCGTCAATTAGTTCTCGAGTTATAAGCGGCGAAAAACTGATGTTTTTAACCCTTTAAACGCCCCGATTGCTAACTGCTGTGTTTCTTAGGATCTGGTGCTACATTTGGGTTGGTTGGTGGTTGGTACATTCAATGCGTCGACATCTACACGATACCCTGCAAGCCACCGCGAGGGTGTGTGGCAGTGGGTGAAGATCACCAAGACATGTAAACAAGCAACTGTAGGGTCTCATGCAACAAGATTGTTAGTATCAATAGTATTTAAGGGATTAATACATGCATCATGACCAAAGATCCTTAAATTATTTCACCTACCTATCCCATTGCTATGCTGCCTATTCTGTTCTCTTGTAGTACGGGGGAAAAATGCCATTTTGAATCTATCGGTACGACAATCTCTCTAATCTTATTTATCTGGTCGAATTTAGCATAATACGCTGGTGATTTTAATATGTGCCTAACATCTTTAGTAAAGCTATCCGATTGAAATTCCTCTAATAGATTTAATCTGTACTTTAACCTACGCTCTGATAATGATTTCCACCCTAATTCTTGTGTTAATTCTGATACACTACTCAACCTATCCTAACCGATTCTTTCTCGTATGTATTACCTGCTGAAAAATTCCGTACAGATTTTCTACATTAGGTAAGTTCTGGAGAATTTCTGTAGAACTTCTGAAATTCAAAGGTTTTCTGCAAGGAATCTCTACAGAGTGCTAGGGAATCTCACCGGAACGCTGTAAGTAATATGTACCAAACGCTACGGAATTTTTTAAAAAAGTGTTTCAGTAATTAACGAAATTTCTGAAAATGATATAAGGAATTCTTTTAAGGAAATTCTACGGAATTTATCGGCAGGGTTTATACCAAGAAGTGCATGTGTCAGTCTTATTCCAAGAGATGTAGTTCCCTGTAAGCTACCGCAACCAGTCTATTAAATGAATTGAAATGGGAATCATTGTCAGATCGCAGGTTGAAATTTAGACTTAATCTCTTAAACACATTTCAAGGCAATATTTTCAGTGATGAAGTTAAAAATATTTTACGAACCCCAACTTACTATGGCAGACTGGACCATATTCATAAAATTAGAGAAATTGATTGCCGAACTGATAGATTCAAAATGTCCTTTTTCCCTCGAACAATTAGAGATACGAATAACGGTAAATATGTCCTATCAGAGAGTAGCAATGAATAGCATTGGTAGCTGCATGTTGGTATGAGTACTTAAAACTAACCCTACTAACAGAATGTTTTTGCATGTTTTCTTAGCAATTTGTTTCTTTTTTTTAAATAGTGTTGTTCTGACTACTATATTAATACTATTCCTTTTTAATGCATGATAGGTAGTGCATGTTTGGTGAGAAATCACCCCCTGCCACACACCCTCGTGGTGGCTTGCAGGGTATTATGTAGATGTAGATGTAGATGAAGGTAGCCGCAAGCTGCAGCAAGCGCAAGCCGCATGGTAATGTGTGGAATGAAAAGAATGCATGATTCATTCCTTCTTACTTTCCCTGTGTATATGCAGAGGTAGTCCCTGTGTATATGCAGTGAGTAGCGAAGCAAGTTGTGTCGTTAATTAATATGTCAGAAATATCATCCCTACGAGGTGAATGGAAGAATTAAAGAAAATACGAAATGGTTGGTCCAGACTAGAGATGGGTAAATTACCGTGGTAAATTACGGTAATTTTAAGTTTTGAGCTGCAAATCCTTATCAAACGACTCAAAACGAAATAAAAAAGCATTGAGATATAAATGTCGACGCTTATATCAAACATATCACTACGTTTATCTATTATAACTCATAAAAAAGTATAACGAATTTGGAAGCAACACGCAATTTGCCTCTCTTTTGTCATACCATGAGAAATTTTCGTTCCAAAGACATACCTCTGCGCAATATGCATTTGTTATTTTACTCTGAATTAATCACGGGCACAATGTAAACAAAATCGTTTCAGCTACTTAATTTATAATATCATCCATTCCAATGGTTAAAATATATCCAGTACGAGTGTAGCAATGGATAACATCGGTAGCTGCATGTTGGTATAAGGACTTATAGCTAACCCAACTAACGGCATGTTTTTGCATGTATGTTTTGCTATTTTTATCTTTTTTTAAATAGCGTAGTTTTGAACAGTATCTATACAAGCACTAATCCTTTTTTTATGCATGATATGTGGCGCATGTTTGGTGAGAGTTCACCCCCTGCCACACACCTTTATCTACATCTACATAATACCCTGCAAGCCACCATAAAGGTATGTGGCAGGGGGTGAACTTTCACCAAACATGCACTACATATCATGCATAAAAAAGGATTAGCATTTATATAGGTACTGTTCAAAACTACACAATTTAAAAAAAGATAAAAATAGCAAAGCATTATTGCAAAAACATGCTGTCAGTTGGGTTAGCTTTAAGTCCTTGTACCAACATGCAGCTACCATTGTTATCCATTGCTACACTCGTAATGAATATATTTACCGTTATTCATATCCCTAATAGTACGAGGAAAAAAGGACATTTTGAATCCGTCAGTTCGGCAATCTATTTCTCTAATTTTGTGATTATAGTCCAGTCTACCATAGTAAGTTGGGGTCCGCAAAATATTTTTAACATCATCACTGAAAATATGGTCTTGGAATTTATTTAAGAGATTAAGTCTAAATTTCAACCTGCGATCTGACAATGATTCCCAATTTAATTCATTTAATAGACTGGTTATGCTAATAAGGTTATCATACCGGCCCTTGACAAATCTTGCCGATCTTCGCTGCACACGTTCGAGTCCGTTATTTAGACCGATTTCGTAGGGATCCCATACACTGGCAGCATATTCTAAATGAGGCCTTACAAGGGAAAAGTAGCTGATTTCTCGTACATGATCCTCATATTTACCCAGTACTCTTTTGACGAATCCCAGTTTACGATTCGCTTGACCCATTATTTCACGCATGTGTTTACCCCAGGAAAGATCATTTGTCAGTCTTATTCCAAGATATTTAATGGATTCCACGTATGTTAATTCATTATTACTTATTTTGTAAGTGGTAGGAGGAGAGGTACTCTTTTTCCAAAAATTCATTAGAAGACATTTTTAAAAGTTTAATTCTAACTGCCATGTATCATACCAAGTTTCAATTGCTTGTAGGTCAATTTAAACATTCTTTATCATTTGGGCACAGAATTTCCTTGTACACTACTGCGTCATCGGCAAACAGACGAAGCTTACTTTTTACCACCTTATGGATATCATTTATGTACAAAAGGAATAGGAGTGGACCTATCACACTACCTTGTGGGACATCCGAGATGGTGGCTTGCAGGGTATTATGTAGATGTAGATGTAAAACGGTTTCTTCGTGAGGAAGAAATTTTCGGGAAAAGAACTTTACTAAACTTTACTGAATATTACCGTTTATTACGGTAATTTTGAGGGGTGTTGGTAATGTACGAAAAAGACCACGGTAATTTATGGAAATTACTGCGGGTATTTACCGAGTTGCCCATCTCTAGTCCAGACTGCCGAAATATATAAGATGCGGTGAAAGAAGAGCGTGAAGTCTTTCTAAGAAATACGGAGGAGGAAAAATGGTCAGTGAGGATATTGCAAGGTCGTCGTAAGTACGAGGTAGGATAGAGCAATGCGTGATAAAGGAGGGCGGGAAAAAGCCGGGCATTGCAAACGTCGAAAGGTGGGAATGGCCTGTAAGTATAAGGCAACAGGTGTTCATTGTGTGACTAGAGGGATGCCGAGCTCCACGTAAAGGACCACCAACACCGTTCAGAAATACGTTTCATTAGTACATGGTATATGACGTGTACGCTGTGTGTCTCTCTAATTTCTAAGCATAATGCATTCTGCTATTTCATCTAAAGCAGCCAGTGTATGGTATATGCATTAATTAGGTTTGATGAGAGAACTGGACGTGTGCAGCGTATAGCAGCTAGATTTGTTAAAAGGTGTTATGATTGGTTTAGCAGTGTATCAGAATTAAATCAATAATTTGTTTGGCTAACATTATCTGATCGTAGGTTAAAGTACAGATTAAATCTCCTGCAGAAATTTATAACGTATAGGTTTATTGAATATATTAGATATATGTTAAAAACTCTTGCGTATTATGGTAGATTCGACCAGATAAATAAGATTAGAGAGATAGATTGTTGTACCGATGGATTCAAAATGCCATTTTCCCCTCTAACTATAAGAGAACACAATAAGCAGCATTGCTAAGGGATATAGAGGCGAAAATTGTTAGAGTAGTCTGTAGTGCATGATCCATGTATTAACAATCAATCCCTTAATACTATGTATCCTAGTTGCATACAATAGTGCATGTTTGGTGATATTCACTCCCTGCCTCGCACCATCGCGGTGGCTTGCAGTGTGTTGCGTAGATGTAAATGTATATGAGGCCGGTCTGAGGCGAAATATGAAGCATTTTACTACAGTGTGTGTGCTGTTAAATTATAGTTAAAGCATTCAAAGCTCTCAAATCTCGACTGTTTACATGTTTATATAAATATCAGTTACTCCCACTCGCACGTTCGCTCAAATGAGATGCGGTTGTTGCCTCGCTTTCCTCGCCTTGGCCCCGTCCTCTCTCTCTCTCTTTCACTCTTTCCTGCGACTCGAAATTCCCCCCTCACTCCCCAACCAACCTCGGCGCAACCCTCTCTCTCCTTTCCCTCTCACTCGTCCGACCCCAGCCCCCCCCTCCCACCCCCCGACCCACACCCTCTCCCCTCCCCCACTCACCTTCTCTCTCAAAAGGAACCTTCCTTCCCACCTGTCCGTACACTTTCACTACCTGAGCGAGACCTTGAGAATGGAGGTTCATTTCTGTGAGGCCTGGCGAGGGAGGGGGGGTTGGCGGGGGGGAGAGAGAGAGAAGGGGGTTCGCTATGGGCGGGAGGGAAAGGAGAAAGGGAGGGAGGGGTTTGTGGGAGTCGGCGATGGCGATGTGGGCGTTGAATTGAGAATGAAGAGAAGGGAACGGGAGAGGGAATGAAAAAATACATAAATACGGGGCGAGGTGTAATGGGGTGGGAGAGGGCGTCGTGTGTGTGTGCGTTGGGGGTGGGAGGAAAGGGAAGGCTCCCTCTTTTCCATTTGCCGAGGTTAGTTCCATAACCGCCGCTTCCAAAGCCTTTCCCACCGCACCGCCTCTTACCCACGCATCGCTCCGGCAGCCGTCTCGTCCACTCGGCTTTCCTTTCCTCTCCGCCTGTGAGTCTCGGCTTCGGAGACTCGGCAGGAGAGATGAAGGTTTAAAGAGAGATTAAATATTGGAAATGTGAATTAGTTAGCGAGAATGTACAGGTGGTGAATAGCAAGCAGGTCCAAAATATGAATCTTCCAATGAATAAATATTAAAACCGTAACCATTGGGTGCGAGCTGGTTTACAACGCATATGAGGAATTTTCAGGTTTATGAAGGGTGAGAACTAGACACTTTTTGCGGAATTTTGCCGCAGTGAATTCATCGTGGAATGAACTTTCTTAAGGTTACGGTTGAAACAATGAACAAAACCGACCAATGCTGGATCATTACTTATCTGCATCTTCGCAATACCTGCAAGCCACCGCGAGGGTGTGTGGCAGGGGGTGAAGATCACCAAACGCTGATGATAGTTATATCATAATGTTACTCTCTAATTCTAACGTTACGCTTGGCAGAAAGTTGAATTTAAGCTGTTTACTTACGATCTTTCCATGTACTCATAAAAGCCAAGGAATAATTGACATTTCTTTGGCATAAAGATGAACGCACGTCTTTCAAAATGAGAGGACCTTTTCATGCAAAGTATTGGGAGTAATAAGGTGTTCATGGGCATGCTGTTGTGATTTCTCACGCATGAGAAAGTTTGAACCTCTTTTTCATTGAAAGAAAGGGATTTTCGTGGCTCAAGTGGTACTTTTCGAAGCCTCTTTTTCTTTCGGTGTCGTTCATGGAGTGTTTCTTATAGACCACGCTCAACGTAATTACGCTAATTACCTAAATCAGTTACCCGTAAACATCCCTTCGCCTGCCTCCCCTTCGCACTTCATCCATTGCCTCCGAGTTGGCAAGAGCGTATTTCACCCAAGATTAGACCACGCACGGTACCTGCCCGCTCAACCACAGGATATATGTTCCATAGGACGCTGCCAAGACGTGGAATTTCGGGAATGGAGCTGGCGTGTAATAGAGTTTTCGTCGCTTGAAAGGACTGGATACTTCTACTAGAAAAAAAATGGCTACCTATCTCATTGAATCCCTCAAAAGAGCGATGCTACTTTTCACTAGTTAGGCTCCACCTTGAGTATGTAGCCAGTGTATGGGATCCGAATGAAATAGGTTTGATCGGAGAACTAGACAGTGTGCAGCGTAGAGCAGCTAGGTTCGTTAAAAGGTGTTACGATAGGTTTAGTAGGGTAACAGAAGTAAGACAATATTTTGGGTGGGAATCATTATCAGAGCGTAGGTTGAAGTACAGATTAAATCTCTTACAGAAAATTAAATCGGATAGCTTTACTGAAGATGTTAGGCATATATCAAAAATACCAGCGTATTATCTACATCTACATAATACCCTGCAAGCCACCATAAAGGTGTGTAGCAGAGGGTGAATTCTCACCAAACATGCACTACATATCATGCATAAAAAGGATTGGTATTTATATACTGTCATAAACTACAGTATTTAGGAAAGATAAAAATAGCTGAGCAAACATGCGAAAACATGCTGTTAGTTGCGTAAGCTTCAAGTCCTTATACCAACATGCAGCTTCCATGTTATCCATTCGTACACTCGCTACACTCGTACTGGATATATTTACCGTTATTCATATCCCTAATTGTACGAGGAAAAAAAGGACATTTTGAATCTGTCAGTTCGGCAATCAATTTCTCTAATTTTGTGATTATGGTCCAGTCTACCATAGTTAGTTGGGGTTCGCAAAATTATTATGCTAGATTCGGCCAGATAAATAAGATTAGAGAGATAGATTGTCGTACTGATAAATTCAAAATAGCATTTTCCCTCCGTACTACAAGAGAACAGAATAAGCAGCATAGCAAAGGGATACGTAGGGGAAATATTTTAGAGTAGTCTGTAGTGTATGATGCATATATTAACAACCAATCAGTTATTATTATTTAGATACTAACAGTCTAGTTGCCTGAAACCCTATAGTAGCATGTTTATAGTGCACGCTTGGTGTCCTTCACCCCCTGCTACACACCATCGCGGTGGCTTGCAGGATATCGTGTACATGTATATGTAGATTCCCACATGGTTTCAAAATGAGATTCTGTATTTGGCCAGTGATGTGTATTTTAAGGCAATGAACTTTATTGCCAAACGCTAAGTGATGATATGCGGTTTGGACACAAAGAAATCTTTACCTGATTCGGTTTGTTCCTCTGGGACCAAAGATCAAAATGAGCACCCTTTTCTTCCATACATAAAACATGGGCCTATATATTGAATTTGATGCAATTGAATCCAGTTAGAATCTAACATTTAAAGAGGAAAGTGTTGAAGTGATTAGTCTTTGGAATGTTGACCATTGAGGCCTCCTTCATTTGCCTTTCTTATGACTTAAGAGACACGATGATTTATTTACACCATTTGTATTTTTCAGAGTTTATATTAACTTAACGGTAACGGAAGAATCAGCAGAATCATTTTTTTTTTCAAAAGTTATCCAACAGTTAACGATCCAACATTGTGGAAGTGTTTTGTACGCGGAGGATGTTGCACATAAATACCCCACCTATACCTTGTAGCCATTTTCCTAGCACTGTGATAAACATTAATAATGCCAGTATCCGGAGGTAAACTCAATGATGTGTTATTTTTTTATGGCTGAATGATAATTACTTATTTGTAACGATACTAGAGATAAATCTGGTATTTCAGAAAAGACCAACAAACCATCTTTCACAACAAGCCTTGGGGACTTAAATTGTTAGTTTTCTTATACCTACTTAAGAGGCAATAACAGAATTTGCCTCAGATTTAATAGAGATTTTAGTTTCCTTACAAGACAGCATTACCTAATACACAAGATATAAGTAATAATTTTACACATTTCCATGTATATTGGCATGGCCACAAATATTTTTATAATGCCTGTGCAATCTCTGCCTGAAAGAAAATCAGAATCTTTATTGCAGGTGAAATTGCCGTGTTTTCTTTGTGAAGGTAATGAACAGTCAAACCAGTAATATAGTTAATTACCATACTGGACAGTAATGGAGTACTGCATGCATGCTTGGTGTGTAATTGCCGTGTGGCATAAAGCTCATACTTTTTTTCGCCTTCCTTTATAATTTTGAAAAGACTTCGTAGCTTATGACAGCTTTAAATTTTAACGAAATATCAATGTAGGGGAGGTTTTCGATCGCATGAACTAGGTGGACAAGGAAAATAAATCAAATGACGAAGCAGGCGAATGCTTTTTTATTAAGAAAAGACGCGTGTCGGGCGCTTGCCTCTATCCTTTCGGAAATGAAAATCACCCTTTGATTGTACGAGTAGGTACTTAATTATGTGACTGCATCTACGTAGCACCATGAAAGCCCGGGGATCGGAGAAAGATCGGGGGGAATCATCTGTCTCTTAAGTTAGTTTTAATGGAGATTTAAAAAAATTTAAACACCTTCAGAAAAATTTTCCTCCTTAAATATCAAGTAGGTATGCTTGTGGCGCGATTACGCATACGGTTACGATTAAACTTACGATTTGAAGTGATTTGCAACCTAATTATTGTAGCAACATGAATGAGTTGATAAAACGGCCCTTGCACTTTTCTATAAATTCATCTGCTCTTTGCTTCTCACTCGACTATATCCGAGACCACATATTTTTATTAAGTCTCTTGATGGTGGTGGCATACCCTAAGAGGGGAGTAATGAAGTGCCCCCTTTCCTCTTATCACGATTATTTCGTTCCTTTTCTTTCGATAAATTACTCGTAAGCATGTATGTACATACATACTTTGGCGATTACTGTATTGGTGAGTGTGTGTGTGGGAAAGGAAGGAGCCGGAGAAATAGAGCACGGTGCTGGAGGCTGGGGGATGAGGGGTAGATAAATAAGAGAGAGGGCATCAGAAGAGGAGGGGAAGGGGGTTGGATGCGGGCCGAGCTGCGACAGAGCGTTGCCCGAACAAATTCGTGAAATACCGGCGGAAAAAATGGTTCCGAGTAGCAGTTGAAATGTCGGATGGTAAAGCGCTTCGTTTTGCAATGCCCCCCGCCGGCAATTGGGGTAAAAAGCCGCGAGAGAGCGCATGCGCGCGGGGATGCAAATGGCAATTACCGTGCGGGGGCGCAGGAACAGTTTCGGCGGACGATGATGCGGTCGTCTTTTGCCAGGGGCTTCGTGTGCACACCCTCATCTGGAGAGGGCATTTCATCCCCCTCGGGGGTGTACGGTATGGGGTAGGAATATACCACCATCAATGCCTCGGGTATATTTAAGTACATCTACATCTTACCTTGGAAGCCACCATAAAGGTGTGTGGCTGGGGTTGAATTCACTTGGCAATGAAAATAATATAATAACAACGAAGGAAGCAAGCAGCAAACATGCTGTTCGTTGGGTTAGCCTAAGGTTCTTATACAAACATGCAGGTACCTATACTATCCGTTGATACACTTATATATGCATACTATTATATATATTTACCGCTATTTATATCACTAATTGTAGAAGGAAAGAAGGACAGTTTGAATCTGTATGTTCGGCAATCAATTTCTCTAATTTTGTGATTATGGTCCAGTCTACCAGAGTAAGTTGGGGGTCGCAAAATATTTTTAACGTCATCAGTGAAAATATTATCTTGGAATGTAGTCAAGAGGCTTAAGTCTAAATTTCAAGCCACGATCTGATATTGACTTCCAATTCAGTTCATCTAATAGACAGGTTACGCTAATGTAGTTATCATACCGTTCTTTCACAAATATTGCCGATCTTAGCTGCTAGGGAATAGTAGCTAATTTCTCGTGCATGATCGTCTCATTTTTGTCACCCAGCACCCTTTTGATGAATACCAGTTTAAAATGTGGTAGATGTCGGTAGATGTTGGCTATGATACTTCGTTTTTTAAAAAAAAGGTGTCGTGTTCGCGAAGTGGCTAGAGTACAGGCCGCTTCATACAAAAAGAGGTAGTTAGAACTAAACCTTTAGGAATGTGTATCTATTAACTTTGGAAAGACTAATACACTATAGCGGTCCTATAACATCAGTTAAAACCAAAATCTTTATTATATCATAGGTTAAATTACAGAACAAATATTTTGCAGATTTAAGGTGAACAGGTTCTTTGAGATGTTACTTATGTATTTAAAACACCAGTGTGATATGGAGGTTTAAATAATAAAGATGAAACTATAGAGATAGACAGTAAGACCGAGAGGGTCTAAAATTCATTTTTTGAGCCTAATTAGGGACAATAATGGATTACATCTACGGTATGAAAAGGAAATTAGAATAGGTATTGTGTAGTTTGATAAAGAATAGTACCTACCTATTTTCTAGCGGTTTTTTTCACGCGCTCATGATTGAACAAACGTTTCTGTATTATCGAGATAATTGCCATGTTCATGGACGCTTTGGAAATACAAATAAAATATTCAAAGAAATATTTTATTTAGAGATGTACCATATTTAAGAAATGTTGACTAATCTAGAATTATGAATTACATTTTAGATATGAACAGTTAGTTACACGTGAATCAAGAAAGTGTGCCTAACTAGTTAATTTAAAGTATTAGCATTGGATGCACCTGTTCTTCTTTTCGTTATATTCTTCAGAAAATGTCCTTTGCAATATCTTCAATGCATGTGTCATCGGGCTTATAATCCGAATCATTTTAGTTTTTAGCCCTCTTCTTGTTAGGAATGAGGATGATGATGCTCTTCTCGAAGTCCTTAGGTATCTCTCCTGGTAAGTAAATGTTGCTGATGATTTTTTTATAGCTGGGTAATGTCCTCCACTTTTTATATTTGCTAGACAGGAACATCATCAGTTCCATAAGACGCGTATTATCTGTTTCGATTTCATTTTCGTCTTTGATAGCCTTCGCACTGTGATTGCTTCCGCTGTGTAATTACTCCAGGTATCCCTAGCGTCTCATAACTTTGGAAGTCTTCATGTTCAATTAAAAGTCCTTTATCCTTGTACCGTATGGAATTGTATCTTGCGCTTAGTTCCTGGAAGTGGTTACTTCTGACCAACTTCATGATTACGCATTGTTGTTACTTAAATGCATCTTCATTTTTAATAAGACTAACATTCATATTCATGAAGGGTGGTAACAAAACCCTGATATAGCTCCTTGCGATGACTTTCAGGGTGCATAGAAGCATCTCGTCATCGTTTAATCTTCGAACTGAGACAACTAGTGCTATTGCTTCTTACCTTATTTAGTGACAGGATTTTTAATAGCTTGGGGATGAACATTATCTAATGTGGTTACAATTTTCTTCACATATTCTTTATTTTTCGATTTATACTTGCGATGTTCCTTTTTATTAGTTGTGCACGAGACGTGTATCATTGAAAGATTTAGGCTAGAATAATGCAAATGTGAGGGCCAATGAAATGACTCACACGCAAGTCTCTTCATTGTCTATATCTTTAGTTAAACGTGGCTCATCTACATCTATATCTACACGATACCCTGCAAGCCACCGTGAGGGTGTGTGGCAGGGGGTGAAGATCACCAAGCATGCACTATAAACATGCAAACATGATACTATAGGGTCTCAGGCAACTAGTTTGTTAGAATCTACATAGTAATTAAAGGATTGTTTGTGATTATCTACGTAGTGATTTAGGGAGTCGTGAATGTATATCTAACATGTTTCGTTAAAATAACAGTGTATCTCTTAGTGCATGTACGGTGGTCTTTAGCCGCCTGCCACAGACCCTCGCGATGTCTCGCAGGGTATTTCGTAGATGTCAATGTAAATGTATGAGTTGTGTTAGCAATCAGCTGGAAGAGAGCAGGGACATATTTGGCCTCTTTCCTAAGCTCTGCCTCTGATATTTCTGTTACAGCAATGGCTTTGTCGAGAGACCCTTAGTTGTCTAGATGAATAATTCATCACGTATTTCCTTTTATATCCACTCACTATCACCACTATTATTATATCAGGCCACGTTCAAAATGTTACGGTTGGTGTTTTCGTGAAGTGAAGTCTCTGGTTATTTTTAGTGTCTGGGTATTTGAATATTCCATAACGTTTTTTGGCAGACTTCTTTTGCTCCGTTCTCCATATAAGTGGTAGGCTCTGACTCCAAATAAGAATTTTCAAATTTGTCGAGGACGCAACTCATCCGTCGGCGGATTCCCGAGATGGGTTAAAATGAAAGGCGTGTGATTTAATTTTGATTACAGCATTAGACCTAAATAATCATCAGGGGAGATAATCTTCATTTTCTTTATTTCTATGGCGTCAGAGGGACTGATAAACATCTCTTTCATTGTCCTTGGAATCGCGCTCGGAGGTGCATGCAACAATATTGAGAAAGTTTTCCCGTGTTGTGAAACACGTCAGTTCTCACGCTAAAATGCTAACGGCGTAATTTAGAAAGCGCTCTTGCATGGCTTCATCTCTCCCCTCCACGAACGTGCATTTGTAATTTGAATACAAAACGAACCAAGTGGAGAACGCTCGATCCCGGCCTACACTTCCATTCATTCATTTAATTCATGAAGCCCCCGCCGCGCCGAGGCATTCTATTGTTACTCCCCCTGCTTATTTAAATTTCCTCTCTTTCTGCTATTCTACTCGTGGCGGGGAAAAACTTCAAAGTAAAAGAAAAATGTTCGTCGCGAGGTTTTGTCCTTATTCGTCACATTTGCGTTTCACCAAGTGCTCCGGGTTCTCTCGAATTTCCTGTTCCGGGTAGTTTGTGAAAACTTGCCCATAAATTCCAAACATTTGTGCATCTCTGTCAAGATGTAAATGTCAAGAAAGTTGTGGTGCACATCAAATAACAACCTTGAAAACATGACTAAGTCGTTTGATGAGTAATAGAAGTCATGCATGGAAATACTTTCCAATAAACTCAACTTTGTGGAAATCTGCTTATAACCTTCTACACGATTAGTACTCTGCCAATCAGGCTATTTTTTGACATGAAGAAGTACTAAATAATTATTTGTTACAGTAAAGGATATTAAGGACTGCGCAAGTGAGAGTTGTCAATTTTTGCCACAGGTATTAAATCTTCTCATTTTGCATTGGGATTAAGAATCAATGTTCTTTGGTATTGGCCAGGAAAAATACACAATAATAAATATTACAGTTTACAACATCTACATAATATCCTGCTAGCCACCATAAAGGTGTATAGCAGGGGTGAATTCACACCAAGCATGGATTACTATCATCGGTATAAAGGATTAGTAGTTATACGAGTATTCTAGTCTAAACTTTGCGATTTAAAAAAAGATGAAAATAGCAAAGCAAGCATACAATAACATGCTGTAAGTTGGGTTGGATTAAAGTCCTTATACCGACATGAAAATACCTATGCTATCTATTGATTCACTTTTATTTATACTAATGGATACATTTACAGCTCTTCATATCCATAATTGTACGAGGAAAAAATGGACATTTTGAATACGTCAGTTCGTCTATCAATTCCTCTAATTTTATGATCATGGTCCAGTCTACCATAGTAAGTTGGAGTTTGCAAAAAATGTTAAAGTCATCAGTGAAAATATTATCTTGGGATTTAGCAAAGAGATTCAGTCTAAATTTTAACCTTCGTGATGAATAACATTTTAGGCCATCTAATAGACTGGTTACGCTAATATAGTTATCACAATGACCCTTTACAAAGCTTGTCAATCTTCGCTGCACAAGCTGGAATGCGTTAATAAAGCCGATTTCGTAAGGATCCCACATACTGGCAGCGTATTCCTAGTGATGTCTAACAAGGGGAGAACTACTAGGGGAAGGTGAAATGCACATATAGACCTTTTCCTTGCTTAATGCGAATGGCCGTAACGATAATATTAGTTCCTTTGTAATAAGCAAGAAACTTAAATGGTTATAACTATCAGAGCATGGTTACATTGCCGACTTAATAATTTTAGTTAATTTGAAGGCAATCTGTTTTCCATTTGTGATAGTAGTGTTCGTCACTTGATGTTAGGCGACTGACAGGCAAACCATCGTTTGCGTCACTTAAAACGGATATCCATATAGTCAGGGATGGGAATTTTCCAAGGAGACTAGGAAGGGTGGAGTGAAACCCAGCGACCTCATAACACGCCGTATAAGACCCGTAATAACACGCCTTCGAAGTGGATGATAGGTACTCGTTAGATATAAATATATTTTCGCAAGTTCCTCAGATAGAGAAGGAAGAATTCAACACAATAGGACGCTGACATATGTACTCATGCTGACTTTTGCATTTTTAGCTTGGAAAGAAAAGTAAAAGGTGACTCGTTAAGCGGAGAAACTGTCATGCCCCTATTGCCCATCTCCTCTCGTACGTATGTATATAGATGGCAGAAGGGACAGTTCTCAATCTCGCCCCAATAAAGACCTTTTATTATTATTATTATACTTACATTGCCAAACTCTGAACGCAGCAAAATGTCGCGGAGTTCAAAATAATCTTGATGTGCAGCCCGATCTACGCGAATCGTTGTTCACGTGAAACCTCTTGAGTGCGAGACGAAAGGCTCTAGCGCCTGATTTCGTCTTCCAGCCTGTCTTTTGTTTATTCCCATCTCTCGCATTCACTCTTTCCTCCTCCAGCGTGGCGGCCTTTCATTTCACCCTCCCCCCCTTCTCCCTTCCCCCGTGCACAAACACCGACTCACGCGGGGAGTCAAACATGCGGGCGTTTTGTGGACCGAAAAACTTCAATACCGAGTGTTTGAGAGGAGGGAGGGCAGCGGGGGAGGGGGTCGATCGGGGAGAGGGAGGGGATACTTCGTATGCATTAGGCGTGGGACGTAAGGAACAGAAACAGGCGCAGACACACTCGTTCTCCAGGAGGTGGACGGAGGGAGAGAGAGTGAGAGAAGGTGGGAAGAGAGAAGAATGAAATACAGCGGCGTGAGTGTGGAGGTGTGGGAGATTTCTTAGAGGGTTGGGAGACGGCGGCGCGGCGTGAGGAGTGTGGCAAGGGGAAGGATCTCGGGGTTGGGAGAGGGTGGCCGTGTATGTGCGCTTGCGAGGAGCTAAAAAAAGAAGTTGTTAGGGATGGGAGGAGGGAAGGGAAAGGTGAAGGGAGGGGAGGGTAGGAAAGGTTTCCGTTCTCAGGCCTCAAGGAAAGGAGGCGAAGTAAGACGACAGGCGAGGGAGAGAGAGAGAGAGGGGAATAGAATGGTCTGGAAGGTGAGAAAGGCAATGGGAGTAATGGAGGACAAGGTGGTGGGAGCGCTGGGGAAAGAGAGAAGGCCGTGAGAAGGAGGGGGCTTGAGCAACCCGAAGGAAAAAGAGAGGCACAAATGCGCGCGCGCGCGCTCTCCTCCGTTGGGAGTGTTGGGAAACGCTCTCCCGGCGAGGGAAATGGGGAGAGAGAGAGGTAGGAGAGGGTGGTGGCGAAGGGAGTCCCGTCCCACCCCTGCGCAAAGCTTTGCCTTCCGAGGGAAGAATCGGAGGAGCCATCCTCATCAACACTTTCGCCTCTTCAAGATTCATTGCGGTGGCATGGAGTTGGTTGATCTTCATCCTTAGAATACCCTAAAGGCTGCTTTACACGATACAATTTTTTGTGCAATTTCTTGTACAAACGCTTGTATAAACTGTTCGAAATTGTACACTTTTCAATCGGATAGCTTTACTGAAGATCCTGAAGATACTGAAGAACCACCGCCGAACACTTTCAGTGAGCAAATGCCCGAAATAAACATTTCATGTCAAGAATTAGTAAAAATAAATCACCAGGTCCCGATCAAATTCCTTCCAGAGTATATAAAACATTAGCTTCTGAAATAGCCCCCATCTAGAAATAATATTCAATAAAACACTAAAGAACCACACAGTACCCAAGGATTGGAAAGTAGCTAACATTACACCTACCTATATTTAAAAGCGGTGATAGGGAAGAACCCAGTAACTACATACCCATTTCACTCACGTCAATCTCTTGTAAGATATTTGAGCACATTGTAGTCAGTTCGATCATGGGGCATTTGGATAGTCAGGGATTACTCATAAACAGCCAGCATGGGTTCCGGAAAGGTAGATCTTGCGAGACACAATTAGCTTTATTGGTACACGATATTTTAGTCCACGGCGAAAGTAGTACTGAAGTTGATGCGATATTTTTAGATTTTAAAAAGGCTTTCGATAAAGTTCCTCATGACAAATTAATCTTGAAGTTAGAGAGTTTTGGTATAAATGAAGACGTTGTATGTTGGGTAAAAGAATTCTTAAGTGGGCGAGAGCAGAGGGTTGTCATAGATGGTATCATGTCGGACACAATCGAAGTCACATCGGGAGTTCCCCAGGGTAGCGTAGTAGGTCCGCTTCTATTTCTTTTATACATAAACGATTTGGGTACCGTAGTTAGTAGTAACCTTAGACTTTTTGCAGACGATGCGGTGGTGTACAGGGGTGTATCAAATGAAGAGGACACGAAATCACTTAGCAAGGATTTAGATGCAATTCAAGAGTGGTGCGACAAATGGCAGTTAGAACTCAACCTTAAAAAGTGTGTAGCTATCAATTTTTTGGAGGAGGAATAATTCAATAGAGCAATCCTATAGAATTAATAACACGAAGATCGAAAACGTTGAAACCGTAAGATATTTAGGTGTAACAATCACTAAAGATTTATCGTGGGGTAGACACATCCGGGAAATATGCGGCCGAGTGAAGAGAAAACTAGGTTTCATAAAAAGAGTACTTGGGAAATGTGATGAGAAGACAAAAGAGCGATGCTACTTTTCACTAGTTAGGCCCCACCTTGAGTATGCAGCCAGTGTATGGGATCCTAATGAATTAGGTTTGATGAGAGAACTAGACAGTGTGCTGCGTAGAGCAGCTAGGTTTTTCAAAAGGTGTTACGATAAGTTGAGTAGTGTATCAGAATTAATACAAGAATTAGGGTGGGAATCATTATCAGAGCATAGGTTAAAGTTCAGATTAAATCTATTAGAGAAATTTCAATCAGATAGCTTTGCTGAAGATGTTAGGCACATATTAAAAACACCAGCGTATTATGCTAGATTCGACCAGATAAATAAGATTAGAGAGATAGATTGTCGTACAGATAGATTCAAAATGGCATTTTTCCCCCGTACTATAAGAGAACAGAATAGGCAGCATAGGAAAGGGATAGGTAGGGGAAATATTTTAGAGTATTCTGTGGTGCATGATGCATGTCTTACCCCTTAAATACTGTAGACACTAACAATCAAGTTGCATGAGACAATATAGTTGCTAGTTTGCATGTTAGTAGTGCATGCCTGGTGATCTTCACCCCCTGCCACACACCCTCGCGGTGGCTTGCAGGGTATCGTGTAGATGTAGATGTAGATGGATATGTTAGGCACATATTAAAAAAAAACCAGCGTATTATGCTATATTCGACCAGAAAAATAAGATTAGAGAGATAGATTGTCGTACCGATAGATTCAAAATGGCATTTTTCCCCCGTACTATAAGAGAACAGAATAGGCAGCATAGCAAAGGGATAGGTAGGGGAAATATTTTAGAGTATTCTGTAGTGCATGATACATGTATTAACCCCTTAAATACTATATATACTAACAATCTAGTTGCATGAGACCCTATAGTTGCTAGTCTGCATGTTAGTAGTGCATGCTTGGTGATCTTCACCCCCTGCCACACACCCTCGCGGTGGCTTGCAGGGTATCATGTAGATGTAGATGTACGTTTGTCTGAATGGGATTAGAACAAGTTTTATTTCCCGTTCAGTCATTCAGACAATCGCACAACCGTTCGTCCATACAATTTGCCGCTTTACACGATAGGTACAATTTCCTCATACAAGAGTTTGTGCAAGAAATTGTACAAAATTGTATCGTGTATAACGGCCTTAAGAGTCAACCCTAGGGAATGCGGGCAATCATCACAAAATATGTCCTGGGCTCCAGCAACTAAATAAAAACTTCATGCGTGGTAAAAAAAACCGATTCAAGAGAAGCATACGCAAGGCGCTTCTCACTGAAAGAGTAATAACTACTAACCTCTTTTTTATGAATTACTCAATGGTTTTCTCACTGTAAAAAGTTGATCTGATTTTCAGTGCGATCTGAATTTAAGCGCTGTCTGGTTGTAAGGCAGGAACACGGATTTAAGGTACGGAAGAGGCAGGAACATGGATGGTTGGTACAGGAGCAGTTGAGCAGGAAGCAGAGGAAGCAGGATTCTGGATGGTCTGATTTTCAGCCGTTCACCTGCCTTATTTTTAGACAAGATATTACTGCTGAAATTCAACATACCCTGTCTTAAAATTGTTGCATCTGAAATTCAGATCGCTTTTGTACCTTAAAATCAGATCTACTTTTTACAGTGCTGTAGTCACCATGGTATTTATTATAGTATGTATTTGTAAGTTGCAGTTAGTATTTCGTAAGTAGATAGAAGAAAGTTTTTCAGAAATTCTGCCATCATTATAGCTACCTTTGTTGAAACTTTCGCGGGTCATAATAGCTGCATATTTAAATGATAAACCGAACAACTAAATATTTTGTAAAATCTTGTACTGTGCATTCGGTGGTTGAGGCCGATCTTGGATTTCTGAGTACATAGGTTATCGTCATATACAGAAAAAGTGCACTTTTTGAGGCTGAAACATTATTAACGAGCCGGCGTGGCTACCCGGAGGTTGCAGGATCAACCCCTTCCTTGGGTGTGTCGGTGACACATCGGTCCCATTGTGCTTAGATTGATGGGTTATCAGTCACGGCAATTGGAGCAACTTCATCATATTATGTGAATACTCGTGACGCCCGTCGCGTAAATAAATGCATGCATGGTTCTGAATACGCATTGCGAAGTTTAAAAGTTATTTTCAAGTGTACAAGCGAAGGAACGCGAACTCTGGTTATTTTCTAATTACAATTCACTCTTATTGATTAATAGTATTCAAATTTGGAAGCTGAAAATGACCGTATAACCACGGGGTACCTTGTTCTGCCTGAGTTAAACCAAAACCAGGCGAGTTAATTGCGAGATCGCCATGTCTCAACCTAATGTTGCTTGCCTACTGTGAGAGAATGCGCGGAGGAATGAAATGAAATGGTGCCAAGTGAACGCCTTTGAATAAGGTCTCCCCGAGAAAGAGCAGATTGAAATGAGAAGCGACGCGGTGGAACCTTGATCCGCGCTGAGAACGCTAGAGGGAGGCTACGACGGGAAAATTGTTGTAGGCTATGACCGCGGAACGGAAATCACTTGCATTCAAAACTGAAGCCGTGATGGGAAAATAATCCATGGTATGTTTTGAATGAATCATTGAAAAATTGATAAAATTTTACGTTAATCTTTTCGTATTCTGCGATCATGTATCACCAATGTATGGGATATATGCCAGTGTATGGGATCCCTACGAAATCGGTCGAAATAACGAACTTGAACGTGTGCAGCGAAGATCGGCAAGATTTGTAAAGGGACGGTAAGATAACTAGCAGTCTATTAAATGAATTATAATGGGAATCATTGTCAGATCGCATGTTGAAATTTAGACTTAATCTCGTAAATAAATTCCAAAATAATATTTTCACGAATGACGTTAAAAATATTTTGCGAACCCCAACTTACTATGGTAGACTGGACCATAATCACAAAATCAGAGAAATTGATTGCCGAACTGACAGATTCAAAATGTACTTTTTTCGTCGTACAATTACGGATATGAATAGCGGTAAATATGACCAATACGAGTGAATCAATCCATTGCATAGGTAGTTGCACGTTGGCATAAGAACTTGAAGGTAACCCAACAGCACATTTTTGCATGCTTACTTTGCTATTTTTATCATTTTAAATAGTGAAGTTAAGACCAATATATTAATATTAATCCTATTTTATGCATGATATGTAGTGCATGTTTGGTGAGAATTCACCCCCTGCCACACACCTTTGTGGTTCCTTGCAGGGTATTATGTAGATGTAGATCACGATGCGTATCAGTTTGGATATTGAGATTAAATGTGTATAAAGAATATCGGAGAGGTTTAAGTCCTTGATTGTATTTGTATTACAAGCTTACGGGAAGAGACCGGATGAGAATCGCGATCAGACCGCAGTTAAAAGTTTCACAGAATATTTCAAGTTAATTTGAGATCAGATACTTACTTCAATGATAACGTTTGAAAGATTTTGAGAACACCATCACGTAACTCGACTCGGTCACTAAAACAAGAGAAGAGAACAATACCGTTCTGGTAGATTTATGATGTGTTTCTTCTCGCGAGCAGTAGGAGATCATAATAGGCAAGATAATAATCAGAGAGGGTGGCGCATTGTAGCTAGCCTAGTCGTAAGAGTGTCTAGATATTGTTCATAAATCCACAATAATTGTATCTTAGCATACCAATTGTAATAAATATCTTAGTGAGCTTGAGCAAATACATAAATTATGAATTTAAGTGATAATTAATCATATATTATAATCAGTTAGATGCACATGTCTAATTCATACGTGTTTCAAATTGCGCAGAAATATATCTTAAATATCTTAAATGATTGGTAAATATATACCCTGTGCAGTTTCATATGATTAAGCCTTAAAGGACGAACGAAAGTGTTTTACCTGTTCCTTTGCAACGCAGCATAGTATCTTTAGGTGAGGATGCTATACTGAGTTGGTGACTACGCCAGCGATCTAAGTTAAATTTCTTACGAACAAATAACGAAATCCACTCATGGCGGTTATAGATAGATATTTCTTGTTATTTATGTTGATAGATATTTTTATAGATATTTATTACATCCAATGATGGTACGAAACAATAATTTTTTTAACTTGATATAATAGAGTGGATGCTTTAAGTAATCTTTTAAAGTAAATTACCTGTATAAAGATAACCTACAAAAACAAACAAACAAAACCTTGCTCTCGAATATAGTAATAAAACCAAAATTAAGTATGCTCTATGCAAAAATATACAAATAATGCACTTAAATAATAAATAATAGTACCTACAGCAAATTTTTACACTTACTTTTTAAATACGTTTTCAGTGCTGAGTGAATAGCCACAATTTCACTTAACAAAGAAATTTTCGGAAATTAATCTTAATTTTTATATTTTCTAGCAAAACATTCAATACCTTAGGCCCCAAGTACAAAAATGACCTTATATACAGGTAATGCTAAATTTGATTTAGAAAAATATAAAATATATTTTCTCCTCATGTCATATGAATTATGACACATATGAATAATTATATCTACACAGTGCCCCGTGAGCATCCTGAGTTACCAATAGTACGCAATATGATTTGTTGGCAACACTATATCTTTTTTTTCCCAGCAAGATAAATAACATCATATAATAAGCAGTGAGGATTTACATACATTGAACATTCTAGTTCCAAACTGTCATCTTGCCTGATACCGCCCACGCAACGCACAAATATAAGTGGTTCCCTGACATTACCTCAAGAAGTGACAGAAACTATTGCACCTGCATGTTATCGCACTGTATGGTACATCTACATCTACACGATACCCTGCAAGCCACCGCGCGGGTGTGTGGCAGGGGGTGAAGATCACCAAGCATTCACTACCGACTAGCAAACAAGAAACTATAGAGTCTCATGCAACTACATTGCTAGTATCTATAGTATTTAAAGTAGCCATAGTATTTAAATAAGAATCAATCCTTAGCTTCCCATCTAACTTAATCATCTCCACGGTTGCTGGATCTCCTTGTATTATTCCTTATTGTACGAAGAAAAATGACATTTTAAACCTCTTTGCAGTACTATACTTGACGCGATGCATATTTTGATGTATTTTCGTGCCTTCAGAAAGGCATTCCGCCTTGAATTCATGCTTGGGACTGAGCCCGTAATTCATTTCGTAGCACTGGACTCCATGCGAATTCGGCACATTGATATCGCCTTATTTTTATTTAATGAAAGAGATACCTTGCTAGCTCATGGGTGTTTTGTTAAGGGACTTTTCATTTGAACGTGAGAATCGAGGAATGAGGTATGAATCGAGGTAACGGAGTGTCATTATCATTTTCTCTTTACGGCTGTCCTACAGTTTCTTTTTCTACCATTTCTTAGCGCTAAGAAAAATAACTGCCCATAACGTTGGTAAATAAGCTTTTGATAGTAAAGAGACTTAAATGAAACGCTCAATGAGTCGTTTCTTTGAAACTCCACGCATGGGGAGACTGATAGCCCCGAAGGCCTCTTGGAATGAAGGCAAGATGCTCACTTTCCTCGCGTAGAACCTGAATCAATGAATTAGCGGTTAAAAACACAATTATGGTGCTTCGAATTCGACGAATGGCGGAATTATTACGCATTTGGAAGGGTAATGGCAGCTTTCTGATGGGAGGAGGAATGGACTGTCAACTCTGGCTTGCTCTCACGATGCATGTACAAGAAAAGGCTCGAGCTTCATTGCTGAAGATGGGAAAGCCGTAAAAGTAGTAGATTACTATAATTGGGAATGCAGTGTATGAGTTTCTCTCTCCTTATTTTCTTACGTTACGCAAATAATACTATCTCATCAATTAGCTTTTAAATGTTGAACTAATCCCGACAAAACACGCGCTATTAAGTGCTTCTATCGCAACAGTCTATCTGGAGGTCGTTTTGGTGATGCAAAACAGCTCTATATCATTCCTCCTTAATATGTATGTGTACATGCATGAGAACATAGTGCTTATCTTGGTCAAAAATTACAATTCCTTGAAATTACTACTACTTAGTTGCACATGCCCGATCTGTACCGAACTAAAAATAGTATAAGTTTCCCCACTTTCACGGTAACATATCATCTGTTTGATAAAGGTAATGCTTATTTATTGATTATTCATCTCCTGCCACACACCATTCAGAATTAATACAAGAATTAGGGTGGGAGTCATTATCAGAGCGTACGTTAAGGTACAGATTAAATCTACTAGAGAAATTTCTTTACTGAAGATGTTAGGTACAAATTAAAAACACCCGCGTATTATGCGTTAGGCACATATTAAAAACACCCGTGTATTATGCTAGATTCGATCACATAAACAAGATTAGAGAGATAGATTGTCGTATTGATAGAGTCAAAATGGCATTTTTCCCCCGTACTATAAGAGAACAGAATAGGCAGCATAGCAAAGGGATAGCGAGGGGAAATGTTTTAGTGTAGTCTGTAGTGCATGATGCATGTATTAATCACCTAAAAGCTATAGATACTAACAATCTAGTTACATGAGACCCTATAGTTGCTTATTTGCATGTCAGTAGTGAATGCTTGGTGATCTTCACCCCCTGCCACACACCCTCGCGGTGGCTTTCAGGTATCATGTAGATGTAGATGCATTGTGTCAATTGAGTGGACGCTGCAGATGAAGCAAGCGGCAGGGGCGACTGAAGTGGCTGCGCTGTGAGACATTTTACGAACCTTACTTGCCCGACGAGAGGAGACTGCGGTGGAGGATAAAGAAGGGATAGAGAGAGAGGGAAGAGAGAGGGGGAGAGAGAGGGAAGAGAGAGGGAGAGAGAGAGAGGGGAATGTTGGGGGTGGGAATCAGTTGGAGGTTGCCGGGGAACAAGACGGCCATTTTTTTTCCTTCCGCCCATTCCTGTGCACGCGCGTGCGTGAGTGCCTGTTTCGTGCGTGCGTGTGATAATCGTGAAAGGAGATTGAAATAGAAAAAAAAAGGTTGGAAATGAGATTAAGGATGGATAGCGAAACGGGCGGCGATTCAAGGTGAAAGAGGGGAATGTGGGCAGGTACGTTGGGAAAGGCTCTGGAGAGGCGGAGGTTGGGAAAGGCGAGGAGGGGGGAGATGGAAAGTGACGCATGCCTGGGGCCCTCCCCCTCCCTTGGGAGGGGGCGAGCGAAGAAAGCGAAAGTGTGGCGGAAAGGCAGCGAGCGGCGGCGCTCCAGAATGCACGTGCGTGCGTTTGACCCACTCCAGTGTTTGGTCCCGTGTGTGCGTGCGTCGCCCGCTGTGTGCTTCAGCGCCCTATCAAGAGATGTCTCCACCCTCCTGAATTCGTCCCACTCGTTGGCCACTCGTGACCGGGTTAATGTAATGGTTATAGAACTGACCTCGCACCCGGAGATCCAGTGTTCGAATCCCTTCAGTGGAAGATATATCTTTCATTGGTCGTAAGGTCCCCTACTTGTGGAGAACATTCGCGTGCAGTACTCCGTCCGTCAGATGGGACGTTAAGCCGTGATCCCCTTGTCACCTTTTCATTACGAGCTGGCTTATGCCGACGATGGGTTTCTCTCCACCCTTTCTCCATTACCTGAAATATTGCTAACATTATCCAATCACCAATCATCATCTACATCTACATAATACCCAGCAAGCCGCCATAATGGTATGTGGCAGGGGTTGAATTCTCACCAAACATGCACTACATATCATGCATAAAAAGGATTGGTATTTATATACTGTTCTAAACTACATTAGTTGTTCACAACTAGTGTAGTTTATCACAGTGAAGTTGATCACAACTACACACACTATATAAAAAAGATAAAAATAGCTAAGCAAACATGCAAAAACATGCTGTTTGTTGCGTTAGCTTCAAGTCCTTATACCAACATGCAGCTACCAATGTTATCCATAGCTACACTCGTACTGGAATTATTTACCGTTATTCATATCCCTAATAGTACGAGGAAAAAAAGGACATTTTGAATCTATCAGTTCGGCAATCAATTTCTCCAATTTTGTGATTATGGTCCAGTCTACCATAGTAAGTTGGGGTTCGCAATATATTTTTAACATCATCACTGAAAATATGGTCTTGGAATTTATTTAAGAGATTAAGTCTAAATTTCAACCTGCGATCTGACAATGATTCCCATTTTAATTCATTTAATAGACTGGTTACGCTAATATAATTATCGTACCGTCCCTTTACAAATCTTGCCGATCTTCGCTGCACACGTTCAAGTTCATTATTTAGACCGATTTCGTAGGGATCCCATATTTTGGTAGCATATTCCAAATGAGGTCTAACAAGGGAAAAGTAGCTGATTTCTCGTACATGATCGTCACATTTACCCAATACTCTTTTGATGAATCCGAGTTTACGATTCGCTTTATCTTAAGAATGTCAATTCAATCAACTTAAGGAGAGTGGGAGAAAAGAGAAGCCCGCTGAAAACTCTTAAGAAGAAGACGGAATAACTTAATTGGTCATATCTTTAGACGAGAGGGCCTGATGAAGACAAAGGTTGAAGGTCAAGTGGAAGGGAAGAATGGCAAAGTAGGTATGTTAGATAATATGCAACAAGTGATGAAGTATGTGAAAGAGAAGAAATACATTAATATGAAGAGATTAGTCGATAGAAGGCCTCAGTGAAGAGCTGCGTCAAACCAATCTGAGGATTGATGACTAATGATGATGACCCAATCACCCACCTATCCTCCTTTCCCTTCCATTCCCATCCTTGTACCTTTCCTCCCGGTCTGATACAGTAGCGGATAGTGCGCATGACTAGATCTATTCAGGGAGAGCGCGGAAGAACGAACCTGACCTGCGACAATCGTGACTCAACTCATCGTGAAAGCACGAATTACACTAATGATACGTCTTCTGCGGGGGAGATTCATCTACATCATGATTTACCCTGCGATCCGCTGCAATGGTGAGTGGCAGGAGCTGGTAGGTCATTTCACACTGCATGTAGCTGTCGGAATTTTCATGAACGCAATTATGTAGTACCAATCTTTATCCGCATCTACATCTACGCAATGCCCTACAAGCCTCCGTTAGGGAATGTGGCAAGGGCTTAAGATCACCAAAGATGCACTAATACATGAAACTCAGCGCCCGAATTGAACCAGTCTACTAAATGAATTAAAATGGGAATGATTGTCTGACCGCAGGTTGAAATTTAGACTTAAACTCCTAAATAAATTCCAAGATAATATTTTCAGTGATGACGTTAAAAATATTTGCGAACCACAACTTACTATGGTAGACTGAACCATAATCACAAAATTAGAGAAATTGATTGCCGAACTGACAAATTCAAAATGTCATTTTATTACAATTAGAGATACGAATAACTGTAAATATGTCCAATACGAGAGTAGCAATAGCTAGCATAGGTAGCTGCATGTTGGTATGAGGACGTAAAGCTAACCCAACTTAGGGCATGTTTGCTTTGCAATTTCTGTATCTTTTAAATAGTGAAGTTCTGACTTGTATATTAATACTATTCCTTTTTTATGCATGCTATGTAGTGCATATTTGGTGAGAAATCACCCCCTGCCGCACACCTTTATGGTGGCTTGCAGGGTATTATGTAGATGTAGGTGTAGATGAAACTAGGCTCCTGCATGGAAACATGTTATATAATAGGGTCACATGCAGCTAGATGAATAGTATCTACGTAGTAATAAAGGATTATTGGTTATAAAGGCATTTATGTAAGCATTTTTATCTGTATTTACCTACCATGTATAGGTTACTAATGTTACATTCATCATGCACTACATCTACATCTACGCGATACCCTGCAAGCCACCGCGAGAGTGTGTGGGAGGGGGTGAAGATCACCAAGCATGCACTATTGACATGCAAACAAGCAACTATAGGGTCTCATGTAACTAGATTGTTAGTATCTATAGTATTTAAGGGATTAATACATGCATCATGCACTACAGACTACTCTAACATAATTTCCCCTACCTATCCCTTTTCTATGCTGTCTATTCTGTTCTCTTATATTCCGGGGGAAAAATGACATTTTGAATCTATCAGTACGACAATCTATCTCTCTAATTCTTTGTATCTGGTCAAATCTAGTATAATACGCTGGTGTTTTTAATATATGCCTATCATCATCGGTAAAGCTCTCCGATTGAAATTTCTCTAATAGATTAAATCTGTACTTTAACCTACGCTCTGATTATGATTCCCACCCTAATTCTTGTATTAATTCTGAAACACTACTCACCCTATCGTAACATCTTTTAACGAACCTAGCTGCTCTGCGCTGCACACTGTCTAGTTCTCTGATTAAACCTAATTCATTCGGACTGCAGACTACATATGCCGCTATATGGTTAGTATCTATGTTTTACTGGAGATGTTAGGCACATATTAAAAAAACAGCGTATTATGCTATATTCGTCCAGAAAAATAAGATTAGAGAGATAGATTGTCGTACCCTTAGATTCAAAATAGCATTTTTCCCCCGTACTATAAGAGAACAGAATAGGCAGCATAGCAAAGGGATAGGTAGGGGAAATATTTTAGAGTAGTCTGTAGTGCATGATGCATGTATTAACCCCTTAAATACTATATATACTAACAATCTAGTTGCATGAGACCCTATAGTTGCTTGTTTGCGTGGTAGTAGTGCATGCTTGGTGATCTTCACCCTCTGCCACACACCCTCGCGGTGGCTTGCAGGGTATCGTGAAGATGTAGATGTAGATATGTATTCTCTTGTATTTTCATCACGGCAGCGAGCACTCGTGACTATTCGCCCTTATTGACTGGGTTATAAAAACTCCCGATAGATTTGTTATTGGAATCTCTAATTAAATGCTGTGAGGAGCGCATTCTAAATTAAATAGTACTCGATTTATTGGATGAGACGTAGAACTATTGATCCTTTCTTGGCGTCTCTCAGCGAGCAGAAGAGCAAAGTGCCGGCGTCGAGTCCAGTCATCATCCCATCTCCACCGAACCCTTTCTCACTCCTCTTCTTTTGGTCCATCTGAAACGAATGCAGAAGACTCTGGCGCGAGAGGCGGAGATCGTGTTGGTGCGGTGTCAAGGGGCGTCCCATCGTGAAGGCCGAGGTTTGAATCTATCAAGCACTTTTATGGAATATATTTTGCTACTAGAGCTGTGTTTGACCTTTAAGTTCAATACTCCGTCCGCTGGATGGGACGCTATGCAATGTATCTTTGGCGCCTTTTCCTAAGATGTTCGCCATTTTCGACTCCTGGCTCATCTCTATTATTCTATCTCCCTCAAATTGCTAACTCTTGCCTCCTTTGATGTTGAATTTCAGAAGATTTGTGCTAAAGACAATTGATGGACAATGTATTTGCCAATTAAAATTATGTTTTTGCTGGTGAAACCTGCTGAGAAGTCTTTGGGACTTGGCGGGGATTACATTGCACATTATTTGTATGGTTATATTTGTTAATTTTTGTAAATTTTTATTTCTTATTTATTTATTGAAAAAGAGGAAATACAATAAGGTGCATAGTACGGGACTTTTACAGGAAGATCTGAAGTATTATGTAGAAAAATTTTCCCACTTTCTTTATTTACATGATACATCACCAAAGAGAATGCCTTCCATCTGGGTGGTAGACTTCCCCTCCTCAACCAGAAAAATTCCTTTCCCGAACAGCGACTCATTCGCTTGACCCGAACAGACATTTAGGTGTTCCCCCAATGGTTCCGAGGCTCGTCCTGTGGCTTTGAATCGGATTGTTCTTTTTCGTAGCCCTAACTGACAAATTATTCTTCTCCTTTCATCTACATTTACATCTACGTAACACCCACAACAACAAACACTTTTAAATTTAATACGTTCCATTGTATTAGGCTCACCTAGGTGGAAGTTGAATTTCGTAAATGAAACACTAACTTTGTTTCCTTCCACAGATTTATTTTCTTAGTACGACATCGGTGTCATCATCAGGTACCTGATAATAACACCGACGTGTCGACCAAGAAAATAAATCTGTGGAAGGAAACAATGTTTCATTTTTAAACTTAAATCTCTAAATGCATACCTTTCCTAATATATTTTTGTAACTTCGGTGTTATATGTAAAAGTGCCGTTTCTTAGGCTTGAGCTACCAAAATCCTTTTGTAAATCGATTGAAGTAAAAAACCGTTTGTAAAGGATTGCAATACATTTAATTATAATTGAAGAAAATAATTGTAAAGATTGAAGACGTGCGGTTTCCAGTCTTTTAAATTATCTACCTTGAATTCCTTTGATAATCGATGCTGCATAATTAGAATGCAATTATATTTGCCTCTTTTAAACCAATAGAGCTTGTGTTTTTCATGTGACATAAATAAACACTTTGGTATATTTACGTCGGAATATTTTGTATTTAAAGAGCTCCGATAAGGAATACCAATCACTCAGTACAATATATTTACAGAGTAATTTCCTTTAGGATGTAATGAAAGTTTTACTATGCTGGGAGCTACTTACGGCGTATGAAAATACGAAGGAAGAGAAGCGGCGATGGCCGTATATAAATGTCCTCTTTTGATAGATAGGTGCGAGGAGCTCTATGAAATTTACTTCATTTGGCTAAATGATACAGTAAAAACGTATGTAAAGTATCCTTTGTTGTTGGCATGGTTTTTCACTATTATCCGCCGTTTTTATGGATAGTTAATTTTGAAATTAATTCGCGTTAATTGGAAGGGGAATTGGGAAGAAGAAAAAGGTGCTTTCACGGTTGACCTTAGAAATAACGATTCGCGAAAGTGGACAACGTGAGGGATTTTGTGCACGTGTGTGTCCACCTTCTCGGAGGGACTTCTGTTTTTTCCTCTCTCGCTCGCTGCTTGGGGAAATATTGGTTCGAATAGCGGAGGAATTTCGGTTGCAGTGAGGAAATGTCACATTGGTGGTTATTTGTGGACGCGGAAGAGTGGAAATGCTTTAGCTCATAATGGTACACTAACATGCGGATTGGGTCAATCATTTGTCCCTGTCTCTCTTCCTGCTTTGAATTCGTTTCTATCCGTGGGACCAGCAGAAAAATTAGCATGAAAAGTAACTTTTCACCTTGCCTTTGACTTTAAAACTGAGATCCAACGTCGTCGTGTGAATATTCGAGTATTTTCATCATTTTTACTTCCTCCACTGTCTAATTGTATAAGTTAGAGATTTTAAAATTTTAATGTTTCGTTCGATTCCTTGTGTAAAGCACAAGCATGGGCTCGTGACAAGCTCTCATATATTGTCATTATTCTCCGACAAGCGTCTCTAAAATGACAAATAAGGTATAATAATGGCTTGTGATGATTTAATGTGGTGTAAATGGTAGGAAGTGGATTTTTTTGGGATTTAGCTTGAGGAAATTTAAAATTGCTTCGGTTACGGACAAATTCATGTTCGGCATGCCGACAGGTATTCCTCTGATAATAAAAGTGCAGCTGGAGCAGCCAAATTTGCCAAGATAGTGACAAGTCGTCGTGCACTGCATTATAATTGAAAAAGCATAATATACTAAGCAAAACATAGTGTCTTCCGTGAGATAAGTACTTTTGTACAAAATTTATGTTTTGATTTAACGTTTACAAAAACATTTGAATAGTTTACTGTAGTTATGATGCAAATGATTTTGTGATTTTGTAAAAGTGTGGAGTTAATTTTTCGAAATAATGTTATAGTCAGTGTCAAAAGTAATTTTTAAGCTTTGTGATAAGAAATAAGGGGTTCCTATGTGATTGATGCCCATGATTAATAAAATGCATTGAAGGTGAATGTAATTTGTTGGGGAAGAACTGTGTTGTTACAAAGTGCAAGCGATGACTAGTAGTTCAGCGTAGAATTTCTGAGCAAATTAATATAAAATTTAGAAGCAGGTTGGTGTGTGAGGGAATCATAAAAACCTGCAGAGACTAATGAAATCTCAACAGAAGGATGTAAGTGAGCCAAGACATTTCGTAATGATATAACACATGTATTTCAGTGTATTTGATGCCATGTGTAAATTTTCAGTTCTTGAGGGATCATAGTTTAAACCCAGTTTTATGTTTTTCTGTGTCAACTTCCTCAAGCCAGTTTTTCGATTCCATTAAACTTGCTGTCGCTTCTTCACGTGCATATGTAAAGAGAGTTTTATTAATGTATCTAGAGAATAATCAGAGATTGTGGTAATAAAAGCACGCACTTGAGTACTTGGTACGAATTCCATCAAGATGTGGGACAAATACGTTAATGACTACCTTGCCATTTATATCTTGTCCTTTAAACCATTAGTAATGCATTACATTACCATGGATTTAAATCCCAGTGAAATGTCTTGAAAGTTCCCGCGGGGTGATTCACTGGAGCGCTGGTAAATTGTTCTGTATCTTGTAAGTTGGCAAAAACTTGGCTACGTACGTGGTTTTTAGCGTCTCTCATTGACGGAAAACAGTTGTGTCGTCATCAATTTTGATGGTGTCACTGCCAACTTAGGCCGCACAGACTGCAAATGCGAGACTGTAGTCGAGATTGCACGAGAAATCAGCTACTTTTCCCTTGTTAGACCTCATTTGAAATATGCTGCCAGTGTATGGGATCCCTACGAAATCGGTCTAAATAATGAACTTGAACGTGTGCAGCGAATATCGGCAAGATTTGTAAAGGGACGGTACGATAATTATATTAGCGTAACCAGTCTATTAAATGAATTAAAATGGGAATCATTGTCAGATCGCAGTTTGAAATTTAGACTTACCTAATCTCTTATATAAATTCCAAGAAAATATTTTCAGTGATGATGTTAAAAATATTTAGCGAACCCCAACTTCCTATGGCAGACTGGACCATAATCACAAAATCAGAGAAATTGATTGCCGAACTGATAGATTCAAGATGTCCTTTTTCCCTCGTACAATTAGAGATACGAATAACGGTAAATATGTCCAATCGGAGAGTAGCAATGGATAACATTGGTAGCTGCATGTTGGTATGAGTACTTAAAGCTAACCCTACTAACAGAATGTTTTTGCATGTTTGCTTTGCAATTTCTATCTTTTTTAAATAGTGAAGTTCTGACTAGTATATTAATACTATTCCTTTTGTATGCATGATATGTAGTGCATGTTTGTTGAGAATTCACCCCCTGCCACACACCTTTATGGTGGCTTGCAGGGTATTACGTAGATGTAGATGAGATCCTGAAAATGGCCCGTATTGTCTGGTTGTTCTTGCGTAAAGCGTGTTTAACGATGACTCACCGCCCGTCCCACAACACGTCGAGGACACTTGCAGTGCGCTTTATAGGTGGCGATTACCCTACGTTGTCTCGCAAATGCAGAAGGGAGTTGTCGGTCCAAATGGAAAGTAATCGCGACGGAAAACGCTGGCGCTGGATCTTCCGCCGTGCACATTCAGACGCGCACGAGCTTCGCCGCCGAAGCCCGTTAGCCTTTGTGTTTACGAGGAAACTTCCTGGGAGAGCAATAAATGCATATCTGCTGGTGCTCTGTCGCAAACGAACGCTCGTAAACGGCTTTGCGGTTTAATTGCCTTCGCCGACGCGACAAGAGAGTGCGGATAGGCGCAAAACGAGCGCGACGACCGCCGCAGGTGGTGGCAGCACAATCGTTTCGGTGGTCGTCATTGCTTCTGCCCATCGCCAGTCTCATACCCTCAGCTAAATGAGCTGAGAACTTATTAATTGCCAATTGGCTACAGAACAAATGCGCCCGTTAAATAGCATGAAAAAAAGACAACTTTCATTATAGTCGAATGATGATTGTTTACCTCTATTAAACCTGCTGCTACTTTTTCATATCCATTTAAATACATATTTACATAAATAATTACCTGAAAGCCACGTCAAGGGTACTGGTAGGGGGTGAACCATTATTAGCCATACCTTAAAGCCATGATGTAATTTTCTTTCCTAATTTGCAACAATGTTTTTTTATTCGCTCAAAATATCTCGAATTAAATTACCTTATTCAATAAATATTTAATGATTATGTTAATATCCATCGAATTTCGGAGTTTAGTAGGAAGAATACTTGCTGCTCACCCTTAGAGACATGGTTCAAAATCCTCTAAAAGATTCATTCATTGGATCTACACTTGGATTCGACGTGGAGAGCGCCAGTCTTCTTCCTGTGAAGTACTTGGCACCTTTCGTAGGGCAGAACATTATAATGCCTTTTTCTCTACTCATACTTCTTTTCCTTCCATTACCTTACACCTTTTCTCCTGTTTTGGTATCACTTTTTAGTGCGGAATAGATTTGTAATCGCTGATTAAGATCACAATGCATTCACGAAAGAAGGGTTTACGGTTACCATCCTGTTCGATGGGGGAAGCTAAAAATATAGTGCTCTCCTCACTTCAGTTAGGTAGAAACCGGTGTTCCGCTGTAAAACCACTTCCGCTTCTGCAGGGGTGGTTGGAATCTGGATATCTATTCCTTCCCGCGTGCCTATTGTTCAAAGATTTTATGGCTCACGTGAATTATGAACCATTCGGCTCTTTTATTCTTTCCATTACCTTCTCTTTGCGCTATATGTGGTTCGAAGGGAGAGAGTCGTCTCTGAACTGTCCGTATTATACATTATTTTTTTGTTCCAAATTTAAGATGGAGCAAATAATAGCTGGAACACAATAAACTCTGAGTAAGACGTATGACATTTTAATGAATGTTTGTTAAATCATCCCCAAAAAAGTTGAGCTACCATTGAAACTAGGTAGTGACCGGGTTTCCGCTGAAAAACCTCTGCTTCTGCAGGGATTGGAACCTGGAGCCCCATTCTAGAAACGGTCTGATAAATGTTTTATTTATTTAGCACGATTTATTGTGGCGGGGAATGAATCATCTCCAAATATAAACTCCACATGTGTCGTAGACGATTATGCATCACTAGATGCCCTTGGTAGATTTTACAGTATGAGTCTAAGCGAAAATTTTCTATAAGGCTACTGCATGAATATTTTCAGTATTCTCAAACCTCTTTCCCGAGTCAGAGAGAAGTAGTTAACTCAATATTTTGAAAACTTTATGGAAATCACCCTTCTATTCAAATACACCTGATTGTCGCATTCGATCACCTAATTACTTATTTATCCTCCCTCTCATCAGATGTGATAAATCCGGCGCCTCATGATGAATACGAAGTCCCTTTCTCTGAAGGTAATTTTTATAATTCAGGCCATTTACCTTTAATATTCTGTAGCGTTCATTTTCAGAATATAAACACTCTGTCTACTGGCCTCGGAGAAATACAAGGCTCACTTATTAAAAGTTCTTACCCTATAGTTCTGCCAGACATCTTCATCTATATTCATACATTTACGCAATACTCTCCGAGCCACCGCGAGACTGTGTGATAGGGGGTGTAGATCACCAAACATGCACATTCTAATGAAACTATTGTAAGAGCTGAAGTTCTACTGTGAAATGGGAACACGTCAGTGATGAGTCACGTGCAGGTAAATGAATAGTGCCCACATAATAATGAGAGGATTACTGGTTATAAATGTATTTCTCTAAGAATATTTATCTGTCTATCCCTATCATGCATGGGTTTAAATGTTAAAATATGCTTCATGAGCTACATCTACATAATACCCTGCAAGCCACCACAAAGGTGTGCGGCAGGGGGTGAATTCTCACCAAACATGCACTACATATCATGCATACAAAAGGAATAGTATTAATATACTAGTCAGAACTTCACTATTTAAAAAAGATAGAAATTGCAAAGCAAACATGCAAAAACATTCTGTTAGTAGGGTTAGCTTTAAGTACTCATACCAACATGCAGCTACCAATGTTATCCATTGCTACTCTCCGATTGGACATATTTACCGTTATTCGTATCTCTAATTGTACGAGGGAAATAGGACATCTTGAATCTGTCAGTTCGGTAATCAATTTCTCTAACTTTATGATTATGGTCCAGTCTGCCATAGTAAGTTGGGGTTCGCAAAATATTTTTATCATCATCACTGAAAATATTGATACAGCTACAGACTACTCCAACAATTTTTCGCCTACTTATCCCTTTGCTATGCTGCCTATTGTGTTTTCTTTCGGTACGCTAGAAAAATGACATTTTAAATCTATCTGCGCGTCAATCTATATCTTTAATCTTGCTTATCTGAACAAAACAAGTATAATACCTGTACGCAGAGGTTTTCAATATACATCTACTGTCATCTGTAAATGAATCGACTTCGAATTTACCTAAAAGGTTTTGCCTAAATTTTAACCTGCGTTCTGATAGTAATTTCCCTCCTAGTTTTTCTGTTAAACGCGTTACACTAATAAAACTATAATAACGGCCTTTAATGAATCTTTCTGATCTCCTTTTCTCACGCTCCAATTCCTTTATTATACCTTCCTCGTTTATGGATCCCGTATATTAGCGGTATATTCTAAATGATGTCTAACAAATGTAAAGTTGCACCCTTCTCGCACTCTCTCATTGCATTTGCCTATAACCCTTTTTACGAATCCTAATCTACTGGTGGCTACACGTGATATTTCCCTGATGTGTTTCCCCCATGACATGTCTTCAGTGATGGTGACGCCTAAATATTTAATAGATTCTATGTAAGTTATTTTATTTTGTTTGATGCAGTAAGTATATCGGGGGAAGCTATTCTTTTTCCAAAAGTTCCTTACGGCGCATTTCTTCAAATTTAATTCCAGCTACTTAGTTACTGACCATTCATCAATCTCATCTAAGTCTTTTGCTAAATACTGACTGTCCTCTTCATATCTAATTTCTTTATGTACTACTGCATCATCGGCAAAAAGACGGAGCTTGCTATTTTTAACTAGGTACTGTATTCAAGTCATTTACGCAGAGTAGAAAATTGGGCCTATCACGCTTCCATGGGGAACACCCGATGTAACTTTCACTTCGCCTAAGCTAAGACCATCTAATACCACCCTTGGAACGCGTTCATGTAAGAAGTTTCCTATCCAGCCTACTATATTATGTTATTGTCTATCCCGTAATATGCTAACTTCGCGAGTAACTTAAAGTGGGGCACCTTATGAAGGGCAATTCTGAAGTCAAGAAACGCTGCGTCTACCTGAATTTTACCTTCTCCCGAAACTAGAATATCATGAACAAAAAGATCTAGATGAGTTTCGCAACACCGACCCATTCTGAACCCATGTTGGTTTGTTACCAATAAATCCTGGCTATTGAGGTGTCCCATTATTGAAGTAACTATTATATGTTCTATGATTTGACATGATAGTGACGTTAGTTATATTGGCCTATACTAGCTGGTCCCTATCGCCGCTTTAAAAAAATGGGGTTAAGTTTGCTATCTTCCAGTTTTTGTAAGCTACTGTTCTTCGAGGGATTTTTTAAATATCACTTTAAGACACGCAGCCAATTCGATAGCTATTTTATTATACACGCGAGCTGGATTTTCATCAATATCTGAGGACTTGTTCGGGGTAATGTTTTATAAATAGTATTAGATTCCGTTACAAGAGATCTAAATTGGGGGTATTTTTTAATAAAATAATCTGGTATGGTTTAGTCCAAAGTACGCCTAGATTGATTAAAAGAGTTCTAAAAAAAGGAATAAAAATAGTCTTTTCTATACTTGAGGTAGCCATTTTGCCCCTATCGTTTTTAAAAAATGTAACTGTTTAATTGTTACTTCCTTATACTTCCCTAACGAATGACCGAAATGCTTCAGGATTTTCCTCTAGTTGTCTTTTTTTCGGCGGCTGCTTTACAAATTTTAAACTTTTGATCATATTGTTTACATCGTCCTTAGCTACATTTTTCTTAGTTTCGCGTGGCTAACCTCTGCCCCCAATTCGGTTCCTTGCTCTCCCTCTAACACTTACAGGGTTTACAAATTTGTTAACAAATGAACTCGTAATTAGGATGATCCCTTCCTATATACTTTCTGTATCAGTATTTTTGCTGTAGTTCTCGGATCGTTCAAAAGAAATCTCTAAATCATGCCTAAATTTGTTTAAATCCGCTTTACTAAACCATCTCTGGGAGGGAAAGGACAAACCGGGAAACCTGCCCACGAACTTAAGGCATATCTACGCAGTGCGGAGTACGATGGAGTGTCCTCGGTTCGAGCAGAATCCGCGGCCTTAGTTACGCGCGGCGCAGTTGCTCATTGGTGCGACGAAGTCTCCCATGAGAGGGAAGGCGAAAATATTACGTATTCCGCTGAAAACAGAGCGAGGAGAAATGATGGAATGCCCGCCTTGGATGGAGAGGGTGGTAAGCACGGAAAGGCGCAGAGCGAGGTTTACGACTCGGTAAATCCTATTGACATGCGTCCCATAATATTTACTGCAAATGAGGCTTGGGTGAGTGGGCGTGGGAGGAAATGTCGGACGCTGGAATACTTAGTGCTGTCCGTTCTCGAAATGAAAGTAAGAGGGTAGGGAGGCCGATGACAAGGTCACTTCTTCCTGTCATGCGGAGGGCACACCTCCATGCTCGGGGGGCGCAAGGAACGAACGTGAAGCGAGACGACGCTCTCAGAGGAGGGAGGAAGAGCTCAAGGAAGAACCTAGGGCTGTGCGATACCACGATATATCGTCGACGATACTCTATATGCACTTGATATCGGGAGTCGATATTTCGAAACGCGATATGTCGATATCCGATATCCCGATATTTCGATATCCCGATATTTCGATATCCCGATATTTTGATATCCCGATATTTTGGTATCCCGATATTTCGATGTCCCAATATGACGATATACCGATATGAAGATAAACCGATATGACGATATCCTGATCCCGGTGTTTTTTTCTGTCACCCTTGTAAGTGTAATGTCTATTTAGCGCAATTTCTCGGTAATGGTTGATCGGATTGAAGTGCTTTAAACGGTCTCTTCCTTACAAAATATTACACTTCCTCAATCGTTAATTATATATTTTAAATTGTCTAATTTTTATTGTTATTAACTAGGGATGGGTCGGTTCCACTTTTTTTTCGGTTCCGGTTCCGGTTCGGTTCTTAACTTCGGTTCTCGGTTCCGGTTCTTAATTTACCACTTACTTTGCATTCCTTAGTTGTAAGATAAGGTAATCAATAATCATTTTCAGAGACTGAATTAGAATAATTCGCGACTTTGAAGCATCTAAGTACACTATTTCACCAGGTTTTAATGTGAATCCTCCACTTTCGGAGTGTGAATAGGTTTCAAAATGGTTTTCGCGTGAATTATTTCGGTACCGATTATTTTTGGCCTCGGTTCCGGTTCCGGTTCTAAGCTCAAGAACCGGTGGAACCGAGAACCGAAGAACCGAACCGACCCATCCCTATTATTAACTATACCTTTTTTATCATAAAATTTGGGTCCATGTCAACCGTCCAATCTCAATGGGAAAAATACATTTTCAGAATGCGAATCCCACTAAGGAAAAAACCTATCTGATATAAGTAGCATTTCATGATGACCTTATTATGCAAAAGATGTGTACGGAACAAAAGTACAGAACCAATTCGCTCGTGAAACCGGGCCGGGAAGGAAGAGAAAGACGTGGCACTTTTTCAGGATTCTATCTTCAGTTAAAAAAAAATATTTTGTTAGATTTCTCAACATCAATTTCGCTTTGTCTCCTTGCTAGTAGACAATTATCTACAATTAAAGCAGTTATCACGAAGCTCTCTTAATATCGCCATCCCCTCAGGCCGACTTAGACATTGAAGTTGGCTAATCATAGCAGTTGTGATAATGGTCACATATCGATATATATGACACTGACTTAAAAGTAAACAAGGTTGAACACGGCATATGAGTTGCTGGTTCATCAGAGAAGATGTTCCTTTTTGGCTATTAGCAGTGCAAACGCCTCCGATGCAGAAACGAATGCTACGTTATTGGTAGAAGGAACTTCCATTGAAAAGAGCCAATTTGAGCCTTGAAGACAATATATTAAAAGAATTCCTTTCAGGTGTTGATAAGGACTGTACCAAATTTGCGCAGCTGGATAATCCGTTATTTTCTTCTTAACTGCCCCCGAAGTGACCCCAAACCTCCCTCATTATGTCAATAATGGCAGCATAGGTATATAAGCTTGTATGCCGGATGCACTGTTCCATAAACATTTATTCATATTGTATTAATAATAATTTGTATAAGATCAATAACGTTATAGATGTCGTCCAAGCTATATATATATATAGCCTGTAGCTATAGGGTGTACCTGTTTATGGACCTAATTATGTCTTCCTCCAACATATTTATTCCATGAATTCGTTTAGTCGTCCCTCTAGTGACCCTTTTCGTCAAAACCAACTGGATTCTACGCGATTCTCTCACCGTCTTCACTTGCAAAAAAATTAGCCAGGCGATTTATCATTCCCCTGGAAGTTCAAATCATGATCGATAGAGCATCGCTTACAACACCTATCGACCCTTACTGCCATAGGAGTCGACACTTACTCACGGAAGCGCTACTTCCCAGCGGCTTTCACTGCTTCCATGCTGTAAAGGGTTCTTCTAGGGCTGTGCGATATGCTGTTTTGGATATCGCACGACGTCATAATTCTGATATCGCGGATTCGCCTATTCGGTTTCGCGATATAAATAGGAAATATCGTGATATGGACATATCGGGATATCGACAATCAGGATATCGACAATCGGGATACCGACATATCGGGATATCGACAATCGGAATATCGACATATCTGGATATCGACATATTGACGATATCTTTCTTACTTTTCATCTTGTTAGTGCAATTTCTCGGGATTGATTGATCGGACGAGTGCTATAAACGTCTCTTCCTTGTAAAATCCTATTTCGGGAGTGCGGATATATGTGGCAACCGATATAGAATGGTGACGAAAAACTTTTTTTTTGTTTCGGGAATGCCAAATTCGGAAAGAGGGTTGTGTCACAAAAACAGGCTCCAACCCCCAAAAATAATTTCTGGATCGGTGCGTGAAGAGGTTTGGATGAAGTGAAGTGGTGTTCTTTTTTTCTGGTGGTTTGGATGACCAGCACAAAGAAAGGTGTGGGATTGGTCAGGTGGTATTGGGTTCGTCCTCCCTGCCCCTTGTATGAGGTGGGGGGCGGGGCGCGAGAGGCGAGGAATGGGGAGAATGTGTTCGGGGGTGAGGGCGAGAACAGGGGCTGGCGCTTGGGGGGCGGAACGCGACTTCTTTCTTCTACCACCGGTAACCTCCACTATTTACCCGACATGTTAATATCCGAGGCCTCCTCCTCGTGGAAACAAAAGAGGCCTCCCCTCCTCCCTCTCTCTCTTTCTCTGTCACTCGCTGCAACACCTCGAATCCCCAAAGAGAGCACACGTCCCTTCCAAAGCATTTCCTATTTCCGCGTCACTCAGCCCTCCCCCCTCCATCGACCGAGACGAATCGGACTTGCGCCCCCTCGCCATATTGTAAACCTCTCAGGATAAATTTAGGGGCGGGCCCTTTCCTCACCTTGAGACCCCGTGATCCTTTTCCTGTTCCCGGTACTTTTTTCGGCGTGGGAGGTGAAGGTAAAAAAAATAGTCGCCAAACTAGTAAACACGCCAAATCCACGGAATTCTTTCCCATTTCCTTTCTCTTTCACTTTCCGGAATCCAGGAACTTGGTCAAAACAAGGCTCCGTGTTTTGGATGGCTTTTCTTTGGTCGGTGAGTGCTTTATGGTTTTCCCAGGTGAGCGATGGCCAGGTAAGAGTGAAAGGTGGGCAGCTCCGACGCGTCCCGCCCGTCAATGCTTTCCGGCTTGTCTTTCTCTACCCTCCCCCCACCTCCCTCTCGCACCCTCTTCGGCTGCTATTCTACGCGTGACCAACTCAGCGGCGGCGGGTATCCGACCAATTTTTGGTACAAAACTTGTTTTCAGAGTATTAATTTTGTTTATCCAACCGTCATTAATTACGTCCTCGTAACATCCTAGAAAGATCATTTTATTTATTTATTTGTTGCTAAGATGCGTTCCATGTTTAAACGGAGGAAACGTAAGCAGGAAAATGTGAAAGAGTTTACATCTACATCCACGCAATACCCTGAAAGCCACAGGAAAGGTGTGTGGCAGATCGTGAAGATCACCAAATATGCACTATTGACATGCAACTAGGGTACTATGTGGAAATATTTAAGATAAGATAATAGAGTCACATGCTGCTAGATGGTTAGTATCTACACAGTAATACATCTACATCCACACGATACCCTGCAAGCCTCCGTCCTCCGAGTAAACGCCCCCATTATCATAACGGCCTTCGGCAAATCTAGCTGATCTACTGTGCACACGCTCTAGTTCCTTTATCAGACCTTCCTCGTGCGGAACCCATATACTAGCGGTATATTCTAAGTGAGAATTGACAGGTGTAAGAAAGTTAGCAGGATAAGAGTTATTTTTATTCCATCAGGTAGGCTGGAGATAAGAAGGCACACATAATGTACCAATATTCCCTCGTAGTCGAATATATTCATCTTTTACAGGACTATTTTTACTTCTCTACCTTTCCATCCTCACAACACCCCATCTGGAGAGGCTATTCTCTTTTCTCCTTTTCCCAGCTTAACCTGTTATTTGCACCTCCATTCCTGCCTTCAGTATAGGTACAATCTTTCCTTATTACCTCTTCCATCCACTCACCTACCATCCTAATTTCATGTCATCTCCACTTTCCCGCTTGCATCTCCCTTCATCCTCCATACCTTCACTCTCATATCAAAAGCAACTCGTCTCTTCAGCTGCTTTCTGAAAACCTTGTTTACCTGGCCAAGAGTACGACCTGCATCTGTTCAATCGGTAGCTTTGTCTAACGCCTCTTAAAAAACCACATCTATAGAGTCACCTGGAAATGCCTGGAAACCAACCTGATGGTGGAGAGTGATTTATGACCATACGTGCACTAGGTACGTAAGATCAAATGAAGTTTACTACATAATCCACATCTACATCTACACGATACCCTGCAAGCCACCGCGAGGGTGTGTGGCAGGGAATGAAGGTCACCTAGCATAATATTTGGAAAAAAACAGTTGTCAGTCGCACATAAGTCAGACACGTGTAACGTCTGGGAAATTAAAAAGGATTATGTATTTTACAGAAGAGAAACCGAAGAAAATACAAGGGTGCGGCTAATATGCATTGATGAGTCAAGCTCTTTATTCAAATTTCCCTCATACCAGGAAGCCAACATTATACCTTACTCCACTTAAGTGGTGCTTCCTACGATGATATGTAGCTCCTAATTGGTTGGGTAATAGAGACATTTCAATACATCTCTCTAATACCGTTTTCATGGGGAATTATCTGTAATATAATTGTAAATCACGATCTTAGAGTAGTTAGCAATTTCCATGGGAATCCTCTAGTAAGTTTACGACCCTAGTACAGTTAAGGTAAATGAATATTTCACATATTGTTACTGGTCTTCTCTGCGCATGTCCCAACGCTGAAATAAAACCCGCTTCTTGCGGACACAATGCTTCAGTAGGTATCAAGTTATGAAGTAGATCTCGTGATGGAGAAGTTAAAAACCATTAAAAAAGAACGACCGACTTCATCCAACAGTGGATATTATCAGATTCTTCAACAATTTATGGCTTCCAGCTGCCACTTACCGGTTCTTATTTCCTATTCTCATTGGCAGTAATTGAATTTGAAGCTAGAAGCGCGGGAGCTCTCAAACTAAACATGCGTCTTCATTTAAAGCTATAAATATTTTTATCGGTGAAATGGAAAGCTTTATTCAGTTATTTATCCGTAAATGTCTTCAAAAATTGTTTGTCACCGCCAACTTGTGTTGTGAACAAAATGTTAGTATCCTTTCTTCTATCACATTCCGATTTCGCAATCCACAACCGAAGAAGGTATACATGAAAAAATCCAGGGGACAGAAGAAGCTTTCAACTTGTATACATTTACCGGAGTGGAGCAGAGATATATCACACAAGGGAAAGGAATGCAAAAGCTACCTGGGGCCAGATAGGGACTGTAACCACAACTTAGAGATGATGAAATGCCATGCGAAATTTAAGAAACTGAAGAAAACAATGAAGACCATGTGGCAAGTAACGAAAATGTGGGAGACTCAACATCTGCTGACCTTCCAAAAGCTAGTAGAAAACAAGTTGGGAGAGTACGTGACCGAGGAAGCAGTAGGAGAGAGATGAGAAAGCATTAAACATAGGCTAGAGAAAGCCGTAAAAGAAGTTCTTGGGAGAAGGAAAGAAAAGTTGTCAAGGAGATTCCATAGATCATAGGAGAAGTATTAGAACTGATTGAAGAGAGAAGAAAGTACAAAAAAGCAAAATCAGGAGGGAAACTCTCCTACAAAAGAATAAGGAACGAGGTAAGTCGTAAAACGAGAAAAGCTAGAGAAATGTTGATGAATATCTAAACGAAGGCTGTCCATCTTGCTCAAGGAAAGGCAGAATTTTTACAGGATGGTGAGAACTGCTTCAAGGAGCTGAGCTCAAGGTGTAATGCCATTAGGGATTAGAATGGAGAGCTTTTAATTGAGCATGTAGATACAGTGAAGAGATAGGAGGAATATCTGAAGCTACCATGCAGAGGAAGTAATCTCAGCACTAAGGTAAACGAGGAAGAAAAGTGGGAAAGGGTTGTATAAAAGGGTAAGTATAAATACTATACTACTCTATGATTGTGTGGGAGACTGTGTGAGGGTGATTGTATGAGATCAGAATTCGAGGCAGCAGTAAAGAACCTGCTGATAAATGAGTGTCCTGGAGTTAACGATTTTCCTGCCGAGCTGATTGAATTACAGGAGAGAAGACATTAATCTGGTTGTACAATACCATTTACGACGAGTAGTCAATTGGAGAGATAGCCACGGACTTTGAGAAGAATATAATTGGACTAAAATATACCAACTAATTCTCTTTAAGCAGGAAAGATAGTGCATGTTTGTGAGAATAAACCTCCTGCGGCACTCCTATATGGTGGCCTGCAGAGTATTACATAGGAGTATACTTAGATCATAATTATGCCGCCCAAAAAGAAGAGGGCAGAGGACTCTGGAAAATGTAGGACATACGACTCATGCCTCTAAAAGATTGACGTACATCATATCCAAGAAGTATTAAACGGAAATCAGAGGAGTTCCCGGCGGGGGACCAATTTGGATTCAGAAAAGGAAGCAAGCAAGAAAAAGCATGAGAAGCAATTTTAGCCCTTAGGCTACTCAAAAACCAGAGAATGGAAAAGAAATAAAAACAGACGTTCTTTGCGTTTGTGGTCTAAAGAAGGGTTTTGACAGCACGGATTGGAATTTAGCGCTTGGAATTGTATGAGATATTAAGTTGCGCTGTAATGTCCGAAAAATAATCCTCAGTTCATATAATGACCCGGTGGCTGTGATAAAATCTGGATACAGCATTGAAGAAGCGAGAATGGAGCAAGGAGTGAGACTAGGTTTGCATTGTTTTCCCGCCGTTTTCAATGCTTAATTCGAAAACGCCAGCAATGAAATCAAAGAGAAGGCTTCAGGACAATTCAAGGGAGTTTCGTCGTCGATGTCGTTCGTGACATTGCGGTCATGGCGGAGACGGAACAAGATTTAAGAAAGACCTTAGTTAACGTGGAAAAAACTCTGGCGGGATATCACTTAAAGACTAATAGAAATAAATTTTAAAAAAATGTCATACAGCATAGGAAAAGACGACAAGGTCAATGTTAAAGTCAAGAAGCAAGAAGCACAGCTATCTGGGAAGCCGAGTAAGTAGCGATGGGTGCAACAATAATCAGTAGACTAACCCCGGTGAAGAGAGCATTCTATATCTACATCTATATCTACATAATACCCTGCAAGCCACCATAAAGGTGTGTGGCAGGGGAAATTCTACCTGGAGGAGATTCTACTTACTACTGGGAATACAAGAGTGGAAGTAAAGAAACTTTTCATTAGAACTATATCTCGACCATGCTCTAGTATAGTGTGGTATAAGGACGATAACAGTAGCAGAGTATCCAAATGCTTTAGCATATGTAGCATCTGGAATGTGGTGCTGCAGAAGAAGGAAGAAGATGGATTGGGTTGATCGAGTGACAAACGACAAAGTCCTGAGAAGATTGTGAGAAAAGAGAAGTTTGATGAGAACTTTGACTAGAAGACAGGACAACTTAATCGGCTATATCTTGAGACAAGATGGCCTGGTGAAAACAATCGTTGAGGGGAAGTGAATGGGAAGAATGGCAAAGGAAGGCCTCGCATGAGATATATGGATACAAGTTGTGAAGGATATGAAAGAGGATAATTGTGTGGGAATGAAGAGGTTGGCTGTTAGGCGAACGGAGTGGAGAGCTGCGTCCAACCAACCTTAGGATGGCCGGCGTTGCATCCGCTTCCCGTTCCACTTCCTTTCCTCGCCTCCCTCTCTCAACGAGGCTGCGACTCACCGGGTGAAAGGTGCCGCGAATCCCTGGAGCCGCCGAATCTATCTCTCGCCTCCGGCTGCCTCCCAAAATATACCGACGTATTGGAAAGTTCTAAACCGCCCGAATCGCAAGAAGCCGCCCGAAATATGGAAACAAGGTGAACAAATTTCTCCACCCGAATCCTCGCAATAACATGGATTGGTGCGAATTGGCGCAGTTTTCCCCGAGGCTCCTTCCGTCTTCTTGGCTTTGACGATGTCCTCAGAACGATTCTCAACTTGGAAAGATGTATCTGGTGTTTACTCCGTGGCAATGTTCCTAGCTTGGCCGTCCATGGACGAGAAAATTAAAAACCTTCCCTTCTCTCCTGCAATTTTTCAATCCGCAGATGGTGTTGTAATATTGGACGAATGAATATTTTTTTGGATATGTTGAACATGAAAATAACTGTATAATTTCACAATTTAATTTTACTCCACCGATCGATTTCAACGTATGAGCGTCATTGTCAAGGTATTCATTTGGTGGATACCTTGAGAATGCCGCTCAGACGTTGAAATGGATCCGTAGAGTAAAATTAAATCGTGGAATTGTGCATGCCAAGTTATTTTTCTTTACATGTTCAGCGTATCAAAGTTCCACCAAGTATCACCTGCCTCCATGGACATTTTCTTGGAGCTCTATCCTTCCTCTCGCAAGCGTAGATACAAAGGAAAAGGCAGATCCTGCGACACACCACTACTCTATTCGATCACGGTGCTTTGGTTTGGCCTTTGATAGCATTTCATTCGTTAGCATTTTCTTATGCTCGAATCCGTGAATATACCGTCGAGGTAGTGTATTGATACGCTATTGAGTCATGAGCTTTGCTCTGGTGATTTTCTTAAGTCTACCTATTGAAAATCAGAAGTGGACGTCAGGTTAGTGTGGTGAGCAGAGATCTGGCATTGCATCCAGAATGCCCAGGTTTGAATCCCAGCTGTGGCAATTATTTTTCATGAGTACACTGGTCCGCACTTGAGTGCAGAGAACTTAGAATTCATTATTCCGTCCGTCGTATGGGACGTCAAACTGTGGACTCTCTTTCGTGAATAGTACTTTAATGCCGACGTCGTGTTTCTTTTTACCCTTCTTTCGTTCCCCTACCCAATTTCCTAAAGGGCGCAATGATCTACATCTATCTACATAATACCCTGCAAGCCACCATAAAGGTGTGTGGCAGGGATCTCTGCCGTCGGTATCACTCCACTGAACAGCTATTAGTACTTCAGTACTCCATAGATTTTATGAGGGATATCGATTCCTTTTTGTGATATCGGATATCAGTCTACGTCGTCCTAATCTTTTACCGTTTTTTCTTGGATAATTTCAGTTACAAACGCTCAGATCTCATGCATTTTTTTTACTACGGAAATCGGGCATATAACCCTTCTATTTGCCAATGAAGGCGACCAGTAATTGCATTGCGAAGTTTTATTATCAAAAAGGTAAATGTACCTACGCAATGAAAATTTTTCTTAATGCAGAAATTATACGTCTTATTGGCCAGAAACCATTAAAAATATCTTGTCTATCTCCAAAATACCGATACAAGCAGTCGGATTGGGTCCTTATTCAGGAACCTTTGTTGACTCTTGTTACAAGTTATTTCGAATCTGTCGGAATCTTTGCACTCATATTTCTTGAATTAAATTATAAAAAACTCCTATAAAAGAGGTGCATTATTTTATCATTATTACTTTATCATTACCATTTTTACTTAAAATTATCATTTTTATAATATATCAGTTTTAATAATTAAACTTCACTGTTTAATATAAAACTATATCTACATCTACATCTACATAATACCCTGCAAGCCACCACAAGGGTGTGTGGCAGGGGGTGATTGCTCACCAAACATGCACTACATATCATGCATAAAAAAGGAATAGCATTAATATAGTAGTCAGAACTACACTATTTAAAAAGATAGAAATTGCAAAGAAAACATGCAAAAACACTCCGTTAGTAGGGTTAGCTCTAAGTACTCATACCAACATGCAGCTACCAATGCTATTCATTGCTACTCTCCGATAGGACATATTTACCGTTATTCGTATCTCTTATTGTGCGAGGGAAAAAGGACATTTTGAATCGGTCAGTTCGGCAATCAATTTCTCTAACTTTATGATTATGGTCCAGTCTGCCATAGTAAGTTGGGGTTCGAAAAATATTTTTAACATCATCACTGAAAATATTGCCTTGGAATTTGTGGAAGAGATTAAGTCTAAATTTCAACCTGCGATCTGACAATGATTCCCATTTCAATTCATTTAATAGACTGGTTACGCTAATATAATTATCGTATCGCCCCTTTACAAATCTTGCCGATCTTCGCTGCACACGTTCAAGTTCATTACTTAGACCGATTTCGTAGGGATCCCATACACTGGCAGCATATTCCAAATGAGGTCTAACAAGGGAAAAGTAGCTGATTTCTCGTACATGATCGTCACATTTACCCAATACTCTTTTAATGAAACCCAGTTTGCGATTCGCTTGACCCATTATTTCACGAATGTGTTTACCCCAGGAAAGATCATTTGTCAGTCTTATTCCAAGATATTTAATGGATTCCACGTTTGTTAATTCATTATTACTTATTTTGTAAGTGGTAGGAGGAGAGCTATTATTTTTCCAAAAGCCACTACCCTTATTTTTCCTCTGGCGTATGCTCCGAAACAGCATTTAAAATGCATTTCATTCTTCGTATTATTAAGACTTTGATTAGTCGTGAAAATATTCAATAGTAGGTATGTGTACATATAAGTGTATCAATTGATAGACTAGGTCATTCATTTTTGTTTAAGATATTTAGATTTTAAGATATCTCAACCAATAGGACTTTTGTGCATGCTTGCTTTGCTTATTAATTCTTTTTTAAATTGCTCTAGTCCGGCAAGAATATAGTTAGTAATCCTCTTTAAGCATGATAAGTAATGCATGTTTGGTGTAGATTCACTCCCTGCCACACACCTTTATGACGTGTTGCAGGGTATTATATGGATCTATGCATCAGCGAAATTTCTGAACCGGCGTGATTCTTAATGTACGTACATGAGTGAGTCCATATTGCACGTATCTTTTTACCACATCATTTAAAAGAGTCGACCACCTTTTGATTTCGTTACAGTTTTCCCTTTCAGTTTCTTCCGTGCACACCCAATTATGTCACCCCAAAAAGAAAACGAGTCACGCTTTCGCGAGTGTTGATGTATTCCTCTCACTTTTATTTTTTAGGTCTTAAGTAACCGCGGGCTCTTCCTTTCCGCCTCCTCAGCCCCTTCACGAGAGAGCTCAAGGGCAAGCGACCGGACGCCGCGCCAGCAGGCAGAGGCAGCCGCCGAAGGTAAATTATGTCCTGTTTATTCGTCCTCTCAGGAGCGCCATCAACGCAAACACCGCTACTTATCCTCCCGGCTCCACTAAATTTCACGGCAATAAGTTGTATGTACTATTAGCCCGACAATTAAACTTACCCACAGAGGAGAGGGGAATTATCGCTAGTCATTCATGAGCAAAGTGACCGCAAGGGTGTAGGCTAGGGGGGGAATCCATTCCCAGGGGGGGTGTGTTTGAAACCGCCGGGATTATCTTGAATGGGTAACCACGGTGTCACGTGGTGTCAACACGAATGGTTTCCAAATTTGGTGTATTAAAACAGCTGATTACAACCTAATTCATTGTTTACGCTTGTGTTTTATCTCATTTGGGAGCTCTATAGTCGAAGATGATGAGAAAAACTCAAGTGGAAACAATAAATGATATTTTAACGAGCGATTTAGGCACACTAAATTTGTAAAATATTCGTGTTTGTACCAAGTGACTCCTTGGTTACCTATCTGCGGTAATCCCGACGGTTTCAAACACACTCCTTCATGAATGCACTTCGGTCAAGCACGCAACCATATTGTTAGTAACTATATGCACTTTCTGTTTGACAGCTTAGTTAAATGAATTCGCTATGAGCACAAGGGAGCTTCTCATGCACATACCTTTGAAACCAGCATTCCACTAACTGGACAAGACAAGCACTGCATGTTCTTTTGAGGAGAATTGCTTTCTATAATTTTTTGTACATTAAAAATATACCAGAAAATGTATGTAACTATTACCCTTATGCTATGTACATTTATACCATTCGTATATGGTAAATAAACCAAAAGATGCAATGCCTAGCTAATTAATTACCCTGCTCTCTCTTTGGGTCACATTAGTTTTTTGCTTTACTGTAGGCGGGAAAATTACTTTTTACTCTTCTTCTTTTTAATCTCTATAGTTCTGTAATCACGACCAAATCTACACTCTACAAGAGAAACATCGAGTTGTATGCTTATCTTTGACATATTCGGCAAAACATTTCCACTTGGACATTTAATGAATCGATTCGGAAAACCGCAATTATATATCTCTTTTTGACGTTTGATATTACAGCATGGTACACATTTGCGAGATGTAAGCCTTAACAAGTACACAAAAAACTGGGTTTCCAGTGGTACCTGAGATGAAACTATCCGTGCGGATTTTTATGTCTATAGTAACCCCTTACTATGCTTGAAAGAAAGGAATATTACATCTATCCGTTTGGCCATATTTATCACTAATCTTATTCACTATCAAATGGACTGCAATATGAAGCTCTCGAAAGGGTTTTGACGCCATGCTTAATATATCAGTTTCGAAATCTCTTCGATGAATTCGGCTATATTTTCTACCCTACGCTCTCGTTGTGATTGTTGTTCAAACTCCAAACTTGTTTATTATGATCTGGAACTGAATTTGGGCCTCGAGTGGGAGCCAAAGTTTTGAGACTGTTTATAGCAGTGTGTGGGGAAAACATGTCGATTTCACGACGGCTTCAAGGGATCACACCGCGTGAAGAATGAGGAAATTGTGGCATTGCTTTGGTTAGGCCGGGGAGGGAATTCATTCCTAATACATTCATGTAGCTCAGTCGAGAACTACTTCCTAGGACCGATTTTGAAGACATCACTAAAGGGCTAGTTGTTCCTTAGAAGCAATTAAACAGGCATTGTACGATACATGAAATGATTTGTATCGGGTATCTCGGAGAGAGGATATTTTCTCGACTCGTGGCATTCGGTGTTTCCTGAGATGCAAATGCCCATTGCCGATGGAAGAAAGTGCTTCAAAAGGCAGTGAACAAGGGAGACTAAACCTTACAGGAGAGGTCTCCTGAATTTCTAAGTCCCTCATACTACCGCAGAGAATCCTTTATCTCCTTCGTCCTTGAAGTTGTTTCTCATTGGCTGCACCATTGAGAGTGGAAGTGGTTCAGTCATAAATTAAGCGCTGAGTGCGTGTGCGGAGGCCGGCGAAGGTAAAATGGTTGAGACTCCAGCGGAAGCGGTTTCTCATAGTTTCCATGCGAAGACAGTCGTCTGTCTAGTCCCCGGCCCACGCGTCCCCCCACCCCCCCCCCCCACCACCAACCCCTCCCTTTAACCCCCGCCTTCAACCCCTCCCTTCAACCCCTCCCTTCAACCCCTTCCGCACAGGAGGACAACTCTCTCGCCCCGCGAGGCGAAATCGCGCGCTGCTGAACACCTCCCACTTATGTTTATTTAGTTTCATTGGGAAACAGAAACGCATCGATGTATTGTCACTGCACCGACAGCTCAATTTCGCTCCGAAAGTCTGCCACTCGCGAACAATTTATGGGACGCTTTCCTCTCCTGAGAAACTCGATGATTTTGTTCTATAATGAGTCTGAGAGAGAGAAGACGTCCACATCTGAATTTTCATTTACGTGGTATCCAGCGTGCTCTCGCGAGGGTGTTAGGCAAGGGGAAACTACACACATCGAGTGCGCAATCCTATTGGTGTGGATTATATCTACATCTACATAATACCCTGCAAGTCACCATAAAGATGTGTGGCAGGGGGTGAGTTCTCACCAAACATGCACTACGAATCATGCATAAAAATGATTAGTATTTATATACTCTTCTAAACTTCACTATTTAAAAAAGATAAAAAAAGCAAAGCGAACATGCAAAAACATGCTGTTAGTTGGGTTAGCTTCAAGTCCATATACCAACATGCAGCTACTCGTATTTGATATATTTACCATTGTTCATATCCCTAATTGTACGAGGAAAAGAGGACATTTTGAATCTGTCAGTTCGGTAATCAATTTATCTAATTTTGTGTTTATGGTCCAGTCTGCCATGGTAAGTTGGGGTCCGCAAAATATTTTTAACGTCATCACTGAAAATATGGTCTTGTAATTTGTTTAAGAGATTAAGTCTTAATTTCAACCTGCGATCTGACAATGATTCTCAATTTCATTCATTTAATAGACTGGTTACGCTAATAAGGTTATCGTACCATCCCTTTACAAATCTTGCCGATCTTCGCTGCACACGTTCAAGTTCGTTATTTAGACCGATTTCGTAGGGATCCCATACACTGGCAGCATATTCCAAACAAATTATTAGCAGTTATGAAGTTAAATCAACCAAATTCACCCTAGAAACTAGGAATATTCACATTTACATCTACGCTATACCCTGCAAGTCTCTGCGAGGATGTGTGGCAGTGGGTGAAAATAATCAAACAGGCACTATTGACATGCAACCAGGCTACTACAATCTCTCATTTAAGACTACCATCGAGCGGGACAGGTAATGCAGTAAATATGTTCAAAAAATATTTACATGCGTTGCATGTGAGGAAATACCGGAAGTAGTTGTACTTTTGACGTTGTCACGGGAAGATTCAAAGTATATTTATTTCCGCGTTCAATTAGAGATCGAAGTGTGCAATTTGTAGTAATAGGTACCAAATAAACGAGGCTCTTTGCTGATTCCGAACAAGCAATTAAGCCACCAAGGGTAGCGTCAACCATGTGCGTGCGATAAAGGCCGATCGGAAACAGCGGTATTCATCTAGAAACTCGGATATTTATCAAGGCATTCAGGTAGTCACCTGGATGTCAATTCGAGGACTTGTATTCTGGCGTATTCAGCCAGGTAGTCTAGTAATCTCTGAGTCGTTTCAGTAGTCCACCTCTTATTCATTCGGGTACTCATCTACTCATCGATGTATTCATGTATTTATCCAAGTCAGGATGTATTCGCCAGGTGTCCATGTACTAGGTTTCTCAAATTTCTATCAGTGAATACGTATGGCACACTCCTAATAAGATATCACAATACCAGTAAGTCATGCTAACCGGATAGGTAAGGGTTAGGTAGGTAATAATACTTGCAGTATATCTGAAAAAAGATTTTAGCTCTGCTAACGTGAACAAATGCATAGTATCATAATGCATTCAAACAAATGCTTATTAAAATAAATAAATATCATGTTTCATACTGATTTTTGTACGATTAATTGCTGGTACCCAGTGAAAACCTAGCAGAATTATTTTTAATTCAGTCACATATCTTCAGCGATGGGGAAAAACTGAGTTACAGGTTTCGAAAACTTTTTGGTATTTTTTACTTGTGTTCGTTACTTTTAGAAAATATTACTATTACTTGTAATAAGCTCTAGGTTTTCTTAAAGCAGTGGTTACTTTCTACATTAGTATCTCGCAATATAAGTTCACATTCAATTTTGCAGCATATATTCTTCAGCTTTCGGAGGTCGATGTTAAAGCAGGAAGTTATTTCGATATTTTACAACTTTCATCACTTACAATCGTGTCTCGCCATACTTTCTTAGTCTTTTGCATCAGCAACCTACCATGGCAAAGACATGGGTTTAAATAATTCTATTAAATACATCGTGTTAAACCATAACTTCATGTAAAAATATCAGCGTGCAATATATGCTTATTGGCCTCTTAGAATCATTTCCTAATATTTTTGAAAAGTAACTGTAATCTACTAGTAACTGTAACTAGTAATCGTTAAAACTTGTAATAAGTTAAAAGTACCAAATAATCGGTACTTTTAACTAATTAAAAGTACTGAGTACTCGGTAATAGTAACTTATTTCAAATTTAGAAGAGGAACTGTAACTGAGCCCAGTTACTTTTTTGGTACCCTTTCCGCACCTGCATATCTAACAGTTCATGCATCTAGTGCATGTTTAGTGATGATACCCTGCCACACACCCTTTAGGTAGCTTGCTGGGCACTCTGTAAGTGTAGGTGAAGGGGAGACCTAAAGAAGTGGGTGCCCTGGAAAGTTTAGGACTATGCATGACTATTAAGCCTTTCTATGTCGGTAGAAGACATCAATTGTAAAAATTCACTGTGGCCCTAGTCAGCGGGTACACAGGTCAACTCGGAGACATCCAAACCTTTTGATTGGCCCCTAAGGGCGCCGGCCTTCGATGCAAAAGCAGACGGGCCCTGTGCCCTTTGCCACGAGAAAGTTGTGTTCCCGCGGCTGGGCAGGGCCGTACTTATTTATGGGCATCCCCCCCCCCCCCCCCCCTCCCATGACTTGGCCCCGAATTTCACCACTCGACATTAGCGGGTCACAACTGTGCAAGGGCGCTGCTATTAAAGGTCTCTTTGTTCGACTCGGCTATTTCCGGCCTCCTCTCTAAGGCCACCCTCCCGAACCCCGAATAAGGATCATGGGAGAGAGAGATAAAATGGATCAGGGGGAGGGTCTAAATTTAAAAGTGGAAAGAATGAGCGATTTATCAGTTTCCCAAGAGGCAAAGCACGCGCCTGTGGCCTTGTGATGCTGGGTTTTATCTCCTTTGCTTGGGGAGCCCAGAGGAAACATGAAATATAATCTTGAGTCACAAATATAACGATAGTGGAGGAGACTTATTGTCATTGAACGCCTGGAGCGATGCAGAAGTGGAGGGGGCTAAAGACAGTGACAGGAACTAGAAAAGACCACGGAGAGAAAAAAAGCCAATTTTTGTGGAAGAAATATCTTAGTAATAAGCAAACGTTTATTCTCAAAACTGCTGTAGAGTTAATATTATACTGTTAGACTGTAAGTTATAAGCATAGGTTTCATATATCTATGTTTCTAACTCATCTCCAAATGTTCCTTTACGCTCATTGATCTCTTAGGGCTGATGCCGGCTGATATTATGGCTTTGTTTGGATGAAATATTACTTTGAATCCGAAAGGGTTAAAAGAGGAAGGAGGGTTCGGAAGTGTAGTGCAATTGGTTTGATGTGAGCAAAAAAAGAAGAATACTTGGAGGAAGATGAAGAAATTATAAAACAATGCGAATGCCAATTCAAAGCTAAATTCAGGGTGTGGGAACGGTAGACTTGGGATGAAAACTAAATATGAAGGAAAGAATAAGTAAAGTGATATATTTTTAAAAAGGTAACAATTACGACTATTTGAAGGAATCCTGGATTACGGGAGATGTTATTGATAACGTGCAAGATAGAATAAATTTGAAGAACGCTAATTAAATGAAATATGAAAATAATTTGTGGTTTATTTTATAACAGTTCTCAGTACCATGGGTTTATTGATATCTGGTCATAGGTTGTAAAGAGCTATTAGTTTAATTCAATTTATTGTGTTAAAAGATCCCTTCCCCACCCGTTGAAAGCCACCGGCACCTTTCGCTAGTCTCTTCATTTTTACGTATTTCTTCTCTTTGAAATCCTTCATCACTTGTTCTATGTATCTTACACGAGGCCTTTGCCATTCTACACAATGGCAAGATCTGCATCTACGTAATGCCCTGCGAGCCACCACGAGGGTGTGCGATAGGGGGAGAAGATCACCAAACATGCACTATTGACATGCAACTAGGATATTTAATGGAGACAGGCTAGATAATAGGGTCACATGCAGCTAGATGGTCAGTATCTACGGTATCTATACAATAAGAAAGGGAATATTGGTTGTTATTACATGCATCATGTACTACAGACTACTCTAACAATATTTCACCTACCTATCCCTTTGCTATGTTGCCTATTGTGCTCTTTTATGGTACGCGAGAAAAATGACATTCTAAATCTAACAGCACGACGATCCATCTCTCTTATCTTGTTAAAGTGATCAAACATAGCATAATACGCAGGGGTACTTAATATATATCTAACGTCATCTATGAATAAATCCGTTTTGAATTTACTTAAAAGGTTTAACCTAAATGATAACTATAATTGTCACACCAAACATGCATTAGTGCATACAATGAATAAGATGGGTTTGTTATTATATATTTCAGTCCAAACTTAACAATTAAAAAGGATAAAAATAGCAAAGCTGGAATGCAGAAACATTCTGTTTGTTGGGTTACCTTAAAGTCCTAATACCAACATGCAACTACCTTTGCTATCCGATGATACACATGCATTTATACTATTATACCATTTGATATATTTACAGCTATTCAAATCCCTAATTGTACTAGGAAAGAAGGATATTTTGAATCTGTCAGTCCAGCAATCAATTTCTATAATTTTATGATTATGGTCCAGTCTACATAGTAAGTTGGAGTTCGCAAAATATTTTTAACATCATCAGCGAAAATATTATTCATTCATCAGTGAAAATGTTATTAGAAAATTTATTTGTGAGATTAAGTCTAATTTTCCTGCTACTGTCTGATAATGATTCCCAATTTAGTACACCCAATAGACTGGTTACCGTAATAAAGTTATCATAGCGTCCGTTTGCAAATATTTTTGCTCGATTTGTTAAAGGCCGTTATGATAATTGTACATGTAAGTATTACGAGTTTAACAGAAGAACTAGGATGGCAATTACTATCAGAGCGAAGGTTAAAATTTCCTTTCCTCGTACAATTAGGGATATTAATAGCTGTAAATATATCAAATAGTATAATAGTACAAATGCATGTGTATGAATGGATAGCATAGATAGTTGCATGTTGGTATATAGACTTTAAAGTAACCCAACAAACAAAATGTTTTTGCATCATTACTATTAAGAAGAAGAATCGAGTGGAGGGCTGCGTTAAACCAATCCTAGGATTGTTGACCCATGATGATGATGATGACGATGTAATGCATGTTTGGTGTGAATTCACCCCCTGTGACACACTCATGTGGTGGATTGCAGGGTATTATGTAGATGTAGATGAATTGAAAGTAGATTCATTTTTAAAGCGAATTACACAATGGCCTGAGGGCGCAAATGGAAAGGCAATCCTGGGGTCTTTCCAGTCAAGTACTTTCTCATGTGAAACGAATGACAAATTTCACATGCTCATATCTGCCCCTGCCTTCGGATTGATCGCGGATACTTTACGCAGAGTGGAAAAGAGGGGAATGGGCTCTAAGGAATGCGGTGCGCTGTCTCGCCGATCACTATCGATGATTAGCTCGCTCACATCTCTCCCTTTCATCTTCGACGAGGCGCTCTGGGAACGATTACGTAGGGTTATCCCACACGTCATGCCAGTCTTCAAAGCCTTTCAAATACCTCAGTGTTTTCCAGTTGGCCGTAAACCAGAGTTGGGCGAGACTCCTTCCTCGTCTTGCTTCCCCGGGGAAGGCGAAAATCGCGAATTTGGATTGAAGTGAGTTTCCGTGTGTTTTTAAATCTCCGGGCGTAGCAATCGTCGTGTTGGGAGACATTCGGCGCTCGGGGAAGTTGACTTCAGAAGTGAGAGCGACACACCTACACTTGAGTTAATTATCGTTATTATCTACATCTACATAATACCCTGCAAGCCACCACAAGGGTGTGTGGCTGGTTATCTTTCTTGCTTTGCGATAGGATGAGAGTTCTGTCCTCCGATCCTCAGGGCACGGGCTCGAATCTCAGGAGAAACGGAGGGTTTTCATTGGAATCCCGAGTCCATACACGAGTGCCTTATGGAGAGAACTACATGTTCGGTACACAACCTGACGGATGTGACGTAAAACAGAGGGCCCCTTGATACATTCCGTTATTGAGCGGCCAATACCTATTCCCGCTTTCTCTCCACTCACCCTCCGTCTCTCAAAACTTTTTTTTACAAATGCCAAAGCAATAATCTGCAGTCGATCCCCTCCCTTTACAAATGTCTTAACCGTGGTATTAACCAACATCTTCCTCCTCTTTGCTCAGCACGCGTGAACATGCATCATGAGAGGAGTTTTTGTCCACGTTACCTAACATATAGAGGGATAAAATATTAAACACTAGTCCTTGTCTGCGACAATGACAAAATTTATTCACCTATCTATGCAGCAACTAAAAACCACCTTTCATTTTTTTTGCATCCGGACTATTTTGTTGGTCCATATACCCATAGGGTCGTCGACACATGCTGTTTCCTTCGCTGTCTGCGAGACCTTCAGCCAGGGTGTTCCTCATACGTGTCGATATGGGTGCCGGGCGGATAGAGCTGACTCCCGTGAGGCGTATGTTGTCCTCTCTACGAAAGGACTCATATAAGGGCCCCTGCCACACACCCTTGAGGTGGCTTGCATGGAATTCAGTAAAATCTCATGTCATGCATGGTATTCGTGGGTCTTTCCTGCATGATTGGGATTTGGTTGTTTTTTTAAATTTTTTCCCCTAATTACTTTTAAAGGTCTGGTGTTTGTTTTGTCTTGTTCATTCTTGTTTGTTGTGTCATTGTTCCTGGTGTGGATGCACCCCCTGCCACACCCTCGATGTGGCTTGCTGGGTATGTCGTAGATATAGATTTAGATAAATTACTGAACCGATATACCACAGTGCTCAGCCTGAAGGCTTGTCTGGTCGGCGAAGTGGTCATGTACACAACGGTGTGGTGAGAAATTCACACCTCAGGGTAGAGGGACCAGTTCTTTTTCCTGGTCAACCTGTATAACTGCTGAGAGTATTTCCTGGAAATAACATATTTGGGATTTTGCTGAACGAGTTCAGACGCTTCATTCGGACTCAAATCCAGGGCCTCCTATTTGTCGCTGTATACTCTATACAATAACTAGTACGCCTAAGTATTAGAAATAACAAGTAGTAGTACTTTGAAGGGTATTATAAAGTATAGAAATTTGTAGGGTCTATCGAACGTTAATCTTGCGCTAGGAACTAAAGTACTTCTTACATAAAAGATAAGGGTCAGTGTAAAGAATGTTATATCCTCTTAGCGGACCTTAACCGGTAGGTCAGTGATAATATTGATACTTGCTGTTTTTCAGTTTCTTAGCATTTCCGATTTCACTTAATTTTGTTTCTTTGCATCTTTAAATTTGCATCGATTTTCCACTATATTTTAATCTTTTCGCCTGTTGCTTTTTCCGCTCCTTTGTAGCTATCTAGTGCAACGGAATTCATTACATATTCTTCCTTTGTAGGAACGTGACTGTGCTCATCGCCAAAATATATTGGTAAGCTTATTAAATGCTGAGTCATACGTTCTGTGTATTCAGGAGCACTTCATATTACACTAACGCAACAGAGACCTTCAGTCCTAGTCCAATGCTGTAACCACTGCGATATCATCGTTAGCGGATTGCGAACATGCCTCCATGAAGTAATAGTGCTGTACCTCTTAGTTGCACATATTATGCATGGTGCTCTTTCTCCCCCTGCCATACACCCTCGCGGTGGCTCGTAAGGTATCTCTGTATCTACTTACAAGCCACCTCGAGGGCGTGTGGCAGGAGGTGAATTATTACCAAACATGCGCTGCGTAAATGCATTGAAGTTTTCTTATACACTACCACGTACTTTATGAGAGATTTAAATGAAAATCATGCAGGGCATATATCACCAGTTCTACCCATCATACAACATACCAAGAAACACTTGCAAAGTACTACATGCATTGTACATTTGTTATTTCATGCAGGGATGCTTAAATCCTAATATATAAAAATAGGCATTATACGTAGATGTAAATATTAGCTGGAAATTATCCATAAAAAGGGCACTGGAGTTAATACTTGAGGGAAGACGGTTGGACGGTGCGGGCGGGTGCCGTTTAAGGGCATTCCCTCAGGTGCGTACATTTGGTACGGAGAGGAGAAGAAGAAAAGAGTAAGAGGGGGGTGGGGGGAGAGGGGACGGTCGATCGAGTGAGGTGGGGATGGAGTGAGAAGTGGGAAAGGTGGGTGGGATGTGTTGAGGTGGGGAGAAAGAGTGAGGAAAGACAAGTGAAGGCTGAGAAAGCGTGGAGGAGGGGGAAAGCTCGTGAGGTGAAGGTGATCCAGGGGGGGAGGGGAGGGGGAGGAGGAGGCTGTGGGCGAGAGGGAAAGGGGGCGTGATTAGGGGAAGCAAGGTGAGGTAGTGGTGGAAAGAAGTGAGCGGCTATGCGCGCAGGGAAGGTGGAAGAGTGGACGGAATAGGTCGGATGGGCGTAGGGCAGTTCTCCGCTTGAGTGGGAAGCAGATAGGTTACTGAAGTTGTTAGATATATATGGTAAAACCCCTAAGTAGTAGGCATGCTGGATTTGACCGGATGAATAAGATTAGAGAGATAGACTGTCGTACCGATAGATTAAAAATGTTACTTTTCTAGAGTAGCCTGTAGTGGTAGCTCTTAATTGCATGGTTAGTTCCGTGGTTAGCATCGAACAGTGGTTATTAGTTGCGTGGTTGCTAGGCAGTTGCATCAAATAGGTCTTGGTAGCTCATAGATGCATGTAAATGAGGCATGTTTGGTGATCTTCACGTTACGGAGTGGGTGTTACGGAGTTAGGCTCTATGCCATGATATTTTATCCAAATCACTTAAATGAGCGAAGATAATGACTCGGATAACGGATGAGTGGGGTAGTACATCTTTCCTCGTTGTAGATTGATAGAGATTAACACAGCTACTAAGTGCTTGCTCATCTAATGGATAAACTGCAGGTCCCCTCTAGTGTGTGTGGTAAGGAGTGAATGTCACCCAAAAATCCTTACGTAGGTGCAATAGTAAGTACAAAAGTACTTAATTAGAGAAGCTTGTTAATCATGCATCAACAAAGTGCTTACACCTAAATGTATCTGCGGAGGAATACAATGTTTACTGATGGGCTAGCCATTTATTCGTTAAAAGGCAGTAAATTATAAATCTCATCAGGAATCATCCAATTAGGATATTATTCACCACCTTAAAAATATCATCGAGATGAGCGGCAGGGTTCTCATTGTCAGTCGTAGGAGAGTCAGTGGGAAAAATGTGTAGATTTTCATGGAGAGTGCTTTGAAAATTATTGATACTTTGTACCGATATAGTCAATAAATCATTTCAAAAAAATATTTCATGACTATTGCGATACACCGTGTATATTCCTAGCAAACATAATGGGAATTATAAATTAGCGAATTAAAGCATTGATTGCCGGAAAAAAATGAGGATATGATACTCCAGTAGAAGCTGGGAAATATTAAGCATTGATTAATATCCGAAGGCGGCTCTAAATTGCCCAGAAAACATGGCGGCTTCTAATCTATAATTATTATACCGTCAATTTTTCGTCGCTCGAATCATGTAGCCTGGCCAAAACGAAGAAAGATCTAGGAGCGGACGTCCGTCATACACTTGGAATCAAAGAAAACATTTTCAGCATAAATGTGGTGAAAGGTAACCAGAATGGAGAATGAATAAGAATAGCATCCATTTTCCATCGTGTAAATAGCTGTACTATGACTCGTGTTCCAGCTCATCGATCCATCAATGCGCACCCCAGACCGCCTCGTGTATCCATGTTTATTTTCTCTCCTACACTTTTGTTTCGACGGGGATTGATCGGCAACTGTTCTAACATCCCTTCGATTCCAAGGTGGAGGGGGGGGGGGGTGGGAGTTGTTCAGGCGGGTGAGGGTGTGTGTTTGTGTGCGTGAGAGACGGGGGAAATAAAAAGAAAGGAGGGCGAAGGATAAGGGTAGGAATGAGGAGTAGTAGAAAGTGAAGGGCCGGAGGATGGAAGGGGTCGCTGAGGGAAGGTGTGGTGTAACGTGATGGTGGTGGCGGGGGAGGGGTGGAGGGTTGTTCGTTGGGGGTGGTGGACGGAGGCTGGGATGGAAGGGGTGATTGAGGCGAAGCAAGGCTCGAGGAATGCGCGGGGGCGGAAGAGTGAAGGTTGGAAGAGGAGGATTGTGGGAAGGGAGAAAGGATCTAAGTCTTCAGGGTTTCATGTAAACCAAATCAAGGACAGGAGTTGAATTCAATGTGACACGCACCGAATTACAAGCTAAAATAGGTTTAAAAATATTAAGTAAATTATTCTTATTGATGGGTGACGTATTACTTTGGATTCAGTTCGGATGTAAATTTTAAATGACTGCATAAATATAATTATATTATGCTATTAGTATAGATAGGGGAAATTAAGACAATTTTTAGAATACTTAGGACAGGTGATACTGGTGTACCTATGCCTGTGATACCTGCATAGGTACTCTCTGCCAAGACCTTGTGATTACTATTCTTCCTTTGATTCTAATGATTCTATTGTACGCAGACAATATGTCATTTTGAATCCATCAGTACCTCAGCCTCTTCGAACTGATCTCTTTAATTCTAGTGTCATAATTACATCCATATATAAGGGTTTTCAGAAAGATTTTGGATGCAGTTGCACAAACGACAACCTTCTAATATCCTTGTTCCTAAAATTAGATTAAGCTTATATTTTACCCTACGTTGAGGAGACGAAATTTCTTTCAGAACAGCTTTAGTGCGCTTGTGCCGCTAGCTTGTTTTTCGTAAGGTCCGTTCACAAATCTCGTTGACCTCCGCTAAACAATAATTTGTTCCTTCCCCATTTTGGATCCCACTTGATGGCGGATGACAAAGGATATGTCGAATCGTTCTCCTAATTTTCTGGACGTGCTTCCTCCCTTAGAGATCTTGATTGATTAGTTTTCTATGAAATATATTCCATTCAGCCTTTGCCAATCTACTGTAATTGAAAAATAAGGTGTTTAGTGACTAATTTTCCAAATATTAGCCACTATTTATATTAATATTCAGATACAAAGTTAACTTCAACAGAGTTAACTCCGATGGAATTATAGTTGCATCAGCTATTTAGTAAAACGACCATCCAAAACGACCCTATGTACTCGTTTACAAAAGAACGCTCTAAATCTCCATTACGATGCTTCCTGCAAGCCACCGCAAGGGTCTTTGGTTTAGGGTCGTAAGGCATGCTAGACGTGGGCGCAGACGACCCTTTTCCGACCCGGCGGCGGTAGCGCCATCGGCGTGAACCGTTTTAAGTGCCACTACGTTCCAGGGGAGAATTTCTGTCTTCATAGAAGCGTGATGCGTTCGTTAGGGAGTTACGGAGAAACAAAATTCGATGACAGATGCAATTGGAAGTATGCCAATACGCATGCGTTATGGCGTGATTTAACGCATGTAAGCTTTCATTTTTCAGACTCTGGAGGGGGTCGCCCCATTAATTTATTCAGTAACAAGCACAAGGAAGAAAAAGATGATTGGAATTGCATTCCGAGTTTCTCTGGTGCAAGGATTTCAGTGTAATACCGCTAATCTAAAAAAGGCGCTCTATTTAAATGGAATCGATTCCAAATGCTGATCGAAGCCCAAATACATAGAATACTATTTACAACAATGATGAATATTTGGGAAAGGAAAAAAAACAAATGTCCAGAAAACATTTTTCAAATAATAAATAGTATAAGAACTCAATAATTAACCGTAATGAACAGTTCTGGTTTTGAAATAAATCATTTTAATTATCATGGCCTATTTTATTCCGTCAATATTACGGGTCTGCGATGCGGGCACTTAGGCCGTTAAGGTAAGACCGACTATTGAGAATCAATGAGGTACTTGTGTAAGGGACTAAAAGAATTTCCTCCGCCAGGGTAACTGCCTATTATGTTCTCTAATGGTGTGCGGGAAAAATGACATTTTAAATCTATCAATCTATCCCTCTAATCTTATTTATCTGGTGAAATCTAGCAAACAGGGGATTTTTTGCAAATTGAAAATGAAAACTTCTGGCTACACAACCGTTGTAAGCTTGAAATTGAACTTTAAAGGAGCCCGAGCATTCAGATGTTGGAAAATGAAATTTACACTTTGCCTCTAAAGAAAGAGCACCACGTCTTTCACTTGGTACGATAACATATTTGCTCGCCTTTAGGATGACATACTCAGAAAAACTTACTTCTTATATACCTACGTGGGAATCAAAAAGCCGAAAGAGAAAGTAAAGTAGCAAACACAATGTCAGAAATCATGAAGACAGAGAGTTGTAGGAAATAAGACGAAAGGAGTTGAGTAACAGAGATAAAGTTTTCTTCAGTTCAAGCATAATTGCTATAAATTTTATCCGATTAATGCAAACTTGACTCGTATATAAAAAGCATCTTAGTAGGAAGACTTGAGGAGGGCAAGATGATTATATGCAGATAGAAGGAATGTACGTATAAAAATACGTACGATGGCGCACTCAGTGTGCTTTGCGACTACTCGAGGGTCAAAAGGTTCAAAACTAGTTTTGCCCCCACATAAAATTACTTCTTAGTACATGCATCTACAGAATAACTTGGACTACGAACCATTGCGCTTTAAAAATAAAACCCTGAAATGTGCCTTTTTACCTTCCCCAATTCCCCGTTCCCGAGTAAACACATATTTATGTCGTACTGTGACTATATCGAGCATTCATTACCCGGGAACAAAAACTGCAACTAGACAGCCCTTGGCTGGGAATTAGGGTCATCTACCACCGTGTTACTTCGGCGTGGCGTAGCGTAGATACGCTGCCTCCCAGAACGATGTAACCACTTAAAATATTCTCACAGGAAGAGGCGGGGATGCATTTTAGCGTCAATATCGTGCTATAGCTATAGTTCGCTTGGGATTATAGGTAGAGTTGTAAACACAATACTTGTACATATACTTCTCTATTTACCATCACATAGAACTACAATGTTCCATAAATCGTTAGTTGTCAGATCTACCGTGGTATGGAATGCAATTCCCAACGAAATAAAAACCTGTATAACTGTGGAATCATTCGAGTACAAATGTTTTAATTACCTGCTACAGCAGTAATCAAATTATTTATCTTCACTTTAATGTCACAGTTATTTTATGTGTATGTAATTATTGTCTGTTCTTTATAATACATTTTATATTACGTTTTTATTTTTGTTTTTCCTTATTACAAATTCAAAATGTCATGTAAATTATACTTTTGATATTTGGAACTGGAATGAACTGTGGAATCTTCAAGTTGAAATGTTATTGTTACCGGTTACAGCAGCAATCAAACAACTTATTTTTACTTAAGTGTTACAACTATTTTCTTTTTCTGAGCATGTAATCGATATATTTGATCCTATGTAATTTCTGCATTACGTTTTCATTTTGTTTTTATTTTATATCCATTCAAATGTCATGCACATTATGCGTCTGTTGCTTTTAGGAGTATGTACCCAGAGCATTGAACAAATCTCTTCTATCTATCTACATCTACGTAATACCCTGCGAGCCACCGCGAGGATGTGTGGCAGGGAGTGGAGACCGCCATACATGCTCTACTGACATGCAGCTAGGAGCTACAATAATACTACTGAATGGAAATAAGGTCACATTTAACTAGATGGTTGTTGGCATGAGGTTTTTATATTCAAAACCTATCGTCCTGTAGTACCTACTGCTAAAGGTATAGCAGCCACAAATTAGTCCTTACATTCTCACTTGCAGCATTACTACCCCTACATGGCGCCTTTTCTTTCTTAGGATAATATTGACAGGCGTAGGAATTCTTAATCCATTTCCTAACTAGTTACGGTGGTTTAAGAGACGTATTCACGACTTTAATATGACGCAATTTTCAAAGCACGAAGTTTATGTTTGGATTTCAAGTAATAATATTGACATATAATTTTTTGTCCAAAATAATGAAATTATTTCCATGGTTTTGTTAAATATTTCTGCTTTATATCGAAAAGGCGAATGAAATAAAGTCTCTCATGGATAGTGAAAAATTAATCTCAGGTTAACTGCTTTTCCCGATTAAACTGCAGCTGTTTATTTCCGTCATAATATATGTCGCTTGCTGGCGCACATAGCAAGTGCAGACGAACCATTGCGTGGGAATTGTTGCTATGTGTTTAGAGCTGATGACAGCAACTGTTGCGGTTGGAACGCGTTTGCGCTAAACAGATTAGCTCGGATGCGCGATTGGAAGGCACCCAATATGAGGTAAGGAAGTGTTTCAAGAATATTACGACGTGGTGAAAGTAACAACGTGTATATTAGTCCCCATTTTTATGATAATATATTTCGGGACCTTTACTTTCCATTCCTCTCACTTTGGAAAAACATGCTATTGCAATCAAGTTAGGTGAGCTTTCTATTATATTACATGAGAATACTCTTTCAACTTCGAAGTGAATTTTTGGATTTCAAGTATGTACGTAGTCATATTGACATGTCGTACCATAAGAGAGAACAATAGGTAGTAGCAGAGGGATGGGTAGGTGAAATATGGTGAGAGTAGTCTGTAGTGCATGATGATCTTCTCCCCCTGCCACACACCTTCGTGGTGGCTCGCAGGGTATTACGTAGGTGTAGATGAAGTGTATGAATTGCACAAAAAAGCTTTGCGCTACAAATCGGGGTATCTTTCTTCTCCCTGTACGCAATGTTTCAATTCTGTAAAAATCAGATCTTCCATAAAATGAGATATATGTTAATCCAGAGCAAGTTGATGAAGTGGTTTTGGAAGGATCGAAAAATGGATTTTTTACCATTGCCTCCAAACAGTATTAAATTGAAGAATTATAAGTTTTAATGGTACAATTCCAATTACCAAGCTGGTGATCAGCATCAAAAATAGATAGTTTTTGCTTAAAAGCAAATGCTTGATAGGTACTAATAAGTTATCAGAAAATTGTTCAGGAGGGAGTATCAAATATTAACATTACTAAATGACATACGTTGATTATCGAAAAATATTTGTGGTAAAGATTCGCTTTCGAAGCAGAAGAATTCGTTATTGTTAGGTTTCTACTTTTTGACACTTCTTTTACGCTTTGCATGCATAGTTGATCACAGCTTTGTGTGTTTATAAGAGTCTCATGTGTCCATGAAACCGATATAGTTTTGAAATAAAGTTTACTTTTAATGTAATCTTCGCATTTGTCCTGCAAGCGAAGGCTTGAGACACGATTCTTGGCTTTCCCCGTAATCAAGAAAAGTTTTGGTCAAAATTGAAAGATGAATTTTATCACTGTGTGTTTGCAGAAGAAATGCGGATTTAATATTTTCCAAAGTCAAAATCTGAATATCATATTATTTACCCATGCAATCTTTCTGGCCGATTTGGCATGTTTTTAGGCGCAAAAGGCTGAGGTAATCTCAATTAAGACTTGTATTGTAAAAAGCATATTGTCTAGACGTCGAACCTCGTCACTTTGAAAGATGCAATGGGTGATAAATTTCAGAGTGCTCAAACTGAAAACGGAAAAATCTAACAATTCGATCATTTAATTCCATACTGTTTAAACATGTCGTGAAAGTTTCCTTATCAAAAAGGTCTCTCTGGGATGAATCGTTGAAGATGGAGAACTCTTGAGGGTATATTGTTAAATCATTCAGATATGACCTGTTCCGATCTTTGAGTAATGAATCATGAAACGGTTGCTTAACGGGGTGAACTTGAGAGCCTTTCTAGATATTTCACAAAAGTTCGAATCCTGATGTATATTAAAAAATTATTACGTACTCGCAAGTAATTACTGTACAATAAATGTTCTCTTGTTAATATGTGGTGTGATTAGCCCCCTATCACACGCTTTTAAGGTGGGAATTGCAGATTATAGTGCAGATGTAATATATTTGTCACGTTACCTGTAGCCTAACGGATTTTGTGAAGACCGGCGCGTTTCGTGTAAAAAATATATAATCCTAAAATAAAATTTTATAGACTAAAAAGGGCTTTCCGCTTCGTCAATAGTACTTGCTTCAATAGCTTGCGTAATGTAATCGCTATAAAGACCGATGCCTCAATTTAATGGGCGAAAGTCCACGTAGTAAACATTAATATTAAGAATAACTGCTGCACATTCAAGGTGACTTATTAAAATATTAATTAGAAAAATAACTTTTTGCTGTATTTTATATAAAGTAATTAATTCCATAGCTGGTGGAATGTCAGGGTAATACAGTTGCATCAATTGTAGTAGCTGTAACAAGAGTAGCATTACGCGAGGATTCAGAGTTGAGAATTCATCATCATCGGTCAACAATTCTAGGATTTGTTTGACACAGTCCTCCACTCGATTCTTCTATTGGCCAACTTCTTCATATTAACGTAATTCCTCTCGCACATCCTTAACGATCTGTTGCATACCTATATCTCATGGGAGGCCTTCCGTTCTTTTCTTTCACTTTTCCCTTGACGATAGTCTTCATCAGGCTATCGTGTTTCAAGATATTGCCGATTATGCTGTCCCTTCTTCTTCTTAGAGTTGTCAGCAGTCTTCTCTTTTCTCCAACTCTTCTTAGCACTTCCTCGTTACTTACTCGGTCGATCCATTTAATCTTCAACATTCTCCTTAGCACCACATTTCGAATGCTTCCTCCCTTTTCTTCTCTCCTGCTGTCATCGTCCATGCCTCACTGCCGTTAAGAAAGATGCTCCAGGTATACGTACTGATGAATTGTTACTTTACTTCCATGCTTGTATTCCCAGCTGTAAGTAGATTATTCTTTTGATAGAATGCCCTCTTTGCCTGGGCTAGTCTACTGTTTCCTTCTGGAGAAGGTGTTAAGAAGAAGAAGTTGAGAATTGTCAGGGTTATTATCCGGGTATAGAACGATGACTGTGCATTGAGGTGAGCCGGATCGAGTGTCTAAGGTTGCCAAGTGCGTGCAAAATGGCTGACCCATGTGTACTTATTAGCGGGGATGTATAAAAAAAGGCTTGGATAGAAAAAATCCAGGACGATCGAAAGCAAAGGTTTGGAATCTCAATCGTGTCTGATGGCCGCGGTTAACTCAATAAGAATTGACCTGTCATGAATTGATGTTAATAATGGCCATAGATCAAGAGTTAAATGAGAAATTACGGGCTTGCTTAAGACCTTGGCTCCATGACCAAGATGTATAGCTAGCTGTGCGTTGCGAAAGTTTCGTGGACGGCGAGTTTTTTTTTCCTTCTAGTAGGAGCGCGTATCTTAGAGGCACGCAAATGTGAAAACCCTTCGCGGGGAGGGACAGACTTCAATCCTTCCAGAACATGGCATGGGAGAAGGGGGTGGACCGTGAAGGGGTGTAAGAAGGGAGGTGGATTTTCCATCTCTTCGACAATACTCTCCTTTCCCACAGAAAGAAATGTGAGTGGCAAATCAGTTGCCAGTAAACTTCTCTCCCTCATTATTGGGCATTTAAATTTTCACCTCACAATTATCGAGTTTTGCAGTATTGACTGCTGTTTTGGATTTTAGGTGCTCCAATAACTGAAGTTATATCACACCGACTAACCAAGTATATACATGGTTTTATTCTAAGGCTAACAACATCCATTCCCAAGGAGAGATTAGGCCGGCGAGTTGCCAACCTTGAGTAGAGTGAAAGAAAAGAGATGTCTAATGAATACATGAAAGGAAAGTCGCAACGTGTTGAGACATCATGATTCGATGAAGACAATCGTTGAGGGAAAAGGAAGCAAAAAGAATTTATTATTTATGAAATTTATGGAGCTAATTGTGAAGGATGTTAAAAAAAGACAAAAATAATGAAATTAGCCGAAAGGAGAATTGAGTGTGGAGTCTTTGGATTGATGACTGATGATGATGATGATGAATTGGTTGATGGCGTACTGTTAATAGCAGGCATTTATAGGACATAAGGGGAGGAGGGAGAGATACCTGCCTTCAGCATTGGCCGCCTCAGAATTTAAGGTTTAAAGTCCTAGTCAACGGAACGCGTTCTGAAGTAGTGAATTACACTCCGCGCGACAGTCTGTAATTCGGAACCAGTGACCTACTGAAGAACGTAGCCAGAACCAACTTGGCTAGGCAACACACGTGAACATCTAGTCCTCTCCACATCAGGCCAGTTCGATGCGTCAAATATACATAATTTTCTCAGCTGTGCGAAAGATATTTCAGTATTTGCCTGCTCGAAAATGAGAGAATAGTATTTCTTGTGCTCCCTGTAATGGTACGAATCAATAAAACGATTACTCGTGTCAGGAAAGAGATCAATGTTCCTAGCAGACTACGCTAAAGTCATGCTTTTTATGCAGTCAAAGTAGTTGGCTGGCAATGACGATAGAATGCCATGCTAAACTACACACCCAATGTTTATAAATACAGCTGGATAACTGTGGGAATTTCACATCGCCATTCATTTTAATTATTTACAATTGCGTGCTACGAAAGGGGATATAACTTTAAACATTTATTTCTGCTCCCATTTACTCATCTTCACCCTAAAAATGTTCATCCTACAGTTAAGTCATTCATTGGATGAAAGTCTCTCTGAAATGTTTTTCTCTCCAAGAAAGAGAGCTTCATGAGAGGAAGTTAAATTATTTTTGCGTAGATATATTAATATTCAGGAGACTGATTGGATGCGGAGAGATTCATGAGCGTGGAATGCGTGTGCTTGTTATTTTTCTTGCAGTTTCCCCAGTTGATGCCAGGTACATTCATAGGTGACCTTTTATTTCGAAAGCCATTCATTCCTGCTTTGTCGGAATAAGGAGCAGACAAGAAAGGGAGGCATGGTGTCCCGGCGAAAGGTCAAATGCCCTCCACGCTTTCTTCGGCAAAACAAGAGTCAGGCGAAATATTTTGCAAGCTGAGAGTGATGTGAAATGACTCATCCCGATGCGAGGAAGAATGTGGTCTGGGTTTCGGCGTGGATGGATGCAAACGTAGAGGGCCGTTGCGGATTTCTCAGAGACGGTCGGTGGAAAAAGTCACGAGAGAGACTTCCCTAAACAACCACTTGTTTATCAAACATTTTATCTGGCATTAGTGACACGGAGAAATTTTGCCTAGAAATTTTTTTATGGCCCTGAGACTTGCATGGTATGATGCACTGATGCTGCAGGGAATTTCAGCTAAATATTGATCGAATTTATTGTACTTATCTCTTGCTGTGAATTATGAAGGTTGACTGTCGGGTACATCTACATCTACGCGATACCCTGCAAGCCACCGCGAGGGTGTGTGGCAGGGGGTGAATATTACCAAGCGTGCACTATTGACATGCAAACAAGCTACTTAAAGGGAAACATGCTACATAATAGGGTCTCAAGCAACTAGATTGTTAGTATCTACGTAGTAATTAAGGGATTTTGTGTTAATACATGCATCATGCACTACTGACTACACTAAAATATTTCCCCTACCTATCCCTTTGCTATGCTGACTATTGTGTTCTCTTATAGTACGGGGGGATTACATGGAGATGAACAATAGATTAGTACATGAACCACGCCGGTGACGCAAGTTAGGCTACTACTTCTGTCAGCCATTTCAAAGCAGTGCACTTGCTTCTTGCACAGTAAATAAGGCCTGAAATAACAAAATAAATGCGAAATTATACTGCCGCTCACACAGCAGTGACTTCTCTCACAACATTGACTATGAGTAGCTAAGTGACAAGATTTTCATGGAAAAAGAAAGCAAATCCAACAATACGTATGGGGACATTGGTTTCGGACCTCACATGGTGGAATTCCTTGATATCAGGAAAACTGGAAGAAATAACTCTGCAATTTCATATGGTTATAAGTTTTACTGTCGCAAACAGCGGCAATAAAACTTATAACCTTCCGGGGGGAGAATCTTCTATCTGCAAAGTTTCTGGCATATCTGCCCCCAAACCACTCCTAAGAAGTTACGAATTTATCTATGAGAACGTATTTACTGCTCTTGTATTTACTACATTCAGCTGATCTGAGTATTATAGGGACAATGGAACATTATGCTGACCTGAGTAGTCGAAGTACATTAATAATCAACTACTACTATTATGATACAATTAGATTGCACGTGGTGCTGATAACCTTAGTCGTCGACGCACCCGTTGCCCCAAACTTCTACTACTGCCCATGGGGGCGTTTACTCGGAACCTAAATTGCAATTTTGTACACGAAATCGTTAGATGGAAAGGAAAAATGAATTTTAGTGAAAAAATTAATCTTCTAACCACAACCATTTACTCATAAATCAAAAATTAAAATAAGCATAAGTTGACACCCACCGAAGAAGCTGCCTTGATACCATTGACGTCATTTTCCTCCCGTCCTTGACTAATTTTAGGGGAAGGGAGTGGAGGGGGATCTCGGAAGGTCTGCTCGCACAGATCCTGTCGCAACAGCTTCCATTGGCAGAGTCAGCTGTGTCTCTCCCATGGCGACAAGGCGAAGAAGCTTCGCGGGTTCAGTTGTGATTGGACGAAGTCGAATACGTCAGAGGTTGCACCACGCCCACTTTTCCGATAGGGTTAAAAACATCAGTTTTTCGCCGCTTATAACTCGAGAAATAATTGACGGATCAAAAAACGGAAAAATACGGGTCTTCTCATTTTACAAACTCTATCAGATTCGGCAGTAAAAAAAATGGTAAACGACCATTGATGCGTCCACCCACTTGCAACTAATTTGATAAGCTGTGTGATGCAATCCCAGAATTAAACGACCCCATTGATGCGTCCACCCACTTCAACTAATATGATAAGCTGTGTGATGCAATCCCAGAATTTCCCGGAAAACATTTTCTTTGAGCGATGTAGTTCTTAGCTGAGAAACCAGCTGCCTATTGTGAAAATACTTGGGGAAAATGAAGACAATTGACTTAAGAATTGAGGAGGAAAAAGAGAAGACGGCGCCGAGAGTTACATTGAGAGAAGCAGTTGATGGAGGAGCTTATGGGAGCTGGTGTTCGACGTCAATAATAAACTCCGAGCCGGCTTCGAGTCTGTTGGAAATAGAATATGTTGCAGATATGCCGTAGTTCTCTCTGAGGAGCCGAGATAAGTGAAATAAATAGCGAGTGCGGATCGTTCTCATGGTTTTCACTCTCCCGTTTTCCCCCCGTTCGAATGGACCGCTACTGAGTGATGTTGTTGCTGCATCGCTTATCTCCCCGCCCTTCATATTAATGATTCCCGGAGCCCATTACTTTCTCGCCGACTGCTCGCGATTAGGCCTCGCCACGCCTCTCGACGGTCGAGACACGCCACCTCGCGCCAGACAAACGCCGGGACACCTCGGCGACTCCCGTGAACAACGAGTGGGCATCCGATGCGGCGCCGAGGACACCGACGGCTTTGGCGCGAGTCGAAACCGACGCCTTCGTGAAATGGGAGGTGAGGGGTACTCAAGGCGAAGCCTTGGATAGAGATTAGAAATGGTAATCGGAAAAAATATCACCAACTAGTCTTTTTTTTTCAATACTGTCATCATCATCATCATCGGTCAACAATCCTAAGATTGGTTTGACGCAGCCCTCCACTCGATTCTTCTATGGGTCAACCTCTTCATATTGACGTAATTATTCCCTTTTAGATCCTTCATAACTTATTCCATTTATCTTACACGAGGCCTGCCTTTTCTATTCTTCCCGTCCACTTTTCCCTCGACGATTGTCTTCATCAGGCCATTGTGTCTTAATACATGGCCGATTAAGTTATCCCGTTTTCTTTGTAGAGTTTAAAGCACACTTCTATTTTCTGTTTCTATTCTTAAGACTTCTTCTTTCGTCACTCGGTCGATCCATTTTATCTTCATCATTCGTCGGTTGCTTCTCATTTCAAATGCTTCCAGCCTTGATTTCTCTGCTACTGTTATCGTACGTTCTTCGCTTCCATACAGTAGCATGCTCCAGATGTATTTGAAATTGTAATGAAACGTTTTCTCCCTTCCACGGTTGTATTTGTAGCTGTAAGCAGAATATTCTTTTGGTAAAATACCCCTTTTGCCTGGGCTATTGTACTTGTAATTTCTCTTTTACTTCGTCCATCGCTGGAAACTCGGCTTCCCAGGTATCAGTACCTACTCTTTCATCTCCTCATGTAGGTATTTGTTTTCCAATTTTAATTTTAGCCCTAGCTTCTTTTCTCCTAATTTTTTTATCTCGGATCTGAGCCTTCAGGATTAGGCTTGTGCGATGAGTCGATTAATCGAAGTCATCGACCATCGACTGCGATGAGTCGATGAGAATCATCGATGCCGATGAGTTGATGCGAATCATTGATGTCGATGAGTCGTGATGTGCTGCTGAGACGAGAAACGCTACCTCTGCTGACGACCCCTTCCTGACGGAGCTCCACAAGTACGAGGAGGAGCTTATCCAAATCTCCGGACATTCTACATTGGTATAGGGACAGGAAGGATATATATCCCCGCCTTCAGAAGTACGCGAGGAAACACCTCTGTATTCCTGCCACTTCAACGTCGTCAGAGCGGTTCTTCAGCGATGCAGGGAACGTTGTGTTGGACGACCGACAATTATTCACCGATGAAAATGCGGAAATGAGAATTGTATTACACCATAACAAAGAGTTGTTGCTTAATTGTCACTTGGTGCTTGTTTCACTCTTTAATAAATAGGCCTTGTCATTCTCAATTAAGTTTGACCCAATTCAATCTTCACTTAATAGCCACACAAAACTGCCAACCGAGACATCCGCACCTATCATCGATAGTCATCGATCATCGTAATTCATCGATCATCGACATTCATCGATCATCGATAATCGTGTACACTCTATTCGATGATCGATGACAGCCATCGTCTACGAAGCATTTCGATGAAATTTTTTCATCGAAAATCGATGACCAAAATCGGTAATCGCACAAGCCTATTCAGGTGGTAAGCTATTACTCTAGCCACCACAACTACCCGATCATTTATTCAATCCTACGTCAAGGAAAGTGTTATTTTTGCAGGTAGAAAATATTCATCACCTTAACCACTGCAAGTTTTCAAACCCAGGCCAAACTACTAAATAAATCAATTTTTTTCATCACCATTACAATTTTCCATCAGCATTCCCAAAGATGCTTCAGGAAAACTAACCCTGTTCCTGATGAATAAATGTTTCAGGTCTTGACCTTCATTTGATGTGCTCTACTCTAACCAATCTTGATATGTAGTGCATGTATGGTGTGATTTCACCCCCTACCACACACCTTTATGGTGGCTTGCAGGGTATTGTATAGATGTAGATCAGACCTACCATTGTGTTGAGCACAGTGGTTTGGTAGGCGGTACCATTTCTACATTGAATGACACGTATTAATAGTAATACAATTAATAATTTGGACAAATTTGTCATAAAATATTAAGATGGTTGCTTGCGATTTTGATTTTTGATGGTACGATTATTTTAAGGATCAGCTTTAAAGAAATTGATTTTAAATTCGCTCCTATTTAATTACTCATCGGCCTGCTTTCGATATAATTAGATGATTCCTTTAAGCATTTATTATAGCTTGTAGGATCTGCCTTCAATGGTATTTAATGTTACTAATGTGCGATACAATCCCTTCTTTAATTGATCATCCTTCAGAAATTATTCCACTAATTCCTTCAACATAACGTATACAGTTCCGAAGTTGCGTTAGCTTCCTTCCTTGTCTTCGATTTACCGGACGCTTTTTTTTTACTACTCCAGGGTTAGTCAACAATACTGAATAAAATTCTGATATTGGAACTATTATTTGGACCTTCTGGCATTTCAAGTCAATTGTTCTCGTGGTACATCTACATCTACATAATACCCTGCAAGCCAACATAAAGGTAGGTGGCAGGGGGTGAACTCTCACCAAACATGCACTACGTATCATGCATAAAAAAAGGATTAGTACTTGTATAGGTACTGTTCAAAACTACGCTATTTAAAAAAAGATGAAAATAGCAAAACATACATGCAAAAACATGCCGTTAGTTGGGTTAGCTATAAGTCCTTATACCAACATGCAGCTACCAATGTTATCCATTGCTACACTCGTACTGGATATATTTACCTTTATTCATATCCCTAATAGTACTAGGAAAAAAAGGACATTTTGAATCTGTCAGTTCGGCAATCAATTTCTCTAATTTTGTGATTATGGTCCAGTCTACCATAATAAGTTGGGGTCCGAAAAATATTTTTAACATCATCACTGAAAATATGGTCTTGGAATTTGTTTAAGAGATTAAGTCTTAATTTCAACCTGCGATCCGACAATGATTCCCAATTTAATTCATTTAATAGACTGGTTACGCTAGTAAGGTTATCATACCGTCCCTTTACAAATCTTGCCGATCTTCGCTGCACACGTTCAAGATCGTTATTTAGACCAATTTCGTAGGGATCCATAACACTGTCAGCATATTCCTAATGAGGTCTTACAAGGGAAAAGTAGCTGATTTCTCGTACATGATCATCACATTTACCCAGCACTCTTTTTACGAATCCCAGTTTACGATTCGCTTGACCCATTATTTCACGTATGTGTTTACCCCAGGAAAGATCATGTGTCAGTCTTATTCAAAGATATTTAATGGATTCCACGTTTGTTAATTCATTATTACTTATTTTGTAAGTGGTAGGAGGAGAGCTATTCTTTTTCCAAAAATTCATTACAAGATATTTTTTAAAGTTTACTTCTAACTCCCATGTATCACACCAAGTTTCAATTGCTTGTAGGTCAATATTTAAACATTCTTTACCTTTGGGCATAGAATTTCCCTGTACACTACTGCGTCATCGGCAAATAGACCAAGCTTACTTTTTACCACCTTATAGATATCATTTATGTACAAAAGGAATAGGAGTGGACCTATCACACTACTTTGTGGGACACCCGAAGTGACTTTAATTGCCGGTGTGGAAACACCGTCCAAAACAACCCTTTGAACCCGATCATGCAGAAAATCATTAATCCATGATATAATGTTACTGTCTAACATATAAGATTTTAATTTCAAAATTAGTTTGCTATGAGAAACCTTGTCAAAAGCTTTCTTGAAGTCGAGAAATATAGCATCCACTGGAATATTATTTTCGCCAGAAACTAAAATATCGTGGGAAAAGAGAGCAAGTTAAATTTTGCATGATCTGCTCTTTCGGAAGCCATGCTGTTCATTGGACAATAAATTCTGGCTATCTAGGTGTCCCATGACTGAACTGACTATTATATGTTCTAGGACCTTGCATGAAATGGATGTGAGGGATATAGGTCTGTAGCTAGATGGCTGCTCCCTGGTAGAATTTGGCTGTATGTAAATATGCTATAAGATGATAAACTCATGCTAAGCTGCAAGAAATTTTATCAGCCGACATTCAACCACTCCAGTGTACTTCGTTTTCAAAATTAAATATTGAGGAATATTTAGTTTTTGGTGGCGCTCAGTGGATTGTGTGGTAGGTGCTTTTCGAAGAATGCTCTTCGAAGTTGGTGAGCTTCATCGGATGGTTTATGGTAGGTAAAGGAGAGGAGGGGGTGGTTTGTATGAGGGAGGAGAGAGAAAAGGGCCAGTTCTAATCGCTGCCGAATGCTTTGAAATATTTTCTCGGGATATGAGTTGGTTGGAGAGATCCTTTGAGCGATCTGTCCGGGATAAAAAAGTCTTGCGCTCATGGACGCATCGTCGACACCTAATATACAGGCAGCCGTGGCCTTCTCATTTATTTCCCCATTCTCATGTTTCACCTGTCATCGAGAGGAGACGTTTCCCTCGCCCGCGAAACTGGAAGGAAGCCATACCTGCATGTCCTCGGTGGCCCTGCGAACCAGTTCTTTCACGTGAAAATGACCGTGATAACGTAAGGTGTCGCCCGAGAGCTCTTTGAATCGGGCCACTTGGAGCTTAGGATTTTCAAGTATTTTTTGGGGTATTGGACACGAGTGAGAGGTCGACGGATGCAGTGGAACTTATGATTTATTCGATAATCGATTTGAACGATGAGGATTTAACATCTGAGGCCAGTTTTCATTATTAGAGAAAATCGATAGACCGATTACAAATGTGTACCAGTCGATAAAATAGAAGTTTTCCCCAATGGGGGAATAGAATTACGTATGTGGACGCACCCGACAAGGTAGATAGTGGGTGAGTGTAGTAGGACGTAGAATAGACGAGGGAGGGAGGGACGAGGGATGTTGAAGAAAGTGGTGAAAGGAAGAATAAATAAGCACGGAATAGGAAGACAATAAATCCTGTGTTAACGCGTTGGCTGCCGGGGGGTGTGTGGAATTAGACAGGTGTAATAAAATGTTTGTTTGGGCAGTAGGGCCGGAAATGATGAGCGTCTACGTGGAGTATTGTCGGCAGGGACTGTCCAAAAGCCTACCAAATAGTAGAATAGTCGTGAATATGATGCCTAGTCATGAAAATAACATTAAAGTACCCTAAAGACAGGCTCGGCTTAATGCCCGGGCAACCCCGGTGGCTGCCAGGGGCGCTACGAAAGAAGAGTAATGGAAAAAGCGTTTTTTTCCGGGATTGACAACTTATTTCATGTCCAACAAATTAATTTACGACTTTTTATACTACCTAATTTTTACTACTACGTTTATGTGGTGAATATGTGTTACAACAGGGCTGGACAAGTGGGGGAGGGGGGCGCCTATATACTCTCTCGCCCGGGTATACAAGGCAATGTCTTCAGCCGGCCCTGCCTAAAGCCGCCGTACAGACGTCAAAAGTTAATGCTTGTTTACTGTTTTGAGATCAGCTTGCCACGCCATATCATGTGATAACTTTAATTTTATCCGTCGGTTGATGATGTAGCAACTTAAATTTCCTTTTGCAGTGAATATTATTAGCCCTTTGATCTTTAGCCCGTTTTTTCATAACTTTAATTGCTTCAGTTAAGTACCAGTTAAGGACCAGTGAAATTGTGTCAAAAGAGCTCAAATACCATCTCATTTTTACATTTGTATTCTGGGATTGAAAATGAAAGAAGTCGGGAGTGCAAAATGTTTGCTGGGCTGTAGGGGAGAGGAAGCGATGGGGCGAAGAGCTCATTCATGCAGCAATGCGAAGAGAGCGGACGGATTGAGGGTGGAAGATGTCAAACATTGGAAACTGTGATTAATAGTTGTCCAAGCAACATGGGCGGCGCCTCGCGGCGTTTTCCTTTCCTCCTTTCTCCATCGTGAGGAGGGCCGCGGCTGTGAAATGCACCGTAAAATGACATCACTGCTCCTTGGACGGTGAATGGAGTTCGTGAGGGGCTTCGCTTGCTTCACGGTCGATAGGAGGCGGATGGGACGAGCGTCACATTGGCCGATTCTGTCACGATAATGTGCGCTCAGATTGGCGTCTGGCTCCCGTCAGTTGTTGCTGACGCGTCTGCACTCGGATTGGATGCCTTCTGCCAGCGTCTCCTACGCTTCGTCTCAACAATCCGCAAATATATGTGCTCGTGGAATAGAACTTGTCTAAACGCCTCCATTAATGTAAATAATCTTAAAAAAAATGTGTTAGACAGCAGTATATTTACGTCTAACTTGTCTCTGCACCAATCACTCACTTCAGAGTATAAAAAAACTATACGCATCAATAATAGTTGTTTCACCTACCGAGAATGAGCTATTTCAGAAAAAGTGCACTAAGGGTTTATATACGACACTTGTTGGAGGCCTCATCTGAGGTTTAAGAGAATCTTTATTCTTGAGTTAAATGCTTCAAATGATCTTTCTTTACTTCAGTACATATTCAATGCTCTTTTCACATGACTTATTAATGCCACTTGTGATAAAGTAGCATTGGATCGTAATGTGGGGATATAGTGAGGCCTTATTTTCAGCAGCATGGCTTAGTTGCATGGAATTGGTTCATGTTTGGTGATCTACACCCACTGCCACACGCCCTCGCGGTAGATTGCAGTGTATTGCGTAGACTTAGACAATGTCAACGCCAATGTGTAAATAGCATTGGCTAACAATGGTTATAAATCATGCGATTGTGTACACTCGTACGCGCATTGACTTGTATTGCATCGACTTTGCAGTATGCATTAATGGGTATAGTGAAGTGAATATATTACTCCAAATCAAGAAGTAAAGCACTTAGGGTCATGTATTACTTCATGCAAAGGTGGTAATTGCCGAATTCCACTTATTCGTGAAATCGCGTTGGCATAAATTAACGTTGAATATTTTACAGGCCTTATTTAAGCTAGAATATTGTATTTGATTGGAGAAATGCATTTTTACATAAATGCTTTGTATTATATAAAATTGTTAGAACGACTTAGTGAGACTTGATGATGTCAACGAATATTAATCTATTTCCAATGCAAAGTGACGTAATCTGGGTAGAAATATTTGTGATTGCCTATGCTCGGTTTTCTCATTTTTTGTTTTTTTTTGTCTATGTCACGGATTTTTAATTAAAGTGCAGTGAAGGAATGGAAATCATGAAATTACGAGGTCTCCAATGTCCAGAGATGTTTACTTGTGCCGACTTACTATCTCATTGAAGGTGAGGAAAATATGGGTATCATAGAATATGGGGGTCGTGAATTTCTCTTGGGTGTGGTCGAGTGTATCCGTCGACTTTCCATTATTTTCCATCTATTTTGAGTGCTAGTGAAGCAGACCAGGCGAAGCTATACTTCAAACTATTTATCAAATTTCGAATCGTGTCATTAAACGCATACTTTAATAATCAGTGCCTAAAACTCGGTGTAACACCTAAATACGTATCGATTAAATTCAAATCGTCATCGCCCTCAGCCAATCACGCAGCCAAAATTGCGAAGAAAGTGTGGGTAAAAATGGAACTGAAGTCGTGGTTTTACAAGAGAGATACAATCTCACACTACCTTTTCCTGCTCCATGTAGAACTAAGTGAGAAACTTCATGTTGTGGCATGGACCTGTCTTCAAGAACGTGTTCGAAGCAGAGCCAGTGAAGTGTACTCCAAGAAGCTGACCATCCTCAAGAAGAAACTGTCCAAACTGTGCCACGACCAGATACTCGAACCTCCAACCAGACCTCCAGCAGACTCCAAGAACTTCTTCAACCCCCACCCTAGGGTCGTCAACTTATCAAAGCACCAGTTCTCAGCCCCCGAGGAAGAAGCCCTCGAAAAAGGTATGAAATTCGCCCCGAATCACCCCATATCCCAAATATCAGCAAAAAACCTAATAATCGATTGTGAACTTGCCATACGGAAAGAGGATAATGGAACTAAACGGATAGTTGCCAATTCAATAATCAAGAATCTCCAGCCCCCAGGAAACTATATGAATGATAACAAAGGACTCCTACAGGCTATTAGCAGCATTAAGGAAACTACTAAAAGTGAGAACTTAATTATTACCAAGGCAGACAAAGGAAATTCTATTGTCATCCTCGAAAAACAGGACTATTTACAAAAGTGCTTCAACTTCATATCAGGAAACGACTTCGAAATACTTGCCAAAGACCCAACCAAAGCATTTCAAAAAGAAACCCGTTCCGTGGTAAATAGTTGCAACGGAGTCCTCAATGCAAAGGAAAAATATTTCTCCATTCAAAAGAACCCTCTCCCACCTCGCCTATATGGCCTAATCAAAACTCATAAAGTAAACATGCCCATTAGACCAGTAGTAGATAGTACATCCGCTCCTACCCACAAACTGGCATCCAGACTCAACACCATTCTAAAGGAACTCACCAGCTTTAAACCAAAATACAGCATAAAAAACTCCATCGATCTAACGAAGAAACTCAAAGATACCTCAGTGCCACCCAACGCTAAATTATGTACAAACGATTCATGGAAGTCGTTCATTAATATCATGCGCTCTGGGATCAACAGATTTATCCCTAGTAAATTCAAAAAAGAAAGCACTGAACCTAGGTGGTACAATGCCGAAGTGAGAAAATCCCTGAGACGGCAGCGAATATGTCATGCTAAAATGAAAAGAATTAGTAAACATATGCCCACTGATGAGCGTAATGTAATTATTGAAAATTATAAAATTTCAAAATCCACTGCAAAGACAGCCCTTAGTAATGCATTTGCAGAATTCAAAAGAAAAACACTTGGGGAACAATTGAAAGAAAATCCAAAAGTCTTCTGGTCGTACGTAAGGGAAGTGCAAGGCCATAAGTCTGCCGTCCATTCACTTAAAAATGATAGAGGTGAAATGACCACAAACACACTCGACAAAGTTAGCTTGCTAAATTCCTTCTTCCAAACCGTTTTTAACCCACCTTCCGGGGATTCAACTGTCGTGTTACCTGACCTCTTTCAGCGGTTGATGAAACCAATTGACATTTCCTGTAATGGTATTGAAAAATTACTTAAAGATATAAGCCCCAACAAATCTCCTGGCCCTGATCAAATTCCCTCCCGCGTATATAGAGAGTTAGCATCCGAAATTTCCCCCTACCTTGAAATAGTATTTAATAAATCCCTGACCGAACACGTCGTACCGATGGACTGGAAAGCAGCCGATGTAACACCCATTTTTAAAAGTGGTGATAGGGAGCAGCCATCTAACTACAGACCTATATCCCTCACATCCATTTCATGCAAGGTCCTAGAACATATAATTGTCAGTTCAGTCATGGGACACCTAGATAGCCAGAATTTATTGTCCAATGTCCAGCATGGCTTCCGAAAGAGCAGATCGTGTGAAAACCAACTTGCTCTCTTTTCCCACGATATTTTAGTTTCTGGCGAAAATAATATTCCAGTGGATGCTATTTTTCTCGACTTCAAGAAGGCTTTTGACAAGGTTTCTCACAGAAAACTAATTTTGAAGTTAAAATCTTATGGGTTAGACAGTAACATTATATCATGGATTAATGATTTTCTGCATGATCGGGTTCAAAGGGTTGTTTTGGACGATGTTTCCTCACCGGCAATTAAAGTCACTTCGGGTGTCCCACAAAGTAGTGTGATAGGTCCACTCCTATTCCTTTTGTATATTAATGATATCCAAAAGGTGGTAAAAAGTAATCTTCGTCTATTTGCCGATGACGCAGTAGTGTACAGGGAAATTCTATGCCCGAACGATAAAGAATATTTAAATATTGACCTACAAGCAATTGAAACTTGGTGTGATACATGGCAGTTAGAATTAAACTTTAAGAAATGTCTTGTAATGAATTTTTGGAAAAAGAATAGCTCTCCTCCTACCACTTACAAAATAAGTAATAATGAATTAACAAACGTGGAATCCATTACATATCTTGGAATAAGACTGACAAATGATCTTTCCTGGGGTAAACACATTCGTGAAATAACGGGTCAAGCGAATCGCAAACTGGGTTTCATTAAAAGAGTATTGGGTAAATGTGACGATCATGTACGGGAAATCAGCTACTTTTCCCTTGTTAGACCTCATTAGGAATATGCTGCCAGTGTATGGGATCCCTACGAAATCGGTCTAAGTAATGAACTTGAACGTGTGCAGCGAAGATCGGCAAGATTTGTAAAGGGACGATACGATAATTATATTAGCGTAACCACTCTATTAAATGAATTGAAATGGGAATCATTGTCAGATCGCAGGTTGAAATTTAGACTTAATCTCTTCCACAAATTCCAAGGCAATATTTTCAGTGATGATGTTAAAAATATTTTACGAACCCCAACTTACTATGGCAGACTGGACCATAATCATAAAGTTAGAGAAATTGATTGCCGAACTGACCGATTCAAAATGTCCTTTTTCCCTCGCACAATAAGAGATACGAATAACGGTAAATATGTCCTATCGGAGAGTAGCAATGCAAACCAACATGCAGCATTGGTAGCTGCATGTTGGTTTGAGTACTTAAAGCTAACCCTACTAACAGAATGTTTTTGCATGTTTGCTTTGCAATTTCTATCTTTTTTAAATAGTGTAGTTCTGACTACTATGTTGATGCTATTCCTTTTTTATGCATGATATGTAGTGCATGTTTGGTGAGCAATCACCCCCTGCCACACACCCTTGTGGTGGCTTGCAGGGTATTATGTAGATGTAGATGTAGATGTAGTGTCCTTCGACGTTACCAATCTCTTCACCAGCATCCCCAAACAAGAAGCCTTAGACCTCACAATGGAAATCCTCAAGAACAAGAATGTCAACCCAGTGATCTGTGACGAAATCCAGTCCCTAACGAAATTGTGCCTCACACAGAACTACTTCCTCTTTAACGACAGTTACTATAAACAAAAAGAAGGACTTGCAATGGGATCACCGCTCTCATCATGGATGGCAGAAATCTTCATGACCGACTTTGAAGAAAAAGTCTTCCAGTCTGAAAACCAACTAACGAAATTAGTTCGATATTGGTACCGCTACGTGGACGATGTATTGTGTTGTTGGACGGGCACAACCAGGCAAGTGAATTCATTCCTACAATTTCTAAATTCAGTGCACAAAAATATTAAGTTCACAATGGAAGTTGACACTGATCAATCTATCAACTACCTTGATTTAACTATTCGACTATCCAGTGGTAAACATGAATTTTCAATATACCGCAAACCTTCCACAACCAACGAAATCATTCCAGCAGATTCATGCCATCCATTCCAACACAAAACCGCAGCATTCCACTCTATGATCAACAGATTAGTGAAAATCCCCCTCAGTGACGCCGAATACAAAAGAGAATTAGAAGTGATAAAATACTTTGCAGTGTCAAATGGCTACCAACCAGATCTAATTGACAAATTAGTGCTTAAATCTCGCCAAAAACTAGCCATCTCAATGGTGTCATCACTGCGCCGAGAAGAAGAAACAGCGAAGTGGTGTAAACTTCCATTTTTAGGACATATTTCATATGAAGTCGCCTCAAAATTCCCTAAACAGAAATACAAAACAGCTTTCTATTCCCCATCAACTATAAAAAAGCTATTATTCAATGCCAAAGACAAAATTCCAAAACACAAAAGAAGTGCAGTGTATTGTTTAAAGTGCGACGATTGCCCAACATTATACATCGGTAAGACAGAAAGGAGTGTTGATGTTAGAACAGAAGAACACAAAAAGTGCCATGAAAAGAAGAAACGAGAATCAATGTTCGCCAACCACCTCAGTGACAACAACCACAATAGCAGCTTCATCCCAGACATCCTGCACATAGAAAATAATGGAAGAAGATTAGACGCCCTTGAATCCCTAGAAATCATCCACCATTTTAAAAACAACGTCCCTTTGGCGAACGAGCAAGTTCTCCCCTCCCACTCTCCATTATTCTCCATCCCCTTAAACACCCTACGCCCAAAATAGTGAAAAAACCCAAGTGTAATTTGAACTGAAAAACATTGATGACAAATAAGTGTATGACTAGCCCCCCTACCCGCGCTGAATGTCCCGTACCTACGCCTAATGACTAACCCAAGCCCTTAACCCCCTCCCCCCCTCCCCACCTCAGCAACTTGCCAACACACCCAATGACTAACCTTCCAAACCCTTCCCTACCTTCCCCTTACTCATTCCCCCTCCCACCCCCCCCCAATATTTTGTGTATATAAGTAAAATTGAAGTGTATATTGTACCTGAAGATGACACTACGTGTCGAAACCTAGGTCGTCGCAATAAAATTCACTGTGGAGTTCACTACGTTTTTTCATTTATCCATTTCCATTATTTATTGGCACGATATTAACGACGTTAATATCGTGCCAATAAATAGTGGAACCTTGTAGCCTCCTGATAGAAACACTACGCATTACATCGAAGTCCATTTGTATTCAAACTTAGAATTGTTTTTTTTTGCATAAAATGTTAATATTTTACTCTTGTCCTTTCTCACCACCAATCGGGCTTCAAAACTCTCTCGATGATATTTCTAGTTTTACGCCTGAAAGAATGAGCTGGTTCAGTGACATTGGAATTTTATGGGTACACGTACGATTAATTTTGATTGTATTTTGTGCAATAACCTCATGGCGGGTATTCATTTTAAATTTGGTTGCACCGTTACCCATGATCACAAACTTTACGATGAAACTTTTATCAAATTTAAGAAGTAGTAAAATAGCTTGTACATATATTCGTTGCAAAGCAATGCGCATGCATTGTTATCGATGTTTTCTTTTCTTTCTCCTCAGATTTATAAGGGAATGCCATTGTCATAAAACCGCAGAGAGGAGAAGATTCTTCACCTAAAATATCCCTCCCTAATTTTCTACGCGTGTAACTTACGCAATTTCACGGTAGGTACTCAAGCATTTAACTCCTCCAGACTTGCTCTGGTCGGATGGAGAAATATTTACCCACCAATTCACACTTTTGACGAAAGAGACAAGTGCAACTCCTTCGTGATATTCTGATTTAATATCGCGTCTCTTGCATCACCGTTGCTTACGGCCGCTATAAATAAATTTTTTAACGGACCCTGTGAAGAGTTCAGATTGCCTAAACATGGCGTGAAAGAGTGACAAAGACTTTCTGCCTTTTTTTAGAATGCTGGTGTTGATTCTACCCTGGCGAGTGCTAAAATTGCTTCTGTAATTACATAGTAATGGGAAATATTTCAGAAAACAAAAAAAGTCCAAGCATATATAGACTGTGGACTAGTGCGATAAACGTAATAATTACACTCGTCTTCTTTTAGTTCGAATGAAGAGTTGTTTGAACTCTAAACATATTAAGCCAGCTAAAGTGAAATGTATTTCTTGAAACACCATTGAGAGTGGAATATCCTAAGACGATGATGAGAACAGTTCTTGAAGAGCTTTTCACTTAGCACTCAAGTGGGGATCGGTATACGTACCAATGAATAAACTTCGCCACTGCTAGGGTTCAAAACCGGGGCCTTAATATGTAAAGACTTACCCGTTCCCTGTAATTTATTCCAGGAATTGCGTGATATATAATTTCAAGGGTTACTGGTACTCAGAAAAAGGTCTTTTTCCACACCATTTCTGCTTCATTGCTGTGTACAAATGTAATGCGGAAAAGAACCATGGAAACAGGCTTTCTACGCTCCTAAAATAAAAAAGAATCATAAATTAGTTCTTACGGCATTCGGATGGACAAATCTGTGGCAAGAGCTGCGCAAGTAACTCCATTTTCTGAAACCACACGAAGCACTAATTTAAAGCAATAAATGTGCACGCGGTAATTATCCGTGCGTTATTAGAGGCTCATCTTGCTTACATCGGCTCTTCTCGCGTAGTTGTTTGAACATCCGCTATTTAAAAGAAAGGTTTTTAATTTCTGTTGCATAAATGTTCGCATATTTCCAGTTACTCCAGCATTTTCAAGGACTTGTCAGCGGTGCCATTATAGCTGTAATATGTCATCGTCACTAGTGATGAATCTCAAGATTGGCTTTACACAGCTCTCCATTCGATTGTTCAGTCACCAAAACTGCAAAATATATGCATAAATCCTCCCTTTCACATCCTTCCCTTCTTGATCCATGTATATCATATGAGGCCTTCATTTGCCATTCTTCCCATCCAATTTTATCTCCACGGCTGTATTCATGTACCATCAAGCCTTATGATGTGCCCGATTAGGGTTTTCTCTTCAGTCTTTTCTTATCTCTTTAATCTAGCACCCTAGTGGTGGCTCGCAGGGGATTACGTAAACTTCCCCGCGACGACTCTTGCTCTAGGTCATCCACTTACGGAGTAAGCTGAATGATACACGTACTAAACGGAAAGGGTGAAGTACGCAAGCAGATAGTGGCAAAGTTATCCTGCATTGAAAGGAATAGGAATACGTACTTAAGGAAAGGAAGCTGAAGAAGAGATGATAACAAGGCAACACGAAACAGCTTACAGGAGGAAAAAGAAGAAATCATCTAATTGGGCCAAAATATTTCCCTCCCTTCTCGTATAAAGACTAAATAAAATATATAATGTAGCGCACAAGTAAATAATAAGCAGAGGAACTGATAAGATCCTCTAAGTTTCATTTGCAAGTGCTTTTTTTAAAAATGATTTGTTGTCTTTGGCATGTTAAAAATATGTTTATGCATGTTCGAGGATTGCTAACAGCGTTAAAATAGGCGGTTACTTTCATCCTTGGACATCGGTGAACGTAGCCTTGTGGGATTGAGGCAATTCACAATGTGTGTAGAAAACGAGTCAAGCAAGCAATGAAGGAGTTAACCAGTTAAGCTACCGAGGCGTAGCACCTGGCCGGAAATCAGGGGATCCGGGTTCGAATCCCGGTCAAGGCGAATGATTTTTTTATCTGTGGAATTTCTACTAAAGACCAAACTGAACATAGTGGAACAGAAACAAAAGAAAAACAAAATACGAAATATAGCCAACATAAGACAATTACCAAAGACAATGTGACCAACTAAACATATTTTAACAAGAGTATCTGGAAAAGTTATACAACAGGAACTATCTGAACACGAAAGTGATCGAAGAGGAAAATGGTGTCGAAGAGGATGATATGGGAGCATCAATATTAAGATCGGAATTTGACGCAGCAGTAAGGGACCCTCGCATGAATAAGACCTCTGAAATTGATGATATTCCTGCAGAACTAATTAAAAATGCAGGGGAGAAGACATTAATCCATCTCTACAAAACCATCTGCGACATGTATTCAACAGGAGAAATTCCAAGGGACTTGGAGGAAAACATCATCACCATTCCTATGCCCAAAAAGAAGAGAGCGGAGAAATGCGAAAATTTTAGGACTATATGCCTGACGACACGTGCATTGAAAATATTGACTAGGATAATCTACAGAAGAATAGAATAAATAGCTGAGGAGTTCCTGGATGAAGATCAATTTGGATTCAGCAAAAGTAAGGGTATAAGAGAAACAATATTGGCCCGGAGGCTGCTCATAGAGAAGTGAATGGAGAAGAACAAACCGACGTTCATTGCATTTGTGGATTTAAAGAAGTCTCTTGATAACGTGGATTGGAATTCAATGCTTGGAATTCTGAAGGGAATAGAAGTGTCCTAAGATGAAGGAAGAATTATCACAGTTTGTATAAAAACCAAGTCGCAGTGATTAAATCTACATCCAGCTGTCAAGAAGCAAGAATAAGGAACGGAGTGAGACAAGCCTGTGCACTGTCTCCCGTAATTTTTAATGTTTACATCGAGAGAGCCATCAATGAAATCAAAGTGAAGTCTTCTGGAGTGAATATCCACGGCGAAAAAGTAGCATGCTGCGATTCACCTATTACATAGTACTCATAGCACAGACAGAGAGGGATATGCGTGGTAGTAAATGTACTCCCTAATTGATAATGCATGCCAGGTGAAGGTTCACCCCCTGCCACACACCATTTCGGTGGCTTGCTTAATGGGTATGTAGATGCTATAGACATGATAATGTAATAGCTATATCGTAATGGCGTGGGGCGGGGGTAAGTCACTGGGCAGGTGAAAGGTGGCCGTGAAGTTGACTTTTACCTGAAAGAATACTTTGCAAATGATCAATGAAGTATTATATGTAACTTTTTCGAAAGAATTATTGTGCGATGTAGCCGTGTATTGTGCTTTGTTTTCGTACATTTTCCGTTTTTTTATCGCCTAAGGTAATGGCAATGGTTTTTGCAAACATTGCCTCATTCATGCAAATCTTTGGGAGTATTACTTATGACTTCCTCGAATAGTTCGATTGGTATGTCTTGTTACCTTGAGATATCACATGAATGAATGTTTCCGTCCAGTTTGAAGGCCTTCCATTCTAGTTGACATGCTTTCAGCTCGCATACCGCACAAAAAGCGGACGATGAAATTATAGTTGAAAGAAAGTGGAAAAAAGAGCTGTAACTAGATTATTCACTCGAAGGAAATTCTAGCGTATCACCACTCCTCTAATATGGTGGAAATGTAAAATGCCTTATGATTTCTTAGAAATTATTGCCACAAATTATTCAACCTTATAAAATAAATGTGAGGAGACCGATGAAATAAATATGAAGGGATACTTCGGTTGAATGTGCAACTAATAATTAATAGTTTTAGGCAAATGGGCAATTTAAGCATTATATTATTTGCTTTATTAATTCGTTATTAATAGGTAAATGGATTTTACAATCCAAATTGGGATACATTTTATTTATGGAACCGTGAATTAAGAAATCTAAAATTAAATGAGTTACCTTACTAAGCGTAAAAGTCTCAATGTTTTGCTTCACCTTGGAAAATTATCTAGCCTTTTCCTTCCCTTCAATGTTCTCTTTCTGTTCAAATCGGTTATCTGAAGCCTAAACTTCGCTCCTAATTACACTGTGATATACCTTCTCCGAGAAACGTTTCCGATATCCGTCAACTGGACCTGACCAGCGTAATCTCGCCTTGGTGTTTGACGCAATGAGCGGAAAAGGTCGGAGTCCGTGATCTGGGTGCCATTTCATCATCGTCTTCGTTCGCCGAAGGGAAGGCTCCCTTGCTATCGTCATGGGGCTTTGTGGGGGGGAGGGGAAATAGGCGAGGAGATGGAGAATAAAATTCAAGGAGAAGGGAGGGAAGGAGAGAGGAGGCGAAGGAATGCAGGCGAGCTGGGTTTGGGAAAGAGAGAGAGAGGGAGAGAGTGTGATTGGTGGAACCTTGAAAAAATGAGGAAAGAGTTGCGAGAAAATCGTCAAGGAAAAGGAGTGAAATGGAAAGCATACTTCCAGAGAAGAGCGTGGCCGAAATATTCGATCCTATAAACCACCATGTGTAAAATATGTGAAAAGTAGTATGTAATTTCGTTCGCATGGGTAGTGACACTCGACAAACTCCTCACAATCTCCTCCTATCAATTTTTGGAGGAGGAATAATTCGATAGAGCGATCCTATAGAATTAATAACACGAAGATCGAAAACGTTGAAACCGTAAGATATTTAGGTGTAACAATCACTAAAGATTTATCGTGGGGAAGACACATAAGGGAAATATGCGGCCGAGCGAAGAGAAAGCTAGGATTTATAAAAAGAGTACTTGGGAAATGTGATGAGAAGACAAAAGAGCGATGCTACTTGTCACTAGTTAGGCCCCACCTTGAGTATGCAGCCAGTGTATGGGATCCTAATGAATTAGGTTTGATGAGAGAACTAGACAGTGTGCAGCGTAGAGCAGCTAGGTTCGTCAAAAGGTGTTACGATAGGTTGAGTAGTGTATCAGAATTAATACAAGAATTAGGGTGGGAATCATTATCAGAGCGTAGATTAAAGTTCAGATTTAATCTATTGCAGAAATTTCAAACGGATAGCTTTACTGAAGATGTTAGGCACATATTGAAAACACCAGCGTATTATGCTAGATTCGACCAGATAAATAAGATTAGAGAGATAGATTGTCGTACAGATAGATTCAAAATGGCATTTTTCCCCCGTACTATAAGAGAACAGAATAGGCAGCATAGGAAAGGGATAGGTAGGGGAAATATTTTAGAGTATTCTGTAGTGCATGATGCATGTATTAACCCCTCAAATACTATAGATACTAACAATCTAGTTGCATGAGACCCTTTAGTTGCTTGCTTGCATGCTAGTAGTGAATGCTTGGTGACCTTCACCCCCTGCCACACACCCTCGCGGTGGCTTGCAGGGTATCGTGTAGATGTAGATAGATGTAGATGCACAAATGTGGACCGTTGGAAAAGCGGACCAATCTGGTGCTTTGGAAGGATGTTGAAGATAAAATGGATGAAAAGGGTAAGAAACGAGGATGCGGCGACGTAAAAGAAAAACGCAGCGGATTGGGAACATCTTGAGACAACTAATTTAGAAATCATATGCTGAAGGGGCACATCGAAGGGAAAGGACGACAAGGGACAAATATATCCCTTGTCGCCTTGACCAATATATTTACAAATGCTGTAGAAATAAATAAAGGGAAATGAAAGAGAATGAGGCAGGGAAGAATGGAGGCCTGCGGTTAACCAATCATAGGAATAATGTTCTGATGATGAAGTTTTTCGACACGAAGAAACGTTTATTTTTTTATTTTCACTGATTAAGTTATTTTCCTTCCTGATATTTGTTTTCCCGTGAGAAACTGATATTGCCTATGCTCTCCGAAATGCTCTGTATTCATACGAGAACCTCGAACAGTCCGCTGCGGGACAAAAATATGGCCGGAGTCATTCGTGTTACCTAGTTCGTGCTCTATTTGAGTTTCAGCAGGCAGAGGCCGGAAATATTCGGAAATATCCATGAAAACTTTAATCCAAACAAAATATGACTGCGTTGGACGGAATAAATGCTGGGCAAATTTTTTGCTGGTGAAAATCGACGCAAAAACGTGATTGAAGGAATGTGAGCATCGTCGTGATTGGAGTCATATCTTCGACGATTTGAAAATTCGACGTCGAAAAAAAAAGAAACGTTTTTCTTTTCGTCGCGAGTGGGATAGGTGAGAGGGGAAATGGTGGCACGAGCGGTGTGGACGGAGGGGATGCGGAGAAGAGTGGAAGGGAAGGAGAGTGGGGAATTGTGGGAAGGAGAAGAGGGCTTTGAAGGACGAAAAGGGAAAGGAGGCTGAGAAGGGAGATGTGAATGCGATGAGGAGCCGGGCGGAGAAAGACCTCGAGAGGAGGAGAGAGAGAGAGGCGAAAGGTTGGGAGGCTGTAGTCAAAGAATGGAGTGGGTTTGGGATTGGGGAACACTCTCTTGGAGTGAAGAGTCATCGTCAGTGGCCAACATTGATGGAGTTGATGTAACGCAACTATCTGTTGTATTCTCTTATCTTCTCGCCCCTGAGTGTTAACCGTGTTAACTTAATTATTCTCCTTTGTGCCTTTCACAACTTGTCCGATGTATCTAATGCGAGGTATTCCTTTGCAGCTTCTTACTTTCAATATTCCCACGACGAGTCTTCATTAGACCATCATTTTTCAAGATGTCTCAGTTAAAGTTATTTCTTCTTCGTTGTATAGAATCCCTGGAGTGGTCTAGAGGGATTTATTATTCTTCATTTCCATGAATTATATCCTTAAATATTTTAATTATTTGATTTTATAACCTCAGATTGTAGTTGTTTTAAGTCATGACAATCATGTGTTTTATGTAATTATTTTGACGAGGGGTTAGATGGCAGAAGGGACAGTTTTTCTTAATCTCGCCCCAATTAAGACCTTTTATTATTATTATTACATATGGAGCCGAGTGCAGAAGGTAGGATAGTAGATAGGAACCCAGGATGGGAAAGGATAAGATGGGGAGTTAGGGAATGTTGCCTGTTGTCAACAGTACTTTAGTGATATGTGTACGGAGTACGGTCAGAGAGAAGAGAGGTGAGTTGGAGGAAGGCGTAAATGTTGGACGAGAGGCAATGAAATCGGTTTGGTTTGCCGATGACGAAGCGAAAGTGAGCGGAACAGCCAAAGGATTGACATCATCCTTGAACGGGGACCTAAGGGAAGGATTCTGAACAGATCGATGGGGAGCTTAGATATGAAATGCTGAGAAAGGTGACGAGAAGTGGCTGGGAACTTTAGAAATGTGGGTGTGGTTAAGAATGGAATCAGTGCGATGGGCAGAAAGAAGGACGAAGGAGTAAATGTTGAGTATTGTTGGGGGAATGAAGATTTTTGGCGGTAACTAAGAGAAAGAAGACTACTATATGCAAACTATTTCTCAATATATTTTTGTTATCCAGAAAATTTACTTCTTTCTTACAATATATATAAATAACAATCTTTACTTTTTATAAAAAAGAAGTTTTATCCTTGCTTTATGCCCCTTTTAATTATATTTGTTATCCAGCGAATTCACTTAAATAACAATCTTTACAAAACTTCTTTTTTATAAAAAAGAAGTTTTATCCTTGCTAGTAGGTGGATAGAACAAGTACCTACTGCTTAGGGGCAATGAAGGTAGAGAGGGCAACGGGTAAGCCCTTTATTCTTTCCGGTATGCTTGTATATTAGAGCCAATAGCTCGAAAATTCTCTAAATTCTTCCATAAGTGTAGCGAAAAATTTTATTGCGTTTGAAATTAAAATAAAAAATACGATGATTAGAAATGGTGAACTGAGAGAAAAAGCAGCATTAAACGTAAATGTGAATCTTGCATGTTATTCGGAAACTTTTTCTGCGTTGGTGTGATCAGCGAATTTGAATTTAAATCTTTTGGATATTTTTTTCATTTCAAGATTTTTCTAAAAAGACCAAAAAATGTCAACAGCCAGATACCAGCTTCCATGCGTATGGAAAAGGATGATAAAAAATGAAATGGAAACGGACAACGGTCTCGATTATTGCAACCGCCAAATATCAGTGTATGAGGTCCAGCAGACTAAGATCATCATTTTTGCCTGACGAAGCCGGCAGAAGGGTCGCCTAAAGCTTGCGCTTGGCTAAATTATTCATAATCAGTGATACCGAAAGCAGAACAGGCTTGAAATGATTTGAAAATTAGTTGTTCATTTCGCTTTTATCCCTACCCAATGGATTCTTGCGTAAATACAGCTGACAAGTTTATTTCCGTTAGTGTCTTATCAGTTTTACGTGATGGCTGTCTTTCCTCTGTGAGATCAATCACTCTTTGCAATTTTCAGTTTTCCTTTCCGAAATGACAGAGTTATAGTCCGAGAGCTGGGGCCGTAAAATAAATGATTAGGTGCTAGATGGATTTTCAACAATGGAACAATAAAATACTCGAACACCACGGACAGCTGCCTGGGGGCAATTGGCAGGGGGCTGGTCAAAATGGGGCATTATAGTCCCTGACTAAATAAAAAGGTAGGTATATGCCTGGAAATCGGTACATTTGTTGGAAATGGCTTGACAATGCCATAGCTAAAAGCACGGACAGCCAGGTGGGGGTGAAATAGGCAACGGACTGCGGTAAAGTGTACAAAATGTTCGGAAAAAATCATAAGGTTCATATCCTATGCTTTTTATATATTTTTTTCTTGTAAACCTGGTAAAGTGTGTGCAAAATGACGAACATGTGGTTGGGGGTGATAATATCTTATACACCGGTATACTCAGCCCTTAGCGAGTCGCGCGCCTCTTGAGTGTATTTTTCGCATTTTTTTTGCATGAAATGGAAGAGTACATGTCAGGACTCATACTACTTGTATTATAGTAGCAGTGTCCATACAAGTAGATTCTAGTAAATTTTGTGTCTACGGTAATGTCAAAAGTTATTCATGTGGTGGTTATATAAGTACTTCAGCATTATGCCGGATAATTTTATTTCTTTAAGCATTTATTCCTGTTATATTCGAAATATAATACGGAAATATATTCTAATTGTACTATTTTCACGTATTCGATGAATATTTGACTTATATGCTGCCTGTAAAGTCGGGTCCTTCGTGTAACTTTTACTTGGCCAATAGGTAGGTATAGGTATTTCATCACAGCTGCTGTACTTGGTTTGCTCCTCGCTTTGTCTTCCTCTAGGAGTTGATCATAGAATCCACTTTCAGATGGGGTCATGGCTTAGGCTGTGATGAAATATGGAAGAAATTCCGCCGCTATTTGAAAAAATAAGCATCTTCCCTTTGGACTTTCTAGTGAGTGATATCAACTGGGGGAATCGACAGTACATTGCGCGCCGCGGGTAACTTCAGCAAATTCATCAAGTGAGATATCATCCGTTCGAGCTTCTCAGGAAGGCCTCCCCTTGTGTGAGATTGCTTAATTAGCTCAAGGCAAGCGTTCGCCGCTTCTGATGCGCTGCGCGGGATCTGCGAGCGAAGACTCCGCGGCCTCGAGCAACTCGCCACCGGAGTTTTACGGGAAGCGTTGGGGAAAGTCCTACTATCCACATTTCCGATCGACGCGAGCTATCGCAGAAACACGGAGTCAATGGGGACGCGAGACCTTTTGTATTTACAAAGCCGGTGATAGGAATGAGAAAACCAACTAGGTAGCGAATGATCTGCCTTCCCTGCGGGATATATGCGTGGCCCCTCAGTTAAAAATACACGATTTCCGTGTTTATGGCTGGTTCTCTGTTCCGGAAATCCTGAGAGCAAGCTATTCGGCTATCATCGAAGAATTGGTTTCGAAAAACAAAATACTGGTCACACGTATGTTGCAGTAGTCGTGAAGCTTATTTTTTAATTTGCCTCAGGAAGAAAAGAATGAACAAATATTAGTCCATAAATATTTTGTGTGATTGTGAACGAAGTTATAATTTTATGGTAAATATATTGTGCCGTCTGATTAACTCTAGGAAATAAATGTGATTATCTTACAACATATTTGAAACCGGTGAGCTCACATTGGCTCACGGAGATGATTTGTTTTACTTTTTTCCATCAAAATATTTCTCATTATCATTTTCTTTATCAAAAAATGGCTAAAATTTTTGTTTTAGTGTAAACGGCCGTGGTAAAATTCCGGCCATTTTGCCTATGTTGTTTTAAGACCTTCCCATTTATTCTTGTCAATTCCTGCATCTATAAACTTCTGATTGTTAACTCTTCTTCTTCAAAAGTTATCTCATTCCGTAGCCTCCCTTCAATAATTATTTCCCATATCTTCATTACATGGGACATTAAGTTCGTTGGGTGTGCATGCAATGGTAGTTTTCATAGCACATCTCCTGTACCCTTGTACATTGGCACAATTTTTCATGTTATTTCATAATATAATAATATTCTTTGCAATTAGGTATTTATCATCATACCAGGGTAAATAATACAATTCCATTCGCTAAAACTATTTTTTCTGATATCCTTACTTTCAGTTGACCCACAGTTGGGTAAGTTACCAAAAAAATTAACTGATTAAAGTTAAAGTTGCTCTCTGTAAAAAGTAACCGCTTAAAGTTAAAGTTAAAAAAAGTAACTTTTCCGTTAAAAGTTACTGTTTTAGTTACTTTGGAAAATTGGATGCTGCGGTAATAGAGGCATTAATGGTTTTTGGCTTTGACAAACAACGCGAATACTGAACATTTTCATTGTGGTTTCTTCCATCCTTATCAATTTGTTTAAATAAACTGGACGGGGGGATTTTCGTTGTCATTCCATTAGTGTCCAGAGTGTTGTTGGTCAGGTTTCCTAGTGTCAGCTGAAAGCATTCGGTGATTTTTCTGAAATGGAGCTCCAATTTCGGGATTTTTAAGTTGTCGTGAATGTAAGACTTTCTGACGAACCATTGTTAGTCTGTAATTTGACGCAGAAGATTATTCTGAGTAGTAGAAAGTTCTTCAACGTTAGTTTTTGATATCGATCCTCATTTTGCTATGCAAAGTAACCTTCACAATTGTAAAATTGCAGTGAAAACGGCTTAGCTATATAGAGTTACAGTAGATGCTGAGGGTGTGCCTGCACACCTTTTCTCTACCATGGGAGTTGTCAAGTCTGTTTCCGCATTAATAGGCGCTTCAGACCGGGAGGAAAGGTATAAGGATAGGAATGGAAGGGATGGGTGATCTCGGATAGATCACACCTTTTCTCGCGATTCACTGGGGGCTGATTTATTGACGACGCAATGTCACCGTGCATACGCAGACTGGCGCATTGTAACAGATAAGTTAGTTTGAATCGTTTGAATGAACCCCTCCCCCTCGTTATCAGTCATAGGTTTTCAGGCGACTCTTCTTTCTCGGCTTCAACTATGTAGTATGGACGACATGATGCCACCGAGTAAGACATACGATCCCTCCAGGAGATTGTCTTCGCGTGTATTCTCGTCTTGAGGGTGCGTTCCTAAACTTTGGCGGTCATTCCCCTCAGCCTCGCTTTTGTTTGGATGTATTCATCAGGGCCTATTCATTGCATTCTTGCACAGCTACCCTTGCATTCTTAAATACCGTTTTATCATCCCATTTGTCTGTTGGGAAAGCTTTGCACCCAAATTCGGACAGGTTGACATTCACAAAAATTAAAAAAAAAAAAATTAACTGAAGTTAGTTTTGTGTAAGTTAATACATAGTTTTAACGATTTAAAGTTAAAAGTTAATTCTTATAAAAATTAACGATTAAATTAAATAGTTAACCATATTTTTAACGATTAATTTTAATTGTCCATTTTTTAAATCTTTAATCCCAACTATGAGTTGACCTTTAACATTTTACATATGTATCGAAATTTTCCCATTAGGATTTCAATGCTCATGTGCCTTTTTATCGAATTCCGGTCAAAAACTATACTGCATAATGAACTTTCTCGTAGTGGTAGGAGGTTATCTCCTATGGTAATTTGAATCTTTCCGGCAACAATTACAGCTAAAATGTCAAATTTAGAAGCAGCTCACATCTTCTCTTCTTTAAGCCTCCAGTTGTAGGTAAACTCAATCTATAAAATGAGCAAATCTATCTTGATAAATTTATGTCCAATTACCCTCCATTGAAGCAGCCAAAACAACCGTAGAGAAATTTGGCAGAAACATCGCTATGCTGACTGAAATATACTTGACCAGCACTTTCTTCCGTTGGGGAAACAATTGTCAGTGGCAGCTATGGGGTCTCCAATATCATCAGAGGTGGTCAATATTTACTCGGAGAGTCTAGAATCAGAAGCGCTTCAATATGAGGAGAGCAAACCCAAGATATGGCTCAGATATATTCATGGCACTTTTATCATTTGGACGCACGGTTGAAAGAATCTAGAATAAATTTTATCATTACTCAAATGGCATAAAAAACCACATTCATCTCACCCTGGAAATAGGAAAAGAAGGAATGCTTCCATTCCGGCTCAAATAAAACACCTTTAGGAGTATTTCAGCCCAAATAAGTGATTAGAAGAACCTTTCAGCGGAAAAACAAAAGTCGAAACCCATTTTACGCCAGAATGGGTTTGACGATGGAGTTATATGAAAAAAAAATTCAGAAAATCATTGAAAACGTCGACATCCCATCGAAAATAGATGTTGCGCAAAATGTAGACATCGGTCCCGCTCGGATGAAAGCCTTCCTTACGTATAAAATACAACAGATAAAATAGGTGGCGTTCTCCACAGATATGGAATCAAGGCTATTTTAAAGCTACATTTGTGAATAAAACATTCACTAGGTAGCATGAAGGACTGCAAGTCGAATGAGTATACGAAAATCCCTGCTTAACCCCACGGAAAGAAATATATCGGCGATTTAAGGCGTTCTGTCAAAACTCGAGAGGAAGAACACCAATGGGCAAAGAACAACATCCGACTGGAGAAAACATCTACGTCGGCTGTTGCGGAACATGCAGTCGCGGGACAGGCGATTGACTCCGAAAGACGTAGAATAATTGCCACGGATGAAAGATTCAAACCCCGACTAATCCGTGGGGCAATCGAGATAAGAAGGGGCAAACAAAATGTCAATAAAGATTGTGGCCTCAAACACAGCCACACGAGGGACCGAGTTGTCTGAAAAAGAACCCCACCGTACCCTTCTCTCCCCTCCTTTCCCTCTCTCCCACCCGAGTCAAGCACCAAGAATGATGTAAATACAAAGAAAATGCGTTTTACTCGGCGAATGTTCATTCACATAAAGTTCATGCGTCGTGTAAAACCGAAAACTCCTCGCTTAAAATTCATTCGGATGATCGCATATACGAGCGCACCACGTCCGTCTTTGTTTTATGAGCGGGTAGAAGAGGATTCAAATTAAACAAGTGTGGGGCGAAATCCAATCATAATTGGATTTAGGTACTTTTAGGGCTTATATAATTTTAGCGTACCCATGGATTACCTTATATAATTCTTATAGGTAATATCCACGGGCATGCACCTGGTGAAGCTGTTCAATTAATCATGTTTTGCGCGAAGCCGGGGTTTATAATAAAATATTATGTAGGTATTCGATTCTTTTGATTATTCTTGTGACAAGTATGAAGCAAAAAAATATTAGAACGGAACATGAAAACTAGAACAGAAAAAAATGCATTATAATATTTCCAACGGTAGTATTCCGTTGGCTCTCATGTCGTTCATGAGAATTTCACACAACTGTTGTTTGCTATCTCAACTACAATGAACTGGGAAAAAATGAAAACAAATAGCACATATCTACCCTTTAAATAGTTCAATTTCTTATTCCGATGGATACTTCTACACACTTCAAGTATATTTAAACTTATTGTACCCACATGAATTCTTGTTGAGTAGTCATGGAACGGTACGGTCATGGATATGATTCACCCGTCGCTAAAAATCTTTGTGTGACTTCTAGCCGGAAAGGAAATAATACGAATGATCATTCGCCGTGTAAAACGGTGGGCATTCATTTCCCTTTTTGGAAGTGTGACCAGCAGGGGTCGCGAAATGTCGGGCTGACACCAGACAGCACGCGGGATATACCCCAACATTCTTTCGCCTCACCTGGCATGGAATTAATAAATTATTTGAGTGCTGTTACCTTTATCGTTGATTCTCCTGAAAATAAACGTCTAGCGAGCAGTGTGCTTTGGATTGTTAGTTCTAGTCTCCCAAAATAGGCGACTGCGTATGTACAATATTTACGTGAATCGGAATAGGAAACATCTTTGAGGTAAGATTAATGGACGTTTCGCTGATGCGATGAAACAGTATCTCAAACGCTGAGACTTCTCAGAGGTTAAACGGATAGAGGTATAGAGATATGGAGATGATATGAGAAGCGGAATATGTTGGTGTTTGTTTTTTGTTCCAAAATCATTTTATGGACAGAAATTGGGGTGGATCGAAATACATAGGTATAGCAATAGCTGCTTTTGATCTGAAATGTGTCCGTATCTTTGTGGTAAACTTCCGGATTTAATAAGCAAACCCGATTCAGGCGAGATGTGGTGGAAACGTTCCATATTAAAGGAAAGATAATGAAATTTTCCACAAGTAATCAATTTTTAAGTTCTGCGGTATTGTTTAGTCAGTCTCTTCTCTGAAATGTAACATTACCTGTTCAGATCGGCGACCACTCACCATTGTTTTAGCCACGACAATCCTGAGCTTCTTGATACTCGGCATATAGCTCACGAATGATTAGATAATATGGCATCTCTTAAGGTATTTAATTACACCATGCGAAAAATTATCGCCACAGTAATTTGTTTTGGGTGCGAATTCTTGACTGTCGTCCATTTCATAGCTATTTAAACATTTTCCCACTTCTGAATATATAGGAAACATTTGAGAAAATATTGCTACTCAATTAACAGTTCAGATGCAATTGAGAAATTATTGTCAAGCACATGAGGAATTGAAGGAAGCATATTTTGCCCTTTTAGATTTCGTAAATGTTTTCCTCCGGTATCTGATTTTATCTCTCTTATGCACTAATTTTTCGTCCAAAACCGTTATAAATTTAAATTAATTTTCTGTCATTCATCCTACGGATGAATTACCAACGAGTTAGTAACGTTTTAAAGCTTTAGTGCTCCACCTTTTTGTTGAAATACGGATGAATGCTAAGAAGTTACTTACCTAATTTGACTATTCAGTATTCACGAATTTGAATTAAAGATGTCAGACACCCAAATAATAACCACAAGCTTTCCTTCGGTTGTCACATTGTTGAGTGTGATATAAGAAAATATTCCTTCGGGATGGATTAAAATCTGTTCATTCTATTTACCCGAAGGTATCTGGCAACCGCAGCCAAAAATTTAAGCACTTCAAGTCCCGACCGTTTTCCACAATGGGTGCGAATCGTGCGAACGTAGTGAGACGTCCAATGGCGTTAACAGATGCAACGTGGAGATTAGCGTAAGTCTCCCGATGTACTTGGACGTATCCAGAGCAGCTTCGCTGACTTCGGTAATAGTGTCAGGCGGACCTTGTGATATATTCAAGTCTTTCGCAAGCGACTCTTGGTTCTTGTACAAGGTTTTAGCTCACTGGTTCTTGCTAAATTGGAATTTGTTTGATAATATAAATCTGCCTTGAGTAATCCCATTCCGTAAAAGCTCATTGTGCCATTAATATGGATGGACTAGTTTAAACAAAAAAATCAATCGTAATTTCCTCTTGTACAAATGAATTATATTTATAGAATCATTACCTCTCATTACCCCTTCCAAATGTTCACCACAAATCTAATATACTTGAGAGTTTCCTACTTCATGAAATTAATTAATTAAAAATGTAATAACGTTTATTTTAAATTGAAAATATATTTGATGAAACTAAATCTATATCCAAACTGAATGGGATATGCCAAAATGAGCATCATGATTATTAAAATTTTAATAAAAGCGTTATTTCAAAAATTCATTGGAAAGGGTGAATTTTTCTTGCTGAAACTCCTTTTTGTCAATAAATAGCGGGTTCATATAAGGGCCCCAGATGAAGTAGGTTTGATCATAGCACAGTTTATGTAATAGGTTTGTATAAAGACGTTATTTTAGGTTTATCAGTTTTTCAGCGTTGGTACGTGAATTTTGTTGTTATCATAGACTGATCGTAGGTTAAATCACAGACTCAATCGATATCATTAAATATATTACATATACGTTAAAAACACCAGGCACTCTGGTTGATCAGATAATGAAGATAAATTTTGAGGGATGGATAGGAAAGACAAGATTAAAAATAAATATTTTCCGTATGAAATAAGGGACAATAATAGATTAAATCGAAGTTTTAGTGAAAATAATAAGGATATGTGATGTTTATTTTATCCTTCTTTGCATGTCCGCACGAACTTTTTGTTTGTTTGTATAAGGTGTGTGTAGTAACTGTCCGTTTGTGTGCTAGTCAGATGGAAGTAGTAGGAGCTAGTTATTGTAGCTGCGCCTTACATAGCTGTGTAAGGCACTGTGTTGTGATAGTTTTGTTCTTAACTGTGAAATCGGTTTTGCAGTCCGTCACTTATAAATTCATTTTTTACTTATCAATAATGCATCCCCTTACACTCTCCCTTGCGATGGCCCTAAGGGTACAATGTGGGTAAAGATGAACAGCGCTCGCGAAGAGAACTGATAAAAGAGATAAGCTTGAAAAATTACAATTTTACTTAATAGTTTGCGACATTGCGAGGAGCAAGTGACTTGTTAATTTACAGGGGAACAGTGATCGTTCAAATTGTTGTTGAGTGTTGCGAGGCAGCTAATATTTTCAGAGCTCTTGGCTCAACTGAATATCTCTAGAATTTAAAGAGAAAGGCGCCACTGGCTTGACTCTCAGTATCGTTGTCAAGAAGGATGCAGCTTCTCAAAGAAGAGTCGCTTAAACGTGATTAATGACCTCTCTGTGGTACAATGTGCAAATCACGAGATGCAAAACCTACAGCCTTCTTAAGTGACTTTCTCATTTACCTCCATTGCTTTTCGTTTTATTTACGAAGCCTGAGTGGCGGTAATGATACCTGCGTTCCATACCTGTCTTTCCTTTGTAGTTTTGCAATTGTGGGAGTGACTGGAGGTAAATTCGACTTATCTTTGCGAAGAAAAAGCATTTCTTTTGCATACCGTTCCAGTGATCGGGTAAAAAATTAAAGCTTTGATGAGATATTCAACTGTTATGGTGAATGTAAAAAGGTTAGAGGGAGGTTTTTTTTTGGAAAGACCATTCTTCAATTCCAGAGGAAAATCTTAATTAGAAAAAACAGATAGAATACTACGAATTCCTGTAAAATTTATTCTGATTTCAAAGAATTTATTGGATCCTTAGAGAGTATTTGGTAGGAATCAAAATCAGATAGAAACCAACCAATAAAATCGTTAAATAGTTTTGCGTGCAGGGTGGGAAACTGCGTTAGATTACCCCCGAGTGTTGTAATTTTTAATTATATTTTGGAACATCCCCTAAAATGCAAAGTTCTACTCTGTTTTTAGCAGTGATTCACAAAATTTACGTCTTTCTCAAATTATTTTCTGATATTTTCCATTATGGTATTAAGATTAAAAATTTTGTGTTACTACGTATCCGAAATGGAATAAATATTTTTTTTAAATTTTGTGCTCGAAAAATAAAAGTAACCTAGCCAGCGTTTATGATACGCTCCAGTATTAATTATATCTTTCGAGAAGTCACTGTTCAGTGTCAGTTCTATCATAAGAACACGAAAGAAAATGTGATATCCTTGTAAAGGAAGACGAAAACGAGCTAGAATTTCATTACAGAGGAGGTTAAATTTTACCACGCAAATGAAAATTGTAACTCCCATTGGCCCACTCTTGATTTATATCTAACTGCTCATCGTTACTGTAATAAAAGCAGCGTGATCAAGCCAGCATTAGATAATGAAAATCATGTAACTCAGCAATAATATAAGTTAATAGCACATCATTTACTGTTTTCACAGTTTCCACTTTATTAAAGTTACCAAATATCATCACTGGAAGTATTTTCGTTTAGCTACCCGTCAACGCATTAAGAGGGTAGTAACATGGAGAAGAAGAATTACGTTTGAAAGCAGCTCACGGAGATAAAATTAAGATGCGCTTACTTGTTTGAGTATTAATATCGAAACGATAAGTCAGAGATGAGTTTCTGTTTGGATTCCGAGGAAAATACAGCTACATAGTATAAGTCTTAGCTATCACCTCTTCTCCCGATTAGGCCTCCAATGGAAACGTTCCCTCAGCCATGCACTGCCTTTTAACACCTTCAATCATTCAAATGGTCGTTTATCTAGTATTACCCAGCTCGTCCTCTCTGGCGTGGGATGTGCTTTTTCTGCGGGTGACAGAAGCTGTCAATGCGATTCGATTCACAGAAAAAAAACAAAACAAACATTCCGCCTCAGTCAGGTGCCTTGGGGTACTCCTCGCGCGACAATCCCCGACGCCGCCGGGGGGGTTCGAGTTGCGGCTGACGCGTATTACGCCGTGATTGATGAACGCAGCGACCCCAGTCATTGACGCGGAGATCACTGTTCACTCCACCTCATCGGCGGAATGACGCAGGAAATTTTAACGAGCGTATCACTCGTAAGAGTTTAATGAAATATTCTTTTTTTTTAGCATTGTGTACGGATCTTCGAAAATGTTTCTAATTTTGTGGGGTCCCGGGATCCGCCCGTGCTCAAATAATTGAGCTCACACCGAGTTGCACTCCCGAGATTCCCCTACTTCACTCTTTTTCTGCCCTATCCCACTGACTCCTCCTGTCAATCCAAAGTTTGTGGGCTCGAATACCATCTTGTCCATGGATGACTTGTTTTTTTGCTAAGCTTAAGATTTATATAGATTTTTCAGTTCGATATCGCCTTAGCAGCCCTAGCCCATTCAAACCTTCTTCTCTACAGAGTTCAGGTGAAGATTCTGTTCTTCTAGAACTAAATCCTTTATATATAAATGTTTTTTTTTCAGGAGTTTAGGTATTTGTAAAAATGATGAGATTGAACATTTGGCCGACGTTTCGGAAATTATATTTTTTCCTTCATCAGGGCTTTAAGCTCTTTTGAGGTGAATCGTTTTAAAAAAAATGAGTAAAACAATTCACCTAAAAAGAGCTTAAAGCTCTGATGCAGGAAAAAATATAATTTCCGAAACGTCGGCCAAATAGTTCAATCTCCTCATTTTCACAAGGACCTAGACTCCTGAAAAAACCATTTATGTATTTAAACAAGAGGTCTGGAAATCAGCTTACCAATAAATCCTTTTTCTGTCCTTTATTTACAGCGTTGCAATTGAGATTTGAGAGTGATGCTTATTATCCATTTTGTGGATTCGGTGATCTTAGCTGCTGATCGTAGCTAATTCCGTGTTAAATAGTAGTTATTGAATTAGATTTTAAGGTTGTCTAACGGCTAAAGAAATATCGCACCCTCCGACCTAACGTAATCCAAGGATAAGACAGCACCCATTATAAACCAAAGCGAGGTTAGAACTCAAGACTTTTTGGTAGTAAGACCACTGCGTTACCGACTTGATTACCGCAGCGAGAGTCGTGTGTATTCGTGGCCTGATGGTCATGAAAACGGAATAAGTCGAGAATATCCGAATGATATATAGTGTAAAGGTTTCCGCGGTGATGGTTTGATCTCAGCATTTTGTCTCGAGTTTTCCTCCGCGTCAGTTGGCTTGTAGACAACAGTTTCGCTGGCTCTCCTGCCAGCGTCTACAGGTCGGAGGTGTCGGCGTGTGGTTTCTGCCTCGCTTCTATACCGTAGGCTGGGTGGGTGCTGCTCTCTGATTGGCTGTCTCTTGAATGAGTCTTTTCCAGGCGCTGTGAAAGCCGATGTATTGTGCATTTTGAATTTTGAAATATCACATTTAAAGCGGTTTATCAAAATTTTATCTCCATGGGAGTTGGCTGTTATTCTATTAGTTGTTATTCTAGAATCAATGCTGTGTATTCTCTTTACTCTTCTTCTCATCAGGCCATATAACCATTTTTATCTCCATTCCATCGAATTCCTACAGAAAATTAGAGAAATTTTTACGTAATAGTAAAAGGATCTCAACGTAAATTTGGTCCTCTCATGATTATTTAAATGTTTTTGCAGGATTTATATCCCTGGGATTTTATATCAATTATAGTTCACAAATATTAAAAACATTTCGAATAGTTGGATAATTTGCTTTGAACGAAATGTCATATTTCCCGAATCGTTTTTCCTAGATTAAGGTGTTTAAAATTATCACGTTGGCGTAACTCACATCCTTGACCTATCTGAATTGGAAGTAATTTCTTCATCGCCAAGAACTAGAGACATTTTAATTTTGTCGTTTACTTGATACACCGTCGTCATTTCTTCATGACATGAGCACATCTTGGCTGTTGTTGTTGTTGAATTTTTTCGGCGATCGCTTATTCGCTCGACCTCTCTGGCTTTCATTCTTCTGCTTTTCGCTAGTGAAGAAGTCGTGAGGGAGCATGCTGCTCACCGTGGGATTCCGTAAGAGCCGAGAGAATAAATAGTCATGCCTAAGCACCGTGCTCATTGACGTCTGCATCCATACTCCCATACTCTCTGCCTCTACTTATCGTTCTCATAATTCCGCGAAAGGGAGAGGGAAATGCTGCGTGATTGTGTAAAACCTTCCGTGGCGCGTCCGCGATACTCGGAGACCTCTTGCGTTCCACTTTCCTTATAATATGTCTCCTTTCCGGTGAGAATATAATCTTATCATACTTTATCCCGCGATCGGCTCCTTCCCTCTCTATCTTCTGATCACTTTGTTAATTTCACTTTCCCTTCTTTCCCAGTACCTACTTTTAACGTTTTTACGAAAATAATTTCGACTGCGGTTTTTTAAACCTGTTTCAGGAAATTTTGATTGCATATATTTCCTCCGTGAAACTCGTATTCTGCCGATAAAAATCTCATTTCACCTATCTCACGAAAAAGGAAAACAATTGTACTTTACTCCATAATTTTTTTATTTCTCGAAGGAAATAATGCCTCATCCATATTTTTTTTTTAACTTTTTAACCTAATGTGCTATGATATAATTAGCTTTCCATAATTGTTGGAAAATAATTACGTTGGAAACGCGGAAAAGCCTTGTTTAATTTCCGTAACTTCCATGATTCCATTTAACCTTCATGAGCCGCATTTATAGGAAAATGGCTGTGAACCAACTCTGTACCTACCGTATACTCCTCAGCAAATCATTAGTATCATTGTAAATATTTTCAAATTCCATCTGAAAAGTGAGGGATTTATATATCGTATAAATCCCTCACATGTTTAACGTTACTAACCCATGCACGGATAATGCACATATATATGTTAAGAGAAATGCCTTATTAACCAGAAATTCCTTCACTGCTATGAGGACACTTGATAATTTGCATACAGGACACAGGATAATTTGTCAAACGTTGCTCTTATATCTAACATGTTTCCATGTAGTAACATCATCGTACTCATAGTTACATGCCAGTAATGCTGGAATGTGGTGATCTTCACCCCCTCCACACACCCTCGCGTTGGCTCGTAGGATATTACGTAGGTATAGATGAAGGGTGTGTAGGAGGGGTTGAAAAATAACGTAACTTCACATGCATGGACTGCATACTTGCTATTAGCGATAAATTAACGATTTCATCAGTTGATTAACATTTCTGGAGATGAGCGTTCTTTATCTGAATGTGTTAACGTGTAATTATAACTTGCTGTTATTTGGAGTTTAAATAACGAAGATATTTTTCTCCAAGGTCCGTCAATATTATGATACATTTCTTCTTAGTTTGAAATCGAAATTTTTACCGTCCAAATGTCGAATACTTCAAACTTACTAGATACACAGCATTACTATAGGTGTAATAATTTAGTCTGCGTTCATATTTTTTCTCATTAGTTAGAATGGCTATGGAATGTCTCTATTAGGATATGGGAGCGTGTGAAAAAATGCAGCTGTGGGGTTAAATTGTTTTTTTTCGTCAAGTACCAATTTTTTGACAGCAAAAAATCTAATTGAAGAAATAATGTCGTTACTTAAGTATTGGGGCGGTAGTTTTTTTTTCATGTTGAGACTTTTTAAATTCTCACGTATTCAAACCTCAACGTTACTTTAATGGAGTCAACAAATCAGTATCAGCATCACCATTATCATTAATAATTTAAAACATCTTATTTGTAGTTGTTGATTCTTGAATCTCAAAGGGAACCAATTTCGCAAGAACATGCTGTATCTTAGTAGGTATATGAGCTGACTAAAAATAACATTCCCTTACCGCATACCGCACATTTAGGTGAAGGGCGCTTTGCGATAAGTAATTGTCATTTCTAGATCCAATTTAAGAAGCACAGCTGCTATGATTTACAAAGATAATTCTCCTGTTAAAAAGTACGATTTTTTTATATTTTTAAGATAATTTTATTTATGATTGTTAATAAATTTTTTTACTGTTTTTTGTTGGCTACACTGTTTTTGGTTGGGGTGAAGGAGAAATTCAGTATTAAAGAAGTGAGCTTAGGGGAAAGTCACCTAATAATAAATACATAAACTAAACATGGTGGCATCGGTAAAACAAAGAATGTTGTACACGGAACAATTTCTTGTGCAAGATCTTGTATCATAAATTGAGTGGCGAGATTTGACCTAGAAATTGTACAAGAAGTTGGTTGACGGTCGTACACGATCAAAGATTTTCATACAATTTGTGCGCCAATAACATGCGCAGATATCGTTTTCTGTCGAACAGCTGAATTGCGATATTCGATGACGATAGTATTTTCAAAATACTGCCACAGTAACTGGGTTACAATTATTTGCTACCATTAAGCCTAGTATCAATAAAATGAAATTATACGATTGGTTACTTGCACTCTTTCATCGGCTAATGAAACACATCATTTATCCTCCGAACATCTTGTTTATGCTTTTTGCTAATATTTTCTTTTTGGTTCAATAACGTCATCCTAATTTGATTGAGGTTTAATGCTTGTCAGTGTGTCTTTTAAGAAATAGAACGCTTCCAACGCGACCGACGAGTATCACAATATGGAAGCAACAAAGAATATCATAATATGGAAGCAACAAAGAATATCACGATATGTACAACAAAAATGGAAGTCTTGCCACTAGCTTGCCACACTTGCTAATAGGAATAAAATTGATCGCAAACATAGAACACCAACCTTACGAATACTAAACGAACGCATCACTACCGTCACATGTCATGCGCAGAAGCTACGGAGTGGATCTTTGACGGTTTGATCCAATAATTTAGAGCATGATCTTATTTCTTGTGCAAGAAGTTCTACGAACACATCGGACATGATACAATTTGCGCATTTAACAAGTTTTTGCACAAGAAATTGTACAGTGTACAACAGCCGAGAGAGTGCGGGTAAAAAAGAAAAATATAAATGCTGTGTCCAACGTTAACACCAATTCTGGGGATATTGCCCACAACTGGATAAAATTCAGATGATACGAAATTTTTTCAGAAGCCTTCGTGCCGACCAAGACGCCTGACGGAAGAAAAGCGGCAGTACTTCTGCATTATACATCTGCATCTACGCAATACCCTGCGAGCCACCACGAGGGTAGGTGGTAGGGGGTGAATATCACTAAACATGCACTATTAACATACGACTAGGCTACTGCATGGAAACATCCTAGATAATAGGGTAACATGCAGCTAGATGGTTAGCGTCTACATATTAATAAAGCGATTGGTTTTTAATACATGCATCGTCCACTACAGGCTACTCCGAAAATATTTCACCTACCTATCCCTTTGCTATGTTCCCATTTGCTCTTTGATGGTACGCGGGAAAAATTACATTTTAAATCTATCGATACGACAATCTATCTCTCTAATCTTGTTAATCTGATCTAACCTAGCATAATACGCAGGGGTTCTTAATATAATTCTAACATCTTCTGTGAACAAATCGGTTTCGAATATACTTAAAAGGTTTAACCTAAATTTTATCCGGCGTTTGATGGTAGTTCCCATCCTAGTTTTTCTACTAAACTCTTAACGTTAACATCAAAAAAATCATTAAAATGCATTATGTGGGGGAAGAAGGCCAGCATATTTTTAACTCCTTAAACTTATCAGAAGATAAACGTAGAAATTGTAAAACGGAGACGTGAAGAGTATTTAGTTTCGCGAAAAAATGTTATATTGGAACGCCATGTTCTTTTAAAACGTAGGCAACGTCCTCAAGAATCGTTTGAGCGATATGCAGCAGTATTGGAAAAGTGAAATGAATCATACATGAAGAAATACGGGTACCTCCCGCAACAGCGAAGGAGGTGCGAATGGGTAATACATCCTTGAGGACAGGGGGATGTGAGTTGCATTTTGGGCAGGCCTGAGAGACGAGGCGGCGGCGGCGGAGGCGTTTGGGGATGGGAAAGGCGGGAAAGTGGGTCGTGGTCTGGGGCTGAGTGACTGATCGTGCGATATCGGTCGTTCCTCTCTCTCTCCATCCCTGAAAACAAAAGAACGGCGGAGGTGGCAGCGTCCTCGTGGCGGCGAAACGGTGAACTGTAACTCCAGTGTCGGGATTTTTACGGAGCACTCGCATGATTCGGCTTTCGCTGCGAATGTAGATGTAAGCTTGGTAGGAAATTATAAAAAATCAAAGATCTTCACTAGCGTCATGATAACCGGATTGGTACTTGTGATATAAGTATCTTAACTTGAGAGAGTGTTTGGGGAAAACTCAAGTTATCTCAAGGAAATGAAAGAGGCTTGCTTCAATAAAAGACCATTTGGTTACATATCCCGGATGTATACCTAACTAACTCCGTTTCTCCACGTTACATATCTTTTAGTGCCCCTACATGGAGTATAATTGTTGATAGCTCACCCCCTGCAACACTGGAGTACGTAAACCTCTGGTAATATGAGCTCCCAGTAATGTTTTCCTGCCCGACCGTTGTATTAGTGGCCGTAGAGCATCGTCCTGGCGATCCAGAATTCGCGGGTCCATATCCGCGGGCATTGATTTACCTCACTTAAGGGTTAGGTTTGAGGGTGCAATATAACCCAAGCGTTGGAATCATCTTAGAACGTTATCCTGCAAATTCAATATTTTCATTGTCGTTCATTGTAACCTTGGAAAAATCACGCACGAATTTCCACCTCGAATTGAAGGAGGATTTCAGCTATTACTAACTATTTTCATACCATGATCGGCTTGCTCCTCTTACACGAGGTCTTCTGCTTCTCTTCTTCCCATCCACGTTTTCCCTCAATATTGTGTCTCAAGATGTTTTCGATGATTGTTTTGCCAATTATTTTTAAGTTTTCGCCAGGCTTATATTTTCTCCGGCTTTTCTTAGAACGTCTTAGTGTGCCACTCGCTGTATTCTTTTTATCTCCATCATTCCTCTGTAATTCCACATTTGAATTCTTCCAGCCTTGGTTTTTCGGCTGCTGTTATAGTTCATGACTCACTGTCATAAAGGAGCATGCCACATGTTGGTTCTAAGGTGGTGTTTTAGTTTTCTATACATGCTGGACGTATTGTATTTTTTTACGGCTGCATTTTGCATCACCTGAGAACTGAAAATGGAAAACTTACCATCATTAAGCATTTATTATCTATCAATTTATCCGATGATTTACATTTAGTAACGAAGTTTTCTCATAATCGTAGTGTATTACGCTATTCTCAATATCATTGTACATGCAAACTCTTTTATTGAGGTTAATATGTAGGTACATATGAGAAGGCATTAAACTGTAATTCAACATTTTTGCTGCTGACAGTAGTTAAAACGTGCTAGTTAGCATCATGAATTTCTATTTTTATCAAGCGATTCTGAAGCCCGTAGTGCGTCAATCTTGCCACCTTGGCAGGTGTCTGATTCATCATTTTTTTACGAGAGACGCTAATGGAAAATGATGATTATAGTGGCAGCATGAATGATTCAGTTCGATAATTATTATGTAAGAGGGCTTACACCGCTTTGCGGCGTTATCTCGACTTTTCAATACCGAGAGCGTGAGTTGAAGCTCCTTGCTTTCACTTGCAGAAATCGTGCGTCTTCTATTCCTGTTCGAGTTGCCTGCGCGCAATTTCGCTCCGGCATCCCTCTGAATGCCATTTCGCGATGATGAAATAAGTGAGAATCCTCATTTCACGAGTCAGTTCAGTATTTTCCTCTTCGTGGGAACATAGTGGTTTTTTATTCTTTAAAATTGAACCGGCTCAAAATATAAAATTCTTTGATAAGGAATGCTTGATAAAGGTGAAAATTCTATCAAATTTGCTTAAAAATATCTGCGTGGCGGATATTACCGATAATATATATTTTATTTTCAGGATTATTTCTCAGATATTGATGAACAATATCAATAATTAAAGTGAATAATCTATTGAGGCTTGAAATTTATTTTACCGTTCTGGATTTTGACTTTTTCGCTTAGTTTATTTCCTCATGAAGCAGCGGAATATTTCCGCCGAGGTCGATCTGTTGAAAGAAGAATGACTCGAGCCCCTTCATTTTCCCCGTTTCACCATATGTATGGCAAAAGCAGAGATGAAGGAACAATCACTCCTCCATATTTCTTTTGACCGACTTTTATCGAGTCCACTACCTTAACCAAGTTCTCAGAGTTGAACGACCGTCTTCTCTGGAACTGTCTTCTCCTTTCGATGCACACAATAGCAGTGGTGACGTGGATACAAAATTCAGGAATAGGAAATTCCAGGAGGCTTTTTTTTTAAGACATATTAATCTCTCATTGTGATTTCCTATTTTCTCCCAATGATCTCACTAATTCATATCCTCAATCAGAGAATGCTAGTGGAAATCTAACTTTATCATATTCTTGCCTTCAGAAAAGGTAACACAATGTCAGTGATGGCATGTTGTATATTCTTAATGTCATTATACTGTTTTGTTTAGATGTCAGACTTTCTTTCCATAGGAGGTATCTCTAAGAGGAAATATATCTCCATGTGTATAGGAGGAAATATATCTCTAAATAAGAGCATCATAGTAGCGGTAGAATGGAAAAATGCTGGAACGGTCCTAGAGTTGGTCAGTTTTACTTGTTCTTAATTATTTCTTTTTCACATTTTAGTCAAACTGTTCATATTTTTGGACATATAGGACGAGGTGTTGGATCACTTTTTCAAGCCGAGTTTACTTCACTACGCTAAAATAACTGAAAAATATTCATTTTACGCGAATACTGGCTTAGTTTTTTTTTAAAAGTTAGCATATTTTTGCTGCCTTGAGGTTAAAATTTAGGCTTGATGAATGGACACCAGATAAAATCAACTTCCAAATAATCTTTCCTATAGATTTGAATAACGCCATTTAATAGTATTAAAAATAGGTTATCATTTTTAATTGTAATTAATTTTGTTTTAGCATATTATAGATGTAGCCACATGGATAACAAAGTTATTTTAATTAGCAAAGCCATGTTGGTATTGTGATGCATATGTATGGATTTTGACCGTATTATTAATATTTTGACGATGATATGCTATTTATGCTGTTTTATCGTATATTTAGAGGTAGATAATTATGGGAACCTAATTAGTTGAGGCGGACGTAAAGGAATGGGAATCTTGTCTGAGTTATTCTACCATTCATGAGCACCCATGTTATCTCAGATGGCAGGTATTTTCCCCACTGATGTCTACATCTACATAATACCCTGCAAGCCACCACAAGGGTGTGTGGCAGGGAGTGATTTCTCACCAAACGTGCACTACATATCATACATAAAAAAGGAATAGTATTAATATAGTAGTCGGAACTACACTATTTAAAAAAGATAGAAATTGCAAAGCAAACATGCAAAAATATTCTGTTAGTAGGGTTAGCTTTAAGTATTCATACCAACATGCAGCTACCAATGCTATTCATTGCTACTCTCCGATAGGACATATTTACCGTTATTCGTATCTCTAATTGTTCGAGGAAAAAAGGACATTTTGAATCGGTCGGTTCGGCAATCAATTTCTCTAATTTTATGATTATGGTCCAGTCTGCCATAGTAAGTTGGGGTTCGTAAAATATTTTTAACATCATCACTGAAAATATTGCTTTGGAATTTGTTTAAGAGATTAAGTCTAAATTTCAACCTGCGATCTGACAATGATTCCCATTTCAATTCATTTAATAGAGTGGTTACGCTAATATAATTATCGTATCGTCCCTTTACAAATCTTGCTGATATTCGCTGCACACGTTCAAGTCATTACTTAGACCGATTTCGTAGTCCGATGTCTACGCTGGAGTGCAAACAGTATTCATCGTAAGGGTAGTGTAGGAGAGTAATATATTTGACTGAACAATTTCGTTTACGCTATAGTTGCATAAAAGGGGAAGTAATTGGAAAACCTTGCCGTTTCTAATAATATTGCAAATAAGATTTTGACGTAGCCAATCTGGTGAGAAAGGAGGAAAATTGTCAACTGCGATGGTAAACCTGGACACTCGCGGATTTTTCCGCCTATATCACGCAGATATCCTTTTGTGATTGCAGTAAGGCATGGACGACGACAGCAGCGCATAAGAGAAACGGGGGGAAGCGTTCTAATTGTGGTGCTGCAGAAAAATGATGAAATTAAATGGATCGAGTGAATGAGTAACGAGGAAGTTCCAAGAAGAGCGGGAGAAAAGAGGAGTCTGCTGAAAACTAAAAAGAAGACGGTACAACTTAATCGGCCCTATCTAAAGACACGATGACCTGATGAAGACAATCGTCGAGGGAAAAGTGAATGGGAAAATGGAAAAGGCAGGCCTCATATGAAATAAATGAAACAAGTTGTGAAGGACGTAAAAGGGAGGAATTACGTCAATATGAATAGATTAGCCCATAGAAGAATTGAGTGCAGGGCTGCGGAAAATCAATACTAGGATTGTTCACCGATGATGATTATCCTTTTGTGAGGTAAGTTATGCATAACTATGTCGTGATCCGATTTACTTAAGGTTTTATTACGATTTCCATGAATGAAGTGGCAACTGGACATCAGGTTCTAAATTTAATATTTCGCTCTATATTCTTGTCGTTTAAGAAATAATAACTGGGGCACTCATTATTTTACTTTAATTTTGTTTTCGGAACACGTCCCGAGTTTTTGGATGTTGAGGGATTAATTTTATGATATCGCAAGAGCCCTCAAGATCTCTAAGACAAAATTATGGAGATTGTCTTGGTTAAAACTTCCACTCATCCTCATGCAGTAAGGCACAAAAGTAGTTCCGATCAAAGCTGCCGGCGGAATAATGTGATATTGAGCGCATAGTTCATTAATTTTAGACAAATCATGTGGTCATGCATATTGTACTCGACAATTTCCTTTATGTTTGGCGCGTAACCTCATCGAATAATGAAATGATCAGTACAGTTCTTGTTCCTCTTGTGGATAGTATGAATTTTGAACCTATATTCCACGTGAAGCTCCTTTATTTCTTAACTGAGGGTGAACTCTGCAGTTGATTGCTCCTTCAGCGTTAGCACTTGGAATACGCTCTTAGCATATGGGAACCTTGCGAAATAGGCTTAAAGAATGAACTGTAGCATGTGCAGCGAAGATCGGCAAGATTTGTTAAGGGACGGTACGATAACTATATTAACATAACTACCTATTGTATTTGATGAACGAAAATGGAAATACTTATCAGACGGTAGGTAGAAACATACATTTAATCTTTTAACTAATGTCCTAGATAATATTTTCACTGATGATGTTAAAAATATTTTGCGAAATCCAACTTACTATGGTAGACTGGACCATGATCATAAAATTAGAGAAATAGATTGCCAAAACGGCAGATTCAAGGTGTCCTTCTTTCCTCGTGCAATTCGGGATATTAATAGCTGTAAATGTTTCCAATAGTAGGATTACCAGAAAGGTCTTAGTGTATCAGCCTTCAGGGAGAAGAAATGTTGGGAGACCGAGATTACGATAGTAAAGCCGGAACAGGTAAAATTGCCCAAACCTGGAAAGCCAGAAGAAGAAGACATTGATGAACTGCTATGAAATTAGCACAGTTGGCCCAGAAGCATTTCGGGAATGAACAAATTGAACACCAAGTAGATCGTGGAAATCTTCCGGGCTGTAAAGCAAAGTCCGGAACTCTTACGTGCATACCACTTAAGAAATTAAATCTAGGTATATCAACTTTGAATGCACTTAGCTTCCGTGGTGAATATTGTTCATTCAGTCGCAAGGCAGGCAATGTCATTTCTAATTATAGGAGTTCTCAATTTCGCCCCGGCGAAGCAAGCAAGCCGCCTGACGGCCCTGATCAGGCAGGCCGCGTTGCCGGGCGACGCTCGCGTGCTCTCCCGACCTCTCCCTCCCTCCACCTCTCCGCCCTTCCCCTCCTCCCATATCTCCTCCTTTGACTCGCTGTGCGAAAGGGAAAGCAGTTGGCCGTGGCCTGTTTCTCTCTCTCTCGTCTTACGCGCGCGCGCGAGTGATAGCGAAAGAGAGAGAGCCTCTCTCGGCAGAGCGTGGAAAGCATTGGCCGGGAAAAAAATATTACGTCCGGAGTGAAAGAACGGCTTCAGCCGCCGCGCTCCCTTTCGTCCGTTTGTTATTTTTTGCGTACTCATTTACGGTCGTGCCTCGCTTTATGTCGATACTACTCATGATTTTGGCCTGTCGATTTGCGTCAACAGGCTTGTATGACTATCATTACCATAGTGATATTTGTGCTCCCTTGAGTAAGGTGACCATACGTCCCGCTTTTAGCGGGACAGTCCCGATTTTTAACAAGTTATCCCGCGTCCCGCGGGGTTTTAAGAAAGTCCCGATTTTTAGAAAGAATACACGACAAGCTAGGGAACGGTGGGAAAACGGGAAGGGAATATGCGGTTATCGGCTTCCATGTAGCTATTTCACCAGGATATGAGTTTTATATTATTTTTGTAAATTTTATAATATTAAACATTAATAATAAAAATAATTGTTGAGAACTGATTATCAGGAACTGCTTATCACAGTTAACGCCTTGATCAGTTTCTAGAATTCGATCACCTTTGTATGGACTTAATGAACAGTAAGCATTTTTGGGTATTGGCAGCGACGAAAACATTTTGTGGCTGTAAAATGAAGAGAAAACACTTTGTACACTTCCACAGAGTTTAACACATGCGGAGGATAATTTTAGAGAGGAGAAGTGTCAGGGTGTAAAGAGCTTGTTGGTCGTCCACGAAGTGACGCCTTCACATTGTTCGTATCACAGAACCGTGGTTCGTATATTGAGTTTTGGCACTGTCTCTCATACGATACTCCTCGTACTGCGTGCTAGTGCTAGTTAAACAAGTGATGTCAACAAATCAGGTATTCAGATAATTTAGGTAAGTAATTTATTAATTTATTTCATAAATACATAAATTTTCCTGGATTTTGCAGACAGTACCTATTCGTATTATTTTTATTTTACAGTGGCGGCAAAAAGTCTAGCGCCGGCCTTGAAAGAGACGCGACTTACGCTATGGAAAATTCAAAGAAAAAATAATACAAGTTAGTATTGTTATTACTTAGAAAGAAATAGAGGATTAAATTAAAATAATTTTTAAAATATAGATGCCTTATAACAATCAAATTATCTTCATTTATAAACTAACATATTAAATATGTTCATGAAATTATATACCCACATAGCATGCAAGATTGCAGCAAGTTTGCTTGAGGCTGTACGGCTTGCCAAAATTGGCAATCTAGATGCAAGCCTGCTGCAAGTTTGCCAATATTGACACGTTCCGTGCAAGTTGCACTCAACTTGCATGAAATGTGCAAACCTTGGGAACTTTGCTGCAGGACTCTGGCAACATTGGCAGCAATAGTGCAAGGCCCAAGGCAATTGCAACTATAGGGTTCCTCCTGAGGGAGGAGTAGAGTTACCTTTGCTTGAACGCGCACGGCTTATTTCCCGTAGTAGAAAAACAATTCGAGCTAAATTGAAGAAAAGCGAGTTAATAGGAAAAATTAGCACGAAATAAACTTAAGCACGTAACGATAAATTAACTGACAAAGAAGAACAAGGTTGTAAAGTTCGTGAATACAGATTGATTGAGTACAGAATACAGTAATATTGACGTCAGGGTTCCTACTTGTATCGCCAAGGATCCCGCGACCCGTCCGATTGGCACATTCACGGGCACATCAATGAGGAAACTCTTGTTTATCTCTCCTGTTGTTGAAAGAATATCAGTTATGCATAGTCATAATGGTCATGCTTATTTTTAGCCGCAGAATGGTAATTGGGGAAATGTTTTCATGGTGCGAAATACCGGTGTTCATATGTTGTAAAGTTAATTATCACTAACGAATTAATGCAAGCCAGCAGCTGTATACATAAGGCCTCCCATCATGCTGTTGTTAGCGAAGAAACGCTGGATAGCCGTCGTCGAAAGTATTGTTCGACAGGTCGATTAGATACAGGTTATACACACGGTTTAACACGTAGGGAAAGCTTATATGTACGCCATGAATGCTTCAGAATTATAACTAGTGTATTTATAAATGCAGGTAAATCCATTATAATCATTTTCTTTTTTAATTTTGATACTATATGTGCACCCAAGCAAGTAATGATATTTTTGTGATATCTGATTAGTTTTGATAACTAATGTTTTTGTGTGGTTCATGAACGCTTTCCTACCCTCGGCCTACCAGGGTTGAAGCTTGCACAGGACTTGCGTGAAACTTGCAGTGCATCATTGCAGCACGTGCAGTAGTCTGATTGCAGTGTGCTTGCTGTAAGCTTTAATCTTGCCGATGCAAGGGCTTGCTGCAAGCCTGCTATCTTACAATGACAAGTTTGCTGCAACCTTGCAGCAAGCTTGCTTTGCTATGTGGGTACCAACTTACACTGTTTTTAAGCAATATGTATTTAATAATTTATAACATAATTTAAATTATTTTTTTTTAGATTTTTAACATAATGAGTATGAAAAGAGGATGCAAATTCAACGATCATCTAAGAAGTGAATTTCCTTTTATTAAAAAAACCAAAAGCGATTACATTGTGAAATGTGAGAAATGTAGTGGTGAATTTTCTATTTTGCACGGCGGGAGGAATGATATTTCAAAGCACTTGGAGACACAGAAACATAAAAGATATTTAAATACTGCTGCATCTTCCTCCAAAATACAGGAATTTTTTAGAAAAACGACTTATGGAGACGAAGAAAAGGAACTAGCATTAGCAGAAGGACTTATGTCTTTTCATGCTATTAATCATAATCATTCCTTCAGATCTATGGACTGTACATCACAAGTTATTAAAAAGTTATTCGACAAAAAATTTGCCTGTGCTAGAACAAAACCCGCGGCAATTGTTTGTAACGTCCTTTCCCCATATGCATTTTCAGAATTGAAGAAAAATCTAGTAAAAATTAATTTTGTATCCATATATTCTTATGCATCTAATATGAAGGATATAAAGTTATTCCCAACCATTATTAGGTTTTTTGATTCGGAAACTGGAATAAATATTAGAATTTTAGATTTCGTTTCTTTGCCCGGCGAAACTTCTGAAATAAATTTCAGTTCCATTATTAATATTCTGGAGAAAAACAATTTAAAACATAAAATGATTGCATATTGTGCAGACAACACGAACGCAAATTTTGGAGGAAAAGCGAGAAGAGGTACAAATAACATTTTTTATAAATTAAACGAAAACCTTAATCAAAACATTATTGGTGTGGGTTGTGCAGCGCACATAATACACAATGCCGTTCAAACAGCTGCTGATTTGTTGCCCGTAGATGTGGAAAATATTGTTATTAAAATATATTCTTATTTCTACATATACACAGTGCGTGTTGAAATACTGAAAGAATTTTGTGAAACCGCGGGAGTAGAATATCAGAAAATACTTGGATACAGTAAAACGCGCTGGTTAGCTCTTTTGCCAGCTGTGGAAAGAATTTTGAAATTATACGATCCTTTGAAATCCTATTTTCTATCACAGGATAAATGTCCTAGAATTTTAGAAGAGTTTTTTAAAAAAGACTCCTCAAAAATTTGGCTAGAGTTTATACACAATCAAGCAGCTCTTTTTCAAAATGCCATAAAATTTATTGAAAGTGACAAAATTTCGGTAATCGAAGTAGCAAGTGAAGTTAAAAATTTAAAATTTCAGTGTCAAAAACGGTTAGAAAATATTTTTCTTCCGTTAACTATCCGTAATAGTATAAGCCAGCTAGAAAAACAAGGTGCAATAAAAGGTGCAGATTTCATGAATCATGTTAAAAAGTTCTACAGCAACTGCATAGATTATTTGGAAGAGTGGACGGTACATTACAATGATATTGAACATTTTCATTGGGTTACATTAAAACATGAACTTAATTGGAATGATGTGCAGAAATCTTTCGATCATATTACTCAAAATTTCCCGCATAGTAATATTTCCGAAAATGATCTTGTTAATGAGACGTCATTATTACAAAAATATATTGATAAGGAAAACGTTAAATCTTGGGCTTCAGCAAATATCACGGTAGAAAACAAATGGCTAGAAATATTTCATCATTTTGAAACAAACAATGTTCCATACAATAATGCACTAAAAATTGTGGAATACGCGTTGTCCTTACCTGGAACTAATGCTGCAACTGAACGCGTTTTTTCTACGGTAAATAAAGTGTGGACATCAGAAAAATCACAATTAAGTGTTGAGACTTTGAAAGCCATTTTATGTGTGAAATACAATTTAAGTAATTCATGTGAAAAATTTTATGACATTTTAATCAACGACAGCAATCTACTAAAAAAAATTCACTCAAATAAGAAATATGCCAAAGAATAAAATAATACTTAACATAACACTTTAATGTATTACATGTGTAAATTGTACTTGTGTTGAAAAAAATATATATATAAAATACTATTTTTATCTTCTAAATTTTTCTTGCTCAAACCCCCTCCCCCCCCCCCCCCCCCTTCCCCCCCCCCCTCGGTAAATGGTTGGTGTCCCGCTTTACGAATGTTAAAATCTGGTCACCTTACTTTAAACGTATAATATCATGCTCATAAGAGTTAATAATGAATGAGTATACCTCCAGGTATTTTACTTTCAGATCGAAGTAGATACTTTCGCAGACGAGGGTAATAATTCCACCAATCGTGCTGTGTTGAATTCTCGTGGAATATATCATTGACCGAAAGGTTACTACAGTTGCAAATAACGTAAGGTTAGCGATTACCTGGAACTAAGTATATTATTCTATTAAGTAAACTTACATTGCAACAGTCAATTTACAATTCAATCAAATGTAAAAGTTCAGGCGAAGTAGACGTCAAAATAAATGTTTCGAACTAAGTCTTGCATAAACAACGCAAATCCCACAGGTGTACTAATAACCGAATACGTCGTTTTAGTTATCTAACAATAGACCCCACAGCCAACTACCTAAGACAGCGGAAAATTAAATTTGAGACTAATATTGTCTACTTCCTATTAGGCGATGCATATGAAACATTTAAACATTTAATTTTATGAAACATTTAAACATTTAACAGACCCCTGATTTAAACATTTAATTTTATGCTTTGTAAGGAAAAAAACAAAATCAAACGCACAATACGTACCAGGAAATTGCGTGAAAATTTTACAATATTTCACGGACCGTCTAACCAGTTATTCAGAATCTTGAACAGACGATTGTACAAAAATCTGGACATGGAAATCTGGAAATCAAAAATTATAAGGAAAAAAACAAAATCAAACGCACAATACGTACCAAGAAATTGCGTGAAAATTTTACGATATTTTACGAACCGACTAACCAGTTATTCAGAATATTAAACAGACGATTGTACAAAAATCTGGACGAGGAAAGAGCTAGATATACAGACAATAATTTTGTATAAGAAATTGTATCGTGTGACCGGGTCTTTAATCTAGAAGTACTAGGAGCAGTTTAGGTTTGTTTGGTTGGGACTCTGTTTCATATTCCCGTTATTAACGATTACCGCTAGCATGATATTGATGTGAGTGGATATTAATCATGATTTTAAAGATTGACAATGATAAATTGAATTTATGTATGAAAAATAAATTAAAGCTACCTCTCTGTATTGATACAATTATTTTTAAGGAAGTTTAGAATGCAAGTTCACTTTTTCTCCATTTAATGTCTTAAATGAGGGACAAAAAATGGAAATTGGCCATAAAATAGCAATCATTTCCAATGCCAACGAGACTATTCCTCGAAACATTTCAGCTGTCGCAGCTGAGTAGGCCTAGCCCTAATACTTATCTCCAGTAATGATTCCGTTGAAGGCCTGTTATTTAGTTTCGCTGGCATATTGGTGCTAATGCTAGAACTTACGACTCTTATCAAGTTTCCAAGGCTAAAGCCGGTTGTTTATTGAGCTGCGTATGTTAAATAAACAAGCGCATACCTTAATGCTACCGGCACTGAGTAAAATATCAGTATAAGTGAAAAACCGAAGCACAATTTTCTCCGGCAAATCATAGTGAAGCTCGTACATTTCCCTATCGAGCGTGATCGCTGACTTTTGAGCGGTCGTTTATCAGCGTCACCTCGATAAAACCTGAATGTGGAGAACAAAACTCTTGCCTTGATACATTCCAATTTGATATTTTCAGTTTTTTTTTGGGAATAGATTTTCGGATTTATGCCTTAAGGCTCCCTCGTGAGCTGATTTGTCGTCTCGCTAGATATCCATTAAGCAAAACATATAGTGCACTTCTACTCATAAACATATTCTGATAAAAGTTCCTGCCCGGACTATTAAAAAATTTTAACATAAGCAGCCAACGGGTCTGGCGTGTCCATTGTAATAGCTGAATGCAACTATCTTAAGTGAATCGTTTCATGGAGGTGACCAAGCTTTGTATTCAAAATGTAAAAACTTGCTTAAAAATCACATATTTGAATACTTCACTGCCTCTCATTATTCGAAACATGTTTATAGAAGGCTCCAGGGCAAAGTGTACCGATATGCATAAAAATATTCATATTTAAAAATACATAAAATAGGCAAACGTGTTAAAAAATAGATAAATCTATGAAATTGATTTAATTTGGAGTATTGATGAACCGAACACGCCAAGTGGTCAGCATTTCTAAAAACTGATTTGCACGGTTTAACGGTATCTAAAATCTTCAGTAAAGCTATATGTTAGAAGTTTCTGCATTAGATTTAATCTGTACTGTAAACTACGATCTAATAATGATAGCAACCTAATTCTTCTATTTATTCTGATATACTACTAAATGTATCGTGAAACCTTTTAACAAACCTAACTGCTCTACGCTACACAGTGTAGCTCTGATCAAACCTAATTCATTCGGATCCCATACACTGGCTGCATATTCAATGTGGGGCCTAACTAATGAAAATTAACAGCGCTCTTTTGTCTTCTCGTCATATTTCCCGAGTAATATTTTAATAAATCCTATATTTCTCTTGGCTCGGACGCATACTTCCCGGATGTGTCTTCCCTATGATAATCTTCAGTGATTGTTACACCTATGTACCTTATGGTTTCAATTATTTCGATTTTCGACGCTTATATCCCTTTATGTAAATCATAACATTGGCCCAACTTCAGCAAGATTTGTCTGATTATATGTATTTAGTTTATGGTTAAATCTGGTATATGTAACGGGATTTTACAAGACGGTGGATCTTGGGACGAAAGGAGGCATAATTAAGGAAATAGGGATGGCACAAATCCCAACTTGAGACTGCATTCATAATAGTTGACTTCCTGTAGATTGAGAACTTGTGCCTATTGTCATGGATGAATATTGTTAGGAAAAATGGAGCATTGATCTACCAATTTTGGCAGTCATTTAAATGTTTGGTGAAGGCTATTTAGAAAGATAAGGAAACAATTTTTCTATCTCTAGCTTACCGTCCACAAACATAAGATTTCACCGACATATCTAAACCGGTATGAAAAATTATGACGTAAATCATTTTCGTAGTTAAAAAGCTGTAAACCTATCGTCCTAAAGCATATTCACTAAGAGGGGTAAAGTGGGCAACCTGTGTTTAGTCCCTCTTTCTGGCGGTATATATGCTGTTCGAAGAAACAGTCATTTTGACAGGAACACAACTGCATTGGTTTTAGAAGTTCAAAGGCAGCCTGCGAGTGTCCTGGAAATTTTCCGCTGTTTTAATAGCTTCGTCGACTGGTCATCAAATTGCACTCGTCAAAATACACCAGTTTTGAATTTGGGGAAGTGAAATAGGCATTAGAGCCCGTGTCAGTTGGATGGAATTTTTATTCCAAGCTATGAGAGTTAAGTACACAAGTTGCGATAGAGGATATTTAACTGGCGAGCCAACGGCCCTGCGGGTAGTTTAATTATCTCTTAAATTTCATCACCTTTCCTAATCCATCCCTGTTACCTCACCTGCTTCCCCCGTGTTCTTTCTCTTCCCCCGAAAACTTGATGAAAAAACTCGCTTATTTTACTATCTTATTCTCCATTTAATTTCCCTTGGATAATTTAGTTGCTTGCTGGGGGATGGAGACAATTTTTTCTCCTAATTTTTAAGCAAAAGAAAACTCATTGGACTTAAGCTAATCTGCTTTGTTGCATCATAGTTATCTCATAAATTTAAACAGCGATAACTGTGGATTTTATGTAATAATTACTTCAGATGCGTTTTAGGGTTATCCTGGCCGATGAAGTAAAATAAACTGGCTTTTGAATGAAATGAATGAATATTATTAATTGTCATCCAGCTATGCTCTTTAAGGACGAAACATTTTGCATGATTTTACAAGCTACAAAAATGAGGGAATAAATCAAACAATTCATACAATAATTGTGTGACAAGTTTAAATAGGTATGCATTAAAACAATTCCCGAGTAAAAAAGACTAAGTGCGAGATATTTAGCACGTCATGTAACATACATATGCATACATTCCATGAATAACAGAAAGTAAAAACTACATTTTGTGGTCAGAAAGTAACATATTTTAGTATTTCATCTTAAAGTTAAAAGGCTTTTCCGTGAAGCCAGGGAAAAATTTGGAAAAATACATGCGGAGACCTGATTTCCGAATCGGATTGCTAGACGGATAATAGTTGGATCAGGAAGGATGTGTTTCCCTGGGAGGGAGCGGGGGCCGCCTGTTCGCTCAGCCGCATCCGTGAGCGGCCGAATGCAGCTCCCGTCCGTGCGAGCCCGTAGAAAGTAAAAGTCGTCCTCGGGGAGTGTTTCAGCGATGGGCATTTTCGTGACCCAACGCTCGATTGCGAGAACTTTTCCGTGCTTCCCTCTCCTTTTCTCTCTCTCCGACGCCAAGGGCTCGTCGATGGGAAAGGCGTGGGAGGGGATGCTCGTCTCAAAACTCAAACCGAGAAGAATCGAAAGGGGTCATGAGAGTCGTACGGAAGAGCTGGTTCCACTCTGCAGGCGATGTAGGCAAGTATGTGTAGAGGGGAGTTGCGCTACTGACCGGAGACCCCGGGTTCTAATATCGAACTTCAACCAACGAAATTACGAGACAAGCTACTTTTCCCTTATTAGACCTCATTTTGGAATACGCTGACAGTACGTAAGGTCCTTGCGAAATAGGCTTAAATATTGAACTGGAGCGTGTGCAGCAAAGATCGGCAAGATGTAACGGGACGGTATGGTGACTATATTTGCGTAACCAATCTATTAGATGAACTAAAATGGGAATCACTCTCGGAACGTAGGCAAAAAGTCAGACTTAAAAAGTGTAATTTGGAGGGGTGGGTGGAAGCCTTCTGGAGTCCCCTAGCACTTAGACTTCTTTTGATCCAATGTGCCACTGCCTGCCACTTGCAGACAGGGGACAAGAACACCACGGTAGAGGTGTGGAGGGGTCACCCATCCATCCGTCCGGGCCCAACGTTGCTTAACTTCGGTGATCTTACGGGAACCGCTGTGTCAACTTGGCTAGGTCCTTGCCCAAATTCTGACTTAATGTCTTAGCTAAATTCCAAGAAAATAATTTCACTGATTACGCTTAAAACATTTTGCGTCATGGGTAGAAGAAGTTTGCCTTCCACCCATGAACACCTTGCCATAATCTTCACGGCCTTCTCGAAAGGATTGCAGCCGATTCCATCCAGGTAGAATGAGGTGCTCAAAGTATTAGTTCAAAAAAGGACATTTGTCTAATTCGAATAACTAACGCCCTATAAACTGCCTCAAAAATGTGTATATGGTGTTCACCTCAATCTTGAATAAACTAATCCTCGTACACGTCCAACCAGTGTCAGAAGAGGTGTTTGAGCTGAGGGGCAGTGGAGATTCGAGATTTATCTACATCTACATAATACCCTGCAAGCCATCACAAAGGTGTGTGGCAGGGGGGGATTTTTCACCAAACATGCACTACATATTATGCATAAAAAAGGAATAATATTAATTTACTAGTCAGAACTTCACTATTTAAACAGATCGAAATTGCAAAGCAAACATGCAAAAACATTCTGTTAGTAGGGTTAGCTTTAAGTACTCATACCAACATGCAGCCACCAATGCTATCCATTGCTACTCATTATTATATATTATTTCGCCAGAGGTGATAATAATAGACATGCTGAGAGTACATGCATGAAAGTCCACCCAGAAAGCGTCTTTCGTATCCAACAACTGTTAGAGCTTAATAGAAAGTATCTGGCGGTTGCACTAAGACCCATTTCGATAAATTGCAGCTAAAAGGAGGTACGATTTAAGAAATTCATTCTCTTTTGTGACTTCACTCGAGCCACTAGTAATCTATTCAATTCTCACCGCTTCTCCTTCTTCTTTATGTCGCATCGAAGGGCCAGGAGCTTTCAACCGAACCGTACCACAGTGGAAGACACGCTTCGCTATTCCATTTGACAAGAAAGCAATCTTCACAAATTTGTTGATCTACGTTCGTGGCGTTTTTCAAGGTGACACCCATAGCCCTCTCCAAATTTGTATGTCCCTCCTCCCACTGTGCTTTACTTTAAGACGTGGTTGAGGGTATAAGTAGGGTGTCCCGTCAAATCGGCAGTATAAGACATGACCTGAAACTTTATGCCTCCGTTGAGCACCGTACGAAAATAGAGTGAGGGAATAGAAATGGGGTTCGGACTGGAAAAGTGTGCGACCATCCAGATGGCGAAAGGAAATTTTTCGGAGAACAAGTGGTACACGGGAGCGTCGCCAGTTGTCTTGATGACAAGGAGATATTTGATTATCTCTGAGTTCCACAGCGGCGGATGCAGGAAGTGAGAGCAACGGGAAAAGACTCACCGCTAAATACAGGCAGACTCTTGCGAAGTATCGAAGACAACTAATTTCTTTTATTTTAGGTCCGTCATTAGATATTTAATCTTGACCCTGAATGAATATTTGTGTTTTTTAATGGCACAAGGTTTTATGTACATTTACTAAATTTCATTCCAATTAATTTGAAGAATATTATTGCTCACCTTCAAATGGGGGCATTATAAGCAGCGGTTATTTTTAATTATAATGAGACAGACTTAATTGATAGTAAAATAATTATCATCTGATGAATCGCAATAAGGTTTACGTAATGCGAAGTAAATAGATATTATTATTATTAGTTTTCTACCGGTGAAGGTAGCCTAAATGGACAAATAATTCTTCCTACCCGCTAAATTTCACACGATGTCCCTCTTCAGCCCCCCATACCTCCTGCCTCCCATCATTCTATCCAAGCTACCCGTTCTTCTCCTTCCTCTTCCCCGCTTACCCAACGTTCATTGAATTTAATAAGTATAAAAGTCTATAATTAGGAAGTACAATGAGTGTGGATTTGAAGGAAAAAGGCGGTCGTCCTGTACAGATCATGTGAACCATATCTAAATACGGACTGTTCGCTGGATCTAGCCATTGGTAGGTGACCTCGGATCCGTGGCGGGCGTCTGTTGCCGTAATAAACAAGTTTTATGTTAATGGCTGACGTTTAGATTCGTTTTGCTTGGAGAGGATAAATGAAATTGCCGGGAGGTCATAGAAGTTTAATTATTATGCTTTGGTGGGAATATTGCGGCGCTGTTTCAACCAAGTACTCGGGAAATTTATTGCGACTAAAAGAATTACGCTTTTGCAGAAAAAACTACAATCCTGTTCATTCCACGTCGTCAAGTTGCTCATGAGAAAATGGCTTAGTTCAAGGTATTAAAAGTGTGAGACACGATGATTAAACTAATTGTTAACTTCAACGGGTTTTCGGTAATAAATAGAACCTTATTTTCGTGGAAACGTGTATGAAAGAACCACCCTAGTCCCTTCAAGAATCACTCATCATTTATATTTATTAGTTACGAATTGCATTGGCTTGCATGAATTGATCTTATCTGTAATGAACGGACATTCATGGCGAGATATTCTGTAAACATTTCTCTTACCCTGAACAAAAATCCTACATCTTGAAGCAAATATGTATACCTAAGGAAATTTTTCAGAAAACTTTGTCACAATAATTAGGTAACTATCTGGATGTATATCCTCGAATTCATTATTATTTTTTAATATTTTTCATTACCACCGAAAACGGCACCTATGGCCTTTTACATCGGGGTATTTAGCAATTAATAACTGACGAGCACACACATCATATGTCCTGTATGGTGAAAAATCCACTCAGGCGGGACACGAACCTGCGACCCTAAGGATTGCGGCGTGAACCACGCCGCCATCGGGGCCGACATTGCTCCTGCTCCTACCTCTCTCCTTTGCATTCACTTCTTACTACACTGATACTTATCTATTTTCTATTGGCCAACTTTCCGATTCTTTTTTTGATCATGATGATGCCATTGCAAAATAAAAGATGGATCATTGTTTAATATTTGTAGAAAATTTATTTTTCAAATGTTTAAGAAATAAAAGTTTAATGCAAAAGATCAAATTCCTCTTCTATATTTTAATTCGTCGTAGTTAATGCGTAGAAAACCTGTCCAAATGCATGACCGCTCTAAATAGCGGACACTTCTCAAGTACTGCTGCTTGAATTTGAAGCGGAGTACTGTACTCGAATCTACTCCACTAGACACTCAAGTTGGGCCGGATGACCAAAGAAATATATCTGTCTGGAACGTAGGTTTTCGCAGCGAAGTCCATCGTCGGCAACTTGCCTGATGATGAGTCCTGCAATGGCCGCGAAAGCTCGCACACCGACAACACGTTATACGCAGCTGCACCCGAAAGCCTCTGACGACGAAATATATCTGTCACTGTTGGCATTCGAACCCGGGCCCTCCCGGTGAGTGGCCACGACTCTATCCACTTATCCAACCCGGCCGTTTGGAATGATTGATAGTATTAATTTCATGTCACACACCTTGGAGGGAAATACAAGCTTGGAAGTAAGGAAGCAGTTCATCAAAACGTATATCTCCATATCGCGTAAACGTATATGTGCTCCATATCGCGAGTCAGAGAAAGGGCGTGTGTGGCCAAGGTTTCAAGTCAGGGAGGTAAGCAAAAGGAACACGGAGATGCGTGGAGAAAAGGAAGTGGGAATGAAATACGGTGAATTGGTGATAATTAATTTTTGTGTCGTAAGTTTACAATTTGAAAATGCTTTCGTCGCGGCGATTTTTTATCGTTTTTCATTTGTTCTGGCCAGTTCTGACGTATTCAGAACTGAGAATAAGAATTGTCCTAAGTACACAAATCCGTCTCTAGGGTTCTAGTCAACTAACCGGAGGTCTGTTTATCTTTATAAAACCCATCCTCAGGTTAAACTTCACCTCAACTTAACGTCCACGTTAACTAACGACGGATTTAACCAGACATTATAAAACCGCGGTTGGTTGTTTTATCCCCGGGAATCAAAATTTAAAAATTATGCATATTCCACACTTTAATTAAAACACAATAACGACTGCTTTTTATCCTCAAGAGGACATCATCAGTTGAGTGACGGAAAAATGTCCGAATATTCTAATGGTGTAAGGAGGGATGGGGCAAGGATAGCGGGGACTTAATAATAATAATAAAAGGTCTTTATTGGGGCGAGATTGAGACAAAACTGTCCCTTCTGCCATCTAACCCCTCGTCAAATATATAAAAGAAATAGTGGTCAATACCTAAAACAATTACAATCTGAGGTTAACAAAAAAAACATCAGTAAATAATACACTTATAGGAATTAAAGAATGATAAATTAACACAAAAGTTTTTTTTCGGAGGAATTTTTATCTGCTGAAAGCACTAGCAGTACTAAATTTTTTAAAATTTCTATAGGCTAAATAGGCCGAATTTCATTATTTAACCATGGTGCTTTAGGCTTTGAAATGCGGATCTTTTTTTCTGGTACAAATTTGTCTAAGAGGTAGATCATCAATGTATCCATAATTTCCACTTTGTCATCTACTTTTTCAGTGAATTCAATGAAGGGGCACGGCAACGTATATGCTTCCGTTAAAAGATCATCGTCATTTATACTGCTAATATTACGTTGACAAATGTACTTCTGTTTAAATTTGGGAGATTTGATAGAGTAAACCAGGTATATCAAATCATGGGAAGAGATACCGGGAGCAGGGATCTGTCCGTGAGTGATAACTTTATCTTGTCTTGCTGTTATGGCTAAATCAATCCAAGTTGAGGATGTGGCCGTTGTATGAGTGGAGGATAATGGAAGAATCTTTAGATTGTTAGAGGAGAATATTTGCCGAAGAAAATTCGTATCATATGTGTCTTTATGAAAGTTAGCATTGAAATCTCCTGTGAAAACTATGTGCTCGTATTCGGACTTAAGCCAAATGTAAGGAGCCAAGGAGAAATTAAAGTGCATTCAACGTAGTAGGGCAATGTCAAGTATGGGGGAATGTCCCGAAAACATGAAGTCATTCACAGTATATGACGATTGAGTTTTTCTAAATCTCCAGCTCCTCTAAAATGTCGAGTTTCTTGCCTTTGGTGTCGAAGTGAAGGAACTTTGGGGTGAAATCACTCGTGTAGCCCTCATCCCTCTGGTGTTTTGCGAAAAATGACTGCACTCTGTTCCCCATCACATAAGCTCTTTTGTGTTCTGTAGTTACACATTTATAACGGCCTTCCCGTTTGACCACCGTATGTCGCCTCGCAAACTTGGCATTCTAGCAAATGTATTCCACTTCTGACGAATTACTCTATTGTACTAGGTTGTGTTGATCAAGATTTTTAGGTTCTTATTATTACAAAATGAAACTCTGTATTTATCCTTCGGGAATACCCTGGCCACCCTCTCCGTAATCTCTCCCAGACACGTGATTCTACACCAATTTCCTCGAATCGAACTTGAAATATTTCCCGCGTTGTAAATTCCCTTCCCTATAGGAATCCCCTAGGGCATATTCCCTAGAGTTTATCACCGTAAATGTTGGTAAAACGATGTTTTTAACGATCCTGCAGCTGAGAATGTCTCTCATTTCCTCGCGTCACATGTGTATGAGAGTGATATTGCTTTTTTATGCGTTTATTTCGTGGCACTTGGATGAAGTTTTATGGATAAGTGGGGCAGAGTAACTTGTAGGTTCCATCTTCATAAATAACCTCTAATGCAATATCGACGAAAAACAGAAAAAAATAATTCATCGTACTGAATAAAACTTAGTATAGCGTTATGCAGGGAGCATTTTCGAGAGTATTCCTGGAGCTTTCGTTCCTCATTTGAACGACTGCGTCGTCCCATTGAAACGACTACGGCTGTCGGCCTGCCGTCGAAGGTTTGTGGAAGTTTGCTAGCTGTTAGCCAGTTTCGATCCCTGTCCAGTGATGATAAGCCCTACAATTGGAAGTACGTCTCTTTAAACCTTCTTGAGAGAGTTGTGGATTTAAATCATCTCCTGGAAGATCGAGACCTTGGAAACAATTAGCCGTGTCAAGCCTTTAAGTATATTAGCTTGTAGACTGGTGATGCGTGTTACCTTAATTTTAAATAGAATTAAGAATGCTAGATTTTTGTTGAAAATTCATCCCTAATAATGTATCCTAAATGAGTGGCTCGACAGAGGGCGTGATATAAGCAGAATGGTGCGGTGCGCGAAAATCTTGCCGTTTTACGACCTTCTTTCCGCAGCCAAGAAGGTTGAATGTATTCCAATACCTCTCCAGCATTTGAGATCGCATTTCTGGAACTTTTGTATGTGGCAAATTCTGTTGCGACTCCTTCAGATTTGGCAAATTCTGTTCAGACTCTTTCAGGATACACGAATATCATTTGTTGTCTTGATATATCTTGCATCAAAATATATTTTCCCTGGAACTAATAGACCTGAAATTCTTGTTACAGATGTTGCCGAAAGGTGTACCGTTATTGCTAATAGCCTCTTCTATGGCCTTCAGTCATCCTTCATCAACGGTAATCAGCAAAGTAAGTTTATTTTTCATTTTGTCTTTGAATCCCCGTACGAAACTTGCTTCGTCCTATCGGTTTTAAGGTTTACGTGTGTGAAGAAATTCACCACTTGTGCGTACAAAATAAATCGCAAACTTTACAATGACTATTGCATTATTCCTGAGATTACGGGCCAGCACACTGGACACCCAGAACACTAGCAATGGATTGTGAGAGGCATAGAGCCTCATCTCGACCTCGAATGGCGCCCATTGGGAAAGCGCATTTAAATACCTACATTCGATTTCTATTTTGTTCACTTTACCGACACAATAGGTTTCTTCATTTTATGAAAATTAGTTCACGAATTCTATTCCGAATTTAGTGTCATAAGCTCTGTACGATCACGCTATGCTGAACGGAACGTTTCTACTTTGGGAAAAATACTCAGGGAAACACTCGCAGTAGAACTAGCTAGTGCATTTATGGATTTTATTAGTGATGCGTCGGACATTGCCAATTCACATATTACATGCATAAAAATCGTATGTAATGTGAACAAGCCTGTTAATACTGTTGCCATTGACCCGCCTCATTCTAACTCATACAAATATAAACTGGTACAAAAATTTTATTGTATTATGTTCTTAACGATGATGCATTACAACATTTGTATTTCTAAATATTACAATGCGATTTAGATTAAAAATTTGATCAACCGAGCCAGAGCCAAGATAAATCCTTTCGATAAAAGTGATATCAGTACTTTTTCTTGGACCGATAAAATTTAGAAATTTATAACAACGTAAATGCATTTTTGTCTACATTGTGTTAAAATGTGGAAGCTGATGGCGTAAATCGTGATCTCACATTAAAATCGGTACTTTTCGCATTCCAACTGAAATTGTACGAAAACGAAACTTAACTAAATCCTCATATTCAAGAAAGTTATTTTGAGTCCACTTTATGTCGTGCCATTGTTGTTAATTTGAAATTTTACTGTTATAGCAACCCTGTTGATTTACTCTGTAAAAACCATGGTAGATACTCAGTCTCTTCGTAGTATTGCTTTCGGATGATACTGCCTGGCTTAATCTTGATTTCACTGGATTATTTTCACGCACAGACGTGCAGTGGCTGACTCAATCTTAAGGAAGTGCTATTGCTAAGTTACCGCCCACAGTTGTCGACTTAGTCTCTGCGGTATGACCGCTAATCTTACAACTTCCTGTCACGGTAATATATTGATGGAGAGATGTCCAGTTCTTCATATGCCAATAAATCTTTCTCCGATGATATGTATGCATTCTGGCGTTAGCGAGGCGAACTAACAAGTCAGAGGCGGCCGTGAATGCGTAAGAATGCCGTCCGCTTCAAATGCTGAAGCCATCGAAGAGACTTTTATATCGTAAAATGCGACCTTCTCCCCTTTTAAATGGAACTTTTGCCGCGTCCAAGGACAGCGGGATGTTAAAAAGACGACATCGCCAATGACGAGGAGGAGGAGAGAGAGAGGTGCCTTTCTCCGCGCACATGCTCCATTTCTGGGCATTGGGAACAAGCAGGCCTATTGATAATCTAGTTTTCCCGCTTCCCATTTTTTATGCGGATCGATCCCAATGTTGAAACTTGCGCACTCATCCATCTTCCACTCCCGATGCGGGCGAACAATTGTAAACCTGTTGAATCGGGGACGAGGAAGTAGTTCGAGAAATGCCCGGGGAGGGAGGCGCGTGATCCCCCGAACGCGTGCGCGCTAGTAATGAGGGGCCAAATTTCTCGTCCCCCTTCTCCAGCCCTGTCGGCGTGACTGCCACCAGGGTACGTAACGAGGAAGTCATGAGTGTTCGATTTGACGACACACAGTGTACCGATAATCTCTCAACCATAACGTTTCTCGGCAGGATTTCTTAGAGCTTCGACTCCATGTCTTATATTTTATTTTACTTTTAATTTGGCGTTCTTTACAGTGATATAAATTTAAGTATTCAGCCCTAATATGGGTATTTTCCCTTCAAGTTACTTTATGGATAAATATATCAAGTACCTACCTGCTTATGGAAAATGTGCTTTCATCATTGAACAGTTCATTGCATGGAAGCCCCAAAAAGTCACTAAACACAGTTTATGATTTGATGTCTATATATATAAAAATGAATGTATGTCTGTGTGTCCTTTATGCATTACTACACCATTCATCGGATCGCCATGAAACTTGAGGAAGTTGTTGAGTACATTCCCGAGAAGAGAACTACGAAATCGATATTTCAATATCGATACTTTATTGATATAATATCGCTAACGTATCGATAAATCGATACATTATTGGTACAAATTTTGGTGAAATTATTTAGCTTTTTAAAGGAAAGTATCGTTACACTATCAATACTGTATCGATACAATATCGATACGATATTGATAACTTCATGTACTACCACAATTTCATCCAATTTCCATGAAGCTTTGGTTAGTTATTTAGTTCACTCCCATGAAGGTTTGTACAATATCAAGAATACAATAAGTATCGATACTGGATACGGGATGTGCATCCCATTGAACGTGCAATTCATTGAAACTCTCACGTGCAACATATCCAGATCATCCGGCATGGGACAAATATTTCAGAAATGCCAACTTATTGCTTGGGATGAATGCACAATGGTGCACAAAGCATCGCTCGAGGCTCTGGATCGATCATTGCAAGATTTCCGTGGAATCCCGAGACCATTTGAGAACGCATTAATATTGCTTGCACGAGATTTCAGGCAAACATTACCTGTAATTCCTCGATTGACACTAGCGGATGAAATAAATGCTTGCCTGAAATATTCTACTTTGTGACGACATGTAAAGACGTTTAAATTATATACAAATATGCGTGTGCTGCTGCAAAACAATCGATATACTCACATAAATTGCAGAAAATTGGGAACTGAAAGGTGCCGGTTGATATGACCTCAGGAAAAATTTCATTGCCTCATAACTTTTGCAATTTAGTATCGTCAAAAGAAGAGATGGTAGAAAAAGTATTTCCCAATATTCAAATCAATTATAAGGATCACGATTGGCTAAGTGAACGAGCTATTCTTGCGGCCAAGAACAAAGACTTCTACGAACTTAACAATATTATTCAGTCTAACACTCAAAGCGACGCAGGCACATATGTACAAGACCGTCGACACTGTTGTGGAAGCAGATGAGGCAATTGGTTATCGAACGGAATTTTTGAATCTACTCGATCTGCCAGGGATGCCACCGCACGTACTACAATTGAAAATCGGCGTGCCAATTATCATGTTGCTAAATATCAACCAGCCAAAGCTCTGCAACGGCACGCGGCTTTCAGTAAATAAATTAATGAGCAACGTGGTAGAATCCACAATCTGGACATGAACTTTCAAAGGTGAAGATGTCCTCATTCCTCGCATTCCTATGATTCCAACAGGTATGCCATTTCAATTTATGTGATTGTATCCCCAATTCGATTGATATTTGCATTCACCATCATCAAAGCTCAGGGTCAATCTTTAGAACTATGCGGTTTAGATCTAGACACGGATTGCTTCTCGCATGTACGTGTATTTTGTTGCGTGTGTGTTGCGTGTTCTACATGTATGCTGCGTGTTCTACGTGTATGCTGCGTGTTATAGAGTCGGCAAACCAGACAATGTCTGCATCTATATCTGCTATATATCTGCTGACAGTCTATATCTGCACAGACAATGGAACAACAAAAAATATTGTATAGCCATTAGAATTGTGAAATTAAACATACTATAAACGTGCGCTTTCCAATTAAACCAGATTGAGCCACAGCAACGCGTGGCCGGGTACAGCGCTTTTATAAACCCGAATTAGAATTTATAAACCCGAATTTTTGATGGCCGTAAGCTATGCCGTACGTTCAGACTCAGAGACTTAGTTATTAAAAAAAATATTTTATGATTCAAAGCTAATATGAATTGTGTTGATGGACTTCGCTTCCAGGTGCTCGCACTGACAAGGTCAAATTGCGCCAACCTACCCTCTCCTGAAGCAAAAACGGCGTTCATTCAAGGGACAGCATTTCGTGCCCACAATCTTTTTATCACTTGGCAGGCATAGGTATTACAAGCCTCCTTATCCCGGTTACTGTTCTTCCAATTCATATCGTCTTGCAAATGTTCTTTTCCTATATGAAGTAGCCTTGACTTTCTGAAAGTATCGTATCAATACGGATTAACCCATTCGTCTCTTAATTTTCCATGGATTTTCTGCCCTTTAAACTCAATTTAATTTTCTGAAAAATTTCACGGAATTTTAAATTTTTTTTTTTGGAAATTAAAATTATTTACTAATTAAATATTTCACAATTTATTTTCATCGAATAAAAAAAAGACTTGTGGTACATAAAATCGGGAAAAAAGAATAGCATTAGAACATTGAACTCCATCACGTGACCGGCGAATCACCGGCTCTTTACCTTAAGGCAAAATAAGGTAGACCGGCGAATCGCCGGCGCTTTACCCCAAGACATTCTTCGTTTCCTGCGACATTGGATTCCAAGTTGGAATAATAATACAGAGTTCCTTTTCTCATATTGTTATCATCGATAATGTTTTTACTCCAGTTTTCTAGTAGCTCTTACCAGGAGCCTGTCATGTGTTGCAAGTACCGTAAAACCTCCAATAACGGACACCTCCAAAAAGCGGACGCCTCCAGAAAACACTCTCAAAAACACCACTCAATAACAGACACGGACAACAAAGAGAAATATTTTTCCTTCAATTACCTTCATTAACAGACACACCACGAGCTCCCCTGCAAACATTTCTCTGCCCTTGAAGGAGTAACCCCATTTCTTGAAGCAAATATATACAGAATTAATTGAAAGGAACTTTATTAGAAACAAAAAACACTTCTTAGCAATTAGAAGTCAATATGTTGTCCGTCTAAGAGTTTGTGCTCCTTCTTGTTTCCTTTCCACTCACTTTTTACTACACTGCCACTTATCTTTTTTCTAGATGCCACGTTTGGGATTCATGTTTCGATTATGTTGATGCCAATAGTTTCTCTATGAATAAAAAATGCATAATTGTTTCATTCTGTATATTTTCGGTTTCAAGGATTTTTTTCAAATATTTAAAAGTTAAAATTTTTAATTTTACGCCTATATTTATTAATTCGTCGTAGTTATTAAATATAAAAACCTATCCTAATTCCAGCCCCCTCTGAATAGCGGACACCTGTCCATAGCGGACAATCTTTCCGGTTCGAAACATGTCCACTACAGGAAGGTTTGACTGATCTCAATGACATCTTTGTTGAACAAACTCGCCTTTTCTCGCAAGTCGATTTTTCCTTGTTCTCTTCTTTCCAAAATATGTGGTAGTTTGAAAAGCTCACATCGTAAAAGCCTTGGAAAAAAAGTATAGGCAGAAGTTTGGGATGCAGCCGCTTTCCACTCCGGAGAGGAAAGATTTGCCCCCCTCCCCCCCCCCCCCCCCCCCTCGTCACTAGATCGAAAACGCGAATGACGTTGCGTATCGCTTATGTCCAGCGGTGGAGTAAGAACCGCCAACCGGTTCCAAACTCGGAACGAAGCCGTGAGCACATTTTCGAGCACATTTTCACTTCTCTCTTCTCGCCTTCGGTTAACGGATAACCAGCTGCCCTGGATCTGGAATATCGGCGAATAACAAACTAATTCAGTAGGGTAGTTTCCTTCGTCAAAGAAAACAGAATTTATTAATTGCAATTCGTGCCCCACCATAAATGTATTCATTTTACGTAATAAGGTTGGTATGAGAAATCCTAGTTTAATGGAAAATTAAAAGTAAATTTTAAGCCCATTTTAAAAAGCTCAAAAATAATGGGATTGCGCTACCTTGTAGCTGCCGTAGTTTACGTTGCGGGGAATAGGGAATATTTATCTCCTGGACACCATTGTATTTCAGAGCCCCTCAGGTCCAGTGAATATGTGCTAATAATAACCTATGAAAGCTATCAGTGTTCGAAAAGTCTCCTGCGGTAAACATCTACCTTAGACCACCACCACACCCTCGCGGAGGCTTGCAGGGTATCGTGTAGATGTAGATGAATAGTCTTCAAGTTCTGAATAATGCCTTTGCATTCCATTCAAATTATAGGGGTAACCTTTTTCACCATCATCTGTGAGATTTACTTCAAGAACGCATGAGAAAATTGTTGTAATATATCCGTCGTAAAGTTGGTTCCAGCTACCGACACTGTCCACCGTTTATGATTCCGGAAATATTCGACGTCTCATTAATATCCGAGCATAATTTTTATTCAGTTTCTATAAACTTCTCACAGAATAAAATCATGATTTGAGTGGACTCAATCTCTTTATCATCTCTCTGACTTGATTAAAATTTTTATGAACGTCATCCATTTTCATTTCTGGCATCTCCTTGATTTAGCTGAATGACTGTTAATTTGGTATATGATAACTCCAATTATGATATAGAAGTTTGGTGCTCAGTCTTTCAGGCAGTCGGTAAATAAATGTGCAAAGTGCCTCGGAAGATATCGTCCTTGAGGGTTATTCAATTAGAAGGCAGTGGAAAAATTCGATAGTATTGATAGGGATTGTTGGAATTCTTCTGAGCAAACGTCATGATGACGAAACGCTTTTTCGACAGCCTGCACCAACTTTCTCCACTATACGTCAAAATACTGGGGTGGCGGTGAACATCATTGGCTATGGCCATTCACAAGCTCGCCCTAGTCAATCAAAGAACTGAAATTAAGCGGTTTAGATTGAGAACATTTTCGAGAGCACTCATAATTCAACTGAGGTGTGTCTGATAATGAATGATGTGTCTGTAACTATACATTGTAGATAAATACAAATTCAACTCAAATTTTATGGTGTGCTGACCTTCTCCGTGACAAATAAGTTGCACATTTGTTTTCCTTAAATATAGTTGTATTATCTTAAATAATTCAAACTATTCGAGTTCCGTTGTTCCATTGGTTCATTTGACCTTTTGACGTCATTATGGGGGCCCAAAACCCAATCAAAATTTTGCCTTATGGGGTTTTAATGTAAAAAAGTTGATACACAAATAAGCAAGTTATTTAGCACAAATTTCGTTCTTCTTGGGTTTTTGAGTTCGAGAAACACTGTGAAACCACTATTACTGACGAAAAATCAACCGTAACCCACTTTTCTGCCGTTCATAGTGGCAGGAAAAAAATTTTTAAAGGAGCAAGATGTTATGGCTGAGACATATTTGAATAAATAATGTTGAGAATAATTCCTTCGGCACCTGTAAAGGACGGTAAATTTTTACGTACATTTCGTAAATTATATTTCCCACGTATATGTGAAACAATAAATGTGAGTAGTCATTGCTTTGCCTAAGAAATTCTCCCCCAATTTAAACCTCAGTGAATAAATCAGCTTATTACGAGTAAAAGCTGAAGTCAAGGAAATGTATCTTAAACTCTCTCATTTGATAGTGCTGCGGACGAAAGATTATCATATTTCATTAAAATGGTTGATTTCTTGGCGAAAAGGTTCAATAATAGCGTGGTGTTGGAAAAAATTATAGGGATGCTCAGAGCGGAAACCATGTTAGCCATCACTTAGTTACATTGATAGCCGCTACTCTGCTTGGAGTTTTACTCCCCTTTTCATGGACAAAGTACCTAATTTCAGGAGCTGTTGAAACTAAGTTGTAGTAGAGATGGGTGTAGAGCATTTCTCCTGAGTCTGTACGATCCTCTTCGGCAACGGCTGCCCCTTCACGTCCGATTCGTTTCAGCAACTACTTAACGTGCTCTTCGATTGCATATATTAATCTGTGAAGGAGATTTATATGGGGAAGGAGACTATAAATTTTGCCTTCTTCGCCTCAACTGCGCCTTCACATTGGGATAATGCTGACGTTTGAGGCCTATTCCATCACCTGGCTTCCCATACAGGTTTCATCATCATTAGTCAACAGTTGTATGATTGGGTTGACACAGTTCTCCACTCGGTTCTCCTCTCAGTCAATCTCTTCACATTTATATGCATCTTTTTCTTATACATGCATCATTGCTTGCACCATGTACGAGACTTTTGCTTTCATTTACGAATTACCGGAAATGTCTTTCACGAGAGCACTTCCCGTAAAGAATTCCTTAACTCTCTGTTCGTGCTCTTAATTGATGCCTCATTTAGACTCCCTGAATGGCCACTTCGTGAGGTGGTAAAAAATGAATCAACTGCAAAACAAAATTGAAAATAGTATTTAGGTATTTAATAATGAAACTTGTGTAAGGTTTATCAACCGCTCCTCAGGCGTGATTTGGTCAACCCTTTGTCTTCGCGACTGAGCGGACGTAAAATGCTGGTTTACCATCTTCCAGGATAAGTTTACCATTGCGGTTGGTCGACGGATTAGCCCATCCAAACGTATCCCACCTGAGCGCTGGATGTCTTCGATATGGAAAGAGAAACGGAGGGGCGTGTCTATGGACACGGAGACCTGAGAAGTTTGCTTCCTCAGGGAGAGGGTCCCTTGGCCATTGTGCACAGTGGCCCGTTTCTGACAGTACCCATGGAGAGAGTTGGCAGGAGATCATTGTCAGCGACCACCCTCTTGATGCCTGCTCACTTTCCTCCACCTCCGCCGTCTGGGGATGCAGCGTTTCCTCCTCGTGGACGCCATGGCAACGGCAACAAACAAACAATGCCGCCGGAGCGGTTGGGTGTGCAAGTGTTCTCCTTCCCAGGAACATCGCAAGAGCAACAAGACAAGAGTGGTGAGCGGGAGGAATAGGGAGAGTGGAAGAGAAAGGAGGAAGAGGAGAGAGGTTCGCGGGAATATTCGGAACCCGAGGAACAAGGAGGTGGGTAGGATATGGAATCTTTTGTTTGCTCGGGACCCTTGCTTTTACCCTGCTTTTGGGGGGCGTGGACGGTGTAGGGTTGGAGGGAACAGCCAGGGGGAGCTGGATGCTTCGAGAGAGAAAGGGGTTGCATTTCGGGAGGAAAAAGAGAGGGTGCGGGGTTATCTCGGGAGTTCTCAGCTTTCTTGGAACCGGTTCGCTCTCCTCTTCTCCTTTGTAGAACTTCTCCATCTTCCTCCCTCGCCCCCGTCTCCTTCCGCCCTCATCGTGCGCCCCACCCCCGCCCGCATTCTGCGTTCCCTGACCCCCTCCCCGCACACCCCCCCTGCACCACGTGGAGGGAGGAAGGGGGATGAGGACTTGGGGGCGGATATGATGTGCAGGGAAGGGGGGATTGGGAGGGGCGGTTTCGACCTCAAATGAAACTTAAGCCATTTAGTTCATACACTCTGTGCTCGTAGAGAAAAATGCTCCAGGCTCTTCACAGCGAAAGGATGATGATACGTTACCTCTCTTCGTGTAGATGCTTGAAAGACAAGTCTTAACGATCAGATTGGACGTTATTTACTCCTTGAGATGGGAATAGCAGCATCAAATAAGGCAATTATGAAGCTATCTGCATTACATTTAGGGTCTTAATTGTACTCATCGGAGTCTTAAGCATGTTATCAGCTTTACTTTTGGTTTAATTATTGGTGGAAACTTACTTTTGCCTTTATTTACGCAGCCGCGATGGAACCTTTATAACGTGGTCATCAACGTGTTCTGCTCCGTAGGTAACATTAGGAGACAAAAGGGATCCTGGGCATGAAACGAAATGAAAAGAAAGACCCAATCACACCTCTTTGCCGAGGAAGGAGTGTATCTGTAATGGAAGTTGTTCATTCGAAACTGGAACTTCACCAATCATTTAGAAATACGATGGGGACAGAGATAGAGAGCACTGTCTTGTCTCTGTTCATGATAAAAGAGCTACGATTTGGTGGAAAAAATTCAGATAGAGTTATGAAATAAGTAGAAGATGAAACGCTGGCGAACCGGGTGAAGTGGGAACTCCTTGAGAGTTGGACGTGAAACTCTGGATGAATCAATTGAGAGGAAAGAGATCTTTCAAAGCTTGGAATTGGAGGTGATTGCTAAAGATTAAATGGACTTTTCGCCGTTACCCTATAATACTCTCTGAATATTGTCGTATATTGTCCTTTATTTTCCCAATGTGTTCCTTTTCTCGATGAAATATATGCCTTCGTATCATGTAGCTAATGGAATATTTGAAAGCAAATTTTGGGCTAAAATATTACTTTTTACTATCCGTTGTCAGTTTTCAAGACGCATGCGATATTTCTCTCATATTTCTCGTCATCGTTCTCCGATATTATCGGCTTTTTCAACCCTTTTCCCGTGTTTAACGGAAAACATTCATTTAATTTAATTTAAAAGTCATCGTTTAACTAGAGGTCTTCTCGAATCGGGCAAATTTTATGATCGTCATTTCTCTCATTCCTTTTACTCATTATTCATAGCTGTGTTACCAAAATCATTCTGGCTGCTTCTGCTGAATTCTGGCCATTGTTTCAAGTGAAATTATTGTCTTTTGTCAATCGGTTCCTATATACTTGTTGGAGTGGCAAATAAATGTTCATGTCGTCAAAATGTATCGGCTTGGCTCGATCGATGCTATGCTCTGCTCAAGGTCACTTCTCAAGCTTATGGACTATCTAATACATGGAGTGAGGTAACCTTAGTAAATGAAGTTTAAATTAATTTGCATGCTTGGTGATCTTCATCCCCTGCCGCACACCCTCGCGGTGGCTTGCAGGGTATCGCGTAGATGTGGACGTAGATGAATCGTATTTCTAGTTATCACCAGGAGTCGCAACGCTAGATGTCTTCCAAATGGTTTCTTTTTATATTTTTTTGCCTCACGCCTTGGCAAATACACGGTGGTCGTTCGCGTCAAGCGTTGAAGCTCTAATAATAGCATCTATAGCATAATAGCAATAATTACCTCTGTAATGAGAGTCCATGCTATTGTCTAGACATAGGGAGCTCCACTTTCATTTGGCTTTTAATAAAAAAAATAGGCTTGAGGAATTTCCTCAGAGATGCGCAGCGCCGAGGTCTCAACCAGGTACCCCAATGTGACAGGGACAGGGTCTAGGAGGAGGGAGAGCGCCTGAAATTGAAACCGAAGGATATATGGGATTCGGAGGAAGGCGGAAGCGATGCGGCCAGGGAATGGGGGAAGGAAGGGAGGGGTTGGTGAGGGTGGCGTCTAGGGGGGAGGGCCCTGATGCACGGTGGATGGAAGTGAGACACGAGGATGAATTACCGAATTGCTTCGAGTGCGGCGGTATGGACGGAGTCCTCTGGATTGCCAATTAATAACTTTGGGAGTAGTATTGATAGTGCAATATAGAGCACTCATGCGGTATGGATAACGCCCGGCGCCTTCTCGCGGCCATAACTTGACGGAGAGGAACATAAAGGGACATTATGAACCTGAAAGGAAGATATTTTCTGGCGTTCCTTGGAGGTAGTATTTCTTGATCACGGGAATAAGTCATCTACATCTACATAATACCCTGCAAGCCACCACGAGGGTGTGTGGCAGGGGGTGATTTCTCACCAAACATGCACTACATATCATGCATTATAAAGGAATAGTATTAATATAGTAGTCAGAACAACACCATTTAAAAAAAAAGATACAAATTGCTAAGCAAACATGCAAAAACATTCTGTTAGTAGGGTTAGCTTTAAGTACTCATACCAATATGCAGCTACCAATGCTATTCATTGCTACTCTCCGATAGGACATATTTACCGTTATTCGTATCTCTAATTGTTCTAGGGAAAAAGGACATTTTGAATCTATAAGTCCTTATACCAACATTCAGCTGCCAATGCTGCCAAAATCTACACTCGTACTGGATATATTTACCGTTATTCATATCCCTAATAGCACGAGGAAAAGAGGACATTTTGAATCTGTCAGTTCGGCAATCAATTTCTCTAATTTTATGAATATGGTCCAGTCTGCCATAGTAAGTTGGGGTTCGTAAAATATTTTTAACATCATCACTGCAAATATTGCCTTGGAATTCGTTTAAGAGATTAAGTCTATATTTCAACCTGCGATCTGACAATGATTCCCATTTCAATTCATTTAATAGACTGGTTACGCTAACATAATTATCGTATCGTCCCTTTACAAATCTTGCCGATCTTCGCTGCACACGTTCAAGTTCATTACTTAGACCGATTTCGTAGGGATCCCATACACTGGCAGCATATTCCAAATGAGATCTAAAAAGTCATCTGAACTCATATACGATACGATTTGACGTTTCACCTGGAGAAACACTTTTATGAAGGTTAACAGAAAAAGAATAGATTCAAGAAGTTTTCTCGGGTTGTCCACCGGGTAAGGGCGTCCATATCGGCCGACGTTTCGATCCTCGACTCGAGGGTCATCTTCAGGGCGAGATGAGTGCCATCCTAAAATTGTCCGCCTTATATACCTGTCTTCACGGGTCAGGTGACTCGTGATTGGTCGATGATGGAGGGCATGTCGAGGGAGTCTCCTGATTGGCCTGCGTGTTGCTGCTTCTTTTTCCTTCTCCCCTCCTCGATTTTTCCCAGCACAGGTTTCCACGTGCCGCTGAGTGAGTACCCGGAATCCCTGTTCATGGAAGATTTCTCTTCATGGAAGATTTCGAGGAAAAGGCCCTCATCTCAGCACCTCTTCGCCCAAAGCACTTCTTCCGGTACGTGGATGACACTTTTGTGGTGTGGCCACATGGAAGGGAGACACTCGATGAATTCTTGCAGCATATGAATACCCAACATCCGAGCATCTTTTTCACCATGGAACTGGAAAATGACGGCAAGCTCCCATTCCTTTTTTTTCAAAAATTCTGGGCAAAATTTCTAGGATTTTGGCCAGACACAATATTAAAACTGTCCACAAACCACCCGGGAAGCTAAAAGACATCGCTGTCAGAATCAAGGACCCCCTTGGCTTAAAGACTCCTGGTGTGTGCGAAGTGCCTTGTGAATGCGGATTGGTTTACGTAGGAGAAACGGGACGGACCATCGAGACCCGTTTTAAGGAGCACCAACGATATCTACGCTTGGGGCAGATACGCTTGAACACAGCTTCAACGAGGACCACCGAATAAACTTCAAAGATGCCCGGAAACTCGCCCACACCACCGGATACTGGGACCGAGTGTATAAGGAGGCCATCGAAATTCATACGCGGAAGAAAAACATGAACAGGGACTCCGGGTACTCACTCAGCGGCACGTGGAAACCTGTGCTGGGAAAAATCGAGGAGGGGAGGAGGAAAAAGAAGCAGCAACACGCAGGCCAATCAGGAGACTCCCTCGACATGCCCTCCATCATCGACCAATCACGAGTCACCTGACCCGTGAAGACAGGTATATAAGGCGGACAATTTTAGGATGGCACTCATCTCGCCCTGAAGATGACCCTCGAGTCGAGGATCGTAACGTCGGCCGATATGGACGCCCTTACCCGGTGGACAACCCGAGAAAACTTCTTGAATCTATTCTTTTTCTGTTAACCTTCATAAAAGTGTTTCTCCAGGTGAAACGTCAAATCGTATCGTATATGAGTTCAGATGACTTTTTAGACCTCATTTGGAATATGCTGCCAGTGTATAGGATCGAAACGTCGGCCGATATGGACGCCCTTACCCGGTGGACAACCCGAGAAAACCTCTTGAAGCAGATACGCCGGGAAAGCACCAATTCCTAAAGAATAGATTATTTGTTCCACCAATAAATGCATGCTTTTTATCTAATGGGTTAATTTGATTAACTGCAAAGTTATTCATTCTCTCGTGAAACGTTTTTACTACTTAAAACAATCTAACCGCTTTGCCTATTACTCCAGTGCATTGATGCTTCTTGGTGAAGGATTTAAAAGTGACTGCGGAAGTCCGAAACTTTGTTTTTTTCCTGAGTATAGGATTCCATAGGGTCACACATCAGCGAAAAGGCAAGCGATATTATTTTTCGAGCATCAGAAATTGGTGATGCAAAACGTGATCGCCTCTTCGTTGAATATTGTATATCTTATCTGTTCCGGAGCCGACTATTTACACCCGTGGAGCTTAGGGTAATACGTTCGGCGTGGAAATGGCTAGCTGCGCATTCTTGTTATGGAAAGCTCACAATGGAAGCGTAATCACCGAGCGAGAGACGTGAGAAAGAGATCCGAATCGACAGACTTGTTAGGAGGTGAGGAAGAGGGATCGAGGAGCGCAGAGGGAAGAGAAAGCGAGGAAATAGGGGTTGAGGGAGAGGAGAAGGGGGTTAGGAGAGGGAGAAACAAAGGAAGTGGGGGAGGGGTGGCTCGGGCCCCTTGCCTCTCTCTCCTCGTCCCTCCTCTGGAAGCGAAAAGAGAAAGAATCGGAAGAGGGCGTTGGTGGCAGGGATGCAGAAGTCGTGCGTGGGGGAGGGAAATGGATAAGACGTTGGGGGCGCGGAGGTGGGAATTACGTGCGGGGGTGAGAAGGGAATGCGGGGGGAGGATCCTAGAAAGTGGAGGAGAGGAGACGGAAGGGGATGTAAGAGAGGAATGGGGGCGTCGGGAGATGATGAATAAGGATAAGGGTTTCTTCGGTGGCGGTGGGGAGGGCTTATCTCGGGGCAGGGGCCTGGGGAAGGGCGCCTCACGCAAAAGGGGCAGCAGCTGGGAAGAGGGTTGCAAGGGTAGGAATATAATAATGAGAAGAGTAAGAGGAAGAGAATGTTCAGAACTGGAGCCCTTTTGGCTGAGCACACGCTGGCATCTTAATGTCGCGGCTGGAATTATTATCTCCAGGGTTTTTATTGGTTGATGTCGCGTGGGAGGCCGTCCAGTTGTTGAATTCCTCGCTAGCAAACCGGTAGGAGTCCGAAGCGAGAAGGAGTTTTTACTTATCATTTGCTGTCTTATCATGTTCTATATCGTCACCTGTCATACAGAATGGAGGCCCGTGGAATTTGCTGAGACGAAAGAATATTAGCCATGACCAGAATTTGATTTTAAGTCTAGAAGTTCTTACTTGTACAAGTCTGGCTCACTTGCTAAGATGGGCTTTTGTAAACGCTTGATCGAAGCATTGTGTTGTTTACTTATTTTCCTTCGTTGGTTTTGTACATTACCGATTGTACCTGCATACATTCTGTGCTTAGTATAGCTGTCAGCTACCTTTGGAGAATCTTTCGTTTTAATTCCTTCATCGGTATGAGTTTAGAATCAGATGAATTCCGAAGAATTCGTATCTCCTCGTGAATGGAAAAGCTATGAAAACATTTTTGCTCAAGAATCATCTACATCTACACGATACCCTGCAAGCCACCGCAAGGGTGTGTGGAATCGAGGAAATAACGATTATATTTGAATAAAAATAGCCATTATCTTTTTAAAAAAGTATGTTTTGAGACCCATCTCCTCTGTCAAACGTAAGTTTTCATTAAATTAATTCTTTCATTTAGCAGAGGTGGTCATTCATTATTTTCATCTTGTTCACTTATTTATCACTTCAACGATTATTATGGCTAAAGGTTAATTTTTTTTTTTACCCACTCGTACTATGAAAAACTAAGAGCCCGGTTGGGGGAAATGTCGACTTAATGCAGACAGGCTCTCGGATGCAGTCTGGAGGTCCTTTAGAAACTTCCACAAATTAGTACGAGGTGTGCGATATTTTACAGTAGGACTGTCTGGGAAGCTGAATAGAAAACATAATATGCTTCTGTGAATATTTTTATTTTACCCGGCACGGTGGAGTGGGTAGTTTACGCATTAAACGAAAAATTACCTGGAGAGTGGTCGATGCTATTCCTTCTGTCTTGTTGAGGCCGGTTTCTCTTGTAGTTTCATTTCCTCGAACGTTGTGGCATTTTCTTTGTACTTACACAATGCTGAGCGATATGCCATGGTGTCTTCCCTTCATTCATGCCTGTTCATTTCTCAGGGTACCTAATTGTTAATTTTGTAGCAAAATGATAAAAATATGGAGAGAAAATTATCGCAAATTTTTTGAGAAGACTTACTGAACCGATATTAAAACATATCTATAACGACATAATACCGTGCGAACCGTCGCAAGGTCGTATTGTGAGGGTTTTTTTAGGCCATCAGTCCTCGATTAGCTATCGTGAGTCCACTAATATAGCAGAAGGCCTTAATGATTTTATTTGTGTTGTGAGCAAATGAAATCGTCCCGCATCTCTGCAATAATTAAAATCTCGCATTAGAACTGCCTACCTGCAGGATTTCTGATCTGAAGTTTTCTATTAACTCTATACGGACATTCCAATCGTGACACTTTCTTAAATCTTGCGGATTTTCTCTAAACGTACTTTAGTTCTACTTTCATACACTTCTCAGATAGATCGCAAGTAGTCGAGGCTCAATCCAAGATTTTGATTGATTTACATTATTCTTTTAACGAAAGTTGACGCATAATGGTAAGTATAGGACTTAGTTCTTTCCCGGCGAACTGATGTTGTGAATTCTTCGCGGGTTTTCCGCCGGGTCAGGTATTCCCTTCCGGGAAATACCTGACCTGCGGGAATACCTTCAGGTCCGGGAATGACTGACCCGGTGGAAAACCCGCAAAGAATTCACAGCATAATGGTAATATTTACACTATTAAATAATATTATGAAGGTCTGTGTACAGGGTGGCTATTACTTAGCATGCCTTTATTTAATTCTTAGGCCTTGAACGCAAACTTATTGCAATATTGCTTGCTTGCTAAGATGAATACTGCAACGATTGTTTATTATTTCACAAACCACTTAAAAGGTTATTCCATCGTTGTTTCTAATAAAATGGTCGCAAGTGCTTGTTTTTGTAATAGAAGTTTTTTTTACGATGTAGAGCCATATATTTTAGTTTCATTGACCATGGTTGATAATTATCCCTCATAACATGACATGTAACGATCGATGAAAATTTCAGGTCACATGAAGACGTAGGATATTCAAAAGTGGAAGTGATACTAGCTATTTCCATGTGATACTAACTATACCGGAATGCATATGTAGCTAAACAAAACTTTAATTTTTTGTACACGATTTAAATTCACCGGAAAGGTGCGGGTGTTGTATGATTTAATATATTTTATCTCCTCCACATCCAACCTGAATCTGTTCTATTAATACGGTGAACACCCTTACTTTCTTACTCACGTTGTAGATTTACTTTTACATGGCATATTTCATCTGATGCTACATCGCAGAATGGCCCACGCCTAACCGTGAAGTTACGCGAACCCCGGGGAGGGTGGGGGGGAAATGTGAAAAAAGAGGGGGGTTGTAGTCTTTCCCGCTAGATGGGGACACGAGGCTCCATTTCCCGGAATGGGATATATCCAGTGTCTGGAGTTTGGGGACGGTTGAGAGATGAAGAGGGATTCCTCAGGGGATTGATGGGCCGACCCTAATGTCGAAGATAGGTGTTTTTGAGGTCGGCAGGTGATTTATATATTAACTCACCCCTCCCGGGCGGCGGGAATCCCAATTGCGGAGCGGGCGGTCGAAACTGGAGGGAGTCGTTCTCAGAACCCGGTCCCTTCCTAGAAGGTACCACGGAATTTGAAGACTCCCGGCGACCGTAAAAAGATTCGATCCCGGGAAGTTTGCTCGCGGATTTAGCAATGCCTTTACATTTGTGTGCTCTGTGTTCCTATCGCCAAAGTCCTCACTGTGCACAAGCACCTCATTGCATATTGAACTCTAGAAATAATTAATTTTTTCGTCGGACGTGGATAGGTTAGTCTGACGTAATTAGCGGAAAAATTAACGAATAATTGAAACTAATATTAGGGTATTATTAACTATTTCATTTGGCATACGAATCACTACGGAAATATTTGTCCGCCGTATTTAGTGATATTTTATGAAAGAATGACTCTAATAGCGGTCTAAAAATGTTTTGCAACATATCCTCATTACAATTAAGTTGCAGGTTTTGCAAATGATACGCATATTTTATTGTACTTTAAGTTACTGAATCTTTAACTTTGTGTCCACTGTGGGGCTACGATCACCCGAACCTTTCCTTCTAAAGTAATGATTCGGAATAAAAGGCTAAAATCTGAAGAGCATTGATTGAAAACAAACGAAATTACAGTTTTCAGGTAATACCTACTATAAAACAAGGAGGAACCATTTCTATTTTGACCACAAAATATTCTCGTCAATAACCCCGTCAACCTTTTGGAGTAATTATTTTCCTTTAGCTGTACGTAAAATATATTAGTTTTTTTACTTGGTTAACTTAGGATATTTTTGTCTATGCAGCCTTCTTTAATTGACAGAAAATAATACTCACCAGCAGAAAGAAGGTGAATTTTCCAGAATTTTGACTCTAAAAAAAGAAAACTATGATGTGTTTTTCCCTCAGAGTTTCAGAGAGAGACTCAGTGCTTTCTTAGCCAGGAGAGGCAGCTGTAACCGTGTGAAAAAAGTTAATTTTTGAAAAGAAATGAGAGTGAACCAAATTTTGAGAGAGAAAACAGACAAAAAATTGAGTTTGGGAATTACCCACAAGGAAGAAATTCCCCTTAAAAATTGGTCACTTTTACTAGTCACGTATCTAGATAAAATCGTGTACGTGTGTTCTTTTATGCAGCAAGAATGTATTAGTTGGAGTATCGTAAGGAAAAGAATGTAACGAATGTGTTACAAGGGTAGAGCAACATCACTGTTTTTATCTAACTAGCTTCATTTAGTTGAATCAGAAAATGGAAATTCGTTTGTTAGGATTTAGCTTCGTGAAAAACCGTCGATTGGTCTGCTAATAAATATCATTTATTTTTCAAAAAACAAAGGTAGTGCTTACCGATAAACGTATAGCATTATAATTAATCACTTTTTTCCTCCCAATTTCATCCCCCCTTTCGCATTTATCGCCACGTTTCATTGACTCCTTTACTTTCGAGGCGAAAATAGCGCGGTGTAGGGCCGTCGCCCCATGGTAAGTACAGTTACGTAGATATGTATCCGTATTCTAAAATAATGAAGTATCTATAGTGGAAACCAGAGTAAACGAAAACACGGAAAGGGATGCCAGGAGTTAGAAGGGGAAGATTTTGTGGCAAGGAAAGCAGAGAGGGAAGTGAGAGAGGCTGCGGAATGAAAAAGGAAAGGCTTTTGGACCGGGAGAAGTATAGAGGGAGAGAAAAAATACATGGGGGAGAGATGAGACGTAAGAAAAGGGAGTGAAGGGAAGGCTGAGAAAGGGGTGTGTCAGGGAAGGGAGGAAATAAATAAAGGGCTCTCCGAAGGAGGGGGAGAGGGAAGCGTAGTGCGCACCGGGCAAGGAATTGTAGAGGGGACGAAAAAATGAGATGAGGGTGGCGAAGGAAAAAGGAGAGAAAGAAATAAGGAAGATTAAAGGGGGAAGGATGAGTGGGTGGGGAGAAAGGGGAGGCTAGCTCCCCTCCCCCTTTCTCCCCTGCGCACTATTTCTCTCCCCTCCTATTTCGGGGGAGTGGATGGATTTCGGGGAAGCCGGAGTGGGGTGCCGCAGTCGGGCGCAGGGGGAAGCCGGGATGCAAAAGCGCGTGATTGGAGTCGACATCCGCTGCGCCATAGAATGGGATCTCAGTCGCGAATGCGCTGAACTCATGTGATAAGTAATTACGAAAGCGAAGAAGAACGCAAATCATTGGGTAAGAGAAAATGAACGAAGGCTTGTGTATCCAGATTCATTTTCGCGTGCTGCGACTCAGCCGAGGAGCACTTCTGCGTCGTAATACGGTGATGCGGTTAAGGCTGGCCAAACTATTTTGTTTGCAGACGCTTGCCAAGCACTGAGTCGATAACGAGAAGGGATCAGAGTCCAGTGCTCTTGTCTGGATCGTAATTGCCTGGGAATCATTGTCAGATCGCAGGTTGAAATTTAGACTTAATCTCTTAAACAAATTCCATGACCATATTTTCAGTGATGATGTTAAAAATATTTTGCTGACCCCAACTTACTATGGTAGACTGGACCATAGTCACAAAATTAGAGAAATTGATTGCCGAACTGACAGATTCAAAATGTCCTCTTTTCCTCGTGCTATTAGGGATATGAATAACGGTAAATATATCCAGTACGAGTGTAAATTTTGGCAGCATTGGCAGCTGAATGTTGGTATAAGGACTTATAGCTAACCCAACTAACAGCATGTTTTGCATGTGTGATTTGCTATTTTTATCTTTTTTTTTAATAGCGTAGTTTTGAACAGTACCTATACAAGTACTAATCCTTTTTTATGCATGATATGTAGTGCATGCTTGGTGAGAGTTCACCCCTTGCCACACACCTTTATGGTGGCTTGCAGGGTATTATGTAGATGTAGATGTAAGTCCGATTCTTGATCAGGGTTAATTCAAGGCTAATTTGAACAATATTCTTACCAGAGTCACCCATGTCATTTATCCAATTATAAGCAATTTTGAAGATTTTTTGTGAATTATTCCATGAAGTTCTTTTGGAATCTATATTTTTCAAGAGTAGTAAAGAATAAAAAATAATTTATTCTGTAATAGATGAAAGAGCTTTGCCACTCTTTAAGTTGGAGGTTATAATATTTTTTCATTGAATTATGTGATATGGCTAAATCGGTGGAACTTTGTTTGATAGAAATAAGTAAACTAAAAACTTTGTTATTCCATACGAACAACTGTTTGGCAGCATTTATATTTCGGTATCCGACGGAATCTCGCATGTACCAAGCCTCATGATAATTGTTCCTCCAGCCCTCCTCTCTGAACACAATTTTACTTCTCACGTTACGATTCAGTTTCTTTGCATGCGTGATTGCTTGTATCCATGGCACATAAAGACTTTATTTTCGAGCGAGAATAAGAATTTGATCATTAATGGAATGAAGAAAGTAAATTTACGTAAAATACTGATATGTATCAATTTTAAGTGATATGTGACATGTTCTGATCAGCAGTTTGAGATTAGGCCGATGGTTATGGACTATTAAAGGTAGTTACAGAATGTAAAATTCAGTAGAGATTCGAATCATATGATATTATACATGCACGAGAAATTTTCCGAGTATCACGAGCTATTAAATCATCAGTGGAAATGGTTCACATTTGATCGTCAAATTTTAAGTAGTTAGAATCATATTAATCTTAAATGTCCTCGTATGGAATACTATTTGTGCCATCTATCCTTTTCCTTGATGTTACTAATTACAAACGGCTTTTTAAAAAATGCACCATACTTTTCCCGAGAGGAATCACTCGTAGTGTAGGATAAAGGTTGCGTCACGGACAGTTCAGCCATTGTAGCCCTCATAATGTATGATATTGATATCGAATTTTGTGGGAAATTTTAAGCTCTTCTGCCTCAGAAAATCAAGCAGACCAATTCCTATCTGTCTTCTGCAGGCTGAAAACTTTACACACCGCATCTCACCAGACTTATCAGTTCGCCCTTACATGTGGAAATATTTTCAGAGTGTACGATTACCGCTTAATTCCCCAGTAGAAGCGGAAAGTGGTTGGAAATTCACGCGCTTTCAATAGTAATTGAAAATACGTGGATAAAAAGTGCGTTTTCTGTTATTTGTTGCAAGACTTCTAATGCTCATAGTTAGAGGTCTAGGACGAAAGAAAATTGCGGCAATCGAATAGGAGGGAAAGACACAGAAGATGTGGATAAGAGACTGAAACATAAAGGGGGGTGGGGGCTGAAAGGGAAAGGTAAGAAAAGGTTCGGAGGGAAGAAAAAGTTACGTGGAAGGGGGGTGGGAGGAACACGGAGAAGAGAAGAGTCTCTGAGTTTTTGACGGAGGGGATGACGGAGCGTTGCAAGGGGTTGGTTGGATGGAAGGTTGGCGGCCGTCCTTTATTATATACCTATTCCTCCTTTATATGAGATTGGGTGAAAGGAGAAGACGCTGGGAGGAGGTTAGGTAAGGAAAGAGCGGGGCGCAGGGGGGGAGGTAGGATGCGACGGCGTGGCTGGGAAATTGGAGCGGGAGGTGGCTTAAAAGGGCTGGTGGGGGAGAGAAAGGGGTTGGTTGTGGGGGTGGGGGGAGGGAGTGACGCCGAGAGAATTTGGGGGAGGGGGAGACGTCGCGGGAAATAAGGGATGAAGGCGGAAGAGGGTTGGTTGCGGCGGGGGCGGCGGAGGGACGAGGGGGCTTGTGGGTGTTTGATGCGTAGGAATAGAGATTTCTTCCATCCCGCCTCTTTTTTCCTCGTGAGGAAGAAGATTCCTTTTCTTCCCTACCTCCCCTTGGCTCACCCGATATCCTTCCTTCTACCTGCATATAAACCTACCCACACGCATCCCCTCTCCCCTCCGGCTTTTTCCCCCTCCCTCCCGAACCCTGCCAAGGCCCTCGTCCTCTTCCCACCCTCTCGGCCCTCACATTCTTCTCGCCGACCCTGTGCACCCCCACCCCCTTTTCTGGATGTTGGCTGCTCCGTGACGGCGATCCTGGGCGCGCTCGGGGAAACGCAGTAGTTTTGGATGCAGGAGCGCATGCATCCACTTCTACACCGATTAATAATGCGGTACATGTGGAGGGGATGTACGGTACATGTGGAGATATATATGATATGAAAGAGAAAACCTAAAATTCGAAACGGAAAATCCTTAAACGATTATTTGAGTTATCCTTTGCATGATCCATCTGCGGCCTGCATTTTTTTATCCGTTACTAGTGGATTGATTATAAAGCCGGTGGTCCGCGTAGGAGGAGGATGATGTGGCAGCCACAAGTGGAAATTCTCTTTCCCGGAATTAAGAAGCCCGGCTTATTTGGTTTCCATCCTCTACTCCGTCACAACGTCTCGTGAAAACATACGTGCACCAGATAGACTGGTAGAAAAAAATCCTGATGATATCTTAACTCACCGCTCTTTCCAATCTGAGAACTTTTAGGGTAAAAAATCATGGCTTGAAAGAGACATTTCTAAAGAATTGCTTTCTGCTTTTTCTGGATACCTGAAGGTAATAAGCAATCAATTCCAAAAGTGGAATTAGATTTGCTAATTTAAATTCTGAGGAAATGGGTAAAAAGCGCCAAACGTAACTGGATGTTGGTTGGTTAGTTGGTTATTCAGGGCAGGCGACCGACAGCTGAGGTCATTTGCGCCATATTGGATTGGTGAGTAACAGGGTAATGGTAAGAGTTTTTAGGGAACGGAGAGGAAACCAGCGTCGGTTTAACGGACTGAGTACTGAACCTGAAATGTCCTCCCATTCGACGGACTGAGTACTGAACCTGAAATGCCCTCCACTAGGCACTCCAGTAGGGACCGGAAAAAATCCGCCGGGAATCGAACCCAAGCCCTCGGGATGGGAGACCAGTACTCTAGTCACCTCACCAACCCGATCCCAATATCTGGAGGTTGTATAGAAGAGGAAGAGAATCAATAAGCCACTTTACTCATACAAAGAACTGAAAATAATATCCAAGATTTCCTCTACATTAAGATACAAAAACCGACTGCTTCCATTTGTTTCCAAGCTCCAAAAAGACAACCCTTGGCCAGTTTATTTCTACTCTTAAATGAAGATTTTGCGACTTAAAGAGGAAAAGAAGGATCGTAACTAAAAGGGCTCATCCTAGAAGTAAAAAAAAAACATTTTCCCTATTTTGCCATGTGCACATATCACCCGATGTACGATGAACGAGCCGAGCCATTTCAGAAAGCTATGATGTATTTACGATGGTATCTTTTCGAATTTTATAATTCATTTCGAGTACCTAGTTTCTCTAATGCGGAAAAGTATCTCATCACGTTTTTATTGTTCTTGAGTTGTTTTTAGTTATCTGTCTGGTGTTGATTTTTAAACGTGCATGTCAAGAAGATTTACAGTTATATATCGAGTTAGCATCGTTTTGTACATAGTTCAATTCTCGTCCCCCTTTTTAGTGTTATATGCCTGTAATGTAAAAATACTAATAACTCCACGGCTTCAATGGCTTTTTATATCTGTCTATGTGCGCCCATAGTTATTCCAGCATTCTTTTGATTAAAAAATTGATTCATACTTAGTTCGTCACCGCCGCATTACTCGCCTAGTAACCTGCACCCTGGAGCACACGTACTTCTTCATACCTTGCGTCATTTTCTTTTGGGTGGAGTTCTCTATTCCTTTCGTTATTCTCAACGCAATCTCTCTCTTGAGCGAATATCCCTCAACGTCCGCCCCTTTCTCCGGAATGCCTTCCACAGAGCTCTTTTTTTTCATCCCTCACTCTCTTCCTCTCACCCTCTCCTTTAATTTCAGGTTCTCAAGACCCTCGAATTCCGCGGATAATCTTTTTATGATCTTCTTCTCTCCGCTTGTCATCGCTAACTTCCTTCTGTGTGCCTTTTTAGAACACCATTTCTGCTCCAATCTTGTTTTCCTTACTTATCTTGCCTTCCCTTCTTTCTCCTCTCCTCCTGTCTCTCCTGCCCCCCCAAACACTCTCCCAACTTCCACACCACTCGTGTCATCTTTCCGCATCCTTCTCCTCCCCCGCCTCTCCAACTCCCTTTCCTGCACTCTACCAACCACGCGCCCCTCTCGCTTCCAACGCACCGAACCCTGGTTATCCTTGTAATCCTCGTATCCTGTTGAAAGTACTCCCCTGGCATTGACCGCATTAATTCCTTTCTCCGGCATAGCATAGGTCCCGTGTGCATCCCGTTCCGAAGAGGCTCATGGCGCGCGAGCATCGAGGGTTTTACTTGAAGATCCACGTGAGAGGCTCACTGAGAGAATCATGAAGGTTCCCAATCCCTTTGCAGACTGAATTTCTTGTGTGTGTCGATTCACGTGGGTAGCATTTCTTCAGATCAATAACGGAAGTCAATGTATAATTGTGGTTTATGTTGCCATTGCACGTAAGACTAGGATTGGTTTGACGCAGCTTTCCACTCAATTCTTCTATCGGCCAACCTTTTCATTGTGACGTGATTCTTCTATTTTACATCCATCACAGCCTGTTCCATGTACCTCATACGAGTTCTGCATTTTCCAATCTTCCCGTTCACTTTTCCCTTGACAATAGTACTCATCAGGCCATCGTCTCAAGATACGGCCGATTAAGTTGTCCCTTCTTCTTTTTAGAGTTGTCAGCAGACTTCACTTTTATCCCACTCTTCTTAGGACTTCCTTGTTACTTACTCGGTCGATCCATTTAATCTTCATCGTTCTTCTGTAGCACCACATTTCGAATTCTGCTACCCTTTTCTTCTCCGCTGCTGTCATCGTCCATCCCTCACTGCCGTAAAGAAACATGCTTCAGATGTACGTTCCGATAAACTGATTCCTTAGTTCTAGACTAGAATTTCCAGCGGTATGTAGATTCCTCTTTTGATAAAATGACCTCTTTCCCTGGGCTATTCTACTTACTATTTCTTTCTTGCTTCGTCCATCATTGGATACTTAACTTCCTAATAACAGAACTCCTCATCAAGTTTTTGTTTTCCTAGTTTGACATTGGTTTTGGCCTCTTCTTTCTTGCTGCAAACCAATATCTTAGTCTTCTTCTTATTTATCTCCTGTTGATATGTGGCCTTTGTCCTTTCCATGGTTACTAGAATCTTGTTCAGATCCCTATCAGTCCCCTTTATGAGTGCTATGTCATCTGCGAATCGCAGCATGCTTATTTTTTCTCCGTGAATAGTCACTCCATAAGACTTTCTCTTTGGTTGCCTCTCACAGCTGGGTCCAGATTTAATCACAGCTACCTGGTTTTTACGCAAACTGTGGATAGTTTTTCGGTCATTGTAGGACACTTCAATTCCCTTCAGAATTCCAAGCATTGAATCCCAATCCACGTTGTCCAAAGCCATCTATAAATCCACAAATGCAATGAATGTCGGCCTGTTCTTCTCCATTCTCGTCTCTATCAGCAATCTAAGATCCAATATTGCTTCTCTTGTACCCTTACTTTTCCTGAATCCGAATTGATCTTCATCAAGGAACTCCTCTGCTTTTCGTTCTATTCTTCTTTAGATGGTCCTGGTCAATATCTTCGATGCATGTATAGTATGAATCTTTTATTAAACCTATTTACCCACACAATAAGGTATTCGGATCTAAATTTTCCATGGGTCAGGATATTTTCGAAGCTATTTATCAAACTGATAAATAGAAAAAAACCTTAGGCTGCAATCCAATACTCAATTGGCTTGATGTTTGAAGATAGGGAATAGAAAGGATGCCATTTGCTATTAAGTCGTTGATAGGAATATGATCATCATAAGAGGAATCAATTGATAGGAATAATTTTCCCCGAGGAAGTTTTTACTTAGCTAGAAAAATCAAAGTTAGAGTTAATATAAGGTAATTGTCTAAGACTGGTGGTTGTGGATCCAATTTTACGCCTTTAGAATATTTAGTATAAGGTATCACGATGGCAAATACCATTTCTCTGGTGAAAAGAAGGAACGTCGAAAGTTACCTACTTAATTGATAAGTACCGACGTTCTCCAGGCGGAGAGAAATAAATTAAGTGTTGTTCCTGAGTAATTCCAAATCACTGACATACGTGTTTGTTGGAAAAATTACTTCCTTACCTTTTTTTTAATGTTCGTTACCCACTTATTAATCGGTATAGAGTTAAATGTCGATTTTAAAGGTCAGAAAACAACATGCCATATAGGCATATTTTGTAGGCATTAAGCCAATTTGCTAAGTAGATGTCAAGCACGAAATTCTATATTTATTCTGCTGTTAGACAAATATTTTTTCCTTAATTCCATAGCATTTTGTGCCTTGCGTGGAAAAACAAATGCAAGCGTAGGTATTCTCCTTTGGAACGCCGTAGGCGTTGCGATTTTGGTTTTGATAGTTGCCGAATAGGTTAGTCACGCACTCGTGACTTTCGACGAAATTTCAGATTGCACTTATGAACATTGAGGTACTGAAATCTCCTACAAGCTTACGATAGGTGCCAGAAGCAAATGTCACTCATTGAGTTCATCACATGATTGAATCGCTTATTTCCCATCTACTGTAAAGTCACTGCCGTAACAAAGTGAATTTGAATAATTTGAGGTTAGGCGTGGGGCTAGTCAGTCGGAGTTGCATACGTATATCTACTTCTACGCAATACCCTGTCAAGCTACCGCAAGAGTGTGTGGCAGGGGGTGAAGATCAGGAAACATACTCTACTGACATGCAACCAGGCTACTACATGGGACATGTTAGATAATAGGATCACTAGCAGCTAGATGGTTAGTATCTACATAGTAATGAAGGGATTATTGGTCGTTAATACATACATTCATGCTTTACAGACTACTCTTACAATATTTCACGTACCTAATCCTTTGCTATGCTGCCTATTGTGTTCTCTTATAGTACGGGGGAAAATGACATTTTGAATCTATTGGTACGACAATCTATCTCACTAATCTTATTTATCTGGTCGAATATCATATAATACATTGGATTTTTTTAATATATATCTAACATCTTTTACCTACTATAACCTACGATCTATATCCATCCATACCTAAACCTACGACCATATAATGCGACGACAGACGTCGGTACGTCCGGCGCCGGTGGCGTGTGGGCGCCCTCAGCCGCAACACGGGCGATTCTTCGTGAATGAGATGTCGGGATGCAAATGTGGTCCAGTTGGTTTGCTTAGCCGTGGCAGCGGCGACGCTGAATGCGGCGAGTGGGAGTTACTTCGCCATTCGGAGTGCGAATTCGAGGCAATCGTTGTTGTCCCCGGCGATGACGCGGAGATCTCCCGTTCCTTAAGACGCTTATACCCTCTCCGTACCACTCGCCCCTCCAATGCATTCCCGCCCTGGGAAGGGGAGGGGCGGAAGGGAGGGGGTGGGAAAGCGATCACGATGCCACGAGGGAGACGTGCCAAAATAATCGCTCCCATCTCACCGCAGCGCCACAAACATAAAAGAGAGGCCCCCCCCCCCTCCCCTCCACGCTAACCCCCTCTCCGCCCTCTTCCACCCTCGCCAGTAACCTTTCCCTCTGCACCGCGCACACACTCGACTCTTATACTCCACGCCGCCGCGACGACTTTGATTTACGAATCTCGCCTCCGGGGTGGTTGGGAGCATGGTGGGCGGGAGGCCTCCTCTCCTCCGCCCTCCTCCTCTCTGAGTGAGAGTGAAAGTCTTGCGTGCTCCCGCTCCTCTCTTGTTTTTCCTCCCTTCGACTCTCAATGCACGCGGCCCGTCATCCCCACCCCACCCCCTGCACTCGCCCCTCTCCGCGCTCCAAGGTTAACTAGTACTACTCGCGATGCGCACTTGCCATTAAACGCGGAAGCGGAGAGGGAAAAATGCTGGGCGCGAGTAGATATCCCGGTGGAGGACGGGGAAGGGGTGAGAGGAGGAGAAGGAGAGGGGGATGGAGTGGAGAAAGGAAGGAGAACTCTGAAGAAGGGGTTTGGAGGGGAAAATACTCGGGGCGAGATGGGAGTAAGAATATCGGTGTTCTACTGGTAGGCATACATAGAAATATCAAGTTTCTACATGCATCCCAACAGCCGATATAACTATTTGTCACACCATCTCTTTCTTTCGTGCCCATACTTCTTTTATCATTAGTTTAAAAATCTTAATCTCCCTCCCTTTTGTGCAATTATCCGAATAATTCCCTTTATCAGGTCCTTCTACTGACCATTATCTTTCTTATTCATCCTGTTGCTATTTTCGAACAGCAATTTTCTCCTCTTTCACTTCTGGAATCAATCATCAACATCAGTCATCTGTCCTGAGACTGGTTTGACGCAGCTCTGCTCTGAATTCTTCTATTGGCTAATCTCTTCATATATATGTATTTCTTCTCATCCACATCCTTAATAACCTGTTCTATGTATCTCATACGAGGTGTTCCTTTGCAGTTCTTCCCGTCCACTTGTCCGTCAGCTATTGTCTTCATCAGGCCATCGTGTCTCATGATGTGGCCGATTATGTTGTCCCGTGTTTTTCTTAGGGCACTGGGAAAACTTCTCTTTTCCCCCACTCTACTTAGGACATCCTCGTCACTTACTCGGACGATCCTGGAATCAAATTGATCTTATTAGCGTGGGCTGGTAGTGCCTATGGCGCAACGCATTTGCGGTTATCTAATTGTGTGATGATATACGTAGTCTTTGTCAAAGGGCAAGGGTGTGTATTTGTGCGTAGTCAGCCATTCATAGTCTATCGCTGATGTCCTCTATCCGTGAGTCGGAAAAAGCCTCAAGGACGCCTTTACGATTGCGACTATAACGCTTTCCGTAAACAAGGAAGTACTCTTTAGTGACTGTGAATATTGCAACAACGCCGCTATAAATAATTCATTGGTACATTGCTGATGAATCCATCTTCCTCGCCTAAAAGACTCACAGCGTATAAGACAAGAAAAGTTAATTCAACTTCCTCAATCAATATAATTGCTTATCCTGTTTCCTTTTGTCCAACATTTCAAGTTTTTTGTAAGGGCATGTAAAGATGAGACGATTTGTTTATCGTAGTATTGTATGATGTATTGTATGCGTCTTCTAATCATATGTATCTTAATAGTAACTGGAAAAATGAGCGAATTCCACAGAGAAAAACGTTTATCGCGACCGGGTTTCGCTTTTTGCATCATCTTTTCAGGCCTGAAACCCGGTCGCAAAAAACGTTTTTCTCTGTGGAAGGTACTCATATAACTCGATCAAAATTAAGTTAATCGGGCATTAGTATCGCTTGCCGAATCACAATAGCAGTTCGCAAGTTCGCGAAAAATGATGTAATCCCTTGAAGATAATTTAAAGTAGTACATTTTAGTGAGCAGTTTTGTTAACGATGAATTCTGTGCATGACAGAACTTCATTCAACTTATTTGACTTCGACTTTATTCGAACATTATTCCTTCATTAATGTCCTTTAGCTTTTGTCCCATCTAACAACTTTGATGTTTTATCGAAACTAGAGTGGCACGAAGAATATATTCGTGCTAAGACTCATTCGTGACTGTGCAACGATTTAATTGCTCTATTTGAGACTTTTGGCCATACATATTTAGGTCTCACTCTAGAGTTTGATAACAATCTGTTACAAAGGGAATAACAATTGTAATGAGGTGTAAATGATTATGTACCACTTATCGTATGATTCAGAATGTGTGAAACCATCCAAATGATTTCATTTCTACGTACGCTCTTAGTTGACATGACATTCGTACTGGGGAGGCAAGATCCGACGTAAAGCACGTCCCTGAAGAGCTGGTAATTTTACGACGACCTGGTCCAATGCTGCCAATGCTCTATCTAATTATTCCTCCTCCAAAAATTGATAGCTACACACTTTTTAAGGTTAAGTTCTAACTGCCATTGTCGCACCACTCTTGAATTGCATCTTCATTCTTGCTAAACGATTTCTTATCTTCTTTCTTTGATATACCCATGTGCGCAACCGATTCGTTTGCAAAAAGTCTGAAATTACAATGTATTAAGTACGGTACCCAAATCGTTTATGAACAAAGGGAATAGAAGCGGACCTATTTCGCTACCCTGGGGAACTCCAGATTTGACTTCGATTGTGTCCAACATGATACCATCCTTAGCAATCCTCTACTCTCGCCCGCTTAAGAATTCTTATATCCAACATACAGCGTCTTTATTAATACCAAAACTTTCTAACTTCAAGACTAATTTATTTTGGGACCTTATAGAATGCCTTTTTAAAATCTAAAAATATCACATCAAAGATATCGCCACCGGGTACTGCGTAGATGCTGATGAGATGTAGTCGTAGACCTTTACCTAGATGCTCACCTATCCTTTCTGGCGCAAATTACCTTAGTTTTCGGTCGCCTCCACCAAATAATAACAGCATAGGGAGATTGTGGCGACATTTCCACCATCATCTCGAAATCCGCGACGACTCGGCGGCATCTCGCCTCGCTCTTTTCGCTGCGTCTCGGAGACGCGGGCGTCTTTGCCGAGCGCCCTCCACCCGTACGGCGCACAGTGGGGTATTTGACCCCAAGTCTTGGCCAAAATTATTTATCGCCCTAGGCTGCTGAATGAAAGTACAAAATCAGTTTACTTGTGTTCATACTTTTATTCTGAGGTGGATCACACCGGAAAACAATATATTTATTGCAACAACCTACGTATAGATTGATTTTATACACTCTAGTAAAACATTATACAGTATATTTGCATCTCTATTTTTAAAAGGTTTAGTGACATAAAAATATAACATAACAATATTTAAATATTATAATAACAAAGGCAATGAACATTTTTTAAATTACAGGCATATTGTATGTACAAAAATATCTTATGATCAAAGAAAATCTTAGTAGAATAGAAATCATCTGAGATAATATTTTGTATCACATACTTAATTACAAAGCCATTTAATATATAATTACACCATAAAAATTTTTCCGTAATAGGTCCAGCTAAGCCATAATGTAGCTTATCAGTAGGTACCTGTATTTATTTCATAAATAAATATAGTTTCCTATATTATGAGTATACAATTTGATGATTTTTTTAATTCAATTCAATTCAATTAACCAATTCTTGTTTTTTTTGCAAAAATCTCTCCTCCAATCTGCTTGCAGCAACCCATTTCTTCTTAGAGTCTGATTTTACATGTTTTAAGGCCTGACTTAGCTCACTCTTTTTATTTTCCGGATATTGCAAAGAATAAGCTATTTGATTTTCCATAAATGATATTTTTTCTTCCATTTATGATGAGGGTTTTGTCTTATCATATCATAAATGTTTCTTCTTGTAAACTCATACTCCATCCTTGCCTAGAAATATAAAAATTGAGCGAAACTAAAGTGAATTGAAAAGGCTCTACCTCTACCTCTAAGATTGATATTATATTTGAGTAAAAATATTATTGCTTTTAATCCAATCATGGTGACAAAAGTATCGTCACTTCTTTCCCATCTCTTCACCATTCTCACTTCTCACCTCGTGAGTTTTTTGTTCGCCGTTATTAACTTGGAATGAAGGAATATATAGAAAATTGAAATTCAAAAAAACAAATGCTATCAATTCTTAACAATTTAGATGATTGAGGATGGTGACCCATAAACCGCAAACTAGAAATCAACTATATGTTACCTTGGATTGTAATCCAGGTTTATTTCATCCACTTTAAACCCTATCACTTAGTTAATTTTGAATTAAATTGTTCTTTGCATCAAGAAGAATAATATGCAAGTGAAATTACTATAGGGAATACACGTATGAGTATCCAGATTCTCAAGATTTTACTCTCTCTACCATTTCCTTTTAGGTATTTCAATTATTTTAACCTTGATATGAAGTTTAATTAAGAATATATACATATATAAAAGTGAATGTTAACGAAGACACACATAACTAGCAATATTTACCGATGCCATTTCATGCCCGAAGAATGTCCTCACGCGGTGAATTTATGATTGTAGTTAGTGGCAGGCTCTCCTCAATCCCCGTCCTAGAGCTGTCTGGATTTCCTTCGAGAACCGAATCTTTCACCGCTTACTTCAGTTTTTAAGCAGCAGCTGTATCATTTGGTTCCGTAGTTGATCTGGCACCTTAGCAAATCACTGGATATTGACAGATACTTTGTAAACTTCACTTCCTGTGAACACGGGACGGGAGCCGCGTATTCCAAGTTTTGAATTAAATGAAAAGACGCACTTCGGGCTCTTCCGTTTATTTCGCGCAACGCAAGTCCTAAGATACCACACACTCAGGGCAATCGACACACACTGACTGACTGTTCGAAAAACCCAGGCATCACCCACGCTTGGGATCAGGGTCACCGTTTGAAAGGTACTTTATGATACGAGAAAAGAAGATGGAAACACCGTGCCTGCTATGGCATGTTTAGGCTGCCAAGATCCTCCCCCGCCAGCTAGCCGAAAGTGGGTGACCAGCATTGGTTTGTGAAGAGCCTTCTTTAGGTCTTTCTACACTTCCACCTCATTTATGGAGCATTTGTTTTTCTTAGAAAATACCCATTCCCATCTCACACTTAAAGAGACATGTGCCGCAAAAAAAGAAAAAATCTTTTAGCCCGCCTGACCCTTTCTCAAATCCCTTTGGAGTGAGGCGCTGAGAGATGGCTCCTTAGGTCATAAGACCTCCAGTTCTTTTGGCCTGTGAGGTCTCTACGAGGGAATGTTATTGCAGGGGAGAGAAAGAAGTGTGATTAAGCTGTCTCCAAATTCTCGTCCATTCCACTCAAATGGTATACTGAATAGAAACAGACCCAAGTTGGCTCTAGAAATGCTTGAATATTTAATATCCTAAAGCTGTTTGCCTCCGAGAATTTGTCATCGCTAAACATGTGTCTCTCTTATCTCTTGTTCGTGGGAAATGCAGCACAGTTTCAGAGCTCGAAACTCGTTCCAAATGCCTCTCGGTTTTGACTATGGCTTGTTTGAGTGAAGATGATATAGCGAGAGAAGTGGAGAGAGATGATTCCCTTAGTGATACAGAGTGTCCTAATTCTTCAGATAAGCGGAGAAATTTCCTAAACACTACTGGTGGCGGTGGTAATGTTAGTGCCACTTGGAAATTAATAGGCTGAAAGCTGGGGATTTAATTCGGCGAGACGGCAGAGACTGCCATACACCCTGTGTCGGCCGAATTAGGAGGAGGAGAGTTAAAATGCTCGAAATTGATTATTAGACATGAGGGTTATACGAACCCAAACAAATGATATGTTACAAGGTAATACTGCCAAATAAACCTGTTTTTAGCCAAAAATGCTCTTGAAATTGCAAATTGGTTGGTATGTAAACACTTTTAAAATATTTTAAAAGTGCCAACAGGGCCATGTAGTTTCATTTTGGCATCAGGGCCTATTTACAAGCTCTTTTTTTATCACTTTATCACCTTGCGGCCCTCTAAGAAGCCCTTTGAGGTCAAGTGTGCGGGGCACGGGTGCCATACCCCTCCCCCACCCCCAAAGTTTTCAATTTAATGGTAATAAATTGAATATGTTAATCATTGCATGCAGTTGATGTATTTTAATACAAAATAAAATCATTAAATTGAAGGTGGTCATCTTTAAAGTCTAGCATTCGTAATATGAAAGCTGTGAGGGTACTCGGTTTTCGTTGAAAACTAGAAATACATCCATAATTCAAAATCCAAAATAAAAAAAAGGTGCAATTTCGTGCAAGTTTTTTCTTCACAAATAAGTAGTAGAAAGACTGTTGTTTACATTGCAATCGAAATGTTTGCCCGACAACACCCGACACATTAACAAACCAACTTCATTTTATAAGTTTTATAACTTCAAACGCTAAATTTAGGAAGACTTATTTGTAAATGTATTTATAGTTTTAAAAAATTAAATTTTTAAGATTTAAACACTATGTAACTACTAAATATACAAATATCTTAAAGTACACAAAGGTTTTTGATGATCCGATGTTAAATTGAACTTTTATAAAATAATGAAGATAACACTGCCCGCAAATAAGGCATGTTCGACTCACTCGTCAATCAAGTATCGCCTGTCTTTAGCTAACAATATTCACGACCGGAAGCGATTCCACCGCCGGCTATTGACTATATAGGTACCCTTGACCTTCTAAGAAACCGAAATCATCACTTTTTTATTCTTTAGAAGTATTTTAATTTTTGGACTTTTGTCCAGGTTTTAAGGTAGTTTACCCCACTGTGCGGCGAGACCGAAGGAGAGAGAGGGGGGGGATGGAGGCACGGGGGTCGGGCGTGCGGCCCGCGTGCGATGCGAGGTTGGAGAAGTGGACGACCGAAGGGGCGGGCATTGTGGTGGGCAGCAGCGGGGTGGAGTGGCCGCTCAGGTGCTTCCATTCCCTCCCACCAGAGAGCGAGAAGCGCAACAAAGGAAACGAGAGAAGGTGGGCTCCTCCGAGGGAGCGGAAAGAATGGCAAAACAAGGAACCACGCGTTGGACGACGGGAAAGGCGTCCTCTCGCGGCGTCGGAGAGATGGGAAGTATCACAGTGCGTGGATGCGTGCGCGAAAAGACGCCGTTTACATTTTGTTCTTGCCTGGGGGAGGATAAGTAAGGGCGGAGGGCGAGTTGGGAGTCGGTCGGGGAAGATTTTGATGGAAAAGGGTGTTTCAGCGGTGGTTGGGAGACGGAGGCGCAGGAGTGGAAGGTGTGTAGCAGGGAGAAGAAGAGGGAGAGAGATGGAAAAAGAAAAGGGGAGGGGGATGAGAAAAATGGAGGGGATGAGGAAAATGACGTATAAAAATGGTAGCTCTGCTATAAGGGGAAGCGAAAGAGGAGGGATTGGGGTGAAGAGAGAGAGAGAGAGAAGGGGATGGTTGGTTGGAGAGATGGTTTCACAGGGGTAGAAAAGGGGCTTTTTTGGCGGGCAGGAAAGAAAGAGAGTGGGGGCTGGGGGAAGGTTGGCTCTGGCAACGAGATAAGAAGAGGGGCTCCGAGTGGAAGATGGAAGAGAGAAGGGGAGCTATATGTCTGAAGGGGGAAAGGCGAGGGAAAAGGAAGGGAGAGGGGTGGGGTAAGGGATGAAGAAAATGGAATGAGAAAGGAAGGGGGGGGGGGGAATGAGGTTGGTGCCAGGCGTGGGGCGCTTTGCAGAGAAATGGGCGGGTTACCCCGCGTTCGAGGGGGGAGTGAAAGATGGGGTGGGGCGGGGGTTGGAAAAGGCTCCTGGATGAGCCTGGAAATGTGGGGTGGCGGCCGGGAAAAATGAGGGAATGGAAGTTGGTTGAAGGGTGTGCGAGTGGTGCGGGGAGGGATTTAGGGGAGCGAGAGGGTGGAAGACGCGAGGGGGTGGAAGGTGAGGGAGTCGGCAAAAGACGGGATCTACATCTACATCTACGCAATACCCTGCAAGCCACAGCGAGGGTGTGTGGCAGGGGGGGAAGATCACCAAGCATGCACTATTGACTTGCAACTCGGCTACTACATGGAAACATGTTAAATAATAGGGTCGCATGCAACTAGATGGTTAGTATAAACATAATAATAAAGGAATTATTGGTGGAGAAAACAAACTTTGCAAATTTCACTTAATAGATTTATTCACGACCCGGGTTTCAACACATTGTGTCATCATCACCCGATGATGACACAATGTATTGAAACCCGGGTCGTGAATAAATCTATTAAGTGAAATTTGCAAAGTTTGTTTTCTCCACCATGAAAAAATTTCACAAAGTTACCCCTGAAACAGTTCGTTTTCTCAAAGGAATTATTGGTTGTTAATACATGCATCATGCACTACAGACTACTCTAACAATATTTCAGCTACCTATCTCTTTGTTATGCTGCCTATTGTGCTCTCTTATAAAATAGGGGAAAATGACATTTGGAATCTATCGGTGCGACAATCAATTTCTCTAAACTTATTTATCTGGTACAATGTAGTACACTACATGAAGGTTTTTAATATATAACTAATATCTTCAGTAAAGCTATCTGTTTTAAATGTCTGCAATAGATTTAATCTGTACTTTAACCTACGATCTTATAATGATTATGTATTCCAATAATTCTAGATACGGTTTGGAGTTGTTAATAGAGCGCTCTTAATTCACATCCTGAGGACCCGGGCCCGACTCACGGATTTGTTGGAGATATTTCATCATCTGAATGTACAGAGTGCACTGCGGGCCATCTGTGCTGTGTGTAAAACTGGTGGTGAACCATCGTCAAACGCACGGTAGTAACAACATACGCCATAAAGAAATGTTGCCATGCAAAAGAAAGGTGATGATAGGAAAGTTGTTATTACTAGTAAATATGTTGTTCCAAGCATTTGTTCAATCATACTGCAGCATTTTTTAAATTAGGCAAGCAATGGCGCAGTTAGAAAAAAAACTATGCGGTATTAGAGGCTGAAGATCTTTTTTTTTTTAATTGCCAAACGCTTGGCTTGCTGCACCACACCTACATTCCCGTTTACTAAGATACCTATTGTGGTCTCGTAGCTCTCCCCGGAGAGAAGATATATTCAATTCATCAGAGCGGCAGTCTCGCCCTCTAATCTTTCTGTCGTGATCAATCAACTGTACCATACGAGTTTAAGTCTAAATATTGTGGACGTTATTGGGAAAACAGATCATATTCAGAAGTACTGTAAAGGTTGAAACTAAATGTGACCTACGATCTGATTGCGATTCTCTCTGTGTTATCTACTGAACTAGAGGCATTATCACAATAATTATAGCGATTATCCACAGATACCGACTTCCTTCTCTGTACGCGATCCTATTCCCATTCCAATCTCAATTCCATGATGTCTTGGCTTAAGCTTCGTGTGGAGAGTACTTCATTTGCAGACCATTTGAAAAGAGACATTTATAACCCCACAAAATTGATAATCATGACCATCGTGCCCCAATTTGTGAAAACGGTGGCCGGTTAAAAATAAATAAATGTGAATTTTTCGTGGTCTTTTCCTTTTCCTTCCAGTAGTTATATGAAATTTTCACAATGTGACTATTGCCTTGCCAATGTGTATCTTTGCAGTAATCCAGGCATTGGTCGGCCGCGATAAACAAGTCAAGTCGGTATGGAGACACAAAATTCGTGGTTTTGTACTTCGATTTATGGATGCCGTGCATGTAGTACCAGAATATTTAGCTTCGTTTGGATTATGGGGTATAATCTCAGCAATTGGAGCACTTGGAAACAAAATTAATCTCTACTTCTTCGGACTTGTTGTGTAAAAAACTTGTAACCTCGCGGTGCCTTTCGTTTCGACCTGTTTCTCTCCACCCTGCATCCACAGCGTATGAATCGTGCTACACAAGAAACACCCGCCAATCCTTGGAAGGCGAAAATAACGTCAGTTGTCAATCACCACTCGTGAAATCTACTATTACTGCTAGTAGACAGGAAGGGTGGTGCGGGTTCGTAAAAAGAAAGGGGCGATCGTCGGGAAGAGGAGCTGTGGAGAACGGTGGGGGGAATGAAAATGGATAAAGGGATATATATGAAGAAGAATGGTCTGAGACGGCGCGGGAGAGATGTGTCGAGCGAGGAAGTGGTGCGGACGGGATGGAAGGGGAGGGAGAGAGAGGGAGGGGGATGCTGTTTGGAGGGTTGGGTTCCTGAGGGGGATCGGGAGTCGAAGGGGCGAGGCGGCGGACGTGAGGCTTAGGGAAGATGAAACGCGGGAGGAGTGTGAATGGGTGGGGGCGAGAGAGAGAGGGGGGTTGAAAAGGTGAGGCGAGGAAAGGTGGAAGTCTCCTCCTTCGCCACTATTGCCGTCTTCCTTCGTGGCCGGGGGCGACGTTGTTGTTACTCCTTCGCCCCTGAAAATACTTTCCGGCCTCGAGATCCTTCCCCATTTCTCTCTCTCTCCGGTTCGCGTCATCGGTCGAGGAGGCGATTCGGAAAACACCTCCAGCCTCGGTGATTCTCGGACGGACACGCGTGGGCGGGGCCTCACTGTATTCGGAGCCCAGGGGGGGCGGCAGGAACGGAGACACTGACATCTCCGCACGAGGGAGCTTGCATGTCCTCGGTGTTGCTCCATGAGCATTCATCGGAAGATCGTGGGGTAACTTGCGCCTGAGGGAGATCGATCATAGGCTCCTCCCAAATACAAGGATTGCGGACCAGCCGCGAAACACCTCGAAGGAGTTACCCGCTGATATCCTCAATAGCAGGATTTCTGCGTATCTTCAACTTGACCGAGACTCGAACTCGGATCCTCCCTATGTATGTCAAGGTGTTCTTGTCTATGAAACTACTAAGGTATCCTTTCTTCCTGTGTTCTTTCCCCCTAAAGGCTTAAAATAGAGATTAGTCGAATAGCAGATTTCTCGTATTCCAATACGATATTAAATCATAACTCGAATCATGGTACTAATACATTTGGTAGGTCGCTCCCGAGGATGAAAATTCGTCCGTTCCGCGCCCCTACGCTGTGACCTACACTGAAGGACAAGCAGCGGCGGAGCATTTAAAATGGAGCCTAATACAATTGACAATAAAAACGTATTTGACATTATGATATTGTATATCTCTTAGATAATGCTGAGAATTATGCTGTTATATTATCTACATCTACATATTACCCTGCAATCCACCATAAAGGTGTGTGGTAGGGGGTCGATTCTCACCAAACTACACTACATATCGTGCATTTAAAAGGATTAGTATTACTATATTAGTCTAAACTGCACTATTTAACAAGGTAAAAATAGCAAACTAAGCATGCAAAAACGTGCTGTTAGTTGGGTTACCTTCAATTCCTTATACCAACATGCAACTACCTATGCCATCCACTCGTATTGGACATATTCACCGCTATTCATATCCCTGATTGTGCGAGAAAAATGTTGAAAATAACTCCAAAAAGCGACTCACCAATCAAAATCTACTATGCTCAAAAAACGAAATTCACTTGGCCTGTCCTCGCTACGTCACACTGTCGAAACTATCGCATCTCACAATCAGAGGTATCGATGGATGACCGAGATGCGCAACGACCTTCCTGTATTAGTACCATGACTCGAATATTCGATTATCTCGAATTCCGAATACTTCGAATACTAGAATTGCAACTGATAGGCCATAAATTATTCTATTTTTTTTAAATTTTGAATCCAGACTAGCGGTGACTAGTTTCGGGGCGTTATTTATGGTGAAAAGGCAGCAGTTATGCCAGAAATCCATGGACTGCAGTTTTTCAAACTGTTTTCCTTCGACCATAAATTACGAGGCAAAGCCTATCAACAGACTCTTATCTCCGCACATATGATTGCGGTCTTCTCGCGGCACATGTGATATTGTTCATCAACACGCCAAATATAGCGCAGATAGCATAATTATTCAAGGCCTCGAATATCGAATTCTTTAATCATTTTTATTACATCTCGAATATCGAATACTTTCTAGTAGATATTCGAGGTGTTCGAGCATTCGTGGGTAGTATTTGAACATCTACTTAGAAGGAGTTAGATGCTATTTTTTCTCAGAGACTTCAGAGTGGGGCTGCTTCGTAGCATTGCACCTATACTGACAGAAAAACTTGAACGATGTATTTTTCACTCTCTTGAGTAAGTAATCCCTTTACTTACGCAATAAAGTGTGAAAAATACATCATTCAAGTTTCTCTGTCAATATGTCTCTTTTTCACTTAATGAGGTTAATTTTTACATCAGCTTCTACGATCAAGAGGTTACCAATAAAGGCCAAATAATTAATGTAAAACTAGTTTCTATGCGACGGCATATGTATGTACCACTGGACCATACGTATCGTGGAAATCAGGGAAGATATATTTCAATCACAATTTTCATTGCCAGAATCTCCGATGACCCTTTACGGCAAACTGGCAGATTCAAAATGTCCTTTTTTCCTCCTACAATGAGAGATATGAAAAACTAAAATATATCCAATAGCATAAATACGAGTGTATCAATGGATAGCATAGGTAGTTGCTTGTTATTATAAGGACTTTAAGCTAACCCAGCTTACAGCATCATATTGCATTCTTGCTTTGATATTTTTACCTGTTTTAAAAATTGAAGTTTGGACTACAATAATATTACTAATCTGTTTTTATGCATGATATTTAATGCATGTATGGTGTGAATTCACCCCCTGCCGCGCACTCTTATGGTGGCGTGCAGGGTATTATGTAGATGTAGATGTACCTGGGGTCCGTCTAGAGAGGGGGCGTTTACCCCCACTAACTTCTCGCTGCGCATGAGAAGCGATATTAATTTCCATTTATGATGCCGTAAATGGGTTCAAATTGATTTTGACCCCATTATGAAAGTTATCGAACATAAACACATCGAAAATATCAAGTTCTGTAAAGTGTTCTGTGAATAAAGTATTTGAGTGTGTCCTTGGAATTGAGTTCTGCTTGTAATTATTCCAACTCGGGTCTTATAATATGGGGTAAAATTACCTCAAATCTGTTGCGTAAGCAAAGGTAAATTAATGATAACTCACGTTTCTGCGGTGAGTGATCGGTAGGATAGTTCTGTGACCATGGTTCTCATGTCATAGAGACATTTGATTCTTCTTTATTTAGAAATTGACCTCCAAAACAACGAAGAATTGTTTAGTCATGTAAGCATATACTCAAGATTTACCACGGTATGCTAGTGGTTTCCAACCTGATTCTTTTAACAATTTGGTTATTGTGCTATCATCATCGTTGGTCAACAATCCTAAGATTGGTTTGACTCAGCCCTACACTTATCTCTCCTAACGCCCATCCTCTTTATCATCATCATCATAGGTCAACAATCTGACACTGCTTTTCACCCTATTCTTCTATCGGCCAACCTTTTCACATTGACGTAATTCTTCTCTCTTACATCCTTTACAACCTGTTCCATGTATCTCATACGAGGTCTGCCTTTTGCAATCTTCTCGTTCACTTTTCCAATCTTCCTGTTCACTTTTCCAATATTCTCATTCACTTTTCCCTCGACGATTGTCTTTATCAGGCCATCGTGTCTCAAAATATGACCGATTAAGGCACTCGTTTACTTACTCGGTCGATCCATTTAATCTTCATCATATTTCTGTAGCACGACATTTCGAATGCTTCAACCATGTTCTTCACCGCTGCTGTTATCGCCCATTCCTCACTGCTATAAAGAACATGCTTCAAACGTTCGTTCTGTTGAATTGTTACCTTATTTGTAAGCTTATGTTTCCAGCTGTACGTAGCCTTGTTTGATAGAATGCCCTCTTTATCTGGACTATTTTACTCTCGATTTCTCTTTTACAGCGTCCATCGTTGGTTACTCGGCTTCCCAGGTAACAAAACTCTTTCACCTCTTCAAGTTTTTGTTTTCGTAGTTTAACGTTGGTTTTGGCCTCGTCTATCTTGCTACCCACAATCACAAGTCTTCTTCTTATTGATCTTCAGCTGACATCTGGACATTGTCCTTTCCATGGTTATTAGAATCTTATTCAGATCTGATAGCTGAGACAGAGAGGGAACGTGGGCAGGGTTGCGGATATTCACTCCAGAGGACTTCTCTTTGATTTCACTGTTGGCTGGCTCGATGTAAACATTAAAAATTACAGGAGACAGTGCACAGCCATGTCTTACCCTTTTCCTTATACTTGTTTCCTCTCAGCTGGGTCCAGATTTAATCTCAGCTACTTGGTTTTTGCATAAACTGAGGATAATTCTTCGGTCATTTTATGACACTCCAATTCCTTGCAGAATTCCAAGCATTAAATTCAAATCCACGTTGTCGAAAGCTTTCTATAGATCCAAAAATGCAATGAATGTCAGTTTTTTCTTCTCCGTTCTCTTCTCTGTGAGTAGCCTAAGGGCCAATATTGCTTTTCTTGTACCCTTACTTTTCCGAAGTTCGAATTGCTTCATCCAGGAACTCCTCTGCTATTTGCTCTAATCTCTGTAGATGATCCTTGTCGGTATCATTGATGCTTGTGTATTCAGGTTTATAGTCCTGAAACATTCGCGGTTTCCGTTCTGTTCATTTTGTGAATAGGAATGATGATTTCATTGCACAATACTTACGATAAAACCGTATGGAGGCCAAACTAACCATCGCTACTCGCAATCCGATTCCGAGATCAAATTTGCCTCACCTGGCTCCTGTATCCTGAGATACCTGCTGCCTTGACCATGCCTGTCAAAGAGGAGTATCGTGGGGAAGACTATTTCTGTGATCTGTGGATGAGAACGAGAATGTTTTGACGGTTTTGAGGGTGATTCGTGTCGAGCGCGCAAATTTCTAACACTTCCGCCTTAATTTAGTCAAGTCCATGCAAAACGGAGTGGGAGAGACTTTTACAACCGGCGGAGGGAAAGTTTCCCTCCGCCCCTTTCGCCTCCCTCCCTTTTTCGAGAGAGGAGGAGGGGGGGCCTCCCTCCGAACGGGCCGCCCTGAACGCTTTACCAGTTGGGGCCCGAGGTTCCGTCTGTCATTCGCGCGTATCGCGGAAGTACTCCGTGGGACCGATATACGTATAGCCGGCACCAAAGGCAGTGAAACAGAGCACCAATTTTCTTTGATCACATCTACATCTCTACATCTACGTAATACCCTGCAAGCCACAGCGAAGGTGTGTGGTATGGGTGAAGTTCGCCACTACTGACATGAAACTAGGCTGCTACATTGAAACATGTTAGTTAATTGGGTCACATGCAGCTAGATGGGAAGGTTCTACATAGCAGTAAAGGGATAAATGGTTGTTAATACATGCATTATGCACTACAGCCTACTCCAACATCTCACCTACCTATCCTTTTGCTCTGCTGATGTTCTCTTAAGGCCGCTTTATACGATACAATTTTTTGTACAAACGCTTGTATAAACTGCACGAAATTGTATGTTTGTCTGAATGGAATTAGAACAGGTTCTATTTTCCGTTCAGTCATTCAGACAATCGCACAAGCGTTCGTGCAATTTGCCGCTTTACACGGTACAATTTCCTCATACAAGAGTTTGTACAAGAAATTCTACAAAAAATTGTATCGTGTAAAGTGGCCTTCATAGTGCAGGGGAAAGATGACATTTTGAATCGGTGCGACTATCTATCTCTCTAATCTTATTTATCTCGTCGAATCTACATCTACATAATACCCTGCAAGCCACCACAAGGGTGTGTGGCAGGGGGTGATTGCTCACCAAGCATGCACTACATATCAGTCATAAAAAATGAATAGTATTAATATAGTAGTCAGAACTACACTATTTAAAAAAGATAGAAATTGCAAAGAAAACAAGCAAAAACATTCTGTTAGTAGGGTTAGCTTTAAGTACTCATACCAACATGCAGCTACCAATGCTATTCATTGCTACTCTCCGATAGGACATTTTGAATCGGTCAGTTCGGCAATCAATTTCTCTAATTTTATGATTATGGTCCAGTCTGCCATAGTAAGTTGGGGTTCGTAAAATATTTTTAACATCATCACTGAAAATATTGCCTTGGAATTTATTTAAGAGATTAAGTCTAAATTTCAACCTGCGATCTGACAATGATTCCCATTTCAATTCCTTTAATAGACTGGTTACGCTAATATAATTATCGTATCTTCCCTTTACAAATCTTGCCGATCTTCGCTGCACACGTTCAAGTTCATTACTTAGACCGATTTCGTAGGGATCCCATACACTGGCAGCATATTCCAAATGAGGTCTAACAAGGGAAAAGTAGCTGATTTCTCGTACATGATCGTCACATTTACCCAATACTCTTTTAATGAAACCCAGTTTACGATTAGCTTGACCTAGAATCTTGCACGATTACGATTTACGATTTACGATAAGCTTGACCTAGAATATTGCATAATACGCAAGGTTTTTAGTATAGTTCTATCATCTTCACTAAAGGTATCCGTTTTATATTTGCGCAATGCATATAATCTGTACTGTAACATACAATCTGACAATGATTGCCCAGCTAATTCTTGAATTATTTTTCCTACACTAACGATCGTAACATTTTTAGCAAACCTAGCTATTCTAGATGTTCTCTGCATCTCGGGTTCTGCGTCCGCGTTTTGTTGACTGGGGGTGACAACCGTTTCGCTAGCCGTCCTGCTAGCGTCTTCAGGTCGAAGGTGGGGAAAGCTGCTTTTTCGCCGTCTTATATAGGGCTGGTCGAGTCCGTGCTGCGCTGTGATTGGCCGGGATGGATGATTCTTTTCCACGCAGTGTTTAGGGGATAGCCATCTTCTCTGTTGAAATTCGTGGGAGTTTTCCTACGTGGGAGCTATTCTACGCTACACACTATGTAGCTTTCTGATGAAACGTAGTTCATTACCCTGGTTGCATATTTAAAGTGGGGCGTAACTAGTGAAAAGTAACATCGCTTATTTGTCTAACATTACATTATTAGACGCATATTAATTTATTTGTGCGTAGGACGTATGTCGGATCAAGGGTTGTTCCGAAAGTTACCGATGAGAAACCGCCTCCTGAATCGGGAATTGAGACACGAGCCTTTGCCTTACCGTTCTTATTTGAAGCCCGACATGTTATCCAAGAAGTGCTACGAAGGAAGTTTCAAAGAGGATCTACATGAACTATTTTTGTGTACTAGCTTGGTATTATTGGGCAAAATCTCATTTCGGATCAGAAATTCTTTGAGGCGTTGTATTCCTCGCGGTGGATCGGGAATATGAAAGCCTGTGGTTCGATTTCCGTTTAAAGAGGAGCTTGGAAATTGACAATTTTCAGTGTACATAATGTCCATTTAATGTAGCATCATAAATTTTTCGTCAAGGATGCTGTTCACTAGCTACGAATGGTGCATATTTTGCTCGTAAGAGTACTATGGCCGTCTTTAAATGCTCGTATAAGAAAGACTCCCCATAGGAGTTTTGAGGATCGTGAAAGATTTACTTTTGCTTCATGACTTTAGGAGGAAAATTGTAATGCTCAGGAGGAGATGTGAAAGTGAGTGGTTGAATAATTGCATGCATATATGTATGAAATGGATGATTGAATAAGCGCAATGAGGCATGAAATGGGACGCGTGGAGCTAATGGGAGGAAGATTCGGTCCTGGGGTGTGGTAGGGGGTGGAACTATGAGAATAGAACGACCAGTTGGTGGGTGTTAAAGAAAGTGGACGGCGAAAGGAAAGTTCAAAAGATGAACACAGAGGTAGCAGATCATGAGGACGCGGAAGAAAAAAATTAACGACACTGGGGGCGTTTACTCGGAACCGAAATCGCAATTTTGTACACGAAATCGTTAGATGGAAACGAAAAACGAATTTTAGTGAAAAAATTAATCTTCTAACCACAACCATTCACTCATAAATCAAAAATTAAAATAAGCAAAAGGTGACGCCCACAGAAAATGCTGCTGTGATAACATTGACGTCATTTTCCTCCCGTCCTTGACTGCTTTCAGGGGAGGGGGAAGGGAGTGGAGTGGGGTTCTCGGAAGGTCTGCTCGCACAGATGCTGTCGAAATCGCTCCCATTGGCCGAGTCAGCTGTGTCCCCCCCTTTGCGATAAGGCGAAGTAGCTTCGCGGTCTCAGTTGTGATTGGACGAAGTAGATATACGTCAGAGGTTGCACCACACCCACTTTTCCGAAAGGGTTAAAAACATCAGTTTTTCGCCGCTTATAACTCGGGAAATAATTGTCGGATCAGAAAACGGAAAAATACGGGTCCTTTTATTTTACAAACTCTATCAGATTCGGCAATAAAAAAATTTGGTAAACGACCCCATTGTCCAGATCTGAAAGCCCTAAAAGACGGAGGGAAGGCATCATAAATGAAAGTCGCGTCTAATTATTTATTTCCAACCAACAGACGAACTGGCATCAAGGAAAGCCACCGCACGCCGGTAAATACTTTAGAAACGGGAATAAAGAGAAAGGTGTGTGGCAGAGGTTAATCTCACGCCACTACCATTCCGCAAACGGGCATGGTGTTAGTAGCTGTATTACCACCGTTCCTCCGTGTTCAATATACAAGTATAACAGAAAACAATCAGATTTCATCTACATATACGGTATACCCGGTAAGCCTCCGCGAGGGTGTGTGGAAGGAGATCACAAACACGCACTATTGACATGCAACTCCGTTACTACATGGAAACATGTTAGATAATAGGGTCACATGCTACCAGATTAGGTTAGTATCTACATAGTAATAAAGGGATTGGTTGTGCATCATGCACTGCAGACTAGTTACTCTAACAATATTTCCCCTACCTATCCTTTTGCTATGCTGTCTATTAAGTTTTCTTATAGCACGGGGGAAAAATGACATTTTGAACCTATCCGTCCGACAATCTATCTCTCTATTCTTATTTATTTGGTTGAATGTAGCATAATACGCAGGGGTTTTTGGTTGGTTGGTTATTTAGGGGAGGCGACCGACAGCTGAGGTCAATTGCGCCATATAAGATAGGTGGGTAATTGGGTAATGGTAGGAGTTTTTAGGGAACGGAGGAAGGGTGGAGAGAAACCCGGCGTCGGCATTAGCCTACTCTTAACGAAAGGCGCCAAGGGGACCACGGCTTAACGTCCCATCCGACGGACGGAGTACTGTACTTGAAGTGCCCTCCACTAGGCACTCAAGTGGGGACCGGTTTTCCACTGAAAAATCCGCCACTGCCGGGAATCGAACCCGGGCCCTCGGGATTGGAGGCCAGTACCTACTCTAGCCACCACACCAACCCGATCCCCCGCAGGGGTTTTTAATACATTTCTAACATCTTCAGTAAAGCTATCCGTTGTAACTTTCGGCAGGAGATGTAATCTGTACTTTAACTTACGATCTGACTATGATTGCGAACCTAATTCTTCAATTATTTCTCCTACACTACTAAACCGTAACATCTTTTAACAAACCTAGCTGCTCCACGCTGCGCAGTCTCGCTCTCTGATCAAACCTAATTCAGTAATTTCCATGCAGTGCACCTCAAAATTTTGTTTCAAAATCAGTCTGTACTTACATTAAACTAACATTATGATCTTTTGATTTGCCATTATTGTGAAAAAGTTTTGAAAACTATTACTAAGACGCTACTAATTAAAATTCTCACTTAAGTATGCAAAAGAAACGTTATTACTGCGTTACACATCCTAAGGCATTGCCTACTCTGTGACTCCTATGATCTATTATAATCTCACATTCATCATCTACATCGGTCAACAATCTTAAGATTGATTTGACGCAGCCCTCCACTCGATTCTTTCATCGTCTTACCACTTCAGATTAACGTAATTCTTCTTTTTCACATCCTTCACAACTAGTTCCATGCATATCGTACGAGGCTTGCCTTTTCCATTCTTCCCGTTCATTTTCTACGTCTCACCTTATGCCTATAAAAAGTGACGTTTTAAACCACATAGTATATCTCTTCATATCTTTGTATAATTGTCTAACTTATCATTTCAAGGAAAATGTTTTTACCTTCCGAAAATTAATCTTGAACATATTTCTGCAAGATAATTTAACCTTTACTTCAACCGCTATAAAATGAATCCGGGTAATATTTCATGACCGTGTGGAAAAATTAACGTAATCAAAATTCGACCGGTCGCATGGTTGCGCAATTTTCTTCGAATGGTTCCATGGTGCAAAAATGGCTGTTACAAAACCTGATAAATAACGCAAAGGGAACGAACGGTGTGCGCTGAATGGACTGGAAAGGCAACCCAGGATCCGGCCGAGCGCGTGGTAACCTCTATTCTTATGCGGTAAGGGGAAAGGCGGTCAGAGTGTGTGCGCGAGGGAGAAAGGGAGAGAGATGGAGTGAAAGTGAAACTGTGCATTATGAAAACGGTTACGTTGATAACTCTCTGGCGCGGCGGGGGAGAGTTTGGGGTCGGGGCGGGGTTTGGAGGGGGGAGGCAGGTTCAGGGAGGGCGGGCGGTGACGCAACAATAACCGAAAGGGAAAGTGAAAGTGAGCCGGAGAGGGATGCGAGAATGCCGTGGAAATAAAAACGGTGATATTGCTCGAGAAATAACACGAAAAGAGAAAGCTCACTGGAGGATGTGTGTGTATATATATATCCGCGGAGGAGAAGGCACGGGGAACACGTGTGACGACAGAGTTTACACGCTTTTATTTAGCAGATTAGCGGGTTTTAACGCAATAAAAATTGCCCGTGCGGTTAATGCCTGTAAAGTGAATGATGGTGACTCTGTGAATTTATTCTAAGAATGTACCCATCCAGAAGGATATGACAATTGGAAAGCAATAGTAATTGCTAACCTTGGTTTATAATGCGATGACCATGCGGTGGCACTCTTCCGCGATTGAATGATGGGTGACGAGTCGTATAGTTCATATTACCAGAATGTGTTATATGCCGCATGTGGCCTATTGAAGATAGACATTGACAATATTCCGCATGCGGAGTAACTCGAGGCCTTTGCTCCAATGTAGCAGATGCCCAGGCCGGTATATAATTGTTGTCACGATGCAAGTGAATGTCCTATCGTATTGGCCAATCGTGAGGCATTTACGTAGTGGTTTTCTATCTAAAATAATTTTAGCTCGTTTACTATTCGAGTGGAGAAAGACTTTGTTGACCTCAAAGTCTCTATCATACACTCAAATGCTACCCAGATTTTTGTTACTATTTTTCATGAAGAAAAATTAAGTGAAATCAGTCTCACTACTTCATGGGCACATGTTAGATATAAGGGTCACGTGCAACTAGGCGATTAGTGACCACACATTATTGAATTGATTACTAGTTTCAAAAATATTTTCCCAAATACTTTTATCGGTATATCCCTTTCATGCATGTGATAGTAATTCATAAACATGCATCATGCACTACCGACTACTGTAGCATTTTTTTAAAACTACCTAACGCTTTACTATTTAGCCTATTGTGTTCTCTTATTGTGCATCTCCATAATATTGTTTATCTGTTCAAACCATAATACGCTGGGGTTTTAAATATATATCTAACGCTCTAAACCAATCAGCTTTCAATTTTCTTAAAAGGTTTAACCTAAATTTTAACCTGCGTTCTGATATTAATTCCCGTCCCAGTTCTTCTATTAAACTCGTATCACTCGTAACACTACCTCTAACTAATTATCATAATGACCTTTCACAAATCTAGCTGATCCCCTTTACACACACTCTAATTCCTTTATCATACCTTCCTCGTATGGATCTAATATGCTAGCGGCATATTCTAAATGAGGCCAGACAAGTATAATATAGCTTCTTTTTCGTACTCTCCCATCCCATTTGACTAGAACCCTTTTTATGAATCCTAACCTACGGTATGCTACACTAGTTATTTCCCTCGAGATTTTCCCCCATGACATGTCTTTAATGACGTTGACGCCTAAGTATTTATGTAATTAATTCAATGTTAGATATTTTTTTCTTTGATATGATAATTAATCTCGGGAAATGTATTCCTTTTCTAAAGATTTACTGTCGTCTATTTCTTCAAATTTAATTGGTGATGCCAACAAACACACCAATCATCAATCGTATCTAAATCCTTAGGTAAAGACTGACTGTCATCTTCATTCTTAACACGCACTATTAGCCTCAATTTCTTGACCATTGTCATTATAATTTTGAATCCGGAAATCTTGTCTGTAACCAAACGTTGTAATCTATGATTGAATGTTTAAACACTTCTTAGTGAATTCCACGCAGTTGTGGGATTCACTATGACGTGTTTACAAATCCAATCATCGAAATGTTCCACAAAATGAGAGCATCATCATTTGGCGATAACCTCTGTTTAACCGCGCTTTGCTGTTCTTATCAGTTGGGTTGCTGCAAAGTACGCAGTTCTTGGCATATGGGGATTTTCACGGCATGCAGAAATTCTACCCTCGTCATCCTCGTCAACCCTTGTCATCTCTGCTCTCCTTTGGGTCCCTCGCCCTCTTGCAACCCTCTGGACCCGTCGCCGCGATGAAGGGGAATTGGAAAGTAATCGCGCGCCCTCGAATGGAAAACGATTCCGGGAGTAGCGTGAGGGTTATGGTATTTAAAACAATTAAAAAAAATAAACTAAATAATGATTAAAATGGCGTTTCGATAGTGTCACCACGATGGTGGCAATAATAATAATGCTCTGTGATTATGGGAACTTGTCCGCTCACTCGATTGTGCGGGATTTTCTTCCGGGGGGTGGTGTGGTATAAGTAAATCCTCTATATATGTATGTACTATGGGGAAAAATGGTTTCCCAATAATCGGAGCGCCGCCACTATCGCTCTGAGGGAAATTCGGCTTCCTCTCTGACGGTGCTATTAGTCTTGGGTCTCGGCCGCCAAGAGGGAAGTTCAAACACGGTTAGGTGATCACCCGAGTATGACTCAATGTGACCGGCAGCTTGCGTGCCCCCGGGCTTTAATCGCGCTGGAGTCCAGATGGGAGGAATATTATTCCTTGCATGCATTTTGAACGTTCTATTTAACTATCTCGTTCTCTCCGAACTTTCCACCGCATTCTTCGTCTTTTCTACCGTTTTCTTCCAGGCTTCGCTCTTTCTCTCGCACTCCTGCAAGGACCTGGACTTCACTCCTGTCCGCCTCTTCTCTCTCTTTCTCTTGTTTTAATTTACCGTTAGAAAGGAAACTGATTTTCTCTCAGAGCGATTGTAGTGGCGATCTGTTTGTTGGGAAACTTTTTCCCCCTTAGAACATGGGCTCTATTGCCCCTTTACTAGGGTAGACTGATGGTTAATATAGCGGCTAAAACTAACTTGCGTTTACATGACCTACCCAGAACCATCGTAAAGACTCTAGTTACATCTATCGGAGAGTAAAATTAAGTCAAAATAACAATGGAGGGTAGGGTAGCGAAAGGACTTTGTCTTGCAAGGATTCCGAAAATTGGAAGCGTATTTTAACTTATATGCAAATTAGATGCAGTTATTTTATCGAACGTTATCAATGCGGTTTCCTAGATACCTGTTGATAAATCAACCGAAATATTCTTCTTAAATTACTTCCTCATGATTGACAGTGGGTCCTATCTCCGAGATACTCAATGGATTCTGTGTTACTCTGCTGAACTTCAATTTAAAGTATAAAATTGAATGCAATTGCCATTTGCTTTGAATTGCTCCAAAGTAATACGTTACAAAGTATGTAAAGTTTGTACAACGATGAACACCTACCGTGACTTTAATTTCCAGATATCTAAGACATTCAACCTTTACCTCTTTTTCCTCGCATATTTCAACCGATATGTTTACACTTTAAAATTATTAACGTTTTCTGTATTTTTATTCGTTTAGCTTATATACGGGCGTCGCGCACCAAGAAGTGCAGTCAACCATGGAACGTCACGCTATGAAATGATTAATTGTTCACCTCTCAATAAGTTATCGCTCATGTTAACCAATTTCGTAGACAAGTTCATGCATCCAAATAGAATACATACAAGTATGCATGGTGAATTTGTTGCTGTTATCAAAATTCAGTATTTTTAAATCCGGTATCCCAAGTTTACCATATTCTGCTGTTTGTGAAAGGGGCTATTTAAGGGCATAATGCTGAAAATACTTTTGAACGCCGTCTTAAGGAGCGAATACGTAAAAAGTAACACGAGTGGAATTTCCTGCGAATGTTTGCAACTTCTTATTGTTAGTTATTTAATTTCAGCATGTATATTTTCTGCACGGCAAGGTAAACACATGAAATAAATATATAAGCGTACGTACTCAGGATGCAGGGGTAATGCAAACTACTTAACTCCATTAATGTACAACCGAATCAGTGGAACGTGGTCATACAATTACTAAAATATATTACAGTGTGATTAAAGAAATATCGTTGTAATTAAGATTTATTTCCAATCCATATAGTGCGATCCGGTCTCTTCGTCTTCAAACACTGTACGTTCATTTCCACTTCCATTTTCAAAACAAACCTTCTTTCTACCATTACTTGCGTTCACACGCCCTTAAAATACTGGTAACTAGCGCCAACCAAAGAAGCTCAATCGTGGTAGAAATGTTTACTAGGGTTAGCGGCAACTTGCGTTCACACGCCAATTTCCAACCATGCTAAAAATCTAGTAGTTTAAACGGAGCATGTGCAAACATACATCTACGTGTATAGATTAAGTTGGAAGTCACCGATTGAGAGTTTGGCAAGGAATGACTCTTTCATTGCATTCTTCAGTCGGCCCCGCACCATTTCGCACTTTAAAAGTCGGCTATATAGATACATGACTCATACCGCCCGCTTTTTAATCTATTCCATCCATCTTGACTGATCCTTCGATTTATTTTCCACTTTCTTTGCCATTCCCCCCTTCCTTCCGGCACAGAAGGAATTGTTAGCGCCTAATGTATTACCTTAATAACGATACTTATGTGTCGAAACCATGGTCTCTCTTCTTTTCTTGTCCTGTGTGAAAATAGTGCTATATATTATATATGCCAGGTATATTTTCTTATTCATAACAATTGGTGAAATCGCTCTTCCCGAATAAATATAATGTCCGTTAGGTTTGGATATAGCATCAAAAGTAGCTTTTATGACGGAAAATATTCCATTTCGGTCGTTGATTCCATTAAAAACATCGACACGTATGATCATTTGAGGGTGGTTGTAGCTATAAGGTCTAGTGTTTTATTTCCTTTTGTGTTCTTCTTAACAACTAGGGTTATGGAGTCATTTGAAAAAGTGTTTGGTAATACTTCACAAGAGTCACGATTTCTTAATTCACTTCCAATATCGTAGCTACTCCAGTTAATATGAAAGGTTTAAGACTCTCCCGATGACTATAATTGCCGATGACTATCTTCACTTGTCGAGTATACAAGGGCTTGTCTAAAACAATCTTACTTAAGTGTGGTGTATCAAAAGACACATGCTAGCGGAAAAATAACATATCCTGGCCGTATCCACGGAAAAGATTTTTGTTTGAGAAACTATCCTTCGTGATCGTTATAATGCTCATTTTATATCGATCACAATCCTCAATGTCTTTCGGGATAATTATTACGTCGCTTAGAGATTGTTGTGAATTTTTTCATGTTTCGAGCCGACCAGGGAATAACAATTTCTCAACGATAGATTTCTTGTATCGGGAAATTCTTCGAGTTTTCTTCTGAATTATTTAAGGCGGAGAGTTGTTGTTTAAAGATGATCGGAAGCATGGGACAGCAAGGAGATAACTAGAGGGATTTTTATCATAGTGACACCTTCGATGAAGTATTGATAATGGGATAATGGTAATGATGAGATTCCTGCCGAGCCAATTAAAAACACAGAGTCGAAGACATACAGTACAAATCTCTTTATTCATGGAAATGCGCTTCAGAAAATGCTCACTGAGAACTTTTTATTACCAATCTGGCTATCGAAATTTTTTTAAAAATCATTATCAAATTCCATATCAGACAGGAGAGCTACGTAAATAATATAGCGTCGGAGACTATCTCAGTGACGAGGTAGAAGTCTTTGACGATTATGGCATCAGAAAAAGTCTCACGATTTCAGGAAAATTCATGTTTTTACTGAGAAATAAAATGGCGAGGTAGAGAAATTGTATTTTATTGGAGTTAATCTCAGAAGTAAAGGTTATCATGGAATGGAGGGAATTATTATTTGAAAATGCTGTCCCTGCCTCGAGTAGAGTACCATCAGCACGACTTTAGTTGGTCAAAACATTATTTGAGTATATTATTAAACCTAAAATATCTCTTGTAAAGTCGGTCATTCGAGCGTTTACCGAAATAGGTGAGGATTGAGAGCACAAATCAATGTGGTTTTGAGTAGAAAATACAGGAAAGTAGAAGTGATATTACCTTAGACAAAGATAGTAGCTTGAATTCGTCGTTGTCGATATTCTCAATCTCGGTGTCTTTCAGCAAACTATTTCGGTTAATCCCGCCGCGGCGGAAATCGGAAGGTATCAGCTTGGCGTATTGATGGAGTACTGGCCTCCCATCTCGAGGGATGTTTCTTATTTAAGCTGCGCTTTTTTACGATAAATTGAATTTTTCGAGGCGCATTTTAATTTTTTTTCATCGGGTGCTATGTAAAACGTGAGTTTTTGACGGTCTTCGAAGAAAGTTCCGACTTTGATGACACGTAACGCAACAACGTGTTGTTCAATGACGTCTAAGGTTTAAAAATTTTTTCCATGCATGGAACAGTTGATGTCTCAAGATCACTATATCCGTGGTGGAAGCGCGGGGCTTGTTGCCAGACGTCTCCAGCTCGTTCCCAGAAGAATGTGCACTTGTGGGGAGGCCGAGGGTGGAGGTTCTGCAGCAGGGAAGAGATGGCGTCGTTGGAGGAGCTGGGAGGGACCGAGGGGTTGGATGGGAGTGGTGCTAAGGGCCGGTTGGGGGCGTTTAATTGATTGATGGATCGTCGACATGTCCATTCGAAGCCTCGCGCTCGGGACCGACCTCTTTCTCCCGAAGCCGATCTCGCCCATTTCTCCCGTCTTTCCCCTTTGGAGCACGGCGTGCGGCTGTGAAGGGGATGCTTGGAGGAAAATATATAGGGAGAGTGAAGTAAGTGCAAGGCTTGAATACCGTGAAGTAGAGACTGTGGGTAAGGGGAGAGTAATTCTTTTACTAGCAATCTATTCGCTTTATGTGTTCTACATCAGCTGAAGTTAAATAAGAAGAAGACTAAGATATTGGTGTGCAGCAAGAAGTAAGACGCCAAAACCAATGTCAAACTAGGAAAACAAAAACTTGAAGAGGTGAAGGAGTTCTGTTACCTAGGAAGCCGAGTAACCAACGGTGGATGAAGCAAGAAAGAAATAGTTAGTTGAATAGCCCATGCTAAGAGGGTATTCTATAAAAAGAAGAATCTACTTACAGCAGAATTAAAGCGTAGAAGTAAGGAAACAGTTCATCAGAACATACATCTGGAGCATGTTTCTTTATGGCAGTGAGGGATGAACGATGACAGCAGCGCAGAAGAAAAGGGCAGAAGCATTTGAAATGTGGTGCTACGAAGAATGCTGAAGATTAAATGGGTCGACCGAGTTTGTACGAGGAAGTCCTAAGAAGAGTAAGAGAAAAGAGGAGTCTGCTGAAAACTCTAAAAAGAAGAAGGGGCAACTTAAACGTCCGTATCTTGAGACGATGGCCTGATGAGTACTATCGTCAAGGGAAAAGTGAACGGGAAGATTGGTAAATGCAGGCCTCGTATGAGGTACATGGAACAGGCTGTGATGGATGTAAATTAGAAGAATTACGTCACAATGAAAAGGTTGGCCGATAGAAGAATCGAGGGGAAAGCTGCGTCAAACCAATCCTAGGATTGTTGACCATTGATGATGATGTGTTCTACCGGTGGAAGTGGATTTCGATGGACCTACGAATCTTCCCTCGATCCTTATTTTTCATGATGCTCTTTTCCTCCCTCTACCGGATGGTAATGTGGTCACGATAACTAATTGTCTCTAGTGTTGAACTTTATCGCTTCCATAGAAGCTCGCAGCTCCTGGGTTTTATCCGGTCCTCTTCAATGTTTTGTTTTAAATACTAGCATCTGGCCGAGTAATTAGGTTTTATATACGCTATCTGTTGAGTTTAGTTTGCTATTTTACCAACAAAGTGTCTTACTGTCCTTTAGGAGATAATTCAAATACTTTTCACTGTCTTGTTAATCTGGAAGAACGCTAACTATCGGATATTCTTCCCACTATCATGTCCTGAAGGGGATCAGAAAAAGCCGTTCTTACCGTTATAATATAAGAGGATAGGATAAGAAAAAGAGGATAATGTTTAGGATAAGAAAAAGAGGATAATGTATAGGATAAGAAAAAGAGGATAATGTAGTATGTCAGACTTTCTTATAATTTTTCATTTCAGACATTTTCTTATAATTATTCATTTTTGTCAATAGAAATGTTAATATTATGTTATAACGGCAAGGATATTGGTGAACTCTGTGTGTATTTCATTCAACGATGGTAACCACACGACTAAAAGATAGCATTACAGTATTTGGTAATAATTGAATAAGTACGGTGATATTGAAGAACTTGTGGAGATGATATAAAATGTAAGATTATCCCTTGTTCTGAGAGAGACCGCTAGTTGAGAAAATGTACTCATGGATAAGTGGTATTAATTATTATTGAAAATGGCAATACACTTGAAAATGGCATAAAGTGCCAAAACGCGTAGTGCGTAATCATATATTAAATTTTAAAAGCTGGCAAATACTAAATCTTATTTTCATTTAATATTATAAATAATATTGCTCAAGAAAGGTTACGAGGAATGGGACCATATATCCCGGAAAATCGAAATTCAGCGTTGAGTGGAAAGACCGCAGCTTCAGGAGAAATGCTCAGGGAAAAGGGAGATTGTAGGAAATAATGTGTACCAGGAAAAGAGCAACTTAACGACGGACTGATGGAAATAGAAAAAGGAAAAAAAGTGAACGAAGAAGGGCTGATCCTTGGGGGATTGTGGTGCTGGGGGTGTGGCTGAGAGTGGGAACGTGTGGGAGGGCGTGGGGAAAGGCGGGAGGGAGGGGTGAGGAAATGTTCCCCCCCTTTTCTCCCATGCATCTTCTTCCTCAGGAGAGAGGGGGGGCCTCTCCTGCTCCGCCCCCCCACTTCTCATCACCGCTCCACCCCCCCAGCCTCTTCTCCCTCCCCGCTGAGAAAATGTCAACAGAAGTGCGTTGACAGAGTTAAAGGCCATCTTTATTATACGCGCACTTATCAGGAATACGGCGGCGACAAAATGGGCGTGGGAAATCTTTCTCGCCTCCTCTTCCTCTCCCTTTCATCTCCTTCCCTCGTTCTCTTTTCTCCCCTCGCTTCCTTTTGCGCCGTTGGAGGAGGAAGCGCATCAGAAGAATTATATTGACAATCAGCTTCAGATAATGGGGGCGTTTACTCGGAACCGAAATCGCTATATAGTACACGAAACTGTTGTATGGAACCGAAAATGAATTTTACTGAAAAATTAATTTTCTAACCAGAGCCATTCACTCTTAAATCAAAAATAAGCAAAAGGTGACGCCCACCGAATGTGCTGCGTTTAGGATTAATACGTCGTTCACCTCCCGTCCTTGGCTGAGTTGAGAAAGAACGGGAAGGGAGAGGAGGTGGGCGAGGGGAGGTCAGCCTGAAGAGATCCTGTCGCGACCACTTCCATTGGCAGAGTCAGTTGTGTCCCCCATTGTGATAAGGCGAAGCCGCTTCGCGGTCTCAATTGTGATTGGACGAAGTGGATGACGTACGAGTCCTTTGCTCACCCACATTTCCGAAAGGGTGAAAAACATCAGTTTTCACCCAACAAGAACAGGGTCTATTTATTTTAAAAACTTTATCAGATTCGGCAATTAAATTAAATATGGCAAACGACCCCATTGGGCGAAGTCTAATTTCGTGCCGAAATTTTAGACGGATACCATTGTTGAATGCATTAAAAACATATATTAATATCCCCAACATAATACTTTGACTTATATCATGAAGAAATAATTAGAGATATGTACTGAGAAAGGCTTAAAATATCATATTTTCTGCGGACATTATAGATCAATCACAGTTGCTCGCTGATATTTTAGTGAATTGAATGAAAAATCGCTAACAAGCATATTCAAATCAAACCAAGGGTATTAATTGGAAAAGGATAGGGACACATAGATGAACGAACAATACACTTTGATGGGGAAGATGGAAAGAAGCCAGATTTCTACGGGAAAAAAATCGCCTTAGCCGGGAGTCGAACCACAAATTTTTCGCTTTCATATAGGTGTACGTCAGCTTTCAAGTGTTTTGCTCCTGAAATTGGTATACATTTGTCAAAATGCGTTTCTGGAAAGGGACTTCAAAATGAAGTAAGGTATTTATATTACTTCACTAGGTGTTACTGGAGCTATATCTTTTAGAATACCTGGCGAAAAAGGATTATAACACGATTATAACACTGTACAAAACGATACTAACACGATAATATTTTTTTTACTTGCCATTTTGCGATGTTAAAATAAGGAATATTTTAATTATTTGTTCAATCTCTGGCTCTTGAGCCTTCCAATGAAGACGGATTGAGATAGATCCAATGCAAAGGTGCTAGTGTCCCCAAGGACGTTCGTCGTCTTAAACGCTGATATGCTTGCATTAACCAAGAAGTGAATGATTGCAGTAGAACGAAAACAGATGGAGGATATACACAGACAGACTCCTGCGACTGAGATTATTTCTTCGATAGCATTTGTTTAACAAAACCTTCAAGCGGAGTGTCTATTGGCGGAGACGATTTGACTTGAGGAGTTTTACTTGAGGAGTAGGCATGCCAGAAGTGAAGGCTGGTGTAAACTAAAGAGCTTTGTGCCGATAAGCTTTCTCCTTTCAAATACCGTGTATCTCGCCATAAAACGAATACTAGACCTCATTCACGGTGTAATAAACCACCGCGGTCACCGTCGTTTACGACTTTCATCCTCTTCAATATTGCTTTCAAGTTTTATGTGGCAATTTTTTGCATGTAGTCATACCAAAACACAAATATGGACAATCAAAATATCTAAAATTCTAAAGTTATACCTCAGTATACCTGCCGCGTGTTTGCCATAGTTTTGTTTACAATTTTCCTTTTTTTTCGCATTTCCCTGCTGTGCGGATCGTTTTTCTTGTTCGGCAGTAAATTAGTGTTTTCTTTCTTGTGTTTTACATCATGTCTTCTCCGCATTTTGACTCCAAAGCTCATGTGATGTTGAAAACCAGGTAATGACAACTCGCAAAGAGTAGATAAAAGTACTAACAAGCGTATGAATCCGAAATCTAAATATAGAGTTTTGAGCAAAAATCTGTTCAAGTGAACAAGCCCTATTTTGGCTGCAATAGAGTGTTCATCTACATCTACGCGATACCCTGCAAGCCCCCGCGAGGGTGTGTGGCAGGGGGTGAATATCACCAAGCATGCATTACCGGCATGCAAACAAGCAACTATGGGGTCTCATGCAACTAGATTGTTAGTATCTATAGTATTTAAGGGATTAATACATGCATCATGCACTACAAAACACTCTAAAATATTTCCCCTACCTATCTCTATGCTATGCTGCCTATTCTGTTCTCTTATAGTACAGGGGAAAAATGCTATTTTGAATCTATCAGTACGACAATCTATCTCTCTAGTCGTATTTATCTGGTCGAATCTAACATAATACGCTGGTGTTTTAAATATGTGCCTAACATCTTCAGTAAAGCTATCCGATTGAAATTTCTCTAATAGATTTAATCTGTACTTTGACCTATGCTCTGATAATGACTCCCACCCTAATTCTTGTATTAATTCTGAAACACTACCCAACCATCCGTAACACCTTTTAACGAGTCTAGCTCCTCTACGCTGCACACTGTCTAGTTCTCTGATCAAACCTAATGCATTCGAATCCCATACACTAGCTGCGTACTCAAGGTGGAGCCTAACTAGTGAAAAGTAACATCGCTCTTTTGTCTTCTCATCACATTTCCCAAGTACTCTTTTTATAAATCCTAGCTTCCTCTTCGCTCGGCCGCATATTTCCCGGATGTGTCGTCCTCACGATAAATCTTTAGTGATTGATACACTTGAATACCTTATGGTTTCAACGCTCTCGATCTTCGTGTTACTAATTTTATAGGATCGCTCTATCGAATTATTCCTCCTCCAGAAATTAATAGCTACACACTTTTTAAGGTTGAGTTCTAACTGCCATTTGTCGTACCACTCTTGAATTGCATCTAAGTCCTTACTAAGCGATTCCCTGTCTTCTTCTTTTGATACACCCCTGTAGACTACGGCATCGTCTGCAAAAAGTCTAAGCTTAGTATTAACTACGGTACTCAAATCGTTTATGTATAAAATAAATAAAAGCGGACCTATTACGCTACCCTGTGGAACTCCCGATGTGACTTTAATTGTGTCCGACATGATACCAATTAAAGTCACCAACCCTAAAGATACCAACCCTTCTGCTCTCGCCCACTAGATGGGCGTGTTGCTGATGATATGTAGATAACTTTTTGAGATTAGCATAAAAAATAAAAATCAAAACTTAAAGTCATGAGCATAGAAAGAAACACAATTCAGAAAGATGCGTTTGCTAATTGGGGAATATACTTTACGGTGCTGCCTCTAGGATTATGGGTAACATGTGATACTAATTACATATCTAGAGCGAATATTCCGTCGACCTAGCGATGCAAAAAATCATTTCTGCAACTCATCTTTAATGCGTTTAATTTATTTGGTAATTATTTCTGCTCCGCATTTCTATAACTCCGGTAGGCTGCTTTTGGAGACCAGAAGTAAGAAGGACAAATAACCTTCATTGCGTTTGTGGTTTTAAGAAGGGTGTCTACAAAGTGGGTTGTATTCAATCCGTGGATTTCAAAAATTAATCGGAATATCCTATAGACTGAAGAATAATTCAAGGTGTGTATAAAAACCTGTTGGCTATGATTATTCCTAAACATAGCAGTAAAGAAGCCAGAATAAAGAAGTGAGACAAGGCTGTGTTTTGTGTGACGATATTTTTAATATTTTCATTTAGGAAGACATTAAAGAAATAATAAAAAAGGCTTCAGGACTGAATATCCACAGGAAAAAATGAGCATGCTCAATTTGTTGATGATATAGCAGTCCTGACAGAGAAAGAAAGATATTTGAAGAAGACACCTAGAAAATATGAGGAACTCATCATTTGGAGGTTAATAAAAAGAAGGCAAACGGTATCGTATGCAGAAGAATAGAAGAGTCCATGACCAATGTTAATCTCTGGGAACAAAAGCTAGAAGAGGTGAAAGAGTATTGTAGTTTACGAAGCCATATAACCCGAGTGGATGAAACAAGAAATCAGTACTCAAATAGCCTAGGCGAGTATGGCAAAAATATGGCAAAAATAAGAATCGTCTTACAGCAGGAAATACAAGCGCGTAAGTAAGGAAACAATTCGTCATAACCTAAATCTTGAGCATGTTTCTTTATGGCAGTGAAACGTTCAGCAGAAAAGTCTTGAAGTATTCTAAAGCCATTGTCACAGAAGAATCATGAGGATAAAATGATTCGACCTAGTGACGAACGAAAAGTTTCTGACAAAAGAGGTGTGCTGAAAACTTTATGATTAGATGATAGGACACATTCATTGATCTTATCTTGAGACGTTGTTGGCTGATGAAGACAATCGCCAAGGGAAAAATAAATGAGAAGAAAAAAAAATGGCAGGGCTCGCATGAGATGTATGTAGCATGTAGTGAAGGATGTGAAAGAAGAGGATTATACGAGTATGGAGAGGTTAGTTGTTAAGAAAATCGAGTGGAGTGCTGCGTCAAAACAATCTGTTGACCTATGATGAACCCTTGAAAATTTGATATCGTAGTTAAGGATAACTTTTTCCCCATAAATTTGTTTATCTTGTTTTCTACAACAATTAATGGATTTGAATAGCAATATGGAATTTTTTTCTCCCAAGTGTTTTTATTTTTTTTTACATGTCTTTCAAGTACGTAAAATTCCCTTCTAGATATTTGCAAACATTGTTTTCCTATATGGCAAATTAGTTTAGATTCAAAATTGCATCGGAAAATGTCGTTGAAATAACAGGAACCTAAAATTAATCATACTTGACTGAAAATTGCAACTTTGTGCGTCAGGTGTGGAAAAACTGTTCTAGGAATACAATTAAGACTGCTATCATGTGAGAATATTTTTATAAATCGGAAGTGTTCAGGATAAGCATATGGTGGCATCCGTCTTAAAAAACAGCGATTGCTTTGTCGTGGGAGAGATTCGCCGAGTTAAAGCAGACAGGGCGCTATACATGTATTATAGATATTTTATGGGCGATTTGCTCGTTACGACCCATACTACGTAAATAACAAATAGAAATACATTAGCTTAGCAATTTGCTCGTTACGACCCATACTACGTAAATAACAAATAGAAATACATTAGTTTATTGCATTAAATGAATGGGATAAATACATCCGTTTCATTCATCCTAGTATTCATTTAACAACTTAGCTCCACGTTCAGATGGCGTACAACGTCCATAATGACACCGTGCCTTGACGTCATGCGATGACGTCGTGTGTTTGAGCTGTCGAAAACGCATAAATTTTAATGGGCAATATTTTTGTGAAGGCCGCTTTACACGATACAATTTTTTGTACAATTTCTTGTACAAACTGAACGAAACTGCATGTTTGTCTGAATGGAATTAGAACAGGTTCTATTTCCCGTTCAGTCATTCAGATAATCGCACTGGCGTTCGTACAATTTGCCGCTTTACACGGTACAATTTCCTCATAGAAGAGTTTGTACAAGAAAGTGTAAAAAAAATTGTAACGTGTAAAGCGGCCTTAACACAACTTAATTTTTCAGCAAAATTTTCGCCAAGTACATTTTAGTTAATAAACTTCTCTTTCAAACAGTCAAAAAAAATGCTCCCATTGCATTATAGCTTGTGAGTAAATCAATTTTTGATAGGCTGATTGTTGCCGGGAATAACATTGATAAGCTGTGGGGCTCAGATACAACCTCTATGGAAAATGCAGCTACGTTAGTTATTGTAAACTGAATCGCTAGTACGGTTATTGATATTAAAGTAAGTACATAGTTCTTGCTCTGTGAGGTATTGTGGAGATGCTCAGCAAAACGTCCGGCTCGGCGCGGCGTGGAGGTTGTTCCTCCCCGCGCTAGTTATGCCTCGGAAGCTGTGGATACCATGCGATCCTCTCTCCGAGGAAGAAAGGAAGGAGGAGATAGAAAGTGAGGTGGGTAAGAAGAGAAGGAAAGGAGAACGTGGGAAGAGAGAGGGTGCTGGAAGGGGAGCGCGTGGAAGACGCAGCCACTCTTGCGGGAGGGGAAAAGGTATGCGCCGTAATTCAGCGCAGAGAGGGTTTGACGCGGAGGGGGCGGTTAGGCGGAGAGGGGGCGGGAAGTGGGTTGGGAAGCATGTGGGTGGGAGGGGATGGAAGTGCGGTGGCGCGACGGGTGGAAGAGGGTGATGTTGCTCCGTGTAAACTACCCCCGCGTTCCCACCCCTCTTCCGTTGCTTGAAAATTAAAAGAGACAAAGAGGTGGGTAGAGTAAGGGAGGAGGAAAAAGGAAAATGCTTTCATCTGCGTTTTAGACCTTAGTGAGAGAGCGAAAGGGCTATATACCAGAGAGGGATTGACGTATTGCAGTTCTTTTCTTATTTGATATTTCGTATGGAGAGGTGGAATTATGCATGCTAATTGCTCTGAGAACATAGTTAATTGGTTCAAGTTTTCGAAATTCGTTTTCTGTTGTTTAAAGATGCTATGATGTGCATTGGTATAGCGTTAAAAAATTTAAATTTGTCACTCTGTAACACTAAAATTAATACTTCGCTACCCCCGCTTTCTTATAAAGACCTACATATGCTGTTGAAAACTTAAAACCGTTATTCCTTTAGCAATTGAAAACCTACTCCCGTAACTGATGACGAGGACCCTTAATGGATAGTGCCTGTTAGTATTTTTTTTGGTTAAGTTTGATTTGATGGAGTTATTGAGGAGGTTATCTGAATTTTAAGTCGGTAGGGAGAGCTCTAATTGTCCATCCCTTACGTACCCAACATCTGTATACTCAATGACAAGTTGATTGTAAGGTTGTTAAACATTGTCACTGTACACCTGATCTATGCATGGAACGCTGATTAATTGCTGCTGATGCGCTAGAAATGTAGTTTTGGCTCTTTTAAATGGTTTAAAATATTCCCTTGGTTCTTCCTTGCCCACAGAAATCTATCCATCCATCCATCTCTCCTAAAATTTATTAAGTATTACTGTTGCTAGCGCTAAAATTTGATTATAGAAATAGATTGCCATTCGGATACATTAACACCTTTTTCTCCTCGTGAGTAACGCGAGGAATAAATGGAAACAAAAGGAACTATTTCAACCATATAGAAAAGTGCAAAGTGGAAAGTATAACATTCAATATATCTTGAATAAGTTCTCACCTCTGTTAACTGCATTTTCCATGCGTTATGGAATAAATACCGATGCGAACAAATCATCAACCTATCGTTTAAAAAAATGTATTCATTTGCTAGTTACAGATCATTTAGTTTTATTTGCCTAGTGCATGGACCTTGGACAAAATTTAAAAATTTCATAGCGGTAAAAGTTATAGTGCATTTTAGTTATGCTTTACCCTTTGATATACCTGCACCCTCTTTGGGAATTGTGTAGAAGTAGGTTATCCTTTACACATTTACTTCCTCTGACTTTAGATCAGTCTATAGATTCACGGTTAATTTTTTTACTCTAATGAATGGCATAACTTTCCTTAGTTTAGATGAATGTTCAAACGCTTTTAGTGGTACGCAAAAATAAGTTACGAATAGCGGCAAAATAGTACCTATGCAATTTTTAGTCACTCCGGGGAAAATACTCAAAACAGGATTGCAGATGCTTAGCTTTTGTGTATATTTACGTTAGATAGTGTTTATTTTGCGGGCCGAGCATAAACATAAAATAAACTTCAAGTAAAGCGGGCACCGGAAATAATTTTCTACGGGAAGGCCATGTAGTTTAATTAGAGTACTGTTTGGACTGGACACAGGCATGGTAGAGAATAAACGTGGTGCATTTCTTTGCTTCGTAACCAAACAGAAATGTTGCTGATCCCTTCTGCCGATTTCTTAGCGCGATAAAGATGGTAGATGAGTTAATGTAGCTGTCATTCGTAGATGCGGCGAAGCCATTGAAATCGTGTTCTCAGTACACGACTTTAGCCAAGGCTAATAAGGCTACTTCCTAGGTTTAGATACAATTAAATGTTAAAACCAACGTATTACATTCCATCAGTGGGGAATGGGGTAACAGTGTCTTTCCCTGTGACACTTGTAGCCGCTTGTAGTCTCTCAGAAATATATTGACCCCATAGAATCTCACAACTTGGGTTTGGCAGGACATATTCTAAGACATTTCACAGGATTCGAACCCAGGACCTCTGGTTACAGCCCATCATTTTACGCACAGAAAGAAATATTTCGTTGGAGTGGAGCGTACTTTAAGTTCTTCGTCCATGGGATTAGATGTTTAAGTGTGGTCCATTGGAACTTTTCGTTGGGAGCAAGCTGATTCTGACGTCAGGTTTCCCTCTGCTGTGCATTTAGTTCCTCTCTTTTAAGCATGTATTTGTGCTTGTGTGACGCTTGGGTTCTGTCAGAGCTTTTTGATGAGTGAAATTACTTTTCTATAGCTCCCATTGTATTTTATGAGATGGTTCCAAAAGCTGAATTTATTCATTTATTTATTATTAATGTTTGTTCGTAATAGCAGTTCCAATTTCGGAACATGTTCACAGGTGTTCAATTAGAGCAATGTGATCATATATTTGTTATGAAATGGATGTAAAATAGGAATTGGAAATCAAATTGATTGATTTTTTTATGAACTACGAGGCTGAGGTACGTTTTGAAGTGACTTACTGCATGGAATTCGGATTTTACCTGTGCTACCATTTTTGGGCAAAATAAAATAGCTTGTAAAAGTAAAAAGTATGAAGTCGAGAAATGAACGATTTTTAGAGCAAATTAAAATAATGAATTCAAGTAAATAAAAAATTCACTTCAGTAATAATTAACTTAGCCTTTATTCTAACATCAATACTGGTCAAAACAGCCATTATAACGAGTGCATACTATTATATTCATAAATAACACATTGAAATCTTTCAGAATATTTTCAGTTAATCAAAATAACACAGGAATATATTTTTATGCAAATCCCTCTACCGATTATTTTCTTTTGGGACTTAAAATATTTGTGTGACACCGTAGAAACAATATTTGAAAAGATCACTTCGGTGCAACCACTACTGATTCAAAGTTGGTCAAAACCCACTGTGAGTGCTGTCGTAATGCAGGAAATTATTTTTAGGCATATCACCTTGCACTGCCATCGGCATGACGGTGTCCCAACCGCTCTAATAATTCAACTGAAATGGACTGCGTGCTTATATTTCTCAATACATTTTGGATTGCAAATTCGAATGATTTCAATCTCGAGAGAGGATGGAGATGCATAATTTACCGTGAGAGGTGAGCGTAGAGGAGAAAACTCGGGGAACGACGGCTGAGGGAAGAATCAGAGTTATAGGGAGGAGTAGTTTTATTTCCAGAGGCATTAGGGGTGAAGAGGGAGAAGGAGAGGGGTGGTTCGGCGCCTTGAGGAAAGTGTGAGGAGGAGGGGAGGGAGCGGAAGGGAAGAAGGGAATTATGGGAGCAGAGGCGAGGAAGCGAGAGGGCGGAGTGAAGGCCCGGGGAAGAGAGAGAGAGAGAGAGGAACTATTTTTCGTCGAAAGAGCAGCGCGGCGGGAGGAAGAAAATAGGTTTAGGGGAGAATGAGGAAGCACGTGAAGGAGTTGAGAGAAAGGTGGAGTGGAAAAAGTTGGGGAACAAGAGTGAAAGAGGGAGAGAGGGGTGGGATGATGTGGAATGGGTAGGAGGAAGCGATGGCGGGGGGGGGGGGAGAGAGAGAGCCTGTTTTTTCTTCCTTTCAAGGGAAAGGGAGGAAAGGAGTAAAAAGGTTAGCGTTACGCACCCTTTCACCCTCTTCTCGCCCCGCCCCCTTCTCCGCTTGGATCCTTCCTTCCTCGCTGCCCCGTCGGAGGCGCCCTTTCTCACCCTTTACCCCTTTCCCTTCCCTCTCCGCCCCCACCTCCCTCTCCTAGCTTCTCATTAGCAGGAGCATTTGAGGTCGGGTTCCTTGGAGATTTTAATCCCGATCGAGGTTTCTATTACGACCTCATGTGCAAGAATTCTCGTTGCCAATTTTGAGAGTTGGCCGGTACAATCTATTCGATGTATTTCTGTTTGTTAGTAAAAGTTTCATGTATCCATTTCCCTCAAAACGAAGAGCTGTGGTGTTGTGTTTTCATAGCACTTCCAACAGTGAAAGTCATATATTTTTAACAGCGATCAATTTCTTCTCCAGTCTCCTTACTTTGCTGCCTAAAAGAGTGGTTTTCATAGGGCTAAAATGATAGTGCCAATTAATAAAACGTATTGGTTAATATGATGAAAACGGAAATAAAAGTGGCAAATGGTAACGTTTTCATCTTAAAATGTACCTAATCAAAAAAATAATTAAAAGTGTAAACGCCCACTACTCCAAACAAATAGTTTACTTTAGATTTAAGTTGACATTATCTGATTTTTTTAACATTTGACCTTTGATCGATCGTTGCTAATAATATCGACTGTCCTTTCTTAGAAATTTGCTTGCGAGATTGAATCGATACTTCTTCCATTTCCTGCGATGAGCAATTCAAAAGGTCCCTCATTTCCGGCCCGTGAGTGGATCCAAAACTTCCATTTTTAAATTTGTCTTGTTCCTTCCAAAGAGTTTCACCATTTCATTTAATACGACTAACAGCGAAAGTCTTCGACGCTTAATTACTTGAGAGTGCCAAATAACCGATTACATGTGTATGCCGCTTTTGTAAGCCTTTTGGGCTTATTATGTTCAGTTTCATATAAAGGTAGATGGAATTGAAGTAATCCTCTTTGATGCATTGTTTGATAATAACGGTATTCTTAGGTCGGCGCTGCTCTTTTCGCATGAATTTAAGAAATATTTTTTTTATTTCTGTAGCAGTTAGTCCTTCTTCCGCCTATGATTTGGAAACAGTTATAATATTGATTTTAGTTCCATTATCGTCGAAATAAATATTGACAGTGTTAGCGACAAAAAGACATCTGATATTAATTCGCTTCATCTTAACCTATCCCAACCTTAGCCTAACCCTATCTCGAAGGTGCATGTAGGCTCCCATTGTTTGAGTAAAATCCTGCCTCACACCTTACCGGTGTTTTTTAAGGTACTTAAGGCCTTAATTATTCATCTACCTTCTTAAGGCAAAGGAAGAATATCTGAAGAAAGCTGTGGATGGTCGTCAGCAATCCCGATATGAGTGGCGCTGATTATTCCGCGGTTAGCGTTCTACGCACCGAAAATAAACAATAAGTGTCATGTTTCATAGTACTAAACATAACTACTGGGGGACTAAAAACACCTCAATACCCCACCCGGTGGTGCAATACTCAGCTTAAGGATACTGGCCGAGAAAATGATACACATAAACAACCCGTGGTATGTGGCATTCGTGGGCTTGGAAAATGCCTTTTACAACATCTAATGGAACAAGATGTTCAAGATACTGGAAGCAATTGGAATAGACTACAAGGATAGAAGAATAATCTATAGCCTGTACAAGAACCAGGTCACCGTAATGAGAATGAAGGACGGAAGGAAGATAGAAGCCAAAATAAATAAAGGAGTCAGACAAGGATACAACCTCTCCCCAGCGTTGTTCAATATATACCTGGAAGAAGCAACAAGAGACGCAGAGTAAATTGGTATCAAGGGCATCAAGGTGAATGGCGAAGAAATAAACATGCTAAGATTTGCTGATGACATCGCAGTTGTAGCAGAAAGTCGAGAGGACCTGCAAGCATCCTGACCACAATGGACCAATTTCTTCAAGAATATAATATGAGCATCAACAAGAAGAAAACTAAAATCCTAGTGTGCGAAAGAGAGAAACTTAGGGCAAATATCACAATTCTAGGAGTGAAATTGGAACAAGTGGAGAACTTCACCTACCTCAACAGCACTATAATTTGGGATAGAAGAAGCTCGACGGACATCAAGCAAAGAATAGTTCAAGCTAAGGAGGCGTTTATGAAGAAGAGACGACTACTGTGCTCAAAGAACCTACAGCTGCAAGCAGGGAAACACTTCATCAAAACACACGTATGGAGCGTGGCACTCTATGGATCAGAGACATGGAACATCGGGAAAGCAGACCAACGAAGAATTGAAGCTTTCGAAACATGGTGCTGGAGGCAAATGTTGTTAAATGGACAAATAAAGTGAGGAACGAAGAGGTGTACAGAAGAGCAGATGAAGAAAGGACAATATGGAAAACCCTACGGCAAAGAAGAACCAGATGGATTGGACATACCTTGAGGCACAATGTTAGAAATATAATAGAAGGGAAGATTGAAGGGAAGGTCCCGCGAGGAAGACCAAGGGACAAGTATATAGGGCAAATAAAGAAGGACGTGAAAGAGAAAACATACCAGGGCTTGAGGAAATTAACACTGAATAGGAATGAATGGAGGGCTGCAGTAAACCAATTCTAGGATTGAAATACTGATGATGATGAATCAGGAAAGTGAACAAACTTTGATCCCAAAATTTTCGTCTTGTCTCATCCCCACACTACGTCTTAAAATTTTCATCTCGTTCCGTCTTAGGAAATTCTTCGTCTCTGGGACGAGTTTTTTGTCCCGTCCCAAATCTTTCCAAACCCTGTTCACAATACTACCATCCTAGAGGAAAATATTAAGCATGCAAAATATTAGCTGTAAATGAATTAATTGTTCTTAACTATTGTTAAACACATAAAGATATATTCCATTTTTGCTTTACGAAGTTTTTGAGGAACATCATTAAATGGATTATCATTATTTAATTTTAATGTGTATGTTGTAGAACGAGAGAAAAGAAAAAAATCAGGAAACAGAAACATTTAACGAGAAAAACGCTGCACAAATTATTTAATTTTTAAAATTATTTAATTTTTAAAAGTAATATATTTTAAAGTTCTTACGCGTCATACAGGGTGCGTTCCGAAAGTAATGCAATTATTATTTTTTAAAGTAATTTATTGAAAGGATTTGTACAAACACTTAAAATTCTTCAAAGTACTGTCCTTGGGCCTCTACACATTTTTTCCAGCGACTCTGCCATGACCGGTACGCGCCCTGGAAGGCGTCTTCAGGGACCTTTCGCAAGGTCTTCGTCACGGCTAATTGGATTTCTTCTATAGACGAAAAACGGGTTCCTTTCAGGATTGTTTTAATCCAAGGGAACAAAAAGAAGTCTGCTGGGGCAATGTCAGGACTATAGGGGGAGTGGGGCAGCATTGGCACCTGATGTTTGGCCAGGAACTCGCGGACTCGTAGTGCGTTGTGGCAAGGCGCGTTGTCGTGATGGAGTTGCCAGGTAGTGGAGATGTCTTTTCTCGCCCTGACGACCCTTTTTCGGAGCCTTCCGAACACATCCACGTAGTAGGAAGCGTTAACTGTCTGCCCTTGAGGAACAAACTCCTTATGGACCACTCCTTTGCTGTCGAAAAAGACAATGAGCATTGTTTTCACTTTTGATTTGCTCATTCTTGCCTTTTTGTGCTTGGGGGAATGGTTGGTGTGCCACTCAGAGTTGGTGTGCCATTTTAACCACCTCAAAACTTGTGAGTAGGACAGAGTAGAGTCTTAGAGTCCCCGTAAGCCTCACAAATCATTTTGTTAGTCTCCTCAAGAGATTTTTTTCAGTTTAGCACAAAACTTAATCGCGTAACATTGCTCGATCGTCGATTCCATTTTTTCCGTGACACAGTTGGCGCGCAGAGGTTTACAATAACTGATGTCCTGCCGCTTCTACAGCTTGAACAGCACTGAGATTAGTTTTGCGGCAAAGCTTAGCGTCCCCGCCACCTACTCCAAGTGGTCCAATCCCACTCCGACCAACAGGAGCTGCGCGGGAAATTCAATTACATTACTTTCGGAATGCACCCTGTATAACTAGGAATGTAAATTACCTGCTCGTTGCTTTTTTTTTACCTTTTCACCGTTGATCCCCATGATCACCGTCAGCAGTGAATATTAGCTTAATCCATAGAATATCCATTTATGGATTATACATTTAATTCATTTTACTTTACACACTTAAAACACTCTCGAGGCGGCTTGCAGGATTGTCAGTGTGTAGGAATTTGAGCATCATTGGTGTTGGATTTTGACTTTTCTAGCGACAAAGATAATTCGTTCGGGTGTTAGATGACTTGAAAGCAGCTAGTATAAGGAACCCTTTGAAAGCAAAGTGGGGCAGGAAAGGACGATGGCTGTTGTCAAACTGCGATGCATAATTATTCGATTGCCGCGAAAACAGCACTTCCCGAGACGAGAGGAGGCGTTCATTAGTTTAGCCGCGTGTAATGGGAGAGTGACCCAAAACTTCTCACACCCCCGGCAGGGCGGAGCGCTTCTACCCCGTCACTTCCCGTCCCTCCCCTTTTCCGCCACCCTCTGACATTCGGCCGCCCCCATTCCCAACCACGGTTCTTCCCCTATGGCGCTCCCCCTTTTTCGATTACCCGACCTCTCCCCGCTGTCAGCCGACTCCATCGTCTCCTCCTCGCCACCCTCGGCTGGGTGAAAGGTGAACGCAGGAAGAAGGGAAGGGAAAGAGAGAGGAAAGGAAACCGTCCTGGAGAGTTATCAGCCGAGAACGGAGCGCTCGCCTACACCATTCCTTTTGAAAAACGGACGAGATGCAATGCGCTGAGCTCGCTGGGGAGGTTAATCAAAAATTATTCTCATTCTCATATGTGTTTTCAATACTGTTTACGCACTAATAGGCGATTCAGACCGGTAGGAAATTTTCAAGGATGAGTATGGAAGGGAAAGGAGTAAGGGTAGAGAGAAACCCGGCGTCGGATACAACGTGCTCTTAACGAAAACGCGCCAAGGAGAAGAGGGCTTAACGTCCCATCCGACGGACGGAGTACTGCACTCGAGTGTTCTCCACAAAACACTGAAGTAGGGGCCGGTTTACCAATGGGAAATATCTTCCACTGCCGGGATACGATCCTGGGCCCTCCCGGTGAGAAGCCAAAGAACTGCTCTGATCGGCACGTAGCCTAGGTTGCATTAACGAGCGCGCTTCCGTTCTCGCGATTGCAATACCGAAACGAAACAATCACAGTGCTGGGTAGGTAAAATTTCTGTGTAAGCCTTTACATATTCTATTACAAAACGTTTTTGGCTATTGAGTGTAAGGAGAATATCGTATTGAAGCTGATTTACAAGTACCCACACAGCACAAGAATATGCTTAGCATATCCCTGGAATATTCTCATGAGAATATTAGAATATTCCTGGGATATTCTCAATATTCTCAAAATATTCTAGGAATATTCCTAGCATATCCCATATGTCCGGGCTGTAGGATATGCTAAGAATATTCCTGAAGAATATTCCAGAGGAATATACTAAGAATATTCCTGGGATATTCTCATTGGAATATTCCTGGAACATCCTCAGCATATACTTAGAATATTCCTAGCATATCCTCAGAATATTTGGGGGATATTCTCAGAATATACTGGGAATATTCCTAACATATGCGATATGTCCGCGCTGTAGGATATGCTAAGAATATTCCTGAAGATTATTCTAGAGGAATTTGTTAAGAATATTCCTTGGTATACCGGGAATATTCCTAGCTTATACAAAATATCCAGGCTATATTCTGACTTTATTCCTGCGGAATATACTCATTAGAATATTCTCTGAACATACCTATTCCTTGTTCATCGCCAAAAACATGTGTCTCATTTTGTTTCATCATTCCTATCCTGCCTACTGCCATGCCGACTACCTGAAAGTCTGATAACCTGGCCATCCCATCCTGACCACTATAAACTACTCATGTATTTTGAGCTACATAGCGATGGGTAAGAGACTCTACTCGCTGCCACCAACTCACTCGCGAGAACTATAAATTTCAAAAGACTAACACTGCGCGGATTTTCCCCCTTGCACTGTTCCTCTGAAATCATTTTAAGGACAAAAATAAGTTTGACCGATATGTATTTACATAATTGATAGGCATTCTTTCAATGCTAAGCGAAATATAGAAAAGTAAGAATTTCCTTGAATAAGTATCTATTGCTGAGACCCTATTGTACAAAGTTACAATAGAGTGAGTGAAACAATGCTGCTAAACATGAAATCGACTCGGCGAGTGAATTAATCTTTTTAAGGTTCTGACCAGACTTCCCTGGAAGTTATTTATCAAATAGTGTAGAGCTGAAGCGATCTCCATTTTAAAAAAACTTATGTATACACATTGGGGATACTCCGATAAGAATCGTAAGAGAATATCCCCAGTATATCCTTAAATATTCCAATTGGGTATATTTTCTTGCGAACTATAACAGACTATTCGTAGAATATTCTCAAATATTTTTGGAATATTCCTACAATATTCTCAATTATTCGTATCGAGAATATTCCCGTGCGAACCATAATAGAATATTCCTAGAATATTCTCAAATATTCGCTTTGGGAATATTCTCATGCGAACCTTTTTAGAAAATTCTCAAATATTTGCTTTGGGAGTATTCTCTTGCGAACCTTTTTAGAATATTCCTAGAACATTCTCAAATATTCGCAACGGGAATATTCCCATGAGAACCTTTTTAGAATATTCCTAGAATATTCTCAAGTACTCGCATCGTGGATATTCTCTTGCGAACATTTTTAGAATATTCGTAGAATATTCTCAATTATTCGTAATGGGGATATTCCCGTGCGAACCGTAATAGAATATTCCTAGAATATTCTCAAATATTCGCTACGGGAATATTCTCATGCGAACCTTTTTAGAATATTCCTAGAACATTCTCAAATATTCGCAACGGGACTATTCCCATGAGAACCTTTTTAGAATATTCCTAGAATATTCTCAATGGGATATTCCCATGCGAACCATTTTCGAATATTCTTGGAATATTCTATTATGGTTCGCCATGTCCCTGGGATCAACTAGGAATATTGGGGATGAAAATAGAATATTCCTGGAATATTCCGTGCTGTGTGGGTAATTTTTAGTATTGTTTCATAAATTATAGAAGGCAAATATTTGCAAAGATACTTATGCTCGATTCAGAAAATGGAAAATATAATGCGTATCGCGTCGTTGGGCTAATGATATCCAATAAGCGGTTGCGTCAGGATTCCCTCTTATGCTAACGGAGGGAAAGTGAAAGCGGATTTTGACGACAATCGAAATAAACATTGTTTTTGAGTAATAATTCAGCCGATTGAAATCATCATTTGGAACATGAATGCGTCTTCAACGTTCAGATTGAGGTGAAATGGCATTAAGACACATTAAAGAGGAGGGAAGTAGACCGCGAGGGAGAAGAAAAGCACGGAGAGGGATAAGAGTAATCGGGGATGGGAGAAGGGTTCTTCGGGGGAGTTTTTGGGTGCGTGGGAGAGAGACGGAAGGAAAAGAAACAAGAAAGGGGGGAGTGAGAGAGAAAGAGAGAGACAACAGACGAGGAAGCCGTGAGGGTTTGTGGGAGGGAGGCGGAGGCTATGGGCGTGGGCTGGAGGAGGGTGGAGGGTGCACGGAGGAGGAAATGAGAAATTTGAGAGAATGAAGGAGGGGTGGGTGGCGGAGTATGAGGGCGGGGGCGGGGAGGAGGATGGGGGAAAGGGAGGAAAGTCCGGAGAAGGGGTTTAGGCGGTTAGTCATGGCGAGGCGGGGGAGGGAAGAGGGGGAAGAAATGAAAGGGGGAGGTGTGTGGCAGGGGTCGGGGTGGGTTGGATGGCGTCTTTTCGGGGGAGGAAGGAAATGGGGAGGAAGGGGTGGGTGAGGACGGGGGAGTGTCGGCGGCGGGTAGTGTGCTTAGGGGAGAAAGAGGAAGAGGATAATAGATAGGGGGGGAAGGGGTGAGTGGGGTTGCGTCTGGGAGGAGGAAGTCAGGGAAAGAGGGAGCTAGGGTGTGAGATGAGGGTTTGAAGGGGCCGAAAAAGGGAGCGAGGGGCTGACGCGTTTGTGGAGGGGGCCCCGCGTGAGTGTGTGAGGGGGCCTCGTGCGGTGGAAGGAAACAGACGGCGGAGGAGACTTGTGTTAAAAGGAAGGAAGAAGGGGAGAAAGAAGGAATTAGCCAAATAGGAAGATACCCCGGGGAAGAATGCAGGCGGGCAGGGATAGTGGGTGAAAGTGATGCTAATGGACGAACGTCCTGTTAGAGAAAAGCGACTCTGGAGCAGGTCTTGTCTATTGGAGGGACACAGAATGAGCCGTGGTTGGTAGAGCGAAAGATAAAATGTTTGCGAGTATTGGGAATACCGAGGTAAAATGCGTATGAATTGCATTAGCATGTTGGCGAATCTTCTTTGGAATTAAAAAAAGAAAAATTTATATTTAATAAATTTAAATTTTATTTATTTATAGAATAGCCAATATTTCGCAGAGAAAAAAGTCATTCGCCTTGACCGGGATTCGAACCCGGACCCCTTAATTTCCGGCTAGGTACTCTACCAGTTGAGCTACCAAGGAAATTGTATGAGTCCCTACAAGGCGAATGACTTTTTCTTTGTGGAATATGTGCTATTGTGAAATTTCAGCGGGTAAAGTTCACTTTCACCGCTAAAGTTTTCAAGTCTAGTACGTGATCTTTAAATTTATTTACTTACGCCGTCCTCAGAAAGTACAGATTTTTCAGCGAGGTTCTGGTTATTAGTTCAAGAATATTTAAATTTTCACAAAGTTGCTCTAACTTCCTGATTATTTTTTTTTCAAACTTTGCCGCCAGAGTATTGAATTTTTATTATTTAAATAAGTTTGGCAATTTTCCACAAAAAAATCTTTACTTCGACCGGTTTCGATGTGATACATCATCATCAGGTGATGATGATGTATCACATCGAATTTTGAATGAAATTTCACAATAGCACATATTCCACAAAGAAAAAGTCATTCGCCTTGTAGGGACTCATAGAATTTCCTTGGTAGCTCAACTGGTAGAGTACCTAGCCCAGGTGATGATGATGTATCACATCGAAACCGGTCGAAGTAAAGATTTTTTTGTGGAAAATTGCCAAACTTATTTAATTATGTTATTCCACCATATAACGCCTGAAACGTCTCTTTTTAATAGAGTATTGAATGTTGTACTTTGTAAGAAAATCCGAAGTTTCGGGTGTGAACGATTTTTTGTGAATTACGGGTACTAATATTTATTAAATAATTTATCCTCCGAGAAATTATGATTGTGAACACCAGCCTGATAAATGTTTTACAATATTTTAAGGAAGGAGAATTGACGCTTCTGTGAGAACATTTTTGAGGGAACTGGGGGTAAATTTTTTTCGTGTCTTTGCTGTCGGATGCAGTTGTATCGAGTAATAATCTCACGATGAGAAATTTTACTTCTGAGCACTAAAATTCCAAAAGTGTGTCATACGCCCAGGATTAGAGAAAAATATGAAAGAACGCATGAATCCTTCATGAACCCTTCGTTTCACCCTAACCGAGGGTCAAAGCTGTCCCTGTGTATGTAATGAAAGGTTGGTCCCTAGGGGGAAGAGGGGTTTCCAACTAAATGAATGCTCTCTTCTCCCTCGAGATCCCGTCTGCAGGTCGCACATTCCTCTTTTCGGCTGATCTCCCGCCCCGGGCAGGTAGTTGCCCGACCACGCGCAATTGAAGGGAGAGGCGGTATGCCGCTTGGAGGAGGTATTCCGGGGTTGGCAATCGAGGGAAGGAGCAAGCCGGGAGAGGAGAAGCGAGGGGAAGGAATGAATCTAGGGGCAGGCCAGGGTGTTCCCATCCACATTCGAATCCGCAGAAACAAAAGTGTTGGAGGCAAAGCTTAACTGGTGTCATACCACATTCAAGGGTTAGTTGAATTAATTTGCCCTGAGCATGGAATAAAATTGCTGTCCAATATATTTTATTGGACTCTATATTAAGTTAATATGGAAATTTGCCTGCCAATTTAGTAGCTACATTTTTGCGCCACGTCTCTTCCCTCCTTTATGCTACGTCTCTTCTCCCCTTCATGTTCTTTGATCAGGGGTTGGATGGAAGAGGGAACTTTTAGTCTTAATCTCGCCACAATAACGTTTACCTATCCATCTATCAATCAATACAAAAAAAACGAACGTATTTTCAATTTTCCACTCTATTCCCTTCTTTTCTGAAACTTCCGGACACTTCGTGCATTGAATGTGAAATGAATTATACACATATTTCCCCGAAATAAGAAAACACATCTATTAAAACATGTTTGCTGGCATTCCGTTCGGCGCCTTCAGGACGGTTATTTATCATGTAAATTGTTGTCTTTTTACCATATTTAAAGCGACGGAGTCTGTCTTAATGCAGCATGAAGCACGTTAACACCGCGGAAATTTATGATTGAACTTCTTTACTACTTTGATGACATATTTCTATTTCCATTTGTTTCTGTAGGTATAATTTTATTTGCCTGTATATAATGTCAATTCTTATAGGAATTTTACGTGGGAAACGATTATATTCTCAAGACTCCTTTCCAACGTACCTTTTGAGAACTTTCTAATCCTCCGCACATCCGTCCCTCTAACAAAGGCAAAAAGTTTTACTTTTGGCTCATATTTGAATGGTTGAACATTTAAAAATACGCACGACTCAAAGTCAAACTTTACATTAGTTAAAAATGCTCCACGTAAATATTTTCCTGATGATCGTAGGCACGAAATACGAAAAAATATCGTACTCTACCACGCAGCCACTTTACCCTCCTTCCCCGCCAAGTTGCCTACCGGCAGGGGAGGTTTGGTCAAAGGTCATTAAAAGGAAAGGAGAGAAGAAAAAGAGACGAGACTGAAAGAGGAGTAAAAAGGAATTCGAATAGGGGTGTAGACGTGGAAGGGGTGAACTATAGGAGCTCTTTAGGACACTCCCACGTAAAATCCACGATATGCAATTTCCGACTCTTGGAACTTCGTTGGATATCGCAGGTGGTTGGGGAAAGGAACCTACCTACCTTGGGTCCTTGGATTTGGAATTCCACCTTGAATGTGTGAATTTCATATCCCAATGACTCATTACGGCGTGAGCTCTACTATAAAACCTTCCCTCCCTATCAAACATGTGGTTTGAACGCTGAGTATTGAACGATAATGTTTAAGAGTTTCTAACGACTGAAATTATCATCATCATCATATGTTAACAATCCTATGATTGGTTTGACGCAGCCCTCCACTCGATCCTTCTATCGCCAAACTCTTCATATTAACGTAATTCTTCTCTTTTACATCCTTCACAACTTGTTCCGTGTATCTCATACGAGGCCTGACTTTTCCATTCTTCCCGTTTACTTTTCCCTCGACGATTGCCTTCATCAGGCCATCATGCCTTACTGACTGAAGTTACATGGAATCATTTAAACTTAAAATCCCGATCGCAAAACGAGCACAACATTCATGCAGACTACTATATGCTCGAAGCCGCGACTTTTCCTTTGTTGGATCGGCTCCCTACCATCCTGAATGGCATGTCCTACCCTAAAGTAATTGGTATGTATGTACATACATGCTTACATTCATGAAAATGGAATATGTTCATTTCTTGGAGAGGGGCAGTAGACATCATTTATTCATTACCCGTCAACGAGTCTTACAATTTCTTAGAGGTGAACATTTACAAATGTCTTTGTCAACAAAAACCGAGAACATATCTTCCGTAGGCAAATAACAGGCATTCAGTCGATGTTTTAGCAGCATCTTATTAAAAAAAATGGCCTGGAAAAGCCAAAATTCTGTCGTCGTGATTAATTTGTTGCATCAAATTAGATTTGTCGCGGATGAAACGCCATATGGAATCGCACAATTTAGAAATATCTGAAATTTCGAGGAATCTATCTCTTCCATCAGGGCCACTGCATCAGACGTCATGTATAGAACAATAGACTATAAGACGAATATACATGCTATAGAACCATACTTGGATTTTTTTCATGCGCGTTTTTTCTATTTTAAATGGAATTGTTCTGTCTCAAAACCTTCTTTTGTACTTTATTCATAGCTGCGATCAGCAGAGCCCTCGAAAAAATTACTATCCTTAACCGTTGTGGCTGCATGATGGAAGTTGATTACATCACTGCATACTTTTGCGCCAATATCATTTAGACAGCTGTAGATTGAACTCACTTTGAAAGATATGGCTTCACATTGCGTAAGTTATTCCTCAGAGATTTAAATCTTATTCATTTGCATGTGTGAAACTCCTCAGTGAAGCGTGTGGGAGATGCAGAACCGAGATATGCTTATGTGTCAAACAGCGAGACTTTTCTGTGAAGCCTGCTCTGATCTACACGTAAAGCGCGCAAGTAAAAGAACAGTATTCGTGAAAATAAAATACCCATTGGTATGGGGGGTCGTGGTGGCCTTGTGGATAGAGTACTGGACTATAGACCGGAGGGTCCCGGGTTCGCATCCCGGGTAGAAGCCTCCACCTGAAAATCCTCGCGATTTTATTTTATGTGTCAGAACTTCGTAGGAAAATGCAGGTGGTATAAAACAGAGGTGTCGGAACTATTTTCGCTTGGAGGGGCCAACCTTGAAAGGGGCCCGGCTCCGATGAAAAGGGCCCGCATTTTTTTGCGGATAGGAGGGGTTAGAGACTAGAATTCCGATAAAAGTGCATATGAAGGTGGTCAGAAGGGAATAGGAAAGCCGGATAAAAGTGAAATTTAATTTTTATTAATGAAGACTCATTTCTCAAGGGCCTAGGGCAAATTCTGGGGGGTCCGAATGCCATCCCTGCCCCCCACATCCGACGCCGCTGGTTTAAGGAAAGGAATTGGCCCCTCTACCCTGAATTTAACACGCCTTAGGCTTAGTAAGGGGTGAAATCTACCCTCACCTATCAGAAACCAACCTTCGGGTTGAACACCAATTTTTTAATGGGTAGGTCAGCGGGAGAGAATTTCATCTCTAGGAGGGCTGAGTTTGATACGATCTTGCTCTCTCTACGGGAGACGACGATTGAATGGGACGAGCTGGAGTGAGAGAGGGAGCGGAAGAGGCCGCGCTCGGGAGACGTGGTGCGGCGCTTCAGGATACGTGCGTGCGGGCGATTTTGGGATGGCGAGGGGTGTCGGGGGAGGGAGTGGAAGACGGAGGCGAAAAGATGACGACAGGGGGTGAGGAGGGCGAGTGTGTTTCCTCACCGGCAATTAAAGTCACTTCGGGTGTCCCACAAGGTAGTGTGATAGGTCCACTCCTATTCCTTTTGTATATTAATGATATCCAAAAGGTGGTAAAAAGTAAGCTTCGTCTATTTGCCGATGACGCAGTAGTGTACAGGGAAATTCTATGCCCGAACGATAAAGAATATTTAAATATTGACCTACAAGCAATTGAAACTTGGTGTGATACATGGCAGTTAGAATTAAACTTTAAGAAATGTCTTGTAATGAATTTTTGGAAAAAGAATAGCTCTCCTCCTACCACGTACAAAATAAGTAATAATGAATTAACTAACGTGGAATCCATTAAATATCTTGGAATAAGACTGACAAATGATCTTTCCTGGGGTAAACACATTCGTGAAATAATTGGTCAAGCGAATCGCAAACTGGGTTTCATTAAAAGAGTATTGGGTAAATGTGACGATCATGTACGAGAAATCAGCTACTTTTCCCTTGTTAGACCTCATTTGGAATATGCTGCCAGTGTATGGGATCCCTACGAAATCGGTCTAAGTAATGAACTTGAACGTGTGCAGCGAAGATCGGCAAGATTTGTAAAGGGACGATACGATAATTATATTAGCGTAACCAGTCTATTAAATGAATTGAAATGGGAATCATTGTCAGATCGCAGGTTGAAATTTAGACTTAATCTCTTCCACAAATTCCAAGGCAATATTTTCAGTGATGATGTTAAAAATATTTTACGAACCCCAACTTACTATGGCAGACTGGACCATAATCATAAAGTTAGAGAAATTGATTGCCGAACTGACCGATTCAAAATGTCCTTTTTCCCTCGCACAATAAGAGATACGAATAACGGTAAATATGTCCTATCGGAGAGTAGCAATGAATAGCATTGGTAGCTGCATGTTGGTATGAGTACTTAAAGCTAACCCTACTAACAGAATGTTTTTGCATGTTTGCTTTGCAATTTCTATCATTTTTAAATAGTGTAGTTCTGACTACTATATTAATACTATTCCTTTTTTATGCATGATATGTAGTGCATGTTTGGTGAGAAATCACCCCCTGCCACACACCCTTGTGGTGGCTTGCAGGGTATTATGTAGATGTAGATGAAAGGCGCGGGCGAAGAGGCGGGGGTGAGACGAGAGGATGACGGGGGTTTTGGTGGTGTGCGGGGAAAGGGAGCCGATGCGAGTGAGGGGCGAAGGGAACGACGATAAATGGGCATGGGGAGGCCGGGGGAAAGGGGGTGGCGACGCTGCTTTTGTGTGGGGGAGGACGCGAAAGTGAGTTTGCTCTCTCGTTATGGTTTGCGTTTATGTTCGGAGAACGGGGGGAGGAGGAAAGAACGGATAGGAATGGGGGGAGAGGGTAAAGATTAGCGTTTTTTGGGGGTGGGTGTTGTTTGGAGGTGGCATATCCAACTTACTCCCTCTCACTTACCCTCTCGCTCCATTTCTCTTCCCTCTGCAGACCATTGAATTTGACCGCCCTGGGGTTCTAGTCTTCCATCTGCCCTCTCTCTGCAACCAGGCAGTGTTTCGTCGGCTGCACGTGCACACGCGAGCAAAGAGTTGTCCGAATGTAGAATTACACCTGTGCAGTGGACCTCACAATATGCTTGACGCTCGCATTTGAAATGTTTGAGACATTCTTACGTTTTCATTGCATGAGGATGCAGTCTGTGTTCTCAGTTGCGAAGCTGTGAGCCCTCATAATCAAATTAATGTCGCGTTTTTAGATTTGTTGTGAGTGATACGTCTCATTACTGATGGCATTAAGAGTGGCATGGCATTCGATGCGTTCGTTCACTGATCTTTTATTTGCATCCAAACTTAAGATGTGGTAATTGATAGGTAGGCGATTGATGGTGCTTTAATTGTGCAACGTAATTTGCTCAGGTCGGATTCTGTTAGGATACAAAGCGCTCGCTACTCTTCCTATTGGTGTTGGTACTTTTTTCTGTGACTGACTGCCTACTGTTAATATTAAAAGTGCTCAACATGATTCCAAGACAAAGAATTTCATTGATAGCGGTTTTATAAAAAATTGCATATGTTACATGTGTGGGAGAAGGAAATTGGTGTGTCGAAAGAAGTTTAATTTTAATAAATGATTTTAGGAAATGACAATTATTTTTCCATACAGAAGACCACTAATAATCTATTATATGTTAAAACAGATTTTTTAAAGATGCATGCGAATGTAACATGTAATTATAAAACGCTTGAACGCTAGAAAAGTGTCGTATAACTATGTTCGAAATGTTTATTTATTTGTTGGTGCTTGGATTTTTTTCCCTACGAATAGTAATGAAACTATCTTCATACCTTTGTTACCACTACGGGACATGCTTTACCGCAGGTTTTTCGTGTAGGATGCCGAGCGGTGCAAAGAGTTGTCCGAATGTCGACGCCGAATGTCCGATGTCAAGTCCTTTCTCATTCTCATGCAGATTTGAAGAAAATCAGTAGATATCACGAGATCGATTAGTTATTTTAGCTTTTGAGATATGCAAATGTTTTCCAAATATTTTCAGATCCAGTAGAGAGAACCGCGGTGTTATTCCTTCCGTGGTAAAGTGAAACCTCTTTAAACTGACCCGGGATCAGTTCACTTACCGCCTAATGCGGTTTCTCGGGAATTGGTGGGGATCGCTCTTTAAATGGGATATCTCGAGAAACAGGTATTTTACCACAGAGGCTAAACGGAGAATATCTTCCCCAACATCACAGGGGATGTTTTTTTTAAGAAAGAAAAGCCTAACCCCTCGCCCATGGAAGAGGGTGATGATAATTCAAGCGTGAGAGACAGTTTTTTTGGAGGCACATGGGAACTTCAGAAACGGTAACGAATATATTAAATCGCGCAAAATTTAAAAAATAATGGTACTCATGTGTTTAGGGAAGTAGAGATTCTGTGAGGTCAGAGAAATATTCCTCGGCAAATACTCTCTCTCCGACCCTGTTTGCCCGTTCCCTTTTTCGCGTCCTCCCTAACCGTCTCTTCGTAGCTCCCCACGTCACACGCGATTCAGCCTTCCCTTCCATCCGTGCCATTGCTTTATCTGTCCCACCCCAACCCCTCGAGGGAGAAGAACCCTCCTTGTGGCCGCCAGAAATTGTAATACTGCGAGGTTGGCATTCCTGGGGGAAAGTTATGGCCGCATACCACGGAAATAGGGAGAGATTGAGAGGGGCGGGAGGCAAGGGGGTGAGGGAAAATGGGGAAGGCAGGGAAGGAGAGAGAGACGAAAGGAGATGGTAGAATATGGAAGCTAAAAAGAAACACAGATGAAGGTGTGGAGGGAATGGACGAAGGGGTAAATGCTTGTGGCGGGCAAATACAAATGAGAGAGGAAAGATGGAGTAGTCGAGAGTGGGAAGGGCCGAAATACGGCCTCAGTGTAAAAGATCCGTCCGTTTTTATTCGGCCGCAGAGAGGGAAGAGGTTGGTGGGGATTTGGTGTGCTCGGAGAGATGGGGGGGAAACCTTTCTCTCCTCTCTCCCACCCTCCCTCTCCTTCATCCTCGCCCTTTTCAGCCCCTCCGTCCCATAATGCCTCCCGGCGAAGGAGTTGGAGGAGGAGGGTGTGGGAAAAAGGCACGCAGACTGTGGATGAGAAGGGAAGCGAGGAGGAGGTGAAAGGGCGGCGGGGAAGTGAAGGGCCGCGCCGAGCAGGGGGGAAGACCCCGGTTTACATGTGCCTCGAAGCAGTGGCAAACTTCAGAAACAAGGAAAGAGTGAGGTTGTGAAACTGGAGCTGGCAGAACTGGCGAAAGAGAGTAATTGAGCTTTTCTCTGACTGCATCCGATTCCGATAAGTCGTCTCTTTTAACATAATCCTCTGTGAATGAGAAGAGACATTAACTGGTGCTTGAGAGTGCCATGAAATACAGCCAACACTTTTTTTCCCTCCCGAATTTCCATGGGGGGATGGGTCCCAGTTTTGGCTCCACCTTGCAAGCAAGAAGTGTATTTAAACAGACTCGAGGTTTCACTGTCAAGGTGGTGTATTGAGGCAGCGTCCAAATTTGAACCCCGGGACCAATATTCCACTAGTCATTCGAGCACAGGTTCATCATGAGTAATTTTTGGTACTTTATTTTGATGACCAACTTCTATTTAGTTCGTTATTACCACACCAGGCCATGGAGAACGTGGCATTTTCAAACACCAGTACAGCTGTATGAATCTCTGATTGTCATTTGAGTGAAATATTACGTGGTGCTCAAACCTATGCACTTTCGAAATAGGCATTAAGGCCGCTTTGCACGGTACATTTTATTGTACAAACGAATGCATGAAACTGAAAGAAATTGTGTGTTTGTCTGGATGGAAGTAGAACTGGTTCTATTTTCCGTTCAGTCATTCAGACATTCACACAAGCGTTTACACAATCTGACATATATTATCGTATAAAAATTATTCTCTTACCCTTCATTGACATTTATATCAAAGTTTCACCATCAAGATGCCAAAAGATATAAAAATTTCTGCATTCATTCTCTCAAATACCTGTTGGCCTAAGGTAATCCTCGAAGGAAAAGTGAATGGGGAGAACGGCATAGGAAGGACTCCTCTAAGATACATGGAGTAAGTATTCATGAATGCATAAGAGAAGTATTATAAAAATATGGCCGATTATGTGGTGGTAGGCTGATATGAAAACGGAATAGCTGCGTCATACCAATCTTGGAATTGTTGATTTATGATAATGATGAAGATTATGGTGGTTATCCATTTGACCTTTTCTACAAAGCGTTCCGGAAACTAGTTGTTCAGAGCTCTTAAACTAATGTATCCCTTATGCACTTTCAATAAGAGATAAGAGTTACTTTGAAGGGAAGCTCCATTGAATTTATTCCTAATCACAAGTGTGCTTAATTGCTCGACAGATCACTGCCGATGTCATCCATGTTTCACCCCAGACATACAGTTAACAGCGACATTGGTAAGAGTGACTCCGAAGGTGATTGCTTTCGTATAGACCTCGTGCGTGGGTCGTAGGGCCTCGTCACAGCAAGAGAGAGAGAGAGAGTTCACACGTTGTCGTGTTGGACAGAGGATGGGTACGAACGGAAATTCGGGAATCGAATGAGACGGGTAAGGGCGGATGGATACGAAGTAGTCGGCGGAGGGGAATGAGTGCGAGATAGGAGGTGAGAAGGGATGAAAAGAGAGAGAGAGGGTGGTAGTAAGGGGTGGACCTTGAGGCATTCGGAGCATGCAAATCAAATAGCAGCACAGTGCGTGGCGTCGGCCAATATGAACGTCGTTTGCTCCAAATTTCTATCGCTTCATCAATTTTAGCCCGCTCTGCCATACATCGTACTGTAGCGGACGCCGGGATCGATGTTCTCTGCGCTCTCCAGTGCTGCAGTATGGACAGAAATACTTGTATTTGTTATTTGACGTCGTCGGAACAATTTTAATGAATATATCATCCACTACAAAGGTCTATTCCGTGAAAAGGGATTACAATGTCATTTTTTATTCCGGAAATTTTTTTACTACCAGCACTTTAGATCCCCTTGAACCACTAAATAAACATTTCAAACATCCGATGCCTGAAATCGCTATTGAGTCCCGCGGTATAGAGAATCAACTTAAAAACATAAACACCAATAAATCCTCCGGCCCTGACCAAATTCCGGCACGCGTTTATAAGACACTAGCATCAGAAATATCACCTTACTTACAAATAATATTTCGTAAATCGTTATCTGAGCATGTGGTTCCCAAGGACTGGAAAATGGCTAATATTACACCTTTATTCAAATCCGGCGATAGAGAAGATCCTAGCAACTACAGACCTATCTCACTTACATCGATATCGTGTAAGATAATGGAACATATAATAGTTAGTTCGATTATGGGACACTTGGATAGAGAACATTTGTTATTTAATAACCAACACGGTTTCCGAAAATCTAAGTCATGCGAAACGCAATTGGCACTCTTTGTACACGACTTATTAGTTTCGGGAGAAAATAATGCTCAGGTTGATGCGATATTCCTCGATTTTAAAAAAGCCTTTGATAGAGTACCTCATGACAGATTGCTCTTAAAGTTACGGTATAGATAAACACGTAGTATGCTGGATTAATCAATTCTTAGTTGGACGCGATCAGAGAGTTGCTATAGACGGTATCATGTCCAATATAGTTAGTGTCACATCAGGTGTTCCCCAGGGAAGTGTGATAGGCCCACTTTTATTTCTTTTATATATCAATGACCTCGGCAGTGTTGTAGTAAATAGTAGAATTCGGCTTTTTGCAGATGATGCAGTAGTGTATAGAGAAATCAATAGTCCGGGACACAAGGCATCGTTAGAAAAGGACCTCGTAGCAATTCAGGCGTGGTGCGATAAATGGAAACTAGAACTGAACATAAAAAAGTGCGTGACAGTAAATTTTTGGAAGTGAAAAAAACCCGATAGAAAGAAATTATATGATTCAAGGAACGGAATTAGTAAACCTGGAATCAGTTAAGTACTTAGGTGTAACACTTACAGGTACTCAGGATCTATCATGGGGGAAACATTTCAGGGAAATATGCAGTCAAGCAAATAGAAAGTTGGGGTTTATTAAAAGAATATTAGGGAAAAGTGAGGAGAGGGTGAAGGAACGTTACTATTTTTCAATTGTTAGACCACACTTAGAATATGCTGCGAGCATATGGGACCCTTATGAAGCAGGCTTAATTTACGAATTAGATCGAGTACAAAGAAGAGCGGCGAGGTATGTAAAAGGGTGTTACGACAGGGAAAGCAGTGTGTCTGGTATGTTAGCCGTATTGGGATGGGAAACGCTGTCACAATGCAGGCTGAATTATAGACTTAATCTTCTGGGAAAATTTAAGGAGGGACATTTCATAAATGACGTTAATCATATATTGCTGGCTCCGACTTATTATGGTAGGCTCGATAATTCTAATAAAATTAAGGAAATAGATTGCAGGACGGACAGGTTTAAAATGTCATTTTTTCCGCGTAAGATTCGTGATCAGAACGTTAAACAACGCGTAAATCGGTAATTATTATAGAGGTAATATTCAGAGTAGGTTGATAGTATATATTGTTTTTAATTACCTGCATGTTCAAATCGACGTGTGACTTGCATGCAATGCCTTTTTTTCCATGCATGAGTATCTATGAAATTGGTGTCGGGTTTCAAGGCATGCATGGTAATCATGGGTGTGTCCTACATGATTGGGATTTGGTAGTTTTTATTCTTTTTTCCCCAATTACTTTTAAAGGTGTAGTGTTTGCTTTGTAGTGTTCATTTTTGTTTGTTGTGTCATTGTTCCTAGTGTGGATGCACCCCCTGCCACACACCCCCTGGGGATGGCTTGCAGGGTATGTCGTGGATATAGATATATAGATAATAAGAGATGGGTTGATGCTTACTATAGGCTAGGACTAGATTAGCTAGTAGCCTCATTGTAGGATATCTGCTATCTACATCTACATATACAAAATACCCTCCAAGCCACAGCAAGGGTGTTGGGCAGGGGGCGAATCGTCACCAGGAATGCAATATTAATCAGAGATTGTAAGTATACAATACTACCATGCGGGCTTGATAAATAATGCTATTAACTCCATTAACGCTGTGCATTAGTTATACTGTTGGGTGTGTACTGTAATAAACGGTGGATTGAACGCAAAAAATGGCAACTCATTAACATATGCATGTAAATTTTAAAGGCATAGTCATTTATTAGTCTGCTTACATAAGAGACAGAAAATACTTCATTGCCTACCAGAACTGTACTACCTATTATTTTAGCGTACGGCGCTAATAATGATTCAACCCCTGTCGTATTCTCTTGAGGTGGTTTGCTGGGGAAAGTCTGTAGATTGCTGGAGGGAGAGTTGAGACAAGGAGTTTTGCAGAGGATGGGGATCGCTTCCCGTAATGTGGGAATGGAAGGGAGGAGAAGGAAGGGACGGATAAAGAGTGGGTGAGGGGGAATGTGTAAAAACGATACCAGTGAGAGTGCGGAGAAGAGCGGATAAAGGAAGGGAATAATTGGATGGATGACGGAGGCCTCGGTTGGACGAGGAGAAGGGTATCAGGGAACACGGGCGAGGTGCGGTGAGGGGTCTATAGGTGGGGGATGGAAACCCTACGGGGGGCGACCCCTGCAGGAACTGTGGGAAAGAGAAGGAAAGGTGAAAGGTGAGTCGGAGTGAGAATTGGAATGAAATGATAATTCGGGAGCTTTCTCAGGGATCCTGAAGGACGCACCTGCCCGAACCCATACTGGAGAAACCTCCGGCATGATCGTGGAGAACGGGTTTCCCTTCTGCGGAAGATAGATTGTCTCGCGCTGGAGTGACAATGAGCCCATTTCACCGACAGGGAACCCTTTGTCCCTGTTCATTAGGCTGCTGCAAGCGTGGACGTTTCGTCCACCTGCAGTTGTTCGCGCCCTTTCATATTCTACCCAATTTAACGAAATTAATCTATGCTCTTACCACCACCTCCTTTTCCAAATAAGACAAACACTTTTTTGTTATTCTTTTCAACCTGTGATTTTAATATGGAAATAACAAAAAGAATGGGTCGGCTGAAAATAGTAACATTAATGAGGCGGGAAAGTAACTACAGCTTGAGCGTCCTACTGTTTTTAACATTTATTTCGGCTGGTTCCTCCCGTCACACCTCTTCCACTCCTTTTCCCCCTCCAGCTCTCTTGTGCTTGCATAACGTGAATATGTTACAGGGCAATGCGAAACTGGTCGAAATAAATAATATTTCAAAAGGAGTGGCTCTCTAAAATCATGGTTACTTACAGAGTGACATGACTAACAGATTTCCACCAAGTCTCGGCTGCATCCAATATCTAAAATAAAAATACCTGTGTTCAGTAATTGGATATTTACTAAAAATGTCTTCAAATTTAAAGGAGCGTTTTCAAATAATGTCGATAATAGTATTGCCAATTTGCGCGTGTTGGTTTTGGTTCCATTTTGTTGGAAAAATAATGATATCCTTGCAATTGTAGCGTTAGTAACACGAGATGAATTGATATATAATTTTGCACGCTAGTGCGTTACTGAGGAGGATACATGCGCATGGGGTTGCTAGCGAAGGGTTAATTTTCATCAAATTTCCTGGATATGGGTAAAAATACAACAATGTAATTGAATCGTCCCGTTTCAGAAATTTTATCTGTAACAAGTGATTGACGGAAGAATGCAGTTAAAAATTTCACGATTTATTTACTGAAATACTAATGCAGTTCATGATTTTTTGCGATTTAGCGCGTACTTTTAAAAAGGCGTGGATTTTGCTGAAAGAGGTCTCTTCTTGCTCAGACTCTGCGTGTTATTTGGCTGCTTTTGTCTGAGTAGGACTCATGGGCGATGTACGCTTCTCTTTGGGTCTTAGCCTAAATCAAAGAATGGCGTTATTGTATTGTGGCTCACTATCGCGGTCAACAGACTAAATCCTAGGTAAATAAGGCGGTTGTTCCTGTGATCTTCAGTTTGGAAAAAATCGTATCTTCGCCTCCCTCTACGGCTCGCTGTCAGGGCAATAACAAGCCATGCATCCGCATGCCGGGATGGCATCAGCATCATAAACACCCACCCTCTTTCCTTAATCCCACCCTCTCCTTTGACCAGTGCCGACACTTTTATTAAAACTTCGGCCTGGTATCTTGTGTGTTACTTAGGGCGAAACATTTCCAGGGGAGCCCTGACAACGGTAGCAGGAGAGGAAATTTCGGGTGGAAAAACGATTTGTTGAGCGGGCGGCGGCGGTGAGCTGACCCTGCGCCCACTTTTCCCGATTATTTAGGGAGACGAGTTTGGGGGTGGGATTTGGGAGAACGGGTGGGAAGGGCGCGGAGGCGGGAAGGGGAGCGAAGTATGGCTTATCGGTGAGAGAGAGAAAGAGGGAACGAGAGAGAGAAACAGGGAACGAGAGAGAGAAACAGGGAACGAGAGAGAGAAAGAGGGAACGAGAGAGAGAATGAGGGAACGAGAGAGCGGAGATGAAAGGGGACGAGCGGAATGACGGAGAGTGAAAGGTGGAAAATAAGGTTGGACGAATATCGGTGGAGGGGCGGGGGGCTGCCTGCCTGCCTTAAGCAGGGCTGGCAGGAAAAAGAGAAGGGGGCGTGGCCGAGTGGGTGGGGTTAAGGTGGTGGGGGGAGTGGGAGGTGTTTTGCACTGAAATGCTCTCACTCGGGCCGGGCGCACCTACTGCAGGACAAGAGCGGGACTCGCTTCACAGCCCCTAAAGAGGTCACCCCCTCCTGCCTGCTCCCATGATTTGATGAATAATATTAAGCGACGCTTGTGAGCCGGCTTACTTAATCGACCATAATTAGTTGAAGTAATGATTGCTTGTAATATAATCAGTGAAAGGCTCAAATAAGTCACAAAGAATTCCTGTTCTTGACCACATGAGATCAAAGTGTAGAATCAACATCAATGGTTTTTCATTTTTCAAGACGTATGCATATGTGATACGCGTATTTAGACATCCATTTATCTCATCGAAAATCCATTTGAAATCAAAACATAACTAGTACTGATGCAAATGGGAATCTATAGTAGGATCACGGCTAATTGAAAGATTTTCTTTTAATATACGGAACATGGTTGTTTCGAATGTGGCCTAGGTTTTAATCAGTAAACATATTTCTTGTTTGAGAGAAGGATGTTAGAGCTTAATCTGTTTGATTGGCATGAAGATAGTTGCTTTTTAGTAATTCATTAGTTCTTTTACTTAAACTCACACGTTAACACTTGAAAACTTATACTTAACAGTGGCGAGGCGTTTTGTCTGTATCAGTTGTCTTCGATAATTTGACCGCCTTTTTATTTTTTGTCCTTCTTTACTTCCGGCGATGGATATTTCCTTTACCTCTCAGCGTAAACTATGTGCCTGTTACGTCAGCAACAATGCTGCCGTGGTCCTGGTACTTCTGTCTTATTTTAATGTACATCAAATAACATTTCTCATAAACCGGGATTGGACAATGCAAATTATTTGCGTGTAATGAATGCAATTATGATGGAGCACGAATCGGAATTAATAAATTCTGTTTTATTTGGTGAAGCAAACTAACCTATTCACTAGGGATTGTTTGACTATGGGATTTGTTTGAGCCATTGCATCATTGGGAGAAAACCCAGAGAATTCCCTCGATTATTTATCGGATATAAGGAAATGGAGATGTTAGAAATAAACTGTAACCCAATTGGTGGTTGAGGATAGCATTCCGATCCAATAATTAGGGACAACTCTAAACGTGGGCGGGTTCGTGGGAGGTTGAAGGACTGCTGGGTGGGTGGGTGGATCCCTTTGGACACTTCAGGGCAACGCCAGGAGTGAGGAGGGAGGGGGGGTGGGGGGGGAGATGGTAAGAGGGATTCGGGTGTGTGGGAGGGATCGGCTTCTCCCCTTACGCACTTGAGGGCCGGATGTGAATGGCATGGGTGGCGGGGTTGTGGGAGGAACGACGGGGAGAGGGAGCAAGAGTAGTGGATGGTATTCGTGGTTAAATTCCCTATTGGACCTCTACAGATTACTTTAAATTTTCCCGCCTCATCTACATCTACACATTGCCCTGAAAGCCATTGCGAGGGTTTGTGGCAGGTGGTGAATATCACCAAAGATGCACTATTGACATGCAACTCGGCTAAAACATGGGAACATGTTACATAATAGGGTCACATGTAGCTAGATGTTAGTATCTACATATTAATAAAGGGATTATTGGTTGTTGATACATGCATCATGCACTACAGACTACTCTAACAACCTATCACCTACTATAGCAGAAATTCCACAGAGAAAAAATCATTCGCCTTGACCGGGATTCGAACCCGGAACCCGGATCCCCTGATTTCCGGCCGGGTGCTTTAACCAGTTAAGCTACCGAGGCGTCATTTTTCCTGTGGAATTTTAGATCTAGTTCCTTTAAGGCCTCTAAAATTCCACAGGAAAAATGACGCCTCGGTAGCTTAACTGGTTAAAGCACCTGGCCGGAAATCAGGGGATCCGGGTTCGAATCCCGGTCAAGGCGAATGATTTTTTCTCTGTGGAATTTCTGCTATTGTGCATTTTCTGCGGGTAACTCCGTTAAGGTTTTCGCGGCTAGTTCGTGAACCTTCAATTTGTATCACCTACTACCTATCCCTTTGCTATGCTGTCTATTATGTTCTCTTATAGTAACATGGATTTTTAGGACATACATATATATAGAGTACATTTTGAATCTATCGGTACGACAATCTATCTCTCTAATCTTATTTCTGTGGTCGAATCTATCATAGTACGCAGGGGTTTATAATATATATCTATTATCTGCGTATTATGCGAGACTTGACCATAGCAATAATAATAATAATAATAATAAAAATGTATTGCTCCAGCTAGTCATAAATAATACAAAAAATAATACAATAAGAATTTTGGAGCTTTAGGTGAACCCTAAGGCTTTTGCCTGATGTTGGGTACACCTTCAAATTACACGTACAGCAATACTGGCTTACATTCTCATTAAAAAAATGTCACCAATTGAACATAGAATAACACTGTCACAAGAAATTAATTATAGGTAGTATTATGGAACAATATATGAACAATACAATTACAGTTATAGGTTGCTTTAAGGCATTACAACAAAGGATAAATATTTAGAACAACTACTAAATTACCTCTATATTTATGCTATCTCTCGTGAGTAGCCAGATTTTCACTTGCTTCAAAAAAGTTCTGACGTGTATGGAATCTCGGATACTCTGTGGCAAGCTTTTGAACATTTTTGGCCCCAAGTAAAGAAAGCATCTTTTGAATTGGGATGTGTTTGGTTTGGGTAAAACGGAAGAAATGTTAGTCCTAGGTTATAAGAGTGAGGCTTATCCAAGACTTGAGTGTGATTTCCATTACGAAGCCTTACCTTAGCACCTTGTAGATGTATAAGTGTCTTAAGGGGAGTATCTGCAGGTCCACGAATAATGGAAATATTAGAGAGAGAGATTGTTGTACCGCTAGATTTAAAATGTCATTTTTGCCACGTACCATTAGAGAACCTTAGAGTTATTATTAGGGAAAATTGTAGAAGATATTGTTAGAGTAGTCTGTAGCGCATGATGCTTGTTTTAACTTTACTAACCCGTGCATAATAGGTAAATACAGATAAGTATATGGAGATGATAGCCATTATAACCAATGATCCCTTGATTACTGAATAGATACTAACCATCTAGCTTCCACGTGACTCTGTTGTCCAACATCTTTCCATGTAGTAGTGGCATTGTAGCTCTTAATCGCATGTCAATATGGCAAGTTTGGTAAAATTCACGCCTGCCTCGTGGTGGCTCTCAGGGAATTGCGTAGATGTAGATGCAATCGGATAGCCAGTTCATCTTCCATGATAATTACCTATCACATCGTTTATCAGCTAAACTTTTCTCCAACATTGGGAAATTTATCTTCTGTAGGATGAGTAGCAATTCAATTCCGAATTGCTTCTTCTGTAAATAATGACATAATGTTTAAACCTAGCTTCCCCTTTGTTGTTATCTACTCCGGTAGCACCAAAATAATAGTAGGTATGGATTTTGTCCGTTGAAGGAAACCTTACGCATGGTAATGAAACTATTGAGCTTTCCTGTTAACAATACATTCACATACCTCTAGGCAATACCCTGCATGCCACCGCGAGGGTGTGTGCAGGGGCTGAAGACCAAGTATGCACTATTGACATACAACTAGGCTACTACATGGAAACATGTCTTATAATTGGGTCACATGAAGCTAGATGGCTAGTGCCTGCATATTAACAAAGGAAATAATTTATCAAATGAATTATATAATCCATTTCCTACAACTACGTTGAAATGCTTCTTTTCACAAGTTTTAAAGAAAATTGCTTACATATTTTTTGGCTAATCGAAGCATTTTCAAATGGCATTTCTATACGGTTTACATTGCATTATGTTGCAATACGGCCAAAATGATTAGTTGTAAGCACGGACTTAGAATAGTCAGGACTGGACACTTCTCGCTATCCTAGTCGCCGCTATTGTCGCCGAGAAGAAGCTGTCCGAGTAGATGGCAGCACTGTAGCTCGCCCTAAAATACTTTGTCGTTGCATGGTGAGGACACATATGCTTTCTGTGTTTTTTATAATATTGTCAGAATCAGCTTTGTAGTACTCATTTTATTTAAAGTACTCACGGAATTATTTCGCGAAGATTGTATATAAGGGCCATCGTTGTATTGAACCAGGACCTTCGGGTTAAGATAGTAACCCGGAGATGGTCCAATTTTTTTGTGCCCAAGAAACTGGTAATTTTGAGAAAATGGGCAAATGCCATTCTTAGGAGAGATTTTGCTACCAATCCTGAGCAAAGGGTCCGCCAGAAACATTTTTCGCCGGAAGAAATCACATGGAAGGAGCTGCTAAACGACCGTAATGGAAAAGTGATACATATAGATCTACATAATACCCTGCACAAACGTGCTTTTAGTTGTAATACCTTAAATTTCTCATTCCAACATGCAACTACCTATGGTATCAGTACTTGTATTTATAAAATTGGAAATAATGTTTACACCTATTCATATCCCAAATTGTACAAAGAAATAAGAACATTTAGAATCTGACAGTTCGGCAATCAATTTCTCTAATTTTATGACAATGGTCCAGTCTACCATAGTAAGTTGGAGTTCGCAGAATATTTTTAACGTAATCAGTGAAAATTATGTCTTGGAATTTATTAAAGTCTATAATTCATCCTACGGTCCCAATTAAAATAACTTCCATTTTAATTCATTTAACAGACTGGTTACGCTAATATAGTTATCGTACCGTCCCTATACAAATCTTGCCGATCTTCGCCGTACACGTTCCAGTTCGTTATTCAAAGCCCTTTTCATAAGGATTTTATATATTGGCGGCGTATTCCTAATGATTTCTAACAAGGGATACCTGTGGTTCGTACCATTAGTGTTGTTTTATAGCAGTTGGTAAGCTAAAAATCGATCAGTCTTCTTGTTAGGACGTAATTAGTTACTGGTATTAAAATTATTCAATGCTTAGTATTTAAAACTTTAGCTCGGATTCCATTAAATGCTTGAAAATCGTATAACCTATTTTGTTTAATCGCATGTGAACCTAACCAAGGCATGACATATAACTTCACCACAGTCGCATAAACAACTATACCTTTTGTTGAAAATTGTGTGCATCAGCCTTCGTTAACAAGGCTTTTCTGGATTGATAAGAGTTTGTGCCTTAACTATGCCATTTACGGCATTAGCTTTCACTTTTTAACTTGAAAGGGATTCATGTCTTATATGATACTCAAGAGAACATCCATATTAAATTGGGGAAAAAATATTATGATGCAATTGGATTGCACGTGGTGCTAATGACCTTAGTCGTCGACGCACCCGTAATCCCAAACCTACTAGAGAACAGCGGGGAATTGGAAATTGTCAGAAAATTTGATCAAGCAATTGCTTGTGTGGGATTTGCTAAATAGGGTAAAAATGGAGAGAGAAGTAATAAATTCCACCTTCTGATTGAAGAGGCTGTTTTGTTGACAATGTGCGCCGGAGAGAAGAAGGCTTGGATCAGGAAAATGCATACATACAACAAATGTTGTCCCAAAAAGCTGTTTCGTTTTTATGAAGGGTGCTTTTGATCAGCTACTAATGGGAAAGTACAGTCTTAAAAAGGTGTTACAAGGGCACTTTGCTGAAGAAGAAGTGGACAATCACAACAATGACAATCTAGAAAGAAAAGCTTCATAAATGTTAACATTAAATTGCAACTTCACGGGAGAGTTCCATTACTGGGCAGCTGCGAATTTGCGAAATACCTGTCAAATTGAAGATAACCCTTCTGCAAATAGTCGGGTCTGCTAAGGCAAACGACTGAATATTGATGCGATAATACATATAGAAACAAATTATGCCCATGATGCTTCGTTTTTTCAATGGATTGAAAAAATATTGATTATAAGGAAGGATCATATTTGATACGGTTTGATATAAATTGTAGAAATGGTCATACGTGAAAATGTTAGCGCAAAATTCAGAGACCATAACTTATAAGTGACAATAGATTTTGGGGAAGATGGGGCTGGGCTTAGTTTACAACTATGAAAACATTGTCACTGGCCGTTGGAATACTTTATCAACATTTTTTCGTTTTTGTATTCCGTGTGTTTTTCACTTCAACTTTATCGCTGCTTAATCGACTGAAGGCCTAGCAGACGATATATGTTAAGACTGTTGAGGAGAAATTCGGACGTCGTCACTTAGTTTTCCACGCATTCCTGTCACAGAACAGATATAGAAAATTGTATCCACATAATGCTTCAGAGCTTGATTCTATATTTTAAAGCGAAAACATCCATTGAAAACCTCTTCCATCTATCTCACCCATATAAACTACTAAGGGAGCAAGGGCGAGCGTTAGTGCTGCCACCTACGCAGTGAAACTCTCGCAGGGCGACAATAACGGCGACACTGGTTTGCATGGCTGGGATAGGGGAGTTGCATTGGGCTGGTTGTAAGTAAGTTCCATAACATGTTGAGGGAAGCTAACACGTCTATGCGTCCTCTGCCAACGAACCACTTATCCACTTCACCCCTCAACCCTCCCAACTGTTTGATGGTCGCGAATACCGTGGGAGGGTGTGCTCTGGGTAGATGTGTTTTTGTGCGCGTTGGGCGTTATGTTTTTATCGAGAGAGGGCACAGCTTTTGCGGGGAGCAGTACTAGAGGGAGAGAGGTTGTTATGCGAGAGACAGTCAGGCACCCTCCGTGGCTGTGGTGCTGGGATTGGGGGTGGAATTCTCAGACGGGAGAGGGAATGAGGCTCGCGTCGGGAGAACGAGGTGGTGAATAGGGTTTCCATATCAGTGCGAGATAGGAAAGCTTCTCTTCGAAGAGAGAAGGGTGGGGAGCGGCTGGTTGGGTGCGTTATTCTTACCTTCCCTTTTCACTAGGAAGGGGAGGTGGGTTGGGGGTCCCCTGGGCTAGGGGGAGGGAGGGAACTAAGGTGCTTTGTGAGAAGAAGAAGCGGCGGCGTCTGGAGTAAATCCCGTGGCGGTTGGCCTGTCCGCCTCCTTTTCGTTTTGGGGGATTGTCTGGGCGGTGAAAGTGAAGAGATGCCATATTTTGCAGGTGGGTTTTGTGTTTACCCTCCCTCTCTCTCTCTCTCTATCCTCTCCTTTCATCTCGCAGAGAGAAGAAGTGTGAGAGGGTTGGGGAGGAAGAAGAGAAAGAATTGGAAGCGGAAGGACGAAAACAAGTGTCGCAAACGATGCGCCATTCATGTACACTTTGAAGACCCAGCATGATGTGCTATTTCGGGGGACCTATCACTCTCAGAAAATTTCTATCTTACGTGCCGATTTTATTAATAAATAATCTCTTCCATATTGCGTCTCTTTATTTTCGAGTCGTAAATGTTGAAGGTTTAGTTTGGGAAGCGCCACCTACGTTATTTCGGCATAACTCTGCAAGTTTGTCGCTTAATTACGAATGTAGAAATGTGCGGAGCTTGATGCGCGATATACTAGACTTTTACTAAATATACTAGAATTACTACTACTACTAGAATTACGAAAAAAATTCAAGCTTTTTTACCAAGTGGAGAAGGACAAGCCTCAATATGGAGAATAGCGTATGATGTGCATATTAGAATCAAATATCGGTGCACTTTTCCATGTCAAACTTCCACTACATCTCGCCTGAATCAGTTGATTTTATGATGTGCATGTTTCGAAATGTACCCTGCAAGATATAGACCAGGCTGCAAGCATATTCACTTGGTGAAATTTGGGAAAAGGGAATAAAATGAAAATATGATAAAAATACGCGACTGATTTGTCTGTTTTCTATCACTTCCATCGGGAACTGAAGATAAAAAAAACTCCCCGCTCGTTCACGGTTTCTGTAAATAAATCCCTGGAATTCAAGAGAGCGTTTTACATCTACATCTACGCGGCACCCTGCAAGCCACCGTGAGGGTGTGTGGCAGAGGGTGTGTGGCACATCGGGAGTTCCCCAGGGCAGCGCAATATGTCCTCCTCCATACCCGAACGACCTGGGCGCCGTAGACAATACTAAGCTTTGACCCCCTGCAGACGATGCGACAGTGTACAGGGGTACATCAAAAGAAGATGACAGGGAATCACTTAGCAAGTATTTACATCTACATCAACGTAATACCCTCTGAGCCACCACGAGGGTGTGTGGCAGGAGGTGATGATCACCAAACATGCACTATTGACATTCAACAGGGATGGAGAAATGCTAGATAATAGAGTCGTAAGCAGTTTGATGGTTAGTATCTACATAAAAAGGAGGAGGAAGCCTGAGAGCGCTTCGCGCATTGGTTTTTATTACATGCATCGTGCACTACTGACTACTCTAGCAATATTTTACCTACCTATCACTTTGCTGCGCTGCCTATTGTGCTCTTTTATGGTACGCGGTATAAATTACATTTTAAATCTATCTATTTTAATTTAAGCCTTTCCCGTGTTTTCTGAATTCTTTCTTTGTTACGTTCACCAATCCTCACCCTGGGGTCATTGAGCTTAATTCTTTTAGTAGCAAATGAGTGGTTGTTCTTGGACCTCAGGTATCCTTTAAAAACAAAGAAGAAATATAATGGAGAATATATTTACCTGAAGTATGCATAATTGACCAAATGTGGCTAGAGTAAAATTGATTGAATCTGTCTGTATACGATTTGAAGCATGTTTTGAGTACTTTCAATGTCCTTGTGGAAAATGCTATGCTTTACGACGCGAAGCTATGAGCAAAAGATGAAAGCCAGTTCTTTGGCGTCGACAGCAGAAGAGGAATGCGCAGAATTCGGTTAACAGCTATACAGCACAATCGAAAATACTCCAGAAGATTTCCTGTATTCGTGGTGTTAGTGAGAGGAAATAGACTTTCAGTTTCATTTTCAATGCCATTTTTATACGTACTCTTTCATTTGTGTCCAATATCTGCCATGTATTTGAATTAGCGTATTCAATTATTCAGATTCATTCATCAACTCGAGGACGAATCCCTTCAACCGTGGTGCCACTGATTTTCTAAAACAATTCATTGGCCTAAATTGTGCAATTAAACCGATCTGTTTTCCGGTCGAATGAAGAACAACGGAATCAAACGCATTTTCGCTTGATTAGGTCAATTCATTCGCAACAGTAAATTTAGTGAGATATGCTGCCGTGCGGATCAAATTATCATTCTTCGCAGGAACAGTAAGAGATTACAACAAGCGTTGCGGTACCCAGATGTGAAGGTACATATAATATTTATAATCTACCTTTCGGTTCATCTACATGCCTAATGAAATAAATGTATTGATAACAGTGATATGTTTAAGTCCTGTCTTTATTTCTAAAGTTAATTTAATTTGTAGTTCAGTTATAGCGCAAACAATTCCGTGCCGTAATTACGAGTCCTGCTTGAGTATCACAGCTTAAAGAATTTCGATGAACGCTTAATGCTTGAATATGAAATGAATAATAACATAAATATGGATTTGTCCCCATGAAATTTACCTAACTTTTGTGTTGGTGTACGAGGGTTAAATGAAAATCCTATATTTACGATAGGATGGACATCGATGTCAACAACCGAATATCCATTTTCATTATTTAATTACAACAGGAATTAATGAAAGCAGAAATATTGCATACTAAAGCCATCATCATTAGTGAACAATCTTTAGACTGGTCTGATGCCACTTTCCAATCTTTTCTCTATTTGGCTAACCTCTTCATAATTCTTTTTCTCGTCCCGCAATACTTGCTTCATGCATTTCATGCAAGGCCTACTTTTGCTGGTCTTCCCGTTCAAATATCCCTCGACGATTATCTTTGTCAGGCTATCTTGTTTCAAGATTTGTCGGATTAGATTGTTCCGTCTTCTTTTCGTAATTTTCATCAGACTTGTATTTTCTTCCAGTCTTCTCCGGATTTCTTTCTAAGCCACTCGATCGATCCACTCTGTCTTCATCCGTCTTTGTATCACCATATTTCGAATGACTCCATCCTTGTCATCTCTGCTCCTGTTATCGTCCATGCTTACCTGCCATTCGGAACGTGCTCCACTTTTTTATTCTGATAAATTATTTCCTTACTCCCACGTAAGTGTTTTCAGCTGTAAGTAGATCCTTTTTTTCTGTCAAACGCCTTCTTTTTCCTGACTATTCTACTATATATCTTTCTTGCTTCGTCCATCACTAGTTATTCTGCTTCCCAGATTGTAATAATTAATAAAATAATGTAAACACCTCTTCTATATATATTAATTTTGTAGCATGTCAGTAGGTCAGTCAGCCCGTCATTCTGTATCCGTTTTGTTTCGTTCTCTCCCAAATTTTGGGCTAAATTGGGATAAATAGGAGCATACTTACCAAGTATTGTTTTTCTAACACTTGTTTTTAATCTGGTTTATTAAATGTGCGAAATGACTATCTATTAGGTGGAGATATAAGTGAATGTTTTATTATAAATTGAGGTAGATGTGAGCTTAACAGTCACGAACTTCAAACATTTATCCTGCTCGAACGGTGTACACTACCGATTTCATTCCAACTGTTTATTGTAGACGAAGGTTGAAGATTTATGTTCATATCATTTTCACTGCTCCAATACCATTATTTCCTCAGATATAACAGTACGAAAATCATCGTTTTTCACCTCAAAATGGATGTTTTTCAACGCCATCTTGGGTTCTTTCCGAGCCCACCGCTAGAGGGGTTCCGCCATATTTCACCTCTTTCATATATTAAGCCGACAACTGAGTTTTGGCGCGATATAGGAATGTGTTATTGTTTGCCGACAACTGCGTTTTGGCGCGATATTGCTATGTGTCATTGTTGGATTGTTTATCGAGTCATTGTCGCTCTGATACCACTGCACCGTACAGGCTTGTCGTACGTGTTCTTTCGGAGTGCTTTCCGCAAGCTCTGCCTTCAACTCCCCCGATTCTGCTTTGCGTTTCCTCGAGGAACATGGATGTTTACTCCCAATCGATGGGCAGAATTGCCCTCGATGTGGTTATATTCTCCATTTCGTCGTGGACATGCATAGGTGGCGATGTATGCGGTACCGGGGAAAGGGTGAATTACGATGCACGTACACCGTCTCCCGCTACAAGGGTAAGCCTCTTTCCTTACGCAATATTGACCCCTCTATCTCACATCATTCCTTAAATACCCTTTTTCGGTTGTTGAGGTGTGTGATTTTACCCAAAAGTGTGGTTTACGTGTTGGGTTTCGACGGGGGGGCGGGGGCATTCTTTAAATACCCTTTTCTATGTTGTTGACGAGTGTGATTTTGCCCAAAAGTGTGGTTTGTGGCGTGCATTACGAAGTGTCATCTTTCTAACGAGATACTGGCGTTCTCCGGTCGGGGGGAGGGGGGTGTTGTCGGTGAGAACGGGACTATACTGCAGAAACTCTACTCAACAATCGCCACGCCATCTGGTGCCGACGCGGGGACTTTCCAATATGGCGGCGCTGCGAACACTCACCCCATGGGTTTGAAATGCTGTAAAATCGTGAGTTTTAAAATTTTTCAAATTATTTCTTAGCGAGCGAAAATTGCCTTATTAGCAGGTAGTGTTCCGAAAATTTCATCGAAAAATGACCATTTTTATGGGTAAAAAACAATTTTTGAAGTTCGTGACTGTTAAGCTCACATTTACCAATTTATATTCACACCTCAGTGTTTCTCTTGCAAATTATTTGGGGACGAATGTATTTTGTTTAATGTAGTTAAACATCGGAACATATAATGAAATGTTTTGTGTGTAAAAGAAATATTTTGCAAACCTGTATCGTTATTAACTGTATTAACAACACTGCTCCCTTATATCGCTCAAACTTCAATGATAACTGTTGTAATTCTGTCTGGACCGTATTTTAATCTTCATCTTCTCATCATTAGGTCATTGTTTGATGATTGTTAGAGAGAGAGAGAAGATAGAGTAATGTATCCCGCTCATTGAAACTCGTTGGTCTTTACAATCAGAAGTGTTGCTGCTGCATTTGGTGCATTCTAATCAATAGGTAATTCCCATTGACAAAATGGAGAGATGCCCTGTTACAAAGAGACCTTCCTCCGAGAGACAGAGGCACAATACCTCCAGTGAGGACCCAGAAGACAGTGTTTCTGACGAAAGCACCTTTGAAGGGCTAGGGCCAATGCCAAGATCAGAATGTAAGTTTCTCAACACCAAAGTATGCAGACTCAGTTATATTAACCATGCTACATTGTGTTGCTTGTAAATTTTTTATGGTATATTGCAGCAGCATTCAGGGAAGAATGTGGAGGGAGCATCCAAAACACTTCTCACAGAGAGAAATCTTTTCATAACAATGGGGGTCCTGAGAAAGCCTGCAGGAATGGACAAGACCAGTCACCGAACAGTCAAAAAGGAGAATCATCGAGACTGCCAAGGAGAAGCCATGGCATGTATAGAGTAGTAGTAAAAATTTAGAATACAAATCATAAATATAATCGTCATATTTGGAATACCTAATTTATCTTGACTGATGACACTCAATATTTATTTATAAAGGTGATGGAATGTTCCTTGTTAAGTCGTCCGCTGAGCTAAGCAGTAAGTATATGTGAAGAAGAAAGCACCAACTGCTGTGTCATTTGGCTTGCATGATACTCTGTTGCAAATTGTATACATGTTATAATTCATCCTCTAGTAAAATGTCTCTCATTTTTATAGGAACCTTGGAATATCTTGTTAGGATGATTGTAGAACTGCAAGACGACGTTAAATTACTTTCTAAAAAAATAAACAAAATCTGTGGAGGAAACCAAGAGGATATAACCCATAATCCAGACCTTGATGATATATTGCAATTTTTTCCCCTCAAGTCTCATGAGGACTTCGAAAACTGCGAAAGAAAACTCAATTCTCCAACGCTCAGACAGATGATGGTATGAACTACAACCCATGTTACGAGCTCGTATGATTAACCCTAAGATATTATATTTCTTTAAATGCCCATGCCATTCTTTCAATCCTATCATATTCTTTCACCAAGTATGCTAGTTCCTCCCATTTGGGATGCTGGTAGAATTTTATTTTTAAACTGGTTTTAATGTGTACAAAAAGGGCACTTAACTTGAATTACTAGCATGGCCATGTAAGGTGACTTAAGTAAAGATTTCTCAAGGGAATAATTTTTCATTAATATTGAAAAGCTTGTCAATGGGTAGAATTATTACACTTAAAATATAATAGTTTCTTCTGACATTCTGTCGAATGACTGAATTGCTTTTCTTTAATTCAGATGGTGCACCTGAGTCAATATAGCCACTCCACAATACAAGGAAGCATTAAATTCATACTAAAAAAAACCTTAGACCCTGATTTTGCAAGAACTTTAAATTGGGCAGGAAGAGGACTTAAGAGAGGCATCCGAAACACCTACTTCCAAGAGGTAGTAGGAGGTGTGTATGATACGGATATAAAGAACAGAAAAAATTCCTTTACAGGTGTTATTGCTATACAAACAAAGTGATAAGCTGTGAAAGTTACTAAATTTTTATCTACTTCTCAATTACAAATACTACCTCATAAAATAAAATATCATGTAACTTCAACCACATTTTAATTCCACATGTCACATACATTACATGAACATATCAAAACCCAGGTTGTAAAATATTTCAATTGAAATGTTCAATATAAAAGATAAAACTGTTCTTTTCCACAAATATATTTAAAGACAAACCAACCGGTTTCTCTGTAATCTTGAGAATGGCCTGAGAAGGCCGAAACCGGTTGGTTTGTCTTTAAATATATTTGTGGAAAAGAACAAAGTTTTATCTTTTATAATGAATAACTTCCACAAAGTAAACTCTCCAACCATTTCTTTTATGAAATGTTCAAAGTGATAGACTTTCTTTTTACAATGATAATATATCAAGTTTGAATACAGAAACAGTATTGTTCATGAATGCTTATTTCATTGTTTTCAGGTGCAGTGAGGAAGAATCCAATCTTAAAAGATGCACCCATAGACAAAATTGAGAAAGAGATCAAGAAATGGCTTGTTTTTTCATTCAGGTTAGCCTCATCATTTAGGAAGGCAGAGAGAAAGGATGTTCCAAGGAATGAGTAATTGCCTGAATAATTATAATTTGATTGCTTTCTTTTAATGCTTAGAGAGTTCACAAGCATTTGATGAACATTGATGTCTTTTTCTTGAACATTCATGTCTTTTTTTCAAACTTAATCGTAGGAGGCAACCTATTCAATATCACTTGCCCCATGCATTTAGGTTCATGAGAAATTTTATAGTTGATAGTTATCCTTTTTGTACTTTTGATGATGATTTGACCTTAAATAATACATGCATATGACATGTATGTAATTTGAAAATAAATATTTTGTTCCAAATATATCTCATGTTTATTTTCCAATATAAAGGCTATATGTGCGACTTGTAAAATTCCAGAATCAACCAATAATTTATTAGGAATTAATGTTACATAGTATATATTTGAAATTTTTTAATAGCAACAATTGAAAGAGCATTTTTTTTTCAATGAATATGCCAATTAGTCATCAGACCAAATATGGAATATGCATGGAGTGCTTTAATGTAGTTTTGCAATCATTAATTGAATGTTTCAAAATTATTGCAGGAGCATTCATCGAATGCTTCAAAATGATTGCAGGAACATTCATTGAACGCTTCGGAATGGTTGCAGGAGCATTCATTGAATGCTTCAGAATGGTTGCAGGAACATTCATTTAACGTTCATTTTGAACGTTATAATAACATATCAAGTTGTGACATTTTGAACGTTCAGGGAACCATTATTTGAACGTTATTGCAATGTTCCTGCGATGGATTGATGAACATTATCTTAACATTGCAGAAACGTTTTTGTGCAGCAGGGGGTCATGCATTTTATGTTGCCAAGAAAGCATAGGAAAAATAAATATAGCCTATATTTCTGCACATTGCATTGCGTTGACGTGGTTTGGATGTTTTGTAGGCTTGGGAGTCTGGCTGCTGGTAGACTCCAAATGGCCGGATGGCGCATACGCTTATTCGCCGCCGGACGTCTGCACCTGAAACTGCGTGATTCTTGCACACTGAGAGCCTAGACACTCGCGCCTAGTTCTTGCGCTCTTCTGAGTCTCAGCGAATGATCAAGAGATGGCGAGACGGAGGGAAATTAAGAGAGACTGATTCTGTATCAAACAGTTTCGCTGAATGTGAATTTTTTCTTCGTTTAGTGGTTGGAAAATAACAAGTCAACCTACGGCTAAAGGACTGAACAACAACAACCAGGGTGGACTAGACACGTTTCACTAATTCAGAAGGCTCGCTTTTGAAATAATTGACACCTTCGTTGTCCACATGGAATCTCATTTTGAAGACTTCAATAACTTCTATTTTGCAGAATTACTAGATGAAGATCCTGCATAAAATACATCATTTCCCTCAGCGAAATTGAGTAGTTTAATAAAATGCACTCATTATTTAACAGTGAACAGCTAAAAAAAGGAACTCATTAATGTCTATTCCAACGAGAGTAGGCACTTGCCTGCACATTTGTTACTTAAATATTTTTTGAACAATGGCCTGGATAAAGTAGGTATATTAAGAAACTGGGAATCATAAGACTGATTCAGACATTTCCTGTGTCAGCTGTATTGTCCGAAAGAAGTACCAGTACATTGAAGACAGAGAACACATTTTTAAGAAACTCCATGACGGTCTTCAGCCTAAGCAATTTAAGCACCCTGGCGGTTGAAAAGGCTTTACTGAACAACTACCCGAGCGACGAAAGTTTCAAGGAACGCGTCATCGACACATTTGCCCAAAGGAAAACCCGCCGACTCTATATGATAAACGGAAAACATTAAGGCAAATTACTTAGCCCCTCAAGTGCTGACCTCTGTTCATGGTTGGGTGCCGGAAAATTTATATCAAAGTAACAGTGGGGCGAGAGGTAAAGAAGTTAACAAGCAACTAGCGTTCTCTTCGTATGCAATGTATGTTAAAAAAACTAGATTTTAAAAACCCACCAGAACAGAGGGTTATAACCCATTTAAATAGCCCGGTACACAACGTGTTAAGTTGACTGATTTTTGTCAACTGGAATATTTGAGTCTCTGAAGCAGCAAATTAAGGGGCCGATGAGCTAGAATACCCACTTCGAGTACCTTAGCTTCGCCACTGGTATTTTCTGGTGTAGGATCTCCTTCATCGCAGACAGCACACATTCTACAGTGTACACTGAATATACGTATAAAATGTGTATAAAGCTAAGAAGATACAAGTATAATGTATTCAGTATTTATACACACAAAATCAATTATATAGTTTTGTTGACTTGCAGTATCAAATGTTGAATAACAGAAAATTGGCTGAAGATGAAAAATCTGACTTTTTATCTGGCATGGGTGGCTCCTCCAAGTATGATATTAAAATTCTAGATGGAATAAAAGTCCATTAGCAAATTACACTATCATTATTGTTTTCCTTCAATTAATTGGCTTTTGAACTTTTATTCCTACCAGAATTATTAGGTGGTGAAGATGACCTTATATTGACTCTCAAACTGAAATAGCTCCAAAAGGAGCTGAATAATATGAAGGTGAATGAAATGGAGCAACTGCCGATATGGGCCTTAATATTGCTCCTGGTGGGGCCACCCATGCTACACAAAAAGTAGTCCATGTAGCATCTGTTACTCACTATGGTATCTACAAAAATAGTGCAAAAAACCTAAAGACATCCAGTAGATATCCTATGGATGTCCAATAACCATCAATTTTATCCCAAGGATCTATCAATTAGGTGTCCCAAAATCTGACATCCTTAGGAAAACCATATAAAACCCACGTAAGATATTAACATTGCCAAGCATAATTTTGAATTAATATAGCCACATTGCACGTGGTAATCCAAATGTTCTTTTTAACTTTATCCTACACAAAACTATATTTGGAATACTTCTGAATAAACTGCAAAAGCACTCTCCACTCGCAATCCATTGAGTTTCTATTATGAGCTTGACACTTTGACCAGAGACTGAAGTAGAACTTCCCAGCGATGGGTTGATGGAGAACAAAATATCTTCAAACAAATATTCCACACATCCAAAAATGTCCACGAATTCACACCAACAGATGCTGCATGAAGTCCCACCAAATTCAGCGAGTGATTTGTACAAGCAACAAATTCTGCTTTTTGATAAATTTCCTTGATGCGTTTCTGGTCACCAGTACAACAGCTCACCTAATTTTAGAATGAATTAAATCTGATACTCCCATGGTGATTATCGTTGGTAGTTACTCCAGGCCCTACTCTACATTAGGGTGACTTTGGCCGATAGCAGTTTCTACAGCCATCATGCTGATGTATTGAGGTCAGAAGTGATGATGTATCCATTTTTGGCCACCTTATATATTCATATGTCTTATGTTTACATACATAAGATGGCCAAAAATTGACTCATAGTCACTTTGGATATGAAGACACCAGTAGGATGGCTGGAGAAACTGTGGTCAGCCAAAGACACCCTAGCGTGGAGGAATGCCCAGAACCCTGGTGAAAATAAACCGTGACAGACAGTGTGACAGACAATGTGACAGAAGCGTGAACACAGTGTGCTTAGAATGTGACAAGAGTGTGATTACAGTGTGCATACACCGTGACAAAAGCGTAAATTGGGACTCAAAAGTGTGCAGAAAGCGTAATAGACACTGTGACGGTACAGTGTGTTCACAGTGTTAGGACACCGTGCACACAGTGAGAGGACACCGTGCACATAGTGTGAGGATACCGTGCAGGCATTGTGAGGACACTGTGACTAATACCCATGCGTGTGCTGCACATTGTGGTCACACTGTCCATCACGCTTTGAAGGGAGCACAGTGTGCGTACACTGTGACTAATAGCCTTGCACAGTATGCAGCACATTGTGGTCACACTGTCCATCACGCTTTGAAGGGAGCACAGTGTGCGTACACTGTGACTAATAGCCTTGCACAGTATGCAGCACATTGTGGTCACACTGTCCATCACGCTTTGAAGGGAACACAGTGTGCGTACACTGTGACTAATAGCCTTGCACAGTATGCAGCACATTGTGGTCACACTGTCCATCACGCTTTGAAGGGAGCACAGTGTACATACACTGTGACCAATACACTTGCACAGTGTGATACACATTGTTGTCCCACTGTCTGTCACGCTTTGAAGGGAGCACAGTGTACATACACTGTGACCAATACACTTGCACAGTGTGATACACATTGTTGTCCCACTGTCTGTCACAGTTTATTTTCACCAGGGTACCTCTGCCTGGAACACCATAGTTTACACCCCGAGAGGGACTGAGTGACCCCTTTGGGTGTGCTGCAACTGTAGGTGGTGGGCATGGTGCAACCTCTGACGTATCTGACGTATATCGACTTCGTCCAATCACAACTGAGCCCGCGAAGCTACTTTGCCTTATCGCAATTGGGGGGGGCACAGCTGACTCTGCCAATCGGAGCAGTTGCGACAGCATCTGCGAGCAGACCTTCCGAGAACCCCCCTCCACTCCCAGTTAAATCAGTCAAGGATGGGAGGAAAATGACGTCAATGTTATCAAAGCAGCTTTTTCGGTGGGCGTCACCTTTTGCTTATTTTAATTTATGAGTGAATGGTTGTGGTTAGAAGATTAATTTTTTCACTACAATTCTTTTTTTGTTTCCATCGTAGAGCTGTGGTCTCCTTGGCACCTTTTGTTAATAGTAGGCTAATGCTGATGCCAGATTTCTATCCTTCCATTCTCATGCCTTTTCCCCTGGTCTGAAAAGTTTTTAAGTGCTTTAAGGGAGGCTTGAAATCACACATAAGATGGGTGCTGGAATGGAGCTGAAACTGTTGAAACCTGCAAATATTCAAGAGATAGGGCTTTTGAAGTTAACATTTAAGCTTGGAGGTAAAAACAGAGTATACTGTGAGAAAAATTGCCTAAAATTCCACTATATTCATATGCCCACAATTTCCTATAAAAGTATAGCAGGAGGAGCAATTTCATCACATGATAGTACTTCAGATGAACATAAGTTTAGTACTCAAGACACAGATATGAGAACCACCAAGTGGAAAGAGATTTAAAGGAAAATGAAATAATGACAGGGTCTATGAGAAAAAATACGGAAATTTAACACTAAAATACAGCAAAGATCCCAGGAGAACATCCATGTTGAATCCACGTGCCATACGTCGCTCACGTGAAGGTAGTTTGGCCCACCTAGAATCAACGTGGAATCAACTACAATTGACATGAATTTGACTACGTGGATCACGTCAACCTAGATTCCACGTGGATAGAATGTGGGCGGGTCACTGTTGCTTCATCCACGTTGGCGCTAGGTGGATTTTGCATCGATAATGTCACGTAGCCAAAAGGACATAACATCCACGTAGTATCTACCCACATAGCATGCAAGATCGCAGGAAGTTTGCTTGAGGCTAGCCAAGATTGGCAATCTAGAGCAAACCTGCTGCAAGTTAGCCAATATTGACATGTTCCGTGCAAGTTGCACTCAGCTTGCATGAAGTGTGCCAACCTTGGCAACTTTGCTGCAGGACTCTGGCAACATTGGTAGCAATAGTGCAAGGCCCAATGCTATTGCAACTATATAGGGTTCCTACTAAGGGAGGAGTAGAGTTACCCTAGCTCTACCCTTGCTTGAACGTGCATGGCTTATTTCTCTTAGGAGAAAAACAATTTGAGCTATATTGAAGAAAGGCAAGTTAATAGGAAAAATTAACTTAAGCACGTAATGATAAATTAACTGACAAAGAAGAACAAGGTTGTAAAGTTTGTGAATACAGATTGAGTAAAGAATACGGTGGTATTAACATTAGGGTTCCTACTTGTATTGCCAAGGATCCAGCAGATTTCATGAATACGGTGTTTGGCACATTGTTGAGGAAACTCTTATTTATCTTTCCTGGAGTTGGAAGAATATCTGTTACGCATAGTCATAATGGTCATGCTTATTTTTAACCACAAAATGGTAATTGGGGAAATGTTTTAATGGTGGAAAATACCAGTGTTCATATGTAGTAAAGTTAATTATCACTAACGAATTAATGCAAGTCAGCAGCGCTATATATACGGCCTCCCATCCGTTGCTCGTTAATGAAGCAGCGTTAGATAGCCATCGTCAAAAGTGCTTTGTCAGGTCAATTAGATACAGTTAATAAGACACGTAGGGCAATTATATGCGTGTGTCAGGAATGCTGAAGAATTATAACATGAGTATTTATAAATGCAGGTAAATCTGCTATAATCATTTTCTTTTTAAATTTTGATACTATAGGTGCACCATGCAAGTTATGATTTTTTTGTGTCAACTAATTTGTTTTGCTAGGTATATGGGTACAGCTCGTTTATACAATCTTGTGTAACTATTCATTAATGTTTTCACTCTTGCATGCCATGTCGGATAGTTTACAATGTGCATAAAGTCAATTATAGTAATATAATTTTACATTTCTTTTTCAAATGCTGTACATATTGAAACTTTCTTTATAATACTCTGCACTTGAATGATAGATTCATGTATTTAACCATTTAGCTAAACCTTTCAATTTAATATTGATGAGGGGTTAAAGGAAAAAAAGAAATATTCTTTCTCAATCTTGCTCCAAATAGAGATAATCAATTATTTTACAGGAGAAAATTATTAAAGGAAGATAATGAAGAGCAAATATAGCAATGAGCAGGAGAAAAGGTAAAAAAAGCAGGCTGGACAATGAAGTGTTAGTTCAGCCAATGACCACGATTGCCTTAGTAAATAATGATCATGAACCCATGATATGAAAGTTTGTCTCTTCCACCTTTTGTAGTTGGGTATTTAGAACTTTTATTACCAGCCCCTTGCAGGTAGACTGCACACTAAACACATTCCCATGAAGTTTGTAAGATTATCGATTTTACATTATTTAAGTACTTAATATTAATTACAGATTATTCTAAAAATTCATGTTCTTTCTCAGGCTTAGGAGAATGATGAAATCATGATGCTGTAGAAGGGAATAAAAATATGAAATGATATAATTATAATTAAATTAAGTATGTTAAATTATGATGAAATTAATTGGCTGATAGATTGGCCAACTGTCAGTGAACAGGTTACTGTATTCCCAAAGCAAAAACAGGGAAACAGAGTTTTATTACCAACCTATAATGCAAATTGAATGAAAAGTATAAAAATCAGCTCTGGTTGTTGAGTTCCTGGAATGCCCTAAAACAGTTAAATTCAGCCACAGTAAAAGAAATTTGACATGGTGATATTCATGCTGCTTACTCCGATTTTTATTTTTACTTTAATCTTAGAAGACATTTCAAATAGGAAATCTATATGATACAAGTAAGATACAATCTCTAGACAAAATAATTTCCATTCAATCTGAGCAAAATGCTCATACACAGACATAAGACTGGCCACTTTGTACTTCATAGTAAAATGCCTTGGAAAAGCAAACAGCGTGTATAACAAGGAGAATAGAAAAATTTGGACTCGGACGGATCCAAATTTTGTCTGGCCCTTTTCTAAAATTCATTTTTTCATTACATTTGTTAAGGCCTATCTGAACATCGTTAAAACAATTTTACATTTAAAAAGAGACAGCTGGTAGAAGAGATTTTCCACTATCTTCATTCATGCTGGTAAAATAGTATTTTTATAAAGTTTCAACTAATAGTATGTGCTTTTTAAATTAAACATTTACACTGTCTACAAAAAATATACATCGACTCATCAGCTCACAGATTCTGGAATGATGAAGATGCGGGAAATATTTATATCAACAATAAATGGAAGTTGTTACATTCATTTGGATAATTTGAAATTTATAGAAGACCAGTCTTGCATTTCATGAATTAATGGTTTGATAGACACAAAGCACAAAATATAAAACATTTGTACCTTAGGCACATTTTTATGAAGTGAAAGGCAGCATTATTTGTAAAATCCCTGATGGACACGGAACATGAATATTTGTAAGACATCATTACAGTTTTTTGTGCTTCAGCATTGTGGTATTTCTAGGAATTACCTTGGCACATTCATTTATTTATATATATATTGATTTAGAGAAAATAATTTGGTCTGTCGGTTACTTTGTAAAAGGGATACAAAACCACATGCATATGATTAGAAAGTCAACTTCCATTTTTTCAATTGTGTAGCAAATGAAATGTTTAGCAAAAATAAACGAGTTCTGTGAGGAAAATGCAAAATATGGAATGAAAGAATAAATTTGCATTCATGGCATAAAACATGATTGAAATTCAGATTCTTTTTTTGAAGCTTAATATATAAAAGCTGTTTAGCTGTTTCTAAATATATTTTGCTATGAGAATAGCAACAAATTGAAATATTTCTCGGAAATGTATTGACTGACACTTGGTGCCAAATTTGTATGCCTGCCAATATAAAAACATTTGACCAAATAAATACAAACGCACATTTGATATTTTAGGCCTTTCAATAAATAGTTATCTGGCAAAAAATGTTTCTTTAAAGCCCATATATTTCACTACTTTGTTCTATAACTAAAAGAATGGCATCAGCCATAAGGACTCAAAATGCTATCAAAAGGCAGTGTTAGGACAAATTGTACACTTGTTCATCATCACCTACGTCACTGGCCATGGGCAGTGTAACAATACAGGTATATCAAAATACTTGATGTGAACCCATCTCTCAAAAAACTCTCATGAGAAATCACATATTGTAGTCATATTCAATTAGCCTCAACAAAACTCAATAGAGCATTTTGACCAATTATTCACTCAGTAGGGCTGAACACAACCCACTGGGGTAATACTCTTAGTTTTGCTATATTTTAAAAAATGACAGGAATAGAAAATATGAGGCCTGAGGCTAATATTGGTGGGAAATTGGACTCTAACTTTTCCAAATGAGATCTGTTAGAGACTTCATTTGAGGAGTATAGCCTTCAGATCCTTAAAGTTAATGGCTCAATGCTCACTTTTGACAAAGCTCTACAAACTTGGAGGTAGGTCATCATCTAAAAATTTCCACCTACATATTGCACTTCTACAGATGGTTCCTAACTTCACACTTAATATTTTCAATTGTCTTTGAGTCCAAGTATTTCTTGCACAGGTCTTCTCCTATAATACAAGTATCTTTCAGAATGTCTATGACTGAGTGTTGCTGAAAGACTAAATGCATCGATTGTCCTTCCAAGTCTTTCTAAGTGGATAAGGTACACATATTTTTGGTCTTTTTTCAAATTAAAATTAATATTTATATATATTAAATTCACATTAAATACATACATTTAATTTCATTCGTTAAAAAATTCCCAGTGAGACAGCAAACTCTTCATTTTCTTGCATCTCAGATAGGGAAAAGAATTTCCACTCCAAACCTCCCTTCTAAAATTCAACGAAAACCTATCGGTCATTACATAATGTCATTTTTTGAAATGATTTCAATTTTGGTGAGTCCTGAAGCAGTGAAACAATCCTGGCACTTGGCCAGACTTGCTCCCCTCAAAGGTTGCTTCTGAAGCCACTTTTAACTGCTTGACTTGACCTTGAGGATCACTTGGGTCAGTCGTTAAGATTTTTGCTCAGGAGCAGGTTGTTGTGTGGCCCTGAGAGATGACGTATGAGCTCCTGGAGCGAGTCAAAAGAGAGTCTGCAAAAGCAGCAGTTGAACCTTGTGGAACCCACCCCTGTGCCATTTGGCCCGCCACCCTCATCAGCAGCCAACACTCCCCTGTGCACCGAGCACAGGTGCTTCAAGAGGTGAGCCTTCTGCTTGAACATGGCCACGCACAAGCGACAAGCAAACGGCTTCTCTCCCGTGTGCACTCGGAGGTGAGTCTTGAGGTTCCAACTCATCCCAAACTGCTTCCCACAATACTCGCACCGGTATTCCTTTGACGGCTGGTTGCCCACAGTCCCGCCACCCCCGGCACCACCTCCCGCCAAAGACCCTGCACTTATCAAGTCTTGCGGTTGCTTTGTGCTTGGATAGAGACCACCTGGGATGCCTGGACCGTCAGTCGGAGATGTACCCCCACCGTAAGCGTCTGCCCCTGCACCCCCCTGCTGGAACAGAGACCACGCCCATGCCACATCCTGCCCGCCATGCGGCACAACAATCCCACCAGGGAAGACTGCCGCACCCAACACTCCCGGTCCCCCCAAGGTGCCGTCCTCACTTGGTGGGCGGTACTTGACCACTATTTCCTCAGGCGTAGTGTCTTGGAGGAGCACAGGGCTGGGGGGTGCTGTGGCATCGGCACCTCCGCCGCCCCTCTCCTCCGACACTGGAGTCCTCGCTCCATCACCACCGCCCCCCTCCTTGACTGCCTCCTCCATCCCTATGGCACCCCCTCCACTCAGGCCTCCCGTGATGAACGGGGACGTTGGGGGGCACGGTACAAAGGCTGTGTTCTGAGCAGGGGGGTTGTGAAAGCCAGGACGCTTTCGTGGTATGATCGGGGGTTGGGGGAGGGGGTGGAAGGCACCTCCAACCTCATCACTGTTCCTCCCGATATAGCCTGCTGAGCTCAGAGCATTGATCCGCCTTCCATCCGTGATCACTCCAGCTTCCTCATCTTCACTCTCACCATCTGGACCAACTGAACCACCATTGCTCAAGGAATGTTTCTTGCTTGGGAGGCCTTCCGAGTTTATCTCAGATTTTCTCTTCCGGTGAGGAGACTCACTGCCTGCTTCCGTTTCTCTGTGCGGCAATGAGGACTGACTTGATTCTGCCACTGAAGAATATGAACTTAATGGACTGCTCGAAGGCTGAAAATGAAAATAAGTTTAAACCATTAGCTATTAACACATGTAACAAAGACATTAAAAAAGATTTGCAGAAGATTCTTTTTGATTCACAACAAAAATCATCGATAAAATTTTTAGAAGAGTAGATCATACAAGATACATTTAGCATAAACAGCAGCTGATGAAAATGAAAACCAACTGTAGATGAAATTTGAGAAAAAAATAGAATATACAACATGGGAACTTTCAAATAAATCAGAATCAAAATATGAGAGGAATTTTGCTATCTCAATTCCTTCATCCACATTCCTCCTGATAACATGTCATTGTACAATATAGTTTCTTTCCACTGATGAACAGCACCAACAACCGATCAGAAAGGTAAAGTGATTTGCAATGGCTTTAAATCAGTTTGATTCTGACATGAACACATTGTACTACATTTCTACGATTTCCCACTGTCAGAAATAAAATTCATTTTTTCTCTTCAAACTGCTTCCCAGCCATATGTCAGTCAAAGCTTTTGCTGATCATTTCCTTAAAAGATGTATTGATAATGCTTTCAAAAATATTTTTCCTCAATTTTAAATTTACCATAATTTAGAGATACATCAATGCACTGGAAAAGCATCATTATTTTCTTCCATACTATGGCCAGTAACTGATTCATTTATAAGATCGTATAGCACAAATATAATCCATGACTTTAAAAATTGTGAAATAATGGCAGCCATGTCTTTTAATGGTAGTTTTTTCCAATATGTGAGATAACTTCTCTCTTGACTAACATTAAGCACAATACATACAAGGGATGAGCAATCAGGAGACACTCTGGGTATTTAAATTTAATTAAATTTACAGAGACTTTTATCAATTTTAATAAAACCAGATATCTTCAGTTAGCATTTCATTGCAGATTCAAAAATATTGATGAACTACCTCCGAGAAATATGAAATACTCTCTTTTCATGGATTGAGTACGATTCAAATTTTCAAGAGAAAAGATTATTTATGGAGCCCTTTAAAAGCATCCCAGGAATAAAAAATAAAAATACCGACCACCTTAAAATATCATATAAATGTTGTCATGGAAGAACACATCAGAAACCTTAAAGGTTAGTTTTCTACAATGCCTTTAATGCCTTCATTGCAAATTATAACACGATATTATTCATACTCAAAATCAAAGTATATCATACGACCTTCTCTTTATAAATTTATTTGCATTAGTGGTAAAAGTAGTTTTAGTCAATGCTCTGTACCATAGTACTACTACGTACAGAAAAATATAAATTTAAGAATGACACAAGTTATGAAGTATTAACTAGGTGGATCACATTTAGTTTAGTAGCCCAGTCTTTGGACCCATGTCGTGCAAAGAGGGAAAACAATTCCCCCAGAAAAAAATAGCATGTTTAATTAAATAATATTGGAAATTTTCCACTACGAAATCTTTACTACGACCAGTTTTGATGTGACACATCATCATCAGGTCTGATGATCACCTGATGATGATGTATCACATCAAAACCAGTCGTAGTAAAGATTTCTTTGTCGAAAATTGCCAATATTATTTAATTATGTTATTCCACCACATCACACCTGAAAGGACTCTTTTTAAATAGCATGTTCATCAGATAGGATACACTGGGTGCATATAGCATTTGCTCATGTGGGAAATGTGTCACAGTCTAACATCAGAGATTGATTGATAATGCAATGATTGATAATGCAAGTGATAGGCCTAAATTTTATTTACATCTATTACTAATTAATTCATTTAGCTACCCTGAGAAAACAAAGTTTGTAGTATAGCTAATATAAACCCAATTTTAAAGCCTTCATCAGGTACATACCAGATGTAGGCTAGATGTGAGTGTTAAAATAGCGTTTACATTAGGCATGCAGCACACTCTGTGCTCTCAGGTCAACCACATAATAATTGGGTAGTTTCCTATATTTTTTAATTGTCTTGATAAAATGTTTATAGCCAATGGGATGCATATTTTAAGCCATTCAATTTTAAAATGATGTTAAGCATTTTTCCTCATCAATTTAAAAGTGAAAAAATTCAATGGCATGAAAATGTGACGGCAAACTATTGCATGCCGGTAAATGATACATGTGTCATGACACTCATTCCTCTACCTGCCACTAGGTGGTACCTGCACTCTGTTAAAGCTTATCAACTAGTATCTGAGGTAATTTCTTCAGTTAATTTACTATGATTAACTTTTATTTATTTATTATTATTATTAAAATTATTTATTAATAAAATAATAAATAATAATAATTATTATTTATTCAGTTGATTCATTTAAAAACTGTTAGTATACATTTTACGGGGGTCATGGTATGAGTAGACCACTGAGCTGCTGACCGGAATGTCCCGGGTTCAAATCGCGGCAAGAAGCTTTCTGGACAACCTCACCTAAAATCCTTGCGATTCAATTTTCTGCATGTCAGAACTTTATAGGAAATCGCAGGTGACTCAGGGAGAGTAAGTGGCCCCCCTACCCTGAATGTGTGAATTTCACATGCCATTGGCTTAGTATGGGGTGAGCTCTACCCTGACCTCTCAAAGACCAACCTTCGAGTTGAACAAATCTTTTATTCATTTTACTAAGTTAATACATATTCACTACAGCTGATGGGCTCAAATACAACTGTAAGTTCTGGAGACGAATATTTCCTTCGCCTTGGAACGTAAACTTTATGCCTGTTATGTCAGCAACGAGGCGGAACATCCCGCCATTTCTGAGGTTTTTTCCAATGAACGTAAAATTAACATTTAATTCTCTAGTAAACTGAGATTTCTCAAGGCAAATGTTATGCGTATACATGCATGTTGGGGCACGAGTCGCAATTAATGAATTCTGTTTTTATTTTGATGAAGGATACGACCCTATTGCACACGATGTCATGCTACTTTACTTGCCAATGCTGCCATGCTATGTACACTGTTTCTATGGAGCGTGCTTGACTGATGGCAAATGGCAATGCATCCTTGGCTGGGTCCGTGCCTCACCTTGAGGATGCCGCGGTCCTCCTTGTCGCCCTTGCTCGCGTCCACGGCCTCGTCGGAGGACCCCTCCCCTTCCGGCGTGGACCCTGCAGACAGCTTCCTCCGGCCCTTGCCCTCCTCCTGGGGGCTGCCCCCCCTCGCCCCCCGCCCCCCCTCCCCGGCACCCCCCTCCTCATCCTCTCGGCACTCCTCCTTGATGGCCTCGCCGTTGGCCGTCGTCAACACTCCGCCCTTCGGATACGCGCTGCTGACTCCCCGGTTCGCCTGCCTGTCGGGGGTCAGCGACAGGTTCACAGGGTTCAGGGAGTTCCTCCTCCGCCCTCCGCCGTGGGGGGACCCGCAGCCCAGCTTGCCTCCGCCGCCCTTCCGACCCACGCGGTCGCCCTTCCCGCTGCCCAGGGGCCTCCCCGGCCCTCTCTCGGCCTTCACGGAGTGCGCCGGCGGTTGCTGGAACGACTGCTGGTGCGCCCGGTAGCTGTTGGTGGCGGTGGTCGCGGCACTCGGGGGCTGCTGTTGTTGTGCAGGGGTCGTCACCGAGGACCCTGGCGGTTGCAGGGAAGGAGGCGAGGAAGAAGATGAGGTGGCGTCCCCGCTGCTGGGGGCGCGGTCCCACAACTCCGCGGTGCTGATCTGCAGGAGGGCGATCAGCTCGTTCAGCGAGTCCACTTGGCTGGACTGGAGGACGGCCTCGCCCGTGTACAGGAAGTCGAGGAGGTGCCGCAGGTCGGCGATCTGCACCCCCGGCAGGTGGATGGTGACGGGTGCGCAGGAGGTACCTCCCGAGCAGGGCCTCTTGGCCCTCGCCGAGAGGCCCGGGTGGTCCTCGTCCTCCGGGAGGCCAGCGCAGTGGTGGTGGCTGTGTTGGTCCTCCAGCAGGAGCCTCCGGACGAGCGGGGAGGCCGAGGCCAAGACGAGCTTGTGGGCCCGGAGGGTCCCGCCGTCGCAAGCGAGCACCACGTCGGCGAAGCACTCGAGGTTGAACCAGGAACGTATCTCGTGCACGAGGGACGCGTGGTGCTTGCCATAGTGTAGCGTCAACAAGCCGCTGTCGTTGTGGTGCATGGTTGTCGTGGAGTTCAGGTTTAGGCCCGAGGATCTCGCAATTTTCTTGATCACCGACAATTCGCTGAAGAACGGCCGCGAGAAATCGATTCCGTTTTCATTCTGAAACGGGAAAGATGACAGACGCTTAAGACAATTATTTTTTTATTCCTTGTATAGGCATGTATGTAGAGAAAAATATCAAGAAATAAATTTACAAAAGAAAATCGAGAAATACTGGAAATATAGACCCCCTTAGGATAACATCCTGTTTGGGGAACTGACTCTTCTTAATAACATTAAAAAAGGGTAACAACAAGAAGCAGGTGCTGCTCTACAAAGCACCTTTCTATGAGAATGTATCGTGGATACCATGTTAATGAAAATAAATAAACAATAATAAAATGAAATTAAAAAAATACGTCTAGGACACCTTGGCAAATCGAGCTTAGAGAAAACTAAGCGAGGTTAAAGGAAATCGGGTGACATGGTCGCAGGGTATTGGATTTTTACGCTCTCAACAGAATACCTCTGCATGACCATCGCTTGCGCTAGGTATTTAAATATTACATAATGTCAAAAACACCACGAAAATATTTTAAAAACAAAGCAACCACTTCAATAATGAATAAAATGCTATTCTAGGACAAAAAATTCAGTCACTCAATTTCCTGATAATTACAAAGAACAATGAACTCATTAAATGTCTTAATGTGATTTTCTAATCTCTTTGCTCATTGATGATACACTTTTAAATATTTAGTTGCAGTTTGATGCATATCAACAACAGTAATAGAAGTGAAGCCTCTTTGATAGTTTCTGATTTAGTTTGCTTACTGAATAGATTTAAAACCACCATGTAATGCAATGAAGGGAAAACAATGGTAATAAAACAAGAAAGAAGTGAATCTCCTCTATTCACCAATAATATTAATCATTAGTTTCTTATAACTTTGTTGTGTTTCAAAGGAAATTAAGGCTAAGGTTATACAATAACACCGAAAAACGCTCAAATTGTGAGTACACAATAAAAATTGATTTGCAACATATTATCGCAGAGTAATCAATAAACAAACTTAACTACCATTTACCTAATTGTATCACTACCTGCTAATGAATCCATTAGACCTGTGTCTAGATAAAAAATCTAAGTTCTTGAAATTACGTTTTGGGCTTTTTTTAAAGATCTGAAGATAGAAATAATACAAAACACAGGGCCACTGGACCGCGGGGCTGGATTTGAACGAGTATTGACATACGAACGACAATTGACAAGCGTAGACGGGCCACGGGAAAATAAATCACCGAAAGTACACACCGTGTGCGGTGCACGATCTCTGTTTCCAAACTTAAACAACATTTATACAAACCAAACAGGAAAACATTTTCAAGATACATTATACAGTCACGGGGAATGTGATGATACACAACCTGTTCTCATGATACAAATGTTATTATTTTGGAATCCATCGAAGCTCCCATACCCTTTAAATGCGCTTCAATACCGTTTCGGAACGCTCGCAACTAACAATAGAGACAGAGAAAGTCTGCCAGAATTTCAATATCTTTAGCTAACTGTCCAATCAGTCCTGTAGCATGTGACCGCGAGTTCATGTTCCGACACATACGGAGGAGCTTCATCAATTTCGGTGTAACTGGTGCTAGGGGATGCTAATTCGAAGTTTGAGAGCTAAGCTGTCGGATTCAGCTAACATCGAGAGTTTCGTTTGCATTTTTCTACCGCAGGGTCATGCAAGGATAGTACGCAGTTTGCCGAAGGGATAATGTTTTAATCCTCGCTAGCGTTGGGATTACCTCCTCTGCGCGGTTACACTTGCGCCACTGGATGAACTCACGCAGCGCAACAGCCTAGTCGAGGCAAATTATGGACCGCGAACTATGACCTGCCCGCACGGCAAACGCCGTGACAAAGTCACTTTTACCATCACACGCCTATTATGGTGAGGGTAGGTAACAACTCTCTGACTACTTTGTCTCTCTAATCATGCCGGACGTTGCTTAAAATGATAGATTCGCCTTCTGATATCAAACCTTCAAAAGAATAGATTGTGGAAATGGAGAATAGAGAAGAAGAAATAATAGCGAATTGCTGGGGCAGGCTACTATGAACATCTGGCGTTTCATTATTTCTTAAGTAAAAAATAACTTAGAATAAACGCGGCAAATATTTTATTTTAAACTAATCGGCTTTCTCAAAAATAAAATCTGGAATGGAACGCACGTTGGCCGAAAATAAATTAATTTCACTGGATATTTTCACTTCTATTTCCCCTCAAATCTACCGCCCAGCATCAACAAACGTTTTCATCAGTGTAGGAATGAATTGCAGCTATGATTATGGAATATCACTCGCGAAGGACTTATCGTAGAGCTTCTAGGGAATTTTTAGTGGAATTTATAAGGAATATTGTAGATGCGACGTTCATTATCATTCATGTGAAAGAGGTAAAACTATTTACTTTTCATTGACAAATTGAATAATTACCATCTTGGAAAGATTACTGTGGGTACCACAGATTCGTGTTGATATTGACTCGACAACCTGCAAAAGCATGTTTCTTCCCCTACTTTATCCGGAGAATTTTTGCTCGTCATAATCCTCCAGAGCAATGATTATTTTCGTTCAACGAAAACAGGAATTCAACGTAGAGAAGCTCAGCTTGTTAACGCGTCGCAAGCATATGTTATTTTCTTTTGCTTAGCAACTGGGCGCGAATAATACCAGCCCGAGCAGGAATTACACAACACGGGAGCTTGTGAAACATTGTGCAATGGAGTCGCAACGTAACAGCGGCCGTTCGAAATAAAAATATACCAGACGCCGATCGACGCGAAGGCAATTCGAATCAGAATAAACAGCGGGAGGGACAAGCGGTCGGAATCGGGCGCAGCACCAGTAGGGCGGCGGCGGCGGAGGACGAGGGCTTCGGCGAAGGAAGACGGCCGAAACGAGGCCGCAGCTCACTATTATCCAATAGCTTTACTCACCGGTACCGCGACCTGGTATCGCCGAGATCCCATCGGCGTGACACAACTCTTTCGCTTCCTACACTTTCACCCGCAGCGACGTTCAGCGCTGGCCCCAAGTTGCAAAGGTAAACTCCACACTTTCACTCGCGCAGCCGACGAGATCACAAATCGAAACGAGGAATCCGAGTCTCGGGCCGTCTATATCCATTTGTCACGGCCGGGAGCCGGTTTGAGGGAAGATGAGAAAACAGCGCGATCACACCCACGGCATGTTCCCGGGGGCGAAGAAGTGTATCGGCGTGATAAGGGAGAGGCTCCGTGTGTGTCTCTCTCTCTCCTCGGTACTTGATCGCACCTCAGCGGCTACAGTCCGACTGACACAGTTCGAAGGAGGATCGCGGCGGTAGGGGAGGGTGGAGGGGGAAGTGGGGAGGGGGGCGGCAGCGCTATGGAATAAAACAAGTGGAACGGCTCGGGCACTTTTTCCGTCAGCGCGCGCGGATAATCCAAGGTCAACTCCCCGTCTCCTCTCTTTCCACCTCCGTCAGCCGCTATCAGTCGTCCCCCACGAAGTAAGTCTTTCCTCTCTCGTCTTCCTCCGAGGAAAGGAGAGCTACGGAATCATCCGACGACGTACCGCGGCACTTCCCAGCCAGACTGCTCTCGCAGGGATTGTTATTATTAGAGCAACCGACCTCGGTCAAACATCGTTCCATTAAGTCACTGTGCAGCCGTAGGGGTGCGACGAGTAGGAAAAGCACGGGCACACGATAACTTTTTTCTTTCACTTCAGAAGCATTTTCCACCTCTCTCCGTTATCTCACCACTTTTCTTCCTTGCCAGAAAACGATGTAAAAGGTTCGAAGATAACACACAAAATAATAGCTTGCAGCAAGCCTTTGGAGTCTTTTTTTGTTCGTTAAATGGGAAATCCAGAGAAGAGAAGGAGGAGAAAATCCCAAAAGGAAGCTTCAAAAACTGCGTACGGATGTCGTCCAGCGGGCGTTATCCCCGCAGTGAGTCTCTCGGCTTCGGAACTGCGACCGCGTCGCTGAAATCCTCGTCCTCCGGTTCCCCGCCAGCGAATGTCACTTCTCCCTTCGCCCCGATTAATGAAGGCGATGTTCGCACGAGCTCACGCACCAACACACTCGACTCGAGTGTGGGGGGGAGGGAGGGTAGCGTAATATGGAAGAAGCGGGAGAGGGGGCGGGTCTTGGAGGGGCGGGATAATAGGGGGGAGGGGGATGAGGCAAGCAGGGCTCTGTCGCGCGCTTCCGCGGGACTCGGTGGCGCCGAAAAGTACTCCCGACGTAGAAAGGGGGGGGGGGGTGAAAAACGTAAACAGACCCTCCTACGGGTCCGTGTGAGTCTCCAGGGCGCAGGTCCAAAGGCGACGGCGGCGGCGGGGGAGTCTGGCTCAAATCCCTTCCCTCCCTCCTTTCACTCACGAGGACTCCTTCCCCTCCGCTCTTCTTGCCGTGTGACGCCAGACCCTCGTAGGCAGGCGGACGCGAACGTCGTCGGCGAAAACACAGCGTCGCTCGCTCAAAACACTCCCGAGGTTCCCTCCACGAAAATGTGCGAAGTTCCCTCCGTCTCTCCTCAGCGATGAATGCGACGTCCCTTCAGGAAAGTGTGCCTCTCTCTCTCACTGCCAATCGGTTGATCCACCCCGACGCGGTGAAATACGCTGACCGTCCGTAAATAAATCGAGGAGGGATCCGGTCTTCCTCCGTGGCCACGGGTGCGTTTGTTTCCAAGTCCGCGTGCGAGGGTCTTTCTCCGCGACCGTCCTTGCGTCTGAGGGTGTTGAGGTACTCCTCCGGGTATCTGAGGGGATCCCTCGGCTCCGGCCCTTTCCCTTGTGCACCCCGGCGGTAGTGTTTGGGGATGCGAGCACGGAAGCTTAGGGTGCTACCGAGGAAGCGGCCGCTCTGGCTGGCAGCGGGCGAGGGAATAACTTTCACAATGCCCCGCCGGCACAGCGCGAGAGGGGGGGGGGGGTGAGACTTTTGTTCAGAGAGCCCCCCTCCACTTCCCTCCTTCCTTTCCTTCTTCTCCCCCTTACTCTTACCAAACCGCCCCACCTCCATCTCTCGTAACCTTCCATTCCCCACCCCCTTCCTTTTCCTATCTCTTTCCAGGCATTCAATCTCCCTCTCTCTCTCCCCATCCCGTAACTCCTCCCCTCTCACACCCACGTCCTATCTCTCTCTCGGCTCCCCCTCCACGCTCAAGGGGGAGAGAGAGAGGACGCAATCTTTCCCTTTTTCCTCCTTCCCTCCCTTCTGCCATTCCATTTCTCTGCCCCATCCCAGCATTCACGGAAGGCTTTATACACATATATACCCACATATGTACACTCACTCACACGTTTACCGGGGAGTGCGCGCTCCCCCCTTAAACTTATCCTCTCTCCCCCCCCCCGGTCTGCCACCTCCACACACTCTCTCGCCTCCCCTCCCACTCCCCCTCTTCGTTCTTTCCCTTTCACAATCCATTTTCCCCTCGCTGACCCCTCCTCCCCGCCTTTATCTCGCTCTCCTTCCCTCACCCCTTCCATTCCTTGTTTTCTTTCCCTCTTCTTCGCGTTTGTATTCCTTCCTCTCCCTCCCTCTCCCTTTCTCTTCTCCTCCCTCCTATTCTTGCCGTAGAGCTCCCCCACCTCTTCGATCCATTTTCTTTACTCCCTACCCTTTTCATTCCCAGGTTTTTTTTACACTTCCTTCCAGGAACCTTGGCTTATTCTCCGCGAAGAAGTAAAAATCCATCTCTTTCCAGTTCTTCTGTTCCCGCCCCATCCTTATTCCCGCCTTTCTTACCTCCCTTGAGTCAAACGCGTAGTCATGGACACGGTCGTAGTCATGGACTCTAAAACAAGTGCCTACTCATTAGGTGTCGCCCTCGCGGGTGACACCTTTCCACGTCGTTAAGTGGCGATCGCCGCTGATCTAGTCTAAGTAAGTCTTCGGAGCACATCTCACGCAGGAAACAATGGCATTCGAAAAAACCTGGCCGGCCATACAATTAGCTCCTGTAAACGACTGGTAAGCGAGAAAGATTTTTTTTTAATCGCCCAAGCGTTGTAATGCGTTCGTTCAGTTTCTTTTTCAATGTTTCACATCTCCAATAAAGCCAAAAACAGCACTACAATGGACAAGAGGGAGTGGTGTTATGCATGTACCATCAAGGGCGTCGCTGATTTAACTACAGTTACTACAGCGGAGGGTAAAAGAAGATCCAAATTTAAAAAATCTGCGAGACGGGAATGAGCACATGACGAGGGTACATTTTTCAAATGCGTCACGAGTTTTTCAAATACGCGGGAACTCTTACGAGCCCAACAGACGGGGATGCTTTCGCCTGTATCTGAGCGCAATTGCGAAAAGTGTCGTATGCCGCACTCTCCCACGTGCGATGTGGTGTGTTTTCCGTCCTTGAAGGGAGCCGATGGCAATCAACAGTCATTGACAGATCTATTGATTTAATATTCACTAAAATCAGTGCTCGTGATATGACGTTTTTCCAATCCCAGTTCGAGGGTCGGAGGATAGCCGCAGAAAGAATATTAGTTTCTCATCTCTGGAAGGAACCCTGATGGATCATTGGAAATTATTATTTCTTTAAAGTTTCATCATTGGAAATTATTATTTCTCATATTTAAATACGTTGGCCTGTGGCTATGAAAAAACAATAATCAATATTGCGACAAAAAATTACTAATTGCGTTAGTACCTCCGGAGTGTAACTGAGAAAGGTCGTACGGCTGAAACCGGAGATACACTGAAATCCATAAACTGTGGAAAGCAGAGTTTTTGTTCTGATGTATGTACCATGGATGGATTCCAAGGAAGTAATTTATATGTAGTGAGCCTTTAGTTCGGAGTAACTAATTTGATACCTTTTATGTCACTAACACTAAATTACAAACTTTATCAAGCTACGGTTCTCCGAGGGAGAGGTGGAAGGCGAGTGGCGGGTGGAAGGACTAAAAAGGGCTTGATCAAAAATTGATGTTGTGGAATTTATATGTAAATTAATTCATTTCACTTGCGTACACATGCGACAGTAAGAATTAAATTTGATTTAGCTTTCGAAGGATTAGCGACATTATCAGGGGGTTTGTTTAATTTGGATCCAACTATGCGAAGTAAAAGAGAGCACAGCAGGTGGAGAAGGTGATGATGTGTGAAGAGGCTGAATTTCGGAAGGAAAATAACAGGCAGCTCCCTGTAAGACAAGGGGCAGGCGTATGGGACTAACATTCGTTTATCTCGGATAGGATCGTCAAGTCTCTTCAAAACTTACCATTGCTCTGGTATTGAGCTAACGTAGGTCATCACTACTTTGTAAATATGTCGAATTCAATAATACAATGACAGCTGTCTTAAAGATGGTTGGCAAAATTCCTCAATTGTTCTTCGAAGTGTTGATTTATTTATAGTTCAAAATTTCAAGCCGTTTCTCAACATTCACAATTCTGTCAAAATCGTTGCATTTCAAAATATAATCATGACTTATTTTCCTGGGATATGTAATACCTTTACTTGTTTTTAAACTGTGCATATTTATGCATAACTCTATGGTTATTAGCGGACATAGTGATCATATGCGTAAGCATTACGAATGCTTGCAATAATGGCCGTTGAAAAGAGATTAATTTTTACAGAGCACAATTTTTAAGCATTGAGGCCAAGAAATTGAGATTACTGTCCGTAGCGATAATCTTCATTGCTGACGGAATCCAGCACAGGTCTTGATGCTCGATTCGGCCGTTGATCGCAAGATAAAAGAGATAATGAGAATATCTCTATAAATAAGGCATAAAAAATAGCAGTTTGTAAGAGTACAAATAGGATACGGCGGAAATAGCACAAAAATTTCATTGCACATTTGAAGAATGCATATTTTGTGAAAATAGTGCATGACAAAACGACACCTTTGACGAAGAGGGTATTTGCTACAGCTTGGAATACGTGTTGTTTGGAACATCGGCCAACATTATGGAGATGGAACAACTAGAACCATGGCGATGAAAATTGTTTTGAGAATCGAGATCCATTGTCTGCTTTTGACCAACTTCCATTTAGAAATGGACATCATAGCGGATTGCTTTTCGAGTAGTCACATTAGTGAAGAACTGGAAGTGAACTTTAAAGAACAAGTGGCAATCGCTAATTGATCTGGTGGGATTCGGTGTTGATGGTCATCACCCAACCCTTGAAATTACGGAAGTTGACCACGTAGGTATTTCTATGGTAGACTGGACCTTTCTATGGTATTTCTATGGTAGACTGGACCATAATCATAAAATTAGAGAAATAGATTGCCGAACTGACAGATTCAAAATTTCCTTTTTTCCTCGTACATACTATTAGGGATATGAATAACGGTAAATATATCCAGTACGAGTGTAGCAATGGATAACATTGGTAGCTGCATGTTGGTATAAGGACTTATAGCTAACCCAACTAACGGCATGTTTTTGCATGTATGTTTTGCTATTTTTTTAAATAGCGTAGTTTTGAACAGTACCTATAAAAGTACTGATCCTTTTTTATGCATGATATGTAGTGCATGTTTGGTGAGAGTTCACCCCCTGCCACACACCTTTATGGTGGCTTGCAGGGTATTATGTAGATGTAGATGTATTCCGACATCAACCTCTCTTTGCTGTTCCTCTTTGTAATTCTGCTCCTCTTTTGTTCCTTCATATCCCTACCTCTATTCATATCCCTCACTTTCATACAGGTGTCTGTACATGCATACCTGCATACATGTGCATAGAAATTTTCCGGACTTGCCCAACTTTCCGTGAACGTACTTCTACAACGCAATCACCAAAGATCTTAGAGGGGAGTGGGAGAATCACCACTCATGCCCAAGAATCATGTATATAAAAGGACACCAAGGAAAGTAGGATACAATAATGAAGAAATTGGACTTTGGTAATTCGGGCTCTTTGTACAGCACCTCAAATTCACACTGAAGGCAGGCCTAAATAGAAAGCATAGAGTCCAGAGGACCCAAAGCCTGGTCTAGGAGAGAATGGGACGGGTAAAACGCCGGAGATTGCGAAGAAATGGTATAGAATATAACGGAGGTAGCACAATATCAGATAGTGAGAAAAGGAAACGAAGTTCTGTGCATGGAATTTGGGAGGGACATGAATCAATGGAAGGAAACAGAATATGACCAACAAAAGAGTAGAGAGGAGAATGGCTGCTGGGGAGGTTGTGTGACGTTTGGCCTAAAATCGGAAGGTGCCGGTTAAGCGAATGAGAAGCAAGAAGCATTTTAGAGAGGCCGGGGGTGATTCGAGGTAGAGAATAGAGAGAAAGAAGAACACGATGGAGAAGAGAAGTAATCGATAAACGGAGAGAAGAGAACGATGCTCGGAGTGGTTTCATTGTGAATGGAAAAAAATAATCGCTATCAAACTCATGTGAACAATTCTGTCAAGGTTGTCGAAAGACTGGCGATTGGAAATACGTCGATTAAAATCAAAATCTTCATGATTCCTGAAGCGCAGAAAGAAAAAAAACGTGGAAATTCCCTCTGTGAAGATCCCTACCTAATTTTTCATTGGCATGGTAACCACTTCCGCTAGAGGCTTATGCTCGACACACGGGCAAATACTTCTTTATTTGCAGCCGAGAGAGTTTTGTTGGGGGAGGGAGGGCCCGGGGGCGGCGGTCCCGCACCCTCGCCTCCCCCCGCCAACAACAGCCCCTTTCTCCCGCACTTTCCCCCTCCCTTTCTCTCCGCCAGGCACTCCCCGCACAATTCCCCAACTTCCGAAAGTCTATCTCATCTCCCTCCGCCTTTATCTTCCCCTTTCCCATTGCCGCCCTTTCAGCCGCTTTAACCATATATCCTCGTCCGCGCGCGCCCCCTTTTTCCCCGACTCCTTCCTCCGCGTTCTTCCTCTCCCCCATCCTTATACCTACGTATATACGCTCACACGCACATATATATGTATCCCATCCACCCCTCTCTCTCTACCTTTATCTTTTCCAGAGACCCCTAAAAACCCACCCCATCCCCCATTCATCTCCTTTCCACATCTAAAAGAGGGAAGCCCTCTCTCCCCTCTCGCTCGCAACCCTCGCTCCGTCCCCAAACCTTCTCTACAGAAACCCATCTTTCCCAACATTTCCAACAACTCCTCTCCTCCCCTTTCCCCCTCACATCTTTCCTCATCCACTTTTCTCCCTCCCCTCCACAGCCAAAAGAGTCCTCCTCCCTTCCTCCTTCCCCCCGAACCCTTCCTCTAACCGAAAACCATCCCTCCGCCCCTCGTTCTATAACATCCCTCGCCCCATCATCCTCCTTTTCCTTCCCCCCTACCGCCCCTACGCTCCCTTCCCATCCACCCTTAACTCCCTCAAAGGGAGGAAACTCCAATTCCCTCTCTCCCTTTCCTTCTCCGACAGCTCCTTCTCCCGGCCCATCGCAACCCTCCCTCTCCGCTGCCTCCGACATTTCTTTCACACAGCTCAGCATGGGTCCCCCACTGTATCGTGTGGCCTTTTTTTCTACTCCTTTCTTCACTTCCGACCGAAGATATTTTGCTGCACAATTAGCGGCGCACGACTAGGAAAAGAGGATGAGCTTGCATCGATGGATTTGGGATATCAGATGCGTGGACAACAACCCGAACCTTATAGAGTAAGAGGAGGGCGTCGTGCAATTTCGGAGATGTAAAGATGGTGGAAATAGCGCTTTTAGGAATTATGGGATGGCAGGGCCTGCCACGGAGGGGTTCGGTAAAAGGGAGGATCCCAACCATAAGGGCACGGAGGAGGGGAATGATAAATGTCGTACTAGGGATCTGTGCTAGGCTGCACAAAAAAGAAATGCATCTACATCTACATCCACATAATACCCTGCAAGCCAAAATACAGTCGTGAGGCAGGGGGTGAATTCACACCACATGCCTTACATGTCATGCATAAAAAGGATTAGAAATTATATTCTAGTCTAAACATCACAATTTAAAAAAAGATAAAAATAGCAAACCAAGAGTGCAAAAATATGCTGTTAGTCGGGATAGCTTAAATTCATTATATCAACATGTCTACCTAGGATACCTATTGATACACTATTATTTATACTATTGGATATATTTACAGCTCTTCATGTCCCTAATCGTACGGACATTTTGAATCCGTCAGTTCGGAAATCAATTTCTCTAATTTTATGAGTATGGTCCAAACTACCATAGTAGCTGTGTTGGAGTCCGCAAACTATTTTTGATGTCATCAGTGAAAATATTATCTTAGAATATATTCAAGAGGTTAAGCATAAATTTCAACCAACGGTATCACAATGATTCCCATTTTAATTCATTTAGTAGACAATTCATGTTGAGTATTCCAACTACCGAGCAATTCCAAGAACACCCTGGCTATATAGTATCAACCAACAGAAAATCGATGGTTGTGAAATTGCGGAGAGCTATTGCATAGGTAATTGTAAAAATGGAAAGTTGAAAATGTGGCATTTTTAATGTCATCTAAGTTGAAAACATGTTCTTGTCTCCATCATCGTCAGACTATTCGCCATGGCCTCTACCACCTCTACTTTCGTATCCCTCGCCGTCGAACCCGCTTCCCCCTTCCTTCCTACATCCTCAAAAACCTACCCCCCTTCGCGCTCCACCCCAGCATTCCCTTCCACAACTACCCCCTCTCCTCTATATCCCTCTTTCCTTCCCAGGAACTCCTCCCACTCTTCATATCTTGCCACGACCCTTTTGCGCTCTAATTTCGGTATGTAGGCACTTTGTTTCCACGAATTATGACGGTATTCATTCATTGCGTAGTAACTGGAGACATTGGTGCTACTCTGTAGTGAAGAAGAGGCTCGGGCGCGAGCGAAACGTCGGTTAAGATGTGTGAATTCTCCCATAAAATGGACCGTGGAGGTAATTTTTTTCCATTTCGTTCACTTTCGGTGTTTTGGCATCGTCAGATTGGCTTCATAATGATTATAACTTAAAAGGCCTTATTCCACGAGACAAATATCGTTTCCTATATTTGAATGACTTTCTTAGTAGATGTTAGATATATATTAAAAACCCCTGCCTATTATCCTAGATTCTACTCGATAAATTACATCAGAGAAATTGATTGTCATACTGATAGATTAAAAATGCCATTTTCCCCAAAGACCATTAGAGAGCACTATAGGCAACATAGCAAATGGATAGGTAGCGAATATAATGTTAGGGTAGCCTGTAGTGCGTGATGTATCTATTAACAACCAATAATCCCTTTATTACTATGTAGATACCAACCATCTAGCTGCATGTGACCTTATTGTCCAACATGTTTCCGTGTAGTAGCCTAGTGGCATGTCAATAGTGCATGATTGGTGATTTTCACCCCCTGCCACACACCCTAGCGGTGGCTTTCTGGGTATTGCGTGGATGTAGATGTACTCATATTACACTGTTTCTCAGATTCTCAGGCTAATTGCGAGACAAAACCTACTTCGTTTTTCGCCATCGCGGTCTACTAGAGGCGAAACACTAGTATCGCCGAAGGTGGATGAGGTACGGATATTCATTCACCCCGGGGACAGAATATTTTCCCGCAGGTCGGACAGATACCACCGGCGCGTCCTCCTTCGAGCCTTTTCCCTCCTTCTCCTCCTTGCTCTTTTCATCGTCTCCCCTTTCCCTCTTTCTCCCTCACCCCTCCTTGCGCTTTCGTCACATCCGCCCCCTACGAAAACTCAACTTTCCACCCCCCAAGGCACGCCGCAAACCCCTGCCCCCAGCAACCAACCCTTAAATCTCCCCGAAGCACATGTCTCTCACGGCCCCCTCTTTCGACCTTTCTTCTCCATCCGTCCGTCCCTACCTTTCCTTTCCCTCTCTCTCTTACCTGTTTCACCTCTCTCCCTCATCCCTCAACGCCTTCCCCCCACACCCTTCTCCTTTCAGAGCCTTTTCGCCAGACTCTTATTTCGGAGACAGAAAAGAGCACGGCATAAATACAAACCACTGGGTTTTAAAACTCAAAGCGCTTTGAGTCCTGAATGGGTCCTATTCGTCGAGCCTTCCCTCCAGTTAACATTCGCCTTTCCCTCACGCGCAAATAACTTTCATCTTTTGGCTCTCGATTCTGTTGCTCGATCTTTTTCCCGAAGAATACTACAATTCTGAGTCCTGCATATACTTCTTAAGTCTTCTCTTATATACTTCTTTGTTCTGATTTAGACGTGCTTTTAAGTGGGCAAAATTATAAACTGATTCATCACTTCGTGTACATGCACCCCAACATGGTCAGCGAGAGTTTCTATATAGGCCTCCATTGCAATTAATAAAAAAAATTCCATTCCCAAAATCTTTCTTCATAAAAAAATTCACGTGGGAGATGAATATCGCAACTGGCACAATGGCTCCGGGGTAAAAAAAAACTGCGTTTCTATCTTTAACATGACACGATTTTATTACTAATTATTCCGAACAAATGCTTCCGTTGTTCGGTTGTTCGTTACATTCGTAGCCAGGGAAAACAGAGGAATTATGCATAATCCGTGAAGAATGTGGCGAACTCCGATCCAAGTTTCGCGTAAAACGACCTTTCCATTCATTTATCCCCATTGGACCGTACACCCTTCGTTTCCCCCACAGCCACTTCTGCCGTCTTAGCTTCCCACCATGCGCCGCGAGCCTTTCCCTTGAGTATCCCCTCCTCTCCCGAACGCAAAGACGAACTGCAGCAAAGACATTTCCGCCCCCTCTCCGCTCTTCAGACTACCCCACTTCCTTTCCTTCACCCTCGTCTACACCTTCCTTCCAGAGAGATCCACAACTACAGAGTACCACGCAAACCATGCCAAGGGTGTGTGGCAGGGGGGCACTCCACACCATGAAGGCAGTTCCGAAGACTAAATATTTACATTTTCTTCCGCCTCAACACAGGGAAGCCTGCTTGTCACCTTCGGAGTAAATGCCGGGGAGTGAACATTTAACATAATCGCATTAAAAACCGATGGAACATGATATTTTACGGCAATTACTATCAGAACCTAGGTTAAAATTTAGGCTAAACCTTTTAAGCATATTCGAAGCCGATTAATTTAGAGATGAGGTTAGATATATATTAAGTTCCCCTCCATACTATGCTAGGTTTGATAAAATGAACAACATTAGAGAGATCGACTGTCGTGCCGATAGCTTTAAAATATCATTTTTCCCACGTACTATAAGAGAGCACTATAGGCAGCATAACAAAGTGTTAGGTAGGTAAAAAATTGTTAGAGTAGTCTATAGTGCATGATGCATGTTTTAGTATTACTAATATATGCATGCTAGGGAAATAAAGAAAAATATATTAATAAAAGGTCTTTATAACCAGTAATCACTTCGTAATTTTGTAGACACTTATCATCTAGTTGCACGCGACTGCTACACCTAACTTGTTTTCATGCAGTAGTATCATTGTACCTCTTCATTTTCATGTCAGTAGCGCATATAGGGTAATTTCACTCCCTGCTATACACCATCTCGGTGGCATTACTCGTAGGCTCGTAGGGCATTACGTAAATGTAGAGATTCAGGTGTCATAGTCTATGATGACGGCGTGATGGAGTAATTAACTCCATCACTTTGAAATATGTCATTTGCACGGAGTCAATGGATTAATTTTCATCACCTATGCTAAACATATCACTGGTAACTTCGTTTCAATGTTAATGTATCGTTTGCGGAATTGTATTATCATATAAAGGGAAGGTCTTTTTATGAAGGCATATCAGAATGATGAATCTTGTTGTTGCTGTGGTCGCAAATTGTGAGAGGAGAGAACATCTATTAAAACTAAGGGAGCCTATTACAGTAGCATTATCACAGAAATACTTTGTAAATTTCCACAATGAGTTTATTACACCGACCCTGGTTTCAGCAACAAATTGCCATTATCAAGGCATTGCCATATTTCAGTGATAATGCTGAGTGTCACACATTTCCACAAATTATCGCCTGACACGTTAAAGCCCATTACGGTAGTTTCACCTGCGCGATCTAGTCTTTCAACAGCGCGTGGGGTCTTAATCACTATCTCGACGCAGATGGAAAAATCGATAGCCCTGTCTCTAAGAATGGTTTGCTATCTTCGCGCCTGAAGAGCCTCCACTTCTAATCTACTCATCCTTCACGATCCTTTCACATCGCCATGCCATTAAACAATTTGCTACCATCCTGAGGAACTTCCTCAGGACTTCCCATTTTAATACATTCAGTGATGGGCAAAGATAACTTGCTCCGGCTGAGAATTCTTCCGAGTCTCCTCCCTCGCCCTTTCGTCTCCTTAATTCCGAGGATGGATTTCCACCGCCCTTCTTTGTCCCGCCATAATCCCCCTTTCCTTATTCCACGGCTGCAACAACCCCCCTTCCGTCTTTGTCTAACATTCCTCCAGCCCCCTCGCTCCGAGGAAAGACTTATATCGCGCCCGGATATATCCCGCCATCATTCGCCTCGCGCTGAGTTTCCGCGACTGTTTTGGGTGGCGAGGGTGGAAGGACGGGAAGGGGAGACCTTGCTTGGGTCCCTTGCCTCGCACAAACGTGTGCTCACCCCCATCCCTCGCGAGGTGGAACAAGGAGTAATAGGACGGCTTCATTCGAGGGGTAGCTGGATTCCTCGCACCTCGGTTGTTAACACCCCGCCGATTACGCACCACTCTCTCTCTTACAGCATCCCGCGCCAGTCCGGGATACATTTCTACATCTACATCAACGTAATACCCTGCAAGTCACCGTGAGGGTGTGTGGCAGGGGCTGAAGATCACCAAGCATGCACTAATGACATGCAAACAGGCTTACTACATGTAAACACGTTAGATAATAGGGTCACGTGGAGCTAGATGGTTAGCATCTACATAGTGATAAAAAGAGTATTGGTTGTTAATACATGCATCATGCACTACTGACTATCGTATTTCACCTACCTACCCCTTCGCTATACTGCCTATTGTGTTCGCTTATTGTAGGAGGAAAAATTACATTAGGGGGTGCCGTTAGGTCATCTAATTTAAATGAGGTTTCTAGGATTGTGCTCAGTCGAGGAAACTGCTCGCCAGCAAGTCCATTATGGTGTGGGATAGACAAAAATTCATTCATTTTTTCACTGATAAGCATCGCCATTAGCGCGATGTAATTGCCTTTTTCAAACCTTGTCAAACCTATGGCGGTGAAATCAGAGGTCCAATAACATCAACATCCACCTCACAAGCCAAACCTCGAGGGTGCGAATGGTCACTCTTTATCACATTATTCCGCGTAGACTCGAAGAAACTTCAAAAGAAATTACCAACTTCACAATGGCACTCATCTAACAATTAGTTACGACAATTCAATGTTTAACAACAATTTACAACGTATTAGCAAATGCGGTTTTTAATGGGATTATTGGTTCATTTTTTCGAAAACACTGTCGACAAACTGACGAGAACCTTAAACACATAATTCATCAAAAGAGTACTAGGTAACTGTGACGATCATGTACGAGAAATCGGCCACTTTTACCTTGTTAGACCTCATTTGGAATACCCTGCCAGTATATGGGATCCATACGAAATAGGCGTAAACTATGAACTTGAACGTCTGCAGTGAAGATCGGCAATATTTGTAAAGGGATGGTACGAAAACTATAGAAGCGTAACCAGTCTACTAATTGAATTAAAATGGGAATCATTGTTAGATTGCTAGTTGACATTTAGACTTAATCTCTTAAATAAATTCCAAGATAATATTTTCAGTGATGACGCTACAAATATTTTGCGAATCCCAACTTACTATGGTAGACTGGACCATAGGTAATCATAAAATTAGAGAAATTGATAGCCAAACTGTCAGATTCAAAATGTCCGTACAATTAGGGACATGAAGAGCTGTAAATATATATCCGAAGAGAAAGCTAGGATTGATTAAAAGAGTACTTGGGAAATGTGATGAGAAGATAAAAGAGCGATGTTACTTTTCACTAGTTAGACCCCACCTTGAGTATGAAGCTAGTGTATGGGATCCGAATGAATTAGGTTTGATCAGAGAACTAGACAGTGTGCAGTGTAGAGCAGCTAGGTTCGTTAAAAGGTGTTACGATAGGTTGAGTAGCGTTTCAGAATTAATACGATAATTTGGGTGGGAATCATCATCAGAGCGTAGGTTAAAGTAACGATTAAATCTATTAGAGAAATTTCAATCTGACAGCTTTACTGAAGATATTAGGCACATATAAAAAACACCAGCGTATTATGCTAGATTCGACCAGATAAATAAGATTAGAGAGATAGAATTTCGTACTGATAGATTCATTGCATTTTCCATGCCTTTCATTTTTTACATTGAATGCCAAATGCCATTTTGCATTCAATGGAAAATAGCATTTTTCCCCCGCACTATAAGAGAACAGAATAGGCAGCATAGCAGAGGGATAAGTAGGTGAAATATTTTAGAGTAGTCTGTAGTGCGTGATGCATGTACTACAATTAGTTACGACAATTAGTACTTAGATACTTTCCCTTAAGTACTATAGATACTAACAATCTATTTGCATGAGACTCTATGGTTGCTTTTTTGCATGTCATGGTGATCTTCACCCCCTGCCACACACCCTCGCGGTGGCTTTCAGGGTATCTTGTAGATGTAGATCAGACCCGCAGGTTAATTTCTGCTACGTGATTCCTCCGTGACGTAACAATCCGTTTGGACGTGTGGGAGGGGGGAGAGAGAGAGAGAGAGAGAGAGAGAGGGCAGCCTAGCGTCGTCGACGCATTGAAAAAGTCGACCGCGTGTTGCCAACATTCACCCCCTTCTGCCCCTCCATAAAGAGGGCGTCACTCTGCGATGACGACATGAGTTACATCACGCCGCGGCGGCAGCCGAGTCAGGAAACAAACGCTCGCCCGGCGCGCGCTGACCCGAAAAAAAACTTTTACGAGACGAAAAAAGAAATTGGAAAGAGTCGTTGGCGATGAAAGGACGGCGAAAAATCGTCAGAAATGACTTTCACGTTACGCGCGCTCCGAGCCGCGGCAGCGGCGTTCTATTGAGAGGGGAGGCGGTGGAGAGGAGCATTAAAAAAAAACAAGAAATAATCGTTATGAAAATTCGCCGGATAATCCAGAGGGAGTAGACATAAAAAAATAATCTGGAAAAGCTCCCTTTTTTTCACGCGAGCGCGTGCTATTTTCACATCGAGGAATTATGAAAGTTAAGGGCTACACGCTTGGTGAGTGCGGGGAAAGCGAGGCCTAGCTCAAGATTGAATGCATAACTTTCGCTCTTATTCTGTTTCCTCGTAATATCCAAGGCAGCGGTGTTGTCCGACGGGATTTTTTCCGTTCCAGTCAAACTTGTACGTAACCGGTCACCATATTGGCGCGCATATCCACCTGATGCACCAAGTACCACCTATTTATCAGTTTTCTCAATGAGTGGACTCCTGGCTGTGCGCTAGTGAAATGTTCGCTTGCATAAAACAAAGCTTAATTGAAATTCAAGGCTCACGATATGAAACTGCTTATTAACGACTCCCCTCGAAATGGCCATGAAGGAAATGAAAAGACAATAGTCTCGGTGGGGATGGAATGCAGTTCATGGTATGGCCCAGGGCGACATTAAAAGATGTTGAAGCCCAAACGCTATTTGGTCAAATAATATCAACAGCAGGAAAGCATTCAAAACTTCATACTGAATGCAAAAATAAATAATGAATCTCAGAACTTCATTTTTCTTGATTTGACATAAAATTAAGGAATGAAACGCGGTTTTACGCGATGTGTTAAACTAATCGTAACATAAAGAAGAAGAGTTATCCACAGCTTGTATAAAAACCAAGTAGCAATGATTAAATCTAGACCCAGCTGTGAAGAAGCAAAAATGAGTAAAGGAGTGAGGCAAAAATGAGTAAAGGAGTGAGACAAGAACGTGCATTGTCTCCCGTACTTTTATATTTACATCAAGAGAGTGATCAATGAAAACAAACAGAAGTCTTCTGGAGTGAATATCCATGGAAATAAAATTAGCATGCTGCGATTCGCTGATAACAAAGCACTCATAGAACAGATAGAGAGGAATCTGAATAAGATTACAATAACCATGGAAAGGACGATGGCCAGAAGATCAATAAAGATCAATGACCTTAAGATCAATATGAAGAAAACTAAGTTGCAGCAAGTGAGAAGAGACCAAAACTAACGTTGAAGAACACAAAAATTTGAGGAGGTGACTGAGTTATGTTACCTGGGAAGCCGAGTAACCAACAATGGACGAAGCAAGATAGAAATAGTCAGTAGAATAGCTCAGGAAAAGAGGACATTCTATCAAAAGAAGAATCTACTTACAGCTGGAAATACAAGCGTAGAAGTAGAGAAACAATTCATTAGAAATTACATCTGGAGCGTGTCTCTTATGGTAGTGAGGCATGGACGATGACAGCCGCGGAGAAGTTAAGGGTATAAGCACTCGAAATGTGGTGTTATCGAAGAATAATGGAGATAAAATGGATCAACCAAGTGACAAACGAAGAAGTCTTAAGAAGAGCGGGAGAAAAGAGAAGTCTGCTGAATACCCTAAGAAGAAGACGGGACAACCTAATCGGCCACATCATGACAAATGATGGCCTGATGAAGGCAATCGTTGAAGGGCAAGTGAACGAGATAGAACGGCAAAGGAAGGTATAGTATGAGATATATAGAACAAGTGACGGAGGAGGTGAAAGAGAAGAAATACGTAAATATGAAGAGATTAGCTGATAGAGAGAAGTCACACACGTCACCACAAAATGTAGCAATACTCCGAGTGGACCAGATACACCATGCAAGTAAGTAATCGCACAGATCCATACACAGGCTAAAACGATAGTAATTAATGAAGCCAAAGTAAAAAAGAAGTAAGCATTGAGTGTAATCCCATTTCTCCATCAGCATCAGCAGTTTTATCTCCTTCGTAACTGATCTCGATCCAAACAGAGTGAATGGAACAGCCACAGGAATATTTTAATTCCCGAAAAAACATTCATAGTTCAATTTTAATGCTATCCGGAATCTTAGTTATAAGTAATAATCGTCATTCCTGGCAGTTACATAGGGATTTATTAATTACAGAAATCATATATAAACCCACCAAAGATGCAAACTTGCTAATTGGCGGGGGCGTTTACTCGAAACCGATATCGCTAATTTGTGCACGAAATCGTTACATGGGAACGAAAAATGAGTTTTAGTGATAAAATAAACCTTCTAACCAATCGCTCATAAATCAAAAATTAAAATAAAAAAAGTGAAGCCCACCGAAGGAGCTGCATCAAGGATATCTACGTCATCCACCTCCCCTCCTTGACTGTTTTGAGGGAAAGGGAGGGGAGTGGAGGTGGGGACGGAAGGATTGCTCGCACAGGTCCCGTCGTATCCTATACATAACAGAAAACAACTGAACAAAGAAATATTTTCGTGTACATTTGGCGTGACTAAAAGTGAACTGGGGTTTATTGACTTATTCACAAATTGTGATGTAGTCGAATATGCAATGCCTTTCGAAATCACCCAAATGGAGTCTAACCACCACTTCCGTTAGTAGAGTCAGCTGTGCGTCCCCCATTGTGATTGGGCGAATGAGCTGGGCAGTATCAGTTGTGATTGGACGAAGTGGATGACGTACGAGTCCTTTGCACGCTCACATTTTCCGAAGGGGGTTAAAAGCATCAGCTTTTTGCCGCCTATAATTCCAGAAAGACTCGACGGATCGAAGAGTGGAAAATAAGGGTTTTTTTATTTCACAAACTATCAGATTCAGCAATAAAAAACTATGGTAAACGACCCCATTGTCATCGGATTATGCCAAACTTCTACTTTATGTACTATCCAGCAAAATATTTTCAAAAAAATTAAGAATCGCTCCCTTGTGCGTAAGAAGTAGTCTTTCTGCTTTAGAACCCCAATTTCAACATCTACATCATCTGCATCTACATAATACCCGGCAAGCCACCATAAAGGTGTGTGGCAGGGGGTGAATTTTCACCAAACATGCACTGCATATCATGCATAAAAAAGGATTAGTATTTATATACTGTTCTAAACTTCACTATTTAAAAAAAGATAAAAATAGCAAAGCAAACATGCAAAAACATGCTGTTAGTTGGGTTAGCTTCAAGTCCTTATACCAACATGCAGCTACCAATGTTATCCATTGCTACACTCGTATTGGATACATTTAAAGCTATTCATATCCCTAATTGTACGAGGAAAAAAGGACATTTTGAATCTGTCAGTTCGGCAATCAATTTCTCTAACTTTGTGATTATGGTCCAGTCTACCATAGTAAGTTGGGGTTCGCAAAATATTTTTAACATCATCACTGAAAATATGGTCTTGGAATTTGTTTAAGAGACTAAGTCTAAATTTCAACCTGCGATCTGACAATGATTCCCTATTTAACTCATTTAATAGACTGGTTAACAGAATATTCTAGCCACTAACATTAGACTTTAAAACACTATACAGTATTCCAACTGCGTAGACACGTGAATACTGAAAAATCACGCAACCAACCACAGTTTTCTAACAGAAAGTTGGTTAAGATAGAGTTCACCTCGCATTACGGCCAATGACGAGTGAAATGAAAAGTCGCCAAGGCAGGATGACGGATTCCTTTCCCTGTGCAGTCTGAGGGTTCCAGAAAGATTTGACATCCAGATAATCACAAAGCTTGGCTCTAGCCAGATGAATCTAAAGAGCTCTTTCAAGTCCGAAGCCGGGACCTACAATCAGTGACCCAATGTTCTTTAGTCTGGATTACCACTCCGTGATGACTCACTTATTACAGCTAAAAGCAGGCGAACTTTATCCACTCATCATTCTAAATAGGTACAATTGGTCAGGAGTTACCCGCACATCTAAGAGAACATTCTGTAGGTATAGAGCGAGCCACCGCAGGGCTGGGTGGCGAAGAATGTCAGCACTCAAGCGTTACCTATCTCTTTCAGTACTTGGAAAATTATAGTTGTCTATGGATTGAAATGGAGTCATTATAGTTTTGTTGAAAATGGTAGGAGTACTTTGTATACTACAAACGCGTTATTGGAGAATCGCAATACAGGTGCTGAACATCTACATCTACGTAATACCCTACAAGCCTCCACGAGGGTGTGTGGCAGGGTGAAGACCACCAAATATGCACTATTGACATGCAACTAGGCTACTGCATGGAAACCTGTTAGATAATAGTCACAAGAAGCTAGATGGTTGGTATCTACACATTAATAATGGTATTATTGATTATAATGTCATTTATCTAAATGTATATATCTGTATTTTCCTACCTTGCTTGGGTTAGTAATGTCAATACATGCATCGCGTACTACAGACTGCTCTAAAAAAATCACACCTGCCTATCCTTTTGCTATGCTGCCTATTCCGTTCGCTAGTGGTACGTGGGAAAAATTACATTTTGAATCTATCGCTACGACAATCCATCTCTCTGATCATATTCATCTGGTTGAACCTAGCACAATAAGCAAGTTTTTTTAATACATATATCTTGTATCTGAAATGTGAAAACTGCGGTGAAATATCAATCTACGCTCGACGGAATCAGCTGTGAGGTTGTTTGGAAGAAAGAAGAAATTCTCTTTGAGAGCGGGTCGGTGACGAGTCAGCGAAATGACCCGCGACCGACCCCAAGGGAGGTTTGGTCATCAATTGGAGATGGTCATGATTTCATGAGGGTAGCACTTTGTCCCATGCATAATTCAACGACCCCCGCCACTCGTTCTGTCTTCACTGACTTACTCAACGATAAGTGAAACTCACACGTACAATGCCAACGTAAAAGAAATCTATCCGGAGCATGATAATGGAAACTCTTCTGCCATTTGGATTTCTTTAAATACCCTATTTTATTATTCCAGGCTATAGGTAAATAAAGTAATTATTTTATAGCGTGTTTACGAATAAAGCCAACTTAAACGCTTGAAGAATACAACTCCAATGATAGGTAAAAATTTAAGTACCAAATGACATTAAGAGGAGAACTGTGGGAAAAAGCAAAAAAATCCAAGAATTACTATGTAGATACTAACTATCTAGCTGCATGTGACTATTATCTAACATACCTCCATGTAGTAACAACATAGTTGCTCTCAGTAGTCAGTAGTGCATGTTTAGTGATCTTCACCCCCTGCCACACACCCTCACGGCGGTTCGCTGGGCATTGCGTAGATGTAGATTAATCCCTCTGAGGCTGTCTACGAGATACTATTTACAAGCCAGGGACAACTTCAGGCGACACGATTATTGACTAGTAGCACCTCATCGATGATAGCTGTGCTACCGAAAAGGTTACGACACCAATGGCAGGGCACTCATTAACATCTACATAATACCCTGCAAGCCACCACAAAGGTGTGTGGCAGGGAGTGAATTCTCACCAAACATGCACTACATATCATGCATTTAAAAGGAATAGTATTAATATATTAGTCTAAACTGCAATATTTAACAAGATAAGAATAGCCAACTATGCATGCAAAAACGTACTGTTAGTTGGGTTACCTTCAAATCCTTACACCAACATGCAACTACCTATGTTATGGATTGAATCACTAGTATTGGACATATTTACCGCTATTCATATCCCTAATTGTACGAGGAAAAATGGACATTTTGATTCTGTCAGTTAGGCAATCAATTTCTTTAATTTTGTAATTTTGGTCCTCTACCAGAGGACGTTAGGGTTCGCAAAAGATTTTTAATCACTGAATCACGTCGTCACTGAAAATATTATCTTGTAATTTATTTAGGAAATTAAGTCTAAATTTCAACCTGCAATATGACAATGATTCCCATTCTAATTCATTTAATAGACTGGTTACAACTCGAACAACATTAACTCGAAAAACTCACAGTCACTAATACACACTCTTACACGAATATTCACGAAGAGCAGGACCAACTTAGGGGACTCTCTCAAAACGTGTGAAGTAAAAAATCTGCCTCCCTAACCAGGAGGTACGGGTTCTCACATAAGCTACAGCAGTAATTTTCCATTGGTGCACCGACCTCTACTTAAAACTACGAGTATGTGGAGAGAACTTCAAGTCCAGTACTCTGGGCCGTTGAGAACAGGTTAGCCGCGCATTGTCCTAGACGTTTGTACATCTTATAAGGCACCCCTGAACTTCTGCGGCAGGGAGAGAATCATTATCGGACGTGCGGTCACCATCATCGGTCAACAATCTCAGGATTGGTTTGACGCAGCCCTCCACTAGATTCTTCTATCGGCCAACCTCTTCACATTAAAGTAATTCCTCTCTTTCACATCCTTCACGACCTGTTCTATATATCTCATACGAGGCCTGCCTTTTCCGATCTTCCGTTCACTTTTCCCTCGACGATACTAGCATATACATGTACCACCTAGTGTACCCATATTTGTAGGGTAATAAAATTATAAACAAATGCGAGGGAAAACTATTTACAGGGTTAAAAAGTAATTATCATACATTAATATATATCTGAATTTTATGAAATCGAGAAATACTGCGTCGATTTGAGGATTACTTTTGTCAAAGCCAAAATATTAGGAGGAAAAAGTGCGATTTCAGGTTACGTGCTCGCGAGAATTTGCTGTAGAATTAGGAAAGCTTTAACTAATGTTAAATAAGGAATTGGAAGTAATATCTACCTACGGATTACACGTTCTCAGGTGTTATATGGGAAAAAAATTCACGCTTTGCTTGGTGAAATAAGCAACTTACCCACTAATTTTATAGCCACCACACTAGGTTTAAGTACCAGGTATGGTACTAACTTCATGATGGCACTCGCTGCAGAAAACTAGATCGGTGGAAATATCGCGAAATACCTCAAAGTCGCTCATTTTATCAGGATGAGTAAAGGAGAGAATTATTTTCAGCGAGTGGGGTCGTTCATTCAACGGTTGAGGGAGGAAGTCGCCACCAACATCACCCGTCCTGACGCGACGACATCAAAACGCGAAAAGAATGGCGAATGGTAAAAAGAGAGGAGATGGGAGCAGTAATGGGTTCAAGGTCGAGCGAGTAAACCGTTCGTTCCATTAGCGCGTTATTACGAGAGGCGATAGAGGGAGGGAGAGAGAGATGCAGGCGGGGGAGGGGTTGTTGCGGTGGAGGAGGCAGTAATCGGTCGGGGGGTGCAGTGGGGGTTGGAGGGGAGAGAGAGAGTTGGGGGAGGGTGAAAGTTATGCAACCGGGCGCGCGATTTCCATGCAGCAGTTTTTCCTTTCGCTTCCCCTCGCTAGCCTTCCGGCCCCCCCCTTCCCTCCACCTTGCTCCGCCCGACACTGCCGCCCGTTTCCCACTCTCACTTTCAGTTCCCTTCATCCCTCCCACGCTCCCTTTCATTCGAGAGCCCAAACTCTCTCCCCCGGCAGAAGAAGAGACAGGGAACCACCCCCTTCCCGCCCCCCCCCCCCCCCCCCCCGCCGAGTCGTCGCTCAACGAAATGAAAAAAATGCGAAAGAAAGAAAGGGAGGAATGGTTGGGAAGCGAGGGATGTTGCCAGATCGCCCGTCCATCTCTCCGGCCTAAATTTCTCCGTCGTGGGGTGAGAAAGTGGGAGAGACTTGGCAACGGTGCGCCCCTACCCCCCACCCTCACCGAAAGTCTCATCGCCTTTTTTTTCACCCGCTGAACCAAAAGCGAGCCCGAACCCTTGCTCTCCCCCGCAGCCCAGAACACAACATCTAACCCCTGTCTCCCCCTTCCCCCGCCACGGGCAACCAGTAACCACCCTAGCTTGCTTTTAAGCCTCTCCGAATCCTTTCCTGCCCGCCACGGCTTGTTTTCCCATCCTCCCTCCCCAAACGCGAGACGCCACGGCGGCGCAACTCCTTAATAACGCCTCATATCTTCGTGACAAACGCGAGAAGAACTCAGGTGCATCACACACTTCGATGCCGTTCAATTACATGCGGAGACCACCCAAATATTAAGGAAGTTCTGTTTTGTGATGACGTTAAAAATATTTCGAAAACTTTCATAATGGGGTGGATTTCATTGATCACTGAGTTGGCGTCTCATGCCTTTTAGGAGAACTCAGATGGCTAAAACTCTCACACCGCAGGATACAATGCCGTCTAAATCTTCTAAGTAATTTTGGAGAAAACCTAATCTCCATCTAGGCTCACAAACGCATCGTGAGAACTCCTTAATATATGTTACGGTTCATTGATACAAACTAATAACAAGAAAGATAAACTTCCATACTAATAGTTTTAAATATCTTTTTTCCGTTAACAGGAAAGGGTCGCAATAGGTGTCGTGGATACCGCATAGATTGTTGATCATTGTCCAGGAAATCCAACTTGTAGTAAATCCGTAGGCATCCGTTAACTCGATGTGCATACTAACAACACCCAGATAAGCCTTCAGTAATATAGTATACAGTGATTGGAACTAGACTACAGCCTGTATCTCGTGTATTTCAAACAAGCACAAGTTGTTTTACGACAATGAGCAACATTTTAAGCGTCAGCAGGCGGCCCCCTAACAATATTATGCTAGATTTGACACGATAAATAAGATTAGAGTGATAGAATGTCATTGAGAGAGATTTAAAAGGTCATTTGGCGAAACTATTAATATATTTTAATTACGGTCGCGTTGCAGTTATGATTTAATTTAGGGGTGGTGACAGGAGTGGATTGAATGCTTCCTGAGTAAAAAATTCAAGTTTTTCACTCTCTATGAAGATAAAATGTAAACTAAATAAACCTAAGAATGCAATCATCAAAAGCAGGACAATCGATGTTAGGTGCTGTAAAAAGTTGGTGCGATTGTGCTATTTGGAACGATGAAAGCTAAGCGCAAGAAAAATAAAATAATGAGATGAAAAGAAGTCAAAATTTATAACCTAGGTAGAAGGGCAACTGCATGGACGGGTGGAATAAGCTTTGTTTCCAGAGTAGCATATTGCATGAACGAGGGCGCTAACTACAACACTGCAGAGAATTCAAAACAACCAAAGCAATTCTAAACACTAGTGTTTATAATTGCTTTGGTTGAGCTTTACAGAAGAGGACTTTTGAGAATAGAAGGTTAATGAAGAGATTTTAGTGACCATGACTTTGTGCGGATCTGACACATGGACTCTACGGGAAGATGGCGATAAGAGATGGGAAGAGTTAGAAATGTGGATGTGGAGGAGAATGGAGAAAGTGCGGTGGAGGGAAAGAAGGACGAATGAAGAAGTGTTGAGCACAGTGGGGGGAGGAGAGGATTTGTGGCTGAGATTAGGAGAAAGCAGTGTAGGAAGTCGTAAATGTTCTTAAGGATAATGGAGTGCTGGAAGGTCATTATCGAAGATGGAATGATGAGTTAGCGAGGTTGAGGAAGGCTAGGAGAGGCATTATGGGCAGTATGAAGAGTGAGTACGATAAGGTCATTCACTCCATGCAGGATAAATGGGAAATTGGTCAAAGGCAGGAATTTTTCAGAGAATGGAGGAAGGGAGGAGTCGACGTCGGCATCAGCCTACTCTAAGCAAAAGTCGCCAAGGGGTACATGGATTGGCCCCGTACGACGGTCTGAGTACTGAACTCAAAGTTCCTTTCACTTAGTACCCAAGGGGGATCCTTATAACAATCCAAAATTCCTGCCACCGCCGATTTTCGATTGTGAGATTATGAAAAGGCCAGTACTCTAACCAAAACACCAATCCAATGTCCGATGAAAATTTGGTTGTGTTTTGATACTTTTAAAAGACTCAGCCCTTATTGCAACCTGAAATGTAACTTCACTTTTCATGCATAGTAGAAGAATGGATCATCGCCTTCTTCCCATTCCCTTACTTCCGCTTTCCCTTTTCTAAAAAGTTGAGCAGACGCAATAAAGACAATGCCTCCTGGAGATACAAGAGTGGGAAAATTCTTGAAGACATGCAAGCAAAAGAATTTATTTGAGCGAAATAAAAAGTGAATGAGTTTTATTTCCCCTTAGCTTTTGAGAGAAAATCAGCACTTTGACTAATATTAAATCACATGATTAAATTCAAAATCAATCGCAATTACAGCCCATGCTGCACATATCATGTAGGTTGGGTCGAAATCTACATTAAGATGTATTCCCATATTTACCTAAACAATACTCGTGGTTGTTCAGGGTAAATTGAGTTGAACAGGCGCAACTCAAATTATCCCAACATTACACTAATTTCAAAATAAACTTTAAATGAAGATTTTCTGATCGAACACTTGAGTTACGATTGTCCGATCGAACACTTGAGTTACGATTGTCCATGTTGATTACTTACTTCCTAGCCAACACGCAAATTTTAATATCTTAATATGAAAGGCGATGAACAAGCTATTCATTCGTATTGTATTTTTCGGTTGAAACATATAGTTTCCTATATAGCTATGTATTAAGATTGGCTTCTGTAGATGTCTGATTAATAAGATTATTATAGTTCCTCGAATTTCATGTTGACGGAAATATTTTTTTAGAAGTCTAAAAACTTACGAAGGGAGTATCCGATGCTGACGCTAGTCTGATGTTAGGATGCTGACGAAACTTGGCAGGCAGGTATTCCCTGATTAATGATTTACGAATCACCCCCCTCATCGGGTTATAAATCCAATAACTTCAACAGAAAAACCTTAAATATTTTTTTTACAATCATAACGCTTAAAATTACGCATATTCCATCACGGGAAGTGGGTCAGGGGTAAAGTAGGTGTTTTATTAGTATTGAATGCTTAAAATTAGTCATGTTCTATCACAGAGAGTTTGGTCAGGGATAAAGTGCACAGTTTTCAATGTGAACGTTCATAGTTCGAATCCATTTCTCGACAAAATTTCTCCATCGCAGTTTTGTTGTACTGTCGTCCCTGGTTATTAATATTTTTAACATGTTTATCTAGGATACACTTCACCTATCTCACATATTAATTGCGTAAATGACGTAATTAATACTTTTCATTTAATACCGGATTTGACCATAGAAGAGTATATCTGGTTTGGGGCGGACATACAACCGTATATAGACTGAAATTATTCCACTTGTGAACGTGTAGAAACAGTTTTTAGGCGAGATCATTCCTGGATATTAAACGGCCTATAGACCAATTTGCGGCCGTTTGTGGTGTGTGGGAGAAGTCTCGGGGAGGACCCAAGACCGAGGGGAAATCTCACAATTCCCTTCAAATACCTTTTCAGCGGTACGAATGACAAATGAGTATTATGCTACACTGTAAAAAGTTGATCTGATTTTCAGTGCGATTTGAATTTAAGCGCTGTCTGGTTGTAAGGCAGGAACACGGATTTAAGGTACGGAAGAGGCAGGAACATGGATGGTTGGTACAGGAGCAGTTGAGCAGGAAGCAGAGGAAGCAGGATTCTGGATGGTCTGATTTTCAGCCGTTCACCTGCCTTATTTTTAGACAAGATATTACTGCTGAAATTCAACATACCCTGTCTTAAAATTGTTGCATCTGAAATTCAGATCGCTTTTGTACCTTAAAATCAGATCTACTTTTTACAGTGTACCATCCTCAAATAGAAATAGTAATAGGTTCACAAGGTACATACGATGGCGATATTTGTTGAACAAAATCCACGGTAATTAAGTGTGTAGTAAGGACATGCCTGCCGGCCCCGGTGGCGGTGGGGTAAATCCCTCGTCGTTCAATCCCAGGGTCGCGGGTTCGGATCCCGCCCGGGGAGGATTTTCACTCTCATGGATGCGCATGGATGTTTGTGACGTCTACCCTGTTAATTGGAAGAGAGGACAGACATGAGTCCTGAATTTTGTAAGTTAAATAAAGACAAGACAAAGACATCATCGATGGTGAAGGCACTGAATAAACGAACCTCAGAATGGCCACATGGCAAAAACATGCTGTAAGTTGGGTTAGCTTAAAGTCCTTACACCAACATGCAACTACCTATGCTATCTATTGATGCATGAAACTGAGAGACACAGTGTTAGCCCTCCAAGAAAAATGAGATGTGTATTTATACACACCTGGAACGTTAGTTTTAAATGACGCTAAATTGTTAGTTCATATAAATTAACACAATATCTAATGATTAGGTCTTTTCTACAGATACGTTAAATAATTCACTTATATTTCCAAGGGCATTAATTAGTTAGTAATGTTAAAAACATTTACGTCTACATCTACCTAATATTCTGCACGCCACCAAAAAGGTGTAAGGCAGGGAGTAGATTCATTACATGCATGAAAAGGATTAGTAATCATATTTCAGTCTCACTCACTCATTGATTCAACCCGAAGGTTGGTCTTTGATAGGTGAGAGTAGAGCCCAACCCGTACTAAGCCAATGGCGTGTGAAATTCACTCATTCAGGGTAGGGGGCCAGTTCCTTTCCCATATTTCAGTCTAAACTTCAAAATTTAAAAATGATAAGAATAGAAAAGCCAGCATGCAGAAACATGCTGTTGGTTGGTTTAGCTAAAAATCCTAGTACCAACATGAAGCTACCTATGCTATCCTTTATTACTCTCGTATTTATGCTATTGGATATATTTACAACTTTTCACATCCCTGGGAAAAGGACAATTTAAATATGTCAGTTCGGCAATCAATTTCTCTAATTTAATGACCATGCAATATTCGACTAAGATTCGATTCCAGATAAGATTAGAGAGATTGATTGTCATACTGATAAATTAAAAATGCCATTTTTCCCACGGAGCATTATAGGCAGCATAGCAAATGGATAGGTGAGTGAAATATTGTTAGGGTAGTCTGTAGTGCAAGCATTAAAAACCAATAATCCCATTATTACTATGTAGATACTAATATGTCTACCTTAGTAATTTGGAGTTGACAAAATGTTTTTAACGTCTTCAGTGAAATTAAGGCCATGGAATTTAGTAAAGAAATTAAGTCTAAAAAACGTTAAAAGTATCTTCTTTAACGTTTACACGTTAAATAAGATACTGTTTGTCTGTCCGGTTCGTTGATCTTACGAGGTCGATTCCGCCGGTGACATAACGAAGGCCCGGACCACGTGTTCCCACTCCCCCCACTCACTCACTTTCACTCCAGCGGCCAAAAAACCAGAACCGTTCATCCTGGCTGACCCGGTCTTTCTCCTCCCCCGACAGCAAATACTAAGGTTTCGCACGTATATATTCGGCGCGCGGCGAGGGGGGTGGGCAATGCAAGGAATCGGCCACATGGGATCTGGCGCCGAGTTTTCCACACGGGAGCGAGTGACTTCGGGTTGGACAGTCAAATCACATTTTAGCGACTAATAGGGTGTAAGCGACAGCCACGCAATCAATGAAAAACATCTACAATGGGGTCGTTTACCATATTTTTTTTATTGCCGAATATGATAGTTTGTAAAATAAAAAGACCCGCATTTTTCCGTTTTTTGATCCGTCAATTATTTCTCGAGTTATAAGCGGCGAAAAACTGATGTTTTTAACCCTTTCGGAATAGTGGGCGTGGTGCAACCTCTGACGTATATCGACTTCGTCTAATCACAACTGAGCCCGCGAAGCTACTTCGCCTTATCGCAAAGGGGTGTCCCCCGACACAGCTGGCTCTCCCAATGGAAGCGATTGCGAATGGATCTGTGCGAGCAGACCTTTCGAAAATCCCCCTCCACTTCCTTCCCTTCCCATAAGAGCAGTCAAGGACGGGAGGAAAATGACGTCAATGATATCACATCAGCAGGTTTATCAGTGGCCGTCACCTTTTGCATTTTAATTTTTGATTTATGAGCGAATGGTTGAGGTTAGAAGATTAATTTTTTCACTAAAATTCTTTTTTCGTTTCCATCTAACATTTTCGTGCACAAAATTGCGATTTCGGTTCCGAGTGAACATTAAGCAATGCCCTGCAATCCTGCGAGGGTGTGTGGCAGGGGGGGTGAAGATCACCAAACATGCACTACTGACATGCAAACATTGCCGGTCCGGGTGGCTGCGGGGTGAATCCCTCGCCTGTCAATCCCCGGGTCGCCTGTTCGAATCCCGCCAGGGGAGGTTTCTCTCTCCCCGGGGCATGGATGTCTGTGCTTGTGTAATTGTTATTAGTTGATGTACCCGATATAAAAGACCACATGTGTTGTTTTCGAGCCAATGATAAATAAATAAACAAGCTACTACATGGAAACATGTTAGATAATGGGGTCACAGGCAGCTAGATGGTTAGTATCTCCATAGTAATAATGGGATTATTGGTTGTTAATACTTGCATTATGCACTACAGACTACCCTAACACAATATTTCACTCACCTATCCATTTCCTATGCTGCCTATAATGCTCCGTGGGAAAAATTACATTTTTAATTTACCGGTGACAGAAAGAATCAATCTCTCTAATCTTATCTGGTCGAATCTTGCATAAAACGCAGGGATTTAAAAAAATATATCTAACATATTTGGTAAAGCTATACGTTTTGAATTTTGCAATAGAATTCTTCTGTGCTTCAATTCAAGGCCGTATCCATGAAAGTTTTTCGAGGGGGGGGTTCAAATATGACTGTACCCCCCGAAAATATTTTGGCTAGGGCCTTAGGTTATTGGTTTGGAGCATAGAATGAGTTTTATTGAGTTATTAATATTTTGTGCCAGGTGTTTCTTTCAATGCCATGCTAACCGCTAATTTCATTTTTTAAGTCGTTAGAAAAAGCTGTTTCATTTTTAATATCTGCCTCCAAATTTCGGAAGGGGGGGGGGTGGGTTTAAGCCCAGGGGTTTACTTCCAGGGATATTACGGCGCCGAAGCAAGGACTTTAGTGGTAGGAATTACTATTCCCTAGAATCGTTTTAACAACCATCAGAGAGATATCAATCATGTATATATTTTTCAGTGCTTTAGACTATCCAATACGTTGACTGTCGGAGTAAAACTGTAAGTTACTTCATCTGTGTCCGATGAGTTTTCCCAGCATAAACTTTCTTAGTGGTGTCACCCTGAAATTACGACCTGCCTATCCAACCTGATGGTTCTCTTCCTCGTAAGAAAGGCATGCAGCTATTCACTCCTACGGATAGAATTTCCGATTGAAAAATGTCATGCACGAGTATATCCTGGAAGATAGATTTTTTCCTAAAAAAACCTACTTCACTGAAAAAGTCGGTAGGTGGTCCTGCAATATTTGTTTTCGGGGTACATCTACACCTACATAATACCCTGCAAACCACCATAAAGGTGGGTGGCAGGGGGTGAATTCAAACATACTTTACATATCATGCATAAGAAGGATTAGAAATAATATTCTAGTCAAACTTCAAAATTTAAAAGAGATAAAATAGCAAAGCAAGCATGCAGAAACAAGTTAGTTTGTTTAGCTTAAGGTCCTTATGTCAACATTCAACTACCTACGCTATCCGTTAATACACTCGTGGTGGCTTGCGGGCATTACTTAGATATAGATGATTTATCCAGGAAGTGATCCGGAGAGAAGTGCATTTTTTCGAAAGTTTATGTAAGAACATTTACTCCAATTTAATTTCAACCGTCAAGAATCGAGCTGAGCTCTTCAACACGCCGTGTTCCGCCGCGAATTAAATGAAGGGAGGAGTTAACTACTTCGACTGTCATGCTTCGAATGGCGTACAAAAGGTCGCCTTGCGCTCCCAGCCGCGACTTCGACGACGTGCCCCCTGGGACGACGGCGCTGCACTTCCTGCGAGCATCGGGAGGGGGAGGGGGGGTGGGGCGGTTGCCCGGGAAACGGGCCCCCGAAATTTCTCCCGCTTTCTCTGCGACACTCTCTCGCCCCTCTCTCTCTCTTTCACTCTTCCTATATTGAAGCGCGTCCACAATGGTAGAAGGAAAGTCGGCGCCGGCAAGGTTACATCACGAGTGCCAACTCCTCCACGCGGAAATGCCCGCTTTTAGATTTGAGTTATCGGTCGAGCTCCAAAGTGATTGCTTTCTTTTTAAACTATCAATATATTAAGGGTAAAAATATTGGCTTTGCTAAGTTTGGAAACACTGTGAGAAAATTATAAACCACCTATGCCCAGAAACAAAAGGCTCTATCTTACTCCTTAGCTGCTTTTCTCCTCAGCTACACACACTCCCGAAAAACTTTCATGTCATGTGATACATTCAGATTTACCGATAGATTAAAAATTTCATTTTTCCCCGTACAATAAGAAAAAACAATAGGCAACATAGCGAAGGGGTAAGTGAGTGAAATATTGTTCAAGTAGTCTGTAGTGCACGATGCATGTATTAAAAACCATGACTACGTTGATACTAACCATCTAGATGCATGTGACCCTATTAGGTATCTAAATCGTTTTCAAGTAGTAGTCTAGTTGCATGTCAGTAGCGCATGTTTTCACATGCATATTCACCCCCTGCCACACACCCTCGTGGTGGCTTGCAGGGTATTGCGTAAATGTAGATGTGTCGGCCCCAAACCCAGAATTCTCCCTTCGACATCCTGATGCCCCTATCAGCCAGCTACTTCCTTGGGCGAAGCCTCATTTCAACTCAAAGACGTTCTTCCTCTCCCCACCACGCCTTTCGTGCGGCCATCCTCCGGCAAAGGCTCTTCTTCTAAGGCCTCTGCTCCGCTCTCATCATTATCCCTCGGAGTCCAAATTTCGCAACCCATCAGACAAGCGCTCCGTATCGAATTTTCAACCAACCTCTTCGCCTTTCCTACATGCAGCTTAACTTTATGGAACTAAAATTATTATCGGGAGTACAAGTAATACGAATCACATTCATGACGTACTGTCAATGCATCAATGCATTTTCATTTGTGTACATACGTTTATTTCTAAATCGCCTTAACATGGAAAGATCTTAAGAGTAACTTAAAATATTTCCTCACATGAACGTCTCGTTAATTATCCTTCCCATACATTTCAGAGTACTCTAGATACATATGAAATAGCTTTCTTTAGCGCATGCCATTGTTACATTATCTCTTATAATATGCTTGCTATACAATAAAAAAGTCAAAATAAAAACCTTTTTCATGAAATATTTGAGAAGCTAGGCATATAATCCTTCTTAGGTGCATTGCGGATGGATTTCGCCATGGAATCTGTTGACGTTGACAGTCACCTAAATACCTACGCTTTCAAGTTCAAGGGGTGGGTGCCAACATTTCCGACATTCTCCTCCATCCGACACAGGTGGAGGTAATTACTAGAGTCTACGAATCCCATGTCGAAGAAATATTTCCCTTGGACCCAACCACGACGGAGACAGCGCCCAAGGAATGAAGATACCTCGTCGGTGGTCCAACTCCCTTGGGATGGCCATCGGGATTTCCCCCGAGGATTTCTCCGGAGGGCAGAGCGGGAGAATATCCGCAGATGTGGAGTGGACCCTCTGGAAACCCTCAAAAGCGCCTCCACAATACGCTTCCCATCAGGACACTCGCCTTTGGCCCCTTGGATGGGAAGCCATCAGCGGAGGTGCCATCTTTCCCTTCTGGAGCGAGGGAGGGGGCGAATGGGAGTCGCTGAAGAAAGGGAAGAGGTGGGCGGGGGCGGGAGCCACGAAGAAAGAAAGGGTCTGGCTTTCTCTCGAGGTGACAATGCTCTCGAGGAAGGGGTCTTTCGCTTCCCCGCGGGTGGGGGAGGCGCGCGACAGGTGACAAAAGGACAGGATTGGAAGAGGGAGGGGGGCAATACCGATGTTGGGAAAGGCGTTGCAAATGGTGGTGATGGATGACTTCGGGGGAAAAAAATAAGCAGAAAGGAAATCATATCCGCGGCAGTGTTGATTGGGCGGGAGAGGGAGGGGCTGTCATCGTGAGAGGGGTGGCACCGTGCCAAGTGGGCCGAGGGGCTACCAGGGGTTGCGCGGTGAATATGAAGCAGCACAGGATGCCAAACAATGGGGAACGTGCAATAGTTTTTATAACTCTTCGAATGTGAAGTTTACTGGCTAAAATGTGCCTGGCGAAAATTTCGCTGAAGAATTGAGTTGTATAACAAAAATATGACTCTTTAAACATTGTACGTGCGTTATCTATATTAACATCTACGCAATACTCTGCAAGCCACCGTGAGGATGTGTGGCAGGGGGTGAAGATCTCTAAACAGTTATCGGAAGCTTAAAAACCACGATGTCATTGCATGACGTCACGGCACGGTATCACTAAGGGCGTTGTTTATCTGTTGTACGTGAAGGTAAGTCGCTTAATGAATACTTGGAGAAAATGTATGTATTTCTCTCATTCGTTTAATGCAGTATACGAATTTGCATTAATCGAATTTTTATTCCTATTCCCATTCATGTATGGATGCATATTCCTTACTCTCGAAGAGGAACGGAGGGAAACTGGTTGACTGCGAGCCATTCACTCTCCTCCGACTCGAGGGTCCTCGGTTCGATTGCAATCGAGGTTGCAGAATCCAGCCAGCTCCTTCTTGCTTTCCACTCAAATAATTTCAGCCGCAGAAAATTTTAGCGAAATCAAAGGGAACACAATAAATTCTACTGTGGGCATACTTGCTACTTGGGATGAATATAACCTTGTAAGTTTACATTTATTCCAAGGTGTATTCAAATCACCATGCACATACATCTGTTTCACATTCGATTTTCGGGCTGAAATAGTCGTAAATGACAACAGAATGGTTCAGAAACAATGGCACAGTCTCACTCACGTAAACTTTCAGTGTTTACTCTCATTTCTGAAAGCATCTCAAATTTGTGTAAGATTAACTTGGACGTTTTTCAGTTGCATCACGATTTAAGTGAATGGTGATTCCAAAGGTTGATTGAGAGAGAGATAGAGAGGGCGTGTGCTAAAAGAAGCCTTTCACTGTTCCTAAATAGATTTTTTTTCAGTGCACCTGAATTGGATTTGAGCATGGATGATTGATGGAAAACTCTGACCACCATATCCCTTCGAACACGTGAATTTTTGATTCGGCTGTTGCTTTTGCACCACTTTATAATGCAGATCTGATTTCCGTTTGTGGATCATTTCAGATATGACAAAACCCCAAATCGAACTCAATTCGCGAAAGTTAGTCCTGAAACTCATCTGTAATCGCATAAAACCTCTAATCTCTTTCTCCGAGATCGCCGATCTCATCGTCTCTTCGATAATAATGACCCTCTCCTCCTTAAATATGTACTTTCTTTCTCGCTGTAAATCGGCAGCTGGCGTGGTAGAATGAAAATGAAGAGACAGGGCAGGTGAATGCAAATTACTCCTCGAAATACGCTATCCGCGGTATCATGCAACGGCACTGTTAGAGACAATTCTAGTGAAGGACGCAAATGCGAAGCCATGAAGTAGCATCTCAACTCATTAACAAACGAGTCACCATATGGATGAGGATTACTTCTTCCACCTGAAGTCGAATTTCGCTGTCTTTAGTCATATTACTTCAGTAAAGTCATAACACAGCCAGGTACGGAAATGGGGAGAGTGCAATGGTCTCTCCAGCGAGTTCAGGTGTTTGTATCACGTGAGCCCCGTCTTAGCCGTAGTGACTACGTCTACGTAATACCCTGCGAGCCACCGGGAGGCATTGCGGCAGGGTGTGAAAATCATCAAACATGCACTACATACATGCAACCATGGGATGCATTACAACTACTTCATAGACAAATGTTAGATATAAAGGTCACGTGCAACTAGGTGGTTAGTAACTACACATCAATGAATTGATTACTGGTTAGAAAAATCTTTTCCTAAATGCATTTACTTATTATTATTTTCCTATCATGCATGTGTTAGTAATTCTTAAACTTGCATCATGCACTACAGACTACTCTAGCCAGTTTTTACCTACCGAATCCTTTGCTATTCTGCCTAATGTGCTCTCATAGGTAATTCGGGAAAAATTACATTTGAAATCTATCGTTGCGACAATCTATCCCTAGTCTTATCTGATCAAACCTAGCTAATACGCAGGGGTTACTAAGATATATCTAACGTCATCTGAATACTAGCCTCATTCAAGGATGTTTCTTCTGCATAAGGAGTCCAAGTTCCCATAAGTTAGACAACCCTACAAGAATCTGGGAAATAAAATTAGAGAGTAACGATCAAGAGGTACTGGCATGACTGGTATCACTCATTTAATATACATTTTTAAGAGATGAGTTTTTGCTGTAACCAGGTTTGAATATTTGTTTACTTTCGAAATGCAGTCGTATGCAATAGATACTGTATAGCATTTATATTTTCTCCACTAAACTCACCTAGATCCATCAACATTGTTAACGGAAGCAACTGCACTCCATCGCCAACTGGGGGGTTATTTTGTAATCTCACCTATTTAATGACTCTTTGCGGGAAGACGGGAGATCCGTTTCGCTCTCTTAATGATCGGCTCACGAACGGTTCGTGAATTGTCGAAGCTTCTGTCGTTGAATAAATAAACGAGTGCCTGACAACGGCGACCGCTTTCTTCAAAAATGGAGGAATACGGTGAAGGCGAGTGAAAAATTGTTTGTCCCTATCATTTTAATTATTCGGATGGCCTGTCAAGATAATTCATGTCCCATAATTTCCTTTATACCAATATTGGAATTTGCATTTGTTTCTCGCTACATTTTACGTTAATAGTGTTTCATCATTTTTCATTTTCTCAATAGTGTTTCATTCAAGAAATCATTTGTTGATAAAAAACAATTCGTGATTTAAGAAAGTTTAAGTTCTTCACTTTGTGCAAATTCCAAAAATACAATTAAAAATCGATTGTATATTTCCCGCTCTTGCTTTTTTTCCAACTCAAGCTTCAAGTGGAAACGATGGTGGCTCCATGTCACGTTTTTTATGTAGATGAGATGGGAACTAATGGCAGGCGGAGATAATGAAACGCATCAAGAGTCGAAAGATACGGATCAGAGCGGATGAATCGTCTAAAAGACCAGCACATGACCGGCAGTTCACCGCTTGAGATTCGAAGATGGTCACGCCGCCTGGGTGGCGGAGTTTAACTACGAAAAAGTGACATTTTATGACGTATTCTCACTAAAGTGAGATTACAAAATAACCCCCCTGATACCACTTCATCGTCAGTATTCCACTAGCAATGGTAATTTTTTGGACAGTTATTGCCATGTCCCCTCCCTAATTCCATCTTGCCCCGTCGACATTTCTGTCATCTTAAATATATTGATGCCTAAATTTATATTCTTCTTAAACACTTCATGTCATTAATCATATTTTGATAACTTCTACTTAATCTGGTAGACTAGACTTTGGTATAAAAGTTGCTTGCCGTTACGAAAGATTTGAGATTTCCGTACCTTCCTCGTACTCTTAGGGATCTGAATAGCAGTAATTATATTCAATAATATATTCGCAAGTTCATGAATAGGTAGCCAAAATAGTTTCATGCCCGTATAAAGGATTTTAACAAACCCAGCCACGAGAACTTTTAACTAGTGCGTGCTCTGCTTTTTAAATATTTAAAAAAAAAATAGCTTTGGTTCAACTAAAACGTAGTTACTAATCCTCTCTAAGTATATCTACATACTAATCCTTTTTAAGCATGAGTGTATGCTACGCAAATATTCACCTCCTGCCACACACTTTGATGGTGGCTTGCAGAGTACTATATAGATGTAGATGTCTTCCATCAGGCTATTTTTAAAATCATTTCTCGTTACCTTCCATTCCCCCTCTTATCTTGATTTTCCCATCAATCGAGAGTCTTCCAATATTTCCGCTACCCACTTTCTCTGCCATCTTCGAATTCCAACTACAGTAGGTGCAGAAATTACGTGCACTCGAGTTTGGATACAAATAACAAAATAACAGGAAGGCCTACAGGCAAACTAATCACACATCATTTTTCTTACGTGATTCTACGTCATTTGATGGTTAACTTTTACGATTTTAATTACGATTAAGTTTTTACGATTTTTGAGGCACATTTTAACATTTTTTCCAACGGGTGTAACGTAAAAATTGCCGGTTTTGAGCGTTGCCGAGCAAAGCGCTGACTTTGATGATTCGTAACCCAACAACAATTTATTAAATTATAACTAAAGTTTAGTAATTGTTGGAAATACAAGCTTGGAAGTAAGGGAGCAATTCATCAAAACGTATATCTGGAGCATGCTTCTTTACGGCAGTGAGGCATGGACGATGACAGCAGAGGAGAAGAAAAGGGTGGAAGCATTCGAAATATGGTGCTATCGAAGAATGATGAAGATAAAATGGATAGAACGAGTGTCAACTGAAGAAGTCCTAAGAAGAGTGGGAGAAAAGAGAAGTCTGCTGAAAACTATAAAAAGAAGACGGGACAACTTAATCGGCCACATCTTAAGACACGATGGCCTGATTAAGACAATCGTCGAAGGAAAAGTGAACGGGGAGAATGGAAAAGGCAGGCCTCGTATGAGTTATATAGAACAGGCCGTAAATGACGTGAAAGAGAGGAACTACGTTAATATGAAGAGGTTGGCCGATAGAAGAATCGAGTGGAGGGTTGCGTCAAACCAATCCTAGAATTGTTGACCCTTGATGATGATGATGATTAGTAATTGTTAAATAGGCATGTATTTCATGCTTGCTTTAAGTTTCAAGTTTGTATATTTAATATAAAAAAAGTTGTTATCCATCATCTAAAAAGTTAGCACTTCAAAACTGGGGTGTCTTAGTATTTCATTCTTGGTGGCGTTGTAATCCGCACGCCTGGACCGTTTCTGATGTGTAATTTTTTTAGCAGCTCAATAAACGCGATTAATTTATATTCATTGGTATTTATACTCTTGAAATATAGCTCATAAGCCAGAAAGCGTGGGCCATGCGGTGCAATGTTCAACTTCTACGTTTAGTACTTTAGTTACTCCCATCAAAATAATGATACTCTCGAATGAATACCTGAATGGATAAGCAAATGCAGCTGGGCCCAACTCTTCCTACCCCTAGATGCAGCGCAACTGTCTTAAGGAGAGGGGGGGAAATACGAGACGCGAACGGAAGGCCGAGATAGAAAGAGGAAGGGAGGGAGAGGAGAGTGGAGGAGCAGATTCCGAGCATTTGGAAAGGAGAGCAGAGCGAACGAACATTCACTCACTCACTCCCTCGCTCGCGTCCGCCGTGGGCGTTCGACCGTGCTGCCCCCACCCGCGGCGACGGCGATATGCCGAGGCATTATTACATAATGGATCGAAGGAAGAGAAGGAGAGAGAGAGAGGGAGAGAGTGGAGGGAGAACGGCCTCCCTCTTTCTGGGTCCCGCTCAAACTCTCACATAATCTCTCCCGACTGGAGAGGGAGGAGACATTTCATAATCGTAGAAAGTGAAATCTGTGCTCTTCGCACTAATTACCCCCGCGGATCCCCCAGCAGACACGAAAGTGAGCGAGAGGGAGCCAGATGGATAAAGGAGAGTGGGAGGGGGGGGGGGGTGGGAGAGTCGGGGGTGGCGAAGGGGCCGTGTCCAGCCCGGAAAAGACATCCTCAGTTGGCGCGATAATGAGACTTAAGCAGTCGCTTTAATTCACCTAAACTCTCGTCAAGAGTTCTGCTGAAAAAAAACCTTCTTTTACTCAAGCCATAAACAACCTTTCTATCAATTCAAAATTCATGAACAGAAATTCACGGCATAAAAGTGTGGTAAAGAATAAATGTGAGACGGCATGGTAGCTCACCGGGTTGAGCGGTGGGCTGATGTATCCCTTGGGAGGCTGCGTTTGAAACCGTCGGAATTATCTCGAATAGGTAACCAAGGAGTTACGCGATATAAACACGAAAATTTCGCAAATTTGGTGATTAAAAACCGATGATTAAAGCCTCATTCGTTGTTAACACTTGTGTTTTATCTCATCTGTGGGCTCTAAAGTTGAGACAGATGAGAGAAACTCAAGTGAAAACAATTAATGATATTGTAACGAGCGATTCAGGCACACTAAATTTTCAAACCATTCGTGTTTGTACCACGTGACTCCTTGGTTATCTATTCAAGGTAATCCCGACGGTTACACCACAACCCCCCTGGTTCAAATCTGGGAGTATACTCTGAACACGTCCTCGCAAAGCCAAACTGTAGGATTTTCTGGGAACCACATACTCCATTGTAACCGCAGGCGGCTAAGGGAAAGGAACTACTAGTCGAATAGACTACTACTAAAGGATCTAGTAGTCACCCTGTCCTGATGAGCGAATATCGCATGCGTTGGGCTTACTTCTTGGTGAGCTTACCCTCACCAACCCAGGCCAACCTAGTGTCAGTTTGAGCCATCTCTAGATCCGTGGTTTGAGCAAGGCGGTTTGGAATGCACGCGTGGGGAAAGGAAAGGAAAAATAATCCTTGTTTCATAAATAAAAAGCCCAATAGAAAAATATAATCATGGGAGGGTGATGTAAATAATATGAGAAACCTGCTCTGATAAAATACGCTTCAGATGATAAAGGTAGTACTCAAAAAGTTATTCACAGAAACATAATCATGAACGATCATCATCAACAGTCAACAATCCAAAGATTGTTTTGCGCAGTTATCCACTCAATTCTTTTATCAGTTGATCTCTTCATATTAATATAATTCTTCCCTTTCACATTTTTTTACGACCTGTTCCATATATTTCGACCGAGGTCTGCCTTTTCCATTTTTCCTTTCCGTTCACTTATCCTTCGACGATTGTATTCAATAGGCCATCATACATCAACATTGCCGATTACGTTGTCTTGCCTATTTTTTTTGTTTCCAGCGTACTTCTCTTATCTCTCACCCTTCTTTAGACTAATTCGTTTGTCAAACTGTAGATCCATTTCATCTTCATCATTCTTCGCTAACACCATATTTCAAATGCTTCCAGCCTTGACTTCTCCATTGATTTCATCGTCCATGTCTCACGGACATAAAGAAGCATGCTCCATATGTATGTTCTAATGAAAAAGTTCCTTCCTTTCAATGCCTGCATTTTCTGCTGTAAGATAATCTACTTTCGGTGAAATAATCTTTTCGGCAAGGCTATTCCACTGACAATTTCGTTCTTGCTTCCTCAATCAGAGTGTAAAACAAAACTTCGCGAGGAATCCATCGCGATCTGTCAATTTGTCGCCAGGGAGGCCTCGAATAATTTTGTTCTCGAAACTTCTTTTTCCCTTTAGCATTGGAGTTCGCTGAAATATTTTACATTCAACAAACTCACTCACGGATTTAAAACTGATGCAGATCACCATTACAGGTTTGTTTTTACGAACATACGTAACGAGAACATTTCGAATACCAACGGTACTGAATTTTGTTGGAGAAAGTTAAAATTCCAAACGTAACTGACAAGTTATTTCCAGAGAAACCCTCGATAGATAACGGTCCGTAAAATACTCTCACAATAATCAGAAAAACTTTTTAGTTTTAGTTTAGAAAACCTTTTAGTTCAGAAAATGTTTATTTAGAAGTTCTAACTTAGAAGTTAAAAATACACTTAATGAAAATAAAATAAAATATGTATTCCATAAATAGACGTTCAACCCTTAGGTAGTCAGAATGGTTTGGGTAGAGCTCAGCAAAAACTAAGCCCAACGGCGCTGAAATTCACCTTTTTCTGATTGCCAGGGATGTCAGTTTCTACAAGTAAAGTATACAAGCCAACGAATATCTACGTGCAAAATCATAAACCACCACCACCACCCTAAACAAAAGACCTCAGTGATAAGGACCCTTTACCATCAATCCTTTTTTTTATCACTGATGCAGATTCCAACGCCGGAGAAAAGCAACTTCTATTACGAGCCATTTAGAGAAATTGTTTCCGCCATGACTGCATCATAAGAACAGCACAGAATGGGGATACACAAACATCGTACGGTACTAATTAGAAACTTTACGTACCCTACAAAATATAGAGGAACCCAAAACATACGCCACCCTCCCATACTCGTCTGGTGCTACCCAGACAAATGCTAAAATTCTCTCCGAACACAAAGTCGTATCCAGATACACCAACAATAAAGCGGACATCCTCTTGAAGTCCAAAGATCCTCTCCCAAAAGATGTCCAAAGATCCTCTATCAAAAGATCTTTTCGGAGGAGTATATGAGATAATGTGCAACTGTGATGAGTCATACACAAGTCCTATTTGTAGACCTTCAAAAATACGACTCCAGGAACAACAGAGGGCAATTAAAAATCAAATATCTGCATGCCTGCAAGAGCAGAATACTATTTTACTGGCCCAATGCACAACTTCAACTTCCAGAAGCGAAATTAATTTCAAAAGAGGCTTGCTATTTCCCAAGTTTGAAAAGCGGGGCCATAGAATTAGCAAAAATACTCAAAATCAACTAAGAAGACGATTTTTAATTGAACAGCTATGCGAAACTGATTTTGAAAAATGATAAGACCTGAGATGATCCAGAGCGCTGGAGAAATATTTTAGCAAAGGTACAATAATATTAAATACATAAATCCCTGAACAAACAAGCATTACACTACGCCAGTTCCTTTCCCCGGTTCTCCAGCGCTGCGATTTATGAAAAAGATCTGACATATAGAAATTAACCCATCTTTGTAATGGCTGGACATGTTCAAAGGCATCATCTGGAATTCAATCCCTGGACCTCCGCTCAGGAGCACAACACTTTATCACTTGACATTCTTCCAAATCGGGCGAATCATTAAATCGTAACCGGAAGGCAAAACGTGGGAAAAAAACACGTTGTAAGTGCCCTCTGTGCACCCTTTCTGAGGTTGTTTTCTCAACTCAAGCGAATGAGTTAAACGCAGTATTGTTTGTAGTGGTACCTGGTGGGCCACAGCACAAGTAAAATATCTAGGTATACGAGTTAGTGAGCGGGCACGCTGTTTCCCATTGTTCAGTCTTTAATTCTTCAGCATTGCCAGTTTACGGGACCTTCTCCCCTAAACATGGGTCAGAAAATATGATTTGCACGGAGTATGGTGGTCAAGCACCGGATAAAACGTCTTTGATTATTGATTTGGACAAATGGGAAGTGATCCAGTATCGAACCAAAACTAATACAAAATCAGGTGAGAAACTGGAATCAAATTTGACAGAAATGCAATCACGGTGATAGACAAAAAAACTTATTCTTATGATCATCACATCATGCCCATTTCGTTAAGAGAGGGTTAACCAATCACTGAGAAATTTACCTTCCACTTTTTGAGTTTTCAGTTATTCATGGATAAAGTCCATGGTGATAAAGACCGACTCTTGCCGTTTTCCGGGCAGGGATAAGCTGACATAAATGATAGAATAAGAGTCTCCTTGTCTACATCTTCTTCTGAGGCCTACTTTAAAAACTTTTCCCCCGAATGAGCGCCTGGGAAAGAACACATTCATTGCGAAAGAACAAAGGAAACCGAAAGTGGCATTAACCCAAGTATGATTGATATCACGCTCACGGTGAATCGCATTTTCATCGGGTTAGAAAGCGTAACACGAGTGATTAACCAAGAATTACGTCAAGAACAAATATGCAGTTGCCTAAATTAAGACTATTTCTGTCTTCAAGACGCGTTTTCCGAAAGAGTCAAATTCATTGCTGCGAAAAGAACTGATCGATGAATGTGCTAACGAGGAAAAATCCATCGAGGGCAGCTCTCCATCGAAAATTTTCTCCCTTCTGCCATAATGTCCAACAAAGTTGTATCAGATATTAAGAATGGGAGTTGGAATCATAAATATAATTTTAAAAATAAAACATAGGTAACTAAAATCAGAACTCGTGGCTTTTAATATCCATCATCGCTTAGCCATCGAATGGACAAAAGGAAAGCGCTCTTTTTCTCTCTTACGTGAATAATACTGACGTGAGAACGTAGCTCATGCTTGACCTCGATCAACATTTTTCCCCCTTCAAAGCTGGGATGAAGGATTTAGCGGCTATCCAACAGTGTCCATTTAGTTTTCAGCATAGTTCCAGGGAAAGTTCAAACGACCTTAGTTTCGTTGATGCACGCAGAAAAACACCTACTCCTTCCCCCTATGATTTTCCACTTCTTAAACAGCCAATAACACTTGGAAGATGCCACAATTAATGTGATAGTCAGGAACTTTAGGAATACACAATGAATGTCACGAGTGATGATTTCTTCATGATAAAATTCACGGGAGCTAAGAAACTCCGTTAATTCCACAGAACTTTGTAAATCCAACCATTTAGATCAGGACTCGAACTCAGATCCCTCGATATGTCGCTGAGATCATAATGGCCCACTCAAATGAATAGGGCAAAAACGATCTGACATCAAGTGAATGAACATTTTAAAATAGTTTTGAAGAAAATTTCAATTTATACAGAAATTAACATAAAAGCACGAGAAAAAAAATCAAATCCCCTGGAATTTGAAATCAAAATTAATGCAAATTTAGAAAATCACGAGTATGGGGATTACATGAGGCTTACGATGGAGAAGGCTCCGTTTAATCACTTTAATGTTAAATTTCACGTTATTTTCCATTTCATTAGCTAATTTTAAGATTCCATTCTACCCTGTGGAGGCCTCCAGCAGCGGAGGGGAAACGTTAGTGGAAGCCTAGGATAACGCGGAGCTACCCAAAAACTATAATACCATAAACATGGACCCCGAAAATTTTCATCTATTGGTTTAAATCCTTCTTGAATGAGATATTAGAAGAAGCACGGAAAAAGAACAGAAATAGTGGGGCAGACTGCAACTCTGGTGCAACAAATTGGTGCAACGGATGAGGCTGAATCACAAGTTTGGAAACATGAGATGCGGAGTAAAAGTGAAGGAAAAAGTAATTGAGCGAAGGTTATGGGCTGTGCAAAGACGACCACAAATTAAAGAGGGACCCCTTGATAACAAGAAAAATTTTCTTTTACCATCCCGGTAAGCCTGAGTCGTAAGGACAGACCATGAAAAGCAATTGCAATAAAAAATCACTACAGTAGCAACTAAATATAAGTGTTAATCCTCTCAATATTAATAGCGCCAACCACGGTTACCGACCTCAAGCATTTGAAATTTACAATGCCCACGGCATTTATTGTCAAATGATACTTTCTTTCACATAACTTGGCAGTAAAATAATAAAGGCTAAGAATATACACTACTGATAAAATTCATCATCATCAAAGGTCAAAAATCCTTGGATTGGTTTCACGCAGCCCTCCACTCGATTCTTCTATCGGCCAACCTCCTCATATGGACGTAATTCCTCCTTGCACATCCTCCACGACCTGTTCTATATAACTCATACGAGGCCTGCCTTTTCCATTCTCCCCGTTCACTTTTCCTTCGACGATTGTCTTCATCAGGCCATCGTGTCTTAAGATGTGGCCGATTAAGTTGTCCCGTCTTCTTTTTATAGTTTTCAGCAGACTTCCCTTTTCTCCCACTCTTCTTAGGACTTCTTCAGTTGACACTCGTTCTATCCATTTTATCTTCATCATTCTTCGATAGCACCATATTTCGAATGCTTCCACCCTTTTCTTCTCCGCTGCTGTCATCGTCCATGCCTCACTGCCGTAAAGAAACATGCTCCAGATATACGTTTTGATGAATTGCTTCCTTACTTCCAAGCTTGCATTTCCAGCTGTAAGTAGATTCTTCTTTTGATAGAATGCCCTCTTTGCCTGGGCTATTCTACTCATTATTTCTTTCTTGCTTCGTCCATCGTTGGTTACTCTGCTTCCCAGGTAACATCTTAATTATGTAAGGCACTCCAGAGATGTATGTTTTATGGAAAGAATTTTTCTAATGAAGGAGGAAACTAGAGGCAACTCCGTTGTTAGTGGTGCAGAGTCACCTGTTATAACCAGTGCATCCGGTGTTGAAAGTAATGCACGTAAGATTACTTTGTTTTACAGGAAAATTTTAACCACATAAAAAAGTAACTACTACACTAACCGCATGATTGTGCGCGAAACGGTTGCGCGTGTAAGATTTGGAGATTTCATCTAAGCACCCTTGTAAGGATTTCCATGCAGATGTATGCACCAAGAGTATAACCTGCAGGGCTCCAACAGCTGGAGTGAGGCTGAAATGCCTGCATTTCCACTTCAAATTGTTGTTCTCCCACTTTCAATCATCTACGTATATGCAATACCCTGCAATCCACCGCGAGGGTGTATGGCAGGGGGTGAAGATCACCAAGCATGCAGTATTGATACGCAAACAAGCTACTACATGGAAACGCGTTAGATCATAAGAGTCACATGAAGCTACATGGTTAGTATCTACTAGTTACTTCAGACTACACTAACAATATTTCATCAACCTATCCCTTTGCTGTGGTGCTTGTTATGTTCTCTAATGGTGCATACGTGGGAAAAATGAATATTTAAATTTATCGGTGCGACAATCTATCTCTCTAATCTAATTATCTGGTCAAATCTAGCATAATACGCAGCAATAAAACTCTTAATATATGCCTAACAGCTTCAGTAAAGCTACCCGTTTTAAATTTCTGCAGGACGTGCATATTTACTTTAACCTACGATCTGAAAATGATTCCCAACCTAATTCTTCTATTAATTCTGATACACTTCTAAACCTATCGTAACACCTTTTAACAAACCTAGCTGCTCTACGATGCACATTGTCCTCTTATCAAGTTTACTTCATTCGAACCCCATATACTGGCTGTATATCGAAGGTGGGGCCTAACTAGTGAAAAGTGACATCGCTCTTTTGTCTTCTCGTCACATTTCCCTAATGCTCTTTCAATAAATCCTGGGTTTCTATTAGCATGGCCACATATTTCCCGAAGTGCGTCTTCCCCACGAAAATCTTTAGTTATTGTCACACCTAAGTACCGTATGGATTCAACGCTTTCCATTATCGTTTTACCAAAGCTACAGGATCGCTCCATCGAATTATTCCTCAACACATGTCCACAGTGCACAGGATGTCCATATTCCGCAGGATGACCATAACTCGCCCGCTGGACACTGCCTGTGATCTGATTTCCCCCATCATGCACCGCAGCCGTCGCTACTTCCTCGCATCCCAGCCCCCACTGAGCCTAAGAGTGCAGAGGATCACGTGGTCGCACGGCTCCGCGCATATGGCGGGCGGCCCGCATCCGAATCGGGACAAAGAGCCCACTTTCCCTTTCAACAGCGACGGAAAAAGCCCGATATACACACTTGCAACATTTTCGCCTCAATAATAAGCATAAGACCCCGTTCGGTGAAAATTTTGTGTTGAAACGGCTTTCACTGAGAAAAGACTGTTGGGGCTCGAGGAAATCGAATGCGGGCTCGGGAGAAGCCGAGAACGCTCCGAGAAAAAGGCGAGCAAACACGAAAGAGAAAACTGGAGTGCACGCCGTAGAGCGGAATTCATTTTAGATCAGCGGTGTTCTACCGGTCAGGGTAGGTTTCCACGGACCACTTCGGCTCACTTGCGACACTTCTCATGTTCCTCTCCTCCAATATATTTCCCTCTTTAGTCCATCGTGCGTTCTGCCTCCTCTCATGCAATAGCATAGTCACCTTCATCAAAGAAAACAGAATGCATTAATTGCGATTCGTGCCCTACCATAAATGTTTTCATCTTACGCAAAAAGTCTGGATTGAGAAATCCCAGTTTACTAGAGAATTAAATGTTAATTTTAAAACCATTTGAAAAAGCTCCGAAATGGCGGGATGCGCTGCCTTCTTGCTGACGTAACAGGTGCATTAGGGTGGTCCAAAAAAAACTTTTTTTTTGAACACCCGCTCCACATGTTTGCCCCTGTTTCAATTGGTGTTAGAAAGCCATGAAAAAAAATTCAGGCAAATTGGTTAATATTTATAGGTCCCTATGATTGAGCACTTTTTGGGTGAATGCGGATTTTTAACTAAAACAATAGTATTTTAATGAAAACAATTTCATGGTGACAACTGAGTACATAAATAATGCTAAATGATCATGATGCATTTACTGTGACCATAAATAAGTCTCTGAAAAGGTAAAAGGTATGTTCAATACAAGATTATAATATGTTTATTTTCAATAAGCCCCGTTACCATCATCATCGTCAGCCATGAGTAATGCCTTCTTACAAGTTGATTATGTGGTTCGGTGTGATTTAACAATCCGAAGAAGATACTGAAACTGGCCTTCATTCTTGGTTATACACATATTGAATGTTTGTATCAGGGCAATGTCCCTTTCAGCACAGTCATTAACTACTTTCATCTTGTGAACAGCCTGTTTGAGTTGTATGTAATCGGGATCCGAATCCCACAACTTAGGTTATTTGCAAAGAAATGAAGCAGCCTTTTCATTCCCATCTTTATGGAGAATGTCAAAGAGTTCTGCAGTTCACTGTGTCACATATGTTTCCAGAGGAGTGTCATGTTTAAATGTTTTACTCTCAACTCTCTTAAGAGCCTTGGCTTTTGGTGGTCGCTGTAGGTTGGTAACCATTTTAACTTTGGTAGAGTCACAGACACGGGAATCAAAGAGGGGAAGTCCAACCAAATGTTCTGAAAAGAACCACAGATGGCGGTGAAAAGCTACCAAAGCAGCCTTCTTAACATTGCAGTTGGGATAAGCTTCAATTTGTTTTAAAAGAATCACGTCATTCATGACAGCTTTCTCAGGTTTGGGGGCCTCATTCCAATGTCGACCGTAGATGAGAGCTACATACAAGCTTACTTCAGTGATTCCTTTTTTTTTCTCCAGCTGTAAGGGTGAACTGATCTCTAAATAAGTAAATTTTAAGGGAATTAATAGCCTTTGCCATCCGACGTGCGTTGTGCAAACCACCTGGTGCTCGCAATTTCTCTTTGGATCAATTAGGACTTTGACCACCAAGAAAGGTATAACACAACTTTAAAAGCTCGAGGTAATCATCTCTAGGCTACTTTGACTTAATTGGGTCTTCTAAAATAGCAGCATAATATCCCATCATTTCTCCTCTTAACATTTTGATTTCATTGGAATCATACAGATCATCACTCCCTTGAGAATATATTAGCTTGTCGATACGAGGCCATTGTTTCTGGAAATGCATTGCGACACCTGGACCCCCACTAACTCCAAATGCTGTGGTAAAAAAGAAGACAAAATGATTTAAAGTACATGGTGCCTGCATGGAATCCACACAAGACTAGTTCCTAAACTCTCTTCGAGAATAGTAGATGCTCCACCCTTCAAGCCTGTATTGGCAGCTCTTGTGTCAAGTACTAGAGCCCATACATTTTGTCCGAGTACAATTTCATAAGTTTTCTTTCAATCGCATTTATTCTTTGAGTAGAAATTCTTGTCATACCCCAAATTTTCAGTGCATCCTCAATAATGGCTCTTATACCTTTTTTTAAGCCCAAATTTTAGTTAATGTGGTGGAAAACAAGTCGTTGTAACATGTTTCGTTTTGAAAGTCTAGATTTGGGCAGTGACTCAGTAGGCTTTCCATTGAGCCACAACTGCCTGCAACCAAGAGATTTAATATGGTAGATATAAGATCTACCATATTAACCTCAGCAAACATGCGCTCCAAAAGTTAGGTAGGTCTGGTAGGTACTCGATACGTCAATTTAAATATTTATTACTCTACCTTTATATTGTGTGATTCATTCTAAATTCTAGGTATTATTAATTATATACACCTTGTGTTGTATTAGAATAGAGATTTACAAAGTATGACATTGACACTGACAGCTGGCACAGAATGGCCGCCTGTGAGTTTGATGAGAATACCTAGGTAACAATATAGGTTCGCTACTGCTACTGCTTTCTAGTGTTGTTCTATGGAAATATTTTCTCAGTAAACATTGGAATGTGCTATTATATATTGAGAAATGATATAACTAAGTAAAACTTCTTGTATATTTACAGTACATTGGAATAGTCCAGTAATTTTCTAACAGGAACCTGTAAATGGCAAACTTTAGAAGTGATTGCCAAAAAGTACTTATTTCTTCAAAACGTTCAAATCATAGGGACCCCTAAACATCATCTTATTGATCCAAATTTCGGCATGGTATTTCAGTTTAACTAGTGGAACAAGGGCAGCAATGTGGAGATGAACATTTTTAACTTTTATTTTTTTCTTGCGATTTTGGACCACCTTAAGGTGCATCTACATCTACATAATACCCTGCAAGCCACCTCAAAGGTGTGTGGCAGGGGGTGAATTCTCACCAAATATGCACTACATATCATGCATGTAAAAGTATTAGTATTAATATATAAGTTTAAACTGAAATATTTAAAAAGATAAAAATGCAAAAACGTGCTGTTAGTTGGGTTACCTTCAAGTCCTTGCACCAACATGTAACTACCTATGCTGTGGAATGAATCACTAGTATTGGACATATTTACCGCTATTCATACCCCTAACTGTACGAGAAAACACAGTTTACGTTGCGAGGTATAGGAAATTTTCGTCTCCTGAACTTACAATTGTATTTTTTTAAATAATAATAATAAATTTAATTGCTTCCAAAGTAAATAATTACAAATGTATAGCATTAGAAAAAAATGAAGCATTTTGATAACCCCTAAGGTGCACCTGTTGTGGGGCTACCAATTGTTCGACCATGTTACATCAGAGGGTAAATTATAAACAATACTAATAAATAAATACTCGTAGGAAAATATTATCTGAAACAAGAGAAAAGAGAAAAAAAGGAAAACAATAGATAGCGCAAAAACAACAAAATGCATAATAGCATTGTTCACCACACATAGCTGCGCAAAAAACATAAATATATATAAATATTACGCCTTTGTTTACATATACATACATACACATACATATTGCGACTCATATGCATAATACAATGCACATACATCTATGAATATATCTAATTATTTATCATCATATAGTCATTTTTTTATAATCAAAATACGTAAACAAATTACATATTTAGAAATCACTTTCTGTTTAGCATAAGACATATACATGGAGATTAATGAATAAAAGTTCAATATCACTTATGCTTAACAACCAATTTTTTACCTCTAGCAAAATTTTTCTAGTGTTTTTTTTTCTTTTTTATAACATCGGGAATAATATTAAATATTTTTGGCTGAATGTAAAGAAAACATCTTTGATATAGTGTTATGCTCGGTTTGGGTAGTAATAATTTATTATTTATACGTAAATTAAAAAATAATTTTTGGAAGAAAACTTGCATCATTACCACTTTTTCTGTAAAAGTTTTTCAGGACTTCGTAAAAATATAAGTAACAAATTGGTAGTAATTTTAGCTAAAGAAATAAGGGGAAAGCGTGGTAGAATTTAGTTTTCCACATAATTTTTCGTAAAATTCTCTTTTGTGAGTAAAATAAAATATTTCAGAGCCTCTCAGCTCTAGTAAATAAGTATTGAAATATATATGAAAACTATCAAAATTCGAAAAGTCTCCTCTACTCCGTTTGCCAACCCGCTAACCCCACGTGCTCCAAAACGCCCTCGCCTCTCATTACACACTCTAACAACCCCCTCAGTCCTCTGCGAATGTCCTCAATACCCTTCACACCCTGCTACCATTTGAAGATCCTCGTTCGTCTTCCTTTCCACGCACATTTCCTCCTTTATTGTTCTCCAAACCCACATCGTAGAGCCATGATCTATTTGCTTCTCCTTTAGCCCATATCTACATAATATCCAGCAATCCACCATAAACGTGTGTGGCAGGGGGTGAATTCATACCAAACATTCATTACATATCATGTTGAACAAGGATTAGTAGGCATACCCTAGTGTAAACATAACGATTTATAAAAAGATTTAAATAGCAGTAAGCATGCACAAACATGCTGTTCCTTATTCTAGCTTAGCGATACTATTACGCAAATTACCTAAGGTACCCATTCTTACACTTTTATATTTGAGATGAAGTAATGATAAAGACACGAGTGTTCAACCAGAAGTTTGGTTTTGATAGGTGAAGGTAGGGCTCACTCCGTACTAAGCCATTGGCGTGTGAAATTCACACATTCAGGGTAGGGGGACCAGTTCCTGTTCCTGGGCCACCCGCGATTTCCTACGAAGTTCTGACAAGTAGAAAATCGAATCGATGGTTTAAGGCGGGTAAAAATCGAAGCGAGATTTTAGGTGGGGGCGTCCAGAAAGGCTCATGCCCGGTTTTGAACCGGGATCCTCCGGTCGGTAGCTCAGTGGAGCACTAGGCCAACACGACCCCTCTTTTATACGCACTATTGACTATTTACAAAACTATTCTTATCCCCAAAGTAATTTAAATTTCCTTAAAGCCCATGTTCCGGTATCATACAATGTCACTCTTCACATTAGTCAGCAGTCTGTTCTTCACATCTCTACTCAACTATTTTGCCTCCTCCGGACTACGACAAGCAGCATCCTTTCCTTCCCACCCATGTCAGCATCTCCTCATTCGTAATCCTATCGCGACTTTTCTACTACTTTCTCTAATCTTGTTTGTACCCACAACTAAAGCCTCCTTGATTTTCTCGTCCTCCCTCCACAAGCATACCACAACATGCCAAGTAAAGTAGTTTTTTTAAAAGTTAACCGTTTATTTAAAAGTTTGCCCAGGGTTCCTGCCATGAGTTCTCCCCTGTTCGTAGAAGACTCTTCTGCCAAAGCATTCTCTAACGTATATCTTTTACACTTTGCAGCTAGTCAGTTGGGCTTGCAATCCACCTATTCAGTTTTCCTCTACACTTACGCAATACCCAGCCAGCCACCATAAAGTTGTGTGGCAGGGGTGAATTAACACCTAGTATGCATTACATATCATGCATGAAAAGAATTAGTAATTATATTCTAGTCTAAATTTCGCAATTAAAAAAAATTAAAAATAGCTAAGCAAACATGCAAAAACGTGCTGTAAGTTGGATCAGCTTGAAGTCCATGCCAACATGCAATTACCGATGCTATCCATTGCTACGCTTATATTTATACTTCCCAGGTACACCCAGAATTCCACTCAGACATCTGAAACCTGCTGCTGTTTCTATTCTCTTATTCTCCACTTTAAAGTTCACTTTTTCTTTCTGCCTCACTGTAATTTTCTTATGATAAATATTTACATCAAACCTTCCGACGGCTTCCAGTAAGAATGACACTTGAGATCGGGCAAAAGAGCGATTAACTTTAACAGATACGATAGCTACGCGTTGACGATCGCATGCAAACGCGCGTCCCACAGTAAAACTTGTACATGGGATCCTTACGAAATAAGCGTAAGTAATGAACTTGAACGTGTGCAGCGAAAATCTGCGAGGATTTGTAAATTTGTAAAGGGGCGGTATGATAACTATATTAGCGTAACCAGTCTATCAGTTGAACTAAAATGGGAATCAATGTCAGATCGCAGGTTGAAATTTAGACTTTATCTCTTAGATAAATTCCAAGATAATATTTCACATATGACGTTAAAAAGATTTTGCGAGCTCCAACATATTATGGTAGACTGGACCATAATCACAAAATTAGAGAAATTGATTGCCGAACTGACATATTCAAAATGTCCATCTTCCCTCGTAAAATTAGGTATATGAATAGCTGTAAATATATCCTATAGTGTAAATACAAGTGTATCAATGGATGGCATACATAGTTGCATGCTGGTATGAAGACTTAAGGCTAACACAACTGAGTGGATGTTTTTGCATGCTTGCTTTGCTATTTTTATCATGTTGAAACTGAGACGTTTAGAGTAGAATATTTTTACTAATCCTTCATATGCATGATATGCAATGCATATATGGTGTGGATTCATCCCCTGCTACACACCTTCAGTTTAGGCTGGCAGGGTAATGTGTAGACGTAGATGAAAACAGAATCGGCGGATTACAACCTCAACTGACTAGCTGCGAAGCAGGTATACGACAGGTAGTAACCACTACCTTCCGTTCGAGCAATATGGAGCAGTAAGACACTTTTGTTTGCCTCTAACCGTTGCTGTGAGGTAGACCCTGTGAGGTAACACTTGTGAGGGTTCGAATAGTGACTGAAGCATTGCCGTCGTGTTAATTCTACGATAATTTCAGGTTATTTTGGACAATACATCATAAGCGACTGCAGGCTCCTCAAACCTAATACACCTACTCTTGCCACTATTTTTGATAGTGATGAGCGATATATCGCGAACTTAGAAGAAGTCACAGATATATAATGGTAGCAGTCACAACCTGTGACTCCGTTCCAGCGAAACCTGTGACTTGTGATTAGGAGTGATCTGCGATCTATTGCGTTACTCCTAGCAACTGCCGCACCTACCGCTATGCGAAAGCACCTACCATTGTGAGTACCTACTTATCAGTCTGTGATTATATTGTGATTGTTTCAACTGCCAACGTTCACAATGGATAAAAGGAGGAAAACTAGTTTTTATTAAGTATTTCAAGTTGTCTTTAAAGAGAAGAGTTCTCGTATATCTCAGCCATAAATATTTATTTGAAGAAAATCTTCAAAGGTTCATGATAAAATCTATTTACGTTAATTGATGTAATTAACTCGGGGAGTCCTTATACACCCTGAAGTCGGATCTGGAACTTACTGGAACGTTGACGTAACGACATGACAAGTCCCCAAAAGTGTGATCGCGATCACATTTTAAAATCACAGTTATTGCTACGGAACAGTCGCATTTAAGGAGGTAGCCACGGTCAAAGGGACCATGAAGGTAGCAATCAAGTCACAATCGCAATCACATTTTATAATCACAGTTATTGAAACGGAACAGTAACATTTAAGAAGGTGACAAGGAAGTCACAATCGCGATCACATTTTATAATCCCAGCTATTGTATGAAATGTATTGTTCCTTCTGGGTGAGCAACTTACAAGACGAGCGGGAGATACTCAGCGTTGTCGAGCGAAGAGCTCGCTGCTTTTCCATCACGATTGTGACGCCAAAGCTTCCATTTCCCGCCACCGAATCAAGCAGACCGGGGCGAGACAACAAGGCTACTTCCCTCCCCGCTCCCCTCCCGACCACTTACGTAACTGTTCCGCCTCGCCGCTCCTCGGCTTTCCTATTTATTTCATTAGTCCCTTCCTCCCACTCCCAAATAACCCCTCTTATTCCAGCAGGTCACAAGCCAAAATATTTACTGGAACTTAAATCTTAAACGAAGTTAAATATATTCGAAAACCTTTATCTTACCAGGATCTAGAAACGATTAAAAAGATAAAAAGGACAATTTCAATCGTTTTTTTTCTCTCATGAAGAGGTGAGAACAGAGGTCGACGCTACGGACATATGGGAGTGGAGCTTTGAATTACCTTCGTAATAAAAAGCTGTTAACTGGGCTAATAATACTCAAAATGCACCCTTTTGATCTTTACAGTAAATTGAAATATCGTAGTGAACATGTAGTTATGCGAATGAAGTTATTCGTCACAGTACCAATTTAGTAGCAAGTAGATTAACGAAGAAGCTAATGAAGACTGATTTCCTGCCAATTACCTTATTTTCACGCTGCTTAGTGGAAAAGCTTAACCCTTGAATAATCTGCGGAATATTCCCGAAAATCTTACATAAGGATAACGGCACGTGCTTCATAAATTACGACATTCCCCACCCCTGATACCATTTGTGAATGGCCCGAAACTAAAAAAAGTGACTAAAAAGAACAAAAATTCAACCAAAACTCACCCATAAATTTATGAATGGAACCGCGCTCAGACCCCTGCTCCGATCTGATTTCAGCTGCTCATACGTACGAGAGAGAAACAGGAATTCAGCAAGTGCCTCTCCATTTCATTTTTCAAGCTCTTATGTTTCGAGAACAGGAGTATCATTATGCCTAGTTGTACCCTCAAATTCATTTGTGTCGTTCCTAGAACGACTCGAACTTTCTTGCGAAAATATCGATAGCAATAGTTTCTTAATACGGATCTTGTCAGAATATGCACCTACCTTATTTCAACATATTTGGTTTAGCTATTAAGAAAATGAGTGTAATAGAGTAGCATACATTTATTGCGGCTGACCATGCATGCTTGCATTATGCAAATAAGAATTTCCATTTGTATTTAGAGATGCACGCAAGTGCTTCAATTATGCTGAAAATATTTACTGAAAATGAATGCTTGTAGATGTACATCATTTTAAAGAAAACGATTTTCTGTAATGTATATTCTCATTTAATCAAATTGTATTCACTATTGTGTTACACCAATTGTATTTCTCATTATTTCTAATTTTGTTTCATCAGACTGCACGATCAGTTGAAATGGCCATCAGTATATGTGCACCTTTACTCGTAATAGACCAAAAAAAAAACTATTTATTCACAAGGACATTCCCACGGTGAACTTAAAAAAAATACTGAGTACATTTTTCTCTAGAATTTATAAAAACGCATTTGATGATATGAATTTTCCTCCTGGCGCACTGAAAACGTCTTGCTTTTTGAATTTTAAGTATAGAGTATAGGCATTTTAGATTTCAAAACACTCTGAACATATTTTGAAGCAGGGTCCGATGCATAGAAAGCCTACCGAGGATGTTCCCGGGGGCGTGTTGGGATGAACGCTAACGAGATCTTAGGCAATTGAATGCTGGGAAAGAATGCTGAGATAGCAAACGATCTTCAAGAAACGACTTTAAGATGTGAGGCCGCCAGTGCTCAAATACCGGAGGTCTCGCGTTAAGTTCAGTTGACTAAGGTAAGTACTTGCGGGACAAGTGCGCCTCCGCATTCATGAACGCTGAAAGTGCTTCATCATAATGACCAAACCGAATTCTCTCACGATCGAACTTGGAGAATTAAAGGACAGCGCACGGCATTCCTGGGTAAATAATGCAAAACTATTTTTCGTATCCGGCTGTGGGTAGAAAACACACATTTAGAAGCATTCGCATTATTATCTCATTAGGAGCAAACGAGCAACTAAATCAACGAATAGGTTAACACGAAAACTAACGAATTAATAACATAGCGAGGAATTAAAAAAGTTAAGTCAGGAAGACAACTCAAACAAATTATCCCATTCATATGCCTTCTGTTGGATCGCCTTCGCAATTGGCAAACAATCATAAGAGACAGCTTAATTTTCGAAGGCGAATTTGTAGTTATATCTCGGAAGTAATCCCTGTGCAATTATAATCGAAGGGAAGAATTATGCCGAAGAATGGGAGATAAAATCTTGAGTTAAGAATTCGACGTAGCAGTAAGGAACCAGCGTATGAATAAGGCTTTTAGAATAAGTGATATTCCAGCAGAACTAACTTAAAACGCAGACATAAGACATTCGACCATATGTGCAATGCAATCTGCGGTATGTACTCAACAGGAGAGCCAAGGACACAGAGAAGAATATCATCATCATCCGCATTCGTAAAAAGATAAGGGGTAGGAACTCTAAGTTCACTCCTCAGAAAATCCACTCTAAGTTTTACCGCGTGCAAAAACAACTTCATCCCCTCGAGTATCCCGAGTATCAAGCCCCTGCGCCTGTACCTATTTGTAATTTGCATGCTTGCTTTGATATTTTTATCTTTTTTCTGTGAAGTTTATGCTAGAATATAAATACCAATCCTTTTTATGTATGATATATAATGCTTGTATGGTGTGAGATCACCCCCTGCCACACATCTTTCTGGAAGCTTGCAGGGTATTATGTAGACGTACCTACCAAGATGGCCGCCGGCTTCTCAAATCAGTTGCGATGCCTCCTCCCGCACATTCTAACCTCCTTGGCGCCAAGAGCTTATTGCTATGTTCAGATTCGTCATTGGTTTGGGTACGATATTTATCGTAGCACACTGAACGGAGAATGGGGTCGTTTACCTTAATTTTTTTATTGTCGAATCTGATAGAGTTTGTAAAATAAAAAGATCCGAATTTTTCCGTTTTTCGATCCGTCGAGTCGTTCTAGAGATACAAGTGGGGAAAAAATGATGTTTTTAACCCTTCTACATCTACAACCACATAATACCCTGCAAGCCACCATAAAGGTGTGTGGCAGGGGGTGATTCTCACCAAACATGCACTACATATCATGCATAAAAAACGATTAGTGTTTATATATTAGTCTAAACTGCACTATTTAAAAAATAAAAATAGCAAAGTAAGAATTTAGTTAGTATTTATATAGGTATTGTTCAAAACTACACTACTTAAAAAAAGATAAAAATAGCAAAGCATACATGCAAAAGCATGCTGTTAGTTAGGTTAGCTTTAGGTTAGCTTTAGTTAGCTTTAAGTCCTTATACCAACATGCGGCAACATGTTATCCATTGCTACACTCGTACTGGATATATTTAACGTTATTCACATCCCTCATAGTACGAGGAAAAAAGGACATTTTGAATCTGTCAGTTCGGCAATCAATTTCTCTAATTTTGTGATTATGGTCCAGTCTACCCTAGTAAGTTGGGGTCCGCAAAATATTTTTAACATCATAACTGAAAATGTGGTCTTGGAATTTGTTTAAGAGAAAAGTGGGGTGCGAAAGACTCGTACGTAATCAATCCAATCACAACTGAATTAGAATAGAATAAATTATATCCTTATATTGTTCCATTAAAATCAACCATGGCAAGTGCTCTGTGTTTCCAGAATTATGATAGGTTCTCGGAATGTTGCCAAGTCATTTTTATCATATTTTTGTAGCGGAATCTGATAGAGTTGATATTGATATTGAATTTATTTAACCTGGGGTTGGTGAGGCCATCTGGCCCCCGCTTCCCCCGCCCCAGGGCTCATTAGGTACAGAATTATTACAATTATTTACATAATTTTCTCAGGAATTTCATTCGGCACGCAGGCTGGGAATAAGAGGCTATATTACATTTTATTATTAACTGTTTGACATTTATGGTTTTCTTTTTTTAATCAAAATTCATTTTTTTGTGGCAGAAACATGAATAATGAGCTTCGTTATAAATATTGAATAACATTGATTGATGCATCCTACTTAAAAATATCACAGATAGTTACATCACATTAACAATATCACAGATATATTTACTTGGCATTCTAATTGGCACAGAAAAACCAACAACATGTCTCTTGATTGACAAATTGACACAGGATTTTCTAAGAATAACATCAAGGTCAGACTTTAGTATAAAAACCTGGTAGTCATACCTGGGTAATTTAATATTTATACCCTCCTTAAGTATTATATATTAAAGTCAGGGAAGTGATCAAATATAAAAAGGTTCATGGATAAATATGTCAGAATATTGGCAAGAAAGATAACTTCTTCCAAGGGGTCTTCGAACATGTGTCAAAAACAGTTTAAATGAATAAATAATTTAAAACCTACATGCATAAATAAATTGCTGGTAAATAGTAAAAAGGAATATTGGGTAACTGGTTATCAAGCGAGGTGGGGGTTTGTATTTAGGACCTAGGTCACGTCCAAGGCGTACCCTTCGCCAGGAAGTTCTTGAGCGAGTTTCTGGTGCAATTTTTCCTAAGTGCGATGGGGAGGCTGTTAAATCCTCGGGCGAAGGTACCAACAAAGGAACCCCTCATTTTGGATGTCCATTGTGTGGGCAGACGGAAGGTCTCCCCAAGCGGGTGTCCTTCATATGGGTCTCCTCCACAGTCGCTACTCTGTTGGAAATGAAAACTGGGGTCCTGTGACGCCGCACCGACAACCCAGCTAAAATTGCGTAGAAGTGCCTCCTTTCTTTTATTTTAAGGATGCCTTCCTTGTGGTACAAAGGCGTCAAATGATCCCGAAGGCCCCGTCTGAACACGTAACGCATGCAACCATTTTGAATTACCTGCAGCCTATGAAGGTCTCCACCAGTGAGGTCGCTACAGGGCAATATAGCGTAGTCTAGGAGGGAGGGGAGCAACAATGATTTGACTAATTGTAGTCTGATTGCGGTGGATGGCCTGAACTGTAGCCCTTTCAGTTGTCTAATGCCCCAATGCACTCGAGAGACTACCCTCGATACCTGATGATGCCATGAAAGGTCGTTAGCGACGTGGACTCCGAGGTATTTAAAATTAATTGAGTACGGTAACACCTCCTGGGCGACAATCTTTGGGGTGTTCTGGGAGAGAAAGCGGGTCAATAGCCGTTTATTACTATATGGCGAGTTTGTAAATTAAAAAGACCTCTATATTTCATTTTTAATTTACAAACTCTATCAGATTCTACAAAGGTCTAGAAGATTCTAAAAGGATCAGAGGTAAAAAGACCTCTATATTTCCTTTAATTCATTAAAATGTATATCTGAAGCATGTTCCTATACGGCAGTGAGGCATGGACGATAACAGCAGCGGAGAAGAAAAGGGTGGAAGCATTCGAAATATGGTGCTATCGAAGAATGATGAAGATAAAATGGATCGACCGAGTGACAAATGAAGAAGTCCTAAGAAGAGTGGGAGAAAAGAGAAGTCTGCTGAAAACTATAAAAAGAAGACGGAACAACCTAATCGGCCATATCTTAAGACACGATGGTCTGATGAAGACAATGGTAGAAGGAAGAGTGAACGGGAAAAATGGAAGAGGAAGGCCTCGTATGAGTTACATGGAGCAGGTCGTAAAGGACGTGAAAGAGAGGAACTACGTTGATATGAAGAGGTTGGCCGATAGAAGAATCGAGTGGAGGGCTGCGTCAAACCAATCCTGGGATTGTTGACCATTGATTATGATGATATTTCCTTTCCTCGATCTGTCAATTAGTCTTGAGTTATATGTGGCAATAAACTGATGCGTTTAACCCTTTCTGAAAAGTGGGCGTGCAAAGGACTCGTACGTCATCCACTTCGTCCAATCACAAACGAGACTGGGCAGCTCCTTCGCCAAATAACAATGGGGGACACAGCTGACTCTGCCAATGGAAGTGACTGTTAGACTCATTTCGGGTTATTCCGAAAGGCATTGAAATTTCGACTAAGCAGTAATTTGTAAATAAGCAAATAAACTTCAGCACAAAAATATCGCATGTTTTCCCGGGGTAGTATGCTGGTAGTGAAGGCTACTCGGGTGCTCCACCGGGTCAATTTTTCCATCGCTGCCGAAGTTTCGAAGAACGAGTCGTTCTTCATCCTCAGGGCTGAGTGAAACGTTGGCAGCGATGGAAGAATGGGGTCGTTTACCATATTTTTTTATTGCCGAATCTGATAGAATTTGTAAAATAATAAGACTAGTATTTTTCCGTGTTTTTGATCCGTCAATTATTTCTCGAGTTATAAGCGACGAAAAACTGATGTTTTTTTAACCCTTTCGGAAAAGTGGACGTGGTGCAACCTCTGACGTATTCTACTTCGTCCAATCACAACTGAGCTCGCGAAGCTACTTCGCCTTATCGCAATGGGAGAAACACAGCTGACCCTGCCAATGGAAATTGTGCGACAGGATCTGTGTGAGCAGACCTTCCGAGAACCCCCCTCCACTGCCTTCCCTTCCCCTAACAGCAGCCAAGGACGGGAGGAAATGACGTCAATGGTATCAAAGCTTTTTCGGTGGGCGTAACATTTTGCTTATTTAAATATTTGATTTATGAGTGAATGGTAGTGGTTAGAAGATTAATTTGTTCACTAAAATTCATTTTTCGTTTCCATCTAACAATTTTGTGTACAAAAGAGCGATTTCGCTTCCGATCAAATGCCCCCATTATTGATTGCCACATTTTGAACTCACAGAATATACTCTCTCAATGCATATGATAGATTAGAACACGAATGGCAAGATAAACGGCGCACATCTAAAACCATGTTGATGCATCATATCATGTTTGTTTTTTAGTAATTTTTCCTTTATTCCCTTTTATTTTATTTTTATTTTTTTTCTCTTCACCTTTTATAATTTATCTTTTCTTTAATTTTATATTTTTTCTACTAATTTTCCTATGCACACACTATTATATTTGAGTTATTCTTAAACACTAGCTTTACTATCAGTAGGATTTCGCAGGTTTTTCACAACCCCCTTCTTGTGTGGGTGTTTTCCTGCAGTGGGTTTTGGCGTAAAGGATGTAAGCATAAAAATCCTCACGTTTTGCCCAAATTGTAAATTCTTTCATACACCATTTGAATGTAATATATGTAATATTGATATATTGTGTGTATATATTTCTTTTGTTCTCATTTATAATTCTTTTATTCCTATAAGTATATTCTTTACTGATTTTTTTAACCTCAGATTGTTATTGTTTTAGGTATTGACCACCATATGATTTATATATTTCTTTTGACGAGGGGCTAGATGGCAGAAGGGACAGTTTTGTCTCAATCTCGCCCCAATAAAGACCTTTTATTATTATTATTATTAATATGCCACAATATTATTTTGGTACGCACCGAATGGGTACGAAATAAGTATCGGATTCGGACGTGTGCGACCCACGACTGGAGCGTACACCCCAGGATACGCGTCGTAGGTAACACAACAATGCACAGCAATGAAGCAATGAAACGACTGATCTCTAGGGTTGGGTGCGATTAAAATGAGGGGAACAAGGACGAAAGTGGCTTCTTTTATTTTCCAAAAACGGTAGTGGGAAGAGGGAGGTGTGGGCGGACAGCCTGACAGTCCGTTCGTGAGTTTTTTTTTACGAGGAATGAGGGCATCGAACAGTGCCGTCCAATGTCCACCGATGGCTTTCGCCCTCTCGCGGGACTGGCAGAGAAATAAAAAGACAAAGATGACCCGGGGGGAGGGAGGGGATTCTCGGAGAGATTCACTTCCGGCCCGCTGCCGAATTAGCGACCCGCTCTCCCGATATGGAGTTGAGCGCTGCCCAAAGGGGAGATCAATAGCCGTGAATGGTTTCAGATGGACCCGTGACTATGATGCAGTCACAGTTCATAAGAGGTACCTCGGGCTGAAGAGCTAACACTGGGACTCGCCATTAAAAAAATAACACTAGCTTCATTCCTTAAAATGGAAAATAGTTTTTTCTGTCTTCTTAACGAAATAGGAAAAAAAAATAATTTTGTTTTATAACTAAGTCTGCACTCGTTTTTTATATTAGTCGCACTGAATTCATACTACATTCACCGAACCAGAAATTTGTTTCTAAATTTTTTTGCCTTGAATAAAATATACAATGATATTGATATCCTAGCAGCTGAGACGCGACGTACGTACAATAAACTGTGAAATAGTGCAATCTTGTATATTTTAATCATTATAAATTCCACTACATCTAGCCGATGTCAATTATTTTTATTTTAATGACTTGCTTGCAAAATTTCATAAAATTTCATTGTAACAAAGATCACAATTACTGATGGAACACGACTGCGTCTAGATTTTTATAGTTACCACAGCTTTTCCAATACTGGATATAGAACGATTCTATATTTACTGACTACTTGAAAATTATGTTCATTATTTAAATTGAAATGAATAATACGATACGTAAATGCTTATGTGATATCGCATCAATTCGTACGTCCACCACCTGTAAACAATTCAGCAAATAAAATCATTTGCCGAATTCTTCCGAGGTGGAGGACACACGAACTGACATTAGATCGATAACAAACACTTCTACTACAGGTAAAAAAAAAACAAATTTAAAGCATATAATATTAATAGATAATTTACAATATTAGATAAGTATAGATGATTTAAAATAATTTGGTACACTAAAGAGACACTGGAAATAGGTTACTCAAAATATCTTATACCTCTATTTAATATCGCAAGAGTTACCTCAAGGGTATGAGTGTACAGAAACCTGGGAAACGTGCCGACAATAAGGATTAGTCACTAATGAGAGAGAAATGAGGACGCCGAAAGAGAAACGAGGGAACTCTTAAGAGTGTAACTCAAAAATCGTACGTGAATGTGCATTTGTCACGGGCTGATGGGTGAAGTGGCGCCGCGTCAGGCGTGGTGGATAGAGGCGTGGAGGGGATTTCCGGGGTCGGGTGCCTTTGCGGGAGCAGAGAGAATGGCGATCCAGAGGGAAGGGTGCGGAGGGAGCAGAACGGGAAGATTGGAAAGAACTGGGCGAGGACTATGTAATGATGAATAGAATAAACTTGGTTATATTCCACAAAAATTATATTAACCCACTGATTTCGACCTTCTCGGGTAATCCTGATCTTTTCTGATTTCATACCAGGACTACGGAAGTCTCGAGCGACGCTTATATGACGTCCACGGCGACCAGGTTTTGCACATTATGGTCCCTAAACTAGGCATTCTTGTCTTCAGTAGAGCCCCGACAGGAATGCCTCCCGTAGCATTCGATTAGCATTATTAACTCCCAAAGTAATCACACACTCCTGCACCCATTTAGGGATGGGAACCCATAGGATGAAGATTTGTTCCGCATCAGCATTGAAAATCAGCGATACGGAGGATATGGCTTCTCATCGATTGAAAAGAACACAAAAGTGGCAACACCTAGTTCCTTTAAAGCCTCGTTGATTTTTTGAGATAAAGAGGACGGTAGCTCAACTGGTAGAGCACTTGGCCGGAAATCAGGGAGTCCGGGTTTGAGTCCCGGTCAAGGCGAATGATTTTTTTTCTCTGTGGAACGTCTTGCTATAGTGCAACTTTCAGCGGGTGACACCGCTAAAGTTTCCGCGGCCAGTTCGCGGTGTTTGAATTCATTAATTATTTTTGCACTCGGTCTTAATTTAAGGGGAAGAAACTGGAGCCTGTTGTGAGGAATTGTTCTTGGTCTGTAGCAGCAGTAAGCGACCGACAGCTGAGGTCATTTACACCATTAAGGATGGGCGAGTAATAGGGTAAAGGCAGGTGCCGGGAACGATGAGAGATACGAGCAAACCCGGTGTCAGTTTAAGTAAACTCTTAATGTGAAGCGACGAAATGTTAACAACGTAACAACCCATGCAACAGGGAGGAACTTGCTGTGTTTTCCCCAAAGCCCGGATAGGAACCGAGACTTCACTGACATCCACATTACCACAGTTTGGATTCAATCCCAGGGCCTCGAAATGGGAAGACTAGCCGCCACAGTAACTATATTTCCATATAGGTCTTAGTGCTAGACAACTTCTATACATTTCTTTCGAACCAAACTTCCGATTGCAACTTCCATTTGGTTACGAAATCCAGTTTGAACAGGTGCCTTTGCAATATTTATGTGAGGAAACCTTCCAGATAGGGTGAGGTGACCTTCCTCGAAAAAACTTTCTTAGCCCCGGAATCCAGCGATCGCTTCTACTTACTGACCAATGCACTCAACATTTACACCATCATACAAAAGCATCTCAATTCAACACCAACTCCAGAGGGGAGGATTAATACGCTCACAATTTTTTACTCTCATGTTTCATCAACTATAGTGGTGGAATACTGTTCGGGCGATGAATTGGAAGACGAAACCTATGGATGGAATATTTATGCATGTATAATAAGTTACTAGTGGGTGGAGAAAGTGAAAAATTATTAGGGCTCTTTAGCTACATATTTATCTGTAAGAATTCAATATTTCCAAATATGCTTTCATGCATTATAGCTCTTGCATGATTTCTATTCATTACAGTGATTTCATAGCTAAATATATATTAGGAGGTAGGATAGCTATTTCTTGGATATAGTTATCCTAGAAAACGCCTGAGTGTCACGGTTGTCAGCCAGAATATTGTCGTTCTTGGAGCGGTACTCCAACCTTCAGGAATTTATTTCTTCCTGGTTTCATTCCACTCGGGCCAGTTGGGGTAGTCGCCCGCTTAGCTCCCGTCAACTGACTCCACCTCCCCATTCAGACACTATCTCCCTCCCTCCAATCTCCTCTCTCTCCCTCCCCCCCCCCCCCCCCCCACCTTGTTCCATCGACTTCGGCAAACGCTTCGCTCCTCATCCTCCCCCTCTTCCTCTCCGCCAATCGAACCAGAAACTGGAAATCTCTTCGGGGAAGGCTTGGGCCGAGGGAGCGTGATAGATCGCTCAGCCCATTCTCCCAGAGGGCGTGGAGAAAAAATAGAGAGGAACAGAAGGGTAGGCGTTGCGGGAGGCCCGCGGCTTGCGATGCGGGGGCGTGCGGTAGGGGGAGGGAGGAAGGGAGGGAGAGGGAATGGGTGGGAGGGGAGGGGGGGGGCTGAGTGTCCAAATCCCTGCCACCACCCACATCCCATTCGAGAGTGAAAGCCACGAACTTTCACTCTACATTCCCTCCGCAGATGGAGATGCACGAGGGCCCCGATTCGCGTGCGTGTGCACGCGGTGCGGGTCCCCTGGCCGGGTCCTCCTCCGCACCCTCAGCTTTTCCGACAGTTCCGCAAAACCCTTCCGCCCTTTACGTTCCGGCGTCGAAGTTTCCTCCAGAACAGACACGCCCCCGATCACAACAACAGGTGGTAAAAGGTGTTACGATAGGTTGAGTAGCGTTTCAGAATTAATACAAGAATTAGGGTGGGAATCATTATCAGAGCGTAGGTTAAAGTACAGATTAAATCCATTAGAGAAATTTCAATCGGATAGCTTTACTGAAGATGTTAGGCACATATTAAAAAAACCAGCTTATCATGCTAGATTCGGCCAGATAAATTAGATTAGAGAGATAGATTGTCGAACCGATAGATTCAAAATGGCATTTTCCCCCGTGCTATAAGAGAACGGAATAGGCAGCATAGCAGAGGGATAGGTAGGTGAAATATTTTAGAGTAGTCTGTAGTGAATGATGCATGTATTAACCCCTTAAATACTATATATACTAACAATCTAGTTGCATGAGACACTATAGTTGCCTGTTTGCATGTTATTAGTGCATGCTTAGTGATCTTCACCCCCTGTCACACACCCTCGTGGTGGCTTGCAGGGTATCGTGTAGATGTAGGTGTAGAACAATGTTTTCCAACTCCTGCCGATCTCGTATTTCACGCGGAATTTTCCCCTCAATATTACTGCTCTCGTGACAGACAACTCTCCCTCCTTTCCTTACGCAACCCTACTTGCGAAAACTTATCGCCACATAAAAATGCAACAAAATGTATAATGTTAAATAAACATGAGTTAAACATGCACACTGCATAATAAGAGTAATATTATGCTTTGAAAAAAATGCATGCATGATAGTGCATCGGGGTAGACGTTGTGGAAACGATTGGTATCCATGTAAAATAAAAAGATCACTGGTACGATTTCCACACTTTCACTACCACACCTCCGACCATGGTTTCGGCACATTATGCCTGAGATGCCACAAGGATGATGGCAAAATGTACCGAAACCATGGCCGAAGTGGTGGTAGTGATTAAAGTGTGGAAATTGTACCAGTGATGTTTTTACTCGACATGGATAAGAAAAATGCATATTCCAAAATTTGTGCAAAGCGGAATTGATGTAAATATTAAACAAGGTCATTTTGCGGAGTTTTTTAAAGCTTTTTTTCCCGAAAACTAATAGGTATTATCTTCTAGATGATTTCCATTTCACGTCTTTTGCTGCTATCCTCGTGTGCATAAAATAGGTCTGTGACCAGCCAGTAGCGCAATTCGCCTGTGAAATGAGCTTCAAGATGGTACCTACCCAGGCGAGGCATTAGTCGCCTAATGAACACAGACATATATGGAGGGAAGGGAGGGGGGTTTGCGAATGCGATGTAGAATCGGGAACGCCTTTTCTTTGCTCAGTTCAACATGTCGCTTATCTGCGCATCTACATCAACACAGTGCCTTATTAGCCATCGCGAGGGTGGGTGGCAGGGGGTGAAGAGCACCAAGCGTGCACTGTTGACATGAAACTAGGGGCTACTAGTCTCTCAGTTAAACTAAATCTACAACTGGAATAGTCTCCCGATCGTCGATTGAAGAAGTTGAGGGAATTCGATGCAGAAGACGCCAATCAGCGAAAATGTCATTAATAGAATCTAGAACACGCATTGGAAAACGGCGGTTGTACTTTAAGCGTGTTGTATCATAATAAAAATTTCGATGATTTGCGCTTCAATCATTACAAACTGTTTGGGGGTCGTGGTGGCCTAGTGGGGTAGATCGCTGAGCTACCGACCAGAAGGTCCCGGGTTCAAATCCCGGGCAGAAGCCTTTCTGGGCATCCCCACCTAAAATCCTCGCGATTAGATTTTCTGGGCCAGAACTTTTTAGGAAAACTCAGGTGGCCCAGGGCCCCCCTACCCTGAATGCCTGAATTTCACACGCCAATGGCTTAGTACGGGGTGAGCTCTACCCTCACCTATCAAAAACCAACCCTCGGGTTGAACACCGATTTTAAATTGCAAACGATTCGCGACAAGTCTTTCAAGACTTTAGTGGAGACAGATGAATAATATACCCGTTTCGAAGCAAATGTAATGATCGTATTTTTTAGCCCTCTTGTAATCATTTCTTGCTGACCGCAGTGTCCGTAGAGACAATCCTGCTAGGCCCGCGATTGATCGCTCGCTCGAACTCCTCCTCGGACATTGGTTTCGTGTTGTTTTCTGAATAAGTGCTTAGGATCGACTGTACAATATGACTTCAGCCGCTTGAGTACCCAAACCCCGAGTCTACTACTACTACATCTTTACATTTATTTGCTCGGCCACAGATGCGGGATACCTGATAACTTTTTTTTCAGGGAATCATTGATGCATTCTAGAATGTACTTGGAATCTTTCTTCCCCGTAAAACCCCACCCCACCTCCCTAGCTGGTTCTTGCTCAGAGGGGATCGGGTTGGTGTGGTGGCTAGAGTACTGGCCTCCCATCCCGAGGGCCTGGGTTCGATTCCCGGCAGTTGAAAACCGGTACCCACGTGAGTGCCTAGTGGAGGGCATTTCAAGTTCAGTACTCCGTCCGTCGGATGGGACGTTAAGCCGTGGTCCCCTTGGCACCTTTCGTTAAGAGTAGGCTAACTCGGCTATCGGCTAACTTTCATGAAAGCAGAATTGAACCTCAAAATACTTCAGACATGACTACAGCTCTCCCTTGTAACCTTAATAATAGTCGAGGTGAAAATATTTCCGTTGCGGTAGTTAATTGCCGAAGTCTTAAAAACAAGATACCTGAGTTCCATCACCTTATTCATACTACTGATGCAGATGTAATTATAGGAACTGAAAGTTGGCTGACGGATGACATTCCTGACTCAGAAATATTCCAAAAATCTTTTAAAATATATAGAAAAGATAGACATAACAGAGCAGGTGGTGGTGTTTTCATTGCAGTCAAGAACTCAATCATTAGCAAAGCAGTTATATTTCCCGACAACCCCTTAGAATGTGTTTGGTGTTCATTAACATGCCCTAAATCCAGATCAATATCTGTCTGCGCATTCTATAGGCCCCCAAACACTGATGTTGAGTCATTATTAGAACTGGGAAACCAGATAAATACAATAACGTCCCGTAACAGCGAACGTAATATAATAATAGGTGGAGATTTCAATGCACCATCAATAGACTGGAGAACATACTGCTTCAAAGCTGGAGGAAGGGACAAAGACATCTGTGAGACTCTATTAGATGTGTTCTCCAATAACTCCCTGACACAATTAGCTACAGCACCTAATAGAGGGGACAACACTCTTGATTTACTGGCAACCAATATCCCACAACATGTGACAATGATTGACACGGTTGATGGAATCAGTGACCACAGAGTTATAACTGCAAAACTCTCGCTATCTTTAGATAAAAATTTTAAACAAAAAAGAAAGATTTACATTTTTAAAAGAGCAGACTTTGCTAACTTTAAAATTTATTTAAGAGATTCCTTATCGGATTTCAAAAAGTCTTCCATAAAGGTATGTACCAACGATTCATGGAAGTCGTTCATTAATATAATACGCTCTGGGATCAACAGATTTATCCCTAGTAAATTCAAAAAAGAAAGCACTGAACCTAGGTGGTACAATGCCGAAGTGAGAAAATCCCTGAGACGGCAGCGAATATGTCATGCTAAAATGAAAAGAATTAGTAAACATATGCCCACTGATGAGCGTAATGTAATTATTGAAAATTATAAAATTTCAAAATCCACTGCAAAGACAGCCCTTAGTAATTCATTTGCAGAATTCAAAAGAAAAACACTTGGGGAACAATTGAAAGAAAATCCAAAAGTCTTCTGGTCGTACGTAAGGGAAGTGCAAGGCCATAAGTCTGCCGTCCATTCACTTAAAAATGATAGAGGTGAAATGACCACAAACACACTCGACAAAGTTAGCTTGCTAAATTCCTTCTTCCAAACCGTTTTTAACCCACCTTCCGGGGATTCAACTATCGGGTTACCTGACCTCTTTCAGCGGTTGATGAAACCAATTGACATTTCCTGTAATGGTATTGAAAAATTACTTAAAGATATAAGCCCCAACAAATCTCCTGGCCCTGATCAAATTCCCTCCCGCGTATATAGAGAGTTAGCATCCGAAATTTCCCCCTACCTTGAAATAGTATTTAATAAATCCCTGACCGAACACGTCGTACCGATGGACTGGAAAGCAGCCGATGTAACACCCATTTTTAAAAGTGGCGATAGGGAGCAGCCATCTAACTACAGACCTATATCCCTCACATCCATTTCATGCAAGGTCCTAGAACATATAATTGTCAGTTCAGTCATGGGACACCTAGATAGCCAGAATTTATTGTCCAATGTCCAGCATGGCTTCCGAAAGAGCAGATCGTGTGAAACTCAACTTGCTCTCTTTTCCCACGATATTTTAGTTTCTGGCGAAAATAATATTCCAGTGGATGCTATATTTCTCGACTTCAAGAAGGCTTTTGACAAGGTTTCTCACAGCAAACTAATTTTGAAGTTAAAATCTTATGGGTTAGACAGTAACATTATATCATGGATTAATGATTTTCTGCATGATCGGGTTCAAAGGGTTGTTTTGGACGGTGTTTCCTCACCGGCAATTAAAGTCACTTCGGGTGTCCCACAAGGTAGTGTGATAGGTCCACTCCTATTCCTTTTGTATATTAATGATATCCAAAAGGTGGTAAAAAGTAAGCTTCGTCTATTTGCCGATGACGCAGTAGTGTACAGGGAAATTCTATGCCCGAATGATAAAGAATATTTAAATATTGACCTACAAGCAATTGAAACTTGGTGTGATACATGGCAGTTAGAATTAAACTTTAAGAAATGTCTTGTAATGAATTTTTGGAAAAAGAATAGCTCTCCCCCTAGCACTTACAAAATAAGTAATAATGAATTAACAAACGTGGAATCCATTAAATATCTTGGAATAAGACTGACAAATGATCTTTCCTGGGGTAAACACATTCGTGAAATAATGGGTCAAGCGAATCGCAAACTGGGTTTCATTAAAAGAGTATTGGGTAAATGTGACGATCATGTACGAGAAATCAGCTACTTTTCCCTTGTTAGACCTCATTTGGAATATGCTGCCAGTGTATGGGATCCCTACGAAATCGGTCCAAGTAATGAACTTGAACGTGTGCAGCGAAGATCGGCAAGATTTGTAAAGGGACGATACGATAATTATATTAGCGTAACCAGTCTATTAAATGAACTGAAATGGGAATCATTGTCAGATCGCAGGTTGAAATTTAGACTTAATCTCTTCCACACATTCCAAGGCAATATTTTCAGTGATGATGTTAAAAATATTTTACGAACCCCAACTTACTACGGCAGACTGGACCATAATCATAAAGTTAGAGAAATTGATTGCCGAACTGACCGATTCAAAATGTCCTTTTTCCCTCGCACAATAAGAGATACGAATAACGGTAAATATGTCCTATCGGAGAGTAGCAATGAATAGCATTGGTAGCTGCATGTTGGTATGAGTACTTAAAGCTTACCCTACTAACAGAATGTTTTTGCATGTTTGCTTTGCAATTTCTATCTTTTTTAAATAGTGTAGTTCTGACTACTATATTAATACTATTCCTTTTTTTATGCATGATATGTAGTGCATGTTTGGTGAGCAATCACCCCCTGCCACACACCCTTGTGGTGGCTTGCAGGGTATTATGTAGATGTAGATGTAGGCTAATGCCGACGCTTTCTCTCCACCCTTCCTCCGTTCCCTGAAAACTTCTACCATTACCCAATTATCCACCTATCCTATATGGCGCAAATGACCTCAGCTGTCGGTCGCCTCCCCTAAATAACCAACCAACCAACTCTTTCTCAGACCCACCTGGGTCTTGGAATCAACTCTTCTTCTGTTTCTACTCCCGCAGTCTCATACACGCGTCGGATTGACGCCGATGACAAGGTCATGGATATCATCATCTACATAAGTTTAAGATAGGTACTCATTTTTGTACTTAATGCAACTTTGGAAGAATATGTTTTAGGTCATAGGAAATTTTGATACAATGGTATTCCATTAAACAAGATCACTTTATGGAGCTTCACATTTTGTTCATTAAACCAACCTGTAGTAAGTTTTCTTACTATTCTGAAAGATGTGAAATTTTCATTATTCGCATTGATAGTGTAGAATACTTTTCCTATATTGCCCGTATGTAATCATTGTCTTCTATTTACTACTATTACAGCTTGTAAAAGCTTTATTTTCAAGTTCTAATTAAGTGCATAGGTACCATTTATGATTTCATTCCCGTGTCATCGGTAAATACCTTTTTATGATCAAATTATTCGCTGAATATCAGAGACTATGTTCCTCTCAGTTTTATTTGAAGCCAGCTATTCATATATTTTTACTATCCCAAAATATTTAAATTTGCATGTTTTAAAGCTACCGAAGCATTTTTTACTGAAACGTTTTCTTTATGAAGTAACGCAGGTGGTTATGATGTAGTCGTATTGCATTAAAAGCTGTCTGCTCGACCTACTCGAGGCTAATAAATGCGGATATGGAAGCGCTCAATCGATTCGAGATGTCATTTGCAGCAGCTTTTGACGGCTACCTGAGGCAAGACCTATGTCGAATGATTCATTACGCAATTCTCGAAAAGCAGTGTCCAACCCAAAGAGCCCATGCTGGTAAAAGAAAGGATAGTAAGGATTTGTTTTTTGTCGTTGTAGTTATTTGGGAAAAGCGGATGACAGCTGACACTGTAGGCACCATTAAGGATTGTTAGTTGAATGTGCATTGGTTGGGTTGGTGGTTACGTTTGCATATGTTGGATTGGTAGGGAATGGAGTAGAGCGAAACCTGGGGGGTTGTGTTTGAAACTGTCGGGATCATCTCAAAAAGGTATCCAAGGAGTCACGTGGTACAAACAGGAATGGTTCGAAAACATCGGTTTGTTTGAATCACTCGTTACAGAGCCACTCATTGTTCTCAATTGAGTTTTTGGCACACACCTGCTTGACATGGCTGAAAAAAACTCAGGTGAAAACAATGAGTGAGATTATTACGAACGATTCAAGCAAACTGCGAACCATTCCTGCCATATGTCTGCGAACCATTCCTGTTTACACTACGTGACTCCTTGGTTATCTATTCTAGAATATGCTCACGGTTTCAGATAAATCCTCCTGGAGTCAACATTAGTCTACGAATATTAATGACTATTTAATACGAAAGATTAGAGTTCACGCTTTTAACGTCCCATACGACGGATGGAGTGCAGACACTTCAAGCACTCTCCGTTCAGCACTCAAATGAAGACCGCTATTCCGCTGAAATATTTCAACATTGGCCGGAATTGAAACTCTTGATTTTGAGGCGAAACGCTAATACTCTAACCACCACATCAACCCAATCTTCTATTGTTCGTAATTGCTGTATAAGATTTTCTCCGTATTCTGTTTTTGGATAACTATTGGCTTAGTTTCCAAATTATTTCGTTCAGCTAGAATAGCTACTTCGCCAGAACTGTAAAACTCAGGGTTACTCACTTCCGCAGCATGTCTACTTGCTCGATCCTAGCTGTCCTGTCAATCCCTGATCTCTGCCATCAAAGAGCTAAAACCGATTTAAAATTTATTTACAATATTCTAAACTCACACACTGATTGTCCTGAATTTATTTCCTCTATTAATTTCAGAGTCTCTAGTCGATCCACATGTACGCATTCCTTACTCCATATCCCTAGGCTATCCCTTGTCAACCGCTCACTCCACCACCGTCTCTCCTCCCTGCTGAATTCTTTGCCAGATAATACTGATTCGTTTTTTCTGTCTTTAAACTAATTTTTCAATCTCCCCATGTCCCATTTCCTATGACCAAATAAACATCTCTCCTCTACCTCCCTTTCCACCTATGATGTATTTGTGTTCTTGATTATTTTTACCCTGTACCGTTTGTTTTGATTGATTTTTTACGTTTATATTTCATGTTAGTTATTGCGTCACTGTAAATTGGCAGAAATGCTGTATGCCAGCAATTACTTAAACAAATAAATAAATATTGAATGCTCAATTCTGTCATTCTGTCTTCCTCTGCCTTTGGGTGATTCAACCCTTGACATTCTAAGATGACGTCCTTTAAGGGAAATCGTAAATTTATGAAGTAAATACTACGAACTCTACCTTAATTTTACGCAGTTGAGAAATAACCTAGAAAATTTAAGAAACCGTACATTTATCCCAAAAGGCACTGAACCAATTTATTCTAGAAGAGTAGGTGAACTTTCTTCGAAGTTTATGCAACTAAATACTCTATTGATTTTTGATTGCAGAAAGGAGTAAATTCACCTCATCATGATTGGCTTTGATCATGGTGCCCTTAAGGCACTGAAAATGACTACTGCAACTGAACAGAATAATCAGCAAACCGTTAGATTCCTTAATGATGCCTAATTGTGCGTAAATAGTTTTCAGGACCGTGGGAAAACCCTATTGAGGAACACCTACCCACAGAGGAAGCATGTAACTGACTCCAAGATGAAAAAATTTCGTTGGAATTTGACGTTTGTGCCGTGGAATTATTTATTTCTGCAGCGGTAGGTAGTCTGCGAGTGGTGGTATCTAAGTATCTGGTGCAAGATATAGAGAAATTATTGATAAAAAAGAAGAAAAAACAGAAATACTTAACTATTTAAAGACTGCATCATAGGTTATCTGGTGATTCCCCAAGCGTCATTCTGCAAATATCACTCTTTCGCTATCGATTAAGTTACTTCTAGCAATGCCCGTAGGAGGGCCGGAATAGTACGTCTACATAATACCATGTAGGCTACCATAAAGGTGTGTGGCAGGATGTGAATTCACACCAATCATGCATAAAACGGATTAGTAATTATATTCTAGTCTAAACTTCACAATTTAGAGTAGTCGTTGAAATGGCAAGTTCAATAGGTTACCATACTTAGGAACTATATTCGAATTTTAAAAATTTTTTAATCGGTACCTATCTTATTGTGTTATTCATCACCACGTGTGCATTTTAAGATAGGCACGCCTTCCATTGCGTAGAACGTAAAGCTGTGATCTGCTTTGCGCCTTTCACGAAGGGCAACCTGATACAAACAATAGAATTATCTATTAAAAGTCTCTGTTCACAGGTTATCTGGTGATTCCCCAAACGTCATGACGTCATGACGCGTCATTTCGGATATATTACTCATTTGCTGTCGAGTAAGTTACTTCTGGAAATGACCGCAGGTTGTTGTTGACCACAACATGTTGACGCTGAAGCTTTTCTCTCCGCCCATTCCCGATCACGTCAAAGGTAGAGAGACCTTAGACACCTTACCTTCCGGACTGAAGGGCCTTCAGTAGTAGAACAGACGAGGAAATCCACTCACCCTAGGCGGATATACCTGAATGTGGATGACCATTCCATTAAGTAGACGAAAGAGCCTAGGTAAGAGAATCTCATCCGTTTTCAAGTTTATATGCGTCTGCACTTCAGGATTGCATGGTACAAAGATGAGAATGGAAGGGAAAGGACGAAGGGTGGAGAGAAACTCGGCGCCGGAATATGCCTTCTCTTAACGAAAAGGCGCCAAGGGGACCACGGCTTAACGTCCCATCCGACGGACGGAGTACTGTACTCGAATGCTCTCCAGAAAACACTGCAAAACCCCAAGCAGGGGTTTACCAATAAAAAATATCTTCCACTGCCGGGATTTGAACCCGAGCCCTCCCGGTACTCTAGCCACTACACCAACCCGTCCCCCTAAGAAGGCGGGAGTATGCAAGGGTGGAATATTTGTGAGAAGGGGTGAGTTGAGTGGACGCAGGAAAAATGAGAGACTGTACCACTAAATGGGAAGAAAGGGGGTTCCAGGTGGATAAGCCTTCGTGGAAAGGGGGTAGTTGGAATTTTTTTCTGAGCGTGGGTTGCGTGAGTGAGTTATAAGGGATGCGCGGGGGTGTGTGTCGTGGAGTGAGTGGAGGGGTTGGCGCGACGGAAGATGCCCGAGGGGGTAAAGGGGGGGGGGGTGTGAAGGGGGAGAGACGACAGAAAACACGAGGATTTAGAGGGGGCAAAAGAGTATTAGGGGCGGGGTGGCAGAGGGTGAAAGAGTTTAGAGGAGGATGGGGATGGAGAGAGGCGGATGGAATAAATCAGGATAAAAATAAAGGAAAAGGATTACTGCGCGGAGGATATAAGGATAGAGAGATGGATAGGGGGGATTTATTTATCTCCATGGTCGGATTCGAGACTGCAGAGCAACCTCAAACACTAAGAGCTAGTTAAGACACATGTGCAGCAGCATAACACATGCCTCAGGGGAAGAAGGAGAGCACGTAGAAAATTACAAATGATGGAAAAGATGAACCCATTGGGCGTGCAAAATACGGTTAGCAATGCAGAAGCGTGAAATATATGAAAACATGAAGCCAGATATTTGTACCCACAGCTTTGAGAAGAGGGTAAGAGGAAGGAATTAAGTTTTGAATGGGAACCTACATCAGTGGAAAAATAGGGTATGTAAAGGCACGGTGAAATATACGTGGTATGATCAAAAAATAACAGGAATAAATTCTCACAGTTTTCTTCAATTTCGATGGCGTAGTGCATCATGAGTTCTTGCCATATGATCGTACGGTCAATAAGGAATATTATCTTGAAGTTATGCCCTATTTTCGTGAAGCAATCTGTGGAAACGCCCAGAATGAGGTCGTTTACCATGATTTTTTATTGCCGAATATGATAGAGTTTGTAAAATAAAAAGACTCACATTTTTTCCGTTTTCTGATCCGTTAATTATTTCTGGAGTTATAAGCGACGAAAAACTGATGTTTTTTAACCCTTTCGGAAAAGTGGGCGTGGTGCAACCTCTGACGTATATTGACATCGTCCAATCACAACTGAGCCCGCGAAGCTACTTCGCTTTATCGCACAGGGGGGGACACTAATGGCTCTCCAAGTGCGAACGATTGCGACAGGATCTGTGCGAGCAGACCTTCCGGAACTCCCCCTTCCCTTCCCATAAGAGCAGTCAAGGCCGGGAGGAAAATGACGTCAATGTTATTACATCAGCAGGTTTATCAGTGGCCGTCCCTTTTTGCTTATTTTAATTTTTGATTTATGAGCGAATGGTTGTGGTTAGAAGATTAATTTTTTCACTAAAATTCTTTTTTGGTTTCCATCTAACAATGTCGTGCACAAAATTGCGATTTCGGTTCCGAGTAAACGCCCGCATTGTGTGAAAACAACTCGTGAAAATTGCACCTCTGTAATGCTCCCGCTCAAACTTCACTGCTCGTTCGTGATTTTTGTTAAAAAAAGAAAGTTTTTTCACCTCAGCCAACGTATTCACCGGACACAGCCCCTTGTGACTTCTTTCCGTTCACGAGGCTGAAGAGAACCATGACAGGACGACTTTATCCCAACAATGGTGAAATCAAAACAGAATCGCTGAAGGAGCTGAACTCTATACCGAAATGTGAGTTCCAGAAGTGCTTCCAAGATTTGAAAAAACGCTGGCACAAGTGTATTATATATTTGAGGGGTATTACTTTGTACGGGACAAAATTGATGCTGATTAATAAATAAGCATTCCTCAAGAAAAACGAAAATTCCCGTTATTTTTTATCGCACCACGTATTCACACTACAACATAGGAAATGGACCGAATAGCGAAAACGCTGCGACTGCATGAAAAATTGAGACATAACATGAGAAACAATTTCATTCAGGGGGTTGGCATGACAGCGTGTGTTCCCGGAAATAAAGCCTGAGCAATCTGCGGAGCGATATGAAAAGGAAGATGGGACAACAGAAGAAATCAGGAAAAGAAATGTGGGGGCTGAATAAGGAGTGGGGGAAATGAGAGAGGGTGGAGATATAATATACGGCGGGGGGAGGGGGTGGCGGCGAGATATGAGACAGAAGGGGAGGGAGAAAGAGGGGAAGGGGAAAAGGGTGGGGGGGTGTAATCGAGAAAGTGGAGGCGCAGTAAAAAGGGGCGGAGGGAGAAAGGGGCAGGCAGGCCCCGGGCGAGCGCGCAATGAGGAGATAAGGAGAAGAGGCGAGATAAAAAGGAAGCGAAGGAGAAGGATATGGGGAGGGAAGACTGAGGTCGGACGAAGAGGAGATAAGAAGTGGAAGGGAATGAGGAGACGGGAGAAAGGGGAGAGGGCGATTGAAAAGAATGGCGCAGAGAAAGAAGAGGTCGAGGTGGGTGGGGGTGTGGCGGGTGACAAGTAGGAGGATGAAAAGAGAGAATAATAATTAGAAATGGCCATCTTTAACGTAAGGCCGGGCCGAGAGCAAAATCAAGTAAACCTTGTTATTCCACATAAAATTACGTGATTCCACATTTATTGGATACACATTCACAAAAAAATCATACAATTCCACATTCATTGTGTACAGAAAGACCAGTTTCAACACTTCCGTGTCAATTTCATGGGATAATACTTAGTATTGGCCCTTGAGAATGACACGGAAGTGTTGAAACCGGTCGGGCTGTACCCAATAAATAGTGTGGAATAACAAGGTTTGCTTGATTTTACTCTCAATCATGAAATTCCACAAAGTAAATTCGCGAATCATTGCTGATTTTCGGCCTGGCCTTTGACCTTAAAGAAAGATGAAAGAAGCAGCTTGTTCGTTGGGCGTCACCTTTTTCTTATTTTTATTTTTGATTTATGAGTCTGTAGTGCACTATGAACAAGCAATCCGTTTATTATTACGTAGATACTAACCCTCTAGCTGCATGTGACCCTATTAACTAGCATTTTTCCATGTAGCAACCAAGTTGTATGTCCATAATCAAAATCCATAATCAAAAATAAAAATAAGAAAAAGGTGACGCCCAACGAACAAGCTGCTTTAAGGATATCTACGTCATCCACCTCCCGTCATTGACTGTTTTTAGAGAAAGGTGGGTGAGGGGGCGGAAAGTCTGCTCGCACAGATCCTGCCGCACTTCTGACTCTGGTCAGAAGATTAATTTTTCCACTAAAATTAATTTTTCATTTCCATTTAACAATTTCGCGTACAAAAGAGCGATTTCGGTTTAGAGCAAACGCCCCCATTTCGACAGCAGGGCGCTCATTTTATGAATATCAAAAGCGAATGCTATGACAAAGTGGTGGCATTAATGTCGAAAGGGAAGACAAGTAAGGTCGTCAGCACTTTGTGCGCTGCCATGCGACCAAGTACTCAGTGTAGGAGCGCAGGATGCCAACCATATCATAAGAAAAAAACAATACATATTTTAAAGCCATTTTGCCTAACTAAAAATGCTACAGTTTGTACTAGGAAATAAGATACTTTTGGGTTACATGCAGCCATGCAGCGTGTCGCAAGATAGAAGGAAACCTTGAAAATTGTCTCGTTGACCGGCGGTCAAGACGCTTTATATTATTGACTGGTCAGAATAAGCTTTAACTGCGACTTTCAGGAAACATACCCCTCCATTTTAAAGAATTTGGCAGCGTTAGCTACCAACATGTTCATTGTCATCATCTATATCTCTACGCAATACACTGTAAGCCACCGCGAGGGTGTGCGGCAGAAGCTGAAGATCACAAAACATGCACTATGGACATACAACTTGGTTGCTACATGGAAAAATGCTAGTTAATAGGGTCACATGCAGCTAGATGGTTAGTATCTACATAATAATAAACGTATTGCTTGTTCATAGTGCACTACAGACTACTCTAATCATATTTCGCATTCCTATCCCTTTGCTATGCTGCATATTATGTTCTCTTGTAGTACGGGAGAAAAATGACATTTAGAATCTATCGGTACGACAATCTATCGCCATCATCTTATTTATCTGGTCGAATCTTGCATAATATGTAGGGGGTTTTAAAATATATCTAACATCTTCGGTAAAGTTATCAGATAAATGGCTAAGCTATGTCTATCTTGGCTGAGTTAAATAATGAAGGTAAATTAAAATGCTTAGCTTCCATCCACAGAGTGGATTTCTACAATGTAAAGGCCTCAACCATTCAGTGTATCAGTTAAATAAGTCTGCGAGCTTTGGCACGAACTGACATACTTATATTCCACGCTTCATTGTGTTCATTAGATGCATGTAAAAAGTTTCCTGAATTACGCTTCGGCGTTGTTCCGGTCATAATCCGGATGAGAATGTTTTTTTTTTTTAATATGTTCACCCACCACTCCACCCTCCACTTCCCACCCTCTTAAAAAAAGAGCTCCTGTTAAAGACGAATGCGTAGGTATTTATGCCTGTATTCTTCCACAGAGTCATTTTTAGAGCATCTATTTACTCTTTCGACCATTCCACTGGCGATCATTGCTGGGTCTAAGGAGTCTTTCAAGATTTCATTAGTCCAGTTCCCCAGATCTCATCTGCGCCGCATGCTGTCGGTGCAAACGAGCGCGGAAACAAATGCTCCGAGAGAACCGCGCCCGGCCGGGTGCACATGAGGATTGGTGGGAGGGGGTGTGAGGGGACAGAGAGGGTACGACCGCGTGCTCAGAAGAGGGGAGGGCTCCTTAAATACGCATGTCCAAATGGAATGGAGAGGCACTGAGGAGGAGGGGAGAGGGTTGGACTGGAGGGGGTGTGAGTGCCCTGGGAACGCACACACTTAAAGGAGTGGGGGGAGGAGGGAGGGCGAAAAAAGGGGCAGGGTGGGGATATACGAGGGAGGAGGATGATGGGTAGGCTATGGCCTAAAAAAGAGGAAAGGATGGAATAGACTGTTCCTGTGGGCTCTGTCTGTAGGCTTTAGTTCATCAGGTCTATCCTAGGGAGGCAGCAGAGTATGGAGAGATATTTATTTTTCCTATATCGTGCCTCCAAATAATCGTAGCGTAACATCGCACCGAACGTACCGTACCGTAATGACGAGAAAAAAATGTCGTACCCTAATTACCTACCAGAATACCTTAATGTCTCGAGGAAAAATGACTGTCACTCGTTATCGATGACTCGTTTTTTCATCAATGAATTATTATTCAAATAACGGGGTCCGCTCAAGATAAAACATGCTAACATATTTCCGAGGAGCTAATTTACGACAGACAATAATTCTCCAAGTAAATGAGTCATATTGCTCCAAGCTCGAGATTTTGGACGCGCTCCAATAAATTACAACCAACCGCTGCTTTTTAAAAGTTTTGAAATACAATGAAATTTGTGGTAAATACATTTCCAGAACTCAGAGGAAATTGCAATTATCATTTACTATCTTTAAGTTATGTTAGAATGGATTTTTAAAGTAATATCATTACTTTGGTCTCGAGTTCCATCACTATATGATATCTATCAATACATGCAGAAAAGCATAAAAGTAGGGAAATCGTATGTAAGTACACTACACGATTGAAGTACTCGGCGAGTCGGAGTAGAAAGGTAAAAACAAGGCAAAAATTGACTGCTTTGCGCACTTCAAAAATCTTCATTGCCCCATAGTTTTAAGGAGAGAAATGGGATACAACGCTGACACTTACTACCATATTGTATGAACGTAATTCTGAACAGTAGGTACCGAGCTGAAGGAAAAAATCTTTCCCATTGATATTTAGACAAGGATAATTATGTAGCATACCGATCCGCACAGCACGCATCTATCCCAACGCTGGGTTTTGCTAGTGGAGCGGGTTCGATCCTTTTGACTCGACCCAGATACGACCTCTCGCACGCAGGATTTCCATCTCCATAGGATTTTCGCAGCAACGGCTTTCAAAAGGATCTTCTAAAGCGTTTCAAAACTCGTTAGCCCGGCGCTATCCTCACAAACGCCGGGGTGGAGTAACTCCGTCCCATTTCACAGGACGGATTCAGGTCATAGAGCCAGGCAACGCCCGGGGCTGGCTGGAGTGGGCGTCAACCTGAAAGCTTGCATGTGTAGCTTTGTATGCTCGCACCTTTCCTTCTCACCACTCTATCCCATCTCCAACCACACTGCCATTCTAACGAGATCAATTGGAACAGAACATCTACATCCACGCAATACCCTGCCAGCCACGGCGAGGGTATGTGGCAGGTGGCAGTGTGAAAATCACCATACATTCACTATACTGACATGCAAATACGAGCTAGGTGATGCTGATGCATGGAAACAAGTTAGGTATAGGAGTCTCGTGCAACTAGATGGCGTCTACAAAGTTACGAAGTGATTACTGGTTAGAAAGATTTACACCAAATATATTTACCTGTATTTCCCTAGCTTGTATAGATTAGTAATATTAAAACATACTTCATGCACTACGGATTACTCCAACAATGTTTACCTGCCTATCCCTTCGAAAAGCTGCCCATTGTCTTCTCTTATGGTGGGCGGGAAAAAAGACATTTTCAATCTATCAGCATGACAATCTATCTCTCTAATATTGTTTATCTGATCAAACATAGCATAATACGGAGAGGTCCTTAAGTATATATCTAATTTCCCCGGCAAACAAATCAGCTTCAAGTTTACTGAAAAGGTTCTGCCTAAATTTTAACCAGCGTTCTGATAGTAATTCCCAGCGTTCTGATAGTAATTCCCATCCTTGTTCTTCTATTAAACTCGGAGCACTAATAAAATTATCATACTAGCCTTTAACAAATATTGCTGATCTCTTGGACACGTTCTAATTTCTTTATCATACCTTACTCGTACCGATCCCATATTCTAGCGGAAAATTATAAATATGGCCTGACAAGTGTAAGAATGTAGAGAAGAATTTTATAGGAATAGACGAACGAATATCTGGTTAATAATCTGTTTGAAATTAACGGAAATTTTTGAAATCGCAATACTTCTAGAATCGCGACGTCAAATACTGGCGTTATTGACAGGAATACAAGAAGAAATCTGAGATAGAGCCACGAAAGCGTAGCTGCCCAGTGTCAGGTCCAAGTTATTTCGTTTCCATTTGTACGGTTTCCACTCCTGAGATAATTATTTCAACAAGATGGGGTTGTATACCATATTTTATATTTCCGAATCTAATAGAGTTTTTAAAATAAGAAGACTCATATTTTTCCGTTCCTCGATACGTCTATTAGTTCCCGAGTAATAAACGGAAAAAAACTGATGTTTTTAACCGTTTCGGAAAAAAGGGCGTGCAAAGGACTTGTACGTCATCCACTTCGTCCAATCACAATTGAGATCGCGAAGCTCCTCCGCCTTAACACAATGGGGGGACACACAGCTGACTCTGCCAATGGAAGTGGTTGCGACAGCATCTGTGCGAGCAGACCTCCCCTCCCTACCTCCGCTCCCCTCTCGTTCTTCCACAACACAGTCAAGGACGGGAGGTGGATGACGTACATATCCTCAACGCAGCTCGTTCGGTGGGCATCATCTTTTTCTTATTTTAATTTTTGATTTATGAATGAATGGCTTTGGTTAGAAGATTAAGTTTTTCACTATTTTTATCATTCCTATCATCTAACGATTTCGTGTACAAAATAGCGATTCCGGTTCTGGGTAAACGCCCCCATTGATCAGTAGACGCTGGAGGATCCACGAAGGCAGTCGTCACCAATACCGTCATCAAATGTTTATAATGTTCGTTTGGTTAATAGCCGATATAGTATAATTTTTGCTACTCATTGACTTGACCAAGAAGAGCTTCAGGCTTCGTGGACCCGATTTACTGTGTCGACAAGTTGTACAAGTTATTCGGGGGAGGGGACCGACAGGTGAGGTAATGCGAACACTTTTGGAATTGGTGGAAAATTAGAGTAGCGGCAGCAATTTTTCAAGGAGCGGAGTACGGGTTTAGAGAACTATGACATCGGCACTAGACTACTCAGAACTAAAGTCCATGTTTTAACTTCCCGTCCGAAGTGCTGAGAACTGAAGTCAAATAGTCCCTACATAGAAGTAACGTGAGGATCCGAATAGCAATGAAAAATGTCTGCCATTGCCGTAATTCGAACCCGGACACACAGTATGGGTGGCTAGTACTCCAGCCACCACTCCAACCCGAATACCGGCAATATTTAAGGGGTTTCCGCTATGACTCCACGCGACAAAATCCCGTAAAAGAGCTGTTATTTCATTAATAAATGCAGATTCAAAAATATGCTAATGTGGAAATTCATCTATAGCCTGACAAAGCAAACTCAATAATTGTATGAGTATGCTGTTTTGTAGCACTTTGCAGTAGCAATTCATTTTTTACAAGATCTTTTAACTCATTTTGACTTCGGAACATGGCTGACGTGTTGTTGCCACGTTAATTTCTCAAAGAGAGAATACATGCCCAATCCTGCTATTACATATTATACGGGTTATATATTTTCCACTGTAGTTTTAAACTATTCCCTTGTAAATAAAACTCTTTATTTTACAACACTCTAACTTTATTAATAATAATATTTCGGAAAAAATTGGCAACAATGACGCTGCTACTTCCACTACCATTTGGAAGCATTGGTATCAATACCATCATGTCAGTAATTAATGAGCACATTTAAATTATATAAAAAAGATGAGAAGAACCTGGGTAAGGTATATTCCTAAATTATGTGAGTAAATAGGCTCGTAAGCACATGACATCACAAGTACCGTTGCTAATGTCAACAACATACTGCAGCGCCACTTTCATGTAACTAAGGATTTTCTCCTATTTTCGATCAAATATTCATTAATACCAATTAAACAAGTGAGGTAATGTTGACACTTTTTTTACAGCATTGAATTCTATATAAAATTGCGTATCTTGCATTAGTTTTATGCCAAAACGACATTTCTCTTCACTTCATTAATTTTCAAATTTTATTGCAACAGCCATGTTCTGCCGTATAACCACATATAAAAATTGCTGATCTCAGCGTCCTTGCTATTCAAGTATATGATGGAAAGGCCACATTATTTTATTTCCAATCAATAGAAGGGTCAAAAAATGACATGTCCAAAAATTTTCACAATGGAACCGAACTTGCAGTTTACCCGTTTACTCGGAACTGAAATCGCAGTTTTGTACACGAAATCGTTAGTAGGAAACGAAAAAAGAATTTTAGTGAAATAATTAATCTTCTAACCATAACCATTCACTAATAAATCAAAAATTAAAATAAGCAAAAGGTGACGCCCACCGAAAAAGCTACTGTGATAACATTGACGTCATTTTCCTCCCGTCCTTGACTGCTTTTAGGGGAAGGTAAGGGAGTGGAGAGGGATTCTCGGAAGGTCTGCTCGCACAGATCCAGTCGCAACAACTTCCATTAGCAGAGTCAGCTGTGTCCCCCCCCATTGCGATAAGGTGAAGTTGCTTCGCGGGCTCAGTTGTGATTGGACGAAGAAGATATTCGTCAGAGGTTGCACCACACCCACTTTTCCGAAAGGGTTAAAAACATCAGTTTTTCGCCGCTTATATATCGAGAAATAATTGGCGGATCAAAAAACGGAAAAATACGTGTCTTTTTATTTTACAAAGTCTATTAAATTCGGCAATAAAAAATATGGTAAACGACCCAATTACTTCATAATTCAGTGGAAACTCCTTAACCACGTGAGACAAAAGAGAAGTAAATATTATTAAGGGCAAACGGCATCATTTCATCCAATGCCGGCGAAGTGGGACACGAGCGTTGGATCGGCAGAGGAGGGGAGGGAGCCAAAGGGTGAAGGGGAGCGGGAGCGGAGGGGGGCGGGGGGAGGAGAGGAAAAGAGAGCACGGGATGTGCTCAAGGGACAAAAGGGTTGAGACCTGTGGATAATGGGGAGAGGGAGGAAAAAGGGCGAGAGGGGAGGAGCGGAGTGGTTGGGGGTTGAGTTGTGAAGAGAGGCCGGAGGCTGAGGAGAGGAGATGAGGATGAGAAACGAGAGAGGGAACGAGGAAGAGAGATCTTTTCTCTCCCTTCCCTTAAAGTGCTTTTCTGCCTCAGCCTCAACCCGTGTTTCCAGCTGGTTGCTGAGAACAGAATTAGGAGCTCAGTTCCTTTTATTATGCCCTTCGTGCTGTAGGCAAACAAAAAAATTCAAAAGCATTTGCTTCTTAATTCGCACACTGAATCAAAATACGTGAAAATTTAAACGGGAATTTGCCTGACGAATTCTCGACTGCAGGCTCTCCTTTAACCAAACCTCAACTCGTTCTGCCCTATCATTACGAATGGAAAAAAGGCAATTTGTGCTTTCATTCAGCCTTACATCCACAGAAGATTCCATGGTACACTAAAGCGTCACTTACGAGTCACTTAGAGAGGAATTGTATGCCTGGTATTTAATTTTAATGGGTGTCTCATATTTAAAACGGCCTCAGGGCTAAAGTGTGGGTAGAGCGCTAATCATATACCAACCAAGCGATAGAAGTGATAATTTACGAATTCAGGTAATTATGTTTTTGGGGGGGTTTAAACTGGGTTTAATGTGTCATCCGACGGGCGGAGCACGTAACTTGCGTTTCCCACAAAACACTCAGGTGGGGACCGGTACACCAATGAAAAATCCCTTCCACTGCTGGGATTGGAATTCAGGCCCTGGAGATGGGAGGCCAGTACATAAGCCACAATACCATCTATATCCCTCCTGTAAGATTAAAAGTTTCGAAGGAGCCAAGAAAGGTTAATTTTAGGGTAAAATGAAACATGAGTACTGTAACAGCCTGTGAAGGAAACAAATGTTACACACTCATATCAGAGGATGTTTCACTAAGTCACATCAATATATTAACAGGCTCCATTCCGAGAAAAGATATTTTGTAGCATGTTCTAAGGTAGGAGGTAACTGAATGATTATTTTACCCTTTTTTCCTTATGACATCATATGATTCGCAAATGAATTTCGAAGGAGGCAGATATGGTGGAAGTACAGAAAACCATGGACTACTGAAAGATATGATTGTCGGGGGAATGATGGGTGAGAGGATACGTGGGAAAACGGAGTTGTTGGATTGCGAACAGAATGTGGGAAGTAAGGTTGAACATACGTTATGTTTAGGATGAGTGGGGACAGGGGATTAGTATCATTACGTCAGACTACAAGACCAGAAATGAGTTGTCCATGAACCTCCCTTTTGCTGAAAACACTCAGATGATGACAGTTCACGAGCACGACACAAGCAGAGGGGAAGAATGGCAGAGAAAAAAACGCAAGCATAGCATGCTTCCACTTTCCCTCGTATTTTAATGGCTGGCGCCAGAACACCTCCTGCCACACACCCTTGTAGGGTGGTTTGACGAGTATTGCTTGCGCGTTGGGGGGGAGGGGAGTGTGAACGCGAACTCGCGAGCTTTCCTGGCGTCAGGTTTGTCCGCGTGAGGGTGAGAGGGTCCGGGAAGGGGACAGATATGGCGCCAATAAGGATATATGGCGCCAGGGAGACGAAGGGCGGGGGTTGTTGATGCTGGGATCGAGTGCGGAGGGGTGCGTGCCGTACGGAGAGCAGGGGTGCGAACGAGAGGGTTGTGCACGCGTGACGCCCGACCAGGAGGAGAAGGATGGAAGGCTCCAGGGAGAATGTCCACTCCACGTGAAAAGGGACGACGAAGGATGTTAAATTGGTGATTTGGTCAGCAAAATACCTGTAATTTGTTCGGAAAACAAATATTAAAAAAAACACTGAATAGTCTTATTTCCATCATCAACAACATTATCATTGGTCAACAATCCTAGGATTGGTTTGACGTAGCTTTCCTCTCGATTCTTCTATCGGCCAACCTTTTCAATGTGACGTAATTCTTCTCTTTTACATCCTTCACAACCTGCTCCATGTATCTCACACGAGGGCTGCCTTTTCCAATCTTCTCGTTCACTTTTCCCTCGACGATAGTCTTCATCAGGCCATCATGTCTCAAGATATGGCCGAGTAAGTTGTCCCTTCTTCTTTTTAGAGTTTTCAGCAGACTTCTCTTTTCTCCCACTCTTCTTAGGACTTCCTCGTTACTTACTCGGTCGATCCATTTAATCTTCAGCATTCTTCTGTAGCACCACATTTCGAATGCTCCCACCCTTTTCTTCTCCGCTGCAGTCATCGTCCATGTCTCACTGCCGTAAAGAAACATGCTCCAGATGTATGTTCTGAAGAATTTCCTTCATCAAAGAAAATGTAATTCATAAATTTCGATTCGTGACACACCATAAAGGTATCCATTTTAAGGAATAAATTTGGATTGAGAAATCCCAGTTTACCAGAGAATAAAATGTTAATTTTAAGTTCATTTGAAAAAGCTCAGAATTGGCGGTATACGTCATCTTGTTGCTGACGAAACAGGACGAAACAGTTTACGTTGCGAGGCATACGCAATATCCGTCATCTGAACTTACCGTGGTATTTCAGAGCCCCTGATCTTTAGTGAATATGTACTGATAATAGCCTATGATAACTTTCAAAGTTCGAAAAGTCTCCTCCATTAAACATGGCATTAATAGTTGTTTTATACGCTCGAGGGCATCCTGCTCGTGGAGTCCTCTGCTACAGCGAAGCATGGCGTGAAGTTCGCGCGACTATGGGCCAACTTCACGGTGCTCTTAGTGAAATGAATTCAAAATGTTTTTAAATGAATCGACTAAATAAATAATTGTAAAAAAATCAAATAAAAGTTAAACATAATTAATTAATTGAATAAATATAACTCTGATACTACTTAATAAGCTCTCACGGAGTGCACCGTCTGCTTGGAAGCGTCCGCAGCACCATCTAGTGGCCGGTAGAGGAAAGAGTGTCACGTCACACGCATAATTTACCTATATGCAATAGTTTTCGGTCACGTTTCGCGCCGTTGAATTTTTTCGCTTTTTAATTGATGAGAAAAAAATACTTACTGTCATCTTAAAATTGAATGGCTTAAAATACGTACTCCAGAGGTTATAAACTTTGGATAAAGGCAATAAAAAATAATGGGAAACTACCCTATTGGAACTGAACGTACCGGGGTAATACGAAAGTTTTTAAGGATGATCTCACTGAGAAAATATATTTTTGTTCGGTTCCATCTCAATGAGATATCACTGTTGCTTTTGCAGGTGAATTGCAACATTTTTCAATAGGGAAAGGGATGTTCGAGTGTCTATAATGTTATACTAAATCTGCATCTTTTAACTGATTGAAGATTTCCAATTTGTCGTCTCCCTCTAGAACCTATCGTTGTTTCTCGTGTATCATCCGCTTCCCTTCAACTCCTCCAAAAAGCTTTCTTAATTTCTTAGTATCCTGTCTTTGATAGTCGCATTTTATATACCATCACTTCTAATCACATGCCCCATTTAGCTCTTGTGCCTCTTCTGAATGTGCATCAGAACCTTACTAACAGAACGACCTCGTCATACCGTTATCTATCATCTATTTCTATGCATCATACCTCCTCCATCTTTCCCTTGATACTTGTACTATATGCCGACGATTCATCCTCTCTCCCCAATGTCAAAGATTTGGTGGATGGTACGGCCAAAACTTATATCGGTAATTTTCTTAATATCTCTAAGCTAGGTAGATGTGCTAAGGGTGTCCCCTATTGGTTAGCAGCTCTCACTCCAATTATGTATACTCTGCCTCTAATGTCTTCGTGACCATCGTTGACGGAGGCGATGCTGGAACACGTACTTAGCCACAACTCAAAGCTATAATGATGGTAATGTGTAATAACACGGAGGAACGCCCCCTTCTGTGACGTCGCGTGGAAAAACACAAATGGTCGAGATGAGCGATTCGCACTCGATATGACTCCAATTTTCTCAGTTTGTCCGTCATATTTAACAATCGCCTACTTGTGGCAGTAGTAGCATTTGAATTTAAAGATTCCAGATCAGCGCGTTACAAAAATTGCTAGCACTGCCTACTAAGGGTTGAATATTTCCTTTAATATGAGAATATCTATAGTTCAAGTTCGTTTAAATATTTAATTCCGAACCTCTTCGATTGAACTGATTCTAATCACATCAACTACTGCAACATTGTGATAGCTCTATAACTCTAAGAAAACAATGTATTTAAGAGCGTCATCTAACGAAGGTTACTATTCGCTAATACTGTCCTAGTTATTCTCATGTAATTGTGCATTAGAAGGTGTTACTTTAATCTCATTACCCATTTCACCTGATCAAGCACAAAGTAGTGCTTTTATATTTTGACGTGGGAGTTGGATGACTAAATTGCAGTCGAGCGGAGGCGTATCCCTCTAACCGACGTCATTCATGGAACGACAATGAACCCCAGGGCATGCGCATGTTCATGCGTAAGGGCGGAGGGGAGAAGAGTTCTCAGGGGCGTCGCGGAGGCGGGTGGGGGGCGGGATTTCGGGGCGGCCGCTGGGGGTTGCTGTCAATCCCAGTAGGGGTTAGAGTAGGGATCTTTCGAGAGAGGGGAAAGGGCGATGTTAGGGAAAGGAGAGTGAAGACGGGTAAACGGGAGGAGAGGGATCACAGTCACTCCTGCACATGAACAACGCATAACTGACATGCATTTGCAACATTGGATTCCAAAGAGATAGCGTGAAGAGAACCGTGGGGATTATCTCGAATTGGCAACCAAGGAGTTAAGTGGTACAAAACGAATGATTAGCAAATTTAGTGTATCTGAATCGCTCATTAAAATATCATTAATTGTTTTCACCCGAGTTTTTCTCATCCGTCTCGACTGTAGAGCTCCCAGATGAGATATAACACAAGTGTAAATAATGAATGAGGTTGTAATCATCGCTTTTAACACTACACATTTGCGAACCATCCGTGTTTATACCACTTGACTCCTTGGTTACATACTCGAGATAATGTCGACGGCTTCAAACACAACCACCTTGGCCTAATATGTGGTTAAATATATTCATGGCAAGGGAATTCCCGCTCGCATCAACTGACTCTGATGTTACAATTATACTTATATAATTGGAACTCTCGATAAGCACATCATTAAATTAAGGTCCACATAAACTGCCGGTTAATGATAACCAGACATCATAAAACGGGGCCTAAAAGAACCACTCTGCCATCCGCTTAGTGCTCTAAAAATAACGGCGCCCAATTTATCTTTCTCGGCAAATAGCTTCTGTGGGGTGCTCACGGGCGGACGCGAGAGAAAGCGGACGGAGACCATGCACGAGAATTTCTCCCTTTCTTTCGGAGGGCGCTGCTTAAGTAGCTTCCTGTGTCCTCGTATCTATCTCCGTGGCTGTCGGCGGGGACGGGACGAATGTCGTCGGGGTGAGGGAGGGTGGTCGGGGGTGGATGTGCAGACGAAGACGGGCGGAAAGGTTGCTCCCCATCTCAGCCACACTAAACCCTGTCTCAGGGGTGGTAAGGGCTCGATCTGTGAGCGCAAGTGCACCGCCACTAGCCGAAGAGTGCGGTGGGAGTCGGAATTAGTGCCGAGGACGAAGAATGTGGGAATCATGTGGAGAATCGAAGGAGGCTAAGAGATGCTCTTTAATACAGTATTTATTTGGTAATTCTAGAAAAATATATCTTTACTTGGCTAAATATAGTATATATAAATTTGGGAGTTCTTATAAAATACTTCTGAACTTGGCTAAATATATTATTTATTTGGGAGTTCTTGTGAAATATTTCTGAACTTGGCTAAATATAGTACCTTATTTGGGAGTTCTAATAAAATGCTTCTGAACTTCGCTAAATATAGTATCTATTTATTTGGGAGTTCTTATAAAATAATTCTGAGTTTGGCTAAATATAGTATTTATTTGGGAATTCTTGTAAAATATTTCTGAATTTGGCTAAATATAGTATCTATTTATTTAGGAGTTCTTATAAAATACTTCTGAACTTGGTTAAAGATAGTATGTATTTGGTAGTTCTTGAAAAATATTTTTTAGTTTGGCTGATTTTAGGATATTGGCTGAGAAAGAAAATGTAAGATTTTTTTGAAATGCTGCACATTATTATTTTTTATATTAGTGATAATTTCAAAAGTTAATGGCATTATTATTGATGTGATATTAAGTCTTTGACTTTTTATTGATGTGTCAAATGATTTATGGGGTCGTGGTGGCCTAGTGCGTAGAGCGCTGGGCTACTGGCCGGATGGTCCCGGGTAAGAATCCCGGGTAGACGACTTCCTAGACACCTCTAACATAAATCCTCGCGATTAAATTTTCTGCGTGTCAGAACTTCGTAGGAAATCTCAGGAGGTCCAAGGAAAGTAAATGGCCACCTTATCCTGAATATGAGAATTTCACACGCCAATGGCTTAGTACGGGGTGAGCTCTACCTTTACCAATCAAAAACCAACCTTCGGGTTGAATACTAATTTTTATTAGTTGATTATGTAAGAGGCTTTGTATCTTATTATCTTATATGCAGGCAATGGATATGTTTTTTGTAGAGGGTTTTCCTTAGAGAGTACAGGTTTTCTTTAGAGCAAATCTGGCACAGCCAGTTTTCAAAACTTGACCAGCCTAAGAAATATTTTACAAGAAATACGTAAATTTAGACGTATTTTGTAAGAAATACGTTGGTCGGAAATCTCCCGTGAATCGATATGTACCATCGATAGGCCTACCACATCCTTTCTGCACATAACATTCAAGGAATTAATTCGAATGATCATTCACCGTGTAAAACGGTCTTTATAGATACTATCTTTTTTGGAAAATATCATAACTAGTTCGAAATAAGCATTCAAATCACCCTTACAGCTCCTATTTAAAATTAATGTGATTCACCTTTTTTGTCTAGGAATCCAAAGGATTGGCGAAAAACGAGCATCTTCCACCATTTAATTTGATGACCTTAATCATTCACTCTTTCAACACTCGGTTTTTCCGGTTGCCATACGATCAGCGGACACAATATCCCATTTTTAGCAATCGAGAGGAAAATTTTGAAATGACTCACCATTTTCAATTGGCTCAGTGATGCGCAGAAGTTAAAATGGTGGCCAGCAATATCACAGAGATTTCATGATGATATTTCGTGGGAGGAGAGTTTCCAACAGGAGGGCAGCTGTAAATGCAAAAGATTGGAAGTGTTCAGTGAGAGTATCTGAGCAACGTATCACACACAAGTAGATGAAAGCGATTCTTCATAATATTGATCACAATTAGTACAAATTAGTTATCTGCATCACATTTTCCAAACAACAATCACAAACAATCTCCCTCTCCTCCTTAATCATATCATTCTAATCATAATAATCGTGACAAATGAACTTTAAACACACTTTAAAAGATTATAATTCTCTCACACTGAGAAAACTTATATGACACACATTAAATTTATCATGCTCAAAGAGTAGGCGATACTTAAATGTGGTTGTAGGTGGGCACAAAAAGATGAGTTATTCAAACGGAAATAAAGTCTGTTTATACACAATTACATTGAAATGTTATGTTTAGGTGATTTTTTTAGGAAGTTCGTCACAATTTTTTAGTTCATTTGGGGGGAGTTGGGGTTGGGGGAGGGTTGACCTCCCAAACTCCCCACTCGATGCGCCACTGTACATTAAGCCACTCAAAAATGAAGATTTAGGTGCGTTGGAACGGGTCAAGAAATCTCTATTGAGTGTTGAACATTAAAAAGTGTTTTTTTTTCACTTTATTATGTCACAGGCCTCGTACCTCATATAATACGTAACTTTGGACGATTTGAAAAAGCGGGATAAAAAAAGAATAACTATCACTTTTAGCACATTCTAAGTCCACGAGTACGGTTAAAGAGGCTTTCTTTAGTCAGTTTAAAGGAAGCCCTGATAGAGGAAGCAATGTGATTGTTGAAAAACTGCGACTTCACTTTTGTAACTGTGGGAGATTCATCACCAACAAATGCATTCGCTGCAGTCCAGAAAGTTCTGTCAAAAAATCTTAGAAATGGTGACCAATGATGATGAAGAGTATGGGGGAACCCTCGAAAGTGATACCGATATTTCAAACAGTATGGAATATGCATAAGAGAAAATGAAATATGTGCTCTATTGGCGGGCATATATTAAAGAAAAGTTCTTTGCTATATAAACTAAAGGAATGGATGACTTGGCCAATGGCATGGTAAAATGATGTTTCACAACACGGAAGAGACAGAAAATATATTTTTTTTAAATTTCCGCAAAGAGAAGTCTTTTCAGGGCAGACAAATATTACGGTATACGGTATAAAAGAGTACAATAAAGTCGTGAGTTATAAAAGTACAAAACATAAGAGTAATGTTAAAGAGATACAGTTTTCATACTGATGTAAGTTCAATAAAAATGCACTGCTGAAGATATACACATATAGAGTTGATTAACTTGAAGTACAATATTTAATAGCATAAAATTAAGTTTAAATGCGAAATAGGGTTGAGACAATTCAATTACTTTTATTTAAATAGGTACTCGAAGTACCTTTAATTAGAAAAGGTACCTTTAATTTAAATGTAGGTATGTAATTAACATTCTTTAATTCTATTAGTACTGAATCCCAGAAAGAAGAGGATATTAATAAGAAAGACGGTATAGTTTCGGAAAGACGGTCAGGGTTATTTTAAGTTAGAGATAATTTGGATCCCTTCTTGTGACAATGTTTCCGGAAACAGGGATTTGGAATAGCAAAAGCCTACTAAACGGAGATACAAGGAGAATTATTGAATTATTAACTCACAGTTCGGATAACATGGGCTGATTTACAACGTTACTTTCACTGTCGGACGATGAGAGAAAAGATGACAGCCTACCAGGTGTTGACTATCGGTCCGCTCCCTCAAACATGCCTTCGGGAGAATACAATCTTGAGAATTCCGAAGCGAATCCTCCAGTATTATCCCCGAGCTCTCCCAACTCAACATTCATGTAAAGGTAAAAACTGATCCAGCAGGTGGAAGGACAAACTCCACTGACTAGAGTGTATCTACTGGCTACAGTGGATATCCTGAAAAAGATGAATCCACTCAACCGCAGCTACATGATCAAGTAGGCTTGGGGAACGTGGATTCACTATGACCCTTGAGTAGCGCATCTACATCTATATCTGCATGCCACCACGAGTGTGTGTGGCAGGGGGTGAAGCTCACCAAACATGCGCTATTGACATGTAACTAGGCGACTACATGGAAACATGATAGATAATAGGGTTACATGAAGCTACATGGTAAGTTTCTACACTATAATAAAGGGATTGGTAGTTAATACATGCATCATGTACTACAGACTTCTCTAACAATATCTCATCTGCCTATTGTTTTCTCTCTTACTACCGGGGAAAAAAGACGTATCTATCTGTAAAACTATTCGTTTTAAATTTCTGCAATAGATTTAAGCGTAAAGGAACAGTGACCTACCTAACCGTAAACGCGAAAACTAGCAAGGATTCGGTAAGGAGAATGGAATGCGTACCAAAATTTTCTATCAACAGCGCTGTTAAAAGTTTTTCTTTTCGTCACGGAAGGTCAGAATGCAAACATCGGCGAGCCCTCAACCTAGGGTTGGTCGCTAGCTACAGCACACATTCGGGTAGAAGCGACATCGACTTGTTCCTCGGCAGCGGACATCGCCGGCGGTGGGAAGGGGAGCGACGGAGAGAGACCACAAAAGAGCTTTCCTTTCGCCGGAGGGTGCAGGAAAAGAACCGAGGAACGGAAGAGGAAAGGGAAGAAGAGGAGGGGAGATGAAAAGAAAGATTTGCGAAAACGGGCAGGAGGAGGGGGTTGCGGGGGAGGAATGGGATCGAGGGACGTCAGGCGCTTGAAAGGGAGATGAAGAAAAGGATACTTCGAGGGAACGGACGGGGATGAGGAAATGCGGCGGTGGGCAGGGGATGCAGCGAGGCGGGCGTGGGATGGCGTCCTCTTCTGACCACGGCGTATCGACGCGACGCCGTAACAATTACCGGGACGCCTATTCTCCAGGGGGGGGGGGGCATGCTTGAAACGTCGAGATTATCTCGAATTGTTACCCAAGGAGTCACGTGGTACAAACACGAATAATCTGCAAAGTTGGTGCCTGAATCACCCGTTACAATACCATTAATGGTTTTCACTTCAGTTTTTCTCAACTGCCCTGACTATAGAGCGAAGGAGAAATCCGTTTCTTAGGGCATCTTCGTGTTAATTTTATTTCTCTTCCGGGGGTCTTACTTCTGACTGTATGAAAGAGAATCGAAAGTTTTCTCAAACGGTTATTGCAATTGGATTTGAAGGTAGTGCGAATAAATTAGGAATTGGGAGTTATTCGAGACGGAGAAGTCCTTTATAATTGTCGCCGAACATATATTACACCACCTGGGGAAGCATTTTCGCCGAAAGCCACAGCAGAGCATCACCGGGCCAAAATCCTCGGTTTGCTGCACGAAACCTTGGCTGAGGCAAAGGTGAAACCAGAAGAAATTGATGTAATATGCTACACCAAAGGGCCAGGAATGGGATCTCCTCTTGTGTCCGTCGCTGTTGTTGCAAGAATTTTGGCCCTTTTGTGGAACAAGCCCATTTATAGGGGTGAATCACTGCATTGGGCACATTGAAATGGGGAGGCTGATAACAAAATGTAATAATCCCACTGTGCTCTATGTCAGTGGTGGCAATAGCCAGATTATTGCTTATTCTAACCAGAGGTATAGGATCTTTGGTGAAACGATAGATATTGCTGTTGGCAATTCCCTAGACAGGTTTGCTAGGGTGTTGAAGCTCTCCGATGATCCAAGTCCTGGGTACAACATTGAGCAGCTGGCAAAAAAGGGTGTCAACTTTGTTTCTCTGCCTTATGTTGTGAAAGGCATGGATGTGTATTTTTCTGCATTACTCTCCCACATTGAGGAATAAAACACAAGTGCAAACAATGAATGAGGTTGTAACCAGCGGTTTTAACACACCGAATTTGCGAACCATTCCTGTTCATACCACGTGACTCTTTGGTTACCTAATCGAGAGAATTCCCACGGTTTCAAACAAAATCCCCTGGATACAAATTTGTATTTATGGTATTAGTCAGTTCAATGCCAAATTATAACATCAATGAACACACATAATATGAGACTCTATACATTTGCAGTAGTCAGCAACGCGAACGAAACTTTTCTCCGCGCGCTCCGATCCTCCCGACGCGTAAGCCATGCGCAGCTGCTTAGTGTGAACCCAGGGACAAACAATCGAAGACAGTATTCTACTTCGCCTTCGACTTTGGATCTTATGCATGAGAAGATGGATCCATTAGAGAAAGCGCTTGGGTTTTTCTATATCCTCGCAGCCTTTCGAACAGATAGAAAGAAAGCAGCCCATAAGCACTGATAAGCAGCGGGGCACCATGCATGGATATGCTCTCAACACTGGGACGTGTTGGGAAGCACCTGCAGTATTTTAAAGGGAAATTTTAGGAAACGATGGAAGGGATGATTTCAAGTGATTCACCATTAAAGTGATGCGGACTTCACTCTACTTACCCACTGGAAAGTACTAGTCTGACTCGTATTTTTAGCTTGAAGTTCCTCAAGGATTGAAGATTCCACGATGTAGCAATCATACTAAATAGGTACACGTATTTACTACCCCGCAAATCCCGAAAGGCGTGCAACTAGTGATTGATCTTACACATGACCGTCCGGGAAAAACATAGCGACATGGATTTTGGTTTTTGCGATAATATGCCATGGATACAACAAAATGCCGAAAACCACCAGTTATCTGGCGTGCGTAAGTATTCTCGAACAAATATTCCCTAAATAGAATGCCAACCATGATGATTAAATGTCATCCAGCTGGCCTCGATCAACATTATAGTTTTTGGGTACATAGCCCTTTAAGCCAAAATGATTTCTTTTCTGGGCAACATCAGAAATTATTACCCTATACAGAGGGTGGGTCTTTTACTAAGGAGAAGACTTATCATTTCCCCTTTAAACCGTTTTTAGGAGACCACGTACAAGAGATATAGATGCCATTCCATCTCACTTAACACTATGCCTAAAAAAATGTAGAGCTTTAAATTATCTGAATTAGATGAGTCACTGCAACAATCTCACAGCACATAAAGCAATGACTGGAAAGCCTTATTAAGGCCGGGGAGACTGGAAAACTACACTGAGTGTATAGCTTCCCTGCTGAAGATCATGCTAGTGAAGACCTTCCTCTTGAAAATAAGAGTGATGTTTGGTAGCATTTTGTGCGATGGAGAGGAGGACAGTGAGCAAGACAAGGAGATGAAAGGGGAACCGGGGTGAGGAAAGGGAGGTAGAGAAAGAGGGAAGCACGGGAGAAAGGAAGCAGCAGCTCAAAGGTAAAGGTTGAGATCTTTTGGTTGACGGGGGCTGAAGGCTGGGGGATGATGTGTGGGGGCAGGGGGGTGCTCTCTGAGGGTCGTTGGAGGGGATAGGACGTACCTTCGGAGAAAGGGGGAGTGAGCAGGACGCAAAATGGAGAAAAGAGATGGGGAAAGAGGGGAAAGAAGTTGTGCAAATGGGGATGAAGGAACAGCTCGTCTCTGGCGGAAGGAATGTGCGATATATCGTCTGCGATGCTGTATATGTACTTGATATCGCGACGCGGCTGAGCTAAAAGCCACCGAGAGTGTCCAGCGGGTTGCGGATTGTGGGTTTTCCTCTAGATATAGGGGTTAACTGCGAGATAAGCGAGTTTACTCGTCGAATAAGTAATCATGGACAAAAAGCGACGGTACTCCGAGGTTGTATTGGTCTATCATTGGGTAAGATAGGCCTTTAAATGATACAGAAACCTATGAAGGTGCTGTGACTTGGCGACGGAGGCCGCCAACAATTACGCTTCTCATCACTCGGAGGAGAGAGCAGCAGCTCCTCTTCATATGAGTAAAGGTGGAGACCACAGTGGTCGGTACAGCGACACTAATTTCACCACAGACAAGGTAACATCTACTTTAACGGCTATAGTACTGCGATGTGGAAGGGAGGGGGAAACCACATTTTTATCCCAAGGAATCGCAGCTACTCCACTCTATTCGTTTTATCAGAAGTGTTACATTAATATGAACAGGTTGACCGGAAGAAGAATCGAGTGGAGGGCTGCGTCAATCCAATCTTAGAATTATTGACCGATGATGCGGATGATGATGATCGAAACGTGATGGTGATTCCTAATCATTTAATAAATCTACGATTGATATTTCATTTTGTCACATGCAATACGTTTTTCGTGGGAGCTATTACTATTTTTTTCCATAAGTCAGTACCGAGCAGAATTTCTTCAAATTTAAATCAAATGGCTACTTATAACCAATTTTCAAATTCCCTGACGATTCCCTGACTTTTCTCTGATGGTCCTACCAATTTCCCTGACCGATCGCCAAAAGGTCTGCTATTATCGGAATATTTTATTTCTGCTGAATTAAATTTTCGTTAAAACTCTGTTAAAAGCTGAAATCCATTCATTAAAAGCTATAAGTTTGAAAAAATACATTAAACCTTCACAAGTTAAGCCCTGGGTAAGGTAAGCCACTAAATAATACAGAAGCTGTGATGATGCCGTGACTTGGCGACGGAGGCCGCCAACAATTACGCTTCTCATCACTCGGAGGAGAGAGCACCAGCTCTCCTTCATATGTGTAAATATAGGACGAGTACGACCTAGGATAGTAATGATGTGTAAAATATCCGCAATCCAGATGCGATCATTTGTTCTTATAATTATAATTGCTTCATCACTAACAACAAAAGAAATGAAAAATTTAGAATTACATTTCATCCCAGTTTCCAATTTTTTTGTCGTAGTGACTACATTAGCAACGATAACATTTTTTAATGATTTCGAATTGAGCACACAATTGGGGTCGTAGTGGATTTTCTACGTGTCCGAACTTGGTAGGAAATCACATGCGGCCCAGGGATTGAACGGGTCTCCGTACCCCGAATATGAGAATTTCATAAAATGCAAAATGGCTAAGTACGGGGTTTACTCCAGCCTCACAGATCAAAAACCTACTTTCTGGATGAACACTAAATATCCAAGCATTTTATAACCACATGCTACTTAGCGAATATTTAATGCGCTATTTCTTTGAAGTAGGTTCACGTAAATAGTGTATGGTTGGCAATCATTCACTCTCCGTTACACTCCCTCGTCGTGGCTATCAGGGTTGTAACGTAACAATTAGGCTCCCATGTGAGCTCGCGTCGGCGGATTAACAATGCTGTAAATAAACAAGGAAGTTAAGAGCAAGCACGCGAGCGAGACGCACGCGTCGGAGAGAGGTAGGCCCGAGAACCTACGAGAAAGAAGGACGCGTCGGCGTATAAGATCGGGACTAATAAGACGGGACGCTCGAGAGAAGGACACATCGGGAGGATTAGGGAGCAGAGGCGAGGAAAGGTGATCGACGGAGAGGTGCAGGCGCAGTATCAGGGGAAGGTGTCGGCGGGAGTGCTCAAAGACATTTTACAATTCCAAAATATAGTTCGATCACGTTCCAGTTATCTTCGATCAATGTGGCTATGAGAATGCTGAAACGACATTCAAAGTTATATTATCTCTTAAAAAATTCCCAGAACTCTAAGGTTTCAATTTTCAATGTTCTATTACTTATGTGAAAATTGTTATCAAAATTACTAATCTTCTGTACAGCTCTCTGTAATTTAAAGTATTATGTACTACACTGTAAAGCTCCTTACGTATTATATATTTTGTTAATTACACTATCATTTTTATGCTGTGCTATAATGTTTTCAGATACATTTGTAATCCTAAATGTATATTTTCAAATATATGCTACATTTATTCTACTGAAATGTCTGAGCAGACATTTCAGTAGAATAAATGTCTGAGCAGACATTTCAGTAGAATAGTAGAGCACTCAAACATATATGTATGAGTTGTTTCAAGAGAGAGTATTCAGAGAACAATAAATATCTTTATCATTATTTTTTTACCTTTTGTAAAGCGAATATTCAATTTTAGATGTAATTAAGAACGGTTTCGCTCTAGTCCTACGCTCATATATTATCTGAATAGCTAGCTATATGATGTGATCATCTGCCCGATTTTTCGCAAAGTGTAACCAAAATGTTATTTGAATCAGTATATTTTAAATGATGTAGTAAGCCGTATTAGTTATTACAGGTAAGCATCCATTAAGTAGCCATATCAGATTAACGAACAAAAATATTCAAACTTTTAGGCCTATGCTAAGTTAGTTATGTCACAGCACAGGTAAAAGAGCCTTTCTTTTATCTTTGGTATAGTCATACTCCGGTAAAATGATGTACCTAACGAGTTTTTCCTATTTTTCGAATAGCTGCTACCTTGTGTCAGTGACTTGCTAAATTGCAGTGCCCCTTTGGCCCCCCCGTGGGTGCGCCACTGCCTACAGCCATAAAGCGTTTTTAGCTTATTACCGTGGAAATAAGTTTTTTCTAAACTATTAACTGTATTTAAAGTAATTGTTTATGGTGTATTTATTTTTCCTATGTTTTTCTAATTCTGTTTGTAGAATTCAACAACTACAATTATCGAAGCATTTTAGAATATTCTATTAATAAGATTAAAATAAGTTAAAGTAAACTGAGTTGAAATGAGGCAATGTTTTCAATAATTTCATTTCAACCTGCATAAATATCTGCTCATTTCTGTTTCTCTTATCTTATTTCATCCTAAACTTTTCTAAAATCTGAACCACATGAATGGCAACACACTCTAAGGAAGTATCTAAAAATTTGACTAGGAACCCCGCTCCTAGGGTCTTCTATTGACATATAACCGCGGGGGGGGGGGAGTCACAAATTGGCCTAGAATTAGTTACCTAGACCTAGTTGATCACGTGATTAAGTCTACACGTGTATTTGTTTTATTTTTCATGTCAGTTTTCTGTAATTTTGTTCCATACGTCGGTTGCTCCTTTAGAACAAGTGAAGCTAATGTCCAAACCTGCGGTTCCTCTCAATTATCGACAAGGAAAACGTTTAAGATGCTGGCTGCTGAAAGAAAAAGACGTGAAATATTTCTTTAAAATTACATATTTTCTTTATAAATATTTTTCTACCCTGAATAATTTCCGCCGTATAGATTATATTAAATTACAGAGGATAAATATCGAATATTACCACAATATCTTACAATAATTACTGACACATATATATTTAATGATAACCGATATCAGTGACTCTATGCGAAATTTAATGAGGCGGATTTTGAAAATTATTTTAACGCTCTTCCGTTAATGTCATGAACTTTAAGGATTCATTGAAAAAACGCCATTTTTAGAAAGTTTTCAACGCCTTTCCTCTGATAGTCAGTTTTTTTGTGTTTTCTTTGCTTTTAACTCAGTCAGTATTAATAAATGTTAACTGTGTTTGAATAACTTAGGTTTGAAAGTTGAAGTTCTTTCTTCCTAGAGAAATATTCTTCTTCGGATAGAAGGAGAAATGTTCGGTACTGCATACATGCATGCTACAGCAAATGTAAATATAATACATCGGAGCAAACAGTCATTAATATAATTAAGATAGCTACGGAGCTGCGGCGATATTCTATATGCACTTGCTATCGCGACGCGGTATTAAAACGGCAGCTAACGCGATATCACGATATGACATTATCCCGATATGACAACTCGATATCTCCATATGTCGATATCCCGAAATTTTCGATTTATGTCGTGAAGCCCATATATCGACGCTTCTGCGATATCGATAGTGCGATGTAAAAAACAGCATATCGCGGACACCGTATCTGTCTGCCTCTCCTTCTCCTCCGGACCACCTCGATACTAAAAGGGGGGGGCGGGGGGGGGGGGGGGGGGGGGGGGGGGGGGGGGGGGGCGGATCGGAAAGCGAAGCTGGACGTGAAAGAGAAGACTTTTGTCGCCTGAGGAATGAAAATATGGAGGAAGGCTCTTTTTTAAAGGTTTCGGGGAAAGGCTGTGGCTGGGGAAAGGCCTCGGAGCAGAGGACGCTGGGGGTTTCTTCGGAGGGGTGGACCCCCGGTGGGAAAATGCCGGGGAAGCATCTTTCTCGTTATGCCACAAATGCTGCACGTCCATATCCATAATGTCACCTAATGAGGGACTCTGCCACTCGAGTGAGTGTTAAAAAATTCTCCCAATCACTAATTCTTTTGGGACGGTACCGAATGGACAGAGAGGTCCCGACTTATTTAAGAGGCTCTGATAGCAGTTCGTTTGCCGAGGAATTCGGTGCTTCCCTTAGAATTTCAGCTCAATCCTTGGGCAGAGAAGCCAAAATGCTAGGGTTTTTAATTGGTTAGCTTCAATCCCCGTCCGGGCACATTCGCGGTATAAAATTTACACTTGGTGCGTCAATGTTAAATAAGTATTTCCAATGGCAGGTAAAATCATTTCTGAGATACATGTATAAATTTCGCTCTGCACAGTCCATTCTACAGCAATTGAATTGATTCTGCGAATATGAATAAATTCACTATTGCATTCCACAGGGTAACGTATGCCACTGAAAACTTCCTGCCTCCACAGGAATTCGAACACGGGTCATCGGAATGGGGATCAGTACTCCAGTCACCGCAACAACCCATTCCCCATTTCGAATATTTTTTTTCTTCTACGCATAATGATTAAGATTCAACCCAATTTTTCTTCATGACGTTTTCAAGAATTCTGCTTATCGAGGGTTATTTCCAATTGATGGTCCAGGCTCCAAACGAATCATGCGTTGACTCACTATAACGTCAATTAGGGCTATTTTCTCTTTAACTCACGGTCACAGTTTTTTGTCTTTCGTCAAACATAAATCATTCACTGATAGAGATAAGTATTTAGTACGGTCTGAGTTTGAGCCTAAAAAGATTTGTCCCCACCACTCAGCTTTTGCCCTATTGGCCCGTCCGTAAATTACATAACGCTAAATTTTGGGAGGGGAAGATATCGGGGCAACTGTTACGGTGCAATAAGGACAGGGAGGGGGGATTCAAACCAACCGTTACGTAGGGTGATTGATATACTAAAAATATATTTTAAAAATGGTAAAATAATTAATATAAATAACTTGTGGATAAATAGCGCCGATTAGAAAGGTATTTTAAGAGAATATCTGTTATTTAAATTAATTGACAAAAAGAGAGAGTTCAATTGGTAGCGTACGTAAGTTAGGGTTGGTATTAGAGAACGTTACGGAGTGTTATAGGAAGGGGGAGGAAAAAAAGTCGAAAATCAGCGTTAGGAAATATATTTGCAGCCTATATCTGCCGTCGACTTGCGTAAAATGTATATTGGCGATCCTCTTTTCTCGAAAGGGCATAAAACAGTTGATTTGGAGGGGTTATTTGTTCTTGTTATTATATCACTCCGAAGAAAATGGAGGTGAAGCAGAGAAATGTTTTTATTTGCAGTTGAAAATGAAGATATATTGAATATAAATTCCATTCAACCGTCTGAATATTCCGAAATGGACATTAAGATGGATGTAGATGCGTTACCAAGGAATGACAGTTGGCAGCGACGGATGAAATGAGGAGCCGGTGGAGGGGAGGGGGACGAGGGGAGGAGAGGGAGAAAAGAGGGGTAAGGAGTGTTCAGGGTATGGATGCAGGATATGAATGAGGGAGACAAGTGAGGGCGAAAGATGAGAGAAAGAAATACGTAAATAGGAAATCAGCTGCGAGACTGGATAGCTACTGCTTGATGATTCCATAATGAATAGATCACAGATGATCATCTTACTAGGTGCTATCAGAGAAGAAGTCATAGGAGACGTGAGAAAATTATAAAATCCTCTATAAAAACTAGCAATACACTCAGGGTGTTTCGTCAGACACTCTGGTCGCATACCTCCGAACTAAATAATGAGCGAGGACGTTGAAGGTGTGACGGCAGATCTGCGCAGAAGGCAATATCACAGACAAGAACCAGGTGGAATGAATTACTCAGATGGTAATAGCATAATGGATAAAAATTTACACACCAAGCATAGATAAAAGGACATATTGCTTGATCCTTTGCATGAGGATTTTATGCATATGATTTACAACCAATTCACGCAATGTATCGTCAATAATTAACTGTTATTACTGTAGCTGACAAGCATAATGATGATGATGAAAACGGAGGAAAGGATATCTATGATGACTAGCGAAGATCAAGGCTAATGAATAAAATAGGAAATCAGCCTTTTTAAAGTTAAAATGGGTGAACTCTGCAGCCCATAGTTGCCAGGGAATATGCATGGGAACACAATAAGTACTTTCACGTTGACACCCACTTCAAGTCGTTCCCTTGAATACTTTTTTGTTTTTAAATTTTAATTGGAAACTTCAGGATTCGAGACAGATGAAACAACACACGCAGCAATGAAATACGCCTTAAATGGACGTTACTGCGCGAAAAAAGAACTCGTTAACATTATGAACAATACAGAGAGGTTGGTTATTATTCTAATAAGAATTTGCGCGTCTACCATTACTTAAAATGTATTTGTAATCAGAAGGCACCGAATATTTGAACGAGCAAAGTAGATAAGCTAGAAAACGTCCCGAATTTTCGATGTGCCACATGTTGTAGCGAAACAAGTACCTATTTGTCTGCAACATAGTGGGCTAAATTACCAGGGAAAATCATCTTATTTGAAATGACTGAGTAAAATTAGAGTTCGTAAGAAAACAAAGGAAGTTCATTGACGATGGACTTGGATATTGAATGAAAAACGATGAGAGGTTTTGACCCACCAAAACGATCGCAAGAACATACTCCTCACATCCTGGATTAAAAATATCATTTTAGGATATTTTTAGGCAGTCATTTGAATTCCAATATAACTTGCCTTTCGTCACTTAGCATCCTTAATGGCACAGGTTTAGAATGAGAAGCAGTAATTTCAATTCCACCTTCAAAGTGATTTACGTTAAGTCCTAAAACTTCAGAGACATTTAAGGGAGTATTATAAATTAGTAACATCACCGATTTTGAAGGTATTTGCCCACCTGCATAGCATTTACCGGCACCTTCAACCTGTCCCAGTTCAATGAGAAGTATGTTGTAATTTCAATTCAACCTTTCTCTTTCAAAGTGATATACATTTACTGCCAACACTCTGAGGCATAATTTTAAGGAGTATTACGAATCAGTAACATCACCGATTTTGAAGATATTAAATATCTTAGCGTTTTCAACAAATTTTGTCCACGGAACGAAATGCAATTTTAACATCACCTGGCTAGCTTACGACCCCCTACGACCAGTCCCAATTTTTCCGTCCGAGAATCAACGAGTGAGAGTCACCTCACGAGATCCCGCAACTCAGATTCCCATCACCCTGAAGGTACCACTTCTCAGCCGACAGCGCGGACCCGAAATTCCTTCACCGCTGGCGAAGTTCCCGCGAGCGGAGTTCGGAGGAGGAGAGAATCAGAAGAAACGATCGTCGGAGGAGTTTTAAGCGCAGGTCCCGGAGCCACTGCACATATTTCCTCCTCCTAGTTTTTCCAGCGCTTCACGACGGCAAATAATGGCGCAAGTGTTGGCGACGGCGGCCCGCGAGAAATACGACGCGTTGATGCGACGCGTTAAAAAGAAGCAGCGGCGGCGGAGAGAGGGAAGGTGTTTGCTCTTCGGAAGAGTGGGGGAAGGGAATGAGGACGGGAAGCGGAAGGGTGAAAAGAATGGAGGGGAAAGAGGAGGTTTGCGGGGGTGGAAGAGGGGCGGTGGGGGATTGATGGGCTCCGGGGGGAGTGAGAGGGGAGGAAGGGGCAGGAGAGAGGTCGAAGGAATCCCTCCCCCCAACCCTGTGCGCACGAGCCTTAAAGGTCTCTGTTCCCTTTTCCCGGAAGAACAAATGGAAGGGAGTAAAAATGGAGGGGCAGTCGAGGAGAGATGTGGGGGTGGGGGTGTGCGTGCGGGGGCGGCCGGGAGAGTATAAAAGAAGGATATGAGGTGGTGGAGGTGGTGGGGGAGGGGGGATGGGTGAAGATGGAGCGGAGGGAAGACAGAGATTGAGGGAGATGGATATAGGGAGGCGAGGGAATGATTCCGAAGGGGGTGGGGGGATTACGGCAGGAGGGGGAGGAAAGGAGGGCGAAAGAAGATGGCGGGATTTCTTCGTTTCGTGGCGCAGAGGGGGTTGGAACGGGGCTGATCTCAACGGTGTCATGAAGGTTGGAGGGAAAGGGATACTCAAAACGAAGTGGAGGTGGGGCGGAAGGTGGAAAGAGGAAGGAATAGGGTAAATAATGAGGTGAAGGAGACAGATTGGGACAATGACGCACAAGCAGAAGAGGCGAAGCACGGAGTTAGAAAGACAGAGAGAGAGAGATCGGATGGCCATTGGACAGAGCGGAAAAGAGAGAAAGATAAATAACATCAAGGAACAATGCCGAATCTATCATGTAGGTCTTTAACATATCTATTCGCAGAGATGTATAACCAGCAGGTTTACTAGTACCTTTCCGGAATTTCATAGCAATAATAGCGAGTATTTTCTATTAACAGCTATTTTAGAAAACCTACAATTAATATAACGGTAAAATTCAGCGGCAAACTCATAGCAGAAGAGTGTAATTCGTTTCAAAGTAGCGAAGCCCTAACTCACAGGAACGTCGTATAGCAGCAGGCAATCATGTGTTCATCATGCGCAAAGCTCACGTCGCTTTGAACAATAATTCAATAAAACCACCTTAAGTTTTAATGCACACAAAGTCCGCGTCACTTTAGTAAATTCATTTCAAATATACACAGAGTCCTCATCGCTTTAAAGTAAAGTGAAGTCCCCGTTCGATGTGAGGACGTAGAAACTCCGTAGTGCGTCAAGAGCCAACATTGTCCACAAAACCTATCAAGGAGGAAGAAAACTCATCGACATTTGTGCAGGACGAGTAAATTTAGCCATTTTTATGTTTTGTATGCTCTCAAGCGTACATTTTCATCTTATGTCGAGGCCAATCCAATGAATTAACTAAGTGAAAATGTCAGATAGTTATTTTCAGAATTTAGATCAATACTTTTGTATGTAAGGTGTATCATATCTCTGCATGCTTGGTATTCTATGGACACAAACCATCACTTAAATTTGAAAAACAACTGTTTGAGAGAGCTCAAAAAGTGGAACACTGAACTTTTAACTGTGAGGCAAGCAGCAAGTATGTATTTGATTCTTGTTTCCTTTAAAAGCAGGAACTTTTGTCAATTCAGGTGACTTCACTTTTAAAGGTAATAAAGTTGTCCGTAAACATGGTTATTTTTTAAATTTTGTATGAATGTATAGATATTATTTTGTCCCAAATCTGATGGGTGAACTTCACAGAATACACACACAAGGTAGGAAGTGGGTAAGTGAATATCAGCGATTGAAGGGCCAACTACGGCTAAGTAGACTAAGTTGATAATTATTCGTTTGGGGCTGTATGAAAATGAAGCGGATGTTCGTCAGGAAATTCATATACATTATGGTGAATAGATAATCGTCTTCGTCTATTATTATTTCAGTAAATTAAAATGTGAGCACAGTAATCTCTCACTTAGAGTCTGGGAGTTCATCTGGTAATCCGTAATAGCTCATGTCTAAAGCAAAGTCAACATCTAAGGAAGGAAATCATCTACATCTACACAATACCCTGCAAACTACCTAAAAGGTGTGTGGCAGGGAGGTACGCCAAACCTGCATTATATATCATGCATAAGATAACAAGAAAGACAAAAATCTTAGAAATAAAATTCGATTCCGTAAAATAAGGCCGAACAAACTTTCTATTGCGGCTCATTTTACCATTATCTAGAACCAATATGCCAACGCATATGCATTGCATATTGGTGGTATGTATATTATGCAAGCATACGAAAAGTTATGCAATGCGGCTACATTTCAATGATAATTGTATTATTAGGAGGTGTTCGCACATCTTAAACGTGAAATTCATCCACCAATTCAGCTAGCTACACCTTGAATAATTTTACGAGAGTCTGATGCTTTCGCACGAAAAAAAAACTATGTTGAAATTCTACATGACAATGAAACAGCAAGGTTACTGGAATGAGAGGACGAGGAAGGTAAAAGAGGAACGGAGGATAGGGAATAGAAGAGCTCAAACGGGGGAAGATGGGAAACGGTTGGAGGCAGAAAGGTGTGGGAGAGATATATGCTGATAGAAAAAAAGTAGAAGAGACCTCGTTGGACAGGGAGAGAGAAGATGAGCAGGCTGTCAAGGGGAAAGAGGGGGGAATGGGGTGTTCTAAATGGGAAAGAAGGGGGAGGAAGATAAGATGTTGAGGGGAAGGGAAGGAGGAATGGTTGAGAAATAGGAGCGAAGAGTGGAGGAAGTTGAGGAGGGGAGGAGAAGGGGGGCGTGGTGGGTTGTCCTGAGGGTGAGGCGTGGGCGAAGAAGAGGAAAGAATGGGAGAGGGGAGCGAAAAGAAAGGGAATGAGAAAAGATGGGGAACATCTCGGCTTGGAGTGGGGGGGGGGAGGAGGAGGGCTTTCGGGGGTTGAAGGGGAGAGGATATGAAGGAGAGGAGGCAAGGGTGGGGTGGAAAGAGGGCGAGTGAGTGTCCTCGGCGAGAGCAGGGGATGAAGTGCGCCCTCGCGAGAGAGGGGGATGAAATGCGAGGGGGTGGCTCGTAGGTGAGGGCGTAGAGTGTCGAGGTGGGGGTTGGAGATAAAGACGGGAGGGGAGATAAAAGGAGAGCGGGTGTGTGGTAACATGCGTCGTGCGTGGTGGAAGGCGAAGGGGAGGAAGCCTTCTGCCCTTCTTCTCGCTACGCCACCCTTTGAGGAGGAGGGGAGGGGAGGAGGAGAGGAAGGAAGGAAATGGGGCGAGCGAGGGCGGAATGAAACGGATGAAAAGGGAAAATGAGAACGGAGCCGGAGAGAGGGAGGAAGACAATTGTCGGGGGGAAGGAGGATTACGGGGGTGGCGCTGTCACCCTGGTTGGTGGTGGGGATATATGCACGTGACCCACACACACACTGCGCGGCAGATAAGCGGCGAGGGGCCCACAAAGAAAAGGGGAGGACGCCCCCCTTTGCCGACGGCGGCGGCGCTGCGAAAGTAAAAAGAGCGACAAACGCGGCGCGCGAAGGGTGCCACGACCCGCGCGCGGTGCGATAAAAGTTCCCTCTCCCGGACGCCGCCCTCAAATTCCAAGTACAGAGAAACCTTGGTTTACGAATGTAATTTGTTTCTAAAATCATCAGCCCACAAGAATAATATGCATAGGAATAGCGAAATGGGTTAATATATTCTCAAAATATTGCTTTTTAATCTATTACAACTATAAGCAGTGAGCAAGTTCACGGAATTCACGAGAACTTTCACAAAACCAATTCCAATCGTTAAATAAAAAACAGAAAATGAAAACTAAAAAAGGTGCGTAATACGTACATGGAGGTTCCTTCCAAATGTCATCACCCAGATTTGATATGAATATCAGAAATATGTCTAGCTAAATATTTCCTCTTATTTGCCTGTAATGTGTGGGAGAAAGCTCTTTACGCCTTTTTATGGCTATTCTGGTTTTCACTGCGTTCGTTGCTTTGGGCAATAACCTTGTCGTCCAAGCAACAAACACGGTGAAAACCCCAAGAGACGCACCAACATGCATAATATGCTTGCATGCAGATGGAACAAGGCAGCAAAATATGAGAACCAACTTAGTGTCGTTCTTTTTCCCTGATTTCTTCAGCAGTTCAGCACTTTTGCCATACGGTCTTGCACATACGCGTACACTTCCCCAATCACCGCTCTGCGGTACATTACATTAGAATACGCAAGATTTCCCAGGTGATTACTAATCATCTGTTAACTGTACCTTAACTGCACCTAACTAATCATCCATTCTCCATGCAAAATAATTTTAAAACGCACTAAATTACCTTCCAAAAGCATTAAAATGCAGTCAGCTCTCATATATAGTCCACTTTTGGCACTTTAGAAAACAGGTTAAAGTATCCTCTTTCACATTCAATAAAATAAATGATATTAAGTTTTATATGCCCATTAGCGTACACAAGTAGGGCATTAATGCTACTATTCGCAAAAAAGGCAATACCGGAGGCGTTTGAAAAGTAATGCTAACATGGAATAATGAAGATCAAAAAGATAGATCGAGTGAGGGAGGAATTTCTACGAATAGCAAGGAAAATTAATTCTCATGAAAAAAGTGAACCGAACACGAAATGATCTTTTAAGAAAACTCATGACACGTAGAGGTTTTATGGAGAGTCATCGAGAGAAGAGTAAATGTAATATTTTCCACTACAGGTTCACACACAATTTTTTCAGGTTCACACACAGTTTCACACACAATTGTGCAGAGAAAAATTGGATTGGGTCTTATAATATCCATTACAATTTAAAGAATGCCTTAGTTTTTATCACAAAAATTATTTTGCCACTTAAAAGATTGAGTTCCGACTTCTAAAGTCTTAATCGAAAATCCAGCTAAGATGCTAGTCACATGGTGAAAATAAGTTTTAAGGTTTTCAACATGAAGTAAGCGTCGGTCGGTCGGGTACGCATTATTGTTGCAGGGTGTCACCGCCATTGTTACAGCGAGCGTGAACCTCTCTAGGAGTACGCTGTTCGCAACCCCTGCGGCTTGCTTCCGAAATGTAAGGAGTTCCTATCACGATAGCGTGAAGCAAGGTAAATTCCACAATGGCCCCCAAAAGGATTCCCACCACTTTTTGAATTATTACCACAGTCCGACAAGTAATCGATTTAGAAGAAGTACACTGGAAAACAGGAATATCTAATTGAAGTTCAGGTAGCACCTCTAAAATCAAGTCTACAAGAGAGCAGCAGTGACCAGTGATTTATCTAGCGAAGACGAGTAAAGGTAACGAAATATTTATTTATTTACTTGGCATGAATTTTTAATAACCGCAAGTTACATCATCTGAAATCGGAAAATGAAACTTTACGCCGTGTACCTACTGAGGCTTGGTTCGTATAAATACTATTTATTTTGCGAATAGCCGGTCGTAGACGGTACATGCTTAGTTCTTTCACGTTAGATTCATTTTATTGCCGAGTACGATGACCTAATGGAGTATTCATGGAAAAAATTTAAGAAGTATTGCATTTTATTAATCTATATAAACCATTATTATGATGATGATTTGAGGCATAACCACGACTTGAATTGCACTGACAGAAAGTTTCCACTGCAATACACCCTCGAGGTGAGTTGCTGGGTAGTCAGCAGTAAGAAAATACAGCAGGCAAATGATCATCCTTTTGGCCACGGTTTTCAATAGTTAATGCCACCTAACAATACTTACAGCTATCAGTAATAAAATTTCCAAGACTATTTATTATTCAATAATTAAAGCTATAAAAATGCTGGTACCTTAATAAACATATATTTTTTGCAATTAATTTTCTGTACCCGAGGATAAGAATGTAGTGCCAATCCCATCCAACTGAAGAACTTTGTAACTATTTCTGTATTGTTTTGATAACTTCAAAACTAAGATGGCCTTTTTTACTCATTTAATAGCTATTTCGTAATCAGAAAAATTATCGACTTACGTTAGTTTCTTTCGAAAAATGGCATTCCTTTTTTATTCCAAGCTACTTTGTATGGTGTATGCATATAATTACGGTCAGAGTCCTCAGGATTGCCAATTAATAAATACTGGTGAGGGAATAGTGTTGAGAATGCCATCTAAAGGACTCTACTTACAGCTATGTACCATATATAGAACCATATATAGACCCATGCTAAAGTTATAACGATTAAAGATTATTTTTTTGCGACTAATTTCTAAAATACTTTCCAGAAATGCAGTGAGAAAAGGCAGTTCAATTGATGTAAATTGCTATATAACAATTCTTGGTTGAAACTTTAGCGGGTCATTATAGATGTATATATTTGTTGTTCGGTTGTACCCTGCGTACTATTACCAGGTGTGATACCTGACGTTTCGTGGCCGTTGCTGGTCACTTTATCAAAGGGAATGTCGAGTTGGTGGAGTTTATATAGCGATTTCATGGTGGGAAAAGAATGGGAAGGGGAGGAGTGGAAAGAGTAGTCATAGCATTTTTATTAAGGTTCAAAGCAGGATCCCAAGTTTAGCTGATTTGGAGGCCACAGACCCTATTGTAATTTTGCTGGCATTTTCTTATTTCCAAAGCGTCGCGGATCAGCCGGGGCTTGAAGCTTTTCACTTTCGCGATTGTCTTTGTTTGTTTGAGGTCAATCGCGTGTCCCGAGGCTGCATGTTCAGCTACTGCTGATTATAAGGGTTGTCCCAGTCGAATAGCCCGCTGGTGTTGTACTAAGCGGGTTTTAACGGAACGACCGGTTTCGCCGATATATTTCTTCCCGCAAGTTTGGCATGGCATCTCATACACACCTTCCACTGGAAATGGTGTTGCGTCCTTCACACTCCTCAGGCAGTTCATAATTTTTAAATGTGGCTTGAACAACAAATATATACTGCTATATAACAGCTTTCAATACAAGTGCCAAAATGTGAAAATAATGACATGACGTTGACTTTCCGTTAGAACGTCGTCGAAAAAGAAACCTTAAGTACGTAACCGGCAAATTTTAACATAAAACCTGAAGTACGCAATCTACATAATTTAACGAAAACCTATCACGTTCCTGCTTCCCGTGACGCATTGCATTTCTTCAATGTGCCTCGTCAATGAAAAGGACAACCAGATATCCACAGAAGTGAGGACAGAAAGAGGTACGCGCTTGAGTCATTTGGTGAGGGTCTGAATCGAGAGTTAAGAATGGAAGCAGCAAGAAGTAGTATCGGAAGGGATTGACGTATGTAGGGGGAGTTGCACGGGTGGGGTGGGTAGAGGGAGGAGAACAAGTGAGATCGGCAAAGCGGAAGGAATAAGTCAAAGAAGGGAAGAGAGATGTTGGGAGCGCGGTGGGTTGGAATGGCGACGAGAGGTCGAAGGGGCAAGAGAAGAAAGGGAAGGAAACGAGGAGCGATAGAATGTTAGAAGGAAGAGGAGAGGAAGACAGAGAAATGACGAGAGCCAGGCACACACGCGTGGATGAACGGAGGTAAAGTTCAAGGCATCGGAGCGTAAGAAGATAATGTGACGGCAAAAGATTCTGGCACGTTTCATTCTGTATTTTGAAATAAAATGTAGTACCTTAACATTAAAATAATGGAGCAACAGGAGTGTGACAAGGCTGTGCACTGTCTCCCGAAATTTTTAGTGTTTAAACCGAGAGATTAATCAGCGAAATCATAGAAAAGTCTTCGGAAATGCATATCCACTGAGAAAAATTAGCATGCTGCGATTCGCCGATGACATAGCACTCACAGCACAGACAGAGAGGGGACTGAATAACATTCCTATAACCATGGAAATAAAAATGGCCAGCTATCAGCATAAGATCAATAAAAAGAAGGCTAAGATGTTGGTGTGGAGCAAGGGAGAAGCGGCCGTAACCAGCGTTAATCTACGAAAGCAAAAACTTGATGAGGTGAAAGAGTTCTGTTACCTGGGAATCTGAATCAACGATAAGAACGAAGCAAGAAAGAAAGAGTCAGTAGAATAGCCAAGGCAAAGAGGGCATTCCACTAAAAGAAGAATCTACCTATAGCTGGAAATACAAGCGTAGAAATAAGAAAGCAATTCATCAGAACGTATGTACATCTGGAGCATGTTTTTTTACGGAAGTGAGGCACGGACGATGACAGCAGCGGAGAAGAAACGGTGGAAGTATTCGAAATGTGGTGCCACAGAAGAATGATGAACAGTAAATGTATTGAGCGAGTAAGTAACGAGGAAGTCCTAAGAAGAGTGGGAGAAAAGTGAAGTCTTTTAAATATCCTAGGAAGAGTTGAGAAAACTCAATCTACCACATCATGAGACATAATGGCCTGATGAAGAGAATGGTTGAAGGACAAGTGAACGAGAATAACGGCAAAGGAAGGCCTCGTGTAAGATATATGGAACAATTGATGAACGATGTGAAAGAGAAGAAATACGTAAATATGAAGATATTAGCCAATAGAAGAAGTCAGTCAAACCAATCCCAGGATTGCTGACTAATGATGATGATGATGAATGAAGCAACTTAGCTTTTACAGAGTGCACTACCGTGTATTCATATTCAGAAATATAGTATATCGACAGCACAGAGAAAGGAAACAGCCCCTCATGTATCCATTTCACACGCCGTTGGTCTAAATACTTGGTGAGCTCTACCCTCACCGATCAGACAAACCTTCGGGTAGGACACTAAATTTCTCATGGGACCTAATTCCCACACGTCATCGCGACCCATTAAGTATGGAACTTCGCAGACTCCTACTCCGACGAGGCTTCCGTCCACGATGATGGGCCATGTATTCTATGTAAAAGCATGATGAGCAACACACAGCATAATTCCTTTAAATATCTTCCAAACCCCCACCAACCATACTTCCTATGCTAACGTAAAGTTCACTCGCAACATCACCTTCACGCTATAGTCGCGTTATTTACATCGAAATCGGAAGGGGGTGCAGACAAGACTACCACCTCCATGCTCCTCTTCAAAATTATACAACTAATCCCTAATATGCCACAAAATAAATTTATTTTGAAATGTCTTATACTAGATAAACAATAGAAATAATAAAAGAGGACCTTTACTTAGGGAAAACGTTTTGTCTAATGTTACATGTAGATTCAAGAGAAGTGCGCGGACCCATTTCTGTCTCATGATACACCTGTAATAGACGAGTCGTTCGAGTAAGTAAGTTACGGCAAACAAAACATTTTTGAAATGAAAGCTTTAGCATGTTATGTCGTAGTGAGGAGGGATGGCGGAAGTTGCGTTTCCGAGAAGAGGAAGGAGAACGTCTTTAGCGAACCAGGAAACAGTGAAGGGGAGAGAAATGGAGAAAGAGGGAGAGAGGGAGAGAGAGAAATGAAACGAGGGAGAGAGGTAACCGCAATTGCAAGGAAAGAATGGAGGAAGAATGGGAATGTGGAAGAGTGTAGTCAGAAGAAAGAAGAGAGAGAGAGAAATTTCGAGGAGCGTGGTCGGTTGGAGAAGTGGAAAGAGATGATCATTCGGTCGAGCAGGAAGTCGCTTTTTCCTGCTTCGAGGGTGGGGTGGAGGGGATAAGTGGAGGGAAGAGAGGGATTGAATGGCGCTCAGCCTTCGCGACGAGGATCGCAGCGAAGTGAGGATCGTAGCCAGTCGATGCGACCCTAGAGAAGTTGGTTTGACTACGGAAGCTGCAGCGAAGACTAGCAATATTTGTACATTTTGGTTCTTGAAATCCCTAGGATATGTATGATATAATCGTAATCGGAGTTATAATAATATTGTGAATAAAATTAAATTGAAATAAAAATAACTATACACAGAGTTTTCTACAAATTGAGAAAAATATACGAATAGAGGCGCTGCTAGCTAGATTTCACTAACCTATGAAAATCAACAGATATAAGAGAAGACAAGAAATCGTGTTAATCTGATACAAGACGTTCTCAATTTTCACACCATTATTTTTTCTCTCTCAAAGAAGCGAATATAAGAAAAAGAGTCAATTCCATTTGTTCGCATGGGAAATACTTACGTGGCAATGGCAATTTTATTCAAATTAAAATTTTCTCTTTTTCTAATGGCAGTGGGCGAGGAAAATATGAAAGGTTGCATATCTAGGGAGAAAGGGGTGGTATATTGTACATTTTAATATCTGATAAGTTTATTTGGGTTTACAGCTAAATATGTATTTGGGTTTACAGCAAAATATGTATTTGAACCTGAAGAATATTTTTAATCGATAAATCTACAATGCATGCGTAAGGTCTGAAATGTGCGCACAAGTAAAGAGTAAATTCATCAGTATTATCATGGAGTAAATACGTACATTATCGAACCCGGGTGAACCTTTGGGTGAGAGGCCAGTACTCCAGTTACCACGCCCACCCGATTACCGTTTTAATTATTATTCATATTTCAATATACGCTTGAAGTATCCAAAATAGGCCAAGAAAATAAAGCAATATACCAAAAGTGCCAAGAAGAGGATCGGATTGATATAGTGGTTAGAACACTGACTTCCCAACTCGAGCGTTCAAATCCCAGAAGTGGAAGATATTTTTTATTAGTAAACCGGCCTCTACTTAATAATAATAAAAGGTCTTTATTGGGGCGAGATTGAGACAAAACTGTCCCTTCTGCCTTCTACTTGAGTGCTTCGTGGAGAGTATTCGAGTACACTACTCCATCGGTCAGATAGGACGTTAATTCGTGATCCCCTTGGCACCTTTCTTTAAGAGTAGGCCAATGGCGACGCCGGGTTTTTGTTCACCCTTATTCCCTCTTCACTCTTTAATTCCCATCACTGTACTTCCTCCCGGTCTGAAGCACCTATAATTGCGGGTACTTACTAAATTACGCAGATGATGATACCTGTGTACCCCATCATCTTTTAACCTCCTTGTGCCGATTATTAACGAATGGGAACAAGGTTCCGGCAGACCGCAAAAATATATGGCTAAACATAGGAACATAAACATAATGGCTAAACATAGGAAAATAATGATGGGACGAACGGGTGAAAGAGGTGGGTGGGGCAGCCATATAGGCATACAGGGGGACAGAGACCCCCTAGTACAGTCACACCTCCCTTACCGGGCATCTCCAAATAGTGGACGTCTCGTAAAAACGGAGTTTTTTCAATCCACTGCCGCATAATATGGAAGACTTATGGAACTAACACCTCCAAATAGCGGACACTCTCAATAACGGACGCGGACAGAAATATTTTTTCTTCAACTACCTCCGTAAACGGACACACTACGATCTATCCTGTACACACATCTCTTCTCCTGGACATAAAACCTTATTTCTTTAAGCAAGTATATATATCTAAGGAACTACACCAGGACGAACATTTTCTTAGTAATTAGAGAGCAACCTGATTGTCTGTGTACGAGTTCGTGCACCTGCCTGCTCCCTTAATGCCCTCATTTCTTACTGCACTGCCATTTATCTCTTTTCTAGGGGTCAAGTTTTCGGTTCTTGTTTTGATTACGATGATGCCAATAGTTGCTCTATGTATATTAAATCAATAATTGTTTCATTCCATATTTTTTTGTAAGAGGGATTTATTTTCCAAGATTAAATAAATGAAAGCTTAATTCAAAATTAATACATTCCTTTATTGTGAATGCATAGAAAAACCTTTTCTATTTCCGGACCCTTCTAAATAGCGGACACCGCTCAAGAGCGGGCAATTTTTCCGGTCGCAAACCTGTTCACTATTGGGTGGTGTGACTGTATACATGTAAACGTATAAGAGCATGAAGAAAACCTGCCATTTCATTCGCAATTGTTTTCAAGAGGTAGCGACGTGACATTAAGATACTGATGGAGGCAGAGTGATGGCTGGAAGAGACAGAGATAGATAGAGTTACATTCACTCACATTCGCAAACGAAACTGAAGAGCGTCACGACAAAGGAAACTGAGGTTAAACAATAGGGATCGCATTTCCTTGGAATTGGAGAAATCTTCGTTATTTTGTGGATGGGGAGGCAGAATCAGAGCAAGGGAGAGAGAGATATATATATATATATGAATTAAGTGGAGGAGAGAAAACATGGCCGACGGTGCGTGAAAAAAAAGTGAAATATGGTCTGGAGGTAAGAGAGGAAGAGAAACGGGCAGAAAATATGAGGGGTGAGGTGGTGGTGTTGGGAGAAGGACTAGAGGGCTCAGAGAGGGAAGCTCAAAGCTGAAACACAAGGGAATATCATTAAACATGAAATGATTTTTATCTACGGGTGAGGCCCTTTAAAAAATGAAATAGTAAAATATATTTAGTGGCAATTCTTTCGTTGTTTTCCACCGTATTCCTCTGAAGTGTGCATAGATCTTCAATTTCCAGGGCAGACCTAACGAGAAGCAAGAAAGAAATAGTGAGTAAAATAGCCCAGACAAAGAGGGCATTCTATCAAAAGAAGAATCTGCTAACAGCTGGAAATACAAGCTTGGAAGTAAGGAAGCAATTCGTTAAAACGTATATCTGGAGCATGTTCCTTTACGGCAGTGAGGCATGGGCGATAACTGCAGCGGAGACGAAAAGGGTGGAAGCATTCGAAATATGGTGCTACAGAAGAATGCTGAAGATTAAATGGAAGCGACCGAGTAAGTAACGAGGAAGTCCTAAGAAGAGTGGGAGAAAAGAGAAGTCTGCTGAAAACTATAAAAAAAAGACGGGACAACCAAATCGGCCTGATGGACACGATGACACGATGGCCTGATGAAGACAATCGTCGAAGGAAAAGTGAACGGGAAAATGGAAAAGGCAGGCCTCGTATGAGTATGTAACTCATGCGAGTCCGTAAAGGACGTGAAAGAGAGGAACTATGTTAATATGAAGAGGTTGGCCGATAGAAGAATCGAGTAGAGGGCTGCGTCAAACCAATCCTAGGATTGTTGACCCTTGATGATGAGACCTAACGAGATATTTTCGCTCGAATCTCCTACAAATATACTTCCACTCCCACATTGTTTCAAATTCCTACGACTACTCTCAACTACCAGTATTTGACCTAAATCGGAGAAAGGAAACCAAACTTTTGGGTGAAATTTCGAACGGTTGAAGCAGGAAGGAGTCGGTCCTAGAGACGCCTCTGGGATTTCAATCGCAATGCATTTTTATTTTGGGAACTTCATGAACATCAATCTGGAATATCAGCCGAATTAATGTAAGCACCTTTCTCGACAGAAATACCCTTGAACGAATTAGTTAAGGGGAACGTGTTGGTGTAGTGGCTAGAGTACTGGACCAATGGCCCATGTTCAAATTCTGGTAGAGGCGGAAATTATTCATTGATGTACGCTTTGGTACTGAGTGGCAAGCAGTTCAAGTTCGAAACTCCGTTCTTCTTTCTTTTTCTTCTTTTGATGTAATGCCCTCTTTTCCTGGGCTATTCTACTGACAATTTCTTTCTTGCTTCGTCCATCATAGGTTACTCGGCTTCCCAGGTATTAGAACTCGTTAATCTCTTCAAGTTTCTGTTTTCCTAGTTTAACTTTGGTTTTGGCCACTTCTCTCTTGCTGCAAACCAATAACTTAGTCTTATTTTTATTAATCTTCAGCCGATATCTTGCCCTTTCCATGGTTGCTAGAATCTTATTCAGTTCCCTCTCTGTCTGTGCTGTGAGTGCTATGTCATCCGCGAATCACAGGATGCTAGTTTTTTCTCCGTCGATATTCACACTAGAATAAGTCTCTCTGAATTCGTTGATGACTCTCTCATTGTCAACATTAAACGACGGGAGATAACGCACAGCATTATCTCACTCCTTTCCTTATTATTGCTTCTTCACAGCTGGGTCCAGTTCTAATATCGTGAGGAAAACAATATGCATACAGCCGCGAGGCGCGGGAAATGTTAGCCACAAGTGGCACCTATACCTTAGCTCCGCTTATGATAATTACATGTTTGCGGACAAAACAGCAGCATTTGGTAGCTTCTCCAAATCGTATACGAGAACTCCATGAGACTTCTATCTGGCTCCAGTTGACGATTTATGAATTTAGCAAAGGTTCTCGCCCGGCACTCACTCTTACGCAATTGTTTCCGCTTTCCTCTCGTTCGCATTCGCGGGCGCACGTTCTAGCGACGGAAGAAAAGTGGGAGAGTGTGAGGCGAGCGAAATGGAAAGCGACGAAGAAGAAAGAGGACGAGAAGCGTTTGAAGAAAGCAATAAATTGGGCTCGCTTCGAAATGGAGAGATTGCCGGGGAAACACGGTGATCGTGGGAGGGCGCTCACATTTGTATGCGAGGAGGTCCTCAGGAAGGGCGAGGAGCGGCATTGACAATCTCGTGTGGTGGCGCCAGCATCGCGGTGAATAGCAGGTGGCGAAGAGGTCGGCTGCCATGGCGACAAAGGACGTGAGACAAAAGGGCGGATGTAACCCGGTTGCCAACAGGAGATCTCTCCGCCCCCTTTCATCTCTCATTAGTCACTTCCGAATATCACGAGCCGTTGGCATCCAAAAATGAGTCTCTCAATATCACTTTCAAATATTGCTCCTGTCACGCGACTGGTATTTATTTTTTCTCGCTCAAAAGATGGAAAGGGAATTTTAGTCCTAAGAGGGGCGAGGATACGATGAGATCGGATGTCTTCATAATGCTAATCTCGCCACGAGACGCTGATGAGTCCACAGCTAATTAGGGAATCTGGATGAAAATCGAGCGGATGAATTAATGTAAATGACAAAACTTGTACACGGAGAACGTACAAATGAGTGGAACATTTACAAATAGAAGGGAGTTACTCAATGCATTGCTCACGGCATTTTCATGAGCAATACTATGAGCAAAATGTTTAATGAGTGTTTGAAATTAACTTTTTTTCTGCCTGAATGAATGATAGACTAATAAAAAGAATTGCTATTTGGCATGATATAAAATTAAATATTTTCGGAAAGCATGTACTCGTTTTTGTTTCATAGATGCGATATTATAGCTTGGGGTTATAAAACATACTACAGCAGTTGAGAGTCGACTTGCGCAACTGCGCTTTCCTCGTTGTTTCTTGCGTAGACCATGCTATTATTGGTTAATATCACACCCCCACCCCCCGTCTTGGAGAGCACGAAGTGTGAAGGGCAGAAGCGCTCGTTCGTTATTTCAACGACAGGGTGCTTGGTAAATGGGGTCGTTTACCATGATTTTTATTGCCGCATATGATAGAGTTTGTAAAATAAAAAGATATTTTTCCGTATTTTGATCCGTCAATTATTTATCGAGTTATAAGCGGCGAAAACTAATGTTTTTAATCCTTTCGGAAAAGTGAGTGTGGTGCAACCTCTAACGTATATCGACTTCGTCCAATCACAGCCAAGCCCGCGAAGCTACTTCGCTTTATCGCAATGGGGGGGTCTCCCAATGGGAGCGATTGCGACAGGATCTGTGCGAGCACACCTTCCGAGAATCCCCCTCCACTCCCTTCCCTTCACATAAGAGCAGTCAAGGACGGGAGGAAAATGACGTCAATGTTATCACAGCAGCTTTTTCGGTGGTCGTCACCTTTTGTTTATTTAAATTTTTGATTTGTGAGTGAATGGTTGTGGTTAGAAGATTAATTTTTCCACTAAATTTCTTTTTTTGTTTCCATCCAACAATATCGTGCACAAAATTGCGATTTCGGTTCCGAGTAAATGGCCCCACTGAATAAACGGAAACGTTGTCCTGGAGGAAAAGAAGATGAACATCCCGAGGAATTCGTCTCACGCAGAGAAAGGGTTGACAGATGGAAGGCACCACGAAGCGGATGGAACCCGGGCTTCCCGGGCAATGGGGGCGTTTACTCGGAACCGAAATCGCAATTTTGTACACAAAATCGTTAAATGGAAACGAAAAAAGAAATTTAGTGAAAAAATTAATCTTCTAACCACAACCATTCACTCATAAATCAAATATGAAAATAAGCAAAAGGTGACGCCCACCGAAAATACGACTGTGATAACATTGACGTCATTTTCCTCCCGTCCTTGGCTGCTTTCTGGGGAGAGGAAGGGAGTGGAGGGGGGTTCTCGGAAGGTCTGCTCGCACAGATGCTGTCGCAGTCGTTCCAATTGGCCGAGTCATCTGTTACCCCCCCATTGCGATAAGGAAAAGTAGCTTCGCGGGCTCAGTTGTGATTGGACAAAGTCAATATACGTCAGAGGTTGCACCACGCCCACTTTTCCGAAAGGGTTAAAAACATCAGTTTTTCGCCGCTTATAACTAGGGAAATAATTGACGGATCAAAAAACGGAAAAATACGGGTCTTTTTATTTTACAAACTCTATCAGATTCGGCAATAAAAAAAATATGGTAAACGACCCCATTGTCGGAAGAAGGGTTGAACGCCACCTGTTCTCCCTTTCTGAGGAGATACGCGCTCCTTTCGGCTGTAATGATGCGATCCCTCCTTTGATCCCCAATTTAAAATAGCGGAGGAGGAAGAGCATATCAGAAAGCGAAGAAAACCGGGGGTATAAAGTCTCATGGATAAAGTCTCATGAGGAAAAAGCAAAAAGCAAAGGAAGCATCAATGAATGATGAATCAATTATATTTGAAGATTCTTAAAAAGTTTTTTCATATTAATTGTCACAGATTTTTAGCTCAAATAAAAGTTAATCCGCCTCGAAACTTAAGAAGAGCTCAATGGTAAATTTCTCTGCGAACATCCATTCAACATGACAAATAACAATTGTTGTTAACATTTATAGTTTATAATATATTTTTATCTCATATAGCCACGACCTTGAGCAATTAGGAAATTTTTAGGCTTGCATTGCGTGTCCGCTGCATGTATTCCAAGGGGCCGCGCGAGAGAAGATTGTATATGTTTAAATATTTATAAAAAACGCATTTATGAATTGCCACTAATTTTTATTTTTGGAATAGTTAGCTGGGTATGTTTAGATTACGGAAAACAAGTTTCATCCGATTCTGAGATGGAGTATTTCAGAAAAGTTTATTAACAATTTTTTGAACATTAGTAATTAACAACAATAGGGTTTAGAATAAAATAATTTTTTCTTGATATATTTACATTCAAAAAAGATTTAGCTTTAAAAAGAGCTATTAATCATTGCTGTATGACAATTACCAGCGGAGATATAAGTGATAATATGATTTAAGGCTCGGATTTTTGCTAAAAATGCGAAAAAATTAAAACATGCATAATTCGCTCAAAAAAAATTTTTTCACCTAACTGTTTGAGGATATTCAGTTTGAGTTGATTTTGTTCCCATACACCAATTTTTATCAAAATCTGAGACCCTAAGGGACAAACGTTTGTTGAATTGAGGTGGAAAGACCCAGTTTTATCCTTGGTGTTTCTCTCTTCTTCGACTATCCAGGAACGTAATGTATAGATTATAACGTCATCAACTGTTTCTCCAATTCTTTTTATTTGGTATGGAAAATGAATTACTAATGCATCTACCAACATCTAAACTCTCCACTGACAATATTTCAATTTTTTCAGCTCGTTTTATTTTCAGCTTTAATGATAAAGAAGCTAGATAGAATAGAGAATAAAAGCTGGGTAATTTACCCCAGTTTTATAGTCATATCCAACATATCTAGCTGAATCTTCAAAGCATCGAGAATAGTTGCTGTTACATCATCATCTTACATCGGTCAAAAATCCTATGGTCTGACGCAGCTCTCCACACGATTCTTCCATCAGCTAACTTATTTTACATTTCCACAATTCTCCTCCTTCAAAACCTTAACAAAATGCTCCATAGTTATATCTTACTCGAAACTTTCCTTTGCCATTCTTCACATGCACTTTTCCCTCGATTCCCTCGACGATTGCCTTCATCAAGCCATCATGTCTCAAGATATTACTGATTAAGGTATCCCGTCTTCTTCTCAAAGTATTCAGCAGACCTTAATTTTCTCATCAATTCTTCGTTAGTATTCGATCGACCCCCTTCACCTTGTTCATTCTTCTGTGACACCAAATTTCGAACAATGCCACCTTTTTTTCTGCTGCTGTTATCGCCCACGATTCACTGCAACAAAGAAGCCAGCAGCAAATTTATGCTCTGTATTGAATTGTATGTATATTTTCCTTATTTCTACACTTGTATTTCCAGGCGTGAATTGATTCATCTTTTAGTAAAATACCCTCTTCGTTTGAGGTATTACTCTCACTATTTTCTACTAGCTTCGCCCATTACTGCTTATTTGGCTTCCTAGATAACAAAACTAACCCACCTAGTTTTTGCGTCCCATATTTAACATTGGTATTGGCCTCTCTTCTTCTACTACAAACTATTACGTTTGTTTTCTTTTTAATCATCTTCAAGTGACAACTGGCCAATGTCTTTTCCATATTAACTGGGGTCTTATTAAAATCCCTTTCCGTCTCTGCCATTACCGCGATGTCATAAGTAAACAGAACCATGCTGATTTTTTCCTCGTGGGTATTTAGTTCTAAGGCTTTCCCTTAGATTTCTTGAATTTCTTTCTCTATGAACACATTAAAAATGACGGGAGACAGTCCACATCCATGTCACACTTCTTTCTAAATTCTTCGTTCTCAAATTCTGGGTCCAGATTTAATCACAGCCACCTGTTTTTCATTCAAACTGAATAACTCTCCGGCCATTATAAGACACTCCAATTCCTTTTAGAATGCCAATCATTAAATTGAAATTCATGTTATCAATTGCCTTCTCCAAATCTATAAAAACAATAAAGGTTAGGTAGTTCTTCTCAATTCACTTCTCTATGAGCAGCCTAAGGTCCAGCTTTGCCTCCCATATACCCTTGCTTTTCCCGAGTCCAAAATTTTTCTCCTCTAGGAATTCTTCTGCTCTTCGATATATATTTCTGCAGGTGGTCTTTGTCAATATCTTCGAAGCTTATTATACTAAACCTTTTTACAGTACTGAGATTCTCTCTGTGGGAACAAAATTATATTGCCCTTCTCAAAATCCGTGGTTGTGTCCCCTTTTGCATCTTGCAGATTATATTGTACAGCTCTGTTAATGTCTTCTAACCCATATTTTTTGCTAACTTAGGAGGAAAAACCTTTATACCAGAAATTCTTTTTAACTATACTGCTACGTTGAATTCTGATCTTAATACTGAGGCTCTCAAATCATCCTCTTAGACTTCATTTTCCCCTTGGATACCCTTAACTCCTCTAGCTTAGGTAAGTAAATTATGCCTGGATTGAGCCATGCTGGAATAACCGTACATCAAAATAAACATATTGGTTAGCAGTAAAAGCTTAAAGGAATCAAAGTTAATGGCGAAGAAATCTAAACGCTCCGTTTTGCAGACGATACCGAAGGTAGCCAAAAATGATATCCCTGCCTGAATGAATGGAGAAAAGGCTACAGTAATATAAAAATAAATAAATAAAAGACGAAGATACTGGTGTGCGGGTGAGAGAAAGCAAACATGCATACGCTCCTCAACGGGGGAAACCAGAGCAGATGGAAACGTTAACGTTAATTGGGAGCAGTACTCCATTCGGTCTAGCAAAGTATAGCTCAAGGTAAGATGGAGAATGGGGAAAAGACTAGTGGAGACCAGGAAGAAATACGTGAGCAAATGCATTTATTTTGGCAGTGGCAGTCCACAGATTGGAAGTGTGGAATGATGGAAATGAGAGCAACAAAATTAAAGCACTCAAAACCTGGTAATGGAGAATGGTGCTGAAGATCAAATGGGTGCCAAGGATACAAAAGGAGGAGGCATGCAGAACATGCATTTATATTCATGACAGCCTCTCAAGAAGCTTACGGTAAAGATGAACGCAAAGAATGACTGGGCACACCTTAAGCCATAGCGAATCTGGAAATAATAACCTGGAGGGGATAATTGAAGGAAAAGCCACAAGGGGGAAATATTTATGGCATTAAAAGAAGTCAAGAACAATTACTAGAAAGTATAAGAGTTGGCATGTGCAGACATAGACGGCTGCGTTAAATCAGTTTTAGTATGTTCGATGTGCTGATTTTAATGTTCGACATGACTTTTTGCCTGAAGTACAGGGATAGATAATTTTGGTATAATATTTTTAGCATTATTCGCACGGGACAATATAGTTAACACATTTTGAAATGATCCATTAATAATTTTTGGAGCTTCGAATTACGATAAATAATATCATTACGAACCGGAATGCAAAACTTATTCGTGGGCACTTCGATGAGAGCCGCCCAAAATCCCGGCGACACCTTGAGGGCACGAGGGGAGGGATCGAAGGTAGTGCAGAGGGGACGGAAGGTGTAGGGGGAGGGAGGCAGGGGGCGGGGGCAGGGTTAGGGTTGTGAGCAACTCGTGAGCCTCGGATCGCAGAGCAGTCTGGAGTGAATCGTGAGTCGGAGAACGGTGTGGTGTCGGTTGTGGCGGTTTTGTGCGAAAAATAATGATCTCACGAGTCGTGGCGGGACATGAGTAACTGGGAGGGGGCGGGGGAGGAGGAGAAAGGGAGGGGTGGGGAGAGAAAGGGGGAGATCCTGTGCACGAGATATGGGGAGGCTCGGGGGGCGGGGGAGGGGGGGGGAGACGGAGAGAAAGGCCCTTTTGAAAGGAGAAGGGCTGCACTGCGTAAGTTCGGTGCAAATTTGTGCAATTGTGGAGGGTGGGGGAGAGGGGAGAGATGGGGTTTCGGGAGAACGCCAGGGGAAAAGCGGATTATTATTCACTCTCGTTGGAGGCGGGGATGGGGAGTGTGAGGGGGGAGGGGGCATGGCAGGAAGGGGGTGGAGGGGGGGGGGGGGGACATGAAAAGGAGAGCTGAATGGCGGGAGCGCGAAATGTTTGGGATTGGCGGAGGGGCAACGCGTGGACGTGCGCTCCTGGAGAGAAGGGGGTGTGTGTGGGACACCCCTTTCGCTCGGCTGTGTTCCCTCCTAAATGGGGAGATTGCAGCGGGGATGCAGGGCGTCTGCCGCTGCACCTTGTTTTTCGTGGAGGATGGCGCGTCATTAATCCCAGATGGAACGAAGGGGAAAGGGAGGGAGACCCTTTTGCTCGCGTATGAAAGTAAATAAATGAAAAACTCTCCGCATTTAAGCAAAAAAATAAAAGAAAAAACGAGCTTCACTCGCGAAGACGGCACGAAGGGAGCTCGGAGCACTCCGTTTTTCCCAGGGGATGGAAATTATTTCGGAAAGCGTTTTTTAATCTCGATCTTGTGATCTCAATTACATGAATTATGATCCTGGGCAGGGGGTGAAGTTCTTTCCAGCACCAAATCACGCAGAAAAACACGCCCACCTCCGCGTCAGAATGAAAGTGGAGGTTTTTTTATTCACAGTTTATGAATTATTGCGCGGAATGAATCCATATTGTCACGCTCGACGAATTTTATCATCTCTCCCTGGACTTGTAATTAGAATTTCTGAGTGGATCCAGCCAATCTAAAAAAATTCGCATTTTCAAAAAAAAAAAAAAAAGGATAATATAGGTCTTTGCATATAAAGTGTAATTATTCCACGCCATCTTCTACACTTGGAAATAATTAACCTTGAATCGCATATAAACAATTTTCACTGCCAAATATTAACGACGGATTTGCAAGGAAAGGATGTATATTTTTTTATTTTCTCAGCAGACAATTGAAAAAATTATTATCATTCTTTAAAAATGAGAAGGTGGGAGCAAGGAAAGAAAATTATTGTGAAATAATTGTATATACAAAAGAATTGCCCGAGTCTCGTGCTCAACTAGCGATCACAAATGTATAGGTATATTTCTAGGGAAGAATATTGAGAAAATTAATTGCTGAGAAGCATTATTTACCATTTTATCCCCTCGATGAATTCCCTTTCAAAAGAGATCAAAGAAACGTATTCGCGGATGTGCCTAGTCCAAGCGACTACTTCCTCATTGCAATAAAGTTGGCGCGCATGTATTGCCTAACGTCTATCAACAACGCTCCTATGGGGCAGGAGGCTTTGAATTCACATCTCCAGGACCTCGCAAGCATTTTGCAGCTGAGAGGGAGGAGACAGAGGAGGCGAGAGACAGAGAGATTTCTTTCTCCGTCAGAAGAACTTATCCTTATCGTGCTCCGTAAGTGGCTGTCCGTGCCAATTAGCTGGGAGGCGAGGATTGGGGGCAGCACGCAGGGCAATGGCGTAATGCACGACGCGACTTAGAAAGTTCTCCAGGCTTACAGGGTGTCCAATGAAAAACGAGGAAAAGGAAAAGTGGAGGGCCTTACAAAGAGAAGGCTCTATTGACAGGGCCTCCTCGATCATCGTGCATACCAATATACTTTTGAGGATATCCGAACTGTCTAAGCTGAAAATGGTGAGCAATGAAATATCTAGCGTTCTAGGTTAAATATTCTTTACCCTTTCTATAATGGGGGCGTTTACTCGGAACCAAAATCGCAATTTTCTGTATGAAATTGTTAGATGGAAACGAAAAACGAACTTTAGTGAATGAGCGAGTCAACCAAAGACAAATTGTCTGGTTGTTCTTTTTTAAATCCCTTTTACAGTCATCGTTTCGATCAAGAAAGGGCTAAAAACCTCAAAACTGTACAATCGCCTCGTTCTCTTTTAAAATAAACTTGTCTCCGTAGTAATATGGAACCCATATCGTGCAGTGACGTCAGAAGGCGTTCCAGGTCGTGTGACTGTGGTCAATTTCTGGGAACATTTTAAAAGCATTTAAAAATCTTTGTGGTTGGTATTGGAAAGTTTTGATTGTATGTTTAAATTGATGAGAACATTTCACATCAAGTAGTTCATTAATACACGATAAACAAAGTCATGCATGTTCCCCATTGAAAGTAAAATGTTTCCCTCCATTGTCCGCGTCCGTTATTGAGGACTTCCCCTATTTGGAGGTGATAGTTCCGCAAGTCTCCCATGTTCTGCTGCTGGGGATTTAAAAATTGTCCGTTTTTACGATGTATCCGCTGTTTGGAGTGCAGGCTTCACTGTATTTGCTGTATTCATCCCTTCCCTTGAAATGGGGGTGTTTACTCGGAACCGAAATCGCAATTTTGTACACGAAATCGTTAGATGGAAACCAAAAAAGAATTTTAGTGAAAAAATTAATCTTCTAACCACAACCATGCACTCATAAATAAAAAATTAAAATAAGCAAAAGGTGAAGCCCACCAAGAAAAGCTGCTTTGATAACATTGACGTCATTTTCCTCCCGTCCTTGACTGCTGTTATGGGAAGGGAAGGGAGTGGAGGGGGATTCTCGGACGTTCTGCTCGCAGAGATGATGTCGCAACTGCTCCTAATCGGAGAGCCATCAGTGTCCCCCCATTGCGATAAAGCGAAGTAGCTTCGCGGGCTCAGTTGTGATTGGACGAAGCCGATATAGGTACGTCAGAGGTTGCACCACACCCACTTTTCCGAAAGGGTTAAAAACATCAGTTTTTCGCCGCTTATAACTCGATAAATAATTGACGGATCAAAAAACGGAAAAATACGGGTCTTTTAATTTGCAAAATCTATCATAATTGGCAATAAAAAAATATGGTAAACGACCCCATTGTAAAGACTGGCTGGGAATTGCAGAAATGGTGGGGACCACCCAATCATAGTTTTTTTTTCTGGAATCCAGATTAACAAAAACGTTCGACAAATTCTTTAGTTTATGATGGTGCTCCAGTTCCAGTTCCATTGAATCACTGGCAAAATAAACCAGGAGTTAAATATGATAACATGCATATGTTTAATCAGGGTAAAACTGTTGGAAATTTTGGTGTCTTACGAGGCGACCTTGACACAGTAAAAACATCATATGCGTACAAGATTGTTCCACGAAATACTCAAAAGAGGTTTAAGCTAAACGACAGGATATATGAAGAAAATTTTAATTAAGGTTATAAACCTGACCCTATACGGTCAGGTATAGATCATGAATTTGTTTTCTTTATGAAACATTACTCTGCTATCCATGAAAAGTAATCCATGGGTATTAAAGGTTTTTCCAAAGTCCTAATATTTCCCTTAAAATTGGATCAATTGTTTACTTGTAATCTTCGTCATAAAATAATGTTATTAATTACCTTCTTATAACCTACTTTTTCATTTTGATATAGTCGATTATACATGGAAAACGTCGTGAAGGGTGTAAAAGAGAAGAACTACGTCAATATGAAGAGGTTGGGCGATAGGAGAATCGAGTGGACGGCTGCGTCAAACCAATCTTAGGATTGTTGACCGATGGTGATGATTGTCGATTAATGAGTAGTAACTATGAATATCAGTGAAAATATTATTTATTCTACCTGATGGTAATATCGAATCGAATAATTTTGACATTCTGAATGTCAGGGAAATTCCTTGGATTGGGTCTTATGTATCCCGGAATTATGGAACAAAGAAAATCCCGGAAACGTTGATCTCTGAACGTTTTCCGAGCTTTGTCAATCCAGGAAATGTGGGTGTAGAAAAGTGCAATGGACAGAAAGGAGAGGAAATGAAGGTGTACATAAACGATGCTGTAGAGGGAAGACGACCATGGGCAACAATTAGGAGGATGATCAGTACGTGAATGGAACGGTTATAGAGAAAATAGGATGCTGAAGAAAGACAACTAAGACCTTTGGGAGTCTTACAGTGACTTGCCATTATTCGAATAAATCCCCTTGGAGAAAAGTAATTTATTGCTTGATACAGGTTTGAATATTAAAAGGACACAACTTTGTGACTTCCAGTGATTTATTATACATAGCTCTTATATATTTATATTTATTATATGTATAATTTATCATATATTCCCCTCTGTGGAAAGGTTCCACAATGTTAGATCTTCTTCATACGAAAATATGCTTGAATTTGCTTGCACACGCAAATTCCCAATATTCACATTAGACCTTTTGCTTCCTATTCGCTTCCTTAAATTTTAGTACATTTTGATGATTCTGAGAAACTCCACAACTTATAAACAGATCTCAATTTGCTGGACTTTAGAAATCTATCCTAATCACTTCCAAAAAGGGTGATCTAAATGCATACCCGTAATTAAATAATGGAGCTTGCCAGATGTATAGGCAACAGTATTAACGTAACTGCAAATCGCATGTTTTTTTTAATCCCGGCTACCCATTTAAGTTGTAGAAATCGTTGACGCTAAGTACTGGCTTAATGGTTTTTTCATGACCTGTACTTTATGATGATAGCATAGAAAACTCACTTTCTGAAAATTTCTCTGCGACAGAATTGGCGAAATACAGCAGTTATCATATGACCGACTCTGACTAAAGCTTTATAAAATTAACCGTTTCCGGCGAAATTTCGTGATACAAAAGGACGATGTTCATACAGGTATCATGAACATGATGTCGTATTTGTCCACATTTTTTCAAAATTCAATATATGATACACACACTACGCGTTTCGGCACTCATTGCCATTTTATAGTGTATCCAACACATGCCTGGGGATGGTTCGCCCCCGGCCACACACGTTTTCTGACGTGACGGAAACGGACGGTGGCGTTGTTGAAGCTAGAAGAATGGGAACGCTTCGAAGCTAATCTCGACGGACGGACGTTGACGTGCCGTCGAATTACGTTGAGGAAAGCTTGTCAAGGTCTAGCTTTGCCGTTGCGTTGGTTTTTGTCAGCCAATCACGAGTTACCTGAAAATCAAGTGGAGGTATATGCTCGGATGAGGGTGACACTTTTCAAACTTTTTTTTCGGCCACTGAAAATCTTCCTTTTTCGATGAAATTTTTACAACACAACTTGCTATGTTAACACTTTAGTCCCTCTATAAAAGTTTTGGAAAAAGGTAAAAACTTACGGTTTTACACCAATTCGAACCCTAGAGGTGACTGTTCTCCGCGCCGCCATATTGGAAAACGGCAGTATTTCCAATCTGCCGTTGATCGTGATTTGCCACCAACAATTAAGCCGCAACATTGGCGTTCGCTGCCACCGTCCGTTTCCGTCGTGTCAGTAAACGTTTATCGTAATCCCGGCCTAAAACCTGGGGCACAATCAATGCAAACGGATGACGTGAGTCGCACACGGGAAAAGCGAGACTTGAACTTTTTCCCTAGCGGACACAATCGACATACGCGGCCCTCAGGAAAAAATTGACGGACGAAGGCGCAAAAGGTAGTCAGTAGCTAATGTAATCAGGAGCTAACAATTAATTGTCAAGACTTTAGAGGTACGCATTCCATGAAGTTACCATATTACTTGGGTTCATTATAATTCACAAGAATCAATTCGAAAAAACCGTGTTAAATCCTTCCCAACTAAATTTTCAGGATCTAACCAATGTAAACCCCTGTAAAATTGCAAACAATCTTTTTCATGTTTAAAATTCGTTTTTATTCCTTCCTAACTAAATGTTCACGATCTAACCAATGGCAACATCCGCAAACAACCTCTTTCATGCAATTAGTTACCATGCTGAATCTCATTAAAACACATTTACTTCAAGTAACTATTCATTCATTGACTCCCTCATTGCAAAAAAGTCAGGGAATTCATTAATCTAAAACCAAAGACAGGTTTTAGCTTAGTGAACAGCGTAGGTTTTACAGAATTTGAGACTAAAATTTTAGTTCAGAAGAGGCATGCATCCACTTGTGACTTCTATACCTCCCCAGAGGTGGCTCCTTATCGTTAAATCCTGGGATATTTTTCATTGGTTTTCCGTGCACATGAAACGTTAGAGATGGGTTGATGCCCATCTCCCACGTACACGGTCTCACGTTACGCGCTGTTTGTGTCTCTTGTTTCCGTTCTCCCACCCATGCGCCATCCCTTCACGTTTTACGATTAACGATCCACGCCACCCGTTTACATTTTATTATGTCCTCGCCTTAAGGCTGCTCTATACCTGCCTTTAAAAGGCCGTTGCAGATGCTTAAGCCTGACGCGACTACGACTTTATCGTAGCAGCAGGCATCTTGGGCATTTTTTCCATTATAGAAAAAGGATTGTTTTTAGAGTTTAGTAAAATAGATTTTTTGTAGGTTTATTTGTTATTTTATAAAAAATTTCCAAACTTTCCATTTTTTGTCTATTTTCAGCAGCTATTTGTTAAGCTTAGAATACGATACGAAGATTTTGCTTCAACTCTTTACTAAGCTTGATCCTTCATCTACCCATTCAAATAACAACTGCTGATGCTGTTTCTATAGCTAGGCCATAAACCCATTAGCCATGGAGCATGTATCGCGTTTTTAAACTAGTGATGCGCGTGAGTTCCTTGCAAAGATTTCTTCCTTTGGCGGCCTACCCCCACTCCTGCTCTAAGGCGTTCCACCCCTCTTGTTTACAAAACCCCTCATGGGTTCTGTCTCTGAGCTAGCTTGTGGGTTCCCAGAGCAGTGTCAGGTTACACCTCGGAGATAACAACCCCTTCCCCCCCCCCCCCCCCCCCCAGCTGGATGGACGAAACCGAAAATGTTCTTTCCGAGCTTTACGGAGAGTATCTGAGGAGTCGGATATGAATGCCGATTTCCACGGCGAATGATCATGCGAATAAAATCATGCGCATGAAGTTCATGCGTCGTGTGACACGGAAATCTCCTCGCATGAAATTCATTCGCATGATCATACGATCAAAATTAGCACATGTTCTAATTTTGATCGTATGATTCCTCGAATGATCACGTGATACGAGCGCACGACGTTCGTCTTTGTTTTATGGGGATTCAAATTGAGCAAGTACCGGACAAAATGCAATTATAATTGGTTTTCAGAGCTTTTCCGTATACAATTAACTGGCGTGCCCATGTAGTATATATAATCATATGTAATTCTTATAGGTATTTTTATATAGGCATTCACCTAGTGTAGTTCTTCAATTAATCACGTTTTGGCGAAGGTTGAGTTGAAAGTAATATATTATGTAGGTATTCTATGATTTTGATAATTCTTGTGACCAGTAGGTATAGAGCAATAAAGTATTAGAACAGAACATGAAAATTATAACTGAAAACAAAACAATGAAATATCTCCATCGGCACTTGTCCGTTGTCTCTCATGCCATTCATGAGGATGTCACCTGTCGTAATTGTTATCACAGCTACCACGAACTGGGATAAATTAGAACAAATAGCACGTATCTAACCTTTAAATAGTTCACCATCTATTATGACAGATATTCCTACACACTTCATGCATAATTAAACTTATTTTACCCTCATGAATTCTTGCTGAGTAATCAGGGAACGCTATATCCCTATACGGTCATGCATAACCGTAATCGTATCCATATGGATACGATTCGCCCGTCGGAAAATGTCTTAGCGTAACAGCAAGCCAGAAACAAATTGCAAAATGTCAATATAATGATAAACATCTATATCAAAGGTTGAATTAGGATCTCTTGTAACAGTAATTGCTTCTATTGTCGTCGTTTCCGATGTTTCATAATCATGCCTGGTGAGATTTAATATAGTATGAAATTTCGCCAGCGTCTTTCTTAATGAATTACGATAGGCCTCACAGTGCTATCATAACAGTTCATTTTGAATCAGGCCTAGAATGCCTTGACCTCTATCTCCCCTCTCTTCTTCTAGCTTTCTCCGGCAAAATTTAATGTCATTTTCGTGAGCCATATCTAAAGCAGAGATGAAGTGGTTTTTTTGAGACAATGGCCGCAGTTATCGATTGACGATTACCAAAGAACTATATCAGGGAATATTATGCCAGAAATAAGCGATCATAGATAAAAGAATAGAATTTAGTAAGGTACATAAAATAGTAAAGCAGAGGAGCGGAGATACTTTTCATAAGCCGGACAACCACTATGGAAAATCACTTTGATTGGACATGAGAACTATATTAGCGAAGTAGCCTTCGTAAAAACCTAATAGGAATTTTTAGGAAGAACACATTTACGTAAACTTGTTTGCAGTGTATCTGAAAAGATCCAAACCCATGTTAATTGGCATATTGCATGAGCAATGGAAAAATAACTTTGTGAATAAAACACTTATTCTGTTAGTAGATTCATCCTTCGACATGGATTTAAATAATTCACGCACTAGAACTTGGTGGATACGGAACTTATACGTTTGTTTATAGTGCAGTAATATGTAATTTAAAATCAAACAGAATGAGATACAGATTTTAGCTAATTCACTGGCACAAAGGTGACGGCGTGATGATTCATGGAACTTTTATATTTTTCCATCCCTGTACTTGCCTTATTTTCTTGCACGTTGAAAAATAGGTAAGATTTTTAGTGTTCCCGCGTCCCGCGAGATATTAGTAATAATCTCTGATTCACTAGAGTTGCGATTATTAGCACATGTTCGGTGAATATTAATGCCCTGCCAACACCCTGGGAGTGGCTTGCACGGCGCTACAACAAAATAGACTCTCCTCAGGCCATGCCTTCAAGGTGGCTTGCAGGGTGCACTGTAAATGCACACAATTTCAGAAACATGAATTGTACCACGTTTTAAATCATTTACCAAAACATATACATTTGCTTTAACAAAATATCATAAGCAAATTATAAAGTCTAGCTCTAGGAAAAAAGGTGTAGGTATTCATGACTGATAGGGTTGATTTGAGAAGTTAGGTGATCGCAAGCGATCGGTGCGGGGCCCAAAAAGAATACAATTATTTTTTTCTTTTTTTATAGATTTTGTTGTTATTACCCTTAAAAATGTTCGTGGCCTATTTCTATCATAGGTTTATTAAGTAGGATAGTAGTAAGTATTCTCCTTGTTTGATAATACATGCCTGGTGAATGGCCGCCACTGCCACACACCATTACGGTGGCTTGCAGGATATTATGTAAATGTAGGCGTTTTATGAATACTAAACTTCTAAACCGTATTGAACCGGCATTATTTTTGACTCGATTAGATGATACCTTATTGATTTAGAGAGTGGAAATACATACTGTTCTATGTTTGTAATAATCTTAAGTCTTCCACTCATTCTCTGTACTGATGAAAGAGGCACAGTTGATGTCGTTGAGTTATCTACGAAATGAGTTTACAATATGTTTCACCATTTCAGTTCCTGAAAAGGAGCATTCTTCGGATTCTGAAAGTTGAAACCAGGTACAAGGGATTAACATTCACAAAAGAGTTCTCGTAAAATCTAACCTGCCTAAGTGATTCATCAGTTAGGATCTGGCAGAGAAAGACACGCTTCTACGTAATGACTGTTCGCTGTCAAGCTTACATAAGGAGGGCTCGGCATAATTCATCGGGTCCTAGGAAATTAAAAATTTTATTTGTTTATTTTAACTGCCATAAGCGTGTTATAATACGCCAAAACATTTTCTGAAATCCGAATAACATAATTTTAAAATAGAGAAATGAAATAGGAATATTAAATGTAATTAAATAAGAAGAAACGTATCCACTCAACATTTTTTAATATTATTTGCGACAATTCACACCATGCTGGAAAAAAATACATGCACACCGTGTTCATTTAATATAAACGCCCAACAAAATTTCCCTTGACTTACGTGTTTCATTGAGTTAAGAAATTAGAAGCCAAATCGTCATGAGCGCAATTTTTAGCTGCCTTTTGACCTAAGTGCACATTTGGTATATTTATGATACTTTGTTTCTCTCATGGTTCATTGCATTACCTATTGCAAACTCAACTCCGTGATACCGAACACCTAACTACTGCTTGTAATCGCGTTCTAAATATCTGTACAATATTTACCATCATTGCAAATTCAAGGTGGGACGAATCATTATTTCGTAATAGAAAGTGAAACGATGCCCACGCAAGAAACAGGAAGATTTGAGACCCCTTCATTTGGTCATAGATAAGAAAGGGTCGGGTTCTAAGAATCTCGAGTGACCGCTGTCCTTTTCTTTTCAGTCATCAAAAAAACAAAACACTCGCGAGGGGGACCCGAGAGATGCTCTGACCGCTATCATGTTACATCTGGAGGAGGGGGAGAAGAGGTGGAGAAGGCCCCCCATTCCACTTTTTTATACCGCCACCTATGCGGGGAATCGTAGAACTAATCCCAAAAATCCGTTACATCTGAGAAAGGGTAGAAGTATAGAGCAGCCTTAAAGGAATGCCCCAAAACCCGAGGCGACACGACCGCACCTTGGACTCACGAATAGCGTCCGCAGTCCGCGGGGGGATAAAAGAGGCATCTCCCAAAGAGGGCGCCGAGATGTAATCAATCCTGTCCATCCCTCTTCTCGGAGGCTCGCCCGTTCGAGGTTCGTCTATCGAGTAGGGACGAGGCGCGGGCAATAGTCGATAGGCGGCAAATGGTTGTAAAAAACATGAGCACATATCCAATCATGGTAGAGGTTGCAATCACGGGGAAGCGTTCGGGTGGAATTTGCGGGGGAGGGGAGGAATGCTGATTCAATGCTGCGATCCACCCCGCGCGAAACAAAGGTTAACACCGGAACGAAAACGATATGGACGAGGAGGGGATATAGATCATCTGTAAGGAAAGTGGATGGTGGAGACGTGCAGAAATGCATTTTTTCCGCTTTAAAATAAAATATGATGGAGGTATCCCAAAGAGGATTTTAATTCGGTAACGTGGATATTTCGTTTATATTTTCGTGTCTCTCGACACATCCTCACACAATTTACCTGCAACACTGCTTGATAGCCTCAATGCAAAAATGGAAAAAAATAATCTCATGCTTAGGAATAAACCAATAATTCAACTTTATGAATCCAAACAAATCAATGGGTAACGTTCAATTTACTAACATTACAAAGAAATATTAGCATCTGAAGCAGCCACGTGCTTGGAAATAATATCCAGTAACCCACTAAAGGATCACATTATGCATACGAATTGGAAAGTACATGGCATTACTCCTAAAGTTAAAACTATTACAGGGAAGAACAAAGTTACTACGAGCCTATTACTCTTTTATCAATCTCTTGTAAGGACGTTTGGCATAATTTAGGTATGAGGCTTTATTGCATTCACAGTCTCCGTGCTCCCTTACTACATCAGTTTTCAACCTTTAACGTTTATTTCGCGTGACCAGAAATGTGATATACTCCTATTTCATACATTCATGGTGTGCAGTCACCCCCTGCCACACACCAATGTGGTGACTATCAGCGTAAAACGTAGATGTATATGATATTATATAAGTACGTCCGATGGATATACGACGAATAAGTGCAATGATTTCTGGCATATCCTCACGTTTGACATGTCAATCCGAATTTTGAATATGATTATTTCTGTACCAGTTAAATGTGACGTAATTATGTAATCAGAGGCTGCATTGCATGTAAAGAGTCTTTCTGCCTGAGTGAATTCAAAACAATTAATAGTATCATCTGTAAATAAGGCGATTAACTATAGAATGGGTGAAAGTTTCTCGGGTCTTCCACCGGGTCAAAGGCTCCATCTCTGCCGACGTTTCGGAAAACGACTCGTTTTCCGAAACGTCGTCAGAGATGGAGACTTTGACCCGGTGGAAGACCCGAGAAATATTCACTCATCTAATGCGCCGGGAAAATACCAAATCTTACAAAACTATAGAATGCCTGATATACCACCCGATTCTTGCTCTGCCACACACCCTCACGGGAGGTTTGCAGAATGCCATGTGGGTAGAAATGCACGCTAATGAACGGACGACGAGAGCATCGTTCGATGGAGATGGATGCGAATAAGAAGGAAAGGAGAAAGCGCGCCAAGTACATTTCAAAATAATAGCGAGAGGTTATTTTTTCCTACCTCACTTTCCTTCCCTCCCTCGCCTTGTTTACGGGAGGATCCCGAAGAATAACACGAACGGCTCTGCAGCGATCAATCTTTCGCTCGAAAGAGGGAGCACGGGGAGGAAAGGGGGTGGGACGAAAGGGGTTCTTTGGAGAGCGGGAGGGGGCGAAATAGGGAGGCAGTGCGTAATGAGAGGGAGTGGGTGTCGGGGGGAGGAGTTGCTGAAAAGGAGATGGAAAAAATGAAAAGGAAGCTAGGAGGAGGGGATGAAGAGGCGAGGGGAAGTCCTCGCGCTTTGGTGAATGAGCTCAAAAGGGTTGGTTCCGACGTTGCCACGTCTCCCTCCCTCTCTTGGGCGCGTACCTACTTGTTTCTCGGGCGCGGACGTTAAAGCACACGGCGGGCGCGGTAAACAGAGCGACAGCTGGGAGCGGTCCCAGAGTGCACAACTCAACAGGCAGGTGCGGAGAGCGCTGTCGAAACGCAAAATCGGCGAATCATTTCCGAAGCATCCCGTGAGCTCGGCACGCGCGCGCCCGTGATTGGACTACTTTTAATATTTCGAACGTGCGAAAGAAATCTCGCTCAGAGAAGGAAAGAATAAATCTTGCTCTCGAAGTATGAGGAGGTTAAAGCCCTAAGGCCGTGCGTAACTGTTCAACAACCGACATGCGAACGCGTAAGCGCACTCAATATTATTCGTTGTACAGAAAAAAATTCCGTATACATTTCCTTTTTCTACTGCCATCCCTTGTATTACTCAACTTTTTATGCTGTTGAGATGATATAAGGATTATTTAAAACTCTAAAATTCTGCGCCCTTCATTCTTCACAGGATGCGGATGTAAACTCCTCGTGCATTTCCTGCATGCCTTTAAATATGCAATTAATTGAAATGAAAGTGGCATATGATACCTCCATCGCTGACGTAAAATGCTGCCAAGGAAAAAGTATGCTTATTTCATAAAATTAATCGTTTACGAGTTGACTTTGAGGAATTTATCCGATGCAAGAAGTGAATGCTTTGTAATTATCCACTCTCTTTGTTTCACCTCTACCGGTTTCAACTTCTTGAACCTTATTAAAGTGAACCTCTTGATAATGACGTGTAGGTACCGGTTGAAACCGGTAGAGATGAAATAGAGTGTGGAAATCATTCACTCCTTGTTATGCTTTTTTCCATTTTGTAATTAAAAAAAGCCCTTAGCTCTTGATTAACGTATTCACTCGCTGCTGTGCGTACACAAGAACCAGATTTACACGTATGACATTGTGTGGCAATGGGTGGTATGTAACCAGCTGTAGATATGAGTTGGCTAAGAAAACATTAATTAATACCTAATGAAGTATAGGTAACAAAGAAGGCGACTTGATTCCGCTTGCCAACTGGGGACCTCACCAGTCCTTGAAGTCGTCAGCGGGGATCCCCACAACTCAGGCCACCTCTAGGGTCTGAAATCATTCTGGGAAAGCCCGAATTGGCGTACTTTTCTTCTTGGCTTAACACTTCGTCATGTGCAGCTATGAATCGCAGTGATGTCGCAGAGAGTCAATTTCTATGCATCTTCATTTTACCCTGCGAGTCGCAACGGGGCCGTGAGATTAGGGGGCCGGGGGGAATACTAGTCGAGAAGTTGATTTTCAGCAGAAAACAAGGTTGGCTAATTAAAATGAAGTATGGTATGTAGCGCCTTTGACATAATCATTTTGTTTCAGTTGTAGTCACATATTGTGCGTAGGATGAACGAATTCTTGCATCGCTAAGTATGACAGTTGATTACCCTTAATTTGTCGCTACCGTCCGATACCGATAGCGGTACCGATCGGTACCGCTATCGACATCGTAAAATCATGCTGTTTGAAGTGTTTGATTTGAAATATCATGACAACTCAACGCTAAAGAGTTTGCGAGAGGGGAAAGAATTCATGGAATGCTGTGATGTAAAAATGGAAGGGTTATTAAATTTACTGGATTAGAATTTTTTTTTCCAACTTTAATGGAATATATGAGGAGGTAACTATGAATGTCTTTGTGGAAGTGAACTCGCCGTTTTAGGAGAGCAAAAAAATGCCTTATTCAATCGGAAGAGGTACCACGTCAGGAAATTGAGACATGTGCCGGAGACGATGTGCCTTTTGTCGGAATTAAGTGTGCAGTTGTCTCTGTTCCCAAGTATCCCTCGTCGCGAGACAATTAATTTAAGGCAGTGCGTTTTATAACTTGTTTCTTTAAAGTTAATGGAATTCTACTAATAAGGGGAATGTAATCGGATGATTTTTTTTCTCGGAAACGTTTACACTTCGGAAACTTTGGCTTATCCTAGAAATGAAAAGTTAATTGTTCCAAACCTTAATTCACCTGGAACGGCTGTTTTTCAATTAAAAAAATTATTTTTGAACCGATTTCATTTCAATGCTATAGCATTAGCTATAGCATTAGCATAGAACTCTTTACCTTATTGATTCACAAAGCCTTTTTACTGCAGTAACCATATTTTCAACACATTCATTATTATTACGGAGAGTGAAACTTCATATTTTAACGCTGAAAGAGTTGAATATATCGAAATAATAAAGCAAAATTAATGAATACCCTGTGATCAGTTACGGTAAAAAATACACCCTTAGAGGAGTTGGTCGCTACGTAACCTTAAAATTTTTCAGACTACGATGTTTTATTGTTACGCTAGTGAATCACCGGAAAAAATTTAGATTCAAAATTAATGGAGAAAACATGGAGCCGTAAATATTCTGACGGATAACTGATGGACGTTTTTCGATGGAAGCATGGTGTATGAAAAATGAAAAGGTGGATTACATCTAGTATAGCTACGCCTTTAGTACAATATTTGAAAACATATCCGTTACACGAAGACTGGAACATATAAGTAATTTTAAAATTTTCCCTGAGGATGAAAGAATTTTTTAATCCCTAAAACCATTAAAAGTTTGAAGAAGAATACTAATTAATTAAATGACTAAAATACTATTTTATTTACAACTGCATCCTCGAGACTATTCAATGTTTCACCTATGCATATCGCTGGGTCTGCATATATTCACCGTCAGCTATTTAGCAACCACATACATCGTCTGCCCCATTATTTACAATCCAAGTTCCAACAATATTCCTTCCTGTATGATTACTTCGAACTCTCCGAAATCCATTATGTAATCCAAAATACCCATTCTCTTCTTCCCACGTACTATTTCCTTATTTTAATTTACAATATCAATATTACACTTTTTCTTCCGCGCATATCCAACTTCGTTTCTCTTATCACCCACATTAACTCCCCATGTTCCAACATTACAAAGCATCCTCCGCTGACGCGAAGAACCTACTTGCGTTGCCTTCTCAGTTCACCGGTAAGATTAGTTTCTTCTACAGACACCATAAACATTTTTTCATTCGTCTTCCTCTTCATCCAGCTTCTTTAACATCCTTCCATTCTTCTCGACTTCCGAATTACAAAGGCCTCCATTTTCTGTGCATCTTTTCTTCGCTTGAAGCAGGTTTCCTGCCCTTAGAAGATTATTCTTTCTAATATTTTTTCCTCCTAAGGTTTATGCTCCGTTTGGATTAATCTTTTCTCCATATCCCTACTAAAGAGATCCTCTCATTATCTTCCCCCTCTTAGCGAATACTTCCATATCCCAGTTCCAATTAGAACCATGATTCATCTTTCCCTCGACTACGAGCAGTTTGGAGACAGAATTCCGTCCGCTCGCCGCGAAAGCGGCGAGCGTCGCGGCGGCGGTGGAGACGCCCAACGCGGCGGCAGAGGGCGCGTGGCGACGGCGCACCGTTGGGGGCGGGGGGGGGGGGGGAGGTGTCGAGAGGGGGAGGGAGCACTCGGGAGGGAGGAGAGGAGGATAAAGAAAGGAGGAAAAATGGAGTAAGATGGAGGGGTTGCGAGGATTGATTTGATGCTCGGAGGAAAGGCGAGGAAGGGTGGATAGAAGGGGGCGGGGGTGGGGGAGAGAGGTTATGCATTTTTTTTCTGAAGGGCTGTGGGAGAGCGAGGAGGGAAGGAGAAGAATGGAAAGAAAAAGAGGAGGAAGGAGTGGGGTGGGTCGGGGGGAGGGATGAAAAGGAAGGGGATGCTTTAGCCGAGGGAGAGTTCGTGGAAACGAAAGAAGGGTTCCGGGAAAATAAATGTGCGGGGAAGGGGAGGGTGGATGTGAGATGAGAGCGGGTGGGAGAGGGGGAGCCGCATGAAAGGAAAACGACGAATCTTTGGTGCCGGCGAGAGCGGCGAGCCACCCGCATGCGTCCAAATGAAATTGAAAGGGCGTCACGTCGCTTCGTTTGCCCTGCACGGATGACGCTCTGCACCTGACTGCACAGCGTTTCACAAATAGCGCGGAAGAAGCACAACGGGCCCCTAACACATTCATGATAGTGAAATACCGAGTAATGTATTTAGGAAACTGTTCTTTCTAACCAGTATTCAATTCATTAATGTGTAGTTACTATCCAAGTAGTTTCACGCGCCCCTTATATCTAACATTTGTCCATAAAGTAGTAGTACTGCATCTCACAGTTGCATGTATGTAGTGCATGTTTCGTGATCTTCACCTTCTGCCACACACCTTCGCAGTGGCTCGCAGGGTATTACGAATGCATACATACATTTTACCAAGCATTTAGATTATGTTCCTCCCGTGAGATATTCCGTATCTTTCCATCTCTGTGTCTCAGTTACTGGGTGGTGCCAAAGAATCGCAAAGAATTAGGCGTGAAAACGTGTGCGCTGGTTTATTCATTTTACAGAGAGAACGGTAACTTTCATACAGCAGATTTCACTCGTAATTACACTTCCATATATTCGCAGAGTTTCCAAAATTTGCACTGACAGTCAAAACTAAAAATTGTTTACGAAATAATGTACCTCACTTGACCTACAGTGGCGTTTGCAGCGGTAGGAGTAGCAGATGTCATCGTTAACGGTAAGGTAAGTGTTGTGCAGTCAGGATATCTGGATCTTGTTTTTTTTTGACTAAATAATACTTGTAACATGAAAACACAACTTTTAGATGCAGATTATTTTAGAGATGATTTACCCCCAGGATTCCCCATCGCAGCAACTTGCTGGGGCCATTGTAGATTAAGTATGATGTCAATGTGTCGTGATGCACGCCGTTCATAACTATATGAAACAACCACACTGGGAAGCCTTGAGCCATAGCAGAAGATAAGGCTCGTTATTACTGTGGCCCCTATTATTACCCTAAAATAAATGGGAAAGTCGGATTGCATGTTGCATATAAAACAGGAGGATACCATAATGCCGGTTCGTAATTAGTTGATCGGCAACAGATGAACCAATGAAACACGAAAGTTCATTGATTAAGCAAGTAAAACGATTAAAGATATCACATATATTTTTAGCAAGTTCTGCTGTTAAGGACTAATGGAATAGTGGTGTGGAATAAAAAATATTAGACATTAATGTACTTGAACCCAGACTTTTAATGAGTGCATAATTACTTTTGTGTGGACACATTAAAATTATGCCAACATTTATCTGTTGCTATTTTAGTCACTGTATAAGGATTAGTATTTTCAATAAGAATTTAATTTACAAGAATAATTTTCAATTGTAACTTCATGGAGTAAACGGGAGATATAAGCGAGAAGGAGAATGCAGGGCATTTGCAAGTCAGTACGTGCGAGATGTGGCCACCAGGTATGAAAAGTCAATAAGGGGCAAAAATTGAAGTTTAATTACGAATTTTTCAGTCGAAATATGCATCGAACAAGCAGCTGAAGAAAACAGTTGGCAATCAACCAAACAGAAGAACTGAGCTGGTTGAAAATGACACCATAACACAGATTCCTCGCTGTTGTTGTGGATGGAAATGTTGGCAACCTTTATTTACGTCAAGCACCTCCGTCAATAATGATCATGATTCAGTAGACCATAAATGTACAAATTAATATAAGGATGTTACTCCCATCACAATTTCATGTCATGTGCGAGAGTACTTTGAGGAGTTTCGTAACCTTAATATCTGATTTTAAGTTTTCAGAGGGAAACATAATTTTGTACAGGGTAGCTGAGGCATTGGGTCCTCAAAAATGCCATGGAGGCGAGGATAGGATGGTTCAGCGATCGTGCCAATCCGAGCAAGAATACAAAAGCAGAGAAAACCAAGGGGGGAAGGAAGAGAGCAAGAGGGAAGTGGAAGAGGAGGAGGGGAGGTTTGAAGAGCGACGGGGAGGATAAATCATGAGCTGTCCGGATTTCCTCGCTGCAGGGCCCGGATGGAGATAAAATAAGGCGAAGAGGTTTCCTCCGGCAAAAATGTGACGAATACAAAAATTATAAGGGGTGAGGGTAGCGGAGGAGGAGATGGAGATCTTGAGAAGCGCGGGATGACTGACGTTGAGTGAAGGGGACGCGAGATATAAGAAGGGAGGAGAAGAAGGAAAAGTGGAGGATTGAGATGGGGCGGGAGGAGGAGAAGTGGAGGTGGGTGGAGGGAGAGGCTGCAAGGAGTGCTCTAACGAGAAAGCGGCTCTTTTCGCTAGGTCGGAGAATTGGAGGAAAAGTGACTTTGTAGAATGTTTTAGATTGAGACACAAGAGATGGTGTATGCGTAGATGGAGTCAGAATAAGTAATCAAGGCAACAATGGGGTCGTTTATCATATTTTTTTATTGCCGGATCTAATAAAGTTTGTAAAATAAAAAGACCCGTATTTTTCCGTTTTTTGATCCATCAATTATTTCTCGAGTTATAAGCGGCGAAAAACTGATGTTTTTAACCCTTTCGGAAAAGTGGGTGTGGTGCAACCTCTGACGTACCTATATCGGCTTCGTCCAATCACAACTGAGCCCGCGAAGCTACTTCGCTTTATCGCAATGGGGGGACACTGATGGCTCTCCGAATAGGAGCAGTTGCGACATCATCTCTGCGAGCAGAACGTCCGAGAATCCCCCTCCACTCCCTTCCCTTCCCATAACAGCAGTCAAGGACGGGAGGAAAATGACGTCAATGTTATCAAAGCAGCTTTTTTTGGTGGGCTTCACCTTTTGCTTATTTTAATTTTTTATTTATGAGTGCATGGTTGTGGTTAGAAGATTAATTTTTTCACTAAAATTCTTTTTTGGTTTCCATCTAACGATTTCGTGTACAAAATTGCGATTTCGGTTCCGAGTAAACACCCCCATTTCAAGGGAAGGGATGAATACAGCAAATACAGTGAAGCCTGCACTCCAAACAGCGGATACATCGTAAAAACGGACAATTTTTAAATCCCCAGCAGCAGAACATGGGAGACTTGCGGAACTATCACCTCCAAATAGGGGAAGTCCTCAATAACGGACGCGGACAATGGAGGGAAACATTTTACTTTCAATGGGGAACATGCATGACTTTGTTTATCGTGTATTAATGAACTACTTGATGTGAAATGTTCTCATCAATTTAAACATACAATCAAAACTTTCCAATACCAACCACAAAGATTTTTAAATGCTTTTAAAATGTTCCCAGAAATTGACCACAGTCACACGACCTGGAACGCCTTCTGACGTCACTGCACGATATGGGTTCCATATTACTACGGAGACAAGTTTATTTTAAAAGAGAACGAGGCGATTGTACAGTTTTGAGGTTTTTAGCCCTTTCTTGATCGAAACGATGACTGTAAAAGGGATTTAAAAAAGAACAACCAGACAATTTGTCTTTGGTTGACTCGCTCATTTGGGCATCCTTCTTATTAAAACAGCGATTGCTTTATCGTAGCTGAGATTCTTGAGCATTATACAGGTATCATATAGTTTATGGAAGATTTGCTCGTCACGATCCATACTACTGAAATAAAAATATCGAAATACATTCGTTTACTGCATTAAACAAATGAGAAAAATACAAACATTTTCGCCAAGTATTCATTATACAACTCACTCCACGCACAACAGATAAACAACGCCCATATTGATAACGTACCGTGACGTCATGCGGTGACGTCGTGTTTTTAAGCTGTCGAAAACGTACACTTTTTAAAGAGTAAAGTCTTTGTTGCTTGGCTTAATTGTTCAGCGAAATTTTTGCCAAGCACATATTAGCTAATAAACTTCACATTGAGAGAGATAAAAAAAAGTGCCTCTTCTCCATTACCTCCATTAATGGACACACACTGCCATCTATCCTGTACAAATTTATCTTCCCTTGAACAAAATAACCCATTTCTTGAAGAAAATATCTACACCAAGGAACTTTTCTATAAAATTCTATAAATCTATTTCTTTATCTTAGCAATTAGTAGCCTATCTCGGTGTCTGTCTACGTGTTCGTACTCCAACCTCTTTCCTTTCCACTCGCTGCTTCTTACTACTTGATACTTAATTCTTTCTCATGGCCAAGTTAACGATTCTTGTTTTGATAGCGATGATGCTTTATGGTTGCTCTATGGGTAAAAAATGGGTATTTGTTTCATTACATAATTTTAGTTATTTATTTTTCAAATATTTAATAAATAAAAGTTTAATTCAAAATATTAAATCCCTTTATATTTTACTTCGTTGCACTTAATTCATAGGAAAACCTATTCTAATTCCGCTCCCCTTTAAAGAGCGGACACCATTCGAAAGCGGACAAATTTTCCAGTTCGAAACGTGTCCACCATTGGGAGGTTTGACTGTACATGGTTGGAGAACGAGGGAGATGAGAGAGGTTACATATATCGATTAACGGGGATATGATGGGGAAATTTTCATTTACACGTGTTGTTTTCATCGGAGCGAACGAGGAAATCCTCATTATGTCGACACACAATCCTTTCGATTGTTTACTCTATTTTCACGAGCATCACTAAGGCCCAATTGGCTCTTTCCCTCCGCTTACCAAGTTGTGACCTCACCAGTCTTTCTTCTCGTCAGCGGAGATCCCCACAGCTCAGGTCGTCTTAAGGGCCCCGATCCACTCATGGAAAGCCCAAATTGTCGTACTTTCTTCTAGGCTTACAAATTCGTCACGTGCAGCTATCGAATGCTGTGATGACGTAGAGTCGTAATTTTTATTTATCTAAATCTGCAGATACCCTACGAGAAATCCACAAGGGCTCATGGAGGGGGTTGGTAGGTCATCCGCCGTGAACTCGAGTTTTAGTAGAAAAAGTTTCCAATTGAAAAAATGAAGCATTATGGTGTGTAATGCATTGGAAAGATTTCCTCGTCTGAATTGTAGTCGTAGTAACACCTTCTGTATTTGGATTTACTTCTGGGATTTTGTAGAGAACGGGCTAGTTTTCTTTGCACGAGAATCTGATTCATTTCGTACACTAAATATTTATTCATTGGATACCAAATTATTGATACGCACTCTAGGTGAGGCCTTACAAATGCGAAAGAACAATTTTATTTTACTTATTCACTTGAATATTTTCTCACAATTCGTTTCATAAATCCCAATGTCCGCAGCGCTAAGACTGAATATTTGGAATAAAGTACCCCAGGGTAAGAGTGATGCCCAGATATATAACAATAATAAGTTTGTTACTCCATACACAAATTACATTTCAATACCAAATGTAGAGTAATTTTAGGTGGCCTTGAAGGAGAACCTGTTTAAGGCTACCATCAAATAATAACTTTGTTCACTTGTCACATTTACGGAATCACCAGACACACGGCCTTATTCCTTGCGATCAATTCTGTAGTTACCAACAACCATCAGTATTCACCATTACTACATTTGTAACTTAGCATAATCCCCCGATGCATCCACAAGGCATGTGGCAGGTGGTGACGAGATGCCCAAAATTAACCTTTTGCCCTCTAAAATAGATGAGCTCCATAAAAATCTCAGATAGACCCAAAAGACCAAAAACACAACATGCGAGATTTTAACATTTTCCAGATACATTGTTTTAACGAATTGTTCGACGAATCCCAATTTCTCTGATGCGATAAATGTTCCCCACGCTCTCCTACTTTTAGGTTAAGGCCGCTGTGTAACGCCCTGACTGCAGCAAAAATGAATGATCATAAAAAAGGAAGGCGTAGAAGCTCTCTTTGAACAAGTGAAACATACTCGTAGTTACCAAGGCGGAGAAGGGGAGGATCCACGAATCGCGACCCCTTCTCCCCGATCAGCCTGATGAGACGCGGGAAGGGATGAAGGTACCGCGCCCCCGCGCCGGAGATTTGCGTCGCTCTTTGGCAAAGGCGCGGGGGTGGGCGTGGGTGCGGCGTGACGTGGGTGCGGGGGAACAAGTGAGTGGGTGGAATGGCGAAACGGAAGGGCTATTTCGAACATCTCATTTCGAAGAGAGTCGCTTCCTTTTCCTTGTACAGAAGGATAAAATAACCATATCGCACTGCATTCCTTTTCCACAAATAATGGAGACCGTAGGAGTGAGAGAGAGAGGGATTGGAGAATAGACCAGGGGAGGCAGGCGGGTCATGGAAGGAGGGAGACGCTGAGGAGGGCCATGGAAAAAGAGAATGCGTATGCCTTTTAACTGGCTCTCGGTCCGGAAGTGAGGATCAAAAATGCCACGAACTCAAAGAAACTGATGAGAACGCTTCGCTTCTCGGGATTCCGTTCTTTAAAGAGGTGTACATGGGCTTAAGAGGTATCGAATTTTAAGGGGATGACAGGCAGCGAGAAAAAGAGAATACCGTAAAATGGGGTGACTTTTTGACAAGTTTTGCACGTTTTCACTCGTACCCTGATCAATTTTTCACATAAACTGAAACGGGTGACGTCATAAGATAGCTTCAACCTTCCTTTACAAGATTATGTCTTCAAAAAATCTGTATTTTTAATATGAACGGCTTTATAAAGGGAAAACGCTGTCACAAAGTCACCCCACCCTGTGGGGTGACTTTGTGACAACATTGTTTTTGGGTTACAATGTACGGGAAAAAAATAATATCACAATTTCGTACAATCAAAAAGTATATTTACTTAATGTACAAGTGTTTTATGCTTTGGCAAAGCTACTACATTTTTGCGAGCGATGAAAAGAGCTCCCTAATCGAGATTTTTCACCTCAAAGAATCCTCGCTTTCCTACCGGTCTTGGGGGGTTGATAGCGTACAAAACTTCTTCCTTAGAATATAGAATAGCGTCTTCTATAGTAGGCCACTTCCAGTACATCCTGGTCCTCTCCATAACGCTGACGATGTAGCCCTCGAGTTTTTCTTCCGTCACCCATCCTGGAAAAAGTTTCCCTTCAAAGTTGACCACTACAAAATCATCCGATTTCAAGACGTTTTTTTCAGGAGCCATGTTGTCGATTCCCAGGACGTCTTTAGCATTTGGAATCACATTGGTGGGAGTCGTTTCAGCTTCTGAATCCTCCAAACTTCTGAAAGATTTATCCAGCACGTCGGGGTCACTGGGATCTTCATCCGTCCAGTTCTTCTTTCTGTCGTTGTCTTTGTCTGAAGAGATTTCTCTGATGCTGCTTTCTTCAGAGATCTCGAATACCGGTACAGCTTTTTCTTGGTACTGCTGGATCTGGAGGAAGCGCTGGCTTTTTTTGTCTTCTTCGCTTTCGGCTGTTCCGCCCTACTGGCTTCGATTTCGGCACTGGAGATACTTTTGCCTGCTGGAACGGTGAGCCTTCTCCTTCTCTTGGGGGCCCGGCATCCTGTAAACTCTTCTCTCTTCTTGTTCAGTTCTTCCATGAAGATCTCACCAACCACTCCTGATACGGACTGCATTTTCTCTTCCAAGATGGCCTTCGGGAGTCTTCGGAGAACTTCCATTTTGTTGAGCAGAAATATCCCAGTCTTCCTGAATCCTGACTAGAGAGTTTTTACGATGTTCTCCTGCAGCCTGTCCATCATTTTCTTTAACAGACCAGGCAGTTCGTCTTTTGGAACAGATTTGCACCAGCTTCCGGACGTCCTAAACCTAAAACCGGACCTAAAACCATGGTGGGGTGACTTTGTGACAAGTTGGCGTGTCACAAAGTCACCACACAAAGTGCGTGCATTTCAGTTTTTGTCTCATATGTTAAACGAACATGGCTTGATTTAATCGATATTCTAGAAAAATTTGTCCAACATATTAACAAACAAATGTACATACCTGTTTTAGATAAGTCTTTAACAGAAACGTTTTCACGATATAAAGTTTCCCTCCTTTTATGAAGGCGTAAATAATAGCGTTGCTAGGAAATGGCGTCGGAAGGAACTACTAGTGCGCAGAAGCTCCACCCGGCTGCCACTAATTGGCGCGGCATGTCTGACAAAATGCACGGTATATCTCTTTCCTGAGATGAGCGGTCGCGGTGCGAGATTTAAAATACGAAAACTGGACCCCTTGTCACAAAGTCACCCCATTTTACGGTAACAAGAATTAATGAGAACGAATACCAGCCAAAATGTAAAATGCTCAGTTATTGGGGTATATTCGTTCGCAAACACCGAGAATGAAATTGCTGCAGAATCATTATTACCTACGATAATTCTCAAATCACGAAACTCCCTGACCGTGAGTTTAGCCTAAAGCGTCACAGGATATGGAGAAGAAATCATCAGCATATTTTTTACACCATATGAGGATGGGCATCCATATGTGTAAAAACCTGACTTTAATGAAACATTTTCCCGCAAATTCTTGATCTGATTATAATGCCATAAAATAAGTGTCCGTGTATGTAAGTGGAACTAATGCCTCAAAACTTGGCGGTGGCATATATTTTTGGACGAGCAATTTTTTGATGCAGGTTACTCACGGCAGCTCTCGTGTTTTGTCATTGTTATCTCTTTTAATTAACTTTTTTATTATTCATGGGTAAATTTATTAAGAATTAATCCCCCCATGCCTCTTAATGATAAAATAGATTCATAAAAGGACTTAAAGAATTCCATACCATCACTTGACCCTTTTTGCAAGTCCGTAAATGTGAACGAGCGAGGTAATATCGTTTTTTTTTATGAAAAAGTAAAAAAGACTTTGTATATTCCACACTTTTATTAACAATACCGACCGCGGTTTCGACGGCTATACCGTCATTGTCAAGGCAACATATAGTGTTGACTATATGTTGCCACTATATGTTGCCTTGACAATGACGCTATAGCCGTCGAAACCGCGGTCGGTAAAAGTGTGGAATATACAAAGTCTTTTTTACTTTTTCATGATGATTCAATTCCACAACGTTACGCCTGAAGGTATTTCTTCAATATCGTTTTTCTTCTCATAACCTATTTATACGCTCATGACGGCCGTTTTCAGTTTAGACGATTTCTTTATTGTTTCACAAATTGTAAAATGCAATGCAACTGACAATACAATTCAAAGCCAAATTAAAGGGAAATGTTGTGTGAAATCCATTTACAGGTGGTGTTATGTAACTTAATACACAATAACTCTCAGATGCTGCATTAACCTTGAAGAGCCGCGAGATGTAAGCTGAAAGTCTCTTCCCTCCAATTCCTCTCTGATATACGTCCCCTAATGTACCCCTAACCTTTTTCACTCCAAAGACTTTCACTTTTCCTTGCATCAAGACCCTCTTTAAGCTTCATTTCTCCCGTCAGCCTTCGTGAGATCCAGGACTCCTAAAATCCTCCCCTTGCAGGCCATCTCTCCCCCTCGTATCCTCCCAACACCCTCTTCAACATCTCGTTAACTCTCAACACGATCTCCATTCGCATGCAGCTTTTTCGGTATCTGATAAAATATCAACTGTAGGCTTGTTAGCATTGTACATGACTTTCTTCATATGACTTTTTTGAAAAAACATTAAAAGAACCTTCTGCTCAGAATAAAATTCGGCTTATTAGTATAATTTAATGGTAATATTGCACAATAGTTACGAATTCATTGAGAATAATACTTCTTGAAAATATTCTCACGTTCCAGATTTCGAAATATCTTTCACTTCCGAGATGGAATTACAAAATCCGAAGTTGTCTGTTTGGAGTCAAAATAACTCAGCAATTCGTTCACGATAATCTCATGACCGTGCCATGACTCCAAAAGATCATAAAGAAAGAAGAGTACCTAACTTAATAATGGTTGGTTGGTTATTTAGGGGAGGCGACCGACAGCTGAGGTCATTTGCGCCATATAGGATAGGTGGATAATTGGGTAATGGTAGGAAAATTTCAGGAAACGGAGGAAGGATGGAGAGAAACCCGGCGTACTCTTTACGAAAGGCCCCAAGGGGACCACGGCTTAACGTCCCATCCGACGGACGGAGTACTGAACTTGAAATGCCCTCCACTAGGCACTCAAGTGGGGACCTCTGAAAAATCCACCACTGCCGGGAATCGAACCTCGGGATGGGAAGCCAGTACTCTAGCCACCACACTAACCCGATCCCCCTAACTCATTAATTGTAAGCTGCCTTGATACAGAGACATTTCAGTGTGAGTTACAAAATATGACTACAAATTCAGCTCTAGTGATAGCACAATAAAAATAGAGAATTTTTTTTATACAGGCACTCACTTAAAGAGGGACAAAGGTAAAGTAAGAGGGCAAATGTGTTCTTTCCCAAGTATCACGATCATTCAGGAGACCTAATTCGACTGCCTGTGCACATGATAATTACATTAACTTCACTACCGGAAGTGGTGAATGGGAGAGGAAGTGAAAGGAGGCTGGGAGAAACGGTGTTAAGGAGAGCGAGAGATTAGGAGGACTGAAACCAACGAAAGTCGGATTGATAGCAGAGCGAGAGGAACGAATACTTTTGAGGTCTTCATACTTCAAGAGCGAATTTGAAAAGAGAAGCACTTGGCAAAAATGAAGTCTTGTCGAAATGACTGACTGTGTGCAAACATTAATTAAGTCTATTTCCGGAACTGAAGCACGGACTCAGTTCTGCTTCTACCGAGTGAACGTCAAAAAATTATACATACTAAGTCATGAAACTAAGTCGATGTCTGGCTGGGTTTCTATGCATTCATCGGATACCTCCGATCTGCACGTGATTGATCAACGCTATACAGGCCATTAAAGACGTTCAAAAATTCACTTGCTAGAGGTGAGGGAGCAAAAGCAAAGTTAATCGAAAGCTTAGGGAGAAACACCACTTACTCGGTTCACTGGTGCGACAAACATCCACGACAGAGAAGACGGTAATCGTGCCCGGCGTGTGAAATGATGGGAAGGAAACGCGCGTCCTAAACTGTAGAAGCGATTTCCGAAGGAAGGGGAGGGAGGGACATGTGGGGACGAAATCGATATAAAACATTTATAAATACACCAGTCATAGAAACAAAAGAAAGCAATTACTGCTATAAATCAGCGATGCTCCACAATGCATGCTGAACCTCGGTAATGTTTATTATTTTAGTAAGTGGGATATGGTACTTTCTCTACGCCACTGAACTTACCAGACTACCAGAGGAGAGCGAATAATCTACAAAGGTACCTCCTCACTGTGCACTTTCACCTACGGTATCCCATCTAGGACTATAATTAGATAACTTTTCACGACCTCTCATACACAATCAGAAATGCCCAACTACATAACCCAACCCCGCATGACTCACCTGGAACCACTGACTTTTCTATACCTAACACGTATCCCTACATTCAGGGTTACACTTGAATTCATGGGTGAATGACGTGGGAAACTTATTGGTAAAATTGGTAATGGCATTGGTATTGGTTGGAAACTTATTAAATATCATGATACGTAGATACAGTAGAATTTACACGGGCACGAAAACATAACAACAGTTACTGCGTCAAATAAATGTTCTGCTTTTGGAGTATATGAACCCGCTTCATTACAACAGACCTTAATTTGACACGAATAAATTTTAAACTGAAGTAAAATCAGAAAAGCGTTCAATGATTTCCCCTGGACAGTGCTCAAATTGGTACACGGGAAATAAATTTTAATGAAGCGTTGTGGCAACACAGGGTTATAACTTTGAAACTCTACAAGAATTATCGGAAAAATGTTATTCTATAAAAGTCAGCAGACCAGCATGGCACGCATCTTAGACGTCATATATGATGGCTCAAAAATACGCTGCTTTGAAAATTGAAATTGGATTGGGCAGTTACTATCAACATTGCTGTTTACCGATGAAAGTCGTCCTTGTATTTCATTTAGGGCTACAAGGCTATGTTAAAAACATTGACCAGGATAATATGTGGTGAAAGAGAATGGAAAGCAGTGGTGTTAATTAGCGAAGACCAAATTGGCATTATGAGGAACAACGGTAAGAAATGACATTTCGGTTCTTAGACTTCTCAAAAAAGATACGATTGAAAAGAAAAATCCGGCTTTATCTGATCTTTTCTGAGGATATCCTCTGGAATATAACGCTATCAGCGCTTCTAAATACATTTGGGATATCATACAATGGCAGAAAAGTAATCCAAATTTGTGTAAGCATCGGGTGGCTGTTATTAAATCCAAAGAGAACAGTGAAGAAGGAGAAATACAGAAAGGAGTAAGACAAGAGTACCTACTCACTCTGATGATTTTTTAAAACTAAATTAAAACAGGGTTAAGTAAACGATAGTATTTCAGAGGTGAATATCTACGGAGAAAAATAAGCGGTTTATTATACGAAGAATCAACTGTAACTTGAAAAACAAAAGGTAGATATGATAGAAGAGTCATGGTATTTAGAAAACAGAATAACCAACGATGGATAAAGCGCGGACTTCGATAATTTTCATAAGCTATTTATTATTAATACATATTCACGAGAGCTCAAGGGCTCTGAAATACAATGTTTAGTTCTGAAGACGAATATTTCCTACGCCTTGCAACGTAAACTATATACCTGTTACGTCAGAAACAAGGCAGCGTATCCCGTTATTTCTGAGCTTTTACAAATGGTCTTAAAATTAATATTTAATTCTCTAGTAAACTGGGATTTCTCTATCCAAATTTTTGAAATGAATACATTTATTGAGGGGCACGAGTGAACGAATTCTGTTTTCTTTGATGAAGGAAACTACCCTATTAGTGTTGGTAGATCACTTTACCTGCAGCAGTGGGAACGGGCGGGGATGGACCAACTGTTGACTGCTGCTCTTTGAGCGTTATCTGCGGGGAGGATTCCTCGGGAACGAATCCCTTATTTCTTTTTTTATTTCGCCGCGGAAACTTTTGGAAGCGACGGAGCGTCTTCTACCGACAGGGGAGGGGTGGGGGCAGGTCCTCCTTTGTTGCGAACCTCCCTGGGAGGGGATCCTCACTTGGCATCCGCGAAATTCCTCGCGGTCCGCAGGAAGGAAGCGGAAGAGTGAGAGGGGAGGGAAGGGTGGTAGGGAGGGGAGGGGGGCTTCTAAAGGCGTCGTTTTCCTTTCTCTTTTTTTTCGAGCGCGAAAAAAGAGAAAGGGAGGAGGCGAAAGAGGTGCGAGATAGAATAAAAAGAGGAATGGGACGAGGTGGCAAGGTAGAGGGAGAAAGGAAAGGGGGCCTGTTGGCTCGACAATTGGCGAGCGACGTCGCGAAAGGGGGAGGGAAACGGGAAAAAAAGGCGAGTCCCATTGGAAGGACGCGATTTTTCTCCTCGCCGCTTCCTCTCCTTTGCGGAATGAAAAATTAAAACCCTTATCGCCCCCCTCACCTTTTTCCCGTCCTCGCTCCGGGCCCACACGCTCTTAAGAGGGCCTTCCTCGGTTTACGAGGTGTGAGCACGAAGAGTCGTGATTAAAAATTCTCGTGCTGAGGAGTTCAGAGGAGTGAATGCGGTCGTATGGAAGCGCCAAAAGACTCGAGCGGCAGAGGGGCGAGACAAAAAGGGAACGATAGTACGGCAGCGAAAAAGAACGTTCCGAAAAAATAAACAACTTTTTTTTAGCACTGATTTCAATTTCGAGAATGAAAAAGGAAATGTAAGTGTTTGCCTAGCGGATGAAAATAAAACTGATTACCTCCGGAGACACAATACTAAGCGAAAAAAATTCGTTAACTTTTTAAAGCTCTTAATCCGTTTTTCCGCGGGAAAACGAAAGGGAATAAAAATTAAGGTCTGTGGCAATCGGAAAAGGCATAGAATAACACACGAAATCCGATTGTCATGAATTAAAACTCTGCTGGTTTATACATATCACAGTGTCTACTGAAGTTTTTTTTTCCACGTGACAGATAAACAAACACGGTAATCACGAGAAGATGTACATCAATTATAACAATAACATACAAATGGCCGTACGATGAACAAAACATGTTGACTTATAAATTTCAAAGTAACTATAATCATTATTCTAGGTGGCTGAAATCTCACTTTACTGAAGGAGATTCCACCGTGTCTCCGCGATTCAAAATCCCGTTAAAGAGCTATGTTATTCAATGAATAAATACCGATCCAGAAAAACGCCTATATGGAAAATCATCTATAGGGTGATAACGCATACACAATAATTGTATGAGTATGCTATTATATAGCGCGTTGTAGTTGCATTCTATTTTTTACAAGCTCTTTTAACTCATTTTGACTTCGAAACGTGACTGACGTGTTGTTGCCAAGTTTAATCTACAAGGTGAGAATACATGCTCAATGCCACTAATACGTATTCTAAAATAGGTAAAATATTTTCTTACTTAGTTTTAAACTATTCCCTTGCAAATACAACTCTTTGTTTTGAATTTTATTAATATAGATATTTTTGAAAATTGGTTTAAACAATGACGCTGCTACCATTTGGAAGCAGTGGTATTGATTACACCATGTCAATAACCAATAAGCATATACTTGAGTAAAATACATTAAAATTGTATGATGGACCTTTGTAAGATATATTCCTAAATTGAGTGAGATAATTAAGGCTCGTAAGTACGTTCTGTCACAAGTACCGTTGCCAATGTTAAACGCATACCGTAGCGCCACTTTCATGTAACTAAGGCTTTTCTGCTTTTTTCGAGCAAACATTTATTAATATCAATTAAACAAGTGTGGTAAAGCCAGCACTTTTTTACAATGCTAGAGTCTACATTAAATTGCGCATCATATTAGATTTTCGTCAAAACGACATTACTCTTTACAGCATTAATCTGCAAATTTTACTGCAACAGCCATGCTCTGTCGTATAAAGCCATGTAATGTAAAATAGCTGATTTTCAACGTCCTTTTTCTTCACATATATGATGCCTCATTATTTTATTGCCAATGGATAGAAGGGCCAAAAAATATGTGTCCTGAAATTTTCACAAAAATGATATCTACTTCATGATTTGCTGGAGCCACCTTAAGAATTAAATATTAATTTTAAGTCAATTTGTAAAAGCTTAGAAATGGCGGGATACGCTGCCTCGTTGCTGACGTAACAGGTATATAGTTTACACAGCGAGGCATAGGAAATATTCGTCTCCTGAGCTTAACATAACATTTCAGAGCCCCTGAGATATAATGAATATGTATTAATAATAGCCTATGAAAACTATCAAAGTACAAAATTATCCTCCGTTACACATGGTATGGACAAAATAATAGCCTATTTAAATAGTCGTCTTATAGGCTCCCACGTTTCCTGCTCGTGGAGTCATCTGTTACTGCGAAGCATGGCGTAAAGTTAGCGCGACTATGAGCCAACTTCACGGTGCTCTTATTGAAATGCTTATAATTATTTTTAAATGAATCAACTGAACACATTATTTTAAGTAACTAAATAAAAGTTAATCATTTTGAATCAACTGAATTAATATACCTACCTCCGATACTAGTTATAGTTATATAATAAGCTTTGACTGTCTGCTTGGAAGCATCCTCAGCACTACCTAGCGGCAGGTAGAGGAAAAAGTGTCACATCACTCGTATAATTTACTGGCATGCAATTGTTTTCCGCCGCGTTATCGCGCAGATCATTTTTTTAATTAATTCGGAAAAATACTTAACGTCATTTTATAATTGAACGGTTTACAATATTTACTCCAGAGGTAAAAAACTTTTGATCAAGACAATAAAATAATAATGGGAAACTAGCCGAATCAAATTTATTTTTGAGATAGATTCAGAATTTTGCGAGTTTTCTACTCTCGTTCCTGCTTTACATAAATTATATCAATAAGGTGGTAAAATTAAGTAAGTTGCCAATGAAATAGGCAATAGGCATGGTGAATAGGGAAATTATATGCCCAAACAATAAAGAATATTTAAACGATGACCCACAGGCAATTGAAAAATGGTGTAATGCATGGCAGTTAGAATAAAATTTTAAAAAATGCGCTGTAATGAAATTTTGGAAAAAGAATATTTCTCCTCCTAGCACTAACAAAATAGGTAATAATGATTTAACAAATGTGTAATCCATTATATATCCTGGAATAAGACTGACACATTATCTTTCCTGGGTTAAACACAATCGTGAAATTATGGGCCAAGCTAATCGTAAATTGGGATTCATCAAAAGAGTATTGGGTAAATGGGACGATCATGTACAAGAAATTAGTTTTCCCTTGTTAGACCTCATTTGCAATATGCTGCCAGTGTATGGGATCCCTACGAAATCAGTCTAAATAATGAACTTGTACGTGTGCAGCGACGATCGGCAAGATTTGTAAAGGGACGGTATGATAACTATATTAGCGTAATTAGTCTATTAAATGAATTTAAATGGAAATCATTGTCAGATCGTAGGTTGAAATTTACACTTAATATCCTAAATGAATTACAAGATAATATTTTTACTGATGACGTTAAAAATATTTTGCGAACTCCAACTTACTATGGTAGACTGGACCATAATCACAAAATTAGAGAAACTGATTGCCGAACTGACAGATTCAAAATGTCCTTTTTTCCTTGCACAATTAGGGATATGAATATCAGTAAATATATCCAATACGAGTGTATAATATATCCAATAAATAAATAAAAAGCTGTAAATATATCAATTACGAGTATCTTTTTTAGATTGTGAAGTTTAGACTAGTATATTATAACTAATCCTTTTTATTAAGGATATATAGTGCACGTTTGGTGAGAATTCATCCCCTGCCACACACCTTTATGGTTCGCCTGCAATGTATTATGTGGATGTAAATGTAGATGGAATGTATGAAGAGCTCTTGGGATCTGCACCGGGTCAGGAACTTGAATTTTGTCAACGTTTCGATGTACAAATAAAAAAACAACTGAATTTATTCACTCATAACTCTGAATATATAAATAACTTAATTACTTGTAACGCAACTCCCGAATTAGAATGACAAATTAGAGCGTAATATTTTTTCTCGACACTACCACGAAACACGCCTTCGCTCGGGACGGAGGGAGTTGGTTCCACGAACGCGGTCGAATGTGGGGACGAGTTCCGCGAATAAATGCGTGGGATCGGATTCGAGTTCAGAGAACTTCTGATGACATAAGATTTTGGCAAGGATGAGTCCAAGAATTAATGAAATCCAAATTGATGGAGAGAGATTTTTTGCCCAGCCAACGATCTGGTGCGCTCTGCGTCATTTTCCTTGACGCATATTGTCTACCATCCACCTTCGGGAGGCTAAAGGAAAGAAGATTACCCAGCGAAAAAAAAAAAAAAAAACTTCATGCACGTAGCCATCTGCAAATAGGATATCTCTAGTATTAAAACACAGTTGGCCACGGAAGTTTTATGTATACCAACACATTATCGAATACAAATAAAAAGAAAAGGGCTCTGTCAGAGAACGGGTAAAAAATTCTCTCCGTCTCACATATGATAGGCATAAGTTACTTTTTCCTTCACAGAAACGAATATATTCGATTAACATTTTTCCTTGCGTAAATTCATGAAATAATGCTGGCTAGCTCGGACGATTCCAACAGATGGTAAACGCTAATAATCATCTTCAGCAAAACAACAATACTTAGTTTGGGGAGGTGAGTTTGAAACCGTCGGGATACTTTCGAATAGGCAACCAAGGAGTCACGTTCTGCAAACACGAATCGTTTGCAAATGTTGGTTTATTTAAATTGCTCTTAAAATTCGTTCATGGTTTTCATTTTAATTTATGTTATTCGTCTTGAGCATAGAGTCCTCGGATGAGAAAAATGCAAGTGAAGACATTGAGTGAGATTGTAATGAACGACACAAACACACCCACATTTGCCGACCATTCTGGTTTGTACCATTCCTTGGTTACCTGTTTGAGTTAATCCCGACGGTTTGAAACACTGCCCCAACGGTTTGCTCTTTCACTCGCAGCTTACCACTCGACTCTCCTATTTGTGAATTTCGTCTAATTAGCAAAAGTCTTCTCATCCACATCCTTCACTACTTGATCCTTATTAACTCATTCGAGGTCTCTCCCTGCAATGGGGGAGTTTACTCGGAACCGAAATCGCAATTTTGTGCACGAAATGGTTAGATGGAAACGAAACAAGAAATTTAGTGAAAAAATTAATCTTCTAACCACAACCATTCACTCATAAAAAAATTAAAATAAGCAAAAGGTCACGCCCACCGAAAAAGCTGCTTTGTTATCATTGACGTCATTTTCCTCCCGTCCTTGACTGTTTTTAAGGGAAGGGAAGGGAGTGGAGGGGGGTTCTCGGATGGTCGGCTCGCACAGATGAGGTCGTAACTGCTCCGATTCGCAGAGTCAGCTGTGTCTCCCCCATTGCGATAAGGCAAAGTAGCTTCGCGGGCTCAGTTGTGATTGGACGAGGTCGATAAACGTCAGAGGTTGCACCACGTCCACTTTTCTGAAAGAGTTAAAAACATCAGTTTTTCGCCGCTTATAACTCGAGAAATAATTGACGGATCAAAAAACCAAAAAAATACGGGTCTTTTTATTTTACAAACTCTATCAGATTCGGCAATAAAAAATATGGTAAACGACCCCATTCTCCTCATTCACTTGTAACTCAAAGATTGTCTTCATGAGGCCATCATGCCTCAAGATATGGCCGTTGTCGCGTCCCATTTTCGAAGATTTCAGCAGACTTCTCTTTTCTCCCACTCTACTTATGACTACTACGTTAGTCATTCGGTTGATAAATTTTACTTTCACCATTCTTCCACAGTACGTCATTTAGAATGGTTTCAGCCTTGGCCTTTCTACTGGTGTTATCCTTTAAACCTCGCGTCCATGAAGAAGCGTACTCCACATATATGTTCTGATAACTTGTTTCCTTAATTTCACGCTAGTATTTCCCTGCTGTGCGTAAATTCTTCTTTCCGTAGAATACTCTCTTCACCTGGCTATTCTTTTATTTCCTTCTTGCTTCGTCAATAGCTGGTTACTCTGCTTCCCAGACAGCAAAACACTCGCTCACCTCCTCTAGCCCTTGTTTCCCGAGTTAAATATTGGTCTTAGTCTCTTTTTCTATACGACATAACATTACCTTGGTGATTTTAAATATAATTAGGTAATACCTAATCAATGCTTTTTCCATCAATCTTAGCACCATATCATAAGCAGATTTTGGTAGTGAATTATTTATTAAAACCTGGTAAAATAATTGCTGCAGCTGATGTTTCAATATATGCACAGTCTACTCCATTACGAAAGTTGCCTACAGGTTTGAGTAGGTGCGTTACTGGTCACCGGTTACCACCACCACGCCTTATTCTCATTTGAACGATAATGGTATGAATGCTATGAAGCTGAGGAACCCCGTTATGAAATATTTTTCCTTGAGTATTGAGTCCTTGAGTCCTTTTCAAATATGAATGCTGAATGTACTGCGATAGTTTGGTTTGGGGAAATCAACTTATTATCCGCTTACCTGTAATTAAGCGAAATTGCTCATTCTTTTCCTTTATCTTCCTCCCTTACCTTATACTTCTACAAATAGTACACCTCGTAAAGAGAATAAAAGGGCATATAAATAAAATAAAGCTTTGTTCTATTCCACATAAATATAAATAAATACCGCTCCACTGGTTTCGCCCTTTCCAGCTCATTTACAAGAGCTGAGTAACATAGAATGATAACTTCAAGGGCATATGTCAGTAGAGAGCACAAGGTCGAAACCGGTCGAGCAGCATTTAAGTTATATTTATGAGGAATAGAACAAAGCTTTATGTTATTTATATAATGTGGAAATTCCACCAATTTAACTTGCCTGCTTTTCCTATGAATAAAAGGGCTTTGAAGTGGTTTAGGCTTTAACGGGAGCATGCAACGAGCAAAGCACATTTTAATCTTCATACCATTATTTTCTTGAACTAGCACGCAGACATGGATGGCATATGACGTCGATCAATCTGAGCAGTCAAAGTGATCAGCATTTAGAATCCAAGGACTCCCCTACTTGACTGCTCTTCCTTCAATAAGAACCAGGGGATGAGTCAAGATTTTGATCATCGTTTTTCGCCAAGAAATGGGATCTGGGGATGCGCCTCTCAGTCCTCATTTGTCTCCGGAGTTGATTGGATCGATTGAGTGGAAGGAATTTGGCGGACGGGAGGATGCTAGGGGAATGATGAGAGAGGGAATAACTTCGCAATTGGGGATCACCCCTTGGGCCCTCTCTTCGTTCCGAATGGAATATATTGAAACGGGCGGCATCAACACAGGTAATTCAGCGGGAGACTTTTGAAAAAGCTGGTGTCCCAGCGTATGTCATTTACTAGCGATTGTGCAATCATAATCTCACCATCTATCATTGTGTATCGGTCCACAATTAAGTACCAAGAGCAACATATTCGAATTTTTGAGGATCTCAACTTCTTTAACTAAAATTAGTAGATGACTATATGGTCATAGAGGAGATGGAAGCCAGCAAATAAATCATCCATTACGGTAGCCTTCTGTGATTCCCTCCTGAAATTTTGAATTTTTTCTCGGAACGATGGAAAAAAAGGACAGTAAAACCTGTTCTCGATTATACTTCCAAATTCCCAGTATAAAACAAGCCATTTTGTGTAACAGCCAGTACAGGGTTTTAAAATAGCATTCCCCTCTAACGTCGCTTACCTTTATCGAATAATATTGGCAATTTTCCACAAAGAAATCTTTGCTACGACCGTTTACGATGTGATACATCATCATCAGGTGACCAAATCTCACCAAATTCCAGTATATATACAAAGTGAGGGGAGGAACCAGGGAAAAAAACAAGGAGTGAGGGAAGAGGAGAGGAATGGGGCCTAAAGCAAGGGTGACAACGGAAAACGTGGTTTTTCCCAACACCCACCCCTAGCACCAGTTCACCCACCTCTCCTCCACCCCCCTTTTCCGTTGTCACCCTTGGTTTAGGCCCCCTTCCCCTCCTCTTCCCTCACTCCTAGTTTTTTCCCTGGTTCCTCCCCTCACTTTGTATATATACTGGATTTTGGTGAGATTTGGTCACCTGATGATGGTGTATCACATCGAAACCGATCGTAGTAAAGATTTCTTTGCGGAAAATTGCCAATATTATTTAATTATGTTACTCCACCACATCACGCCTGGAACGACTCTTTTTAGTCGCTTCCCTTGCACTATTTCCTTCTTCACCACAACGTATATTAACCCCACTTCGTCTGACCTTCATTTGAACTCATATCGTTTTTTACACCCACTTCCACACCGCCTTTAATTCCTCCATTTCTCATGAGAGCGGTTCTTAGGATTCTTTACCTGAAAAGGAGACCGCCATGGAGTATGACGTCTAACAGGTAATCCCCCTTTTTACTTATTTGAGAGCGAAACAAAGATAAACTATAAGCTATCAAACGGTAAAAAAGTTATTCATTTAGCATGTATTCATGCATACCGAATAAATACCCTTTGAAATTGAGTTGACGAATTTAGCCTGCAAAAACTTCTTTAATCCGTCAATAGCTCTTTAACTAATACGGGCTTATTCCTTCTCTTTCATTACCATTTTGTTTCCGAAAAATGTATAGGATATCAAGTAACGACAAAAAAATAGCGATGGGAAAATTTGCCGTTTTCAAGATTACACCCATTTTCCTCTTAGCCAGCGAGTGAGTAAGAATGAAATAAAAGCAATCTTACCAATGTATAATTTTATTCAATATTCGGCCAGCATGACCGGAGTATTCAACGAGGTTTTACTCCTGTCTACCTTTTATTACCCTTCCGTACCTCATTTCTCTCTTCAGATTAGAATACTCGCAACCTATTATTATTCGGCCTAAAACACCCATACCTTCCTTTTTCATCGCTTTCCTGCCATTTCTCCCTCTTTCCTCTCTTTAAACCCTTCAGAATCCCGTCGCCCTTAATTACTCGGTCAATTCACCACTTAGATTCAATTTGAATTCAACTAAGTTGAGCTCAACTTAGGAGAATTTTTTCCAGCATCTTCCTATGAGGTCTTCCCATCTGTCCATAGCTCTTCCTGACTCTATCTGATATTTCATAACCTTACTGTCGTTTATCACCCCATTCCCTAGGGTCTACGTATCGAATCCATAGAACGACAAGCTAAATATCAAGTTCTCCATTGACTTATTCATCACCTATGCTTGAGCTTCCAGTCATGCGTTCTCTCCTGCTTGTGATTTCCTCTTTCATTAACGCTATTCCCCGCCTAGCATTTTCAGTGCCTCCAACACATACACCAAAGCTGTTGTCCAGAGAATTAAACTGTTACGACTGTTTTATCATGTGCAATTAAGCACCTATGTCTTCCTGAGATAACTTTCTACCCGAAAATGCCAAATATTTCATTTTATTGAGATTAATCCCCATTGATGTCAATCCCTATAGATCAGTAACTTTAAATGGCTGCAGGTGAGCCATCTCCATCCTCTCCAAGAAAGCCCAAACCCTTTTTTGAAAGACGCTCTCGGTTTAAAACTTAGTTGGTCATAAGTCAAAAGGTTAGCCATCCTCATCCTGATATTTTTGCTCAAGGTTCCGGCCATGAGACACTCACCTATTCAGAAATGGCTATTTAAATAACGTTATTATATGATTTTTAACGTCTTTTGCTACAACGATCTGATCTATATCTTTTCTTGATACAAAAGAGCAAAAATAGAAAGAAAAAAAGACGTAGCTTTGTCTTGGCAATGGCCGTGGAGCCCATGAATGGCTGAGTAGGTAGGCATGTTCATCACGCCTTGAGGCGCTGTACTTAAAGCGGGTTTATAGGAATATTTTCGTGAAATTTACTCTAGCGTAGACGTAGTGTGAGATTCGAGAACCACCACCGGTAATCGCGGCGGCGCTTGCAGAAAAAAATAGCGCGAAACCCGTCTTCAGATACAGAAAAATTAGTGTAAGGACTGGTCGAATTTGAATTTGAAAAAAAGCGTGAAATTAACTTAAAAGTGCAGTATCGTAGCCGTTTGTTACAGCGCCTTCAGTGTTTTGTTATTACTTGCCATATGCCGGTTCTATACAAGCGCTTTAAAGTCCACTTGAAGAGACTAGTCACTTTAAAACTTTGATGTAGATGTCAGCAGCTTACTCGAAGTCCACCTCCACTTAAAGTCACCCCTATTCTAAGTGTGCGTAGTCAGTTGTTTCCCGTAAATATGTCGTCAAGCGCATAGAGTCACGTTTAGATGTCAATTCGGGGGTACTAAATTTACTAAATAGATAACTATGAATACAGATTTATTCAATTTACACACTTCCTGAGCCTAGCCATGAATATACGAATGTATGTTCATGGAGTCAAGTGGTCAGTGAGCATCCTGTCAATTAACGCAACCATAGAATCAAAATATGAAAAACGTAGAAAAACTAATTACCCTGATTAAAAATTTATGAATGCAATCTATTCCGAATGAGTTCAACCAAGATAATGACCCCTAAAAGAGCGGAAAATTACAGTTTTGAGGAAGCGGTACTCTTTATCAAAATATGGGAAAGCTATGCAGTAAATGACAAATTTAAAATATGCACTAAGCATTACAGTTTGTTTTGCATTAACTTTTCAAAGGTTTGCTATTGACTGCACGATGGGCTATTAATTTTCCTGTCTCAAACCAGCAACGAAATAATATGAACATTAGAAACCTGCGAATCACGAAATCTGCGAATGAAATGAACATATAAGCAACCAACAAAATTTGGGCAATAAATTATGTGACACAAAATGAAAAGCGTTCGGGAGAAGGGCTGCTAGTTTTAAATGTTTCTCAATGAATCACTACATTATCCATCTACTATGTACTCATCAATGGTGCGGGATTGAAACATTCCGATACATTTTCGCAAGTAGAAAATATCACGCATAGTAGGTACGTGGCGACTATGCACTCATCTAGGTCTATCATTATAGACCTAGATGAATGCAAAGTATGATTTCCCAAAGGTACTACACAAAGTAGTTCTCCTAATTAATTACCCAAAAGAATTAAATCATGAATATAAGCGATTCGTTTGCACCGAGCTCGCTTACGTGTCTTCGAATTTTTTCCTTCTTTGTTTTTAGTTATTAATCCTGAACAGCCGTGACTCTGCGGCCAACTTAAATCCCGCTTGAAGCGCATGTGTAGAGGACGTCCATGATTTAAAGTTATCTTTAAGTAGGCTCATTTTTAAGTACATCTGTAATGTAGACCCGGCAATACATCACGGGAAGAAAACGTAAATTGATGAAAAATAGAAGTCTACTCTTTTCCTCCAGACTATACGGCAGTTTTCATGCATATCTGACATGAGATTTCCAGAATTTTTTTCGACAGAAAATACTGAATAATATGCTAAACGCTCAGCATTCGCGATTAATTCTTTAAAAAAAGAAGGATAGATGGCATCCAGTCCACGCTAATTTTTTATAAACTCCCCATGGGCGTTACGTTAATTTTTCGGTAAGTACTTCAGTTGATTTCGCGCTAATATTTTCTCTCTACCAATCGGCCTTTTACACAATCATTCAATCCCATGAACTAAACTCGTGCGCTCTCCGGCTTGCGTCGGTCGGGTTCGGCCCACTCCAGGCAGAGAATGAGCGACGGGCTGTGGAACTCGCCCCGGCACCACTTCTTCTCAGGGACTTGCTTACGCAGCGTTTGGCTGACTTTGTTCGATGCAAGGAGCACAGGAATGCGAGGGACCTTGAGGAGGCGTCATTGTGAGGCGCTCTTGAGTGCTGGGCGAGGGGAACGGTGTTCACCGGGAGTGAGGGGATTTATCCTTAAGGAACTGCATCGTCTTCCCGTAATCCCACACCCTTAACCAACTCCTGCTCGCTCTTTGTGTAAGGTTAGACGAGAAAAGAATATTTAAAGCTCGTGACGCTTCAGGGGAAGGCGAGTCATTTACGCTCCCAGCTACTTCCACTCAATGCCTTCTTGTATGTCCATAACATTTCAGTTTTCCATTTGTTTCGTAAAGGTTGTATTATTTCCGTGCGCTAACTGATGAATGTTTTCCATTCTTTTTTTTTAACAGAGTGGCTTGAAAATGCAGCTTTTTCACTTTTTCCTCGACGATTGTCTTTGTCGGACAATCGTGCCTTAAGATATGGGCGATTAAGTTGTCCCTTCTTCTTTTTAGAGTTGTCAGCATATTTCTCTCTTCTCCCACTCTTCTTAAAACTTCCTCATACTTATTGGGTCGATGCATTTAATCTTCATCATTCTTCTGCAGCGCCACATTTCGAATAGTTCCAGCCTTGACACTACTGTCATCGTCCATGCCTCACTGCCATATAGAAACATGCTCCAGATATACGTTATAATGAATTGTTTCCTTAATAAAATAATGCCACGTAATATAAGATGTATCCCTGATGATGTTCTGTTAATGTTCCTGGGGACAAAATTATCCCAGAACACCAATAAACATATACATACATTATAGAGTGGTAAACATGAGTCAATCGGCATCAAGTGTCGATAGAAATAGTATCGGATGAATTTGTCCGATTAAAGTGCTCTCAAAGCTCAAAGGATGGCGCACCGCCGACGCCACCTACAGCACCACCCGCTACCCCTCCGCCCACTCGACGCAGCACCCTTTGATCTGCATGCCACGCTCCCTTTTACATCTCCCTCGATGCTTGCACAACACAAGAAGCCGCCCTTCAACACCGCCCCGCAGCAAAAGAAGCCAATGCACAGTCGAATGTGGATTCAAACGTTTCCTTCGCATTTACATCTTTCCCCGCATCCCTTCGCTTCCCCGCCCCCCCTCCACTCTTACCCGCTTTGAGATTTCACGCCGTCAAAGTACTTGATGCAATCGATCAAATGAACGGAAAAAAACACGATGAAATTACGATTGGGGGACACAGATATAGGATGACATGCTCTCACACTAGATTACGAAATCAGGCACAGCCGAAGAAAGTATACACTGACTATTGAACAAGGTTTCAGCAATGCACAAGTAACCTCATTATCTAATTCAGTTTCGACATTAAAACTTTGATTCGAAATGAGAGAGGTCTATTTATTTTGGGCAAAGGATCAAGTTAAGGAAGCATTCTTACGTCCCATTGTTTCTTTCATTTTGTAAACTTTCACGATACAAACACTATAGCAAAATTGTTTTTATTCATCTGCAGATTAAGAGCGTATAGCAAGTGTTAGAGATGAAAATGAAATGATTAAAATTAGCCGACTAGCCAGGGATTCTCACCCTGATCCTCTAATATCGCGGCAATTGATTAAAACCCTTTGGTGACTGAGTCTCCCTGCTGATCAGCAGGTGTGCCTACCTTGATGGTGGGAAGCAGAAGGTGAATAACCAAAAGGTACAAGCGCTTAAGACATGCATATAAACATCAGAAAAATATTAGCCATACGCATATGCACAGAGGACTCGTTTTTAAATGATTTGAGACTCCACAGGAAAAACCTTATATTCATGCCTCGTAAATCACAGGGCATTCCCTCGAAGTATTGGCAAAAGCGATTAGCCTCTACGCATGGACAAATGAAATGTTTTAGAGAACATAATGAGGAGAAAGTGGGTAACATGATGCCCATGTTTAAGGGCCAGGTTCAAAACTCGGCTGGAATTTGCAGTGGGATCCCAACTTGCCAGCTGTGTGTAGGGACATAATAGTTCAGAATTCCGTCCGTAGGATTGGACGTTAAGCTTTTGTCCCCTTGGCGCATTTTGGCAAGAATTTCGTTGAGAGCAGATTGATAGTGACCCCAGGTTTCTCTCGACCTTTCCTCCTTAAAGTTTCAATTCTGATCTTAAATCTTTCCTCCAGGCTTGAAACTTGAAGCGAGACAGACTTCAAACTGCTGATGAGAGGAGATTCTAAGCGGAAAGCGATAGCAATCTCCAATTTCCCATGCTTAAGGGCATGTGAAATGGAATTTTCTTTCTCATTATTCTCTTTTTCGTTCTCATTATTTTAAAAGTTAAGAGCGAGTTTTGGAAACGGAAAAATATTTATCTCTTGCTAACTATCTCCTTGACGCATTACCTCTTTAAGGTGTTGCTCTCGATCAAGGAATTATTTCTTCCACAAACTTGAAAAATTATGCGAATTTATTCGCACCATGATGAGAAATTGATTCCCTTGTGCCAAGAATATTCCTCAGGCTGCATTAATGTAAAAAAACGAACGTTCTCTTGGAGTAAAATAAAAGATGCACAGCCATCTTCGATTCCGCTTTCAGATAACAAGAATGGTTATACGCACTAGCCTCACAAAAAGCATTCAAGTTGCGTGGTCTTAATCATTTCACCTTATCCGCGCTACGAAACCTTCAATAAATCACGCCCTACGCTTTCCGTGCGAATTCATACCCGCTCGGCGCACGTCCATAAACCTCTCTCCCTCCGCCCCTGTCCTCGTTTACGCTAATTCTTTTATTTTAGCGGTCGAATGTCTTTACCAACGGCTCCGAAAGCAATAATTCTCTCCTTTCCTCCCACGCAGAAGAAAGACTTCCAAGGCGCAGTGGGTATTCCACACATTCACTCGTGTCTGGCAACGTAAATCACGCCGTCGGAAGTTTGCGAGGAGCTGCCTTTGTCAACTCGAGAGGGAGAGAGAGAAAGAGGTTTGCCTTTTCCACTGCGCACGCCAGCGAGCAATTATCATTGCCCTCGGAGGCGGCAGCGGTGGAATAGTCGATCTTTCAACGCATGATTCCAAGGACCGCGGCGGGAGGGGGTGGGGGGGCGAGGAGGCTCCCGGCAATTGGGACTGCCTAAGGCGTTCATTAATAGAGTGACTGCCGTGATTAAGGAATGGGATACATGAAGGTGTAATAGCATGGCACCGAAAGAATGTATCCGTGCAAAAAAAGAAAAATTTCCCTAAAAAAATTCCTGCATCATAAAAAGAATCAACCGATACAGATTCTACTTAGATGCTTACAATGCAACATTGAACGCGTATTTAAAGGATATTTTCCATTTTGCTAAGAGAATCAAATTATTAAAATTACCACATCATCTTGGTGTATGTATGTAGTTTAATTTCTATCATAACTGCAAAAGGTTTTAATGAAAAGTAGGACTTCAGTCAGTCCAATGAAATTCTTAGTCACGCACTCAGATGCGCTCAATCTTCAGTCTCATTCAACGATTATTGTTCAAACTAGATTAATTTACAAGATATCGGTTATTATATATATATATATATATATATATATAAATAAAATACTTACATGAAACATTTTAACGCTTACGGGACACAAGGTAAGTTAAAAATACCAAATTATTTGCCTCTGTAGCAAACCTTTGAAAGTGCTATCGCATGATTAATTCAGAATGAATAATAAGCACTAGAAAAGACTTCCAAGGCGCAGTGGGTATTCCATACATTCACTCGTGTCTAGCAGCGTAAATCACGCCGTCGGGAGTTTGCGAGGAGCTAGGTAGTAGGAGGAGGTAGGTTAGCGAGGAGCAGGAGGTAGTAAGCATGTTAATAGAATTTCTAAAGCATTATCAAAAATTTCATTATAGAATTGTGCAGGTCCCTCGCAGGAGGTCCCTCGTTCAAATCCTAGGGATGACTCCTTGGATGCATCCAGCCCAACTTATCCCCCTTGATTCTCTAAGAACCAGATCCTGAATTGGTCTTCTTGGATAAGAAGACCAGTAATAACAGTTTATGCATAAGAAGGAGGCATACAAACACAAATATGCACAGAACAAAGGCTGCGTAAACAGGTTTAAGACAAATATTGATCTTCAGCTGTCGGTCGTCTCCCCTGAATAACTAACTGTTAGGTAGTACGATGACCTCGGAACTTAGGCTAAAATTGTTTACATTTTCTGGCCAAAAGATATTTAATGGCTAAAAAATAATTTCGCTAAGAAAATGAAAATGATAGGAAAAATTTAGAGGACTGCATCATGAGTTACGGGCAAACAATGATGTAATGGGTAGTAGTGGGGACACGTTTGATTTAGTTAGTGCTCCATCCGGCCCCGGAAGGCTCGGGCAGGGCGATATCTCCGCCCTTCTTACGCGATTGGAACAGGTCGATCAATGACCCGGATAATCGAGAGTCTTTTGGGAGCCCTTGCACGCATTCTGAGCCTCGGATCGTCGGAACTCTTGCGGACGAGAGGAGCAATCGCGCCATCATCGCCGCAATTACAATGCACGCGGCTTTGTAACAGCAATCGCTCGAGTGGAGAGGGATATGTACGGCGAACGTCGGTTTCCGTGGGATGGGATCAAGGGTGGGCACCGAGGGAGGGCGAGGGGGGCATAGGAGCTGGCGGGGGAGGAAAGGCCCGTGAGGGATCTGAAGAGAGGAGGAGGTTGGATCCGTATCTCGCTCTCATTTCAGCGGAACAAAAGACATTCGCTTTTTCCCCCTCCCCACCGGATCGCGTCCCCCCCAATTCCACCCTCCCACATCATCTTCCCTCTCTTCCATCCACCGACCGACTTGTAACCCTCTCTCTTTCCCTTCCACTCCACCGCCCCCCTCTTCACGGACCCCCACCACCCCTTATCTTCCCTTCCCCACTCGCCCTCCACTCCAGCAGCCTTCCTTCCCCCTTGTGTTTTTTCCTACCCTCCTAAAGTTCCCTGTCCCCATTTTCTGCCACTCTTAAATTTGAAAGCGGCACTTCCTTGCCTGATTACTCTTTCCATTGCCTTTCGTGAGTCATAATCCTCCAAAACAAGACCTTTTTGCGGATCCGTCTCGAGAAAAATTAGCGCACACACAGAACAGGATATGCACCCAATAAGGATAACCCTCGTAGCAATGACACATAAATACCAGCAAACATAAATCCATAATTGCAAGTCGTTTATGATTTTTTTAAGTACGTTTCTATTTCGGAATTTCCCATTTGAACCTGACATGAAGCTAAAATAATTGAAATAGAAATTACTTAGCTGAAACTCAGAAAAATAAGCAAATTAATGGCCATTTATTTGCTCCAACTTTAAGGAAATCTAATCGAAATTGATGAATGCGAAGGTGTTAATTCTGGCACAAACCATTGCCTTTATTCTGGCAGATAAAACATATATTACCTCCATTCACCTCGCTTTGACTTTCAAGGCTGTGAGCAAATGAAAACGCAACCGTTTTTCTTTCCTCTAATTCACTTTTCGCATCCTCAACAATGATCTCCCCTGCCATTTACGCACTGATAACATGCAGACAAAAATCCAAATTGGAGCATATTCCTTAAAAATTGATAGTTACATGGAAATAGATACAAAGACAAAAGAGAGTGGAGACGGCTCCGACAAAGAAATCCTAGTTTTGCTCAGAGAAAGTACTTGACTGTTTGATTAGGGCATTTGGTGTAAACTACTGCATTAAGTCACTAAAATTAAATTCCTTGAAGATTACGAATTCATAATATTTTTAAGGGAATGGAGGTGAACATTGGATCACATAGAGGTTGCGGATCACAGCTTGTAATAGAGGGGGAGGAGGTGGTGAGTGAAGAGGTGGGGGCAAAATTACTGGAAGCGAAGGGAGGGGTCCCAAGGGCCTGTTGAGAAAGGAAAAAGAGGAGGTTTCCCTCCCTCCTCTCTCTTTGTCCTACGTCACTTCCGTCCTCTCAGCTGGAGTGGAGCACGAAGCGGAGGTTGTTGGCGAAAGACGGAACGCACTCGCCAGAGCGCTGCTGCTTTTACTACGCCGGCGGAGGGCGCATGCGCGGAACGGGCCACGGGGTGTGGAAGGGTAGCGGCGTTGAATGGACCTCCGCTGCAGGGTTAAAAGTATACCTCTAACGGGTCACGTCAGCTTTAATTTTTCCCCCTTTTGAGGGCAACAGATTTAACGCGCATATTTTCAATGGATACAGGAAAAGTTAGCTTTAAAGTAAGGGTACCCAAAAAATGCATTACCATTATCGGATGAATTTAATGCCTCCAGATTCATAAAGATGTAAGTTCTTTTGCTCCAGCTGTAAGAAAAATCAAACATTGATAAACTCCGTAGTACGAGGCGTGACTTTGTGGAATTTGCTTGAAATTATAGATGAAAAAAGTGACTTCGTAATTCCACGCAGTTATATCTTTCGTAATTTATAAATAAATAGTGATAAGTTCTCATTAGGCTTTCATTGGCATATGATATAGCACACCGTTCACAATTTTATATACGTAGAAATGTAGCTTAGCTAAGTTGCGGGATTTATATCCAATCGTACTAATAACAAGTGGAGAAAGATATTCATTTCTAGCCTGTGAACATAATCTCATTGAAGCTCTGTAAAATAGGAAAAATTCAACAAAAACGTTCGTAATATTCACTTTAATGGAGATCATGCTTTTCAACCCACACTGAAAATACTGAAAATACATCATACTGAAAATAACAACTACTATCCAAGAAGACAAAATAATGCAAAGAGTATGTAAATGCGATGGACTGTCAATCTAAAATAGTTCAGACTAAATTTGGACCGAATAGGGAGAAAGAGGAGAAAATCAGCCGAAATTCACTAATTATCTTGCAAATGAGAAGGAAAGGACGAAGAAATTGCATCAGAATTGAAAGAAATGAATGCAATTCTTACCACAAATTGTAGCATGAAATTAACGAACCCAAAAAATTAAGGTGTGCAGAGCAGCCAAAATTCGTAGTAAGGCGATTTATTTTGGTAATTAAGATACTTCATTTCCATTCGGAGTGACGTTATTCCTGTTGGACGAAGAAAAACAATTCTAGAGTGAAAGGCAAGATGGCACATCACCATAACTAAAATTGAGGTAACATCAGCTATATGTGAACAATTGTTATGATAGGGGGTAAGTGTAACATCGTTGCTGAAGACGATGGGAAGTAAAAAACCTTCAACCACGAACACAGCAAGCTAGACTACGGTTTTTATATAAGTACAGGGCACGAGAGTTCACCTCCGACACCGAGTTAATTATAAGATTTATATATAAGATTACATTGGTGGACAGGACCACAAGAATACGATATGAGAAATACTGTGCACCACAGATAGATTCAAATATTCGTTCTTTCCCCAAGCAATTCATGACCATAACAATGTTCAAACGTCTCACAGCACGATGCATTCATAAAATAAATTAATTTTAATAAAAATGCACGCATTAGACTTACCTATATCAATTAATAAAACAAAAAAATGAAATTAAGATGTTGGAATATTATTTATTTTTTAGAATTTTATTATTATTTGTTTAAAGCCGTCAAGAAACATGCTCCAGAACATACATCTGGAGCATGTTTCTTTACGGCAGTGAGGCATGGACGACGAGAGCAGCGGAGAAGAAAAGGGTGGAAGCATTCGAAATGTGGTGCTACAGGAGAATGCTGAAGATTAAATGGATCGACCGAGTAAGTATCGAGGAAGTCCTAAGAAGAGAAAAGAGGTCTGCTGAAAACTCTAAAAAGAAGAAGGGACAACTTAATCGGCCATATCTTCAGACATGATGGCCTGATGAAGACAATCGTCGAGGGAAAAGTGAACGGGAAGATTGGAAAAGGCAGGCCTCATATGAGATACATGGAACAGGTTGTGAAGGATGTAAAGGAGAAGAATTACGTCACAATGAAAAGGTTGGCCGATAGAAGAATCGAGTGGAAAGCTGCGTCAAACCAATCCTAGGCTTGTTGACCAATGATGATGAATTTTAAACATGCGTACATGAATTACAATTACGTACAATGTGTATTTGTAGCAGGTACATTTTAATTTTTTCTTTGCATGTTGGAGGAAAAGTAGAACTCGTAGTGTGTCCCGCATGAGATTCATAGAGATTTCTCCTTAGGTAGGCTGTATATTTAAGCAATAGCGCATGTACGTAGTGCATGCTTAGTGACAACTCACCCCTTACCACACACCCTCGAGGTTGTTTGCAGGGTGGAAAATAGATCAATTCTACATTGAAGCCAGGGCGAATGAAATTGGTGAACTCCGAAGAAAAGAGAAAAAATCGAGGCCGAGGAATTACGCAGAATGCCGAAGGGATCAAGAGATTATGGAAGGGCACTCGGAAAGGCTGTGAGTAAGATCGGGGAGTGTAGGGGGGTCGACTAAATGCGCTGGTTATAGTGCTCTGGCCTCCCATACGAAGGGCCCGGGTTCGGATTCCAGCAGTGGCAGGCTTTTCATTAGTAGACCAGTCCCTGCTTCAATGCCTACTGGGGAGCACATCAGGTCAAGTAATCGTCCGTCAGGTTAAGCCGTGGTCCACTTGCTGCCTTTCGTTCAGAGCCACGATCTTACCGACGCAGGGTTTCTCTCCACCCTTCCTCCCTTCCCTGAAAAATCCTACCTTCCTCTGATTACCCACCTATTCTAAGATGGCGAAAATTACCTCACTTGTCGGCCTCTTTCCCATAATCTACTACTACCACGGGAGTGTAGGTGTGTGTTTTTAAAAGCTATCGAGGAAGAGAAAAAACCTACGGATAGAGAATACTGCCGAATAAAATAATTTCATGGTTAGCATGTTGAAAAACTCAAAGAAGCGGTGCTCGCGAAAGTTGAGGGCAGCGACACAAATTCAAGATTGAGAAATTACTGCCTACCGATCTCTGGGTTAATGCTCGAAAAAAAGGGTAGAAACGAATAGCACTTATTCTATTTGTGCGGACAACATGAGCAGCATTAATGTGTTGATTTCCAGAATCTAAGCTTTGTATAATGAGGTTGTAACTGCCTCATAGACATTGCACTGATAGAATCGTGGTCAAAATGTTATTATATCTTAAAAAAATTAACTTCTTAGAGCCTGTTAGTACATGTTGACTATATGCATGCTGACCATCAACAGAAGGCAAAAGGAAGCGCGCAATAATTTGGAACAGAAGAAGGAAATAATTTCTGAGAAAAGTTAATACGATTTTAAGAACAATTATGACGATGGATACTCACTAAATGCATAAGAAAAACAGCAAAGAAAATTAATATTAATAATTAAATTTTTAGAGCAAAGAAATTTAGCCCTCCTTAGAATTTCATCGAACCTGAGTATATTCAGTAACGGAGACGCAATCATCAAGAAAGATTCACCTCGGGGGCATGATGAAACGCATTCGGTCACGCTGTGCAAAAATTCCCGTCACACCACCTGCTTTCGCTAGTTTACAAAATTTTCTAGAGGCTTCTTCAGCTACGACACCATCTCTGAATATCATCTCTCCAAGCAGTCGAGATGGAATTACGTTTTTGCTTTTAGGCAGAGAGAAGTATCATTTACAAATACTACTGTGACCAAATAAAACGATCTAAGTGATGACATCTATCAGGCTCGCTCGGTAGACAATTGAGTTGTGATGAAAGGGAGATATTCAGCAAGCTTAAGAAATATGCCACTCTTTCAACAGCCTCCTTCCACCCGCACGTTTTTCGTGACCATAGCAAAGCATCTGTAATCCCCTGATGAACTCATCTCTCCATGAAATTGATGAATACGATTGACAGAGTTAAAGATCCTCGCGTGGATTCTGGTTGATGCAACGCGGATTCTATCTCACTCAACAGCTTTATCATTCAATTTTAGCGGTGGAATACTTTAGTGAATTATTTTCGACATCAATTTAAGGTTTAAATAGGGTAACTTGATTCGCTTAAATCTATTCATTTTAAAGAAAACAGTAGACGATTTTTCGAGGATTTATCTCCTTTGCCATTATTTAATGCCTATAACATATAATACTTGGGTAGAAACATATATGACCAACAAGTATATCCCCCAGCAAATATAGAACTATTTTGGAGGTTTTAAATATAGCTTGGTAGAGTGTATATTGTTCTATCTTTCATAGGATCTATATCTTTGCAATTTTTGTAAAACAATTCAACATTTCTATACACTTCCATTCACTCTTACGGCACTCAGGTGCCATTCACACCTAATTGCCATAAAGCATAAGCGAATGAACCAACGCTACGCTTAGTGAAGAGAAGATTAGGAAGAGCTTGTGTGTTCCTTGACTGTTACGTTGGACTATTTCAAATTTATAGGGGCAGGTCTCGATTTAAAACTAGTGAATACAAACGGAAGAAAATGAATTCACAAGACGGTTACCTAGATTTGAGTTTTTTCATTCAAATTTTTGGAAAAACCCCCTCGGTGGTGACAGACACACCTCTTAAATGGGAAAGGGTAGTATTTGGTAACGGCAATGATGCGCACAAAAATGTGAGGAAAATTCGAAGTAAGAGCGATCAAGAAATACGATTAAACAAATGCTTGGCCATGGGCATTGCTGGCATTTTTGGAACTGCCACATCGCATCAGGTGAGATACCCCACCAGACTGGTCAACTGCATACTTGGTCTACTGCGTGCAATTATGTATATACATATACACACATACATTTGGAATCAAAGGGACCAACTCGCGTGAAGTCCAACGGTCTTCTTTCACCCGAAAAATCCGTTGGGAAACGCTCGAGATTTATTTTTCGTGGAAACGCTGGACGCACAAAATGAGATCAGGCGTTCGCTCTAAGGGCCAACGGTTTCCACTTTCCAGTTTTCTTCCGCCAGCCTTTGTTTCCCCGACAGATACGAGAGGACGGCGACGCACATTAAAAGAGATTTGGGAAAAGACCGTAAAAGATACCGCCACGCCTAAGGGATGCGAGCGCGCGGCATTTCTGGTGGAAACTGGAATAAAAGGGAATAATTTAATAATGATTAAGTCAGGAGGCGTGCTGGGAGCGGACCCGAGTCCAACGCGAGGGAGATCGGAGGGACGGAAGAAGGGGTGGAGACGACTAGGGGAGGAAAAAGTGCGTAGTTTGCCGCAAAGTGCATAAGTAAACGTGGGAAAAAACGCGGCCGGAGTGTGGCGTGTGTGGAAGAGGGAATGGGGTGTGCCCTCCCCCATCACCGACGCTCACTTGGCCGGGGCAGGGGCGGTGGAGCAATGCGGGGAGGTGGGGCGGAAAGACGTGATGCGGTCGCAGGTACGTCCGATGCAGATGCAGGGGATGGAGGACCGAGGAGAGGGTTGAAAAAGGGAGGAGATTGGGTGGGGCTGCAAAAAGACGATAGTGGTGAAAAAGCCGGGGGTAGGATGCATGGCAATTTCTAAAAGAGTTAGTTCTCTCGCTAGGGGAGGGAGGACGCTGGGGAGGGATACAGGAGGTGGGAAAGGGTTGAGGGGGAAAGAAGGAGAAGACGTATATCCCAGCGTCCGTCAGGGATTTGCGTTGCACAGAGGAGCGGACTCCCGAGGTTGAAGCAGGTGGGGGAAACGCGGTGGGACCGCTCTCATCGCCGCGCCGGGCCTTTGCGTCCAGCGATGGAAATTGGATGCAAGTCCACACATTCTCAGGAGTATACCACTCGGAGATAGTGTGCGGCACTGTCCGTGCCATCATTCAGGAAGGGTGGTTGCATATCCGTCTGTGGCAGCGATGGCGCTAACGACATCTCGTAATGGACCTTTACGCTAACGGAAGGTTTTCAAACGCGATAATTCAAAACCTGACATTTAGTGACTTACTCATGAATATTCATGGCATTATACAAGAGATGGGTCAAATAGCAGATTTCTCGAATTCGATTATCGATTACGAATCTACATCTATCTACATCTACATCTATCTACATCTACATCTACATCTATCTACATCTACATCTATCTACATCTACATCTATCTACATCTACATCTATCTACATCTACATCTATCTACATCTACATCTTTCTACTTCTACATCTACATCTATACGATACCCTGCAAGCCACCGCGAGGGTGTGTGGCAGGGGGTGAAGACCACCAGGCATGCACTACTAACATGCAAACTAGCAACTATATTGTCTCATGCAACTTGATTGTTAGTGTCTACAGTATTTAAGGGGTAAGACATGAATCATGAACTTCATAATACTCTAGAATATTTCCCCTACCCATCCCTCTCCTATGCTGCCTATTCTGTTCTCTTATAGTACGGGGGAAAAATGCCATTTTGAATCTATCTGTACGACAATCTATCTCTCTAATCTTATTTATCTGGTCGAATCTATCATAATACGCTGGTGTTTTTAATATGTGCCTAACATCTTCAGTAAAGCTATCCGATTGAAATTTCTCTAATAGATTTAATCTGAACTTTAACCTACGCTCTGATAATGATTCCCACCCTAATTCTTGTATTAATTCTGATACACTACTCAACCTATCGTAACACCTTTTGACGAACCTAGCTGCTGTACGCTGCACACTGTCTAGTTCTCTCATCAAACCTAATTCATTAGGATCCCATACACTGGCTGCATACTCAAGGTGGGGCCTAACTAGTGAAAAGTAGCATCGCTCTTTTGTCTTCTCATCACATTTCCCAAGTACTCTTTTTATAAATCCTAGCTTTCTCTTCGCTCGACCGCATATTTCCCGGATGTGTCTACCCCACGATAAATCTTTAGTGATTGTTACACCTAAATATCTTACGGTTTCAACGTTTTCGATCTTCGTGTTATTAATTCTATAGGATCGCTCTATCGAATTATTCCTCCTCCAAAAATTGATAGCAACACACTTTTTAAGGTTGAGTTCTAACTGCCATTTGTCGCACCACTCTTGAATTACATCTAAATCCTTGCTAAGCGATTCCCTGTCTTCTTCTTTAGATATACCCCTATACACTACCGCATCGTCTGCAAAAAGTCTAAGCATACTACTAACTACGGTACCCAAATTGTTTATGTATAAAAGAAATAGAAGCGGACCTACTAAGCTACCCTGGGGAACTCCCGATGTGACTTCGATTGTGTCCGACATGATACCATCTATGAAAACCCTCTGCTCTCGCCCACTTAAGAATTCTTTTACCCAACATACAACGTCTTTATTTATACCAAAACTCTCTAACTTCAAGATTAATTTGTCATGAGGAACTTTATCGAAAGCCTTTTAAAATCTAAAAATATCGCATCAACTTCAGTACTGCTTTCGCCGTGGACTAAAATATCGTGTACGGATAAAGCTAATTGTGTCTCGCAAGATCTACCTTTCCGGAACCCATGCTGGCTGTTTATGAGTAATCCCTGACTATCCAAATGCCCCATGATCGAACTGACTACAATGTGCTCAAATATCTTACAAGAGATTGACGTGAGTGAAATGGGTCTGTAGTTACTGGGTTCTTTCCTATCACCGCTTTTAAATATAGGTGTAATGTTAGCTACTTTCCAATCCTTGGGTACTGTGTGGTTCTTTAGTGTTTTATTGAATATTATTTCTAGATAGGGGGCTATTTCAGAAGCTAATGTTTTATATACTCTGGAACGAATGTAAAATCATCTTGAATATTCAAACACCTCGAATGCTAGAGTTGCAATTGACATTCTAGAAGTTATTCTTTTTTATTTTGGATGATGACTGGCGGTGACTAGTTTCGGCGCATTATTTATGACGAAAAGACAACAGATATGCCGGAATTCCATTAGTTGAAACTGCTGTCTTTCTACCACAAATACCGAGACAAAACCCATCAACAGACTCATATCTCCACACATATGATATAGCTCATCAACACGCCAAATATTGATCACTTAGCATAATTACTCAGGAGCTCGAATATCGAATGGGGGCGTCTCCTCGGAACCGAAATTGCAATTTTGTACACGAAATTGTTAGATGGAAACGAAAAAAGAATTTTAGTGAAAAAATTAATCTTCTAACCATAACCATTCACTCATAAATCAAAAATTAAAATAAGCAAAAGGTGAGGCCCACCGAAAATGCTGCTGTGATAACATTGACGTCACTTTCCTCCCGTCCTTGACTGCTCGTATGCGAAGGGGAGGGAGTGGTGGGGGATTCTCGGAAGGTCTGCTCGCACAGATGCTGTCGTAACTGCTCCTTTTGGCAGAGTCAGCTGTGTCCCCCCCTTTGCGATAAGGCGAAGTAGCTTCGCGGGCTCAGTTGTGATTGGACGAAGTCGTTATACGTCAGAGGTTGCACCACGCCCACCTTTCCGAAAGGGTTAAAAACATAAGTTTTTCGACGCCTATAACTCGAGAAATAATTGACGGATCAAAAAATGGAAAAATACGAGTCTTTTTATTTTACAAACTCTATCATATTCGGCAATAAAAAAATATGGTAAACGACCCCATTCTTATGCCATTAAAATTCGAGATCTCGAAAACTTTCTAGTATTCTCGGGTAGTATCCGCACATCTCTACATTATACACATTACACCAGAGTAATACACATGGCATACACCCAACACAGAATCACATAACTAGGACAAACCAAGAGGGAAGTTGGTAAGAAGAAAAACAGGGAAGAAATACGACGGAATTGGAGGGTTGCAATTATCTAATCTTATTATTGATTTTCTGATGATACTCAATAATAACTTAGTCGATTTTTATCTTTTTACCAGACTTCGGTTATTAAATTGACCGTACATGAAAAGCCACATTTCCAGAAACATAAACTCAGCAAGTATTTGAGGATGTAAATGAAAAGGCAATGAAAATATAGAGAGATACGTGTCGATAGAATTATCGAGTGGAGAGTTGAGCCAAGCCAAACTTCGGATTGATGTCTGGTAATAATGATGATGTACTCTTCTTGATAGTATTGCATGATTGGTAGTTTAGTTGATAGCTTGCACACACACACATACATACACATACATATATATGTATGTACTTATATTCGGAGCAATAGATGTTTGTTTACATTTCCTCGATGCACTTAAAATTAGATATTATGCACGCAATAAGTAATGAAAGGTGGAAAAGAGAAAAAAAACATGCTAACATGACGATGCTAGAAATCTGCATTGAACGTAAATTAATGTAAATCTAAGTTAAATGCATTTCGGGATTAATGACCACAGATGATGAGCGCCATTAAAATATCCATTCAGCTCTCATTCCACTCTAGTCTATCCCATTAATGTTTCAGTTTACTGTCGCTTTGCGATACCTCGGTACTTGATTACCCTCATATATCTCCCCAAACACTTTGCAGAGCGGTGAGTGGGCCCCATCAACTCTCGCTCCCTCCATGCATTTAGTGCTTTCCCATCTCCCAATTCGGTGAAAACCATCGTTCATTTATTCACCGAACGACGTCCCAACATTACTGCCACGAAAGCATTTCGTCATCATCTGTCATCCCTCGGAGCGGCTCCTGCTTTTTGAACCACGGCACACACACATTCACACACATCTCCATCCGCTCGCTCCCAATTGCACTTACACACCGAGGGCGGAGCAAGCAGGGATGTGATGACGATGATGTTGCACGAAATCAATCAGGAAGAGAGAGAGGGGGGGGGGAGTTAAACGGAGAATATTTTGGCGAAGAGGGCTCGAAAAGGGGGAAGGGAAAAGGGTATCATTTCCCTCATTGATAAACTCCATTCTCACGGAACGCTTTACGCGTGAGCTGGTGGGAAAAGGGAGGGAGGGGGATGAATTGCGAAGAGAGAGGGAGAACGGCGGAGGGCGAGGAGGGGGAAGGAACAGAGGAAGGGAGGGAAGAAGGAGGGAGAGAGAGAGGGAGGAAGTATGCGGAGGAAGATCTCTTTCCGTCCTGCTCCACAGTCGCTCTCATTTCAGCCACGTGGCTCGGGAAGTGGAAAAAAACAAAGTCCCAGATAAATAGGGCGAGCTGGGAGGGGGAGGGAAGAGAGGTTCAGGAGGAAAAGACGACGCTTCGAGAAAGAATCGAGAAAGAGAGATGGAGGCTGAAGAGGGGGGTGGACCAGGGATGAGGAGGGACAGGAGAGGGAAGAAAGGGAGGGAGATGAGGGTGTGATGGAGATTGGTGAGAGAGAGAGAGAGATGGTGCGGGCGATGAGGAAGGTGCAGGGGTCGCTGCTGGAGGAGCGGAATAAGGGCGAAAGGGGATCGAGACTTTGATGCGTGGCAACCCTTCTTATCCCCGATCCCTTTTTTCCAGCACCCCCTGCCATCCACTCCCCCGCTCTCTATCCGACCCTTCCAATCTCACACACATATTACCCTTAGCCCTCCCTCCTTTATCTCTCCTTTATCTTCCCCTTCCCACAATGCTCCTCTCTCCCCTCGCAACTGCCAGCCGGCCACCCTCCGCACAATACGCACTTGCCAACCTTTTCCACTGGTTACTATGCATTCCCTAGAACGCGCTCCATCTATCGCTAGGATTAGAGTTCTCAAGAGCGGCCAATGCCAGGGGAGATGCTACCTCCATTACGCATCACTGATTCTCAGAGGGAGAACAAAACGCGAGGCCAGAGTACTTTTGCATGAGTTTCGTAGACGGCCCAGCCAGTAGTAAGAATTAGTTCTTCAAGCAAAATATAAAATATTTAGCCGAAGACTAAGTTAGACAAAATATAGCGCATATTACTGAATTTTACCACAATTTCAGTCGCAATACAATTGCAGATACACTTGCAATGGACAGAGAAAGTAATATTCGGGTAAAAGTAGATATTTTTCCATGGTCCACCTCAGAACCTGGCACACAGATTCGGAACATGAGAATAAAACTCTGCAAAAGAAGAAGATATACGTAATATTTCACCAGAAGGACTTGAAATGCATTAATACATTTCCTCATCAGGGCAAGAATAAAAAACAATCATTCTATTTCTCGTAAAAATAAAGTATTTCAAGGACACTGCAATACTCCGGAAATTATAACAGCCTTGGAAGACATCATTGTTTCAACTACGTATTTACGAAATGATTTGTATGGTCAAGGTGTCACTCACGTGCTGTTGAATCCAAGATTAAGGTATCTCCGTGGTGAGTGGTGAGACAGACACTCGGGGTGGAGAGAACTGGTCCTTTGCTGGAGCCCCTTGCAGTCTCCTCATTCTGGGTTCTGTAAAAACGTTTCACTTGAATCAGATGTGAGGGCGTACGGACAGACCACGGGCGAAGGGGGTTTCACAAATTTTGTCAACCAGCTAGGTTCCAAGATTAACATTTTAAAGGAGTTCACTCCAAGATTTGTACCAGGGACCTCCTCTCAGGAGTAAAACACTCGATAAATTAACGATATAATTTTCGCTTGCCTTTTTCGTCAATTTCGCCAAAAAGTGAAAACTATCATGTCCGTGGTTCGTATTTCCTATGATGCGAGTTCCAGAGAAACCAGAGTATGCGTGGTGGACAGAAAGGTATGGAGACTAAAACTCAAATAAACCTCAGAAGTCAAAGAAAATGGTGACCTGTTCCAAAGGGCCACCTCGCGCTAGATGCTACTAACTTCTAGAATTCAAGGATTTCGAGTAAGCCGCGAAAACTCTCAACGAAGTTAATCATTGGATGAAAAGAAAAATAGAAACATATCCACTGAGAAAAAACTATCTAACTAGACCAGGATTCGAATCCGGAACCCTTCCCATAGATTTTTTGTCCGATGCATCATCCAGTTACGTCATCAAGAGGTCCTTAATCCTTGCAGATATATAGGAGCTTGGAAGGAGCTAGGATGCTGGAACGAACTATTCTATATATACAATGCCAAAAATCAGCCATACTTGCGGGCGTAGGATAATTACACAGTGCGAGTAATTGCACCACTTACATATTAGGGTTTTAGTGATTTATCGGCATTACTGTGATTAATATGCTCAAGTGGAATGAAGTGCCCCAAAGTTCTTTAAGCTGATACCTATTACTGTATCATCAAGAAATCTAGAGTAACCAGATAACATTCCATGAAAATTCATACCTCTATCCATTACCTAAAGTAGTAACCAATAACCAAACTATTCTCAATGATCTTAGTCATCGATCGTCACCCCCGAATAACTACAACGCAAAGCAGAGGAGAGCATGTTATGCGATTCAGAGTCAAACACATCCATTCAATTCCTGAACTGTTCAGTAAAAGCATCGCTGCAGGAGTTTAGCGTAAAAGACGAGGTTCCCTATCGATCATTAAAGTAGACGTGAACGGCCAGGTGTAGGTAGGCCCATTAAATAGTGATTCGACAGTTAAAAATCGATTTAGTACCTCATCGAACTTATTTCATCGATCTTCTTCGAGCAATGAGCACTGTTGAAGTACCTCCACTCTCCTCTCTCCCTCCACCAACTAATGTCGCAAAAATCACAAAAACTTACTCTATTTTCTATTAACACAACTTCTCATACTTCTCAAGATTCTGAGAAGCCTCTTCCACCTCTTCAACGTGCCCTTATAGTGCCTTAAGAAATTATAGGGATATTTAGCTAAGAAGAAAAATGGTATAATATTCAACGTGTGAGTATACACCAACTCACCAACTGTTGATGATGAAGTTTTCAACGGTGTTGATGGGCACCGACGTTTCGATGGCGTAGTCTGGCATCGTCTTCAGGGTGAAGTGCCTGCACAAGTGCCTTCAACCTGAAGACCATGGCAGACTACGCCATCGAAACGTCGCTGCCATCAACACCTTCACACGGTTGGAACCCCGTGAAAACCTCATCACTAGCATTCACCGGGAAAACCTACGGATGCTCAACTCCTACGTTCTTCCCAGAAAATTCACGTAACGAATAATTTTCGTGGCTCACGAAAGAGGGGGTTGTGATCTCACGAAAGAGGGGGTTGTGATGGCCTAGTGGGTAGAGCTACTGAGCAACTGACCGGAGGTACCTACGTTCCTCCTACGTTCTTCCCAGAAAATTCACGTAACGAATAATTTTCGTGGCTCACGAAAGAGGGGGTTGTGATCTCACGAAAGAGGGGGTTGTGATGGCCTAGTGGGTAGAGCTACTGAGCAACTGACCGGAGGGTCCCGGGTTCAAATCCCGGGCAAGAGCCTTTCTGGACACCCCCATCTAAAATCCTCGCGATTCGATTTTCTGCGTAACAGAACTTTGTAGGAAATCGCAGGTGGCCCAGGGAAAGGAAATGGCCTCTCTACCCTGAATGTGTGAGTTTCACACGCCAACGGCTTAGTACGGGGTGAGCTCTACCCTCACCTATCAAAGACCAAATTTCGGGTTGAATCACTAAGTGAGTGATCTCACGAAAGGTTTGGATGAAAGCTGGGGGAAAGAAAGGGGATGGAAGCTGGATTTTACTTTGGGGCAGATGTTGCAAATAAATTGCAACTTTAACACACTTAGGACAGCCGTTGCATAAGTATTATTCACTCAACGAGCACATTTTTTATCTTCATGTCTTGACGGGTTCATTCTGTCTCCAACCGATAATCTCGTCCACCTGTCTATCCTTGGAAAAATCCGCCAGATTGGCCGCACTGCTTTCGCCCCCTCCCTCCCTGTTCCTCCCGCTCAATCCATTTCTCTTGGTCTTCCTCTCGCAGCAGACCCTTCATCCTCTCTCATCTCCACACGTGCACCCACACCACGGCCTACATTCCTCCCACCCCCCTTGCCCATATCTCCCCGGGAGAAAAATGGACGGGCAGAATGGGCCGGGCTCGGAGGGTTGCGGAGGGCCGGGAAATAGGGAGCATTCGTTTTCATCCCCCTATTTTCTAATTCGCGGCCGCCCTCCGCACCGAGTCCAATATGAACCCAAATCCACGCCTCTTATTCCCCTCCTCCCCAGCCGTCGGCGCATCTTTGTCGAGATAAGGGCGAAGACGAAGAGAGATGGGGGAGAGCGGATGAAGGAACGGATGGAGCGGAGGAAAGAAATGCTCGCGAAGGAAACTGCGCGACGCCTCGCTCCCTCTAGCGAGATAAAGTCGCAGCAGCTTTCTTATGAAAAAAAAGTAAGGGAACTGCGGTGGATCCCTGCACGCGGAAAATAAACTCATAAAGTTTTTACTGTGCCTGTTTCATAGCCATGTTTTGTAAGATACTTCGATTATTTCTCCCCTTTCTCGACAAAAACGAGACATGATAATGGGGGTGTTTACTCGGAACCGAAATCGCAATTTTGTACACGAAATCGTTAGATGGAAACCAAAAAAGAATTTTAATGAAAAAATTAATCTTCTAACCACAACCAATTAATCAAAAATTAAAATAAGCAAAAGGTGACGCCCACAAAAAAACTGCTGTGATAGCATTGACGTTATTTTCCTCCCGTCCTTGACTGCTTTTAGCGGAACTGAAGGGAGTGGAGGGGGGTTCTCGGAAGGTCTGCTCGCACAAATGCTGTCGCAACTGCTCCTATTGGCAGAGTCATCTGTGTCCCCCCCATCGCGATAAGGCGAAGTATCTTCGCGGGCTCAGTTGTGATTGGACGAAGTCGTTGTACGTCAGAGGTTGCGCCACGCCCACTTTTCCTAAAGGCTAAAGATATCAGTTTTTCGCCGCTTAAAACTCGATAAATAATTGACGGATCAAAAAACGGAAAAATACAGGTCTTTTTATTTTACAAACTCTATCAGATTCGGAAATAGAAAAATATGGTAAACGGCCCGATTGAAATGAAAACTTAACTTTGTGAAACGACCTAGGTTGCGATATGAATAATGACGTTAACGTCTAAACTCGGGTCATCTCTTAATGAATTCATTTGGAACTACAAAGTTACATTTTCAATCATAAATAGGTTCCATACAGTTAAGCCTGAAATCACCAGTTATATCGAGGGACATGTTAAAAAATTCCGTCATCATAAACAATATATACGTCCACAATTATAGCCCGGATATTGTGCCAATTCGGAGTTTTTGCGGTAAACCTATCTTCACTACCTTTGTGTGGCTGATCTTACACTAAGACATTCAATTGCATATGGTAATGTAAAAAATTAAAAACTAAGATAGATATCACCTTGTCAAATGTCTTTACACACCATTTTTCATTCTCATACCTGATGGCCACACTCAAATTATATTGGCTACACATAATCACTTCATAATCACGGCACAAATTTAATAATTGGTTTCTTCTCAAATCGCTAAATATTGATGTAAGTATTGATACTTACATAATCTAAGTACGCAAGTTTCCTATAATAGTCCATCCAGTTAAAGTTTTCATGTTTTTACAAAATAGCTACTTCAAAAGTAGTAGATACAAACAGACAAAACAAGTAGAAAGAGACTACGCAGTGGAAAACTATAGTTTCATGCTTCACTTCGTGGAGGAATGGACAATTCATATTAAAATTAAAAATTCGTACTTTTCTACACATCATTTATTGAGTTTCAACGACTGCCGATGAAGCACGTCGAACGAATAAATTGTATTCGGAAAGGTTCGGCTATCTATTTTCAATATGATCGTTTAAAAACTAATTTAAAGCTATTGCGGCCCTTGCCACTACTAAAAAAGAATAATTTCTTAGTATGCCTGTTAGATCACTCAACAAGTTTGGCAATGATATTACCATGAAAAAAATCATATTTACCTCACACACTCCACCAACTTTGAGGAGAGATTTGAAGTACCGTGGCACGATTTTTGACAGGGAAAACCCTCGCCATTGTAACATTTACGGAAAGGAATGGGGCTCTTGAGAAATCAATACGTGGTGCCCGATGTAGAGAAAGGAATAGATATTTCCACCTCGTGAAGCGTGGCGTTTTATGGCTCAGAAACTTGGCAGTAAAGGAAAAGCATGAGTTCCAACTGAAAGCTTTTAAGGCATGGAAAAAGGTGAGAGGATAAGCTGCAAGATAGTAGAAAAAGTAATTAGTATTTAATATGGCAGGGAAGATGATAATATTTCCAGCAGGCATACAACGGAGGCTAGACAGGGATTAAAATTGACATTACCAACCAACAGGAAGATGTTGAATTTGATAGAGATCATATGCTGAGAAAGAAAGGAGAGGGAGGAAGAACTTGAATTTTAAACTTAAAGAAAGCAATAAGAAATTACTAGGTGCTGAAATAAATTATACCTATTCCCGAGTTTTTTGAGTTACAGAGCGTGAATTTCTACGTTTTAATTTTAATGTGCTGGCTGAGGCATTAGCTTTGTTGCAATAATAATGCTATTTTTATCGGTGTTTTCAGCATAAAATAACATCCCGACATCTCAATAGAAAATAATACAGCCAAATCATATATTTATTCGCATACCCTAAGAGAATTACAGTCAGTTTTTAATATATTAGATTTTTTTAGAATTATAAGGATTTTCCGATAAGGATTTGAATATGATAATGATAATGATGATGATGATAGTTATTGAATGATAATGATTTTCCTTTCTCACAAGTATTAATCAACCTTGTAACTTCATTTATTTTACGAGGAAACTATCACACCAGCACAATAGATATATAAATGCATAGGAACGAATGAAAACCGCCATCCGCTTTTTCTAATCATGCAAACTGCCTAAACTAAAAAGCTAATGCGAGTATCGTAGAGAACGGAGATCTACATGACATGTTGGTATCACAAACTGGTGGTAACAAAATGTAATCTGATGAATGCAAGACATAGGTATGTAACGAAAGAATTCCCTTAACAACTATGTTTTTCTAAAATAGGATGTGGAAAACGATTGGAAAAATACCTATTATTTATTTATTACTAATCACATTGCATTGTGCATTATACAAGTTGGCAATGGTCAACATTTCACTTAAGTCAAGTAATAAAATTCTCTCAGATGAACCTTACGGCACATTGGAAAAACCGAATGACAAAAAATAAAAATATGATACCCGTTACAATTTAAAATTCGTGAGACGAAGTCTCTTTTTGAAACCCTTACAACGTTTTGGGAAAGGGTTTAAGATTTTTATAGGAAAAGCATTCTACTTCTCTATCGTTCCGAAGGACAACTTTCCTGTGTCTGTTCTTTTCTGCCGAGCGAGACTGCATTGCCTGAGACCCTATAATAGCAGGTTTGCATGCCTATAGTGCATGCTTGTTGATCTTCACCCCCTGCCACACACCCTCGCGGTGGCATTCAGGGTACCCCGTAGATGTAGATGCATGATATGTTTTCCCTATTCGGTGTGGTTCGAACAGTCTTTTACTGATTTCTTCCCATCCCATTTCTTTTCTGTACGCCTTGTACAGAATCTTTAGCCTGAAGTACATTATTTTTAAGAATTATTTATTAAGTACATTATTTTTAGGAATTTGCCATACATCGTGCCTACCTTACGTCACCTACTATTATGCTTAACTGTATAAATTTAAATTGTAGCATAAAAGAATTCGGAAACGAAAGGCTGGAATTGGTTTTCATCTTTAGGCACACGCGATGGGCCTGCCGTACTCAAAAATTGTTTGAATGGTTTCCCAACCATCGTCCCGCGTGGAAAGTACTGAAGAAATAATTGTCGGACGGGAATCGACAATTGAGGTCAATTGCCCCGTTTAAAGGGTTTCGAGTAATTAGGGAACCTTCGTTCTCGACGCAGTGTTCTCTCTCCGGGGGAATAAGATGATTAGCCCCGATTTCAGGCGCACTCTGTTAGCCAACTTAGATATAAAAGCTAAGAAAAAAAACATGGGTGTCAGTGAAAGAGTCACGATTTAGAGAAAAGAAATTTTGGTGAATTCCTTATCGAGAAATCCTTACTAAAGAAAGGGTAAAGTATATCTTAACGTAATTGTTTAAAATACACTTTTTACTTTGTTAGTTAGGCTCAACCTGGTGGTATTATGTTTTTTTCTTGTTATTAATTTCTTTATGTGTTAAAAGCATAATCATGTTTTTTGATGGTAGCCTTATTACAGTAAGGATAATGAAGCATTTGCACTTTCCTTCCAGTTAGGTTTTTTCATCACTGAGTATCAAAAAAATATTAACATGATTCCCTAAGTTTCATGTGAATGAGGTACCAAGCATTCTCAAAAAAGAAGTTTCCCCATTATTCTCAGCTCTTAATTAGGGTGGAATTAGCCGTATAAATTGTGCCTCATCCATACATACATTTTCAAAAAATGTGAATAATTGGCTTTTTACTAAAGAAAGGGTAGAGTGTATCTTAAAGTAATTGTTTAAAATATACTTTTTACTTAGTTACTTATGCTAAACCTGGTGGTATTATGTTTTTTCTTGTTATTATTTTTCTTTATGTGTTAAAAGCATAACCATGTTTTTTGATGGTAGAATTATTACAGGTAAATGTTCCTTCAGGCTACCTAGAAAAATTACTCATAGATTGTAAAATCAATCATTGCAATATCATTTTCTTGGTGAGAAATAAATTTTTTATTATTATTTATATCGCTAGCGCGAATGATATCACAAACTTACTCGGTATTGTATCTTTCTCTGACTTACCACAGTCATATACATCACTATATGTAGGCCAAAGTTAATAAACTGAATGACCTATTAGAGTGTATATAGGTTAACAAAAGTGACTTCTATAGGCATTCAAAATAATTTATTGCTTTCTATAAAATATAATTTATAAAAAATAATTATAAAATATAGTTTAAGGCCAGGTACTCCATCAAATGAGCTAACAAGGATTCCTTCTCCCTTTGTGTGAAATCAAGGGGCTTCGAGCTCGAGTTCCGTTCGAGGAATGGTGTTTTTTTCTGACAGTGAATGTTTAAGAATAATGCGTTCAGCATTCGCAATTAGTTCTAAAAGCGGATGGATTGTGTCTAGTCCACGCTAATTTTTTCTATAAACCCGCCTTTGGCGATGAGGCAGAATCCTCGAGATGCAATCGATCCATCTCATTAATTCGACCGTCGTAGAGCGGTTGCCCCAGGGTTAAAGTCAGTGCCTTCCTGCCTCCGCAGGGAAGAGAAGGAGTTCACACGCATGGTAGGTCTCGGAGAGCTGAAGGCAAAGATGGTGCGGAGTTCGACGGCGCTAGGATAAGGTTTAAGCCTCCCCCTTTTTTTTTACTGCCCCAAAAGATTCCGAATCTTCGCGTACCGCCATCCTGGATCGACGTTTTTATTTAAGGTCGTGAAACGAAAGACTTTTTTTTTAAGGAGATACTTCGAGGAAATAGTGGCCTCTAACATTTAACGTGACAATAATCAATCTACCATGGTTTTCTCGCTCAACACTTGAGTTCGCTAAGGCGTATGAGTTAAATAGGCGTTACCCAGTGAATATCCTTTAAGAAGTACTGAAATTAAGAGGTGAAGACATAGAGGAAGCTGATGAGATGCAACCATCCATTCATATCCTCGAATTGTGCCCCTTATGTCCGGCACATTTCTTTCAAGGAACAAGGAACGGCAGTACCACTGCTGCTTAGCATCACTGCGGTTCCTTGACTTTAAATGCCCTTAGCATTGAATGACTTTTAAAAAGATGCAGTCAAGAGTTTTAAAACGGGTTGCGAGAACAGGTTCCAAATGTCAGACGGCTTTAAAATAGCCGGTAATTGAGTGTAATGCGTCGCTTCGGATATTTGGAGTGGGTGGGCGAGTCGCAAATCTTCGAACCATTTATCGACCACATGATACGGACGTGCACGAAAAGGGACTTTAAGGGTAAGGGAAGGGAGAGCAAAGCGGGGGGGGGGAGGGGGGGGGGTGGTTAAGAAGAAAGAACACAGGAGAGGAGAGGGAGAGGAAGACTTCGGAGGAGAGAGGGGCCCAGTCCGAGTCGGCTGGCAACCCGGAGCCATTTTCCGGAGGATCACTTGGTTCTACCACCCTCCCCTTAGCATGCCCACTTTCTACCGACCCGCCCTTTTCCTCCTCCATTATTTTCTTATTCATACCGCCCCTTTCCTCATATTATCAAATCTTTCCGTCCCCTTACCGAGTGGCCTCGTGTATACTACCCGGAGATATGACTGGAGAGTGGAGGAAGAAGAAAGAATATCTCCTCCTATTTCCAGCAAATACAATCTCTCCATCTCTTTCACCCTTTTTTTTCCATCTCAGCACTCCATCACCAGGGGCTCCCCTCACCCCCTCTCTCTCTCTCTCTCCTTCCCAATTTCAGCCCTTCTCCCCTTTGGTCCCCTATCACATCCCCCTTTTTCCCATCCATGCTTCACCCTCGAGCACCCGCTATCATTCCCCTCTCATCTGTAGCCTAGCTCCTATCCCCTTCTCTCTCTCTCTCTTACTTGTCTTACCCTCTCCCTTTGCCCTAGTCCTTTCCCCATCCCTCCCTTCTTCATTCTACCCCTTGGGATAGTCCAACTCGATGAAGCATCGACTCTCGATCCGGCTGTAACATTGAGACACAGTGCCGAGTATCATAACATACTGAAAGTCCTTGCACTACTAAGAAACTTAGCCCACTCTGGTGCCGAGTTCAAATCAAAATCGTCCCTTCAGGACGAAGCCTTGCACCCAACAAAAGAGCCGCTCTTGGCACATACCGTAGCATCGTGCAATGGAATAGGAAGGCATTGTGTTTTCGCAGTAAGCTAGCGTAATGTTCCAAAACCTGACATTCACGTGTTAAATCAAACGGAGGGGAAAAGACCTCCAATTTCATCCAGGAACGTGTCAAAGATCAAGAACAAAATTAACCACGTGATGATATCAAATTTTTACACACTATTTAGATCAAACTATTGCTTCATATTTCCAAATAAATTTGTCTGAAGAAAGACCTTAATATCCATTGTCTGGAAATGGAAAAATACTGATTATTTGTTTGGTCTGAAAATATTCCTGGGAAACATGGGAAATACCAAATAAAAAACCTTATAGTTGGTTACGAAATTAAACACGATACGCGTAGGAGTCCGACTGAATGTAATTTCTCGGCCCAAACTTTTGGGAAGGAAGTTATAGCCCAAGCCAAAACGAAATCAGCAAGTCAAATTACGAGGTATAGGTATCTTTAATTTGGGATCTGTGGGTGAAAGAGGAGAAAAAAATTACTGTGAACACTCAAGAGTGAACGACAGCTGGGAGGGTGTGTTAGAAACCGTCGGGATTATCTCAAATAGGTAACCAAGGAGCCACGTGGTACAGTTGAGACCCTATATAGATGAGAAAAACGCAAGTTAATACTATAAACGATATTGTAAGGAGCGATTCAGGCACAATAAATTTGCAAACCATTCGTACATGTGTCACGTAACTCCTTGGTTACCTATTCGAGATATTCCCGACTGTTTCAGACACGCCCCCTGGTCTAGAAAATATAATTTATAAGGCATAGCCAATACCATAAAATACACGATGGAAATTTTTTAACGGAAAAATGAAACTAATGAAATCCGGCAGTGTAGCCGGTGTTAAAAATACTACCTATTTCATCTGCGACGGAATTGAACTTGTGTGAACGCAAGTCTAGTGATGTGTACCTAATCCGAGTCCCTGGAACTGTAGCCGATTGTTTCACGAAAAATAAGCTGCCTTTGATTAGAGAAGGGCTATAGTTGTTCTATCACCACCACATAACCCTGAAAGAAGGAGTGAGTGCCAGTGCGAGACTAACGATGATGTCCGTGGTCCCATTCTATACTGTTATGTCGATAATTTCTATTATTCAAGAAATATGTGGAATAGAAAAAATAGAGGCACTGTACGGTGAGCTATTAAAGTTCAATAACTCTCGACTGACGCACTACGCGACAGCTAAAGAATGAAGTGGTATTTAAATGTTTCTTTAAATACCACTTCATTCTTCGATATTGCCACCGTAAATGCGCTTGAAGTACGCAACATGATGAGGACAAAGAGTTGTTGAAAATGCAGAGGCGACCGGGACGCCATAGTAGTATAATTGCTTCAAAAGATCGTAAGCTAGCACTCTTAGAAAGAGAGAGAGGAGGCACCGAAGTCGGCGCGTCGAGCGGAGAGGAAGAGAATTATGACGGCACCAACCTTTCAATCCTTCCTCGACCTCATAAATCACACCCTAAATAAAATAACCTTTCTGTCTCGGTTAAGTTACATCCAGCCAATCCTTCACCACATAAACTCCTTCTAACTAATACTTAACCAAGAAAACATTAATCCTGCTCCTTCGATATTTTTCTGTTACCTAAACCAGAACCACAACCAGAAAGGGCAAAGAGCCCGGTACGGTGTTACAGAAATTCTTCCAATTTTTCCGATGTCCGATTTGAAGCTAATTACCAGATTAAAAGAGTATAGTAGCCTTGACAGTGCGACGTCATCCATTTCCCTAAATAAATTGAGCAGGCACTTGTGGTATCTGAGTGAACAGTTGTCGGCACTATCATTTTTCGACAATAGTGTTAGCCCGTACGAAAAAAAGAAACTTTTATACAACCTAAAAAACAAAGAAGGCGTACCAAATCCTCCTAAACGACTGCCCAGATTTTTTCACCAGATTTTTTCACCACGAATAGTCTCTCATTCTTTCGAATACCTAGTATTCCAGAAGATGTTTTGGAAGAGATTCCTGTGACATGGCACAACAACAGCGACTACAGAATTAGTCAAGATAAGGTGAAGGCTTTGCGTGTGACTAATGATCATGCTGAACGCACAATGAAGTTGATGGAGACTTTCAACAAAATTATTACATGCAAAGAAGATAGTTTCCAGAAATTGCTTCTTGGTGCTGCTCACTTCCAAAGGGCTTTAAAAGACTCGCGGAAGTCCATCGTTAAAGAGCAGTGTCGTTTGGATTTGTGATAATATATAAGTGTTCTTAATATCTAGTGCTACCTTATTTACGACTTTGTGACAATATTAAAGTAAGGAAGTTTTTCTGTGAATCGATCTTGTCTCTTTCACCAACTAGCAGTTAAAAAGTAATTTTTCTTCCTCTTTACGACAAAAGCGTATATGTGCATTCCCTTTGTACACATGTATAAATTAGAACTTAAGGTCTTGTAAGGATTGTAGCTTCGTGTTAATCATTAGCTGTCTGCAAATGTTACCCAAGTTATTCGACTCCTTCCTCCCCCCGCAGACTCGTCAGGGAAGGCGCGAGGCAGTGAGGGGCGCAGGACCTAACAGCTGACCGCGAATGCGGCCCGCGAGCAACCGGCTCGGCGTTACGGGTGTGGCGCGCGGCTGTAGCTTGCGCAAAAATATTTTATTCGTGGAAAACCGTTGAGCGGACGTAAAATTGGAGCGAATTTCGACCCTAGAGAATTGTAAAATTTTACGTTACCCCTAAAAATGATGTTATTTCCTCAAATCGGGAAAATTGAATGTTACTGCATTTATGCCCTTTGAGCGACCTCTAAACGTTCAACGATCGGGTTGAAATTTTTAGCATATCCATTCTGCACCCCATAGCATATTTTAAGAGATATAAATCGAAAATCTGAGAAAAAATAAGCAACACCCTAGGGGCCACTCATCAAACCTCCGTCCGGGCCCAACGTTGCTTAACTTTGGTGATCTGCCGGGAACCGGTCGTTTTCTGGGTACTAAGAAGACGTACTAAACATTTATTCCAGACTCAGACAAAAATGCAGTAAAAGACCGCAAACTCCAGGATTATCTGTGGCTCAATACCCTTTGAAATCAAATTTTTGGAGTCAATAAATATCCCCATTGTGGTTTCAACTAACATACTGCGACGTAAGTGACTGACTGCTTTCAGCTTTGATTCTTATCGACATCTAATCGAAAACAGGACAGCACAGTAGGTACGTATCCTTCCACGGCCTTGGCTGAGTCGCAATCCTTGCAATGCAACGCAACATTTTATTCAATTAACACATGCATCGAAATTGAGTTCATTAAAATGGTCATTCCGCTCCACTCTTGTTCATCCACGACAACTAAACGAGAGTTTCCGATGGGGAACGTCCAAATATACATAAAAAACATCATATACGCATTGTCATCACTCGCCATGTAATGTGTCAGGAAAAAAAACAAGCCGCGAGACCAGAGTAGACGGATCGATGGTGACTTGCATCTATGGATAGGTATGTGAAATATAGTTACAGCAGTCCATAGCGCATGATGCGTGTATTAACACCCTTTCCATTTATTACTATATAGATACAAAGCAACTAGCTGCATGTGACCCTTATTTCTAACATGTTTTCATGTAGTAGCCTAGCTGCATGTCAATAGTGCCTGTTTGGTGATCTTCACACCCTGCCGCACACATCTCTGCGATGGCTTACAGGGTATTTCGTAGATGTAGATGAGATTCATGTATATGCCAAAAGGAATCGATGTGTACGTACCATAAGCATGGTGTCGCCAAAACCCTTTCAGGCTATCCTCGGCATCCCTTGGCAATATACTCTCGGGAGACTTCTCTAGCGGCCCTTCTCCCTTCTCGCTCCCATAACCTCCCGGCCAACCCTTTTCTCTTTACGACTCACATATACTTTCCTCTTAACCCATTGACTCCCACCCTTTATTCCCCCTTGCCCATTCACACGGACTCCCCTCACCCCCGACTGCTTCCGAAGGGGACCCGCACCCATCTGAACCCCACCTTTTCCTCCCCGTCTCGATGGAGCTGAAGTGCCTGAGCGATTCTCCAAAACGGTTTGCCTCGCAATACTTCCACGTCAAAACTGCGAAGCTTCGGCCTCGGAGAAAAGTGAAAATGATGTCCAGCATTCGTATTCTCGCGGCAAGTGTCATTATCCGACCCCCAATCCCATTTTCGTCTCTTTTCGAAAGATTAAATGATGTTTTACAATGGCCATCTGACTCCCAGGTGAATAAATTTGACGAGCCGTTTCCATCAAGGGCGAGGACGTGTGTGCCCACTCCTCTTTATCCTGAATGGCAGGCAATACGAATATTTACTGTCAATGCTACACGAGTAAGCATTGAGCTTGCATGTTTTATTTTCTACTTGATTTGTGTTCTAGAGACTAGTTCATGAGCTGAAGATGGGGGAAAATTCACTTTTGGACGTTTCATTTCCAAATTTAGTGACAAATATTAGAGGAATGGGCAATAGCAAATGCAGCCAAGCATCCGTTAAAAATTCTGGAATGCTTTAAGGATCATGGCTTTTCATATCTCGGGAACACTATGTGATATCTGCAATAGATTAAAATTATTTCAGAGGATCTTCAGGTTAAAAACGTAAACACTTATTTCATTTTAACTGCGTACTTTTGGATATATTTACAGTTCATTGGTATAGCTCAATATATTGGTTGAAAGGCCGAATTTTTGTGATAGGTGAACATAATGCACTTAACGAAAGATTTAAAAACCTACGTTTTTACATAAGGACTCATCATCATTATTGGTTAACAATCCTAAGATTGGTTTGATGCAGCCCTCCACTCGATTCGTCTATCGGCCAACCTCTTCATATTAACGTAATTCCTCTCTTTCACATCCTTCACGACCTGTTTTCTCATACGAGGCCTGCCATTTCCATTCTTCCAGTTCACTTTTCCCTCGACGATTATCTTCATCAGGTCAATGCGTCTTAAGATATGGCCGATTAAATTGTCCCATCTTCTTTTTAGAGTTTTCAGCAGACATCTATTTCTCCCACTTTTCTCAAGACTTCTCTGCTTGTCACTTCGTTTGTCAAAGAACTCAAGGACGCTTAATACATCTCCGTCTTAATGGCACTTTCCGATTTTCCGAGCAGTCACAAAGAAAGCTCCCTAAGTCTCTCAAAAATCCTGGGTTTGCTGCCTGGCCCCACACTTTACTAACCCCTAAAATATCGCTTCGAACTCTAGAATATCTTAAAGAAGCGTCAAGCAGGGTAGTATAATCTTTATGCGTCCCAAACTCTTCCCTTCGCCGCATGCTATCCTTTCTTTTCCAACCAACCCTCAGTCCACCGGCCGGCAGAGAAGCCGTCTACTCTGGAGTCTCATGTGGAGGTGAAAGAACTGGCTGGCTGCTCGATTACGCCCATCAACTTCCTCCTCCGCCTCCTGTCAGCCGCGCCCTCACCCTCTGAAGTCCTCGGATTGCAGGGGCGGGAGCGGAAGACGGTGTGCAGCAGCTCTCAACTCGGAAGCAGAACGGATGGCGAAGGAAGGATGGAAAAAATGGATGGGACAAACACACACACACACACATACATATATTGCTCTTCGGGACGAAAATAAAAACAAGATTCTCCTCGGCTCGCCCCCACCCACTCTCACTTTCCTCCGTCCCCTCCCACGACACAAATGGCTCGAGGGGAGGCGGAAGTGGATTGGGACTGCTGGGAGTCTTGAGGGTTAACCGAAGAGGGGATGATACTGGGAGAAAAGGGTCCACGGGTCTGTCTACTTCGGACATGGCGACCGAAAAAAAATCCCTACTTTCCCCGTTTACGAGGAAGTAGGAGCGTGGGAATTACTGCGTGGGCGATGGTTGAGGGCTCCGAAGGAGAATTAAAAAGAGGGTCCCTTTAGCCCCCCCAAATAAGAGACCAGACCCCTGGGATGGGGATGCAAGGAGAAAGGGTATACCCACCAGCGTCTGGCGTCCATCCCTTTTTTTCTGAAGGAGGGTCGAATGTTAAAAAGGGAGGCGACTACCGATCCTCTTTCGCTGTTGCTCTCAAGACTTCCTTCCCCTGACCAAAAAAATATCGCAAGGCCCTCTCTTTAAAACGGGCTGCGAAGGGATTCCCGAGGCCCGAAGGGAGAGGAGGGCCTCAAGGAAAAACTCTTTCCTCCATCCGGAGCGGCCTAGGAGCGAGAGAGGGGATGGAGGCGAAGGGTGCGAGGGAGGAGCTCTTTGAGAAACCTTTTGGTACATGTGGGAAAATACCCCCAGCCCTTCCTTCCGTGCTCCACAGCCACACCCCGTCGCAAGAGAGGGAGGAATTGGGCCCCGAAGGAACCCCTTTCTTCCCCACCCAAACAGTCTCCCCCACCACCACCACCACCCCTTCCTCTCCCGAGCCAACGTACCATTACGTTTTTTCACCCCCTTCATCCCCTGCCTCCTCATAATTTCCGGGCCTGTTTTCCTCGCGCATTATCACCCTCGACTTTATTGCCGGCTTCGCCCCTTTTGTCTTCGCCCCCTCCATCTCCTTACCTCTGCACCCTCCCACCCTACATGCGATAAAACACGCTCGCTTGTGCGCGCACTTGCCCCATCCCTCCCAGGACACAGAGCGACGTCCGCTCGGCGGTTTCCGTGTGGCGACATGAAATGCCATCGCTTCGATTGGCGTTTAACCACGGATGGGGAGGTGGCCGTTGCCCCAAGGCGATCTCCAAAACTTAACGCTCTGAATATTGCCGTATGAATCCGACCGATGAATCTTTCACACCAAGGTTGACAATGAGAAGAAATTGGAAAGGGTCAGTGGAACGAGATTTGATCAGGGCCGATAGGATACGAGTAATATCCCGTCCATTCACATGGTGCTAATTGTCATTAATAGGCGGAAAATGAAAATAACTTGGTGAACTCCACAAAAATTTGTTACGGACGACCCGGGTTTCGACACTTTAAGTTATCTTCAGGTGACAAAAGATCCTGAAGATGACAAAAGGTGTCGAAACCTGAGTCAGTCGAATTCTTATGAAGCTCATCAAGTTATTTTCATTTTCTTTGACAGATAACTGCAACCATATCACCCTTGAAAACATCTGCTCAGTCATTAAAAAGCATTGAGACGCGTATGCAACATTCATCAAGAAAATAGTGTATCGTGATTTCAAAATATTTTTGGATCAAGATTGATGCAGGAAGTGAAATATTGTACTGCTGTTAGCGCGTGTATCCACTATCCACTGTTGAAACAAAGTGGATAAATTGAAGCAATCAAACTCAATAGATGGCGAAATATTCCCTGTTAGTATATGTGCGAATTGTCTTCCGTTAATCTGTCGAAACATGAACACTGCAATGCCAGAAAGGGGACATGAATTGTGTTTAAAATGTAAGCGATGACCATTTGAAGGGGGAAGTGATGATTGAAGTCTTGAATATTACAACGAAAAAGAAATTTGGAAACGGTCGTTGTGGATACCGGATTTGCAAGCTGCAGAGAATTCAGGAGAAGTGCGGATGAAGAATGAGGACGAGTTGGTGACGTTTTGGGAGTAGGACTTCGGGGGATGGAAAAAATGAGATGGGTGGAAGAAGGCAAAGGAACTAGGGTCCCATGAAATATGGAAAATTGAGACGAGTGGGGGTTTACAAGCCTTCGCGGAGGAATAACTAACCTCTGGCTAGGAACAAGTAGGAAGGCAGTCTCAAAAGAAAGGCTAACAAGTTGGTTACTGGCAGGCCTGCCTTAATAAGAGTTTACGAGTTTGGAGGTAGAATTTTGCAGGAGAGGGGCAGAATAATTTTAAGGTTCTTCACTTGTTCACTCTCTTCGGAGGAGGCGATTCCGCACAGTTCTGAGAGTAATGAGAAGGAAGTAGACACATTTGATGGACCCGTACGAGGAAAGAAATGCAATGAAGACGCCCGTGATCGAATGAAGTGCTAAGGGAAGGTGGAGAAAAGTAAAGGAAGTCGAGGTGAAAAGAGGTAGGAAGTATACGAAGCTAAATCGAAGAAGAGCTTGGGTTAACACGTCGTCGAGTGAAAATCGGCCGCTCTCCCTCGATCCTTGATAATGTCGATCCTTGCAATGACACAAATAACCCACTCCTCGAATAAATTAATAAACAATCGTTCAATCTTCTCTTCCACTGTCGGCACTCCATTCGATGGGGGGGGGGAGTGATTTTGCTCATCACAACCAATTGAACGCAGTCAAGGAATATCCTACAATTTTACAAACTCATCAACAAGAGGGCCGTGAAATGGCATTCCGGTATTCCATTAATTCTCTAAGGAATCGTTGTAAATAACGAATATTTTCAAGCTAACTGCGAGGTGGTTCAAGAGCATTATTATACGGACAAACATAGCCAGAAAATTGATAATTTTCTTATTTCCTTCCGGCATCGATGAACCTGCATAGAATATCTTTCCATTGTGTTTCATTTTCTCTGCAGCCACGTCGGTAATTTTATACCTTTGATTTCGTAAATAGGATCGGGGGCTAAAAACCTATCAAATAATTCATAATTCATCAAACAAATTTGACGCAATATTTCAGTATGGGTTTACAAGTACATCTTGCAGATACTGCTGGTGATGGAAGACTTTTAAGGGATGGAATCTCTTTAGTGGAATCCAAATTGAATAACAATTTTCCAAATAATATTATTTTTTCGTCGACATAGATAAATGATTAGTCAAATATAAGATTCTTGAGTTACATCACACTGTCTGTCGTGAGTTTGATTTTATTTCATCAATTGAAAAACCATCAAGAAACAAGCGCATAACTGGTGTTGGTACTCGTTACCTTTGACTTGTCTGGCTGGAAGTTTAACAATTGGACTACCGCGTCAGCATCGCTTTCGTGTCTACTTCTTCAATATTTCGCTGGGGAACATATTTTCTCCAATATCATGCACCTGTACTTCACGATGGCAAACATTACAGCCGTGGAGGAATATCATCCAAAAGCTAGCGAATTATTCGCTTTGTAAGAGGAAATGATTATATTGCCAGAAAACAATAACCAAATCTATTGAAAAAAGATTTATGCAATATCAATTCAATCAATCAATAATGCGATCATCACAGTTAGAGAAAAAAAGGAGCTGCTTTCCCGTGGGTATGGAGACCTGAACCACATGCTCAATGCTCAATGATCGCTAAACCACACCACACCCAGCAGGAGACGAAAGGTACTCACACTCACAACGCACGTTATTTTTAAGGAATACATAACATACTGCCAGACGGTGCATTAAAGAAGAACATAGGACACACCCTCCCGCGTTTGAAAATGAAACGCATCATTTCGTTTTCGAAGCGAGAATCCTCGAGGTTCCCACGAAACCCGGCACTTTTTTTAAGTGAAATAAACATTTTTTAAACGGAGGGTGTTTGAACGAAAAATCTTGGCTGGGCAGACAGAGAAAGATGAACCCCCGCCCGTAATTAACCCTTTTCCATGGAGCTGAGCTTGCATTAAACGCTGGACGGCCCTATCTCCGCATCCAACCAGTTTTTCAAACGAACGGAAAAGGAGAAAAAATTTACATTGAGCTAATTCCAACCGCTGCTCGTATGGTAATTTTTTTCCCTCCGCGGAATTAAGTCTCCCTCCCCGAATGCAACCGTCCGCCGCCACCCTTCCCTTCCCCTCCACGCGGTGCATAAAGTGGGCGAGGCAGACCCTCCCCCATCCATGCCTCGGTTTTTTTCCTCCAAAATGCCACACCCTACTTCTCCCGTCCGAACCCTTTTTTTAAAAATCCTCCTTCCCTGCCCCTTTCTTCTGCTAGCTCGGTTGGGACACTCATTGTAAAAAGTCCACGATAATTCTCCCTTGTCCCCGGATCGCGGTCATAACCGCTTGCCCTCCTATTCCTCCTTCTCATCACTGACCCTTCTCCCTTCCTTCCGTCTCCATGTCCCAAGACCCTTGAATAAAATGAAGGGAGCGGTGGACTTAATATGTACAGGACTCGGGCTCAGGACGCAGAACGCTCATAGCACTTTACGCATTTAAAAAGAGATTTAAACATATATAGACGCCCGGAAAGCGTCCACGCAAAGCTAAGAGAACCTAGAAAATGTTACTACCATAAATATGCACTAGGTCTGTGTCATCCCCCAAAAACGAAAACCATTCCCAAGCTGGAAATCGCAGTTTTTTCCGCTCACACTTGGGCGTAAAGGCGCGATCTCAGTGATTTGTTGAATGTTCTTGATCTCCGACTTTAAATAAAGATTTTACGATGCAGGTACACTATTCATACGAAATCTGCACGCCTTAGATTTATAAAACCTCAGAACTATTCATTGTACGTAGTCTATTTTTGATCATAATCTCCACAGAACTGAGCTGAGTCTTTGAGTTCCAAGAAGAGCACCTATTTTATACAGCAATATATCTCCAAATCAGTGGAGAACTTCACCTACCTCGGCAGCACTATAACTTGGGATAGAAGAAGCTCGACGGACATCAGGCGAAGAATAACATAAGCTAAGGAGGCGTTTATGAAGAAGAGACAACTACTCTGCTCAAAGAACCTACGGCTGCAAACAAGGAAGGACTTCATCAAAGCATTCGTATGGAGCGTGGCACTCTATGGATCACAGAATTGGAACATCAGGAAAGCAGGCCAACGAAGAATTGACGCCTTCGAAACATGGTGCTGGAGGCGAATGTTGAAGATTAAATGGACAGATAAAGTGAGGAACGAAGAGGTGTACAGAATAGCAGATGAAGGAAGGACAATATGGAAAACTCTACGGCAAAGAAGAACCAGATGGATTGGACATACCATGAGGGACAATGAATTAGTTAGAAATATAGAAGAGAAGATTGAAGGGTAGGTCCCGCAAAGAAGACCAAGGGACAAATATATAGGGCAAATAAAGAAGGACATGGAAGGGAAAACATACCAGAGCGAGAGGATATTAACAATAAATAGGGCAGAATGGAGGGCTGCAGTAAACCAATCCTAGGATTAAAATACTGATGATGATCTCCATAGCGGCATGAACATCCCGTGAACTGCATCTCAGGGCTCTTTTCAAGAGGTGGAATACTTTGAGAATAACCGGACTTCTCTGAATGTGAATCCTACCTCCAGCTTCCCCGTCTTCCGTCCGAACACTCTCAAAATATTTGCTAACATTTGGCGCCGCTCTCACGGACCGATCTCCGCATCCGTTCAAAAAGTTTCATGAGCGCAAGCGTTCTCCTCGCCGTTTCACACCCATATTTCTCCCCCAGCCAAATCCCCGCCGCGGCTGACCCTTTCCCTCTCCTCCGCGTCCACCTCAAGAATTCATTTGCCGTCAGCACTGCGGGCATCTCCCAGCCTCCACCCCCAGAGGGCCATCCTTACCACCACAGCACCCCTTCGGCCGCTGCACACAATTTCCCCAACCTTTTAGCAGCTGCCCACCGTGCTCCAAACCCTCCAATACTCCCGCTCCTTGATTCTCTCCTCTACATTATCCCTACTCCAAAGCTTCCGCGCTTCCTACTCCCCCTTTCGCTCTCCATAATCAGCAGCCCGAAAAATATTGATTTTTCTCCGATCCTGATTATTTGAGCTTAGTTTTCTGCAAAGAGCTCCAGAATTTTTTACTTCGGGAAGAAAATTCTTATATTTAATAACACTATTAAGAGGTATAAGTACTAAGAAACTGGGATGATGCTCTTGCCACTACAATGTTTCATAGCGGAAACAAACAGGACTCCATTAATAACAGGGCAATATATGTGAAATATCCCTCCAATAAAATTCTACATGAAGTTAAAAACATTTCTCCAATGGCACCAAAACCATTACAAATAACACGATAAATCCACAATGCACATGAAATGACTATCATTTTCCCTTTACTCTGACGAAAAATGTTATATAAACGCTAATTTTAGGTAGGTAATCATACGATAAGGTCGATGGGGAAGTAAAAACTACTTGGAAAACAATGCTGAAAAATCATTAATGATGAGAAGTAAAAAAAGGTCTGTGAAAAAATTACGGATGAATAAAGACGGATGAATAAAAAATAACAAAGATTTCTGCATTGAAGCTTTCGCGGCTCATGATGATAAATAATTGGACATACGGGTGTATGCCGCGTCGTATATCGGATTTTGCCCCGACGTTTCGTGACCGACTGCTGGTCACTTTTTCAAGGGAATGATGGTAGTGTTTGGCGCTGCTGGCATTTTATTCATTTCAAATGGGAGAGGTGGGCGGAGGGGGTGAGAGGAGTAAGGACTGGAGGGGGAAGATGAGGAAATGCTGTGGATGACTGGGTTCCATGTACTGCTGATTCTCAATCCGGTGTCTCTCTTAAAATTGTTCTTGTTTTTCTTTATTTCGATGGCTACATGGATGAGTCTTGGTTTAAAAGGTTTTACCTTGGCGATGACTAGATTTTTCCTTTTTGAAAAAGTGACCAGCAGTCGGTCACGAAACGTCGCACAGTGGTCGGAAATCGAAAATGTTTGGACAAAATTCAAAAATAGCTTTTTTTGAGAAATGGACTTGGATCTTCGCACATATACTCACAAAAGATTGCTAATTAAGGAATAGCACGTCATTTTTCATGATTCTAAATCGTTAGCTAGATACAGGGGCTCAAACATGACCAAATTTCCAAAAAACTCCCGACTTCCTTTTTCTCCGAATATCTTCAAAGTTATGTTGATGGTGTCGTTGTGGGAGGAATTTGATCGAATAAAAGTTGGTATAATATATTAACACAATGCTTTGTCTTTACTATGCTTTCGTTTCGAAGATTTTTTATAACATTTGTGTGATATTACGTTACAAAATGGCGGAAGCTGTTTTTGGACAAAATTTCACATAAAGTAGAGAATATCTAGCATTTTAGAGAGAGACCTGTCAAGTGACTTATATCAGAGCGTTTGTTGAAGACTTTTAAATACGAAACTGAAGAGAAATAAAAAATAAGTTTGCGACGCCGAAAAATGCATATGATTTTCCGACCGCGCGTCCGGGGTCCGACTCCGGGCGCCGGGGCTGGAAATGCCGAGACTCGCTTATATTGCTCATGTGGAATGAACCCTAAAGCTTCGGATTCGCCGCGTTTCTGCTGTACACATTGTCACTAACCTCCACAGACTCACTATGGACGGAAATGGTGAGAATATTGTATCGAGCGAGCGGATAATTGTACGTGTAGTAGCGTTCAAGTTATTTTTGTTGCGAACGTTCGGGAAACATACTTCTTATTTACGGCCTTAAACCAAAAACCATGCATCCTTCTACTAGCAGAAAGGCACCGCCGCCTGGGATTGTTTTGTATTCCTTTTGCCCCCCTGCCCGCACGCACGCGCTAAAAGATGCACCGAAGAGGTCACAGTCCAAGCCCCTGCCGTGCCCCCAAAAGGGCCCTGCGAAAAGGGACATTTATGACATTGCGGAAACTTTGAAGGTCTTAAGCAGGTATATCAAGTGAAACATGTGCTTTCGCTTCTAGAAATACATTTTTTTAAATCAGTCCTCTCATGGTAGTGGTGAAAGAAGGTCGTGCAGTAGTTAATTTGCAGGACCTAAAGATTGTGATTAAGCTTGTGGTTGTGTTGAGTCTCTTACACTTTTGGCAGCTTGTCCTGTTCTTCGATCACAAGTGATTTATATTAATTTAAATGGTTACTCTTTTATAAGGTATGTGGTATATTGTTTTTGTTTCCGTAGAATTTTGTAGTCATGTGACCGCTCCTATAATTTTTTTTCATTGAAATGTCGTTAAGTGACTTCAATTATTTTCATTAGAATACCCTTCTCAGGGCATCTTTTACCGCGTGCACTCCCGTATCAATTTAATTAATAGTGACGAATACGTGATTTTTTTCATAATTTTCTTCATAATTTTTGCCCTTTACACAGGTCACTGAAGAAATTTCATTTTTCAATGGCTGGTTTCTCGTCTCACGCCTTGATCTCCATGAAAAACTTTTGGAGTCGAAGAACAAGTCAGTGTCTGAGAAGAAAGAGTATTTGTTGGACTTTCTATCAAGAAGATTAAATTTGTCAGAACATACAGACGCTTTGAATTCTCTAAGTGGGTGCATACGGAATCGTTTTTTGATACCATATGTAAAAGGGTGGGAGGAGAGCTGTCGTAATAATGACAGATTCATTAGACGAAATAATGAATGATTAAAGGAGTGCATTAAATTTCCTAACATTGTACTAACGTATTTACCAAGTACCTCTACACCTTTTGGCATGTATTTTTGGATAAGTGCTAACCTTTCCTAATACTAAATTTTTCATAAAGTTTAATTAAACAATTCTGCAACTTTGAACTTCGTATTTGAAAAATTTATTAATACTTTATTACGCGCAACAGGACGGCCGGTAAAAGAGTTTCACACTTCCTGAGATAGAACAAGGAGAAGAAAAGCTCAAATTCTTAAAACTACTGCCTTTACTGCGGAACTCACTTCAGCAGTTACCATAAGTCTAAAGGAGAAAGGGGACATTTCGGCAGCTAAATTACTCACGGAAATTACAACTACCACACCAACTAGGGCAACAAGAGTCTTTTTTTCCACAAGAATAAAGACATTTACTTTTGACCGGTTTCGGTGTACAACACCATCTTAAGGTGAAAATTAAATCTCAGACATCAGTAAATATACAATTTGCTGTGAGGGGAGGGAAAGGATGAAAGGGGGGGAGGGTAGGAGGAGCGGGAGTATGGAGGGGTTGGAGAGAACAAGGATTGGGAATTGAGAGGAGGGTGAAAGGTGGTGGGTGTTGATGGGTAAAACCAAGCATGATGGCGACCTGGGGATGGCCCAGGTCGTTAAGGGTCTACGGAAAGTTCGTGAAGTCCACTGTGGAAGGGGTGAAGCGGTCCGGGCGTTGGCATCCCCCGGAGCGTCGGTTCCTACGGGTTAAGGAGGATTAGCTCCTTGGGGTTCCTGGTGTATTCTTTCGCTATGATATTCCACCAAATCAAGCCTGAAAAAACTACCTTTATAACAAGAGTCATATCAAAGTAGAGGAAAATTAATGTTATCCAAACTGAGATGACTGTTGAGAAGGCTTTATCCCTTATTATTTCTACGGAGTTGTTATTAATGTTATCCAAACTGAGATGACTGTTGAGAAGGCTTTATCCCTTATTATTTCTACGGAGTTGACCAAGAGTCAATACATAACTCTGCGTAGCAAAGCCTTAAGCCACGGACATGACTTATATCCTAGCTATGACCGATTACTACGAGCTAAAAGCGCAGCACACCCGGAAGGAATAGTAGTCACAGAAAATATGTGCGAATTAAATCTTCAAGCTCTTCTGAATCACACTGCATCACGGATCCTGGCGTGTGTTTCCTCAACTCAACTCAAACATCGGGAGAGGAAATAAATTGCTCATTGATTAGCAAATGTGGGTTTGATGGAAGTTTGGGCCATCTCAGTACAAACAAGTGTGGCAACGAGGGAATGCATATGATGAATTTTTATTCGTGAGCTCCCTCGTGCCATTTCGCTTAGTTAATTATGCTACAGGTTACATACCATGGATTCTCTAGTTATCCCATCACTTAATTTCCAAAACGTTGTTTATGACGAATTGAAAATAATGCATAGGCAATAAAACTCCCGTTTCCTCTAATTCTAGGTGAAATAATCTGGTCTAATCCTCGGCATTCATCAACAAAATGTTGCCAGCCGATTCGCCTTCAGTGAGTGAAGGAGACAAGGGAAATAGCAAATGCAGAAAGGAATCATCTTCAAAAACAAATTGATGGCCTAAAAGCGTTCAATAATGGAATCTACTCCATCAAATTTTCTTTGCTGCTACAATGATTAACGGAAAAGTAATACTGATGTATTTTGTAATGAAATTGTTATTAAATGCTATTAAAGCATTAAAAAAGACCAATTCTCTTAGGTATGCAATACATTGACCGGTAGTGGAAGTATGAGGTGTTACATCTGATTATATTTTTCAAATGTCGCGACAGCTACAGTCATTGCACATGCGTCTAAATTTGACTCAATGACATATCAACATATTACAAACAGAAAATTTTCCTCGGATATTCCCACTTAAGACCTTCAAAGTTTCCGCAATGTCATAAATGTCCCTTTTCGCAGGACCCTTTTGGGGGCACGGCAGGGGCTTGGACTGTGACCTCTTCGGTGCATCTTTTAGCGCGTGCGTGCGGGCAGGGGGGCAAAAGGAATACAAAACAATCCCAGGCGGCGGTGCCTTTCTGCTAGTAGAAGGATGCATGGTTTTTGGTTTAAGGCCGTAAATAAGAAGTATGTTTCCCGAACGTTCGCAACAAAAATAACTTGAACGCTACTACACGTACAATTATCCGCTCGCTCGATACAATATTCTCACCATTTCCGTCCATAGTGAGTCTGTGGAGGTTAGTGACAATGTGTACAGCAGAAACGCGGCGAATCCGAAGCTTTAGGGTTCATTCCACATGAGCAATATAAGCGAGTCTCGGCATTTCCAGCCCCGGCGCCCGGAGTCGGACCCCGGACGCGCGGTCGGAAAATCATATGCATTTTTCGGCGTCGCAAACTTATTTTTTATTTCTCTTCAGTTTCGTATTTAAAAGTCTTCAACAAACGCTCTGATATAAGTCACTTGACAGGTCTCTCTCTAAAATGCTAGATATTCTCTACTTTATGTGAAATTTTGTCCAAAAACAGCTTCCGCCATTTTGTAACGTAATATCACACAAATGTTATAAAAAATCTTCGAAACGAAAGCATAGTAAAGACAAAGCATTGTGTTAATATATTATACCAACTTTTATTCGATCAAATTCCTCCCACAACGACACCATCAACATAACTTTGAAGATATTCGGAGAAAAAGGAAGTCGGGAGTTTTTTGGAAATTTGGTTATGTTTGAGCCCCTGTATCTAGCTAACGATTTAGAATCATGACAAATGACGTGCTATTCCTTAATTAGCAATCTTTTGTGAGTATATGTGCGAAGATTCAAGTCCATTTCTCAAAAAAAGCTATTTTTGAATTTTGTCCAAAAATATTCGATTTCCGACCACTGTGCGTCGGGGCAAAATCCGATATACGACGCGGCATACACCCGTATGTCCAATTATTTATCAATAACAAAGATATTCACCAAATTTTGGGGAATAGACGATCTCGGTAATAAAGACGACGCAAACTTATCGAATACAGCAAATCAATGCGCCAAAGGTTGACGGACGGAGTGAAGAAACTTATGGGTACGAACGAGGTTCAAACACCGAACAAAAGCAATTGAACGTGTGAAAACAAGATGCATGAATAGAAGGAAAGGTTCAGAGATAGGAGAGCGCAGACGGGAAGAAAAACGCTTGTATATTAAGACAGCGATCTGCCTGTCATTATGCTGAGGTGAGAACATTTGCAAATACTGTTAGGGAGGAAAAAAGGGGTTTTCATTCGTAATTAAGGCGGGAGAATGAGTAAAGAACGACTTAGGTACCATCCAAGTCCGGTGGTTAATTAGGGAGGCGTACGAGTCGAGGAGGGAGGGAGACAAATGGGGAGTGAAGTAAGGCATTGGCGTCAGCACGCTCTTCACGGAAGGCGCCAGGGGGTCTAGGGTAAAGTCCCGCCCCGAAGGGGTACTACACTTGGAGAGCTCTCCACCAGACATCCGAGCAAGTATGCCCCAGGGGTAAAATGCTGAAACCATCAAGCCCTATGCTACTGCCATAGCGTAATTCTGTCGTCCACCAAAGTATTAAAAAAACTAATATCTTTTGGGCTGACATATTTATTTCTCTTTCTCTCTAGTTCGTGTGATCAGTTCTCAGGCGAATCGTGTAAATAACGAGTACTTGCATTAGTGCCATTTGTTTGGAAAAGAGGAATTATTAGTCATATTTTCCAACCTTTCCCGCAAAGAGGGATAACCTCAGAATTCAGAGGCGTAGGACGAAGGAAGGAAAAATATAGAAATCAGTAGAATAACCCAAACGAAAATGGCAATTTACCACACAAGGTATCTACTTATAGCTGGAAATATAAGTTTTAGTTTAAGGCAAATTTAATTCAAACCTTAATCTTGAGCATTCTCTTCTATTTTTTAATTACATTTCTGGGTGCTTTTACAGCAAAGGTCGTTCGCACTCTCCTTTATTGTAGCGAGGCATGGAGAAATTTCAAGGGAAGGGGGCCACAAAAGAATTCTCCTGAAAACTTTAAAAAAGGAGAGAAAACTTAACTGGTTTAAGTTTTTCACTCGTCCACCTCGGAGGGTCTGACGCGCGAAAATTAACTAACAGGTTACATGTCAGATTTAAATGATCTGATCAGTTGTAATGTTATGCGTTTATACCTAACAAGGAGGTATAAACTTATCTCTTCCCTATCTCCGCATATCACACTAAACGGACAGGATATAAGATACTATTGCCTAGACAGGTTCAAGTCTTCGTTTTCCTACGCTCAATTCATTAGTTTAAAAGAGATAGAGGTGCACATATTCTGTGAATCCAGACTAGTCTCCATTTTCTTTCTCATTTTCACATTAGTTCTCCTCCCTCCATCTCTTAAAGACTGGATATCTAACGACTTTTAATCACCGCAGTTGGAGCACCTGAAAACTGAATCCTGGAGAAAGATTTGACACCCTTCGCCACTCACCTTTCGAGTGACTCGCACAGTCACATTCAGATGTTGATATTTCAGGTTCGGCAGAAGAACAGGAGTAAACATTAAAATTCTACACAAGGTAAGCATAATTCTTTCTTCAAAAATATGTAACTCAATCCTGAAGCCATCAGCAAGGAGCAGACTAATACAATAAATGGACATAAGGATACGATTTCTATTTTGATTGATTTTTTAAACCAGTAATGGAAATGCTGAACTGAAAACTGTACAGCCTTTGCAGTCATACCTTGAGATGTGATGCTTTGATGAAGAGAGTCATCGTGGGAAAAGACTGAAAAAATGTCAAAGTCTCTTAGTAGTGCTGCAACTTATAACCTATGGGTTATCAAGCCAGCGGATTACCACCCTGACTACCGAGACTGGTACGAAGAACTCGTAAGGGATATTTAGAGCAACTACACAGTGAAGTACAATATCGAAATTGTGCTTCGTTGAGATTGATTGTCTTTTTATTTTTGCCATAGTTAAAGTTGTTTGTCTGTTAAAAAAATACGTTTCTTTTTCTGTTAAGAAATTGCTTTTTCTTATAAACGCCCATATAATGATTTAACTTGTATATATCATGTTTTATATTTTTTATGCATTGCATATGAAATAGAACTGACGGCACCCAAAAAAGAGGACTGTTACCTAGTATGGTACATACACCTAACATCCTGATCGAAAATGGAATGTATTGTGTAAACTGTGTTTGGAAGAATAAATTATCATTATAAATATGTAGAAGGGAAAAATAAGGATGTAACTATGAAGGAATTAGCCGATAGAAGAATCAAGTGGATTTATGGGTGAAACCAATATTCGGATTCATAACTTACGATGATGAAGAGATAAAGATGGATGACTGGGTATGAGCTCTGCTACCTCAGGAAAATTTAACCGTGGTTAACATTTCAATAAACAAAATTAAGCAGAAATACATGAGTACTAGGGGATCATGTCCCCGAATTTAAGGGACCGACAGCTGAATTTCATCTCCGCGAAGAAAATTGGACCATTGGACCAAATTGGCTTCACCAATGGATATTGCGTACCGAGCCTTTCTTGAATTTGGGCCCTTGTTCATATGGGGTGCTGGAGAGGGCTTGCTTTGCGGCGGCGTAATCACAAAAAAATACTACTCATTCCTTCCTTCAAACGGTCGCTCCTTTTCCACCTCCACCCTCATTCCCCGCTATATCCCTCCCCTCCCTCCCTCTCTCCTCCTCTCTTTTGTCAACTCTTTTGTCTTTTCCTATTATCTTCCCTCCGAGAGCGCTCCATCAATGGGACAGAGGGAGAGAGGGACGCGACTCATGACAAAGTGCGCGTATTATCCTCCGCATATTCCTACGCTCCCCTCCCCACTCCTCCTCCTTCGCCTCACTCTCGAGTGACCCTCAAAAAGCACCTCACCCCACTCTGCCCGATCCTCAACTCCCCATCCCTTTCCACAGGTATGTATATACTGCTTGAATTCATTGTTGCTACGCGAATTCACCTTTACGTTTTACAAGAAGCGGGCGTCCTTCATTTTTTCTAGCAATAATTTTCTGCTTTCTTCCCCCAATTTTGGTCCAGGGATACATGCCCCCCAACAATGGAGCGCTGAAAATTTATTACCTGTCCGTTAAATCTAACACAACGTTCTCCGCATAACAAAACAAAAAATAGTGAGATGCCAGGCTACATCACCTACGGCCCAAACAAAATTGGTGACTCGGCAACGGAAGTGAAGCTAATTTTGGTTTCCTCTCCAACAAATAGGGCAATAATGAAAGGCCAAATGCTTGAATCCAACGATTTCTCATGGTGTGGTGATTATTAATTCTCATTCTCTCCCTCGTGGATCTATGAAACAAATATATTCTACCACCATCCACAGTGATCGGAAGGCTAATTTTGATGGGCCAGAAGGTAGACCTGACCTCATACTCAATCCAAAGGTTGGAGAACTTTACGCATTGAATGTGGTTTTTATTACCATGCGCTGAAATTTATTAGAGCTACATCTACGTAATACTCTGACAGCCACCACGAGGGAGTGTGGCAGGGGGTGAAGATGCACTATTGGCAAACAAGCTACCAGCTAAAAGCTAGAGAGGTTTTTCATGACTAGAAAGACCAGAGGCTTCTCAGTGTTTAGCCTGACTGAAGTTGGGAGTTTATTCTCTGGAAAGTGATGGAAAATCGAAAGTAAAAGTAAATGGCCCAATTTCAAACGCTGCCCTTGACCTTTACTAGTCACATTAGTAGTCTAGTGCTGAATTAGATATGGACTTCCGTAATCAACGATGTCAAATAAGCCACATAGGACTACGTTCATACAAAACCTTATTCATTTGGCTTCGGATGAACCTGTGTCGCACATAATGGTTGTTGAATCAATGGTCCCTGATAACTCAGAACATCACCAAGAGCAAATAAAGATCAACCGTTTTTTGAGAGATTTATTCCCTACTTAGGTTTTACCGGTGTAAGTCCGCCAATTCTTTCTTTTCTAACCTGACGTCAGGCCAAATACTGTTAAAGTGGATAACGGTATATTAGTGGTTATAGACATGCGAAACTATTTGTATCATATTGATGCAATACATACATGATTCCACGTGTCTATTAACAGCCAAAAGGCATCCGATGATTACGAATACTATCAGTCGACAAATTTCGTGACAAAAAGAAAATCCTTGTTTCATTCCCCGCTGACTAATTTTCAGCCGAACTCAATGGTTTGTGGTGTAAATGTGGAAGTGCATGTTTACATAAAGCAATAAACTGAGTATATTTCTACTCAGATTTATTTCGGTACACCTAGTTTCATCGCATAAGCGACACCCTCAGTAGTTCAGGATCGGTGGTATATATGCACAAGTGAGAAGTGAGACGGTTAAAGGGAAAGAGTAGGTTGGGGGAGGAATGTAGTTGTTTTAAATAATAATTGTAATTTGTACTTTGTAATAAAGTATGCAATAAATATTCGTACGTTGTATTAAATGTGTAAAGTTGAAAAAAATTTGTGTGCTGTAATAAACTTGAGTGGAAATACAATTACTTAGCTTCTTAATCTAAATTTATCTACTTTGTAATTGTAGAGATGTACAAGGGGAACATTCCGATCAACCCTCAGAAATAAGTGTTAGTTATTCAGGGGAGGCGATCGACAGCTGAAGTCATTTACGCCATTTAGGATACGTGGGTAATTGGGTAATGGTAGGAACATTTCAGGTAACGAAGGAAGGTTGGAGGGAAACCCGGCGGCGTCGACAGCCTGAACTTAACGACAGACGCCAACGGGACTACGGCTAGACGTCCCATCCGACGGACGGAGTACTGGACCTGAAATGCTCTCCACTAGGCACTCAAGTAGGGACCAGTTTACCACTGAAAAATCCGCCACTGCCGGGAATCGAACCCGGCACCTCGGGGTAGGAGACCAGTACACCCATAGGAACCCGATCCCGTATACGTAAACTCACATGGAAGCAAGGAACTACAATTTTGCCTAAAATAATACTTTGAACTGAGTGAGCAGAGTAAAGCTGTGGTAATTTTGTGACTTTTGGCACGTAACATCATTGACAATCAGCAGTCACCAAATAGGACCATGGGTTTATTACAAGCTAACCTCAGAGGCTAATAAAACCTTAGGAATCAGAATAAGATGCGGCAGGGCATCCCATAATCGAGCTTTTTTTATTTTCTAGGAACACATCAACGCCAGAAACTCACTCCCAGCCTCCTTTCTTATACGACACATACAAGATGCATGGCTGGATTGTGTTCCATAGCATAGAAGCGCATAGGAGCAAATGAAGAACTCACGTGTTTTCAACTAAATAGCTCTCAACGAGCATGTTCTTTCTTGACTGCTCAACATTTGGCCGAGTCGCACACTATCTCCCCATTTCCAACCCCTACCGCGACAACACGTACGAAGTTCCCCCCTCTATGACGCCACAGACCGGGCCGAGAGCTTCGATCTCCAAGTCTTCCGTTCAGCTCGACGTTCCACGCATCCAGCCGGGAGATTTACGACGACAGCTGATTTTCACTTAAACCACGTCCCAGTTCCATTCATTAAATTCGTAATTATAATTGAGCTCATGCGCGGCGGCGGACGCCCTGACCACCACTTTCCCCTGTCCGGATGCATAAGATCGGGACGGTCCTCCCAACCCTCGCAATACCCTGCTCAGACCTCGTTAACCCTAAGCACATACACACACCACCATCATTTTCTCCCGCGCCCACTCTCTTCTCCCATCTCGCTTTCTCCCCCCTGGACGAACCCCTCCCTCTTCAACTCCTCCTGCTACGGTCGGATCCTTTTTCGCGGGCTAACCCTTCCGAGCGATCCCTCCCTGAAACCATTCCATCCCCTTTCGCGTCCAATCCCCACCCCCCAACACGCGTACCCTTCCATCCCTTGGTTTTCAGAAAAAGGGGTCCTCTGGTCACCCCACCCTGCAAATACCCTTTTCACCGTCCCCATTCCCACTCTTCCCCTCACGCCCTCTTCAGAATACCCTTCCCCTCGACTAACTCACTCCCGACTCTCACTCTTCCAACCGTCCCGAAAACTATGACTAATCCTCCTTTTTCATTCACCAGCCCCTCCCCTTTCCCATAACATATTTCTGAGGTGAGAGGGGGGGGAGGAAATGGAATGGACCCAAGGATTGTTCTTGTCTATTGCCCGCTCGAGAAACTCGAGAATGGCTAGATTCCCTTTCCTTTTTCAGTTTAACCAAACGTTGGAGATTAAATGACATTAAACGTATGAGAAGTGGAGAAAGCCCATTACATTAACAATAACATAAGAATTAAAAAAAACAATGCTGTATTATTTAATTCGTTAAAACTTTCGCGGTTCATGTTATCCGGCGTTGTTGTTTTTTGGGTAAACCCGCGTCACAGTATTAAAATAACCAACAGTTTCGTCTCCGCTGCTGGAGACTTCTTCAGGGTAATTAGAAGTCTCCAGCAGCGGAGACGAAACTGTTGGTTATTTTAATACTGTGACGCGGGTTTACCCAAAAAACAACAACGCGAATGCTGTATTAAAATATGAAAAACTATTGTCGGAGCAGAGGACGCTTTATACGGTTGAATGTCTGATTCTGAATCGCATTGCAATGTAGGTAGAAATCTGGAAACGCTATTCGCTAAGACGCAAAAAGTGGAGTAAATGACTTGAACACTGATCATCACTCATCGGTCTCATCAACTAACTGTCGCGAACAATTTGTTACTTTTCAATTAAGAACATGTCATTAGATTCTTTGACATAACATTAATTCTAAAAATAATAACACAAGCACATAACAGCACTTGCTCATATACCGATAGAACTTACTCAATCTGCATAAAACTCATTAAATATTGCTAACAAAGTTTCGCACGACTAATAAATCATTTTTTTTTAATATCTTAGAAAGATTCACATGGTGATGTGCTTTATTCAAGAAGTTGCTAAGACGTACCTTCTCAAATAATTATGTGATTTCCATAGGTCAATTAAATTGAAACGTATGTAACTCATAAACATTAATGCGACGAGTAAAATTTAAAAAAAAAGTTTCATTGACTGTAATCCTATGGCAGCATGGCAAGATCACTGTGGTAAGAAAAAAGCAAAGATAACTAAACAGACGCGACAATAAAATTTGAATTTACGCGGAAATGCATGGCAAGGAATTGCGAACCTTAATGGGGGTTCCGAAACGCATGACTAAGAGACAAGTGGTTGTGGAGCAGGAGTTGTAATAATTTTCAGTCTCGTCCTCCAAGTGAAACCTTTTGTCCTATGACTCTTTCTTTACCCTCCTCCATCTTTCGCTCCTTCCCCCCCCCCCCCCCCCCCCACACCTTCTCCGCACACCATTGTTTCTCCCCGCCCCCACCCTCTCACTTTCATGAAACTCAGCCCCCAACCGCTCGCCAACCAATTCTCCCGCACCCCCCCACCCGAGTTTAAAACCGTCCCCTTGGCAACCCCCACTCCCTCCCCCCATCCTGCCCTCGCTTCTTTTCGCACACATGCGCTTCCCGCTCAACCATCGTTTTCCATTAGAGAGAGAGAGAGAGAGGGAGAGAGGAAGGGGGTGGGGAGTCCCTCCGTACTCCTCCTTCCTATCCCACGCTCTAACATTGGAAAGGGCCCACTGCCGTTCTTCTGCCTCCCCTGAATCCGAATTCTGCGTACCGCTCTTTCTCGCTCTACTTCCCAGAATCTCTATCCTTCGTACTCATCTGGCTTTCCACGGAATGATCCCCATCGTCGCAGACTTCAATTAAGGGCGTTTCCCTATTCAGGAAAGGACACCCAATAATGCGTCAACACATCTATGTATACCTACTATGAGTACCCTTTTAGTTTACGCATGGGTGTGTGGTACGGGGTGAATAATCATCAAGCAAGCTGTACATGCGTAATGGCAAAACTACTCAATTACAGAAACATGATTTTATTGCACGCACCAGACACGCGCAAGTAAATGATTGATATTGACAAAGGAATTTTATCCTCCGGTGCTAAATCCGAGGATAAGATTTGCTTTGTAATATAAGAAAAAAGCTACTGAGGGTGCCAAAAGAAGTGGTAATCTCAAAAGTGAGGAATCAGATATTTGACAGAACTAATAGACTAAATCGATCGATTTACCCTTCTCCCGTTCTTACATTTTTCAATTTCATCCGCCGCTCAGGTGGAATCCCTTCCCTTCTTCACGAATCCGAGGATACGGATTTTTTAGTTCCACGGAAAAAATTATAGCCGTACTATTAGATAGGCATCTAGGTCAAAAGCAAAATATAATACTTATTGCTGGTTATGTTAAAAAATAAAATACGGCTGATCGCGCGGGATAGTGAATATATACTCCATCAAGAACAGCTTCAAACAGATAGAAACCACGGCTCACGGATGGGATGAATTCCAAATAATAAACTGGTAGGCTATCATCAATGCCATCAAATTCCAGTCCAGAATAAATGGAAGTTACATGTTCTCGCCACTGGCACTTATGATTTGGTTTTTAACCACAGCAGATTCCCCTCCCAGCATTCAAGCCCTAATGCGCATGTTACAGCAATGACCTAAGCGATCACGAGTTTTCCATGAAAAGCTACCACTGCGAGATCTCATCTTCCGCTCTTTTTTTCCCGCTCCCCAAAAACATCCCCCTCCCCTCCACTCCTTCATATAACTCACCCACCCCCAACCACCCTTTCACTCCCCCGGACACCACCCTCCCCCCTCCTCCGCTTCCTTTTCAAAGTCGCTCTTCGAGAAAGGCCCTTCCTTTCATCCCTTCAAAGAGGAAGAGAAAGATAAAAAGGGATGAAAGAAGGGAGAAAAAATGAGCGAGGAGACGACAGGGCGAGGAAGAGAGAAAGAGATCCCTCACCCTCGCCCATCCTTTAATTTAGTAATTTTCAGAAATTTTCCCCGCATTCTCTCGTTCCCGAATTTATTTCCTCTCCTCCCGCTACTCTCGCTTCTTCTCCTCAACGCCCACACTCACCTCTCTCTCGCTCTTTCTCTCTTCTCCGTCTCTTACTTATTATCCCTTCCGCTCTGCCACCAACATGGAGATGAGTCAGATCGACGTCGCCAGGGAAAACGAGAGAAAGGGATGCTGGAGGGAGAGAGAGAGAGAGAGTAGATGGGGGCTGTGCGACGGGAGTAGAGAAAGAAAAAGCAAGAGGGGTGGATGAAAAGACCACACTCCTTCTCCTAACTCATGACATCATACATACATAAAAGCACACCATACCGGAATATGAAAGATCAGACACGACGACTGTAGGGGCAACTTCTCCTGAAACGAGGTATCCTTGCTAACCCTAGATGCACATGGCGATCATATTATTAAGATATATTTCCCATTAGTTTCCAGCTAGCTGTCACGCTTTTTAGCTGTCAAGAGTTTTGGCGACAAGTGAAGTTTTGTGAAAAAATAATCATTCTGACCAGATCCACTCACTCAAAAAATCAAAAATTAAAATAAGTAAAAGGTGATGCCCACCGAACAAGCTGCGTTACGAATATCTACGTCATCCACCTCCCGTCCTTGCCTGTGTTGAGGAAGAAAGGGAGGGGAGTGGACGTGGGGGCGGAAGGTCTGCTCGCACAGACGCTGTCGCAACAACTTCCATTGGTAGATCCAGATTCCATTGGCATTCAGCTGTCCGTCCCCCATTGTGCTCGGACGAAGGAGCTGCGCAGCGTTAGTTGTGATTGGACGAAGTGGATGACGCACGAGTCCTTTGTACGCCTACTTTTGCGAAAGGGCTAAAAACATCTGTTTTCGCCGATTGTTACTCGAAAACGACTCTACGGATCGAAGAACTAAAAAATACGGGTATTTTTATTTAACAAATTCTATCAGTTTCGGCAATAAAAAATATGGTAAACGACCCCATTCTTACGAGTACATACAATTAGTTAAATTATACTCGAAGAGTGTAGGAGAGTCTATCGGAATATGAACGCGGACTATATAAAGGTTTGATATTTATATTTGTTTCAATGTTTCCCAGCTCGTGGAAGTTGTGATAAAAACATCACTAAAGTGAAATCCTTAATGGCATGATGACAAATGGAAAAGTTCGCTTGGAGATATGTTGATGCATTTAATCAAGCTCTAGATTTCACGGTATGTTCCAATATGTCATCGATGTATACTTGCTACAAATATATAAAATATTAAAGTATTTAAAGCATACCTGTACAATATATTATAAATAACTCCGGTTTATTCCAAAACGTTATTAATGGTGTCGTTTACCATATTTTTTTTATTGCCGAATATGATAGAGTTTGTAAAATAAAAAGACCCGTATTTTTCCGTTTTTTGATCCGTCAATTATTTCTCGAGTTATAGGCGTCGAAAAACTAATGTTTTTAACCCTTTCGGAAGAGTGGGTGTGGTGCAACCTCTGACGTCATCGACTTCGTCCAATCACAACTGAGCCCGCGAAGCTACTTCGCCTTATCGCAATGGGGGAGACACAGTTGACTCTGTCAATCGGAGCAGTTACGAAAGCATCTGTGCGAGCAGACCTTCCGAGAATTCCCCTCCACTCCCTCCCCTTCCCATACGAACAGTCAAGGACGGGAGGAAAGTGACGTCAATGTTATCACAGCAGCATTTTCGGTGGGCGTCACCTTTTGCTTATTTTAATTTTTGATTTATGAGTGAATGGTTATGGTTAGAAGATTAATTTTTTCACTAAAATTCTTTTTTCGTTTCCATCTAATAATTTCGTGTATAAAATTGCGATTTCGGTTCCGAGTAAACGCCCCCATTGAAGAACTTCCAAACAAAGTAAAATTAAAGTTCTTCAATTTTACTCTGAGACTTCAAATCCCAGATATTATAAGAATAAATATATACCTACGACTCAATTTTTCCACGCGAGAATTTGTTCTCAAATTTATAAAATTTTCTTACGATTATTATCGAACAGTCATGACATGCTTTCCTAATACCTACTCTATTTCTCCTTCTCCTCGACGATAATTAAGCAAAAACTGACGGAGACAGTGAATTTCATATTCCTTTGCAGTGCATATCACACCAAAAAATACGGTCCTTCAGTCTAGATGTTAGCGATGTTATGAAAGGGATAGCGAAATATATCGATGTTCTTTTTTGCCCGCCTTTTTCCGACAGATTATATAAAATGCGGAATAAGTTTGAAAATCTTTGCATTGATTTTTACTATTTTCTTCACCGCCAATATTTTAATTTCAATCGACAGAAAACGCTATCTCATCATAGAGCCCTTTGGATAAACAATCTAACTTATCTACGCATATTAATGTTCATATTTTATTCCTTTTATGGAACCATCGAAATGGAACCAATGAAACTAACAATCTATTTCACGCTCACAAAAAGTGCCAGGCATGAAATTCAGCAAGGTACAGAGCAAAATTATAGTGGCATTGGTCTCGTAAAAATTAAGAATCCATTCTTCGTCGTTTAGATGCCACATATGTATTTAATTAGTACACTATTGATTTTGAGACTTCAAATTCAGCTCGTGGTGCATGCATCATTATTATTATTAGTTTTCTGCCGGTGAAGGTAGGTTTAAATGGACATTTAATTCTTCCCACCCCCTAAATTTCACACATTGTCCCTCTTCAGCCCCTCATACCTCCTGCAACCCATCATCCCATTCAAATTACCCGTTCTTCTCCTCCCTCTTTCCCGCTTACCCAACGCTCTACCCTCAATCACCTCCTTCAAAACACCATCCCCTTTTATTACCTTTTCCATCCACACCTTCTGCCTTCTCCTAATTTCATCCATCAAATTTATTTCCTCTCCTACTAATTCTAGCACTTCATCGTTCGTCTCCCTTTCGACCCACTTTACTTTCTCCATCCTTCTCAACACCCACATCTCAAAAGCCATACGTCTATTTTCATCTTCTTTTCGCAAAGCCCACGTTTCCGCCCCATATAGTGCAACGCTCCATTTTAAACTTTTCACTAGTTTTTTCTTCACTTCCCTACTCAACGCCCCTGTCATTAGTTCACGCCTATGAGTAAACTTTTCTTTTGCCAATGTGATTCTCCTTCTCAGTTCAATGCTGCTATATCCATTTTCCTCCAACTCACTATGTAGATAGCTAAATTGCTCCACTTGCTCTAGCTTCTGGCCTCCTACTTTTATAGTTAAACTGGCCGTTTTTGTTATTTAAAATTGCATTAATTTTTGTTTTCTTCTGATTTATCTTCATCCGGTATCTTTCGCACTGTCCCTGCAACGCATCCAGCATTTTTGCAGGCGCCAAGGTCATCTGCGAACCTCGCCGATTTAATCAATTTCCCCCTAATCAGGCATGCATAGAGGTGGTAAAACATCAGGCCGTGATTCAGGTCTGGTGAGGAGCACAGCAACAGTTGGAGGGATCGACGAAAGCCAATCTCGTTTCCCTTCAAAAGAGTCTTTTAAATGCGAGACGAAGCCGAGGGTGAATACTCGCAGAAAGCATGCTAACTCGTTTAAGCCTCTGATTGATTCCTCTATGGGGAGAATTTCCACCGTGCCGTAAAACGGTTAACTCATTACGCAAAATGCCCTTTAACACGCGACATAAAGCACATATTAGGGGATGTTTTTTTATCGCTGATATCTACTCATAGATTAAAGTATTACCACCATGATCTCGTTCATTATCATGCGTCAAAAATCCTAAGTTTGGTTTAGCTCAGTCTCCCATTGGTTTTCCTATCAGATTACTTCCTCATATTTACATGAATATCATAATGATTTTGCAATGCTCTTAGACGAAAGGAAAGCACTACAGAAAAAATTGTATGTCTTGCTTCAGAAGTTTTCCATTATATTCTCTTCGGAATGGTGTGAAAAAATTAAGATTCTCCAATATTGCAAAATAAATTTTTTTGCGCCGTGTTCGATTCTGATATTTAGTAACCGTCTCAATTTCCTAAGGTTCAAGGGTAGATCAGTAATATCACGGGTAAAGCTAAATAAAGATGCAGCCACCCACACATCACGGAAGTCAAAAAATATACAAACTTGTAGCTACACGGCTTCAATCGAAGAATTTCAAATTGAAAATAAGACAAATTAAACTGAGTAGACGTTCATTGAATTTTGATGATGCTTGGGAAATCCCTCCAAAAAGACGAGTTCGTAGTGCGAATTATAGGCATTACGTTTTTCAGTTTTCTTACACGAACAACTTAACAGATCGTCGGGCATGAGGCCGACATTGCTTGCTAAAAGAATGGTGAACATAAACTATTCTTTATAACTCTTTAAACGTGAAGTTTATAAGCTAATATGTGGTTGGCGAAATTTTTGATGAAGATAACACAGAAAGCCGATTCCCGACTCGGCAATCCTCTTCAGGGCTTCTGAATGCCGGATGTACATCGGAGAAACGGGCCGCACCATTGAGACCAGGATGAAGGAGCACAGAAGACACCTTAGGTTGGGGCAATTGGAAAAGTCAGCCATCGCGGAGCACAGCATCAGCCGTGATCACACCACTTGACGAGGGACGTGGGACGAGGCAAAACTTCTTTGCCGATCGCACGGCTATTGGGATCGGATTGTCAAGGAGGCCATTGAAATCCGCCTCAAAAAGAAGAACTTGAACAGGGACGCAGGCTTCCAGCTCAGCAACACATGGAGACCGATCCTCAAATGCATACAAGAGGAAAGGGGTAATCCTCGACCAATCATGCGGCGCCCTTCTGAAGGTTGGTCGATGGACCAATCAGGAGACACCTGACCCCAGGAGAAGGGTATATAAGGAGGACAATTTTTTGCGTACGGCATTCAGAAGCCCTGAAGACGATTGCCGAGTCGGGAATCGAAACGTTGGCGGACATGGACGATTTAACCCGGTGGAGGACCCGAGAAACCTTCACGCAGCAGATACGCCGGGAAAGCACCAGTTCTTTCTTCAGAGGTTAAGCATCCTAAAATACGCGCTTTACAATGGGACAGCATTATGTCTGACCAATTGCGCATCTGCAAATAGCTCACTTTATACTGGCCTTTACGCTTTAACCAAGGACATCACTACTATCACCTGCATAGATGTTGGAAATGAATTAAAAGTTGGTAAGTCACATACTTTATCAGAGCCTTTTTCCTTTTTTCTGTGATTGAATCCCATAAAGTTAAGTTTAAATTTAAATTGCAACTTTAAATTGCACATAGGTTTTCTTTCAACATTATTGCTTTGAGATAATTTCTTCCTGTAAATTGTCATTTCTGGAGACATCTTTAACTATCTTCAGTTCAACAATAAACCCTATTTTAATTTTTCTTATAGCCCACATAACTTTAAACCATCGAAAACTTATTTTTTCATCCATATTTTGTTCACATAACCTTCTAAAGATGAAACTTTTGAAGAAGCCGTCACATTTCAGTTTATCTACTATTCACTTCTTTGTCACCTGATTTTCACAGAAACTATCTTTCCCCCCGTATCATGTATAACATCCCACATTCCCATCTAACCCTTATCTCCATTCTTTGCAAGAACCTGTAGTCTGCGTTGATGCTCAGCATAAAAATGTAGGGTACCAATCATTTATTAGCTTTTTACTCAAAATCCCCTCAAAATATGCAAATGCTTCAACTGTCACCAATATTATTCTTATGTCGCTGCCCCCGGACCAATTTTCACTAAAATACTTCAATTCAAATCCAACAAATATGAAGGATCATTCAACTTGCAAAACCACTATCTTTATCCTCCAAATCGTATGCATTTATCAAGTTTTGATTCTTGCCTTTATAAAAATCCGTTCAGGGCCTTCAGGGTGTCTATTACGGATCTTTCTATAAAGCAGTTATCGAACGGTAAGGTAGTTTCCGTTCGATACGAATCGTTCGACAACTGAAATGCTATTACGGTCCGTCTGTTGATATCGTTCGATAAATATGACGATACGGCGGAGGAGTTGTCGTTCGTTACGGGGCAAATAGTACGATAAAGCTATTACGGTTCTTCATATCGAACGGTAGCGGCTTATCGAAAGCACGATATCCTACAGCGGGTTACGTACCGTCTGTAACTCCCTTGTCGTTCGATACGGGAGTTCACCTACGACATTTATTCAAGGAAATGAGCAAATATATCAATGGATACTGTATTCTAATGGTTACATTACTATTATTTTTGAATGCACTGCAAACTGATATACCTCATAACGCAATGAGGTGAGAATTAGAATTACAATGACATTATTTCTTATCGTTCAATTCGGGAGTTCACCTATGATGTTTATTCAAAGAAATGAGCAAATATACCGATGGATACTGTATTCTAATGGTTACATTACTATTATTATTGAATGCACTGCAAACTGATATACCTAATAACGCAATGAGGTGAGAATTAGAATTACAATGACATTATTTCTTATCGTTCAATTCGGGAGTTCACCTATGATGTTTATTCAAAGAAATGAGCAAATATACCGATGGATACTGTATTCTAATGGTTACATTACTATTATTATTGAATGCACTGCAAACTGATATTCCTAATAACGCAATGGGGTGAGAATTAGAATTACAATGACATTATTTCTTCTCGTTCAATTCGGGAGTTCACCTATGATGTTTATTCAAAGAAATGAGCAAATATAACGATGGATACTGTATTCTAATGGTTAAATTAGTATTATAATTGTATGCACTTCAAGTTGATATACGTTATAATGAAATGTGGCGAGAATTTGCATCAAATTGTTTTACACTCAAAGTATAGGTAAACGCTGAAACATAATGCATGAGATCGCGTAACGAGGCATAGCTCGCAACTATTAATGCGTCAATCCACCCGGATTCAAGTGGGCGGGGCGAATTTCGACTGCGTTCTGCGCCACCCCAAGATGACCCCCGAACTACTTCTTTATTTTATTATTATTTTTTTCAGTTTTTTCCGTTGGCTGGGGGTGGGGGAAGTGGCCGTTCGCATTCAAATGTATATCCAGGGACCCTCGTGAGCGGTTGAGTACGTGGTGCCGTATTGTGTTTGTTTGCGATCTGTACTGCTTAATGCAGTAGAAAGTGTTTCAAGAATGTTTGTACGTTGATCTGTGTACATCATCAATCAAGGTCAGTTATGTTATTCGTATACTTATTGCAGTTTATGAATTTTAGCATTTGTATGCGATGAAGTACTTCGGTATCTGATAGGAGACTTGTAAAATAAACTTACTGCTTCATCTTCGTTCCTATTTAAACAAAAGATAATTCAGTATTGCCCTGTGAAAGCTCTTGCGCACTTTTTGTAGACTTTTTCAAGGTCCCGAGGACCTTATACCTTATAATCGTGCCCGTTATTCTACATCAGAGTTATCGTAACCTAAGCCCGATTTGTAAGGTCAGTACTTTGTAAACGATCGCAGATACGCAGCCAATCTAATGTTAACTTTTACCCGTTAAACATCAACTAAATGTCCTTTTGATGGCGTTTATTATTTCAGAAATTAAGGTTATTTTTTGATTTATATTTGTTTATGGTTCCTACGGTGTTTTTAAATGGCCTTGTTGAATTCCTTTACTTTGTGGATGTGCTAGTGTAAACAATTTCAAGGGTAAAGTGAGTGTACTTATATTATAAGTGCAGAATGAAATTTCATCCAGACATGTTTATTACTTTTATTATAATGTTTGAGGATTGTAAAATGTGTGGTCACTAAAGAAAATCTGTGTTGTGACAGAACTCATTGGTCGGCTGAAACTATAGATTTATAATATTCTTGAATTATGTGTGAATCAGAGAAGATTGCCCTGATAAAATGTTGGGTATTTGTCTTGTACTTTGGATGCCATCAAGGGTTCCAAATCTATTCTGAATTGGGAGTGTTCATTCTCCACCTTTCAATGCCTTTTTTATTTTAGTTTCAAAGAGTTTGAACATTGAAGCAAAATTATATACGTACCAATAAAACACATTGAAGTGATGATACAATAAGAACATTTTCATTGTGCTATGGACCTGAACTTGTGTGCGCGTCTGTGCTAGTGTCTGAATCTGTGCTTTTGTGTGCATCTGTGACATTGTTAAAATTTGGACGACATTCAACGCTGTTCTCATCATTTCTGTGCTTGTTGTTTCATGGATTGATTAGCTAATTATTCACATATCTGGAATGTGAAGCCATTTGTATCATAGTGAGGATCAGCAATCTAATTGTGTACTGTGTATTATCAGGGACTTGTTATTGACAACGTTGACAACACATTAAGTGTGTGATTTTGAACAAGAGTTATGGGACTGTTTGGTAATTAACTTGAAACTATGATGTATTTAAACTCATTGACTGATGAAAAATGGTTATGTATAATTTGGAACATATGTACTAACTGCTTTTAACGTAGTGTTTTATGATGTGATTGATGTGCCAGGGATTGAAATTCATCCATGCCCCTACTTGTTAAATTGATACTGATGGTATTTTACTTCAATAGTAATATTTTAATCTAATTATTCTGAGAATCTACAAAGCATGCAGCAGATGTTAATTAATTTGTTGTCTTAATCAGTACTATTCTTCTCAATCATCTGCAGCATATTTGATATTTTTGGTACTGATTGGTGCGCAAGTGTACTAATGTTCACTTTTTTACAAATTTTACTTTAGTCTATATTGCAGTGCATTTTTTGTGTAGTATGTTAATGACTGGTGGTTCTATTTGATCAACGTAAATAGTGTTTTTATTCGAAAAAAACATGCATTGATGTGAGTGTACCCGTCTTTTTGCCAATGATGGCCAAATATACGTCTTGATATGCAAATTTATCTTTCATTTAAGTATGAATTCCTACGTTTTATTTTCAGAAATTACGCCGTTTTAGCATTGTCTGGTGATAACATACGTTTGCGCTGGATGAAGATGATTTTCAACAACTCCTTGTGCGAATTAGGGCAGTCTCAGAACAGGAAAATTAGGAATTTTGTGAAATTTTCATTTCAGTGCCAGAATTGATAAACTTGTGCTGTTTGCCATTTAATACTTAGCCATGTGTATGTGACTTCGACTTTCTAAAAATCTATAGCTTGAACTTTTTTCTAATTGAACAAATTTTACAGGGTCCATTCAGGATTGCTTTAATTCGCGCTGAAAACTGAATTCAATGAAATCATAAAATCAAAATAATAGAATAATAATGATTAAAGAATAGTATAGAGAAGAAAGAATTATGAAAGACCTAGTAATACCATCTGACGGTACTAAGTTGAACTACGTGCGCTCCAGTGCTGAAATTGCCTTTAAACTTCTGATGGTTCGGGGGGTCATTCTGGGATCGCTAGTGGTCTCTAGTTGTGAAACGTCACTGCTGAGTTTCACCTCTTTCATAAACACTGGCGATCTTTTTACTCGAAGAGTTGACGCGCCCTGCGTCAATCTATTGTGTAGTTTACAAGCACCACTCTTTCAACAGGCTTCTTAAAGGATTTCTATCGAGTTTTATACAACCATAGAATTGTACTCCGTATAAATTCTTTGCAGGGCGCAATCCCCGTATCGACAGCGGTGGCCGAGTGGTTTAAGGCGTGATCTCAATATTTTTGACGAATGTTCGGTTCCGACCATGTCCAAAATTTTTTGCTTTCGAATACTTTACAGCATGGCTGTTAGATGCTGATCCCGTACGTTTACGGCAGTAACAACAACATATTTTTATTTTAAAACTATTTGCTGGATTTCCAATCAACCCCTTGAGGGACATTCGAGGCGAATTTCGGGACTGTGATTACGGGGAAGAGGCTTCACATGCTGACAGGCTTAATATGTTTCGATGACAAGGATTACTCTAATGTAAAGCAAAAGGTTCATACTTACCATGCCCAAATGGAAATTAAACATTAGGTATCAACAATTTATACAGTGACTTCTCTTCGTAAACTATATTGAACGTATGATGTTCTTACACAAATTAATCTTTTTGCATTGTGAATGAGTAGTTGAAGAAGATGTATCGATTTGTTATCTACCGATACTTGAGCTTGAAAACCATGACTGATGTGTAAAGGCTTTACATTTTAAATGCTATGCTTAAGTATAAGAAATGGAAGGCTTATACTCTTGGCTGCTATTGCTGCAGAAGGAAGGAGGGTCATATTCCCATTGTTATGCTTGTCATGCTCGATGCTATAGGTTAACCATATTTAATGCATAGCATGAACGATAAGTTTAACAATTATTATGATGTTAAATTGAGGAATGGATGGAATGAATTATGTCACCGTAAGCTGTATGCATGTTAAAACATGGGACTTTTAAACTACATCGTCAAAAATATTAAGTACTGTCAAATATAATTATAAACATTTTGCTCACTGACCTTTTATTTAGTGAATTTCGTTTCTGTCCATTTTATATGATGGTATGAAACAAGGCGATTAGATAGCACGATTAACAGCATTAATATGAATGGTTTTGTGTCGTAACTAACAATGCAGCAAGAATTACGGGAGTAATGAAAGCCAACAATCAAATTAAATCTAGATAAAGTTCTGAAATTAAATATTCACGTTTGTTTTAAAGTGTTTGTAAATATTTACTTCGTGATCTCAATGTTGCGGTTTGGGGTTATCGTTCGTCATTTGTTAGCATAGATCTTCTGCTGTTTCCTCTGCAACGTCACACAACGTCACCGATGTACGATAACTCCCCGAAGACAGCCGAAGCTTATCGAACGAAAGCAACGCCCGAACCGTAATAGCACGTTAGACAGCCTCCATCATTTCGTTCGATAGTGGTATCGTACGATATCTCCTATCGGCGGAAGTTCCGTAATAGACACCCAGGGCTCATAAGAGGTTTATGTAGTAACAACTAGCAGACCTGCTGCCTGCTTTGCAGGCACTTTTCATAAGCGTTTCGTATGCAGAGAGAAGGAAATGGTTATTTTATAAATAGAGAAATGAGTCCCATTCTAATTATCCTATGTTTTTGTACTTTTTTCCACACCATACTTTCATTATATGTTGTCTCCCACTCTCAAAAACCACGTTTTTGCATTTTTCTCTGCACCACAAACTGCTAAATATCCAAAACTCTTACCAAATCATACAGACAGAATCCACACTCAACGCACCAAACCTCACTCTTTTAGCTCAAAAATTGGGAGAGAGCAAAACAAAACGGATACAGAATGACTGACTGACACGATACAAAATTAATATATATATTCGAATTAACCTGTTGATTTAGCAACAAACATTAATACATAATAAACGTTTTATAACCTTCTTTAAACTATTCGAACAGTACTTCAAAACGCCTAGCTTTGAAATTCACAATTCATACACAAGTTTGGGTCAGGTAGGCAAAAATTGTTTTATTTAACAATCTGCACATCGAAAACGTCAATTAATAATTTCATACTTACAAAATTGATTGATGACACTAATTCCACTTTCTTCAACTTCATCAATCCAATTTTTGCCCCTTTACCAATAACGTAAACACATATATTTAGCAACGTAAACAAATTTGCATAGCAACTAATTTTCCATGTTAAAAGAAAAGGAAAACACCATTTTTCTCTTGCATTTTTCTCTGCACCGCAAACTGCTAAAACTCCAAAACTACTCTCAAATCATACAGACAGAGAATCCACACACCAAACCTCACTCTTTTAGCTCAAAACTTGGAAGAGAACCAAACAAAACGGATACAGAATGACAGACTGACTGACACGCTACAAAATTAATATAGGTACCTATATAGGTTCTGTCTAAATAACAAAAAATAATCAACCGCCATTTACTGCTGGTTTATACTAAGAGCCAATGTTTAATTTGTGGAGGAAAACGCATTCAAAACTATTTCAAAACTGATCAAAAATTACAATCTAAGGAGGCTGGTGTTTAAGACTATGCTTTCCTGGGAGCAAATAAGAAAGGTGAATCCGAAAAATGTTTCAACCATAGTGCATAGGCGGAGGGAGAGTTCGTGTTTTGAGAATCGCTTCCGAATTGAAAACCCGAGTTTCCCCGATAAATTATTCATCACGACAGGAACGGGCGAGAGAAAAGCACTCGTACTCCAAGGAACACATTCAATTCACACACCTCCTTCCCGACCGATTACCCTCTCATGTATATAATCACAACATTCACCCCTCCAACACCCGCATCTACATTGCTCCACGAGGGATGCACTGTAAAAAGGAAAGGAAAGATAGATTCCTCATCATTTTAGTACTTATTCAAAACCTTATTATTTGTTTATATGGGAAAAGTCCTATCTTTCCACGCTACTTTTCCGACAGCCCCAACTTAAAACTACGCCGTTTAAATAACAAAATAGGTGTGCTTGGATTCAAGCACAGAATCATTGCTTGACACCTATTTTAGTCTTCGCGAAACTCACTAAAGACATTTAGTCCAAAAAATAAACGGTCACAGAATATATTAAGTTCATTCCAATCAGTATCTACCTATAATAGAAAAAATGTGTTGTTCCGACAGAAATGAAGCCTTAGTTGTCCCTATATATAGAGTGAATTTTATAATCAGCGGAAAGGTAAAGTTATAACTGGCAGCAGGATTGTTTACGCGTCGGTAATACAAACCGTGCATGGAGTCACCCCTGCCACACACCCTAGCTGAGGGTTGCAGGCCACTATGCAGCTGTAACTGAAAACGTGATGCAATACGGATACGGCTTATAATAGAATAAAAGGGGGTGCAAATATTGCATCATATGTTTCAATGTAGTATATTGTATATATTTTGCGGCATCAAATGGGGTGCCTTTATATTCGTTGTAGTACGAAATGTGATGTTATTCGACCATCGATAGTGCTCGGCGCCTTTCCCCTCCAGATATACTTTCCCACACCGTTGCCTCCCCTCCCGCCTCCCGACCGAATGAAAGAGCCGATCACTTCCTCGGAGGTTCGATTGCATCACCATGGCGATAAACAGTCTTTCCACTGACGCATTCCCGAGGAGCAGCGGGGGCGGATGCGAGAGCGTTGTTGAGTCCGCTCACCCGTCATCCGAGTTCGGAGGCGACGAAAATGCGGAGCAAAGCGATGACCCTGGGGGTGTGTGTGTTTTCGGATCGACTTTCATTTTCTCTCCTCTCCCTTAGCACGGGCCGCGGTGGCTATCCTGCTGTCGATGGGGGCAAGCGACTCGGGGCAGTCATGAACAACAGTGTGCGTAAGGAAGGCCTCGAACTACATGAATAAAACTTCATCACCGCAAGTATTCGAACAACATTGGTGGGTTTGCGGATAGCCACTTCCCTATCTTAGCTTTAAGAACCCGGTTAGCCGGGGGGATAAGAAGCATACAATTCATTGGTAGAAATATTGCTGGTCTTGCCACGGATCCTTTCCCAGTCTATTAATTGAATTACATTGGGAATCATTGTCAGATCGCAGGTTGAAGTTCAGACAAATTCCAAAACCATATTTTCAGTGATGATGATAAAAATATTTTGCGAACCGCAACTTACGATGGTAGACTGGACCATGATCACAAAATTAGAGAAATTTATTGCCGAACTGACAGATTAAAAATGTCCTTTTTTCGTCGTACAATTAGGGATATGAACAACGGTAAATATATCCAATACGAGTAGCTGAATGTTGGTATATGGACTTGAAGCTAACCCAACTAACAGTATGTTTTTGCATGTTTGCTACGCTCTTTTTATCTTTTTTACATAGTGAAGTTTAGAACAGCATAATAATACTAATCCTTTTTTATGCATGATATGTAGTACATGTTTGATGAGAATTCACCCCCTGCCACACATCTTTATGGTGGCTTGCAGGGTATTATGTAGATGTATCTTCCACAACCATGTAGGTGTTGTCCTACCTCCCTTCACATCAATCAGGGCTACCATCATGTAATCACCAATTAACGCTTAAAATCCCCCACCTCGCCTTCTTGCCGTCCAGAAAATTAATTCTATCCTTCTCCACACTTAATCAAATTTTTTCTCCTCCTCTTCTAAAATACCAGCAAAGTTCCTCGAAAGGCTCTCAAGCTGTCTTTCATTTCTTTCGACCAGCTTATTTTCCTCTACAACCATGTCCTCTCAATCCACATCAATATCCTCCTTCATTAGTCTTTCTTTACACACCGCAAGAAGCTATTTTTTGGACGATACCATGCTCCATAGTTAAATAGCAGTTAATCTTCCCTTCATGCATCCACTCCGTCAGCCCGTTCACAAAGAATCCCTCCCTCTTTGAACCATAAATGTGACTGAAGCAGAGTGTGAGATCACTTTTAAACTATTAAATTTCGAACTAATTTTTGGAATATGATGCATATGCTAAAAGCAGCAATATACATTTCATCTGGCATGTAATCGGGGAAATGCACAATAATAAAAAACGGAAGGTAAAAGTACTTAGAATTACGTTTAATCCTACTCTCTAACATACGGTCAGTTTTAACTTGATTTATAAACATGAAAGGAATGACCAATTTTGCTGAGTTGAAAAAAGCTAGGGTAGGCAATCAAGTGTTTGCTGGACTCAAAATGGAATATCTGTTAAAACCACCAACGGTCATTCTAATTCGCAAATTATGTGCCCTGTAATAGAAGGAAGGAGGAGAAAGGCCGAAATGACTGGATGACTTGGCCTCAGCTAAAAATGTTACACGATGGTTGTATAGTCTCCAGCCGGTCTTAGTCACTGGAACAATCCAAGAACATACTGGCTTTCGTCATCGTGTTCTGGCAAAAGGGAATGAGAGAGCCTCACTTCAAACGCCAGCAGAGAGAGGGAAAGCAGTAAAAACGTGCTTGGCGTCGCGTCTCCCGCGGAGTAGTTTTTGTGGGCGACACTCGACTTCATTTGCATCGACAGTCCTGTCGCGAGGCAGGGCACGGTCGAGGAGTGTGATATCGAGTCAGGGTAAGTCACCCTACGGGCTCCATCCGCCGAAAACATATCCCACGACACAAATGCCGCGTAGTAAGGGGAGAGAGTGGGGATGGGGTTGTTTCTTAGACGAGGGTCGGTGGAAAAAGGCCGAAGCTTCTTCTCCCGGCCCGAGAGACTTCAACATCCAGTGAACAGAAAAATAATATGGAAAGACCCTTTATCCTCCCTTCTGATCTGCCCCTTTCCAACCCCCTTCGCCCCCACAGCCGGGCGGGGCCAACACCACCGCCTCTCCTCCCTCATCCCCGAGTCACTCAAGGGGAGGGAAAAGGAGCGGGGAGGACAAAAAATATGAAAACCCTCTTCTCCTCCGTCCCCCCCCTTCCCTTTCTTTCCCTCCCCCCCACAGAGCAGTCAGAATAAGCATCGGTCCTTTTCCCTCCCCTCTCGCCACCCTTTCCCCATTTTTTTCATCCCCATCTCCTTTCACATCCTTTAGTCCCCCTCCCCCAAGCACCGAAAGACTTCTCTTTTTCCTTCCCTCATATATATATATATATATCCATCCCCCTTCCCCAGCACAACCCCACAGCCCACTCATCCGCCCTCCCCACTCATTTTTTGTGCTCTTCCTTCCCCCTCCGCCCTCTTCACCCGCCGCCCAACCTCCAACCCTCCCACTTAACCGTCTCTCTCCTCTTTCACTCTCCCTGGATATATCTCCCCCTCGCCCTTACACATCCACCCCTTCTCCTCCCCCTCCAGTTCCTCCCACGCTCTCTCACTCCCCATTGCGTTTCTCCCCTTTTCCGAATCCTCCCCCACCTTGCCCTTCCCATAACGCCCTCTCTCCTTTTGTGGACGATGACTTCCATCCCCCAACCACCCTCCCCTTACTACCGCCCAAGCCAACGTCTAGGCGTTTTCCTAACCGAGAGGGGAGGATTCGCCAAGGGGCGGGGGCCCTGCCTACTCCAATCCGATGAATTTTTGTTTCCCTTCATTTCTTACGGATTTCCTCCTAATGGTGCGCGCGTGTCTCAGATACGTTGTTGTTTTGTTTGGGGCAGCTCCTGTCGATCCGATGCGTTGGCTGTCGCTCATCCTGCGTTCAAATACAACGGCCAGCCGATCAGGAAATAAACCCCTACTTCTCTTCAGAAATTATGAAATTTTAGAAATAATTTCCCCAAAATTCTACTTTTTCCTTCAAGTTATCGCGACAAATAAAATATATAAAGCAATTTAGAAAAAATATATTCTCAACTGGAATATATAATTTTTCCCCTGATTGTGCTTTCTCGGATTGTACAACATTTTGCCCTTAGAGATGCTTTGCTTATGGTACCGTCAGTTTCCCTAATTTGGTAGATACTATCCACTCAATCGCGTCAATCTTATCTTTTTTCTAAAAAATCCTCTTTCGGCAATGTGCATCTTTTTTCCGTGCTCCAGGTTAATCCCGGCCTCAGAGGATGTCTTTACCTATACGTACCTGATACGTAATAGGAAGACTTTATAATTTCATATTGATTAGTAAGTTAGCTTGAATTTCATTCAATAAAAATCATTTCAAATATTGCTATAGGTTAAATAAGTAATATCAGTTTATTATCTGAGTTTATATCATAAAATATTTCGTACTGTAACATGCTCCGCGATGAGTAGAAGATAGGGTACTTAAAAATAGTTTGTGTTTTGTCTCAATCCTTAGCTTTGGCGCTTTATCGTTACGCAAGAGAACAGATGCACGTGAGAATACTGACAGCAAAGACATCTACGTAACACCCTGCGAACCACCGTCTGGAGTTTGTCGCAGGATGTTAAAGATCACCATAAATTAACGACCGATATTCGACAAGGAGTTGGAAGATGTAAGAAGATTAGAGATGGAAGAAGAGATTTAATGCCTCGGAAATGTTTATGATGTTGAATGTTTGGTGTGGAAAAAAGGGAGATGCATGTCACGTAATCATTGCCATTTTATTACAAAAAGTTTTACTATTTAGCTCATCATCAAGTTTAATGGAAGTGCTACAAGTACAGGAAATACACTATTCTATTATCTATAAACTTCATTTATGTTCTCCCCGATCGCGATGTTAGAAGAAAAGACTGTTCAAACTCCTCTCACTGTTTTATTGTGCTAATGAGATCTTCCAATGGTCATCACACTAATTCACATGCTGATACAAGCTGTATTTACGGTACGTACGGATTTCAAGGCGTTGGCGAGTGCAAAATTATAGCGAACAATCTTGATGAATAAAAGTCAAAAAAGAGTAATTCACAAAACTGCCCGCGTCTCAGAAGAGGCAATGTCATGTTAATGTCATTAAAATTGCGTATTTGTGAAACGAACATCTTAAATTTCCATTTACTTTCACTTCATTCAACGACATTTGCATTCCTTGCTTTTCAATTTGATTCTAGTAGTATTGTCTCTCCAGGAGAGAGATATCTCGACTCCAGGGCGTGACAGAAAAAACGAAAAAGAACTCTCAGCATCCCGGAAATGCTTTTCGTAGAATAATGCTTCTTAAAAATGATAAAAAAAACTTCATATTTTACCCTCGATTTAAATTGGGGCAGTTTTGATTTCAGAAGGGTACACTGAAATGGTATAGCCCAACCCTATTAAATAACCACAGATATCTTTGATACTTATCGTATCAATTTATGCTGGGAGCAAACACATGCTTAACCGTTCATACCACTTTTTTCCAGACAGATGTTGTCAGATTACCCTAGAATCAATCTCAGCGCCATTATGGTGGAATTAAATACTATCAATTATTATTTACCCGAATTGCAATTACAGATGTCCTATCATCATATACCTATACCGTAAGGCAAAAAAGGTCTTGGCTTCAAATATATATAAAATCGAAAAAAATTACATAAAAATAAAAGTAAGAAGATTTTAGTAGATTATAATTCTCCAATGAGAGCAAAGCGGAAGAGAATATGAACTTTTAATATTGCACAGCAGGTAAGAATCAGGCTTCCAATGTGTACGGAGACTTCATTTACTACCGTAAAGGAAGAGCACAGCGTAGAGTGGAGATAGCACATTACGCAGAATATCGAGGAAGGAAAAAGTGTAAGCATTCAAAAACACTCAAAAGAACCGAATTTTAGACTTTTGGCCTTTCAAAAGGGGACGAGGAAAGAGAATTAATATTATTTCCTCGCACCCTACTCCGAAATTTCATCGAATTTCTTCCGGGACGTAACTCCTCTCCCCCCTCCCCCGAACGCACATCCATCCCTCCCTTATTTCTTCTTTCTCTCCCTGGAGGTTCTATCTATTCCTACAATCGCATTTTCCTCCCCGCCCGACACTCCACCCTCGCCGTCCGCACAAGAACCATTTTTCTCCCTCACTCATCAATCTAACGTTCTCCTCTCGGGCTCCAGATATATCCGTGAGTCGGTCTCCCTCTCCTTTTCGCCGCTTACCCTTTTTTCCCTCCTACCTCTCTCTCTCTCTCTTCCCACTATTTTCATCCCACTCCCTATTCATTCTATCATCCCATCTCCCCACTCTTCCCCTCCTTCACCCCTTTACCGGCTGTATTAGAATTTCAAAATCCTTATTTCCTCCCCCACATCTGTGTGCGCGAGTGTATGTATATTTATACGTGCATACCCATTTTCCGTGTTCCCTTCCCTTTCCCACACCCTCCTCTCCCCCTCAAACTCTCTTTATTTTCTCCTCTCCCCTTTTCCTCATCAATTCCGACCCCTGCGCTCTAGCACGTGTACACCATTTTCGTTCCATTTCTCTCCCCTCCCCTCCTTCCACCAACTCACCCCCATCGCCCCAATCTCTCCTCAGCCCTCTTAGTCATCGCCTAACCCCCTTCCCTCCACAAAACCCTCCACCACTCCTCCACCCATTCTCTCTCCCTCCAACCCTCTTCCCTTAAAGCCATTTCCACCATCTCTCTCCCTCCCTCTCTCTACGAACCCCTCGGTAACAAATGCCTCCTTCCCACCCCCTCCCTTCTCATCTCTTCCCCCTTCAAACCCCCTGCCCCCACTTTTCCCGTCCCTCTCTCGCCCCTGCTACCTCTCTCCGTCCCACTACAGTCCCTTCCACCCTCTGGAAAAAAGGGCTCCCCTCTCCTCCACTCCGCCCCTTTTTTCAGCCCCCTCCGCTCATTACTCATCCTCTCCCTTAAAACCCCTTCCCACCCCTTTCTCTCCCCTTTTATTCAGACGCCTCCCTCACACCCCTTTCCTCTTATTTTTCTCCCCCCAATCCGAGAGAGCCATCCCCACCCCTTCGCGCCGCTCAACCCCCGACCCACCTTTCCTCACGGCTGCCTCCTCCCCTTCACGTCTTCCAACTTCCACCCCTCCACACTCCCCCTTTCACTCTTATTAATTTCATTCCATCCTTTTCCATCTCCGTCCTTCATACATACATTATGTATGTACTACGTACGATATAGGTTGGTTGGCTGGCATACGTGCCCAGCAGCGGTCTCTAACCCGAGCGCACCGATCCGAACCAAGGTGGTCGTCGCCGGCGTCTTTGCGCGTCATTTATACCCTCTCTGCCCCCTTCCTCGCGTCTTACGCCCCCTTCTCTCCCCTATGGCCTCTTTGACTGACTCGATATCCTTGTATTTTTTCATCCCTCCTACCAAGATCTTGTAGGATGCCTTCTCAGGTCTCCGCCAGCCGAAAAAAGCAGGGAATGTGAGGGGCGGGGTGAGTGCAGACACTCCTTATCTCCTTCTAATTCCCAAAAGTTTCCTCCTCCGCTTCACTTATCCTCCTCGTACCCATCTCCTCCCTCCTGCCTCCACTTCCGCCCTCTTTCGCGAGCGCCATTCCACCCCACCTCCCCATGGCTTCTCCCCCCCCCCTCTTCTCCCATCTTCCTCACGCTCAGCGTAAACGTTTACGCAATTCCATCTCCACGCTTTACTCGCCACCCACTCTCGTTTTTCTTTAGCCTCCGCGAGAAACAGCGGAAAAAGAGAAAACTGTGTTAGGGAGGAAGGATCCCAGATAAAAATTTTCCTCCTCTGGGGTCCGCTGTTTCCTTTGTGCGAGACTTAAAAAATTTTCAATGCTCCAAGCTTGAGCTAAATTAGAACTTGCAACTCCGTACGTGGTCGCAACTCATTCCTTCGAGTCAATCATTCTCTGTTCACCCCACGAGGATCAATCAATATTTTGTTCAAACAAAACCATAAAAGATGGCCTGACTTACTGATGAACAATTTATCCGATATTTCTTTTGGTTATCCTCTGTCTTAATTGCAAGGTAAATGGTGAAGTCCGTCCCTTGCCTCTCTTTTTTTGACAATTTTCTTTGACTGACTAGATATCCATGTATTATTTTTCTTCCGTCTCCACCCTTGCAGTAAATTGTCACACACCTTACATCATTACTTTTTTATTTGGAGTTCTAATTTTATTATTAATGTCTGTGGCTAAGTATTTAAAAATATTTTAGACCGAGAAAAACATGGGGACTAGTAAAAAAAATGAGGTTACCGACATTGAGAGTCGAGGCTCCCTCAGATCTCTGTCACTTCACATAATCCCTTCAAGGGTTGAGACAATTCTGGATGAATTAGAATGCAGTAACTTTACTTATCACTCAGCTTTCACTATGATTTATTCCCTGAGCTCGACACATCATCTGATATCAAAGAATATTCATCCTCCCGCTAGTTCCGTTTCAGCTTTCCTCCGGATCCTCCGACGATATCTCCCTGCTCGTTTTCCAATCCCCGACGTTCCTTCCAGCCTTATTTTCTTCCTACTCCTTCCACTGGCCCCGTCCTTCGTTATTCTTATTCCTGGAAGTCGAGTGGTTAGAGAAGCATAGCGGGGAACGGGTGTTCCCCCCACTCTGTTTTTGAGATTCGAACTTCTCCCCCTTCGCCATCCCTAAACACATCCTTTCCCCCGTCTTGCTGCTACATATTGCTGCTCCCTTGGAATCTCCTCTTTGTTTACTTGGCAGCGTTTGACACCGGGAGTGGGGAAGGGGGAGGGGGGGCTGAGGAATATATTCACGTCTCTCCCCTCCCCGTCCGATGGCGACAGCATCCATTTCCGATCGGAGCGACCCCTTCAATCTGAGAGCGAATTTTCATGAGCCGAATTCTGCGCCTCCAGCGGATGAAATTGCTTTGTTTTCCGCCCTACAGCAAAGTGTCACATCCTTTACCATTATCCTCTCTGCCACCAAGGTATTAAATATCATAGCTATCCGCATAAAATTAATTCAATGGCATGACCCCTTTCTCAAGAGGGCGTTATGAAATAACAGTGTTGCGTTAAGTATGGCGAGCACTCAGAAATCGAAAAGTTTTAAAAATTTTGTCAAAAATCTTACGACCCCACCGAAAAAACCAGATACACTGAACAAGAATTCCACCTTAGTTTTGAGGACGCCATTGGCCAAACGCACGTTTTCAGATTCAGGCTGTCAATAGCCCAATGAGATTTTTTTCCTTCAGCCTCAGTCGCCTCACAAAAATGAAAACCTACATCTAAGCATATTAAGGGCAAACCTAATTTCAATTCCGTCTCGGACATGAAATCGCTCTTTGATTCAAATGCAGGGAAGACAGAATAGAGGCTTGGGACTCGGCCTCACCATCGTTTTGCCAGGCATGAAATCGAAATGCACGTTACACAATATCAAAAAGAGAGTGGTGATGTAAGTATACCCCAACCGCTGATTAAACGGCATGTCGCAGACTTGTAAACGACTTGAAACATTCAACACAGTTATCAGTAATATTATCATCCATCATCACCATCACTAACAATTAATCCTAGGATTGATTAAACGCAGCTCTCGACTGATTTCTACTCATCTATTCACATATTTATTACATTTTTCTCTTCTACATCCTTTACCATATAGGTCATATATACGTGCTATACCTCATACGAGGCCTTCCTTAGCCATTCAGTATTCCCTCGACTATTGTCTTCATCAGATCATATCTCAAGATATGGCCGACTACATTGGCCCGTCATCTTTTTAAAATCTCCAGCAGACGTCTCTTTTCTTCAACACATCTTCAAATGATACGAATCTTGGCTATTCTGATGTGGTTTCCATGCCTAACACGCTCCAGATATAAATTCTATCGAATTGCTTCCTTACCTCCATGTTCACATTTTCAGTTGTGAGTAAATTATTTTGGTAGAATGCCATCTTGGCCTGCGTTGTTTTACTAACGATATCCTTCTTACTCCGCCCTTCACAGGTTACTCAGTTTCCCACATAGAGATACTTACCTACCTTTTCTAACAAATACTCTCATCTCTTCTACCTTTTGTTTACCAAGTTTAATATTGGTCTTAGTATCCCTCCATATCACTCCATTTTCATATTTCCTTTTTAGGCCATCAGTAAATATGACCATCTTGGTCATATCTGCTAAATTTATTTTTTTAACCTTCTATTATTTAAGTTATTACCATCTTTAGCCCTAAATAATTTGGCAGAGGATTATGAAAATAAAATACCAGATGTAGGAGTACGATTCATAATGCACCGCATGCCACCATAGGAACGCAGTTTAAAATCGCACATGGAAAATGGATACCACTATTATTTGAGGGTTAACATAGTTCAAAGCTTGAGATATAGTCCAGCCAAATAAAAGCGCCTAAAACTAACTTTTGCCTCAACACATAAAATGAAGCATCATGGAGTTTAAACGATTGTCTTGAACAGCAAATATACAATCTGGGAACACTTCAATTTCGCTACCAGAGGGGGTGTGTTCGAAACCGTTGAAATTATCTCGAATGGGTAATCAAGAAGTGCTGTGGCACAAACACGAATGGCTTGCAAATGCATGAATGTTTGGATCGCTCGTTACAATCTTACTCATTGTTTTCACTCGAGTTTTTCTCATCCGGGGGCTCCGTGTCAAGAGGAAGGAGAATAATCAAGTAAAAACCAATGATTGAGATTATTACGAGTGATTCAAATGCACCAAATTTTCGGTCCATTCGTGTTTGTAGCATGCGACTCCGTAGTTACTTATTCGAGATAATCCCGACGCTTTCAAACAGCCTCTTAGGTATTAGAAATGATTAAGTATTTCCACTCACTCCTCTGGGGCCTCATCGGCTTTCTACGGGGCGAATTAGATGCCGTTCTCCACCAATTGTTCCCTCTTTTATCTCCCAGCACCCCTCTCTCTAATCTCATCGCCTCAAGTCCCTGACGCGGGGTCCCGCGAGACGTGAGAATCCACCCCCCCTAACCCTCAACCCTTTCCCCTTTCCACTGCCCATTTCTTCAAGATCCTCCTCCTTTGCGATTCTTTTCTCTCGCATTCGCCATTTCTTCCGACTCTTCCCGTTCCCGCCCTAATTTGCATTCACCCCGCTTTCTCCCTCTTCTCGTAACACCCCGGCCTCTCTCTCTCCCATTTCCACGCCACCTCCAGCTGCCTCGTCTTCCCCATTCATCCCTCCTCGTCCTCACCCCGTCTAGGCAATGTCGTTTTCCTTACCTTAGGCAAAAACTGGGCGATTTTCTCAGATAAAACTGCTTTGCAGGAAGTAGGGGGGCCGGTAATATTTTTTGCTCGATCGAAATCCTCAATTTGGGTACTCATTTCCTTTAAACTGGACTGGAACCTGAGATAATCGATTGCAACGAATTCTCCATTTATTTACTTAGGAATCAGCTGTGATGCAACCGCCAATACAAAAAGATTACCAATACCGCCAATACTAAAGATTTATCGTGGGGTAGACACATCCGGGAAACATGCGGCCGAGCCAAGATAAAGCTAGGATTTATAAAAAGAGTACTTGGGAAATGTGATGAGAAGACAAAAGAGCGATGTTACTTTTCACTAGTTCGGCCCCACCTTGAGTATGCAGCCAGTGTATGGGATCGGAATGAATTAGGTTTGATCAGAGAACTAGACAATGTGCAGCGTAGAGCAGCTAGGTTCGTTAAAAGGTGTTACAGTAGGTTTAGTAGTGTATCGGAATCGTTACAAAAATTAGGGTGGGAATCATTATCAGAGCGAAGGTTAAAGTACAGATTAAATATATGACAGAAATTTAAATCGGATAGCTTTACAGAAGATGGTAGGCATGTATTAAAAATACAGCGTATTATGCCAGATTCGACCAGATAAATAAGAATAGAGAGATAGTTGGTCGTATTGATAGATTGAAAATGGCATTTTTCCCCCGTACTATAAGATAACATAATAGGCAGCATAGCAAAGGGATAGGCAGGGGAAATATTTTAACCGTAGTCTGTAGTGCATTATGCATGTTTTAATCCCTTAAATACTATAGATACTAACAATTTAGTTGCATGAGACCCTATGGTAGTATGTTTGCATGTCAATAGTGCATGCTTGGTGATCTTCACCCCCTGCCACACCCTTGCGGTGGCTTGCAGGGTATTGCGTAGATGTAGACGTACAACTCTCTTGCCTCCTTTAGGCCAACCTTGTTGCCGCTTGCACGCACTAACGGAACCATTCGGTGTATTTCGTTGGGGGATTTTCTTGTTGTGTTCACGTGTTGTATTCAGTTGTCTTTGCGAGTGTGTCCAAGGCACATCTACTGAAATTTTTTCAACAATAAATGTTAACTAATAGCTAACTATACTTTATTAACCACGAGTTAAATTTGCTAGTTTCTGTTATCTTTGATGTGCCGAGATTTTAACGAATGTACATAAGCGTAGACATTTTTTAAAAATACATTTTTAAATCGTAAATATCAATTATATGATAGAAATATATAATTTTGTTTATATACTTCGGTTAACGCAAGGATGGAAATATTTGACGTACTTAACAAGATCTTGTCATATGATTTAATGGTGCAGATGTTTTCAATTCTACCCATTCCGTGCATTAACTTATGAATTAATAATGAATTAATTTGCGTCGATTATAAAAATTAAATCTTTAATTGTATCTTATTTAACGGAAAATCTTATTCATACTCTGCTTTGCTATCTTTATCTCTTTTAAATAGTGAAGTTTTAACTGGTATATTGTTACAGATCCTTTTTCAGTGCTGATATATAGTGCATGTTTGGTGAGAATTCACCCCCGGCCACACACCTTTATGGTGGCTTGCAGGATATTATGTAGAAGGACTCTAGTTTCTAGACTTATAATTCTTGCAATGTATTAAAGAAATACTCGAAAGGGATTCTGAACTGTTGAACGAATAATGCTATTTTTACCGGTTTTAAGTTATTATATTTCCTTTTTAGCACAAAATACATAAGAGATACCGAAAAAATAATGATGAAATCAAGTTTAGTAGCTCAAATTACTTAAAGAACGCCAAAAATCGCAGTTAAACCCGGAAACGACGGAGTTATTAATATTGGCTAGGTTTTTCCAATCGGTCCCACTGTGCGTCGTCAAGGTGAATTGTTATGCGCGTAGTGAAGGAAACAAATAAATAAATAAACAAGTAATAAAATCAAGTTTTTGTCTAATTGAGGAGCATAAAAAAATAAAAAGAAATTGGTGGAAGATCGAGAACCGATTTTAATTCGAAAACCGATTTAAAAAATTATCGGTGGAGGAGTAGGTATGTTTCAATATATTATCAATATAGTAATACCTACTGCTGTAAGTGTTGTTTGGACAGCACTAATGTTACAGGGATATAGACTTGTGAATTCCACTGGTTTATTGCTGGTACAACCGGTTTCAGCCGTTAGGCCATCATCAATTGCATTGTATGCAGCAGGTATATGTACCTGATGATGGCTTAACGGCTGAAACCGGTTTTACCAGCAATAAACCTGTGTAATCCACACGTCTATATCTATGTATCATTATGTAAACATAACAAGTTCCACTAAATCAGTGCGCAGTCACCAATTTTTCTGAAGACCACTAGTAGACAGCACTCCTTCCGTCAACTAAGATGCTGTACCGTGGACCCCATTGGACAAATAGGGCAGGCTAATGGTGATATAGGGTTTTCCTTCCCCTTTCTTTATTCCCAAAAATAACCAGCCTTTTCCCAATTACCCACCTCTCCTATATTGGCGCAATGGCATAATAATCTCTCTGTTGCCTTGCCCGGAGCTAGCCGGAGAATGACGTCATTCTATCACTGGATGTTATCGCAATATCACACATACGCACTCCCAACGGAGGCATGGAAATTGAAAACACTCGTCCAGCCAATTAGTAAAAAATAAATTCCTCGCTTCTTCCATGGCTGGATCGCGGGCAAAGAGCGATCGGTGACGTTAATGACGTAAGGAGCGCGTTCGCCGATTCGGAGGACTTCAAAGGTTTGCCTTGTTTAGCCCGATAATTAATCCTCTGCAAATGAAGAAAAATGCCTACGCGATCAATTAACAAAACGCGTCGCAAACCGTAATGACCGTAACAAGGCAAAGGGACCGTTGATAGTGTTCTTACACGGGAGCACGTTCACTTATTTTGTGATTATGATTTAATTTGAACTCCATGGCATCAGAACTGTGGGAGAACCTTCGCAATCTCTTGCACCTACAATCTTTCACTCCCTCTTCTTTTCTTTCCTCCGCTTCTCGCCCTCAGTCGCACTTTACGCTCTCTCTTTTGGCGATCTTTCTTCCCGCCAATTATTTCCTTTCCTCTCAGAGCTCCCTCCTCCCCAAGGTATCCACTTTTCCACGCCTCCCTTCCTCCACCCCCCCCACCCTCTTTATCTCGCAGAATGCCTTTTTTTCATTTCAATTCGCGCTCAAAAACATTATCTTATTTTTTTTCTTCTTCCTCGTTCCAATTTATCTCGACCCCACACTTACCCCGACGCTTGTTCATTTTTTTCTCTCTCTCTTACCTTTGAATGGCTTTTTATTATTTCACTCCTCACCTTGACTTCCACCCCCTCATTCTATTAAAATGTGCATGGTTCCCTTTGTATACTCTCCAGAAAATCAACGAGGGCGTATTATATAAATGGCGCACATCGCTCCCATTACTTCCGTAGTTCGCCTTGTTCGAAATTATTTCGGCAGAAGAGATTCCGGCTCGAGGGATCTCTTTTTCGCACCCTTCGGTCGCGTAATTTACTCCCTCGCTTTCAAAACCGAGTCGAAATTGCGAACATTTCTCTCCGCTTCGGTTCCTTACATGATGACAAGACTTAGGTACTAACCTTTGCCGTCGGCGAGGGATTCAAACCAGACGCTCCAGAAATAATTTCCCCTGCCACCCATCGTCAGAGCCACAACGTGACAAGCCGCCCGGTGTCAGAGTGTGTGCAATTTCGAGGGCTAATTTCGGGTGATTACGTGGAATTAAGAGATAAACACAAAAAATTCAATATGCAAAAACCCGGGTGTGGAGGAAATTCGTTGTGGAATTCAAGAAAAAGTTATTGTGAATGCCATGCACAAAATTTTATCCTCAGATTTACCAAACATCTACTTTAACTAACAAAAGTAACACCCAGGGACCCACCGTGAGGGAGTAAGGCAAGGGGGAAGATACCAAATGCCTTTCTGAGACTAAAACCTTCCATTGCATGAATCATTTGCTATCGTGAGTATGCATACCTCTTGATATACATACTCACGATATTTATCATTTTCTCTGAAGGAAATATTATTCTCATTCCTAAAGTTTTGGTTAGTGGTAATATAAAAGGTTCCGATTTCAGCAAAGTCCCGTTTGTATTGAGATATGGAAAAACGAAACACTCCTTTGGTCCCTTAATAAATTTCCTTTCCTCCACTAGGGTGCAAAGAGATGTCTAATTAAGTGTACGCATACATTCATTCTCAGATATAAATCCATTCTTAACTTAATGAATCTTAATAATCTCCTGCAATGGCTTACTAAAAGTACCTACTGAAAAAGGAACGGAAAGCATAAAAGAGACAAAGAGTAAAAATTGGAGTTATAAAAGACAGCTTACATGTGCCGTAAAATTGATAACTAAGAAAAGAAAACCAAGAGCATTTACGAGTTCATACTCGTATTTAAATATGCCTTTTTTCATAAAAATAAAATATAAACATAGCACAAATAATAAAATAAAAATATAAACATAGCACACAAAGGATCCTATTCACAAGTGAACATGGAAGTACTTACGTTTATGTAGATTCACTTTCCCCATTCTCATCATCATCATCATTGGTCAACAATCCTAGGATTGGTTTGACGCAGCTTTCCACTCGATTCTTCTATCGGCCAACCTTTTCTTTGGGACGTAATTCTTCTCTTTTACATCTTTCACAATCTGTTCCGTGTATCTCATACGAGGCCTGACTTGTCCAATCTTTCCGTTCACTTGTCCTTCAGCGATTGTCTTCATCAGGCCATCGTGTCTGAAGATATGGCCGATTAAGTTGTCCCTTCTTCTCTTTAGAGTTATTAGCAGACTTCTCTTTCTCCCACTCTTCTTAAGACTTACTCGGACGATCCATATAATCTTTATCATTCTTCTGTAGCACCATATTTCGAATGCCTCTACCCTATTCTTTTCCGCTGCTCTCGTCGTCCATGCCTCACTGCCGTAAAGAAACATGCTCCAGATGTATGTTCTGATGAACTGTTTCCTTACTTCTACACTTGTATTTCCAGCTGTAAGTAGATTCTTCTTATGATAGAATGCCTTCTTTGCCTGTGCTATTCTACTAACTATTGCTTTCTTGCTTCGTCCATCGTTGGTTACTCGACTTCCTAGGTAGCAGAACTCTTTCACCTCATCAAGTTTTTGTTTTCCTAGTTTGATATTGGTTTTTATCTCTTCTTTCTTGTTGCACACCAATCTTCTTCTTATTTATCTTCAGCTGATATCTGGCCATTGTCCTTTCCATTGTTACTAGAATCTTTTTCAGATCCCTCTATGCCTCTGCTATGCGTGCTATGTCATCAGCGAATAACAGCATGCTTATTTTTTCTCCGTGGATAGCCACTTCAGAAGACTTCTCTTTGATTTCATTGATGGCTCTCTGGATGTAAACATTAAAAATTACGGGAGACACTGCACATCCTTGTCTCACTCCTTTCCTTATATTTGCCTCTTCACAGCTGGGTCCAGATTTAATCAGGAGCTACTTGTTTTTGTACAGACTGTGTATAATTCTTCGGTCATTGTAAGACACTCCAATCCTTCTGAATTCCAAGCATCAAATCCCAATTCACGTTGTCAAAAGCATTCTCTAAATCCACAAATGCAATGAACGTCGTCTTTTTCTTCTCCATTATCTTCTCTATGAGTAGCCTAAAGGCCAATATTGCATCTCTTGTACCCTTACTTTTCCTGTGTCCGAATTGATCTTCATCCGGGAACTCCTCTGCTTTTCGTTCTATTCTTCTGCAGATGATCTTGGTAGTATCTTTGATGCATGTGTATTCAGGCTTACAGTCCTACAATTTTCGCATTTCACACCTCTCTTCTTCTTGGGAATAGGAATGATGATGTTTTCCCCATTCTATAATCCTTAATACGTCTAAAGGAATCATTTTCTTTCAATCTGGGGAGTGGCGAAAGATAGCCCCACTGGTATCCTCTCCAGTTGCTGAAAATAACAAAAGAAACGTAAGTTGAAATCTTTACAAACAAATTCAAATATCATTAAACGCCTTAATTTCCATTAATTGCGAGGAACCTTTTTACGTCCTTTTCTTTAAATGGCATCAGTATACAATAACGTAGGACACTTAAACGGTAGCTATATTCACTGTTACCTGTCACAGATGTGCGAGAATCAGAGCACTAACCAGTTCACCGCTGAAGTTTTCAAACCACATCAAAATGCTTTGCCTCACAAAAACTTTTGTATTCAATAATTTCGAGTAACCTAAATTTTTACTAATCAAAATTTCTAATTTAAAACTAATTCTCTCATCAAATTACTTTCATTTCCGTACAAATATGGTATTTCCTCATAATGTTGCAATTTGTTTTAAGTACCCAATGCTTTAGGCACAAGTTAAAATAACAAAAAGTATTTATGATTATATTTATAATAAAATGTGTAGACACAGTTGATATGAGTATTAATTATTATCACAGTACTCAGTGATTTAAGAATAAAGCAGTTTCTCACATTGATATGCGAACAGTACCAGTAAAGGAACGTGAGAGGCCTTAACGGCACATCCAGAACATTGAATACAAAAGCCCCTAGGGACATAATTAGGAGACTACTCTGCCAACAAGATACAATATTCTTGAAATTATTTTCTGGAAGGAAGTCTCTCCTTCAAAGTTTGCTAATTAATCCTCATCACCATGGATCAATTATCCTAATATTAGTTACAAGCAGTTCTCCGCTCGTTCCTTCCAATTATAAATTGCAAATTCTGTCAAAAAATAAATAATTGATAGATATTTCAACAGATTGTCATGCAATAAATATACATTTAGAAACCTGCGTCAAAGTGACTGAGTGATGGTGCTGGAAAGCATCTGAATGACTAGGAGTTATTCCTCCAAGTTCTAAAATTCATCCTGAATTATGGCCGTTGGGGTCGTCATGGAGGCCGGGATGGTGGGGTTGTCACGAAGTCAATTAGTTACCTAATTTGATTATTGCGAACTACTCGCGAAAAACCTTTCACAGTGGAGAATGCATGGTAATCAGGTTGCTTTAAATAACAATCTTCAAACTTTATAAATCACCCAGAACATAATACATGGTTGATTTACCAAATGGCCATATGTAATCTTGTAGCGATGAGACCGAAACGTTTTGATGCATTACGTTACATAGCTTAGGAGTTATATTTGGTCATTTAGGATATTGAAATCGTGTATTGGGTGATTAACACTGGAAAAAACTCAAATTTTGTACTGAAATTCGCTATTCCAGGAGTTGCTATCCACGGTGTAGATACACCGCGGTTACCGCAAACATTAGTATTCTCCAAAGTAATGACGTTTATGCCGAACAGTTGAAGAATCCAAGCCCGTTCCTTGTCTCTCCACGAGAAGGTCTGTGGAGACGAAGCGACCTCCTCCCCGGGCGTGCCCTTATCCTTTCGACAGGCTTCGTTGATGAGGAGTCCCTCGTGCATCCTTCGAGGCCAGCCGGTCGGCCCCAACTGCTGGGGCCCCCACCTTCGCGTATTCGCGCCCCTATCCCCCAGTTTTATTTTTTTTAATAAAGACGCACGCGTCCCCTCTGCCCTTACCCTCGGCCAAAACACAAAACGTGCCCTTATCCTCCCCCTCCTCCCCAGGAGAAAAGAAAAACCCTCCAATCCCTTCGACCGAAAACCTTTCCCTTTCATTTTCCTCCCTTATCTCTCACGGCAAAAAATTACTTCCTCATCCCCGCCGAGGACTCAGAAATTTACCCCCAGTGCCCAGAACCTCTTCTCTCTCTCTCTACGCTTCAAAGTATATACATATATTACGTATATATGTATAAAGCAGTCTCCTCTTCGCACCCCCACCCTCTCCCGTGGCAGCCTTATAACTCGAAATTTTCCACCCCCTTCAAAATATTTTCACCGCCGCCCTCCCCACAGCTCTGAGTGAGGCCGAGGAGAATGGATGTACGGGATAAGGGTGCCACCCGGCGGTAACCATCCGAAACTTTTCCCGTTCCCCCTCCATCAATTCCTCCCGATATTCTTTTTATGACGCTCCCTCTCGGGCGGTGAACACGTCGCTGGCGGATATATTCTCCTTCAAATTCCAGCCCCTGCACCCACATCTGAACTCTCCCATTTCTTCCTCTCAAGACATCCCCTCCCTCTTCCACGTTGCCCTTAATCTTCCGCCGACTTCACCCCACTCCGCGACCCGGGGCCGCGCCCGACTCGCCACCCTCTGCGTCCGAACCTCCTCCACCTTTTTCAAACCCACCCCCTCCTTCCTGTTCGGCATCACCCCCCGCCCCGTCCCCCCACCTCGCTACCCAGCCCTTCTCCGCTAATTTACATTTATATTAATTCGCACCAGCTTTTAATTTTCATGTTTCCAGTACGTGCTTCCACCGCGAGATTATTCATACAAATATGTACACGGACGGTCGCGTGGAGTTAGGGAAAGCCATGTCCTGGGATTTTAAGTACTGAATAAGAACAGGATGTGAAAAATGATATGACGCAGTGTATCCTATCTATCTACATCTAAATTTATCCAAGAAGTCAAAGAAAAGTCTTCGGGAAGGTATATCCACGGGGAGAAAATAACCATGCCGCAAATCCCAAAGGCAGGACTAATGTTAAACAAGGAAAAACCAAAACTTGAGGAGGGTAGAAGAGTATTGTTACCAGCGATGGATAAAGTAAAATAAAAATTGTCAGTAAAATAGCCCCGGGGGAAAAGACATTTTACCAGGCGAAGAATCTGCTTACAGCTGCAAGTACAAATGTGGAAGTGAGGAAACATTTCATTAGAACATACATCTGGAGCATGCTATTATATGGCAGCGAAGCATTGTCGATAACAGCAGCAGAGCAGTCAAGGCTGGAAGCATTTGAAATGTTTCGCTACCGAAGAATGGTGAAGATAAAATTGATTGACCACCGAGTGACAAACGAAGAAGTCTTAATAAGAGTGGGAGAAATGAAATGTCTACTGACGTCCCTAATAGGAAGACGGGACAACTTAATCTGCTATATCTTAAGACACGATGGCCTAATGAAGACAACTGTCAAGTGAAGAGTGAACGGGACAAATGGAAAAGGCAAGCCTGGTATGAGATATATAGAACAGGTTGTAAAGGATGTAAAAGTGAAGAATTACGTTAATATGAAGAGGTTGGCAGATAAGAGAATCGAACAGAGGGCCGCGTCAAACCAATATTAGGATAGTTGACCGATGACGATCATATGCATCTTCATCTACAGACTATCCTGCAAGCCATCTCAAGGATATGTGACAGTGCACTAGTTGTCACCAAACATGTTCTACGGATGTAAATTTAAGTTAACTTACTCTACCAACCTTAGGAGTGATTTCTATGACTATCATCTGGGGAACACAAGTTCTACTTTTCATTCACCATGCAAGGAAAGATCTAAGAAGTACTTCAAACGATATCATATATATTAGTCATTAATTCGGGCAAGCTAAAAAAATAATGATTAAAAGTAAATTTTCAAAAAGTAAATAAAAATCCAACAACTTCATTTTATCTCATTTTGTTTAACTAATACGCATTGATATTGCTTCATTGTGTCACTTATAACTTTTGCGGTGCCCGCGTCACTATTGGTTTGCTGTTATTTTAGTATGAACCCCATGTATAAATCGGTTTAATATATGGGCTTTATCCGAGCCTTCTGTACCAATTTCAACGTTTATTTTCGTCTTGGATGCTACTGTTGGTCGTTTCACTTTTAATTGGCTATTTTAAGAACAAAATACTTGTAGGCTATCCTCTGAGAATTTTTATCGTATTTTTCCTTTGGAGTATGTTTAATTCATGACATATTATGGTCTTTGTAATATCTCTAGATTCGTTTAGTTTTTCTTTTGTAGACTCCTCAGGGTGTCAGGTTAAAAAATTGTATTGTAGGAATGATTAGCCGTTTAGGCGCATTGCCTGTCAGATTGGAACACAGTTTTTACACTGACTATAACTCCCAAACCCCTCTTATAAACAAAGGATTTTTTTACCTAAAAGAACAACATTTAGACTTTCTAACCCAATAATTTTCTAATTTTAAACCCAATCACACTATAATTAATGACGGTTAAATTATAGTATCGTTGGAATGCGAGTCTGTGTAGGCCCATTGCCTGTGGGAATTGTACACACGATCTTAGAATGCTATTCTTCGAATACTATACTTATATACTATTAGAATACGATAACACTCTAAGATTGTGACTGTATATATTGATATTTAAATTCCGAATACCCGTATGATAAAAGTTAGATTGGAGTTTAAAACCTAGTTTTTGGTAAGGAATAGACCGTTACTACCAAATACATTTGGAGCATGCGCAGTCGTCCAAAATCAGATTATTCTGCGAGCTTCACTGTTCGTAAAGAATGATAATCCATACTAATATATAAAAATGTAATGGTGTCTGTCTGTCTGTCGTCTGTCTGTTGCTCAATCACGCAAACACTACTAGACGGATTGAGCTGAAATTATGTATGTAGACAGGAAATCTGTCTGGGCAGAACATAGGCTATGTTAAAATACCCTCAGGGTCCCCAAAAGCCCCTGAATGGGCCCTTGTGGTCCCTGGCATTGAGTTTGGTGCAGTGGTCTCATTTTTTGCTTATTTAATGTACTTCCATTCAAGACAGAGGGCTGGAATTTTTTTTATCGGATGGCTGAATAAATGACGTTTCTAATTCTTTCAATCGATTTTCTATTACGCTTAGTATTTGTCTTAAAATCATATTTTTAGCTGACAAATCTCACAATTTTCTCTGAAATCAACAATAGCATATTTCCTTGACAACCAGAGATCGGTGTGTATGTCCTTTGATTTTCAAAGGACATTCAAGCCTCTAGCATTTACATATCACGTTTTTCTGCAGGCCCATGATAACACGTAGAAATAATTCTATTTGAGAGGGGCCCAGAGTCCCAAGGGTCCCATGTTTGATGTTTCTTAAGGTTTGAAAAAGAAGTTAAAAAAAGAGAAAGGAATAACGGTCACCGCCTCGTGGCGTTTCTTGGGTATTGTTAAGAACAGTAAAAATATTTTCTTACCAGTACGAGAGACGGGCCACATACTTTGTATAGAAGAACTTTGTGTTCTCGCTGTATGACCGTTTGGTTGGTGCACCTAAACGGGATATGAGTGGTGCACCTAAACGGGATATGAGTGGTGCACCTAAACGGGATATGATTAGGGTTGCTCAGTTGCTACAATAAGCACCGCGTTGTTTATTATCGTTTAATACTTCGATGTATTACTCGTAGTGGAAGCGTCTGCCTCTAATTAAGTTTGGGAACTGTTATTTAGACATTCCTATATTATGAACGTTACGAGTTATTTTTATGTATAAATTTTATATATAAAAATAACTCGTTATATTTATACGCTAATTTATAATTAATATGAATATAATAAGTATAATTATAATTACTCGTTATAATAAAAATAGTACGAGTTTTTTTATATAAAGTGCAGTTGGATTACATTTGATCAAAATCAAAGTGCCTATTGAAGGCTCCCAATTGCCGCTGTTTTTCTCCTCCTTGGACTTATAGATAAAGATATCGCCATCAAATTGCCTAAAAGAGAAAAGAACAACCTTTAGGCAAAATCATCTAAAGCAAGAGAAATGTCTTCTTTGCGAGAAAATGAGCCCTCGCAGGAAAAACGAAATAGATTGGATTTCGATGCTCAAAGACATGCCCAGCAACAATCTAATGAAACTCCTGAAGAGCGGCACGCGCGAAGGGAGCTGGATGCTGCAAGACACGCTTCCCAACGCCACATGGAAGATCCTAAATAGCGGTACGCACGAAGGGAGCAGGATGCTGCAGGACACGCATCCCAGCGCCACATGGAAGATCCTGAAGAGCGGTGGGCGCGAAGGGTGCGGGATGCTGCAACACACGCATCCCAGCGCCACATGGAAAATCCTGATGTGCGGCACACGTGAAGGGAGCGGGATGCTGTAAGACAAGCTTCCCATCGGCATTTGGAAAATCATGATGAGCGACAGGCGAGAATTGTAGTCGACGCGGAGAGGCATGCTGCTCAACGTCAAACCCAAACTGAAGATGAACGACAAACTTCACGATAGGAGGGTAAGGAGGCAACAGTTCTTGAAAATTACCTGGAACTCTTTCAAAAATATTGGAATGAGAAACGTATCTTAATCTATCTTAATTAAGTCATTGAATGCTAATGTATGTATATACACAAGGGTAGCGATCAAGCTGTTAATTCACTCAAGATACGGCTAAGAAAACCGAAAATACGAGATGGCCATCTATTTTACGTGGTGATGAGTTTAAGTGGGCCATTTTTGGATTTTCCGTGCATGAAAGAGGACCAACAGTCACTCATCTCTCCGAGCCCCTGGAAAACGGTCAGCATCTACTACAACGACCATAATCTACAACATAGGTCACCAACTCCTCAAATGACCGGGCTTACAGTTTTCTTCAGACAGTGGTTTTCTTACAAAATAAGTTCATTGTTTTTCACTCCCGTTGAATTTCAACGGGTAGCTTCCGCTAGTTCCCTATAAAAGCTAGACTAGAGTTTAAAACCTAGCTTTTTGTGAGGAACAGACCATTGCTACCAAATATCTTTGGAGCATGCGCAGTCGTCTAAAATCAGATTACTCTGCAAGCTTCACTGTCCGTAAAGAATGATAATTCCCTGCCTTATTGATTCTGTGTGACCAAACACATTGCCATCACTCCAGCGTTAATCAATTAGGGTTCAGTGATGATATTATTTGAAGGTAGTCAAGGAATCAAAATATTAAAAAAAAAAAAGCTTAAGGATGACAATATACAGAACAAAAACATAAGGAATTTTGCTTTATGTCTTGTATCGCTTAACAGCTATCCTTCATTTTCGAATCATTTTACCTCTTTGGCCTGAGATATGTTGTTTCCACCACTGCTCCGCAATAGGGTACTTTCCTATTATTTTATGTCGTCTTAATCAAAAGTTTATAACCTCTGGAGTGAATTTTTTAAGCCATTCGATTTTAAGATGACGTTAAGTATTTTTCCTCACGAATCAAAAAGCGAAAAAATTCAACGACGCGAAGCGCGACGGAAAACTATTACATACAGGTAAATTATGCGTGTGACGTGACACTCTTTCCTCTACCTGCCACTAGATGGTGATGCGGACGCTTCCAAGCAGACGGTGCACTCCGTGAAAGCTTATTAAGTAGTATCTGAGGTATATTAATTCAATTAATTAATTATTAGTAACGTTTATGTAATTGATTACAATTATTTATTCAGTCGATTCATTTAAAAATAGTTTGTATTCATTTTACTAAGCAGACCGTGAAGTTGGCCCATAGTCACTCGAACTATACGTCATGTTTCGCAGTAGCAGAGGACTCCACGAGCCGCATGCCCTGGAGCGTATAGAACGGCTATTAATGCCATGTTTAACGGGGGAGACTTTTCGAACTTTGATAGTTTTCATAGGCTATTGTTAACACACACTCAGTATAGCTCAGGGGCTATGAAATGTAATGATAAGCTCAGGAGACGAATATTTCCTTTGTCTTGCAACGTAAATTATACACTTATTACGTCATGAAGAAGGTTGTACATCCCGCCATTTCTGAGCTTTTTCGAATGATCTTAAAATTCTCATTTAATTCTCTAGTGAACTTAGATTTCTCAATCCAAATTAATTGCGTAAAATGAATACTTTTATGGTGGAGTAAGAACCGCAATTAATGAATTCTAATTTCGTTCACAAAAGATACTACTCTACTACTTTCATGTCGTTCACGCCGACACTTTGCGCGATGTTCCACCCTCTCGTGGCTCGTCTCGTTAGAATAGCTCAATAGTTCGCCCTATTAGGAATTCAAAGATGGTTAAGCATTATTCACCCACCGAACACACACTCTCTCTCTCCTCCTGTGCATGTCAGTCCTTCCCGTCTCCGTTCACTCTCAGACTCCGCCTTACATATCCCTCACATCACGTGCCCTTCCAGCTTCCCACTGCATATTACATAAACGGCCTTCCTACCCCAATAAACCCGTCATCGTACTCTCGGCGAAAGGTTTAACGACCCCTTCACTCCTTCGAGACCCTTTCCCCTTCATTAAATGCATCCAATTTTAACACTTGACTCTTATTCTCCACTTTGACTCCCCATACATCTCCTCGATTTCACCAAAATCCTACCTGCATCACGTTTGCGTCTCAATAGACCAATGTCTTGGTGTGTTTATTTCTGAATCGGAGAGCCACAAAATCTGAACATCTGGAGGATTTCAACAACAGTGTTGCTTAATGCCGGTAAAGCGGTATTAATGACCTTGAAGACAATTATTTAGTAGAGATTGTTACAGTTGAAAAAGTAAACCAAGGGAAACACGCTGAACAAGGTAGTTTTCTTCATCAAAGAAAACAAATCCATTAATTGCGATTCGTGTCTCGCCACAAATGCATTCATTTTACGCAAAAAAATTTGGGTTCAGAAATCCCAATTTACTAGAGAATTAAATGGGAATATTAAGACTCATTTGAAACATCTCAGAAATGGCTGTATGCACAGCCTTCTTGCTGACGTAACAAGAGTATAATTTACTCGCAAGACATAGGAAATATTCGTCTCCTGAACTTACCATTTAATTTCAGAACCCCATCTCTAGTGAACATGAATTAATAATAGCTCATGAAAAATACCAAAGTTCGTTACGTCTCCTCCGATAAACATGGCATTAATGGTCGTTTTATGAGCTCAGGGGCATCCTGTTTGTGGAGCCCTCTGTTACTGTGAAACATGGCGTAAAGTGCGCGTCCATTAGACAAATTCATGGTACTCTTAGTAAAATGAATACAAGCTCTTTTTAAATAAATCAGCTGAATAAGTAATTTAAACAAATAAATAAAAGCTAATCATAATTATTTATTTGAATAAATAAACCTCATATTCTAGTTAATAATATTTCGCAGAGTGCACCGTCTGCTTGGAAGCGTCCGCAGCGTTATCTAGAGGCAGGTAGAGGAAAGACTGTCACGTGACACCTATAATATACCGGCATGCAATAGTTTATCGTCGCGTTTTCGCGCCTTGAATTTTTTCACTTTTTCATTAAACTTTCATTAATTCAATACTTAACGTCATTAAAAAATCGAACGGCATAAAATATGCACTCCAGTGGTTATAAACAACAGATTAAGGCAATAAAAAAAGAAGGAAAGGAAGGAAGGAAATTACTCTATTCACCTCCGAGAACGTGAGGACTCAAATGTTCGTTATTAATGGTCTACTACTACATGATGCATTATTCAGCAATACATAATTATCTTTGGAAGAATGTACTAAATTATCAATGTCAACATGATGCCGATAATGAAAACTCACTTGCTATATTACGTCAAAATATATTTTTTTAAATAATAAGTAGAGTAATGAAAAGTGCACAAAAATAACAACTGTGCCATTCTAAACGTGAAATTCTCATATGAAACTCTGTAATATTGCTCTGTAATGTTTTTCTCGGATTGGTATAGGCATTCATAAAATAGTATGTGAGTCATTATCTTTTGAAAGTATCAATTTTGAGTGTTCGGCATAACACCAGATGAAGAATCTAATAACAGCTGGAAATAAAGGGTTGGAAGAAAGGTGATACTTATTTACAGCGAGTGTGAAATAGAGCATACTCCTTTATAGTTCCACGTTAGGGACAATAACAGCAATGGAAAAGGGAAGACTGAAAGGTTAGAAATATGGTGTTACAGAAAATGACGGAGATGACCAGGCCGAGCAAGCAACGGAGATTAGTGGAAAAATCTTATGGGAATTTCGAAACAAAGATGAAAAAAACTTAATCAAACCAATTAACACATCGTATTTTTATGAAGACGGTCATCGAAGGAAAGGTGATGAGATTAACTGAAAAAGAGTTCGCAGGATTATAGAGGTCACAAAAGGAATTAAAAAAGTAAAATAGGAGAATAAATAAGAGGAAAAGTAAGTACATAGAGATTTGCTGATTGAGGAAACGAACAGAGAGCTGTTCACACAAATTTAAAAAACTGTTGGTACTGATGATGAAGCGTAGGCCATAAAGCTTTTCCTAACACCCGACAACAATGAGTACCTATTAAATCGCTGAGGATTAGAAGGACTAGAAAACTATGATGCAGAACGCATGTGAATTCCAAAGCAGCGAAATTAATGTTTCACTATTCGTCAAAGTGGAATACATATAAGAATGTACCTAATGGCACAAAACTAAGCCAAAAACAGATTCATTTATTCTGGTTTAGATGAAACACAAGGATTTCAACATTTAATACCTATTTTACGATTGTAACGTTTAGTTTTAGGTACGAATTTAAGGTAAGTTTAACACTTACATAAAGCTGTATAATTTAGTAGCTTGAATGAGCAACACTCAGTATTTTTTTTAAATCTTTGAATGAGATGTTTATTAGCTAAAATGTACTTGGCGAAAATTTTGCTGGAGAATCAAGTTGTGTTATAAAGAGATTACTAATACTTGCCGAAAGCGTATGTAAATATCTCATTCGTTTCATGCAATATACTAATGTAATTTTCGATTTTTTATTTAAGTAGTGTATTGAAAAAATCGTCGACAAAATATATGATGCCTGTATGGTACCCTAATTGCTTTCACTCCACGAATATCCTGAACAACAAAGCAAATGCTGTTTCTTTTAAGAAGGATGCGACCATAAGGGAGTCAACCCAAGGAAAATTGACGAATTGTACTTTTTTGAATCCCTTTTCAACGATTCCGGTGGTTTCGATCAAAAAACGGCTAAAAACATCAAAAAAAAGTATTTGCTTCGCTTGCTTCCAGAACAAACGTCCGTTTCCGTCTCAATGGAACCTATACTGAGAAGTGATGACAGAGGGTGTTTCAGGTCACGTTATTTTCGATCATTTTCGGGAACGTTAAAAGTATTTAATTATTCTTGTGGTTAATATAGAAAATTTTAGCTTATGTATTTAAATTTGTGAAAAATTTCTTATTGAGTATATCATCAAATCACGAGAAACAAATTTCATACATATTCCCATTTAACAGAGTGCAGAATTATTTCACTTAATTTGAGAAATGCGAGCCGAGAAAAAGCCACTATTTGATGAGGAAACGGCGGATGGAAGTCGGCTGCGAGTCAGAGTCCGTGCGCGCACAACTCTCCCTGCCCCCGGATTACACCGCTCCCCTGCCAACCCCCACGGAGGCCTTTCCTTATGCCACCCCATCACAAGCCGCTTCCTTAAGCTCTTAAACATTCCCAATTCTCCCAATCAATTCCCATCTCCAGCTTGAGTGTATTATTCTCCTCGCCGGCAACATTGTCATCTCTCTCTTCCCTTTCACTTACTTCCAGACAGCAAATAAACCCCTGGTTTTCTTATGGTGAGCAGGGAGGATCTGCTTCTCTGTCTCCATATTCCACCCGCCTTGCTTCCACGGCACTCTCATCTCGCGTGATATTGCGTGAAATTGCCCGACCTCGAGAAGAGTGGGGAAAGGGATTAAGGCAGTAGTCTGGTTTCCAGGGAAAAAATCTAGAACTGGGATTGAGTCAAAAGATTAAATATTGACCACTTGCGTCTGTTATAAAAGAAAAACTGAACAATAAGCATGTTTTCTGTGGAATTATTATGCTGCTTATCATCCATAATTGCCCTCGAATACAATAATCAAAGTAATGACTTACTCTAAGTGTACCTACTTAACATCGTAAATGCGTACTTAGTTTTCAAGTGTTTGAGTCACGTTACAACACATGTCGTTTAGTAAGAATCACAAGTAATTTACACCAAGCAGAACGATTAAGAATCGAGTGGTTAATGAGGCCAAGATTGAAAGTGACTTCCTAATTGAGATCCTTGATACGATGATGGATATCCAAATTCAATATGCTTGCGTTCCGTCCGATTACAGCAAAAATTATAACAGAAGGCAATAGACAGAATAAATGAAAATTGTTCCAAGGAGAGGAAACAAAAGAGGTGAGAAGAAGAGAAGATGTTGTTCATTGAGTTTCATGGGTTAAAATGAATTTTAAAAGATGGGAGTATTTCAAACTACTGTTCGAAGTTAATGACCAATTAAGTCTCTGTGGCTTATATTTACATAGAGAGATAAGAGCGTTAGGTTTGAAAGTAGTATTGATAACGTGTCATAGTGCGTTTTTTCCGCTAAGTGTTAAATCGTTAAAGTTAAAATGTCGTTAAAGAAAAAAATAAATATGCGAAATAATGAACTTCAATATGAAAACTATCTGAAAGCTATAGAAATAATAAATGTGAAGAATAAGCATCGGAATGAAAGAATGAAACAAGTGAAATATAAAAAAGTTAGCAAAGGATTATTTAGAATGAATTAATTGTAGAATGGCTAGAAATTTATGAATGTCAATGAATGGTTCAGGCCTTTTAAATGGACTGAATCGACCTTCTTTTATGAAGCCAAACTTAAATAGAGTAAACTACTGTATCTATCGTCACCATGTCTGATGCGTGACTCTTCTTTGTGATTCTTTATCTAGAATATGCTACGCCATTTACTCTAGATACACCTCAATATTGAAAGCATTCCGTACACGTCTTCATTTGAAACTTATAAAATTCATCCATTTGGAGGACTTTCTAAAAAAAAAGAATGTGCTGATACGACACACTTCACTGTTGACACTACTGGTAAACCAATAGCTTAAACCCGGAACTGTAACATTCTTCACCCATCCTCCTTCCACATTCCGAACCCATCCGACCCCCAAATCACACTTCCACTAATTCTCCCGGAAGGCATCGCTTTCCGGGACAGTAACAGCCCTTCGGGATACGCTACACAGGGGGCAAAAACGGGTGCAATTTCGCCGGACGCAAATTGATCGCCTTACTGTCTCCTCCATGTCAATCCACCTAAGGGGTGGCAGAGCTTCTCTTCCGCGAGCCATCACGCGCCTGCGTCCCACCCATCGGATTTTTCCGATCAAAGGCCACCCCTTCTTCCCTACTACTTCCTTCGCGCCCTATCCGCGGTCCCATCCGAAGAACAACTCTCGCCTACACCCCTCCCCCACCTTCGGAGAAACCATCTCAGCCACGAACCTCTTCCCAGAAACCTTATCCGCCCTCCCTTTCTTTCCAAACATATTTCAATCTTTGCTCTTCGCATTTTCCAGCTCTTTCCACGGAGGGAGATAAAAGCGAGGGGGCGGAATGGAAGATAAAAATGAATAAGGCCCGCCTCGGTCCCCTGGTTCCCCGCCTTTCGTTCCTTGCCCTCCCCGAAAGCTGGGGAAGGCCATCCCATTCCCCATCCATCTCCTTCGCCTCCTCCCAACTCCAGCAACCGAATCCTTTCTTATATGTCGTTTCCCTTCCGCCCCCCCCCCTTACCCTGTACAAAAACCCCCAACACCCCCCAAGAGCTCCACACTTCCATCCCTCCAACTTCATCCGCCCCCACATCCGCCCCCTCCCCCTACTCTCGACCTGATCGCGCCGGTTTCGGAATATTCCTTCTTCCCCATCTCCTCCACACCAACAACAAAATAAAAAAGAAAGTAAACCAGGAATGAAATAAAAGCCCCCGCTGTCTCTCCGGCCATATTGATTGCTTCAAATTCCTCGCAGAGAGAGGGGGAAGAAAGAAATGGAAGGGCGCGAAGAAAGAGACTCTCCCAACCTTCCGCTTCCGAGAGATCACCTCCCCCCCTTCACTTCCTCCCCTTCTGCCCCTCCCTACACGCCCAAATGGAACTGTTTCGAGGAATTAAAGACGCGGCACGGGCGCCAAATCGATTGCTCCTCACTTTCTCTCCCTTTCGCCTTCCCCGAATCCCCAACAGTCCCAAATATTTTGATTCTCCTCCAAATCTACACGCTTCGCTTCGGCTTCCTTAAGAGAATGTGTAATTTTCATAGGACCTAAAAACCAGGCAAGGTAGCTCAAGATGGAAGTTACTGCAGAGGAAATAAAAAAATGCCTACGCGAATCCTTACATAAATTCTCTCAAGTAAATTCCTGCTAGCATGAAAGAGCAAATTAGCATGAGCATTTCTAAAAATGACCTGATCGCCGACCTGTGTTTTACGACTACCATTCTTTGGACAAGACTTCTTTTTATTATTATCGGTGATTGCAATTTTTATAAAAATTATTTATTAAAATAGAATTTTTTACTTAAAACGTTAGAATAGAACGTGTCCTCGAGCAACTGCGTTATCGTAAACATTAATAGCTATTTCAATCTCTAATTACAAATGAATGGACATTTGCCGACTCAAAAATCAGGAATCTTAATTAACACTCAATACATCTGAAATTTACGCAGAAGCCATCACAACGGCCCTTATACACTAGATGCAGGGAAGTGAACTTCAAGCATGACGAACGCGAAACACAGTCATAGAATGCGCCCACGCTATTCTCGATGGTTAAGGAATCATGCATTTAAAAATGTAATATTTCCTTCCGCAGAATTAAATAACTGCATTCAATTTGGGCAATGAACGATACTCACTATTTCACATTAAGACTTTTCAAATGGCATGAGGATTGGCTTTATATACAACATCTCATGCACGAATGAAATCGTAATCTGGAAAAGCTAAGAGAGATAAAATGATTCGATGCTACTGATCACCACTCACAATCACATGTTAACGCAAGAAGTGCTTAAAATGGGAAAAATAAAAGAAGATATTTTATAGTAAACACGAATAATTAAATGCCATGTGAGAGCAAAAAAATCTAGGAAATGAATGAGCTTTAGGGGGTAATAAATGTGATTAATTATTTCGCCGAGGACAGGCTTGTTATTTGTTTCTGTCATAAGGAGCTGAAAAATAGAAATTAATGATTTAAACGAGATCTCTACCTGGAAGTTTTCTCTTCTCTCACCTTTCCCAATATTTGTCATAGATATGTCCCCAAGCTCTACAAAAGCTCTAGACACAGGTCTACAAAAAAAAATTTTTTTGTGCCGAAAATTTTTTGAATGATTTTAACTATATTTTGGGCGCTGAATCTAAATATTAAATCAGTTTTTTTATCAGCTCTACTTTTGTAGATATGGCATTTTCAACCCTCAATCATTTTGATTTAATAGATATTTAGGAATTGTTAGCATAAACGCCCACTTACGTATTATAATTAAATTATTTCAGCATCGATTCCTGGTTACTTTCCCTCTTTGTCTATTATATTTTTACCAGAGAAACTTTTATCTAATATAAAATGTTTTTTTATAAATCAAATAAACAAAAAGAACATGAGGTATTAAGTTTTTCGTGCATGGCGCGCCAGCATTTCTTCATGTATGTAGTTTAATAGTTGATTGAATCGCTTGGCATCACGAAGCAACTTATAATGGGAGTCTTTACAAAGCTTCCACTGTTTAAATCAGATACTCTGCCACTTTTGGCGACGCTGAATTTCGCATCAGTTTTTCGATCGCGCGTCCGAGACTATTCTGGAGAAATTTCGGAAAAAGAACATATTTTATTACGTGGCGTGGAGGTCTAGGAGATACTTAAAGACACCTTTCTTCTAATGTACTGCGGGCATTTCTCTTGTGACCTGCTTTACAGATTCACAGCTGGGGTCCCACGGTTGCAACTCCTTCACCCATCACAATGCGATTGGGCGTACGGTCGTTTTCTGGCATCACGGTGCCCTTTAAGCGGTCATTTGCCGATATTTTTGGGAGAATGCTTTCTAGCCTGCAAAAAAATACACTAAAGCATTCAGTATCATTTCTACAGTGTTGAGAAGCAGTTGCTTTTTTCAAACTTCCGCTCGGATTTCATTTGTACTTGTGCCAGAATTGGATCTCCCGAAATATCCTCTACAACTCCTGGTAATATGGAGACTTTATTAATCGCTACAAGATTCCTCGTTTTTAAGGTATGTACATATTAATTAGTGTAAGGTAATTTCTATTCTTTTTAATGATTTTTTAAAATGACAATTAGGGGCGTTAACATCTCTCATTCCAACATTTTTTAAATTACAATTAGTGCACTCTGGTTGCAGACTGAAAAGCGAAAATGAGTTCAAGTCGACGGATCTGTATCAATCATTCTGATGTCTTTTGCTACGTTTGTGGGGAATACCCGTTTAAAGAAAACAGAAAAACTATTACTTAATTTGTAAAAAGGACATATCTTGGATATTTTGGGGTTCAACTCGGCGATCAAGATAAAACTTGGGTACCGCATATTGTGTGCAAGACATGTGTGGAAAATTTACGACAGTGGGCTACCGGTAAAAGACAATGTCTTAAATTTGGAATGCTTACGGTTTGGAAAGAACCTTTGAACCACCTTGATGACTGTTATTTCTGCATGGTGAAAATCAAAGGAACAAATCCGAATATTCATAGCAAGTGGACATATCCTAATATAGCCTCTGCAAGATGCCCAGTTCCACACTCTGATGAAGCACCTATTCCAAAATTTTGCCAGCTCCCTGAGCTCTGTGAGGATGAAGTGAATACATGTGAAACTTCTTATGATACAAATGGTAACGGTGGCAGTCATTATGAGGGAACGTCATCAAGTCCTATGCGTTTCAACCAAGATGAGGTAAATGACCTCGTCAGAGATCTCAACCTTTCAAAAACAGCATCTGAATTACTTGCCTCTAGGTTGAATGATAAGAATTTAATAATACAAGGAACAAAAATTACTTTTTATTGTACGACAGAAAATGATTTCCTTCCCTTCTTCCCTCAAGAAGACAGTCTTGTATTCTGCCAAGATGCTAGAGGACTCCTCAAGAAAATGGGTCTTCCTGAAATAATTCCGGATGATTGGCGTCTATTTATAAATAGTTCTAAGGGGAGTTTAAAATGCGTTCTCATTCACAATGGCAACAATTTTGCCTCAATACCAGATGCTCATTGAACATAAATGAAAAAAGAAAATATCACCATTGCTTTGGTCATGGAGAAGATAAAATATCAAGAACAACAACGAATTATATGTATGGATTTAAAAATGGTTAACTTTCTCCTTGGACAAAAAAGTGGCTATACAAAATACCCTTGTTTCTTATGTCTTTGGGATAGCAGGGACAGAGAAAACCACTGGGTGGGAAAGGAGCGGCCTGAGAGAGAAACCATGATTGTTGGAGAGAAAAACGTTATAAACAACCCTTTAGTTAAACGAGATGAAATCATTTTGCCTCCACTGCACATAAAACTAGGCCTTATGAAGCAGTTTGTGAAGGCTCTTGATAAAAATGGGCAGTATTTTGCATATGTGGGAAGAAAAATGCCACAAATCAGTTCAGAGAAACGTAAGGCTGGAATTTTTGATGGCTCAGAAATTAGGCAGGTAATTAGAGATCCCGTGTTCGTGCAATTTACGAATGAAGCAGAGCAAAATAATTGGAGGTCGTTCGCTAATGTTGTGAAAAATTTCCTGGGAAATTACTAAGCAGATAATTATATTGAACCAGTAGATGAGATGCTAAAAAACTTTAGAAACCTTGGATGCAATATGAGTATTAAGGTTCACTATTTACATAGCCACTTGGACCGTTTCCCAGGGAATTTAGGAGACACAAGCGAAGAACAAGGAGAGAGATTTCATCAGGATATGAAAACTATGGAGGACCGCTACCGTGGAAGATGGGATACGCACATGATGGCAGATAACTGCTGGGACATTCAGAGAGACTATTCTGCCCAAAGTCATTCCAGAATTTCTCGGAAAAGAAGCTTCAGAAGTGCTGACTCTTTTTCATTGTGTTTTTTTTCTTCAAGTGAATTGTAGTTGCAAATAAATGCTCCCAATATGTTTTATGTGGCATTTCTTTCTTCAATTTCTCGGTAAAATTTAAAAATACCAACGATCAGTGAATTTTTATTCCTATCTAATTGACACCTTTAAATTTCGTACGGTAAATAACCAAATATTTGTATCTCAAAAACTAGAGCTGTTACGCGAAAACTAATGCCGGATTTGGATTCAGGAGGTCAATTACACCTAAAGTAACCATAAAAAACCCCGGCACCAAAACCAGTGTTTACCAGTGTTATTGGGGAGAAAGTCCCCCGTAAAGATTGCTTCGTATAGTTGTTTAGCTATTTTAGTCATGTCGCTTGCTTGTGTAAATGGTGCCATGCGACAACCTTGCTCAAGTCCTCCAGAAAGACGGAGCGGAAGGAAATTCCCTCGAGATGAGGAAGCTTGTGCCTGTGTCTTCATAATCACGGATTTCCTTTAGGGCGTGAGGAAGACCGGGGAGTCACTCCCATCCTGAGGGCGTATTATTTACAAAGGAGGGTCCACTGTGAGAACGTTCCAAGCACGAGAGAAAGGAGACACGTATTCACATGGATGACTTAAACAATGCAAGGCGAGTTATGCAAAGCGATGGCAAACTGCAGCAGCTAACGTGACCTAACACCCAGGAGAAAGTTCTATTCGAAAGTCCATCTTCCTTCACCTTATTTTGGCTCCTTTTCCGTTAGGGCTTTGTTTACTTATATTACCCGGAAATTAATTTTTCTTTGAAAGAATAGTCCCTTCCTTGTGAAAAAGTCGTTGCCAGATAATAGGTATATTATAAATTTTACTTACACCTATAAAAAAATATATTTGCGATGAAATATTTCATTCTGGAATTGCAGCCAGCTATCGGAGCTGACATGAAGATTTCAGTCAAACTTTTCAAACAGCAATAATATTCATAAAGGTGCATAGAAGTTATATCAAAGAATATTGACACATTTTTGTGATGAATAATGAAGATACATTATGGGATGTATTGATAATTGTGTTATTATATTGAGCTACGGTCGGAAAATATTTGTGAAAAGTCATATCTAATAAGATATGCATGATGATTTCACAAAGTATTACATTTGTAGTTAACGTTCAGCTACGCATGTGGCTTTCTGCGCTTCTAACGACTTGAAAAAATAAACTGGTCTAAGAAATGTAATACAAGGTTATAAACGCAGTACGACAACGTTGTAATGAAAAGTAGTAGACCTGAAAATATAATTGGTGGCCCAGAAGAATACACTCCTCCTCTAATAGGAGACTACAACCTCATCTAATAGAAACTTGTTACACAAACGCAATGTTCTACCCAGCACTTCCATCCGAAGGGTATGCGAGTACATCAATATTTGGGTGAAAGAAGATAATATAATTTGATATCTATTAGTGGCCCACGCATGCTCAAGAAAAGATAGTAGAGAATGAAGACAGGTGAAGCCGAATATCCAGCCAAGCGCATTCCATTCGGTCTGGAGCAAAATAAAGCACGGCAGGTTCATCTCATAATTTTAATTTATAATATTGAGGATCACATTATGTAGCAGACAATGATTATCCATATTTATCCCCGAAAAACTGCAGGAAAAAATAGAAATTTGTTCTGAAAGCTGACATTAATGACCAATTTTTAACAAAATTTGAAGGTTGAACTACGGATGGCAGCCAACTGAAATATATAGCCGAGGAAATAGTTTCTGGCTCGACTTTATGGAAAACATACAAAATGGATGGAATGAAAAATCATTTGGAAAATTCCACTGACTAATTATTTATTTCGAAACAATAAGCTGAAACCCGAGTGAGCTATCTATAACCAAAAAGTGAGTTATCCATAAAATACAAAAGTTCCAGAATGATTACATTCAAGTCACACTGATGAAGGATAGCCCTAAATAACGAAAAAAACGAAGAGAGCCAGATGACAACAGAATAAAATAAAATTCAGAGAAACAAAGTAAAGGAAAGCGGAAGCCCTCCCAAAGATGTAATTTTAAATAACACATGCATGTAAAGAAAAATGCATTAAAAACGGGGAAGGAAGAGCGACAGGGAGTGATGCAGAATGCGGAAAATGAGACACCGTACAATTTTGTCAGCTGCGAGTCACAGCGGAAAACGCAGAACAAAATATTTTAGCATCACATAAGGAAACGAGCATTCAGTCGCAAAGAGAGAAGGGAAAGATAGCCACAATAGGGAATTCGCCAGGGAAGTGAATAACGTCCTGAGCCATAGAGACACGGAGATGGCTGAATGTTGAAATACTTAGAGGCATAAAGAGGGAGTTAGAGTAAAGAGGATATCGGATGACGGAGCGCCGGATGTGGATTCAAAACCTGACAGCTGCTGTTTTCAACATAAGTACACAAATTGATGAATGAATAAACCGGGTGGAAATGAAGGAAATCAGACCCTTGAGGTAAAAAAATCTCAGTTATCTCAATGTACATTTTATAATAACACTGGACTGAGGCTTATACTTTGAAAGGCCAACATGCACCATTCAAAGCAATTCGATATAACTATCAATATTACTATAATAATTATAGATTGTGACCGACTTACGATAGATGCAACAAATGCCATTTAGCCCGAGGCAGGCTGAGGAATTCTGAGCCAGTGGCTTCCAATAGAACTTAGAAGGAATCAAACGGAATATTTGACGGAATCTGACGCAGGATAGCTCAAACCCAATACTGTATTCACTAGGGAGAGAAAGGCACGGGATGATATGGAGGCATGGGTAGAAATTGATGAAATAACTTCGTTGACTTCAGAATGTTACCGACTAAAGGCGTGCGACCTTTTTAATGTGCGGACCAGAACATTTGAAGCATGAGTTTTACGCGTTTAATTTCGGGATTAAAGAAGGAAGTATACCATAAAGTAAAACTTATGAAGGCTATTAATAGAGTGATATCACTCTAATCAGAAAAGGGTCATACGATGCTTTATATTTGATGCATCAGGTTCAAGAGAAGAGGGTAGGCAAGCACGTGACCGAAATGAAGAGTTAGGAAGACCTCTAATGCGAAATAAACTACCATGCAAAATAGCAAATAATTTTCCAGTTAGACTCAGTTGGCCTGTACTTTCAATCGCGGCTATGATAAAGATGTATGTTCGTCGATTAAAAAATAAACGTTTTAAACCCTTGAATATTCACGGGAGATATCTACACATTTTTCAATATTTTGGAACTATTTTCGATATTAGCATTATGGAATTACCTCCTTTTGGCCTATGAAGACGTGATTTTAGGTTCAAGGTTTCCAAGGAGCCCCTAGCTTTTTCAGTAAATTGAAACCTTTGATCGAGTAATATTTTTACGCTTAATTTGAAATTTATCATCCTATGAAAATAAAATTACAATAAAAAAACAATAATATATAGAAAATTAAGATTTCCCCTTATTAACGTCATAGTAAATACCGATTTTTCAACAAAGAAATTTTCGGCTATTTCTCTCTTTACTCCGGTGTCTTATTGCCTATTCATAAGGGATTTTTTTATGTTTAACCGGCAGGTGTCCCTTATTATGGATTATTTTTGATAAAAAATAGGCTCCTTCTGGAAACATATTTTTCCCACATAATAGGATGTAAAAAGAGCAGAAGGTGCTGACGAATTTAGGTTCATAAGGGAGGGGGGGGGGAAACCCCGACTAGAAAGAAGTCTGAACTCCGATATTTGCCGAATTTTATTTCATAAATAAAATTGCTACCTACTCTTGAATCCAGGCATGCTGATTCAATTGTTCATGATTGGTTTTGTTATTATCACTCAACGGTTTAATGAATCACTCTAGAATCTTCCTCCCCCGATAGAAATATCGACATTTTTGAGCGGGCCGTAAGAGAGGAGATTTCGGGAGCCATTTGCCTAAATTTCGACAATAATGACAGTTCTCCTCCAGTCAAGAGGTTGTGCCTTGAAGCAGGAACATGTGCAAGTACATGCACAAGTAGTGTCCGTCATCCCCCAGCAAGCACCAGGCGAGGGCTGGGAATCGTCGTCGCCCGCACCCCGACACCCCGTGCCACCCCCGCTCCCCCGCGTGGCCCGCCGCAGACGTAGTACGTGGACGGGGAGTCCGTGCGTATATGGATGGGTGTGTGTGGGGAGGGAGAGAAGGGAGGGCGAAGGGGGCGACCCCCCCTCTCCCGGGTGCGGACATAACCTATGGCAAGGCGTCCCTCGGAGAGTGGTCCAGCCTCCCTCCCATCGCGTCCGGTCCTCCCTCCTCGCCCCCAGCGCAGCCACGCACGCATCGAACGCCGCTGAGAGAGAGAGGCCACCCGCCCATCCCGCCGGCCCTGTCTCCTCCGCCGGCCCTACCCCAACATTCCCCTCCCACCTACCTCCTCCTCGCCGTTCCCGCTACATTGACACTTCCCGAATCCGAGCTCTACGCCGGGCGTCGCTGAGTGAGTCTGATGGCGGTGATTACCACTCTCATGGCGGGACTTATTCTTTCCGAATTTCGAAACAAAATATGTACATACATACTCTCATTTTGGGAATCATCATCATGGGTCAACAATCCTAAGATTGGTTTGACGCAGCCCTCAACTCGATTCTTCTATCGGCAAACCTCTTCATATTGACGCAATTCCTCTCTTTCATACCCCTGACGACCTGTTCCATTCATCTCATACCTTCCTTTGCCGTTCTTCCCGTTCACTTGTCCTTTAACGATTGTCTTCATCAGGCCATCAAATCTCAAGATGCTGCCGATTAGGTTGTTCTGTCTTCTTTTCAAAGTTTTAAGCAGACTTCTATTTTCTCCCACTCTTCTTAAGACTTCCTCGTTACTTACTCGGTCGATCTTCATCATTCTTCTGTAGCACGACATTTCGAATGCTTTTTTACCCTTTTCATCTCCGCTGCTGTCATCGTCCATGCCTAATTGTCATATAGAAACATGCTCCAGACATACATTATGATGAATTATTTCCTTACTTCTACACTTTTATTTCCAGCTGTCGGTAGATTCTTCTTTTGATAGAATGCCCTCTTTGCCTGGGCTATTCTTCTTACTATTTCTTTCTTGCTTCGTCCATCGTTGGTTATTCGGCTTCCTAGGTAACAGAACTCTTTCACCTCATTGAGTTTCTGTTTTCCTAGTTTGACATTGGTTTTGGCCTCTTCTTTCTTAACTGCACACTAATATGTTAGTCTTCTTCTTATTGATCTTCAGCTGATAATTTTCGCAATACTGCTTTATTTGTTAGATCGAAGGTTTCCGCGCCGATGGTTAGTTGCTCTCCGCATGTTTCTGTGTTTCCTTCCGCGTTTATTGGCTTGATGACAACAGTTTTGCGGACTATATAGTCAGCCTCTTCAGGTCACCTCCGACCTGAAGACTCTGACAGGATAATCGGAGAAACCGTTTTCAACAAGCCAACTAGCACAGAAGGAAACTCGGAGCCATGCAGGGAGCTACTTTTTTGTCGTCTTCATCTCGTTCTACAATTAAGTGTACGAGTGTTTTTTTTCATAGCTAACTTCTTCGGGCAGACCTCCTCTCCCCACCTTCATTTCCCCTCCCGTTCTTCCCCAAAATCTTTCAAAGACGAGAGGTGGAAGACGCAGATATCCTTAACGCAGCTCGTTCGGTGGGCTCTTCCTTATTTTAATTGTTAATTTATGAGCAGATGGCTCTGGTTAGAAGATTAATTTTGTCACTACAATTAATTTTTGTTTCCATCTAATGACTTCGTTTTCGGTTCCGAGTAAACACCTCCATACTATCGGCACAGCAATTGTCATCAATAAATGAAGAGTGCTTCCGGGTGTCCCTCCGCGTTGGCTTGTCCCTGGGTGACAACAGCTTTTCCAGCCATCCTGCTAGCGTCTTCAGGTCATAAGTCTTCTGACCTGAAGACGCCAGCAGGATGGCTTCTGACCTAAAGACGCAGGATGGCTGGAAAAACTTTTGTCACCTATGGACAAGCCAACGCGGAGGAACACCCGGAAGCCCTCTTCATTAATGATAAACCCCGCGGAAACCTCACATCCAAGTGTAATCAATATTGTATGAACATCCATTCTAGAAAAGACTGTGATTAGGAGAGTACGATGGAAAAGGGAGAGAAAAATATAAGATCACACAGCAATATCATCCGGGCGTTAGTTATAGGAAAACAATTTGATTATGGCTTTTAAGAAAAGATACGATATGCTGGATAACTTGTCAGGTCTGCTTAGTGCCGGCCTGTGCACATGGATCTTGCTTTTGTCTCATAATTATGTTTATGTTAGATAATACCGTTGGAAACGTAGTCTCACCGATGTGTTCTGCTACAACATGACATCTTACTATCCTCCCTCAGACATGACACCATGGAATGCATCCAATACCTATTGCTCAAATATGTCGCCAATGAAGTTATATCCACTGCAATGAAAATGTATCATCATCATCAGTCAACAATCCTGAGATTTTGACGCAGCTCTCCACTCGATTCTCCAATCAGCTTTTCTCTTCATATTTATATATTTTTTTCCTTTCACATCCTTCATCACTTTTTTCTATATAACTCATACGAAGTCTTCCTTTTCCATTCTTCCCCTTCAATTGTCCTTCGACGATTGTCTTCATCAGACGATTATGCCTCATGGCCTATAAGCTGTACCGTCTTCTTCTTATGGTTCACAAAAGACCTTATTTTCTGCCACTCTTCTTAGGACTTCGTTACTCACTCGGTCGATCCATTTAATCTTCCCTATTCTTCTGTAGCACCACATTTCGCATGCTTCCACCTTTGACTTCCCTGCTGCTGTCATCGTCCATGCTTCCTTGCCAAAAAGAAGCAAGCTACAAATACAAGTCCTGATGAATTTTTTCCTGACTTTTACACTTGTATATCCAGATGTAAGCAGTTTCTTCTTTTGGTAGAATGACCTCTTCGCCTGGGCTATTCTACTCACTGTTTATTTCTTGCTTCGTCTATCGTTGATTTACTCCGATTCCCACGTAACAGAACTCTTTCACCGCATCAAGTTTTGTTTTTCTAGTTTAACGTTGGTTTTGGCCGCTTCCCTCTTGCTCCACGCCAATATCTTAGTCTTCTTCTTATTGATCTTAAGCGATATCTGGCCATTTTTCTTTCCATACTTATTAGAATGTTGTTCAGTTCCCTCTATGTCTGTGCTGTGAGTGCTATGTCATCGGCGAATCGTAGCATGCTAATTTTTTTCTCCGTGGATATTCATTCCTGAAGATTTCTCTCTGATTTCGCTGATTACTCTCTCGGTGTAAACATTAAAATTACGGGAGTCGGTACACAGCCTTGTCTCACTCCTGTTGCTCCATTATTTTAATGTTAAGGTACTACATTTTAGTTGAAATTACAGAATGAAACGTGCCAGCATCTTTTGCCGTCACGTTATCTTCTTACGCCCCGATGCCTTGAACTTTACCTCCGTTCATCCACGCGTGTGTGCCTGGCTCCCGTCATTTCTCTGTTTTCCTCTCCTCTTCCTTCTAACCTTCTATCGCTCCTCGCTTCCTTCCCTTTCTTCTCTTACCCCTTCGACCTCACGTCGCCATCCCAACCCACCGCGCTCCCAACATCTCTCTTCCCTTCTTTGACTTATTCCTTCCGCTTTGCCGATCTCACCTTGTTCTTCTCCCTCTACCTTCCCCACCCGTGCAACTCCCCCTACATACGTCAATCCTCTTCCTCCTCTTCCGCGACTACTTCTTGCTACTTCCATACTTTACTTTCGATTCGGACAAGAGGGATTGATAGCTCTCTCTTTTGGTTGAAAGCTACCTACAACTGGACTATTCTACGGACTATTTATTTCTTGTTTCGCTTTTCATTGGTTACTCGGCTTCCTAGGTACACTACAACGATACACCTTCACCCCTTCCAATTTTTGTTTTCCTTGTTTTACATTGGTCTCTTCTCTCCTGCTGCATACCAATATCTTGATCTTCTTCTTATTGATCTCCAGCTGATACCTGGCCATTGTTCTTTCCATGTATACTACAGCTTCTTCAAATCCTGCTATGAAATGACCTAGGTTTTTTGTATCGCAAGCATAGCTTAATTAAGCGTTCCTGACACTCAATTTTGTTTATGGGTAGTAGTCATTGTATTTTAAGTGTCCCTAACGGCTATGGTTATATCGTACAGTCTAACCTAAGATCCTATTCCTAAAAGAACATAACATCTATGCCCCGAGAATCGAATCTGCGACCTTTGGATTGCTGGACTTGAGCCTTTCCAGCTTGGCTACTGCGGCCGGCCACTTTCCTTTATTTTTTAAGATTGCGTAAGGGAGGGTATACGAGAAAATCATATAAATGGAGGAGCTTTGAGAATGTGAAAACAGAGCCGCCTGTCGTCATGGAGCCATCACTTAGCGATCCAGGAGAAGAAAATATTAAAAGAAAAATCTCACGTAACAACTTTGAAACTTTTGATTTTGACGATTCGCATCGCGTCCAAAAAAGACACCTTCAAAGTGTAAATGAATGGGAATTTTGTTAAATCCAAGGTAGGATTTTCATGAAATGTAAATTTTTAAGGAGCCAAGGGAACTTGGAATAATTTACCCCTGCGCCCTTGTTTCCTCAGACCTGATAAGCGAGGTTACAGCGGCCGCTCTTTGTTTGAAAATTCTGAATATAAAGTTCACACCTAAAACATTCTCCCGATTCGTCCATTTCCGGCTCGGAGATGCATTATTAATCACTAGCTGGGAGTCGTCCAAACGGTAACTCCCCAGTTAGACAAACTGCAAGACGAACATCTATTACGAGTCGGTAACGCGTCTAGTACAGATGCAGGCGCTCGGGAACGGGTCGAGAGTTGGCGATTACATGAGGAGGGCATTAATATTCACCTCCACTCGCGGTGCAAGATGAAATATTCATTCAAGAAAAAGGTCAGTTTTCAATCGGAATGGGAAGCATAAACTTATGAATTTAAGAGAGGGGAGACGCGAGCGAGAAAAAGGGGACAGTGAATATTTCATGAGAGCATGCGGAATATCGAGAACGTGAATTAGAGGAGGGGGCAGAGGGGAAAGGAAAAGGTGAATGGGTTGGGGGGAGGGTCTGAATTCACTGAAGGCGCCTGAATAAGAGATGGCGGGCAAAGAGGGGCACAATCAGGAAGGTGCTTCGGAAATAAGAATGTAAAAGGGGTGGTGTCGTTCGTTGCGAGAGAAACACTTTCATTGTGAAGTGGTCGGGTTTGACAGCCAAGTCGGTCGACAGGAAATGCTTCCAAAATATTCGTCTCTTGAACTAACCCTTATTCGCATTTAGGACGGACAAAGGAGAGCGATGGATACGTACAAATGAGATTCTCAATGGAGGATCAGTTATTCAACGCTGCCGAAATAGGAATATTCTAAGAGTTGCTTGTATGAGGATCCGCAACAGTACATACGCAGGCTTCAATCATAAAATGGACATCAAAGACTTGTATATGGTGTTTCACTATGCTTATCTCGATATTGAGAAAACATTAAGAAATAAAGTAGGACTAGTTCGGCTTAGAAATTTAGATCGAGGAGGGGATCTCGGAGAAGGTATTAAGCACCAACGTTTTTCTATGATAACCAAGGAACCAGTTAAATGCATGAAAAACTTGGTTTCTCCAAAGAAATTTGTCTAATGGTTCACAATATTTAAGCCGACCTTGCGTGGTTAGGTAGCTAGAGTGATAATGAGTTAGTGATAAAAATTTTTTCAAAGAATATTTACATAGTTTACATTTTTAATTGGTTAAAACACATAAAGTTGGTTTAGCATTGGAATTCAGAACGAAGTTCCTGGATTCAAACTCATGTGAGATTACTTTGAAGGCATATACTAAACCCAAGATCTTCGGTTGAAACTATAACAGGGAATGACGTAATTTGGGCCCAAGAGACCACACAGACATTATTTCTCTTAGGTTACGAAAACGAATTTGGATGAAAAGGAATAGCAAGATAGTTCAAGCCTGAAGAGGCCCAGTGTGTACAGGAATCGGAGAATTTGGAGAGATAGGTTTAAAGGAATCGCTTACTTGAGGAACGGGCGAAACAGATATGGCTATAAATAGCCAATGTCAATGGAGGCAGCGGACGGGAAGACGTAGAAAGGACGGAATAATTGGAGGAGTGGGCGGAATGAAAGATACACGTCGAAGATTGGGAAGAGGGAAAAGAGAGGCGGAGCATAGCAAGCACTTTCCCTTCTTAGCGTTGGAAGATGAACTTGGAATGTGATGGCAAGGATAAATACGATGAGCACTGATTATGGAAAAAAATACCGTGACAAACGTCTGTTTCATCGCAAAGCCTAGATTCGACGAAAAGCTTTACCAAGCTGCTCGTAAATTTCAAGCATCAATGGAGACCAGTAGTTTACTTTTCCTTTTGGTCACCAAATAATCGGTCGTCGGATCCAATCTTGGAACCCCCGGTCAGCTGACGTATTCTTGAACTACCACACCATCCCGGCTTGCATAGATAGAGGAAAATTTGAGGCACTGAAGTCAACTATAATTGACAGAGGGCAACAAAATACTAAATGAAGTCAGAAATAAGTAAAATGAAAGGACAGGAAACCCTAGGGCGAGAACACGGAAGAGTAAATAATGGCAAGTCGGACCGAATGTTTTCGAGTGTTTTTTTTCTCAATGCCCAACACACGTTGGTGCCTTTGTCAGAAAATGACATTTACAAAGCATCCTGATAGTCAGAAGAGAGCAATAGTTTACCGAGAATGCTAAATCTGGCGAAGAAGGAATTGGTGCATGATTTTTCCCGGAGGTCGTGATGCGGGGAGGCGTGGAGAACGCTTTATCACCTTGACAACATCTTGTTTTAGTATTTAAAAATTGCTGAGTGTCCAATCAGCATTCAGTCTGAGGTTTTTTTTTTAATACCTCTGAATGAGAGGAATGTAGAAGAAGATTTTAACAGTTCCAGTTCGTACCATCAAAACGATCCGCGAAAAAGCTACGGAAGGGAATAGGCATTTTTACCGATATGCTTAAACAAAGTAGGTAGTCTATGCCCTGTGATAATGCACGTAAGCAGATTCAGAAGCGTGCTTTCCACTGGAATTGTACTATACTACGACATGTCGGTGGTGATAATAGCGTTAATGCATGACGTAATTTGCAAAGGACAGTGAACGCTATACACAAAGCGCGGCGAGTTATGGTGCGATGTGCGATATCAACCGACATCATTTGATATTGCCTTTATAAATCCCGAAGTCGATTTATTGATGATTGTGCCATACGAAGTTCATATGGGTTGTGCGATAAGTCTCAAACCATACAGGGCACATCTATAAAATCATGGATCATTATTACATGATGTTCATTCAACGTCCAGCTGTGACTCATTACAATCGCAACCCACCTACCCAGACCTAGAAGCCGCTGGTAGAAACAGAGCCAAGGCAAGTGCTAACTGAATGTTCAATAAAAAAATACGAACTAAATAAAATCGAAACAGACTCTTTGAGATGCGCGCATGAAACAAAGTGAAACTGGCGTAACTTTGGCGTAAATTTCCTGCAGCATGATGTGTGCGCATTGGAAACCTGAAATGATGGGAGGTGGTTGGAATATAGGAGGTAAAGAGAGAGAGATGGGAGGGAATGGAAATTAATTTATGCCATTATATCGTACAATTGACAATACACGAACATCCATGCCCTGGGAAGGTTGTGCTTGAAGCTGTCGGGATTATCTCGAATAGGTGACCAACGAGTCACATGGTATAAACACGGAAAATTTAGTGTGTATGAATGGCTCATTATGACATCATTAATTGTTTTCAATTGCGTTTTTCTCATCTTTCTCCACTACAGTGCACACAGATGAGATTTAACACAAGTGTAAACAGTGAAGGAGGTAGTAATCAGAGGTTTTAACACACCAAACTTCCATTCGTGTTTATACCACGTGACTCCTTGGAGACCTATTCGAGAAAATACCGACGGTTTCAAACACAACCCCCCTGGATGGAGAAAAACTCAACCAGACTGGATTCGAACCCGCGACCATAGGTTTGGCAGGTAGGACGTTTATCCCCGAGGCCGGCAAGGCAGAGAGGGAAGAAGAGAGACAGGGAAACAGCGTGGGTGAGGGTGCGAGCCTGGGGAAATACGGTGAACTCCGTCGTCGGGGATGAGTTATGGGCTCTGAGCGGAGGGAAGGGGCGGGTCAAGGGGGAGGGGGGCGAGGGGGAGGAATAATCGAAAGGGAAGGAGGGCGATGGGAAAGGGCTCGCTTTAATCCACTCTCACTTTCAGCGGCTCCGACCCCTTCCGCCCTGCCCGTCTCCTTTTCAGGGACCTGCCCTCCCTCGCACCACCCCTCCCCCCACACACATTCTCAATATGCTCTCCTCCTCTTCTCTTTCCACTCTCCCCCATTCTCTTAGGGCACATTTTTTTTTCTCCCGCCTCCTCCCTCTCCAGAAAGGAAATTTCCAATGAGAATCCAACTGCGTGCGTCGGTATTCAAGTACTGGAGGAATGCTGCATCACGGTCGGAACAGAATAGAAGTATAAACGTAGATTATGTTGGCATTAGCCTAACCCTCATCTAATTTCTAAAACAAAGGTGAAACTACATCCATGACCCTTTCAGCATTTTATTTTCCTAGGTAAGGATAGAACTTGCATAGATCAGGCAATTCAAGAAAAATAAATGCCACATCGAAGCTAGAGGGAATTAAAAGATCCAGCAGTGTTTTGACTCTGTTTTCAACTTTTTTATTTCCAATATAAATTTTATATCTAAAGGGGTAAAAGGATCGAGTTAGTGTGGTGGCTACAGTACCGGTCTCCCATCCTGAGGGTCCGGGTCCGTTTAGAGGGTCCGAGGGACCCACTAAATGGCGCATGTGACCTCTGCTGTCCATCGCCTCCTTTGAATAGCCAACGAACTACCTTAAGCGGTAGGAAAACAGCACAGCATCAAAGTAACATAGGCGTCGTCTTATATTCGCATTAGTTTTTTCTCAGGCTCTGGACTTATCTGTATCGAATTTTCCGCCACCTCGGAAAAACACGGAGCCCACTTCAAAGTACAAATTATTAATGAAAACGCACGTGCAAAACCCCCATGTCCATAACTATTTCGTCCCCAAACGTTCCACGGTCTCCCGACAGTATGTACCCTGCTTAATCAGTACGCTTGCCCCATGAAACACCCCTCTGGAGAAGTAAGAGAGCTGGCGAAAACGTACGACACATATCTTAATTATCCTCTAAAACATCCATTTTGCTATCATTCCGCTCTATTAATAGAGGGAAAGAGATACGGGATAGCTGAGAGAGATGGGAAACTATTTAAGCAAGGATTGGCCTCCCAATGGATGGGAGACTTTACTCGGGGGACTAGTTAAATCAGGGTGGCTCCAACATCAAAATGGAATTCAAATGGTGAAACAGTTTATTCTTAAATAGGAGTTACTGAGTTGCCAACTTACCCTCTGTCGACATTCAACGAAAACAAGAATGATGTGTCTGGGTCTTGAGCCAAATGCAGAGAATTTGTGTTCGAGGAGGGAACATTTCATTCTATCCAGGTCACCTTGCCAACGACATCTAACTATAATGCTTCTAAGTTGTGTCTGTGTCAAATGAATGTGACCGGTCAGTTCAGTTCAAATTCAGTACTGATGGGCTGAGAACTGGGAGAACCTTAGATTGGGCTTTGAAGACCAGTTAATTCACTGTTGTTGCCAAAGCTATTGTGAAGTTCCTTAAACTGTAGTCGGGAGTTTGACTTGCAATCAGTTTGGCGAACAAAACAGAATTGATGAGTATGCATCGCTATAAAATATTAAATCAAGGGTTAACCGTATTCAATCCAGAAATGAAAATACACGTCAAAAACCACAAAAAAATTTCAATCGCTTAACACATAATAAATTCTCCTCGGTTAGAACATATCACTTATCGCGGCCAAGTGTCTCCGCTGAGTTTTAGTCAACATCGATATCAACCTGTTTAGAAAGCGGGGCGATTAGAATAAAATTAATCGACAAAGCACAACGTCTGACAGCAACCATTGGCATTTTCAGAACATTCATCCTCCCTAGACTGAAATACCTTAAATAGACGCAGACAGCTCTCGTCCAACGTGAAGCGTTTAAATCGTGTTCCTGCTCCCATCTAAATGAGATGGACATCTGTTATTCCCGATAGCGTCCGCAGGAAGTGAAGGGGAGGGCGCGGCAAAGTGGTGGATCGGAAATTGGGTGAGAATGAAGTGTAGGGGAAGAGGGGTTGGAACCCGGCCGACTATTTCATTGGGTTTCCAGCGAGGAAGGGGTGCAGATGCGCGCTGGCCGATTGAGGAGATCGGGGAGGAAGGAGAGGCTTATGCAATTACAGTCAAACGGACTGTCTGGGGGGATGAAGACGATATGCGCCCTGAATCAGAGGATGGGGGGGATGGGGCAGCCGGAGGATTAATCGAGGAATTCGAGAGAAATTGATACGCCTCAGCCACATTTCTCGCGACCACAGTCCTCAGAAGTGTCGCACCCACCACCTTTCTTCTAAAATAAAGAAAATCCCTTCCACGAGACAAACTTCTTGGCACATTTTCGTGATAGCCATTCAAATTCACATGTTATCCTCAACACACTACAAGGAATATGCTTCTTTTTATCTCACAAATAATTAATATTTTAGCTCATCATCAGGGGGTCGTGGTGGCCTAGTGGGTGGAGCAATGAGCTACTGACTGGAGGGTCCCGGGCAAGAGCCTTTCTGGACACCACCATCTAAAATCCTCGCGATGCGTGTCAGAACTTCATAGGAAATCGCAGGTAACCCCGGGGAAAAGAACTGGCCCCTCTACCCTGAATGTGTGAATTTCACACGCCATTGATTTAGTACGGGGGTGAGCTCTACCCTCACCAATCAAAACCAACCTTCGGGTTGAATCACTGAGTGAGTGAGTGAGATCATCATCATCAGTAAACAATCCTAAGATTACTTTGATGAAGGCCTCCACTCGATTTTTCTATCGGCAACCTCTTCATATTAACGTGGGTAAATAAATATTATCTTTTACATCCTATATAATGTTTCATATGTCTCATGCGGGGCTTGCCTTTCTTCCTTTCTTCTCGCTCATTTTTCCCTCGACGATTGTCTTCATCAGGACTTTGTGCCTCAAATTATGGCCGATTAGGTTGCCCCATCTTCTTTTTAGAGTGCTCAGTAGACCTATCTTTTCTCCCACTCTTCTTAAGACTTCTTCGTTCGTCACTCGGTCGATCTATTTTATCTTCATCATTCTTCGGTTGCATCACATTTCAAATGCTTGGCTTCTCTGTTACTGTTATCTTCCATGCTTCGCTGACATATTTGAAGCATGCTCTAGATGTATATTATAATAATTCATCTAAATAATTAACGTTTTTTCTAAATAATAGTTAAATCTTCTTTTAAAGTATCATCAGATTCCATGATGCATCAGATTTCATGCCGGTTTTTAGTGCACAATCGTTTATATTGACTTCAATTACTGGCATTTATTTAATAGCAATATTTTTACGCACCATCCAGCAGCTGTGCTTTCTCTAGAAAATGTTCGCTGATTCGTTATTCCCGTACATGGAGCCAATTGACAAACTCCGGGTGGGTCAATGATAAGAAATAAATGATAGTAATATTTTGATAATGGATGTTAGCTACTTTATGAATGTAAGCTATCTTTAAGATTTCAGTGACGTATTATAAGGAAATTAAAACTCTCCGTATAAGTTACGATGAACAGGGTTCTGTACTCTCTTCCACTTATTTTCACCCAAATTTTGGGGAAAATGGGGATATTTGAATCGCACCTCAGGTAGATACGATAAAATGCCGCATTTTCCATCATTTATTATACTTTTCCCTGATACAGTCAGACCAGTGACGATTGTTTCACCTGACCCCAGCAAGCAAGTTTCATTACAACACGAATAAATGTAAAAAAAAAAATAGAATCAACTTACGCCAAAGTGCATGGTAACGATAACGCTATACTTCAGATTCAGCATAGCGACATTAAGAAAGCTGTGGAAAAAAGACGAAATAACTCAGGTGAGTTAGACTCAGTTCGCAGCAGATTGCTTCAAATTCGGAAACAGGACGTAGCAGAAGGCAAGAAAAAAGTAATGAGTTACCCATTCCACGCACAATCCTGCTATTACTTCTAGACTGACCAAATAATGCAATCTATATTTTAAGTATAATAATCGATGCTTGTCATGAATTTTTACATTCTTCTCTATGAATAAGGAAGTCAGAGAGAAATTACTGAATGAAAGGCATGTATTGACGGGAAGAAAGCACCAAGGATGTTACGGGTAAAACTAGGAATGCACCGCAGTCTTTATAACGGAATAAAAGGTAGCGGAAATATATTTATACACTTATCAGCAAAAAGTCAAATGGTAGTGCCTTTGCGGTTTTGAAACAAAACTTCCCATTTAAAGTATTGATTTATGCCGTACAACGAAGGAATTTATATAGCATGATAATATAAACAACATATGCTAGCTTGAAATTGCTAGGTTACTCATAGTTAACGAATAATATTTAATTCTAAAAGGGGTTAAAGGGAAAATAGAAGTTGATTGAGAGAAGAAGTTTAAAACGCTATGAATATCAATGAGAAGGAAACAAATAAATTAATGGATATACGGGGTAAAATGTTTCAAACATGAGAACCTGTCCTTGTACCCTAACACGCTCTCATTCCTTGCAATAAATGGCTTCTCTAAACGTTCCTATAATGAGACCACAATGACTGTAAAACGCCAATCAACTTCACACGCTAATCGAGCTGGTGACACTTATGCGTCGACCGATTAGCTAACCTTTTTTCACTAGCAATCTCAGCGCAACAGAGGGGCTGAAGAGGGAAAGGAAATGAATCGGAAAGGGAGGTAAGAGGCAGAGGAACGAGGAGAGAGGAAGAGAAGTGGAATGGGGGGCGAAAGGCAGATTGGGAAAGGAGAGGAGGGGAAGTGGAGCATTTTGCAACCCGAAGTGACGAGAAGTGAAGAGAGGGACGGAGAGAGGAAAGGGTCCGGGAATGGGAGCAAGGAGAACGCGAGCCAACGGAAGAAAGGGAAAGAACATAGGCGCGCGCTTGTTTATTTAGAATGGCTCAGAGCGCGACCGCGTTTTGAAGTTGGTCATCTCAGCCGGCTGTGGAGTGTGAGGAAAGGCTGCAGTGGTACTCGAGGGAGTTACAACCTTTTTTTTCTCTCTTTCCTTCAGTCAGTCTCTCGATAAAAGGATAAATTACAATGCTTCGAGGTGATTCAGACGATTCTCCTCCACAAGTAGTGCGCCAAAAATGTGCATTTTCGATCAGGAAATATTCCTGGATACATTTCGAAAGAAAAAGGCCTTTTCCATGCCTTGTAAGTTCTTGCTAAGTCGCGTGAAAATTTGAACACTGAGGCGTTGTAGGGGAAAAGAAAAAAGCGCAAGTTACATGTTGTAAAACTGGTAGAGAAAAATGTGGCCGAAGAAGGCCAACATTATTATTATTATACGGATATTAAATGTGCACTGAGCATTGAATGAATGTACAGCATTCCATTGAAATGCACTGAACATAGCAATGGAATGTTGCTCATGTGCACAGCGGAGGCAAGTGCTCGTATCAAATAGATTTGACTTACCCACACTATTTCCTTTCGACGTGTCAATGGTTGGTTAAATGTTTTCACTAGTTTATTTCAACTTAAATGATTATGTAACTCACAGCGTTTTTACAAATTGCCAGATCCCTCCCTTTATTTCAACTGGATTCCCTGTGCAATCATTCACAAATTTTTGCAAAAAGTTTATTTCAGCTTCAAACAAAGCGGTGATAAAACTAGAACAATAAAAACAAAAAATAAGATAGTGAACAACGCCCGAGCTTTTAGAGATACACAGGATGCTGGCTGGCTGGCTGTAAGAAAGGAAAGGAAGGGCCTTCAACGACCAAAAGCCAGTCGCGCACAAGTGAGTGTGATTTACGGTCTCAGGACGCGAGAGACGAGGACCATTGCGAGATGCCGACTGCGGTTGCTGTGTTTGCTTCATCTCGGCGCGCGCGATAAGACGAGAGAGGAAGGTGGCTGGCTGGATGCCGACTCGCAACAAGTGAATTCAAACTTGCTGATAGCTGCCGTCTTGATATCGAAGCTAATTGGAACAAGATGAAATTTTTATCAGGACTCAAGAAAATATTTTTTTTCCACAGCTTTCGTCGGAGTTGCATTGTCTAACCTCGTGCGTCAAGAGTAGTACAATGATTTCCGAGGACATTCACTTCCCACTGCCAGTAACTTGCCGGGCATACTCTGGAAATAGCATTTCTCAATCGCAAAAATCGAAATGATTACATGAACAAAATGCTTAGTAATGTGAAAGATGCTTTTTAGCAATGACACGAATAAAACAAAACTCGTTATGAAAGTGCATTCAAGCGATTGGTAATTTAAATAACACACTTTATAAAACAACTATTCGTCCATCACAGGCATTCGACCCAAGCGTTTTAGGCTCCGCATAAATAGTATTGGGTTATTGTCGTTTAATGGCTAAGGTTAAATTGCTAGCCTAAGGTTAGACAATTCGATGACTACGGCTAACACTAGAGGACAATCACATCGGTCATACCCTGGGCGGGATTCAAACCCGTGGCCCTTTGGTTTCCAGGCCAGGGCGTTACCGACCTGGATGCCATGCAGGCAAAGAACAACACGAAATTCACGACCATCAATATCAAACGGTCAATAGAGCGTGCAGCCCTGTTGACCGTCTCTGATGGTCCCGAGAGAGAGTCGGACTGTACAGGGGTTCACAAAGATGTAATCATTTAACAAATTAGGACAATATAGTTTTTGGCAGGATAGAGTTTCGAAAGATTCTTAGCAATCAAATGTGGAACTTTTGTCACAAAAGTGTAGAATTTTAAAGGGAAACTTAATTGTGTGGCATCTCAAATAAATGCTTCGAAAAGAATGACTCGCTCTCATTGTTACGGATAGGCTACAGTGTTCATTGCACCTGACACTTATCTGCCTCCCAGCCGTTCCAATACCTGTTGCAAGACGCTAAGGGAGAGGAAAACAGGTTCCACATACCCCAACTGACCTTCCATTCCTTGCGACTCTTTAAGTATTGACATACAAAAATAAACATTTACAATGATTTTAACAAATCCGTGGTACTTATTTTTCCACCTTAGAACTTCCCCGAACTGGGTGTCATAGAACAAGTCGTCAAATTTCGGATTTCATTTCTAATTTTGCTGCGAGCACAACACGCAATCCTTACAGAAAGATGCAAGCACCCGTTTTGAGACAAGTCTCTATCGAATAAAAAATTCCCCCGATTTGATTCAGGGCAATCGATATCGATGTGAATCTCTCGAAAAAAGAATCGATATGGAAGATGTCATAGTGGTAGGCAGGCACTTGATGAGGCAAGCGGCGGCGTGAGTGTACATTTAGATCCGAGAGGCGGTTCAAACGCCTGCTTACGTTGCCACACGGGGTTGGACGCGCCGCGAAGTGACCGAGCATGAATGTGGCCAAGGACAGGATTGCTGAGAGAATAGGGCGCTCGTAATGGCTTCGCAATAGGAGGGGGTGGCTGGCTGACCATTGCGGACGCTTCCAAAATAAGTTGGACGTCCGAGAAGAAGCAGAAGCCGCCGCCACGCATTCATACAGTGTCGCTAACTTGACGGGGACGGAACGTTCACGGACACTTTTACATATGGGATTGGAAGGAAGGAGAGCTGCAATCCAGCTCTCTTGGAATCAGTATGCTTTGCTTACAGTTCAAACACACTAAAATTGACGTTACAGCACTAAATGATTGCATTAATATAATGAATCATAATCATCGGACTACAGTCCTTAGATTGGTTTGACGCAGCTATCCACTGAATTCTTCTATCAGCAAATCTCTTCATATTTACGTATTTATGTCCTTTCAAACCCTTCCTCACTTGTTCTATACATCTGATACAAGGTCTTCCTTTGCTATTCTTCCCGTTCACTTTCCTTTCGAGGATTATATTCATGAAACCATGTCTAATGATATGTCCTATCGGCTATTCTACTCACTGTTTCTTTCTTGCTTCGCTCATCGCTGGTTACTTGGCTTCCTAGGTCATAATACACAATCACCTCCTCAAGCTGCATACCAATATCTTAGTTTTTCTTCTTATTTATTTTCACTTGATATCTGGCCACTGTCCTTTCCAAGGTAACTAGAGTCTTCTTCTAATCCTTCTCTGTACCTGCTATAACTGTTATGTGATCGGCGAATTGCGGTACGTTAATTTTCCCACGCAAATATTCATTCCCGGTGCCTCCTCTTCGATTTCATTTATGGCTTTGTAGATGCAAACATAAAAAATACACTGGAGACAGTGAACAACCTTGTCTTGCTTTTTTCTTCATTCTAGTAATATTTTTATTCTCTTAAAAAACAAAAAGGGCTAGATAACACACCATGAGTACTGCGAAACCCACCCATGTGGAAAGTTGTTATCGTCCGAGCTCAGGATCAGAAAATTAGGACACTGTGATGGAGGACCTATTACTATTGCTGGGATTCGTTCCCATCCTCAGTGATGAGCATGGAAGTTGGTTAGCTGGGCTTGGATCGTGCTCACCGTAATTAACCCAAGGTAGCTGGTATCTCCAAGGGCAAATTTGAGGTACAGCTCCTTTCCACGACGCGCTTGCTCTGCACTGATATAAATCAGTGCTGTTCGGAGTGTTCGGAGACAAGCGTGTTCGGTGAAACTTCCACCGGATTTGAACCAAGGATATTTCAATTTAGATTTAAACGCTCAACCTACGCTATACAATATTATACACCACGTTTTCAAGCGAAAAGACTAGTGGTGAGATTGGGGGCATTTACTCGAAACCGAAATCGCAATTTTGTATACGAGATCGTTAGATGGAAACGAAAAAAGAATTTTAGTGAAAAAATTATTCTTCTAACCCGAGCCATTCACTCATAAATCAAAAATTAAAATAAGCAATAGGTGACGCCCGCCGAAAAAGATGCTTTGATATCATTTACTTCATTTTCCTCCAGTCCTTGACTGCTTTTAGGGGAAGGGAAGGGGGTGGAGGGGGGTTCTCGGAAGGTCTGCTCGCACAGATGCTGTCGCAACTGCTCCTATTGGCAGAGTCATCTGTGTCCCTCCCATCGCGATAAGGCAAAGTAGCTTCGCGTGCTCAGTTGTGATTGGACGAAGTCGATATACGTCAGAGGTTGGACCACGCCCACTTTTCCGAAAGGGTTAAAAACATTAGTTTTTCGCCGCTTAATACTCGAGAAATAATTGACGGATCAAAAAACGGAAAAATACGGGTCCTTTTATTTTACAAACTCTATCAGATTCGGCAATTAAAAAATATGGTAAACGACCCCATTACAAATATCATCTATTTCATTTCATCGGTGGGAAAAATGTGAAAAATCTATACGACTAAATCAATGCTTCGACAAAGAGGTTATTCAGGTATGTCAATCCAGTCCAGGATAGAGTACAATGCTGTGGCGAACGAATTCGGGATCCTTCCATTACGACGAGGCAAAGTTCGGAGTCTGCATTGGGGGTGGAGGAGAGAGAGAGATGGATAGGCAGGGCGAATGGGAGAAAGGGAGTGATTGGGGAAGGAAGGGCAGAGGGTGGTCGGCGCTGGAAAAGGGAACAGATGGCCAGGGAAGAGAAAGAAACCCTGGGGGGGGGGGGGTCACGGAACGAGAGGAGATTCAGCTGAGATAAGAGAGGCGGGGAAAGAGAGAGAGGGAGGGCGGGATGAATGGAGGGAGAAAAGGGAACATGAGGCAAGGGAGGCAGCGAAACAGAGGAAGAAGGAAAGAATGGGGATGGTAAGAAATAGGGAGGGGACGGGGAAACCAAGAGAGTTCACCGAGAGGATGAGGAGATAGGAAGGAGGGGAGTGGGTGGTGGTGGGAAATTTCCTACATGGCTGTGCCTCCCACTCGAGAAAGATAAAGTATTTTTTGTAGGGGAGCTATGGCAAGCGACCCCTCCTCCCCCCGTTCCTATTCCCCCTTGGGAGAGCGCCGGGTTTTTAAGGGAGGAGGTGGGGGAAGCGTTAAGGGGGATGAGACGAGGTAATGGGGAAAAGGGATGGGCGTTCGAAAGGCCAAAGAGGAACGGGCCCGGCCGAAAGGGATTGTGGGAAGAAGGGTCGGAGAAACGAGAACTGACGGAGAGGGATGCGGAGGCGTTCTCGCAGAGGATGATGGGAAAGGGGGGGATGTTTCAGGGATGGTGTGCAGCGGTGGAAAAACTTCTTCGCGATGCTTCGACAAAAAAGGAGTTATGCCACAAGGCCCGCCCACGCCCTCACTTGTGAAAAAGATCCCATTAGTTCGCCAACTTTATTTAACGCCCACCTTCTTGTGGATTTATGCGAGGAAGCAATCACTCTGCACGCTCCCTCGTAGTAAACACAACGCCGATCACCGGCTGATGCCACACGCTGTGTTTGTCAGTCAAAACAGCAATTTTTACCAGTCTAATTTTCATCGCCGTTAGCATCATCATCGACTTTTCAATCCCAAAACTGCAGGATATGGAACTTGGTTCCAAAATATGACTCGAAAATGATCCACCATGATTATTGAACAGGATGTAATTAATTACTAATGAAAATTGCAGACTACTCAGGCACTAAATTTATCTACTCTTGTGGTCTGTTCACTTTCATGAATTTCAAGAGCCACTTACAAGCAATCAGAAAGGAAGAAGCCAAAAAATTCTTGGAGGCAAAACAAGGTAATTAATCTAAGGTGGTTTTGGCGTATTCCTCCAGCATATTATCCTACCGGTTTATTCCTTCTGAGCCATCTTTTCATCCATGTAAATTTCCTATTATTTTCTTCTCTGAATTGTTCACTTTGCTGAGTAGTGTCAATAGGCGTTCCTTTTCAACAAAATTTTATATTCTCAGCAGTGGAAGAAAGAACTGAGGGCCATTTTCTCACAGTACATTAAGCTGCGACCATGCTTTCAACAAATCATACTGATAACGCTCCCTTTTCCTGGAATACGCCCTGTCGTAATGGTGAGGGCTAGCGTGTTCCCGTGACCCCTTAAGCTGAAACAATGAAAGTTGCTCTTTGTAAGGTCACCCATGTCAGATAGGTCGAAGGGTAGGAGCCTGACGAAAGGTAATCCACATACCGTACCCGTAGCGAATATTCCTCTGTGAGGCGAGGGTGATTAAGGGAGGGTGCCACGTTAAAAGAGAAGTATTGAAGCAGAGCAAGCTACTGAGGCAGGCAGCTGGAAACAGCCTCTGTCAAACATTCTAAAACTTTCTTCAAATTTTGAGTTCTCGGCTCCCTACTTTATAGGAACAGGGATGATGATGATTCATCTCGAAGTCCGTGGGTATCTCCCTAGTTGATCATGCATCGCAGAGGGTATTGCACAACTGTGTATTGTACATATTGTATGGTGAATGCCATCTCTCTTCCATTTTATTAGCTCGGCAGCAGGAATTTCGCCAATGCCATGAGACTTATTTACCCACAGGTCTCTGACTTCTGCATCAATTATCGATCTTGAGTATCTCATACCATTCTTTTCGACTTTATTTTCATCTTTGATTACATTCACGCAGATATTCCTTACTGGTATATTGCTCCATATATTCCTTCCACCTCTTCATTTTATCTTTATTTTCAGCTAAAAAATCTCCATTCCTTTCCCCTGTGGCATAATATCTCGAGACCCGTTCATTAAAGTGATTCCTTGCCATCATGTAGGCAACTTCCACCCATCTCTGGGCGATGTTGTTTAGTATATATCCGCATAAGTCTTAAAACAATTCAGCCTTAATTCTAACCTACTCTCTGATAATGATTCTCATCCAAGTTCATCTGAGTTACGCGTCTTACTTTGCAGATGACGCGCTCTACCCGGCTTTAAAAATAATAATGTTATTTTTTAACTGTTATAAAATAAGTATGGACACTTAATAAAAACGAAATTATACGATTCCTGTAGCAAAAGTTGGCAAGTTTTTCATTGAAGAAAGGCGTTACTTTCAGAGTTACCACTCAAGGGAATAATTTAATGTAAATCAAAACCTTCTTTAACCGGCTTATAACTTATAATACTATGATAACACTTATGAAAAACGTTATAACGCTTGTTTTGAGTCATAATCAGAAATTTTAAGACACAATGAATAAGTATGAACTAGAGGCCACTTCTATTATAATTAGTTAACTTTTCTCTCGACAATTGTGTTCATCTGACCTTCGTATCTTTAACACTATCCTTGAACAACACCACTGTAAAGTGGTTTCAAGTCCTGCCCTTAATGGGTGGTAGTCATCTTCACATTAATGCAAAGTTGTATGCAACAAATTTACGTTCTAATTAAGCTCTCACTCATTTTCAAGTCTGGGTTTAGGGCTGCTAGTACACTTCCTCCCTAGAAAGCCTTCTTTGTGGTATGCTATTCTTTTCCCTATCTCTCTCTTGGCTCTTCCACAGTCAGTTATTCCACGTTGGGAGATATCATTGGGAAACCCGATGGCTCGCCTCCAACGCAGCCCTAAAGAGGTCAATACCGTTGAAACTTGGGAGGGTTTGTCTTCTGAGTCACTGGCACTTAGGCTACGATATAGACGGAATTTATTAATTAAATTCAAACCTGATGCATTTTCTAGCGACGTTAAACTTATCTTATGAACATTACATCACGAGCATTCATCACAAGTTACTTACATCAAGATTTCACCACTAACTTTCATTCATTTAATGATCGTCTAACTCAAATTTTTTACTGAAAAAGACCACAGCATTTAGTTACATGTATGTACCGCGTGATCAGGATATGATAAAGGAATTAGAGTGTGAGCAAAGATCAACTAGATTTGTTAATGGCCTTTATGATAACTGGATTAGTATTACGAGTGTAATAGAAGCATTAGGATGGCAATTACTATCCGAACGCAGATAAAAATTCAGTTTAAACCTTTTAAGTAAATTTGAACCTGATTTGTATACAGATGACGTTACATATACGCAGGGATTCTTTATATATTTATATAGATATGCGTCACAGGCGTGACAAAAGTATATAGGCACATAAATAAAAGACACTCACATAGATGGTTTCCCGATATTTCGGTTGCCACTACCACCTTTCTCGAAGGAGAGGAGAGAATTGACTGAGGGAGCAAGGCAGGTCGAGGAAACAAGTGAAGGGTATAAGTAAGGGAAAAAAGGGGTAAAGATGAGGGGAGGGAGGAAAAGGGTATGATAAAATGAGAGGAATACATAACGCTCCTTTAATGAGCCCTGTTAATTCCCAGTTTGCGAAAATCAAGGAAGAGCCAAATCAAAGATTGCTGCAACCATTTAAGTTGGAGGAGAGGCGCTGAAGGTGGGAGGGAGGCCAGTATGCCCACCTTGAAACAATGGGGAATATGCATGAACTTTGTTTATCGAAGATTATTGATGTACTTGATGCGAAATTTTCTCGCCAATTTAAATATATAAGCCAAATTTTTCTATGCCAGACACAAAGATTATTAAATGATATTAAAATGTTCCGGAAAATTGACGAAAGTCACGTGACCTGAAACGCCTTCTGACGTCACTGCACGGTATAGGTTCCATATTGCTACGGAGATAGACATTTATATTTAAAAGAAAAGGAAGCGAATATATTGTTTTGAGGTTTTTAGCCGTTTCTCGAGCGAAACAATGACTGAAAAAATACTTAAAAAAGCACTTTCCGACAATTTCCTTTGGTCGACTCCCCTATGGAGGCGTTCTTCTTAAAAAAAATCCAGCTATTGCTTATACGTAGCAGAAATTCTTGGACACTATATAGGCATTATATCATTTATGGACGATTTTTCCGTAATAATCCATACTACGTAAATAAAAAATTGAAATACAATCGTGTATTGCATTGAACACATGAGATTAGTACATACGTTTTCGCCAAGTATTCATTTAACAACTTAACTCCACGCATAAACAAATAAACAACGCCCATAGTGATACCGTGCCGTGACGTCATGCGATGACGTCGTGTTTTTAAGCTGCCGAAAAAGTACAATTTTCAAAGAGTAATATCTTTGTAACGCAACTTAATTCTTCAGCAAAATTTTTGCCAAGCACATTTTAGCCAAGGAACTTCTCATTCAAAGAGTCAAAAAACATAGTGCTTGTTCCCCATTATTAAAGTTGGATTCGTGGGAGGATGCATGTACGGCTACCGGGAGACATAAGAATGGGAGGAGGGATTATAGCAGGAAGAGCGGCGACCATTCATGCGGATGCATAGCGGGGTGGTGGAGAGGTCATTGTGGAAAGCGGGACAGAATTGGCAGAGTAGAAGGTAGACAGTATTTTCAGTGGTGCAGGAAAGTAAAGGCATGGAGGGAAGCGAAAATGAGAGGAATTGTTTGGAGAGAGGCTGGGTGATTAGGATAGGACAGTTTTTGCATCTAGCGCGACTTCGGGGGGAAGGAAGTGTTTTGGGAGGACATGGGGTTTGGACAGGGGTCTGGTGGTTCTCAGAATACCCGAGAGGTTGGGGGGACGTTTGAGGGTAATAGATTGGCATTTAGGGAAAATATTGGTGGTGGTGAGGTTATCACACAGGATAGGGAATAGTTCTTTGAGGATGTGTTTAAGGGACTGAATACCAGCGAAGTAGGTTGTGCACAAGGAGAGGTTGTCTTTGGTTTTGCGAGGAGGGGCTATGGGGGAGTAAGGTTTGTTGGAGATTTTTTTGTTGAGAAGGTGCTCAAGGTATCCTCTTCGGAGGAGAGACTGGTGTAGGTTAGTAAGGAATCTATTAAGGGAGTCTGGCTTATTGCATACACGGTGGCCAAGAATGGAAATGGAGTAAGGTAAAGATGTTTTCGTGTGGTAGGGATGGCAGCTATTATAGTGGAGGTATTGTTATTTATTATTGGGTTTGATGTGAACAGATGTATTAAATTTGTTATTGGAAAGGGAGATATCGACATCAAGGAAGGTAATGTTAGAAGACAAGATATGTGAGGTGAAGGAAACTGAGGTGGAAGCGTTGAGAGAGGCAAGGAAGGAGTTTAGGGAATCGGTGTCGAGTGGCCAAAGGAGAAAAATATCATTAATGTAGCGGAGCCAGAGGAGGGGCTTGAGGGGGCATGTGGATAGAAAGGATTCTTCAAGGAGGTCGAGGAAGAGGTTGGCATAAGATGGACTAAGCCTACTTCCCATGACACAGCCCCTAGTTTGAAGGTAGAATTTGTTGTTAAAGGAAAACGAATTGTGAGTAAGGATGAGGATGGTAAGGTCAAGAAGGATGTCAGTGTTAGGAGTGTATAGAGTAGAACGTTGGTATAAGAAATGGCGGAGAGAGGAGAGTCCTTCCGAGTGAGGAATAGAGGTATAGAGAGAGGTAACGTCAATGGTGGCCACAATGATATTTTGATCATTGGGAAGTGGAGTGGAATTGAGGCGGTCGAGGAAGTAGTAGGTATCTTTGATTTACGATGGCCTCTCTCAACTCTTCCTCCTCAGTTTCCTTATACATTGCATTGGTAAGAGACTATACAGCTATTCGTGGGCCTAAATGTGAATTATTATCGGTTTTATCCCAGTAAAAAAGATTTAAATGGGCGTAGCATACTTTGATCTTTTCTTCGGGACCTCATAATTCCTCCGTCTCATCCTTCCATCCAAATGCCCGTTCTCCCTACCTCATCCCAGCCTCCCACACATTCTTCCCTCAATCAGGTCTATCAAACTCCCTCACCCCTCATAACCCGTTTCATCTCACCACGATTAAAGATTCCGAACCACTCTGCCATCCCCTAATGCCTACAATCCTTTCTTCTCTATGTCTCTTTTCGTCCCGAACCATCGCATTTACATCCGCACAGAACATTGAAAGTCACCGCAAGGGTTTGGGGCAGGAAATGACAAAACATGGGTCGTGCATTAATTCCAAGAAATTAAATTTATGCTAGTTACTACATTACGGTTCTATTGTTAATAAAATCGTGAAATGAAAGCTGTAACCTTGTAATTCCATATAAACTATATTGACGACCTAGGTTTCGACTTATGGAGTCACCATCCGGTCCCTGCCTCTGCCATCTGATGATGACTTCATAAGTCGAAACTTAATAAATAAAGTTTACGTGGAATTACAAGGTTACAGCTTTCATTTCACAATGTTAAGCGAATTCCACAAAGTTTCGACTGACACAGCCAATCTGGTAACTAAAATCGTTTGATTTATTATGAGATATTTAGTTCCTTCTTGTTCGTTTTCTCATCCAGCTACGTTACTTTCCAAATCTTCCCAATGACTGAATTTAAATAGCTGTTAATAGATAAGTTTATTTTCCATTTATTTTCCATTTCCGGTTAATTAGATAGTTTATTTAATAGATAAGTTTATTTTCCATCCCTTGTTCTAAAGCCCTAATTTATTCGATGCAAATTTTAATTCGGTTTCTAAGCATTGTGCTGACCGGGAACTCAGCAATAACTGGCAAAACACGAGATGGATATGATGGAATGGGACTCCGGTTAACTGAACACGATTCATGAACAAAGCCTTTTATCCGCGTATCCGCAGCTTCGTCTGAATACACTTGTTTAGCCGTGTAATCGGCAACCGGGAAACAGGCATAAAATATTCCTGGAACCCTCGGAAGCAAGAAAATGAAAAGGGGGGGGGGGAAGAAGGGAGAGAGGGGGGATAGGGCGAGGAGGGGAATGGAAAACACGCGGAAGTGTCGTCGGAGAGTGACTGGGGGCAGAGTTTCTTTCGCCTTGCATGCGTGGGAGGCGCGCCTCCTCAAATGGAGGGAGGGGGAGACAGCGCTTGCAATGTGGGGGATGGAGAAGGCGGCACAAAGGGTGGGCGGGACAGGAGGTTTGGTCGGGGATGAGAGTGGATGGATGGGCAAAGGGGGGGAGGGCGGGCGAGAGCAGGGTGAAGGGGAGCGCTCGGAGAAATGACGTACTCGCAAGGGGTTGCGTCCGCAGAAGTGGTTTTCTCGTATTTATTTTTTTCACTTATTTTCCGAACGAGAAGATTTGACGCGCAAAGCGAGCGTAGACGTGAAGAAGGGACAGGTAGTTGGTTGCCGTTGGCAGCGAGCATGAGTGATCTTGAGATTGTCCACTCCTTTGGGTTCCTCCAGAACCTCAGCGAAGCTCTGCTTTATCAGCGTTGTACATAGAGTATTATCTCCCAGTCAAGGGAAAAAAGCTTCTTCATCATCATATTCGGTCAACAATCCTAAGATTCACATTAATTACCGTGCGAAAAAAAATCACCTGGACCGGAAATCGAACCACGGACCTTTGGCTATTAACTACAATTCTAAGATTGGTTTGACTCAGCCCTCCACTCGATTCTTCTATCGGCCAATCTCTTCATATTAAAGTAATTCCTTTCTTTCACATCCTTCACGACCTGTTCCTTATATCTCGTACGAAGCCTGCCTTTTTCGTTCTTCCCGCTCACTTTTACATGGACGATTGTCTTCATCAGGCCAAGTGTCTTAAGATGTGGCTGATTAAGTTGTCCCGTCTTCTTTTAAGAGTTTTCAGCAGACCTCTCTTTTCTCCCACTCTTCTTAGGACTTCTTCGTTACTTACTCGGTCGACCCATCATCATTTTTCATCGGTCTTCATCATTCTTCTGCAGCACCACGTTTCCAGTGCTACCACCCTTTTCTTCTCCGCTGCTGTCATCATCCATGCCTCACTGCCGTAAAGAAACATGCTCCAGCTGTATATACTTTTTCATGAATTGTTTCCTTCCTTCTACGCTTGTATTTCCAGCTGTATGAAAAACGCTTGTGGTTGAGAAAAAAGGACTGCGCAGCATCGCGCTGTAGCGATACACGAAGAAATCATCCACAGATATAATGCGTGAGCCTGTTCCTCGATGAACTTTCGACCGATGTTCAGTCACATCTTATTAAATTCACTCGGAGAAAGTTTTATTTTCCCACTACAGTGCATATATATATTTCAATTCTTAAAAACAGGGAAAATGAAGTACTAAAATATCAATATCAATAAACATCGCCTACCTTTTCACTATTGCCGGCCAATCATTAATAACCCGACTCCTGGAATTCCAAAAGCGTTAAATGCGCCGAAAATATTGTTGTGAGAGACTTTCCCGGTCAGTGATGCACTTCCAAGATTAAAGCTTAGGTTAATAAAAGCTATAAGTGCTATGAAATTCTAGGAAGGTGGATTAATCTTGCAAGGATTCCCCGCCCTCCAGTCTGCTCTCTGATACATTTTCTCTGCCACTCTTTATCGCTCCGACCCCTATACTTCTTTCATCATTTACATCAGCTTGCCGTAGACTTTCAACGAGCCCCACCTAATCTCCTAGGACGGTCGTTCCGCCAGGCAGCGCCCTTTCTTCCCACACGAAATTCAACCCTTTACCTATCCCAGCTTTCCCTTCCGTCCCACTCATCCAACATTCAGTAAAGCCTTATACCTCCTCTGCAACTTCACGAAGAAACGTGAAAAATGTTCCGATTAAATAATGGTACATAACTACTCTAGCTTCTATCCGGAACACTCATTACTGATCAATGAATAATTTCCAGGAAATACCCCTAAAATGCCTACAAACGCACGTGATCAGTCATAAAAACGTACTGGAGAAAATAAGCCCTTATTCGATAAGTCCTAAGAAGAGTGGGAGAAAAGAGTCAGCTGAAAACCTTAAAAAGAAGACGGGACACTTTACTGGCCGATACAAGAATCGAGTGGAGGGCTGCGTCAAACCAATCCTAGGTTGTTGACCGATGATGATGGTAAAAATAAAGATGAAATGTTGTGCATTTGTTACTGCATAATTTTAAACTTGCATGCTATTATTCCGTTCAATATATTTTTAAATGTAGCCTCTCTGTTAAAGCAACTCGTTCTTGGATTGCGTTAAAGCTCTTGCAACCTAATAACTCCACTACAGCTACACCTGCGATACCTCACGACAGTACCGTGAACACGACCCCAAAGTGTGAACAAACAAACACCCTCTCCACTTTAGCCAATCAAATAGTGTGAAAGAGCCACCAATCATGTACGGCTCACGACCTCACCTACGAGAATAAAGATGTGCACGAGATGCGTCTCCTGAGATTCATCCTTGTATCATTTTCTGTAAAAACTGGTTCTTGCTTGTGAGCATGAGCACCTGAATAGCTGAATAGCTCCCGCCCTATTTATCCCTACAGTACAATAACTCAACAATGGACACAATAGAAGTAATTTCAGCGAAATAGTTAGCAGGTTCGATAATAATGAAAACTCCCTCGCATATTCCGTGGCCACAACAGAGACGAGGCTAAATATCTTAACACCTTTAGCGGAGGAAAACTGTATACTCGCTTTACTCCACGGTCGCATGTATTATTTCGTCCCCAAATACACACACGATTTAAAAAGGCGTTGTCCAATCACACACACACACATCATCATGTCGGTTGGCAGGGTTTGACGCAAATGACGGAGATGAACTTTCCCACCCCCTTCTCTACATCCTCACCCCAAAAATAAACCCCCCGGCAGTCAGTCGCTCAAGCGAACACGCGGACGTGTAATGCATTTTTGCGAGCGTGAGTTTCCGATGACGCGTGCGTGCGTTTTCGTGTCTCTGTGCGTGTCTTGCAGGGGTGGGGGAAAGGGGACAGAAAGGAGAGGGTGCAGGCATCGTGGGGAGAGAGAGAGAGAGAGTCTCCCCTTTGTGAGAAGAAAAGATGAAGGGTTGGTTGCGGGCGAGGGGGTGCGTGGCGAGGAAGAAAGGGAAAAAAAATAATGATAGGCTGATGGGGGCGAGGGGGTTGCAGGGGTGGTACTCTCGGAAAGAAAACGAGGAAAAGCGTCGCCAGTTCATGGCGGGGGTTGGAGGCGAGGCGGGCAGAGCGAGGGTGGGTGTGTGCTCGTCGGTTTGGTTTGCGAAGCAAAGGGGGAGGAAAAGAGTTTGGCGATGATTAAGGTTTTACCGAATATGGGGCTGATGAGACGATGGGGGTGGGGATTGGAGGAGAAGAGAGGGGGTGTACGAAGGCGAAGGGGGTGTGTGCGCGAAGGGGGCGTGCTCGCGGGGGTTTGGAGATTGAAGGGGCAGCAGATGGATGGGGGAGAGCGGGATGCAACCCCCTCGGAGGGAAAGAGCCCTCCCCGACGGGCGCTGCTCCATCCCCCCAACCACCCTACATGACTTAAAATATTCCGAGGGGATTGAGTGTTTATTTGAAGTCTTTCAGCGGTAGCGATTCGGGGTAGGATCGCTTAACTAGTGGGGATAATTGTTTCAGCGTTTGACAGTATGAGAAACACCCTAGATAACTTGTACTTTTTACGTGAGAATATGTACGCCGGGAGCATCATTCTAGCCCATATTAGCGTTTGTTCCAGAGCATGAGGATACATCTGAAATTAATCCTTAGATGATGTACAGTAACGTCTGAAATCAGACTGAGCAATTAGGGCACTGAGCAAAATATCCTACTAGAAAAAAATTCCAACCAAACTAGCGAAGTGTATTATCATTATTAGTTTTCTACCGGTGAAGGTAGGTTTAAATGGACATTTAATTTTTCCCACCCACTAAATTGCACATGATGTCCACCTTCAGTCCCTCTTATCTCCTACCTCCCATCATTCTATCCAAGCTACCCGTTCTTCTCCTCCCTTTTCCTCGCTTACCCATCGTTCTCCTCTCAATCACATCTTTCAATACTCCATCTCTTTAATTATCTTTTCCATCCGACGTCATCGCATGACGTCACGGTATCACTATGGGCGTTGTTTATCTGTTTTACGTGTGAGTACGTTACTTAATGAATACCTACTTGGCGAAAACGTATGAATTAATATCATTTATTTGAAGCAGTAAACTAATGTACTTATTTCGATTTTTTATTTAAGGAGTATGGATTGTAATGTGCAAATAGTCCGTAAAATATGCAATACCTGTATAGTATCTTGTTTTTTTTCACTTTGTGGATCTCTGCTACTACAAAGCAATCGCAGTTTTTTTAAGGATTCCACCATAAGGGATTAAACTAAAGGCAAATTGTCGGATTGTGGATTTTTTATTTTCAGTCCTTTTATAGTCATCGTTTCAATCAAAAAACAGCTAAAAACTTCAAAACATTGTATTTTCTTCTTTTTTCTGCTATAATCACCTTTTCCGTAGCAATATAGAACTTATACCATGCACATCAAGAACTCATACTTTTCACCGTGACATCATGAGGCGTTTTGGTTACGTTATTTTTGTCCATCTTGGGAAAAATTTTAATAGCACTGAATAGCCTTTGTGGTTAGTATAGACAATTTTGGCTTATATGTTTAAACCTTTGAGAAAATTTCATATCAAGTACATCATCAATACACGAGAAACAAATTACATGCATATTCCACATTCCCCCGTATCCCAAAATGGAAACATTATTTTTATAGCCAGTGTCAAGCTGGTGCAAAACTCAGCTGCTTTCCGGGTCAGCAGTAGTTGGGTCTACTGTGCAGCATCGGCAAAAATGAAATTTAGCCAATAATATAACCAACGACCGTGAGGACCCTGTCGGAATCTCTGTATTTTTATCCAAAGATATCATAACGAAGGATTTGAAAACCCCTATCTTCGCCGTTATAATCCAATTCGAATGCAAGCACTTTCTTCAATCACTACCTGAAATCCACAATCATATCGTTCAGTCACTCTGTTCACATAATCCATCAGCCTAAGCCGTTTGTCCCAATACCAAATCCTTTTTCCTAACCTCACGGCATACAAGGAGTCTAAATAAGCTATTATGTTTGCGTACCATTTGATTTAAATTAACTATACATGCACTGTCGACCGCCATTGGTCACAAGGCAGTCTCACTTGGCTGCTCGGACAATTATTCTCTATGCTTAGCTTTGCAGACGTGGCTATCTTTACACTTCACTTTTCCGTCTGCGGAACATTTAAGCACGAAAAAGACTATATAAACTCGACTGTTGATCACACGCGTATTTGGCCTGAAAAATCCATATGGCAAGTGGGTAAAATGCCGTCACTTAGCACAGACCTGAGCAACCCAGTCTCAAAAATAGACCGTCACATACATCTTCTCCATTTTGCGCAAGGATATAATTCGCGGTCACCTCTGGGATATGACTCAATAAGATTGGACAAAAATCCTAATCCACTTTATTGTTTATTCCACCCTTTATTCCAAAACTTTATTGTTATTCCACCCATTTTTATCTTACTATTAATACTTTGACTATTGACGGGAAAGCCTGAAAGGTATTCGAGGGCACATTAAGATGTTGTACTACACTCTTTCCCTTGCGAGGAACCCGTCTTTTCGGGTATCGGCAAGATTTGTAAAGGGACGGTATGATAACCTTACTAGCGTAACCAGTCTATTAAATGAATTAAATTGGGAATCATTGTCAGATCGCAGGTTGAAATTTAGACTTAATCTCTTAAACAAATTCCAAGACCATATTTTCAGTGATGACGTTAAAAATATTTTGCGGACCCCAACTTACTATGGTAGACTGGACCATAATCATAAAATTAGAGAAATAGATTGCCGAACTGACCGATTCAAAATGTCCTTTTTTCCTCGTACTATTAGGGATATGAATAACGGTGTATATATCCAGTACGAGTGTAGCAATGGATAACAATGGTAGCTGCATGTTGGTATAAGGACTTATAGCTAACCCAACTAACGGCATGTTTTTGCATGTATGTTTTGCTATTTTTATCTTTTTTTAAATAGCTTAGTTTTGAACAGTACCTATAAAAGTACTGATCCTTTTTTTATGCATGATATGTAGTGCATGTTTGGTGAGAGTTCACCCCCTGCCACACACCTTTATGGTGGCTTGCAGGGTATTATGTAGATGTACATGTAGATGTTTTGTTTTGCGAGCGCTGTAGGCAAAAGTATGATGTTCACTTGAGAATAGGAAATCTACATCTACATAATACCCTACAAGCCACAACAAAGGTGTGTGGCAGGGGGTGAATTCTCACCAAACATGCACTACATATCATGCATAAAAATGGGAATACTATTAGCATACTAGTCAGAACTTCACCTTTTAAAAAAGATAGAAATTGCAAAGCAAACAAGCAAAAACATTCTGTTAGTAGGGTTAGCTTTAAGTACTCATACCAACATGCAGCTACCAATGTTATCCATTGCTACTCTCCGATTGGACATATTTATCATTATTCGTATCTCTAATTGTACGAGGGAAAAAGTATATTTTGAATCTATCAGTGCGACAATCAATTTCTCTAATTTTATGATTATGGTCCAGTATGCCATAGTAAGTTGGAGTTCGCAAAATATTTTTAACATCATCACTGAAAATATTGTCTTGGAATTTAAATCTTTGTATTAGTACATTTTAATCAGCTGACACTAGTAACTCGAAGAAGACTTCCTTCCGAATGTAACCAGATAATCGTACAAAATGCTGCAAATGTTTACCCATAACGCCGAGGGAGAGTACCCATTAAAGCAGGACACTCCATAGAAGTCAATAGTAAATCCTTTCCATAGAGAGATCGATTAGAAAATTTCCAACTCAGAGCTCAAAGCCCTCGAGCGTTGAAGCGGCAAAAACAGCAGCGGCTTTTTATGCCATCGTTAAATGCTTTCAATTAAAACGATCCGTTGTTTCAGATCGGCCGTCAATCCTTCACTTGGGGCTGGTTGCGCAACGCCCCAGCCATATGGCTTGGCCTTTCTCCGATGGCCGTGGCGAGCCTACAGTCCTTTCCGAAAGCATGAGGGGAGCGTGTAAAAAGCCAGCAAGTTCACGCTGGCAATCACCCCGCACAATGCATGCTGGTCGGAAGGAAAAAAAGGTACCAGTGGCCGGCCGCACGCGACCAATCGACGTAGCCTTCGCCCGGCGTCGAACGGCGGCCATTTGCATTCGCCCACCCCATCATAGCGAGAGAGGCACCCCCTTGGAAACGCTTGTCACCATGGAGGAGAAGTCCAGGAATACATATTGGCATTCAAGCGGTCGTCAGATTTTTGACCATCATCTACAACATTCATCTACGGTGAATTCTTCAAGTTACATGAACGGCGTTCGGCAGTTGGTGAATAATCACCAAGATTAATATGTATACCTACAACGAAGAGGTTCAATAATACCAATATATAGACTTTATTTATCACTATGTAGATACTAACCATCTAGGTGCATGTGGTCCTATTATATAGCACGTTTCCATGTAGTACCCTAGTTCAAGAAGTGCATGTTTGGTTATCTTCATCCCCTGCCACACACCCTCGCGGTGGTTTGCAGAGTATTGCGTAGATGTAGATGAATAATGATTCTTTATAGATCCATGTGGGTTATGTATCTTTTAGGCACGCGCAACTCAATAGTTATTTTCAACTTAGGAATATAATAATTATTATAAATCACATAGAGTGACTTTCGCTCTTTCATTTGACACTGGATCATTAAAATCTGCTTCTACGCTCGCACGGAGTAGTAACCAAACATTCAACTGCTAAGACGGAGCAAGTCACAAGTAATTGCAGACGATCCTAACGCAAGGTGCAATGTCGGCGGATATAAAGAAGTTTAAGAAGGCAATATTACCTCGGGGATAGAGTATTACAATGTTTTGAAAAGATATTAATGATAGAGGCTAGAGTTCATACTTGGTTCTATCCATCGTTAAGGAACGCATATTAGTTACTATACTTAAACACGCTTCCAAATACTTAGTCTATTTTTTCGTAGTTCGTGTCTATTTTTTGTACTTTATAACCAGAATAAATTATTTATAATAGAGTACTTTAAATTTAATATTGCATAACCCATGTTATAAGTGTCGTGAAGTGTTGTTTAAAGAATTGATGCGTTACATGGCGATGCTCCAGTTTAGGTTGCATGCACTGAAATCTAATTAATGAATTCTGCTTGTACATTTACATCAATCCTTTAATTAAGTATGACATAAATACATTTTGAATATATTCCCGTAGCTGACTGTTACTCATATCTGATGTTTATAATCAAATTGATCGCAATATGAAGGAGTTCTCAAAAGGTTATTGATATCACTGAAAACGCTTGGCTTCGAATTCACATAAAAGTTCAACTTCATATCATCATCATCATCAACGGTCAACAATCCTAAGATTGGTTTGACGCAGCTCTCCACTCGATTCTTCTATCGGCCAGCCTTTTCATATTAACGTAGCTCCTCTCTTTTACATCCTTCACAACTTGCTCCATATACCTCATACGAGGCCTGCCTTTTCCATTCTTCTCGTTCACTTTTCCCTCCACGATTGTCTTCATCAGGCCATCGTGTCTCAAGATGTGGCCCATAAGGTATCCCGGCTTCTTTTTGCTGTTTTCAGTACACATCTCTTCTCTCCCACTCTTCTTAACACTTGTTCGTTGGTTACTCGATCGATCCATTTTATCTTCATCATTCTTCGGTAGCACCACATTTCAAATGCTTCCAGCCTGGACTTCTCTGCTGCTGTTATTGTCAATGCCTCGAAGCCATAGAGTAGAATGCTCCAGATGTATGTCTTAATGAAATGTTTCCTCACTTCCACGCTTGTATTTGCAGCTGTAAGCAGAATCTTCTTCTGGTAAAATGTCCTCTTTGCTTGGGCAATTCTACTGGCAATTCTCTTTTACTTCGTCCATCGCGGGTTACTCGGATTCCCAGGTAGCCGTTGTTAGTAGAAGGACTTGAAGCTAACCCAAGTAACAGCATGTTTTTGCATGTTTGCTTTGCTATTTATGTATTTTTTTAAATAGTGAAGTCTAGAACAGTATATAAATACTAATCCTTTTTATGAAGGATGTGTAGTGCATTTTTGGTGAGAATTCATCCCCTGCCACACATCTTTATGGTGGCTTGCATGGTATTATGTAGATGTAGCAGAGCTCTTCCACCTCCTCGATTTTTATTTCCTAGTTTAACATTGGTCTTCATTTCTCCTACTGCATACCTATACCTTAGTTTTCTTTTTATTGATCTTCAGTGGATATCTGGTAATTGTTCTTTCCATATTTCCTAGCGTCTTCTTTACATCTCCTTCTGTTTCTGCCATGAATGCTATGTCATCGGCGAATCGTAGCATGCTAATTTTCTCTCCGTGGATATTCACTCGTGGAGACTTTTCTTTGACTTCTTGGATGGCTTTCTCGATGTAGACATTGAATAATACGGGAGACAGTGCACATCCTTGCCTCACTCCTTTCTTTATGCTAGCTTCCGTACTGCTGGGTCCTGATTTGATTATGGCCACCTGGTTTTTATACAAGCTGTGGATAACTCTTCGGTCATTGTATGATACTCCAATTTCTTTCAGAACCTTTAGCATCATATTCCAATCCACGTTGTCAAATACCATCTCCAAATCTACAAATGCAACAAACGTCGGTAAATTCTTCTCTATCCTCTTCTCTATAAGTAGCCTGAGGGCCAAAATCGCTTCTCTTGTGCCCTTGCTTCTTCTGAACCCGAATTGGTCCTCATCCAGGAACTCCTCCGCTTTTCGCTCTATTCTTCTATAGATGATTCTGGTCAATATCTTCGACGCATGTGTCGTCATGATTATGGTCCTAAAATGTTCACAATTCTCAGCTCTCTTCTTTTTGGCAATAGGGATGATAATGTTCTTCTCAAAGTCCGTGGGTATCTCTCCGGTTGAGTACATGTCGAATATGGTTTTGTACAGCTGAGTAAATGTCTTCTCTCCGGCGTTTTTCATTAGTTCGGAAGGAATATCATCTATTCCCGAAGCCTTATTTATCCTCAGATCCCTTACAGCTGCATCAAATTCTGATCTTAAGATTAGGGCTCCCAATTCATCCTTATCGGGTTCATTTCCTCTTCGATTACTTCCGCTCTAGGATAGCATCCATTGTACAACTCTTCCAAGTATTCCATCTCTTCACTTTATCCTCATGCTCATTTAAGAGTTCCCCATTCTTGTCCCTGATGCTGCTACATCTTGCAGCCCATTCCTTGAAGTGATTTCTCACCATCCTGTAGGCAACTTCCACATTTTATTTTGCGAGGTTGCTTTGTGCATCCAACTTCATATATTACCATAAATCTCATTAGTATACATTATGGGCCAGTGAATTTAAATTCGTTAAACTAGAATTATAATGAAATAAACGATATTACTATGGCATCATTTAACAAACCTACTAGATTTTCAGAATTTCTCATAATTTGGATCTCTTGCAACGTTTTGTCAATGAGGTCAAAAAACGTGAAATAAGCATCGCTTACAACTTAATCGCAAAATCAATTCAGGTTCTCAACGAACCGAAATGGTCTGTTTTCTCGACCATTTCTCACGGTGACCTTGAACAATATTTTAATTCCACTGACATCCCTCCAAATTGTTTTTATTGGCATGCATATTTCAACTCTTTATGAGTAATTCCAGAAAAATTAAAACCTCCTCTTGGCAAGTTTTGAAACAAATTCGATTTAAAGTTTTTTGTTTATTATTCTCAATATATTCGTATTTATTGTAAATGTATCTGGTAACATTAGGTTGTAAAACAGAATTTTTATCAGATCGCAGTCTAAAAGCACTGATATAGAGAAAATATAAGAAGTTTTTAATATATTTCGCATATTTTGGAAGTAGATACGAATTGTTTACATAAGACTTGTTGTCGTTGGCAATTAAAGCTGTCTATTACCAAGGTTCTGAGTTTTGAATCTGTTTTTTGCACTAACACGGTGAGGAATTTTAAAAGTCATTAAATGGTTACGATTCCATTCCTTGTGGCTGTTGAAATATTTGTCATTCCACGCAAAACCAGTCAGTGATCATGCGTATACTGATGCAGAAAATCTACCTAAGCACAACCCTTGACACTATTTTCACATATGTTTTTCCAGCTATATCATACATGGTACCATCGCAATGTAGCTTGTAAATCGAATATTTTTACATGGTAAACTAAAGTAGGAACAGCTCGAGAAGGACACACACAGCAGAATTATAAATTTTTTGTATGCCTTAGTTTATCATATGCATTGTAGCCTGACGAAAATCATTTGAATCGTGATTTGCAAAAATTGGAAGCAATTTTATCAATACATTTTCTGTTGCCTTCATATTCTTATAATACTGTAGATACAATAAGCAAAGTCTAGTTGGATATTCTGCAATATCACACGGGTGACGCAGCTAGAAAAATATACCTGAAAATAATTGCAAAGAGCAAAGTTTAGCTCGGTTTGTGCATGATCATTATTTGTACGGTGTATCACAATTATTTTAGACGTGGTTAGAACCAAGTCACAGCATGAAGTTTGTAGATACCAATGTGATTACAATAGAATCCCGCCATTGGGCCAAATTGATTTTGGATCTCAAGTGTTTTAATCATGTGCAAGAATTCCTATTGACATTCAAACATATGCAATTTAATGATGAGTTTCTTCTACTTACTTATTCAATTATCATTAACCTAACTTTCTATTTCGATCCACAATGCACTGAATTTTATGATTTTCATTTCTAAGTACCTAAATATGTACAATTACCCTTCAAAATGCATCATTACTTACCACAATTGATGCCGTACAATACTTTTCTTTCGCATAGACACCGCAAAAACTCATGACCTACGAGAAATTCGCATCATGTCTCCCTCAAAAAGAAAGATCTTCTCTGGTTTTCTGGTATTCGTATTCAAGATACATGCACAAGAAGTCTCATTTGAGAGTAATCCGTTTTGCGTATTCGGTAGCTCTTCGCACTTAAATTTCTAAGATAATGAACCTCATGATTTCTGTAAAAAAATCCTCAGCATTGCCGTCGTTACCACGTGTTCAGTAATGTTCACCAAGCTTGAACAGAACTGCATATGGCGACATCACATATTGAGGTCTCCACCTCTCTCATATGACATAAGACAGAAGCTCTCCCCCCCTGGATGGCAGCGATTAGCGGCAGCATTGAGGCCCGTTTAGAATTGAGTAACAATTTCAGACCATCGGCGACGGATGACCCGGCATACTCAACACCTCCCATTAAGCCGCTTTAAGAGCGTATGACGGGAAAAATGAAACATTACCAAACAAAATTGTTGCTATATTATAGCAAAAATGTAGGTTTTCAGATCTGGTCCAGTCGAGTGCAACAAAAATACAGCGAAAATTAATAAATAAGTTATACTATAGGGTTAATTACATGGAACAGGTTGTGAAGGACGTAAAAGAGAAGAATTACGTCACAATGAAAAGGTTAGCTGATAGAAGAATCTGGTGGAAAGCTGAGTCAAACCAATCCTAGGATGGTTGACCAATGATGATGATGACAATGATGATAGGGTTAATCACAAGTTTGGATGCAATATGTTCGATTGAAGCTCGATTGCATCTGAAGAATAAGATTAGAAAGATCGACTACGTACGAATTAAAAATCTCCGCATGCCCGCGGACAATAAAATATCAAAATAGGAAACTAACTACCCAAATAGGTAGGTGTATAGGTTGGAGATAAGGGCCTAGCCACGGTGGCACATCGGTTCCCGAGAGATCACTGAAGTTAAGCAACGTTGGGCCCGGACAGTGGTTGGATGGGAGACCCTCGTCCATCCTACCAGACCTCTACCGCGGTGCTCTTGTCCCCCGTCTGCAAGACGTCGGCAGGTTAAAAGTTGGTTGGCACAATGGAACTATAGAGGTTTTAGTGCCAGAGGGGTTCCAGAAGGCCCCCGCCCACCCCCAATTTATTTCATTGATACAGTACACTGTTATTAGCTCATCTCCAAAAAATAACCGTTTTGCCTTAATAATCCGTGTTAACTCTATTCATGCATTTATATTTGGGAAATTATGTCTAAACCTTTCCAATACATGTTTCACGCACCAAATAAATCTATATTCTTTCGTTGATACCAATCGTTTCGATGAACGTACCTGGTGCCTGTGGGGTTAACAGTTTCCGTTTCTGAATTATATTAATCTATAGGTTCATGTATATAATGCATGTGAGTATTCACTCCCTGCGAAGCAGCCTTGAGGAGGGTTAAAGGGTGTTGGGTAAATGTTACTTGCATGTAATATTTATCTTTTGGAACGCATAAGTAGGATTAAGATGAAAGAGTCGGAGTAAAAACTAGCCAGGGAACAACTCTATCAGTAATTCAATTACCAATCGGTACGGAGCAAGGATATTATGTGACATTGCATTGAGCGAGATCACTTTTTACTCTCGGCAAAAAGGTATTTTTAATTCATCCGTACGGTGGCCCCCCGGTATTCATCTCTCCTTCTTCTCATAGAATCAGTCGTAATGTAAGGAAGTTTTCGATATAATTTAGTCGTCATCGTAAACAGGTAGGATTTATATCTAAATAAAAGACGTTCTAAAAGTCTAAAATTTACACCACGGCATGAAGGCAATTCTCACTCGAGTTTTTAGAAACATTATAAGACACAAATATCATAGAAACCTTTCACAAGTCTCGCCGTCCTTTTCCGCACACGTTCTAACTTCTAATGCTATCTCCAATACCACCATTCTTATACTGTGCTTCCATCTTCATCAGTCAACAATCCTCAGATAGGTTTGACGCAACTCTCCACTCCATTCTCCTATCAGCTAATCTCTTCATATTTACGTAATTCTTCTCTTTCACATCCTTCATCCATCACCTGTTCTATATATCTCATTCGGGGCCTTAGCCGTTCCTCCCGTTTACTTGCCCTTCAAAGATTGTCTTCATTACCGTATAATATCTCATGATCTGGCCGATTAAGTTATACCGTCTTTTTCTTGTAGTTTCAAAAGACTTCTCTTTTTTCGCACTCTTCTTGGGACTTCCTCGTCACTCTGCAAATACCAACAAATTCTTTACATCAAGCTGAATTCTATTTAAAGAGCTTAATTTCTTCACCGTTACGCTAACGAAAATTGAGATACTCAACATATACAATGAAAATAACGAGGGAAGCATTTAAGACGCAATGAATAAGAGAGTGTTGATGAACAACGAAGCGTTACCAGCGCGACGCACGCCGCGGACTAATCGTCAGACGCCGTAGGAAGCGCAGCGCCCTCTTCCCCCACTCTCGTTCGTTCGCTTTAACGAGTGAACAGGAATGGATGGGGTGGAGGAGAGAAAGTCGAATTCTGTCTCTCTCCTCTGTTAGTGCGAGGGAAACATCGCTGTCTCCGTCATCTCGGCCAAGACGAAAAGGTCAACCGGGCTCGCGGAGGACGACCGTGTCTCGCTCATCGCTGAAACAAAAGACAGGCACGCGACGGGCGACCTGGGCAGCTATCCAAATCCACTAATCTCACGACCCAGCGGCGAACGCGCGCTCCTGATGCACATACACGCATCGAGGGGTGTGTCTGGAATGGCTGGTGTGTTTCTCCTTCCCCGGAACTCATTCTCGCCAAGATATGATACCACCGATATTTTTAATCTACCACCGCATTCCTTTAGACAATAAGAATTAGGTGAACTGCACGAAGAATCTTTCTCTCTCTTGCCTTTGGACTCCTGATGTCGAAGACTATTGGCACTATACCAATTACGATTGGATACAGTCCAGTATTTGGCATGGGATACCATGTTCTCTAATGTCTCAGCCATAAGATTTGTCCTCGACTGAAAATAGGTAAACAAGTTTGCCATGTGTGTAGTAGACGACTTTGGTTAGACTGGAGCTTTAAGTGCTCCATTTGTTTTAGTTTATATCACACTACTTTCTTATATCACCTATTTTCTTCATTCTATGGCCAATTTTAATGTTATTCGCAAGGATCATGAGAATTTGATCCCTTGACTTTTGGGTTGCCGTGGGGGCTGTGTTTGAAACCGTCGGGATTATCTCGAATAAGTAACCAGGGAGTCATGTGGTACAAACACGAATATTTCACAAATTTTGCTGCGTTAAAACCTCTGATTACAACCTCCTTCATTGTTTACTCTTGTCTTTTATCTCGTCTGTGGGATCCATGGTCGAGAGTGATGAGAAAAACTCAACTAAAGATAATTAATGCCAATATAACGAGTGATTAACGCACACCAAAATTGCAAACTATACTTGTTTGAACAAAGTGACTCCTAGATTCGAGATAATCCCGACGGTTTCAAACCCCCCAGACTACCGATACGAACAATTTAGCTGCACGTGAGTCTTATAATTAACATGTCTCCCTGAAGTAGTTTTACTGTAGCTCTTATTTGCCTGTAAGAAGTGCATTTTTAGGGACCTCCTGCCACACACCCTTGCGGTGGCTCGCAGAGGAGATGTAGGTTACCTTAAAATTTTTCATCTGGCCAAGGGTATAGGTACGTCTCAAACCCTGCTTGTCACAAACGTAGCAAGAAATAAAACCAAGTGATATTTGTTTCATTTAAGAGAGAGATATTATTATTCACTAATATATTACATTCTGCACCGAAACGTGGAGAGAATACCAAACCGCAAGAAATGCATGCAAGTAAAATCATTGCAGCATATTTTTTCACGGAGAACTTTAAATTTTGTAACCAAGAAACATGAGCCCTACAATACTTCCACTATAAAAGAAGCAAGTATCAGAGGACTTCACTAAGGTTCATTGTTCAGTGTGCAAAAAATTAATTGTATTTTATTTTTAAATTACTGGTCTGCTATGCAGAGCAAATCGTCTTCGTAAATGGAATCATTCTTTGAGGTCTCATGGAATCATTCTTTGATCAAAATACAGAGCAAGAAATCGGATACCTCGGCATTTATTTCATAACTTCCTCCAGTGTCCCCATATTGCAAAAATGAAAAAGTTTCAAGAACCACTAAAGATGGGTGATCCCGATGGAAAACTTACGAAAGCTCCTGAAACGGAGGGGAAGAAAATTAAGAATTTCAAAGTAGTTCGAAGCGCGGAGGAAAAGGAGGCCTAGACTTCTTCTTCCTTCGACTCGGGATTTTGCCAGTGGATGATCGCCTCGTTCTAAGGGGTTATCTCGTTCATGAGCGTCGGAGGGAAAAAACAATGAAACATGGAATGTCGTTCAGCGCAATTAACTCCTTAGCTAGACGGGGACCCGGTGGGTGGAGAGCTGGCAGGAGAGGAAGAAAGAAAGGTGGGGTGCGAGAGGGAGTCTGACTCGGAGCAGAGCTGTTAATGTGTTTCGAGGATCACCACTTTTTTCGGTTCCACTCGGAGGCATTTGAGACGGACGGTCGGGCAAAAAGAGTCACTCCGACGACGCGCCTTCCGCGAAAGGAGTGGGAGGCATTACGCGTCGCGTGCTCGAGCAACCGGCGACGCTGGGGAAAACTTTCAAATTGGAATAATGGAACAAAAACGCCGCGAGTGAAACCATTTAATACGAGAGAAAAATTAGGGAGTCCTTTCTTTTCGAGTGACTGTATAAAGCTGGGGCACGAATTCAGGGATGAGGAGAGACAAAAGCCGAGGGATTTCCGTCACTGCCCCAGGGGGTTGTGTTTGAAACCGTCGGAATTATCTCGAATAGGTAGGAAACCGTCGGGATTATCTCGAATAGGTAACCAGGGAGTCATGTGGTACAAACACGAATATTTCAGAAATTTGGTGCTTTAAAACCTCTGATTACAACCTCCTTCATTGTTTACACTTGCGTTTTATCTCATCTGTTGGCTCTATAGTCATGAGAAAAACTCAAGTGAAAACGATTAATGATATTTTCACGAGCGATGCAGACACATTAAATTTGTGAACCATTCGTCTTTATACCACGCGACCCTTGGTGACCTTTCTATAGAAAGACCTTGGTGACTCTTGGTGGGATTCACGTGACACAAACGAGATAGAGTTCGTAAATTTAGTGTGTCTGAATCGCTCGTTATAACGTCACTTATTCCTTTTACTTGAGTTTTTCTCACTATGTGCGAGGGAGATGAGATGAAACTCGTGTAAAATAATGTAGTGTGATTGTAATGTGCGATGCAAATAGATCAGATTTGCGAATCGTACGTATTTGTACCATATGAATCCTTGGTTAACTATTCGAGATATACCCGAAGGTTTCAAACACAGCCCCCCGGGGGGAAGTGTATGAAACCGTCGGGAATATCTCGAATATGTCACCGACGGTCACGTGGTATAAAGACCGATGGTTCACAAATTTAATGTGTCTGAACCGCTAGTGACAATATCATTAATCGTTTTCACTTGAGTTTTTCTCATGAGTATAGATCCAACAGATGAGATAAAACGCCAGTGTAAACAATGAAGGAGTTTGTAATCAGGTTTTAACGCACCAAATTTGTGAAATATTTTTGTTTGTACCACATGACTCCCGGGTTACCTATTTGAGATAATCCCGACGGTTTCCAACACAACCCCCCAGGCCATTATTAATCTCGAAGGCTCCTCAATAATTTCACTTTAACACCCTTACTGTACTTATACTAAACACAAGGTTGCAAGATGCAAAGCCATAAGGGACAGGAAAGGAGAACTTTTGATTGAAAATGAAGAAAAAGTGAAGAGATGGAAAGAATACCTGGAATCATTTTTATTCCCAAAAAGAAGAGGGAGGAGAAATGCGAAAATTTTAGGACAATAGGCACGACGACATGTTGACAAAGATCATCTACGGAAGAATAGAACGAATACCAGAGGAGTTCCTGGATGAAGATCAATTCGGACACAGGAAAAAAAAGGGTACAAGAGAAGCAATAGTTTGGCTCTCCGGCTGCTCATAGAGAAGAAGAGAATGGAGAAGGAAAAACCAACGTTCATTGCATTTGTGGATTTAGAGAAGGCTTTTGGCAACGTGGATTGGAATTCAATACTTGGAATTTTGGAAGGAATTGGAGTGTCCTACAATGCCCGAAGAATTATCCACAGTTTGTATAAAAACCAAGTCGCTGTGGTTAAATCTCGACCCAGCTGTGAAGAAGCAAGAATAAGGAAAGGTGTGAGACAAGGCTGTGTACTGTCTCCCATATTTTTTAATGTTTATATCGAGAGAGCCATCGATAAAATCAAAAATCAAAGAGAAGTCTTCTACGGGTCAATTTTGTTAATGTCATAGGCGTCATAAGAAGCGATTCTGTAGAAGTCATAGGTGTCATAACTTCGTCGTCGCCGTCATAGCATATGACGGTCAAACTTCTCCGTCATAACTTGGTTATAGCCAGTCATAGTCACTAAAAAAGTCACTAGTCACTCGGTTATAGTCACGGGTTCCAATGCTGTCTCAAGCAAGGGCTCTCCTGTCTTAGGATTAAGCTTAGGTGTACGCTAAGTTAACCTTTACAAGTTGGAACAGTTTAAAACCTAATTCTACCAATTCTATGACAACTCGTCCCAGCTTGACTTTCACGTATGGCAGTATATATCTTTAAAACCTCCGCCGCTAAACCATTCCCGGCAGGATTGGTTGACGTACCGGTCGCTGAGTAACGTGCTGATTGCATGGTCAATGAAACCGAGTCCCTAAGGTCAAGGTGTGCATCACACTGCTGCTTTGCTGGGCGGGAAATTTCAAGGGTCGACTTACAATAGCATGGTTACTCACCCCCCTCAGCTAATCCTATTTTCGACCCATATTTGAGAAAAGCGGTAAAACTAGCGAGAGTCAAGTCTTTCTTCGCGGGAACGGTGGTCAAAAGAGGTCGGTGCCTCATTTACCTCGCTTTTAAATTCGGACCTTGGGCCTAGACTCAGAATCTCTTGCTTCCCTTTGAGGCTGGCGACCACCATACCCCACTGATGCGAGGAGCCTCCTAAGTATGATCTATAATTCCTGGATCACGACACCACCCACGAAGTACCTATATGATGCAATGAATAGGGTAGTCCATGAGTCTTTATGCTCCCGTTAGAGCTCGAGTTGTGTTTAATCCAACCAGATACTGCAATCAAATAATGTTTGAGACAGGAATAGATTACACTGAAGATAGATGGGGAAATTAGAATAGATACTGCATGTTTTGACGTAGAAGAATAGTGTGAGTTAATTATTTCCTCATGGTCATGTTTCAACATAGGTCTCCCATGCGTGTTATACAAAATGTTTATTATTTAATTACTGTTTTTATAAAAATACCTGACTTCTCAATAAGTATTACACCTTTTGCACATACAAAAATTTGGTAACACAGTTCTCGTGAATACAAATGTAATACTTTCCACCAAGCTCTTTTAATTCTCTTTAGATTTCAAATGCATTTCTGATGGTTCACCCTATTCCTCCCACCCCTCCGCTTTCAGGGCATCACGTGGATGTAGATGTATGCTGGAGCAGCTGGACTAGTGACAGATCGAGTAAATGAGACCTTATTTTATTATGTGTAACAAAACACATTAATTTGATAAGGTCCGATACGCATTTTCATACTCAATGCTCACTCGCTCACTAAATACACTCTATACATTCCACTCAATACATCCATTACGTTTCAATCAGTACTTTTATTAGATACTCGTTACACTACACATGATTCATTGGTTTTTGTAGGAGTATGAATTATTTCATATGAGGTCCGCTTTTCCGGCATTCGATTACGTTATATTTTTCTCAAGTGCCTCGCTCTCGACCCTGAGAGTGAAAGTGAGGAGGAATCATTTCAGCGTTTGTGAAACCCATGGCCATCCAAGTTCAAGAACGAAGCAATCCCTCGCTTCAGTCCCTTAGTGACTTTTTGCTAGGCAAGTACACGAGCCGATCAGCTGACCAGCAGTACGAAATCTGTGCGAGAATACTTGGAGGCGTTTCCGTCTTGTAATACGAAGCTGCTTTTCGTTTCAAGTCTTTTACACGTAATTAATGTTTTCATTTCTGTGAGTGATAAAGTCTAAGACTGGCGATATCATATTTACCAGTGTCGTCTTTTTAAACTATCCCTGAGAAGATTATGTTGTTCACCAAATCCCGCCCACAAAGAAGCCTATGGGAGAATTGAAACTCCTCAAGATTTGGTTCAGTGTCCGAGTGCATTCCAGTGCAATTTGTGAGAGTGCTAATCAAGAATTGTGCAGTGAGCCTACATGTACATCTTTGCAACAACCTGCAAGCAACCGCGAGGGTATGTGGTATGGGGTGAAGCTCACCAAACATGCACTAATGACATGCAACTGGGCTAACCTTGCAGTGAGATGGGAATAAAGGTTTAGTTGAGTGAATCACGTGATTAGTGACCGAGTATTATTGCGACGCGTTCACATGTTTCACGATTGTAAATGCCTTACCAACTAAATTCAACCATAGGTCGTTGCCGTGGGGCAGCCCTTGCTGTAGTATGGCGTACAAGTCTTCTTTAAGAGTTCTTGATTCTCGTCAATGTAAGTACTCGCTTGTTTTCCTTCCATTTTGTATGCTTATGTAGCTACTCACGTACAAATGGGATTTTTATTGCTGACATATTCATCCACATCTACGTAATACCCTGCGAGCCACCGCGAGGGTGTTTGGCAGGGGATAAATCATGGAATCGATGCCAACGAATTTTGTTGTGAATGAGGAAGGTTTCAATTTCGAAATACTAACGTTTGATCGTAAGTCAATCTACCTACGAAATACTCGATACTATTCAGAGGTATTATTCGAGAATTTCATTCATCAGATTGTTAACTATTATCAAGGTTAATAGAATTCCTACTCGAATTTAGAGGGAATGTTAATCTGAAAACATTTTTTATGCAACTATTTCAAAAATCGCCATAATTCTGGCACCGGAAATTGTAATCGGAAGTCAAGGATCAGATGCCATTTAACTTGAAGATTAGGTAGATCTGACTTAATTGCTTTGTAAAGACATTTCTCAGGTAGTTGATAATTCCAAGCGTCTAATTCCAAGCGTTTTGTCACTATTTCCCGCCAAAACCTGTAGGTTACGGAAGTAATGGCAGTTGGCGCCAACATTTATTTTATAAACTAATAACGTAGCTATTAAAACAAAATATTAGAATAAAAAATAAATATCCATAATTATAATTTCAAGAAAATTTTTAAAACTGCGATATTTATTAATCGTTTTCAAAATTGGGAATCACGACGAATTCTCATGGTACATTGGCGGTCACATCTCGTGTGACGTCACGCCAGAGCGTGACATTAATCCCGTGATTATGCCTCCAGTCCTCAGTACTCATCGGGACGCGGCAATAGGAGGACAGGTGAGTTTTCAGCCCTTATTTAAGAGAGTTGTGCTTTAAGATAGTGCATATTATAAATGTTCGTTGAGGTTTCAGTGATTTTATGCCAAGGTTCATCGTAGTTACGAAAAATTAGAAACAATTCGTAATTTATTTTTCTATTTAGGAATAATAATGATACATTCCAAGAGATATACCATTAACTGATATTAAAACTTCTTCTTTGCTTAGTAATCCGCCTCTGTATATAATCCATGTTTTATTTCCATTAATTGTCTGATATTTCCAGCAGCAGAACAGCGAAATTTATGATTGAGTCTTTATGCATCTGTTAACTATGTGAATTTGTTTCAGGAAGAAGTTTCCCCAGTTATGAGCGACGGAATTCTGGATCTTCATCATCTATCACGCGGTACTTTGGGAAAACTGTGAATTCCAGATACAGGCTGTGAGGAACGCTCTTCAGGAGTGGAAATGGTAAGTCGGTTTCGTTGCTTATTTATTTTATTCTCGAGTGATTTCATTTTCACATAAAGTTAGGTAGTGTTTTGTGATTCTGTACTTCTGGTCAACTAGTGTCTGTTCTCTGATCTCCGCCACTTTCCCGCCGAAAACTGAGATGGATTGATTGGAGTGTTGAGAATTTCTCGGACGACATTGATTATTCTAGCTTCGTCTTAACGCTTGCCCGCTTACGCATCTTTAGTAATCGAAGTCCGTTTCACCTTCTTTCTCTTGGAAATTAAAAGAAACCCGAGATTAAGGGGTTGCTATTAATAAATCTGAACTTGAAAGTAATGTGCGTTACTTCATTTTCTGACTTATTGAAATTCATTTTTGTTTGTGGACGGTTTACTTTTCGCGATCCGATTTCCTTGTAATTGCATTACCGTCGTGGCCTCCCTCCAGTTCAGAGCTCAACATCATTTTTTATTTAATAAAGATTCTTCTATTACCGTACCACTTAATATGCTCGGCGTTGACTACTATACCAAAAATTTATAAATATGTATTTAAGTTGATTTGCTTGAAATGATCCAGGCATCACGCTTTTATTTTCAAATTTTGAGACAAGGGCCTACGATTGATTTACAATTCTAGGATATTATAAACTGTGTAGACAGCTTGTTACAAAAGTTACAAGACGGCGAACACTAAAAGAGATAGGAATGAAAACTGTGTGTTTCGGCCTGTTATTTTTTTCCAAATTTAGAGGCACGTGTTAGGTAAGGGAGTGGAACCAATACCCATACATAAATCTAATCCAATTGATATATTTTATTTTCTGTTTATGCTTGTCACTTGCATTTTTTTATCTGTTCAATGAAATTCCGCACGAACCACTTATTTCAGCGTTCATAAATGAGACATCTCGGTTTATCCATTTGAGTATATATTGATTTGATTTAATTTAAAAGACGCTGATTTTTCATCGTACATTGCGAAATATCATAGGTATTTTAATTTCGGGTATTCCAACAAGGCTTTTCGGGGGGGTTGAAGTTCTGCTCACACTCCAAATCGCATTAGTAAACACAGGTTAAAAGATATTTCATCTAGCGTTTAAGTCCAGAGATTCGAGTGCAGAAAAAGCCGTAGTAAATTATCATGGCACAGTTAAGCCATCTGCATTCTATTTCTTACACTTTCTGATACCCTATACGGTCTTTTGTGTTGATCACCGAATTGAATGAATCACATTTATCGCAGGTTGATGTGGAGGAACGTATAGTGAGGGATTTCTAGCTCGTCCGTTCTATCTTCAATACTTTTAGGCTGTTTTCACCGGCGAACATTTTGAAAGTCCTCGGGTCTGATCACGGATCTCGATACACACTATTGTAATTTTTTTAATTGCGCTTAGGAGAGTGGAAATGTTTTTTCCCCTCTATATTCAAATAGCAATCCTCAATTGCTACTGCCTAACACAAGGTTTGCTGTATTCAACACTGGTTGATTAGCCCCTCTTCTTTTCATGCAATATATTAGTGAGATCCATATATATTTCCAATATTTCCGCAAAGATAAGTTATGAATATCAGTGTGTGCGTGTGTGTGACGGATGATATATGTTAATAAATCTGATTTTATACAATTATTAACACCAATTAAGCAGTTAGCTATAGGAAGAAACTCTGAAACTCTAAATGCCTGAATCTAGTTGTTAACGACGCCATTTTGAGGTTATCCAGCAATGTCAGATTAGCTATTTTTTCTGTGACGGTCTTTGTTACTCTGATTTGAATTAGACTTGCTAGAAGAGACAGGATATGTGTTCTCCTGTCGATGATATTCTATGCTTATTTCACATGCGCATGCGCATTTTTACTATTATATGCCCAGATTTTACGGCATAAATTATCGAATCCAGAGAGAAGGACGGATTGTTATTTACAATTCTGTGGTATTATTAAGAATTATAATAGGCTCGTTATGACGGAGAGCTTTAGGAGATGTGCAAGGGCACAGCATTACGGTAAGATTTTTCATCAATCGGGATCACGTCATCTGCTAATCTTTGTTCCACCTCAGGCAAATACGAGAAATAGTTGCATTTCAAATTCTGGTCGAATAAGTTCTTGTGACCCTGAACATTTATTCAGCAGATCTTATTTTCCCCCATTTTATATGCAATTACTTATAATGCTTCAAGTGACTGAAAAAGTTAAAAGAGAGTGCATTTTTTGCATCAAACAATAGTTTAGAATCAAGAAATGGGCAGGATCCATCACGCTGTAGTAATTAAAGTTATTTCATTGCATGCTAGTTTCTATGATTTCTTATGATAAACTATTATTTGCCTTGTTCATTGAATTATACATATGAGTTTGATCACAATTTACTATGGAGGGAGGTTGATTGAGGAATGAATCAACCGAAATTCGTCCGAACTGAATTTCAATTCTTTGGCTGAAGTTCAGTTAACTGGTGTACGTTTTAGAAATCCTGAGGTCCGATCACGTATCATGAGAGCGCGCCCTAATATTACTGTTGTTATTTTAATGGCGCTGAATGGCTCTAGAATATGGTTGCTTCAAATTTTGTGTGGCTATCGATGACGAAAACCAGACAAACAAGTCATTAGGTCAATCACAGTGAGCAGTGCACTTCATGTGGAATTGGACTAATTAAAAACTATGGTGACAACGTGAAAGATGGATCTCACACCTGATTTGTTGATTGATGTTCAATACTGGTTAATTCACCCCTTTTCTTGCCATGTAAGTGAGAAATAAAATATTTTGCAGGATTACTCCATAGATCAATGTATGTGATATTCATTATTAAATTTCATTAAATTTAATTGGTAGGATATCTCCCGTCACCACCGAAGGCAGCGCAATTTGTGATTTAGTACACAGACTGAAACCGTTACAACTCTTTGCTAAAGTAAGGAACTACAACCAAGGGCCCCGGGCTAGCACGTCGAGCAACATACCTATGTACCTTATTTAGTAAGAATCAGAAGAGTTAATATTATGGTGAGGTTTTATATTAAGAGTTTATATTTTTATTGTATATGATCTCCTTCGTAATTGGTTTGAGCTCTGAATCCGACTTAGTTCTCTCGCCTAAAGAAACATGATACTTTCGTTAAACCGCTGAATGAACAACTTTTTTTGCATGTGCACTCGTGTCGGTGATATTTCACACGTATTTATGGCGCCTTTTTGGTGGTTATAATTGGGCGATGCCAGTTTTTTAGGAAATCTCTGTGGATACATATTATTCTCACGCATACATTTCCCTGCCTGTATTATTTCCAATAGGTACTGGATATTTCAGTACTTTAACTAACTCAGTTTAGAAGCGTGAGGGAGGTGGCAAGGAGAATCAACTCCATGTGTAATGGAAGGAACCAGGGATAGGTCAAAGAGATTTTAAAAGGAGGGAGGCAAGGTCAAATTTAAAGGGTCAGTTTGGCAGGGCGATGATAGGATGAGGGAAGGTTTAGGAAACAATTTACTATAACTTGGTTCGCAAATTGACGATGGGTCGCATTTCTCTTTATCTACAACTCCTCTGAAAAGTGGAAATTCTTGTCTTTGATCAAGATGCGATGTTCCACGCTACGCTGAGCTTCTGTGTTCTTCGGACACTTTTTAAATAACCTTCCGGTTCAACCAACGTATGCCGCGTCATTACCATGGTGAATATATCCCACCTTTGTGTAATGCATTCATTTTGTTGTTGTTGGTACTTAGCATGTCTTATAGGTTCTTATTATTATGAAATAACACTCGGTATCTGTTTTTTGGGAATATCCTGGAAACCCCTCTTCGATAACCCTAATCGATACGTAGGTTTGAACTTTTCTTTGTATTATTCATAATATCACCCGCGTAACACATTCCGTTCCTAGCACCTAAAACTCGTTTACTCTCTGGCATTTTGTCTGAAGCTTCTGCTTTAAAATAGGTATATTTAATCACTTCTAACTTTTGCTAAAACTTCCATTGGGAAATGGGAAGTCTAAAAATCTTGGATACCATTGAATGAAATGCTGAAGCCTTATAGGGTGATGATCGAAGGAGTTTAAATTAAACTACTGGTCTAGCGAAGTCAAATTTCTGAAAATCTTACAAGATCAGCTTGTTGATCAATTGATTTAGCGTCAAAAGTTTCTGTTGTCTTAAGGAGAGAGTATATTCCAGTAAACTAGGATTTCGGAAACATTGTGAAAGACTATGGCAAGGGCTATGATTTTATTGGTGGTGATTTTGAAGTAAAGTAATCACTAAATACTTAGAGATTATTCCACTTTAATCGTAATATATTTGTTGTTATCGCATGGGTGAAAAATTACTCCAATTCGTGACTTACGTGACTCCAATTCGTGACCACTATCCATCCATATAACCAAGAAATCCGGCACATAACCTTCACAAGTGCTTTCTTCCTTCACAACGTTCCCTCCCTACTCCTTAGTCATCGTACTCCTCCCTGTCCCTCTTAGGGACTGTGGACGTGACGTCACGAAACACCTTCCCCCATAGGCAGTTGATCGACATGTAAGGATATACCTTGAAAATTTCTGCTGTACATATTTTACTGCAATAATTCCATTGAAATTAGGTAGTGATCTAAGTTGTATTGGCTAATTCGTTCTTATTGCCTTTGGCTAAAAGCATTTCGGGAGTAAGAAATGCAGGTTTACCAATTTTTATTTCCATCGTATTACTTGCAATTTTCAATCGACTTTTAGTACAGTTCAACGTTAAATCATTTGCTACAATTCTCTGTTCCAATTCATGCGAACAGAGTGAAGGTTAACTGGTGAAATTTTCCATCAGATGAGTTCCTCCCGTCATTTATTTAGCGGTCCTCGTTTTTCTCGCATTTTTCGGCTTCTATTTAGCAAAGTAAATCGTACCTATAATAACCTGCGCTTGATTTAATTGAAGAAAATTCTGCTGAATCTAATCATTCTTGGCGGGAAATTAGAGATTAGAGAAACTGACCCCCGTGCTGCATTTTCCATCTTTGTTTCTTAATTAAGTAATTAAGTGGTGTATGTATCGATATTTCTATGGCCAGATCATGTATATGAATATCATCGTTTTTTAGCTCAAGAGAACGAAAACTTATTAACTTTTAATAAAAATGGCGATTGAATTATATTGTTTTCCTCTATATATTTTTAGCGCCACCTAACTCAATACAAACAGTAGCTAGGATGATTTTCTTGGGCGCTTCGATTTCCTTCATTGTAGAAACGATAGTGATAAAGTGAAAGAATAATTGCCTGCAGGCATTTGTAAGGTTTGTCTACGATCATAAATGACACCACGTCTCGTTGGGCCTCTTGAAACCCTAATTCATACACTAGGTAGTGTTGCAGCGAAACCCTGACACCACCGAAAACTTGGTATTATACCACGTTCAAAGCTATCCAACCATATTACAGAAACCTTTACATCCCCTTACAACATTGGCGAGGCATTCGTGCTTCTTCAGAAGTTAGTTGACTGGACGGGTAAAGCGTCACACAATCACGTGATGTAAACAAATCAGGTGGATTGTGAGGTAGAACTACTGGAGAAATGTTGTAAACAAGGAGGTTAGAATGTACTGGATGTTAAAATGCAATGATTTGAGAATCCAGAAGCCATATTGGTAGGTACGGGAATACGTTCTTGCCTTTCGCCATACACGTACGGATAAAATGTTCTTTCACGCGGTAAAACTTATGTTAGAAGTGTTAGAAGAGTACTGGAATTCATCTTTTAAACGTCAAATTAAAGGAAGAAAGTGAGCAAACACACGCCAAATATGTCGTTAAAACAGTCGAATATTAGAAATTCGAACCTGTTATTCTTAAAAAGTTAGTTCGGGGGACAAAATGCATTAATACCTGCCATGAATATCCTTATGGAAAGTAACAGATGCTGCTGATATAACTTTAGTGCATTATAAAATCATAACTTATGTTTAAATACACATGAAATCTCCATAAGTGGCCTTCGTAAAACAAACTCGTTACTTTGTACGAAGTAGGTGGGGCCTATTACTTCCAGTCATCCCCATTCTTGTCTTCTTCCTTGTCACCCACACGCTAGCATGCCAATTCTTCCCTCAATACATTCTAACCTCCTTGAGTTAACAGCGTAACTGAACTGTTAAGTGCGAGTGTAGTTTGTGCTCTATCTGTGAGAATAGTCCATTGAAACTATTGTATGTCCTGTTTAAATACTCTTATTATTCTCATAGTTCGCATAAAGCTTGAAAACTTAGCAAAACATTCATTTAATCTCCCTAAATGACAATGCTTGCATAAGTAATGGTCGTAAACTAGAATTATTTACCCTACATGAACCCTGAATATATAGTGGTAAAATACAAGGGCGAGTCCATTCTTTTTGGAGTGTTGGCCGATTATTGCGTTTTCTTAATGTTTATCGAATAAGAGAGATGTAAAATTTTGGAATATTTCAGCAAAGGTTAGTAAGACACAATGCTAGTTGAATATGCTACAACAAGCTGTTTGATCGTTTTTTATAGACGTGTCATGCATACGTGAGGAAGAAAACATTTTTGCAATATTTCAAAAAAGGAAATTCGTAAATATCAGTGCAGATGATCGCTGATAATATTTGCTAATGACTCTGTATTAATATATTAATATGCGGATATCACTGTTTGATACAAGAAGTACTTTAAGCCAACGTAACCGAAACTAGTTCTCAACAACAGCATACGTTATTTAGCTTAAAACAATAATTTATCAAGTTTCAGAAGATTTTATATTTTCCGTGGCGAACTTCGTGATTCCGGTTTAAATTGGACTTAGTTGACGCGCTTAGAGAGAGCATACATGACACTTCCATTTTGTAGCCAAATTACTACTTTTTTCATTGGCTCTCCTTTCGAAGATATTCCAAGTTAACCGGTGGCTTTTTTTAGACCATAAGCGAGAAGTTAATTGTAAGTGACTATCAGTGAATACACATAATGATCACTGCTGCCTGCTTAAGGTCGGCCTGGATGGGACAGATCGTTTGCTATAGTATTTTTTATCAATTATTTTAGTTCAGTAGCACGAGATACCGCAATTATCCGCAAGTTCTGTCCATATTCTGCAAGATGAGAGGAAATATTAGTATGCTCATTTAGCTACAGCTTAGGGATATTATTAGCCGATTTTGATACGGTGATATAAACAGTCGTTTCAAACATAGAAATATAACCTAGTATCCAGAATGTTGCATTATTTTTACTAATATAAAGTATTTCAATAGCAAGATCCTCTATAAAAAAGGACACACACTTTCTCAGTGAATGGCCTGGGTTCATTCTCTTTTTGAGGTGTTACAGGGCTAAAGTTTCGATGAACTAATGATTTAATAGAATCGAAAAATCGTCTGATCGAATGAATGAATTTCGGAATTCTTACAATTCTGCAGAGTAAGGAGATGAAATGAGCAAACAATTATCGATAAAATCAATATATCTATGCTAAAGGCTTATCTAATACCTAAACACTAGGTGCTTTTATGTAATCTACCGCAGCAACTTCTAAGTACCGTCTTTAGAAAAATAGCTACTTGGACTCGGATGTAAACGGTGGTGTATAATAACGGGTGAAGATCACCAAACATCCACTTTTGACACGAAACTAGGCTAATACTTGGAAATATGTTAGTCACATTCAACCACAGGGTTACCTTGCTATTCCTCTTTTCTGGAGCTTTGAAAAGATTTTCACCCTTACGTTCTCACGGTATTTATATTTCTTTCTAGAAAACTAACGGCATCATCTTCGAAAGGATTACTCTTCGATTAAAAAACAAAATTTTTGAGCGTTTGACAAAGAATTAGGAAGTATTAAACATTTCCCACATTATTTTTTTAAATTTCAATGACTAAATATAATACATCTTTGCAACAAAGCTTATGCTTATTTTAAAGTATATTTTTTATTATAAATCATATTACTTAAAGTAAATTTTATCCGTTATTTACTTGCGCCATGAAAATCAATATGTCTCGTGCCGAAAATAATATTTCTATTTCATTATTTATTTACTACGCCTCCGTAGGAGCGTTCTTATTTATTGGGCATGTGTCCGTAGCATTTTTATTTTGGCTAAAATTTCAAAATAATAGTTTTAATGAAAGCTGAGTATGCTATGTCCGAGGCATAAAAAAAACCTAGTCAATCTTCACTTCTTTCCTCTTTCACAAATCCTTATTCTTCACTGCATGCTTCCTATCAGTTAAGGAAAAGGAATATTAAAAACAGATATAGCATATGAAAAAATATATAAGTATTTTGTTTGCACATTATAGATTGTTTTTAAGACTACTTATCTTAAATTCTAAATTTTCTTTCTGTCTTTACAGGATGGTGAGCTCCGATTGGAAAATCGCTTCCCGGAAGGTGACGGGGTTATGGTGAGGACTCTGCCTGGGTGCCCAAAAGAGTGGAGTGCTGTCATAACAGCAGGAGAACTATTTGGTTTGGTCGTGGGTTTATATTATCAGGTATGGCAAAACTTTATTTGTTTCAGGTTCTGCGATCTAAAAGGTAAAGAAGGCTTATTGAAACGTGTGTAAAATGGGTGCATGTGAATATTTGGTATTTAGTAATTGTCTTAGGAGCCAATTGCTCCATTTCCAGACATTACGTGATCACGATGTCTGGTATGTATGAAGGTAACTGGGGAAACCAAGTGTGATTAATGGTAAAAATACCCCGATAAGTGTCGGGGGCCCGATTTGATTTGGTACTATGGTGGAGTATACTCCACCGACTTTTAGACAAGAGGCCTCTTGTGTAGCGAGTCATGACTCTAGGCAGGAATATGTTTGCATATGGTGTATTGTACTTATATGGTGTGTGTTGATGTCCTGAATGTTATCATCAATGTTTTATCATGAGTGTATTTTGGTTGTGCCTGTTTTATTTGATGTTATATATGATCAATGTTTTATCATGAGTGTATTTTGCCTGTTTTTGTTGATGTTATATATGTGTTTAAATATGAATGTTCATTTTTATGCTGTTTTAATCTCATTCTTCCACAGATGAGTGAAAACCCCTTGGCGCTACAACGACATCGCATGCAGAGTACAGAGTAGGGAAAGTTGTCAGTTTAGAATCTTTTCCGGCCCAAATGGCCCGTCGTATCAGTCCGTTGGCGATAAGTTAGTCACCGCGCTAATTAAGATTTTTGTGGATGTTAAGTTTGCTCTAGAATTATAACTCGAAATTTATGGAATCGGATCGCCTGTTACGAAGTGCATCCATGTGTACTTAGTTTCTGGGTGACCATTTCTCGCATTTTTATAAAATGCATTTTCGGCTATCTTCATTAAATGTGAGCAACTTGGCGTTCAACCTATTGATTTATTGTTTTTTTTGTATGTAATAACCCGCTCTCTCACTAGGTAACTCCACAACGCCCCGGCCTGCCAGCAGAGTGTAGGGAAAGTTAGTCAGTTTCGGATACTTTGAATCAAAGGCCCTTCTGGCCCGTCGTAACGGTAGGCTAGTTAGGACTTGCGTTTAGCTGTTAGCGTTATATTCTGGATGCAAAGACTGCTCAAGTGTTAAATCTCAAAAATCATGGAATTGGTTCCTATGGCACTGACTTCCTTTCATTGAGGAGGGCAAATGTCAGTGGTATCCTTTTCCGGCATTTTATAATGATTTATTTGGACTTTTCAATTAAATGCGAGCAGCTTTGCATCCATTTATAGTTTTTTGTGTGTATTAACCCGCTCTCTCCCTAGGTAACTCCACAACGCCCCGGCCTGCCAGCAGAGTGTAGGGAAAGTTAGTCAGTTTCGGATACTTTGAATCAAAGGCCCTTCTGGCCCGTCGTAACGGTAGGCTAGTTAGGACTTGCGTTTAGCTGTTAGCGTTATATTCTGGATGCAAAGACTGCTCAAGTGTTAAATCTCAAAAATCATGGAATTGGTTACTATGGCACTGACTTCCTTTCATTGAGGAGGGCAAATGTCAGTGGTGTCCTTTTCCGGATTTTTATAATGATTTATTTGGACTTTTCCATTAAATGCGGGCAACTTTGCATCCATTTATTTTTTGTGTGTATTAACCCGCTCTCTCCTTAGGTAACTCCACATCGCCCCGGCCTGCCAAGACGTGAGTGGGAAGAAAGTGAGTGTGGTGTCAGTAAGGTGTCAGTGTGGTGATAGTGTGGTGATAGTGTGGTGTCAGTGTGGTGACAATCTGATGTCAGTGCGGTGACAATCTGGTGTCAGTGTGGTGATAATGAATGCTGATTTCAACATTTGGTGACCATCGAGAAAACTAGAGAAACTAGTGTACTGACTTTTATGTAAAGGTGTACCTGTATATTTTATGCTCATTCCTCCTTCCTACCCTTCCCGTAGCCTTGCGGTGACAGCGGACCAAAAAGGAGAGAGAGCGGCCATGACTACGTATTACTAAGGCTTTTATGTGAGTTTGGTGTTTGTTTGTGAAGTTTATATATCGTCATTTATTTCTTTATGCTAAGTTATTATATAATCTTTAGAATATATTGTGTGTAGGATTTTGCATACATGTCGTTTGACCTGGATCGATCTATGGTTGGTTGTTGAACTCCGGTTTTGCCTTGTGCACGGGCTCTTAGTTTTTGACTTAGGCAGGAATCACATTCTTAGTGCCATTATGCGCTATCATACCATTATTTTAAGATTATTCCCTGTATTTACGTATTTTGCCTTGTGCACGGGCTCTTAGTTTTTGACTTAGGCAGAAATCACATTCTTAGTGCCATTATGCGCTATCATACCATTATTTTAAGATTATTCCCTGTATTTACGTATTTTGCCTTGTGCACGGGCTCATAGTTTTTTTAACTCGGCAGGAATCCCACTGTTTAGCACTTATAGTGTGTAGGGGTTGGCATATCTGTCGTTTGACTTAGGTCGATCCAGGTTTGGTAGTTGAATTCCGGGTTTGCCTTGTTCACTGGCTCTTAGTTTTTGACTTAGGCAGGAATCACATTCTTAGCGCCATTATGCGCTATCATACAATTTATATTTTAAGATTATTTCCTGTATTTACGTACATATTTTGCCTTATGCAGAGGCTCTTAGTTTTCCCACTTAATCCCACTGTTTAGCCCTTATAGTGTGTAGGGGTTGGCATATCTGCCCTTTGACCCGGGTCAATCCACGTTTGGCAATTGAACTCCTGTTTTGCCGTCTGCACTGGCTCTTAGTTTTTGATTTAGGCAGGAATCACATTCTTAGCGCCATTATGCGCTACCATTCTATTTTATATCTTAAGATTATTCCCTTGTTTACGTATTTGTCACCGATAATATTTTTTATTTTTGATGGTTAATTTAACCTTCTTTTAATTGGTTTTAATAAATGTATTTTTTACAGGTTTTCCCCAATGTATTGTATTTTCTTTTGCAGGTGTATGTGCGTATGATGTTTTGGAGTTTTGTTGATTGGAGGATGAATGATGATGAACAGGGTCAGCGCCGATAGATATGCGAATGCAATAGGTAGGCAAAGGTAGTTTAGAGGGTGGGCGCGTTTTAGATGGGAAGATAGGGCTTTATGTAATATATGTTTTTGTTTACAGTTTTTAGTTCGCTCAATCTCGTCGCGTCTTGCCCTGGCCCTGGGAGTGAATGCGTGGAATATGCCTCTGCGGGCCCGGAGGGGAGCGCAGGGGGAAACGCCACGTTAAATAAAGGTTAACGAGCCGGTGGCGCGACCTCTTGGGTTCGGCATGGAATAGCGCCTCTCTGTGAATGCCATGTGTGAATGTGCCGATTAGGATTTAGGATTTTTTTTACATATTTTTTTACTGTAAAACTTTTACTCGCAAAAGATAGAGGTAGAGTCTCAGATGTTGATTTTGGGCTAGGAAGAGTCTACTTCTCAAATACTGGCCACTTCACTGGAGCCTCCTTCGCAACCCTACCTGCGCCTACAATGCCACAGGGAGCGGAAAAACTCGGGTATCGGGACTCTCTAAGGAATTTCAGAACATTCTTCTATCATGTCATATTGTCTTCCTTACCTGCCAGGTTCCTCCCAAGGTTATAAAAAGTGCTTTTACTACAAAAAAGGTTTCCTCTCTCATTTCATCCTTCCCTCCTAACTCCACGCATACCCGTGACCTTGCGATGTGCGCATGTCTGCTATGACCTCCACGTCAATTGTACGCCTGAAGAGATTGATATTGGATTCTGTAATGATCAATTTAGAAACAAGACCTCTTGCCTGTTAGACTTGACATTTCGAAGTCTTTTTTAATGTCAGTGTTTCTCATTATAGGAACAGTAATAGCCACATTTAGCCACTTTAATAGCGTCTCTATCTCTCATATTACTCTTTACTTGAATATTCTCAATGATGAATTCACTTTTTTAGGATTGATGATTTACGAGTAGGATCACGATATTCATGTTGGTTGATCATTATGATGCTTTCTATTCTCTAATATCTAATTTGATGATTTCTATCATTTTCATCTCGTGTACCGTATTCTTTGACTCTTCCTGTTTTCGGATATGCACTTTGATATGCATTTCAAGGCACATTTATGTACTGCATGCGTTAGATAACATTAAGTTTACTATACATAGCTGAGTTAATTCTTAAATGTTAGTAGTCATTATGTAGTGAGAAACTGAAATATCAAATTATATAAAAAAACTTGGTTCCTTTATTCGCCATTACTTTCATATTTTTTGTTGAGCAGTATGAAGGTCACCTAATTTTTAATGTGTTACTTTTATTAGAGTCGTAATTATTCATCTTTATGTAGTTTTAAGCCAGTCACGAGCTTGTTTTGATCCAGCCCAGGAGATGGAATGCAATTTACATTGGCTTTAAATTGGCTGACTGTGGCTGTTAATACTTCCTTTCATGCCCTAATTCTTTAGAGGTAAATAGTTTATGTCCTACGGTCCCAAAATATGGTCCCTGTCATACACCCTCGTAGTGGCTTGCAGAGTATTATATAGATGTAGGTGACGTGTCCTCACTTTTATTCAGGTTTGTGCTCTTCGCTGTCAGTTGGTATATTCACAAACTATAAGATAAAAACAAAAAAATGGTGATTGCACACCTGCACATTTTTAAATTATGTATTCCGCGATAATTTCCCTCACGTATTAAGACTTCATTTTTTTGCGTAAACATGTATTTATTATCAAATTCGTAAAATATTTTTAACTACGCTGGAAAAACATAATATTCAACTATACTGAAACAACATTCTGAAAAAGGAAGCGGTACGACAGTTTTTGTCGCTGCGCTATACCATTTTTACAATGGTTCATTCTATAAATTTTAGGACAGTTACTAAACACACACCTTGCTTGTTCAGAATTTTTCTTTTAGTTTTTCCATTTTCACGATGACCCTATTTATACTGCCTAATATATTTGTCGTTAATTCTTCACTTTGCTTCTATCATGTGCTACCACTTCACCACTTGCCAACTGCTGCGTGTACTATCCACGCCGAGCGATTACGTGAATGTAGATGTAGTTTAAGTATGTTTTCAACGTTTTGGCTCATCGCTGCAGACTTGATATATTCACGGGCGATAAAATAAAAAACATGTGGAAGCCAAGCCTCAATCACATTTTAAGTGATCAATTGAAGCCAAGCTACATCACAATATAATGTATATATTGTGTCACAATAATATAATTAGTATAATATTAGTTTTTGTTGTGGATATTTCAGAAGAAGCTCTACTTTTTTACGCCCGGTAGCATCAAATATTTTACTTTGCCAATACAAATGTTTTGATGGAAGCATGGAATCTTATTAATTTTGTATTGAGAAAGTCTTAGAATATCATTTAGCATTTTTTTTCACTTTCATAATACGAATATTGAACGCTATTTGTGATAAAGTACGCTTTTGTTGTTTTCACATGCTCAAGTATCATTTTAATTTGTCTGTTGCGGTTCTACAAATTTTATGTTCATTGTTTGTATCGCATGTAATGGCATAATATAATAATCACGTTAGTAATTTACAATTTATATCTGTGAACTTATATTAAATTTTGCGTATTGTCTGAATGCATTCGTGAGTTATATTGTCCTACAAATACTATGCTCATTTTTACACATATTGTTGTAAACTAGTGCAAAATTTAGTAAAACATCATCATCTGTTTTCTTTAATTGTGGCTATGATTTTTATTTTGTGAGTTATTCTTTGGATGCAAGATACAAAATTCGGGGATAAATCAAGGGTTAAGTACCGAAACCGCGTTATACTAATGTAAGCATCAAATTCTATCCATCCAGTTCTAGAAAACGGAATTCAATCCTCAATTGGACTTGTTTTTTTGTAATTATTGGGCCTGATTTTGAATTGACCTCTAAAATTTAAACACCTTTACATACTCGTTCGACGTAAAGTAAATTATTTTTAATCTCCTTCTAAAAATTATTCTTAATAATTTTTATGTTCCTCGGCATGAAACGAATCTATACTAATTTGAAGTAGACATAATATTGAAGTAGCAGTTAAAATATTAATGATTTAACGTAATGTTTTTACCATTATTTATTCATTTGGAAACTTGTAGGCATGGATGAATTGGACTGCCTATTGAAATTGATTTTAACGAAAATGAGGCATTATAAATTAACTTTTTTGAGATGATACGTCGCACGCTACCCGGAGTGGATTTGAATTTTCTGCTCCCTATGGTTCGGAGTCGATGTGTAAAGGTGGTATTGTCGGGAATATTACAGTATCATAGCTGGGAACGTTACAAAAAAAATTAACTGATTAAAGTTAAAGTTAATCTCTGTAAAAAGTAACTAGTTGAAGTTAAAAGCTACTTTTCTGAAAAAGTAACTAATTAAAGTTAAAGTAAAAAAAGTAACTTTTACGTTAAAAGCTACTTTTTCAGTTACTTTGGCTAATTGGCTGCTGCGGTAATAGAGGTATTGATGGTTTATTTGCTTCGCCAAACAACGCGAACACTGAAAATTGTCATCGTGGTTTCTTCCATCCGTATCCATTTGTTTAAAAATAATTGAATTGGGTATTTTCGTTGTAATTCCGTTTAGTGTCCAGAGTGTTGCTGCTCAGGTTTCCTAGAGTCTGCTGAAAGGGTTCGACGATTTTTCTGAGGTAGAGCTCCAAATCCGGGATTTTTAAGTAGTCGTGAATGTAAGACTTTCTGACGAACCATGATACGTCTGTAATATGCAGCAAAAGATTTATCTGAGCGATAGAAAGTGCTTTAAGGTTAGTTTTTGAGCTCGATCTCCACATTTAGATATAAAGTGTCCCTTCACATTTGGAAAATTGCAATGGAACGGCTTAGTTATATAGAGTTACAGTAGATGCTGTGAGTGTGACTGCGCACTTTATCTCGCGATTCTCGTTGATGTGTTGGCGACGCAATGTCGCCGAGTAAGAGACTTTTCATACGAGCTCTCATGAGCACGCTCACCAGAGCGGCTTGAGGGAGACAGAAGGAAATGCACAAGCTCATGTGAGCTGGGTGAACAGGCTCTAATTCACCACAACGCCATTTACTCCGGCAATGCTCCTCAGGTCCCGTCGTTCTTCGAAAATTTTGATGACTCATGCCTGTGTCTGAAGCATGTTATTTCTCGGTTTGTTATGTTTCACCTAGGTATCTTCCTCGTCCGATTGCAGCATCCACGGCATCCAGAGACAAGGACTCGCTTTAAGGTGGCTGGTCGGGTAATCGTTAGTCATTGAGAAATTTAGTTACTTAAATTTTAATGCTCATTTAAAATTTCAATAATAGGTTGCAGTTACACAATACTCTAGAAAGAATGACTAATGTCTTAGGTACAATCTGAAATATTGTGCTTTAACTTTACACATTGCCATAAAAATTTGCTTAAATGCAGACTTGATTCATTTCTTAAGTCATTCTCGCGAAATTAATTTTCCGAAAACAGTTCTCACCCGTGGCCATAGAATTCAAAATAAGTATTTTAATGAAGATACATTGTCACTTGAATGTGAACTAGTATTAAAAAATTTTTCTATAAATTATTTAATCTTTCGTTTTTAATCCGGCAACAGCGTCCATTCTGCAACACGCTGTAGGCAGTTGTTTGTTACAGTAGTCGTAACGACAGGTGTCACTTACGTCGTTGTTTACATTAGAGACCATGTGCTTCTTTGGTGGTTCCTTGTGGTTTGCAACGCTGAATTACTCGTAAGATTTAGGTGGTTTCACGTGGGTCTGCCCAAGTTAGATCTGTTCGTCATGTCTACGTCTTTTCGAAGAAAGGGAAAGCTCATTTCCCAAAAAAAATATGATAGGAGAGTAAATCAGTCGCTCTCCATGAAGGCAAAGTGGGAAGAAAAAGCTTGATCTGGGGCACACAATTCGTCTAAGCAGCTTTTTAACGTCGAAGGTAGCCGTTTGATTGATATTGCATTTGTTGGCGAGCAAATGGAGTGCGCTATTTGCAATGCAGCTTCTCTAATCTGCTAAACTCTAAACTACTCTAGACCTACAGGTACCAATATGAAATTAGCGGGGGTATTTTAATATTTCAGCAAAGCTTTTGATAATATCACTAAAAATTTACGTTGTACACTGTATGAATCTGGAAACCAAAAATAAATGAAAGTGATGCGGTTTTCCAGGGATTAAATTTAAGAGGAGGCCATAAGTTAGAGCAGGAGGAGAAATTTCATTACTTTGGTAGCATGTGGTAGGAATTAGGGTATAGTACGTGTGAGGTTCATTGGAGAAAAGCATTGGCGAAAGAGGCATTTACTCCTAGTAGAGAGCTTATTACAGGAGCCTTGAGTAGGGATGTGAACTGGTGAAGAGTCTAATATGGAGCGTGGCACTCTATGGTTTGGAAACATGTGCTAGGATGGAAAAGGTTAGGTGGGTGGATAGGAAGACGAACGAGGAGGTATGGGAGATGAAATTCATGACCTTTGTCCCAAGTGGGCATCAGGAATAGGCACCATTATTCACTATGCATCATAATTCACTTGAAAAATAAATACAATTGTAAGCTAACAAATTTTCAGCATTGCTCTCGTACAGGTTATACTGTGAGGAGGAGGTTTCCATATGTGCATATTGAGTGGCAAGGTTTTCTTAGTTATCAACTGTAAGAATATTTAAGGCGTTAAATATGTTCTTTGGAGTCAGTTTAATGATAATGACCTCAGGAATTAGTGAGAGAGACATGAGAATGATTCCCACAAATAGTGCAAAGGAAAGATGGAGTTCAGAGAAGAAAGTACATTTTTTGAGATAATAGGTACAAGTTCATTTCATACTGGTAATGCCTCATTTTACTATAAATTTTCCATAAAAGTGGATCGCCTTCTTCCACCTAACACGATCAACTGTCACGTCACCTCAAACCAGGGAAGTTAAATTCTTAGTACTCATGGATTGGTAAAGTTGTCAAAATCTTATTATCTTGGAGTAATAAATGAAATAGAAATAATTTTATTAGAGAAGTATTTTTCTAGTTAGATCGCAATGTCATTAGTGCTCTACAATAATTGGCAACACAATTCACTTGTTTGAAATATTCTACCTAAATCAGAAGAAGCACCTAAGCCCATCGACACCACTGAAAATTGTATCTAGAGTATGTTTGAATAATATCAGGGAAAGGATCAAGAAATAAGCGATCTTCTATGCTACTCATCACAGATCCTCAATTGCTCTTCTCATCGCCATATCGACTTCTGCATTAGGATCTTAAAATCATTACGTTTTACTCCCCATAAATACTAAATTAGTCCTCTGTTTCTTGAACTTTAGATAGGACTTTCAGTTTATGCGAACTTCGTATTTTTTTTAACTTCCTGATAATATGCTAACATATTACGAGCAAATATTTACCATTGATCCATTGGGGATGTTCACAACCGCGATAACAGCATTTGACTTTATGTTATCAAAAGTGCTTTGGTTTATATTGCATATAAAGTAATTTTACAAGAGATTTTCTCTTCACAATTCGTCTGATTAGCATGTCCCGTACCTTCGTGTGCCACGTTGCCAACTTTACACCACATAGCCGCGCGCGACATTTGAAATTCTCGCATACATATTTTTTAATCGTATTTACGAAAAACTTCAGTCCATAGTATTAAATGATATTTTCAGAATAGATTTTAATTTATTAGAGCTACATTATATCAGTTTTTGGTAAAAATCTGTTCAGTAGGAATGGATAAAGTGCGTAATTTATCCTATTGGAATGGAGAGCGCCATAAGGCTCCATGTTAAAAGAATCCAAAATATCGCAAAAATTATGTCGATGATCCCCCGTTTTTTCTTCGATATTCCATAGAATATCCAAAAAGGAACATATTTGGAAATTTTTAAGAAAATCTGTTCACTTTGGTTTTTTAGACCAGCCACCTTAATTTCAAAAATGAAACTTCCCTCATCAAATACGGAGAATTTTTTATCCAATCTAGCGCTCATTCTTCGCAATGATGCCACGAGAGCACAAGACACAGCTAACTGTTTGCCAGTCGGAGTCAGAGACACAAGGAATCCTACACAGCTGCAGCTCTCCTGAGCCTCGTGTGAAAGGCGTGGATGCTATGGGACGTCGCAAAGCTCCCCGCCAGTCGCTGGCTACTAGTGGGTTGAGCCGCATGCCGGCTCGAGAGACTCCGTCCTCGGATCATACGTACTTGTCTGAAAGGGTCTAGCTCTTATCTTATGGGTGTTTTCAAGTCTGTTTCCGCACTAATAGGCGCTTCAGACCGGGAGTAAAAGGTAAAAGGATAGGAATGGAAGGGATGGGGGGAACACGGATCAGGAATGGAGACACGATTTGCTGAAAAGAAACCTAGTGGTATGCTGATGAATTACGTGTATTGTTAGTATCCAAACGAACCCGCGTAGGTCATGTTGTGTGTGTTGTGCAAGCATTTGTTTTTGTTCGATATATTGCTCTTTGTGGCCCGGAAAACCAAATTTCCCGGTCCAGGTGTATTTTTTTCGCATGGAAATTAATGTCAATTTCACCGCCGTTCACGCGGCATGCTTAGAATATCCTACATATGGCTCTTTGTTCGTTTTTATCAGACACTTCGTTAATGTCCGTTGGCGTGGAAAGGAAGGTTCATGAAGTTTCATTTCCGTATTGCTATAATACATTCCTCATTCCCATGTGTTTCACAACAATCAATTGTTCGTAGCTCTCAGATTTTTTAAACAAATCCTAAGCTTTTCTACCTATTCTACTCGTGTACAACAATCTATTAACCATGTACCTATCGTTTGTAGTTCCTTATCGAGCTTCAGCTTTTGCTCAACCTTTATTCGGATTTTTAACTAGTGTAAGACATGTTTTTATTTTTCTACATGATTACATGCATTTTTTTTAATTTCCCTAAATGTAGACTTACTAAAACAATCGATAAACTTTACAATCAATAATTTTATTACGAACTCTAAAAAGAATATTTTAAATACAAATATGGTAATTTACTGTTTTTTCAACATGATATATTAGATTGTGTAAATATTACAAATTTCTCCTGTGAGATGTAGATGTCAGGACTAACTGTTACAGTGTGCATGTTCATCTAAGCACTCTTCAAGGTAGTCCCTGAAAAGATATGACTCGAGACCCGGCCCCTAGAGGCGTCTATACAAATATGATTACAGTTGGAAGGGCAAGAAGTGAGGGGGATCGGGTTGGTGTGGTGGCTAGAGTACTGGCCTCCCATCCCGAGGCTCCGGGTTCGAGTGCCTAGTGGAGGGCATTCCAAGTTCAGTACTCAGTCCGTCGGATGGGATGTTAAGCCGTGGTCCCCTTGGCACCTTTCGTTAAGAGTAGGCTAATGCCGACTTCGGGTTTCTCTCCACCCTTCCTCCGTTCCCTGAAAACTCCTACCATTACCCAATTATCCACCTATCCTAAGTGGCGCAAATGACCTCAGCTGTCGATCGCCTCCCCTAAATAACAAACAAACAAGCAAGAATTGACCTGGAGTGCATCACATGAATATACTCCTTAAAGTGCTTCTGGTAGCGGAAACAAAATCAATCCGTGTATAATAGGCTACATTGTATTAGTTACATTTGCCCTCTTTGTTTGCTGTAATTATTTACTCCATACGTCCGCCGTTCCTTCAAGCATGCGAAGCAAATGTCCGAACCCACCGTTCCACTTAATAATAGACTAGGGAAATGTCTAGTATCTTGCTTGTTGAAGGAAAATGACGAGGAAATTGCTTTTTACATTTTAAAAATGTTTTGTCTCTTATATATATAATATTTTTTCTCCCCTGTACATGTAGTACAGGCAGCAAATTTTATGCTTTATACATATCTTCTGTATGCTATTGATAATGTTTTTTGCATAACGGAATTCCCCTCTGTTGTGAGAGTGGTCGATAAGAGAGTTCCAATTGAAGATTATTTTCATTGAATTTTCCTCTAAATTGGTTCACTTATCACATTGTGAGTGACTACGTGCAAGAGAAAACTGTTTTACGAATTACATTGGAATAACGTAAAGGTCTTGTGAGAACATTAAGTAAAAAACAGCCTACTTGTATAATTGGATGCTAGAAAATTATTTTATGGCCTTGAGACTTTACTATAATGTAAAATTGTATTGGAAATCCATATTTTTTATTTATTCGTTCTATATGTGAAATGTAGCCTAAGTGAATGACACACGAAATTATACATTTGCTCATTTTTTTAATATTTTTAAGTCCTCCGGTTTTTCGTATGTGTTATACTAAAATCAGAATATAAATTTCATTTACATTCAGATTTATTTTATTCAATTCCGATTTCTATAATTTTCCTGAAGATCCTTGATGGTGATATAATGTACGAGTAGTCCTGAAACATCATGAGATTACGTGGTATGAAAAAAACTATGAGGGTTGAGGGATAAATATGCTCGATTGTAAACAGAGCAATTTATTTTTTATATGTCGTTGTGTTTTGTCCATTTTCATTTGTTGATTTACCTCTTATTTTACGGTGTTTTATTAAGGCGCCGCGCGTCGTATATAAGGCCGTCGTATATTTCCTGTGTGTTTGCGTTGCTGATAGGAACAAAAATTACCCTGTCTCTACTGATTACAAAGGACTAAAAACTTGCAAACTATGAAATTATTCGAAATGAATAACGGATTGGAGCACCTTCGGAATACTACGTGGAGGTGTGATTTTAAACCTGAGTCTTTAAATCCGGTACCATACAATCTAGATTCTCATTGTAATAAGGATAAATTTTGTTGTTTTTTATGGTTTCCATTATTTGAACAAGACTTAAAGCTGCATTGGAGTTTAAAGTATGCCAAATTGATATTGGTTTTGACCCAGCTATTGGTTTTAAATTTATAAACGACTCAAAGTGTTAGAAAGTAAATGATGTTAATTTCTATTTCTAACCTGTGATTTTTTCAAGTATTTTTCCCTTTGATAGTTTTCCCTACTTCATGAAAATATTTCTACTCTTGCGTGTGAACGTATCTTAAGTCATAAAAGGCATATCAGGAATGATTAAAACAAATTAAAATGATCAACATTATATTGATGAAAAGAAGAGTACCTATAAGTACGGCACAAGTGGCACTTATTTACTGTGTTGCACTCTACGTAAAAATAGTCGCTATTTTTACAATTAACTAGTTTAGAACCTTTGACCATTGATGTGCTACAGTACTTGCAGTATTTTAGAGGTTCTTTAATCAAGAATTGATTCTTGGTTTTTCCATTTTCAAATTGATATTGTTTATGCTGCCCCATTTTTGATGTTGTTTTATTTCAAATTTGTATGCTTGTATAATGCGCTGATTTTCTCTTTTAATACGTACAAAATGTGTTAATGTGCAAAATGTTTAACGATTCACGCCGACATTTGAATGACGTTTATGGTGCTACACTGAATATGAGACGTTAATTCCAGTTATATTTTTTGGTAAATAACATAAGACTGAAATACCTAGGTATTACTCGATATAAAGAAAGGATTAGAACTCCTTCGGTGCACTACGTGATGGAATGATTTTAAAACTGATATCTTGGAGGCCAGCGCCAGCACGATCTCCTTTCTTAAAGGATAAAGATTAAGTCTGTTGGTTTTGTATCTCTGAATGGAACCATTTCATTCTTTTATGGCATTCATATAATTACGTTTATGTCAGAATTGTGAAGCCCTTAATATGCTCAGCAAATGTGAAATGGTTTACCCACTGGATCGTAGCGCGCCTCGTAACAGGGAACGTATGCCGGACTGTTTGCGTTATATTGTACGGCTCTTTTTCGAGCTTGGGAGGTACCAATTACTCGTTTACCAATTTCACTTTTGTATTCATGATATTTGTGGTCTACGGCTTAAATGAACATACAATGCTCTATAAGCTAAGTCTGTAAGCTGCTCAATATACGTGTGTCGTTTTTGTTAATTTTTTTCTGCCTTCATCATTCAATGCTTGTTCTCTTTTTTATTGTGTATATAATATGCATAGACGTATGACGATCCACTACTGTATTTGTGCAACGTTACGACGCTGTGTCGAATATGTAATGTAAATCGCGGTTCTATATTCACAGGAAATATTTTAAGACTTAAGTAGACGTAATGATGGAATTTAACCAATCCTGATTAGAATCGACTATCGTTTTGTACTCATATTATTACTAACATCATTATTTTAATTATTATATTAATTTAATTATATTAATATTAAAGGGGTAAACATTTTAATGTCGAAGGTATATAATATTCTTGTACATACTACCTCCTTATAAATAAATTGTGATCTGTACTCTTTAAATTATTGTATTATCATAATGTTACGTTTATAATTTATTGTCATTTTCATTGAAATTATTGCAATTTTCTGACTTACGTGTTTGTGAATTTGTTCACAATGAGCTTAAATGTTTGTTTGCTATTCTTAATGTATTTAATATGTGCTACGTACTCAACTCATGTACTCATGTGTATGATACTTGTTCTCAAAACGAACGTAACTTTTTTTTGCTCGAATTTTGTGTTTTATTTCATATTGTTAAATAATGTTTTGTTCTTAGAGGACATTTGTCCTAGAACAATAAATTTTTTCAATTTCAATATTTATCCAAAATTCTTGGTTATATCTATATATGGATTCTGTAATATGTTGCTATGAAGACGTAAAAAATAATAACTTTATCATTTTAACCCGTCTATGGGTTTTGTAGTCACAGGTGGGAAAGCTGACTTTTCCAAATGACTGTACCTGCAGGTAGCGCAAAAAGGGCATCAAAACCTTATAAGTGAGAATTTTTATAGATGTGATTCGAAGATGTCACTGAAACCTAGCAATGAACCTTTGGAAGCTCTAAGTTTCCAAACTAATTAGGTACTTAAAATGCATTTTCCATACGCTTTGAGAAAAATATGCGCATTGCGAGTTTTTACTGCTGAAATGATGAATTTAGCAAATAACTTCTGACACACCCTATTCTACTTTCAAAGTTATATTCTCCAATGGATATAAAATGTTCACTCCCTACTCTCAATGAAGCCTAGCAAAACATCTTAAGGAAATACAAATGGAAGTTAAGCTGAATCTGGTTGCGTTTCGAAAAGTCACAGCTGGGTATCAACCATGTCTCCTTGTGGAATAAAAATTGCGACATAAGAGTTACTTATCGTGGCCTAGTTTTCGTTGTGATGTGATTTTTTCCCTTACGTCCCGATATGATGATATTGTAACACAACGAATGATAACCAGTGAGAACTAAATATTTGATGGAAATTCTACGTTGCCCTTTTTTATTTCACTGTGAAGCAGTATTAAAAATGTAAGCCGGATACAATTAAGGCTCTCCGTCCAGAGCCGCTAGCGATATTAGCCACCTGTCTATTGTTTACGGGCGACGGAGCTGAAAATGAACTCTTGCATCCACCAACGTCCAACGGGCTTATTTAATTTTGTGAAATTCTGGATCAAAGTTAAGTAGGAAAGAGGATGAGATCACCCCTTTCGGAGTCTCACATGGAGAAAATTTGGAGGGAAAGAGAGAGGAGGGGAAAGATTTGTTAAGCGTGGGAGGGGGAGGTGAGTAGCAAGAAAATTAATTTGTGACCAGGATTTCGTTAAAAAGATACAAGAGGGCAGAGGGAGCAAAGGAAGAACAGTCGAGAAGTTGCGCGCACATGATAGTGAGGCGGAGAAGAGGACTTTTGCTCACGAGAGAAAGAATGGAAAAACGAGATGAGGGCAGTAGGGGAGAAGAGTTATAAAGGATGAATAATAGAGAGACATGGATATGGTGACTTGATAGAGGGAGATAAGAAGGAAGGAAGGGTTTGTGGAAAGACAGAGTAGAGTGGACAGAGAGGACATCGGCTCCGCCACACAATCTCACTTTTACGAGTGGTGTGGAGATGATTTGTCCTGAATAAAATAACGTCTTAAAATACGTTATAAAAGCTAAAAGACTTGTAGAATAGGCAGGTAATAGATAGGGTGATTTTTTTTGAGTAAAATATTTCTATGGATAGGGAAAAAAATAATGTTTGTAATTAATATGATGTGAGTTGATGAGCTCTGAAAACGTTCCACCCCGAAGGACATTTTGGTTTGGAGGTTATAATTTTTCTATATTCGGTAGCTTCTTGTAATTCAACGAATGTGTTTACATTACTATAGAGGAAGATAATAACATTTGACGTTTATGTTATATTTTTTTTAACTGGACACAATTATGCTAGAGGTAGAGATCAAAATATCTAAATTTGACCACATCTGATGGTGGAACAGCAGTTCAGGGATTACATTAAAATGCACCCGTTGTAGGTACTGTCCACTTAATTTTTTGCGTATACTTGTACACAACACGTGTTTCAAAGTCTAAATCGTCATATCCAGGCATACTTTCAGTTACAACATCCAAAGGTATTTATACGTAAGCACAAAAAGCGGGGGCAAAATTTACCAATAATTGAGGGAATAGTAAGGAGGGGAGGGTTTCGGATGATGAAGAATAAAAGGCGAATAGATGGCGTTCCAGACGATTAGACGTTCAGGAGTGGAGGATGAGGGTAGGGTAAGGGGTTCATAGTTCAAATGCTGAGAAAATCGGAGAAAGGAGGGGGAGGGAGTGGAATCTTGGGTTGTCAGCTTGATATGGATTGAAGAGTGAACCACAAATTCCACAGAGTAAAAAAGTTTGATTATCTTCTTCTTTCTCTAGATGACCTCTCAAGTGTTCAAATCTTAAGTTCTTCGAAGAAATTCATTTTCCTCTCAGGAATAGATACTGGAGGAAGTGGATTATATCAGCGCTGACGTGATAAAATAAATTCGAATTTCAGCGAGTTTGGATGCATAGAAATATACACTATGCAACATATAAAAAAGTATCACTTTTTAAAAAAAGATTTAAAGAACTGGTTGTTGCAAAATCTGTAAGGGAGTTGTATTTTACTGTTGGCATTATATTACTGGATTGGGTGTCATATTCCTTCGTAATGGGACACAGGCGGATGCTCTGGAAGAATCGAGAATGCCTTTCCAAGGTTGCGGTAACCAGCCCCTTCGGCGGATGGAATCGTTACTCATCCCCGGTGCCCACTAATGCCAAGTGTGTGATGATTAATATAAGATTTTTGTCCAAAAACACCCAAATTGAGACTCCAAATATGAGAATAAATGTATCGCGTCTTATTTATAATTATATTTACTGCATGTAAAAATACGAATTATGTGTGTAAAAATAAAAGCACCACCTGGCAAGCCCATTGGCTTAGCAGGACCTGATTGATACTCATCATAAATAAACATGTATCTTCATGACTAATTTAATCGTGAATAAATAACTCGATCTTTCATTTTATTGGATTGTGCTATTATGTGAAATAGCTCTATCATTTCAATCATTATTATTCTACTGCAATACTGTAATGTATGTATTAATTTATTTATGTAATTTTAAACCAATGTTATTAGCAGGGTGCTTTGCATTATTGAATAAGAATTTTTTCTATGGGATGACATTTTTGAAATCGTCGTATGTTGCACTGGTTTTGCATATCTATCAAATAAGAATTTTTTCTGCAGGATGACTTTTTTCAAATCGACGTTATAAGCGGTCGATTTTCATTTCTATTAAATAAGAATTCCCATTGTGGGATAACTCTTTTGAATCGACGATATTAGAAGTAGATCTCTATGAAATAAAATATTTGTGAAATTTTCTAATTTTAATTTAAAACCGCAAAAGAAAATAATGATTCCCTAGTGAAATGGATGTTGGGACAGAAAATGACTTGGCGCTTATATTTTCGTCCATTACCATGCTCATACTTGCATTACGCAGAGCCCTTTGGCGGGAATAGTACAACCATCTTTGCCTTATGCCGTATTATTATTTTTGATGCATTATAACCTCATAAAATAAAAATGTTTCTTCGGTTACGTCTAGTTTTGCGCTCCTAGATAGGAATTATAACCATTTTGGATGCGCTCTTAAATATTCAAAAACCTATAACAATAAAATAACCATCCAGGTGACCGTTATCAATCATCATCCGAGATCGACAGCTGATGATCATCATCGAAAAATTATCACAAGATGATAATTTACACACCAAGAGACAATTAAATTTGGCCATAAAGCAAAACTTCGGACCTCAAAATGTTTCCGAGCTGTCAATTGAATTTTCGACCGCAAAATGGACTCGGCAGCCGACAAGTCGGTCAATCCAGAGGGGAGAGCAATTTTGAGCGGTGGAGGATTTCATTTTCGGAGTTTCCCGAGACGAAAGGGGGGAAAGGGAGAAGATTGACTAAAGCAATGTGGTACGGGGACGACCTACTGTCGGCAAGAGGAAGGCGAAAACCGGAAATCGGATGGAGACACGAGCGTAGCGGGGATCGAGTCGGAAACTAAAATTCTGTACTGGGTTCGGTACTTTCCACTGGTACTTTCCATACGCCTCTACTCCAGCGCCACACGGAGGGTCCACCACTTTGTCCGTCGAATGGGACATTAAACCGTGCACCTCAAAACGTTTTTCGTTAATACTGTATGCCAACGAACCTAGGTTTCTCTCCACTCAACCTCCCTTCACGGTTTATCCCAAACTCACTCCATATCTCACCTAGAAGTGAGGAAAATGGCATCAGCTATCGGTCGATTCTTCTTATGCCTACTGCTATAGGGAAAAAAGTATCTAATAGTCACTCAGTTCGATCAGACATTCCGAAATGAACTCCGAGAGATACATAGCGAGGTAACTGCTCACCGAAAGGATAAAATAAAAACAAGAGGAAAAATGGGGTTCGTGTAAGACAACTTATTACCTAATGCACTACCCTGCCAAATTTTTCACGTCTCGGTACACCTAACAGACAAAAGGCTTGTCACGGAACACTCCGCGGAAAACATTTTTCTCTAGGCATGAATATTTTTATTCTATTTCAGATCAAATATTTCATCTAGACACTCTACTCAGGTAAGTCTTTTTATGCTATCATGTGTACGAAATAAACAAACATTAAACATACGGAATATTAATAGCTAATTATTATAGATAATAATTATATTAATACCTAATCTAGACATTATCAGTGAGGGATATTTGAGATAGCTATTTTTCATATCTTAGGGCTAAACTATCAAATGTCACAAATAATCTGAGATTAAATTTTTGAAACATTCAAAGGAAGAAAGGGGAGAACCCTTTCACTGGCATGTACGAATATATATGCGCCTGATACGCAATGCGTTAACAGAAATGCTTAGCAGAGAAAGGGAGGAAATAACAATGGAGTGAAAAGGGAATCACTCGGCATATTTCAAATTTCAGATCCCGAGACATCAAGCTACAGAGTTATTTGTTTAAGGAGTAATTGGTTATCCCATATCTACATTTAGCGAGAAAGTGTCCAGTAAAAAGACCGCACGGTAGAGAGTCTAATGATATGGAACATTCTCATCAATCTCTGATTATGGCTAACATTTTATCGGGAAAGCATTGAAAATTAAAAAGAACAGAGGAGTATGACGATGTGTTTTTAGTTACCTACACGAAAATTTTACGATCAGCGCTCCTAGAACTTGAAGTGATCAACATTTCTCATAGGTTAAATACTGTCACGTGAAGGACAGATTTGAACTCTAGGCTCTATATTGTAGAAGTTTCATATTTAACTCATGCATTAATGAATACCTTGCGAGTTGATGGAGGCATTCAAATTATTCAATTAATAGCCTGCATCCAAAATTCGGCTCCAGGGAATAAGTTACCACTTCCGTCCACTGAGGAGCCCTTGATGTAACAAAGCGAGCAGGCTAGAGAGAGCGTCGATGAAAAATTTCCGGGGCCCTCTCTGCGTTTAGGAAACATTTGAGCGGCGGACAGACTTGGCGCGGTTGGTTGAAAGGAGTTATTTTCGGTCGGCAACGAAAGCAGATTTCGATTTTCTCCCGCAGGAGAAAGGATTGAGGAGGGGAATGGGAAGGAGAGGATCCGAGAGAGGGATCTTCTCCGGTGGAAATAAAAGTTACCCCCGGGAGAGGACACTTAATCTGTGGGATGAGGAAAAAGCAAGTTTGGAAGAATGAAGAAGAGTGGAGACGGGGGGAGAGGAAAGAAGGGGATGGGGGTAGGGGGACTGCGAGGGGGTAAGGTGGAGATGGAGAGAGGCGGAACGAGAAAGGAATAAAGTGAAAGCGATGGAATTTAAAAGCTGGAGAAGATTGGAGATCAAAAGTTGAATTAACGATGAAGAGAAAGAGGGAAACAGAAGATTCGAGAAAGAGAGGGGTGATGTTCGTGGGGTGGGTGAGACTTGAAGGGATCCCTTATCTTTTATTTTTATTCTTTAGGGAAACTGGTGCGGACGAAGGGAGGTGTGGAGGATGGTTGGGGGGTGGGAGAAGAGGAGAGGAATCAAATTTAAAGAGGAAAGGCGAGAGAGAGAGGCAGTATTTTTTGAGGCGGGGAGTAAACAGACGAGAGGGGTGGTTGGGAGGAGCGGCCGGGCAGGCAAAGGATGCGAAGAGGGAGGGAGGGAGGCTGTGGGATGGGCACGGAGGGGAACGCGCTTTATTATTCATCGCCACGAGTTCCAAAAGAACTGAAAGACTCACCCGACAATGAAACAACTCGTAGGAACGAGAAACAGTCACAAAATCGCATGAAGCAATTGTTTTAAATTTGTATGCATTGAAATTCCTTGTCAAACTCGTCGATTCCCTGATGAGTATTATATGCTCGTGAAAAAAAACGGACATGCAAAGGCAATTTCTGAATACTGAATAAACAAGAATGACTTTAAAGCCACCATAATTACTTTGAGCAACAAAGTAATGAAGGCAATTCGACCATAAGTTTAAGCGACTTTACTTGATACACATTTGAGGCTATTGCAGAGCTGTAACGCTTTATGGTTGAATTTTTCGGATCCTGCTGCATTGTTTTTTCCCCACTATCCTTCATCCGTTTCAGAACACATCTTTACAAAGGTTAATATGATTCACCGTAATATTTCAGCCCGATTCCAAATTATTTAGTCCGTATTAAGCGCTTCATACTTAAGCCCATATTATTGCTCTCTCGAGAGAAGAGAGAGGACTAACAAGCATCTCTGTCAAAAATGGATCACTTACTTCAAGAATATAATAGGTATGAGCATCAATAAGAAGAAAATTAAAATCCTAGCATGTGGAAGAGAGAAGATGAGGTCAGATATCACAATTTGAGGAGTGAAATTAGAACAAGTGGAGAATTTCACCTACCTTGACAGCACTATGACTTGGGATGGAAGAAGCACGACGGTCACCAACCGTAGAATAGCCAAGCTAAGCAGGCGTTCATGAAGACGAGACAACTGCTGTGCTCAAAGAACCTACAGCTGCAAGCAAGGAAACACTTCGTCAAAACACACGTATGGAGCATGGCACTCTATGGATCAGAGACATGGAACACCGGGAAAGCAGACCAGAAAAGAATTGAAGCCTTCGAAATATGGTGCTGGAGGAGAATGTTGAAGAGGACTGATAGAGTGAGGAACGAAGAGGAGTACAGGAGAGTTCATAAATAAAGGACAATATGGAAATCCCTGTGGTAAAGAAGAATCAGATGGATTGGACATACCATGAGCTACAATGAATCAGTAAGAAATATAATAGAAGAATAAATTGAAAGGAAGGTACCGCGAGAAGACCAAGGGACAAATATATAGGGCAAATAAAGAAGAACGTCAAAGAGAAAACATATAAGGGCGTGAGGAATTAACACTGAATACGGCAGAATGAAGGGCTGCAGCAAACCAATCCTGGGATTGAATTACTGATTATTGCTCTCTCGTCAGAATTTTTATTTTTCCGTAAAAACATGTCGGAACAAATAATTCATCTCTTAAAAGCATTAATAGTGTAGACACATTTAGAAAAATTCTACCAATGTTATAAAAATTTTCTACATGTTCTGTACGATTCCTTCATCATTTAAATTTTGTCCTCCCACCTTTCTCTTCGAGATTATTATTTTTGTGGATTTATTTGATCTTGATATCTCGCAACCGTTGGTCATCGACGAAAATACTAAATTTCATTCGTACTTCTCCAAATTTTATGTCAACAATAAGCTCCCACCACTTTTCATTCACCATTTCCTCCTTTTATTTATTAAAAGACGCAGGCGACAACACTCAACGCCTTACAGTTCCACACCCAAAATCTGCACATTCATATTCTCCATCATTACATTCTTTCAATACCATGCATACAGCCCGATTGACTATCCCACCATTTAAGTCCCTCATTTACTTGTGCGATTATGAATATATTGCTAGTTAACTCTTTCAGATGCCTTCTTTAAGTCAACGAAATAATCTGGAAATTCTACCTTGCTTCATACACATTTCCAAAAATACTCTCTCCAGTATAATAGCAGGATGAGTTGCCCTACCCTTCATAGACCCAAATTTATCACCTGCCTAAACAGATGATTCGCCATTACTCTCTTCAGTCCTGTTTATTACTTTAAGATAAACCTTTTAAACGCGTATAATTGCAGCTAAACCAAGCAATACTCCACGGAAACCTGTACTGTGCTCTTCCAGAGGAAAGGGGTCCAAACTATTTACGTAAATATTCCAGCCAAACCCTTTTACAATCTCCCAAAATGTTTCAAGGGCCCATTTGATTGATTTAAAAATATCATTCCAGCCTTGCGGTAAATGACTCTCATCTTCATAAATTATCTAGAGTTGCTATTTTTCTCCAACTTTTGCACGCACGCATTACAAAGAAATGTTGAAAGTTTTGGATTATTTAGTACCTTTTTGGTAGATGTGACCCTAATGGCAACCACTTTGTACTACAGTATCGAGATACCTATCGCTAATAGCACTTTAAACGGCAATCACACGCAATGTGACTCTCGAATAAGAAAAATGTAACTCATCATCATCGGTCAACAATCCTAGGATTGGTTTGACAAAGGTCTCCACTCGATTCTTCTATCAGCCAACCTCTTCATACTGGCATCATTCTTCTCTTTTGCATCCTTCACAACCTGTATCATATATCTCATACGAGGCCTGCCTTTTCCAATCTTCCTGTTCACTTTTCCCACGACGAATGCCTTCATTAGGCCATCGTGTCTTAGAATTAAAAATGTTATTAAAAGAGAATTTACGAATTCAAGTACGATTAAGTACCCCAAATACTAGGAAGAACTACTGCTCAGCTCCCACATACAAAAAATTGTGCAATAAATAAAAATGCGTACAATGAAAGTCATTATACTCCATCCATTCTCTTTGATTACTTCTCACTCACAGAAAAATAGAATAATGCAACTCGAGGGAATGGTTGGGCTCTATCTCCCTCTCTATTTGCGGCGATGCTGAGGTTGACTTCAACTCGTACCTACTGGCTACCAACCCAAGCATTCCTGACAGAGTTAAAACAGACGTCGAGAGAGTGAACGGAAGAATGGGGAGGGAGGAGGGGGAAATGGCGATGAGGTAGGGGGGGTGACGTGTTCGGGGAAATGGTTATCGCCCTGTCGCGGGAACAGTGAGGAGTGAGAAAAATGGGGGAAGGGGGAGACATTGCTTCCGAGGTGCGGAGAAAATGGGAATTGCAGACAAAAGGAAAGAGGGAGGGAGAAAATGTGGAGAGCTGATATAAAAGGGAGAGAGGGAATTGGATGCAGCGCATGAGGTCGGGTGGGGAGGGGGTGGATTTAAGACGAAGGTGGAGAGGGGTTAGGGTCTGGAGAAATAAGGAGTGGCCCGAGAGAGGGAGAAGTCTTCCGCAAAAAAGGGTCGGGCCCCAAAAAATAGGCCCGGGACTAAGAGGAAAAGGGCGGGTGTTCCCATCTCCACATAACTATAAACGAATAAGGTACGATATTTGCCTTATGCGAAGGTGTTGGCTGGCTTGCTCAAGAAAGAGGAAGCATAGTTTTTTTTTTAAGTGCCTCGAGAGCTTTTTCCATTTTTTATCGCGGAGGCGGTGCTAGAGTCGAAAACAAAAAGGAGAATGGCGGGGGGGGGGGGGGAAGGGGTACGGATGGGCGGGAGAGAGGGAGTAAAATGGCAAAAAATGGATGCCGGGGAGAGCAGCGGGGGTGGAGATGAAGGTTCGCGGGGGAATGCGATGCGTTCGAGACAATCATTCCCTTTTATAATTTATTTTTTTATGGCGAGGAAACGAAAGGAAAGCAAGAGCAACCATTTATTTCACCGGGATTTTATCGGCGCAACTGTTGTTGCCACGCGCATTCCGCAACAGCTAACAAATGGAAATACACATAATGGGGTTGTTTGCCATATTTTTCGCTGCCGATATGACAGAGTTTGTAAAATAAAAATACACGTAATTTTCCGTTCTTCCATCCGTCAATTAGTTCTCGAGGCGAAAAACTGATGTTGGTTGGTTGGTAATTCAGGGGAGGCAACCGACAGCTGAGGTCATTTGCGCCAGTTACGATAGGTGGGTAATTGAGTAATGGTAGGAGTTTTCAGGGAACGGAGGAAGGGTGGAGAGAAACCCGGCGTCGGCATTAGCCTACTCTTAACGAAAGGCGCCAAGGGGACAACGGATTAACGTCCTATCTGACGGACGGAGTACTGAACTTGAAATGTGCACTAAGAACTCAAGTGGGGACCGGTTTTCCACTGAAAAATCCGCCACTGCCGGGAATCGAACCCGGGCCCTCGGGATGGGAGGCCTGTACTCTAGCCAACACACCAACCCGATCCCCCAAACTGATGTTTTTCACCCTTTCGGGAAAGTGGGCGCGCAAAGGACTAGTACGCGCTGCACTTCGTCCAATCACATCTGAGACCGCGAAGCTCCTTCGGCCAATCACAATGAGGGATACACAGCTGATTCTACGAATAGAAAAGGGTGTTAGACCCCATGCGAAATATTTCTAAAGGCATTGCATTTTCGGAAACATCGTAATTTGTGAATAAGCAAATAAACTAGAGCACACTTTTCGTCACCCTAAACGGTATACAAATATATTTTGTTGTTCTGTCGTTTTGGGTTATTTGCAGGTTGCGACAGGATCTCTTCATGCAGACCTCCCCTCCTCACCTCCACTCACCCACCCGTTCTTCACCGAAACATTCAAGGAGGGGAGGTGTATGACGTAACAATCCTTACCGCAGCTCGTTCAGAGGGCGTAACCTTCTGCGTATTTTAATTTTTGATTTATGAGTGAATGGCTCTGGTTAGAAGTTTAATTTCTCATTAAAATTCATTTTTCATATCCATATATCAATTTGGTGATCTTCACCCCCTGCCACAAACCCTCGCGGTGGCATGCAGGGTATCGTGTAGATGTAGATAATTATTTAGTTTACAAAATAGCGGTTAATGTTCCGAGTAAACGCCCCAATTCTATTGTCTCCTTTCATAGGTCGGCGGATCGGAGAAATTCCATATGTCACAGATCCAATTATATTTGACTAGAGAGCATTTCCTTCCGTTCCGGGGATGCAAGAAGAACGATAGCTTAAAATATTCTTCTTCATATCCAACGCTTTGCAAGACCTTTGGAGTGACTTCGGACCAAAATAGACGAGGCAATTTTGAAGAACAAGATTAACTTGGATGAAGAAATGAGTTCTCTAGCCTCGGAAGGTTCATTTTAGGTCGTAACACTATTCAGAGAACTGGTTCGTTTCCTTTTTCCATACTCCGACTCAGAGAAACTAACCAACTAACTTCACTTCCAATTCAGTATTTTATTCTTTGGCAACGAAAAAAATCATGGGATGCTTGCTTTGCTTACTCTTGATTTCATCCGAACTCTGATCATAGCTTCTTTGGTGGAGACAATGTCGCGTGTGGGGACAGTAAAACTCCATCATCATTAGCGATTTATTTTCCAATTTTATGCAACTTTTAGTGCATTATACCCTCATTGAAAATTTTTTAAATAGCAATATTTAAAACATTTTACCATCATAATTTGTTAAGCCTTACCAGGAAGTGTTTAATGAGATATTTAAATGATAACTAGTTAACTTGTGATGACCACATAAATTGCAGAATGTGTAGCAACACCAAGACGTAATCATGAGCAAAATAGCCTTTAAGTGAGTGAATAACTCTCTTGCAATTACTTACATAAAACATGGCCACATTATGGCTTCATTTACTTCAATGTCTCTTAACATGTACACCTTTAAGTGACCCACCTGAAATGATGCAATTTATGTGGTAATGGAGCAACATGAAAAACTTCCATTCTTCAGTACAAACAATGTTATGCATCGGCACAGTAAGGATAAAGTAATCAACATGAATAACTAACTTCAATTAATGTCAACACTCGTAAAACGAGTGTGAACTGGAATTTTTATAATCAAAACTCATAATGCTCCGTAATAAACCTTTAGAGTAACGTGATCCAGGATAAATTGAAATGTGAGAGAAATTCGGCTGGCGAAGGTCGCCAAACAAAGCACGTTGAAATACGTTTAAGTAATTGAGCTGAGGATAAGCCTTGGCGACACGAATTCAAACTATTCGTGATCGAAATTTATTAGCTAATTAATATGGAAAATATTTGACTGGAAATTTTTGAAATGCCTATCCAACAAATGATGTAGAGCTTATGAATAATCAAGTAAGACACCACGGTCACCATTACACTTAGATCCTATAACGTCCGCTAGTTTGGAAAAAGAATTTATATGAACTTGTTTGTAACATAATAAATTCCTTAAGTAGCAAGACAGGAACACGCAGAAAAGCGAAAAACCAAACGACATTGCTAAATACCGGGTGATTAACCCGTCTTTTAAGTAACTCTTAATAGCCTAAGAGGAAAAATACCACGCTACCGTTTCTAATTCAGAGACTAAGATTGGTATCATTCTAAATACTCCATTAATTAAGGGCACACAATAAGGCACAATAGAGGCTGCATTACCGGTCGGGCTGGTGAAGAAATCGAAATATCTGTCATGGGGCAGTTGTATGTAATACACCATTGAATTCCAATTCCTAAATAGATATTCTTATAATATAGATATGAGGTATAATTCCGTCTAATTTGCCCTTCGTATTTCCTTCCTTAGAATTTCATTTGGCTTGCGTTTTTAAAAACTTGATTTACTTTGTGCCTATGTTCAAGGATATTCTTCGGCAATCGAACTATCGCGCTCTCACGATGAGATCGATTCTCGAAGTATTTCCTCGCCAGATTATCACTGAAGCATTCACTGAAAGTTTTCAAACATTATATTCTACGGTTTTTAGTTTAATTTCCTATGCATGGGAATGCGTTTCGATTTAATGCGACGCGGAAATCCATTAAATTTGACACCCGAAGTATAATGGCAAGAAAGGTCATTTCCTTCGCATCAGATTCTATAACTTGTTTACCGAATGAAAAGCCACTCATATTACACATTGAGGAGTGGTTTTTCTAACACCGTCCGAATGCAGCAAAATATGCTTTGTAACACTTTAGTGTGGCACCATTAAACATTGAGAGGTTGCCACGAAGTCTAACTCGAAAACCAATTGTTTACGTCGCTAAGGCAACGGATTTAACCTAGCACAACACTAGTTAAACTAGACTAGCAGATCTACTCCCTTTGCAGGCAGTCTATCTGGTGTGCTCTTGAGGTGAACTTCGTGTTCTAGTGTCAAATGAGGTTTTAAAAAGGTTTTGGAAACTACTGATTACACATTACTGACTACACCAATAGGTGGCAGTAGTGCTTGTGCTTCAGGCAGGCATTTACTGATTCACTACTCAAAGTAGTCTTCGCATTTTTTTACACTTTTGTGCACCGACTTTTCATAAGCATTTCGTACGCAGAGCGAAGGTAATGGCTACTTTATAAATAGAGAAATGTATCCCATTCTAATTATCCTAAATGGTTTTGTAATTTTTTCTCCACCATATTGTCATTATAAGTTGTCTCCCACTATCAAAAACAACGTATTCGAATTTTTCTCTGCACTACACTATGCTACAAATGCAAAACTACTACCAAATCACACAGACAGAGAATCCACACTCAACGCACCAAACCTCACCCCTTAGGCCCAAAACTTGGGAGCGAACAAAACAAAACGGATACAGAATGACTGACTGACACGCTACACAATTACACCCAAACCGATGCAAAGGTGGCTGTGATTTTTCTTGGATCGTATGGGTGGTTTAAAAATAGAATTGGTCCTTTTCAAATATTTTAGGAGGGTATTTAAGTGAATGTCTTTTTTAAAACTGATGAAAAATGGAATATTCTAGGAGGTTTTAATATAGTGGATCGAATGGTTTTGACAAAATATTTGGTAAATATTGCACCCAAATCGATGTAAAGGTTGGTGTAATATACTTCTGGAATCGTCTCGGTAGATTTGTTTTAGAAGTGGTTTTTTGAGCTTTTAGAAATATTTTAGGTAAAACACCTATTGAGGACTGTGTAAAATTAATGATGGAACGCAAACACCACAAAATATTTGGGGATCTGAGCAAGGTATTGGGTGACAATTTTAGACGTGACGATTGCGTTCTAAAATGTCTTCATGAAGTGAATTTACCACACAGAATTTAAGACGCATATTTTTCCTTATGACCAATACAGAGTTGGGCCTATTGTGTCCACTCATAGTTTACACTATTTCTAAGTAATTTACATACTTACCAAGTATTGTTTTTCTAACTCTTGATTTTAAACTGGTTTATTAAATGTGCGAAATGACTATCTTTCAGGTGGAGATATAAGTGAATGTTTTATTATAAATTGATAAATAACGGAATGCTTTGGGTGTAGGACAGCAATCGATAATTTTAAAATTTTGGGTGTATTTTCGAACTTTAGCAACGAACATTAATACATAATAAATGTTTTATAACCTTCTTTCAACTATTTAAAAAGTACTTCAAAACGCCTAGCTTTGATATTCACATTTCATACACAATATCGAGGCCGGTAGACAAAAATTGTTTTATTTCACTATCTGCGCATCGAAAACGTCAATTAATATTATCATACTTACAAAATTGATCGATGAAAATAATTCCACTTTCTTCAACTTCATCAATCCAATTTTTGCCCCCTTACCAAAAACGTAAACACATTTACTTAGCAACGAAAACAAATTTGCATAGCAACTGGTTTCCCATGTTAAAAGAAAAGGAAAACACCATTTTTCTCTATACCACAAACTGCTAAAAATTTAAAACTACTCTCAAATCATACAGGCAGAGAATCCACACTCAACACATCAAACCTCACTCTTTCCGCTCAAAACTTGGGAGAGAACGAAAAAAAACGGATACACAACGAAGGACAAACTGACTAACTGACACGCTACAAAATTTATATACATAGAAGAGCATTACAATAGACGTGAGGAAATATTTCAGCGCGAGCGAACTGTTCACATAAGGAGGCGGACAAATTAAATTGGAATAGCAGCGGAAAAAAGTATAAATGCAAAAATGCAACAGGCACACAAGGAGAAAGAGTTAAGTAGAAGAGTTCGACGAGAGAGAAAAAGAAACTGGGAGGGTGACACCATTTAAGCCGAGTCGCAATTAATGGTCACCGTGGGGATGATCCAGAATCGAGTCCAGGGCGGAGATAAGAGGAGATCAGCGAGGAGTTGCAGCTGAACGACGCGGCGAACGAGTTGAAGGCCGCTGAGGCCCGCAGTCGAGGCGCATAGGTGACAGACGGGACAATTGGAGCATCGCATGTACCGCCAGGGATTGAACAACTGAATCGGTATTTATTGCAAATTTAAGTAACGAGGTGAAAGTGATTGATCCATGTAATTTCAAAGTGAATTTATTAGTGAACCAGTGACCATATAACTTAGTGTTTTGATATAACCTTGTGGGTCCGGGAAAGTTAAAGAGGGTACTGCTTGCTAAATGATTGTACATATATGATTGAGGCCAGGAAGTTTGATTCTGATTTCAGACTAATAAATGTGATACACACAAGGTATTTTGTGTATGGTTGTGGGCTTCAGGGGGTGCGGCCGGGCTCGTAAAGGGAGAGAGAACAGTAACGCATACGTAGGATATTTCAAGCCTGCCGCGTGAACGGAGGTGAAATTCACATTAATTGCCTTTCTCCCTTGCCTTGCCATCCTTGATTGACCGCGAGGGCTCAATATCTAGTACCTCGGTAAAATTGCCATGAGAATTAAGGATCCTGGGTAGCGTAGTAGCCTGCGCAGTGGCCCGGAAAGCCAAAGGTCTGTGGTTGGATTCCCGGTCCAGGTGAATTTTTTCTAATTGCCATCCTTGATGGACCGCGAGGGCTCAAAATCTAGCACCTTGAACCTCGGTAAAATTGCCGTGAGAATTAAGGATCCTGGGTTGCGTAGTGGTCGGCGCAGTGGCCCGGAAAGCCAAAGGTCCGTGATTGGATTCCCGGTCCACGTGAATTTTCAATTAATGTGAAGTAACGCATACGGTAAGAGTAGATCTTGTTAGATACTAGTAAAAGTAGATCCGTTATACCTTGAACTCACGACCCTAACGCGAAAATCCTCGCGAAATTAATGATATACCGCAGCGATCTAACGAGGTTTCCTACGTTTTCCGAAGGACAGCCGTTTCCTGCACTTGTAAGGAGGATTCTGCGACGTAGACGGAAACAAAGTTATTGGGACACGTGGAGAGCGTCGCGGAAGAAGGTGTAGGGTGAAACACCCCCGAATTACGAGGAAGAGGAGAGAGTATGGGAAGAAAGGAAGAGAGGGCTGAAAGGAGGAGAAGGCGATCGCTTTGGGTCTCAACGGGAGCCAAGGAGAGTGATTGGTGGAGATGGATCGGGTTACGAGAGAGAGGGAGGAAAGAAAAAGGAGATCGCACACGTGCGAGAGGGGGGACAAAAGGAGTTGGGGAGATCGAAAAGAAATGGGGAGGACGAGTCGGAAAAAAGACGGTGTCCGCGCCTGCGGAGGGGGTGGGTGTGTGTTTGCGAGCGGGGAGAGTAAGCAAAGAGAGGGGGGCGGCGGTGCATAAAAGTGGAAGTGGTCTGAAAATGAGCGGTTCTTGGGGTGCGGAGGGCAGGGAATGCGGAGCTGGGCACTCGGGAATGAGAGGAGCGTCGCTGAAATGGGAAAGGCGACAGACACGGACGGAGGCGGCGAACATGTCCGTCGCGCGCACGGGAAGGGCGATGGGGACTGCGCGGGAGGAGAGAGGGGTCGAATGGAGAGAAATACATGAAGAGGGGAGAGAGTTAGGGAATAGGCGAAGATGGAGAAGAGGCTGAGGCTTCCCATTGGATTATTCATTTTTGAAACGGTCATTGGTAGCGATCGGTAACCGTCCTCAGGGTCACGTTACGAAATGTAGCCCTAAAAAATGGAAATTCACCTGGGCAGAGCTATTAAATAATGAACTCTGGGCTGTTAAACCCACGACATCAGCGTGAGCCACTTCTGTCAGAAATACTCGAAAAGAAGAGGTCACCATCACCCGCCTTAGGATAGGCCATTATGCCTTAACGCAATCATATCTCACTTTACCGAATAGAAAATCCCAACGAAGTGTGATGAATGCGACTCTCCCTCAGTGTGTATCACATTCTAACGGAATGTGTAAAATACCGGGTTGCACGCGAGAAACTATAGATTCCTAGTGAATTGGAACAGGTTCTTGGTAAGAGCCCAGCGAATGTAAACAGCCTAACACAGTTTTTACGCCAAACCACCCTATAAGATAAATTTTGAACATTTTAGTTAGAATATAATTTTATACATAGTATGTGATAATAAATACCCAAGTTGTTCGGGTGTGCCGCGTGATATTCAGGGGGCAATACCTGAATATCACGCGGCACACCCGAACAACTTACGTACTCATCATGAGCCGCGAAAGCTTCAACGAACAATAAATACCCACATTTAGGTTCATAATGGTCGCCGTATAAAACTAATGCGATTAAATCAGGATTGTGCAAGGTGTGACTTACTTTTCATCATACTTTTCGTAGCATACAACTTTCAACATTTACTTTTTGCCGACTTTCCTATTCCGCACTTCCATTTTTATCTGATGATAAAGTTTTTACTCCATTCGTTTTTATCGTATGAGAATCAAAATATTCTAAAGAATGGCAATCAGGAATGGTACTGCAATATTAATCAATACGTTATTTAGATTTGGAAAATAAGGAGCTCATATACTAGGTAGTAGAAAATTTCTTCACGGCTACTCGTAATTTGGGCATGAGGTTTTACTTGTTGCATAACTATCGATTGAATCCTTCCGCAACGACTTTCCGCAGCGAAACGAGAATGATATTTTCTCAGTAATTATAATAAAAGTCTACTCCATAGGTACAATAGTAAAGTACTTATCAAAATAAGCGCGGTTTAATTTGCAATCGGAAAAATTATAGGGATGATATTATAGGGACATTAAAGGGGTCTAGGTTTAATGTTACGCAAAATAAATACATTACGGCATAGCATAATCATGTTAACTAATGATTACCGGAGCATATTCTGAGTCCCTACAAGTTGTTTCTAAAGTTAATACTGTTATCGATTAAAAATAGTCTAAGTTTTTCCATTTTCTCCTGACATATTTCTCTCAACGGCTATGCAAAAGTCAGGAAGGAATAAGAAGACCAGAGACTTCAGAAAATGATTTTAATACTCATCATCATGAATTCTTAGATAGGTCTACATTACTATCTAGAAACATAAATTAAGGCAAACGAAAAACTAATTATTCCACGTAACTCGAATGCTAAACTACCTGATAAGCGGGAAATGGGTACATCTTCATTTTTCCAATGCCTCCATATGTAATCAGGTACTTCCTTTAAATCATTTTTGCCTCGAACAAAAATAAGACTATAGTTAGTGCGATTGCAGCTTTTCCCGGCTTTCGGAGATGGAAAACGGGTGTACGACGTCACATTCACGCGAGGAGGTGTTTCCAAAACAAGAATAGGCGGTGGCTAGGGAATTAATCCATGCAAAAAGAATAGAGGGAATGAAGAGAGGAAGGAAATGAGCGGCCGTGAAGAGAGTAGGAAATGAAAGAGGGAGATGAAGGAAGAAGGGAGGGGAGGGAGAGTAAAGAGGAAAAGAGAAGGAAAACACAATCGAAGGCTCTTCCAACAATAGAACTTCCTCCTCCTCTCCTTCCATCCTCAAGACTTCCCTCCCCCTCGAAGGTGAAGCTCACTTCTCTATTCCGACCTCCTTTTCCTCCCCACTTATCCACCCACTCTCATCCTCTTTTCAATCTCCCGTTCCTCCTTTCTCCCGTTTCAACTGTATCGACAGCTACATCCGACTCCACTCCTACCAAGTAATGTTTATTGGACCGAAACCTTTGCCTATCTTCTAAGCAATATCCTCTGGTGTCACATCAGATACTTCAAAAATATAACATAATGACGAGGCCCTCTGGCAGCAGCATATGGAAGCATAGCTACCAGCCTCATGTTATTTCCGGATTCGCGGCAAAGGTTTACACGTTCGAGATTTCCTCCGGTACACAGCAATAAGAGAACCTGCCGGTTCGAACTCAGTCTAAGACGAAATGAATCTGTCAAGAACATAAATGAAGGAAAGATAGAAGAAAAAAGTCACCGAGAGGAATAAACAAGGGATAAACGCATGGGCCAAACAAGGAGGGACTAGACTATGGGCAGATGTACCTGGATGTATCTAATCTAGCGACCGATTTGGAAAGAGTGGATGAAGACCAAATTATTCATGCATTTATCATCATTATGTATTTAAAAACCACCAATTTGCACCAACACCCAAATATTAAAGAAAGTGGTAAAGCAAGCGTTTTACCAATCATATAAATCTGCTTGACAAGGTACTAATATTTCCGTTGCAGTACTCAACCCGAAGGTTGTTTTTGATTGGTGAGGGTAGAGCTCACCCCGTACTAAGCCATTCGCGGGTAAAATTCACACATTCAGGGTAGGGGGACCAGTTCCTTTCCCTGGAGCACCTGCGATTTCCTACGAAGTTCTGACAGACAGAAAATCATGAGGATTTTAGGGGGGTGTCCAGTAAGGCTCTTGCTCGGGATTTGAACCCGATACCCCCCGGTCGGTAGCTAAGTGCTTTACCCACTAGGCTACAACGACCCCGAAAATAGTGTACCTAATAGACGTTATTGTGTGGGATTCCAACATATTACTTCAGGTGACGATGTATCTCATCGAAACCTAGGTTCCTAATAAATTTGCTAAGTTGGTGGAAAATTGCAATTTGTAAAATAGCAGATATTCCACACAGAAAAAATCATTACTTATATTGGCGCTACAGTATTCAACCCGAAGGTTGGTTTTTGACAGGTGAGGAAAGAGCTCACCTCTTACTAGCCATTGGCGTGTCGGTAACCCACATATTCAGGGTAGAGGAGTAAGTTCCTTTCCCTGGGCCACCTGCGATTTCCTACGAAGTTCTGCAATGCATAAAATGTAATCGCGAGGATTTTAGGGGTGGAGAGGGGTGTCCAGAAAGGCTTCTTCCCGGGATTTGAACCTGGGATCCTCCGGTCGGTAACCGGGCGCTCCACCCTCTAGGCCACCACGACACCCTCCGATACAGTATAGACTTTCAAAAATTCATCGCTCTCAGCACATCAGTCAGGGGAGAAACGGTATACCTACCAGTAAAAAACCTCTGCCGCATTCGGGATTCAAATAAGAGCCCGTAGGCTTCAGAAAAAGATCCAGACCAATAGCCAACCAGCTTCTTCTGGAGTTCACCGAAGAGACATTTTCCACCCTCGCACCGGAATCATCACCAGCTGACTGATGCCCTGCATCGCACTCCCATCCCCCTCCGACCTGCTTTCGCGCCTCGCCCACCCCCGCCCCCTCACATCACCTCATCCCACCCCCAGTACCTGTTTCACCCTTAAAGCCCGACGCCGATCCTAACGCATGTGCCCTCCAATGTGCGCGTCCGTATTCTCGAATTCCGCGGAGAAAAAAAAGGGTCGGCGTCTAATAAGAGTGACCCCAAGCGACAGGGACCCACATTAGGTCCTTTCCTTTCTCAGTGACCTTCGAATTTTCATTATTCCTCTTTGGTCTTGTTTCTCGGAATCCTCTATCCACTCCCTTGTCCTTCACAGGCTCCTTCCATCCTTCGCCGAAAGCTACGAACACTTTGTACTTTCAAACGATTTTCTCCCCTTCGAATTCCACCCCAGTGGCGATGAAAGGGCATTTGAAACAAAATGAAGGCAACAACCCATCCTACTCGCATTTGAGCTAACGGGGGAAATTCTAAGCAGCAGATACGAAAGAAAAGCGAAAGAGTTGGAATTCCAAAACCTCGTGCGTCCGATTAGAAAAATGGGAATTCGAAAAAAGTTACGAGCGGACACAATCATCTCGGAACTGAGATCAGGGGAGAGAAGAAGAAACCTCAAAACATCCACTCAAGTGCCCCGGCAATTATTCGACCAGCTAAAGGGCTATATTCAGAATCTAAACTATAGTCTCGCTTCTATTGCTTATGTCCCAAAATCTCTACTTCCAGTCAAATCGGTAAGCACATTCACCCTGCCAAGTTGGTATTATCACGCTGTATGCCACTTCGGACCACATCAAGGAGAATGTGTACACCCTTTTGAACTCATAATAGAGATTTTATGCCGTAATCAGTGGAAGTGGGACTGTAGTTGGAATTCATAATTCCTCTTTGTTCTCGTTTCTCGGAATCCTCTATCCACTCCCTTGTTCTTCACAGGCTCCTTCCATCCCTCACCGAAAGTTACGACCACTTTGTACTTTCCAACGATTTTCAAATCGTTGGAAAGTACAAAGTGGTTTCTAATCTAATTTTCAATATATGCCCTAGCCATAATCAGTTTTCATTGTTACGTTGAGAAGTAATACCACCTTTACGGGTAGTATCTGTACACCAATTTGACTCACTGTGGGGATTTTAGGACGTAAGCAGTAGAAGCGATACTGTAGTTCTCCGAATATGGTCCAAATCCATCTGTAGATTCTGAATATGGTCCAAAGACTCTACTAATCACGCTATTCTAAAAGCAATCTCTTAGCATGTTTGCCTTCGCAAGTCCTCTCACTAATCTTACACATATTCATGTATGCATTCATCGTATCTCTTTCATATTTTTGCTGATTAGTCTCGAAAGAACAGACTATTCAGAAGAGAATGGTTTGAAGCATCCCTCTACTGAACTCAGTCTGGTTTTTTATCCACGTCATAAGATATACTATTTCCATTTTTTCATTATGCATTCAGTTTTCTCGGAACCGAAATCGCTATTTTCTGCACGAAATCGTTACATTAAAACTGAACATGAGTTTTATTGAAAATATTAATCCTCTAACCAGAGCCATTCACTCATAAATCAAACATATGGCCAAAAGATGACGACCACCGAACGAGCTGCGATAACTACGTCATCCACCTCCCCTCCTTGACTGTTTGGGGAGGAGCGGGAGGGGAGTGAGGTAGGTGAGTGACTGAACAATAAAACATTTTCATATACATTTAGCGTGACCTACATTGGGCTGAAGTTTATTTGCTTATTCACAAATGGGGATCGGGTTGGTGTAGTGGTTCGAGTACTGGCCTCCCATCCCGAGGGCATGGGTTCAATTCCCGGCAGTAGCGGATTTTTCAGTGGGAAACGGTCCCTACATGATTGCCTAGTGGAGGGCATATCAGGTTCAGAACTTCGTCCATCGGATGGGACATTAAGCCGTGATACCCTTGGCGCCTGATATTAGGCTAATGCCGACTCCGGGTTTCTCTCCACCCTTCCTCCATTACCCAATTACCCACCTATCCTAAATGGCGCAAATGACCTCAACTATCGTTCGCCTCCCCTGAATAAATAACTACCTAACTTATTCACAAATCACGGTGTAGTCGAATATGCAATGTCTTTCGAAATACCCCTCATGGTGTCTAACCAAAACACTCATTGGCAGAGTCAGCTGTGTGTCCCCCATTGTGATTGAGCGAATGAGCTGCGCAGTCGCACTTGTGATTGGACGAAGCGAATGACGTACGAGTCCTTTGCATGCCCACTTTTCCGAAAGCGTTAAACACCTGGTGGAAAACGACCACACAAGTAATTTTATTGCTGATGTTCTTCACCCCAAATCGAAAGGTACCAAATTAAGTTACTTAGAAAAACTTCTTATTCTAAATGCTGTGAATAACAAGAGTGTTAATATCGTCAATAACTATGTTTTTCTTTATCTGTTGCATTACCCTCTCCACCTCCCCCAAATGACTCCTGTGCCCCGAGCTTTGACCTTACCCTTGACATTACCTTCTTTCTCCTCCCACCCCCCTCCCCCAGATACACGTGATCGTGGCCACTCAAATCCCTTCTCCTTATTCCACGGCTGTGTTCTCTCTTCCCATGATTTACTCTCCTCCCCCCTTCCAACCTTCCTTTCTCCCTTTCCCCTCTTCCAACGAATCCTATATACAAGAGATAAAACGTATATTTATGTGCCTTGAGAATGTCTTTGCTAAGATGAAACCCGGGTTGGCAAAAATAAATGCAAGTGTGGATTATATATACTAAATTATTTATCTTTACTATTCAGTTCCACACAGTTAAGTGTGAAACCTTTAAGTTTAAAATTTCCAATTGACACTAATTGCTGTAAAAATTAATTGGCCTACAAGAGGATTTTCCGCAAGGCATAGTTCTACCAAATTCAACCGAAAGTCATATATGGAAATATTTATATGAGCATCCGATATTTCTCCCCCGCTATTTCTTTTCGTATCGAGCGACGGTGGCGGACGGGGTGGAGGATGAGGGAAGGAGGGAGTGCCGCCTCTCATCGGGTGCTTTCCGACCGCTCCCTTGGCAATCCGCGAGGGAATAAAAGCGGGAATAGAGAGAGAGGAAGAGAAGAAGCAAAACAGACTTCCATATCTCCGATCGACCAACTCACTCACCTGGGAATCGTTTAAATTGACTGAAAACAGATTGCGAAGTTCTTTCGGTCATAAGTAATGAATAAGGTAAATATTTTCCCCAGGAGAAAAACGTAAAAATCATGTTTGCAGTAGAATACTAGCGAAACAAATACTGACAGCGTTTTGTTTTCAACCTTCTATACTTTCCTCATATACGGATTGTAGATAAGTCACATGCTTGCAGACAAGATACCACATAAGGTATGTTTAATGGTAAGATTAGCAAAGGAAGATGATTTGAAATATATGGACCAATTACTGAAAGATTTATAAGAAAGTAATTATGCTCAACTGAAAACAATAGGCAATAGTATAGTATTGAGGAGAGCAGTGTCAGGTCCGTCTTAAGACTGAGACAAGTGATAATAACGAAGATCACTCTTAATTAAATTCTTTATTTCCATCTCTTATTCTACAGGGATTAGCCGACGTTATCTTTGTTCAACACCGTGCGCCACATTCCAATGAACCTAAAGCGCAAGTCGGAGCGCACAACAGCCATGACTATCAATTAATGGCACTTAGACAGCAAACACTTCGATATTTCGGCGGCACGGTGGTGTGCTTACCCTAGTAAACCATAGTCTGCTTGTAATTCAATCGTTTTCTTCAATGGTGAGTTGCAATGACCGGCTAAATAAATACCTCTCCTATTGAATATGTCTCGAGAAATTTCATTCACCCGGGGACCGAAGGAAGTTTTTTTAATTACTGCTTCTGGAAAGGGGGAAAAAACACCCTTCCCGTCCTTCAGCCGTTCCTCCGTGGGGACAAAGTGAGACTCAAGCCCTCTCTCTTCAATTCTCACCCTCTCCCTCGCCGGTGCCGCCTACCAGCGGTTCACCCACTCAGAAGAGAGAACCCTAGAAATAGGGACGAATAATGATGGCGAGAATATACCCTTCTTCCCACTCGCTCGCGCTTTCCCTTTCGGTGGAAAAAAATAAACTTAGGTGAAAATTCCACGGCCAGTAATCTCCGCTTTCGGCATTCCCCGTGAAAAAGAGAGGGTAGGTGGAAAAAAAGAAGGTCCATCGGAGCTCCGCCTCCTGACTTCAGCGCCATTTCTTTATCACGATTCTCCCTCGCCAGCCCTCCAAGGGTGCGCTATCCCATCGCCATTTGTCTTCCCTTCTCTCACTCTCTACCTCTCCGTTCTTTCCGTCCCTATCCACTTCTCTTATGTCCTTTTATTTTAACCATCTTCTCTCATATCCCTCATTCAATCTTATGCATAACCTTGCGTCGTCTGCTCCAACCGGGAATGCCAATATCTTTACAAGAAGTTACACCGCCAACCAAGAAAAGAAGTTGAATTCATACTTAGGCATTGGCTACCTACTCCTGCGATGCTTTTACATTTAAGTTCACCTGCTAACTCAAAAATAATCAAACTCCGCAAAAGTAGATAAGGATAGCAAGAATTTTATCTTGTTTAAGTATTTAAGCAGTGAGGAACAATTTAACAGAATCGATAGAACTGCTGGTGGACACGATTAGCAAATGGAACGACAATATTTGATACTATCTTACAAAAAGAGAGAAAGTAAGCTAGTGATTCCGTTGAAATGACCATATATCATTAAAATTGTCGAGGCGAAGTTAAATGCCAGAGATAACTTTAGATGAAGTTCTTATTTATTGATTAGGACATTTCTGTGATGCTTTCGAAGTATGCAGTCCTAACAGGTACTCCGCACATTATCAGCGTAGCCAAGAGCCGGAAAATAGCTGAAAATGTTCGGTAAGAGTATGGGAAATTCTAAGCTAAAATGAGATACTACCTCTTGTGGTGTTCTTTTTGCCCTTTCTGGCAACAATAATCTTAAAATATATAAATCTGACTGAATCTCTGGTAGCTTAACTTAACCGGAGTAAAATATTGCGTGCAGTGGTGTGCAATGTGAAACTCGCCAGCCTCTTGAGAACTATGGGTAAATAAGATGGCAAAACAGATAACGAGATAAAGAAGGAAGAACTAATAATGCTATCTCTCCTGTACTGCTCCGTTATTTAACTAATTCTTGGGTTGAAGATCATAGTTATCGAAAAACCAAAGGAGGAAACAGGTATCACGCAAGTAAATAGCCTCTTTGCCATGAGTAAACGATAAAATTTCGAGAATAGCAAGGTAGTGAGAGGAGAGCGAGCGTTGACAAAAGAAGGGCTGGAAATTAAGACTACGAGCTGAGTGGGGACACATTAAACTTAGGCTAGGAGTCGTTTCTCCTGGCCAAAGGTATTTATAATTGTGGTAGAGGACCCTAAAGTGGGCGACGGACCGCAAAGTCTATTCACGCCATTAAGAAGCGGGTGGCTACAGTGGAAGTAGACACTGAAATATATTCAAAAAGGATGCCAAGAAATTAAGCTTAAACATTAGCCGACTCTTGACAGAACGTATAAAGGATTCCACGGCTACACAAATGCACAATTTAGCAATGCTAACTACACAATACAAGAATATAATATCCAAACTGGACTGAACTGCGCATTGATAGTATCCCAATTTTCACCCAATACTAATCTTGATTCAAATTGTGTCTTCGAATTGAAACAAGCCCTAATTTTCAAATGTGAATTTCAGCTGCTTAACGTACTACACTGACCTTCCGGACCGTAGTCATTTTATTTTGTTCTGAGCATTTCCTCGAGACCCTGATGAATTTCATGCTGAGTTGGCAGCACTGGGACCGTATCCTAAACCCTAACCTATTCTCCATTTCCACTTCCCCCGGGCTCACTACCTTTCCTCTTATAACGTATCTTTCCCGTTCCCCAAATTCCCGCTCTACACCGCACCACTCAGGATCGCTAACATATATTATTTTTTCCCAACTCTTCTCCTCTATCTCCCGCTCCGCCTCTCCTTCACGGTCCCTTTTCCCTTCGCACGCCCACCCTCCCTCCCCCCGCCCCCGCGCAGAATCTCACAAACCAACCCCTATTCCGCCCTCCCAACAACCAGGCTTTTCCATTTATCTCCAGCCCTTATACACACGAAGCCATTCCATTTTCTCATATCTCTTTTCTTCTTCCCATCTCCCAAATCCCATATCCTCCTCCCCCGCTCTCACGCACAGACATACTGGCTTCCCTCTCACCGTCCTTTTCATATATATAACACTCCCTCTTTTCTCCCTCCGCCATATATCTGCTCCCATCATTCTTTCCTTGGGTTATCTCCACCTATTCCCCCCCCCCTCTCCTCCTTTTCCTCCCACCCCTCTAATTATCTCCTCCATTTTTCCAACGCACCCTCCTGCCCGCCCTCAAACCATCTCGCCCTGCCCTCGCCCCCAAATCCTTTCATTTATTCATGCCTTCCCCTCATATCCTCTCCGTGCCACTTACTCTACACCCATTTCGCCGCTATTTTTTCACCAACTCCATTTCCCTTTCACTCCTCAGCTATACTTCTTTTTTGCTTTTCCTATCGGAGCAATTGGAGGTTTGGTTGTGGTTTTATGGATAGGTGGATAGATACACGTCTTTACTGAAGCAAGATGGAGACTCTACCACTCTCTCCTTAGATCTAACCCCTAGACAATGCATGTGTAATATGTGTTTGATAAATTTTATTAAATTGCAGTAAGAAAGAAGAACATTAGCAAGTCACAAAAAGAATATAAAGAATACGCGTAAAACATAAGTGAGAAAAACGTGAGTTTATGGCTGATGCCAAAAGGTCGAATTGAATGGAATTTAATTACATACATAAAGTCGTACAAGTATCATTTAGAATAATATGAACTAAGATCAAGCAACAGACATTACAATATTAACCCTTTCGCTACGATTGTCGGATATATACGACAGAAGTTTTCCTGACCAGGAAGACGAGCGTCGGATGATTCCGACGGAGATTTTCCTACGCAAGCGAGGGAAATACGTCAAATATTTTCGTCGCTATGCTTTCCCCGCTTTCTGGCGATTATAGGTAATAGCTTCTAAGTCTCGGGGCCCAACGTAGCGAGGGTCAGGCTTTTCCCTTGGAATCAGGGAGCCGGTTACCTAGACCCTTCGCCGCATTAGCACCCCCTCGATGCGTCAAGGGTCCGCGGTAACGATTGTTTATTCAGTTAATTTGCTAAATAAATATTTCTAGCTTTCCGAAAAAAAATATAAAATCTATATTGTGTTTTGCTGTGCATATACAAATTTTAAACAAAATTGTACCATCAATATTAACCGATATCTTGGTTTCAAGATTAATATCATACCAATGTTTGATAACCCTTTAAGTAGGAAGTAAGAAAGTAGTGAAAATGAACAGAGAGAAAAAAGAGAGAGGAAGAAGAGGAGAGAGACCCGCTTGTCCTCGTCCCAAGGTGGTGCTTGGCGGAGCGCGATCTCTGTCGGAGTGAAATAGTTTAAATAGGCGGATGCTGAGGTGATTTCGGCCAATGGAGACAGATTGGTGCTTTTTTCGAGAGAATTGTGGAGAGAAGGGAGAAACTTAGAGGAGAAAGATCAAGCATCAATCCACGTTCCGAAGCAAAGCAGAAGTGGCAGTTCAACGCTTTATGTTTCAGATAGCACTCACAACACTCTGTCTACTCTGTACTCAATTGAGTGAGAAATAGAAAGCACTTCACAGTCACGACGAATTAAATCAGAAAACAAAAGATGATTAGTCATGATGTTCAACACTGAACTAGGAAGTTAAGAGAAAGATGTCATTATATGTCTTTCTTAATGAGGTGTTGTACTGAAAACGTAGACCTTCTGCAAAGTAAAGAGTAATGATTCTTCTGTAATAAGTGGACATTAACGAGGATATATTTATTCTTAAATTTATTACGATACAATCGAAACGTAAATGGGATCGTGGTGGCCTAGTGGGTAGAGCATTGAGCTACTGACCGGAGGAGGCAAGAGCCTTTCTGGACACCCCCATCTAAAATCCTCGCGATTCGATTATCTGCGTGTCAGAACTTCGTAGAAAATCGCAGGTGGCCCAGGGAAAGGAACTGGCCCCCCTACTCTGAATGCGTGAATTTCAGACGCCGTTGGCTTAGTACGGGGTGAGTTCTTCTCTCACCTATCAAAGACCAACCTTTTGGTTGAATCACTGAGTGAGTGACAATCGAAATTTCGCGGGTGGTTATTACTTCATTACTGGGTAAAAAAAAACAGTTACTAAATGCAAATATCAATGGTATCGTTGAAATATATTCAAGGTCACGTCCATGTTAAAACAACATTTTGTAAAATGGTTTCCTATTTGATTCACGAGGTTGCGAATATTTTTTATTTCGTCCAGATTATTTCACGAAATTTATATTATCTATTTTTGTGGAACACCGAGAAATGATAACGAAAACAGGGATAATATCTTAAAATGATATATGTGATTTGAAAAGAAGACCTAGGCACATGCATTAAAAGTTCACGTCAAGACTCAAACAATGGCTAGCAAGCCACTTTTGAGGCTGCGATGCGAGAACGAAAATAGGCACTTTTCGTGCGTTTTCACATTTGATTTCCTTATCTCATTCCATCACTTCTTCATCTTCTGATTCCTCTCCGACTCGATATCAAACGCAAAATCGGGTTGTTCCCATTTTCCAGCGCCGCTGCTACAACTACTTCTGATTCGAAATTTATTTCCGGACCAATCTCAGCCCGGGTGGAATTTATTTTTAATCTCGCCCTCAGCCCATCTCTTTGTGACGGAGCTGTTAACGGCGTTTCGGAGCAAAAACATTTCTTCTTTTCCTCCCCGTCCCTTCTTCTCCTTCCTCCTGCCCCCTCACTTCTCAATCTTCCCCCTTGCCCCATCCCTCTCGTTCCACTACCCTCGCTCACCCACCACGCCCGTTGACTACTTCTCCCACCTCTGTTAGGGGCGCTACCGTCCCCCATCCGATCGCCCTTATTTAATTTCAAAGGCTTTACCCCTTTTCTCCATTCCTCACACCTTAAAAGAAGGGAGTCATTCCAAATGCTCAACGGATGTCTCTCTAAACAATGAACACCAGCCAAGTAGCAGATGCCACGAAATCCAACAAGAGTAATCCTTTAAACTGTTTTATCATTTCCATTCTAGACACAAACTTGGTGACCGACAAATGTACTAGAGAAAAATCATCATCATCGGCCAATAATCCTAGGATTGGTCTGAACAGCCTTCCACTCGATTCTTATATCCTCTTTCACCACTTCGAATTTGTGTTTTCCAAGTTCAACGTTGGTTTTGGCCTCATCCCTTACTGGACACCAGTATCTTAGTTTTATTCTCATTGATCTCCAGATGGTATCTGGCCATTGACATTTCTATGGTTATTAAGATTTTATTCAGATCTCTCTCTGTCTCTGCTCTGAGTACTATGTAATAAGCGAATGTCAGCATGCTAATTTTTTTCGTGCGTATTCACTCCAGAAAACTTCTCTTTGATTTCATTAATGGCTCTCTCGATGTACCTAAACATTAAAAATTACAGGAAACAAGTACCAGCCTTGACTGTGAGTGAGACAGCCTTGTCTCAATCCTTTCCTTATTCTTGCTTCTTCACAGCTGGGTCCAGATTTAATAACAGCTGCTTTGTTTTATACAAACTATGGATGGTTCTTCGGTCATCCTAGGACAATCCAATTCCTTTCAGAATTCCACGCATTAAAAGCAGCACAAAAGTTGCCAACAGAAATTCACGCGGGGGTCCGATATGCGGCACGCAGTGATGGGGAAAACAACTCACGAGATGAGTAATGACCCAGCGATTCCCATTGCTGGAGTACTGCGTCGTCATTCATCCACTCCTAGGAGGGGTCGATTAAGAAGGTCACCGGCGGGGGAAGTGGAAGAGGGGGCAGGTTTGGGAGAGGGAGGGGGTCTCACGGCAGCTTGGTTCGCCACTTTGTTTTCTCCGCGAGAAGCGAACGCGAGAGAAGGAGGGGGGGGGGGGGGGTGACACACTGGCAGAAGCAAATAACGAAGCAATTGATTGATTCTGGAGCGCGAGAGCGAATACCACGCGAGAGAAGCCTCCCTCTCAGCACGCCGAAACAAGCATGTAACCCTCCCGTGAACCTCAGGCAAGAAATCACGGAAAGATACCACGTTAGAGGGACTGCGAGTGAATTCGCTCCGAAGTTTTGGAGGATCAGAGGCCAAGGATGGATGAAAGCGTGGCACACTGTAAAACCCACCAATGGTGGACATGTTTTGGACCGGAAAAATTGTTCGCTATTCAGAGGCGTCCGCTACCAACACGGGGCCGTTAACAGGTTTGTTTATGCAGAAACTACGTCGAATTAAAATATCAAGTCATTTAATACGTTACATTAACAATAATTTTTTTTTAAATCCTTATAGCGAAAAAATTATAAAATGAAACAATTATATACCTACTTTTTATCCACAGAGCATCATCATATTCAAAACAAGAATCGAAAAATTGATAAAAGGAGATAACTAGCAGTGTAGCAAGCAGTAAGTGCAGAGATTGCTGGAGTACGGACTGGTAAGCAGACTCCTAACTGCTATGAAAAAAAAATTTCTGGAAAAGTTCCTTAGATGTGTGAGGTCGTGCCATACCCTAATAGAAGGGTGATTGAATTTGCACACATTTGTATCACTCTCATTGTCGTCATTCCCTCCGCCATCCTCCCGTTATTTCTCTCCCGTGCAGCAATGCATTGAACAGCGCCATCTCCCTACTCCCCCTCACACTCCTTACCAGAAAACACATTCACTCACTCATCCTCGCGCTCCTCTTAAAGACAACCTCTCCTCTACTTTTCATTCTTCTAACATTTCTCAAAAACTCCTCCCCCTTCGCAGATGGAGATCATTTGTCTTCATCAACAAATCCTCTACGAATTCAGGCGAATCATAAATAATAATGAATTCGGAATAAGAATTTATGGCACGTCGTACTCCACGAAAGAATTGACGTCTTGAGTTAAAAAAAAAACAATTGGGGTGGATATTTTTTCGATTCTCTAGAGCTAAGGTATGGTTGAAACGTACCTCGGCACCTGGAGCCATTTCATTCCACTGACCATACGTTGAGAAACAACGGTTGAATGAAATATGCTGCGATGTATGTACCATTGCATAGTAGCTTCTCTTCTAAAGTAAAAAAATATTCATTACATCAGATTCCTTTCCGAAAAAAATATTTTACTACGAAAGTTCACTTGTACGTTTTCTAATCCTGGAATTGAGAACCCACGAGTAGTTGCAGACTGCACTAGTTGTAATCAGATGAAGGAAAATTTTACGAAAATGGGCTATAATGATGCGCAGTTCAACGGATATTTCACCAATTCCTGCTGCAATTGGTGTTTTGGTAGGCTATTTATTAAATAACGGTACAGACGCTGCATTTTATTGCACCTTATAGCATAATACCACCATTGTTCCTATAAAGATCCCTACTAACATTGATTCTCTTGTGTAAGATATGACAAATGGAAAGGAAACTCGGCAATTAAAACACCATGTAAACATGAAGATTATTATAGAGTGCAAACAAAGGTTTGCAGAAGAAGAGAACCGGGTACGCCTATGTTAAACTTGGGAAAAAAATATGGAAGAGTGCAGGCATTTGGGAAGCAAAACAAAAGCCGAGAGCTGCTTCAATAAATCTAAGGAGCATTCATTAATGACGAAGATGGATATGGATGACATTTCTATCCATTTTATACAAAATAAGATGTGATTAATTTCATATAATAAGGTTCAATGTCAATATCAAAGTAAAAACCTAAGCATGTACATAGCAAGGGAATTGCTATTGCGCTTTAAAATCACTGGATGAAACGCAATAACTCATTTTACCCCCAAATCTTAGATCAAAGTACAGATATTTTGGTATTGTTGCAATAACATGATTCCAACGAACATTAAGAAACGAAGATAACGGAGAAATTTCAGTTCTCCAGATTGAATACAATTGAATGTTGAAGATGTGATAGCAAAAATTATATTATATGAATAAATCGATACTTTATACGTTATAATACCGAAACAATCGGTAGCACGAGAGATCAAAGTCGAGTGGATTTACCATGGGTTCGCCAATTCAGAATAACTTCTCCAGCACATGAAGCAGAACCTCAGAGAGAATAAGGACGAGAACGAAAAATCCGTCGGAGCATCAACAACCAAAATAAGGAAACAAATCCTTTACAAGACATTTCTATTCACAGAGGGAAAAGAAATTTTAACACGACAATAGCACGAAGATCGAAAGCGTTGAAACCACAAGGTATTTAGGTGTAACAATCACCAAAGATTCATCGTGGGGAAGACACATCCGGGAAATATGCGGCCGAGTGAAGAGGAAGCTGGGATTAATAAAAAGAGTACTTGGGAAATGTGATGAGAAGACAAAAGAGCGATGTTACTTTTCACTAGATAGGCCCCACCTTGAGCACGCAGCCAGTGTATGGGATCCGAATTAATTAGGTTTGATCAGAGAACTAGATAGTGTGCAGCGTAGAGCAGCTAGGTTCGTTAAAAGGTGTTACGATAGGTAGTGTTTCAGAATTAATACAAGAATTAGGGTGGGAGTCATTATCAGAGCGTAGGTTAAAGTACAGATTAAATCTATTAGAGAAATTTCAATCGGATAGCTTTACAGAAGATGTTAGGCACATATTAAAAAACCAGCTTATTATGCTAGATTTGACTAGATAACTAAGATTAGAGAGATGGATTTTCGTACCGATAGATTCAAAATGGCATTTTTCCCCCGTACTATAAGAGAACAATAGGCAGCGTAGCAAAGGGATAGGTAGGGGAAATATTTTAGAGTATTCTGTAGTGCATGATGCATGTATTAACCCCATAAATACTATATATACCAACAATCTAGTTGCATGTGACCCTATTGTTGCTCACGGTAGCTTGCAGGGTATCGTGTAGAAGTAGATGTAGAAATGACTCCGATAAAAGCACTTTTTACGAAACCTCTATTGCGACATTATTACTCCAGGAGCACCACTTCTAACGATAATATGAAAGAAAATAATTAACGATGCTGGACAAGAGGCAAATAAAAGGAATGCGAAGTGTATTAGGTCCTGCTAGGAAAGCCATCTTAAAAGGGAGATTGCTGGAGTTTACTCGTCTGATGTAAGTGATCCCCGGCACAATGATGACCGTTGACGACCCGTTAATGACTCAGAAACAGTTTACACGTGTTGCGAGGCCTTAGTAATTACTACATAAGCGGAACGTGGAATTAACAAGTGGAGGGGGGGGTGGGGGGGAAGATTGACCCGGGAAGAGACCCGTAATTTCTACTTAATCCAAATTTCATTAGGGACTGTTACTGAGCAAAACGAGCTGGCAGTGATAAAATCTTTTCCATGCAAAAAAATACTGAAAGTCCGAGCTCCACGCTTTTCAGTCAAGGAAGTATAAATGCCTTGTCATCAGATCCTCTCGATTTCGGACCAATCCGTTTTGCGCAGTCTTTATCCCCGCCTTCGATCGATCGATTGCCTACGCTCGAGAACTGAATTTCTCCGCTTTCCTCCACCGAAGCCTCCCTCAAAAATCCAGCCTCAATCAATCCCCACTTTCCCGCCCCATCCCTTCGCCGCCACTCCTTTAACTTCCATTTGCTCAAAACTTTCCATCGCCTCCCGGAATCCTCTGGTAACAGATCACTATCCTTCTCATCCAATTGTCCCCATCAACCAACACCCTTCCCCTCCCCTCCAAAACCTCCCTTCTTGCGACCCCTCCCCTCTATCCCTCACACCCCCACACTCCTCATCCAACCCCCTTATTCCCTGAGATTTCCATTTTCATCAAACCCATAAGATTCCTTTCCTCATCCCACTGCTACCGTCTGAATACTACTGACCCCTCCCATCCTGAAAAAAAACCCTTCTTGCCGAAGTTGCCTCCCTTCCCTTCCCTGTCAAGATCACCTTCCAAAACTCCCCCCCCCCCCACTCCCTTCCCCTCATCACGAGACCTCCTTACTCCCAATTACTACCCAAACATTCTCACAATACGCATCAATCCTTTCAAAGTTATCGGGCTAAACCATCACTCCATTATTCGAGAAAATTAATTAATTTTAATACTATTTATCCTGCGCTGTTATAATATCATTAAGGGTGGACCTATTTCTTTAAAACCAAGCGTCAAATTCCGGAAGATATTATCTCTCAAGCCTCTAAATTGGCGAGAAAATCCATCCCTTTTCCAGAATTATGATATCTACTCGATTGTTTGGCATACATAAATGTTAAATTCAAGATAACGTCACAAAATGGACTCCGGTAACTAATGTGACATAAAGCCGTTTATGATTTTATCCTATATTACTTGCAAAAGGCTCTAATCTACAGGTAGTTTTACTGAACAGATATTACTTACAGAGTTGAATAAGCGAAAGACTTAAACCGTTGCCTGAACAGGGCATAAATTTATGAAGTATATATCAATGTCATTTTTTGTGATACATTTCTTAGAGCTCCCCGTACTCTAAAACTAGAAAAAAAATGCTGTTGCGCTAATATCTTCGAAGTGATGAAGACATTAAAAAATGTAATATTAGTGGACAAAGCCTAAATTCTCCACTGGATTTTCTAAATAGAAATAACTAAAATAAATTTATTTGATAGATAACATTTAACAATTACACGGTTGATTTTCCTAAGGATGCCACAAGAAGGACTTGTATTTCGGTGCCTCGCTCTTCATTCTCATTTCTGATATCCGAAATGAATTAGATGAGCGAACGTAAGAGGAGGAAGCAATGCGTTTCCTTATTCTTACTTTATTGGAGGATCGACAGGGACCCACCCCGGAGCCAGGGAATGCCAATATTTTCCACCCCTGTTTACCGCTCACTCTCCTCCCCCAATATCTTCCCCCGCTCCACAAACGAAATCCCTCTCCCATTCTATTCCTCCGCATCCCTTTTTGTCTTCATCCCCCGCCCTCTCCCATTCAACGCACCCTTATTTTCCCTCCATCCAAATTCACAACCCTAACTTCCACCTCCCCGTCCCACTTCTCAATGCTTTACTAACCTAATCGATTTTTTCCACACCCCTCCCGCCCTGAGTTCTCTTTTCCTCTTTCACCCCCTTCCCTTTTCCCCTCAAGAAATTACCGTTTTGCCTCGCCCATTCCTCTAATTACAATCTCATGGCATTCATTCCTAAGATATATTCATCGATTCTTTACATTTGACATAGGCTTCAAAAATCCTCACCTGACTAAACAAAACATTTGGCAGTAAAACGCAAATGAGGCTATTATTATCATATTTATTTATTTATAAATATTTCAAGCACTCATGAAATGACTAGGCAACAGTGTGAATGCAAGAGATTCAATCTGGTCTGAATGAATTCAGCGATATACTCTGCGCTGTAACACGAATCTCATTCTCAAGAAACTTTATATGCTTCTCTTTCCAAGGTTCTCATACTTTATAGCCCCCATTTCCTCTACACCATAATTCAGAACATCACTTTCCCTTTTTCAATAAAGCCAAGCACAAATATGTCATTGCAAATCGCATAAGAAAATTGATTTTAAATCAAAGCACTCAATCGACGCCCCTGAGTGTCGCAAATCAAATTAAAGCACACTGCAATTTAACTAATTACGCGAAACTCGCTGGAAATAGCTATGCTAAAAATATTGGCTCTTAATTCTCATGCATTCCAAAATCCTCCGCGTATTTCTAACTTTTTTGTGAATAATTTTAATTTTAACCTTTTTTACAGCATGTGCACCCAGGTTCCACCTTCATTGCCTCTTACAACGAGTTGGAAACAGGACAATTAAAAAAAAAATTAATTTCAAAACTTAAATTTACATCAGGATTTATGTACTTTTCCCTTCATAGCTCTGCACAGAACATAGCCATATTATGCAAAAATACATGATGGACAACATCCATCCAAGAAATTTTCGAAAACGTTACTTACGGAGCACTTGCAGGAAAGCTCCATTCTCAAGCATCATTAACACGTTGAGAATAATTAAATGTCATCAAATGTCACTCACGAAAGAGGGGTTCACATTGGCACGTGGCTGACAACACACGGTTCCGTGGAATACAAGACCGCAGGGTTCGAGAGTGGAGCCCGGACGAAATGGCTCCGGAACAGGTCGAATCCACCGCAAAGAGAGCGCATTCGAGAGGATTCACTGTAACTCCTCCACGGGAGTGGATCTTCCGAGAACTGCGGCGGAGCTGATCCGCTCCCACGAATTGGGTCACAGCCCATTAGGATCACTTCTTGCGAAAGGGGGTACACCGTGCAGAACTCATTCCCTGGAATACCCTCCTTTTCGCCATCCCTTAAAGTGATCCTTTCCATAATCTCACTTAACTTAGTCAATGGCGCCAAAGACAAAGTATACATAACTTGCCACAAAGGATCGATCGCACAGCACCTTATTATTCACACTCCCAAATTTGCTAAAGAGCAATTAAATACTACGTCAGCAATTTATTTGTATCCCCTCAGATACACTCCGATACCCTGGAAAAACATCGAGCCTTTGAGCTAAGCGCGGTTAATTAATTTAAAAAAACCTTCCCTGTTGCCAATCCGAGCCTGGTTAATAGAATATGCATCGTTTTTTTCCTCAGCTCTCTTTACGGGAAAACTATGCCAATTATGGGTGTGACTCGCTCAAGCAACGCACAGCGAACTTAGTGGGTGGGCCCAACTCCTTTCCTCAAACACTCAAAATTCCCAGGATAACATCGACGAAATAAACCTTTACCTATGCAAAACTACATCTAGAGAGAACTATGCATGACACCTCGAGTACATGAGGCAGGGAATGAATCATGAAAAGGGGCATAAATAATACAATATTGAGATATCTGCGTATGTACACATATTAGGTCATTTAAAATAAGCATAAAATATTACAGCCCTCGAGCAAGTAGAGGATATTCTAACGAAAATAAGAGACTAATTTTCATAGCTTTCATATCCCTCTCTCATCTTGTTACTGTCAATTATGTATTGTCAATAGACACTCTAGTGGCACCTGGGTGAAAGTCGATTTTTTGGAATCGGTCAGTGTGTGACTCTGCGCCTCTCTTTATCTTTCCTTACTCTCTCTCTCTCTCTCCCCCGGAGTGCGATTCGTTCTCACTATCGTAGTCACTTACGGCTTCGAATTCCTTCCACCCGTATTCACTTGCTCTGCTCTTTTCATTGTCACCTCAAATTCCGACAGGCAGAGAGGCCGCGATGCATAATCCTTCCCGACGGAACCCACGCTCTCGCTGTGTGCTTTATCGCGACCTCTCCTTATAAAGCCAAAGGATTCCCCCTCCCCTCGCTTGGCTTGGCGGAAACCAAGCGTTATCAGGGAGACGAAGCCAAAGGGATAAAGGGACCAAAAGCGGGACGGAAGAGCGAGGAAACGGGGATAATGTGGATCTCTTTTAACTTCGCGCTGCTGGGAACGCGATTTCACAGGCGAGTGGTGCCTGGAATCCAGGGGGCGGTGCGGGGACGAGAGCAGTAAGGGAAGCGAATCGGGAGGAGTGCACATGCGATGAGAAGCTTCAAATGAGGTAGAGCGATGAAGCGAATTATTGAGAATACCAGGCTTAATTTTCATCACAATTTGTCTTCACCATTACAGTGCTTTAGTGTTTCCGTTCCGAAATCTAGCCAGAAAGCGTTTTCTCGCATAGCTTCCTATACCGTATGACTTGAATCACCATTATTTTCCCCTCACCCTGTCATTTTTCTCAATTATTTTTCTAAATTATTTGCACTCAATAAATCATCCTGCTCTTAACTGAGTTCACCCTTAATGAGTGCTCTACTACCTTTTTCACGCTCAAGTTTCATTAAGCATGCACACATTTTAATATACCCCGTTCACTAGAATATGCAGAGTGTTGCAAGTCAAAGGTTAAGCTTGGTTATTGAAGTCTGTGTATGCAACAAAAAAATTATATACAGCAATCATACACAGTCTTTATTATTGGCAGCAGTAGAAATTTCTGTGCTACAGGAGGTCGGTTCCTGCTCATGTGAAATTTGAATGCTAACTACATAATAAATGAATTAATTAGGAGTGAAGAAACACACCCATCATAAATTTACCTAGAGCAAAGACAACCAACTACTCCAAACAACTTCAAACCACAACAGCTAGAAGATTGAGTACCTAGGAGCACAAATAGAAATTAAATATATACGATACCAGAACTTTGTAATCAGACTGGCAATTTTTTGTTTCAGGAAAAGGTAAAAAGTGTGATTTTCTATCTTTACGTAAAGGAAATGTCGAGGAAAGCAAAGGGCAAACTTGAAACAGACCTTAAAATATACGGGAAGTTCATGGTGTGAATGGACTTTGTCAACGACTACGCGCTGACAAGCCAGTGCAACTATTCCTAACCACGTTACAGTAGATATCAGAGAGAAATAAGGGATGGAAATAGATTAGAGAAAAACAAATAAGATGCTTTATAGGTAGAAACAAGGGTGCATAGCAAAAAATATTGCATTGGCGAAAGAAGGAAATGATTTAAATAAGCCAGTCGGTGCATGGATTGCAACTATTCCTAACCACGTTACAGTAGATATCAGAGAGAAATAAGGGATGAAAATTGATTAGAGAAAAACAAATAAGATGCTTTATAGGTAGAAACAAGGGTGCATAACAAAAAATATTGCATTAGCGAAAGAAGGAAATAATTTAAATAAGTACGTACAGAAAAGATACGTAAACACATTGTTATGGAGTTTGATGTTATATTGCAGTTAAACGTCTTCGAGAATGGATATCGAATTTAGGTCGAGTATTTCGAAATTTAGAATTGGAGAAGAATAGAGGAGGTAAGCTGGATAGACAGGAAGGCAAATGAAAACGCATTAGACATTGTGGGCAAGAGGAGGAAGTTGTCGGGAGAAATTCAAACTGGCATAAGTGGATGGAGAATATACTGAGAGGTAATGTACTCCTCAAGGTTGAGAATGGGGAGTGCATGGTGGCCAAGAGGAGAAGAGGGATAATACGAATAGAGATCAGTACAGTATGATGGGTGGTAGAAAATATGAAGTTCAGTATAGGGCATTAGCTATATTTGCCATTAATGACGGCTATGGGTAAGGATGGTGTACAGTTCCACCACCAGCACTCAAAGGAGAAGAAGCGGCTCACTCGAAAAGCAACCTTTCACCAGATTGGCTCCGTCTATAAACCAGCAGCCCCCACCGGCCATGGAATGCAACTAGAGAACGATGGAGAACGTCCGAGAAAAACAAGCAGAAAAATTTACCCACGATGCTGCATGCCGTTATTAATTACATACATGTACTCCCTCATGAAAGCTGTAAAAATCATTCATTATACCACGAAGAGAGCTCTAGAGAGATACTCACGAGAGAGGCCGTATCACACTATCCGTTGCCGGTTACGGTTGCCATTGCTGACTTCGGTTGATGTAAACAGTTCCTATCACACTGACCTGTTGTTCAAGCGCAGCCAATAGGATCTCGCCTCACGGTCAAGTGCTGTTTCTGTTTACATTTTGTTCCTATGCCACCTGAAATACAGGATTTCTATCTCAAATACAAGATACAAATGAATTGAGTACATACATTTGATCCTATCTCATTAAAATGTATGCTATTTTAATACACCCTTCACAAAAAAATGTGATGCAAGAGAGTTAAACTGCTGTTTTACTTGCATTCTGAATATTTTTTGGGATCAGGCAGCAGTTGAGATGGTAACGATCAAAATATAAAAAAAAACAAAGCACAAATAACACGTGGCCGTGAATGAAGCTCCTATAGACCACGGCTACACTATCGTGTGATGATTGGAAATAGACTCCCTCCAATAATCCAACCGTTGAGATCTGGTTGGCGCTGATTGGCAACTGTACAACCGCAACCGACAACAGATAGTGTTAGACGGCCTTTAGGTGTACGCTCCGAAAGAATAGATGGGAACTGGTCCTCGAGTATATGATCAGGATTGAATAATGTTGTCAACAAATTTAGGAAACCCGGCATACTTACCAGTTGACCCAAGGAAATTTAGTTCCCAAGCGGATGGAGCCACCGAGCAAAGCAAACTGAGAAGAATCTAAGGGCGATGATTTGCCAGTTGGCAGACATCCAGCAGTTTGTAAGGCGAGACTTTTAATGGAATCAATCATCTCTCTCTCTCCCCTCCTTCCTCTCCAGCAGCAACCTCGACCCCACTCCACCCCCTCCCAGCTTTTATCATCACTTAGGCGGGAGGAAGACGACTGCAGTTACACCTCCAACGCAATCCGTTCCCATCTCTCTCTCTCTCCCATCTCACGATAATTCAGTACACCATCATATCCAAACGCCATTCCACAAGCCCTCGTTACGCATTACGCACTAAAAGGCCAATGGCCAATGGCCATCCGCTAATGTGGAAAAACCTCAATTATTTATTTATTTGGAAAGTCCCCTAAATCGGCACAGAGGCCTATTACAATGGTCGACATGCAAACAAATACATAGAATCATTAACAAAATATATCCTAAAAATGTAACACATAACATAAAGATAGAAAATACGTAGGACAGAAAGCTTGGGAATGGGATTTATGGACAAGGGGATGGCATAGAGGGAGTCAATTCGGCGGTACGTTTTCTGAGAACTGATTTGACAACGGAGGGTGTGGAGGAGAGGGTAAAACGTAAGGAAATAACTTGTAGCAAACCGTAGATTAGGATTCGTAAAAAGGGTTTTAGGCAAATGCGATGAGAGAGAAAGAAGCTATTTTACACTTGTCAGGCCTCATTTAGAATATGCCGCTAGTATATGGGATCCGTACGAGGAAGGTATGATAAATGAACTAGAGTGCAAAGGAGATCCGCTAGATTTGTTAAATGCCGTTATGATAATTGCATAACTGTTACGAGTTTGATAGAAGAACTAGGATGGAATTACTATCAGAACGCAGGATAAAATAAAGGTTAAATTCGATATTTTCACAGCTGATGTTAGAGTTATATTAAGATCCCCTGCGTATTATGCTAGGTTTCATCAGATTAACAAGATTAGAGAGATAGATTGTCGTACCGATATATTTAACGTCATTTTTCCCGCGTACCATAAGAGAGAACAATAGGCAGCGTAGCAAAGGGATAGGTAGGTGAAATATAGTCAGGGTAGTCTGTAAGAGCATAATGCATAAAATAACAACCAATAATTCCTTTCTTATTTCGTAGATACTAACTATCTAGCTGCATGTGACCATATTATCTCTCATGTCTCCATTAAATATCCTGGTTGCATGTCAATAGTGCATGTTTGGTGATCTTCACCTCCTGCCACACACCCTCGTGGTGGCTCGCAGGGTATTACGTAGATGTAACTGAGAGGTTATAGGAAGTCGAAGGTTTTCGGGATGCGTTAGAATAGGGAGCGCTGAGATAATGAATCTGATTTTGGGAATGTCAAGAAGGGAGTTATTGCGAAGAGAACGAGGAGGAAGATGAAGAGAGGAAGAAGGCAGTTGGTACGGAGAGAGCCCCTTCAAACGCTACGGAGGAACTTCATGTCGCATGGTACATGACGGAGTGAGAGAGGTTAGGAATTGAAAAGGAAGAAAGGATACATTACTTGTTTAAAAATTTGAGGGAAGGTATTCGATGTCGGGAAAAAATTTAATAGGACGATTGAGCATATTCAAAGCTGTGGAGCAAACGGTCGACCAAATTGAAGCATAGTATTCTAAAATAGGAATGACACAGTCAAAAAATACTATCAGGAGAGAAAAAGGATCACGAGTGTCATTGTGGCGGTACGGAAGGACAGCCTTGATTCAGAGATACTTGCCTTGATACTTGATAAATATGGAGGAAGAAATTGTCAATGGACCCAGAACAAAACCGGATTGGCAAAATGGATGCATCACTCTAAAAATATTACGCTGACATGGGTTTCAAAATGGAAGGAAACTAGAACTATCCAAGAAGGCATCTTGTAGAAATACGATCAGAAACCCATGAAACGTTAATACAAAACTGATATGTGAAACCGATGGACATTGTTATTGATCATAACGTAAACAAACATTACAGAACTCATTATTTTCAAAGAATAGTTTTTCCTCTCCACACATTTCTGAAAATTTTCGTTGGTCCTAAACACAAGCTAAGAATTCCATGCGCTATGGTTCAGTCCAGAAGATCAATGTGCTCCGTGCCTAACTTTTGATTCAAATATTATTAATTGCTCTATTATTAACTATTATGCACTGCTCTTTGCTTTCATATTGAAACATGCGCGATCACGAAGCTTTAGAGGGAGGCATTAGCGTATTGACTGCAATTACTGAGATGCGATTCGGATGGTTTCGCTGTACCAGATCCGCAGCCCACCCTGAAGGCCACAACGTCACTAATGCCACAATAAAATTCATTAGAGATTTCTATGAATATCATACGGATACACATTATAAAGTCAGTATGTTACGTAGCAATAAAGGGTATACTCAATAAAATATACACACATGCAATGTATGCACATACACTTAAAAGTTCATGTAAACATGCTGTTCAAGCAAAAAGACTGGCTCGGCTCTAAAGCCTAATTTCCGTCGCGATTTCAACAGACTCAAGCAAATACAAAATGATAGCACCGAAATTTATCATGCATTAATAACTAAACACTGGTAACTTTGATAGATTCGTAGTTTATTTATATGTGCTCGCTGAAACCACCATTCCCACGACCAATGAGCACACAACCGCCTTTGAAAGGAAGTAAGGAATGAAATTAAGGAAACGGTGAGAAATTGGACGCCTGCTCAAATGACAACAACATATGCACAGTTAATACCTGTATGAATGCATGTCATAGATATAACGCCAGAAGATGGCAAGGTATTCAGGTCGATCAACAATTTCTATTGCACGAGCCGGTACCACTTCCCAAAGCTTCATCTCTCACCAGGCGCGCTAGGTCACGACCAGTCGCTCCAGGTCGTGAAGTAACTGGTACACGATCACTGAAAGCTCAATTCCGAGCCGAAGAATTCGTGCTCCTTTGGAGCGCTTTAGAACTGATATGACTACGCAATTCTTTGCCAGAATCCAAAAATAAGCGGCATGGATATCAAATTGAAATAGGATTCAATGATGAACTAGAGCGTGTGCAGCAAAGATGGGCAATATTTGTAAAGAGATGGTAAAATAACTATATTAGCGTAATCAGTCTTTAAGATATACTAAAATGGGAATCCTTACCAAACCGGAGGTTCAAATATAGACTTAATCTCTTGATGGATTCCAATTCTATATTTTTACTGATGACGTTGAAAACATTTTGCGAACTCCGACATTCTATGGTAGACCGGACCATGAACATAAAATTAGGGGGATTGATTGCCAAACCACTTTCCTCGTCCAATAGTTTTTGAATATATGTGAATATATTCAGTAGTATATATATATATATATATATATATATATATATAAAATATGTAGAAGAGAGAGAAGAGATGTCCTAATAAATGCTAGCAACAAGGTGTTGAGGGTGGGGGTGAAGGAAAGGATAATCAGTGGACACTTACCAGTAGATGACCCATGGAGAGCCTGGTGTCCACTGCGCGTGATCTCCTCCAGCTGAAGAAGGGTTCGTGACCCGAAAGCTCCAAAGCGCAGTGGACACCAGGCTCTCCATGGGTCATCTACTGGTAAGTGTCCACTGATTATCCTTTCCTTCACCCCCACCCTCAACACCTTGTTGCTAGCATTTATATATATATATATATATAAATGCATCAATGGTGAAGTTGGTAGTTGCAATTGTTATAAGGACTTTAAGCTAACCCAACTGACAGCATGTTTAAGCATGCTTGCTCTGCTCATAAAATCTTTTTTTAAATTGTTACGTTTCAACTACAATATAGTACTAATCCTTTTTAAGCATGCTATGTAATTCATATTTGGTGCAAATTCACCCCCTGCCACTCACCTTTATGGTGGCTTGCATCGTACATAAAGTCCTATTACGTCTGACAAGTTTTTTAAACTCACTCGTGTAAAATCAATATCACAAAGTTTCTTGTAATGTAAATAGATTCGTAGGGTGGATTCGGAACCACATGTTTTCCGTCGACGGTAAATAGTTCTGAGAAATCCACAATACGGTCGATTTAAAAGTATTAGAGAGATAGCATGCCGTACGAAGGGATTTCATGCGTTTTCCCAGCCAAAAGTAGTATGGCCATCGTAAGAGTATGTTTTAACAGGAGAAGGCAGTCTATCTTGTAGCAAGTGTATCCGAACAAACTTGAAACAATGCTGGCGCATACTACCTCTATACTCTTACTCGCCTTCAGTAATAAATGCCAAAGTAATTGAAAATTTATTAGTAACCTGCGGATATGATAGTATTTTTTGGGAGCTTACTAAGTCCCCTACGTGAACCTGGTTCATACCTTCTTAATTCATTTTCTTATACCATGCGATACATAGTATTCTTTCAGCTACTTGAGTAGATGAGAGTGAAATCTCATTTAGTGATGGAATCAGGGTTTCTGGTAGTCTTAACATTGAATGTTACACCATACCATTAAGCCAACTTAATCCTACAAAAAACAACAAGCTTAGACGAGACGGGATTCGAATCCGCCTGAATTTGGATTACCAGAGGGGCATCTACGACCGAAAGGCACAAATTTCCATTTCCTAACTAGAGAAAATACCATATCCCTGAGTATGGTATTGTACATCCCTTGCTTCAGCCCTCCTGAGGGGCCCAGTCCCTTTTAATTCTCGTCGGCAAGGGCGCCCGTTATGGCGAGGGCCCCGCACGCAATTCCCGGCAGGGTGGCGTCGGTACCCTTGTCTCCCGCGCCTGTTAGCGGCCGTGCCGCAGCGCTTTCTCACGACCGCACACACGAGAGGGGAAAAACATAGGACGGGGAGGAGGTTCTATGGGGCCACGATGAGCAGGGCTCTTGGCGTGAGAGCGAGATAGTGCAGAGGAAAGCGAATAAAATCCCATTAGGGGGAAGAGAGGAAATAGCCATCAGATTTACTTATCAAAGGACCCCGGAGGTGGAAGTGGATGGGGAACGGGGAGGGCCGGGCAAAAAAGGAATGGCACCGAAAGCATTTCGGGAGGCCCCGAAAAAAGAAAGCGTCCCAAACCAACCCTCGAATCCACTCCACAGACTCCAAGGTAAGAGGGAGGAGGAGGTGTGGCGGCGAGGGAAAAAGCAGAAAGTGAAAGTTTTTATTCTTTTCATTTTTACGCGTGTACAGGGGGAAAGATAGTAGGCTGAGGTGGTCAGAGGGGAGTTGGTTGGAGTGGGAGGGACGAGTTGGGAAGAGAGAGAGAGAGAGGAAAAGAGGAAAGGCCGGATAGCAGAGGCGAAAAAGAGGGAAGGAGGGAATGGGAGAGATGAAGGGGGCACAAAGGGGTGGAAGGAAGGAAGGGATGTTTTTTCTCGGAGGCCGAGAGGGGAGGAGGGGGATGATGCTGGGAATATGAGGAAAAAGAGCGTCGCCGGGAGAGGATGAGGGTCGGATAGGCGGGAGGGGGATTCAGAAATTCCGGGATAGGGTGTTGGGCGGTCGGAAGGGAATAAGTGGACGGGGAGAGGCTGCTGCTGCCTGTCACAGGGTGGGAGAGAAGGGAAAGGTCTCGCCAAAAGGTAAAAGAGAGCGGGGGGCGCAAAAGAAGGGAGTTGGCGGCGGGCAGGTGGATTGGGAAACATAAACCCCTTCTCCTGCGCCCCCTTTCTCTTCGCCGGAACGGTGGGAACTTGCGAGGGAAGGTCTTCTGTATTTTTTTTGGTCTGCGCGTGGGGAGGGAGAGAGAGAGAGAGTGCAGCGGGGATGGGAAGTGGAGAGGCTTTCGTCCCGCGTGGGGGTTGAGGGAGGCGGTTGGGTCGGAATGGCGAGGGGGATAATGTGGCCGGGCCCGGCTGCGATGGAAATGCTGCCTCTTTGCGGAGGAGGTGAGGAAAATGCGTAGAGATAAGGGAGTGCGCATGAGTTTGGGGATGGAGGGAAGGTGGGGTGGGAGGGGGGTCGAGTCGAGGGTGGCGGATGGGGATGAAAGGAGGCACGAGGCAAAATAGGGTGGAAAAGGGAGGGAGTGGAGCACTGCGTGGGAGAAAGTAACGACAAGTGGAATACACCCCGACCGCCATTGTTGAACAATCAACAACACTTCCAATATATGGCGAACCAGTTCCCTCAAGTTCAATACCTTGACGAATGCACGACTCTGGGGGTACCCTCGTTCGAAAAACAAAGATTTTGAAAATCGATGCCAATGTATGGGATCCTTACGAAATGTGCTTAAATTAATGAACTGGAGCGCGTGCAGCGAAGATCGGCAAGATATGGAAAAGGACAGTATGATACCTACATTAGCGTAACCAGTCTATTAGATGAACGGAAGTGGGAATCATTATCAGAACGTAGCTTGAAATTTAGACTTAGTCTCTAGACTAAATTCCAAAATAATGTTTTCACCGATGACGTTAAAAATACTTTGCGCACTCCACCTTACTATGGCAGACTGGACCAAGATCATAAAATTAAAGAAATCGATTGCCAAAACGACAGATTCAAAATATCATTCTTTCCTCATACAATTAGGGATAGGAATAGCTGCAAATATAGCCAATAGTATAAATACAAGTGTATTAATGGATAGCATCGGTAGTTGCATGTTGGTATTGGGACTTAAAGGTAACTAGTTGAGTTAGCTTTAAGTACCAACATGCAACTACCAACAACATATTTTTGCATGACTGCTTTGCTTTTTCGATCTTTTTTAAACTGTGAAATTTAGACTAGAACACAATTACTAATCCTCTTTATGCATGATATTAAATGCATGTTTGGGGTGAATTCACCCCTGCCACACACCTTTATGTTGCCTTGCGGGGTATTTGTAGATGAAGATGAATTCGTCCTCAGATATTTCAGAATAGGCAAGTCCTTAATGAGAATAATTGATTCAATTCTGCTGAAAAAACACACAATGATTTAAAGAGTTCGTTCCCCATGTAAATACTTGCCGATAGGTCAACATTAATGTATTTTTCTGTTTATGAAAATCCAGTTTCGTGTAAATTATGACAACTACTATTATCTCGATAGAAAACTACGCTAGCCACCTCTCGACTGTTTGGAAGAGGGTGAAACATCATTCAACATGGACTGAAGGATATGCTACTACGCGATAGGAAATACTGAATTCAGTTGACCTGTACAGGGCTTGCTACTAAGTGGTTAGAAAATAAAAATGAAGGTCATTTTTACAGCGCATTAAGAAATCATTTGTTTTTCTACTCAATTGTGTATATTAGCGAATGAAAGTTCCATTTGCGATAAGTTCATAGAGATTACAGTTCTTTCCAGATGCAATACAGATTAGGCACCTACTTACCCGAGTACTAGGATGTATTTTACGATACCTTATTGCTCGTATTAGGAAATATTTAAAATAGATCCGCTCAGCATATTAACACTCAAATTTTGTTTTTCTAATGGAATTCATCGTAATACACAAATAGTTCTTCAACCAATTGTACAACATATAATCATCGGCTAACTGTTCAGTTTCAAATGTACTGAAACGTATAAGTCTAAATTGTGGTCAACGGTCTGAGAATGTTTCCCTTTATCAGGTCCTCAAGTAAGGTTCATACACAAAAACAATTAGCAAAACTTCCTTTCGCAAGTCTCGCCAATCATCCCTTTTCATAATCTAACTCGATAGACACACCTGTCTCGTTCAGGCCCCACATGCTATCCTAAAATAACTCAAATTTCTTTATCTCTTTAGTTTTATGGATTAGATAAAAAAAATGGAGAGCAGTCAAAGGATGGGAGAGAAAAGAAGCGGAGGGTGGCCATAAATTAATAACATAACCCGGTATGATAAGTCGGTTTGAGAGGGCAGGGCGGAGGTCAAGCGAGGGAGGAGCTTCGAAGAGGAGAACGAGGCAATGGAGAGAGTGTCAAGCGTGAAGTAAAAGTTCGAAGGGAGGGGATAGTTTTCCGCCGATGGGTGGCGAGGTGGAACCAAATGATGGGTGGCGCGAGATAGAAGCGCTATATCAACTCGGCGTCGCAAAAGCGCTGCTATACATAAAGGGAGCAATATTAGAGGTCCCCCTTCCCTTCCATTCCTATCCTTATACCTTTCCTCCCGGTCTGAAGCGCCTATTAGAGCGGAAACAGACTTGAAAACACCCATGTAAAGAGCTAGGTTTGCACGACCTCATGTAGTTGCGGTAACACCTACATTTGCATGGAACCCTGCAAGCCGCCACAGTGTAAGGCAGGGAATGTCCATAGGCTAGGAAAAATAATTGCCGTGCATGCACAGTAGCATTGATTGCAACTAAATTAACATTTATATTCCCATAATTTTTAACTTGTACCTCCAAGAAGTCATCAATGGAATAAATGAAAATCCTTCAGGAGTGAATATAGACGGAGCTAAATTGTAGCGCGGATACGACGGAAACAGAAAAAAATTTACCGATGGCTCTAGTTAGCATCGAAAAGACATTGACCAAATATCACCTGAGACTAAATAAAGAAAAAATAAAGATAATAGTATCCAGCAGTAGAGAAGAGGCCAAGGTCAACATTATCCTTAAGAAAACAAAAGATAGACTAGCGGACCTACGGTCTGCTTTGCAGGCGTGAATGCCTGCAAAGGCGTGACTGTCTGGTGCGCTCTTGAGGTGAACTTTGTGTTCTAGTATCAAATGAGGTTTTACAAAGTTTTTGGAAACTACTGATTACACATTACCAATAGGTGGTAGAAGTGCTTGTGCATCAGGCAGGCACTGCTTCACCACTCAAAGTAAACTTTGCATTTTTTTATACTTTTGTGCACCAACTTTTCATAAGCATTTTGTATGCAGAGGGAAGGAAATGGCTATTTTATAAAGAGAGAAATATGTCCCACTTTAATTATTCTATATGTTTTTGTAATTTTTCTACACCATATTTTCATTATAAATTGTCTCCCACTCTCAAAAACCACGTTTTTTTCATTTTTCTCTACACTATAAAATGCTAATAATCCAAAACTACTACCAAATCATACAGACGGAGAATCCACACTAAGCCTCACCTTTTTAGCTCAGAACTTGGGAGAGAACATAACAAAACGGATACAGAATGACTGACTGACACGCTACAAATTTACGGTAAATGTGAGCTTAACAGTCACGAACTTCAAAAATTGTTTTTTACCCATAAAAATGGTCATTTTTCGATGAAATTTTCGGAACACTACCTGCTAATAAGGCAATTTTCGCTCGCTAAGAAATAATTTGAAAAATTTTAAAACTCACGATTTTACAGCATTTCAAACCCATGGGGTGAGTGTTCGCAGCGCCGCCATATTGGAAAGTCCCCGCGTCGGCACCAGATGGCGTGGCGATTGTTGAGTAGAGTTTCTGCAGTATAGTCCCGTTCTCACCGACAACACCCCCCTCCCCCCGACCGGAGAACGCCAGTATCTCGTTAGAAAGATGACACTTCGTAATGCACGCCACAAACCACACTTTTGGGCAAAATCACACTCGTCAACAACATAGAAAAGGGTATTTAAAGAATGCCCCCGCCCCCCCGTCGAAACCCAACACGTAAACCACACTTTTGGGTAAAATCACACACCTCAACAACCGAAAAAGGGTATTTAAGGAATGATGTGAGATAGAGGGGTCAATATTGCGTAAGGAAAGAGGCTTACCCTTGTAGCGGGAGACGGTGTACGTGCATCGTAATTCACCCTTTCCCCGGTACCGCATACATCGCCACCTATGCATGTCCACGACGAAATGGAGAATATAACCACATCGAGGGCAATTCTGCCCATCGATTGGGAGTAAACATCCATGTTCCTCGAGGAAACGCAAAGCAGAATCGGGGGAGTTGAAGGCAGAGCTTGCGGAAAGCACTCCGAAAGAACACGTACGACAAGCCTGTACGGTGCAGTGGTATCAGAGCGACAATGACTCGATAAACAATCCAACAATGACACATAGCAATATCGCGCCAAAACGCAGTTGTCGGCAAACAATAACACATTCCTATATCGCGCCAAAACTCAGTTGTCGGCTTAATATATGAAAGAGGTGAAATATGGCGGAACCCCTCTAGCGGTGGGCTCGGAAAGAACCCAAGATGGCGTTGAAAAACATCCATTTTGAGGTGAAAAACGATGATTTTCGTACTGTTATATCTGAGGAAATAATGGTATTGGAGCAGTGAAAATGATATGAACATAAATCTTCAACCTTCGTCTACAATAAACAGTTGGAATGAAATCGGTAGTGTACACCGTTCGAGCAGGATAAATGTTTGAAGTTCGTGACTGTTAAGCTCACATCTACCTATAAATTAATTGTAATTATAAATTACTGTATTCATACCTTGTGACTGCCGCTCAAACGATGGTTATTGTCGTATTTTCTTTGGTAACATTCTGTGATGCAACTGTCCTTTGGCTGGTCTCAAGCAGTCACATGGTCACATGGCGCAAATTTTCACGATTCAAATACATAGTTCTTACGATCATATTGATTTAGGCATGTATTAATTATGAAAGTACAATGAATAAAAAATTACAATTAGATTAACTAACGTATATTTTATGTCATGAGAAATATTTGATACTGATAAAAAATAATTAAGCTGTCAATTGATATGTGTAGACTAATACATTGCAAAACCATTGCAGAACCATTCAGAATGTTTTTGCAACATATTGTTGACGATATATTGCAAATGCGTTTCAAAAGCATTGCAATTCAGGACATTTGGTTGCAAAAGCATTACTTTTGCAATCAATTTGCAATTAATGAAAATATTTAATTAAATAAATATAAGTTAATTTCTATGATAATAAAAGCTTTTAATATGACACTAATCAATTTATTCATAATTTGATATATTAAGAAAAATGCATTGCAAAAACATTGCAGAACCATTCTGAACGTTCCTGCAACCAGTGTGAACCATTCTGTGCAGCAGGGGACAGAGCTGAAAAAATAGTATATATTTTACTGTAATCATTTTGGGTATTCTCAGGCTCCCAGACTACCCTTCAGCTTCGCCACTGGAAAAAACTCCTGTACATGATCACCTTGAAAAATATTGAAAATGTCGAGAATATACAACTTACTTAGGTATAACAATATTAATAACCCTAGATTTAAAAATTGAGGTAGATGCTTTCAGAGACGGTAAAATAATTCCACTGATCATTCTGTGTTGTATTCTCGTCGAATAGGTACATATGTAATATATATGATATCATTAACAAGGTATATTAGGTTACTTTCAGTTGCCAAAAGCTGTTAGGTTAGCGATAATCTGGAGTCATGTATTTTATTCCATTAAGAAAAACTTAAACTGCAACTGCAAATTTAAATAAATAGAGAAGTCCATGGGAAGCAGAGAATAAAAATCATCGTTACAATAGTAACATCGATTTTTGCTCTGCCAATTGTCACATGAACAAAGCATATCCCGCGAGTCTGCATACTACCAATACGTCGTTTTTGTCATATAACACAACATTTTCCCACGGGAAACTACTTAAGAAAACTAAATGTGCAATTTGAGATGAATATTGCCTGCTTCCTAATAGTCGATGAATATTTAAGCATTTAAATTTTGCGCTATAACATAAACATTCGCCAAAAGCGTAGCATGAAAAATTGTGTATAATAAATCGGCGAAATCTAGTGTCTCCGAGGAGCCACTCATTCATGATCTTGAACTGGCGAATATACAATAATCTGGACAGGAAAATGGAAATAAATTCACTCAATAATTAGTACAAGACATTGTATCGTGTAGCAAGGCCACTGTTTATCTTGAAGTTGTCTTGACATCGAGACAAGTGAGTAACTAAATGCATTTTCTCAAAATCCTCAAAATTCATTCTATTTTCATGTGTTCTCGTCCAAAGGGAGTAATATTCATGTTCTCGTCTTTCTCCTCTATTATCATCGGTCACATCCGTCTCGTCAATCAATATGATCAACGTTATCTAATATTGACTGGGAGCTGACTTGCTGGATGCATATGATTCATTTAAGCAGTACTAAAATTAAACATAGATCTGAGGGGAACAGCTTGAGATGATAACATATCAGTGACGATGGAAGATAATTTAACGAGACAGGTACTAATTTTCCCGATGTTCCTCCCCCCGCTGCCTAGAAACGTTGCTGCAATGTTAAATGAACGTTCATCAATTCATTGAAGTTACGTTGCAAAACTGTTCAAAAAATGGTTCTCTGGACGTTCAAAATGTCAATACTTAATATGTTACTGCAGTGTTCAAAATGAACGTTCCTGCAACCATTCTGAAGCATTCAATGAGTGTTCCTGCAATTAATCTGAAGCGTTCAATGCTGGAACGCTGGAAGCGTTCCAGCAACCCTTCTGTGGTGAATGCTCTTACAACCATTCTGAAATGTTTAGTGAATGATCCGATAACCATTTTTAAGGGTTCTACAGCCATTTTTTAAAGCTCCATAGCCATTTTTAAGAGTTCCATGAATGCTCTCTTAACCATTATGTCATGTCCAGTGAATGTCCTCAAAATAATTTACAAGTGTCCAGTAAAATTCCTCTTGTGACTCATTGCCTTGTTCTTGAATGATCAAAGATTGCACTTACTCTTTATTCATAATATGGTTCAATCAATGATTTCTGAGTATTTCAATAAAATATTAAATATGACATATATTTGCTCTAAATAAACAAAACTGAAGTAATTCAAACTGCCATTAGCATTAACTTCTAATCTTTATTTCATTCGGGCAATGCACTTGGTATCTACCTAAAGATAAAATACATTTACTGGCATAAATAGAAATAATGAAAACATTTAGGTTTTTTAGGCTCAAATATTGATCTTTTATCGTAATCTCCTAAATGTATTATTGCCGACTCTGTATATATGATGGAGAGAAAATATAGATATGTATCGTAATCAAGCTTACATGTTAACTCTGACAAATTTGCATTATGATAGTCATAACAATAAAATACACTACCTATTCATACCTCGTTGATTGAACTCAACACTTGTCTGGCTGTTGAGGTTAACGATGGAGAGATAGTTATTTATTTGTGTTAGCAACAGGACCTTAGTTTTGTTATAAATACTTACATTTAATTAAACTTTGCCTTAGTTTGGTGATTCAAATTTCAAAAATTATCAAATCATATTTCGGTACATTAATGGAGCCAATACTACAAGCATTTAATATATTTGTGAGCTATTAATTGTAATAATAACACGATGAGGGTGGTTGAATAGGATGTAACTTTATCAACTCTTGTGACAAGTGTCGCGTTTACATCGTTGATGCACCAAACCACGAATATTATATTAGCCTCCTGTAACCTCAGGCATGTAGCCTCCTTGCACCAAACATAAACAAACTCTTTTGGCGCCATGCCAACGTAGCCTTAATGCTGTCACCAGATGGCAGAAACTCTTACTTGTATTAATTATCAGGTAAGTATATCATCTTTGGTAAACAGGCTTAATGTCATTTGATACGTAGAGCACTCCTTTTTAGCTGCTCTCTAGCAATAATAATAGTCTATTGGTCCAGGAGATATGTTGATACTTTAGTCTATGCTTAAAGTATTCATATGCGAGTTTATACATAGAAAAAAACATTGCAGAACCATTTTACAACGTTCCTGGTACTATAATGAACCATAGATTGCAAATGTGTTTCAAAAGCATTGCCATTCTGTACATTTGGTTGCAAAAGCATTTAATGTTTCAGGGCAAGGGCCTAGCCATGTTGACACACCGGTCCCCGTAAGATCACCAAAGTTGGGCCCGAACAGAGGTTGGATGGGTTACCCTCCTCCATACCTCTACTGCAGTGCTCTTGTCCCCTGTCTGCAAGTGGCAGGCAGGTTGTGGGTTGGCACAATGAGTCTAAGAGTTGAATAAATGTTTCACCTAATTTGCTATTAAGAAAAATAGTTTATTGAATCAGTATGAGTAAATTTTTATGACAATGAAAGCAATTAATATGACACTCATCAGTTCAATTATAAATTGACATATGTATTTATAAAAATACATACATTTAAAAAACATGGAGGGACCAATTCTGAATGTTCCTGCAACCATTGCAGAACCATTCTGAACATTCCTGCAACCATTGTGAACCATTCTAATTAGACTGCAATGTTTTTTTCTACGTATAAACTCGCATATGAATACTTTAATGGTAGACTAATTCTAATTAAACTGACCCCTGCTTAAGCAGCAGGGGTCAGTTTAAGTGCACTCTGATATTTACTTAATTTCATTTATTGTAATAACAACTAACAACAATTATTACAATGCCAGGTGGATGAAATTGAAGCATTGACCTCTATATATAGTGAATTATGGAATGTTGAAGATGAAATCAGCAGAGTGTACAGCATGAAGATAGAGGAGGGAAGTTATGAAGTGGTACTGTTTGTTACTTTGCCCCTGGAATACCCATCAGAATGCCCACCAATATATCAGCTGTCAGCACCTTGGCTCAAAGGTCCAGAAAGACTGAATATATGTTCTCAACTCGAAGAAGTGTATTTGTGAGTACATAAAGATTTGTAATGATTAGAAAAGTCGGTACTTCACTTTGATCGCCTGTTTATTCTTATGGTTTCTTAATTAAATATTTGTGGAGATATGTATTGATATAGTTTCTCCCATACTTTCCTGTGACTCTTGATGAACCAGGGAAAATATTGGAGAGCCAGTGTTGTTTCAATGGATTGAAAAACTCCGATCTATTTTGCAAAAGAAGAGCGAGTGCTCCAGTGACGACACAAATATCCTGCCTGCTGAAAGCAACTCGTATGCAGTCAACATTCCTGGAGGTGATGATTTTCCAGCTGAAATACCCCATATCACCCATGGGGATGTCATTACCGATAGGAAAAGTGTATTTCAAGGGCATGTGGCCAAAGTGGTTACCGTAGAGCAGGTTAGGTAATAGAAATTTATATGCTTAAATATAATGCCTCATTTGCTTGACTGCCTTCATTCTTTGTATTTATTGACTTTGAATGATCGGCCTTCTATATTTGTCATTAGGGCTGTGCTTTCCCAGTTATACCTGGAAAAGAAAATTGCAAATGCAACCCACAATATGTATGCATACAGAATATACAAGGAAGACACAAAAACATTCATACAAGACTGTGAAGATGATGGTGAAACACATGCAGGTAGTAGATTGCTGCATTTACTTCAGGTAATTGAGTCATTCAAAATATTTAATTTCCTAATATGCAAGAATGAGAGGTTCTGAATTGAAAACCAAAGGTTTTCCTTCACAGATTCTTGATGTCAGGGATGCCTTGGTTGTAGTCACAAGGTGGTATGGTGGAATTTTACTGGGCCCAGATAGGTTTCGGCACATCAACAATGCTGCCAGGTACACCATTTTGATTTTATACTTTTCCTAATTATACATAACCTACCCACATGGCAAAGCAAGCTTGCTGCAACCTTGCAGCAAGCTTGTCATTGCAAGATAGCAACCTTGCAGCAAGCTTGCATCGGCAAGGTTAAAGCTTGCAGCAAGCTTGCTGCAATCTGACTACTGCACCTGTTACAAGCTTGCTGCAAGGTAGCACTGCAAGCTTGCAGCAAGTTTCATGCAAGCTTCTCGCAAGTCCTGTGCAAGCTTCACACAAGTCCTGTGCAAGTTTCAACCCTGGCAAAAATAGAGGGTACGCCGAGGGTAGGAAAGCATTCATGAACCACACACAAAAACATTGCCTATGGAATGCAATTGTGCAAAGGAGCTGCAACAATGTTCCTAGCGAAACAAATTAGTTAGGTATTACAAAAAAATCACTACTTGCATGAGTACCCCTATAGTTTCAAAATTTAAAAAGAAAATGACTTTCCCGCATTTGTAAACGCGAAAGATATAATTCTTAACAATACATACTTGACCTACGTGTCCTATTACCTTATCCTAAACGACCTAACGAAATGCATATCTCGATGGCTATCTAGCACTTCTTCGCTAACAAATGACTGTTGGGAGGCCGTGTATATACAGCTGCTGGCTTGCATGAATTCGTTAGTGATAACTAACTTTACAACGTATGGACACGGATATTTGAATCATTAAAACATTTCCCCAATGACCATTTTGTGGCTAAAAGTAAGCATGACCGTTATGAATATGCATAACGGATATTCTTTCAACTCCAGGAGAGATAAATAAGAGTTTCCTCAGTAATATGGCAATCGCCATCTTCATCCGATGGGCCACGGGATCCTTGGTAGAAACCCTGACGTCAATACCACTGTTTTCTGTACTCAATCAAACTGTATTCACAATTAATCTGTATTCACGACTTAACAAACTTGTTCTTCTTTGTCAGTTAATTTATCGTTACGCATGCTTAAGTTAATTTCGCGCAAAATTTTCCTATTAACTCGCTCTTCTTCAATTTAGCTCGAATTGTTTTTCTTCTACGGGAAATAAGCCGTGCGCATTCAAGCAAAGGTAACACTACTCCTCCCTTAGTAGGAACCGTATAGTTGCAATTGCCTTGGGCCTTGCACTATTGCTACCAATGTTGCCAGAGTCCTGCAGCAAAGTTGCCAAGGTTGGCACACTTCATGCAAATTGAGCGTAACTTGCACGGAACGTGTCAATATTGGCAAAATTGCAGCAAGCTTGCATCTAGATTGCCAATCTTGGCAAGCCATACGCCAGCCTCAACCAAACTTGCTGAAATCTTGCATGCTATGTGGGTAAGCTCAGCACCATATTCATGCAGTCTATTTTGTGACACATAAAATTAGTCAGCATGTATTGCCTTTGGGTACTGTTTCATTTGTAGTATCATGAATTATGGATATTTCAAGTCAATATAACCTATGCTCTTTGGCCAGATCCTGAGGACTAATATTGCACCATATACCCTACCGTGTCTTTAAGGGACTTGGTGCCCTGAAAATATGTTTGTCTTTCTTGTTCACCTATATTCTTGAATTTACTCCTCTAAAGTGGTTAGTTACAAATTGTTCATGGGTACTCTGTCTATACTGAAATCTTTCTCATATGTGGTCCTTTAATTTCTCCAGGCAGGTTCTGGAAAATGCTGGTTATCTCAGACCATTAGAAAGTGCTTCAGTGAGTGGAAAGCAAGCAAAGAAAAAGAGGTGAATTTCAGAATCCTTTGTAGAAGGGGTTCACTGTGTGAATAATTGACTTTTGTTGCTGGTCTTATGTGGTGTAGACCAGGTCTGAAATCTTTAGGTTTATGGATTGAAAAATGTTCTCTGAACATTGAATAGTATGGAAATGATGATGATGATGAAAACTGTTAGTTTAATTGACCAACTTAATGTTGGTCACTTAAATGATGAATGTGGTACTATGTCATTTGACAAAAGGTGGAGAATAATTTCATTTTCTCTGAAATACATTGTTGATTTGTATTTGTGACCATAAAAAATGCAAGAATGTATCATTATTAACCTATTTTCAAGCTAGCTCTATTGTTTTAAATCCCATCACATTCATTGTTGGCAACTTTTTTGTTCTTAGAAATCTTTCATTTATTGAGAATGTTATAAACACGCAGCATTGGAGTCTGTATTATCATGTTAACGTACTCGTGGTAACAAATGTTGTTGCAGCCAAACTTTCGAATAGCTGGGTGATGAGTGTTGCCCAATGCGCATATGATTTACTATTCAGGCTAAATTACTCCAAGTAATGCAGAGGTATAAATTTAGTGTCAACTAGCCAAAAATGTATCAATCCTTGGGGTTATTTATATGTTGGGCACTTTTGGATGTGGAAGGCTATCATTTTTATCAGGCTGATGATTGCTCAATTTTTGTGATGCACTTCATTTCGGAAGGTGGAAAAATGAGTAAAATATACTGTTGTAGCATATCCAACAAAAGTCTACTGGAAGGTGATGAATGATTCAGCATAATTTCAAGCAGCTGAAAGGTCCCTATATTCGCCATTTAAAATTTAATTTTTTGGTGTAGTTTATCCAACAACAAAAGAAAATTACGGGACAGCCACAAAAATGTATATTTTTCTTAAAAACAGTTTACCATTTCTATCCTGAAGGGAGCACAAAAAAGTTCAATTTTTCTAGCAGTAAAGTGCTTTTATCATTATGTACAATGTCATATAGCAACATCAAATATTTAAGAAGTCTACTTTCTAGTGTACTAAAATCAAAAATATCTAATAATACCTTTGTGGAAATATATTTTTCCATTACAGGGTAATACCCATGCTGTCTCATGATTAATGCCCTTATCAATCTCTTCTGCGCCTTTTCAAGAAGAACAATATATTTTCTCTGAATTGGGGACCATATCACAGGTGCATACTCTAACAAAAATTATAGGTTTTGTTGTTGTAAAACATCTTGTCACTCGTAAAATGGAAGTACCTAGCTGTTTGTGAACTACTGCTAAAATTTTGTACCTCAAAAAAGATAAGGACTACAAAAGTTGAGTGAAGAGGATATAATGCAGCCTGCCTTAATGTGAACACTTCAGGTTTTTTGGGACAGTACAGGTGTATAAACACCCAACAGGTGGCCTGCAACAGATGCCATGTACTTGGTCAGTCCAAGTTTATTCTGCCAGCACTGACCAAGAGCTGGCTGAACAGTCCTTGGATTAATTATATACTGTTTTGGGAAACAGTGTGGAAAAGTAACACCAATCTTGTGTGACAATTACTACTGGTTGGGAAATTAAGCAGCCTACCAAGTGTAGCACATTGACTTTTGCTACCTCTACATCAAAATACCAATGGTCCTTGGAGGGTATTGGCACTCCATCGGATCCATGATATCTGATGATATTTGGGTGCCTGAAACAGGAGAGGTTGTTACAGGAACTCCAATCCTTGAACTAGCATGGAGCCAACACCATCTCTTACCTATCTTTCCTATCTTACTGGTCAAGAAGACTGTGTATGACTTGGGGACCCTCTTGTCCTTTCAACCCTTCTGGTGTTACAGCCATGCTGTAGAATAATTTCAGATGTGCATGTCTATTTAACGATCAAATTGTATGCAAATATAGGAAATCCAGCATATTTAATTTGTCATTGGAAAATCACACACCACGCCATGTGTTATTGTCGACCATGTAACAAAGTCTGGGAATGACAGAATCGCAGACACGATGCTGACTGTGAAAAATGACCTCATGACTTTCATGAAATTTTTAGTCTGAAAGGGTAGGCTACTTTGAATAATACAATGTAAATATGTACTTCATATTTTTAAAATACATGCAGAAAGTGCTATGTTCGCACTGTCATTAGCAAACAATCAATACAGTAAAATGATACTTCGGGGAACGATGAGAAAAAATAACGTTAACTGAATGGAACTTCATTGGTGACCAAATTTACTAACGGTGCATGTGGGAAAATGATCCTTATGGGAATGATAGATTGAGGTTACTCTGTACTGAAAATGGGGACCCAGCATGCAAACTGGTGGGCAGGCTTGAATGGCTATTGTACAATAGGAAATTATGAAAGGGATAAATAACATCCAAGGAAGAAAGAAATTCAACCGGCAAAGCACTTTTTATTGGAGAAATGAAACATGTGATTAGTTTTTTGGCACCCGGAAAGATTAAGACACTTTTGCAAAATCTGTAATTTGTTTTTGAACTTTGTTTTATTCCATCGTCTCTTGCACCATGGCTTCAATTTTTATCAAATGAAAATTAGTCGACATTATTACACATCTGAAAATTGTTAAGTGTGTTTAGGGCAAGTATAACATCATGTTTTTTTTAGGTGGAACAAGAACCACGTCATTTTCATCTTTGCTACTTTCCCGGCAGTGTCCTGCCACACCTTACATTTCATCTTTGCATAGTTGGAGATCATTATCAATTGAAATATTGTCAGTTTTTGATGGTGATATGCCAAGATGAACAATATAATCTCTGAAATCCCTTGTTAAACACCTTCCCCAAATGGTGAATATGTCCACCCCCTAAGAATTTTATTTGTGCATAAATAATTGCAACAATTGGGATTAATTGGACATTATGGTCGGTTGTGAATTTTATTACATATTGACCTTGGGAGCATGCATGTAAATAGAGTATGAAAGGAATCATGCTGCTCTCCAGCAATTCGCGATCTTTTGCGAAGAAATCTCTTTCTAAGACTTACCTACAGTATGAATTGAATGCAAGACTGTCCATTTTAGAATTTTCTGGCTAATTTTCCCCATTTCCTCCCATGACTCTAAAGAAGATGAATTGTAATCAAGAACTAAGCTAATGGCAATATAGACAACTTGAAAATTAACAAAATGAGTACACATGTACATACCCAGCTAGCATAGATAGTAATGTACAAGTCACCTCCGGAAATTAACTTTAAAGTTTTTAATAATCCCTTTATCCATTGGTTGAACTTTACTTGTATGCACAGGGAGAAAGATAATGCATGTATTGATTATAGTAGGTTGTCCAGATGTTAGTGGGATATGGCGTCGATTGCTGCCAATGTTTGCACTCAAATGAGAGTTTTCCTTTTGGGACAAAAGTGCCAATTCAAAAGTGCCAGAACAAAAGTGCCAGACTGAAAGTGCCAAAGACCACAAGTGCCAAAGCCTTAAATGCCACTTAATTAAAATGCCAATTATAAAATATGCCAAAATTATTTTTATTTTATATCAATTTTTACGCATAAGCGTGGAGATGGTAACTTAAATTTCTTAAATATTCAAGGACAGTGCCATCTTCTTTACAAACTTCATAATTTGCTACCATATTGAAAATTCTATGATCAACTTCTTGGTAATGGCTAGTTGGCATTCTTCGTACACGCTGCCCCAAGGAGATTTGGATTAAAATTATTTCAGTATCTCCTTGTTCTCGTTGTATTTCAACTAGGAAAGCATAGAGACTTGGATGTTTCTTTCCCATTAGCAACTGAAGCCGGTTGTGCCACCCTTCAGAGGCATTGTTAGTTCTTGATGTCCCTTCCAGAACTGAGGTATAATGGTTCCATAAAGCAGGCGCATAGCGAACCGGGACAGCTCGCCTTCTTCCTCTGGCTGCGCGACCTCTTATATACGTAATCTACTACAAAGTAATCTACTACATTTATGAAACTTTCGGGAGCTTCATCCGCAAATAAATCAAAAACTTCTAGTACATCGTCAACTGGTACAAAGCTCGGAGCACACATCATTTTAGAGGCATCTCGTATGGAGCTATCATCTGGGTTTTGATAATCAACTTGTAACCCTTCTGCTTGGACGCGCCGGTATACGCTCTGGCACAGATGAAACAGACACAATTTTATATTATTACCTAGATGATTCTGTACTCCGTTGATTATCGCCACCTCAAAATCCGTCATAACGGACGAGGGACGTTGAATTCGGATGACAGCTTTCTCCGCTTTTGAAATTATCACTTCGATTACTTTTGAATAAGATGACTGAGTTTTATTTTGCATTAATGCATATACCAGGGGTAATGCAATGGCAGTTTCACCTTGTACAGACACTGAACCCATTACGGCAAAGAGTTGGAAAAAAAGAGTTGGCACTACACTGAAGGTGCCGTCGACATACCATGTCTGTGATTTGAAAAAATGTCTTAAATTATGAGTTGATGAAAAAATTATAATTCGAGCATCAAGAGTAGTATAACTGTTATCATCGTAAGAATCATACAGCAAAAACTTTTCTCCATTTTTAGTTATTCGATACCTGTATGGAATTTCCTCTAAGTCTTCGATTGAGGTTGGTTATGTAGGTAACTGTTTTAAGCGCTCACGCTGAATTTGTTTCCAAATATTTTCTCTTTCGGGAAGTTGAGCTAGAACTGCTTTTGGAGCATCTTGCAAACGTCTCATGATTCTACTGGGAGGCTCATCCGGGTGTTCGGACGCTTGCCTCATCATGCTCGTTAGTAATTTAAGAGCTTGAACTTCCTCTGGATTTGGAGCATGATTGTGGGATTCCACATCACCGCCTTTTTTCACAACAATGTTTCCTTCATCATCGACAGTGGAGGTTAGGCGAGCAGAGAATTCTCTATGGAATTTGCACCTCCAGTATTTGCTTGCAGCAGAAGATGAATGTTTGATATAAATATACCCTTTGTAACACAAATATGAAGTTTTTCCTTTTATTACAAGTTCCGCCATAATACAAGAAATTTTATGTACAACCAGATCTAAGTCGGAAAAATGTGAATACAACAACACAACAAATATTTCTTTGACGTTGCTATGGTAACTATGGGAACAATTTTGGCATTTCATAACTTTGGCATTTAATAATTTTGGCACTTTTATGATTGGCACTTTTGAATTGGCACTTTTGTACTCGAATCGAGAGTTATATGAGTCACTGGTCATTCAACTGTTCTCAAAATTGTAGAAAACAGGAAGGTTTACCTGTGGAACATTTTTGGACACTGAGGCTTCTCATGCTTCCCTGATTTTATCTCATTGGTACCCATCTGGTTTATTCAAAGGTCCACTGTCACTCTCATCTTGCTTTTCTTTCTCCCATGGCATTGCTTTCCTTTCAATGTCAATGTTGTTTCAGGAAGAGCTTAATAGTCCCATCTCATCAAAAATAAATGTGTTTTTGGGGCTATATTATGGGAAATATTTTCCATACTGTGATGTATTTGCCAGTATTTTCGATGCTCTTTTTTGAATAAACGGAACTGGCACGCCACCTTTCCCAACCTTCCCTCTCCCGACTGCTACCTGAGTCCCATGCGACTCGTATCCCGACCGGCAGCCAGTGAGTACCTTGAATTAAGTGGTGTCTCATTTTGCGTGCGTACACTACACATACATCATTCAGTAATGGTATCATTGTTAACAGAACCATCTTTGCCACAAATCTTCAGGTAGGTAACGTTGAAACATACTTTAAACTTGGTCTACCAAATTGTGGAAGCTTTGAAATCCTTGATATTTTTTCATGGGAAAATTTATTGCCTTTGTGCAGTAAAATGGGGCTACAACAACAACATTTTCTCTTGACAACATTTGCAAAGAAGAGCGTACACTTCATTTTCAATTTCTGCAAATTTAGCATGCAGGATCTTCCTATTAAGTGCATCATTCTGCCCCTTTCACTTGAATTTTTTTAATGTCAACAGAGAGTGGTGGATGGCGTCGATAGAGAAACTCCAAATGTTTTGGCCAGTAATGTCTTGGTAATTTTGTTTAATTCAACATCTTTGATTTATCATCCAAAGATAAACAGTTCCTAGATTTCTTCGATTTTGATGGATCCATTTTCCATGTACATACTTCTCATTGTCGCAATGGTAATCCCCTGCCTTGAGATCTCTGAGCTAACTTGTGAGGACCCCTTCACAATTGTCAAGAAAAGACCAACTTATGTCAGAGCAGTTCTCAAATGCTGCCTAAAAATGACTCTTCTGTTATATTTGTTTCCCTGGATGGGAAATAGATTACATGGGGGATATGTGGCTGCTTTTAGAAAATAATCTCTGTTGCCATGAACAGTCTCACAGCATCAACAATATTACTATGATGTGTAGGGATGGGGGAGTTAAAGCCAGGCTGGGGAGTGTGAGGGGGTGAGGAATAGCCAGGATGAGAGTGCATTCCCATTGGGTTTGTAATCTTTAGGAGGACAGCAGAAGCATGAGAGATTGGGAAGGTGTGATTATTATTCATCATCAATATTTCAATCCGAGGATTGGTTTACTGCAGCCCTCCATTCTGCCCTATTCAGTATTAATTCCCTCACGCCCTGGTATGTTTTCTCTTCCATGTCCTTCTTTATTTGCCCTATATATTTGTCCCTTGGTCTTCCTTGCGGGACCTTCCCTTCAATCTTCCCTTCTATTATATTTCTAACTACTAATTCATTGTGCCTCAAGGTACGTCCAATCCATCTGGCTCTTCTTTGCCGTAGGGTTTGATATATTGTCCTTTCTTCATCTGCTCTTCTTTACACCTCTTCGTTCCTCACTTTATCTGTCCATTTAATCTTCAACATTCTCCTCCAGCACCATGTTTCGAAGACTTCAATTCTTCATTGGCCTGCTTTCCCGATGTTCCATGTCTCTGATCCATAGAGTGCCATGCTCCATATGAATATTTTGATGAAGTGCTTCTTTGTTTGCAGTCGTAGGTTCTTTGAGCACAATAGTTGTCTCTTCTTCATAAACACCTCCTTAGCTTGTGCAATTTTTGCTTGATGTCCGTTGAGCTTCTTCCATCCCAAGTTATAGTGCTGCCGAGGTAGGTGAAGTTCTCCACTTCCTCCAATTTCACTCTTCGAATTGTTATATTTAGCCTAAGCTTCTCTCTTCCGCACACTAGGATTTTAGTTTTCTTCTTGTTAATGATCATATTATATTCTTGAAGTATTCTTGGTCCATTGTGGTCAGGGATGCTTGCAGGTCCTCTTGACTTCCTGCTACAACTGCGCTGTCATCAGCAAACCTTAGCATGTTTATTTCTTCACCATTCACCTTGATGCCAATTTCCTCTGCGTCTCTTATTGCTTCTTCCAGGTACATATTAAGCAATGCTGGGGAGAGGTTGCATCCTTGTCTGACTCCTTTATTTATTTTGGCTTCTATCTTCCTTCCGTCTTTCATTTCCATTGTGGTGACCTGGTTCTTGTAGAGGCTATAGATTATTCTATCCTTGTAGTCTAATCCAATTGCTTCCAGAATCTTCAACATCTTGTTCCATTTGATGTTGACAAAGGCCTTTTCCAATTCGCGAATGCCACATACAACGGCTTATTTACGTGTATTATTTTCTCGGCCAGTTTCCTTAAGCTGAGTATTGCCTCCCTAGCTCCTCGGTTTTTCCTGAATCCGAATTGATTTTCCGAAAGATTCCCTTCGATCTTTCCTTCCATTCTTCTGTTAATTATCCTAGTAAGTATTTTCAATGTGTGTGACACCAGGCTCAATGTTCTGTGTTATTCACATTTCTCTGTCCTTGTCTTCTTTGGGATTGTGATCATTTCACTCCTCTGGTAGTTCTCCACTGTCATAGCTATCTTTCATTATTCTAGAGGGTATCTTTTACTTTGACCCCAAGTGCCTTGATGATTTCTCCATTTATTTTGTCCCCTTCTGGTGCCTTGTTGTTCCTTAGGTCTTTCACGGCTGTGTCAAATTCGCTTCTCAGTATCTCGGGTCCCCATTCATCTTCATCCTCCCTGGGGGGTTATTTTGTAATCTCACTTTAGTGAGAATACGTCATAAAATGCCACTTTTTCATTGTTAAACTCTGCCACCCAGGCGGCGTGACCATCTTCGGATCTCAAGCGGTGAACTGCCGGTCATGTGCTGGTCTTTTAGATGATTCATCCGCTCTGATCCGTATCTTTCGACTCTTGATCCGTTTCATTATCTCCACCTGCCATTAGTTCCCATCTCATCTTCATAAAGAACATAAAATGGAGCCACCATCGTTTCCACTTGAAGCTTGAGTTGGAAAAAAAGCTAGAGCGAGAAAGATACAAACGACTTTAAATTGTATTTTTGGAATTTGCACAATGTGCAGAACTTCAGCACACCGAGATTGGCAACAGATGGCGCTACCGACAGAAGCTTCGACAATTCACGAACCGTTCGTGAGCTGATCATTGAGAGAGCGAAACGGATCTCCTGCCTTCTAGCAAAGAGTCGTTAAAAAGGTGAGATTACAAAATAACCCCCCTGATTTCTTCTTCTGTTAATTCAGCTTCCAGTGGTTTGGGTGCTTGATATAGCTCTTCGATGTATTGCTTCCATCTCTTCCCTATGTCCTCCTGTTCTATGAGTATCTTTCTGTTCGAGTCTCTTGTGTGTGAGTCTTCTCTGTTGTGGGATCTTGTTTTCTTTTCTCTGAATTGTCTCTTCACCAGTTTACAAGCCATTTCTGCATTTCCTTTCATTATGTTGTTGTTTATTTCTTTGCAGCAGTTTTATTTCCATTCTTCCCTGGCTTTCTTGCACTCTCTAAAAACTTGGTTTCTCAACTTCTTATATTGGGCCTCCTTAGGTTCATTTCTTGGATTCTTGTATTTTCTTCTTTCCACTATGAGGTCTCCTTTGGGATCGTTATCCATGGCCGTTTTGTTTCTATCTCTTTGATGATCCTCTTTTTTTCATTCCACCTTCCCGTAACGGTTGTCTCCTTTACTTCTAGCTTAGCATCGATGGCTGAGGTGAACCTTTCTCTTCCTTCTTTTTCCTCCAGTGTCTTTGTGTTCCATCTTGGTTCCTTCGTAATTCTCTTCACCTTCTTGTATTGCTGGCAGCTGTCCATGATCACCAGGTTATGGTCACTATTTATATCTGCTCTGGGGTAGCTCTTGCACCGCTTAACTTGGTTCTTATATCTCGTTCTGACAAGGATGTAGTCTATCTGGTATCTTCCTCTGTCCCCAAGCATCTTCCATGTGTATCTTCTTTGCTGATGTTGCTCGAAGAGGGTGTTTGATATTACTATGTTCTTTTCTTTACAGAACTCTACCAGCCTTTCTCCCATGGCATTTCTTTTTCCCAAACCGAACTCACCCACGCTACTACTTTCTCAGCCCTCTCCGACTACTGCATTCCAATCTCCCATAACTATTAGGTTCTCCTTTCCTTTTACTGTGTATAGGAACTTCTTCCTGTTGCTCATACATTTCTTCTATTTCCTCTTCAGAGTGGCTCGACGTTGGCATATACACCTGCACTTTCACTGTGTTCATATGTTCTCCTTCTAACTTGATCATCAGAATCCTTTCATTATATTACCAGCAGGACTTCATTCTTCTTGACCAGTCTTTCTTCAGTATGAATCCCACTCCTTCTATCTTCTGGTCAACTCCTGAGTAAATCACCCTGTAATCATCGCTCCAGAAGTAGTCGGCCCCAGCCCACTTTATTTCGCTCATTCCCATGATGTCTATCCATCTCCATCTTAACGTTTTCCAACTTCCCACACACTCCTAGTGATCTTATGTTCCACGTCCCAATTCTGCATTTGTCTCTCTTGACTGATGTTCCCTCCCAGTAGTCCCCACCCGAAGATCTAATTGGAGGACTATTTTACCTCCGGAATATTTTACCGGGATGATTTCCATCACGTCATGTTGAATGCAAGGCTGCTTCTTCTAGGGAGAATAATGTGGTGGTACCCCATTGCCTTCCATATCGCAGTACTGCAGCTGAAACCGTGAACTACACTCTCGCCTGCAGCTATGGCATCTGATGCTAGACCGATCCACTTGATCTGCACCATCAAGGCCTCATGGTGAAACTGCTGCCTTTCACCATTGGGGTATTGAGGTGTTCTTTAGGGTAGGAGCCGATGTCCATGTTGTCTTGTTCCGGAAAAATTGTAAAATATATAATTTTTCTTAAAGCTGAAAAATATTTGGCATCACCAGGAATCAAACCAGTGATCCTCAGCTTACCAATCAGACTCGCTACCCCTAGGCTATTTCTCCCCCCTGATTATTATTACATATTTATTTTCTACCAGTGAAGGTAGTTCTAAATGGGCATTTGGTTCTCCCACACCCCTACATTTCACACAATGATCCTCTTCAGTCCCTCACACCTCCTCCCTCCCATCATTCTATCCAAGCTACCCTTTCTTCTCCTCCATCTTCCTAGCTTACACAACATTCTTCCCTCAATCACGTCCTTCAAAACACCATCACTCTTAATGACCTTCTCTATCCACATTTTCTGCCTTCTCCTAATTTTTTTAATCAAATTTCTTTCCTCTCATACCAATTCTAGCCCTTCATCGTTCATCTTGCATTCGATCCACTTTACTTTCTCCACACCCACATCTCTAAAGCCCTAAGTCTATTTTCATCTTCTTTATGCAAATTTCACATTTTCGCACCACATAGTGCCATGCTCCACATTAAACTTTTCACTGGTCTTTTCTTTACTTCCCTACTCAATACCTCTGTCATTAGTTCACACCTATGAGTAAAGGCTTCTTTTGTCAATGTGATTCTCCTTCTCACTTCAATGCTGCTATACCCCTTTTCCTCCAATATACTACCTACACAGCTAAATTGCTCCACCCGCTCTAGTTTCTAAACTCATACTCTTATGATAAACAACAAGATATGGCACTTATTCCACAGGTTTTTATTAGTGGTACAACGCATTTCAGCGGTTAAGCCATCCGGATGATGGCTTAACCGCTGAAATGCGTTGTACCACTAATAAAAACCTGTGGAATAAGTGCCATATTTTGTTGTTTATCATGATATTATTCTGCTACGTCTCGCCGGACACAGTTAGGTTCATACTTTTATAGTTAAATAGGCCTTTTTTGTTCATAAAAATTGCATTACTTCCATTTTCTTCTGATTAATCTTTATCCTGTATCTTTTGAACTGTCCCTGCGATGCTTCCAGCAATTTTTGTAAGCACTGGGCTGAGTGGTTGACTAACGCTTGGTCATCCATGAACTTCACTGATTTTATCAATTTCCCTGTACCTTGACCCCAGCCTCCAGCTCATCCCAAGCCTTTCACCATTTCCTTTGAGTATTTGTTAAAAAGTAACTGGTGATAAAAGGACAGCCCTGCCTAGTTCCCCTCCCTATTGTGGCCCAATCCGATTCTCTGTCAGCTACTCTCACTTGGGCCTCCTGTTCCATGTGTTGATTCCCGATCAGTCTCTTGTTTCTCCAGTCTACTCCTCTCTTCCGCAGTATTCCAATTAACTTTTCCCACCTTACTCTGTCGAATGCCTTTTCGAAGTCAGCAAAGCATGCGAGTACATCCTGATTATATTCTAGCTTTCTTTCCACTAGTATTCTCATCACTGCAGTCTCATCCCGAGTAGCCCTCCCCTTCCGAAATCCAAACTGATCCTTGCTTAGAAATTCTTTTGCTCTCTTTTTCATTCTTCTGTTTTTTGATAGATTCTAAGCACTACCTTTGCCACATGAGAAATCAAATGTATCGTTCTATAGTCTTCCCATTGTTTTGTCACCCTCTTTTTCAGTATGTATAGGTATCAGTACAGTTTTTACAAAATCCTCCAGCCAAGCTCCCTCCTTATATATTTTATGACCCATATAATCTCTTCTGCCCCCTCTTACTAGGCTCTTCAGTAATCCAATTGGGATGTTATCTAATCCCATCACTTTATCTGCCTTCATTTCTCGCAGCTTCATTAATTGACAAGCTCTGAAATCTATTAAAAAAATTAATACCACTCAATTTTCTCTTAATTTATTCTTATTTGTACCCCCTTTATATCCCCACTCATGGTTTGAGAATTCCATTTCTGTCTTAAGAATTGTTGATAATTGCATGCATTTATGAATATTTTTTCCTCCAAAATATTATTGAAAATATCATGGTGCCTTCTTCCTCTTAGTCTTATAAGAAGTCATCTTACGGGCTAGTGTGCCCTATGACTTGGGAAACATGAAACTAGTTTTGGCATCAGGTTTTGTCATCCTCTCTTTTGAATTTGAATCAAAAATACATGATATCTTTTTACTGCTATGTATGTTAACCTAATTGTTTGATGGCATAGAAGCCTACCACCAAGCAAATGGGGTATATGGAAGAATTCAATGGGAAATGTAAGTTATCCTTCAAATCCTCTCTACTTTTCAAATATGCTGCGCTAGCTAATGACGTACAGCTCATAACCCTATTTCAGTCTCTAGTTTTTCCTGCATGAGCAAATATTTAATCCTGGAATGCATACATAAAAAAGGCCTCTGTAAGGATGGCAAGAGTAGTTATGTATGTACGTAACTCCTAATGGGCTTAGGTTGTTTTCACACACACCGGCAAAACCAGTGCCGGAGTCGGTGCTGGCACTGGCACAGCATTATTTTCACACACCGGCAGTACCGGAAAGTAGCCAGTTTCATTTTGGATGTGACAGAGATAAGGGCTGAAAACAAAAGACGTTGCCTGCATGTGCTGTTGCAACTTAGGTGGAAATACAAGAGATCAGAAAACCAGTATTGGTTTCATCCACTTTTAAGTTAGATATTATTTAGATTTAAAGAGTCAGAAGAAGGAAGTTTCTACACCAATTATGATAAAATACAAAAGGATGAATCCAAGTTTTTAAATTATTTTCGCAGGAGCATTCCTACCTTTGATTTCGTAGTGGAACGTACGCTATTGAAATAATGAGCAGACTGAATTATGAACCTATCCCCTCATCGGCATGGGCAAAATCTGTGTGTGTAAGTGCACATTTAAAAACATTGAAACCAACAGCCGGTACCGGCTTCAAATTTGTTGAGTTCATCGCCGGCAATAGTGCCGGGCCGAACATCAGTTGAAAGCTTCCATTTGATTGCATTGCATCCAGTGCCGGCACAGGTTTTGCCAGTGTGTGTGAAAACGGCCTTATTGTAGACTATATTATCCAGAAAATAAAAGTAAGCATGATCACTATAGGTGAAAACACTGCACGATAGGAAATAGGTAAACATGCTTTTAAGTGTTTTCCAGAATCATTCTCTAATTAAGGTGTTCTCTTAAACTTAAGTGAATCATGAGTGGGGATATAAAGTACAAATAAGTAGAAATTGAGAGAAAATTGAGTGGTATAATTTTGATAGTAAATTTCAGAGCTTGTTAATTAAGACACTTCTACCCAGGTTAAACATATTTTACTTGTTAGCTGGCACTGCTGCAAAAAGTTATGTCCGGAAAACTAAGATTTTTATTGTTTCGAAAGGCAGCATTGCTACATGTATTGAAACATCCACAATTGATAGTTAAATGGCACATGCCTGAAGCAATCTAAAATTTGAATGTTTGATAGTCCACCAGCATTAAGAAATAGGTACCATAAATCAGGATGAAACAAATTTCACCCAAGAGTATGAACTCTTCAGATAGAAAACTGGACAATTCTTCAGGATAACTTGTGTCATTTAGTTAACAAAGGCTTGATTTTGAAGTTTCTAAAGAAAAAGAGTAGATTATTGAAACCACAAAATTTGAAACCTCATGAAGACTTCCACTTTGCACACTGGACACCAATGAGTCAAGTAGCTGAAGTATTATTGTTAAGAAAATGCTCAAGTGGATAAATGAATTGTTCCCACTGATAGGTTTTCACAAAAGCAGAAAGAAATAACTCCCATGTCTTTTGAAACATGAAGGTAATTCAAGTTCACAATAGGTAATAAATGACTCTGTGTCATTAAAGTGCAGCTGTATTCCTTGGAAAGGTGTTGAAACAGAAGGGTGAATTTGTTTGGGCTATCTGCCAAACGAAGCAGCTCAGACTGAAATGCTTGTCAAAGGCAATGTCACTTGTAGGTCTTCAGCAGGTCCTGAGACTTTCACGTTGAGCAGCTGAGGGCCACCGTGAGAAATTCTTCAAATCCAATAGTGATGAGACCTTTCATCTCGTGATCTCGCTGCTTGAAGGCCTCTAACAAAAGAGAAAAAAATTATTAAGTAGGAGACTTGCCATGTGACACCTAATGAGTCTACATCAATATTATGTGAAATACAACCTTCTGCAAATGGTACAGTTACATGTCTATGAATTTATTGTATCAGCACTCTTTGAGAGGAGTGATATGGTTTACGTAACTAAGTATTTTACCTTACATTAATGTAAGGTTATATCAATATTATATCAAGGTTAACGGAGATGTTTTTAATGTCTGTCTGCATTGTGATTATGTTAACTGAAGTCTCTTTGTTGCCATAGGTATCACAAAACTTTAAATAGGTAAACAGGGAACAAGGTAAAGGTAAGCTGTAAATATAAGTACTTTTTTGCTCTTGAAAGACAGGTCTACAAGATGGCTTGTATAATCCAACCATGTACACACCTTACAATTCTTTTTAGCAGTGTGAATAGCCTTTGAGGAGCTACCCCATAGCATAATACCACACTTCATGATAGCATGAAAACAATTAGTTTAAAAACATAACAATAACACTTTATTTGATATACACTGCTTGTGGGAAAATCGAATGATGTATTTTTATGAAACTTTTTATTGACGTTATATGTTAGCTGTAAGATGGTTATACGCTATTTCAAACAATAATGTCATAAAATAAATTTAAAATTACATTTATGATATAAATTTCACCCAAAAATAAACCCCATTGCTGATACCTTAAAGCTTCAATATATAAAAATATTAAAACATTTTTCAAATGTTGCAAAAATGTTTCTGCGCAAATAAACAAACGAATGATACTATGCATATCCATTATGTCACTGGAGACATCCAAAAAGTCTATGATTCATGGGAGATATCCAATAAATCATTGTAATTTAGACGGAAGAGCTCCTTTCTAAAATGAGCAACATTAATTTAGCATTGTATGGGATTGAAAAAGTAATAAGTATCATGATCCTTACGGCCGCTTTACATGATACAATTTTTTGTACCTACGCTTGTATAAACTGAATGAAATTGTATGTTTGTCTGAATGGAATTAGAACAGGTTCTACTTCCCGTTCAGTCATTCAGACAATCGCTCAAGCGTTCGTGCAATTTGCCACTTTACATGGTACAGTTTCAAGTACAATTTCAAGTTTGTACAAGAAATTATACAAAAAATTGTATTGTGTAAAGTGGCCTTTACAGGTGGGGGAGGGAGTGGGGGGCAGGGGGGGGGTCGCCCACCACAAAATTACTTACTTATTATCCTATTCTGGTAGGAATATTTTAGGTAATGGAGGAAGGGTGGAGAGAAACCCAGCATCGGCATTAGCCTACTCTTAATGACAGGCATCAAGGGGACTCCCCACCACCCCACTCAAAGCCTTGAAGAACTGACCTAGACAGACTCTTTTGATTGAGCCTTATCCTCAGCCAACTGAGTTGAAGCTTAGTAAGACTTCACAGATACCATTGCTTAAAAACCTACATATACCAAAGTGGAGAGCTCAATCAAGACAAAACCAAAATATAGCACTAAAAAATTACCCTAAATCCTCTTACCAGTGAATCTTTGGATCTGAACACAGATTACAATGAACTGATCAACGGATATATGGCTGTGCTTGACAGGATCACTTCGGGCTATGAGATTTTTCACAAATTCTGGAGTGAATCTATAACCCATTTGCTGCAGAGCTGTAAAGAGATATAGCAAATAAGCACTCAATAATGAAAGAAATGAAACAGTAAGATTTAGTCTGTAAAGTTTTTAACTAATTCCATCAAAATGCAATGCTATAATGTAATACTAGGAATTGTTCCTCTCTACTCTACTAATCTCAACGAGGAAATAAACCATACATCATCAAATTGTGTCATTATTCTCTTGAACAAAAGTATATGTTCATAACATATATTTCATTAATAATGTAGATGAAATATATGTTATGTTGTAATACATTTCACATACTTGGAATTAAGTGATTCCTAAGCATAAGTTGACTTTCAAGGAATACATTGATGCCAACAACACATCTCATCAATTTAATAAATATTTTTATTTAATTTCTTGATGTCTACTTCCACTCGAAAACTAACATTCAGTTATTTCTACTAATAGGGATGATATTCCAGCAATTTAGGGCAACACTTTGATCTAAATTCAACCAAAGCAAGCATATAGATTAGTCATTAGAGGCTATAGAAATATGGCACCCGGCGTGAATAACACTGTTCGTAACCTGTGCAATAAATCAGTAAATACCAAGGGAAAAAACACCTCCTTTGCTAAAAATATAGATTAATATTCATACAAAACAAGAACAGGATTATTGTAAAGATAGTAAACATATGCAACATAAATCATTGGTTATTTTTGTACAAAATATCTTATATTGTATTTTTAATTCAAGTAGGGCATAAACATTTTATATGAATAAGTATTGTGTTATAGCCCATGTACTTTATGCCATGTATTTTTACGAAGCTTCTGCCTATAACTCAATTGTATGGTCTTTTGGCTAATAAAACTATTGTATTTCACATGCGACATCATAGGAATATACAAATGTAATTATTAATAAAAAACTATTAATCTGCATTTAGAAGTCATCATGGTCGAGGATCATTTGTGAAAATTACATAATCATAAAACAAGCAATGCATATTTCTTGGATATCAGTCACAATTACAGCAGCTTAAATAAAATACCACGGAAAATTTGAAAGGAATCATTGTAGCCATTGAAAATGTACATGAAAATCTACAACATTTTTCACAAGACAAAAAGAAAATCGTCAGCAATATTTAAGCTCCTTTGATATTTCAAAATTCATAAATAGACGACAGATATATTTAATCCTGTGTCCTACCTTGAGAGAGTTCACTTTCATCAATTAAACCAGAGCCATCTCGATCGTACGTGCGGAAAACACCTAGCCATTGGTTTATGTAATTGTAAAGGGACTGGAATTCCATCACATCAATGGTACCACTCTTGTCTCGGTCAAACATACCTATGGTAGAAGAGCATCAATACTTGTTACAAAATCATTTGACTTTGAGAGCTCCAAAAATGTAAATAACACCTACCAATCATTAGTCTGCATGCTGACTCACTGAAGTTTTTCCCTTGACCATTTACGAGAGCCCCTTGTAACTCTTTCGCAGTTATCTTCCCTGATCGGTCCTGATCAACAGCAGAAAACCATTGTTGAATATCAGGGCTTACTCCAGGATATGCTCCTGCACCACCATACCCTTATCGAACAAAATTCCTGATTAGGTATTGAGAATGCTTATAAAAATGGGCCTTTTTGGCAACTAATGCAAAATATTCACCTCCAGGATAGCCACCGCCACCACCTGCATATCCTGATCCTGGCCCTGCCCCCGGGTATCCAGCGCCTTGCTGACCCCCTGGATACCCCGATCCCTGCTGAGTTCCCGGGTAGCCACCCCCAGGCTGTCCACCAGGATAGCCTCCACCCGGTTGAGCTCCCGGATATCCTTGTTGGCCTGGGTAACCTGTTCCTCCCTGACCACCTGGATACCCAGATCCTGGGTAGCCAGAGCCCTGTTTATGGAAAAGAACACATGATGGTGCCCTAATTATGATTAGAAATTTCCATCAGCCACGTTGGCCAGTGGCTGCTACTAGAGTTGTAAACCTGATAACTTTTGTTAATGGAAGACAATATAGATGTATTGCTCGTGAAAATGAATTATGCCACCAGCATTTTCAATTTAGCAGGTATCCATAAGTAGTGGAATATGTATAATAACGAAAAGACAAGTGTACCGGAAGGATTGCAGAACCTTAATCACGATATTATTTGATTAAAACTTGACGGCTTTAAAAACTCATCGCTTTATCACTGAACGGTCTTCTAATATCGATGAAAGCTAGCGGGATAACCATTCTTCCTTGGGAAAGCTATGCAACAACGCATTAAGATAGCGTGGACCGTACATTTAAAGAATTCACATCTTGAAAGTTATCCTTAGATGGACCATACAACTTAAGTTTTATTTCATTTTCAATCAACATGAGTACTAAAAACAATTCTAATTGTAGTAAATCATTAACATATTACGGACGCTTATTTCACCACGAAGCGCTCTAAAGTAATACGACAGGATTATATATTTTCGACGCATTACGGTGGCAAAAATAATGAGATTTTCGATTGTACATACAGCATTAGGGTATGACATCCTGGTAATAAATCAAAATCCAATCGAAGACTTCAGGCACGAATATTGTTCATATTTTTGTGTCACCGGTTGTATAAATCAAAAACATCAAAAATGTTTGCGGAGGACTACCCTCTCGCGGGAGCCAACATATTTAATCGCTCGTGTTTTGTTTCGCCTCAAATATTGTGGTTGTAGTTGGTAAATGCATCTGTAATTGTAACTGAAGAATATTCTGTTGTAAGACATGGCAGAAGACTTGCAGGGAAATCTTCAAAATTACAAACTGCAGCTTCAGCAGGTATACTATTCGCCTAATGATTGAACTACGTAATTTACACGATTCTTTGTTTTCTTCGGGTACAGGGTGGCTATATGGTAATCGCATCTAAAGATGTTTGAATCGAGCTAGCAAATAAAATTATCCCAAGCCTAGTATTGACGAATTTTGCCAGTAATTGGGTTTTTATCAATGTTGTGACACTGTCACTTACGTTGTTCTAGCAGTTAGCCTTTCACGGCGATTAAATTACGAAATTCGCTCGAGTTTTCTCGGCTCATGTTACGTAGTCTTGCCCAAATCAATTCAAGCATATGTGAACCATAGGAACGCCTTACAAAGTAGTTTATCTCATTCCCATTTGCTGGAATTCCAAATTAACATTTCAGATGCAAGTTTCTAATATCTCAGTCTTGGCTCTGCATATCAGATAAGCATGTGTGTTGTGATCTTGTAATTATGTCTCTTTTTTAGGTTGAAGCGGCGCTAACCACAGACCCTGAGAATGGAGAACTGTTAAAACTTAAAGTAGACTTGGAGGAAGTAATTGAACTGACCCGTGATTTAATAAAAACACAGTTACCTGAGACCAAGAGTGCTGAGACAGCTGCAGGTTGGTGTTGTTATTGATATCTTGCAACGGCTTCCATTAATTGTTTACGGTTTAGTTTTGTAATTTGATGGGAAATCATTACAGGTTCTAGCTTTGTACCCGAGGCCGAAGATGATAGCTCAAAAGACGAGGATTTTAAAAGTAGTATTCCCTTAAAAACGGATTGGAAAGTCGGTGAAAAGTGTTTAGCTCTTTGGAATGCCAATGGAGAGTGAGTATTTAGGTCTTTAATTGGAGCTTTTGACATTATTTGAAATAATTGGTTGTCTAAGTGTGCGTCAAGTGAATTTTGTTATTGAAAGCAAAGAGGTGACCCTTGTGTTTGTGAGTATCGACTATATGTTATTGCATTGCTTCATATTATCAAGATTTAATTGTATGTATGTATGTACACTTTTTACAAGTTCAATTAATGAGTCAATAATGAGAAGAATTCTTACAAATTCCTGTTCAGAGTGCAGATTTAGTTTGCCACAGACTTGTGAGAGGAAAACGTCAGCAAACCCATGTAAGGCATTGATATTTCGTAGTGCATTGATTTGTGTTTCATAATTCAAGCACTACGATGATCAGATTATTAAATAAATGCTAATGTGGTGATTTGGCATTATCTTCGGGGCATTGGAAATTTATGGTCATAGAATACCAATTTCCGTGATATAAACTTTTTATTTTCAGTTGAATCTATATGAGAATCAAGGTCAATGCCTTCCCCCCTTGCACATGGTTGTATTCATTCAGGTGTTATATGTATTCAGGTAAAAGGAGTTTTTGTAATTTACGGCATTTCACCAATGAAGATAAAATTCCCCAGTATATTGTAATTTACCAATTATCGATTAAAATTTTTAGCTTGATAAATTCAAGCTCGGATTTCATCATTGTGTATTGTTAATGAGGTTTTCTAAAATGGTATTTGTCTCGCGTTGTTTCGGTTAGTAAATTTCTCATACCTTTGACATCAACTAACTATGATTATGCCTGATTAATATGCATGATTCAGCTGATTTGACATCATATGCATTTTATTTTCATCGGTACCACTAGAACAAAATATTTGTGTGGCTACAAAATATCTAAATTGTCCTCCACCTATGTCTAGAAAACATTTATAAATCACTTGTAGGCATTTTAAGGCTGTTTAGAAGATATTTGCATGCCTGCTTTTCCTATATTTACTAAACATCTTCCATAAGATAGGTATTTTCTACAGATTATATCTTCGATGTTACTTTTAAGAATACAGCTTACAGGATACAACATAAAACACTGGCATGGAGGTCAATGACAATATTTCTTTACAGCATCTTGTAAACTTGCAATAACATGAAATATTTTTTCTACACCATGATTCAAACATAGAAACAAAGAAAACATAAAAAAACAGAATTTTCTTCATTGTAGTCAGTAGTTGTTCAGTGAAGACTTCTTTCCTCCTGCCAAATAAAAATTTGCATCACCTTTGTCCATGTCCATCAAGTTGAGAAAGTTTAAAAAAAAATTAACTGATTTTGAAGTTAAAATTAATCTATGTAAAAAACAACTAGTTACTGTTAAAAGTTACTTTTCTGAAAAAGTAACTGATTAAAGAGTTAAAAAAGTAAATTTTACATTAAAAGTTACTTTTTCACTTACTTTGGCATATTGGATGCTGTGGTAATGGAGAACTTGGTGGTGTTTTGCTTTGCTTACCAAAGCAAACCCTGAAAACTGACATTGGTTTTTTTCATCCGTATCAATTGGTTTAAAAATATTTGAAATACCGTGCCACAATGAAGGCAATTTAAAAGTAATAACTGATGTAGTATTTAAATAACTAAATAGCAATAACTAAAGTACTACAACATTTATCCACTCTTCATTGGAGGTGAGGGTCTGCTTTTCCAAAAAGGTGAAGGTTGGCTCTTCGTAGTAGGTGGAGGTTTGTTCTTCGTAGAAAGAAACAGTTTGGGGATTGACCTCAAAACTAACAGTCACAACTCAACTTTACTATGAATGCTCTCTATTTTTATACCCTTCCTCCCCTTCATTGGCAAGTGTTTACATTAAACACCCATCCTCGGACAAGTTACATTGTCTCTACCCATGAGCCTTTAAATTCTAACATATTATTTTAAATTGTGGTTGAATCTATTCCGTTTATTCCCTCCTCCCCTCACATTTCTGACTGCTGGCTTTAAAAATATCGCGAGGTCACTGTTTAACATGCATGCAATCTGATGTAGCCTTAGTTATATTGAGTTACAGTAGATTATGGGGGTGTGCCTGCACACCCTTTCTCGCATTCAACTCTGATATATTGACTATGCGTTGTCGCCGAGTAAGGTATTCTTTCCCTTGGGGACATATTCTTCAAGTGGTCTCATGTTTTCTCGTGTGAGGGTGCATTTCTAAACTTTGGCAGTCACTACCTCAAACCTGCTTTTGTTTGGATGTATTTATCTGGGCATTTTCATTGCATTCTTGGGCAACTACCCAGCTATATTGCATTCTTAGGTACCTACCATTTTATTTTCCCCTTTGTCTGTTGAGTAAGCTTTGCGCCCAAATTCAAACATGTCGGCATTCGCCAAAAATGAAGGTAAAAAATTAACTGAAGTTATTTTTGTATCAGTTAATAATAATCAGTTAAATAATTGACACAAAAGGACAACCTTGTGATACACAACATGTGACAGTCATGTAGTTACTGCAACAGTCATCAGGTTGCCTACCAACTTTAAGAAACTGGGAATCAGATGAGAATTGTGGATACTAAACTTGGATTTTAAAGTAGTTCATGAAATTCTCTTCCTAGCTCAGGAAGTTGTGACTTTTTTAACCCATTAACAGTCTTTTTCTTTTCGTATATGTTTTTCATGCTTTTTTGCTTTGCCCAACTTGCAGGAAAAATATTTGAAAAAATATTTCTTCATCATCATGGGTCAACAATCCTAGGATTAGTTTGATGCAGCCCTCCACTCAATTCTTCTATTGGCCAACCTCTTCATAGTAGCGTAATTCCTCTTTCTCATTACTCATGACCTGTTCTATATAACTCATATATGAGGCCTGCCCTTTCCATCTTCCATAACTTTCTTCCCGTTCACTTTTCCCTCGATGATTGTCTTCATCAGGCCATCGTGTCTTAAGATATGGTTGATTATGTTGCCACGTCTTCTTTTTAGGGTTTTCAGCAGACTTCTCTTTTCTCCCACTCTTCTTAAGACTTCTTTATTTGTCACTCAGTCAATTCATTTTATCTTCATCATTCTTCTGTAGCACCGCATTTCGAATGCTTCCACTCTTTTCTTTTCTGCTACTGCCATTGTCCATGCCTCACTGGCGTAAAGAAACATGCTCCAGATGTATGTTCTGATGAATGGCTTCGTTACTTCTGGGCTTGTATTTCCAGCTGTAAGTAGATTTTTCTTTTGAATTCCCTCTTCGCCTGGGCTATTCTACTGACCATTTATTTATTGCTTCGACCATTTGGTTACTTGGCTTCCCAGGTAACAACTCTTTCACCTCTTCCAGTTTTTTTTTCCTAGTTTAACATTGGTTTTGGCCTCTTCTCTCTTGCTGCACACTAATATCTTAGTCTTCATCTTATTGATCTTCAGCTGATATCTTGTCATTGTCCTTTCCATGGTTGTTAGCATCTTATTCAGATCCTTCTCTGTCTCTGCTATGAGTGCTATGACATCAGCGAATTGTAGGTAGCATGCTGATTGTTTCTCTGTGGATGTTCACTCCAGAAGACTTTGATTTCATTGATGGCTCTCTCGTAAACATTAAAAATGACAGGAGAGTGTGCACAGCCTTTTCTCACTCCTTTTCTTATTCTTGCTTCTTCACAGCTGGGTCCAGATTTTATCAAATCTGCTTGGTTATTATACAAACTGTGGATATGTAATTCTTCAGTTATATTACGACACTCCAATTCCTTTCAGAATTCCAAGCATAAAATTCCAATCTACGTTGTCAAATGCCGTCTCTAAATCCACAAATGCAATGAAGGTCGGTTTGTTCATCTTTATTCTCTCAATGAGCAGCCAAAGGGCCAATATTGCTTCTCTTGTACCCTTATTTTTCTTGAATCCAAATTGATCTTCATCCAGGAACTCCTCTGCTTTTCATTGTATCTGTAGATGATCCTTGTCAATATCGTCGATGCATATGTCGTCAGGCTTATAGTCATAAAATATTTGCATTTCTTCGCTCTCTTCTTTTTGGGAATAGGAATTATGATGTTTTTCTCGAAGTCCCTGGGTATTTCTCCTGTTGAATACATGTCGCAGATGGTTTTATAGAGATGGGTTAATGTCTTCTCTCCTGCATTTTTTATTCTGCAGGGATAACATCAATTCCAGAGGCCTTAGTCATCTGAAGGTCCCTTACTGCTGCGTTGAATTCCAATCTTAATATTGATGCTCCCATATCATCCATTTCGACTTCGCTTTTCTCTTCTATCACTTTCATGCCTAGTTTGTTCCTGTTGTATAACTCTTCCAGATATTCTTTGCAACTCTTCACTTTGTCTTCATTTTCATGAACATGTATTCCTCCGATTATAGTCCCCCCAATTTTTGAAGTTCAGTTTCGGAAATTTTTTTTTGAAATGCAAAGCAGGACTTGCACATAATTTTTTAAAAACTTGAGCATCTTGAGTGATAAAATTTCCCTTGTTTCAGTTATCAATATGGAGTATCAAGTTAATACATTTACCAAAATACTCAATATTATTTCACCTATAGGTGTTTGCTTGCTTGATTTCAAGTTCCAAAGGAGAAGAGGCATGGCATCATCACTTATTTTCCTAGCCTTCACAGTACCCGAGCTATTCCAAGGATAAAAGTGGTGGGAACCTTTAGTTCGTGGAAGTGCGTGGACATCCTTAAAACATTCTTTGAGGGTCATACAAGTTACATTCACACTGACCTTTGAAATTTGGTAGAAGTTAATTTTGTCATTGTTAACTTTGCAAATGTTGAAAAATTCAATTAGTGTAGTTATCTGCCTGTCTAGTAGACTCTGGTGCCTCTATTTTCGAGCCAGTCATTTAACAGTACCCCCGATTCCATTGCATTTTGTTTTCCATGGCTTGTGGTAAAGAATGACCACTCTGCATTTAACTGAAAATCTTCCTGATGGAGACAAAGGTTGAAAAAATTGTTATATTTTTATGCTGTGCTGCAATCACTAATATAATGAATAAATGAGGTCATAGTCACTCATAGTTTCAGCTCCATCAATAGGAGACTCTATTTAAGTATCAGCCCCTGAATGCGGAATTTCATCCTGATTAGTTGACTTCAGGGCTTCTAATATTTCAGCAACTGTCAAACCTTCCAACCCAATTTGATGAAAATAGCAAATATATCTGCTGAAGGCACAATGCTAGCAGTATCTTCAAGTCATTCTTTCCAAATGGATATGAATTTGAATTTGCATTTAAATTTTCTCTGTCATAAAGAAGTAGTAAATGTTAGTGAAAAAATGAAATTCCATTGTTAAGCAGAATAAAAACATGAGTCAGTTTAGACATTTAGACTAAAACTTTTGAGTCCTTTCAAGGTTTTCCAGAATGTCATTCCCTTGCCTTCCATGCTTCATTCAGCAGTCCACCATTCCACATGGCTTATGCCAAAAAGATGCATTACATGCAAATGAACACTTTTACATAATATGTATCTTCTTCTATCATGTAAATACATTGTACTGGTTATTTGTAAGCAGAGGAAAACTCAGAAGCTGGTTTTAGGAGTTTCATATGGCATACTTCAAAAGGTTTCTTCTTTTGTTTTTCCACACACTTTCATCCAATTACACCCATCTTATTATGAGTTTATTTTGTAAGCTTGAAGGCTACTTTTGGTCTTTCTATACTTGCAATAAGACTTTAGGTTTTGAAGCCCTTTAAAACTTTATAAATGGGTATTTATGGTAGGCATCTTAAATATATACAGGCTTGGGAAACATGGTCTTCGGAGATATACCCAATGGGTCATTATCGACCTTTTCATATCATACGTCAGTATTATAGTTCATATAAAAGTTATATGATAAATGACTAATGATATTTTAAATATACATTATTTAAAAAAAACCAAAACCAGAAAAAATATTTAATTGATTACTATGTTTAAAAATTAAATATTCAAACAGTGACATGATTACTAGAAAATGTGTGATAAATTCAAAAACCTTAAATATCAATATGCGCAAGGAACTTCAAAAGTATTGGAGGGTTTATACCTGATGTATGGAAAAACTAAGAAAAAATATCAGGAGTAAATCCACTCCTATTCCATAATTTTTAATATTATTTTCAACATGGGTCACTCATGACTCAATAGGCTAATATGTGAATTTGGTAATGACCTAGGAGGTTAATCTCCTTGATTGAAAAGCACGTGTGATGTGTGGAAGCCATAGAACAAGAAATTGGGGAGTGTATGGTTGGAGGTTGAGTTTTTGTGATGAAATATTGTATTAGAAAGAGTGATGTGATTGAAAAACATGGTGAATCATTTGTGTCAGTACAATGTAATATTTTTGGGTATGGCAAATTCTTCTAATTTCATTTTATCATAAATTTTCAAATTCAAAGACAATAGCAAATATTCCACACAGAAAAAAATCATTCGCCTTGACGGGTAATGGATAAATCAGCAGGTAACTCCGCTAAAGTTACGGCTAGTACTTGATCTTTGAATAAATTCAAAGACCGTGAACAAAGACAGAAACAGACCGTGAGAACAATTTCCACAGAGAAAGCGGATGCTTTGTTAGCTCAACTGGTATAGCACCTGGCCGGATATCAGGGGGTCTAGGTTCGAGTCCCGGTCAAGGCGAATGATTTTTTTCTCTGTGGAATATCTTGCTAATAATTTTTCAACTTATCATTTATTTGTGCTTCATTGTCATCATCATTACTCTGTTTTGTATTTTTTAGGCCGTGTATGTATGTTTTTCTAATACGTTTTCTTTGGAGTTGTTCTTTGTATTGATTTTGACATTGTACCCTTATAAGATCCTATGGACACTATACCACAAAGAAAGCCTTAGTTTTTGCTGCTGTTACCTCATTGACTGTCACTTAAAATTTTTGGTATTTCAGATATTATGAAGCAACTGTTGAAGATTTAGGTGAAAATGGTATTTGTACAGTAAAGTTCTGTAATTACCAAACAGAAGATGTGACCAATGTGTCACTATTAAGGGAGCTTTCTCAAGAGGGACTGCCCAAAGTATCCCATCCAGGTGATTTACCAGCGGATTCCAAATCTAAGTGAGTGTTACTCAATCTTACCCTTCGTTGGACATTCTGTTTCTGATGTGAGGCATGAATGAGAAACTGAGTGAAAATATTTAATTATGTCACCAGATAACATTTATTTCATTAACTTTTAGAAAGCAGTTAGTTCTCAAGCAGAGAGAGTATCTGAAAAAGAAAAAGCAAAGGAAACAGCAGAGGTTTAAGCAGTTAGAAGAGGAACGAGAAGGAGAGAAGAACAAGTGGCTTGCTTTCAGTCACAAGGTATATCCTTGTTTTTCCTTTGTCAGAGCGCTTCTTTATTGTGTCTTACCACAGCAATGCATTTTATGTGCAGTCATTTTTTGTCTTCAACTCATTGATGTTTCACAAATTTTGAAAGAGCATACAATTTTTTCAGAGGTAGTTTTTAATATATCCCATGGAAATTGAAGTGCATCACTTAGTTATGAATGCACAAGATCATTTCCAAATGTATTAACACTCTGATGACAAGGTATTTAATTCACATATAAAGGCATGTTCTAAATTCAGTTGAAATGCTCTGAATTTGTACTGGGTGAGATTAAAATATTTCCCTTGAAACAGTTGTATGTTTTGTAGGAGTGATTCATGTTGGACTCATTTGGTACCTTTGGTCTCTCTGACTTACGTAATTTGTGGCATTGATATTGCTTAGGGGTTCATATTTGCAATGTGAGCCTACTTTAAATATTGAGGAATCATCACTTTTTGTATTTTGTTCTGAAGTGGTTTATAAGGGTTCTTGGGCATGCCTTCTTTCAAAATGTAGGTTTTAAAATTTTAGTAATTAACATTATATCCGTTTAATCCTTATTTATGCTATCCATCCTGAAACAATTCTCTATTTTTATTGTGGCCTCAATTTATCCAGGTAACTAAATTGTTCCATTCATTCTAATTAATGCCTTTGTACTTTTATTTTCATCTTGCCGTGATAATCCGTGCCATAAGTTTTCTAATGTTATAGTATTGATTTGAAATGCATCTGATAGCATCTTTAAAATCTTTGTTGACTGACTAACCATTGTTAAGTCAATTTAAAATTCCTTCAACTTGATCAACTCTCTCCTCCTACCTTTATTCATAATTCAAGCTCGCCCAAAGCCTCTCTTTTTTCTTGAATTTAAAGTTTTGAAAAGTTCTGTCAGTCTTGGACCTCTCATTCTCCATTCCATTGCTGCCTCCACAATCTGCACTTGCCTTCATTACGTGCATTTTTGGAGATGGGAATTTAATTTTGGATCAGACATCTTACCTTCAAAGTATTTCCTAAGTTCTTCAAATCTTTCTTGGACTAATCCCACTCAGCTCTCATCATCATCTAATCAATCGCATTTCAAATAATCTACAAGCCATGATGATTTCCAATTGAGAGGTTTCAATCTGCATTCAGAAGTATAATCACATTGTGAGTTGCCCTAAATTTACATTTCCCTACTATCTTCAATGAATCCTTTTTTCCTATACTGTTTCCTAATATCAATGATTGTTAGATACCATTTCAGCTAGGGCAAGTTTAAATTTCATTCTAGTTTTCACCATTAAGTGTCTCCCTTACTTATCAAGCTGTTATCAAAATAGCTTATTATGAAATCTCATTTAATCTATTCTTCATTCATTATTCATCTACTACATATTTTCTTTCCGCTTCAATCTTCTTACAGTTATCCCTTTGCTCCTTTTTAAAGGTATTGACTTTTCACGTAGTGAATCCAGCATCTAATTTTTTTTAAGCTTATAATATGGCAACAATTTGTATGTTAAAAATAAAAATTTTTTTGTGTTTAATATTGTCCTTCCAACATATTTTACTTTCTTTACGATCATTAATCAAGTGTGCACCAAGGCATCTGAAATATCAAATTCTGAGATGATTAAATTACGTGTCGCTGGTAAAACAGGCTTATGTTCTATTCTAGGATTAATTCATATCCTAATTTTTATTTGCTATGCATAGAATTCCTTAATGATTAATTATAGTGTACTATGAAGATTGGCACAGTATTTACTCAGACGCAACATGTGTTGTGGGAAAACAGGCTCTTTTAGGTTAACAAGATTGGCAGGCATTGTGTTCACTCCACAGTAAGGATCAGAAAAACATATCAGGTGAGAAGTATTTGGTTTTACCTGGTATGAAGTTAAGAAGATTATGCACTGGCTTCCTGTTTTCATACAAGTTCCAGGTTGCTAAAAGGAAAATTGGTTTGCTGGCCACTGCGCTGGCCTTCACTCCGACTGACAAGACTGGTGCAAGGGCCTGGCTGAGGGTGGCAGCGCAAGTCAATAGCCCCAAGAGGTGGGCCTTATGGGAGGATTGATGGGGCCCTCATTGGGATGTGCTGTGGTGGCCCTTGGCGTTATTCTTCCTGTGGAGTAGTTGTTTGTCTGTACTGATTACGCAAGGCTGTTCTGCCTCATTCACCCCTCTGTTTGCAAACTTGAATCAGTTTTCCTCTTTCAGTTTTCAGGTCACCTTTGGTAAGCCTGTAACAAAGCATTCATTCAGAAACCTTAATTTATTTTTGTCTACGACTTCACGCCATTGAACAGATATCTTTTTAGTTGTGATAGTTCATTCTTTTTATGATGCTCTTTGGAAGTTTTTTGTAGTGGGTATAACAGTGGGCTACTGACATTAAAGGTTCAATGTTTGTATATAGGTGTTGCAGGTTTTCACCTGCATCACCTATATGCGAACTTTCACTGGGCACCGGACATAATCTAAAAGGGTATCTCAAAGGGAGAATTAGTTGCCAAACTGTAAGTGGTTGAGTTTTTGTACTTCATGGTCTAGTACATAACACTTCTTCATGTATTTAACCTGCTTATCTTAGGTCTGTCTTTGTTACCCTGATTCTCATTAATGCTAGTTGAGTGGTATTTTGACACCTTACTGTCAAACTTTAATTCACGGTTCCTGAACTTATTCCCATGAATTTTAGTCCTTGTTATCAACATTAGTAAGCAACATGGAACAGGTTATTTGGCAGCGTCTTCTATGTTGATATTGCCCCATGAAAGACTGGGAGATGTGAGGAAGCAAACTTTCACACTATCATTAATGGCTCAATAATTCATGTACATTTGAAACATGGTATCAAAGTATTAGGTCTCTTCATGCATAGTCAGAATGAGAAAGTTTGAGGAGAGTAGTAATTATGTGAATATTGCTCATTCCCTCAGGGTTTGAGTTATGCCTGAATTCAGCATCACTTTTGAGAGTTGTCGAGCTGTCTGTAGAAAACAAAGTGGGTAAAAGGAGAAACTCTTTGATATGTTTGTATCAATAGGAAATAAATGGGAATTATGTATGAAGGCAGGCATTTTGGTAAAGATTCATGAATGTGTTCATCTCTATGTCCGTTTGATGGTGCAGCTGCCTTTTAATTAGTTGGATTGGTACAGATGCATGTCTGTATGCTTAATACTCTTTACTTCATGTCGGTGGGCTGCATACCAAATGTTATGTTCCAAAAAAGTTATATTGACCCACAAGAAGCATGCTGCATGTGTTTCAGTAATTCAACTTCCTTAATGAAGATGTAGATAGATTATTTATCATGATTTAAAAACAAAAAAATGTCACATCTATAATTCGCACATTTTAGAATACAAAGTGGTATCAAAAAGTTCCCAGACTAGCTCATTTTGAAAAAGTTCTTGATTTATGCATATTTAGACATTATCTCCTATGAAATGGTCTTAGTTCACAGCAATGGACAAGTCCCAGAGGTCATTTCTGGAATGCTGCCCGTATGTCATCTTTTATGAGTGAATCAAGAAACTTCTGCAACTCAGGCTGAATCTCAGCAATGGTTTTGGGAAGAGCAACCTTTGAGCTGGATCTTCATCTTTCAGCTAAAGAGGAAGTTTGCTGGAGCTAAATTTGGCAAGTGGGGTGGGTTTGGAAGTGGTAATGTAGGGTGCTTGGGGGAGAAACATATGAATGAGGAATGCTTTGGGGGGTCATAGAGAATCCAATCTCATCGAATTCCAAGTGTGATACATCTGGTTGCTTTTGCTAGTCTGGGAACTTTTTGATATCACTAGCTATGTGTATATTCAGTGCAGTAAATCTCAAAATTTAAACTAGCTAGTAATTGTGAACATACCAGAAAAGACCTTAAATTATGGTGTTCAGTACAGTTGCGGTAATCTAAATTACTATTCTTGGGTTTTTGGAGCTGAAGATTTATCAATCAATGAGCTTATGGCCATTTACCAGCATGTTTTTGTCTTTTTTATCAAACTGTGAATCTAAAATCATTTAGCCAAAATATAGCATGGCATTTCTTAAAGCCTGGTTACAATATTTTTCTTTTGTACAAGTTCTTGTATAAATGTATGAATGTGTGAATGAATATGCAAAAGCATTGTGTACCCACACTAACTTATACAATTGTATGAATGCATTTCCTCAAAATGGAACCTGTCCCAATTTTGTTGATTGTTCTTACAAGTTGTGGACATGCTTCAGGGATACCTGATGGTAGGTAATGGAAATTACATTGATAGCTATTTTTATTTTTGGGTCTCAGGATTCTGTATATTCTTACTGTGCTTATACTGTGCTTATTTACTTTTTATTTTGTTAAAGTATTTTTAGTAAACAAGTATTTGACATTGTGGATTGGAATGGGGTCGTTTACCATATTTTTTTATTGCTGAATATGATAGAGTTTGTAAAATAAAAAGACCTGTATTTTTCCGTTTTTTGATCCGTCCATTATTTCTTGAGTTATAAGCGGTGAAAAACGATGTTTTTAACCCTTTCGGAAGAGTGGGTGTGGTGCAACCTCTGACGTATATCGACTTTGTCCAATCACAACTGAGCCCGCGAAGCTACTTCGCCTTATCGCAAGCCCCCCACACAGCTGGCTCTCCCAATGAGAGCGATTGCGACAGGATCTGTGTGAGCAGACCTTCCGAGAATCCCCCTCCACTCCCTTCCCTTCCCATAAGAGCAGTCAAGGACGGGAGGAAAATGACGTCAATGTTATCACAGCAGCTTTTTCAGTGGGCGTCACCTTTTGCTTATTTTAATTTTTGATTTATGAGTGAATGGTTGTGGTTAGACGATTAATGTTTTCACTAACATTCTTTTTTCGTTTCCATCTAACAATTTCATGCAAAAAATTGCGATTTCGGTTCCAAGTAAACGCCCTCATTCAATGCCTGGTATTCGAAAAGGAATTGGAGTGTCTTATAATGACTGAAGAATCATATACAGTTAGTTTAGAAAGCAAGTGGCTAATATTAAATCTAGACTCCTGATGATATTGTGGTAATGACAGAAATAGAGATTTAAAGAAGACTCAAGTTAACAGGTAGCAGAGAAGTCAAGACTGGAAGAATTCAGAAAGAGGCGCTGCAGAAAAATGATGAAGCTCAAATAGATCAACTGAGTAACAAACGAAGAAGTTGGCAGAGAGTAAAGTACTTGAAACTTTAAAGAGAAGGGATAAAGACTAGTCCCTAGATCAAAATAGAAAACTACTTCATAAAACTCGAATTGCAATTTGAGATGAATATTGTCTTCTCCTAGTGGTTTTAATTATTATTATTTAAATATTCCTTTTGTAAGAGAAAACCAAAAGCAATCCCATAATGTGTACCAGGAAACTTTATGAAAACTTTCATCATGTAACCAATCATTCATGGCAATTGAACATATGAATGTATAATAATCTGGACAAAAAATGAAAATGCATTTGTATAAGAACTTGTACAAGAAAATGTATTGTGTAACCAGGCCTTTAGAAATGTGGTAATAATTAAAAAGAAACTTTCAATGGTAAACTCAAACCTTGGAATTGACTACTACAGAACAGTGGAGGTAAATAATTTATTTGTCATCAAGTAACAAAGTCATCTATAATTGTAACTCCTGTGTTGGTATTACTAAACTGTAGTTTGAGTATTATTTTTACTGTTATAGAGTTACCTATGATTAATTGCTATTTTGCCTAGTTTGACATTATCGATTGCTCTTCTTTTATTACACTTTTGTATTTAAATGTAAATAATTTGGAATCAGTGACTAAGTTCAAAAGAATTTATATTTTCATAAAAATGACTTTTGGGGTACCAGGAAGTGATATACATATTATTGCTATCATTCGTTTATTATCAATATTTCTGATTAAGGTGAAGTCAATCCATTGAAAGTTTCTTTCGCCAAAGACATTGTGGCTAAGTAGATTGAGTGGACAACTCAGTTTTTATTTATGCTACCAATAGTTATGGAATTTGCTATTTTTGGCAGACTAGGAATTGTCAAGAGAGGAGCTGTCGAAAAATGTCTAAATATCGACCTTAAACAGATGAAAGGTAACTTTAGTTCCCACTATGTTTGCATAGTCTAAATTAAATAACTGAAATAATTGTGGCTCGCAGAACCATTAATAGGAAATTTGGCATTTAAAGGTTAATGAATTATTCTGGTAGATGCTTCAAGGTGTATATGTGTATGTTAGTGTATATTGTGCGTGTTAAAAGTTTAACAAATATGCAAGATTATTATCAATGCCTGAGTCCTGCTCAGAAGGAGCAAAACATGGTGGGCCAGCAAAGAGGGGAAGAAATTTCTGTCCCTCCCTGGTGCTGTGAATCAAGTCATGAGGTTGATTTCAGAAGTTGATTTGTTGAATGCCTGTATTGCAGTTTGTATTTTTTCAAATTAGTTCTGGGTGCTTCTTGAAACAGTGATTTCTCCTTGAAATCTTGAATATGAAAATCCATTCGGAAAAATAAGAGTTGATGTTAAAGAATATACTTTCATTTAGAATTTAAAGAATGGAAGGATTGCAACATTTTTCTTTTTTGTGCGTGATGATTTTCTTGTGAAATTGCAATATAATTCATTTTTTCCTGGAATTCTAGGGTTTTTATTTAGATGGTTATTAGATGGACATTTATTGCTTGGCCTCATGTAGTCGATATATTTTCAAGGTGAATGACCTGTAAAAAAATAGTCTTTTGCTTTTTTAGCCAATAAGTTGGAAAATGTTTCCCTTTGTCCTGTGATGTCCTGGCAGTTATACACTACTTGCATATCACTAGTTTTTCCAGTCATATGTGCTAAGTTTAAAAAATAGACTGCATTCATGAAAAAAGTTGATCTAAAAACAAGCAGAATTCTAGAAAATTTAAGAAATTATATAGTTCAGATAAACTAGTCACCCTTTAAAGAAGAATTTGGCTGTATGTTGCTGATGATAAAAATTTTTCTTATACAGTAATAATATGCTATATTGATTGTAGATTCTACGCTTTAATGGAATGTGCTCTTGGTCAAGAGCCAATGAGTCAAATTTTGTTTATTTTATATGGAGCTGGTGTCAACTAGATATTGTTTAGTGTTTGCCGTAACCCTGAAGATTTTCAAAAATACTTTTGACCCATTTTATTTTGGGTTACCTGACGTGACTGAACCTTGGTGTGAACGGAAACTTCAAAGTTTGTCATATGTTAGAAAATATTTTAATGAATGAATGAATGTGGCTGAATGTATTGATAGCGCTTGTATCGGCTTGACTGCCCATGAAGCATCTGAATCATGCCCTCCTTACTCTTTGTACTCATTGGTTGGTGGGCTTTTATAAATTAGCACAATTGTGTGATCCCTCCCCAGCCTCACTTATGCAATTGAAGTTAAATTTTTTATATTTTTACCTTTGATTTATACCTTGATTTCTCACTGTGAAGCATGCACCAAATCCATATTATCATTTCACAAATGTAGTTTTTAAACCAGCATAGGCAGATATTGTGAAGGATTCATGTGGTTTCATCATATTCTGTTGTGTCATCAATGCCCCATAGTGAGGTGATCATTTCATTTCCTAATATTTTGTTATCAAATTAAGATCTACTTGCTTTGTCGCATGGGTTCTGAACTTTATCATAGTGTGATTAAAAGTTATGTCTTTCTGTACTATGTGATCAAGCAGTACAGTTGCCATTTTCTAAAACTGTATATTCCATCCATAGACTTCTTGTATTATGTTGGCCAAACAACCTATATCAAGAAATAAATACATGACTGTTTTTAAGCATGGTGAACTGTGTAACTGTTGCATGTGTGTTGCTGAATCTTATGTATAGGTGGTGCATGAAACTTTGATGTAGTAGACAGAGCCTCCACTTTTTTTTTAAAAAATAATTCAGGAAATGTGGAAGTTACTTGTGTATATTTATTTGTATGACAATTCCCCTGGTAAATGAGATTCAAGGAGGAATTTGGACTGTCTATTTTAAGGAACACATTTAAGGTGCATGGCAACTGGTTGAGTAATGGAAAATATAATTCTGGAATGATTATAAATTTATTAGATGATACTCCCTGTTTTTTCAGTAATTGAACTCAAGCTTCAAGAATAATGTAAGTTCAATACCTACGTTACAATGTACCACTGTAATTGGGAATTGTTAGTTAGAAATATCCATGGGAAGGTCTCTTAGACTAGGAATCTAGTCATGAATCTTAAGCTAAGCCAATTTTCAAATCAATATGCCAATCAGGATTGATTTATGGGAAAATTTAGTGAGATTCTATAGAAACTTGTTTTACTGTGGACATTACAATACACAAAATAATTCACAGTGGTTGTGTTTTTTATAATATTGATTATTTTACGTCACTATTGTTTCAGTTAATTTTTTCCATTCATAGTTATTCTGCAATATTCAAGGACCTCATGTGCAGTGTTTACATTATTCATATTAGTTTGTTCCACCAAAAAGTTAATTTGTGCATTTTTTGATACGTAGTCACAGGCTCGTTTTTTTAAATGAGTTTTTCTAATGAGTGAGAAGCATTTAGATTCTCTGAATCATTCATGAAATACTGATTCATGATATATTACCCAAGCATCATTTGGTTCTAAGCTTAGAAGTATCTGCTTTGTATTGCTATTTATCTGTAGAAATTTATTTTGAATGATTAAATAATTTAATGGTCTAACATAACTTGTGTTACTTAATTCTTGAAGTAATACCATGTTTGTAAGTATTCAGGAGATTGGGATTATGTTTATGGAAATGACTCAATGGATTTTCATGAAGATTATGAGGGCTTTCATGAAAGGAATGAAGGATTATCTAATCATTTGTTAACTACTAAAACCGCAGTAAGGAAAGTAGACACTGTCAATAATATCTAGTCAATAAAAAAACATATTTCTGCAAGAATCTCTCTTGCTCTAAATGAGTGTGTGTAGCACTAGAAGGTTTGCAAACGTGAAGTTTAGAATGAAAGGTTTGCGTGTGTAGCATAAGTGCTATTTTACTTGTGAAGATTGAAAGTGAAATTTGCTATTTATGTTGCATCAGAGTAATGACCTTAAGTTAATATTTATGTGTAGTGTTTATTTGTGTAATCTAATCTTAATTTGAAATTAATTCATTAGATAAATATCTTTTCGCTCATTGATCATTTCCTCCCAAATTTGCTGCAGAGAACTCTTTTGAAGTACTGTTATTAGTAAATCTATTTTTTATTCATTGAAATACTCCAAAGTGAACTCCTAAGGTGCTCATACACCTATTCCTAAGGTGATTCTGTATAATCTTAATTGCATTATATTACTTTACTTATTGCGCATATATTTTTTGTCATAAATCCTGTAATTATTTTATTTTTTGCTAAATTGGGAATTTTTATTTCATTGCAGACCACAGGAAAAAAAGGTATTGTTAAGAAGAGTATATTTGCGTCACCTGACAACGTCAATGGAAGAGTAGGAATCGGAACTTGTGGGATAGGTGGAAGGCCAATGACTGAATACACAGCCGCTGAAAAGTGGAGGAAAGGTGTCTAACAGTTTCATTGTATCAGCATATCACTGACAAACAATTAAGCTATTGAAGAGTGAAGCAAGTTATGACTCTAGTGCTTCAAGTCATTGATATAAAACTGTGGAAGTGAATGGAGTTATTTATGTCTAATAATGTGAATATGACATTAATCCAGCAAATATTTCTTTTAAACTTTAAAAGATAGACTGTTGGTAGTGTCAGTGTTCTGTCGTAATTGAAATCAGTTTTTCCAAACGGTTGACATCGTGACAATATTCTTTTTTCAGGTATGGAGATGTGTGTGAAAGTTTTTTCTTTTGTTAAGATTTTTATTTTAATTTTAAATAAAAGTGATTGTGATGGAATGCATTTCCTTTTTAATTGTGAAAACACCAAGATTAGTTTTGTAAGCAGAGGGCTGCCAAATTAGCATATTATGGACTCATGTAGTACACAGTAAATCTGTAAAATGTTCAAAAACATTTCTGTAACTTTTTTGTGCCTTGTATTAAAAGAGTAATTTTCAAATAGTAGTCGATCAAATGACTTATTTTCACTGATTGGAATCTGTTCGTCAAAGTAATCATCAGGAGTTGCCTTTCAGCTCTTCAAATGAAGTGAAAGGTGGTTCAAAACATAGGTCTTTTTAGTGGCCTCAGAATAAATGTGTGATGTACGTAATAGGAGTCACATGGTACAAAGTAGTTGGATCTGATGTCTCTGCAGGGTTTATTATTGATGATAAGGACTTCCGGGTGTCCTTCCGCTTTAGTTTGTTTCTGTGTGACAACAATTTCTCCAGCTATCCTGCTGGTGTCTTCAGATCTGAAGATGCCAGAGCTGATCAGATGAAGAAATTTAGTCACCAGTACAGACCAACCAGTGTGGAGGAATGCCCGGACGACCTTATCATTAATAGACTATTACAAATAATGAATTCACAATCAAGACAATTATTTCTTTGAAATTCAGAGAAAGAGAATAAATGTATTGTAATCAAAATGTGGACAATTTATGGAATGTACAAGGTGTTCTGTATGTTGAATATCGATAAGATTTTACCATTCTCTTGTGCAGGGAAAGCCAGTGAGTTGAAAATTGCCCGACAAAAAAGGTTTCATGAACTGGAAATTGAACCATTGGCCTACAGATTGCCAAGCTGGGTAAGCCAAAGGTCTTAGGTTGATTTCTGATCCAGGGTGTGTTTGAAACCATTGGGATCATTTTAAATAGGTAACCAAGGAGTCACATGGTACAAAAACAAATGGTTTGCAAATTTAGTGTGCCTGAATCACTCGTTACAATATCATTAATTGTTTTCACTTGCGTTTTTCTCATCTGTCTTAACTTTAGAACCCCCAGATGAGATAAAACACAAGTGTAAACAATGAATGAGATTGTAATTTATGAACCATTTGTGTTTATACCATGTGACTCCTTGGTTTCCTATTCGAGATAACCCTGATGGTTTTAAATACAACCCACCAGGAAGACTTTTTCCTATGGCAGTTTTCAAGAATCTCTGTGCTGAAACTGAAGGGTTAGCCTTAAACCTGTGTTAAATCAAATAGTAGTACTAACAATACACAATTCCACCCGAACTTGGTGTACCGATTTCTTATAATGGTTTTGGTCTAGCAAACTAACCACACTATGTAATTGCTTTATCATCATCACAGTGATTGAAATCACATCATCCATTGAATCACATATTAAAATCACATCATCCATGATGAAAAATGTGAGCCAGATGGCCTCTAGGAAAATTTAATATGTATTATTTGCCTCCTATTATGAGTTCAGACACACTTATATTTAGTTTTATTATTTAAGAAGGGGCCATAAAAGTGTTTTGAGATATTAACCTTCAAAGTGACAAATTAGTGTGATGAAATTTCTTGTAGTGGGCTGCATACTGGAGAAGTGAATCTAGGCTTCATTTCCTGCTCCTTATTTCAGTCCTTGCTTGCACCGTTACTTTCATCCCCATGCACTGGGAGCAGGCATATGTAGTGGTGAGTGAGTGACCTGTTAATTAGGTGGGGGCTTTCGCCTGATAAGATGAGCAGTTTCCTGCCCTCGTGGGCCAACTCAACATCCAATGCCCTGACTTGATCTGGTGTGCCCACAAACTGTCCGTAGAAGCTATCATGTTTCGCTCCCATTGAGATGCAAGTGGTTAGCCAGCGGCAGAAGGATAATGAGTTCAGTGAATGGGGATCCATTGAAGTCTCTCGTCTTGCCTTGCTCATCTGTCGTCATCATGCATCGTCTTAGGATATACAGTGGACTCGTTAGCATGCTTTTGTAGGGACCCGAAATCCTGAACGTCGTAACGAGGAAAACGTGCTAAACAGGTAGGGCCATTCCGGGTTATTTGAAAAAGTACGTTAAGTTGCATAACTTTTAGGGGAGAAATATGCGGGCTGTCAAGTTTAGGGCTGGGCGGTGCAGGAAATACTGAACCGGTTCTCGGTTCTGAAAAAAAAACAGTTTGCGACGGCGGTTCACCGGTTCAATAGATCGAACCCAGCTTTCTCCTGATATGACCAAAACGTGAAAACCTATTATTTACAAGCGCAATGACGCGGACCTGAGGAGAGGAACGTGCAAACGAGGAAAACGTACTTTCAAGGAACGTCCCAAAGTGCAAAGTGGAACGTCCACTGTATTCCACAAATCCTTTTTTATTCTTGACTCCTTCCCTTAAGTACTACATTCATTCCCAAGCAACATCATGATATCAGCTCAATATCATTTTTACACCATCACATATTACTTATTGGTCAGTCCGATATTGGCTACCGATATGGGCAAATGTCAAAAGTGATAACACATGCCATTATAAAAATGACATTTGCTGACGATATTGGCCCAGTATAAATTCGACGATAAAAAGACATCTTTCACCACTATACAGTGGCATAAAAATGATATTGAGCCGATGCATGTTTGACATTACAATGGACTGATTTTTCATTATCTTGATATTGGGATGATTTAATAAGTAAAATAGTCAAAAAGTATCCTGGATAAACATGCCAACAATATTTATAATCAGGGACGATCATGCAACATAATTGCGATGGAAAAATTAAAGGCGAAAGGTAGCTTCGATCTAAGAACGATCACATTGAGAACCCTGAACCCAGAAAAGTTGTCAATCTGAGTCCTACACAACTCACTTTTCCAGCCCCCGAATTGGTGCAACTCCCTGCTGCGACATATGTAAGAGCTTAGTATATTATAAATATAGGAATGTATATATATTAAGCATTTTTAATTCAATAGAACAATAAAAGAAATCAAATATTAAGTAAAAAGATTTTAAAATCATTTTAATGTTTTTGAAATTATTTTTTATTAAACTTTTCAGAGATTTTTATTCACAATTCAAATTCACAAAAATCACACTTTATTTATGATATTTTTCAGATGAAGGAATTTTTTTAAAGTAAAATTTTATTCTTCAGGACTCAATAAATGACTTACAACTTTCATCTTTAGAATTTACTCTTATTTTCATTATTACTTTTATTGTATCCACTTTCATACTGGTTTTTTCTTCTGACCAGACACTGTTCATTATACTGAAGACACATTCAATGTCACTATTAGATCCTGGTAAGCAGAAAGCAAACTCAACAATTAACTTCATGAACTGGAAGGGAATAAACATTTCCTGAAAATTCTCTCTGAAAGTTCTCGACGGAAGCCATATGGCCTCCAAGACCACTGAATTACATTATAAACAGTGCAGCCGATAAAGTTTCTTTTTTACAGTAACAACGACAACAACAAAGGTTAAAAAAAACACTGTTAAATAACATACCGCAATCACGCACTTCAGACGTATCACCTACCAATCCTAGTTTGATAATTCATAATGTTTTTATGGGTTAAAATGTACAGACATACATACAAACGACTTTAATAAGCGAAATTGAGACAAAAAATGTAGATGTTTAGCAAAAAAGGCCTTGTAAGCCAATTTCAAGTACATAACAACAAAAAATGTTTAAACGTGAATTGAGAACAATAAAAAAGTACAAGAAAATGACCGACAATTTTGTTGAAAAACTCAACAAGGAGTGACCAGGAGGACATTTAAGAATGAACCAATCATTAAATTATGTTGATTAAGAAAGGGGAAGCTACACTTATATTAAAGAAGGAAATTGGAATTGAATAAATTTTTCTGCTCCGAGAAAGCGAACTAAACGATTCGTAGGCTTACGACTTGTTCGGTTCATGATTAAAAGATGATATTCTGATAACTTTTGCTGAAAATTATTCATTGTATTACTTTGATTTTAAAAATAGTTTTAAATGGTATATATTGACTTTAACTGAATAATTTTACTCTCTTTTGTTTTTGCAGTTCCTATATCAAACATATGTACGGATTTTTCATGCAAGATGCTGTTTGAACCATTATTTTTACAAGCGTTTAAAAAAAAGACCAAAATTTAAAAAACAAACTGATCATTTTGATAACATAAATCCAAAGACCGGTACAAATTAGTATTTTTGTTTAGTCTTTCGGGACACCGGGACAAACACCCCAAAACCGGTACTGTCCCGACCAAACCGGTACGTATGGTCACCTTATCTATGATAGTAATGAGATACCTACTTAATCCTGACCCAACTTCCCTTAGTAAAAGATGCGCAACTTTAAGCGTTATCAATGTAATAAAATATTTCAATCTCGTTTTCTGTTGAAGTTAATGGAGTTCACATTAATTGCAATGCGTAAAAATTCACCTGGACCAGGAATCGAACCACGGACCTTTGGCTATCCGGGCTACTGCGCAGACCACTACGCTACCCAGGATCCCTAATTCGCATGGCAATTTTACCTAGGTTCAAGGTACTAGATGTTGAGCCCTCGCGGTCCATCAGGGATCGCAACGAAAGGGAGAAAGGGCTTCAAAGAAGCCACGACCAAAGGTGAACCCCATCCTGCACTAAAGCCGCGCTTGGCGGTAAATGTAGGATAATCCAAGCCTGCCACGTGGACGGCAATTTGTAAGCAAACATCTAATTCTTAAGTAATCATATTTCTTATTTTATATGTAGGCCTCCAAATGGTTTCTGATGTTCTGGCCAGTCACCAATTTTTGACTTCTTTTCTCTGACGTCGGAGGAAAAAATGTGAATACTTACTCAAAATTATAAAATCCAGCGACCAGAAAAATATGATAATATTTATGCCCTTTATTAGTCAGCTCAGCTGACATCATTTTTGCATCAGAAAACGATATCTAAAAATCACTTTAGGATACGATCCACGAAATCAATTTTACATCGGAGAAAGGTATCATTTATATGTCATTTTTATATCGGCATTATTAGCCGATGATAAAACGATATCGGTGACGTCTATTATTGACATAATAATAATTGACATTGGGCCGACGCATAGCTGCCATGCGATGCTGCTTGGGTTGTAATGTGTACAAGGCTTTCTAGCTTGCAGCACACCAGAGCTGCCTGCATCTTACTTTTCGGGGATTAGAAGTAGCATTATAATTTATGTTGAGACATTTCACTCAGAGGGGCAATTGAGTGTTTTCTTACACAATAAATATTGATTGCGAAATAAGTTTGAATTTATATTCTCACAGCCTTGTTAAAAAAAGCGAACTCGTAATTGCCTCGTAACTCGTAATTGCACTTTAATCGCGAGAATGGGTGAGTGATTTTCTTCCCTTCAAATAGCATACAAGACTAGTGGTCACTTACTGTGTGTGAATCAGCATATAGGCAATGAATACGTACTGCCTGTGGGACTTATTCTGCATCAAATGTTAATGGATTCATGGAGCTCTTTCATAAATATGTCTTTTTAATTGAGTTTGCGTGAGGTCACCGAATGTCTTCAACTGCAGCTGTTGGTCGTGAATACTTAATGAATCGTAAACTTACTCCCTCCCTTTTGTCGAAGTGTTTTCAGCCATAAAAGACCTACGTTGATTGTGCAAAATGTGGAGCTTAATATGCCTGGCAATTATGAAAAATTTGGGGTTATTAATGCATGTTACCTACTCTTTTCAGCTTCAGTCACTAAGGTCACTGCTGTGGCGCTATTGTTCGAGCAACGCCAGACAGTGTGTAACTTATTAGTGCAGTCCGAGGTATTCGAGGGTTTCCGCTATCTTCCCTTGAGTCGGTAACGAACAGTGGATAGACCGGCGGTATTGGATAGGAAACGACAATAGCGAGCGAGGAAAGGTTGAAAGAGGTCTTTTACTGGTCGGTGATGGCATTTGCATTTAAATTATCTCGTCTCCTTGGAGTATTCCCGTTCCTACTGTCGTCGGATCGGAAAGGGTTTTACAAACCCTCCCTAAATTTAAAAATTTTTAGCCTGGTCTCTCAGATATTGATAGTCGTCTTAATTTTGTTCTACTACGTGGAGTTTAGCGATATGACCCTGAAGGGGGAGTTGGGGCTTGGCTCGAAAAATATATTCATGAATAGAATCAAGTTGTGTCTTATCCTTTTCGACTGGTTGGCCGTGTTCACGTACACGCTTCGAGTGGGCAGGATCTTGAAGATATTCTCGGGGCTGAGGAGGGTGAGGCGGTTGTTGAGAAAGCATTCTCGGTCAGCCCTCGGTGCCACAGCCTGGGGATCTTCGCACTTGGTGTCCATTGCGTTCTTCGTCTGCCTCGGCCTCAGTCTCGTGTCCCTTGTCTTAAAGGAATGGAATGCGGATTTCTATCTACGATATTTGTCGATGCTGGCGCTGAGGATGATGAGCATTAGCATTAGAGTGCAGTTCGTATGCATCGCAGGTGTGATCGGGGAATACTTAGGCACAGTGGAATCGTTGCTGAAAACTGGCGTCAAGAAGCATGCAAAGGATAAGGCGGGATCACAAGTGAGCCAGGGAAAATGCTGCAGATGGAGGTGAGAGCGAATTAATTTGTTTTATTTTGAAACCTCTCAGGAAATCCCAAAGATTTCCATGAATATTCACATCCGAACTGAGACGTGTCAAGAGCTGAGCAGAGGGTCCCAACAATGGGGTCGTTTACCATATTGTTTTTACTGCCGATTCTGATAGAGTTTGTCAAATAAAAAGACCCACATTTTTCTGTTCTTCGATCCGTGAAGTCGTTCACGAGTTATAGGTAAGCAGCGAAAACTGATGTGTTTAGCCCTTTCGGAAAAGTGGGCGTGCAAAGGACTCGTACGTCATCCACTTCGTCCAATCACGAATGAGACTGCGAAGCTCCTTCGCTCAATCACAATGGGGGACACACTGGTGACACTACCAATGGAAGCGGTTGTTAGACACTACTCGGATAATTTCGAAAGGCATTGCATATTCGACTACATCGTAATTTGTGAATTAGCGAATAAACTTCGGCACACTTTTAGTTACACCAAAATGTTTACGAAAATATTGTGTTGTTCGGTTGTTATGGGTTATTTGCTAGATGCGACAGGAAAACCTCCTCTCCCCACCTCCACTCCCCTCCCATTCTTCCTCAAGGAGGGGAGGTGGATGACGTAGGTACCCTTAACGCAGCTCGTTCGGTAGGCGTCACCTTTTGATTATTTCAGCTTTTGATTTATGAGCGAATGGCTCTGATTAGAAGATTAATTTTTTCGCTAAAATTCATTTTTCGTTTCCATCTAACGATTTCGCGCACAGACGAGCGATTTTGGTTCCGAATAAACTCCCCCCTTTTTCTACGCTACGCGTGTGTTTCCGCTCCCGGCCATTTAAGTTACTTCGTTAGAGGGAGTGTTGAAATGTAATGGACCTTAGGTAGGAAAGCTATGGCTAACTAAGGATTGATAGCATTCAGGAGGATGCATGCGAAAGAGAAGGATTGACGAAGAGGAAAAATATCAGGAAATTGTAATCCATTTCCAGAAGGAAGCCTCTTGTTGAGATGTTTCAGTCCGTTGCAGTGAGCACACGCAATTGTGTCGGGAGAGACGGAAAACTGCTTTGTTGCATATTTCATAAAGGTGGAGTTCAATCATACAATTGTATTTCTCTCTCTCTCTTACGAGGCTCTCATGAGGTGAAGAGGCGCATAGATGGTAGATAAAAATAATTTGAGACGTTGTGTTTCATAGAAATGCCGAGGATCAATTAGATAGACCAAGAGACAAATTAGGAGGGAAAGAAATCTCATGATATTTCTGACAAGGAGAGGGGACGACTATCGGACACACCCTAAAAAACGATTGGCAGGCTTCAGGCTGCCGCGCAGTGGTCGATTTCACTGATTTAGCGGGACTAAAGTATAAAATGCAAGTTCCTTGTAATCATGTATAATTGTGTTTAGTACGTAGCCAATGAACCAAAAAGGGCTACAGAGAAGAAATTATACTGAAAATGCTGTTTGTTTGACGGTAGCGATACACTGAAGTGGAAGAATTAATTTCTGGGCCTCTAGTCGCACTCCGTGGTCACAGCGCACCAGTCACATTCGGAGTGTATATTGGCTCGAACTTACGTGATATTTTGAAAACCTTCACGCTAGATAGAGCAGATTGTGTCCCTTGAGTATTCAAAGTTAATATTTGAGAAAATTTGCAAGGTTGGGTGTGATAAGTATCGTTGAACAATTCGTTAAAAATAATTATTAATTTTTGCTAGATGCATTTTTAGAGCTGGCGTACAAAAAAAGTTTCACAAGGTTTCACGTTAAAATTTGGCAAATTATAATCCTTCATTAGGTATCTGTGAACTATATTAATCCGTGCTGTGAACCAGTAACAGCGGTATTTGCGCCCACTTGCGCCGAATTAAGTTATTCTCATTTTTCAGGAGCCGTGCACGCCATCTCGCGAAAAAATTTCTAATTCGAGAGTAATATCTCTCATATGAAAAGTTCTTATTGTTTGTGATTTCTGTAATTTTTGGTAAACTATTCGATAATGGTGGAAAGCGATGTTTCAGGTAAATACTCAATAATAATTTTGCTTAAGTTCCAAGTAAATTTATGATACAATACCGTGCAAAGTGAGTGTAACTTAAGGTTCTTATGCTATGTTATATGCTTTTAGAATTCGACCCTCTAACAAGTCTTCTCGAGATAGCCCTCGTTAATATAGTATGGTAGAATTGAAATAAACAAAACATCAATATATCTCTTTGCAAACGGGAGCTAAAGAAAGAAATTTTTATATTTATCCTTCGTACCACTCAGTTTTAAAGGCAAAAATGGATTGTTACACTATGCAGGAATCGTTCATTGTATCAGAAACCTTAGCGGATTTTAAATTTAAAAAAATATTAGATCATACAGTGATAAGTCTGATGAAAGTGCAATAATCAATTAAAACAACAATACGATACAACAAAGCATTAATTCAAATGAGTAATAAATGGGACTGCGATGGCAGTTCAGAACACTCCCTTTGAAAGCAAAGAATTTCCGAAAAACGGCAATCTTCGGATTCCGACGATCTTTTGACGTTAATTGTTTCCTTACAACTTCAACTTGAGGAATAATAAATGAATCAAAAAGTAATGTATGGCAAAATCGTCCTCCACGAGATTTGCAGACCTATTCGTTTTCATTTTCTGAAGGAAACTCCAGATAAAATTAGAGAAGAAATCCTCAAAATAAAGAAGCAAATAGCTAATTTGATGCCAACTAAATTAAACATTGCAAATGAAGTAATTGAGAGAATTATTGAGCATTTGCTTTTAAATACAATGGTAGATGGCAAAGTCTGCAACTCTTTGACGAATAATTCATCAGCGCAAGTGTGCTACATTTTTTGTGCTTCTCCTAAAGACATGGACAATATTGATACTATTAAAAAACGACGAGTTAATATGTTAGAATTTAACTTTGGCTTATCTACACTGCATGCTCTATTCGATTTTTCGAGTGTCTTGCATATATCCTGCAGGCTAAAAATTCAGAAATGGCAAGTCCGTGGAAATCAGAGAGCAAAAGGTACTTATCTGTTAACAAATAACAATTAAGTTTAGATCAGAAAGGGGCCTCCTAGTCGATGTAGTAAAACAAGGATGTGGAACCACCGACGATGGTAACACCTCTCGCCGATTCTTTGAAAACCCAAGAAAATCTGCGGAAATTACTGGAGTTGACGAGACGTTGAACGTTTCTCCGTTATTTTGTAAGCCATATCAAGTGGATATGGACTTAACGCAGAAGCCTTTGGAAAGTATGCCCATGACACTTTTAACCTATATGTTAACCTTTGCAAGTAGCTTTAAAAGCCTACTAGTGTCCATAAAATTTTGATCGATAGAGCAGACGTGATTGCAATCTTGGTTTTACAACTTGCTAACTACCAAAGTATGTGCATGAGATGTGACACAAGGAACATCACTTTCGGAAAATATCAAGAGAGGACAGTAATCAAGACTTGTTGAATCTAATATTAATACGTTCCGACCCAATAATTTCGGCCCTCATAAAATTACCGATTGAATACTGTAGTCTACTGCCTAGTGCTGTGATAAGTACACTAAAAACTTCTGTTTACGTGCAGGGGCGGATTCAGCATCAAATTTGGGGGGGGGTCATGCCTGGGTCCGGGGAGTATGGAGTATCCCTCCTCCTCCCTCCCTCCCCCCGGGAGAGAGGGGCGTTGTCCCGTGTAAATTTTTTTAAATACCCACTTTTACGCATTTTGGAGCCTAAAATTTCATTTGTATTCTTAACAACAAATGAAATTGAACAATTTTGGACATTTAAGTAGTTAACAATGGGAAGAAATAAAAGCCAACTTGAAGTTTAAAATAATTATGAAATATTAATGTTTCATGCAACAGAAAATGTGAAAAAATTTCATTGGAAAAGATTTACAGTGATGATAAGCACATACATAAAAGTTAAAAACTATCTGTTTAATTAGGGGCTTACTAAAAAGTTTGATTTGGGTGCTAATATTGCTATACGGTATCATCAGTATCATGAAACAAAAGAATTTATAGAAAGCCAACTCATGATCAGTTTTTTCAAATTACGAAAGTGGGAAAATCTAGAAAATAATCGCATACAAAAATGTTAACAAAAACCGACAGCTGATGTCATTTGCGCCATTTAGTTGGTAATTGTGTAATAGTAGGAGTTTTCAGAAAACGGAGGAAGGGTGGAGAGAAACCCGGTGTCGGCATTAGCATACTCTTAACGAAAGGCGCCAAGTGGACCACGGTTTAACGTTCCGTCCAACGGACGGAGTACTGGACTTGAAATGCCCTCCACTAGAAACTCAAGTGGGGACCGGTTTTCCACTGAAAAATCTGCCACTGCCAGGAATCGAACTCGGGCCCTCGAGATGGGAGGCCAGTACTCTAGCCACCACACCAACCCGATCCCCTTTGTCTGTTTTTTATTTCTAAAGATGGTTCATTGTATGTTAGTTTAAAAGTCTTTTCCATTGTCAACTGCAGATGCATGGAATCGGTTTTCCTCGTGAGTGGTGAGGTCACCTTTTTCTCCTAAGAGATTATCAAACTTTTTAAGGGGTTTCTTAACTAATTTACTAAGTGGAGTCACGTTGTGGTGGACTTTTCATAAGCCAGATGAAAAAAGTACACAATATTTACAGTACAGCCCCCTGTCTTTACGAGACAGCACAAGCCAGTGGAACTTGTCAAGATGTGATCTCTGTGCATATTTTTTGTAGACTTTCCTTTCTTCATTACTTCGTTATGAGGGAACTGGTCGTCTAAAGGAGGAGTCCACGGTTTCTGCAACAACGTAGCCTTCCCCACGCAGCATCATGATATCGGCCCAATATCATTTTTACACCGTCACATAATATCACTTATTGGTCAATCTGATATTGGCTACCGACATCTGCAAATGTCAAAAGTGATAACATTTGCCATTATAAAAATGACATTTGCTGACGATATTGGGCCGATATGAATTTGGTGATAAAAAGATATATGTCACCACTATACAGTGGCATAAAAAAGATATTGGGCCGACGTATGTTTGATATTATCATGGACTGATTTTTCATTAACATGATATTGGGATGATTTAATAAGTAAGATAGGTAAAATGAATCCTGGATAAACATGTTACAAATATTTATAATAAGGGATGGTCGTACAATAAAACTGCGATGGAAAAAGAAATTGCGAGAGGTAGTTTCGATCTAAGATCGTTCACATTGAGAACGCCGCAATTTAACCCTGACCCAACTCTCCTTATTAAGAAATGGGTAATTTTAAGCGTTTATGATAGTAATAAGCCACTTACTTTACTCGTAACCGAACTTCCCTTACTGAAAGATACGTAACTTTAAGCGTTATCATTGTAATAAAATATTTCAAACTCGTTTTCTGTTGAAGTTGTTGGAGTTATAACCCAATGTGGGGGGTTCACATTAATTGCCATGCGAAAAAATGCACCTGGACCGGGAATGGAACCACGGACCTTTGGCTGCTCAGACCATTACGCTACCCAGGATCCCTAATTCGCATGGCAATTTTACTGATGTTCAAGGAACTAGATATTGAGCCCTCGCGGTCCATCAAGGATGGCAATGCAAGGGAGAAAGGGCGTCAAAGAAGTCACGACCAAAGGTGAACCCCATCCGGCGCTAAAGCTGCTCTTGGCGGTAAATGTGGGATATTCCAAGCCTGCCGCGTGAACGGCAATTTGTAAGCAAACATCGAATCCTTACTAATTCTGATGATTCAAGCGATATGGAGTGGAAGCGAAACATGATAACGCAGGCTCGTATTTTTTCTTTCTGTGTTATCGAATCCTTAAAAAGCCATATTTATTCTATAAGTAGGCCTCCAAATGGTATCTGATGTTCTGACCAATCACAAATGTTTGGCTTTCTTTTCTCTGACGTCGGGGGAAAAAATGTGACTACTCAAAATTATAAAATCCAGCGACCAGAAAAATATGATCATTTTTATGCCCTTTAATACTCAGCTCAGCTGACATCATCTTTGCATCGGAAAACGATATCTATTAAATATTAATTTAAGATACGATCAACGATATCAATTTTACATCGGAGAAAGGTATCATTTGTGTCATTTTTATATCGTAATTATCAGCCGATGTTAAAACGACATTGGTGACGTCAAAATGACATTGGGCCGACGAATAACTGCCATACGATGCTGCTTGGGTCGTATAGCCTTCCTCTTATCCTCCCTTATTTTATCTTTTTCCTCGGCGATGAAAAATTTCAGGGGGGGGGGTTTAACCCTCCTGGCTACGCGCCTGGTGCGACCCTGCTATTCCATATTATATCAGATATTGGCTATTGCTACTATTCAAGGGTAGGTGAAGACTCACTTGTCTGTCAGTCGAGCTCTACGAGCTTATCACGAGACATCGGAAACTGCCAAAAATTGCCGAAAGCACTGAGGCACTTCCGACTATGCGGGCTCTATAGCTGTGTCCCAATTCACCAGATAGGTACCATCCCAGAATTTAGGGAGGACGCCATCCTGGAGGATGTCCCAACTCGTTATAGGCATCATAAGGGAGCGGAATTAGGTACCTTTTTCAGCCGCCAGATTTGGGCGTCGACGAGTGCATCCTTTTCCCATGATTCAAAGCGAGAGCAGTGGACTCGATGAAGATGGCTACCAACGAGTGAAAGTATTTTGGCTGAAATTTTGTTGATATTTTTATAATTAGTCATGTTGATTCGTTTATCACAATAAAATATCGTTGCACAATAGGGAGTAGTGACATGACGGAGAGATTCATTCAGAAGTAGGAGAAGGCCGAATTGTTCCACATTAAAATAAATGTATTACCTAAATTACGGAAAATATGACAAGATGCTAATCTACGGTACCCTAAACTCAAATTAAATTCTGTCTATACACTATGGCATGAGAAATTTAACAATATGGATTGTATAAGATTTTGTACATCATTTGTCATCCCTTTCATATTATCTTGTTTTTCATCGGTTTCGATCCCAGCAGATGGCAATACCTGCGTAAGGATGTCCCAAGGTCCGTGTATATCCGATATTTACGGACCTTGGGATGTCCTAATTCATGCTCCCTTTTGGGTTAGCCAGCTAAATTTTAGGCACCCAAATCCATGCTCCCTAATGCCTAACGAGTTGGGACACAGCTTTTTTTATTCTTGAACTTGTTTTTTACAGTAGGAAGTGCTACGCTCTACGATAAATGCAACTCAAACTTCTCTCACGTTTGGGACTTGTAGCCATGCATTTGCATAGACACTCCCTTTAATCTTTTACAAGGATACAAAAACTACTAAACTAATTAAAATTTATCAAAAATTAAAAATTTTTGATAAAATTTGGGGGGGAGTCATGACCCCTGTGACCCCCCCCCTGAATCCGCCACTGTTTACGTGGTAAATGACGCCTCAACGGATACCGGGAGAGAGTGAATATTTTTGAATGAATTTTAATGTGATAAAATCGATTAAAATATTTTACGCATTAAAAAATTTTCAAGAAAACATGTTAATGTTACAAAAATATGTTGTAATACCTGTATTCATATTTTTTATGCGTATAGTAAATAATTATTTTTCTATTTGAAAACAAAGCAGAAACTTTTATTGCTTCAATTTCTAGATGATAACACAGACAGCGAAACTTAAGGTAAAAACGTAGAATTACTCATGGAGCCCAATTTTAATGCTATATTTTCATGTTGTGCTGCTTTTCCGGTTCATAATTACAGAATTTTCCACTAAAACAAGGCTATTCGATAGCTTAAACTGAAAAAAATAATTTTGTCCCTCTAATATCCGAAAATCGACCACTGTGTGCCACCCTGGAAAAAAATGAATGGGAGGAATAGAGGAGGTACTGCATGAAGTTAATGATGAAGGATGCAAATAGAATTTTTTTAAACAAAATAAATCAATCTGAAGTGGTTCACCAACAGAAGATCCTAGCGGGAGATCTGCGTGAAACCAATTTCAGGTGAGTTTGAAACCTTCAGGATTACCTCGAATAGGTAACCAAGGAGTCACCTGGTACAAACACGAATGGTTTGCAAATTTTATGTGTCTGAATCGCTCGTTACAATATCATTAAGTGATTGTTTTCACTTGATTTTTTCTCATCTGCCTCGACTATAAATCCTCAATATGAGATAAAACAAAATTGTAAACCATAAATGAGGTTGTAATCAGCGGTTTTAAAACACCAAATTTGCGAACCATTCCTGTTTGTACCCCGTGACTCCTTAGTTACCTATTCGGGATAATCCCGAGGGTTTCAAACACTGCCCACCTGGATTGATGAAGTGCGATAATAATGATGATTATGTCGTTTTTTATTCTCCGGAGGGATTAGGTCGGTGTGTTTTATACTCTCAATAGATAGAAATACGAGCGCATCTACAACATCCTAGGATCACCCTGCTATCCACCTCGAGGGAGTGTGGCAGGCGGGTGACTTATCACAGTTCATACAACTTAAAGAGGTATAAATACTAGGGGTCGGATTGGTGTAGTTTCATTCGAGTACTAGCCTGTCACACTGAAATTCCGGCAGTGGAGGATATTTTTCGTCGGTAAACCGTAATCCTGCTCGAGTGCTTTGTGGAGAACATGTACATGTACAGTGATCTGTCCGTCGGATGAGACGTTAAGATGGCTGGAGCGATTTTTTTCTAAGCACATATTTTCGTGAAACATTATATGCGTGTCCTTTTTCGTATTGGGAAACGTGTAAAAAAATGCACATAACTGATGATTGATATTTTGTCAAATCGACGCTTTTTTAACGCGTAACTTTATGATGCATGAAATACATTTCGTAATAATGAGTGAAAGTTTCTCGGGTATTCCACCTGGTCAAAGGCTCCATCTCTGCCAACGTTTCGGAAAACGACTCCAAACGTTGCCATCCTCAGGGCTGTGATGTCATCCTCTCTCAATAGATAGAAATACATCTACCACATACTAGGATTACCCTGCTCCCATCACAGCCCTAAGAATGGAAAACGAGTCGTTTTCCGAAACGTCGGCAGAGATGGAGCCTTTGACCCGGTGTAAGACCCGAGAAACTCATCTATTACGCCGGGAAAACACCAAATCTTACATCATTTCGTAATAATTTCGATAACACGTACAGATTTTCTTCTTATCAAAAAAGATAAATAAGATATTATCGTAATGATTACTGACAAATATTACGATGTCACACCGACTCAAAAATAAATAAAAGCATATTTAAATATAACTTTCACCTTAATTTCGAATACAATGCCGAAAACTATTAATGGTAACCATGGCGATCTTTGTTTTGCTGAGTCCTAACATGCTTTTAATAAGGGAAAACTACAGTACACAAATATTGTATTCTTTCCACAATGGTATGGTGTGGTACCGTATTTCCTGGTGAAAATAAAGTGTGAAAAAAATGTGCAAAAAATGTGCGCACACTCTTTGCACACTTTTTGCACACTCTTCCACTTTTTCACACTTTTCTCACACTCTTTCACATTTCCTGCACACTTTGTGCAGTTTTTTCCACACTCTTTGCACACTTATACTCAATCAGAGTAATTATCTGCACTTAAATGAAATCAATCTTAGTATTTTTTCGCCTACTTGAAAACTTATTACAGTGCACACTCAATTACCCACGATTACCGCTCCAGCTGCTCTGTTCACCTTAAGACGTGGTTCCTTCCACGCACTTTGTTGAGAGCAGACTATTGAGGACTTTTTTCTTCCATTTTTATCGTTTCTTTCCGCACTTCCTCCTTACGCCTCCATTCCCATCCCTGTGTGTGCATTTCCTCCCGGTGTGAAGCGCCTGTAAGTGCGGGAGTTGAAAACACAGTTGAGTGGGGTGCAAATACTTCTACTTTACAGGAACGTGTTAGTTATGCTTTCACGGAGGCCTTGAATGTTTTTTGCTACGCGAACTTCGGCGTGCATTTGAGCTTTGGGTGATGCATGTTTTCCGCTTGTTGTTCTCCTTTGCTTGCTGTCCGAGCGAAGGGACGTTGCGTACTCCGCCGCTGACCCTGGGTACCGCGGGGAGGAATAGAGTTAGCGGTAGATAGAGCACGATCGTGATACTTACGCATGCTCTTGAGGGGATACTGCGGATGCAATGGATGCATACTATTGCTCAAGTCTAGTTCATCCTCGGGGGCCATCGCATAACGCTAAAGGGGACAGCAGAATTTCCACAGAGAATTACAATTATTATTCTTGACCGGGACTTGAACCCAGAACTCCCTGATTTCCGACCAGGGGGGATGTGCTCGAATCGTGCGAGATTACATCGAAGCTATCCTAGGAGTCACGTGGTATTAACACGAATGATGCGCAAATTTGATGTACTAAAACCATTGATTGCTACCTCATTCACTGTTTACACTTTTGTTTTATTCCGTATGTGGGCTCTATTATCGGGAAAGATGAGAAAAAAATCAAGTGAAAACAATTAATGATATTGTAACGAGCAGTTCAAACACAGCAAAATTGTAAGCAATATGTCTTTCACATTAATTGCCATGCGAAAAAATTCACCTGGACCGGGAATCAAACCACGGACCTTTGCCTTTCCGGGCACTGCGCAGACCACTACGCTACCCAGGATCCCTAATTCGCATGGCAATTTTACCGAGGTTCAAGGTACTAGATGTTGATGTGTTTGTACCACGTGAGTCCTTGGAACCTATTCGAGATAATCCCGACGGTTTCAAACATCCCCCCAAGGGAGTTATTTTGAAACCGTCGGAATTATCTCGTGTAGGTAACCAAGGACTCACGTGGTATAAACACGAATGGTTCGCAGATTTGGTGTAATAAAACCACTGATTACAACCTCATTTATTGTATACTCTTCTGTTTTATCTCATCTGTGGTCTCTATAGTCGAGATAGATGAGTAAAACTCAAGAGAGAACAATTAATGAATTTTGTAGCGAGTGATTCAGACACTACATTTGCAAACCATTCGTGTTTGTACCACGTGACTCCTTGGTTAACTATTCGAGATAATCCCGACGGTTTCAAACTCACCCCCTCAGGGAGGGTGTGTTCAAACGGCTGGAGATTCATTTCGGTAAGTAACTAAGGACTCACTCGTATGTTTTTACGTTGCGTTCGGGATTATTTAGTACCGGAATCAATCTCGAATGATTCAAGCACGCCCCCAGGTGCTCTACCTCTTGAGCTACCAAAATATACTCTTGCCTTGTGGAAATTTAGAGGCTTTAAAGGAACACAAAAGGATGATCTAAAGAGGCTAAAGCCTCTAAATTTTCACATGCAAAGGGGACGTCTTGAAAGCTCAAATGGTATACCATTAGAGTCCCGGTCAAGGCGAATGATTTCTCTGTAAACATTCTGTTATTCTGCAATTTCAGCGGGTACCTCAGTTAAGGTGTTTGCGGCAAGTTCGCGATCCTTGAATACGGGAAAGGGAATGATTAAATGTTTCCTAAAGATAGTTGCTTGAACAAGAGGGAGAGCGGGGGTTATTGAAATGCCATTCAAAAACCTCCCACCCTCCCTCTCCGTTACGTTGGGATCCAGATGCGCTAAAAATTCATTCCTTCCTCAAATGATAATGATGATACACATAATAGTAACTGAATAAACAATAGCACTGAGAAATAAAAAACGTATTTGTTAGGAATTTGTACTTTATTATTTACAAAAAAGAGGGGGTTCATTTCCAGCGTTACGCTACTTAGGGTGGTTTGAGAATGTCACGGAGAGTCTTATTAAATGGGGAGGAGTGGTTGAAAAAGTATGAAATCAGGGTTTTCTGCGTGAGATATATATGTAATTTAATGTTAATTTGATAATCACTGTGAGTTGACGAACGGATTTCGAATGAAATAAACCGACAAAATTCTATCATTCTATTTAATTTTACTACTTTTCAATTTCTTATTTCCTCAGCAGCCTCCAAAACTCTCCTTTTGAAGATCTCAACAATCTTCGCGAAGACGCCAACCCGCTCTTAGCAAAATGTATCTGCTGTCTGACTTAATTTACTCTAGTTTGAATGAGTTCCCGCAGTTCTTCGTTCGTTCTGAAATAATTTTTCCGCTTGCATACTCGTAGAAATACCTCGATGAATATGTCCTTGGATCTAGAATAGCATAATGTGGGAGGAATATCGTACGTTTGATTTTCCGTCAAATTAATCCTCCGAAAAAAATACTTTCCAGTCTGTGTACGTATATACGGCTATATATTATTATTATGAATCTTATGAAATGATAATAATTATAACCTGGCTGGCCGAAAAATGAATTACTCCATGTTATATTTAGTCCTTTTTTATCTCCTTCACTGCCATGTTTGCCTTCACGAGCATGGCATGCGAAGGATTGTTGAGGAGAACGACATCAGGCTTCATCGCCTCCAACTGCCTGGTGGTGGGGAAGGAATAGTTCCACCAGATCTTACCAGATATCTCAGAAGAAATGTCCAGGTGAAGAGAAAGGAAACAAGAAGAAACGCCGGCCATAGTTGCCAAGTCGATAACTCGCCTGCCTGGCAACCCAATGGTCTCGGGTTCGAATTCCACCTAAGCAGGGGCGGATCCAGGGAGCAATCTGGGGGGGGGGATTTGTAAATGTTACATGAATCTAAGAGTGTGTGAGTGCACCCACATGCATACTAATGTAGATTTTATGCCAAATATCAAATACTTACACATCCTAATGTCTGTATGTTCTTACTAGCAATATTGGCGATTTATTTAAGATCATTGATTATGGATTTGGATTGAAAAGTCACCCACGTAAGCCTACTCTCTTGGCGGTGGAGGGATATTTCCCCCTTTTCCCCCCGTGGATCCGCCACTGCATGTAAAGCATGGATGTTAGTCCCAGGATTAGGATCGTAGGCGATGCAGTCTTAGCCGTCGGAGCACCTAAAATCCAAGACTATTAATTACATTGTGAAGAAACCCCACTCACAGCAGGATGCATAAAGTTGGAGGTGGGGAAACTCGACATCAATGCATGTAGTCATGGCCTCCTCATGATGTAGTACATGCTTGAATCTAGAGCATGTTCCTTTTTGAAAGCAAAGTATGGTGTAATGCAGTCACAGGAGAAGCAAAACTGGGAGCGTTTGTAATTTGTCGTTAAAAGAGAGAGATTGAGGCCAAATGGACCCGTTAGTGACTGAGCAGAAAAAGAGAAGTCGGGAAAAAATTCCGAATCAAAGACGGAACAACCTTATCGGGGACTCCTTTACACATGCTCATGAAAACCGCCGTGACGGGAAATGTGAACAAGGAAGACAAAGGGAGACCTCTTATGTGGACACATGGAATAAATGGGGAAATATATATGTGTAGAAAAAGAATTGTATTCACGTAAAGAGACTAGTGTATAGACAGGGAAATCGAGTGGAAAAATACATCAAACTTACTCGTCAATACACTGTAAAAAGTTGATCTGATTTTCAGTGCGATCTGAATTTAAGCGCTGTCTGGTTTAAGGCAGGAACACGGATGCAAGGTGCGGAAGAGGCAGGAACATGGATGGTTGGTACAGGAGCAGTTAAGCAGGAAGCAGAGGAAGCAGGATTCTGGATGGTCTGATTTTCAGTCGTTCACCTGCCTTATTTTTAGACAAGATATTACTGCTGAAATTCAACATACCCTGTCTTAAAATTGTTGCATCTGAAATTCAGATCGCTTTTGTACCTTAAAATCAGATCTACTTTTTACAGTGTAGTGATGATTGATGATGTGGACCAGGAGCGCAGCGAGGGTTTAGGAGTTCAAACCCCTCTTATAGGAGCCAAAAAATTGTGACCAACTTGCTAAAAAATCACTAAAAAATTTCTTTGTAACTGTAAATAAACGGACTTTCTTTCAGTTCGATTAACTTATGTTTTTGTGTCTACCTACGAACTGAGTAATAACCCCTTGTCTTCGAGCATGATAAATTATGCATGCATCATATAAGTTTTCTCAGTGTGAAAAAATTGTATTCCTTCAAGGTATATCCGAAGCTCATTGGTCACGATTATTATGAATTTTCTTGCACTTTGGTCTTCTTCAAATTTATTATAAAATAATCTCTTCTTTTGAAGAACTATACTTTAGGTTTTCTTAAATTTTAAAATAAAATACTACTTAAAAATAATAATTTATTATGAAATGTCAATAAAACAATATTTAAGAAATTAGAAGATTAGTATAATTAATGTCATAAAATGTCCGCTCAATACAAAATAATGTGCAAGGTATGTAGGCCTCTTGTGCCTGCCATCCAATCCAGGTGAATTCCCCCCACCCCCAAACAATACCTGGCTGCACCCCTGATATGGACCTATTTTCCCATAGAGCCCTATATTATATCGCGAAATATTGTGATTTGGAGTGTTTAGTCGTAAGATAAATATAAAATTATAAGTTCAATTAATCCTTTTTAATTAATTCGTACTTCTCGTTTCAAATGTCCTTACGCAGATTTTTGTCGAAGCTCAACTATCCTGACGCCGGAGAGGACCGATTTTCTTGTACGCCGCAGCCGGGAGAGGATTTATCGGAGGAAAAGGAAAAGAATCAACGCCTCTTACGTGTCATAGAAGATTGCAGAGTATGTCACTCTGAAGTGGTCGAAGAAATAGGTCGAGTGAACTCATTGTTTGGAATACCCTTGCTGAGCACCGTGACATCAATCTTATTCCACCTGATCAACACTGGCTATAACGTGGTCTTCTCCAACAAAGTGAGCTCTGCTGTATTATGGCGTTTGAGCCTTGGCAGGGGCATCAACTACATTATTCAACTTCTACTCATATGCTGGATGACGAATAAAGCCATTTCCAAGGTTCGTACGAGATAAAAACGCATTCGTCCGTATTTGTTAGTAAATGACTGCATTGCATGCTAGCCCACAATAATTAGTATATTACATGTATTCTATATTTATCTCGCGGCTGAGCTTAAAGCCACCTAGTTCGTCCACCGGGTTGCAGATGGTAGGTCGACTTCTAGATATAGAGGATAGCTGCGAGATAAGCTGTTTTGCTCGTCGAATAAGCAGTCGTGGACAAAAAGCGACGGCATTCCGAGGGGGTATTGGTCTATCCCTGGGTAAGTTAAGACCTTTAAATAATACAGAACCTGTGAAGATGCCGTGACTTGGCGACGGAGGCCGCCAACAATTACGCTTCCCATCACCAGGAGAGGGCAGCAGCTCTTCTTCACATGAGTGAAGGTACAGCGACACTCATTTCACTACAGGCGTGGTAACATTTACTTTAACGGTGTAGTACTGCGATGTGGAAGGCAAGGGGAAACCACCACAGAGAAGTAGCAGCTGCTCCACTCTTTCCTTTATTATCAAGACGTGATGGCACCCTCTCGAGTAAAATATTCCGGAGGTAAAATAGTCCCCCATTCAGATCTCCGGGCGGGGAATACCCGAGAAAGTGCATCAGTCAAGTGTGATAGTCATTTTAGGGTAGCAACGTGGAATGTGCGATCACTTCGGACCTGCGGAAGACTGGAGAACCTGAAGGTGGAAATGCGGAGAATGGACCTCAATGTGTTAGGAATCAGTGAAATGAGATGGTCCGAAGAAGGAGACTTTTGGAGTGGAAGTTATAGAATGATACACACCGGATCACTGAATGGTTACGCTGGACTAGGCATAATGTTCAGGAAGAGCGCAGAGCTGCGAGTGAAGAGCTTCCTACAGTAGGTACAGTGAAAGGATTATAATGGTTAAAAATGAAACTAAGCCTACAGATACCATTGCGGTGTAAGTATATATGCATACGTCGGACTACTAAGATGAAGAAGTGGAAGACGTCTACGAAGATGTCACTCAAGTGACATCTTCGTAGACGTCGTAGACCGGTTACAGTTAAACAGGTAAGAGGAGAAGTAAACCTAATTATTTTAGGAGACTGGAACGCTGTCGTCGGCGAAGGTCAAGATGGAAGAATAACTGGAAAATATGGATTGGGAAACCGAAACGAAAGAGGAGAAAGACTGCTGGAGTTCTGCACACAACATAAGTTAGTGGTTATTAACACATTTTTTAAAAATCACAACAGAAGAAGATATAGGTGGAAGATGCCAGGAGACAGAGGAAGATTTCAAATAGACTACATTTTAGTGAAGCAGAGGTCCAGGAATCAGGTGAAGGACTGCAAAAGCTACTCGGGTGCAGACATCGATAGCGACCATAATTTAGTGATGATGAAATGCCATCTAAAATCCAAGAAAATGAATAAAACAGTAAAGAACATTTGGCAAGTAGAAAAACTGAAGGAGACTCAACATCAGCTGGCATTTCAGAAAGCAGTAGAAAACAACATAGGACCTGACTGAGAAGCCAGTGGAAGAGCGTCGGGAAAACATTAAATTTGGACTACAGGAAGCCGCAAAAGAAGTTCTTGGAGGAAGAAAAGTTGTTAAGAAGAAGCCATGGATCACGGAAGAAGTCTTAGTGCTAATTGAAGAAAGAAAAAAGTACAAGAATGCGAAAACTGAAGAAGGGCAGCTTTGCTACAAAAGAATAAGGAAGGAAGTTAGCCGCAAAGCCAGGAAAGCTAGAGAAATGTGGATGAACAATCAGTGAGAAGCTGTACAAAACAACTTTGCCCTTGGAAAGGTGGAAGCTGTCTATAGGATAGTGAGGAACCACTTCAAGGCAAGATGCAATGCTATAAGAGACAAGAATGGAGAACTTTTGATTGAAAATGAAGAAAAAGTTAAGAGATGGAGAGAATATTTGGAAGAGTTATACAACGGGAACAATCTCAGCACTAAAGTTGTTGAAGAGGAAAGCGAATTCGAAAATGATGATATGGGAGCATATTAAGTGTTTAAGATTATATTATTATTTATATATTAAGTTCGGAATTCGACGCTGCAATAAGGGACCTTCGGATGAGTAATGCTTCTAGAATTGATGATATCCCCGCAGAGCTGATAAGGAATGCGGGAGAGAGGACATTGGCCCATCTTTACAAGGTCATATGCGACATGTACTCAACTGGAGAAATACCTAGGGACTTCGAGAAAAACATAATTCCTATTCCCAAAAAGAAGAGCGCGGAGAAATGTGAAAATTTCAGGACTATAAGCCTGACGACAGATGCATCAAAGATATTGACTAGGATAATCTACAGAAGAATGTAACAAAAATCTGAGGAGTTCCTGGATGAAGATCAATTCGGATTCAGGAAAGTAAGGGTACAAGAGAAGCAATATTGGCTCTTAGGCTGCTTATAGAGAAGAGAATGGAGAAGAACAATTCGACCTTCATTGCATTTGTGGATTTAGAGAAGACTTTTGACAACGTGCATTGGAATTTAATGCGTGGAATTCTGAAAGGAATTGGAATGTCGTACAATAATCGAAAAATTATCCACAGTTTGTATAAAAACCAAGTAGCTGTGATAAAATCTGGACCCAGCTGTGAAGAAGCAAGAATAAGGAAAGGAGTGAGACGAGGCTGTGCACTGTAATTTTTAATGCTTACATCGAGAGTGCCATCAATGGAATCAAGGAGAAGTCTTCTGGAGTGAACATCCACGTAGAAACAATCAGCATGCTACCTACAATTCGCTGATGTCATAGCACTCATAGCAGAGACAGAGAAGGATCTGAATAAGATGCTAACAACCATGGAAAGGACAATGGCCATACATCAGCTCAAAACGTATATCTGGAGCAGGTTTCTTTACAGCAGTGAGGCAAGGACGATGACAGCAGCGGAGAAGAAAAGAGTGGAAACATTCGAAATATGGTGCTATCGAAGAATGATGAAGATTAAATGGATCGACCGAGTGACAAATGAAGAAGTCCTAAGAAGAGTGGGAGAAAAGACAGGCTGCGTATGAGTTACATAGAACAGGTCGTAAAGGACGTGAAAGAGCGAATTACGTTAATATGAAGAGGCTGGCCGATAGAAGTTTCGAGTGGAGGGCTGAGTGAAACCAATCCTAGGATTGTTGACCCATGATGACGACTGTATTTATATGGTAGACCTTAACGACATGATGTAAAATATAATTATCTGGTGGGTATGGTTTATAAGGTATGAATTTTCGTATTTTTTCATCTTCTTCCTTTTCTAGCTTTCCAGGTTTAGGCAATTTGCCTGTTCCGGCTTCACCATCGTAATCTTGGTCTCCCAACACCTCTTCTCCGTGAAGGCTTATACTCTAAGATCTTTCTGGGAATCCTTTCTAGAGGCATGCCCTCAACATGTTCTTTCCATCTTTCTTTGTAATTTATTGCTACTTTTGTTACTGGTTGTACTTCTAATTCTTATGTCATCGTTTCCTATGTGCTCCAGACATGTAAAGCCTTTCACAGATCTAAGGAATTTCATTTCTGATATTTCAATCTGTTTGAGGTCTCTTGTTCTAGGTGTCCAGGGTTCTGATCCGTAAAGGAATGTGGGAACTGCCATTATTTTGTAAAATTTTATTTGACCTTCTTTTGCAGTTTTTTCCTTCAGTGCTTTTCTTATAGTCCCACATATTCTTTAGTAATCAGCCGTTTTATTTAAATGTCTTTGTTCTCTTCATAGATGTTGTCGCTTCATAAATATTCAAAGTGTGATATTTGATATAAGATATTATTTTCAATTATTATTTCAGTTCGGATTGGGCACTTTCCTAGGAATGTCATTATCTTGTTTTTTTGTACGGATATCTTCCAGTTACAGTCTCTACATATCAGATTTTATTTATGGAGAGCCAATTGTAAATTATCTTCATTATCTTGAATTATGACTTGGTCATCTGCAAATAGCACGGGACTTAAAAATTAGTTTTCTTTTATTTGCATTCCTGGTGGTGTAACTTTCTTCCATTCTCGTAGATGTCTCAGCTAATGTCTCGTAGATTAAAATTATCATAGAATTATCGCGTATATAAATATGTTTAAGGAGGTTGGTCCGAAAAGTGAAAGTCATGTCATTTTTTTATATTTTCAGCACTTATAGAACTTAAGTTCCTCTATTTAATAAAGTAAAGATAATTATACCAACCCATACTCCTTTTTGCACAAATTGCATTTGAAATTACATACGATTAACGGCGAGAATGGCCAATACATGGGAATATAACGTTTAAAAATATCATTGTGACATGTCATTTTTGCAAAAAACTGATATTTTATGCGTAATTTCACAAAAAATAAAATGACACGAAAATAAAGGCATCAACCCACCGTATTTTTCGCTAAATCCACCAATTTCTGCGCTTATAGCAGACGAAATGCGTTAGTTGTCTTCAAGTAGCGCTGCGGTCGCTCTAGCCAAAATGTATGGCGTATGAATAATATCATTACTAATGAGATATTAAAGCATATTTCAGAAAAATATTATAACATAATGTTTGATAGTAATATTCTGGTGTTATCAATTAGTAAATTCATTGAATACATGAATTTATTTCTTTAAAGTAAATGCTGAATTGATTCCATAGTCGAGCTGATTAAAATTATCATAAAAAAGAAATCCTTCGACTTTACATCGTATTTCTTGAGATACTTATGACTTTCAATAGCTTAGGTAATTTTCTTTGTGAAGTAAGGATCACTTATCAGGCATATACTCGTACTTACATTAATAAGATTCCTCTGACAACTTGACTCACGCAGTCGCGAGCCAACCTCCTTAATAGAGTAGGCGATAAAGTGCATTCTCATCTAACACTTTGGTTGGTTCTAATTTCATGTGTTGGGTTTTTGCCAATTGCGGTATCAATTACAATTTTCGTATTTTTTCGCATTTCTCATATGCCATTATATTCGAATGCCTAATGAAACATCAGCGTTGAGGGAACCACTCATTTGTATTCGCCGATCAGAACGCAAACAGCAAGCTCAATGCCACACGATAACGGTCCACATGAGTGAAACACCAGCAACAAAAACGATATCTCTCCACACTCGATTCTGCCGGTAGCTTTTTTTTTCAGCATGCACCCAGAAAACTCATTTTAAAAGATGTGCCGGATCTGGTGCTCATTCGCCGTCGGAAGTACCGTGAAACAGATTTACAATGCAGGGCAGGTATCCCGTGAAAGTGACGCATCTATGAGGAAAATAAATACAACGTACGGACAGAATCACGCCGTTATTAATTAGTATTTTACAAACTTAGAAAGTGACGCATCTATGAGGAAAATAAATACAACGTACGGACAGAATCACGCCGTTATTAATTAGTATTTTACAAACTTAGAAAGTGACGCATCTATGAGGAAAATAAATACAACGTACGGGCAGAATCACGCCGTTATTAATTAGTATTTTACAAACTTTGAAAGTGACGCATCTATGAGGAAAATAAATACAACGTACGGACAGAATCACGCCGTTATTAATTAGTATTTTACAAACTTAGAAAGTGACGCATCTATGAGGAAAATAAATACAACGTACGGACAGAATCACGCCGTTATTAATTAGTATTTTACAAACTTAGAAAGTGACGCATCTATGAGGAAAATAAATACAACGTACGGGCAGAATCACGCCGTTATTAATTAGTATTTTACAAACTTAGAAAGTGACGCATCTATGAGGAAAATAAATACAACGTACGGACAGAATCACGCCGTTATTAATTAGTATTTTACAAACTTAGAAAGTGACGCATCTATGAGGAAAATAAATACAACGTACGGGCAGAATCACGCCGTTATTAATTAGTATTTTACAAACTTTTCGCAGAGATTTGTTTCCATTCAAATTAATAATTAGGTAAACCAGCTGAACTTTTCCTCCTTTTGAATTGTATAACAATTTTGATTAGATAATCTTAATCTACGCAATACCCTGCCAGCCACCGCGAGGGTGTGTGGCAGGGGGTGAAGATCCCCAAACTTGCATATTGACATGCAACTAGGCTACTATTGTAGCTTTGCATTACTTATCGTATCACTTGTATTATTTATCGGCGATTTTCAAATTCTTCAGCTAAAATCTACACCTTCAATTAATCAATTCTTCATGCTATTAACACACAAAGCTGTATATCAATGATAGGTTTCCAATATTTCAATTGTTTCATGGACTTCCCGGTATCGCTATTGTATTCACCTCTTTCAGTTGTGGTTGTTTCACCAAGCTATGAAATAGACCAGCCAATCAACTCTTCAATAAAATTTTCACTGCGCTAATGATGAATAATGAACATCTACATCTACATCTACATCTACACGATACCCTGCAAGCCACCGCGAGGGTGTGTGGCAGGGGGTGAAGGTCACCAAGCATTCACTACTAGCATGCAAGCAAGCAACTAAAGGGTCTCATGCAACTAGATTGTTAGTATCTATAGTATTTGAGGGGTTAATACATGCATCATGCACTACAGAATACTCTAAAATATTTCCCCTACCTATCCCTTTCCTATGCTGCCTATTCTGTTCTCTTATAGTACGGGGGAAAAATGCCATTTTGAATCTATCTTTACGACAATCTATCTCTCTAATCTTATTTATCTGGTCGAATCTAGCATAATACGCTGGTGTTTTCAATATGTGCCTAACATCTTCAGTAAAGCTATCCGATTGAAATTTCTGCAATAGATTAAATCTGAACTTTAATCTACGCTCTGATAATGATTCCCACCCTAATTCTTGTATTAATTCTGATACACTACTCAACCTATCGTAACACCTTTTGACGAACCTAGCTGCTCTACGCTGCACACTGTCTAGTTCTCTCATCAAACCTAATTCATTAGGATCCCATACACTGGCTGCATACTCAAGGTGGGGCCTAACTAGTGAAAAGTAGCATCGCTCTTTTGTCTTCTCATCACATTTCCCAAGTACTCTTTTTATAAATCCTAGCTTTCTCTTCGCTCGGCCGCATATTTCCCTTATGTGTCTTCCCCACGATAAATCTTTAGTGATTGTTACACCTAAATATCTTACGGTTTCAACGTTTTCGATCTTCGTGTTATTAATTCTATAGGATCGCTCTATCGAATTATTCCTCCTCCAAAAATTGATAGCTACACACTTTTTAAGGTTGAGTTCTAACTGCCATTTGTCGCACCACTCTTGAATTGCATCTAAATCCTTGCTAAGTGATTTCATGTCCTCTTCGTTTGATATACCCCTGTACACCACCGCATCGTCTGCAAAAAGTCTAAGGTTACTACTAACTACGGTACCCAAATCGTTTATGTATAAAAGAAATAGAAGCGGACCTACTACGCTACCCTGGGGAACTCCCGATGTGACTTCGATTGTGTCCGACATGATACCATCTATGACAACCCTCTGCTCTCGCCCACTTAAGAATTCTTTTACCCAACATACAACGTCTTTATTTATACCAAAACTCTCTAACTTCAAGATTAATTTGTCATGAGGAACTTTATCGAAAGCCTTTTTAAAATCTAAAAATATCGCATCAACTTCAGTACTGCTTTCGCCGTGGACTAAAATATCGTGTACGAATAAAGCTAATTGTGTCTCGCAAGATCTACCTTTCCGGAACCCATGCTGGCTGTTTATGAGTAATCCCTGACTATCCAAATGCCCCATGATCGAACTGACTACTATGTGCTCAAATATCTTACAAGATATTGACGTGAGTGAAATGGGTCTGTAGTTACTAGGTTCTTCCCTATCACCGCTTTTAAATATAGGTGTAATGTTAGCTACTTTCCAATCCTTGGGTTGAACCTTGAACTCCGCGGTTCAAAGTCAATCATTCGAAAATAAATGACTAATATTCAAACAATTAACTTAAACTGTACCCTCGTGGTTTATCGAGCCAACACTCTCCGCTCCGCCTCTCCGCTATCCTCCTTTCTTTTCTAATGAATGCTTCTTTGGTCCGATCTTCATGCCTGACTAACGTTGATGAAACAACAGTAAATCAGTCTCAATCTCATCTTTTTTACTTGCATCCATTCCTTTTTATATTCTTTTTCTAAGACATATATTTACCATATACCATGTATTTTACATATACCATGTAAATTTATTTGCTAAAATACGTCAAACGTTGAATTGATCATATGTATTCTGAATTTTTAAAAATTCATGTAACTTAAAGAGTTACTTTTTCATTAACACAAAGGAAAGATGATGAATTTTTCACAAAGGATTCAACATGATTATTGGGATGAAGTTTTCGCGTAAGATATTTAAATATATCATATCCATTCAGGGTTGCAATCTTGATAGCCATTATAATCACACTGGCAGATTTTAGGTGTTTAGCCCTGGATCAATTCACTTGCGTTTTGGGGCGAATCCTGGGGGGTATGGGAGGCGCCCCCCCAAAAGCATTTGAGAACTGAACTAGATAGACTGTCTTTTGATTGGAGGGTTTGGTAAGGAGGAGGACAACAGTGGATCCACCCCCCCCCCTCAAACCTGGCGACTGGGTCCGCCCCTGCTTGCGTGCTGCAAATAAATAAAATGGATATTCTCGAAGCCAGGTGGGTGGCTGTCTGGTCAAAGTACATTTTAGTCGGTAGGTGTTATGCTGCCTGCAGTTAGGAGTGGGCATTTACATTTCACCATCCATATGCAACATGTCTGTCGTGCATTGAAAAACCAAAAATCTTTATCATTATCCTTTAGTATGATTATATTTTGGCCAAATCTCTCCCCTTTGTACGATAAATGATACTGCTCTTATTACACATTTACAGAGGAACATACACAGTTCGTCGATAAAAAATGCTTTTGCTGATAAATTGGAACGTAAAATAATTATGAGATTTTGTTCTAATTTATCGGAACATTAGGGCGTCCCGAAACTGTTTTTCGGGAAACCGAGAGAGATGATCGAAATTCGGGACAAAATCCGGAAAACGGGGACGTCTGGACAATTGTGGGCGACCGTAACGTGCTGTGGGGCGTAGTTGCCTTTAGAAATAGAAAACAATGTAAAATCAATGTTTCACCCTTAAAATTTCCGTAATCTGGTAAAAATGTTCTGCCGATACTTTCTCAATCTTAACTGTACAATGGCTGGCTTAGAGCGATGATGCCTTCTATAATTTACTAACAAATTTTTTGTATGACAACGAAATCTTTTATGACTTTGATTCAGGAAACATTTTTTTAAATTGAATTAAGTCCATCAGGTTCTCCATTTTGTGCAATATGAAGATTGTCATGCATCACATTTTGTGAAATTTATGTGATTTACGCGATTAATAGTCGAAGACTTGCAAGAAGAAATTCTTCTTGCAAATGATCTATGGTTTGGGGTAATAGATTACACTGCCCCTGTTATCAGTTATGTTTCTCAACTTTTAACCTATATGTGCACCATTATTTGAATATGCACGGAGATAGGTATGGTTTTTGTGACCTTCTTCACTCCGGTTTTATCTCTATTTCACCTTTCATCTGAGATTTCTGATAGCTGAAACGTTTGATTTTTATGCTCTTGCTACGCTGAATGGAAATTTAATCAACTAAAATATCCTCTGAATTTAATTATTGTAAAGTTAATTTTTCTCTGTAAATTTCAGACTCAGGGTATAGGAGCTGAGCTTGTGCAAACCTTGGGAAGAGGACTCAGTGGTGAACTGAAACAGGAGGTTTCGTATGACTTTGATTGATAAGTTTTAAGTTAAGTTTATTTTATTCCAATGATTTCCAGGCTTATGAAACTTATTTTCTTCGCAGATAAATTATTTTATCGACCAATTAGTTCAGAAGAAGGTGGAATTCAGCATATTTGGGATTTTTACTGTGGATATGGGTTTAGTTTTAACGGTGAGTTCTTTTCGTCGTTTTTCATCCTTATTGACTTTTTAAGGCTACACTCCTCAGTTATTGGTTGCTTTTGTTTTGTTTTTGGAACTTTTAATTGGACTCAAATGGAAGCTGGATGCAAAATTAAGGAGGCACCATTAAAGGTCTTTGATGAACCATAAAACGTGCGCATAAAAATATGGTAACCAACTGGTCATTACCAGGCTTGTATGCACTGGGAACCCTCGCTATATATCTTGCTAGGTCTTCATTTATTTAAAAGAATGTTATGAACTCCCTTAGGTTTACTGCCTTGGGTTAGAGTGTAGTTGTCTGACATTTATGCATTATTAAATAAACTCTATGTATTGAAACTACTCAAGTTCAGCATTTGACAAATCATCAAAACCAACTGCCGAAAGCCTATTCTCAGGGTTAATTACTTATTGATCTTCTTACGAGTTCATTATAGCTCTAGATGGGAAAGATCACTAATAGCTGATACTTGATGAAACTTGTGAAATTAAGTTCCAAAAACATCTATCTCCGATGAAATGTAAAAATATGTTTTTTTTTCAGATTGCTCAGACAGTAACGTCATACCTACTTCTGGTGGTGCAGTTTAGGCTGTAATGGGATATACCCTTGACCCAGCTAGAATAGAGTAGTATTTTTGAAATTATGTAATTATGTGATCATGTTGACCGATCAGTTGTAATAGTGGAAAAATAGGGAGTTATTTGCGGTAGTTAGTAGCTAGGTAGCTAGGTAGGTAGCAAAAATCTAATGTGGAAAATTAATTTTTTTCTTACTTTTTGTCGTATCTATTATCAGCAACTTCTTACTGTGGATCCAATGTGAATCACTTGTTCTTATGCGTGAAGGTTGGTCTTTGATTAGTACAGCACAGTACAGTACAGTATTAGATCACACCCCGTACTAAGCCATTGGTGTGTGAAATTCACACATACACTGTAGGGGGGCAAGTTCCTTTCCCTGGGCCACCTGCGATTTACTGCGAAGTTCTCACTCACAGAAAATCGATTCTTGAGGAATGTGTGTATCATATATCACATATCATGTATGTGTAGCTTGAGTTAATATCAAAGAGAACATTATGACGGAAGAGGGATGTTTATCGATAGACGCGGCATGAATAGATTAGTTAGTTACGGTTAGTTACATTGGCCGATAGACGTCGTTTGACGCACCATATCCACCATTTACATGATATCCATAAGCATGACGAAAAATCGGTAGTTTAGAACCGACTCGCTATCCCTCCTGTTTCGTTTTACTTCAGGGAACGTTAGTTGGCTGCGGGAGCCCTTAAGATGGCGTGAGAAATTATTGCCAATTCATCTATTGCTCTCTGCATTTCATTGTCGATAGACTTGAAACAGCAGATGAGATATGAGCTTGGTAGAGATAAAAGCGATCGAGGCTGCCGAGATGATTGTTTGAGAGACTTCTTACTGGTTACCTCATTGTTCTTCCCAAGGAGGAACACGGTAAGAGTTGGCTCTGCCATGAAAGTCATTTAGGATATGCTGCATCGTCGTTGAAATCCAACTGCAGCTCACTGACTCCACCGTCGAGGACCGCCGCAATCCCAACTTCTTTTCTTCGACGGTGGCTGCTTCGGCAATATTTTTATCTGACATCCCTGACGACACAGAGGAGCTAAAGGAGTGGTGATCCTGCCAATCATCTAGTCGTCCACCGATCTGAGGAATTTGCTGACGATTCTTATTTGAACGTAAGATTCTTAATCTTTTCATGTGTTATATTGTTGAATATTTGGTTTAATGACGAGTTTAATTTAATGAATTTGGTTTAGTGTGAAGGCCGCGGTAGTCAGGTCAGAAACGCACCCGCAGGATGAAACGGGAGCCCTGACGTTCCGGGTACGAATCCCGCCTCGGACACGGTTGTCATGCGTTTGCCTCCGGGTTAACCTAAGCTAAACGGTGCGATATAATAGCAAACGTTTCATAGAGAAAAAAAACATTCACCCAAACCGGGACTCTTGATGTAATAAAAGAAGTTCCTCATAGAAAAACTTCATTCACCTTGACCGGGACTCGAACCCGGATCCCCTGATTTCTAGATATCTGTGAATAAAAATTCTCAGGGAAAGATGACGCCTCCGTAGTTTATTTTATTAGAACACACATGGCAGGATATCAGGGGATCCGGGTGCGAGTCCCGGTCAAGGCGAATTATTTTTTTTCTCTGTGGAACTTCTTCTAAAATGCAATTTCGGCGGGTAACTCCGTTAAGGCTCTCGCTGCCTGTTCTGGGTCCTTCAATTTGGTGCTATATAAGCCCAACAGGACTCCTTAAAACATAATGGTACTACAGGATGAGTTGTATTTTTACGATTGAATGCTACTCTACCGTAACCAACTATTTCAATGTGTAGGCATTTGGCGGTAGGTCAAGTGGGGAAATGCGTGAAAACAATCTTATGATTGACTTGAGATGATATTAGCTATTGTTACTATTACTCCAGTAGCATTTAAAAGCTTAATAACGCAAATTCATCTTAATTATCCTCCGTTCTTCATAGATATTGCATATATTCTGTGAGAATGAGCGCTAAGATTTAATACTAGATCATATGTATTTATGTAATTGACTTTAGATAACCAATAATTCACGTGAAAATCGTTTGTAATTATGACTAAATCTACAGAACACATTCTTACACATGTTTTGACCAATGTGACGATGTTTGGACACTTGGAGATACGAGAGCAAAGCCACAGTGTGATATTTTTACATACATGGATACAAATAAATAAATTTGTTAATGATTTCTGTTAGGACTGTTAGGGGAAGGTTTCACATAAGAAGGGAGGTGGGGAAAGAGTAAAGTCATTAAGTGGAAGGGGAGAGTGGAGAGGGGAATGGAAGGGGAAGAAGCGGTACGATAATGATTTCGAAGGAGTTGTATCACTAAAATGTTTCATTACTTTATAACAGCACGGAAAGTTATGCATTACTTTTATTTCCCCATATTGTATTGTTTAGGAGCAAGTTTTCGACTGCATATGATTTCAAGAAGAATACCGGATTGCACTGAAAAATGGAGAACGTAGGAGGAGAAGCCAACAAGCCTTTGACGGCAAAACAAAAGGTTCCGCAATATTTCGCCGCTTTCGTGGGTAAGTACTTTCTATCACCATGGAAGAAATTAAAGAACCTTACGTAACTATGCGTACCCTGGTTCACTTCAACCAGTATTTGGTCGAACTCTGAGATACGGAAAAACCTTATCGTGTTGTTTCGAGGAAATTAACATCAGCACAGTATTGATGACTCTGGGCTCAGGAGTATTTCTGTAACAACCGAACCTATATCAATGCATTCTTTGCTTACAAGTCTACGAATATTCATTTCTTCGAAAACAACGTGTATTAAAAGAGACAAGGATTGGATGGAGGCCAGCAACTGGCCTTTGAAACTTTTATGTTACAATATGCTAACAATAATTAAATTTTATAAATAAGGATAAAGCCATTTAAAATCTCCATATTCATCAATGTGAAAAGTTACTATGCTTCACATTATTATCCTTGAATTTTTCGTTTTCACGTCAAACTTATGGTTTTAATTTTTCATTAGTGCATAATGAATGTTGTTTATTGAAATGCTCAGTTATTTGATATGAGGTCCTTACCTTAAATATCATCGCTGGTGTTTCCTCAACTTATTTTTATCAACTTATTTGAGATATTTTTCATCTAATTAGAACGTTTGACTGATGTGAGACACCTCCTTGTATGTGAACAATCTCCTTGTTTCATCGCCAAGATTGGGGAATTAATTTTTCTAAAAGGCATTTGAGATTTAATTTAAGAAAAAATGACTTCACTTGGAAATATTTGAGAATGTTTGCGTAAAAAGAAACAGATGGTCATATTCACGATCTAATAAGTTTCATTGGCATTAATAAGTGATACCTTCAAGACAAACCTGGAGACGTATTTTTTTTGTTATACCAAGTCTTACTTGATTCTGTGGAGTGATTACACCTGGATATAACATGAAACTTCACACTTTTTTCACAAAAATATTAAACACTATTGGAAACCAGTTTTGCTTCATCGTAACATCATCAGTCACAACAAATTCACAGGGTTGACAGGTTTCCATTTATTTTTCTTGACGTTAACGTAATGCAGGATCGGCGTACTAGCTGGAAGTTAATTCTATCCATATCTACGTTTAACTTCATTGTCTGTTATCCATTCCCCCGATTTTTGAGGGAGAAAAACCGAATGAGCTACAAGTACGTAGAAACATAAATAAGTTGAAATACTTATAATCAGTTTAGGAGAAACCAGTGATGAGGTATAAGGTAAAGGGCCTCAAATGATCTGATTATTACAATTTTATAATACTGTATTTTTGTACTTGTAACTTTCGAAAGTCACCTTATGTTCATTCGTTAGTTTCCTGATAGGAGAACTGAATATCTGCTTCACTAGTAGATGCTGTAACGGTTTTCCCCAACTTCCATTCATTTAGGCTTGTCCATGTTTCTCCTCACCAACAATATCCTTCCCCAGACATTTGGTTTGCCTAAGGTCATGAAATGATGTTAAACTTATTACTAGGAAATGACTGGTGTGTTGTGCATCAAAATATGTTGTGGGCTCTACAAGTGATTTTATCTTCTGCTCCTTAAAATATACTCAACTTTTTCCTCAGCGTAACTCCTCAATCCGTTAATTTCATCATGTTAAGGCGTATTTATAGAAAAAATTAGCGCGAAATTAACTTAAGCACTTAATGTTAAATTGACTTAACACCGATGAGGCGTTTACAGAAAAAATTAGCGTGTACTAAACGCCATCTATCCATTTTTTAAAGAACTAATGGCATTTGCGGAGAGTTTAGCACATTCTATCGTAAATATTCTGGAAATCTCATGTCATCCGTGCAGAAAAACAGTAGACTCAATTTATTTTTCCTTCCTGTGATGCTTTCTTCCCATTATGCATGGAAAATATAAAAAAAACACTGAAGAAAGGCGCTGAAACAAACGACTATGCCACTGCGCTGTTTAATTAATTTCACGCTAATTCAAATTCAACCAAACCTTACGCTGATTTTTCAGTAACTTAAGACGGGTTTCGAGGTAATTTTTTACCATGAACGCCGCCATTTCCGGTAGGGTTCTCGATTATTACGCTAAGTCTACGCTAATTTCAATTTCTCACTAATTTTTTCTGTAAACCCGCCTTTAATCAGCAATCCATCATTTTGATTGGCGAATCAAAAGGTGAAAAAGACCTGATTACAAAATATTAGTACTTAATACCAACTTTTTTCTAACTAGTGACACTTTCCAATCTGGCTTCGGGATGCTCTATGGCCTGGACATCTCCGATACTGGTCCGTCTACAAGGGATATCTGGATCCTACGAGCCGATGGGCGGCCCTCTTTCTTCCGAAGAGGCGTCGTGGGTCAGCTCCTTGCTCACAGTTGGCGCCTTTCTGGGTCCCATACCGTGTGGACTTTGCATGGACCGCTTCGGCCGTAAGAGGTCTATCATTGTATTGGCAGGCGTTCCCTCCTTGATCGGATGGGTCATCACGTTGGTTGCCACAGGCCCTGGAGCCCTTTACGCAGCCAGGATCCTGATCGGAGTGTCCACGGCATCCTCCCTGACCCTGGGTCCCGTGTACATCGCTGAGATGTCGTCCCCCTCCGAGCGCGGGACCCTGTGCTCCTTTCCGCAGCTGATGATAAACATAGGAGTCATGCTGCAGTACGCTATCGGACCGTTCGTTTCCTACTACACCCTGTCCGGGTTGGACATAGCTTTCCCGATCGCTTTCATGATACCCTCTTTCTTCCTGCCCGAATCTCCTTATTATCTGCTCGCCGCGAGGCGCGAGAAGGAAGCGGAGGAAGCTTTGAAATGGCTCCGGGGAGGGGAAGTCGACGTGCGGTCTGATATTAAATTGATATCCGACGCCATTGAGGAATCCGGATTCCGGGACTCGAACCTGTTAGACTCAATCAAGAACGTCTTCGAAACTCGTGGCAATCGACGAGCCATCCTCATCACCTGCGGCCTTATGTTCTTCCAGCAGTTCTCCGGGATCGTTGCAGTCTTGTTCAACGCAGAGTCGATATTGAGAGGTAGTGGTCACGGGACGCCTGCAATGGAAGCCAGCACTGCGGCCATGGTGATCGGTGCGGTTCAAATACTAGCCTCCTGTTTCACCACCATCCTAGTGGACCGAGCAGGCAGGAAGCCCCTTCTCATTTTGTCTTGCTGCATTTCGTCCATCGCTCTCTTTGCCTTTGGGACTTATTCCTACTTGGACTCCCGCTCCCAGGCGTCTGGATTGGGCTGGCTCCCGATCACCTCTCTCATAGTTTATATCATTTTCTATATTCTTGGATTAGGGCCTCTGCCTTGGGTGGTTTTGAGCGAAGTATTTCCCAGCAGGGCTAAGAGTGCAGCCAGTATGATAACCAGCTCTTTCTCGTGCCTATTGGGTTTCGTGGTCACCCGTACGTTCCAGCCCATCTCCTTGGCTGCTGGTTCTTACGTAGTGTACTGGATTTACGCTTCCTGCTCTCTCGCCGGCGTTGTGTTCGTGACTCTACTGCTCCCTGAAACAAAATGCAAATCTCTTGAGCAAATCCAGAGAGAAATTGGCGCGCACTGAAGTCAGTATTGTTCTCAGCCGGTATATATGAAAATCCTTTACGTAAGTCACTCAAATTATCCCTGCATTTCGGATTTGCATTACAAAGGGAGGATTTAGGACTCAAGATTCGGATTGATGTAGATTTCGGAATCCAGTTGAGGATTTAATTTCGTGTTGCACCGCGATGATAATGCGAATGATAAGTCCCATACCTTGAATGGGTTTGGTCTTGCAAACAGTTGAATGGGAGCGTAAGTTTCCTTTCTGCCTCTGTGAGTTACTCTGTGAACTGTTGTCTGATGTAATTGATTCCCCCTTATTTTATCTTCAGACTTTGAATTTGAAGATGTGTGATTATTGGTTCTGGAGACAAGAGTGGGCAGTTAACGAACGTTTCTTTTGATTGTATGTACAACCCCACGCTATCGTAATTTCACTAATACTTACCAAAGCACGTAATTTGATTACCACAATACCTGCATGTCATTTTTGCAAGAAAAACGGTGGTAGAAAATGCCAATTGTTTTTCGGGGGAAAGTAGCATTATTTATTCACCCTCATATATGTGATCTTGTTTGAAAATATAATAATATCAGCGGTTAAGTACTTATCCATGTAATGTTAAATGAAGATGTCATATACATCGTGATAAATTTTTCTTTTATGCATTTAGTATAAATTACCTCTGTGGTTTCAATAAATATGCACTAATAGTGCATTATATATACAAATAAAATATAACCATAATTATTTCATCATGGTTTATCATGCTTTCTCTACCTAATTATAATTTTCACAGCTGTCGGTTTTTATATTAATTTACGATGAACTGAAATACTATCTAAGCTCATATACTTTTATAAAATTGGGCACATCACATACCTATGTAGAATTAGGTTTAGAAAAATTCATCAAAAACTACTGATTTGTATATGGCAAAGCTTAACAACTTGCTTTAAAAAAAAGAATGATGGAGAATCTGTAAAGAAGTTATGGAGTCCAGCTTATTCTCCATAATTTACAGAACGCCTAAATATTCTATGATAGGCGTCCTTAGATATTACATATTTTCATATTCTTTTATCTGAAAAGTTCTTTTCCGATACCAGTACACATTTGAGCATTAAATATTAAACATGCACTGATAAAACAAAATAAACACTGCTCACGCATGTGGTGATATGATATAGTTGGCTTGGTTGACGTTTGCAATTGAATCTTTCTAATCCTTCTTATCTTCATTTACTTTCAATTCAATCTGCCTTATCAGAGTTGAAAAAGAGTTACAAGTGTCTCTTTGATAAAGAACTTTGCATCCCTTTCCCGATTGGAAATTCAAATCGAGGTTTCACTCAAATGTTTGGCTGGGGAATGTTTACTAATACCGTGGACTCCGTGAGAGTTATCACACAATCCTTTCGCTGGACACAGAGCGGCAGTGGAACGAGATAGTGCTTCTGTTTCTGATCTTGGGGTACCTAATCGGTATAAAAAAGCATAGGAAGTGCCTTGCACCCTTTAAACGTAAAGTTTAGTTCAACAATCATTGTTTTTTCAACGCGTCCATCTCTTATTGCAAAAGAAATACTTTTAAAAGTGTTACTGTACTTTGGACCCTTTAGTTTTGAAGATTGGACATTTTGAATCGGGAGGTACTGGCAATAAATTTATCTAATTTTGTGATTATGGTCCAGTATAACATACTAAGTTGGAGTTCGCAAAATGTTTTTAATGTCATCATTGAAAATATTATCTTGGAACTTACTTAAGAGTTTAAGTCTAAATTTCAACCTACGGTCTGATAATGATTCCCATATTAGTTCATCGAATGCACTGTTTACGCTAACATCTCTAGTTATTATACTGTCCCTTTACAAATCTTGCTGACCTTCGCTGCACTAGCACCAGTTTATTATTTAGGCCTATTACGTAAGGATCCCATATACTGGAAGCGTATTCCAAATGAGGTCTAACAAGGCAAAAGCCGCCGATTTCTCGCACATGTTCGTCACATTTGCCCAGTATACTTTTGATGAATCCCAGTTTACGATTAACTTGACCCATAATTTCACGCATGTGTTTACCCCAAGAAAGAGCATGTGTGCGACCAAAATAGCCGTCGTGAACAGTAAAAATGTACTTTATGATTGTACTGAGTAGTAAACTTCTAGTGATTAGTAAATATAAACAGTTGAAGCGGTGGTCATAATCGTGAAATTTATGTTACTTTCACGCTGGAAGAGGATTAAATCAACTATTTGTGTATTCCTACAGATTTTATCGGGTTCAAAAGTAAAATGAAGGCGCATTTAATGCTCTTTATAATGAAGATTAAAGATTCTAGTAACCAGTTATTTTTTCGTACTGTCCAGGTAGCGACGTCATCTTGATTCCCACCAGATTTGTTTGCTCGAAATGAGTAATGAATTATGAAACTGACTCTGTGTAAGTAAGAGGTGGTTAAAAGAATGAAACTAAAAATGGTTAGAGGTGCTCAGGTGGGGACTACCGACGGCCAAGCATGTTAGTGAGGGTGATACCTCGACTCCTAGCTTAATCGGACCCTTCGTGAGCGACCCGAGGCCCTCAGCGAGGCCCATCTCTCCGCGGGTGGTCATACGGCTGAGCTCGACCGATTGCAGTTAAATTTAAACTTTATAAACTATAATTGCTATAATTAAGTGTCAATTTGTTCGTGCTCTCCATTGCAACACGATTACAGTCCTTTTTTGATCGATCCTCTACGATAAAAATTATGATTTTAGTAAAATAACTCGGAAATCATAGTTCAGACTTGGCCACGCTGTAGTGGAACATGTGGTTTCCATGAAAGATGTGTGCGGACGTAGGTGTGAGGAATATTACATGTGTAATGGAGAAGAGAATAAAGGAAATGAGAAGCGCACTATGTGAGGAATCTTGCGGGTGTACTAAAGTTCTGCATTAAGTATCTTATTTCTACATTAAAAAAAAACAGATTGTCATGTGTTCAAGAGTCTACATATAAATTTTGTTCCCGAATTCCAAAAATCAAGCATGAAGTGAGACATCGAGGGAGCCAGGGTAGCTAAATATACATAATACCCTGCATGCCACCGTAGAGGTGTGTGGCTGGGGGTGAAATCACACCATAAATGCAGTATATATCATGCATAAAAAGTATTAGCAATTATATTCTAGTGTATATTCACAATTTAAAATAAAGTAAAAGAATAGCAAAGAAAGCATTTAAAAACATGCTGCTAGTGAGGTTAACTTAAAGTCTTTATAACAATATGAAAACTCCTACACTATCCCTATTTAACCATTTGATATGTCCTATATGGTAAGTTAAAGGTAGCAAAATATTTTTAACGTCATCAGTGAAAATATTATCTTGGAGTTTCGTTAAGAGAATAAGTTTAAATTTTAATATACGGTCTGATGATTCCCAATTATTTAAGCATATTTTGCACACTGGTGGTGTATTCCTAATAAGGTCTAACAAGGGAAAAGTAGCTAATTTTTCGTTATTGATCCTCACATTTACCCAGTGCTCTTTTGATGAATCCCAGGCTACGATTACCTTGAACCATTATTTCACGTCTGTGTTTACCTCATGAAAGATCATGTCATAGTCTTATTCCAATGTATTTCATGGAATCCACATTTGTAAATTCATTATTCCTTGTGTAGTAAGTGTTAGGGGGAGAACAATTCTTTTTTAAAAATTCATTACTACACAATTTTCACATTTAATCCAACTGCCATGTATTACACCATTTTTCAATTTATTGTAGGTCATCATTTAAGTGTACAGTAGTGTACAGGGAAATTATAGACCCAAAAGATAAAGAATCATTGAATGGTGACCTAGAAGCAATTGAAAACTGGCATGATACATGGCAGTGGGATTAAATTTGGAAAAAATGTGTATTATCGAAGGCTATTGAAGTCACTTCGGGTGTCTCACAAGGTAGTGTAATAGGTCCACTCTTGTTCCTGCCGTGCATAAATTATATCAATGAGGTGGTAAAAAGAAAGCTTAATCTATTTAGCGATGACGCAGTCGTGTATAAGGAAATTTTATGCCCAAACGATAAAGAATATTTATATAAAAAGGTAGTTGAATGACGAATCTCCTTTCTTCCTCAACCCCGTTCCGAAACACATCGCTTCTTATAGCCACCTTTATAATGAATGCTTCTCTCTCAGTGCCATTGACGTCCATTCTGAATCGGCAGCATAGAAGTGGTGAGAACACGCGAGGCAGTCCATATCTTGGTGAGGAAGTCCTGTGAGCCGCCTGGCTTAAACTTGCAACATGAGTTGGTCACCGTTCCCCCTCCACCACTCGCCCCTCTTCCCCACTTCTCCTCTTTCTACTCTTTCTATTCTCTTCCTCTCTGCGGGGAACTTTACTCTTTTCGGATCGAGAATGGTGCCATTAGCGCCAAAACGACTCCAATGTACGTATGTGAGTGTCACCTTTTACAGTGTCTCTTATGCTGTCGAAAAAATGATAGGATATATAAACCACGAGAAAGTAAGTACCATAAGGAATCTAATTCTTACCATGACATATATATTTCTGATTCAATTAATCGAATATTTCATACAATATGCCTAAATTAAGTCATATGTTGCTAGTTTGAGAAATCTTCATCATGACGACCGAAGGCATTTCATTTCAAAATAAAGCATTATTTTTAAATGGAATTTTATTTTAAAAATTAAGAAAACTCAAAGTATAGTTTTTTAAAAGAAAAGAGTCTTTTATAATAAATTTGAAGAAGACCAAATTGCAAGAAGATTCATAATGATCGTGACCAATGAGCTTCAGATATACCTTGAATGAATACAATGCTATCACACTGAGAAATCTTATATGATGATAATTTATCATTACCGAAGGCAAGGAGTTATTTAAATGCTCAGATCAGAGGTAGGCACCTAAAATAAGTTATTCAAACCTTAAGAAAGTCTTTATTTGCATTTACAAAATAATATTAAGTCCACGTGATTTTTTAGCAAGTTCGTCACAATTTTTTAGTTCCTCTGGGGGGAGGGGTTAACCCACAAACCCCTCTCACTACTCCCCTGTATATAAATATATAAATAAATAAATAATCCACATAAATTCGACCGGAAAATCGGCAAAAATGACCCTTAGGGTCACCGTTTTTGACAAAATTTGGAATCCTAGGCTCCACTTCATAAGAAAATGAAACCCCAAAGCTGTTTTGCTGGGGGGAGGGGTTAACCCACAAACCCCTCTCACTACTCCCCTGTATATAAATATATAAATAAATAAATAATCCACATAAATTCGACCGGAAAATCGTCATTCAACGTCAATTCGACCGGAAAATCGGCAAAAATGACCCTTAGGGTCACCGTTTTTGACAAAATTTGGAATCCTAGGCTCCACTTCATAAGAAAATGAAACCCCAAAGCTGTTTTGCAAAGTACGCAACCGTTTCCGAAAAATTCCGAAGCTTCAAAATTCGAATTTTGCAAAAGTTACTACACATTTTACAATATATCTCCGAAACTATTACAGCTAAGAAAAGCTTAAGGGCTTATAATAAAGGCATTAAATTAGATGAATATAATAAGGGATTATATTGTGCAATATAAACATTTTTATAAAGTTTATTACAATTTTAAAGTTTAAAATCAATTTTTGACGATGTACCTACGCCTTCGATTTTGCTCATTTTTTATGTTATAGACAACCCTCCTCTACGAACTAAAAAAGTTTACCAGAGGTATTATTTCATTTAAGAAAGAAAAATGTTTTTGAGTGCAGGAGTGGCGCACGCCTACCGGCCGACCGTTTGATGTCTTCAGATCTCAGTAACTTTCTCATTCATCTTCTTCTCACCAATTTTTAACCATATACCAACTCTTTGCCAGTGGATATCGCTATTTGCTTCGCCCAGGTGTGACCACAGCCTTAGAATCTTTGAAGAGCGGCACCTGGCCTCAGAGAACAGTTGACAAACCTTGTCCCGTCTTGGGCTTCCAGTAGGTACTACATACTCTTTTAGCATGTTCTCCGAAACCTCTTTCTCAGTTCTTTTTTCAAGGAAACAGGTGCACTATTCCGTCGCCCACTATCTCCCATTTGAATTTTACCTTCAGGGAAAACAACGAGGAAGGCAGAGCGCTACTACAGAGAGTCATCTAAGCTGATATTGTTTGTTTCTCTTCGCATACGATAGCCTTCCAGGCTAAGGCAACACCCTGACATCTCATAGTTTTGCTCCCGTACCCGTTGATTAGAGAGGTCACTTTTTTAACTCACGTTTTAAGCATTTTCCCAGCATGACTTCACACATACGAATGATGTAAGTCTCCGGAATCTGTGAAAAAATAAGTTATGTTACACGAGGCAATGGAATTAATGGCACATTTCATGTTTAAATGAGTTGGAAATAGTATTTTTATTTCTTCTTATTAAGTAAAATGAAACTTATTCACATTTTAACACCATTCGCATTCTAAAGCCTTAAATTCCTTATTTTACCTTTACATACAGTTAATTTGAACAGTATCAGAAAGTTGGCATAAGAAATTTTTGAAATCTAATGCAATCCTTTCATGCACAATTTATGTTGCAGCCAACGCATCCCTTATATTATGAAAGTTGTTTATTATTAGAATAATAATGCTTGCAGTAAAAATGGAAGGGATATTTATCAATGCCGTCTCCGTTTAAACCTGATGCCGCACTGTTGTGCTTGCAAATTGGATTTTTGAGGTTGGTTTCCTCCTAGCCGCAGAATTAAAATATGAGAGTAAAATACAATCTTGTAAATCAATGTTTCAATACACAATTTCACATAGGAAATACGCTAACCGTCTTACTTTACCTTCAAAAACCCATGTTCTCCTCGACATTCTCCTAATCGTATTTGTACCACAAAATGGAAAATTTGGTTCTTCGGATTACTGAGAAAGGTTCTTTAACAACAAGTCTTCCTTCCATTGTGGACAGCCTTACGGTAGGCATGAATAAACTCCACGGCAGGTGTATCTCGGAATCTTCTAGTCATGCTCTTCTTTTCTGCTTCACTTGCTCATTGGTCACAAACTCGAAGTTTTCCTCAGTGTTAAACTCCTTTCACGTTCGATGTGGCCCATTTTTAAAGTTCCTCAGGAGTCTGAATTTGTTTGTTATAAATGAGCTTCAGACTGAGACGTGTGGCTTGTCTTCAGTGTCCCTTTAAATCCATCACATGAGTTATTTCCCTGAGATGTGGTATAGAAATGCCATTTAGCATCGATTCCAAAATCTTGGCGATGCAACAATTTCAACATTTTGTAGCGGCTCTTATATTGAGTCCCCGTAACGTCGAAAAAGTAAAATTTTTGAGTAGGATTAGTACACTTGTTACACTATAGAGCAGCGTCCTTTGAAATATGACGTTATGCTTCATACAGTCTGAAATAATAACCACACTGAGGGGCACACACTTGATCGTTCATATCTGTATTGTAACATGTAATCGAATGTACCGTAGCCTGGCAGTTACTCCAATGCACACCTTTTACTGAATCTTGGTACAGAAAAGAAAATTTCTCGGAAAAATCGCCGACAAAGAAAACTTCACATGATTTTAGGTTGTCTCTGACTTCGAAGTAACATACAATTTGCATACGAGCAATATACTCATGACGTCGTACTCACATAATTTTCTCGGGGAGAACCCCACAGAACATTTTTAAAAACTTAATCTGAGTTGTTAACGTACAGAAATTTTCTTGAGTTAATTGTTTGAAACATTTGTCATTGTGTAAAGTGGGTGTGAGAAAATTCAGCAAGGCGAAAAAGATGGCTTAGGTAACAGGACAGTATAAATAGAGTGTGAGTTAATAATAATCGGTGCATGCCTCAGAGGGCAAATGACAGAGAACCGTTTTTGGCGCAGCTTCATCTTCATATGGTGCAACTTTAGTAAATACATCTTAAGGAATTTAGTAAGAGGCATGTATTAGTGACGCAAAATAAAGCAAGACCAATGACATCTTGAGAAGAAAACTGGGAGACGGTACGTCCGGGAAAAAAAATCATTAAGCAGTTTGAACAAGACTGAAATCGTCGGATCAAACATCTGCTATTGCTAAAAATCTTTAGACCAAGTAAATATATCAATTTAAAAACCGTAAAAAGAATCAGTAGCATTGGATGTCGAAGACGAAACAAGGTTTGCCTATTGTTCTCCGAGGCCGACCGCTATTTGTTCAGGTGCCGCTCTTCATAGATTCTAAGGCTGAGGTCACAACTGGGAGAAAAAAATAGCGATATACACGGGAAAAGAGTTGGTATACGGCTAAAATTTGGTGATAAGAAGATGAATGAGAAAGTTAAAGAGAACTGAAGACACCAGAGTACCATACGATCGGCCGGTAGGCGGGTGCCGCGGTGACTGGCGGGTGTCACTCCTTCACTCAAAAATATGTTTTCTTTGTTAAATGAAATATAACCTCTGGAAAACTATTTTAGTTTGTAGAGGAGGGTTGTATATACAACATATAAAAAAAAGCACAGTCAAAGACGTAGGTACATCGTCAAAAATTAATTTTAAACTTTAAAATTGTTATAAACTTTATAGAATTGTTAATGTGTCGCAATATAATCTCTTATTATATTTATCCAATTTAATAACTTTAAAATAAGCCTTTAGCACGTCTGTAGCTTTAATAGTTTCGGAGATATATCGTAAAATGTGAATAATTTTAACAAAATTCGAATTTTTCAGCGTTGCAATTTTTCGGAAACAGGGTGTATTTTGAAAAACGGCTTTGGAGTTTTCATTTTTTTATTAAGTACAGCCAATATGCCAAATTTGGTCAAAATCGGTGACCCTAAGGGCAATCACCTCGTCGATTTGACTTGGAATGACCCATATATATGTACAGGATTGTGTTAATTTATCGCAAAGGTTCGATGGTGTAAGCAAAAGTTGCCGATTCGAAAAGTGCCCTGTTTATAGTTATTTCGATAAGTATCGAAGGAATCTTGGAAAGATACGGCGGGCGAGAAAGAAATAAAAATACCATTTATCTGGCCGAGGCGATTGTCTTGAGATTCACCTTGGCCGAGTCGGTTGCTTCACTGCCCGGCTGATGGAGGAACACGACCAAGCAACACGCCGGCCGCCGCGTTCTCCTGAGTTACGCATCCGCCTTGCGTCTTAAGGCGTTGAAACCTGACAGTAGTGTTTGCGTTGCTTGAAGTCTTTCACCAAACTTTCTCCAGGAGCAGAAGCAGCGGCGGTGGCTCTAAGACCGAAGAAGAAGAAGTGGAAGGTGCTAAGAGGATAGGCGAGTAGTGATCCCGACTGCAAAGCCCAAGGCCTCCCGATTCGCCTCTCGGTATATATCTCCCGACGCCCCGTATTTGAACGTTGGTTCTTTACTTCTTGGGTTTTGCCTGAATTTTAACGCGCGTTCATATAGTTTATTTCATCACCATGATGTAGATTTTTATTTTGCAATTTATTCATCTGCCAAGAGATTCACTATGCTTGAATACAGATGTAGATTTAGAGGTTCCACATATTTGACCAAATTCCATCAAACAAGTGATAATACATAATTGCTGTCAATCCAAAACCCACCGTTCAGGTGGGATACATCGTATATTTATATATAATCATGGTTACACTTTTTTATGCTTAAATTTATGTATTTGTTAATTAATTTGCTGTACAATTTTAAGAATCCAGAAGTAGGTCAAAAGGCTTTAGGTGTACTTACATATTTGTAAAAATGCATGGTGTACATAAATATTTGGAAAATATTTCAATTACAATGTTTATTGGGATCTATTATTCTATTGAAATCAATAATATTTGTGACTGAAATATTTTAATATGAATATATTTATTAAATATATAAACTTAGAAATATCTGCTAAGATTCTATGGTTTTTAAAACGTTTAAGATGTATTCTATCAAACAGTTACCGTATTTTTTCTAACAAAAATTTTAGGGTTAATCCCTTGTTTATCCCTCGTAAGATCTTGTTGATCTATGATTTTTCACAGAGAAAATATTATGCAAGCTTATAGTTTTATTTTTAGCTGTAGTTACTTATATTACTTCTTATTATGTATTTTTACTCTTTAACTAGGGTCAAAAAGGGAAAAAACACTTCATCAGAATGGGAAATTTAAGAGTGGATCATAGAGCTAAATCTCTGTCGATGAAACAAAAGATTCCACAATACTACGCCGCCATTGTTGGTGAGTGACTTTTAATACACATTTCTAACATGTATTTCTTTCCTGCAATAGATTCTTGGGCTGCCTTTTCCTTTTTAATTAAATAAGTTTGGCAATTTTTCACAAACAAGATTTGTGGAAAATTGCCAGACTTATTTAATTATGTTATTCCACCATATAACGCCTGAAACGTCTCTTTTTATGCCTTTTCCTTGTTTGCATCCGCTGGAGATTTTTCAGCTCCTGTTGGTTTCCGTCTACTCTTTTTATCGTGCAAAAGTCTGACCATAAAGTATTGAAATAATGACGACGTACAAGGGAAAATACAAGTAGTATACACATTTATGGAAATATAATGTGATATGCATCTAGTTTGCTAAGATTAATATTATTCAGGGTGCATATATTCTATTGAGCTACATTCTTAGGAAATTGAAATTAGAAATTGCCATCCGAAATAGTCTTCAATCGAAAGACGAAATCGTTTCAATATGTTCTTATTTTTCGATGCCTTCCGCTTTTGTTTGAAAAGCAGCTTGCCAGAAATCAGAGGACCCTGTTTTGAATCCCGATCAAGGTAGATGATGTTTTCCCATTGTAAATCTCGCTATTGAGCATATAACTCCATCAAGGATTTACGTGGCTAGTTCGCATTCCTTGAACTACATAAATGTCATTTGGAATATTTGCATCTTTAATAGTTCAGGAATATTTATTTCATTTCTGTACAAAGTTGCAACTTATGTAATCGCATCAACATAGGTGTTAGTTTGATGCATGTGAGTTACCTTCAATTAAAATGTAGTCTTTCAGCAAATCATACTCTTCCAGCTGCAAATACATTCGCTATCATTTAATAGCTTTTTCCTTTGCATCATGAGTCAGTTTTATCATCTTCAATTAAATTGGAGTACACTGAATATGAAGTAATTTCTATATATCTTACGCTTTGTCTTATATTATCTGGTACTCGATGCCTGGGCTAATCTCACTGACAATGTGGATTGAGGAACTGATACTTCTAAAATGGAAATGATTTAGCTTATATACGGACAGTATGATGGGATGAGTGACTTTCCCGATTCCTTCGGCAAGTTTAAGTTATTGAAACAAATAAAAACACTTGTGTGACGCCCACAGTTTAATGAGACTTACGACCGGTTTCGGCTGTTAGGTCATCATGAGGTGATGATTAGACTCTAAGTTTAAGTTAGTTTTTTTTAGGTAAGTGTGCCGACAGTGACCCTCAGATCGGTTCAAATCTCTACTAAGGCATGGGTGTTGCGATTGTGACGGTGCCAGTGTTCGAGCTCCATGCAAACTTATTCTTTCTCATTTTATAAAAACCTAGTTTTAACCAAAGGAACCGTAATAGATACCCTTTTATTCTTCCCATAGAGAATGACATAGGAACGTACGTCCCCATCTACTTAATACCCTGCAAACTAGCATAAAAGTGTGTGGCAGGGTGAATCCACACCAGACATGCATTATATATCATGCTTAAAAACGATTAATAATTAAATTATAGCTTAAAGTTAGCAATTTAAAAGAGATAAAAATAGCAAAGCAAGCTTGCGGAATCACTCTGTTAGTTGGGTTACCTTTAAGTCCCTACAGCAGCATGCTATCCATTGCATTCAACCTATGCTATCTATTTTATTCATATTTGTCCACTTGTATTTCCACTATTGGATATATTTACAGCTAATCATATCCCTAATGGCACGAGGAAAGAAGGGACATTTTGAATATGTCAGTACAACAATCGAGTTCTCTAATTTTATGATCATGGTCCAGTCTACCACAGTATGTTGGAGTTCGCAAACTATTTTTAACGTCATCGATGAAAATATTGTCTTGGAATTCAGTAAAGGTCTATATTTTAATCTACGGTCTGATAATGATTTCCATGATAACATGGAAAGAAAACCAAGCGAAATTAACAAGAATTTTTGTGGATTTGGTTCCTGTACTCTTTCCATGATATTCATGTTTCGTTTCCACTCCATATCGCCGGAATCTTAAGGACTAATGATTCCCATTTTAGTTCATCTAATAGACTGGTTATGCTGATATAGTCATCGCACCGTCCCTTTATAAATCTTGCCGATCTTCGCTGAATACGCTCCATTTCATTATCTAAGTCTATTTTGTAAGGATCCCATATACCGGAAGCGCATACCAAATGAGGTAGGTATAACGAGGGAAAAGTAGCTGATTTCTAGAGATGGGACATTCGAATCTTCGAATCCCTCGAATCTTGAAAAAGATTCGAGATTCGAATTCTCGAATCTCGAATCTTTCATCATTCGAATCTTTCGAATCCTAAAATATAAATAAACACCGAATTCTTTATGTAATAACTTAGAACAGATTAGTTTCGACCGATAAAAACGTTCATTACAAATAAGGTTAAACCTCGCTTTTACGTCCCCACAATTTACGTTTTCCCGCCATTAACGACTTTTCCTTCAAGTGCTAATAATTTTCATATGTCCGCGAGTAACATTTTCCCTTTATTTACGCTAGCAAATTTTTGAATGGTTCGCCATTTGCGTTTTACGAGACGATTTTGCCGTGATTGTCGTCCTGGTTGCATAACTGGTGGATGGACTCAACGCTCAGTGAAAGACAAAGTAAAAACTCATGCAGTAAGTTACCACTATGAAAGATAAGTAAAATTTTCTCAGATGTACGACCAGTTATCGTGACCTCAGTCATCTGTGGAATTGTAATGCCGTGAGAAATTACGGTACACGTACGTAAGTTTTGTCGCGATTGTTGTCCGGGTTGCATAACTCGCGGATCGGCTGATGCTATCGCATAGGTGATGAATTTTTTTTTATTTAAGAAGTGTATGCTTTTCAGCATTTGCGTCCTTCTCTTTCTTTTTTGGTTAGGTATTAATACAGATTTTAAAAAAATCCTCCAGCCAGACTTCATCCTCAAACATCCTGCGACAAACCAGTAAAATCATCACGTTCTTCTCAACCTCGATTCTTAAGTAGCTTTGATAGGATAACATTATAGTCTCTAACACCTTCTTTTCTCGTAATGTTTACCCTAACTTACTAGCATGGCTGGACTCCTGGTCCCAGTTCATCCTTATCTTTATCCTTCTCTTCTATTCCCAAGTTCCCTTGTCTATTGTTAGTGCCATGCAGTTCTTTCCACGTATTCATTACCCCTATTCTGAATCTCTTGTAAGTTCTAGCAGCAGCTCTCCTGACTTAACACTAATGCACAATATCGTATTCCACTTCTTGCTGCTGAATAACCTTCTAACTTTTCAGTACAGGGCGCCCATTTCTCCCTCTCTCTGGAACCTCTCAACCTATTTACATTGACCTTTTTGCCACTTTTCTCTCACTCTTCATACCCCTCCTAAGTCTTTTGCTTATTTCCTTAAATTTTATTTCGCCTTGCTGTGTTTAAATCTTTCTATTTCCATCATTCCTCAATTTCCTCCATAGTTTGTGCCAACACCAAGTGTGTCTTGACCACTCTTGTGTCTACTGCACCATACTGCTTGCTTTTCTGCATCTTTCCTCATACACCTGTAAACTAATTCCTGATATTCTCTCCGATTTACAACTACAATTTTTTCACACTGTTCCTAATCTTGGCCCAACCATATGTAATCTAGTTACATAATATATTTCCCCGTGTCCCCCTGCATACAATGAATACAATCTTTAACACATGAGGAATATTCTCCATCAAGCAGCTCGTCTATCGCTGTGAATGAGTCTTGAAGACGCGACAATATTGGAAAAAAGATATCGTTTTTTAAACATGCAATTCAGTATCAGTTTAATAACTCTTTGGAAACATATCATCGCTATGCCTCCTAGAACATTCACATGCTTTCCTGCAAATTTCCATCCACAATCCACATTTCATGAAAAAAATTTTGTGTATCATGTTTATTACTTATCTATTTTAGCTCTTCAAATCTTATTTGTATTATTGCAATAAAGAGTTGTATTTTTGAAAACTATTCTTTAATTTGTTTTTCATTAAATGCAGCTGCTTAAGTCTTTTCTTTTCTGTTATTATCAACTTTATATGTAGGATTCGAGAGATTCAAGGTATTCGAAAGATTCGAGAACCTCTTAGGATTCGGATTCGGGTTCGGATTCGAGAAAATTTAGGATTCGTCCCACCTCTACTGATTTCTCACACGTGATCGTCACATTTGCCCTGTACACTTTTGATGAATCCCAGTTTACGAATAACTTGACCCATTATTTCAAGTATGCGTTTACTCCAAGAAAGATCATCTGCCCGCCATAAATAGCCGTAGCAAATGGTAAACATGCACTTTTTTATTGTAGTGAGTAATAAACTTTTACTTTTTGCGGATGACGCGGTAGTGCACATGAAAATTCCCAGACACAGACAGGGAATTCCTTATTGATAGTAATGATAGTTGCGTTGGTATAGATGGTCTATTTCCCCAACACGGTCGTGTACTGCCTTTCGGCCTCCTTGACCTCTTAAAAGGCCATGCTTGATGCTCGAAGATCCAGCTAGAATTCGCAGGGTGCGCGACTAATGAATAAGAAGGCTTCCGGTTTGTTGACCCTCAGAATCGGGCCATAATGTCAAAAATCACTCTTTTAAAGTGCGTTGCACTCCGGGAGCATATATATACTGCTCGAAAAAATCAGGATGGCACCGTGCCTGGTGCTCCTACAATGAAAATCAACCCCGAACTTCTGGTATAATGTAAGGTTTTCGTATTGAATGGAACAGAGCGTGAACAGGGAAGTCAAATAAGGACTTTGTGCAAAACGCGAACAAATGTTACAAAGACAAATTCGTAATGTTGTTAGTAACTTTTCCAGCCCCATAATTTCCCTCACACTGACGTAAATACCCGCATTTTCCAGGAGCTAGTAGAAAGCATTAAAATAATATTCGGTATTCAGGTGGTAATTAATTTAACAGTAATTCGTGACAGTTTAATGTAGTTTCAAAGTGTTTATAGTGTTGCGGCCATATAGTTCTATGCATTGTAACATTATTCCTAAGACATTAATTGTGCCCTAGTCGGGGATTAGAGACTGTAAGGGTAGCATGATTTACCAAGCTAGCTATCTACCTGAGCGTTAGATATTTAAAAAAAATCAAATAAGCGCGAACTCTTGAGAAAGGGGCGATATCAGTAACGGAGGTTAATCTAAGACTAATCGGAAAGATTGATGAACAGATTGATTTCAGTTTTAACGATGTTGATATGGCGAAACTATTATCGTGGAATTTGATATTGGAGGTTGAAGAAGATATAAAATGTGGAAATAGTGAAGCACACAATATCAGAAATTGTACATGTGCAACGAAATAAACGCACTGCTCTTGAAGAAAATAATAGACGCGATATGAATCCATAAAGAAAGACTAGGCAATAAGTTAGCATAAAAAAACGATTAGAAGTTTATAGATAATGACAAGTAATTAAAATAGAATTAATTATGAAATAGAGCTATTATTGAAATATTACGTGAAAGAATACAATTCAAATGAACCGGGAGACGTGGATATTACGATTTTCATGCAAAATTTTCACTTATCCATTATTTAGACTTAACGTTTAATAAAATACCTAAGAAATTTGCTTCAGGGGTCAACGAACTTATTCTGAGCTTGCATAAGTGTAACAGATTTCGAGACATTTGGATTTTATAGATTTTTTCTACACAGGATGTATTTAAACTACCTGTGTAGAAATGTTTAAAACATAAAAACATCCTTTTGATCACAGTCAAAAGTTTACTAAGCTGAATTATTTTGGGTTCACGTTATGTTAAATGATTAAATAGGACATCATAGCCTTTGAGCACTTATCAACGCTCTACTGCAGGCACAAACAATACGCGCTTAGCTCTTTAAATACGCCCTTGGGGGTTTGTGCTTGAAACCGTCGGGATTATCTCGAATAGGTGTCCAAGGAGTCATGTGGTAAAAACACGATTGGTTTGAAAATTTGTGTCTGAATCGCTCGTTACAATATCATTAATTGTTGTCGCTTCATTTTTTCTCATCTGTATCGACTATAATTGGGTTGTAATCATAGGTTTTAACACACCAAATTGGCGAACCATTCGTGTTTATACCGTGTGACTCCTTGGTTACTCCCCAACTCCACAGCGGCCATTTAGTTCCTTTCGTCCGCCGGCAATAGTCTTAGGTATACCAAATAAGTTTCACTTCCATGGAATGAGAAGCTATTCTGAGAACTTAAATATTCTTATAAGTAAGGTTATAAAGGAATATAAGCAATTGAATTGGCAGCTCTTACAATCATATCCCACCAATATTCCCTTTTTCCTATAGCTGTCGATTCAACTATCCACTCGTTATTTTTTAAAATAATCCTCTACATTTACTTCACCACATCGCAAATTTAGTGATTATTACATTTAATGATAATGTGATAATAATGGAATCTCTCTTACTTACACTACTATTGTTCCATCCACTACTACAGCCCTTTCATTTGCTGCCGAAAGTAGCTTGAAGTAAAGATTGCTAGTATTATGGTGAATTTGAATCGTCTGTCTCAAGCAGTGATCCTGTAGTCGAGGGTCAGGGCCTTATGATGTAGAGTACTCGTGATTTTCGCGCGTTTTCGCCATTGCCTTTGCCGTAGGAGAAGCCGAGGCCAAGCGGTGGCCTTTATTCGCTTCCATTATCAGCACTTATAATTATGATATAATTATCTTATCAATTATTCTTTCCGTTTACTCAGTGTGAAGCTTGTGATTAGTGCCGTATGTTACGACATGTGGTGTCTCTCTTATTTTAGACCTCTCTCAATGTTATGCTACAACAATTTTGCTCTTGGGCGAAACTTTGGATGGTCATTCAGTTGTTTTTAGTTCACTCTGCTGGTATTTATAATATATATAGTCTTATTTAAATGCTCAAGTAGTTTATTTTCAGTGTATTGCTCCTTCTACTGAGTAACTTTAGCAATTAGTGCTATATTGACACTGTAATGGGGTCGTTTACCACATTTTTACTACCGAATCTGATAGGGTTTCTAAAATACAAAGACCCGTATTTTTCCGTTCTTATTTCATTATAACTTGAGTTATTACGTGTTCCACGGGTAACTATTGTTCAAACTGCGAACCCATGTATACTTAATATATTTTTACAGTAGTATTTGTGCTAAACGAAGCACTGAATAAATTATATCCTTATATTATTCCATCCAAACCAACCATGGCAAGTGGTCTGTTTCCACAATTATGAAAGGTTCTCGGCATGTTTCTAAATCATTTTTATCATAGTTTTGTAGCGAAATCTGATAGAGTTTGTAAATTTATTAAACCTCTATATTTCCGTTCTTTGATCTGTCAATTAGTTCTTGAGTGGCAAAAAACCGAGTGTTTAACCCTTTCGGAAAAGTAGGTGTGCAAAGGACTCGGAAGTCATCTACTTTGTTCAATCACAACTTAGACGGCGAAGCTCCTTCGCTCAATCACAATGGGGGACACACAGCTGACTCTGCCAATGGAAATGGTCGTTAGACTCCATTCCGATTATTTCGAAAGGCATTGCATGTTAGACTGCATCTTAATTTGTGAATAAGCAAATAAACTGCAGCACACTTTTAGTCACACCAAAATGTATACGAAAATATTTTGTTGTTCGGTTGCTATGGGTAAATGAGCAGACCTTCTCTCCCCATCTCCGCTTCCCTTCCGTTCTTCCTAAAAACAGTCAAGGAGGTGGATTACGTAGATACCCTTAACGCAGATCGTTCGGTGTGCGTCACATTTTGCTAATTTTAAGTTCTGATTAATGAGCGAATGGCTCTGGTAGGAAGATTAATTTTTTCACTAAAATTAATTTTTCTTTTCCATATAACGATTTAGCGTACAAAAGAACGATTTCGTTTCCGAGTAAACACCCCCATTATGACTGAATTACACTCTCAGATATTCATGAGAGTAAAAATGCCGTGCTAAGCTGGCAGCTGATAGGACGGTCTTGATGGCGAGAGAGTTGGAAAGTGGAGAGATGGAAGTCGGAATCCGCTAAGGAGTGTGTAATAACTCACCTGCCGAAGCAACTAGCCCTGAAAATGGATGGCGCTGAATCGTCGTGCCTATACCCGGCCGTCGCGGCAGGGCGGACCCGGCCTCGTGTCGGGTGCCGTTTGATGCGGCGATGAGTAGGAGGGTCGCGGAGGCGCGAGCAGAAGGGTCTTGGCTCGAGCCTGCCTGGAGCCGCCGCCGGTGCAGATCTTGGTGGTAGTAGCATTTGGGTGATGAGTAAATCTGTGCCCAGTTCAGGTGGTTACGCGTTCAGTGCTCGTGACCTCGACGTGCACGCTCTCTTGGGGATATCCCCAACAGGGCGTGCTTTTAAACTCCTTTTCAACTCTGATAAGGCTAATTGAATTGAAAGTAAATGAAGATACGAGGTTTTGAATGATTCCATCGCAAAGGTCTACCAAGCCAACAACATGCGTGAGCAGTGCTTTATGAGCTGTAAATATATCCTATAGGTAGTATAAATTGATGTGTATCAATGGACAGCATAAGTAGTTGAATGTTAGTATAGGGACCTTAAGCTAACCCAACTAAAAGCATGTTCTTCCATGATTGCTTTGCTATTTCTAACGTTTTTTTTTTAAATTGTGAAGTTTAGAATAGAATATAATCATTAATACTTTTCATGTATGATATGTAATGCATGTTTGATATGAATTCACCCCTGCCACTCACCTTTAAGGTGGCTTGCAGGGTATTGCGTAGATGTAGATGTATCCGTCACCCTTCAATTATGACCCCTTCCCTTTCCTCTTACTTCCTTAGCCTTTCTCCCACCTCCACATTGACCTTCATTTTACATAAAACCGCTTCTTGATCACTTTCCATCATAATGATCATGCTACAGGATGCCTCAAAACGTTGAATTGCCTAAATGGATATTTGGGACATTTATAAACCTTTTAAATCGCAAATGAATACTGACGACTTCCACGACGCCAAGCGTGAGAAACCAATTTATTTAGGTACGCGGTGAGATCAAGTTGTGAAAGCAGATAAGAGCAACAGGAGGCAGGCAGTAGTGGCTGACGGAGGAGACAGATAAAGCTGGCCATGTGCGTCATTAAGAAGGACCGTCCATTGGGTGAAATTCGAGCATTTTTTTCCATTCCTGATACTTTTGTAGAAAACCTCTCACAACATTATGCTCGATGGAAAGATCGGGTGTAGCGAAAGAAAATATAAATTTTGCATATCAGGACCAAGTGTCATGCTTAGGAATTGCTCTAATATGTGCAAATTTTTTACATCGACTAAAATGTTTTCAAAATGAATGCACAAGTTCGTCTTTGGTCTGTGAGATATTGTGGCCACCCCAGAGTGGCTTAGGAAGCTCAATTTTCCGGTTAAAAGTCAATTTTCCGAATTGGTCAAATGATTCAAAAATGATCTGAAAATGGAAGATTATTCCATAAGATACTGAATTGTTTCTCGATGCATTCCTTAGTCGTTTTCCAAAATACGGTCATGGATTTAAGGGAAATTTATCGTGATGTAATTTCTGAAAATTTTGTTGCTCTTTTGCTCAGTCTGTAGAATGAGTTTAAATAGCACCTATATTTCATCCTCATCGAGTTTTCCATTTTTATTAGGCTAGGTAAAATGTCTTTCAGGCCCTCGGTACAGTGTTTCAAAAAGGCACGGATGGAAAATCTGTGTTTGCAAATTTTGGTGACAAAAAAAACTTTCTCTACCTCTATTCTCTATTGAGCTACGATAGAGTGAAAAGAAAGGTATCTTAATTAGGTTATTAAAAAAAATATTTTGCCTTTAGCTGTAGTTTTGCTAATAGCTCGACGAAATGTATTACTTTGTCTCCTGGGTTCCGAAGAGCCATCTCACGGACAGGTGGCAAGTTTGCTGATCTAGAGGAGTGGGCGGTCATTGTTTCACGAAGCTATCCAGAGTGAATTGCTTTTTTCATAGGTAGTTCAGTGATAGTCATAGATACTGTACCTACTTTCATATTCTCATCTATAAGGGAATACTTTGATACTGTACCTACTTTCATATTCTCATCTATAAGGGAATACTTTCTCGTTTTACGTGAGAATGAGCTACTAAGGATAGCGCGCGTTCTCAGCATTTACATAAGTACATGAGTATGGCAATTGAGTAGCGGTAAAAGACTTCGAGGGTGTGGGAGGACTTACGATTAAATGAAGCAGCAGTGCATGTAGCTCAGAGAGTAAGGGTTAAAAATGATTTTTTCTCAAGAGCCGTGTAGTAGGATTCATTTCAATTTTCGCATATGATATTCAACAGGTGGAGTAGAGCTTTGGGCTTCTGATATGAGATTTCGTGGTAAAAATCTCGTCCAAAGAAGCCCTTGTGTCCCTTCAGTTATCATTTACTGTCCGCGCCAAAATCTTGTAGACTCGAGTTTAACCTTAAATAACTCCGAAACTGTTCATCGGATTTCCACGTTATTTATAATTTAGATAATTTTGTTTTTGACTGACTACAACGAGCACAATTTTAATCGAATTTTATGTTTCCTGAAAAAACGCAGCGCAGAAAAAGCGCAGCGTTGCCGGCGGAGTGTCCTGCTCTGGGCTCGCGCGTTGTTTCCGAATTTTTCCGAAAACCAATTCGATATAAAATAAGGTGCTGCCTTCAGCTAAATTATAATATCTGATTCTCTCTGAAAATTTAAAGAGAAAGATGACAATTTAGTCTCGTGGCGCCATGATGCATAGTTGCCGAGAAAACGTGCAGTTATAAATGGAATAGTATACCAATAAGTTCTAAAGTTAAATCCTTGAAACTTCGCAGACGTAATAATAGAGATATAATTCATCTTGTATTGAAAATTTGTTTTAGTCGAATGCTTTGCTTGGAAGTTATTAGACGTTAAAATGACGTATGGCGCCATATCGTTAAAAAAATGGACCCTTTTTTTTACTCTAACTTAAGAAACAGGTCCAGAATTTGTTTTTTAAAATTATGTTAAAAATGTAATAAGTTAACAACAAAATTATCTAAATTATTATGTAAATAACATGAAAATCCGATGAACGGTTTCGGAGTTATTTGCAAGATTTTGGTGCGGACAGTAGGTGCATGATTTTCCGGGTATCAGATCTTACTGTAAACCACAGAAAAAGGATTAACTTAGAGAAGCTCAGGGAAGTACGATTTCAGTGACAGTTTCGAACAGTGACATAGGGTGTAGAGGGGATTGGAAGAACGACGAAGAACGAAAATGAGGGACTAATGCGGAACTTTTCAACTTGGCTGGAGAGGAAAGAAGATTGCTGGCAGAAATAAGAGAAGTTGGCATATATGGAGAGGTACTTTGAGACAACAGAATGCTGAAGATCACTTTCTGGAAGATTACTGGGTAAGCGATGACGAGGATGGAAAAGAAAAGGCAGGTCATTGTCATCATCCGTCAACAATCCTAAGATTGGTTTGACGCAGCCCTTTACTCGATTCTTCTATCAACCAACCTCTTCATATTAACGCAATTCTTCTCTTTTACATCCTTCACAACTTCTTCCATATATCTCATCCAGGGCCTGCATTTTCCATTCTTCCCGTTCACATTTCCTTCGACGATTGTCTTCATCAGGCCATCGTGTCTAAAGATATGGCCTATTAAGTTGTTCCGTCTTCTTCATAGAATTTTCGGGTGACTTCGCTTTTCTCCCACTCTTCTTAAGAGTTCATCGTTTGTCACTCGGTAGATTCATTTTATCTTCATCATTCTTCGGTAGCACCACATTTAAAATGCTTCCAGCCTGAACTTCTCTGCTGCTGTTATTGTCCATGCTTCGCTGCTACATGGTAGCATGCTCCAGATCCATGTTCTAATGAAATGTTTTCTCACTCCCACGCTTGTATTTGCAGCTGTAAGCAGAATCTTCTTTTGGTAAAATGTTTTTTTCGCCTGGGCAGTTCTACTGGTTCTCTCTTACTTCGTCCATCGCTGGTTACTCGACTTCCCAGGTAACAGAACTCCTCCACCTCCTCAATTTTTTGCTGTTCAAATTTAACATTGGTCCTGGCTTCTTTTCACTTACCCCACATGGGGTAAGAGGAATGAATATGGTAGGGATTTCGCTGATTTTTAAGGGAGAAACAACGAAGTGAAGTCCACGGATGAATTAAATACAAAGAGAGTTGGGACACTCCAGCAAACCCAGAACTAGCCGTTAGAATATTATCAATCGATTTATAAGTTATGAAAATTCAAAAAGTGCCCATAAAACTCTATGCCGGAGGTGGCGAACCTATGGCACGCGTGCCCAAAGTGGCACGCGGAGCAATTATTTCGGCACGCGGAGCTGGGAGGGAGCTCGATCGACACCTCTATCTCACTCGATGGGTTGGCCTGCGAGTCGAGCGAGTATACTCTTATTTCATAAACTTTGGCACTCAATAACCAAAAGGTTCGCCACGCCTGCTCTATGCTATCGTTCATGCACCATGCGAGCGTCGTAAGAACGTGTGGTGGGTGAAATCTAAGGCGAAAAAATTTAAGGATCGTAAACTGGCCTTGCAAAAGCTATAAACAGAGTTGCCCACTAATATTCAACGAATATGCAAGACTTCTACGGTGAATAAATTGTTCACCTTGGCTGGGAGTCGGGGTTCTGGGATCTGGGTTCGATTATTATAGGACAAGGTGGTTAATTTTTTCTCTGCGGACATCTTGATTATACAAGCCAAGTTTAAAGCCTCATTTCACTTTTCTTCACCCTTGTGACCTTTGACCCCTGAGTAACCCTTGAAGGTCAAGGAATGATAAGAGGGATCTAATGACCTTTCCATCGACATTGGCACCTTTTTAAACCTATGATTCGACACGTTTGTAGCCTCGATTCACTTTTTTCCTCCCCTGTGACCTTTGGCCTCTGAGTTAACCTTGAAGATCAAGGGTTGAAAAGAGGGATCTAATGACTTTACCATCGACATTGGCACCTTTTTAAACCTATGATTCGACAGGTTTGCAGCCTCATTTCACCTTTTGTCTCCCTTTGACTATTGACTCCTGAGTAACCCTTGAAGGTCAAGGGATGAAAAGAGGGATCTGAAGACCTTACAATTGACCTTGGCACCTTTTTAAATCTATGATTCGACAGGTTTGTAGCGATGATTCATTTTTGTAACCCCTTTGAATTTGACTGTGACCTTTCAGGGGTCACGGTTGCAATTTTCGACCTCAAAAGTTCTTCCATCGTGTCTTTTTTGCATTTCGAATATTTTAACATTGAAAACCCATAAGGCAAAATTTGGATTTTAGGTTGGACCCTATTTCTGGGGTCAAAAGGTCATATTTTTAATATTTTGCTTAGACTCAACAAAACTTACAACCTTTTTCTAGCCAGGTACCAAATTTCATTCATGTGGCTCGAAAGGAAGTATCTAAAATTACCGGTCAAAAATGACACACGATCAATGGGACCCTGCATACACAATGTTTAGTATTTATACAGTAAAATATGTCTTAAGTGGCCTTTATTTTGGGTGGGAAAGAGGCCAAAGAATTCCTAACACTATAGTACTGTTTACCCTCTCCTTATTTTCTCCTTATTCTACCCAATTTCTGAAGGCATGTAAGGAGGAAATATCTTCGCGAAAAGAAACTGTTCGCTGGACGGAAGCATAGTCACCGCTGGCCGTTGAAGGAGGTGGCCTCTGAAGAGAGGGGAAATTTACATCGGTTATATGGAGAATATGTTCGGTTCCAGGAAAAAGTGGCCGGTCAAGGAGGTGGCCGTTTAGGCAGGTTTCACTGTATTTTGAAAGAAATCAGTCGGATTCAGTGCGTACAATCGCCTGGTACTGAAGTGATGCTTTTTTTTGGGAAAGATTTTCATTGGAACTAGGATATGGAAATATTTGCATGTGAAACTAAGTCTCTGACCTTTTTTCATCCTAACCCCAGTGACCTTGGCTTCCCTGAATGCGGGATGCGCTATAGCGTGGACCTCTCCGATTCTGGTCAACCTGCAGGGGACCAACTACGAGCCGTTGGCGAGGCCTCTCTCCTCCTCCGAGGGGACTTGGGTTAGCTCGCTGCTCACCATTGGGGCCATGCTGGGGCCTATCCTCGGCGGAATCTTCGTGGATCGCTTCGGGCGCAAGTTGGCCAACATCGCGTTCGCAGGCGTGCCTGCAGTCGTCGGCTGGATCATCATTCTGGTGGCTACTGGCCCCGGGACCATTTACGCGGCCAGAATCCTGATCGGCATCTCCACCGGATCGGCACTGACGCTTGGACCGATTTACATCGCCGAAACGTCCTCTCCCTCCGAACGCGGGACTCTTTGCTCGTTCCCGCAGCTGATGATAACCATCGGGATCATGCTGCAGTACGCCATCGGCCCGTTCGTCTCCTACTACACCCTGTCCGGGTTGGACATAGTCTTCCCGGCCTTGTTCATGATAGCCCTTTTCTTCCTGCCCGAATCTCCTTATTACCTACTGGCCGCGGGGCACGAAAAGGAAGCGGAGGAGTCTTTGAAATGGTTCCGGGGTGGACTTGATGTCGGCATAGAACTCGAAATCATGTCCGACGCCATTGAGGAATCCGGTGTCCGGGACTCGAACCTGCTGGACTCCTTCAAGAATGTGTTCGGGACGCGCGGAAATCGACGCGCCCTACTCATCTCCTGCGGTCTGATGTTCTTCCAGCAATTCTGTGGCATCAATGCGGTTTTATTCAACGCGGAGACAATATTGAGTGGTAGCGGCCACGGGACTCCTGCAATGGAGGCCAGTACGGCGGCTATGATCATCGGAGCGGTTCAAATAGTGTCCTCTTGGTGCTCTACTGTGCTGGTCGACCGAACTGGCCGGAGACCGCTCTTAATTCTGTCCTGCGCCGCTTCCTCGATCTCCCTGTGGGCCTTGGGGACGTATTTCTACTTGGACGCCCACTCCGAGGCCTCTGGTTTAGCTTGGCTGCCGGTCACATCCCTCATTTTGTTCATCGTTTCCTACTGCCTTGGGCTCGGAGCTCTGCCGTGGGTGGTCCTGAGTGAGGTGTTCCCCAGTAAGGCCAAGAGCGCCGCTGGAATGCTAGCCGGAAGTTTTTGCTGGCTTCTGGGTTTCGCGGTGACAAGCACCTTTCAGCCGATTTCGTCGGCTAAAGGTCCGCAAGCAGTCTACTGGCTGTACGCTTCCTGCTCCGTCGTTGGAGTCCTCTTCGTATTTTTCTTACAACCGGAGACAAAGTGTAAATCTCTTGAGCAAATACAAAAGGAACTGGAAGGACGAAAATAGTCATTCCCATCTAAATTAAAAAAAACAAAAACGTTTAATCTGTTTCAGGGTCAAATATGGGGTATTTCACTCTTACTCCTTAGTGTGTCTGAAGAATAAAAACTCTTTATCTGTCAGTATACAAAGGAATCACCATCTAAAGTAACTTTTAAGGAAATAAAACTTATATGAGCTAAAGAAAGAAGCAATCAAAATCAAGGCACATCTTATGTAGCTCATTTGGAAAACCGTATTATGTGTGGTACAATGTTAGCGAATGAATGGGCATAACTGAGTGATCATAATATTTCGCTCGTGGCACGATTTGAATGATGAGGATTTTATTCGTATTTCGTATTTGTTGACATCAAAAGTGCTCTACAAGAAACAGCAGATAATTGGACACATCTTGTTCAACCTGCATTTTTTCTCCTCCGCAGAGACATTTTTGGCGTGTTAATTGTCATCGCTAGTCATGCTCTATGGTACGATGTAGTTCTAAAGTCCTTCCCGCCTTTTACCTGTCCATATTCCCTGCTATTTTCCTCTTTCTCCCTCTCGTCAAACATGCTTCCCTCCCTTGCAGCTCTCAAGATCTTTCCCAAATTACCCTCAACCCCTATAACCTCCTTCGAATTTCTGGTAGCATCCCTTCCTTCCCCACTTCAATATGCATATCCTCGTTTATCCTCTTCTCCTTATTTTCCAACGGCCTATTATCTAGCCATCATCAGTCAAATAACATACATTAGCGGAAACTCTTATCGAGTTTTTTTCCGGGTTAGGTACTTCATCATCGCCAATATGGAGTACTCAACCCGCCGAAAGACCCGAGAAGATTTCTTATATGCTATTCGCCGGGAAAACAATGGCATTCACTTCCAAAAAGGCATTGGGTCTTTGACGTTTCTTTTGCATTTTTTTATTCGTTATTCATGGACAACAGTTAATATAGTCGAATCTCCGATTGGGTATTCTTTTTATTTAATTTCTTTCCAGCTACGAATTGGATGTTAATTGGTTTCTACTAATCAATTCTTTTTGCCGCGTTGTAACTCATGTAGCTATTGAAAAATATTGTGCGCTTGCCATATTGCCTCTCCGGCTGAAAATATAATGAGTATTTTATTGCACAATAATGCGTTTGTAATCTGTTCGATTAATCGATTCATTTTTTTTGGCTGAAGGACTCTTACGATCGTATGAATTGGTTGGCGGTATGATGTATCTGGTGTATTAGAAAAGAGTGATTACTGAACTAGAAATAAATTATGAGAGTAATTAATGAAAAGGGACCGCAGATGAAGGATTAAATAAAAAATAAAATCAACGCCACTGAATATGAGTGGAAATAGGACAAGAGCCATCATGGTACTGCAGCCCATGATTATGGCTTAGCGTCATGGTCGGCTGAGCGATATTATAATCGACATTATGAGAAACAACCTGATTTGAAAGATAGCTAAAGAAGTGATTAAATGTTGATGTAATGAAGAAACAGGCCTAGATAAATTTAGTACGAAAGTTTTTAGTAATTTACATTGAAACCAATCAACCATTCTAGGAAAGGATTCTGAAAGTTATTTGATGAAAGACGGCTCAATGTGTTTTGTCACCATAACTATTCGGAGCGAATTTTTTGAGTGGCCTTAGAAGATAATGATATAATTAATAATATTAGATACGCCTGCGATATGGTAGTGTTTACGGAAAGTCTTGAGGAGAAGAAATAATAATAATTGGAGGGGTGGACCCCAGCCAGAGCTAAGGACTTTCACTAAACTTCGTGGAAAAAATATATGATGTAATGAAAATGCTATCCATGTGTATCTACTACATAAATAAATCAATAAATGAACCTTTTGATTGATTACGTACCATCGACGAAACGAATCAACGAACAGCAGTGAACGAAACGTGAAATCAATTATTAGGAATTAGATATCGAAAACAGTAAGCTAGAACAATGCTTCTAAAAATGTGGAAAGTATTTAAATGCCATGATTTATCGTAACAAACCAAAATCAGATGGTTTCTAAAATGCTACAATTTGCCTGTATTATTCAGAATCTTTTACGCTAATGGTGGCACATGTAAGAAACTTAGGGCATTTTAAATGTGACTCTGTCGACTTATTTAAATAATTCCTTGAAAGGAATGGTTAAACTATCAATCTGATAAAGAAAAAGAGTTACTCCTAACCACGATCTTAGAATACAAGTCTGGACACTTACCACTAAATCCCTATGGAGCGCGCGGTCTCTTAGTGAGGCTCTAGTTCGTCGCTTTTCCGCTAGGTACGCTTACATCTTTAGGCTTAAATTTATATTGTGCCAGTTCAGGGCCTCGATCATGGATCTTCATAACTCTTGCGCTAGCGTTATCATTATTTTTTGATTTAACTTATGTCAGAGAGAACGTGATCTCCATTGTTCATTTTTCGCACTGCACTTCAAATCGCTTATCACAATCAGTGGAGTGAATTTTACTCTAGGAGTAAGCGTCAACGATAAAGATTGCGATAACGCGAAAGATAGATCCGTGATTTCACACCAAGTAACATTAGTTTTTGTGATAATTGAACAAATTACTAGTGGAATTTCATTTACTATCGTTGGGTGAAATAAATCATTGTAACTTACAATTACGTGTCGTGAATAATCCATGAAAATGCTGAATGATTGTATTTCTCCTGGGTTCAAGAGTGGATACGATGCGTGTGTCGATAAAGTTTCGATATTTGACATGCCTAAAAACGAAGCATTACGGCTGAAATCGAGGAGTCTTTAAGATTTTGTCCTTTCGCCGAAGCATTTTGTTAGTGAAAAACATTTTTACATTCTACGTGGCAAGGAGTCACGGACAGAGAGGATAACATTATAGCTAGGGTCGATGAAAAAGTTATTATTTAATATTCCTTATTGCTCATTCTTGGTTTTTCGCTCTTCTAAGACCAACAATGTATTTCTACCTGAATCCTTAATTGTTTTAAAACAAGTTCCGTAACGAAACTTAAGCTTAGGGATTGCACTTAGCCTGTGCAATCTGTTTTCCCCAATCACCCTTGGTATCTTTATTCGAAGACGCCCCCCAGAAGATCTCCGCCTCGAAGATAAGTAACAAAAGAAAATGTAGGAGATGTAATGTTAGTATTGACGCTGTAATCAATAAATTTCTATTGATCGGCAATAAAGTTCATAGTGAACTTGACATGCTAAACGAGAAAGTTGTGGATAGTAGTTCCGTTGATATTTTATATTTCTTTATTTTATGTGCTGCTAAAATTATTCATTTTCTTATGCATGCGAAAATATTCTACTAACCGATGCATTTTGTACGTTTACTATAGCTGTTTCCGCACATTTATTTATTAAATTATAGAGCTTGCCTGGATATTTAAAAACATTGGATGTTGTATTCAGCCATCCTGATGTAACAATTCGGTCTGAGTGGCACCGATTTGTTTCCTCAGATGCATTGAAACGGGTGGGATATTATACCTTTATTTACCAAGACTGAAGAAAAAACTACATTATTATGATAAAAAAAGCTTGTTTTCGGAGGTATCGCAACATATAAATCCTTATCCTTAATAATGTAGTTGGCATTACAGCTCTGATTGGCGACTAAGAAAGTCTTGACGTCCTGGATATGGAAGAGGTGATCAAAATATTAAATAGCGTGAGGGTGTGCAGTGGGGCTCTAATTGAGGAATTACTGGCTGTTTCGCGTTCAGATACCATCTGGAAAGGTGACATCGGCCTGAGGCATCCTAAAAACTGCAGCCTTTTCCTAATAGTACCCGTCTACGGCCCTTGTGCTCGGTCCAAGTGCAGCATTATACAGAGGAATTTGCACCCAAATGGAAAACCCTTGTTCAGAGGGTAACTCTGATGGTTAATGAGAGTAAACCAGGAAAAGTTGCCCTACTCCAGGGAAGGAATATCATCTTGAACCTATTCCGTCGACGGTTTATGAACGCCAAAAAAAAAGAGAGAGCACAATTAGAAAAGTGTGCTATTGCAGCGAAAGAATAAAGGGAAATAAAATAGAGGAAAAACTCCTAAATTAGAATTTCTTTTCAGTTCATATAACTTTGTCACTGAGATAATTGCCGCATTAAAGGGGCAAAATACTATAGCCATAAGGTACTTATATGACTGGATAATTGTTTTTATACTAATGCATATCTAGTCTCCAGGGCACCACCAAATTCTAAGAGGTAATGAAATCCTCTAATTTCCATCACTCCGAACTATTAGGAGGAATCTGGCGATGGTGAACAGTAAGTATGGACATGATGATAAGTTTTTTTGAAGTTCGTGAAAATCATTTTAGCTCCAAAAGTGATAGGAAAATTCATGGTATTCTACAGTTAGATGAGATAGGCTGGAGAGAGGCTTTGTCAGTGTGTTCTTCAACATTGACTGATAAAAGTCACCCCTTACCTTCAAGCTATATATCAAAGAGTCTCCTCCATAGAGGCCAAGTATTATTCAATTGGATTGTTTTTTATTTTACAGAATTTAAAATGTGTTATATAACTTATGGGTACTTTTTTCTGATAATTGCACCAATGCTAAACCTCCCTCATAATGTTTTTCAAGTCCTCTCAACTCTTAGGACTATGAAATGTAGAATTTGAAATTTAAACATGTAAATTGTTTTCTTTATAGTTATTAATTGGATTAAAAATTGACCCTACGATAGTAGTTGCACATTTATTTTGTGATAGTGGGTCATGGTTAAAAAATTTTGAGACTCCTGATCGCGCATTCTACGCGGAAATGACGGAAATTTATGGCGTACATGGCCCCTAGAGTTAATTAATGAAAAGAGAGCGCAAAATGAGTAAACACCGCGATTTCTCAAATTTTGCTTACACAATAGAAGGAAGAGGAGGTACAGTTAAAGCAAAATAATGTACCTATCTTTTTCTAGTCGGACGTATAATTTTTACCTGTTAGAGCAACTTCATCCGATTCAGTTCAGCCATGAAAGCACCTTCATTCGTATTTACGGAAATTATCCGCCTATGATTGCAATTTACACGTGATAAACAAAGTATGACACTCGAAAACATCATTTAAGGGTACGCCGTGAATCTGTTTTCTCAAGTTATTCAGCCTAAAGGACTACTAACACTTCTAGCAGCCAACCGAGAAACAACAGCCTCATTAAGGGATCGGCTACAACAGCAGAGTTGCCAGACTTGTATTCTAAGATCGTGCTCCTAACAACTTTATAACGACAATTAGAATACCTAGGGTATACTGAAAGAAAAAAAAAACAAACGTTAGGAACGGGTGCAACTGACCTTAGAGGGAAAGATGGGAGAGAATGAAGGCTGACGTACTTTGTGTTTGTTTCAATATGACTTCAATAGACCTTTTTCGAATCGCTACAGACAAAAACACTTATTGACATGATGATTGCCTGCGCTCGAAATGGATATGCGCCACAAAAAGAATATGAATCTCTATAAATTACAAGAGAGAAAATGATAATGAATCCATAGATTGATGTGAGCATGCATGAAATTAGGAATATGTAACTGTTACAAATTTGAAATTGGTGGAGTGAGATTGGAATGTGATGGTGATGAGAGAATCTGGCGATGATTGTTACCGCAGCAAACGATAGTAAATAGGAAGATAATACTTGATATGACACTTGATGGTATAATAATGTATAGAATTATAATGCTCGGCAGATCTAGTTGAAAAGAAAGAATTTGGAAGTCCTCAGAAAAACAAAGCAGAAAACATGCTCTTAGAATTGAAAACTGGATGATACAATGAGATTTGTTGTAACGCTTTGGGCCTTCACTTAAGATAACTAAATGATACGAATAAAAATTTTCTTGGATATTAATGTAAAATTTTTATTTGTATTTTATTTAATTATTATTTTCCACTGGCAATACGTTTAAGCAATATTAACCACTCAGAAACACTATATTTTCAATACCAAATGAATTTTTCTCAAAATTTAAAAAAGTTTAAATTTCAAATGTTTCTATTAACAATATAACCTATATTATTAAGAAAGGAAAATCAATGGCAAGGTTTCACAGATATTTTCTTGTGTGACCGGTTTCGATGCAAGGTATAATCATGAAGCACTTTGACAGGAGAACGCGCTCTTATGTAGGAAGGTAAAGTGTATGTCCATGGAACCTTACCAGTGATTTTTGTTTCTGAACCATCACAAAGGAGTTCCATCATGTCTTGCCTGATACCATTGACTGTGTGCACCAGCGTGTGTGACCCAAGTGTAACCTAAGTGTGACCTAAGCGTAGCCACTCTATTAGATGAACTAAAATGGGAATCATTGTCAGACCGTAGGTTGAAATTCATACTTAATCTCTTAAACAACTGCCAAGATAATATATTCACTGGTGACATTAAAAATATTTTTCGAACTCGAACTTACTATGTTAGGCTGGGCCATGATCATGAAATTAGAGAAATTGATTGCCGAACTGACCAGCGGCGTCGGAAGTGGGAGGCAGGGGGGGCATTCGGCCCCCCCAGAATTTTCCCCGGGCCCTTGATAAGTGAGTCTTCATTAATAAAAATTAAATTTCACTTGTATCCAGCTTGCCTATTCCCTTCTGACGCATATTCCACCTCATTCGTATGCACTTTTAGCGGAATTCCAGTCTCTACCCCCTCCTATCCGCAAAAAAATGCGGGCCCTTTTCGTAGGAGCTGGGCCCTATTCAAGGTTGGCCCCTCCCAGCGAAAATAGTTCCAACGCCCCTGGAACTGACAGATTCAAAATGTCCTTCTTTCCTCGAACAATTAGGGATATGCACAACTGAAAATATATCCGATAGTATAAATACAATGGTTAGCTAGGCATAGGTAGTTGCATGTTGGTATAAATGCCTTAAGCTAACCCAAATAACAGTATGTTATTGCATGCATGCTGTGTAATTTATTCTTTTTTAAATCGCGCAGTTGAGACTAGATTATAATTAATAATTCTTTTTATGCATTATATGAAATTGATGTTTGGTGTGAATTCACTACCTGCCACACACATCTTTGGTGGCTTGAAGGGTATTATGAAGATGTAGATGAAGTGAAACTTGGGGGATTAGACTTAGCGTTGGAGTAAGCGTTGCGCTTTTTTTCTACGGGCGTTCTCTGCTGCCCACACTGCGGCCGGACACTTCATTTGCCATTTATATTTGCAAAAAACATCCTTAATATTGACAGACTGAATTTCCTAATCATTTCTGACATGACATGGAAATAAAACCTTCTGTTGCAGCATATCAATACCCTGTAACCTCTCTTTGCTGTTATAAATGAAAAGTCCTAATGTAAACATATTCCCGTTAAAATTCAAAGGAATAAATGCTGAATAATATTCTGTTTTGTAGAGAAAATACAAAATAAATATTTAAAATTATCAACTGCATTACGTTTTATAAAGATAATTCAAGCATACACTCCTTTAACCTTCCGAAAAACACCAGAATCCATATTGGTCCAGGAGACCTACGTCACCACTCATGTCTAAAAAATTCACGTCTTCACTACAGTGCTAATATTAAGAGTAGCAGGTCACTCGCAACACTATCCGTCTAGTTCACCACCACTGTGCATAACCTATGCACAGCCTCCAATACCCTATACACACGAACTTTGTTTATACAGCATTGGTCACCTTTCAGCGACCCTGCCATATTGTACACCACTCGTGGCTTTCAAACAACTGAGCTTCGCTAAAATGATATGTTTCGTTGCCTTTTTTGATTAATGCGTTGTTTCTCGTAACCATAAATACTTCAGCAGCCTAAAGTAGTGCGCGGTGCTTTAGATATCGACAACTCCAAATCTGTACGACTCACTGTGGGCTGAAATAGAAAAAAGCTAGTCAAAATTCCAAAAATTGTTTTGTTCGGTTTGGACGATGAAATTTTGCGTGGCAATTCTCCTTTTATTGGTGCATGTGCTGTATGATTTTATTTTTCATGAACATTAACAATATGCGAGGTCTTAAGTTTGAACAAAATATAAAAAACTCCAGAATTCAGTTTTAGCTAAAAATCTCCGAAATGAAGAGGTCACATAATCTTTTGTAGCTTTACGGAATTATAGGTGACCATGAGTCAAAGAAAAAACCTTATTCTTTGACGTAGAGTAATTTCATTTCATTTACAGAGGTATTTGCTCTGTTAACAGGGCAAAATGTCGTACCCTATTTTACACCGATTTTTAAGTCTGCTGAAAACTCTAAGAAGAAGACGGAACAACTTAATTGGCCATATCTTAAGACACGATTGCCTAATGAAGACAATCGTCGAGGGAAAAGTGGACGGGAAGAATGGAAAAAGCAGGCCTTGTATGAGATATATGGAACAGGTCGTGAAAAATGTAAAAGACAGGAATTACGTAAATATGAAGAGATTAGCCAATAGAAGAACTCAGTGGAGAGCTGAGTCAATCCAATCTGTGGATTGATAACTAATGATGATGATGGGTAGAAAAATAGTTAATATGTTCACGTAAGTTTCGTTAAGTGTCTCATATCACAATAGACCTCTGGACAATTTTTTAAATCGCCTTGAAATACTATTTAAAATGTCAATGATACTAAAACATGAAGCGATTAGCGATGAAAAGTATGCATTTATTTAATGTATTTTTCGATAAATAAGCAAAAAAATGCCCAAAAAACACGCCCACTTTAAAACGTACTGTGATTGGCCGGCTGAAAGTAACGTCAGGTCCTGCAATGGAGAGGAAAACGCCGGAATGTATTGTACCTGTGGACGTTGTTTTCAACATTTGTTGTCGGATTTAGATATCTTTGGTGGGGTTAAGGAAGGCTGCGAACATATATGATTTCTTTAGAAGGTATGGAGTCTGAGTTTGTCAAAGCTGACGCAAGAAATCTTCCGAAAATCTCAACATTAGCAATGCTTTCATACGTATCAACACCATGTTTAAATGAAACTTCGTTCGATCTTCGAAGAAAATATGATTCAAACGGAAAGCCAAAGAGTTTAGATGGCGAGATAAAAGCATGTCAATGCTTGAAAATGAATGTTCACATTTGAATTTTGTAATATTTATCATATGGCGATGATGAATGTTTTGATGTTAGGGTCGTTCGTGAGGAACACGGCGATTAAAAGGCTATCGGCTATGTGCAGGTTAAGCTCGATAAAAAGTGTTTGTGTCGTTCGTGCTCGTGTATGCCCCGAGCACAAACTAATACGCAAGGGATATGTCGTGGAAGCACATATTTTGATGGACGGCGAAGACAAGTAGGTAGTGAACCTTTCGTGTAAGAATTGCACGTCAAGTTCGGGAACGTAAAAATAAGAGTATTATGGGCATCTACTTTATCCATTTGTTTACATTGAACTCCTGCTCCAATAAGTGACGACATCTCTCTGTTTTCAGGCTCATTATATTATTAACGTATCATTTTGGATGTTTTCAAGGATTCGGATTATAAATAAAAAATACAGTGAACGTGAAAATCTCTTGTTTGTAGTGGCATAATCTTATGGTGTAACGATGACTTTTGATACTATTTCCTAGAACTTCCTTTTGGGGAAATATATATTGGGCTATTGAGATAAAGGTGGATTAAAAAGACCCTTGATTACGGAGTATACCGAGGAACTTCAAAACTTAACCTGTTGCGCAGCAAGCAAGTGCGATCGTGATCCTAGATTCTTATGTTGTGTGGTGTGATATTGGTGTATTTGGCATATTAGCTGATCTCGACGTGACGCGGTATGTTGAAACGGACATCTTATGTGTTACACCGTGAAGGTAATGCAAAGAAATAAATATTCCCGTGTACAGCTATTTCTGGTTTAATAAATTGTGTTTATGTGCCATTTATCGCGCATCCATCGTTAATGCTGACCTTCGAAAATTGTAGTTGACCGGTGAAAATTACTTACTGCTTGCAATTACTAAACGTTAGGACATCTACTCTTGAAAATTAAGCAGCGATAGGTTCAGTGGGTTCAGTCTTTTGATCATAATTGAAATTTGCTTAGCCAACTTTTTCAAGCATGGCATGCTTGTTATGGAAAATATTTTCGTGACATATGTCCAGCACAATTCCCTCGTACCCTGATTACTGACATGTGCATGTATTAAATTTCTTAGCAGTATTTTCAATTAATGAAAATGCTTTACCGAATAATATTGAGCCATAATAAAAATCAATAGTACTACTAGCGGCGCTTTTTTTGGCCTATTTTCTGCACAATTTAGATCCAATTAAGTTTAATTTAGTTTATAGAATTGGTAAAATAAATATAGACAGAGTGAACGCTCAAAAATGCACACGTGTGATTGAAAAGACAGTTTCCTTTCGCCTGCATTTCTTTCTTCACCCATATTATCCTGTTTCGAGTAATTAAGAAAAAATACTTGTTGGAGGCATTTACGTTTGTGTCATTATATTTTGGCACAATACAACACTTAAAGCAGCACTTTGACATATTAAAAAAGTGTATTTATGATATACATTTCAATTGAAATCTCCTAAAAGCTTAAAACTTCGCATAGAAATATACGCACGGCGACCGCTGTTGCAGGACCTGTCGTCATTCAAGATGGCAGCGATGCGAATTACGTTTTTGCGAGGGACCATCTCGTGGCGATTCAAATGCTTATATTTTAAAAATAAAATACTTTATGTCAAAACTGCTTTCGAAGCAAGTAATGTTTTTGTATAAACTCTACGAAAATGTCTTTATTCGAATATGTGTCCAGAGGTCTATTCACTGAAGCTTCAGGATTGCGAATCCGTTGAAAAACTCTTCGCCAATCTGCGACGCCGGAAATAAACTCGAATTTTCGATCGCGCGGCCGAGTCCAGCCTTGCGCGCCAGCCAATGGGAGTACAGTGACGCGGTGGGTACTATATTACGCTCTTTATCCAAGAACTTACTTATGGGATTTTATAACAGTATGTATTGTAAAGGACCTCCATGTACACTGTAACAGCTGTTTGAGAACGAAATCCACTCTATTTGTCGTTGTCCGTTAGCCCCAGTTGTCTATCTTCGGATACATTCAAGGACATATCCCTTTGGGTTACGCGTTAGCATGGAATATATGTTTAGCTCCTGCGGGCAACAAGTGAAGCCAAGAATGCAGGTGCTTACTTTCTGAAAGACATCCGACAGATACTGGTGTCGTACATATTCCTTGCCGCCCCACCTTTAACCCGTGCCGCCTTTTCTGAGGATTCGATATAACTTTCTTTTTTCGCGCACGCTGTTATGTTCATAATTGAGTAACTTTATGTGAAGATGCAGCCACGTTATTTGATTAAAAGCCATTATTTTACATAATTCACATTCTGAGATAAAATGCTAACGGATATTAACTCATTTTGACCAAGAGAATTAAAAAAATAAGAAACCACCCTAAGAATAGTAAGAGCATTTGCGGTGTCATGTTGAATGTCCCCAACTGTCGTACGACGGGGAAAAGGATCCGTGTGTGCCAGAGGATTTTAAAATCGACGCATTGTGTACTCCGAAGAACGCACCCATTTTGTCAACCTTCGGTTCTATGTGAAGTGGGCGCACATAATCTCATTTGTAAAGATCACGGACTTAACGGAAATTAAAGATATAATACACCAATCAAGGAATATTGGTTCAATATTAAATCCGTGCAGAATGATCAACTCGACGCGTCGAGTTTAATTAAACGTTAAAATTAATTCACCAGCAATTAAATGTCGCGAAGTTTAATTGCTGGTGATTGCAAGAATTCCATTCGATATTCATTTGATGGCCACCGTCAAGCTGCAACACAGAAGGATTTGAGGGAGATGTGCTAATCAACCCAGAACTATCTTTCTCACGATCGCAAACTCGAGAACAATTGATATTATGAGCGACGCAGATAGATTTGTCACTATCTTTTATCTGCCCAGTTTGGACAGCGACGTTCGCGCACGCGGAAGACCATGAAAACAGTAGCGATATTATCGGCCTCGTCTCCGATGAATGCGCTTGTAATTTGGGATAGTCGTAGCATATAGCTTTGAACGGAGAGGAGCATTTCTGGTAAGTTTCCGTGACTAGCTTTGTCTTTTTCTGCCTTCCTCTTACGCTGCGGATAGCATTGTTAAATTGGAAAAACTTTTGAAACGTTGAGATGTTGAACATGATTTACGATACGAAAGAGATTATATTCGGTTCCTATAAACACAATAACATTCATGTGAAATAATCACATTTTCTAACAAGGAGAAATCAACGCAAAAGTTAAGTTATAAGGAGAAATTAACTTTTGGATTGATTTGTCCTTGCAAAAGGGATGAATTTCTTCTTAGGAGAGATTAACTTTTGGGTTAATTTCTCCTAAATTACAAAGGAGTTACCGAGGTGAAGACGCGTTTTCTGTATATTTTAGCTACAATTTTGATGTCTTTTTGACCTGAGAAAGTCATTCTGCCGGTTACTAACGCAGATAACTTCTTGATCCGTGTTTGCAGCCCTAGTGTTATTGGTATTTCGTTGGAAGTACAAGCCATTTTGTGCGAATGAAAAAAAATGTAACCAATAACGCTAAAGTATATTTGGGATAATTTGATATTTTTTGGGCCAAAAAATATGGAATGAATGCGGTCACAATAATTTCACCGGTAGTTTAGTTGGCATTCAATAGGAGGCGAAAGAAAACCATATTCTTGACATAAAAGTAGATTACCCATAATTATCAATTGGTTGATGTCGTGCGTGAATTTGTGAGTGATGATACATTTATGAAACTAACCAATGATATGCGTAATAGTTTTCATTTGATTTTCACATACTTTTGTGGTTGTGAACAGATTTAATTTTGTCGCCGATACTGCTTTAATCCTCGCTACTATTGGTTCTCTAGAAGGTGTGTGATGGGGGTCAGAAGAAAATGTGAAAAAAGTGATGTTTTTTTTAGCATGCGAATTGATGTATCGCAACTCGCGCGTCCAAGAAATGTTGGAAGGATTTAGTGAAAAGGAGCTCAAATCTAGCATACACCACAGTGATCAACGTGTGTGGCTTGTAAAAAGTTATGAAGTGAGAGTGAGAAGAGAGTGAGTGACAATGAGAAGAGAGAGAGTGAGATTGGAAAGTTTTGGAATGGTTGTAATGGCACAAATGGAGTGGAATAAAACCGCATTTACCATTCATTTAATAATGATAATTTGGATATTCGTGAAAGTTCATGAAAAAAGTAGACTTAATCAGTCTCCTAGAGGTTATTTGACCTTATTTAGGTGAAGCCATAATGAGTGGTGAACCATGTCTATGCTGTAGTCTAAAAATCACACAATAATACTCAATGGTAAAAAGATCTTTCATAGCATCATAGTACCATGTACTTAAGTATTTTATATTTTAACACGTGAATGCCTATAATGTTCGGTAGATGTGCTAGTATAAGCAAGTGCCATAAATATTCTTTGGCTTATGTAACTACTTGCTTGATAGCCAGATGATGAAAAGTTATTCATGATATTAATGAAGTCTGGTCTCTCAAATATTGGAGAAAAAGATATTTTTGAATTCGCCACCATTTGGGTGTAGTTTTTCGATACTAAAAAAATATCCTGGAAGAATGCAAGAGAATACATTTGGAGGTTGAATGGAAGCAAATTTTTCTTTTTTTCGAACTTATTAGCCTGAGTACACTAAGTATGTGCACCAAGTACATGTATATTTGCATTACATCCATTTATATTTTATCTCGTGTCTGAAGGCCTTAATTGAAACAGCTCCACTTCAAAATAAAGACAAAACGACTTTCATTTATTTCTGTACATCGAAAATTTAATAAAAAGTAAATTTATCACACCGGGAAAGTATTAATAAAGATCGTACACTTCAAACTTCCTCCTCACTTTCTTCCCCTATTCCTCTCTCAAAGTAGTGACTACTAAAGAAATGTTGTGATTTGTAATTATATTTTACAGAATAAAAAATTTAGGCGGAGATTTGATTGATTTTGAAATCCACAGTACATTTTGAAATTAGGGTTTTTTTTATTTTATCTTCTAACTTGGGCGACAAACATTTTTGAGTTAATGGTTTACTCATCTTCTTAGTACTCGGGGGCATGATTCCGCAAACTTTCACGGATTTTTTAAATTTATTATGTGTGAGACGATGGAAGCCGTAGAAAAATTAGGGGTTAGGAGTTCTGCCATAAAATTCGTATCGTAGTTTAGGAATATTTTTACGACAAAATGTAGAGTTGAATCAGTTTTTGTTCTTAATAAAAGTCAACTGGCAAAAAGAGTTCAATTTTCAACCTCCGGTACATGAAGGGCTGTAAAACGTAATAAGAATAAATATTGAGTTTATCAATTCACATATCATGATTACGGGAGAAATATTTTGTTATCATGATCATCATCATCGGCCAACAATCCTAAGATCGGTTTGACGTAGCCCGACACTCGATTATTCTATCGGCCATTCTCTTCACATTGAAATAATTCTTTTCTTTTTCATCCTTTACAACTTGTTCTATATATTTCATACGAGTCCTGCCACTTTCATTCTTCACGATCACTTTTTCCTCGATGATTGTCTTCATCAGGCTAACATGTCTTAAGATACGGCTGATTAAGTTGTCCCGTCACATTTTGAGAGTTTTCAGCAGACTTCTCTCCCACTCTTCTTAAGACTTCTTCGTTTGTCACTCGGTCGATCCATTTCATCTTCATCATTCTATGGCAGCTACACATTTAAAATGTTTCCAGCCTTGACTACTCTGCTGATGTTATAGTCCATGATTCGCAGCCATATAGTAGCATGCTCCAGTTGCATGTTCTGATGAAATTTATCCTAAACCCCACTTTGTATTTGTAGCTGCAGGCAGAGTTATCAAAATATTTTAACATAAAAATCATAGATTTGGTCTTTCGAGTGTAACTTGTTGATAATAAGTTCATAACTCATGATTTCCGTTCCATTGCATGAAGCATTTTTATTCTGTAGAAGGCTCGATCGTCGTGGTCTGCGATGGGAGACGGAGAGAGTTTCGGCGAATCTGTGGTCGGGGATGGTCCTCCGTCAAGAAAGGCGAAGATACGTCAATACTATGCGGCCGTGGCTGGTAAGTTCACAACAATGTGTATTCTGCGTACAACATATGCAAATGATATCGGAAAAATGGAATTTTGCATTTGTAATCACCCTTTTCTTTACTCTCGCAAAATATTTGGACGAGTATATTAATATAGTAGAATGATTCAAAGTATGAATTATGAAATAAATGTAATGAATTATAATTCAAATAGTTTGCCGTACGGAATAGGGTATAAATGATTTTTGACTGATTACATCTAATGATCGCTAAGCATGGCGATTATTCCAATTCATTAAACCTCACGTGCAATGTACGTCTAGGAGCATAATAAGTCCTCTTCTCTTCCATTGGTATATTTATGCCAGATTCGCCTGTGATCCTCTTCCCTTTGGTGATGACACGGAAATGTATTGATTATAATGATTGAGATAGGAATGCATTTAAAGACTCAATAAGATTTGGAATTACTATGGAGGGGCGTCGAATTCTTTGGAAAATAGGTTATTTCCTGAAAAACCGAAGTTAATAAAATGGTTGAACACGTTAGCATAGATCGGTGCGACTGCCACTGAAGAAATCACGTCTAAGTAAACACTTCTAATACGAAGTTGGTCTTGGAATTGTTTTCTCCAGAACAAATCTTAACTAACATCAGTATCCTACACAAAATTAGGGAGAGAGTTGTATAAATATAGCGATGAAAGTATATTAGTAGGATTGGCTGTGCGCTCCTCAATTAAGCTGCGCCTTGAGTTTCTTTTATGATAATTTAGGAGTGGTCGAAGCAAGGTAGGAAATGTCAAGGATTTGAAGAGCTAATTACAGAACGTAAGTAACGTGAATAATGATGGGAAGCTCTACTGCATAAAAGAAGTAATAGAGAAGAAAGTGGGATATAATTGATTACGAGGTTAGGAGTGTTGAGTCATAGTGTGAGAGCATTTTTGACGAAAATAAGAGATAAGAAATCGCACCATTCAGTTAAGTCGAGGAATTCTCATGAGGTTAAAATAAACATACCTTGTGGCCATCCCTTGGAGACAGGGAAAAGTATTCATTGATATAAATGGAAACACTGTAAAATACAAGCAAGTTTTATGTGGAAGAACTTTAACCGAAGAAATTACCTACTAAATTTTACAACGGTTTTGTGACATATTGAAGTGATTGACCTAATTTTAGAATGAGGTAGATAAGATGTTGAGATAAACGGCAGCAAACAATTCAGTCGATAGCATGTCCAATAAACTATCAAAGTGCTCATTTGAACATCAAAGTTTTTTGAACTGTTTTGAAGGATTTATGATGAGTACGGCCAGAGAACTTTAAAAGAAAGCAAGAAGTTCCATTTGTACTTAAAGATAAGAAGTAAAATGCAAAGATTGCGGGATCATAAGCTTTGTTCTGTCATTGAGAGGCCTTTTCTCTGAGTGTTACAAATATAGCCCGAGATGAGACAAGGCTAAAGAGTAAAGATATAAGGATTCCTTTGTGAAAAATTAGTTTTCGAAACAAGGAAAAGACTAGGAACGCGTGACTCTACAACTGTGATGAAAGTATCAATGGAGCGTAAAATACATTCATTAAAAATATTTATAATATGGAGTATATTTATATTGACAGATCGAGGAACGGAAATATAAAGGTCTTTTTAATTTACAAACTCTATCAGATTCCGCTACAAAAATATGATAAAAATGATTTAGCAACATTCCGAGAACCTATCATAATTGTGGAAACACAGACTACTTGCCATGGTTGGTTTTAATAGAACAACATAAGGATATAATTTATTCAGTGCTTCGCTTAGCACAAATACTACTGTAAAAAGACATTAAGTATACATGGGTTCGCAGATGACCAATTGTTACTCGCGGAATACGTAATAACTCTTCTAATTGCATGCATACTACGCTGCGTAATTTGAGTGACAATAGAATGAAATACAATGCATTATAGGGAATATAAGGAACCTGAGACCTGGTAAGCAGCTCAGTGCTCTACCCACTAGGCCACCGTGACCCCAGTTACCTCTATCCCGCCCAAAATAAATAAGTAGGGGATATGCGGGTTGGATATATTGGATTGGAAAGGGTTTACTTACATTCAGCGGTCTCTTTCTTTTGTCCGTACGGTGGCCGCTTAAGACAGGGTCCACTGTAATTCAAGACGGGTAAGGCAAATCTTATGAATATTTTCTCTGACAGAGAAATGTATTGGTACGACGTAGTCGATTGCTGGAATGTAATGTGCTCCTAAGAGTTAAGCTTGACCTTTCTTTATGCATTCCTCCATTTCAAGTGTATGTCACGACTCTCTGCTCGGGGATTTCAATGGCGTGGACATCGCCCCTCTCCGAGAGGCTTCGCGGGAAGGAAGGAACCTTCGCACCTTTGGACCGCCCGCTCACCGAAGAGGAGCTGTCCTGGGTCAGCTCCGTCATGAACCTGGGAGCCATGCTTGGCTCCTTATTGGTTGGCTTCACCATGGACAGATTCGGCCGGAAGAAGACGTTACTCGTCCTGGGCGGCGTTCCTCCAGCTGTCGGATGGATCGTGACCATCTTCGCGAGGAACGCGCCGACGCTGTACGCAGCCAGATTCCTCATCGGGATATCCACTGGCGTATCCTCCCTCGTCGCCCCCACTTACATCGCCGAGATCTCTTCCCCGTCCCTCAGGGGATCCCTCAGTTCCATCCTGCAGATCATGTTGAACTTGGGGCTCATGGTCCCGTACTGCATTGGGCCCTATGCCTCCTACCAAGTCCTGGCCGGAGTGAGCCTAATTTTCCCGTTTGTCTTTGTCGTCGCGTTTTTTCCCCTACCGGAGACGGTGTACCACCTGTTAGCGAATGGCAAGTCGGAGGAAGCGATGGCATCTCTGGCGTGGTTCAGGGGTGAAGAGGTGTCCCCCAAAATGAAGGAGAGACTGGACCAAATGTCAGAAGAAATCCATGAAATGGACTCAAGCGGTATTGTGAGCTCTTTCAAAGAGCTGCTGTCGAGTCGCGGTAACAGATTGGCCCTGTTTGTAGTCACTGGTGTAATGATCACTCTACAGTATTGTGGAATAAATGTCATACTCTATAATGAGGTGAGCATATTCCTTGGCAGCGCCGAAACGAACAAGCCCCTGCTGCCCGCCAGTGAATCTGCGATGGTCACGGGAGCTGTGCAGAACGTTTCCTCCTGGGTGACTGTGGCTCTGGTGGACAGAACTGGCCGGCGACCTCTTTTGATGCTATCTGCTGGATTGACGTCCCTTTCACTTCTGGCACTGGGTGTTCAGTCGTATCTGGAGATCAACAAGTACCCTGCAGCCTCCAGTTTGTCGTGGCTTCCAGTGACCTCCCTGATGGTGTACGTGGCGGCGTTCTGCATCGGATTGGGTCCGTTGACGTGGGTCATCCTGAGTGAACTTTTCACCAGTGGCGCCAAGAGCTCCGCGGGCCTTTTCGAAGGGACTTTGTCCTGGCTCCTGGCATTCGTTGTGACTCGGACCTACCTTCCAATGTTGGACACAATGAAACCCTATGGCGTGTACTGGTTTTATTCCGTATGCAGTGCCATAGGATTCGTGTTTATCGCTAAAATGTTACCAGAGACTAAATGCAAAACTTTAGAAGAAGTGCATAAGGAGCTTTTAAAATAAGTTTTTATAACCATCGGGACTTTTCGAGATACCGAGAGGGCAGTTAAAAACTGGAAAGATGAACTGTTAATGTTTTTCTCTGCCTAGAATCGGAGCACTTTATCCTGGTACAAGCGCAGGAATGGAGTATGAGTCACTAAATTCACGAGCGAGTTTAATTCGTTATTACTGGTGCTTGTATGTAACATCTGCCTGGTGTTTCATTGGCCTTTGCTTCATATCGATTCCTCGCCGCCAATACCCACCTATCGGGACTAGTTCCCACCACTAAGCAATCATCATCCATGCTTCTGGCGTACCGTCAGGGCATCTAAAACTAGCAAACCCTTCAAGATCATAACAACATATCTTGATAGCCGAGTGCGATCTTCGAAGTCTTACCATATAGAGGGAACACCGCATAGGGCAAAACTGTTATACGTTTTGGACGTAGTACTGGAAGGTTTCCATACATGGCGAGGGAAGAATTTTTCGTGTTACGTCACAAACTATATATGTCGCTTATATCGCTTTCGTTTTGCTAATCGACTTAAGCAGCACAATGGAGAAGTGTCTCGTAGTTTGCTCCTAGCAGAGGTGGATTACGTGTTTTTAATGAAACAATAAGGAATCCCCCCTGCGGAAAGATATATTTGATTAAATAGTGAGAAAAATGTTAACTTAGCCATATGATTGTTGACGTTAGGTAAAGGAATTTCGCACCATTACAATAAAATAACAAAATTACAGCAATATCATATTTTATATGCCACTTAAGTCAAGTAAAAAAACGGAAGCAATGGAAGCATTATGCATCGTTTGTGATATAACGCGACAAATTCTGACCACGCCATCTCTGGAAACCTTCCAGCAATACGTATAACGGTTTTTTTTGCCTAACACTGTGAGCCCTCTATATTATACTTACTCTTCTGACCGAGAATCAGGCTCATGCATTGCTGTATTCCCCAATCTTGCCAAGTTTCTAGTCCTGCATTTTATTTATATCTTTTGAGAAATCTTGCGTTTTATTATACTCATTCTAAGGACACTTACCGGAATTACCTATATTACCTCATCTTTCACAAATTTGCTTACTTACAAATTTCGGTCGTAGCGTCACCAATTTCAATATCCATCACATGTCAAGCTTTTGTCGTGGCTTCCAGTGACCTCCCTCATGGTGTACGTGGCGGAAATTGGTGACGTTACGACCGAAAAATTATACTTACGTATGACAGAATTTTTATCAACGATGCTTGGTGCTAAAATATTACCAGTACTTTGAGACGAAAAATAGTCCTAATCTCAGCTTATCCTAAAAATACAGGCTGAATACGTGCCGAATGAATATTTTTCTTTAAGTTTTTCTTATCGAGAGCAGCAATTGATTTTAGCTCGTGCACCCTTTGTAACAAAAGGCCATGTTTAATGATTCTAAGTGACAATGATTAGCCTTTTGTTAGTTTTATCAGTTTTTAAGGTTATTTATTTTACTATATAATTATCGAATGTAAGGAATGGGGTGAGGTTACCTGAGAATAAGTGCCGAACTGTTTGCTATGAAAGACCAATTGAAGTACAATTAATAAAAATCATGTTGAAAAATATTCAGAGTGGAGTTTTTTCTTGTACGATCAGTATATTTCACTGAGGTTTAATTTTAATATATGCATAATGTATCGTAATTATTTGGCATAGCGTATATGTTAAGTTTTCATTTCAAAAATAAACAATACTGGTGATTTATGGAGCTCTACTCATAATACGGAACCAGGATATATTACTTTTGCAATTATTATCAAAAATCTTCTTCAGGTCTAAGAGTATCTTAATCCTTAAAGCTGATTGACAGCATGTGATATGATCTAACTGTGTCCGTGTTGTATAGATATTTTACAGTAGTTTTTCAAAATAATCTCAGTAATTTTTTATACCAACTGCACTTTAGCTCACAGTAGACTACTTCTGAAAATCTTCGAGTTACCTTAGTATATTTTGCAGCATTCAACCTTTTATAGGATGACTGCAATAACTTCCCAAACGGATGGTACCCTTTAAAACTGACGCAATGGGATTTTACCCTTCATATCTAATCATCATAATCATCCTGGGTCAACAAACCAAGGATTGGTTTGACGCAGCCCTCCACTCTATTTTTCCATCGGCTAACTTCTTCATATTTACGTAATTCCTGTCTTTTACATCCTTCACAACTTGCTCCATATACCTCATACGAGGCCTACCTTTTCCATTCTTCCCGTTCACTTTTCCCTCGACGATTGTCTTCATCAGGTCATCGTATCTCAAGAATATATGGCCGATATTTAGATTTTAATTTTACTTGTCAGAAGAAAAATCCTTATTTTCTTCGGAATTCACCATATGGTCAGCAAATGACCGAAAAACCTTTTCCAATGTATTTTCAAGAAGTCTTTCTTGTAAGATGCCACCTTTCTTATGTTATTAGCATTTTCTTCGTAATATTTTCCGTCATTATTTCGCCCGAACAACGTCAATCCTCTGTCAGTACTTCCCAGCACACACGTTTCACTGAGATTCTGTGATTTTACCCACCATCGTATACTATGTAACTTTCCTTTCTTCCTGAGTCAACAACAGTACGATATGAAAGAGGACATGAGTCATTGGGGCTCATACTTCCTCATGAGAAAGTTTGAGCTTCCATTACTAAACTCAAGATTAAAATTTTTGCCCGCGTTTTCACCTCCTCAGCATGAACCCCAATCTCTGCAGTCTAATTCCAATCATCAAAACTCTTCTTCTTGCCGTATCTTCATCAGTAATTTATTGAATGCGTCATAATCAGACTGCAAAACCTTACAATAAAATTAAGTTATCTCCTCTTTGCTGCGGATTTTATGCCAATGAGTTTTCTATCGCTGACATTTTCCATCAACTTCCTCTGAGCCCTTAAGGTCCTCATATTTTAGTATGGCAAGTGATCGGCTCAATTTATTTCGTACAACCTACTTTTAACAGAGCAAGTATTTCAGCATAGTTGATGCAGCTGTGTGCATGCTATCGTTTCAAAATGCACTCATTCTTCTGCATCATTACACAACTAGCACTTTTTCGCCGTGGGTTGCTTCTTTCACCCCCTTAACGTCATACTCTCCATCTACATCAACAAAATACCCTGCCAGGCACCACAAGGGTGTGTGGCAGGGGATGAGCTATCACCAATGACTTACTACCATGAGAGGATGCGAAAATTTATACTATCCCGTATATTCACTACTACAATGAAACCAAGATTCAGAATACTACCAACCCGGAGAAAAATTTTACGAGATACGTGAACTGTTGACTGTAAATAGCTCTCTTCTTGATATAATTTCAACATTACCTTCTAAAATGGAAAATTGAACCACAGAAAATAAGGATGAAATATTTCGTGTTTGAATAATACCATTTGATTTCTCGTTAAATTTACGGAAGATTTGTGCTGAATTCTGAGTGACAAAGTTCCATTTCCAGTATCAGCCATGCCAATTATCTCTTGTTAATACATGGGTGAACAAATACATTTTGATCCTTCTTTAAGGGAACATGCTGTTTTAAAATGATTGCCATATTACTTCCTAGGTCACCCTAATATCCGCTTTCACGTCATTCTACTTGAATTAAAGCCATTAATCATACCAGTGGACTGGTCTCGTTCCTTTCCTCCTTTCTTCGACTGTATCGTCTATCCTTATCACCCTACCTAAATCTAGCTCTTGAGTATTTGATCGCGTCTACACTTGATCAATTTTCTTTTTCAACAGTTTATCAACTTTTAATGTGCTTTCCATCTATTTCATTTCGTTTTACCAGCTACTAACAGATCATATATCTCATTGAAGCTTTATCCAAGCAATTTCATTACATTGAAAAATACACACATTCTTCAACTTGTATCGTAAGCCATTCCAGCCATATTACAGCCATAATTAGTCTGAGAGAAGTCATCTCCTTTTCCTTCTCTGCCACCATCTGCAATACATATTCTTCTCTTCTAACGTCTTATTCTTGTACTTGATCTATTTTTTTAACAACCTTCGTTGCTTAAGCACACTTTTTCCTTCTCTTTCATTTGGTAGGTATATTATTATTCCAACAGGGTATGTTTACTGTCAGATTGACTCTTATTTGTAGAATGTCTTACTAGAAGACGTCTACTAAGCCATTATGGAGACGATGGCAGGGAATGAAGCGGCTGGTCTGTGAGTTCCTACCAAGAGATTCCTTTCAGTGAAGACCTGTTGCAATGCGATTCCAGGGGCGCGATGTTTGGACCGAGAACCCTGCCGTTCAACTTTTGTTAAAGGCTCTGGCCGTGTTCCAATTCGTCATTATGCACCCTTCAAACTCTTACCCGCTCTTTTCGATTGTCAACTTTCGGATGTGACGTCACGTAGTGCGGTTCCAATCCGTTTCAGGGCGCATCAAGAAGAGCGCCAGGGCCTAGTGCACGTAAGGGTATGTCCATGCTCCCTTTTGCGCGCTACGATAATAACAGAGGAGATTCAGGAGACAAAATTGTTAAGAATGGATGAGGAAACGGATTTCTATTATGCAAACTATTATTATTTGACGTTTGTATGTCATGTGAACTTCATATATTTCGGGAACACGAGTAAATTTTTAACGAAATAGAATAGTTCTAATGAAAGTAAACGACATGGTTGCAGATAAACTTTCTAAGGCGAAGGAAGTTATGAATAGTAATTTGTAATGTATTTAAGAAGTATTTTAGTGTAAAATGACGTTAACGTACGGCAGAAATGGTGCTCACTAAATGAAAGAGTATTTATTACTTTCTATGGTGTGAGGACTACGGCAGCGAAGTGGAAGTTACGTGTTTTACATGCTGAAATAATTATTAGGTTCTTATTACTCATTGGTGAATGAATGCCGGACCATCTTAAGAATTGAAAGTTAACTAGCCATACAATTGTATGTCCATGGATTAGTAATTGGCAATACAAAAGAAGAGAAAACCGAGTATTTGATGTAAAAAGTCCATATCCACGCATCAAATTCAATATTACTTACAGGTACGTACTGTTTATACTAATGCTCTGTACTTTATCAAGAGCAGTATAGGGTACAACTAATCATGCTCGTAATTTTCAATGAATGTAAATCTTTATTTACTTAGTTATTATTCAAATTTCATGCGTACAATCATTTATGTAAATTTCTCCGGATTTCATAACTGAACAGTATTGATATATTCGCAATGGATCCTACATTGATAAAATTTGTTTAATGAGAAATACACAGCATGTTAAGCTGTTCTTGGATATTTCAATCAATGCCTTGTTAAGTAATAATATGCGTTGTGAAGTGCGCCTGTTTATTATTTTGGGCACCAACATTTGTTGACATAATCTTAACACCGTTGCGACTTCGTATCAAAGGATACGAAGAATACCATAAGATTACCAAGCACAATGAACAACGCCTCAAAAATAGGGTTTATTATTACATGCAGAAACAGCACAGAAAAGTCGTTTACTTTCATATCTCGATTGTGCTTACGAAATCTCTTCCGAAACCACATACACATCTGTGTCCGAAACTACACGATACATGCTCGTCAACTTTTTTGCAGTAAACACCACTACCACAAAGTGTCCATGGCGCTAATGTCGGAATAGAGCAAGTAAGTGCAGAAAAGGGTGAAAGTACAAGAAAGAGCGTAAGGGTGCAAGAGCGTAGTGCACGCCCTTGGGATTGGAACACGGCCATGACCTTCATTGTCTGTCATTGACCTTCAAGGTCTGGACTCCCTTGAATGCGGAAGACGTTGGGAGTCGGCCGCACCTTGTATGTTGTAGGGCATGGGGACTCCAGACACTGCCGACTCCCTATGTCCTCCGCATTCGATGGAGTGCAGCCCTTAAGGGTGTTCAACACCTCGCCAAATAATGCCGCTGCAGACTATTTTTATTTTAAATGCCATGCTCGTATTATGATAGATACGTCCATTTTGTTTTCATTATGTTATGCGCAAAGGTTGAGTATTTAGTCCAATCCAGGAAATATCTTCTTTGAGCCTTGCAAATCAAGAAATCGCATGTTAAACTTTACTGTTTTTATGCGTTTTTGAACACCTATCGCAGCGGTGTATGAACGTAAATGGAATATTCCTTCGACACAGCCAATCTATAATCCTTCATATTAAAGAAGAGACTAATGCCATGTGCTCGTCGTACGACCCATTCCTGCAGCATCTAAAATTGCGAGACGATGCATCGCGTTCACCAAACTAAACGCAAGTTGAGGCTTTCCCCTCATATTCTTCCCGCCCAATCTTCCCCTCCTCTCCCCATTCCACCGCTTCATCTCGCCTCCGAGAGGGAGAGGCGGAGGGGGGAGGGCTTCCTTATCTCTAAGCGATCAAGTTTCATCCTCGCTCGAAGAGCAGTGTGGAAGGTTGACGGAGGGTCTGAGCGATCTTGGCGAGATATTCCACTGTGTCAGGGCGTCGAGAAAAGGATCAACCTATTTCTTTCAAAACCTCCACAAACTAATTTTTATGCTATTTATTCACACCATTTTGTTTTTTTAATACGAAATATCGTGTCGTTAGTTTCATATTTTTACATTGCTATTTAGAACAATTGCAAAATATTGAGTTTTCGTATTGTTGGGCGTTAATTGAAACTGATAATTAATTGAAATTGGATAATTAAAATGAGACTATTACAATGCTTCGAACGATTTTTATTTAGTTTTCAACTGCCAAATAACAATGACTTTATAGTTTGAAGTTCATTCAAAAATGTAAATTAAATGTTAGTCTCATTAACATTAATAATTGAAAAACAATCCTACATTTTTGCAGGAAAATTTGTGGACTTAACTCACGCGTTCACAAATTAAAACCAAGAAATAACGATAATGCAAGGCGAGATTGTACTTCTTGCACATAAATATCTCTTGTGAGCCACATTTTAAATCTATTATAGAAATTTAAAACGGATAGCTTTACTGAAGATATGTTAGGCACATACCTATTAAAAACAAGCGTATTGGTTTAGATTCAACCGGATTAATAAGATTAGAAAGAGAGAGATTGTCGTACTGATAGATTCAAAATGTAATTTTTCCCCGTACTATAAGAGAACACAATACGCATCATTGCAAAGGGATAGTATGGTGAAATATTGTAGAGTTGTCTGGAGTGCATAATGCATGTATTAACAACCAATCCCTTTATTACTAAGTAGTTAATAACAGTCAAACTCTATGTAGCATGTTTCCATGTAGTAGCCTATTGTATGTCAATAGTTCCATGCAGTAGTCTTGTGCATGTTTGGTGATCTCCACCCCCTGCCGCACACCCTCGCGGTGGCTTGCAGGGAATCACATAGATGTAGATTTGTTATACCATTTTCTACCGTCACCTGCTACAATAGTATGAGAAGCAATATCCTGCCTCATGGAATCTGATAGACTCCCTTTCCTGTGTGCGGCCCTATTTCGTGATTCTTGTTCCTTTGCTATCGCATCCAACCGTGATGTCCTCCGCTCGCAGTAGACCTAACGTCATGCATGATTGAAAATTTAGTAATGTAATGTTACTATAATTTACGATCCTGTGCAATTTCCAATTGTTGACTACGCACTTATCAAGCGCACTGTTAAAAAGTAGCCACGAACATCCTTCCCTCCTGGCTTTTATTTCGTAGTTGCCATCTCCGTTTTCATGGACATCCACCCCACCCACATTATACACCCGTTATATAATGATATGCTATTTGGTTAGTGCATATTATCAATGTTTTTCGTGATATTGCCTTAGCTTTTTGCCTTGGGAAGAGGAGATAAGGGGCCCACATATGTTATAACGGCGAACACTAAATTATCTTACCAATGCACTATGAGGATTTAATTATTTTCGTCATTTTGGCAATAGCAAGTTCCTATCTTTCTCTCACTTAACGTGCGATTGATGGTCAGAGATACTGAAATATAATATTTGTTTCTTGAATCTTGGCATGCTTTCTCAAATGATTTTTTACTCTTTGTCAGGATATTAGCTCCAATACATTTTGTTTATGGTTGAGAATGGTACCCCATAAAAAATATAATTGCCAAAAACCTTTCCGAGATTATCGTGGATTATTTGGTGACTGTGATTCTTTATTTATCGCGCGTATATTTTCACTGAAAATAAAAATATAGCCTACGTCACGATCAAAAATTAAGAGAAAATGTCAAGAGGTGTCACACTTTCGTGAGTATTTTTAGCACTTCTTGAGAAATAGCCACGTAGCATTGTTGGTAAACACATTTTTGTGTACCTGTAACCCAATGAGGAACTGACACACTTTTCTTCGTTTTTATCTTAATATATGTCTTATAAGATCTCATGAACATTTGTTCATGGGTCACTTAGTATGGGTTACAATGCGAACTGAGTCCAAATGAGATTCAGAATCATACGTAGTCATTATTTACAATTACACGTTAAATTAAATTTTTTCATAATAGCATTTACTTAGTTGACTAAATTAAATATTATTACATGAGTCACAATCAACTTGTACGACATGATATGAGGATTTGAACCTTTACCGTACCATATCCACACTTATTGAACAACATATCCCGCTGTAAGGCGCTGCCCTAATCAATGTCGACACAAAAGGTAAAAAAGCATTACGAACTTTGCTCACACTATCGCCTGCGTTGCATTTCAATAATAACATGGTTAGTATGATTAGGGGGCTACATTTCAAATCGTTAGGGGGAAAAATCAAGTAGCGAGCAGGATTTGGCACGAATTGAACAGTATGAGACGGAAGGCAGATTTTCCCACAAGGAATCATAATTTGTTTCCACCAACGGCAACCGTATCTTATTGCTAGACTTAGTGACAGCTCGTAATTAGGAAAACTTTTGCTCTTGCAGAACAGAGCCCACGACCACTGATGGTGTAGCAACTGAGACTCTTTTAACGATAACGTATCCCTGACGATGACTTAAAATGATAAAACTCGGTCATTCATGATTTGGAATGTTATTAATTAATTCACTATATTCCACGGGCCCTTCGGTATTTATGACATGTACAACGACATTAACCGCAGGCTAGTTACTCGGAGGATCATTTGTACTGCATTTGACAGTTGAGCTCACCGCTTATGCACAAAGAAATTCGCTCTGATGTCGCTTGAACGTGAACTAGTTCAGCGGCGTCGGAAGTGAGGGGCAGGGGGGGGCATTCGCCCCCCCCCCAGGATTTGCCCCGGGCCCTTGAAAAATTAGTCTTCATTATTAAAAATCAAATTTCACTTGTTTCCATCTTGCCTTTTCTCTTTTGACGCATATTCTACCATCTTCATATGCACTTTTAGCGGAATTCTAGTCTCTACCCCCTCCTATCCGCAAAAAATGCGGGCCCTTTTCAAGGTAAGCCCCTCCTAGCGAAAATAGTTCCGACGCCCCTGAACTAGTTCCTTTGAAAGAAACAAATAGACGATTAGTTGCATATTCATTCAATTGCAAATAGCTGAGGCGTATTGATGGAAACACTGATGTGTCTATCAAACCATTTTTTTGTTTCTTTACCGACATTTTTTTTAATTCTCTAGTTCCTTATAGCCACTTGGTTATGAAATCTACAAGAAAATGTTTCATTTCCAAAAATAAAATATAGGAATATCCCCGGAGTATTTTCATGAGGACGAAAAAGTGGACACGTTATGCCCCAAAAGTGGCTACTATTAACTCATTCACAAATTTTTATCTCTTTCGTGTTATATGATCACACTTAGAACTTTCAATTATACCGTTCCTAATATTAAAACTCGGATATTGGACAAGATATGCGAAACAGCAAAAAAGTTTCTGTTCAAAATGAGCGCAACCTCTGATTTTGAAAAGTTCATTTATTTCTTGGTAAAGTAAATTCGACAAATTATAAAATACTGGGCTGTAACGTCATCCAATCAGATGACTTAACACTGCTTAATTAATAGCTTAATGTCTGCTCAAAGTTTTGGAAAATGCTCCATTTAATGCAATATTTCAGTTTTTTAGTTACAAAATTTTCATCATCATCATCGGTCAGCAATTCTAGGATTGGTTTGACACATTCTTCCACTCGGATCTTCTATCGGCCAACGTTTTCATATCAGCGTAATGGCTCTTTTTTTACATCCTTTACAACCTGTTCCATGTATCACATACGAGGCCTACCTACAATCTTCCCGTTCAATTTTCCTTCGACGATTGTCTTCATCAGGCCATTGTGTCTCAATATATGGCCGATTAAGTTGTCCCGTTTCTTTTTAGTTTTCAGGATACTTCTCTTTTGTCCCACTCTTCTTAGCACTTCCTCGTTACTTACTCGGTCGATCCATTAAATCTTCATCATTCTTCTGTAACACCACATTTCGAATGCTTACACTCTTTTCTTCTCCGCTGCTGTCATCGTCCATGCTGCCGCTAAGAAACATGCTCCAGACGTACGTCCTGATGAATTGTTTCCTTACTTCTACACTTGTATTTCTAGCTGATAGTAGATTCTTCTCTTGATAGAAGGCCCTCTTTGCTTGAGCTATTTTACTGATCTTTCGTGCTTCAACCATCTTTAGTTGCTTCGTTTGTGACTTTTACTACAGCGGTTGTGATTTTTAAACAATGTGTTGACAACCGCTACTTAAATTATGTTGTCTGCAGAACTCCAGTATTCTTTCTCCTCTTTCGTTTCGATTTTCCAAACCATATTTCCAAATATTCTTCCATATTAACTTTCGTCAACGACAGCGTTCCAGTCGCCTAAAATAATTAGGTTTTCTTTTCGTTTTACCATATTTATAACTGCCGTGATATCTTCGGAGGCGTCATCCACTCATTCATCTTCGTAGACCGACGTAGGCATGTAAACGTGCACCACAATGGTATCCGTAGGCTTGTTCTCAATCTTCACATTATAATCCTGTCACTGTAGTGCAGGAAGCTCTTCACGCGCTGTCCTGCACTCTTCCTGAGCATTATGCCTACTCCAGTGTTACCATTCAGTGATCCGGTTTGAATAATTCTGTAACTTCCGCTCCAGAAGTCTCCTTCGGGCCATCTCATTTCACTGATTCCTAATACATCGAGGTCCACTCTCTGCATTTCCACCTTCAGTTTCAATATTCCGTATGTCCAAAGTGATCACACGTTCCAATTTCCTACCCTTAAATGTTTATCACACTTGACTGATGTAGTGTCTCGGGTAGTCCCCGCCCAGAGATCCGAATTGGGACTATTTTCCCTCCGGAATATTTTACTCTAGAGGGTTCCATCACGCCTTGATAGAAAGAAAAGAGTGGAGTAGCTGCGACTCTTCGGGATAATAATGTGGTGGTTTCTCCTTGCCTTCCACATCGGAGTACTATAGCCGCTAAAGTAAATGTTACCACGCCTGTAATGAAATGGGTGTCGGTCTACCGACCACTGTGGTCTCCACCTTCATTCATAAGAATAAGAGCTGCTGCTCTCTCCTCCGGGTGCTGAGAAGGGTAATTGTTGGCGGTATCTTCACAGGATCTGTATTAATTGAAGGCCTACCTTACCTAGGGATAGCTTTTCGTCCACGACTGCTCATTTAACGAGTAAACTCGCTTATCTCGTAGCTAACCTCTATATCTAGAGAACGACCAGCCATCCGCAACGCGGCGAACGCACTTGGTGGCTTTAAGCTCAGCCGCGAGTATAAAATATTGCATACTGATAAATAAAACTTCGTATAATTAAATTAAAATATTCTCAATGCACATCTTCCGCAGTAATTTTGCTTCATGGGTGCCCGATATGCACCGAAAAAGCATACATGAAGTAGTTTTTGTTATTTCAGTGTCATATGCGACTAGTGAAACTCTCCGGAAAAGACAGCAGCAGCAAGGCCAATGAGTAGGGAAAGGGTACGGAAGGAAACGATTTTCCACAAATCTGTAGCCCTGTAGATGCTCACATAATTTAGCTAACGGTTGCAAACATCCGGAACCCTTCAAACGAAATTTCAATTTTATGGTTTTGTTAAGGAATTCTCAAAAATTAGCCACTGTACGATGGGTGGATTTTTTTTAGTTTTGATAAGTGAGCTCTTGAGGAAGGGTGCGTGTGGCTGTGTTCTCCAGCGTCCAGAAGGGACGGCGTTATGGAAGAGTCCACGAAGCCTTATAGAAAAGTGCAGTATCGTAAAGGATACAACAAAACGAAGAGGAGAGATTGCAACGTGCAGAATTCGATTCGCAGGGAAAAAACCGAAAAAGGCATTTATTTCGCAATATTAAATTTACGAGATAATTAAATGTAAGGGCTCCTTCGTACGCTCCTTCGTAAACAATTTCGTAAACAAATCGTGGATCCTCGTTATCCGAAGGGCGTGAAGATCACAGCTATGCAGTAATGGTGAATATAATCAGTGAACTTTAATAATTTGTTGTTACACTCTTTCTAAGAGTGATGTTAATATATTGATTTTATGTGCTCATAAACTGTATGTTCATTGTATTACTGCTTTATATAACCTTTTTGATTTCCTGTGCTAATGTTAGTTGGTAATTTGTATACGAATTTCTACTGCAGGCTGTTATTTATGCCATTTATGTTTCTGTTTTCTCAACTTTTAATTTTGTGTAACAATGCACAGAATGGAAGATATACCTTATTTACGAATGGTTAAGTTAATTTTCAGGGTGATCATACTTAACTTGCTCATTATAATTACTAATTGTAACTAGTGAGTGCATAGTAGCCCAGTGGGTAGAGCGTTCAGTAACAGATTCAATTCCGGACGAAGCACTTTGGCATGATATCGCGGTTTGAATTTCAGTATCAGAGTTGTGTAAGTCGGAAAACTGGCCTCTTTACCCTGAATCTGTGAATTTCACTCACCTTCCACCTTAGTACGGTGGAACTCAACCCTGTCAAACCAGTCATTGGGTTTAATTGAGGGAATTATTGTAAATATGGTGAATTACCTGCGAAGAAAAAAGTTTTTTCACTAATAATCTCAATTTAAAAGGGCGTGTTAATAAATGTGGAGCATTGACCATTAATACCGTTTAGTCCGTTTCGTTTCTGGTGTGTATAAAAGCGTATTCAATTTAACCGTAAAATCATAATGATAACCGAAAAACGTAAATTCACAACGTTCATAAACGAAATTTTTTGTTGCCTCCGCCATTGATATTCAAGTAAAAGTACTCTGGTAACAGTTAGAGGAAAATATGTGAGCGCTTTGGCCCTGTAAATAGTAGGAAACTGTAGAAAAATAACATTGAACTTTCACATTAATGAAAGACAAGAGTCGGAGTTAGTCGCATATGCTAGGGGTAAAGACGATATTTTAATTAACCTCATTAAAAATGCTCACAATTACTTTACGAGGGCAACGTGCATCCCGCTAAAATAAATCATGGATGACTAATTTAATAACTTCAGTCCATAACATTTGACAACCACTAAAAACTGCACTACAAATCCAAGGCAACGCCGACAATCCCAGAACCCTTTAGGTGTTTTCAATTTTAGGTAATTGCTGACCTTTCTTACTCTCGACCACAACGAAGACGAGGAAAACAATTCACACTCGGCTCCGAAAAGAGAGCTCTCGACCTTATCTGTGTTCTGAGAAACTTGATCGCCTAGCGGATTTCGCAAGCCCTCCTGTCGCCGCCCCCGAAAAATCCCAGCTGCGACATATCAGGTCCCTCCCCTCAGCTCCCCATTCCACTTTCCACGGTGGCGACGCTGATGGCAACTCACAAGAACTACTAGAGCCGCGAGATCATGGTGAGATGAGAAGCCGTTAAATCGGACAATTCAAAAGGCGTTGAACACCCTTAACAAAAATTATGTGTTCATTGCGACTCAATAAAATTTTTTGTGGACCATACCCAATTTTTATTTACCAAAGTATCTACGGTGAACAGAGACTATTTTTTTTTGCGTTGGGCTTATAATAATATTTAACGCTTTTTTTGCTCAAAAATTGGCCATAAAGTGCCTAAAATCGGCTACGAAGAGCTATTTTTCTCATTGTTTTTTTTTGCAAATATTTCTCAATATGAAATGAGAAGTGGTCAAAAATATTCACTTGCAGTCCAAAAGGTAAACAAAGGAAATATGCTAAGTCCAGAGTACAAACAATTCATTGGCAGTTGACAACTATTTGTTGGAGCAGAAAAGCAAAGTACAAGTGAACAAATATATGCAAGTTTGAAAAAAGCAGGTATGAAAAAGAACAAGTATTAGCATGAGCAAATGCATGCAGCCACGCTAAACAAATCTTTATCTTAAGAGGAGTTATGATTTTCTAATGAACGTATACACTCATGTAACTATTCGAATGTTTACAACCTTGAAGATATTTGCTACAATGTGTTCATATCTAATTTGCACGTTTTAGTCCTAAACTAGCTGTAGCTCAACCTCCAACGCACTCATAAACTATTTGTTGTAATTTAGCTGACATACTATAGAATTGGCAAAGAAGGTTGAATAGTAAAATATTCAGTTCACTTAAGTAAAAATCACCCAGAAAGCTCAATTATACTTAATCTATCCATCTCTATGTCATAACTCCATTCTTTGGAAATTTGTTTACTCACGACAAGTCCAACACAAGTCTGTCTTAACCTCAAGACGTTAATGGATATAATTAAATAATTGTTATGCTTTGAATATTAAATGTTAGTGATGAATGAATGTTAATATTATTTGACAGCACTAAATCATAATTCACCAAAATTGCCAACTCAGTAAGGCACATAAAGTACCGGATTATTCTCTTTTGTGCCTTCCCCATCAAACGAATGCAACGCAAATGAATGACATTTTTATCCATTCAACTTATAATTAATTCCTAGATTTTGTAACATTCCAAAAAAGCTGAGCCTAGTGTTCAGAGAATTTCCAGTCAATAGCAGTCAATTAAAAAAATATCACTTAACTATTGGATAATGGTTATTTCGTCTTCCTTTACCCAAAGAACCGTTACCCAATTACCCACCTATTCTAATTGGTGCAAATGACCTCAGCTGTCGGTCACCTCCCCTGAATAACTTACTAGCTCCCTCCTCACTCTTGGCCGTGGTGGGATGGGTTTATTATGCCCCCTGGAGCTACAATGGTGAAATCAACGAAAAGGGAAAAAGGGCCAAGGGCCTCGTATGGGAACCCACTCAACTGAAATTCCCCGTGAACACAATGAACGAGAGCAATATAGATTGGCATCCTGGCAATTTTGGTGCCCGTAGTTAACCACTAGTGGTCGTCTTATAACGCACCCTTGCGCGGAAGGAGAAACTACAGCAACAGTAGCGGGGAAGAAGAAACCAGAGCCGTGGACAACTTTAATTAGCGGAATATGGAACGCTAGAACGATTTTAAGTGCAAGAGGGAATCATCTCCATTATGGGACGAAGCGGCCTCTGCAGTTGTCATCTTACAAAATCCTCGTTTAGGTAAATAAAACATGGCAGCTGTGAGAAAGAAATCAGTGTACAGATGGCCAGCATTGAGAATTAGTAAATAAAACGTTAGACCCATGCTAAGTGCAGAGAGACTAGAAAACGCAAAGCATGAAATGCCGAGGGGAAGTATCGTTTAGGTGGAACTAACAAGGAGTCATCGGGAGACAGATGCACGGGGTCCAATTATTTTCTGAAACCATTGTGGGAATACGGGCAAAGTTTCACGGCTTTCTTCCACATACACCCGGGTTCAAGAGAAAAATAAATCCACCATTTTTCTCCGTGTAAACACTTTATAGGGCACCAAGGTTTAAACGCTTGCCGTTGGTGAGTGGGTTGTAGCATGAAGCCATTGAGTCCCATAAGGTGGCGCCCGAACATTTTATAGAATCCCCGAAAATGACCAATCCAATGCATTTATGGCAATAGGCAATCCCATACATTTGCGGCATTACGGCAAAAACACTATTTATTGCTCTCTGCTTTCTTTCTTTTGGGAATAGGAATTATGATGTTTTTCTCGAAGTCCCTTGGTATTTCTCCTGTTGTGTACATGTCGCTGATGGTTTTGTAAAGATGAGTTAGTGTCTTCTCTCCTGCATTTTTAATAAGTTCTGCAGGAAAATCATCAATACCAGAAACCTTATTCATCTGAAGATCCCTTACTGTTGTGTCGAATGCCGATCTTAATATTGATGCTCCCATATCACCATTTTCCACTTCGCTATCTTCTTCAATCACTTTCGTGTTGAGATTGTTTCCTGTATATAACTCCTCCAGACATTCTTTCCGTCTCTTCACTAATTATTTATTATTAATTAAATTTGTCTAACAACCAATCAAAATCTAACTGATTTTGTGCACAAAATTATTAGATGGAAACGAAAAAAGAATTTTAGTGAAAAATTAATCTTCTTACCATAACCATTAACACATAAATAAAAAATTAAAATAAGCAAAAGGTGACGCCCACCGAAAAAGCCAACCGAAAAAGTGCTGTGCTATGCTGCGAAAAAGCTACATTGACGTCATTTTCCTTCCGTCCTTGACTGCTTTTATGGGAAGGGAAGGGATTGGAGGGGAATTCTCGAAAGGTCTGCTCGCACAGATCCTGTCGCAATCGCTTCCATTGGGAGAGCCAGCTGTGTCCCCCCCTTTGCGATAAGGCGAAGTAACTTCGCGGGCTCAGTTGTGATTGGACGAAGTCGATATACGTCTAGGGTTGCACCACACCCACTTTTCCGAAAGGTTTAAAAACATCAGTTTTTCGCTGCTTATAATTCGAGAAATAATTGACGGATCAAAAAACGGAAAAATACGGGTTTTTTATTTTACAAACTATATCATATTCGGCAATAAAAATAACATGGTAAACGACCCCATTCCCATCGCATAAGTGACTTTTGCAAATTCCATTGTATTCTTGCTAGTGTTATTTCCGTGCATGGTAAACTTTCACTTAAAGTGGCTAGAAAATTGAATATGGTTTTTCTCTCCTGCTATACCTTTCACAAAATATGTGTCACAATTCATATTTACTTGTTAATCTCTTCGCCTGTCAAATCAATTGGCGCTCCCTTTCACCGGCGCTGCGTCGTGACAAGCAATTACTACCATTCATTTTCTTTCCGGGTTCGACTGATCACGACTGTTATTAATTCCCATTTCATCGGCACGGAACCACGGTGATTATCTCTTATCATCTTGGGGGATGTGATATGTTTGCTTCCGCGGAATATATCCGGTGCTTTCGGCTTGCGTCTTTCGAAGGGAGGCGCTGTAACTCAATTCCGCGTGCTCCATCGAGCGAAAGCCACCGGGTTTCAAGAAGGTAAGAACCCACTTCCTCAGGTATTATTTTAATTATCTAAAAAGTGTCATCCTAATTTAGTCCCGATATATATGGTATAGGTTTCACGTCGCTAGAATATTTACGCGGATGTTACTGTGCGTGTATGTAACAGGTACTAAAGTACTCCTCTATTAAGTGATTACTTGTTCCCAGTGTTATTTCCATGAGCATTTTTGAACATTCTATTTTTTCAAATAGTTCATTACTGGCGGATGTTGGATGTTGGATAAGATCAACGATTAATGCGTTGAACTTGAATGTTAGTCTTTGAATCACCATGATTTAAACTACTTTCCCTCCTAACTGACATTAAATGCTCTAAATGTATAGCATTAAATCTCGGTGGTTTGTATAGAACCCAATAGGGAACATTATTTTTATAATATTATTGTTTTCACGAGTTATCTTTTGATTTTAAGAGTCCACGCTACACCTAGCACGAACCCAACATAAAAATCAAAATATTTCCAATTCCTCTCTAAAACTCTCATTCCTCGAATAAAAATATTCAAGGAATGAGAGTTTCATTCGCCATTGAAGAGAAAAAAAACTTTTAATTGTGAATTCGCCATTGAGTGAGTTCATGATCGGTAAAGGAGCCGATAAAAAGTGTTACAGTTCCTCCATTCTAAATGAGGGATCGCTCTACCCTCATTGGATTAGAAAGTGTCGCAGTGTCGTTCAAGAGTTTCACAAGGAAGAAGCTCATGAGTTAGAGATTTGAGTGGTTTCAAACATTCAAAGTATTATTTATTTCTGTTATCGCATTCCCTGATTAACTGTCACAATAGCGCAAGTTTTGTACTTTTGATTCTTACCATTTGAAATCATAGAGAGGCAGATTGAAATTCCTCATAAAACTACGGAAATACAAAAAAAAGATGGAGTGTACAGATCACTTGGAGATATTTTATTCAGATTTAATTATTTCCCATTTTTTCGCTACTAAATGAAAAGTTGCTGTGGTACTTGGAAAGTTTTGAGAGCTTGGCGCCTATACCTCAAAAATCATTTCTTTACAAATCAGTTGAACAGTTTTCTTCACACCTCCCTCACTCATTTCAGTTAAATTACTGATTATGGCATAATATTAAGTTTACGGTAAATTTCTGGATGCCACCCATTGTTATCCGGATGCTATTTTTGTATTCTACTTCAACCTCAAATTTTATTAAATGCTTTCCGCTACTACCGTATCTATCTTATACCTACCCTTTCATATGTTTCACATATTTGTACGTCTTCATGTGTTGCCACGATATTTTTTCACTGTCGTAGAGATAGAGATTTAAGTTAGAAAATATTCAAGAAATGTAATCTACTTTTTACTATATGAATATTGAAAAATAAAGTTAATTATTCGATTATTCTTCAATTTATATACTTTGGTAACACCCTAGCTATGTCATACATTATTTTATCTTTTTTACCAATTTTAATTTTGCTTTGCTCTCATTATCTTGGAATGAGACACACATGGTCTTTCATGGGGTAAACATACGTTAAATAATGGGTCAAGCTAATCGTAAAATGAGTACTGGGCAATTGTGACGATCATGTATGAGAAATCAGCTTTTTTCCCTTGCTAGACCTCATGCAGAATACGCTGCCAGTGTATGGGATCCTTACAAAATAGGCTTAAATAATGAACTGGAGCGTGTGCAGCAGAGATCGGCAAAATCTGTAAATGGAAGATTTATAAAGAATTGTATGATAACTTTATTGGGGTTACCAGTCTACTAAATGAACTAAAATGGGAATGATTATCAGACCTTAGGTTGAATTTAGACTTAATCTCTTAAATAAATTCCGAGATAATATTTTCACTGATGTCATAAAAAATATTTTGTGAATTGAAAATTATTATAATAAAATGGACCATGATCGTAAAATTAGAGTAATTGATTGCCGAACTGTCGGATTCAAAATGCCTTTCTTTTCTAGAACAATTTGGGATATGAATATCCGTAAATATATCCAAGAGTATACAATTGATACAAGTGTATCAATGAATAGCATAGGTAGCTGCATGTTGTTATAAGGACCTTAAGCTAATCCAACTAACAGCATGTTTTTGCATGTTGCCTTGCTATTTTTATCTTTATTGAAATTGTGAAGTTTAGACTAGAATATAATTACTCACACTTTTTATGCATGATATGCAATGCATGTTTGGTGCCAATTAACCCTCTGCCGCACACCTTTAAGTTGACTTGAAGGGTATTGTGCAGATGTAGATGTCCATTACCTTGGCCTACCTTTTGGTAAATAAAGCTATTTTCAAACTTTTTCCCACTTTTATCTCCTTTCCCATCCCCACCACTTATATACAACTAACATTGGATGCGCTGTAATTTATTTTAGAGCAGTTCCGCCATCTTGAATCATTGATGGCTTCATTAATACCCCCAATATACTTCGCGTTGGTTGTTTCTGTGACTACAGTTTTACTCCGCACCCTGAGAGTGTATTCAGGTCTTTTAATGATAACCAAATGTCAATTCGACCTGATGACCTCCCAGTATGAGGGGTGAAAGAGATGTCATAAAAAAACCAATACAACGAAAATTCTCCAGGGTAATGTGAAGCCATAAATTATGCGTCGCAGAAGCCTCAATAGTAGCAATTCAAAACAGTACTGCTTAGCTGTGAGTCACAACTAGTTATTAGCTTAGTTCGTACCCTCTTTTGCTTTTGTTCAGCCTGTTCTGGTCTGGTCAGTGAACATGGAGCCCACTAAACACCAAAGTCCATTGGCGTGTGAAATTCACATAACAGGGTAATAAGGGTTATAACCTTTCCCTTTGACGCCAGCGGCATTCCATGAAGATCCGGTACTTTAGAATATGTATAACAGCTAGGGTTTGGCTATATGCATTCCTCAAAAAAGGTTTATTCTTAAATTGCATTCGTGGCATGAGCATATTAGGAAGATTGAAAAGAGAATGGGACACCTCAGGCTAAAATTCGTGCCTAGCAAGAATTCTGGAGCCATTGAATCGGCTGTTCATATTCGGCTTTCACGAATTCAAATCCGGAACTTCTGACCAGCAGCGCAGGGCTCACATAGCTGCTCATTAATAAATAAAACTGCTCGTCTCTAACAGTCTACCAGTTGGTAGAGCGTTAGAGGTGAGCACGAGGAAGTCGGCTCAGTGTACTTTTCATTATATACTACCTCCAAGGAGAGAATAAAGATTTAGACTACTACCATAATGGTAGTTCTTACCCTAACATTTTAAAATGTTCCTTTAGACCTAAATATTTCAGCCTTATTCCTTATACCACGTCTCCTTCCACCTGAAACTTCTTCTCTTGCATATCCAAGAATGCTTCTCTCTTTTACCCATCCCGATTGACTGTAAAATCGCCCCTTCGTCACCTTTCAAACACCTCAGCCTTTCTGCATCACACATATATACTTGTTCTGTTTCCTCACTCCGCCCGCAAATATGATCCTTCCCAGGGATAGAGGCGAGGAACCATTCGTATCAGATCTAAAATAAGTTTCGACAGTTGATAATAATATATTTTTTCATTCCCAAAAAATCAGAACCGGAGGTCAACTTTCAATGTACTTTTCCAGCATCGCCCAATTTCCAGGGGGTAATCGCTAAAATTAGGTCCTACAGTCCAAATGCAGAGCAATAACACCAAGTGCGCAGCAGCAGTAGCCATAGTTTTAGCCAAATATTACGCAAATGTGGCGAAATTGAAGGCAGAAAGATCAACTTTACCAATGCTTTTTGCTATGAATAATGAATTAAATAAGCGAAAAGGATAAAATTATTAAATAAGCTTTTAATTAATTTTATAGCAATACGGGTTAGTAAAATTATATTTTTGCTTACATATTAAATGATAGTTTTTGCGAAAGTAAGAATTTATTTTGTAGACGGCGAATGGCCAAAATTTGGAAGAAGCAGTCAAAAAAAGAAGCTGTGGACAGCAAGCGTATCTATGCATCAAGAACAGTGATTGTCGTTTATCTTTTGACGGTATTTCAATAGTTAACCGATTTTACTATTCGATGACGAATAGTGAAATTCGATGGCGAAATATTCTGGTAACCGTACTAAGATCTGGACCAATGACGCAGGAATGTGGCAGGACCAGTCCTACCTATTACACAGGAATTATTGTCCAGCAAATTTAATCTTTAAACTTCTAAAAATAAGAATGCGGTTACATGATGTTCCAATCAGTTACATGAAAAATTTCCGTTGCCTGTGATTAATTTATAAACTCAATTATGTTTCTTATTCGTCAGCTTTCCTATAAACTGTACTTTCCTATAAGAATCTTTCGTCAGCATTGTCATATGTGCTATAACAGTTGATGTTAATGTTAACACTAACTGTTGATATTAATGTCTACATGACTGTCTTATTGATGTGCACTACCATAAAATAACCGTTAATAATTCTTCCAGTAAAAGAAAAGTTGTTGAAGCTTTACATCAACTAGACATAAATGCAAAGAGATAAAGAGCACCCGTGCACAGACACATGGTCCCCATATTTTGGGTTTCTTATTTACGTTGCCGGCAACTGCTTGTTACCTGTTTTCCTTTAAGTTCGCTTTTCCATGGTTTCATCCATCAATCCTTCCACGGGTCCCGTTCCCATGGTTACCGCTTTAAGACTATAATCACGAGTATTAAATTAGTAGTCCCCATTCTGAATATACATTACGCCTGGCGAAGTGGTGAATGCGTGGGATTGTCATGGTAAGGTATCGGGTTCAAATCCCACAGATGGTAATTTATTTGTACTCAAAATCTTAAGATTTCAATGTGTTGACTTTCATAATTACAAATGAATCGATACTCATTGTTCATGTAGGGTTTTAATGTGATTTTATCCCAATGTATGAGAAACACGTTCAAGGAAACCTGCTCAAAACAAAGATGTTTGTGCCTTTTGTCTGGTCGTATTTCTCTGAAATACAATGCACTTAGCGTACGATTACTTTTTAGTCATAGCAAACTAGATGTTTATTTGTCATCAAGTTATCTTAGACATATTTAAATATAGCACATTTAACATATTTATAACATATAACAAAAAGTGCAAACATTTACTTTAAAATAAACTGGTGAAGTTTTATAGACATCTAATTTGCTAGGACTTACCTAATAGTAAAAAAAAATGAAAAAAATCTTTTTAATCATGCTTATATAAATAATATAAATCTAATAAAAAGACATATCTTAATATAGAATTAAAAAAGAAGAAATAATATTTTCTAAAAATAATCTAATATTTGCTATTGTAAAAAATATAAATCTAATAAAAAGAAATATCTTCATATAGAAATAAAAAAGAAGAAATAATATTTTCTAAAGTGAATTAAAGTTTATCCTAGTACTGGAAATAATTAAATGCAATTCAAGGAAATTTTCCACACAATGAGTTATTTATGAATATCAATAGGAAATAATTTTGGTTTCAACAATATAACATATTTAAAGTTGTCTTATTTATGCGAGTCCACAACAAAAAGCATGGGACCCGGCCTCATTTATATTTCGCTCCTTAACTTTAGTTTATTTAAAGATTGCCTAGAAATTATATACTGAAGCGCTTTATTCCAATGAATACCAATATCTATATATTTAATTAATTTTTATTGATATCAGATATGATAGAGCGCCCCATGTTTTTCGTTGTGGCCTTGCATAAGTAGACAACTCTAAATATGTTATTTTGCTGAAACCAAATTTACCTCCTATTAATGTTTATAAATAATTTAATGGTGCGGATAATTTCCTTGAATTCCATTTAATTTCTTGTAGTACTACTTAGGCTAAACTTTAATTCACTTGAGAAAATATTATTGAAAGAAATTGATGTTTCGAAACTTTTTTACCTACTGAATATAGCCTCGAAGACCATTGACCATAAATATTCCAATAAATAGATACCAAAGAATTACCGGGAAATAACTATTTATGTAAGAGCTTTGTGCTTTCCAGCAAATATCATAATTCTCTTGGACATACGGATTATGATATAATTCATTTGTGGCTCATCTTATCTTGTGAAAACTTGTTTACAAATCTCATGGGGCAGATCTTTACCTCTATAACAGAATATCATGAAACCGAGAATATAATTGCAATATTACGTTAATGTTAGAAGATGAACAGTTTATGTTTTAGGAAGAGCCCATTTAAGCTTTTGTACTTAAAATAGATGTATTGTGTTCATGAATGAGCAGGTAAAGCTGGAAGTTTACCTGAAATTTATCTTTTAATGTTCTCACCCTTTCCAAACTAACCCATTTCAAAGTTTATGGATATTGAATAAATAGTCATAACCAAAATATCAATAGATCAGAGATCAGTAGTTCCAAATTATAAAGTGATCTTATTTGGGGTAGTACTCCTTTTGTGATATGAACCGAAATCATGTCTCATATAAATGTAACGGCGTGAATAAATACGTATGTTTTGTTAGCCATTTGCTGACAAATTTATCATTCCAAAATAAAACAGGGGTATAATAAAATGCAGAGGGACAGATGCTAATGTGAATCGCATCAGTCACACTCCACCCTCGTCCAATGCGAAACGGCTACAGCTGCGTATGGCCCATTCCTTATCTGGCCACTTACTTTTCACTACCTTCCAATATGTTGACGTGTGATGTTATTTCCATTGCTTTGGCAACCATTCAAAATGTAAATAGACCGAATGAGCAAATATATTAATTTCAAGCCCATTCCTAATGTACTATTTACACTATCTGTCAACTACCGATCCAGTGATAAAGTAACAGTGGCCGTTGAAAGCTGCGAATCAACTTCATGGAGTCACATGAGGTGACACACCCTGAATTGAACTCCTTGTCCACCTAGTTGCGGTGGTTGTGATGCAGCGTTACTGGCTTTGATGAGGTATCTCAGAGTAGATGGCGACCACCAAGGCAAAACTGCGGCAGTACTATGCAGCCACATCGGGTAAGTATATGCTTTTGCTGTTACTACTTATTATTATTATCATGCAATTAAATTTTGTTTTCGCAATCAATATGTGAGAATTTGGGGAAACGCAGGGAGTTAGAAAGGGGGGAAGAAGAGAATGAAAGAGTCGGCACTTGCCTAGGATTCGCATTGCATTGCAGTGACAAAATTCGACGCTTAACTCCATAAATCTCAAAGGAGGTCAGCATATGACTGAAAAATCTGCCTTTTCCACGGTTTTCTGATTTTTATTTTTTCCCAAGCCCTTCCTTACAATGGAAATACGGCACTCTAGTCACCATAATCACTCCATTAGAGACAAGGGTACTTATTCTCTTTCTGAAACTCTCGTGGTATCCAAGGGATACCATAGGTTTTTCGGGACTCGCGTTAACTTTTTGTAAACATTCTAATGAGGAAATCAATGAAAGGCAACCTCGGTTTCGTTGCTGGAGAGATAACCGAGGTTGCGTTTCAAACGAGAATACGGGCCAAGAATTTAATTAGAGTTTATTTGATTGTAAGATCAGATATTGTGGCAAACTTAGTAATTAATATCTTGGTCAACATATGGACGAATCATAATTAACATTACTATTTCAGAGAAGAAAATTGTTTTGATATACTATATATCTTCTTATGTCAGAGATTTGATATACCTTTTCGCAATGCCAACCAAAATTTAATTATCTATAGACTTCGGAGAGTTGCTGAGTACCGAGTGATTGAATACATTCATGTTGTATTGATTTTAAAGAGTATTCTATATAAATGTGTACAGAAAATGCACTCATTTGCAGTTTGAAATGAATATTTTTAATCAATTATTACTGACTGAATACTATAAAATAATTTTTATTTTTCAAAACTATGAACTTACGAGAGCACATATGCCCCTCAAATTTATTTTATGGAAACAATTTGAAATCAAAAACCATAAATAATGGCAGAAATAAAAGAAGCGTCACATCGTGAAAGGGATTCTATTTTCATGATCATGATTTTAATCAGAAGTCTTGCCAGTTTTATAACGACAAGTAGTGAGTAATTCTACGTAGTGGTATTAATACTAAAGAACCAATCTTTCCATGAATCTATCACTGGAGAATTATGTGTGAATATTACCGACACTGTGAGAATATAGATGCCTAGAAATCAAAATAATGAGTGTCGATAAATTTTGGCTTATTGAAGAAGAATGACATTGGAAATAATTTAGATACTTTCTCGAATAAACTAGGAATCGTTAGAACTATTTGAAAGATGTTAATTGAAAAAAATTGTGGAAAAATATCGCCCTGGGAACTAAGCATCTCAAAAAATAGTAGATTGGAATTCAAAGAAAATGTACAGAATTACTACTTGATTAATAGTAATTTTTTATGTAAATTTATGATAAATTAATTATCAATAATATATATCAATGAAATGCTGGGTAAATAAATAAATTAAGGAAGGAGGCCGAATTCACGAATCCAACTTTCAAATTCTAATGGAGAAATTTTATGGAGAAATTGGTTGCAGTCTTCAGCTTAAAATTCTCACTTATACGATAGACCAAATTGAAACAACTCATGGAATGAGGCAAATAGATTTGGAGCGTAATTTTTCATTCAAAATCATCTTCAAACTGAAATTCAATAATAGTTTTACACCTAATTACCCTTCTATTTTATTCATGTTCTATCTTGAATTAATTTGTTTCTCTCTTTCCCATTTTTACGGATGATGATGATGATGATAATTCATGACAAACTCTGCCTCACATCGCTGCAGTGATCGCAGGATGAAGCGTAGTAGATGTACATTTATGTGGATTGTTGCTTTTTTTGGCCATGATCACTGCGTAAAATTACCATCGATTCTTTATGGCTCTTTCAGTTTATTAAGGAAATTTTTGCTAGCTTTCACCTTTCGCGCTCAAAGTTTTTACCTGACTGAATATTAGGAGATAAAAATCTTTAAATTTTCATTTTCCAGTAATATGTTTCTGGAAAGTAGCACTAAACATACTATTCACTGTTTTTGTAGGACTAACTTGGAGTATTTTTATCTGCAGTTGACACGTTAAATTATAAATTATTTTACACATTTTTTGGATACTGACCAGCAGTGTAGGTTTTCGGTCAATTTATCCACTCAAATGAATAAATGAAAGTATGAAAGTTGCTTGGAATTACTATACCTATATTAAAGTGTAAAATATAATTTTAAAATATTTTACTGGTCATTTCATGAGATACAATATTTTTTTTTGACATTCATATTATACTCTACGCGTTCCATGTTCAAAACCACACACATTTCATGATTTTATTTTATGTAAAGACTATGTCAAAAATATATTTATTGAATAAATTGAAAAACTATTTATAAAAAATAAATTTGAAATTTCTATGAATAACAACAACATTAAAAAGTATTTATATATATGAAATGAATAAAATATATCCGTAAATATAAAGTACTGAAAGCAAGTAACTAAAGTAATGGAAGAAAATATCCAGTTGTAAACATTGTAAGTGCCAGAAAACTTGTAAATTTGCATGTGAGTTAGTAAAAACAAATATTTTAAAAACAACTAAATAAATTAAATTGATATAAATAAATATGTATTCATAACCGTTGTCAGTTGATGCTTGAAGGTATTAAAACACTAAATAATCGTAATAAATAATTGCATTGCTATGCCTACGTTACATATATAAAGCTAGAGATAAATTAATAAATGTCATCTCTATCTATATGAATTAAATTTTCATACATTCATTACATAGATAAAACACAGAGACTTATTATAATGTATCTTATATCTATATCTTACGTATAACTTATTATAATGCATCAATAAAAATATATTTCATCCTATGTGCTATTAAATATCCTCATTATATGCCTGAAACATTCTTTGAACATAGACTCCTTTTGGCCGGCCGGGTTGAATTCGGTCGTGACCTTGCTAACATTCGTTGCTAAACATTCCCAGCATTGCTTTAACATACCTCTTTTATGGTAAAGGTTTAAGAAAGCTGTTGCTATACCTTAAATACTGTAAATACAGAAAAGATTGCAGTATATCTGTCAGAATATACAGCTAATATTTTAACGATTGGTAGAAAAGTAATAGAAATAGCGGCGCATCAACACAACGGTTCCCGTCAGATCACCGAAGTTAAGCAATATTGGGTCGGGAGGGAGGTTGGATGGGTGACCCTCCTCCATACCCCTACCTGCGAGTCTGCGAGTGGCTGCCAGGTTAAATGTGGGATGGAACATGGGATGGATCTAAAGGGGTATAAGTGCCACGGGGACTCCAGGAGTCCCCGCGTAAACCTCGAATTTATTATTATTTATTATCAACAGACATTATATAAGACCGAAATAAATGATAATATTCCTATTACAAGCCATTAAAAAGAACAAAATCACAACTTCATAATAAAATCTACGTTTTTTAAAAAAGTCAAAAACGCTAGCAGAAAAAAAATCCCATACAATGGATCTAAAGAGGTCTAACGTAAGTGCCACGGGGGCTTTAGAAGCCTCCTGCCCAACCCTTGAATTTATTATTATTAAATGACTCTTTACTCGCTCCTAGGGTTACATATGGTGACCAGAAAAAAAATAATGAAACCCTATCATTAGTGAAAGCAGTGAGAAAATATTGTCAATGAAGTATAAAAAGCATGTGGTTGAAAAATAATGAAGTGGTTAAAATTTTCCTAAAATTCAAAATTCATACTTTTCAGCAAAGAATACAGTTTCAGGGGTGCTACATGTAGGTTTCATGGTTGAAGTCGATGATTATTTTACTGCACAATATAGGATAAAGGTCGTGTCTTGGCAATGAAAGCTGAACAACGTTTTGCGTTGCCCTATAAATTTTCATCATGAGCAACAATTTAGTTCACATGGGACGTAGGGTTCATTATTCAATCCAGCGCTAGAAATTCGATTCAGAAAAGAACCTAATTATATCGTGCAGCTCTATAAATTACTTAAATCATACTAGTGTTCTGTTAGCGCAGAGAAAATGAACCTTCAATAAAACAGTATTGGAGAAGCATTTTATTGGGTAAAATTTTATTTTTTTCGATAGAAATAAAATGTCAAGTAAAAAAAGTTTTCCTTCCTATCACTGGTCACTGGCCCATTTCTTGTGCTCAACGCCGATGGCTATGTGTCGAGAAGCGGTACATACCGTTGGGAGAAGAGAAATTTACACTTAATGTCTTCAATTCTTTGCAGAGTACCTACTGCCAAATTGTCGACGTTACGTCAAAGTCATATATAGATCTTTTTGTTGAGCAATGTGTTCTCGTGATAACTATTTTAATAAATTCGTTTGATAATAATTTTATTCACTTCGTATGATATTCATTTTAAAGTAGCATATTTTTCGCTTGGCTCGAGCTAAAATTATCAATGAGAAATGCCATTACCGCGTGATAATTGATATCGTTTTTATGTCAATGATTAATATTATTTCAGCATCATTGCCTTTACAATATGCCGATAATGGCACCGATATGCAAAGTTCGACAAATGATAATGAGACAAATGATGATAGTGTACGGTCTACCCATAGTTGATTCAGTAGTTAGTCTTCTAACTAAGATGATAAGTTGATCTAAGAGTACTTTTTCCTCATGAATGATATCTCTTATTCATGTCTCTTCGACCAAGAGAGTCTTGGAGCATAAGCCTTACAAAAGCCTCAGATAACTGTCGTTTTAAAAGGCACTCTTTCAGATATATCCACCACATTTACTTCACTAGTTTACTTTCATATATCACCAATATAGATGGTCATCGGGCCATATATTTAACGCTTGCACATCTTAACTTGAAATAGCAATATAAGTTTTAATTAAGCCTCAAAGGTTTTTTAAAGTATCCTGAGAAAGTGAGTTGGATTGGCCCCTGAGATTTGTTTTATTTTTTGTTTACAAAATATTCCGGCAAAATTTCAACACAGTAATATGGCCATTTATATTGTTATTTATACCGGGATATAAATAACATGGCGTATTTCTCATAGGTGACAATGGTACCTAAAGGGCAATATTACTGTATTATTGACAAGGAGCACGAGTGTTACATTTTGAACGCTTGGAATTCTAGTCTCCTTATCTTAGAATAGGAACGTGGAAAATTAGTAATAAAAGTTCTTTTGATTCACAGTTATATTAATCGTTAATCAATGAAACTTTATTGGTAGAGTCATATACAGAAACACTTATCAAAAACAATTAATCAATAAAAAACCCTTATGAAAATAAATGAAAAATTTATGGCGGGTATGTTTTCTTCTTAAATGCTGCCATCGGCTAATGAATTAATATTTGTTGATCGGGCCACGGAACTAAAGAATTTGAAAGCAAGCTCTGCGGATATCACCCAAAGAGTGTGAGTTTCAATATTCTGGATACTTTCCCAAAGGTGTGACGATTGGGAGTAATATGGAAGAGTCAACTGTATTTCCTTGAATTCCTACTTGCTCTCTTTGTGAATTGTCGATCCACTGGGTTTCATTATATATTGTAAATGTTGGGAATGTTGTTTCCTATGCTGGGATGAAAATAAGCAATTTGTGTGATTCGCTCATCGTCACTGGGGTTTTCATCGCATGCGTCCGCAATCTCTCTCATCCGCAGCCACCATACCTTCGCTCTGCTTCGGCATCGCTGTGACCTGGACGTCTCCTCTGGCGCCTCGCTTGCTAGGCCAGGACCACGAACCCTTGGAATGTCCGCTGACGGTTGCAGAGCTCTCGTGGGTCAGTTCCCTGATGCCGCTTGGGGCCATATTGGGTTGTGTCCTGGTCGGCTTCACCATGGACAGATTCGGCCGGAAGAACACTTTGCTGTCAGTCGGAGGGATTCCCTGTGTCACCGGCTGGATCCTGATTCTGGCCGCGACGAACGTGGCGATTCTGTACGTAGCCAGATTCCTCATCGGGGTCTCGGCAGGGGTGGCACTCCTCGTTGGCCCAACTTACATCTCTGAATTTTCCTCGCCCACCCTCAGGGGCTCCCTCTGCTCCATGTTCCAGATTATGCTGAATCTGGGCGTCATGGTACCGTACTGCATCGGTCCCTACAGCTCGTACTACGTCCTGGCCGGCGTAAGCCTGATGTTCCCTCTAGCCTTTCTCTCAACCTTCCTCTTCCTCCCGGAGACACCGTTCTACCTGATCGCCAAACAAGACTTGGAGAAAGCCGCCAAAGCTCTCGCCTGGTTCAGTGGCGAGGAGAGCCCCGCGGACGTGGCGAAACAGCTGGAACTGATTTCCTCCAGCGTCCACGAGGCGGGCTCCGTCAGCCTCGTCAGGTCGTTCAGGGAGCTGTTTTCGGGGAGAGGGAACAGGCGCGCATTAATAGTTGTGCTGGGCCTAATGTTCGCGTTCCAGTTTTGTGGAATAAACGGCATCCTCTTCAATCTGGAAAGCGTGTTCCAGGGGAGTTCGAAAACGAGCAACCCACTGTTGGGCTCCAGCGAGTCCGCGATTGTCGTGGGAGTCGTGCAAAACGCTTCCACCTTGCTGACCGCTGTCCTAGTGGACAAAGTGGGCAGGAGGCCTCTGCTGCTTGCGTCCACTGCCCTCTCCGCGATAGGGATCGCCGGCCTGGGTCTCCACTCCTACCTGGAGGAGAACCAATTCGCCGTGGTCAGCGATTTGACGTGGATGCCGGTCACTTGCCTCATGCTGTTCGTCTCGGCGTTCTGCATGGGTCTGGGCCCCCTCTCATGGGTCGTCCTCAGCGAGGTGTTCACCGGTGGCGCCAAGAGCGCCGCGTCCGTTCTGGGAGGCGGGTTCTCCTGGCTGCTGGCGTTCGTGGTGACGCTCACCTTCGCCCCCATGTCGAGTTCGCTGCATCCTTACGGCACCTACTGGGTGTACTCTGCTTGCTGTGCCGTGGGATTCGCTTTCACCGCGCTCATGCTACCGGAGACGAAGTGCAAAACATTGGAAAGAATACACGCGGAATTATAATGGCGCGAACTCGGCAAGTGCTCACGTAGGATGTGATCGACATCCACGTAAATTGGAGCGGAATTGTGTACTAACTCGTATTCTCCTGAGGGAATATGCTTTGTTTAATAATTCAGTTGCACAATTATTGTAATTGTGGTTAACAACACCGCAATACATTTCGCTGGAAGGTTTCAGATATGTGGAGTTATATATTTTTATGACAGGGGTCGATGAAAAATGTTTTGTAAATGGGCCAATTTAATGCAGAAATTAAAATTTATCAGTAAATTTTTACACTATTTTACAGGGTTGTTTTCATTTTAACATCATTTCAGTGATATGACTGATATGTGTGCCTCCAAAGAATAATGGGATCGCTTACCATATTTTTTATTGTCGAATCTGATGGAGTTTTTAAAGTAAAAACACTAGTATTTTTCCGTTCTTCGATCCGTCTATTAGTCCTCGAGTTATTAGCAGCGTTTTTAATCTTATCGAAAAGTGGGCGTGTAAAGGACTATTACGTCATCGTTTTCGTCCAATGATAACTAGGACTTCAAACCTTCTTCGCCTTTACTCAATGGGGGACACACAGCTGACTCAGGCAATGGAAGTGGTTGTGGCAGGATCTATGCGAGCATATACCTTCCGCCCCCCACTCCACTCCCCTCCCTTTCCCTGCAAATAGTCAAGGATAAGAGGTGGATGACGTAGTAACCCTTGTTGCAGCACATTCGGTGGGCGTAACCTTTTGCTTAATTTAATTTTTGATTTATGAGTGAATAGCTCTGGTTGGAAGATTGATTTTTTCACTAGAATTCATTTTTTGTTTCCATCTACCGATTACGTGTACACATTGGCGGTACCGAGTAAACGTCGCCATTATATAAATATATATAATGTATATCTACTTTATCTACTTTATATAATATAAAAAAGTAGATGTCTGGTGTTCGTACGTGAGAAACGTACGTAAGGTGGAAGTAGGTGTTTGTACGTGAGGATAAATGATTATTTATAATTTATGGTGGATATTAGCAGATAATACTCCTGCTCATACTTTTAATCAGTAATTCACAAGGCTCCTTGAACAAATAATAGTATATCTATCGCCAAAGCGAGTGCAAAAGCCTTGATTAAATAAGCTTGTAGAATAAACCTTACAAGGGATTTCTTGATTTCCGACTAGTGTGGTGGCTAGGGTAGGCATTGGTCTCCCAATCCGAGGGCCTGAGGTCTAGTCCCAGCAGATACTTAAGAGTTTGAACGGTCTCTACTTGAGTGCTTTAGAGTAAGTCAAGTACAATAGTCTGTCCATCGAATGGGAAGTTAAGTCGTGGTTCTCTATGCCATAAGTTTATAGTGGGCTCATTTTAACCCCGGGTTATGCATCATGTACATCTTCCCAAATACTCAGTAATTTCTTATTGGCGTAAATAAGGAGAGCTGTCGGTTCCTCTCATAGTAACAAAAACAGCAACAAGCGTGTTATTAGGGAATGAAAAACGGATGAGCGTGGACTATACTTAAGCAACGGTTCTCCAAGATGCAATATAAAATATTCGCATCAGTGTATGCATAAATATGATTAAAATGATAGGATAATTGTCTAAAATGACTCCAGCAAAATTCTAAAGAAACTTTTATCCATGAAAAGCCAAGTTGCTATCGATATATCTGATAAAATGTTTCTGGTATTCATCATTAATTACATAAGTAAAGAGGAGCAATTAAATTGACCGGAGTATGACTTTCCTACTCGTTATAACTTGTGGAGATGGAGGTGAGGTAATTTTAATGCCTATCTGTCGCCTCAGGAAATTTCCTTCTGGAAAGTGTCGTAAAAGCATAACTTTATTCAACTTAAATTATGGACATGAATTTGAATGCCTATTTTATCGGAAAAGAGTTGAAAATCTGAGCAAAAGGAAATTTTAGATTTGAGTTTTGTGTTTGCGAGGAAAATAATATAGCCGAAGGTAAACTCGACATTCATTAATGTCTAAGCTGAATTTGTAGCCATGGCCTTTATTTTGACAGTTCAACGCTCTACCGACATGTGGGTTCTGCAATTGCGTTTCCCCCAATCCAATGTGATTTCCCTTGGGAGTGACTACATAACTACGAATTCTTAGTTCCGTATCTTCATCTAACTTTAAAAAAAACAAGCAAATAAGGAACGTCTTCAAATTGCCTCCTCCCCTTGGTGATAGTCTTTGTGCTTTAAAGATATGCAGCGCATGATTCCGACACCATTTAGCATCAAACCGTTCATCGGTACACGATCGCTTAACCCCGCTGACCACTCCCGTTATCTCTCTTCGGCTCCCTCCGCCCTCGGGATCAAAGCTCTCTCTTCGGCGGACGTGTGGCCGCACTCGCCACAGCGACTCCAAGTGCCGCATCCGCCCCCGCACCCCTCTCTCGCTGCACGCGGTGGGGGTGGTCTGGTCGCCTGGGTTCTCCGGTCAGAATTCAGACTCTGGTCGGGACAACACCAATATCGGAATGCTTTTGTTTTTACTGTCCTTCATTTCGTGTTTTCAAAACCTAATGGGGAAATTTCATCACCATCATCGAAAACAAAAATCGGATAAAAATAAAGATTTTGGTTGACTCATGTTTTTAGTACTCGGGAGCATGATTCCGCAAACGTACACGGCTTGTTTAAATTTATTTAATAAGAGACCATGGAGGTAGTCACACGAAGTTAAGGGTTAAGAGTTATTCTTAGCATCGTGGTTAATTGCGTGGTTTCTACTACAAAATGTTGAATTAAGTCAGTTTTTGTGCATAATAAGAGCAAACTAGTAAAACAGGTTCAATTTTTAACCGCGTTTACATGAAGGGTTCTAAAACTTAATAAGAAAAAATATTGAGTTTGTATTTTCTTGATTACGTGAGAAATAATTTGTAATAAGATCATCACCATCGGTGAAAAATCCTAAGAACGTTCGACGCATCCCTCCAAGGGCTTCTTCTATCGACCACTCTCTTCATGTTAACGTAGTTCTTCTCTTTTTTATCCTTCACAACTTGTTCATGTATCTTACACGAGGAGATTAGATAAGGAAACCTTTTTTTATGTCTAGCTCTCTGTCTGCTCGTCTAACTGCTCCCGAAAAATTTTCTACCTCCCTGAGCTGGATTTGAGCAAGAATACCATTTCACTTAACCTTGGATTATTACATCTTATTTTGCTTATCAATTACTGCCAGCTATTTTGCGAGGTATCTACGTGTTGGGGAAGTAAAATGTTGAAGGAAGATCATCCCAAGTAATTAGTTCATTCATCCACAGACGCCATACAATGTGCAATATTCAGGCCGCATAATGACTCTTTGAGGCCTACAACGTAAAGATAATGGATTTCCTTTCATTTTCCAACGTTGTTCATTTTTGGGAATTCAAAAATACATTGCTAGGAAAAATCATTTTAATAGAAAACTATTTAAAAAAAATAGAAATAAAAAAATAGAAAAAAATGTCTTCACCTGAATTATTGTTTGCATTGTTTTTAATGCAATTTATCAGCTCATAATTTTTATGATAAAAATTCCTCGATGATTTTAATCACATGTGTGTAATTAATAATCATAATAGGATATCTCCTTGGGTCATCTTCTACTGTAAAAATATTCTCTGGTCTCTAAGGCGTCACCGAAACAGACTGTCAGATCTCCGGAATCGACGGAATTACTTTTGGAGGTGACTTTTTCATCAGGTTATGATGATGATCACACAGTCGAACCGAAGTCGTCTTCAGTGAAATTCTCTCCGAAGGTGACAAAATCTCACTAGATCCCAAAGTCATATTATAGACTTGAGGACTAATCATAAATTTTGTTACTTATGGGCAAAAGTAGAACATGTGACCACAAGAATAAACAACTAAGAACATTCTTCCAATACCAAAGCAAATAGTTCACAACAATACCTATGTGATAAACGGAGGTTGAGTATCTATAAAGCAGATATTTAGCAAACGATTTCTTATTGCGGACACAAAAGTAAGGCAGTGTGTATCGGCCAAATAAGTAAAGTGACCAATTAAAATACAGCATAATATTGAATACGTTACTCTGGAACGCTTCTGCTCACGGTCTTAGTTACCAAAAGGTGTCCTGGCGATTTGGTTCAAAAGTGAAAAAAGAAGTTGAAGAGATTGTTTATCGCTTTCAGAATTTTAGTGACTTGCTCAATGTCGGCGTAGCTATTAAGCATTACATATAAGCTTTATTTGGACTAAGAGCTTAGCCTAAGAGTAAAACGCAATAACTTCATTTTATTCATTAAGTCTTGGGCTGGGCAAACTTATATTTCTCTTTTAGATGAACGATTCATGGATGATTTCAGCCAACCAACATGCACAATACCATGCGGAGTGGAATACTAAGTGGTATTACTTGAGTGCACTTGCCTAGTAGAGTTTTCCTAGCGCTTTGTGGCCTTAATTATTTTATTTTTCATTTATTCCTTCGTTTTTGCGCATTCACAGCTTAATCGCGCAGTCATCGTGAAGCTGTCACCATGATTGCCAGGTGCATTGAACAATCCTATTTTCTCTCCGAGCAATGGTGACGGGGCTCCATTTGTTGGGAAACTCTTTTCATCGATGGTACATATCTTCTAAATCTGAATTTTAACCTGAGAGTTACCATAAAGGCAAGTGGCGGAGTGTGTTGCGTCATCTCTCTACAATTTTGGGTGAAATTAAAAAGGAGTTATGGAAAAGATATGAGACATATTTTTGTGGAAAGCATAAATATTTTTACGGTGGTCTTGGACGGCGAAGGAAAAAATACTTGATTCCATCGATTAGATAGATCACGTTTCTTAAAATGTCTTAGCTGTCTGTACGGTGAATATTAGGGGCTGGAAAATAACTCTTTATGGAGTCTCAACCTCGAATTACTGCAATATGAATTCATTGGGGACATAAATGTGCCGTGAATAGTTCTGGCCTAAAAATATCCAAAAATTGACCCTGAATGTAGTACATACGCACATAGTATTTATTTTACCAAACCTTTTTGCTGAAACAAATAACCTGAAACATGAAACAAATTTTTCTATGAAGTAATTTTTTTATTTGATTCCCGAGCGCCACTACGTATTCGAGTTGCGGCCCTACCTAAGAAAAGTATAATATCTTCATTACTTTCCATTGAAATACCTTTCCAAGATTCCTTTAAAGAATCCTACTGTATAACACAGCATTAAATATGTTTGGGTATTTACCCCCGGCTAGGTTTGAAATTACAGTGCAGCACAAGTAACACAACTTTTCTGGTTACTTTCATTTTTACTCCACATGTGTGAAATATTTGAGGATAAAACCCCAGATGTTTTATTCCAGATGTTTCGCAGTTTACTACTGCATGCAAATTATTTTAAATTTAATCCAGCCCTACGTTGTTAAAACCAAGAACTAAAATTCTATATATAGGGTGCTGAAGTCCTTATACTGATAAATTTCCGAAGCTATTTCTTTTTATATGATACCATTAATCTTCAAATAACCCGATGTTTCAGGAAACTATGTTTTAGGTCTTGTTAAGTTAATGGAACGGTATTTCGTACGATACGTATGTGTGCTTGTTGTTCTTGATATCTCGAATTTTTCATACACGAATCAATCATGACATTTTTTTCTCAAATTAATTCAGAAATAGTAAACTTGAAGGATTTTTAATTATAAATTAAAAAAACTTTGTGTTCAAATGCGAATAGAGCCTTAGTAAAGTTATTTAACTTCCTTTGTGCTATTATTTTATCGACAATGCCAATCGATTGTAATTGTAAAATTATTAGTTTCTAAATTGAGCGTAGAATTAACAATGAAATTGACCGTAAAATTTAATGTTGGCGCATTAGAGATGAGTGCGGTAAGTAATTTTCGGCTTTAAAAACAATTTTTAATGGCCTATAATCTATAACTTAAGAGTAATCTTTCCTCATAGTGTGCTTCTACAAGCAATGATTCCTAGATGAAAACATTTCCCAGAGAAGAAATTTATTTGCACAAAAACTAAGGTTTTCAGGTTTTTAGTCGGACCGCCAACAGTTGTTACGCAACAAAGTGAGAAAAAAACTCAATCTCATGGAAGTTGATCGCAACGTTTATCTCAATGAGATCCTGGTCATGAATTAACTTCTGGTCAGCTGTCACTGTCACGAAGAGTATTCATCTCTCGGCAGCGAATTCCAGCCACGTCATGAGGCCATGAGTTCAAGCGCATAGCCGAAAGTAATTCCTGTCACTTTTTACACATTCATTTTATCTTAACCGGATAGAAAAATTCAAATCTCAATTTTATGCTGTAACATGATTAATTTCGCCAACTTTCAACAGTTATGGATTTATTGGGGGCTACATTCTTAGCTTAATTCTGGCTGTCTTGAATACTGTCTTGAGAGTTAGGTAGAATTATTCGTAGTTTTTCCTCAACTTCACGCATAGATACTTTCAAACACGTTTATCATCTCTACTTGGCACCTTTCAAAATTTATAACGCTACCCATATATATGAATGTAACGTTACTCTTATTTGAATTGATTTGAATTTTCTGATCTCAAACTTTACCGACTCTCTGAGGAAAAATAACAAGTTTTAGGACCGTTATTCACAAAGCAATAAATTTCTACCAAAAGAAGAATCATCTACTTATAGCTGGAAATACAAGCGTATAAGTAACGAAACAATTCATCAGCAGTTACAACTGGAGCATGTTTCTTAACAGAAGTGAGGCATGGACGATGACAGCAGCGGAGAAGAAAAGAATGGAAGCATTCGAATTGAGGTGCTACAGAAGAATGATGAAGATAAAATGGATCGGCCGAGTAAGTTACGAGGAAGTCCTCAGAAGAGTGGGAGAAAAGAGAAGCCTGCTGACAACTCTAACAAGAAAACGGAACAACCTAATCGGCCATATCTTAAGACACGATGGCCTGATGAAGACAATCGTCGAAGGAAAAGTGAACGGGAAGAATGGAAAAGGCTGGTCTCAGATGAGTTACATAGAACAGGTTGTAAAGGACGTGAAAGAGAGGAACTACGCTAATATGAAGAGGTTGGCCGAGAGAGGAATTGAGTGGAGGGCTGCACCAAACCAATCCTAGGATTGTTGACCCATGATGATGATGAATAAATTTCGCAGTTATAAACAGCTTCAACTCCCGGGAACTGCGTTCATGAGTGCATGGAAAAAGAAGAGGAGCTTTTTTCTGTTCAAAGTTTCGTGCTTATTTTTAGTATTCTGTGCAATTCATTGATTTCCACGATGCCATTTTCACTTAGCATCTTTCCATACATCCAATTGCCAGGTGGCTGTTTATTATCATATTTTGAAGCACAACGCATGATGATACAATTGCAGATGCATTTAATTTTAGCTATTTCAAAAGCACTTAACATTGAAAATAGACGTTTTTAATTAATACTTTTCGCTTTCATTTCTTTGCCTCTCAAAATTCATGAAAACGTGTTCATTTAATTCTACACTTGCAAATATCTTTCCATGATACTCTACATATTTTTACAGCTGTATATTACATTTAGAGCCAGCTCAAGGACAAACGGCAGGAGGATACCAAGATATCTCGACTTTTTCCACTTCTAATGAAAGGCAATAAAAGTATGTGTCACATTCATGGCAATTGGAAGTATATTTTGAAGATATCATTTGAATTGAGATGATGGTAGATTATTGTCGTCAATAAACAGTAAATGTTTCGCGGTCGAAAATATATCCCAGAGAACCGTGAAATGTTACTGTATGTCCCTATCGTCCAAGGATCAGTCCCGATAATAATATTTCAGAGCAAAACTTACGAATAGAACGAGTAAATAAATATCTTTAGCCCAGTAATGAGCAGCTTCAGCTGAGCATCTGCTCAGCGAAGCAAAACTATGAAACGGTAAAGGTAAAAAAATAGTATTCGCGGAGGCGCGAAAAGGCGATCTTTGAAGGGAGAGGCAAACATGCTACCCACAACGCTAGACGTATCTGAAGTAATTAGTGAATTTTATTGGGAATGCTGAAATGCTGAAATGAACGAATAAAAATGTAATAAAGACTTAAAAGTTTTTAAATCACATAATTACGGAGAAAGAGAACACTTTCCACTGCTCATAAGTTATAAACACAATACTATATAGGCCGAATATAGTATGTCGAATTTTAGTCTCTCCTATTTAGTTAAATATTATTAATGTATCATACATTATAGACTCCTACATACATTACAGATTCCTTGTAACCGTACCTCAACGCACGCAGAAAGCACAATCTGCATGTTTCAGGAATTAAAGCAAATATATACAGCAGAATTGACCTCTAATTAAGGAAATGTATTTCATTCATAAATAACTGATTTCACGATTATGCTGTGGATCCTAGACTATAAACGCACAAATGCTACAAACACACGAGCTTAATGTTGATGAAATAAAATTATAATAGTGAATTAAATGTACAATACCACATGATGACTTCGTAACATAAAGAAAACTTACTTTTTGTTCTATGCCAAGTAGATCTCAACCCTAGATATCACTTCTATTAGTGGTTTCTAATTTCTAGAATTTATACTTCCACATTGGTGGAAGTATAAATTCAATCAATCATTAGCCCGGAAATTGATAAACGCAAATATTTAATTAAATCACTTAATTGTGCACATTTTTCACTCCCTAGCGAGTGCTGCACATTTATATTAGTCATTAAACCCAAAATCTCTATTAATAGTGTATAAACCTATTAACTTTTAATAGGATAAACATACCTGAAAATCATTCCATTGGAAATGGGAAGTGAAACTCACGAGCGAGCTACAGCGAGATCAAAGTCGTGAATAGGATAACAGACAATAAATCCATAGCTACCGGTTGATACTGCGAACCGTAATAGCATTTGTCGCCAAAACAAGGGATATCGTACGATATCAATCTTACTATCGTACGATGAGGTATTGTGCGGTAGCTGACTGGAAACGTAATAGCATTTCAAATATCGTACGATAGCAATTTCGTTTCCAAGGCGTATAGAAGGATATCTCCGAACGACAGAGAACCGTAATTGGCACCCTCATGACGTCCACTGCTTGACGAAACCGATCGTTTCGTTTTTAATAAAATCCTGTGGAATTTTACAACGTTTTTTCCAGATATCAACTTTTAGGGGGGAAAATATTAACAAGGGCGTTGAGAGGGAACGGAAAGGCAAGACTAAATTGTACAACGGATGCTTTAGATGAGTTAGAGTGAAGAAGGAATAAAGGATTGTAGAAAAAAGTGAAAATGAAGAAAAAGATGGTGGAAGGAAGGGAAGACGAATGGTTGATCTCAGGGTTTTTCCTTTTGAAATATTTGAAGCCTGAAAGATTAATTCATATCAACAGAACTTACGATCTTACGAGATATTGGTAATTGGATCTCTAGGAGTTGCTATCAAGCAAAGACGTAAGACATCAGGCTATGCGGAAATGGTTACTTTCCCTGGTAATTGGATATTGGTAATTGGATCTCTGGGAGTTGCGATTTTCGATGCGGGATTTTCCCTGGCGCAATAAAGCCTTGGTGACCCGTGATTAATCAGTATACAGGAATGTCAAGGGATTAAACTATCACGAAAATTCATAGCCTTAGATTCTTCCGCTTATTTTTTGAAAATGTTCATTAATGATTTGATGCTGTCTTAAGTTGCCAGGGATTTGCAAACAAAATGCTGCCACATCATCACAGATAATAAAAATTAAAAATATGCCTGAGACGCACTATAGATGGCGCTAGATTTAATTTGAATATGTCAATATTTTACACTTTTTTAAAGCTAATTCCGTGGCAAAAGAATGTAAGGCATCCAAATCTTTTAGAATACTTATTATAATTTAGAACCGAACAGGAGACCAACGAAGGACATTGTCATTGATAATCACGAGCTTATGGTTTATTGGAGTTAAACAGCCCTTTCATGCAGCCACAACTGATATTGTTGATTCATCTTGGATGTTTGCGTGGAAAATGTCATTTAAATGTTCGAAATCTGGCCTATGTCAAGCACAATTTCTACCATTCACACAGAAGATTGCTTAATTCAGTCTATTAATATATTTATCAATGAACAAATGGTAAAATTTGTTTAGAATACTTATATAGCACGGTTGTATTACCAACTATAAATAAACCTCACTATGAAACTTCTCTTATCCACTTTTGGGGCCGTGCATAATCTACGTTACTAATTTAGGGGGGGAAGGGATCGCCTAAAAACCTACGGTGTGTAACGAGGGGTGTTCTCAAAGTAACGTGGCATTAACGTTAACGTTTTTTTAACTTCATGTGATTCATGGTTAATTTTTTAGAATTTAAAAATAAAAATTACTTGCTACTGTTGTGATTAGATAGTTTTATTATTTCCAGTTCAGCTACTTTATTTGTCCTTTTCAAACCTGTCCCTAAAAATAACTCACTCAAAAATTGAGAAAATATGATTGAATAAAATGTTTATTTTTTGTGTTTCATTAATTAAATGTCTAAGGGGGGGATGGGGTTGGGACAAATAATACGGTTGTCAACGAAGGGAGTTTGGGGCAGGGGCTAAAAAAATAACCGAAAACGATAACTCAATTTATGCACGACCCTTTTAGCAAATTACTTCCTGGCTTAGTCCGTGAGGTTTTACACCTGTGTGGCAAAACATTTCATCCACCACAGTCAAATTAGTGATTGCCCGCCGTTACTATTATGCAAGGATACCCCTTAGTTACGCTTCCTAAGACACTAGAGCAACAAAACATAAACAAATTGATAATAGGAGAGATGGGGTGGGGGAAGAGACGAGAGGCGACAAGAATGGAATAAACAAAAGGGAGATGAGTGGAAAATGGACGGACTCGTGTAAGAGCGGACGGCCCTAACTTGAGACGGCGTGGTGCAAAGGAGCCCGAGTAAAAAGGTGAAAGCCAAAGGAAGAGCTGCAGCTGTCGCAGATAGAAACATTAGAAATGGAAACTGTCGGCTGTTTCGGGATACGGGATCGCACAGATATTCCGGAGCTGATAAGTAATTTTTTCAATTGAATTGAGAATAAATTCAAATGATTACTGGTTGATTAAATGCGTGAAAAAGTGTATGTTCGCAATATATGCGAAAGTGCCCTAACCCAGCACTTCTGCCCAAGATTAATCACACCTGAGCAGCCGGAGCAACTACAGGCAATGGTAAAAGGGGCTTGTCAAAAGTTAGGTTACAGTTACATCAAGTTAGGTCAGGGCAGGAAGTTGGGTTACATCGGTAACTAGACGCTTTTGCCATTTTGCCCGTACAATTGGCATTGGTCATTTAATCCTTCCCTTACGCCTCGAACAGTTGTCTTATCCTGGATTAATGGAAGCATTAGGGCAAACTTGCTGTCGAACATAGCTGATGATTTATAGCCTAAAAAAAATATTCACTTCCGTCTAAAGCAGCTCAGATTACATCAAAGAAGAAATACCAAGGCTGCTGGTGCAGATTCCAAATTACACTATATTGTCGCTTGAGATTTATCACCGCTAGTACTGATACCGGATTTTTGTTTTGTCACCATAAATGACTTATAAATTAGAAATCCTAGCATTGCACCGAGAAAGATCTGTTTGGAACTAATCTGTAAAGCGTGTCACTTTAATTGCTTTGTTAAAAGCAGTTTAATAACTGGGTAATCCCTTATCTTCAAGCTATTTCTCCACCAAGGAAGTTACTCTCGACTCATTGATACTAGCCTATTGCATCAACCTCTTTGCTTGTTTCGTTTTCAATAGATTTCACATTTTTGCCACCCAAACCTTCCCTATAATTATATGAATGTGAATAATTAAGCTTTTTCAATACGGGATAGATACAATTGAATTTTCATTAAATGAAGAAATATGTTGAGTAAAATGTGAAAAAAAATCAACCCCAAAAATTAAAGTAATATTTTTAACAAAAAAATACACTATTTCCGTACGCACTCATATACCAAGTAGCTGAATGAAAAGACGAGGGTAGATATCTAGGAAAGTTGATGGAAGGACAAACACCTGATAAAATCTTGTGTTTGATTGAGTGATATCAACTCGTAAAGTGGTGTTCAGAAAACACCTCAATAAAATACTTTCCCAGAAGTAGAAGAAGAGAAAGGCTTGTCCAACGATCGTGATTACAGCACTCTGTTTGATTCTACTGTAATTAAGACTTCCTTTTAGCTCTCAAGTCCAAGTCCAATGTCTACACTATCCTTACATACCAGAGATAGCAAGACGTTTATCTGGAGCTCGCAAATATATTGTGAATGGAATACCACCATAAGGTTATACTAATTTTCTCACCCATCACAATGTAAAATTTGTCCAAATGTCATATTTTTTTAATTTTAGTGCCGTAAATAAAAACCTCAGTGACTCCAAGATTATTCGCATTCTCGAAGATTAATTTTGGCAATAACACTTCATGCCCTTCAATTATATCAGTGCCGTTGTACAAATGTGAAACCAACTAATGCTGATACTTGTAAACTATATAAAATACATGGAATTGGAACATTTAATCAAATTTCCGGTTCAGGAATAATAGCAAAAACCTCTGTTAGCAACATATTTCTGTAAAAGATTAACCACAGAAATTCACTTTTCTCAAATTATCATTAATAATAACGTTTATAGATGTTATATGGCAAGCCACCTCATTAGAAATCCATGTGCTTACAATATATGAAAAAACAGAACAATAAGAAGAGAATAAGAACTATTGTATGGAATTTTAAACAATAGTTTTAAATGTACGCAAATTTTCAAGAGTAAAAAGGGAAGCTGTTACATTGAATTACAATGATGTTTATGAGAATACAGCTGTACTTCAGGGATCTTGAACCAGAAGTCATAACAATTTGTCCCTTGTATAGGAAACATACTCTAAATAATGGACATATAGCAATTTGGTATCGTAAATAGTTATTATTCATGGATTCACCTGAGAATTAATGCTAAGAAACTACCATCTTAAATGGTTAGGTTTACCTAAAATGTTTTGAAAAACTGTACGTGTCAAAAACTTAAGCATTTAACTTCCCACACATTGTCCCCCCCTAGTACAAACGGCGAATGGCAGTTTTAAATTAGAATTTGATTACTAATCGGCTCTCCTGTTTGTAGCATGTTCACAAATGGACTCTTTACCTCCACTGAAAACACCTTTAAACCCTCCATTCGCAATATAATTGTTGCTTGTACATTGATAAGAACATTGGTATGATTAGTATTTCATAATTTTTGAAGGCATTTTGTCATCACGTTATGTTTCTCCTTCAGTAGTAGTTTCTCCTTCAATGGTAATCATTGTAAGACCATAGGTTGAATAATTGTAAATATATCTAAAAGTATAAGTACAAGGGTATCGGTGGATAGCATGGGTAGTTGTGGTGGGGATCGGGTTGGTGTGGTGGCTAGAGTACTGGCCTCCCATCACGAGGGCCCGGGTTCGATTCCCGGCAGTGGCGGATTTTTCAGTGGAAAACCGGTCCCCACTTGAGTGCCTAGTGGAGGGCATTTCAAGTACAGTACTCCGTCCGTCGGATGGGACGTTAAGCCGTGGTCCCCTTGGCGCCTTTCGTTAAGAGTAGGCTAATGCCGACGCCGGGTTTCTCTCCACCCTTCCTCCGTATCCCTAAAAACTCCTACCATTACCCAATTACCCACCTATCCTATATGGCACAAATGACCTCAGCTGTCGGTTGCCTCCCCTAAATAACCAACCAAATGGGTAGTTGCATGATGATATATGGAATTTAAGCTAACCCAACTAATAGCATGTTTTTGTTTGAGCGTACGGTACTCTGGTATCTTCAGATCTCAGCACACTGTCTCTTTCATCTTCTTCTCACCAATTTCAACCGTATAAAAACTAACAAATTAAGATTAAAATCCATAAAGCCAACTTACTACGGTAGATTGGACCAAGACCATAAAATTAGAGAAATTAATTGGCAAACTGGCATTAAAAAAAGAAGGATTTTCCTCGTAAATCCTGATTGTGCGTGTGAATGTGATTCACGAGGGTGACTGTACGGTTTGATTGTACAAACCCGAGTGCGTGCTTGTAAAATAAGTCCCTGAACCCTGCATGTGTATTCATGTGTGAATGAGAATCACGAGGGTGACTGTGTATTGTATGCAAACCCACGTGAATGAGTGCTTGAAAGTTATTATCAATTTTATTTTACTTACTTTATTTATTTGTTTTCCGTTGTCCCCCACTTTTATTTTTATTCTTATCTTGTGTGCATGAAGGGTCACTGGCGTTGGAGAAATCCTCGTAAACCCTGCTTGTGTGTGTGATTGAACTCACGAAGGTGACTGTATTTCGTATACAAACCTGAGTGAGTGAGTGATTGTGTGAGTCACTGTTCGTTTTTAATTCCCTTAATTTTGAGTGTGACGGTTGTTTGTAACATGTGAGTGAGTGTGCGAATGTGTCATTTACTTCATTTTATCCGTATACTTGATTTTGTACGTGTGATTGAGAGCTCCCATACTTTGTATATACTCCTTCCTTTTCCCTCTCCACCCCCTTTTATATTCCTTTGACCCTTATGGCTACGGCTTTGTGGATTTTAATCTTAATTTGTTATTTATTACGGCCGTAGATACGTTCTTTTCATTTTCATATAAAAACTCTTAAATCCTCTTTTCCCGTGCCTTTCGCCATTTGATTTCCGTATATGTGATCAGCGCCATAGAATACATGAAGGCGGTGCGGCGATAGGCCTTACAGCGGTCGGTCTCGGAGAGCATTGGGCAAACCTCATCACGTCTTTGGTATCCAATACTGCAAGCTGTTTTTTAAAACTGGTATTTACTTGATCTAATTTTTTTAGCAATAGCTGGTGTCTGATCCTACACTCAAGCTATCAAAGTCTCGTTCAAATGGTTTTTTCCTGGGATATGAATCGTGTATGTATAAAGAAGTAACCATGTGACTGGGAATCACAGTCAACGAACCAGTAAAAAATTACCTTCCGGCTTTAGAAGCAAGTTCTCTGCTAAATAGTCCGAGATAAAAATAATAAAAAAAGGCTTCACTAAGTGGGACTCTATCATTGTAAAAGTGAAAAAAAAATCATTTACACCACCGCCTAAGGTTTGAACGGATGTTCACCGTCATTTTCAAGCACCTTGATCTGTGGCCAAAGAAGTCGTCGGAGAGGAAGAAAGGGAAGACATTTTCAGAGCAATACAATGTGGGAAGCTTCTTCTTACGAATAAATAATGTATAAAGTATATAGATGTATAAATAATTTCTCTTGGGATGATGCTTCGGAGCATAAAGGTTGACCCATTAGTATTTAATGTAACCAGGAGGTATGGAGTTCGGACCCCGTAATTACAATGCGACTCACATACTTCGAAGGATAGTTTTCTTTTGAGATGAAATCTCTTTACAACTTCAATTCCGATTTCCTTTGTTCAAATATGTTTAACTACACCCTAGTGAGTTCACAATAATGTAAAGTTCATATTAATATAACGTTGTTGGGCCTTCTTACATTTCTCGATAACGATAAAATTTGAATATAAATTTGAGTTTCGACTTTCCTTTAAAAATGTGTTATAGCATGGTGCAAATTTTAAGCTGTGAATTAACAAAATAATTAATTTTTCTCTTTCATTATTCTTAATAATTTCTGGAGATGGTAAATATGATAATTCACTATCAAATCTGATAGATTTGATGCTCAATACATGTTTGCCATAATAAGCGTAAACTAAAAGCAAACTTAATCATATTTTTTTCACACGCTGTCGGTTAATACGATAATAATTTCACTGTGGTGAACACGTGACGTGAAACACGAAAATAATTTCACTATAACTCTGATTCTGGTCTTTTGGGATTCGTTTTAACAAGGATAAACTCTACGAAAAACCCAAGGGTACAAATGTAAGTTAGATCATAAAGATATAATTGGAGAGATACGAGATACACGGTAGGTAGAGCACAAAGAATGTTTAAAATGTAATTAATGTAAGAAGCATCTGTAAGAGATAAAATTATAGTTTATGTATTGATACTTAGGATGCACATTTCAGATTCCATCCTTTTTTCTGATTTCAATATTAATCTCTGACTGTATGAGTGTAATTACATAGTTTTCCGATATCTCCTTGCATTATTGCAACGTAACCGAAAATATTTTCACAACCCTTAGCAACTAAGTACAATGGTATGAGGCTAATAAGTAGCTGAGGACAAAAAGCGATGGCATTCAGAGGAGGTATTGGTCAATTCTTGGTTGAAATGGTCCTTTGAAATCATTTGGACTCCTGTGAAGATGGGAGAAAAGTATGGATAAAGGACATTAATGGTTAAGATCCTCTTCATAATGATATCCTGGAAGTAATACAACTGATAAGAGGGAAATAAAACCTAATTTTTTGGAGATTGGAATGCTATGGTTGGCGAAGGTCAAGCTGGAAGAACAACAGGAAAATTTGGTGAATGAAATGGTCACAAACTTTGTATTTTTCACACTTTTTCATTTCTTTATGAATTACGCATCCCATCACCCGGAGAAGAGGGCAGCAGGTCCTCTTCATATGAGTGACGGTGGAGACCACAGCGAACGGTAAATTCATTCCACTACAGACGTGGAAATATTCTTCAGCGCCTGCAGTACTTACGTGGAACTCTAGGGGAAATCACCACATCCCGAGCAGTCGCAAATAATCCGCTTGTTTATTTTATCGTAACGTGGTGAAACCCTGTAGACTAAAATATTTCTAGGTACAACTCCGTATTCGAATCTCCGGTCATAGGCTATCCGAGACAGTACATCCATCAAATATGATAAGTAATATAGAGTAAAAACATGGAACGTGAGATCGCTTCGTATCCTCAGAAGATTACGAAGATTGGATCTCAGCGTATTAGGAATCAGCAAAATAAAGTGGTCCGAAGGAAACTTTTGGGGTGGAAATCACTTCATTATAAAAACAGGATGTTTGAATATTGTTGCTCGGGTAAGCTTAATGTTGAGGAACAACTCCGGAAAGGGTATGGCGAACTTTCTGAAACATATTGAAAGGACAGTAATGCCTAAGATCGAACGAAATCCTACGGATACCGTCATGGTGCAAACTTGCATGCCTGATTGAAGAAGAGAAAGATAATGATATCATGGAAGTAATAAAACAGATAAGAGGGGAAGAAAACCTAATTTTCAGGAGATTGGTATGCTATGATTGGCGAAAGTCAAGCTGGAAGAACAAGAGGAAAATTTGGTAAATGAAATTTAAAACACTTTGTATTTTTCCACAATTTTTCATTTCTTTATGAATTTAATTATTTTTGTCTTATTTTTATTCATGAAAACCTCTTAAGTCTTTGGAATTTCATTTACGAGGAAATTGTTCCACAAAGTTGGCTCGTTGACGACTGATTTTATTCTTAGAAAAAGTATGGATTGACATATTAGAATGAGGAGAACGATTTCTGAAATCATGTGCATGTGGTGGCGTTGAATTGAAACTGGAATTGAAAAATGTCAGGATATAGAAGAAGATAAGCAGGTCGAATAGATTTCAGTGAAACAGAGGCTCAGATACCATGTGAAGGACAGCAAAAGTTACCCGGGGTCACAACGCAGTGATGATGAAATACCATTGATAGTTCAAGAAACCGAGGAAAACGGTGATAAAAAATGGATGGTCGAAAAATTGAAGTAGGTCCAACATCGAATATGAAGGGGTCAGCTAATAGGTGATTCAAGTGGAAAGTTCCGTCAAATCAATTTTAGGGTTTTTGATCAATGATGATGAAGGTGACTGCGGTATCAGCCTCTGTACTCATTTTAAAAAACTACTACGGTGTCAAATATGTTCGTTAGGACGTTAGTGAGTTGCTATTATAGAGGAAAGGAGTTTAACACTGATGTTACCGGTATTGGACATGAACAGTTGTTTATATACGATTAAAGGTATTTAAGGAATGTAGGATAAGCAATATAGCATTGCCTACTGTTTCATTAAAATATTTACTTAATTCTCATACCACTATTTCAATCTCTAGGATTCTTCAATATCAGGCATTAAATGGTGGAACAGCGTTCGAAAGAAAATACCGGATCAGTACTTTTGCACACTGGTTTATTTTAACAAACTACAAGTGTTTCGACACACTATGGTGCGATCTTCAGATATGCGATCAAGTATCGAATTACCAGATTATGACACTATGGTGCGTTGAAATATTATTAATTAATCCAGTTATTAATCCAGTGGCTATCTAACTACTGTTCCAATCGTGTACTTTCTGGAATTCTTTTTAGAAGAAAGCCCTGACATTTCCACCATTTTAACCGGTGTGAATTGTGCGCTGCGTTTGGTTGCATAAAGGAGGTTATAAATAAAACTGGAACTAACGGAGAGTAGGTGCTGATTTTATGGTATTCTACAATTTATAGGTACCTACTGTTGTGGTGGGAGGTGAGAAAACGTAGCTGATCGTGAGATATTTAAAGGAGAGTCCGGTAACCATGGAAAGGACGATGACAAGATATCGCCTGAAGATCGATAAATAGAAAACTAAGCTATTGGTATCTCATTCGGGTTATTAGGAATAGCGTGGCTGCCAACGGCCAACACTAGGCTCGACCGAGAAAACACGTCCGACGTACACCCATAAAAATTACCTCGCCATACATTACCTCCAGATTAAATATAAACCCTTATGAAATCAGCATTTATTTAAAGTGAAACGTATTTCTACGTTTATCCTAACATTTCCATGAGCTTCATTGCAAGCCGATATCCGTACTGCTTCGACCGCCCATTCAGACATTTCAGTACCATTTCAATTCAGATATTTTCGGCTACTGTTGCAATCACTGCCAGTGGGCCGATGTATCGGCCCTCTATGGTTGTACTAAAACTGCCAAGGGCCGATATATGGGTTGACTTACATCGATACGTATTGGTAATATCATGTTTCTTTCAAACCAGAGACAGAATTAATGCTTTTTTTCTGAACATTAAAACTAAAATACATATCCTCGACATGAAATTAAGTGCTTCAAGTATATTTAAAATTCATGATATTACGAATTTCATGGTAATGTGCTCGGCAGTTTTCGCAGTCTACCTAAAAGGGACTGGAAATTAAAGGGTTAATTCAAACTTTGCTATTCCAACTGCACATAAATAAACGTTCAGAGGACGATTTGTAAACGTTTCCACACGTGTGAATGTTGATCGATGAAATTTTAATATCTCTAAAATAATGTTCGCGTGAATTTTTAATGTGAAATTAAAAGTAGAGTTTCAAAGACGTCAAGCAAGGAATAGTCATGACTAATAAAGTGTTTTACAGGAAATAACCTGCTATTCAAAAGTCATCACTTAATTGACACAAGGAAATGATTTCTAAATCCCTTCGTGTAGAACGTCCCTTCATGGTTTTGAGGCCTGGACCTCGTGTGAACATGAAAACGATAGACTGCTTACAGCATGAATGTGGGTTCGGAGAGGAATTAAAAAAGAAGTAGGATCATGAGGAAAACAAGTTAACAAGTGCTAAGGTAAATTTTAAATGTTTGATGCAGTTAAATTATTAGTGCCTCTGATCATCATCACATATTTCTATCAAAAAGTTTGAAGTTTTAGAGAGTCCCACCCTGAACTCAGCACAAAACACCCCGAACAACCCATTGTGTCTGACCTGGACTCTGGATAACGCTTGCCTGCCTTCTTTTACACCAAATATTCATAATTCCATGACTCACCGGGTGATGACAACGATAAATTTAAGAAGTTATGAAGGAAAGGAATCCCTAGCATTCTATGAAGTCAATAACCGGTTCTATGTAAATATTTTTTTTAACCTCATACCATTTTGTAACCATATCGTTAGCTCACAAAAAATTGTTTTCTGGATATGCTTCGTTTTTTGACGAGTTGGCGAGAAAATAAGTCTAGGAAAATCAAATTTCAAAGATAAATCTTCTTCGATGAGGGAAGTTTTTTTTGTCCCCAACAGTCAATTAACACAAATTGAATATTGGATCTTTGCTTTCGTATCTCTCTATCATTTAACAAATGGAAGAGAGTCGATTAATGGTACGGAATTCGCTATACACAGGTCTTAAATTCGTTTTACTAAACATGTTTGTAGAAACAAGGGCTATTTAAACAAGCTGCTTCACATCTGAATCTGAAGCTGAATCATTTTTGCAGAGCTGCGGTTGCGATAGGGCAAGTGTTGCTTGGAGGTCATCTTGCAAACAGCCAAGATTGGAGTCACTTCGACATTCAAACTCTCTGCCCCAACTTTTTAAGGGGTAAGAGGTTTTCTTACGAGTAATTTTTGAGGGCAAAATTTAAGTTTGATCCTACAGTTTGCGGATAATTGAATTAAAATAATGCCAATATTGAAAAAAATACAAACTCACTAAGACGAAATTCCTATCCTTCCGGTTGACATGAATTTCATAGAAATTCGTCATTACATTCGGAAAAGAATACGAACATTGTACTTTTTCTCTCAAATTTTTTATTTTAATCTCTCAAATTATTAATTTCAAACAGAGTTTCGACGTCTATCAGTCAAGACTTCCCAATTATACGGGTATGTTTCTGTTGAAGTCATTGATGAAAACAGGAAAATTTGAGCGAAAATGAATAATATTAATTTTTTACATGATTTTGTCACTAAAAGTTTTTATGCTGATTTATCATTTTGATGAATCCTTTGGGGTTAAATGTTAATGGAATGATTAATGAAATAACAGATCACATTCGTCGTATGAAGTTGCGATTCGGTATTTAAATTAATATTTAATGTAACATATTCCCATTTTTCCTCCTTTGATGTCAAGAATTAGATAAATTATTGTTAAACCGATAGTGTCATATTATTACGCACAGTCGAAATTGAATCCTTAATCTTTCGTTCCTAAAGTTAAACTTCCTACTGAAACCTCACAGTTGTGGTGAATTATAGAAAGCAGGCAATAATATTTGAAATCCACAACACGTTGTTCCTTAGCAATAACGGAAACAATGATTGTGGGAACACGTGTTGTTTGAATCTCTGTTGTTACGCAATGTGGAGTCTAACCGAAAGTATTGTCTTCGGGCACCTCCTGATCGGATGTTATCGCTTAGTAGTCTTCGGTAAGCTTAAAAAAACATACATTTCTAGGGAAATGAAATGCTCTAGATAACTGAGGGAAAAAAGATAAAAAAATAACCGCCGTCGTAGTGCGCAGTAGCTGACGCTAAGCACCAACCAATCAGCTTGGTGGGAACAGTCACGGAACACGCGCCACCGTGTCTGACGTCATTCTAGCGGAAAAATACACTTTTCCGACCAAATTACGAGGTTTCCGTCGGCGAAAATGTTGAATTTTGAGAAAATCTTAAAGGTATGCATAGCTAAGAGGCGATAAAATCTGCATGCTAAATTGGATGAGATGTTAAACTATGGTCTCCTTGGCGCCTTTCTTCAGGAGCAAGTTCCTCCTTTTCCTGAAAAATTCCTACCTCTTTGCAAACACTCTCCTATCCTAAAATGACGTAAATGACGTCAGCTGTCGGCCGGCTCCTGCGAATAACTACTGCAGCTACCTCGAATCAGGATATAGAAGCCGTTGGAGAGAAATAATCTTTTAATTCCAACAACAGGGCGCGAAGAAAATAATTTCACTGTTGTTTTTTATTGTTTGGAAGTAAACTTAAGCCAATAACAATATTTGAGACAAAAGCTATTTTTAAAATTCCAAATGAATGAATAGTACCAGATCGTAGGTTGGATGGACGGCCTTAACAAATTTGTGGCTGTGATTAATTTGTAATTTGCAACCAGGAGGCATATAGAAAGAGTGTGGGGTATTCTATGGGTATATTTTACGGGTTGAGTTGCAAGACTATAATATTTAAACATCCCACGCAATACAATTGTTGCGGCTTTTAATTCCACCTGAAGCATAGGTGTTGTGTTCATCTTCAGGTTAAGATAAAAGCAAGTTTTAGGCATATAATTAGTTAGACTACACGGTGAGCTAAAACTTAAGCAGTTGCAGCGCCCTAAAAGCTAATTCTACTGCTCCTATTTATGCAATAAGTTCTGCCCTCCAAAAAATATCTCTTTTACAATGGTATACGGAATAGTTGCTAGAAGAGCCTCTTAAAACTTCCTCTCACTCCTTGGAGATAGGACATTGATTTTTAAAAATTATACTGCCCAATCATAGGAATGGTCACGTTATTGAAATTTATGAATTTTAAGTTACTCATCGGTTATTGTTATTTCATGGATTACTTTATGAATACTTTTTAGTGGGTTCCCTATGAAGTAAAATATAACAACCACTTAAAAATCCATCATTTGAATAATATAAATATCATATTGGTAAAAAACGTTTAATAATTCTAAAGAAATAAGCTCCTCATAATGATTGCGAAATGAACACATGAAATGAACAAGCTATAAGAAATGAAACCTTTTGTTGAAATGAACCTTTTCTAGAAGCACTAATTTGTTTTAATCAGTTCATGACATGCATCCCTTGCAATGCTGCCCTTTGGCTATGTTTTTTCCCTCCCAACTCAAACGCATTGGAAGGCCGGAAAAGACTCAAAAAAGACTCAATAATGGAAGGAGATACTGCAGAAGAGGTCATAAATGCTTTGAGATCATTACATTTTCGCCAAGCAGAGTGCTTAAGTAATATGATCTTATTGAGCGGATATGAGATAATGAGATTGCTTAATGGAATATACTGAAGCCTTGAGCGACTAGTAAGTGAAGACATATTTCTTAGGCCTATTGATAAGCGGTGCTAGTTATACTAATTTGAAAGGAAGTAGCAATTGCAATCACTCAATCATTCATGGCTGATTGAATCTCTCGTGGAAACGCCTTATAGCTAACTTAGCTAACGCGGTTCTATAACTATTTTCAAATGAAAATTTCATGTTTACTTTTCTTGCAGTAATAATTTAAGTAAGACAACGACAGTTTTCGCTCGAACGACGTTAAATCCGCATTCAACCCTTTTTCATTTAAATTACGGAAAATAATTTTTTTCATATTCATTCGTTGATTGTAAAAAAAATGTTTTTAAGGCCCAATAGGGTCATCAAAGAATCAAGCTAAACCTGTACCCGAATGCTATTCGAGCTATAAATGTTGAAGGCAGATGGTGCTCTATTATGCGAAGGGACAAAAGTTAATTGCTACTTATTCATGTGAGTCGACTGACAGCTGAGGTCATTTGCGCCATTTAGGATAGGTGGGTAATGTTTGGAGTTTTCAGGTAATGGAGAAAGGGTGGAGAGAAACCCGACGTCGGCATTAGCCTACTCTTAAAGAAAGGCACCAAGGGAACCACGGATTAACGTCTCATCCGTTGGACGGAGTACTAAACCTGAAATGCCCTCCACTAGGCACTCAAGTGGGGACCGGTTTTCCACTGAAAAATATCCGCCAGTGCCGATAATTGAACCCGGGCCCTCAAGATGGGAGGCTAGTACTCAAGATATCATACCAACCCGATCCCCGGAAGGGACGAAAAGCAGGATTGTTAGGCTAATATGAAATCAGCTTATCATGGGATGCATGGGATTGAAAAAAAAATGGCTAACACAAAGTGTAGCGTACCTATAAAAGTACAACGATTAGTGAGTGTATGAGAATGATGATCAAGTTGCTCAATTATTTGAGACAGGGAGAGTATGCCAACATATTCGCTTGGAATTTACTTCGCGTACTCCTCTCCTTGAACTTACAGAAGACCCAAAGTAAAGTGTCTTGCGGAGAGTAATGTGGTGTGAGCAACGCATGCAAAAAAAGATGTATTTGGAGCATCGGAAAAAGATTATTTGTTGTAGCACTATTAACACCTATTTAAGGTATATACAACAATAATTGTTACTGCGTTCGAGAGCTGACCGACAGCCTCGTGCCATTCATGATAGGTGGTCATCGTGTGAAAGCAGGGGCTTTTTGGAGAGCGGGGGAAGGGTGTAGAGAAACTTGGCCTCGTCATAACTCTATTACTTAATAGTAAAGGTAAAAATACGGTTTTAACGTGTCATCCACGAGTGCTCCCAAAGTAGCATCGTATGGCAGTTATACTACTACTATCATAAACGCTTTAAATTACCCATTCCTTAGCAATGTTAGTTGGTTATGTGCAGTGCTCTCAATGTGAATATTCTTAGATCGAAACTAACTCTCGCCTTTTCTTTTTCCATCGCATTTTTATTGTTCGATCGTCCCTGATTATAGATATTTTGAACATGTTTATTCAGGATACATTTTGACTATCTTACTTATTAAATCATCCCAATATCATGTAAATGAAAAATCAGTCCTTGTAATATCAAATATGCATCGCCCCAATATCATTTTTATGCCACAGTATAGTGGTGAAAGATGTCTTTTTATCATCAAATTTACATCGGCCCAATATCGTCAGAAAATTCCATTTTTACAATGGCAAATTTGATCACTTTTGACATTAGCCGATATCGGTAGCCAACATCGGATTGACCAATAAGTGTTATGTGACGGTGTAAAAATGACATTGGGCCGATATCATGATGCTGCTTGGGAACTTTTCACTTAGCACTCAAGTCGGGACCGATGGACCTGTAAAAATGTCTCTGCCATAGCCGAGATTCAAACCCAAGACCTATGGATGGAAAGCCAGTACTCTAGCCACCTCACTGACTCAACTAACACGATGCATATCAGGGAATTAATGGAAGCATTGGGTACGCAAAGAGAGACGAAGGGGAGAGTTTTAAAGGGTCAATTAGGATGAAGGGACGAGTTTTTGGTGCTCAAGAGACTTTGACCGCGGAAGACGGGAAGCTGGGCGCGTTCCAAGGAGAGAAACACCGATGAAAAAACATAACGAAATTCGTGCGGCTTCTCACATTCCGATCTTTGGAATCCTCAGAAGTGCATTGATTCTAGAGCCGCATTCGGATTGCTACGCGGTTTACGTGGTAGTATTAGCAGGGTCTTGGTCGTTTTTTTAATGGCTCCTGTCATAGTGTCATTAGAGCAGTAGGGTTTTTATTGATTAACTATCTAATTACAAGTTAATGTTCAACCCGAAGGTTGGTTTTTGATAGGCGAGGGTAGATCTCACCCCGTACTTAAGGTATTGGCGTGTGAAATTCACACAATCAGGGTAGGGAAGTCAATGGGGTCATTTACCATATTTTTTTAATTGCCGAATATGATAGAGTTTGTAATATAAAAATACCCATATTTTTCCGTTTTTTGATCCGTCAATTATTTTTCGAGGTATAAGCAGCGAAAAACTGATGTTTTTAATCGTTTCGGAAAAGTGGGTGTGGTCGCGAGCCCGCGAAGCTACTTCGCCTTATCGCAAAGGGGGGGGACACAGCTGGCTCTGCCAATAGGAGCGATTGCGACAGGATCTATTCGAGCAGACCTTCCGAGAATCCCACTCCACTCCCTTTCCTTCCCATAAGAGCAGTCAAAGACGGGAGGAAAATGACGTCAATGTCATCACAGCAACTTTTTCGGTGGGCGTCACCTTTTGCTTTAATTTTTGATTTATGAGTGAATGGTTGTGGCTAGAAGATTAATTTTTTCACAAAAATTCTTTCTTCTTTTCCATCAAACAATTTCGTGCCCTAAATTGCAATTTCGGTTCCGAGTAAACGACCCATTCTTTTCTCTGGGCCACCCCCACGCGATTCAATTTTATGACTCGCAGAAAATTGAATCGCGAGAATTTTAGGTAAGGGTGTCCCAGACCCTCTAGGCCCAGGACCCTCTGATCAGCACTCAACTCTCTGCTTACTAGGCCACCACGTCCATCAAATTTGGAATTCCAAAGGTTTCTGTGACGTTTCGTGGGGATCAGGGTATGCATTCACGACTCGCAGTTCGTGAGAGACTGGCTCATCGTGTCTCAGGTGATCAACTGGGGAAGGGGGAGGTAGCCGGTTGGGATAGGTAGATGAGACCACCAATGAGAGCCGTTTATTTCCAATCGTCATACATTACAGTTTCATTAATTAACTAACCTAACTTTGAACTTTTCAAAATCCGAGTCATAAAATTAGCAATAATTAAAACTTGATTTATTGGCACAATTATTCAGAAAAACTCTTGAAAAAAACTGCGGATATTTTGCGGATTCCGCAAAACATATGATAATTTATCCCGCTTGCATATGTTTACCTTTATGCCAATGATAGCTTTTGTATTCAGTTGTGATCAACAGAACGAATCATATGTTCTGAATTCCACAGCAGCACCCTCCGATGGTTGAGTGCTTTCAGGGTTATAGCCAAAAGAGTCAAGCAAATTCTACTTCAAGGGATATTGGTTGGATTGGATTGATTCATCTCATCAACCAAAACCCGCTAAGATGATTACATTGATCTTCTAAGGAGTTAGCGATATGAATAACGGTAAATGTATCCAATACGAGTGTAGCAATGGATAACATTGGTAGCTGCATGTTGGTATAAGGATTTGAAGCTAACCTAACTAACAGCATGTTTTTGCATGTTTTCTTTGCTATTTTTATCTGTTTTTAAATAGTGAAGTTTAGAACAGTATATAAATACTATTCCTTTTTTATGCATGATATGTAGTGCATGTTTTGGGGAGAATTCACCCCCTGCCACACACCTTTATGGTGGCTTGCAGGGTATTATGTAGGTGTAGATGTAGATGAAGCCCCACATCTGGCACGCGGCAGGAAACAGCCGAATCACACAATGCGCAAGCACGGATGAAAACATAGTGACGGTGTGGGATTTTCAGTCACGTCAATGGCTGACCCACGTCAGAGGATGGGTTGATACGTAGCAACGGCACGAGGAACGCGCCCTTTCCCATAATTCCCTCCGTCACTCTCCGCGTGACGTAGTGACGGCGTCACTTTTTTCGAAGTCTCATGCGAGCAGAGCGGTGGGGGGACTCGTCGGATGATCGGGGCCGAAGTGCGGCCTCAGCATGGCTTCTGCTTCGGCGTCGTGGTGACCGGAGCGATGGAGCGATGCTGGCACACTTATATCTAGAGATGGGTAAATTACCGTAATTTTCTATTGAGGTAAATTGCCGTGGTAAATTACGGTAATTTTCGAAAATTACCGTATTTTTCCGGTAATTTTAAGTTTTGAGCTGCAAATCCTTATCAGAGGACTCAAAACGAAATCAAATAGCATTGAGATAGAAATGCCGACGCTTATAATAAACATATCACGACGTTTATCTATTATAACTCATTAAAAAAATTATAAAGAAGTTGGCAGCAACACGCAATTTGCCTCTCTTTTGTCACACCATGAGAAATTTTCTTACATTTTCGTAAATTTTCGAAGCACTCCAGTTATCATATTCAATTTGATTACAGGATTTTGTATCTAATTTACCATTCTACAATGATACGAAATATATGGTGCCGTAATTTTCTGCCATGGTTTGGGATTCGATTTCTCAGGATACACTGGAAATGTTCTTACCTTAGAAATCTTGATGCCTACATGAAAGCCATCCATAAAAGACATACCTCTGCGCAATGCGCATTTGTTATTTTACTCTGAATTAATCACGGACACAATGTAAACAAAATCGTTTCAGCTACTTAATGTATAATATCACCCGTTCCAATGGTTTCTTCGTGAGAAAGACATTTTCTGAAAAACTACTTTTCTGAAAATTACCGTTTTTTACGGTAATTTTCAGGGGTGTTGGTAATTTACGAAAAATACCACGGTAATTTATCGAGTTGCCCATCTCTACGTATATCTACGCAATACCCTGCGAGCCACCGCGAGGGTGTGTGGTAGGGGTGAAGATAACGAAACATGCACGATTGGCATGCAACTGAAAGCTAAAATACTACTCATCATTAGTCTGAAATCCTGGCATTGGTTTGACACATTGGCTCTCCATGGAATTCTTCATTAAGCTAATCTCTTCATATTTGCGCATTTCTTCCCTTTCACATCCTTCATCACTTGTTCCATGCATCTCACCCGAGGCCTTCCTTTTGCCGTTCTCCCCGTCCATTTGTCCTTCAACGTTTGTCTTCATCAAGTCATCATCTCATGATGAGCCCGATTAAGGTATCCCGTCTCCTTCATAGGGTATTTAGGAGACTTCTTTTTTTTCTTCCACTCTTCTTCTTAAGACTCCCTCGTCACTTAGGTACTCGGTTGATCCATTTAATCTTTATCATTTTTCTATAGCATCATATTTCGAATGCTTCCACCCTATTCTTCTCCGCTGCTGTTATCTTCCATACCTCACTGCCATAAAGAGACACGCTCCAGATGTACGTTCTGTTGAATCGATTCCTTACTTCTACGCTTATATTTCCGGCTGTAAGAAGATTCTTCTTTTGGTAGAATTATCGCTTTGCAAGGGCTATACTACTGGTTATTTCTTTCTTGTACAAAATTACTACTACTTGGAAACGTGTTAGATAATAGAGTCACATGCTACTAGGTGGTTAGTATATACATAGATATAAATATATTATTAGTTATAATGGCATTTCTCTACACATATTTATCTGCATTTCCCTAGAATGCATGGTTTAGTACCGCTAAAACATGCAACATGCACTCTAGTCTCCTGTAACAATATTTCACCTATCTATCACATCCCTTAGCCATGCTACCTATTATGTTTTCTCATGGTACGCGGGAAAAGCTATGTTATATTGATATGGTAATCGGGATAAGCATTCTATATATCATATTCAATTTGATTACAGAATTTTGTACCTAATTTACCATTCTACAATGATACGAAACATATGGTGCCGTAATTTTCTGCCATGGTTTGGGATTCGATTTCTCAGGATACACTGGAAATGTTCTTACCTTAGAAATCTTGAAGCCTACATGAAAGCCATCCATAAATTACAAAGTGCTGATCTTCCACTTTTTTCAACCCCTCCTATAACGATCCGTATCCTATGAGACCCCTGAATTACTATTCAGTGCGGTTATGATGGAAACACATTTTTTTGTGAATGCTGAAAAAGAACGTACTATTTGCCCTATTCATTTCTCTGTGCTTAAACTGATTCTATACAAACACGCGCATTATAATTATTACTTGAAAAAGGGAAAATGTATTCCAAAATGGAAAAATGAGTATGCAGATCTCATTTAGTTAAAACTATTCAATCTCTCTATAAAAATACGATAAATTGTAATTGATACTGAACTTTGCAAAAACACAAAAAAGGAAACTGTAAACAACAAACGTTACAATTTCCTGTGTTGGGTTTTGGCAAAATTGTTGACAAGGATGCACTTGATCACCTAATCTATTTAATATATGCAAAGATGATTAATTACGAGAATGGAAGAAAGTTCCATGCTATTTGCAGGTGGCCATGTCATAATTCCAAATAATGGAGGCTATTTACAAATGGCTGTCCATAAATTAAATCAGATATGTAGAGAATAAAACTTGAAGATATCTATACAAAAAACCAAGGAAATGGCACTCCTAGGAAAGTGCCCAATCTGAACTAAAATAATAATTGGAAATTATATCTTATATCAAATATCGCACTTTAAATATTTGGGACGCGACATCACGACACATGAAGAGGACAAAACATTTTAAATATCACGCCAATCGCCAAAGGATAGATATGTGGGACTATAAGATGAGCACTGAAGGGAAAAATTACAAAAGAAATTCAAAGTCAATTATTACAAAAAAATGGCTGTCCCCACATTACTATACAGATCAAAAGCCTGGACACTTAGAAAAAGATAAATCAAAGACAGAAATGAAATTCTTTATATCAGTGAAAGGCTTTACACGTCTAGACCACATAAAAATGAAGACATATGGCAAGAATTAAAAGTATAACCAATAGCAGAAGTAGCAATAAATCACAAAGAAAGATGGAAGAACATGTTGAGAGCATGCCTCTAGAAAGGATTCCTAGAAAGGTCTTATTGTTATATTATAAGCCGTTTGTAAAAAGCAGTGTTGGGAGACCGAGATTACGATGGTGAAGCCAGAACAGGCAAATTGTCCAATCTTGGAAAGCCAGAGGAAAAAGAAAAGGAGTCTCTGAATTAAGGAGGGGTAACACGGCAAAATAAAGAACAAAATAAATTTAGAAAAAAGAGAGAAAAAAATGGAAAGAAATACAATGTCGTCATTTTGATTACAAGTATTTCGTACCGAATCGTACCTATTAGAGTATTGGCCCTCCTCTCCTATGACCAGGGTCGCCAGGGAGTCGCCGCGAGGGGATTGCGAGTCACGTGCTCGCCTAGACATCGCGAGCGAAGGATGGGGAATTAATGGGGGCGTAATGGCGGCCACTCCGAACAGCGAGCGACCTTTGCGTAATAAGTGGAGCGGGGAAGAGGGATGTTTACTAACGGTTGGGGTGGCATTGGAAGGGAGAAGGGCCCAAGGGGGAGGGGGGGAGAAAAGTTGCTGGTATGCATGGAATAGTCTTCACGCAAAAAAACACACATTTGCAGTCATCATCATCGTCGGTCAACAATCCTAGGATTGCTTTGACGCAGCCCTACTCTCTTCTATCGGCCAACCTCTTCATATTAACGCAATTCTTCTCTTTTACATCCTTCACGACCTGTTCCATATATCTCATACGAAGACTTCCTTTTTCATTATCCCCGTTCACTTTTCACATCGACGATTTCCTTTATCAGGCCTTCGTGTCTCAAGATATGGCCGATTAGGTTGCCCCATCTTCTTTTAAGAGTTTTCAGCAGACTTCTCTTTTCTCCCACTCTTCTTAGGACTTCTACATTTGTCACTCGGTTGATCCATTTAATCTTCATGATTCTTCTATAGCACAACATTTTGAATGCTTAAACTCTTTTCTTCTCTTCTGCTATCATCGTCCATGCCTCTCTGCCGCAAATAAACATGCTCCATATGCACATTCTGATGAATTTTCTCCTTACTTCTACGATTGTATTTCCAGCTGTAATTTTCAGTAGAGCTACAACAAATATTCTATTACTCGGTTGTTGACTCTGCTGAGCCTAACTAAATTACCTGAACCAATTCCTCACATCTATTAAAATCCTTCAGCAGATAATTACGCACAGTAACAAAGATTTAAATTTTTAATGCATACGAAAATTCAGAAGATTATGATTATATTGCGTGAGCTTTCGACGTATTTGAGCAATAAAAGTATGAAATGTTTTGCATTTTGCATTTCAATTACCTATTAATGATGGATCTACATGGAAACCTAGGTGTTGACAGAATTTTTCTTTGTGAACATTTGCATTGTGTTGGTACTATTCATGCTTCACTATTAAAATCACGCAAAACAAGTGAAGAATGTAACACTGCATCGACAGTGGAAAATATTTTTTTACACACTTGCAATAAATGGAAGTCTGAAATGTGTATATGTATATTTTGTGATGTACAATCCATTTAGAAACCTCCTTTGCGTGCGTTTTCATGACGTCTTTCTTTTCCATGGGAATCCAACGAAGAGAAAAACGCGTGCTTTGGTAGAATTCATTAGATTTAAACAAAACTTCTTGGCATGTTGACATTGATAACTCGTGAAAGAGTAACAATTATTGAAATATTTTCTTAAGATAACAGTTAGGTTTAATAATTACATTTCTCTGTTAACTGGTTTATAGATGGCAGAAGATGGATATTAAAGGGGGAAAGTAATTAATGCCTAAGTGGATTATCAACAGATGAGTTTGTGTGCGCGAACACAAAGAACAATGGAAGTTGTGGCCTTGGCCTTAGGTGACTCTATGACAAGCACTTGCTTCTCTAAACCCACGCTCTCTCTTAAGTAGGTGAAGGTTAAGAATCGTTCTAAGCTTGCTCCATAAGCATTCACAAATTCCAAGCTAGCACTCTTTATTGAATTTTGAATGATGAAAGTGGTGTTTGTAATGCAATGTAGATATTTTAATTGCTTAAAAAAATTCTTCCCGACGATTGTGAAAACCAGAGTTTTGCCACGAGGCTATCATGAAAGATGTGTGCTATTGATTTATTACCAGACTACATCTAGAGGAGTTTGGAATCAGATGTCAAATTATTTTTTGATGCCACGTTACTTTGGTTTTCATTGTCAAAAAGAAACGTTCTTTCGAGATGTATTTCAGTCCACGTCCTGTTTCACGTCTTCAAGGCTAGGAATTAAAATATTCACTATCCTACATACAGCTAAATGTAAGCGGATGGTTTATACTGAAAGAAAATTGCATCGAAACACACATACATAGGCCCTTCACGTGAAAATATCATGGTGGTCTTCCTCCATTTTATCCAATTTCCAATTATTCCACGCACCACACTGAAAAAGAATTTTGCTTTTCCTCATAAAATATTTAATATACTACCTAGGATTCAACGATATGACTGCTTCATCAGATAAGAAATACAGGAGAGACAGTCACTTATATACAACAATGGAGGGGTGGAGGATTGACATATTTTTGAGTGATGGTGTATTATAATGTGTAAAACGAGGGATGGTTTCTTGATCTCTTGCGTAAACGAGGATATAAAGCGTCAGTTTATTTCATATATATGCAGAAGGATTGAAAGGAAAAGTACTCATTCGGAAACTCCCGGATTTGACCATTTCCCGCGAAGATCCAGGGTCCTTGATTGAGTTGAAAGTCACAATAATATTTAATGCAACGTTTTTCACTTTATTAGTCTCTATTTTCATTGTAATGTTATCCAATAATTTCTTACTCTATAATTCCTATCATTTTCATTTATGATTGGAATAATTTTCGCCTACGGAGATGCTCTTGCCCTTGTCTGCATGTCACGTGCTTGTACATACAATGTGGCCTGGCACAGTGGATTTAAAAAGGGTCAAAGTGCCAGGGGGCTCCAGAAGGCCCCCTCCCTCCCTCCAATTTACATTTTTATGAATAATTTCCTCTTCCATCACTCCTGAGTTGTTAAGACCTATCCCGTGAATTTTATTTGCGGTGTGCCCATGAAATGAAACCTAATAGCAGCCAAGTATTCAACGTGTAGTTTGATCGAAACAAATAATTGGACTGGATCATGCGGAAAGTAAATAATGGCCTAGTTGCATGCCTTTCTCTATAATTCCTTACTCCATAATATTGCATGTTTGGTGATATTCACCTCCCTGCCACACACCCTTGCGGTGGTTTGCAGGGCATTGCGTAGATGTAGATGAAAAAATGTTTTTGGGAGGTCACGAAATCAATTACATGCTGATGGAGGTTGGCACATTGAGGAGCCAGAAACCAATCGCTTTCTCCGTCGTTCATGATGGCGGCACAACGTTTGCTGCCCTATGTTTCACCCCAGCGATGAGGTCACCTCGGTGACCCTAGGAAACTCCTCCCGCACCACGTTCAGGGGAGGTGGGGGAGGGCAAAGGAGCTGTGAATATGATCCGGCCGCCGACCGGAGACTCTCCCATTGACTCAGTGGACGGAAGGAAGGACGCGAAGCGCACAAGACTACGGGTGTCTTCGGAGAGAAGTGAGTTTTGGGGTCCTACGTCCGGCACACCACTGGCGTTGTCTCGGGCTCCTGCTTGACGTGGATCAACGCCTGACCACCAAGTGCAAATCACAATCGTCCGTGGAAGGTAATCGCAATGCTACAGACCAGACTTGCAAGGATCAAACACCAAGTTGGTCTCGTCTTGCCAGAATGCGAGCAAGGTGCTCTGGTCTTTCGCGTGTTGTGCTTTCAATCGATCCGCGTCCAGTTCAGGCTGAGCTGACGGTACTGTGCTTTGGGTGAAGGTTGGGACACCATTAACGTAAACGGGTGACGTGAATCGTTTTACCGTAAAACGTGAATACATGACGCATGGGTGGGAGAACGGAAACGGACTAAAACAGCGCGAAACGTGTGGCCGTGTGCGTGGGAGATGGGCATCTCCCTATCTCCCAAATCAGTGATGATGTTAAAAATATTTTACGGACCCCAACTTACTATGGTAGACTGGACCATAACCACAAAATTAGAGAAATTGATTGCCGAACTGACAGATTCAAAATGTCCTTTTTTCCTCGTACTATTAGGGATATGAATAACGGTAAATATATCCAGTACGAGTGTAGCAATGGATAACATTGGTAGCTGCATGTTGGTGTAAGGACTTAAAGCTAACCCAACTAACAGCATGTTTTTGCATGTATGCTTTGCTATTTTTATCTTTTTTAAATAGCGAAGTTTTGAACAGTACCGATACAAGGTCTAATCCTTTTTTATGCATGATATGTAGTGCATGTTTGGTGAGAGTTCACCCCCTGCCACACACCTTTATGGTGGCTTGCAGGGTATTATGTAGATGTAGATTTAGATCTCTTACGTGTCACGTGCACGGAAAACCAATGAAAACTGTCCCAGGATTTGGCGATAAGGAGCCATTTTTGGGGATTTAAAGAAAATACAAGTGGATGCATGCCTCGTCTGAGCTAAAATTTTAGTCTCAAATACTGTAAAACTTATTTCAGTCTTTGATTTTAGGATTGAGAATTTCCAGGGTCAAGTGATCTTACAACTTCATTAACGGCACGGAATGCGTACCGGTACAGTCTTGAATATTAATTGTTAGCTCCTGTGTACATTCGTTACGGATTCCCTTTTGCGCCTTCGTCAGTCGTCATCCGTTTGCGTTTCACATAAATTGCCATGAGAAAAAAAATCACCTGGACCGGGAATCGAACCACGGAACTTTGGCAAACCCCCTCGAGTGCCAAACCTTGAACCTCGGTAAAATTGGTAATTAAGGATCCTGGGTAGCGTAGTGTGTTGCGCAGTGGCCTGGAAAGCCAAAGGTCCGTGGTTCGATTCCTAATCCAAGTGAGTTTTTTCTCATGGCAATTAATGTGAATTTCACCGCCGTTCACGCGGCAGGTTTGAATATCCTACATCCATTTACGTTGATTGTGTCCCAGCATTGACTGTTAAAAGAGTAAGATACCAGCGTCATAGAAATCGAGTCTTACAAAATTCATCTCTTTCTTCATATTCGTGTAATTCATCTTCATCGCTAGTGATCAGTCCTGAGATAGGTGTTATATACAGCTCTCCGCTCTGTTCTTCTTCCTCCTAAGTTCTTTATATGGACACTCGTCTCTTTTACGCCCTTCACTACTAACTCCATGCGTCTCATACGAGACTCTCCTTTCCTCGACTATCTTTATGTCTCAAGATATGGTCGATTAAGTTATCCTGACTTCATTTTCAAATTTCCTCCCTCTCTCCTCTTGATTTCGTTTTTCACTGTGTCTATTCGTTTCATCTTCAACGTCCTCCTGTTATACCACATTTAAATGCTTCCAACCTTGAATTTTTGGCTCCTGTTATCGCCCATGTCTCACTATCATTAAGAAGCAAACTTCAGATCCAAGTCTAATGAAATATTTCCTTACTTCAAAGTTTGTGTTTCCAGTAGTAAATGCTTTCTTCTTTTGGTCTGATACACTCTTCGCCCGGACTATTCTACTGATTATTTATTCTTTCTTTGTCCATTGCTAGTAACTCAGCTTCCCAGATAGTAATACTTCCACCTCCTTAAGCTTTTATTTTCCTAGTTTAATGTCTTGGCCTTTTCTCTTCCCATTCCTGCTATTACCTTACATTAGTTTTGTCTATATTGTCGATCATATGATAGTCCTCAATATATTTTCCTGATTAACCAGTTTTCCATCAATCTCTCTTAGATCTCTCTCCCTTAAATCTCTCAATGTTATATAATTAAGATATAATTAGAGAAATAGATACTTGAGCAGATAGGGAAAGGGACAGCAATGGATCAAATTGGAGTTATTGAGGAGATAGTTAAAATTAAAATTGAAAATTCAGATTTTAGTTTTTTGTCTGTTTGCATGAACTTCTAATTGACAAACAGTTATGTGGAATAATTTAATTAGGCATCTCCTAGCGTGTTGTTTCAAGGCGAGCTTTGCAACATCTGATCCGTATGATCTAAATGCACAAAATCTGTGATACGACTGTATTTTATCTTTTACTGCAAGCATGTATTGCCCGCTTGGCGATTTTCCGCCCCTGCCAAACACTCTTGAGCTATGATTCGGAGTACTATGTACATGCAGATTGATGATTCTCTTTTTCTTTCCTTCCCCAGAGTTTCCCTTCATTTACAGCATTCGAAATGACAAATCACCCGGACAAGAAACTGCGCAACCAGAACAGCCGAACGGCCCTGACGCCAATAGTCGCGGAAGATGGCTCCGTCGACTACTCCAGTGTCACCTGGAAGTTTCCGCAGTACCTGGCCACCGTATTTGGTAAGATTACTTTTCACCAAGTATCTTGATACTACTTCTATAATGAGGGTGAAAATGAAATACCTTAATATAACACATACACAAATAGTGGAACCCGTTGCAAATATATTCACAAAAGTTAAATAATGCCAATTAATTCGTTTTTATATTATCTGATGGATATTTTATATCGATGAATATAACAGTAATATAAAAACACATTATTGTGGCATATGAAACATGTTTTAATGTGCAAAATTAATCGGCAAGAAACATAAATTAAGTTTTTTTCTGTATTTTCTCTGCATTTAAAATTTAAAAATGTTTTTGACGTTATATTTCTAGTTAATTTTCTCAAACATTTTAACAGCCTACACTGTGAAAACGTATAATTTACTTTTCCTTTTAAATAATGTTTATTTCGTGTTCGTGAAACTGCCAGGTATAAATTTTCCAGGAGAAAAAAATCTCATGTGGTAAATATACATATATACCACGGCTACCTACTTGCTAAGCAATATTAATTCAGCTGCACCTGTCACTCCTAATCTGTAACCCCCCGTAACAACATCGAGACTAGTGAGTTTCATGATTATATGTTTACGATTTAAGCGATGAATTTTAAATTATCTGCATGGGAGCATAACGGAAATATAAACGGTGGTGCCCCAGCTATGATAGGAAGGAAAAGTTTTAATGATAGATTCACGTCATGGCTGAGAATTTAGAGGAAATACAGAAAAAGCTACTACCGTCATTATCAATGTTTTAAATACTTTTAAGTTTCCCAACATTCGACGCACAATAGCCGTGTCAGCTCTTGATTTTACCTCAACATTCTATTCTCGCTAAAATATTCCTACTCTCATTCCGGCTAGAATATGTCCACTTTCCCCACATTGTGTTCGCAAAGTGTGTTCTTCTCCACTACCTTCCCTCCTCCCGTGTTTTTACCTTCATTTTGATTTATCGGGCAAATATAATTTCTTTTCCCTCATCATTATCAACTTAGCATTAGTTACCTTCATATTCATTCATATTTCCCCCTCCATTCTTCTTCGTTCGCAGAGATAGAAAGTACGCTCTACCCTTTGTTGTATAACTTAGAAACAAGTTTTGCAGGAATAATCCCAGTGAGAATTGAAGGAGAAATTTCCCGCGAAACTTGTTTTTAGATTTTATAACACTGCATCATTTTAGAATTTTATCAAATATTTTCCTTACTCAAAACGCCCATTACGAATTTAATTTCAAAGTGCCTTCCTCGGCCTGCAGAATACTTCTCCTAATATCGCAATCCTATAGCATACCTATACAGTGACGAGAACAATGCATTAGTGTGTTGTCATCCAAAATATCCATAAGCTTCTTTCACTCGGAGAGCTCTCATAGGTCCACTCTAAGAATCTCATCTTTTTCACGTCCACATCCGATCTTTGGCTGGTAAAGCTTTGCCTGAATGATAGTTCTCCCATCTTCTGTTAGAGTTTTCAGCATACTTCTCTTTTCTTCGACTCGTCTTAAGACTTCTTCGCTTGTCAATCGGTCAATCCATTTTATCTTCGTCAGTTTTCGGTACTACCACATTTCAAATAAGGTAGCATACATACATTTTATGCATATACTCGACTCTCCCGAATGAAAAATTTGAAATGAAAATCTTTTCTTATTAATAAAATTTCTACTTATATAAATTTACTCATTCTGCAAAGAGGGTTTCGTGTTAAACATGCAGGGAAAACATAACTTAAGAAAGTTAAATGATGTTTTAATTTGTGACTAACGTCAGGTTTTCATGCTATGCTGCCTCGAAAGAGCTATGAGACATTTTCAACGCCATATTATTTGCTTTTCGGTACAGATTTAGTTCTCAGACACCAGAGACATTTAAGATCATTTCAAGCGTAACTCATATGCTTTTTAAAGTAATATTGGTAATCCTTGCCATTGGTAACTTTAGATTTTACCTTCATCACCTCATATCAGAAAAATGGGACTATTATTATTTTATTTGTTATTTGAAGAATACCATATAGTATATATATTGAACTAGAAAATACTTTTATCTCGGTCTTTTTTGCTTCTCCATTGAAAGTGCGGATTGGAATGGAACTGTCTTAAACTTTTCGTCCTTTATTACTCTTGTGCTTTCCTCCAACGATTCTTAGCTTTCCCAAAATGAAACTTGTGACTAAAGAGTAGACAAATCTCTCATTTGCGCTAGCATTTATTTCCCTAGTGTATTGCCATTGGCCATTTCGACAGGCGGAATAAGATATATTGTCCTTGACGGATTAATGTCCATGCTAGTGTCCTTGCGTCACGGGCAAGCATTGGTTTGGTCACAACCTCCGTCAGACGAGGGGCGGTAATCCTTGACCTCGGATATCTCCGAGCTCCGAGGGGACTTGAAAGGAAAATGCCACTCAATCAAAAATTCTTACGTTCTTCGTGCAGTTTCATTCAGCTGGAACCTCTGATCCATTGATATAATGACACGAAATGCATAGAAAATTTCGAATAAAGTCAACTAGCACTAGCTCGAAGCAATATTGTGAAATTACTTCGGGAGTATTTTTATGGAAGATCATGAAGAAAATCCATTATGTTCCTAGGCGAGGTTTTTTCATGTGGTGCCACAGTATGATGAAGATAAAATTGATCGATCGAGTGACAAACGAAGAAGTCCTAAGTAGAGTGGGAGAGAAGAGATGTCCACTGAAAACTTTAAAAAGAAGACGGGACAACTGAATGGGCCACATCTTGAGACACGATGGCCTGATGAAGACATTCGTCGAGGGAAAAGTGAACGGGATGAATGGAAAAGGCAGGCCTCGTATGAGGTATATGGAGTAAGTTGTGAAGGATGTGAAAGAGAAGAATTACGTCACAATGAAAAGGTTGGCCGATAGAAGAATCGAGTGGAGAGCTGCGTCAAACCAATCCTTGGATTGTTGACCAATGATGATGATGGGTGATTAGTCTATGGTTTTGATTTTTGATACTTTGATTAGTTGTACAAACAGTACTTTGATTAGTCTTGGGTTTTAGGTGCTCCAACTGCCAAGGTTATCTGTCGCTGTCTAACCTAAGGCGAGGACTTGAAAGGATTTATGTCAAAATGTCAAATGAGAGGTGAATTCTCTCATTTGACATTTCCTAGGCAGAGTCCTACTGCGTATATGCATAATGCGGATTGTGAATCCGCAGTAGCAAAACGCGATCTTAGCTTAGGCACAATATCTATGCCCAGGGCTGGATTCGACCCCGCGGCCTTTGGGTTGCTGGCTCGCCAGCGGCCTAGGTACCGCGGGCGGTATGGACTGTGAAAGGATAACTCGGGAGGATAAGGAGCGGATCTCATTCAATCTAAGATTCTTCCGTGAGCGGTGCTCGAAGATTGCTTCCAGACTGTCGCGAGATTAGCCGCAGAGCCGCAACTCGGTTACGAAAAGGGTCCGCGCGAGATGATGGAGCGGGTGAGAGGTCAGGGGGGCAGGGTCATGTGTGGCGCGATCGTTGGAGTCTCCGATTCCCGCTCCTTGCCCCGCGATACGCACAATCTCCTCTCGTGCCTTTTTCCTCGCCGCGGATAACCTCCCCTGCCCCTTCCCAACTCGGCGGGCTAACGCGGTAATCGAGACATCTTTAGACTTGCTATTGATTCCAGCCAGCTTCTGAAGCGAGAATTTTATCAAATATTTTCCTTACTCAAAACACCTATTATGAGTTTAATTTCCAAGTGTCTTCCTCGGCCTGCAGAACACTCCTAATATCGTAATCCTATAGCATACCTATACTTAGAGAATTAAATCATGAGATGAGGAACTTCTACGAATACAGAGTGTCCTTTGGTTAGTGGCAGGGGGTGAATCACCACCAAATCATGCTATAGATCGGTGCATCGTCGACTTCCGTGACGTTGTAGATTCGTGGATATCACCATGTTCAACGTTTAGCTGCATTGTTTGACTGAATTGACTGCAGTTTCGCCTGGACTCCCTTCAGTTCAAGGAGCGGCCGATACGATAAAGACGAAAGAAATTCGGTTCAGCTGTGGCTCACCGGAGAGAATGATTCGCCACCGATCGTTCACCGCCGGATACATGAAAGGATTAATGATTAGCTAGAATTACATGCGTTCTCACGTTGTATTCCGCGCGAAAAAGATGTTGCGACCGATTATGAACGAAATGATCCGACTCCGTCGCCGTGAAGACCATCGCACCATCAAGGCAGCGCGGTTCGCACTACTACATATGACGTTTATTCCAAATATGGGTAAAGTAGTGAAGTCGAAATCTCGAATATGAATTTACTGTATTTTTTCCCCCCATTTTCTCTCCCCAGCTACAAGTACTTCGACCTAGACAAACCCGGTAAATTGCAGGTGAAATTTCAGTGATCTTAAACAATGCGGCCACATTCGTGAAATGGAGAGATCCACATGCTTTAGGTCATTGCAACTGAAAGCTGCCTGTCGCGAGATAAGTCATGTCGGTGAAGCGTAGGCCTGACAAACAATTGATCACGTGATCAGTCCTGCCTCAGGCATGGCTGTAGAGGTTTTCTGTGGATCGCGACGGCGCAGTCAGCATGCGTTAGTAGAATAACTATCCAGATAAATCATTCTACTCATGAATTTGATCTACTGGCAATGCACTCTAAATGACGTCCGAAGAGGGAAATATGCCAGTTAAACTGTGCGAATCAGCAGCAATAGAGAAAAACATCAATGGACTTAACCTGAATCCTGAAGGAAGAAGAAATTTCGGCTCTTGTTTCGGTTAGTTGTGAGGAAAGACATTTGATAGGGTGTGGAAAAAAGTCTTAATGTTTGCAATAAAAAGTCGCCTAAAAAATCTGAAATATTTTTGAAAATAGTCTCTCAAAAGTCTGAGGTATTTTCGGGAAAAAGTTGCTATATTGAACTACATTATTGGAAAAGAAGAGCCCAGAGATGCGGGTACATGGGTTTTTGAGTTCTTATAACAAAGAAAAATTTATAATTTACAAAATATTTTTTCAAGTTCTCAATAACAATTTGCCTCGAAGGAGTCCCCAAACAAAATATCTTTCTGGGAGGGAGGGTAGAATGTTGACCTGGACCTTCCAAATGCCTCAGGGCTGCCCTTGTTTCTTCGACTTGTTTCGACTTAAAAAAATCTTCACAAACTTTTCTAATTTTTAATACCTAATGTAAGGGATAGTTACGACGTGGATACGGAGGCCGTCCTATGGATGCAGTACTAATTCCCTTTATATACTTAAAAAAACGTATGGGAAATTCGCGCTAGGTAAAATATTGGAATGACGAAGTCGCTGAAATTTATTTTCCAAAAATTTAAAATCAAAGTGGAGTGTTAGCATACATTGTAGAGCTGTCCACTGGTTAGCAGAACACCCGAGTTCAAATAAGCTGGTTCATATTTAGATCAAGGTATTCTTTCAGATCAATGTATCCTGGGTGAAATCTTTGAACACCCCCAGTAAAAAAGCTCGAAGTGCGAGGTGGCTTAGGGAAAGGAACTGGCCCCCCGTACCCTGAATATGTGAAATTCACACGTCTATGGCTTAGTCGGGGGTCTTAATCTATCCCCCACCTATTCAAACCAACCTTCGGGTTGAAGCACTGGAGTGTCATTCTTTCATGAACGGTAAGAAGGATACATTGCACTTCCCGGAGCTATTAATAAAATTTTGCATTAACGATTTCCAGGAGATTACATTCATGCAGTACACCTCTGCTCCGTGGAGAACTGCATGATAACATAGATGTGTCCAATACCCAGCTGCACAAAAGTGATCATAGCGGCCAAATATTACCTTAGGCCTGTGGTTTAAATGAAAAGGCCCAGAAAAGTGTATTTTATAATAAAAAGTCCCGCCACGCCAAAAAAGTGCCAAAAAATCTTTAAACAAGTAATTAAAAATGTTTTATTTGATCATATTGAGAGGATTTGTATTTAAAACCACAAAAGTCCCACTTTTAAAAAAGTTAAATGACTTTTTTTCTACGCTACACTTATATTCAAGTCAATCATGGCATACAACTCCGAACTAATACATTCCCTTCAAGAATAGCAGACCCTAATAGTCGTAGTCTTATATTCTTTTAGCAACTCTTGTCAAATCTCGGCAAGCAAAAAAAAAATATTTCGGACTTGCGATTGCCTTCTCACACCACTCCAATAAACATTACCAATCGTTATTTGTTGACCACAATCGATTCCCGATGAAGCAGAAATAACTTATTTTACAACGTTTACTTTGTTCAAATCCAATGGAAAGTATTTCTTTCTCGTGTAAACTATAAATTCGCTTCAACGATAGCTGACCCTAAAAGCCTTAGCTTTATAGTGAATGTTTTAAGCCAGATGTTGGCAAAGTTGGCTCGCGAGACACATGTGTGCACTTTGGGAGTGTATATGAGGCTCAGAAGTAAAATTGAACATGAAAAAATACTATCGTGTTTCTTTTCTCGAAGCATATAATATTGACATCAATAAATGAAACTATTATTCTATCACGTGTTATTGCCAACTTGGTGTGGTACTTTAAAAACCACCAAATAATAACGATATAATACGCGTATTCATATTTTACCTATTAATAATAATAAATTTATGGCTCTTTATTGACACTTAAACGTTTGGGAGGGATAGGTTTTTGCCTCTTCGGAAGTTTCCGTCCACTGGCCTAAGCGATTCTGGTCTGAACTCTTCAGAACAGATCTCTGGTAGAATAAAGTTATGGAGGTGCGATCGCTCTTTCTCTGTCATGCCCCGTTTACACTACTAGCTTTTTACGATGGTAAGGCTTATCATGGTAGGAAATTGGCCGTGTGAACGCAAGTTGCCGCTAACCCTGGTAAACTTTTCTACCACGATTGAGTTACTATGGTTGGCGCTAGTTACTGGTATTTTAAGGACGTGTGAACGCAAGTAATGGTAGAAAGAACGTTTGTTTTGAAAATGGAAGTGGAAATGAACGTGGAGTGTTTGAAGACGAAGAATCGCACTATATGGATCGGAAATGAACCTTAGTTACAACGATATTTAGTTAATCACACTGTAATATATTTTAGTAGTTGTATTATCACGTTCCAGTGATTCGGTTGTTCAATAATGGTTTTAAGTAGTTTGCTTTACCCCTGAATCCTGAGTACATACGCTTATATATTTATTTTATGTGTTTACCTTGCCGTGCAGAAAATATACATACAGAAATTAAATAACTAAGAAGTTGCAAATATTCGCAGGAAATTCGAATCGTGTTATTATTTACGTATTCGCTTCTTAGGACGGTGTTAAAAGTATTTTCAGCATTATTCCCTTAAATAGCTCCTTTCACAAACAGCAGAATATGGTAAACTTGGGATACTGGATTTAAAAATATTGAATTTTGATGAGAGCAACAAATTCATTATGTATACCTGTATGCATTCTATTTTGATACATGGACTTGTCTACGAAATGGGTTAACATGAGCGATAACTTATTGAGAGGTGAACAATTAATCATTTCATAGCATGGAGTTCCACGATTGACTGCATTTCTTGGTACGAGATGCCAGTATATAAGCTAAACGAATACAAATACAGGAAAGAAAACGTTAATAAATTTAAAGTGTAAAAGTATCAGTTGAAAAATGCGAGGAAAAAGAGGTAAAGGTTGCATGTCTTAAATATCTGGAAATTAAAGTCACCGAGGGCCGTTCATCGTTGTACAAACTTGACATACTTTTTAACGCATTACTTTGGAGCTATTCAAAGCAAATGGCAATTGCATTCAATTTTATATTTAAAATTAATTGTATGTCAAAGTAACTGACACAGAATAATTAAAGTAACTGACATAGAATCCATTGAGTATCTCGGAGATACGACTCACTGCCAATCATGAGGGAGTAATTTAAGAAGAATATTGTTGGTTGATTTATCAAAAGGGATCTAGGAAACTGCATTGATAACGTTCGACCAAAATAACTGCATCTAACTTGCACAAAAGTTAAATTACGCTTCCAATTTTTGGAATCCTTGCAAGACAAAGTCCTTTCGCTACCCTACCCTCCATTGTTATTTTGACTCAATTTTACTCTCCGTTAGATATCACTAGAGTCTTTACGATAGTTGTGGGTGGGCCGTGTAAACGCAAGTTGGTTTTAGCCGCCACATTAACCATAATTCTACCCTAGTAATGTAAACGGGGCATCACGCCCACCGCAATAAACGCAATCGTTCGTCATCTGTTGGTCACAATCGATTCTCGCGTTGCCTTGCAGCTACCCTGGGGGCGATGGCTGCCGGCACCACTCTAGCTTGGACCTCTCCGGCCCTCCCCATCATCAAGGCCTCGGCCAACGCGGGCAGCGGCATCCTAGGCCTGGACCTCACGGAGGCAGAGAGCTCGTGGGTGGGCTCCATCCTGACCCTTGGTGCCAGCCTGGGAGCCCTGCCCGCTGGACCAATCGCCGACCAGATCGGCCGGAAGCGGCTGCTGACGGCCATGTCGCTCCCGTTCCTCTTCTCGTGGCTCCTGGTCGCCGTGGCCCCCAACGTCCACTTCCTCTACTGCGCCCGCTTCCTGGCCGGCCTGGCCACCGGCACCGTCTCCGTCGTCGTGCCCATCTACGTGGGCGAGATCGCTGAGCGCTCCATCAGGGGGACCTTGGGCTCCTTCTTCCAGCTCATGCTGACCCTCGGCATCCTGCTCTCGTACGTCGTGGGGGCGGTCTCCGCCTCCTACGGCACCCTGACTCTCTGCTCGGCAGCCGTATCCGCCCTCTTCCTGCTGGGGGCCGTGTGGATGCCAGAGTCGCCGCAGTACTTGCTCGCGTGGGGCCGTCGCGAAGAGGCCGTGCGCTCCCTTCTCTGGTTGCGTGGCGTCGACAACCCAATCGCAGTCGAGATCGACCTGTTGGTGATGGAGAAGGATCTCTCGTCCGCCGCCAAGGAGGCCCTGGACCGCGGCGGCGACACCTCTGGGGTGCTCAAGGAACTTCTGACCTCTCCGGTGACCCGCAGGGCGGCCATGGTCACCCTCGGCCTCATGGTGTTCCAGCAGCTGTCCGGAGTGAACGCCGTCATCTTCTACACTGAGAGCATCTTCGTGTTGGCCGACACGAGGCTCTCGGCCGCCGCCAGCGCCGCCGTCGTGGGTGCGGTGCAGGTTGTAGTCACCGCCATGGCGGCCTTGCTGGTCGAGCGGTTGGGCCGCCGGTTCCTGCTGTGCTGCTCCTCGTTGGCCGGTGCCGTTTCGCTCTGCGCTCTCGCGGTCTTCTTCCACCTGCAGTCCGGAGCCACCGCCCAGGGCCTCAGCTGGCTCCCACTGGTGAGCCTCGCCGCGTTCGTGGTGGCCTTCTCGCTGGGCCTGGGACCCTTGCCGTGGGTCATGATGGGAGAGCTGTTCCCGGCCAGCGTCAAGGGCCCCGCCAGCGCCCTCGCCGTCTCCGTCAACTGGATGCTCGCTTTCGCCGTCACCAAGAACTTCTCCGTGCTCACCTCCTCCCTGGGCACGGACGGCACTTTCTGGGGATTCTCGGTGGTGTGCACGCTGGCCGTGCTCTTCGTGGCGTTCTTCGTGCCGGAGACGAAGGGCAAGTCGGAGCAGGAGATTCACGAGTCACTGGAGGGAGGCAGGAGGAGGTGGAAGTGCCGGACGAGCGAGCCCGTGAAAGTCGTGAGCCCCATCTGAGAGCATGTAAGCGCGAATGAATGCAGGCCCACCTGGAAACCACGGGGAGTGCCGAGCTTTGTTCCTCTTCCTTTCCGGACTCCTCTCGTCCTTCCCCTAGCGACTTAACGCCGCCTTCTCTCGCCCTTTCTCGAATAGGAACTGAAATGTGGTGATTGCCAAGAAGCGAAAATAGAAAATGCCACCGAGCCAATCGAGAGAAATTGATTTGACTAATGTATGTTTGAGAATGCAGTTCTCGAGTTCCTGAATACAATTTAGAATCGAATTGGCCTAAAAATCACGATAGTCGTACTTTAACGGATTTTTATTTCCTGTAATTTTGACCCAGTAATCTACTCTAATGTGCTTTGAGTTATATGTGAATGCAACTGGGATAAATTATTATGAACGACTGGAACTCGAATGAGAGCAATCGAAGCAGATGTTCTCAATCACCTTGCGATCAGTTTTCACATATTCTGGAAGAACGAGATATGTACTAGAAGAGTCACTGATATCGGAAAAGAAAACTCAAACCTATGTTCTATGGCTAAATGCTGAAGACTAAAGGGGCTGAGAAGTGATGAGAGTTTTGTCAAATAATAAGGCAAAAGCTCACCTTCAAATCCATACTAAACCAAAGATTTTATATTTCTGTCTTTTCTTATTGTGTAGAAAGCCTATATTCCCTTTGTGAGGGAAATAATTTCAAATAAAATGTTGTTTGTGATGTTTATGTGTTTCATTCTTCACCATCACCCATCACCCTTCACTTTACTAAAAAAATTTAATATTTAAAGTGCTGGAGAAAATTAGATTTATTCTTGATTATGCATCATTTAAACTTTGGTGAATTCGTGAAATATATTCTGCTGAAATCCCATTATAATGATTCATTCAGAGTTCTCAAGGGAAAAATTCAGCTCAAGGTGTGAATTATGGGAAAGAGTCTTTAGTGATTAGAGATATTCCTTTATGGAGGGAAATAAAAACTAATACACTTAAGTGTTGAAATATTCAAAATCCACGTTGGAATCATCAGACTAGCCCGATTAAATTTTCCATTAAAATCTATTCCCATGAATTGCCTATGCTTTAAGTAAAGGGGAAATCTCATTCTGCATATAAATGACCCATTTATTTAGCAGCAGCTAAATATCATATCAAAAAGTATTTTCAGTCATTTTCACACAGTTGTTTACTCTCACTCATCCATTCAAATACTTCGGTCTTGGTAGATATAAACATGAAGATCACAAGAATAGGCAAGTTTATATATTCTTAATCTTGCAGTCTTCTTAGTCTTAGTTTTGCAGCAGTTGTTTTCCTGATAAATTTTTTCAGATCCTAACAAGTCTCTTTAACTCCAGGTAGGAATGTGTGTATCCTAAAAAAAACCTGCTCAATATTCTTCCTGGGTCCGCCTTAGTACTCTCATGTGTGTCCTCCTATATCAAAGTTATCCATCAGCTACAATACTGTAGGGTGCAATTGAGAGACCAATTTCTTGTCTCCCTCCCTCATGTCTTTAGATATGACTTAACCAGAAATATGTATCTTCTCACAGTCTCATCAAAAAGCATATCTACAGACAAATTAACATAAGAATAAAGTAAAAGTTATAAAACTTGGGTTAAATAATACCACAAAATAAAATCTAATAATATAGGAACGAAGCCCTTTGCAGAGCAAAGTTAAAAGTTAGAGTTATTTACCAAATGGTTCTTTTTATCCAAATTCTACAACTAACGATGTTCCCAACATATACTCCAACAACACACATGCAAATAGGGAGGGATCCAGTTTTCCTGTCTTTGTTTTTTGCTTTCACTTAAACTTCTTACCTTGATTCTACTTCCTTTAAACTTATTCACTAAAAATGTTATGCGCTCTTTTCAAGTGCCTGGTAAATTTTTAATTCTCTTGGAAATAAAATAATAAAAAATCATTTCAAATTTATGAAGTAACATATCACATGGTTATGCCATATGGTATCAGCAAAAATATACATATTCACAAGGCTGATGTCAACAATGGGGGCATTTCATCGGAACTGAAATCACAATTTTGTACTCGAAGTCTTTAGATAGAAACGAAAAATGAATTTTAGTGAAAAAATTAATCTTCTTACCACAACCATTCACTCATAAATAAAAAATTAAAACAAGCAAAAGTGACGCCCACCGAAAAAGTTGCTGTGATATCATTGACGTCATTTTCCTCCCATCTTTGGCTGCTTTTAGGGGAAGGGAAGGGAGTGGATGGGGGTTCTCAGAAGGTCTGCTCGCACAGCAGATGCTGTTGCAACTGCTCCTATTGGTAGAGTCAGCTGTGTCCCCCCCATTGCGATAAGGCAAAGTAGCTTCGTGGGCTCAGTTGTGATTGGACGAAGTCGATATACATCAGAGGTTGTACCACACCCATTTTTCCGAGAGGGTTAAAAACATCAGTTTTTCACCGCTTATAAATGAAGAAATAATTGATGGATAAAAAAATGGAAAAATACAGGTCCTTTCATTTTACAAACTCTATCAGATTCGGCAATTAAAAAAGTATGGTAAACGACCCCATTAAAATTTAGGCTTCAGCTCTCTCATTTCCTTTACAACTTGAACAGTGTTCATACAGGAGTCATACACTAAATCTGTCAACTTTATTGAGTTGACCATGATTATTATATTTCTTACTTTTGTCAAACTTCAATGGCCAACGTGTTGTCAGAAGAATTGATGTTTTCATTCCATGCATAACAATAGGATTAATGGTGCACCAAATTAAATAAATAGAATTTATCCTCTTTTCATGATGTTTTATTAACACATTCTTATCCTGGGTAATGAATGTAATTACAAAATAAAAAACCCACAATTCCTTGTCATTCTTTCAATACACTACCAATCCCTGCTGTTACAGTTCTTTTCAGGGTAATTTTGCCACGTGTCATCAGTTCACTTTTACATCAATGTGCATAAGCTTCAAAGAATTCTCAATAGGCATAGTCCTCCATACTTTGAAGACAAAATTATATACTATGAAAAACAAGAACATTTTCTCTGAAGTAATCATTGTTTGTTGATTGAAAACAAAGAAATTAAGTCTAAAGAAGAGCATGGATTGGATTTCTAATTCTCTGGAGGGAATGGACTACACTAAAAGTTAGGTAGGGAACACTTTTGTATCTCCAGCTTGAATACAATTAAATTAAAATGGTAGCATTTAGAATTGATTATCTACATTGTAAAGTCATCTAGTTTCTTCTTCTGAGCCATCATCATAATGTGAGATATACATTTAGGTTTTTATAAAGTGACTTTTCATGTATCATTTCTTTGCTTTACAATGGCTTAAGGGTTTGTTACTCACTACCATGCTATTGCAGAGTGGGACAAGAAACATGCATAACCATGAGAAACAGCATAACAGCTAAAATGACATACATATTTTCCTGGGAAGTGAATTTACAAGGGACTATTACTTTTAGGGAAGACATTAGGGAGTGGACTCATTTAACACAGTGAGATGAGACAGAGAGATAGTGAAGGTTTAAAGATTATGACATCGACATACAACCAAAATGCAAAGCTCTTTTTTCTTGAACCGCAATGCAACAACACACCCTGTTTTATCCATATAAAAGAATGCACATCTCTTGGGTTAAGACTTGAAACACCAACAGTCATCTCATATCCATCTCTCATAATGTACTCAATCATTACAACATGTCTATAATATAAATAAATATTTAACATCAATTTCTATTCCTCCCAATGACACAAAACATCTAATTTTCACCTTTTTCACTTATAAAATTAGAAACAACCTTTTTAATTTCCCATTTTGCAGCAAGGGCAAAAGGCCATTGCCATTTACATATTAATTACCAATAAGGTAGGTAACTTCCCTTAACTTTGGTACAGGAGAAAGCCCAAGAAAACTATGACTCATTCCAAATTCATGGAAGTTTCTAATATTGATACCACTAAACATTCTATATTCCTTAAAGAACTCACATCTCTTGACAGCTTTTAGATCAATTAAATGTACAGTAGAAACATCATTCTTGAAGAATATCTCTCAAAATGTCTCTAATATGGAGATACCAAAATTGCATTATAGTTTGCTTCTCTTTCATTAATCACTGGTACCTATCTCATATCAAATAAATATTATACAATATCAATTCTCCATATAGTATATACATTTCTTCTCACTCCGTATCCCATTATGCACACATAATGTTTCTGAATAGTATGTGTGAGAAGTAGTGAGTTTTCTCTGTAGGCAATGCAAGTGAAACTCACCAGGACATCTCAAGATAATCATCTCAGTTCATAAATGACATTGTACTTTCTGACTAGCCTAAATCCTGAGGTGCATACGCGGTATGCAGTTGCAGAAAAACATACTTGAATTGAACATTAAATATTCAAGCAGAATAATAAGCACCATTTTGCAAATTAAATTTTTTCCCTTCACATGAAAAATATGTCTTTATTTAATATCAAGGAATGGGCTAAGTAAAATATATTGTTAATTAAGTCAGTGGTAAGTAGTATGTATGTTTAGCCTTTCCAAATGTTTTCTTCTACAATTCGTTCTTCCAGTTAACTAGTAGTGAAGGATATCTCTTGGGCTGATATGAGCGATACTCCCATAATTACATTCCCAGAGATAGTCATGGAATACCTAAATTCTAAACATGTTGTGGCATGTATTGGGTTATAATAAATATTAATTCATATGTAATATAGGAACAGTAAATTGCCATGCAATCAATATTCATGTTTTTCACATTAACAGTCCAGTGTAGTGTAAATTTATCATAAGAAATGAGTTGAAAAAAACAATATATAGATGACACTTTAATAATATTTGTGCATTTACCAACTGAATTACCTGTTGATGGCCAGTCCAGTCTTTAAATTTACTTTAAAGTGAACTTGGTATTAAATATTGAGACTCTGAGAAGAAAACCATAATCCCTTAATCAGTTGCAGACAAAAAAATATACTGAAGGAGATCATTTTAGTTCAGAGCAAACTTCGAAATATATCATCATATACTCCTTTGGCACAGTCAGAAATTTAGATAGATATGACATTACTTGCATGTACAAGAGCACTTTTTAAGCCTCTCCCCATTACCTTTCAGATGTAATGCTATCAAAACACAATCATTAGCTGTATTTTCCCTTACCAAGGTTACTATGAGAAAATGCATAATTTTGGGGCTTAGAGTGAACTGCTGTTCAGTTGAGATAATTTTTAAAGTGGGACAAGTGCTATGCAGGGACTTAGACATTACATTTCCACAATCCCATTCCCAACATTCACAAACTAGTTAATAATGGACACCTCATTACTATGATGGGATCTGCTCATTATCATAAATCGTAAATATTATTAAAACGTGGTTGTAAAAACTCTGTGGAGATTCATTTTGTACAAATGAGGTAATTGAAATTGCCCTTGGTGATTTTAAACATGACACTGTTTAAAAGTTTTTGCATGAAATGCACTTGATCATATATTCCTTCCGGTGGTTTGTCTCGGTGGCAAGCTTGAAAATTTTAATATTTCAGGATTTATTCCTCTTCTTTCCATATTGTAGGAACAAGTAACACTTTTACCAGCATTGTACTTTGCATCATCACAAGAAAAACTTTGACCAAAAGATGATGCCTTTAGGTATCTTCATCCAAAAACCTTTGATATGAAGATCCTGATGCAAATGCTGGCAAAACTGTTATTCTAAAAATATGGATTGGCTTAGAATAAATTATTTGGCTACAATCTTCAAGAATTTGATCTTGCTGACTTATTACTTTTAAAAATAACGTAGTTATATTGAGTTTGATGATTGCTTACATGTATTGACTAAATAGCATTAATGCTTTTCAATTGAAAATTGTGCTATAAAAGCTAATATAGTGAGAGACAAGTTGCATTCAGATGATATATTCATAAATAGACTTTGTAAGTTGAAAAATGTTACACATCTCACTTTGCAGTTAGTCTATTGCATACAGCACAGCATGTATATTGAATTTGTTCATAAGTCAAAAAATATTAGATAGGCATTTCACATTGTAGTTAGCCTGAGGCACACAGTACTGCATGCCAATTTCTGAATTTACTCCTAGGTGTTTTTGTGCAATTTTCATGCTTCCACTCACACCCACCTTTTCCTCTACTTTGAGGTGCCCCTATAAGTTCTGGATAGACTTGAAACCACTCCTCAAAATCCAGCTTGCCCCATGCATCAGATATAATGAGCCTTACGTGCTGCCCCAGAATTTGAAATCCAGCACGCATTTCAATTTTACCCTCAGACATGTATGATCTTATCTTCGAAAGTTTAGAAGTCAAGGAAGTCAAGAAGAAGCCCAGGACTCATTGCTTTGCTTGGTGTAGTTCGTTTAAAAGCTCATGGTCTGTGTTCAGAAATCCATTTTTGACCTGACAAGTGTAATTTTGCATATGGCACCCACAGGGTGTTTCTTTCCTTCCCTTTCCCTCCCTCTCCCCAGGGAACAGACTGAAGGTTGAGGTTGGCCTCCCCATATCAAAGTTTCCTCCAGCTCTCCAGCTAGCTAACCCCCCTTCCCACCCTCCACTCACTAATGTTGAGCACATTATTCAGGGGCCAGGAGATTTCAAACAAGCAATATGCATACGATCTATTAAAGCATAGTATGATGAATTCAAGTTCCATTATCAACTGTGTCATTGCAGCCAGTTATGAATGTTAGATTGTTTTGGTAAAAGTAAAGGAAAAAACAGAAATCCCTCTCTAAAAGAGGTTTTGATGGGAGAGCTCAAATAATGTGCATTCCATTCTCTACCACATTAGAGTCATTATGGGATAGTTGTAGTCACTGCGTAAACTAAGAGTTGCTTGAATAAAGTAATTTGATTTCCAATGGTTTGTTTTTTTTCTATGGAAACCTCAAGTAAGTTTTCTCTGCTGCTTTCAGAAGTGATAAAACCCAAATTCCTCAGCACATCTTGCTGGTTTCTATGGATCTATTTATAGCTTGATCCTAGTTTGAGATACATGTTTTTTTAAACCAAAATCACCAAAGTTGGTATAAAAAATACAAAAAATGAGAAACTTGAAATTCAGAATAGACAATCCGCAAAACAAATCTTGGAAAACAAGGCAATTTTAAAATAGTTAAACTGATGTAAAAGGACTTGCTAGCAGAATGATTACAACTATTGGAAGAATGATCTTTTAGCCAGTGAACATATTTTCTGGATATCCCACTTCCTTTACTTGGGCCAATCCTTTTAAAAGGCTTTTTTCAAGACATGCTACATTGTGGAAAATATACTAAAGAGGTCAAGTTGACTTAGGGAGATTGGCAGTTCCCAAAGGCACATAACTCTTCAATTAAATGTCCCATAAAATATATTGTGGGAAAAAAAACCTTGCAAATGAGTGACATTGGTTTTTTTCTACCTCATTTACCATACACACTGGCATAAAATTTGACTACTGTTTATGAGAGAGAACATTCATGGCTATAATCATCCACATTAAAAATTATCTGTTACTACACAGCAATTAGAGTTGATATGAAATATCACAAGTGAAATACAAACATGCAAATCACACTGAAGACAAAAAATGCTGAACAGGCACCTAGACAGAGGAGTTGGGGTAACATGGCTTACCTACAGTTTGGCCTCAAACCCTAATCTCATGCCATGTAACTGAGGGCTATTTTTGAATGACGAATGAACTGAGTTAGCCAACTAATGGGGAAGTGTGTTTTTAGGTGCTATGTAAAAAAACCAGTATTTAACATGATAATTTGAAGTACCACTGATAAATTCTATTATCTTAAAGGACCTTAAGGATGGAGGTCGTGGACTTTCAAACCCTCATTGCTTTCCATTAAATCTACTGATCAGCATTTTGAAGGGGAGATCATACACCAAAGAAAATGAAATATACGCTAATATAATCAAATGCTATACTAAATATACAGAGATTTTGTAAGTGTTCCGTAAGTGAATGATTTATACATGGCCATACATTTCAGGTTCTGTTTTCGTTAAAAGTCAAATCTCATGCCAGCATACACAGTGGCTGGAACATTTTTTTGTATTCCCACAATAAGTACTCTATTATGCACTACTTTTCCAACTAATATCCAACTTTTTCATGAATATCCCTCTTTAAGAAAATAACACAATAGATCTGATTTTTAATAGCCCTTTTGCAAGTGACTGCCATAAAACTCACTGGAGATTGGTTGACGTATTGTTAAAAAGCATGAATTTATATTAATTTTAAAAATCCTTATAGCCTGTGGTTACTCTCATTGTCATGTAAATGCATATAAATATGTTTGTGCAGCTGTATCCAAAATGCATGTTTGCCATCATCACCACCTATTCACGTAAAAACAGGATTTGAAAGTATTGATTATATTTTAGTAAATATTAACTTTATATATATCTTCCAAGTGCCGTATAGAAGTCTTGAAGGCAAGTCAAGAGCTGCACAACTGATGGCCGTTCTTCTGGAGCTGATAGCCAACAGCATGCCATCACTGCAAACCTTTAATGAAAGCAATGAGTTAATACAATTCATTTTATTATTTCTATTGATTACAATACAATCGAAAAGATTGTGCTTAGAACTATATTTTGAATTCTGGGATTCATTGAAATGTATGTTTTGCATTATCCCATGAGCATGGTTTGGATTTTCATTTCAAAATGCATATCTTTTTATTCAAATTTATTTTTTGGCATCTATCTACTTAGAAAATAAATGAAAATATCTTTAGAGGAATAGGTACACAACTCGTGTTATGAATTTAAATTTTATTTGTTCCTATGAAAATAAGTGGGTCAAAAATGGATCTTGGCATTCAGCAGAAGGCATATGATCTTGGCACTCTGAGGTTTAATATACACATATTAAAAGCTATATTCCAGGTAATTTTGACTCTACTGCAGGGTGGAATAGGATGTATGAGAAATTCAAATATTCTGTTTTATCATTTTCCCTTTTTGGGAATAAAATTAATTTCATCTCCTTATATTTACTCACAGCTCATCTGGACAGTTGAGGGGTTGTGCTAAGCGGTAACCATCCCTAATAAAAGCAGCCATCTCAAAAGGATCAACTTCTGAATATGGCTGCTGGGCAAGTGTTGTCAGCTCCCACAGAAGAACTCCAAAAGCCCACTGAAAGTAAAATTGTGCTATCATATTCACATGCTATTAAGATGTATTTTACTTACTATGAAAAAATAGTTACTTTTTCCATCCTAATCTCATAAACTTTAATTAAAATCATTTTTGAGTTGCTGTAAAAGTCATAAAATTAAATAATTTAGTTGAAAAGACATTAAAGTTCATGTCATTAAAATAAATTCATTTGTTAATTTCAATTCTTTTACTGCCTACATAAAAATTTTTTTTTTTTTGCATATAACAGTTTCCCTTTCAATTTAATAAAGATGATAGTTCAAGAAAATAGCATTTTCCATATTTGCCCTTGTTGAGGACATAGTTTTTATCTTTAATAAGTTCCTAAAATATGCTATGAATATGTGTTCAAGGCTGACGGTTAGGTTTTTCAGAGGTCCATGCTAATTCTAGGGAAGATTATATGCACTACCATGGCCCCCCTCTATATTACTCACATGGATTCCTGTACACGACCAATGAACTAAGAGCACCAATCATACTGAGTGGAATGTACCGTAAACCTGGGTTACTTGGACCCACTTTTTATCTATTTTTTACTGATTTTGTTTTAAAACCACGATAAAAAAGCCTGGTTCTGAAAACCACATATCTCATAATCTGCAACATCTATATTTCCTATTTAAGACAGTTATTTACATATTTTTGCCTTGATGATTTTAAACAAATTAAGGGAAATTGGGTTCAAGTAGCCCTGCGGTTGGGTTACTTGAACCCATGTTCTATTTCCCTATGAAAATGAATTATAAATGTGACTTGGGTTCAAGTAAGATGTGGGATCTTTAAATAACACTAAAATATGCATTTAAAGAATTATTTTTTTCCTAACATATTTTAGTAACAGAAAAAATAATAAAAAAAGAAGAGCTTCGAAAACATTACAGAACCTCAACCGACCTTGACATTTTTTAGCCTATGTTTTGTGGTTGACCTGCTGATTTAAAAAAAAATCTTCTGCTTGCCTTTGGGAAATTACATCTGATCTAATGGCATTTAGGCATTGTTCAAGATGGTCATCGGCAAAATCCTTGTACTTTCGACTCCCTAGCAATATTTCGTCTTAAACCTGTTAATAAAAAATGTAAATAGTTGCAGACATACTTTGTGTTGGGTAAAAATTTAAAATAACTTGTTACAATCTGTAACAGGTATTTTATTTTGGTTTAAAGAAGAATATATGTATCTAGGGATTACTTGGATCCAAGCCAAACGTGGGTCCAAGTAACCGTTGTATTCCATTATCAGTAGAGGAGCCTACACTTTGATGAATAACATTTTAAATCTAACTTATAGGCAGGGCTAGGCAAAATACAGGCCGAGGAGTATTTGAAATACAAAATACAAGATACTGCTCCAAATGTATTTGAAATGCAAAATACAAAATACCTTTGACTTGGGTAATTTGAAATACAAAATAGTATTTTAAATACTTTTGAAAAAACAAAATACATTTGTATGGAAACTAAGAGATCTTAAAAAAAATATAACCTGTTTAACCCTTAGAGTGCCGGGGAGCACGATCGCGCTCCTCCGAATTCAAGTGAAAAGTGCCGGGGATCACTATCGCGCTCCTACTGTATTGTCATTATTAATTGTTGGTTGTTCACTAATTGTTGAATGATGGCATTTTAATGCAGAGAACTTTAGATACCGAACCTTTGTTACTCCAAAATTGAAAACTAGCGTTCATTTTCCTACGTTTTTACATGAGCTACGTGAAATAATATTTTTCCCTTAAGCTCTACTAAATCGGCCTAAATGATCCGGCAATTTTAGCGTAGCTCCTAGGATATTGGTTGGCACTCAAAGGGTTAAGCACATTAAGGATAGTTACAAACAGTACACGAGAAAAGTATGTGTGTGTATATATATGTATATATTCATAAACTCTATATTTTACATTTTTAAAAGTAAAACTTTTCAAATGTTGCTCTCTACGAATGAATTATTCCCCTTGAGGAATACAAGTTTTTGAAAAAGTGTGTCGGACAGAGATCCCCTCACAGGGGAATGGATAAAGCCAGAAAGTGAAAACAGTCTTTCCACTGGTGAAGATGAGCATAGGCTTGTGTTAAATCTGATAAAAATTTTCTTAATATTAGGATAGTTTTGCAAACTCAACAGAGATTTGTTTTTGTCATTAAAATAGCTTACGACCAAGCTACAACACAATCTGGGACTGTTGCTTTTTTTCACTAGTATTCGATAGCACAAAGACGTCATCATCCTCTCCACCACTTGTAGTGTCACAGGTATCATCACATGTACTGGCAATGTATGACTCTAATGAATTAATACCGAGATTTTGAATGCGTTTTCATTCAGAGTCTGAAATATGGTCTGGAAGCCATCGCAACTTGAAACTTGGATGAAAGCAAGAAGCTAAAATAGCCTCATTCACTGCAGGAGATAAATTGAAAAATAATTCAAATCTATCCTGCAAGCTTTTCACTAATGCTGTTTCTATTCCAGCTGTGTGACGCAAATTATTTTCCATCAAATTTTGCAACCTGCTACGCAGAGACATTAGTGTAGGTTGACATGATTTCACAAAAATGATAGCTTGAGCTATGATTTTCGCGATCCCTGAAAAGCAATCATTGGAGCTATCCCTGAAAAGAGACGGAAAAAATTATCGTGTGATTCTGGGTTGGTTATGGGAAATACAGTATGGAAGCAAATTTTGGATAGACTTAGTGCATCCTAAATTTTCTGCCAGACTTAGCTGCCTAAATCTGCTCCCTTACGACTCTGAGGTAGCACTCTGCTGAGCTCTGAGGACCACAGCCGTTGACTACCGAGTTTCATTCGTTCACTTACTCATGAAGTAATCTCCAAAGCATAGTGTTACAGAGGTGTTATCAGAGCTACTTCAAAAGTATTTTACAATATATTTTGTATTTTAGACTGGGAAAATACAAAAAATATGTATTTGAAATAAAAAATACAAGATACATTCAGGTCGTGTATTTGAAATACCAAATACAAAATACAAATGTATTTCAAATACGCATTTTAAAATACTTGTATTCAAAATATTGCCCAGCCCTGCTTATAGGTAAACATTTGCAAGGAAATTACATAAAACACTGTTCAAGGAAAAAAACTGTGCACTTACTTCATTCAAATAATCGATTGTGCGCACGTTGGAGACAGAAGTTGTTCAGCGAGAAGAATGCGTGTTATAACATTACAATAACCTCCATTATACCCTAGTGGCAACTCGTGGAACTACTATGGGTGTGCCACGGACTGCACAGTGCTTGTACCTATGGGTGACCTAAGAACTACATCGAATATTACAATAAAGCAAAACCAGGAAAGACTTAAATCAATTTATCAATTTGGGTTCAAGTACCTAACCCCTCAGGGTCCAAGTAACCCTGATTTACAGCACCTAAAAACTGTAATCTATTTCTGGAACTGATGTTATTGGCATGAATGACTTATTGAAAAAATGGAAATTGAAAGGTTGGGAGGGAGCCTTCTCGAGGACCCCTGGCACTTAAACCCCTTTGGATTCATTGTGTCAAACTAAATTTTTGCCCTTTTTGCCAACTGTGGGCAGTAGACAAGAGCACCGTGGTAGAGTTTTGGAGGAGGGTCACCCACTCCAACCCCTGTCTGGGCCCAGCATCGCTTAACTTCGATGATGTCATGGGAACTGGTGTTTCAAAGTGACAAGGCCCTAGCCCAATGACTTACATAACTAAGTCTTGCTTTTAGTCTATTGCCAGCCCCTTGCAGCAAGATTGTATGAAGACTGCCAAGACCATTTTGCTTGATGTTTTCAAGGCTCTTGATTGTACATTATTTTAAGAGCTTAATAAGAATATATGAACTTTAAAGATATTTATCTAAATTATGATGATACATATTAGGGAATTAGTAAAAATTAATATGATATAATTATCTGAGGCAGAGGTCCACCATCATAACAAATATCTAGAGGAAAAAATGTTGGTTGGTAGATTAGCCCATGGAAAGTTTCGCACAAAATTGTTTCCCTCTGGCAGTAAAATGATTAATTCAAACACAACTTTTTTCCAAAATTTTGCATCTCCAAACTGGGATACACAATTAATACTGGCAAATACTATATTCAATTGTAATTGACTCCCATGTTGGTCTCATCTCACTATCATTACAGGTTTCATTGCAGCCAATGCACATATTTTAGAAGCTGCTCTGCATAACACAATATGTACTTAAGTTATTTCAGTTGAATTAATTATAAATTAATGTCAATGGAGAGAATTCCTACTTACTGTATCTGAGGCTGCAGAAAACCGCTTATTCACAAGGCTCTCTGGGGCCAGCCATTTGATAGGCCTATTTTCATTATCACCTAGGCAGTGATAGTCAGCAGGGAAGAGATCTCTAGACAGTGCACTATCAGTCACACGCACACGAAGGTCTGAGTCAACCCTGAGGAAAACAAGAATATTAATTTCAGATGTTAATGTAAACAGCATCCAACAGAATTCAGTTTCATGAGGCTAAAATTGTTATAAAGATAAAACTCATATCACAAAATTGCTTTTAATGACCAACTTAGGATGAATTTTATTATTGAAAATTATAACTAAGATGAAAAGATATGAAAGCACAAACACAAAAATACAATTGGTTGAGTTCAACCTTTAGATGGAATTTGCTTAAAAGGAAAGTATGCATAGAAGGGGATAATATGGAATATGCAACCAAAAGAGAGAGATGCATGTTGGAAAGCTAACATTGTGTATGATGGGTAGCAAATGGAGTTGGAATGATTGTTGAAGAGGTTATGTGCTACAAAAGGATGTGACAGAAGCGATTGTAAACAAATGTGGAATAGACAGGATGTGAGGTAAAGTTAATGTGGGTGGGTCGAGAAATGAAGTGGTTTAAAATGAGTTGTGCAGCAATGAAATTAGCATCAGAGAATATTTATTGATATTGGCTTGTCTATGCCACATCTGTATGTCAAATGGGTATAATTCAATACAGAATTATAAAGAAATAATTTAAAGAATAAGAGGCAATAAATCTTACTACCAAATATTGAAATCTACTGAGTGAGTTGAAAAGAAAATGCAAGATAAAAATAATCTCATATTTCCTTGACAAATACTAAAGATGAAATGCTCTAGGAATTTTTACTGGGATTTCCTTGATGATGATGGACAAGTTGTCTGTTGAAATATTGAGGTTAAATCAAAGAGTAAGCCAATGTTATTCCAGAAAGTTTTTCACTAATATGCAAGCTGCATACTTACACACAGTTTCTTGTAGCTATGTCTCGATGACATATCCTATGTCTATGAAGAAAGAGGAGAGCCAGTGCAACCTGCACTCCCATACCTACAATGTCACGAGTCATTAATGTCACAGATTCTGCTTCTTCTCCAGCCCTGAGTCGACACCGCTGAAGAAACCTGAATTTGAAAAAAATGATATATATCATCAGTCAATCAAATAGAATGTGTTCAATTTCTAGTTGCTTGCTTGCACAAATAAATATTAATGTCATAACTGTAGTTACTGCTTTCATGGGCTACGGGGGCTATGAGAACAACCCCAACTCTAGCTCTGGAAACGCTGCTGAACCTCCCTCCACTTTATGTGGAAGCTGAGGTACAGGCAAGGACAGCAGTTTATCGTCTCAAATGTATGGGACAGCGGTATGACAAAGGAAGTTCCTATGGTCATAGACAGGTTTGGACGGAGCTCATGAAGTCGAGTCCCATCCTCGGGATGGGCAGTGATGGAATGATAGCCAGATTCAATCAAACACCCCCCTACTTCAAAACCCACTTCCCGGATAGGGAACAATGGGCTAGAGGAAAGGGGAAAGATCTTCACTCTGGGGCCGAGGTATGGTATACGGACGGCTCTAGGAAAGAAGGAAGAGCGGGAGCGGGCATCTACAATTGTAGTACACAAAGAAAGCTCTCAATCCCTTTGGGAAAATATGCTACGGTGTTCCAGGCGGAGGTATATGCACTTCTGACCTGCGCGTATGCTATTAAGGAGATCGGGAAGTTTAACAGACCGATACACATATGCACGGACAGTCAGGCAGCTCTAAAGGCGCTGACATCGCCATGGTGCAAATCACAGCTGCTGCAGGAGTGTCGTGAGGCACTCAATAATATAGCAAGATGCGGCAAGGTGGAACTCTTCTGGGTGCCTGGTCATGCAGGCATATCCGGAAATGAGATGGCTGATGAGGTGGCAAGGGCCGGTTCCAGCCGAGATCCGGTTGGTCCAGAGCCAATCATACCTATTGCTTCGTCGGTAGGGATGGCGGAAATTAGAATGTGGGGGCTAGCCCGACATTCTGAGATCTGGCGAGTGGCACCAGGCCTTAGACAGGCCAAACTGCATATTGGAGAGCCTAGACCTGGGCCTGCCAGAAGACTCCTGTCATTAAACAGGGGTCAACTACGGACGGTAGTGGGTCTCCTCACGGGGCACTACCAGGTGATGAGGCACCTGCACCTCCTGGGAATCGTAGATTCCCCCAGATGCAGGTGGTGCGAAGAAGGGGACGAAACCACATCCCACATACTATGCAAGTGCCCTGCGGTGATGAGGACTCGAAACAGGTACCTGGGTTCCCCATTCTTGGAACCCAGGGAGGTAAGGGAAATCCCCATCGGGGACTTGCTGGCCTTTAGCAAGGCGATTGGCCTTTATGGGTGACTTCTCCGAAAGGGTGGTTGGCACAATGGACCAATAGGTCTAAGTGCTCCAGGGCCTCCGTTGCGAGGAACTCCACCACTATTTCAATCTATCTATCTATCTACTGCTTTCATAGTACAGCATTGAATATATAAACCATTCTTTATTATAATTATTATTTACCTGATGCTATGAAAACTTTATTGAGGAATGTTAATTAACCATATGATCTTGAAAGAGTCATGAGGGATGTAGGTCAGGAATTCATCTTCTCCACAAGATCCTCAGATAAATTCAAATTGAAAAAATAGTTTTTGGGCACATCAATGTAAGGTAATGGAAAATCAGGTGAATGCATTGCAATATCGAGAATAGTTTTCTTAAAAAGGTATAAATTGGAGTCCTAACATGCAGGAATAAAGGAATGAACACAGATTTCTGGTTAGTCAGTATCCTACATGAATGAAAAATAAGAACATGGAATAAAATTGTGTCTTAACAAAAAAGGAAACTAAATGAAGGAAACATAGTAAACCTCCCTAAAAAGTAAGATGCAGGTAAAATTCTAACCCAAGGTGTAGTGCTAAGCCTTCCTCATATCTTTCATAAAATGGATCATGACCATGGGATAAAGGGAGCAATTAATTCTTTATAACAGCTCCTATGAGATTGTATTCCCTTCTTCCCTCTTCTCTCTGCTCATTGACTCCTTGAAACATGTGGTGGCTTACTAGAATATATCCAGATGAGCACTTGATACTGATGGAGTACATATCTAAAGCTATTGCATCTTGCATAATGCAGATATCTTGGGAGATTTTGAAAGCAGCAAAAACAATGAAATATGGATGATGAAGCATTGGGTGAAATTGAATGGAATTTTAAAATGAAATTTGTTTTTCAACAGAAAAGAAAATAGACTTGGTCAATGCAAAATTAATATGCCCCTGTAGAGTTGCTTCATAAAAAGAAATTTGCAAATTACTTGTTAGTAAATAGAATGTTCACTTGGTAAGATCCCACAAATTTATTTTACCACCGACCTAGGTTTCGATTGTCTGACAATCATTATCAAGGTAAGCGCCGAGAGTCCGCGAGCTCATTATGTACCCACAAGGTGTTCACGTGAAACATGGGTTGGGGCAACAATGGGGAATGGGGGGGAGCAGTAACTATAGTTGTGACTTGGCCAGATGAGGGGGGAGGGTTAAGGAGATGGGTCAAGTTGGGGAGGAGAGAAAAGGTAAGATCAGGAAGGGAGAGTTGGAAGGGAACATGGCGCTCCTTACCTTTTGAGGTTCCCCCTGGATGCATAAGGATAGGCCAAAAGAGGAGGCCTTCCGGGAGGAAGGGCCACAGCCAACACTGGAAGGAGATGCCTGTGAGACAGGCCCCACAACATTGTTCCCTCCGAGACTAAAAGGGATGTCTGCAAAGCAGATGCAGCCTCTGAAATAATAAATACATTCGTAATCATTAGAATGGAGGCATGCATATGCATTAGTAAACTCATTCACAATAATACTTGTCATTTTTTAACTATTTATTTTTACAAGGTATATAAATCACTTGAAAATATTACAAAAAAATTACTGATAAACAATTCAGGAATACCTATGCCCTAATTCTTTTGATCATTTCATGCATTAGTAGATAAAACAATTTCTACTATAAATTCTTTATTTATCTTTAAGCTTAACAAAATTAGCTAAAATTAGCATAAATATCAGTATTTTTATAATTGCGAGACCAAATAATTAATATATATCCTCCTGACTTGCCAAATTCACAATTACAATAGAAATTTTAATACCGTCAAGGTTGGCATTTGAAAAGGGTATTTTTTATAATGAAAGATTCAAAAGAAAATTTTATGGGATAAAGTACTCCTATCACATATTCTATTTAATTAACCTGCAATTACAAGTAACAAAATGTGTAATCTAAGCATGGATCAAAACAACATATGTCACCTAATAAATGTTTTATGAGAAACAACTATATAGATTTCAATGAATAAGCACAACTTTGGCAATCATATTAATTTTTTATATCCAGAAATTATACGTGTAGTGTACCAGATACATGATATTGCTGGTTTGCACCATCCAAGAATATGAGAAAATGGTGAATTACAAAGAACCTTCATTTACATGAACCTCTTTAGGACTAGTTATCACTGAACATCATTCTGTAATGGATTTCATGAGAAAAATTATTAAGTTTTTGTTAAATCTGTCTAGTCATAGGAAAAAATATGACGAGAATGACGGTAGTTTTCACAAACAACTGATGCCTAAATAGGCACATTCTCATGGGGAGCATTTTAGGCTCAAACCAATGCATTACCCATTGCAACTGTAAGTATTTCCTAAAACATCACATAACATAATTCAAGGAGAATGCAGTCTTTCTGTAATGACTTAGTATGCCTGATTTACTGTAATGCTTCAGTAGAATTTATTTTATCAGAATTTCATTGCATATGATTCACTTGAAGTTTATTGTGCATGCACTCTTTCTTCTTTCCATGAGGCTGTGGTAAAATTTTGGATGGTTGGGAATGTTTTTGAAGTACTTAAAGATAGGGAGGAGGTAAAAAAAATCCATGGGAAAGATTCTTAACTGAATTTTTTATAAACATGTTGGTCTAAAGCAAAGATGCCTGCAAGGGAAGCCCAAATAAATGAATAAGGTTAGACAGCTATTAAACAGTTTCCTTCAGGGATGAAAATGGGAAGCATTAAGTTTTGCGCTGAGGAAAACCTCATACAATGTGGGTCTACTGGGTCTTGTAACGTAATAATTGAGCCGCCAAGATCAACAATGCAAGGTGTAATAATGGGAGTAAACAAGCGTCGGTAATTAATGAACAATAGGAGAGAGCGAGAATCGGGGAGTTGTGTGTTAGATGCGGTGGTGTGAAGACGCAACAGTGACACGTGCTTAAGTAAGGGCATTTTTTTGTGAGCTAGTTGGTGTGTGTGGGTAATTAAGCATTCGTGAGGGAAGAGAAGTGTATATTTGTGTTGTGTCTGACTTGATTTAAGAAGTGGCTCGAAAGAAAAGAAAGTGTAAAAGTGTATGGCCTGTTAAGTGCAAGCCTTAAGAGAAGTGTATTTTGTTTGTTGGTATATGATTAATTTTTAAGTGCAATTATTGAGGGCAATTTCTTATGTTGTGCATGTTTTTTGTAATAAATGTGTGTGATGTATACATAAGGAATATATTACAGTCTTTTACGCTATTTCAACAGTTACAGATGCGTACACCGAGCGGCAAGAAGCGGAGGTGGAGAGCGCCGCTTCCGTACGTTTCATGTACGCTATTTCAACAGCAAAAGAAGCGTACACCAAACGTTGATTCGCTTCCTAAATCGAATCAACGCTTGGTTAAACCCTTCGTGACGGCTCGAGGAAGCGGAACATTTTCGCCAGGGTCTCCGTCCCAAAAACTTTGCCGACCCGTCAAGGTCCGTCCCCGAGTGCCTTGAGACCCTCACCCGTGACCGTCTTGACGAACACGTCCTCCTCGTCGGCCTCCACGTCCGTGGTAGTGGATCCGCCGCCGTACGACCGGTACCTTCCGCCCCCGCTCGACCCCCGCCGCCCGCCCCCGCTGCCTTGGCTGCCCCCGCAGCCGCTCTTGGGCCTGTACGGCACGAACACGCCGCGGTACAGGCGCCCGAACGTGCCCTCGTGCAGCAGCGTGCGGGGCCGCACGGTCGTGCTGGGCACGGTCAGGTGACGCAGGCGCTCCGAGGGGTCACCGGCCCGCGGGTCGTGCAGGGTGCCCTGGAACGAGATCCATCCGTGATTTTCAAGTTTCGTGTTGGTGCACTTAAGATTTAATCAATGGATGATCAAATGTCTCTATTATATAATAAATATTATAACTAGAGGCAAGAATTTGTGGTAAATAAAACTCTCAAATTTCGTCATTAAAAATTACACATTTCGGGATAAAAAATGGGAAATGGCCCTAAATTTCGGTGTATAAAAAATAATGATTCATCCGAGATTTCTCAAACGCCATTTGGTGATACCTTGCATTACTATATTGATGACTGTTCTGGAGAGAAGTTATTTTCGTTTTAATGTATTTGAGTGAGTTTAATCAAGTTTGGTTAATAATCTTGTTAAAATAGAGGCATAGTGTTGGAATACAATTTCAACACAGAATTGCACGTAATCATGTGTAACCATGGAGTCAGTTACAATAATGAGATAAATAAATAGTTAGACCGCTTGTCTGCTATAAGAAGACATTAAAGTAGAATTTCACATTTTCATAAAAGGATGTAAAAAAACAATAAAAAGAAACAAAATATCAGTACAAACAATTATTTATTTCGAAAAGGATAAGGGGCATGAAAAAAATTAATAACTTTCACCAAAGAAAAACTTCTCAAACAAGAAAACTTCTTATCAGTTAGATTCTTATGCATGTACAGCGACAACAGTTAGTCTCCAAATGTCAAAGAGAGCATCAGTTCAACATTTTCTGGTGTCAAAGTTGTTCTACGATCACTTAGTATATTTGTATAAGCTGAAAATCCATGTTCACTGTCCACATTAGACACTGGTACCGACAGTGATTTAACACTCGCATCAACAAACTCAGCATGGTCTTGTTTTAAGTTAAGTAATTCTGCCATGAGGTCAAATCCAGATCCATTAGAGAGTCCCTTTGTGTACGCACTTTTAACAGCAGCATGACCCTCGAGAACCACTTGTGAAGATAGAGCTGCCATTAGTGGTAGATGCTTTGAGGCCCTGATAATATCATTATTCATAGTGGATCTCATGAACCTTTCATCAAAAAGTTGGCCAATAGAATGCAGAAATCCCTTGGCTGTATCTCCATGCTGTAACTGTGAAAGCTTGATTTTTGCCTTCGTTGCTGCATTAGTTAATGTTGCCGTCAATACAGGTGCAAGTTTTTTTGGAAGATTTTTTATGAGAGCAGATGTGTCATTCCCAAAACTACCATCACTTACAATTTTTAGGTTATTTCCTATATCTATTAATTTGCTTTGTAGTTTGTATGAATAAGGATATGCACCCTCAAGGCATTCTAGCAACTTCACAATTGGTTTACAATGTTCAACAACAAATGCTGCTTGGCACTGTATAATAGCAACCTCTTCTTCAGTCAGGCTACTTAACCTATGTACAGCACTTCCACCCTCCCCCATCAATGAGAAAAATTCTCGGATATCAGAAAGATACTCATTAACATAAATGGCAGCCTTGTGCCAAGAATTCCAGCGAGTAGCTACAGGAGATGGAAAAAGCTTAGCTTTCTTTTCACCCTCTGAATACTTCTCCTGCAAGAAAGCAAGGTATGCATGTTTTCTTTTTCTTGTATTCAGAAATGCACTTTTCACCTGCAGTATACACTCATTTAACTCTTTTGAATTAATCTGAAAAATAGTGCTCACTAAATTAAGTTTGTGTGCCCAGCATTGTATGTGCACCAGGGACTCACCAAACAGGACTTTCAGGCTGTCAACACACTTTTTCATATATGCAGCAGAATCAGTAACAATACAAGAAACATTTGTTAAAGAAATTTCCAACTTGTTAACAACATCCATAATTGCCCGACCACATTCAGTAGCATTGGCATTTGATAAAATCTTTGCCCCCCCGACATACAATTTGGAACTGTCACTACATTCTAGGATTTTAATTAAAACTAGAAAAACACACTGCCCTTTTCTATCTGTCGTCTCATCACAGAGAATTGAAATTTGTTGGTCTTTTACATTTTGTCTCAAAAACGCCTCCTCTTCTTCTCGGACTTGAGGGATGTAAGTCTTCCGCATCATATCAGCTGAAGGCAAATCTCCAGCACCTGAAAATATACGAAATATTAACTGCAACACAAAATTTCCATGTTATCAGGCCCAGCCCAGTAATATCTTTTGAGTAGATAAACACTATATTGTCAGAGTAGAAGATAGGATACATAATTTATCGTACGTCAGTAAAGAAGATAAAGCAAGCCATATCCAAAGGTTATACGGCAAAAAGATCAGTATTACCAGCTAAAAATATAGAGATAAATTAAAGAGATGCTCACCTGGGATATATTCACTCATCCATGATCGCAGACTGAGGTTATCTAGTTTTTCTATTGGAATATTGGCTTCCAAAAATGCTTTACAGGTGGCCATGACGAATTGATTTTTTTCTACCCTTGCCATTTTAGAACTTTGGTAGGTTTCTTGGAGTGAAGCTTGCCGTTTCACTGATTGACCCTTCTCCTTTGCTTCTTCTTTGAATTTCTTATGTCCTGCACCCTCACAGTGTTTAGCGCAAGTATCTCGACGTGTCCATTCAATTCGGCAATTGCAGTATTTGCACATTAATATTTTCTTCTGCTTATCAAAAACATAGAAACCTTCACTACGAAACTGATTTTCACGGTCAAACACAGTTACTGCTTTCGGCATTTTCCGTAGGTCAATTTACGTATCATACGTATCACTTCTGCTATCGATCGCTGAATAGCAATTAAATTAAGTCTCACGTAACTCTCAACTAATATTGCATGTGGACAAACTGCAATAATCTCTAGAAAGCAAAAGTCTCAAGCCGAGTTCACATGGGAGCGGAATAGACGGAACAGGC